>CM028130.1:348872500-353672500 GCA_016271365.2 Neoceratodus forsteri | reverse complement strand
CCAAACTGCGAACTGAAAAAATTATGGTAAGCTGTATAATGGGAGGCAATGGGGGGTGGGTTCAACTTAGGTTGATATCTCAACCATTTTTTAGAATTTTGGCCCCAAATGTTCAACACGGGGTTCTTGGGACCCCACCGCGTGAACATGTAACTTTCATTTAGTTTCTCAGTCCTGAAAGGTGATTTCACGGTTGCTGCATGGAATCACCTTTTGGGACCAATTAACAAAATGACGGTGCTGCTGTTCATGAGGAGAGGTCCTAAAAAGTCCATGTTGCAAGGTTGGTGAAAAAATTCCCGAAAATGACTGTGTTACATGCGTGCATTGTGCAGTTTCCACGCATGCTCATAACTTCACCAATTTTTTTATATTTTCTCTCCAGATTTTCAACATTGCCATTTTTCACACCTCCTTATGAACAGTATAACTGTCATTTTTCACATCCTTCCTGAAATGTGTTTTCACACCTGTAGTGCAAGTGGCGAGGTCGCTGTGGGAAATCCACTTTCGGGACAGATTACCAAAATCACAGTGCCACTGTTCTTGAGGAGAGGTTCAAAAATGTCCATGTTGAAAATCTGGTGAAAATATTCCCCAGAATTATTGCATTACAGGCATGCATTGCTCAGTTTCTATGCACTTCGTAACTTCACCAATTTTTCATATTTACACTCCCGATTTTCAACATTGCCATTTTGTCACACCACCTCATGAACAGTGCATCTGTCATTTTTCACATCCTACCAGAAACATGTTTTCACACCTGTGGCACAAAATGGTGCAGTCACTGTGCAAAACCACCTTTTGGGATTGAGTAACGTAATAATAGTGCCACTGTTCATGAGGTGGGGTCACAAAAATCCCATTTTGAAAATTTGAAAATACCAACAAACGGCCGGGGCATTAGGGTGTCCAACCACAATGCCATACTCTATAGAGACTAACAGGTGTCGGGGGTGTGACTTGGGATCATCGTCCATAATGATCACACCTTTTCACCCCCATCCTGCCGCCAGTGACAGGCATCGAGGTGTGCCTTGCAGTCTTCGGCCCCAATGTTCACTCCATTCTCCTATACAGCACCCATATCAGCATATTTTCTTATGGAATGGGGTGAGTATAAGTGTCATTGGCTCAGCAGGTTGCACACTTGCCTCTGAGACTGCGAGATCAGACGACTGTAGGTTCTATCCCCACACCAGGCACTTGGGTTAAATCCCTATACTGACACTGTAGTGCAGCATGAGGGGGTGCTTCTCTCCTGAAGTGCCATCTTTTGGATGAGATGTTAAACCGAGGTTCCATCTGCCTGTTCTGGTGGTAGTTCAGGTGGATGTTAAAGATCCCACGGCACTTCTCGAAAACAGTAGGGGAAGTTTCCTCGGTGTCCTGGCCAAATTTCCACCATTCATTAAAAATACCACCAACAGCTTAATCAGGTTCAAGGTCAGTTGGCATTCATCTGTATCCCCCCCCCCGGATCATGCCTGAAAATAGGCAGAATTTGTCTAGTACACTTACCCAGTCAACAAAAACTAAATAAATAAATAAGGCCCTAAGACCCCAAGACCCCAAGGCATACTATGACACCTGTCAGTGTCTGTAGGGTAGGGTGAGGTGAAATGGCGTGACCGTTATGGCCAACTACCCAAAAAGTCACACCCCCAACACCTGTCAGTCTCTGCAGGGTGGGGGTGGGGTTGGCGTCAGTTTAATACTTCACTGCCATTCCTATTATGCATCTCTCTAACTCCTGCACTACCAATGCCAATGCCAGCAAGCCGCCGTTTGGCATTGACAAATGCTTGTTGGTGTTATGTAGCAGTGTTTTTTTAGATACTTAACTGCAATTCACCTCTCAACCTCCAATCAATTCAAATTAAAAATAAGGTACTGAGTACCTTTGGTGCCTTCCCTACATAGTTGTGATATTTTTTTATCTGCTGTACTTGGTACAGGAGAACTGTGTTCTTATCCTATCTTTTTTTCTTAGTGTGTTTGACATACAGTACCTGCTTATTTATGGATACTGCTGTTACTGTATCTGCAGGGATTACATTACTGTTCCCTACAGCATGTAGAAGAGGCTTTCTATCCTACAATTGTTCTACATGCCACTATAATATATTTGAACCATTTATATAAAAGACAGTGCCATGGCAGTTTGCAAGATTTTCATTGAAATATCTCACAAGTACTATAGCAATATAAACTTTTCCATAATTCAAGGCATGTGCTAACACAAGGAGTCAGTGTAGTTGCTGGTCAGAAGGCCCTAAACAAAAGCTCACTTAAAGCAGTGCGTTTAGGAGCACAGATCGGTTGCAACAGCGCTGTAGTATACACATGTATTATGAGGTCACAGAAGTCTGACACCCACCTGATCTATCGCTATAGCTGTTTGTGTTAGGCAGTGACCCACCTTCACTGTGTGAGGTAGACTGCATCAGTTACCATCTCTGACTCTGAGAATTCTTATTTTTTTAAGGTCATAACACCCAAGGGGGGTGGAGGAGGTGTTAGGGTACAAGTGGGTTGGGGTAAGGTAGTATTTAATTATTATGAGGACTACAAGGTGAGGAGAGTGGGAGTTGGGATGTTCAGTGGGTTGGGGAAGGCGGTTATAAAAATACATTTCAGGAATTGTGGGGAGAAGAGCATGAGCTTTAGGGTGCTAAGTAGATTGGTGGATGGAGCATTATTTGTGTTTTACTGGAACCATGAGGGTGGGAGGGAGAGATGGAGATGCTACAAGGGTGGTGGAAGGGTTTTTCATTTTTCTTAGATTTTTTTTAAATCCAGACATTTGCCCACAGTGTCCATTACACTGCACTGAAGCCCATTTGCAGTACTGAGAACTCTCTCCCATGTGATAAAAAATATCTCACACCTATATTCTACTCACTCTACTGTCCCACCCTCTTAGCCTGAAAAGCCCCATGATCAACAGTAATTTGCAAGTATAATTCAAAAAAGGGTCCAGTGATGAATTTTCAGTGCAAACCATGGGGAATTCTCAAACTACCACCTTTTCCAGTTCACATATTGTCACAATATCTGATTAATTCCCAGTATATTTCTTTTGAATAGGTCATTTCAATAATACTGTACTGTATCTGCATACTGTAGAATAGCACATACCCCTTCCTATACAATAATGTTCTGTTGGAAGCCAAACACCGGCTGGCTTTTCTAAGAATGATCATGTATATTACAAAAATTGCCAGGAGTGTCCTAGCTTAGCAGCAGGATATAAAGGAGATAACAATCAGTCCTGCAGCACTAAAATACTGAATAATATGTAGAAGCAATCAATTTAGACTTTAAGAGTTACAATTTATGTATAGCAGCAGTAGTGTCTAGTGCTTTCTATGAGGTTAAATTATCTCTCTTAAGAAGGCCTTTGTTGAATTTGATACTTCTTTCAACCATTTATGTCAGTAAGCTTTCATTTAAAAATTCTCTGGATGTATATTTTGCTGCTTAAACATTACTACATGACATAATCATCTCCATGGGTCTCTACTGTGCCTGTAATGACAGAGTCAGAATTGTTCAGCTGCTATTAGTAGTTATGGATCACAGAGATCTTTGAATATCTTTATACATCCTCCTTGTCTATTACTTGAAGGTGTGCAAACAGCATAAATTGCTCACTCTTCAAAAACACAAGGACAATTTGTATGCGAATCTTAGCTCAAATTGGCGTTTACATTTTGTGTATTTAATTTTCAGTGGATTTGAGTGCTTTGCATGTGACATACTGTACAGCGGCATATTATCATGGCTTAAAAAACTGAAAAGATATTCGGTATCTCATAAACCTACACAGGCAGTCTTATTTTTGAAAGCAGATATGCTTCAAGGGAAACTTCAGCCGGTGCTAGAAAAATCTTGTACAAACTATGAATATTGAAGAAATTTTTTGTTTCTTTCATATTTCAAGAGCGCAGCTGCATCAGCACAACACTGTCACCAAGCAAAGGATCTTTTTACACCTACCACTACCAGCAGTACTCCTGATAACAGCCTTAAGAAACTCTGCAATAATTCTGAATTGCTGAAAATTAAGGAAATTGGTTTGTTTTACAAATAGGAATTCTTGAACAAATATAGTGGTAAAGAGTGGACCCCATGTGGCTTATACATCAAGAAAATGCCCACCAGAGGATACATCTCTGATGTCTCTCAAGATCAATGGTTCAGTGCACTCACTATTTACTCAAACAAGTAAGTAAAAAGCCTAATAGATCAGGACAAGGAACAGTACAGCACCATCACTACAGAGACAGAGATTTGCAAAAAAAAGCTTTTAGAATTGAAAGACAAATTGGAATTCATGAGCTAAGAAATCAATCTAGTTAATCACTCTGAACATAAGAGGCACAAGCTATTATGAGACAGAAAAGATTATGAAAAAGTCAAATTTAATCCTGGGACAGACCAGCCAGGTCACAATTAAAAGCAGACGTAAACAGCATTTTAAGTCCAGACAGTGAAGAGGACACACTCTTTATAGTTCTAAATCTGTCCCAAGAAACCAAAGCAATGTGTACACAGGCCAGCAAACTAATAAGAACATAGGAATCATGTCGGCAGATGGGAACCACATGCTACATCTAGTCTGCTCATGTTTCTGGCCCTCTCCCTATTTAGATTGCACCCTGATGTGTCCACAATGTCTAACCCATGCAAGTTTGAACTCGCAAACTGTCTTGGATTCCACCACCTCCTGAGGTAGACTGTTCCATGGGTCTATGACCCTTTCTATAAAGAATTACTTTCTTAGGTTGCTTTTGAATCTGCCTCCCACCAGACACAAGTTGTGCCTCCTTGTATGTGCATCCCTGTTTTGCTGGAAGAGGTTTCCTCCTTGTGTTGTGTTGATTCCCTTAACGTACTTAAAAGTTTTGATCATGTCCCTTCTGTTTCTTCTCTGTTCAGGGGTGTACATATTTAGTTCCCTGAGTCTTGCATTGTATGGCTCATGATGCAGTCCATGCACCATCTTTGTAGCCCTTCTCTGTACTGTGTTCAGGTGGTCTATGTCTTTTTTGAGGTGGGGCCTCCAAAACTGACTGTAGTACTCTAAATGTGGCCTCACCAAGAACCTGTATTGAGGAATGATAACCTCACTCTCTGTACTTGTAATTCTCCTACCAATGCATTCAAGGATGCCACTCAGCCTCTGTGCTGCTTTTCACACTGTTTTCCAAACTTTAAGTCATCCGCGATGGCTACTCTGGGGTCTCTTTCTGTCTTTGCCTCCTTGAACTGATGCCCTCCCAGTGTATACTTTATCCTTGGGTTACTTTTTCCTATATACATAACCTTGCACTTCTTGGCATTAAAGTTCAACTGCCAATCCCTGGACCATTCCTCTAGTTTTTTCAGGTTTGCTTCCAGACTTTTCGCTCCCTCCTGCATGTCTACTCTGTTGCAGAGTTTTGTGTCATCTGCAAACAGGCAAACTTTCTCCTTCAAGTTGCTTGTAATATCTCTGCTAAATATGTTAAAGAGGATGGGTCCCAGCATAGACCCCTGTGAAACGCCACTGCTCACTTTGCCTTCCCTTGATAATGATCCATTGACAGGCACTCTCTGCTTCCTAACCTGCAGCCAATTGGTGATCCAGTTCACTATCTTATGATCGACTTCTGTGTGCTCTAATGTGTTAGCTAGCCTTCTGTGGGGGACAGTGTCAAAGGCTTTACTGAAGTCCGCCTACACAATGTCCACTGCTCCTCCCTGGTTGACTACTCTGGTGACTCAGTCAAAAAAGTTGATCATATTGGTTTGATAAGTACATCCTGCTGTGAAGCCATGTTGCCCAGGTTCAGTCTTTTTGCTACCCTCAGGAACTTCATTATCCTTTCCTTTAGCAACGACTCCACCATTTTTCCTACCACCGAGGTCAAACTGATGGGTCGGTAGTTTCTTGCCTCTTCTCTGCATCCACTCTTGTGTAAAGGTACTACTGTTGGCCTTTTCCAGTCCTGAGATTTTATTCCACTTTTCAGTGACTTGCTGAAAAGCTCAGCCAGTGGTGTGGTGAGTTCTTCCTAAAGCTCCATCAGTACCCTAGGGTGGATGCCATCTGGCCCCATTGCTTTATCTACCTTGAGCCTAGTCAGCTCTTTTATGTTGTATTTTAACTGTAAAGTGCCTTGGTTTTGGAAAGATGCTATACAAATAAAGATTTAATTTAGTTTACTTCTGGGACCCTTTCCCTTGTGAAGGGTCTAGTGTGTGCTCCTGTGGTATTGTGTACTGATCTACTTAGTGTAGGATCCTTCCTGCTGTCTTCTATGGTGAAGACCGAGCAAAGGAAATCATTTAGTAACTCTGCTTTGTCTTCATCTGTCTCTGCCATTGTGTCTTCCTTTGTTGCTATCCTAACTCATAGATCTATGTCTTTTTTTTTGGAGGTAACTTCACCACTGGGACTAAGGAAAGAAAGCAAAAACTAAAGCAAATGGAAGAGCAGATGGAGCAGAAGACGATGAGGGGGCAGGACCATCTCAGCCCTGGAATCTGAGGTATCAGAATCCCAAGTCCTAAATTTATCTAAAATCCAACTGAAATTTGTGCAATACAGAGTGTTATCTCAAGGTCTTAATTTTGTACGTGATCCAGTGATCATCAGTTTCAACATTCTTGCAGATCTAAAAACAATTATTTCATAAGCTAAGCCTGAAATAATTACCCTCTTGTAACACCAATATGGGTCAACAAATCACTCCCATTTCTGGTATGGAAGAAAACACTGACTCTGATGTGGCTGGACTCATCAGCCTCCTTGAAGAAAATGCTTTAAAAAAGGACTTACCTGTTTCCTCCCAGGATCAAGTTAATTTTTTGAATTCCTTAAATGAAACCCCCAAGCAAACTGAAACACAGACATTACAAAAAAAGACAGACTTTAAACCTATATTCACATTCTGCCCTTCAGCACATAACTCCCCAGAATGCATCACTTTCCAACAACTAGTGATGGATGAAGTAAATGAAATACTTCATTCTAAATGGGCAACACGGGATAGAAATCTTACCAGAAAAGAGTGAACAGCATTTACTGAGTGAAGGGATGTAAAGGAGATAGAAATATAAACAGCTGGTAAGGGTGGCCTGGTTGTAGTCCTGGATATCTGCTATTATGAACAAGAGGTAATGAGACAGTTGGGTGACATAAATAACTACCGACAGGAGTGACTTTAAGAAAAAATACATCAATTTCTATATCACTCTTTTAATGGGGTGACATAACTATAACAGAATGTGATTTCATTTTAGTGGAACACCCTACACCCCTATGATGTATACTCTCCTGAAGTTACATAAAGATGTCAATAATCCAACTGGATATCCAAATATCTCAGGCCAGGGGTCATTAACAGAGAAAATCTCAGTCTTCTTTGACTATTTTTTGCAAAACTCTGCCAGGTCATATAGGGGACATGATGCAGCTCTTATCTCATCTTGAGGGGATTAAGTGGTCAGACGAGTATATTTGGTTATTGATGTCACATTACTCTACATCACCATTAAACATGAATTTGGACTGACTGCCCTTCATTACCATGTTTTGCAGAATACCACTGCACAGAATGTTCCTCAGATTGAAGAGATTGCAAATAAATATCTAAAAAGCACTGCTACATAACACCAACAAGCATTTGTCGATGCCAAATAGTTTACTGAAGTAGCCAAACTGATTCTCACATCCAACTTTTTCATGTTTAACAATTTCTTCTACTAGCAGGTTTGTGTGGTATGACCATGGACACGACCATGGCGCCCTCATATGCCAACCTGTTTCTTTGTTGGTGGGAAGAGGCCATGGTTCTTGCCCATGACTGTCCATTCAGACCCCACTGGGGTGGGTGAATATATGTCATCATGGTGATGTAGAGGGGGAGCACTGATTCAGTTCTGAATTTTGGTTGAACACCAATGATTTAAATCCCAAATTCATTGCCAATATTGGGGCCCATGCTCGATGGAGCAGAGTGCCTCTACACCTCGTACGTGAAGCATGGAGACACTCCTCAGTCATTGCACCCCACCGCACGGTATACACTAAGGGGGGCTTGCAGCCCCATGCACCCGATCCTCCACCCGCATGGACCACAATGTGCAAGGGGTGGGTGAAGGGGCATGTTGGCACTATGTGGCATGCACAAAGTCACATAGAGCTGCACACCAGGGTGTGTAGGAGGGCAGCTGGTACACCAGGGAAAACCCTGCCATAAGCCCACTATGTGCCCCTTGCCTCCATCCCTCAATAACAGGACCCCATCAGCAAATGAGTGCCAGGCTGCCAAGGGCCACCCATCCCAGCTACTAGCCATGCCCTCCATGCCCTGTGCATTCCAGCCCCCCCACACACACATGGGGGCACCAACCCCTGTACTGCAACCCCCCCCCACAAAACTCCTCCAGCCCACCTCAGTATCCTCTTGCTCTGCATCACAGCCCCATTCATGTGGTGGGCAGCGTGAACCTTCCCCAAACACACTCCCATGAGACACCGACCCTGGACCTCCCCATCTATTTGGGGGCATGGCATGGCTGGCAGCACAACCCACCTCTCACCTCCATGGTCACCGGCCATGTGACATCTGCAGGGGAGTGCAGGCAATTCACCCCCCACAGCATAAGGGATCCACTGAGGGATCTGGGACAGGCTTCCCATTGGATGCCCACCCAGGTGCATGGCTCTGCCCATTGCTGCCCTGTGCAGACCTGAGTGGACCCACACACCAGGAGGTGGGCCCAAAGACAGGTGGCTGGCAGTTGTGAATGCTGCCTGTGTGCACCTGTCTGCAGGTGCGGAGCTCTGTGGGTGGGATATGCACCTTTGGTGTGTAATTCCCATCCGTTGGAGCATAGGCCCCATTGACAGTAAAACTATCAGCTTTTTAGAAACACAGAAACATAGAATATGTCAGCAGATGTAAATACTGTTTGGCCCACCTAGTCTGACTCTCTTTCCCTGCTTTTCTGCCCCCACAGACCCTATCTGGTCTCTGGTCACCTCCACCCCCACACTTTGGCACCAGTTTTCCTTTATACTTGTCCAATGCATGCTTGAAGCCTATCACAGCTTTTTCTCCATTTTTTTATTAACCTTTTCTGGACAGCCTCTATCCTATGTCTTTTCTAATAATATTCGGTCTCCAGCACTGGACACAGTACTCCATGTGTGGTCTCATCAATGACAGAAAAAGTGGCAGTACCACCTCCCTGTTTCTGCTGGTGATACCCCTCCTGATGCACTCCAAGTCTTCAGACTTCTGCCTGAATTGGTTTTCTTTTTTTTTTGCTATTTACTATTCTTTTTCTGGTCAAGCCCCCTAACCCCATGAATAGGCTCACCTGAGCCACGGTACCTGACCCTTACTCCAGGAAGCCCCCCTGGAGTGGAGCCACTGAAGCAAAACTGTCATGGATGAAGGGTCGAGAACCATGCCTGGCTCATACATGGGGGCTGGCAATTATTTTCCCTTAGTTAGAGTCCCCTTTGGAGCTAGGAAGTGCAATGATGCAAGGGTGAGTGCGTCTGTCCTAGCTCCACTCCATGTCTAGGTGTGGCATGCTTTGTCCCCCAGCCTCCGCTAGAGGGCAATTGACGCCAACACTCTAGAGTCTCCCCACCCTGGAGAAGGAGAGCAGTCCTCTGGATGCTCGATCTTTCTCCTCCCCTGCTGACCCCTGATGACCCGTGCTCATTCCCGAAGATGGGTCACCAGCATGGCGTGAAGTGTGGCATCCAGCACCTCAACCCTCAGTGCCACCGGGCCAACCACGCCTGAATTTGTTTTCAATTACAAGGGTGTGGTGTGCACATTTATGGAGCCCAAACAAACAAACACAAGAGAGAAAAAGAAGAGCCTTAGCTGGGACTTATCCCAGCTAAGGCACTTACTTCTTTCTGTCTTCTGTTTGTTTGGGTTCTGCCTGAATCTCTGATTTGTCCAATGCAGCAACATTGATCCATTCCCAGTGGCAACTTCTGCCTGAAACCCCTGAATTCTGCAATGCAGTCACCAGAATTTCATCCATGGATGTCACTTTTGTCCTCAATAAAACACAATTTAAACAAACTTGTGGCCGCCAGGAGCCCATCCTTGGTGGCATGCACAAAGCTCTTCACACCCACAATT
Organism: Neoceratodus forsteri; assembly: GCA_016271365.2. Taxonomy (NCBI): domain Eukaryota; kingdom Metazoa; phylum Chordata; order Ceratodontiformes; family Ceratodontidae; genus Neoceratodus; species Neoceratodus forsteri. The sequence goes on along the minus strand of CM028130.1, from coordinate 353,662,331 downwards.
TAAACAAATATGTGGCCACTGGGATTCCATCCTTGGTGTTGTGCTTCACTCCTCCTTCATCTGACTGAAACCAGAAAACCAACCCCGGTGTTGCCAAAGACTCCCAGCCCCCACATTGCTGGCCTGCAGAAATCCTCCACTCATCTCCTCAGCCAGCCATGGTTTGGCTGCATCATAGTACAGTTTTAAAAATACAAGTACACAGCAAATATTTCATAAATCCCAGTTTTAGAAATCTGTCACAAACTGGGATGTACAAAATGCACACCTTTTTGTGTATTTCTTAGGGCTATATGGGATTCAAAATTCTGCCATCAGAACTGCTGTGGAATGATAATTCTTCTTTTGAAATTCTTTGAAGAATTTGTATTTAAGTTCTGCAAAATTCCAAAAATCATTTCTGTGCAAACTTCAGAATAATTTTCCATGGATCATGTAAACTGAGGAATAATTTTCAGCAGATTGTGCAAAAAGAATCTTCGGTTTATGTGATCTTTGGATTATTATTCTGCAAAAAACATTTCACATGTGGAACTGTATATCTAGTTCAAAGCTGTTAGCATTCTGCTATTTCATTACTTCTGTACAGTCTGCTCACTTTATTTGAATGTAATCAATTGTAAATCTATATTGTGTACCAAATCTCCTTATACTATCCTCATGTTCCCCTACCCCATAGGTCGCACCGGGAGATCAGCAACCTGTTGCTCAGCATGCCTTCCTGGTGAAACATTTAATAAATAAAATGTAAAAATTCCACAAATATTTGAAATTGTTGGAATTTTCTAAAATTCCATGGAATTCCATTCTGTCCCAAAAGTCAACATTCTGTACAGCCCTAGTATTTCTTTAACCATGTTTCTGACATACTGTATTCAAATGACAACTGACCAAGAAGATGCATGGAGGGTTTGAGCCAGCCTCGGGGGTAGGGTTACACTGGTTAAGGTTGCTAGTGGGTACCACTAGATCAGAGGGATGCTGGAAATGGGCAGGGTGTGAGTGGGCTACCACTGGATGCCAGAGACACTGAAAATGGAGCAGAATGGACTTTGAGGTAGCTCTAGATACCAGGGATACTTCAAATGGGGCAGGGTTTGGGTAGGGTTGGCACTAGACACATGAGATACTTGTAATGAGGCACATGTTAGAAGGGATTGCCAATGTTTAGAAGGGATACTTGGAATGAGCACCATGTGATAACAGCTACTAAAAAATGGCACCCTCACAATAGGGTGAATACAAAATAAAGAACACAAAACCAGTGACCAGCACTACAGCTAGCACCTAAACAGCAACTTGTTTTACTGTATTTTTGCAGTGGGCTTCACCTACCACACCCTCCTATCTAAATTAACCAACACTGGGGAGAGGCAACTCGGGGAATGGGAGAAACTTGGGATGGGAGATGATCCCAAGGGGAGGCAACTGAAGGAGGGAAATAAAGTCAGAGGTGGGGTTGGAAATCCAATAGTGCCATTAGGGTACTCAATAAAAGTGGGGGAGCAGGAACAGCAATGAACACCAACACAAGGGCAAACTCTGCAGTAAACAATAAAAGCAACACCACAATAAAAAATAGTACCTGGGAATCAAACCCAGCTCTGCAGCATGACCCAGCTCCTCAGAGGTACCGGCTCTCACCATTACACTAAGCCAGCTACATGGTTTGTAGCCTGCAATGCCTACACTATATCCCGCATCTTCTCTCTCTTTCCCTACCACCGTATTCCTCACTCTTTTGCACCCTCGCTCCATTCACCCTCTCTCTGTTATTTATACTTCGATATTCTATTAGGTGCTCAAATTAAGTCACTCAAATTTAGTAGCTCAATTTGACTCACCCATATCATGGGTTACCCTTGGAATGGGATAAGGTGTGGAAAGAGGGTGCCATTGGATGCCAAGGATGCTTGGATAGGGGATTGTTGTGGCAGGGAATGCTACTGGAAGCCAGGTGTTTGTTGTCTTGGTCAGGATTTAGTAGTGGGGTACCCCTGGACACTGAGCTTGAGCCATGACCCCCCAGTTCAGAACCTCACAAGGAGCTATGATGTAGTTGCACCAATGAGTCAGGAGTACAACTTCTGTGTGAACTATGGCAGTGCAATGTTCACAAGGTACTGGTTGCACATTTTGCATGTGGTGATGGTTTTGCTATTTTTGAATGGTAGTTGTGAAATGTTTACTTTGTTGGTGTAAAGATCTTGCTGGCATTGATACAATTTTTGCACAGCAGTGGTACTATTTTGGTGAGGCAGTCTTTGTGCATTTTATTTGCAGTGGTACAGGCACAATTTTTACATGGTGGTAGGCATGCATATTTCATATGGTACACATTTTGTTGAATTAAAGGCACAAATCTCATTCTGCTGCAGGGTGCAAATTTGACAAGGCTATGGGGTATACTTTTTTGTTCAGTGTTCAGGGCTCAATGTCTGCACTGTATTAGGGTACAATTTTCATTCAATATCATGGCAGAATTTTAGAAGGGAGATGGGGAGCAATTTTAACATGGTGATAGGGATGCGTATCTTGCTCAGAATTGGTGGCTTAAGATGTGCATACTATCAGAAGCACACTTACATGGGCCACAAGGTTGGCACAATTCACATGCCACAAATGGTGCACTCCACTCAGTATGGGGAGTGCACTATTCACGTGACAGTGGGAATGCATACTTAGCATGGTGGTATACAAATTCCATTTGTCACAGAGTGAGAAGAACTTTAGAAGGTCATTTCTAAATCATTTCAGATACATAATACCAAGATCTGTAGCCAGGAACAATGCATTGCCAAGTGAGTTGTTAATTTACACACTATCAGAGTTCCAAATGTATGTACATTAGAGTGCACAGGAATCAATGCAGCATCCTGTGACACTGCATGACAAAAGGGATTAACTGCCAGTGAAATTGCTATGTTTGCTGCAATAACTTTGTTATAGTATGCTGCAGTTCTGTGTCGCATCCTGGCTGGCACTGCTGTATGGTTAGTAAATACAGCTTGATCTAGTGAGTTCCTAATCAGCCAACAATACATTGCTCATGAATTGTTAACCAACAGGTAATCAGTTGAAAACCAGTTAACAAAGTGAAGTTTAATGCCCTTGCTGCCCCGCTTCTTCTCCCACATTTGACACCTTCATCTCCTCCTCCAATTTATACTTATTTTTATTTATTTGCTCTAGGATTACAAAATACCTTTGAGCCAAGGCTCTTTTACAAAGGTTCCATGTCACAAGTTACAGTAGACAACATAAATGGCAAGTATTAACATTGAGTTTGGTTCAACGACAGTACACAGTCAGCACAAAGCTGAGAAGGAAACTAGTGATTGGAAGAAGAGGGAGAAAGGAAAAAGGGGGCAGCAGGAGGTCGGGGGTAATGAGAGAGGAGGTAGAAAGGGTGAGGGGAAGGGGCAAGGGGGATAGCGGCCAATGTGGTATTGTCAGGGGATAAGTGTATAAGAAGGGGGCCAGGTGTAGGAGGGAGGCTGAGGCCCCTCACAGTAGGCACAGGTGGAGGGAGTACTGTTTGGTTAGCCAAGGCAGTCACAGGAGCTGGAGGCAATGAGAGTGTTGTGGAGCCTGAATTTGAAGGCACCGAGCCAGGTGGTAGAGGTAGTGTCACTAGCAAGACCATTTAGCCAGGTGGGGGCCCTGTAGGCAAAAGGTCTTTGGCCTTGTGTTGTGCAGCAGCAAGGAATTTGAAACAGCTGTGGCTTGGATCCCCTGGTGTTACGACTGCTGATTTTTGGTTGTAGGTGGGTACAGACTCCAGGTGGTGCAACACCCATCTGGATTTTCTTTGCAACCACACAGATTTGGTATTTTATTCGACTGTCAAGTTGCAGCCAATTGGTTTGAGTGTAAAGGTCACAAGTGTGTGTAAGTCGCTCAGCACCAGTGATGAGTCGACAGGCCTTGTTGAGGGTGGTAGTTACCTGTCTGAGTGCTGCAACAGTGGCAGAGCCATAGATGACAAGGCCATAGTCTATCAAGGAGATGATGGAGCTCTGAATGGCAGCTGCTAGGGCCTCAGGGGTTAGGTGTCGCCTGTAGTGAAAAAGCAGGCCCAGTCTGGAGTTCGCAGCTTTGGCAATGTTATTAATGTGGGCAGCATAGGATAGGTGAGAGTCTAGGGGGATCCCTAGATATTTGAAGGTTTGGATCTGATCCAGTGGGCCACCTTGGCTGGTGTTTATGGAGAGGTGGAGTTGCTTATGTTTATTATGGGAGCTTCTGAAAATCATGGTCTTGATTTTTTTCTGGTTAAGGATTAGCTTATGCTTTATGAACCAGTTCTCAACCATGGTGAATCTCTGCTGAAATTTTAATTGCAGGTAGTTTGGGTCTTGATGGGAGGCAAGGATGACCACGTCATCAGCGAACAGTATGATTTGTTGAGCTCAAGAGTCTGGGAGTGTGTTGAGGAACAAGCTGAAAAGTAGAGGGCCCAGGATAGAGCCCTGAAGAACACCAGAGTGGACTGCATTAGTATCAGAGAGCACATCCACAATTTTTACACTTTGGAACCAGTTTCCAAGGTAGCTTTTGAACCAGGCAACAGATTCAGTGGAGAGCCCAGAGTTCTTTCGCTGGCCAAGCAGGAGGTGATGGTGGACAGTATCAAAAGCCTTGGTCAGGTCTATAAAGATTGCTCCAGTTAGTAGACCATTGTAAAGTAGGGCAGTGACAGTGCTGTACCTTTTTCTGAAGCCATGTTTCTGTCAACAGAGAACGTTATATTTGCCCAGCTAGTCAGTGAGCTGGTCTGCTACTATCCATTCCAGTGCCTTGGGGGAGGGGGGAGGATAAAGATTGGGTGGTAGTTCCTGTGTGCGGTCCTATCACCACTTTTATGGATCGGAGTGACCGTGGCCAATTTCCATTTGTCTGGGAACTGGCTAAAAGAGAGGGAGAGATTAAAAATTGAGGTAAGAGGTCCCAAGACTTCTTCTAGCATGAGGGACAGAAGCTTGAGGTCAAGTGTATCATTGCTTGTTCTGGATTTGTTGATGGCTTTGGAGATGTACCTGCAAACTTCATTCTTACTTACTGCTTTGAAGAAGAAGGGGGGGTTGGTTGTTGGAGTGGAGTTGAAGGATAAAGGAGAGTCATCATCATTGAAAAAATCAGAGGGGAGAACACTGCTAAGGTCAGTGAATGCATCATTGAAAATGTCTGCAATGATGTTATGGTCCAGTGTGGTAATCCTGTTGACCTGGAGCATGGTTGGTGGCAATTTGGACTGCTTCACAGTGATATATTTTATGTTATTCCAGAAAGCTCTCCCATTTCCCCATGTGTCAGTGAGGGCTTTCTTGTAGTAATCCAATTTCTGTTGTTGTATGGATTTGGTGCAATCATTCCATGTGCTTTTGTAGTTTTGGATGTCAAGTTGCTTACCGGTGGATCTAGCCAGTTCCTAAAGGTGGTCCCTAAGTTTTAGCTTCTTAAGGAGGGCATCTGATAGCCACAGGTTGCAGAGAGATTTAACTTTGCACTTTTTGAGCGGAGCGTATATGTTACAGGCTTCATTAAAGATGTGTATGAATTGGTCTAGAGCAGAATTCTTGTCAGTGGCCCTGTGGATGGGAGACCAGTCCTGATGGAGTAGGTGTGATTTGAGATGAGTTAGTTGGCCACGATGATTTTTTTTGGGGGGGGATTTACAGAATTTGTTGGACCAGGTACAGCTGATGGGGGAGTGGTCACTGAGTGAGTCATGCAGGATAGTGGAGTTAGTGATCTGAAAGGAGTGGCTGGTCAGGATCCAGTCCAGTAAGGTGCTGGTTTCAGTTTTATAGTTCTTTCTAGTTGGGGAGTCCAGCATCTGTATAAGGTTAGCCGATATGACAGAATCCCTAACAGCCCCAGCTTCAGCTGCCAGCCAGTTTACGTTGAAGTCACCGAGCAGGATGGTTTCGGAGTCAGGTGGTAGTGATCTCCCGAGGTCCAGTACAGTGGGGAGGCCAGGTCCCTGCTCTTTAGGTGGGATATATATGGTGACGACTGTGAGGGCTTCATTGTGAACACCAAGTAGGATTCTGATGGGCAGTATCTGTGCTGAGGATGTCGAAAGGGCAGCATCAACAGGGTGCCCCAGAAGTTTGTCTTTTAGGTACAATGCACATCCTCCACCTCTTTTTGACTTATGATCAAGCCTAAAGACATTATAGCCTGGGAGGGTGATTGCTTGATCAGGCACCGAGGAGATGAGCCAGGTTTCTACCACTGCCAAACTATCAGGGTTGTGAGGGCTTGAGAAGGCTTGCAGGGAGTCAAGCTTTGGTAGTATACTGAAGATGTTCAGGCATGTGATTGAGAGAGTTCCCAAGGGCTTGGTTTGGGTGGAAACCCTGGCTGTGTTTGGGCCAGGGTTGGGGTGAACATTTCTCAATAGTAGCAACAGGAGGAGGAGCAAGAGTTTCAGGGTGGCCAGGCATAATTTCCTGAGGGAGGACTTGCAATCCCTTTTAGAGTAGGAGCATGCTGTGGAGTGGATGCAGAGGTTCAGCAGGAGCATTGAGTAATGGGTAGACAAAGGGGCCTAGTGCTCACTTGTGAGAAGGTGCAGATTTGTTGTGAGGGGGTGTCCCCTGGGGGCAGGGTTAACATCATGAGGAACAGTGCCAGTGTAACAATAGGCGCTATTCAGTTCATAGCTTTGGGGAGGTGAAGGGAAGCAGGCATTAGAAAAAAGGAGCAGGGGAGAGGGCAAAGAGAAGGAGGAGAAGGTAGAACATCGAGGGAGTGGTGGGCATGTTTAAACTGAAGTAAGAGGAGAGAACCAAGCAGACAGCAGCAGCAGAGAGGCAGGTCAAGAGTAGGGGGATGAGCAGACAAGAACCAGTAAAGAGTGCGATGGGGAGGGACACACAAGAGGGCATGGTGAGAGGTCTATTTAATTAAGGTAGGACATGGGGGAGGGGGGTGGGCATAAAAATTCAGCCACTTTCTACTAAAGTCCATGGGGCAACGGCCCTCAATCAAGTCAGAGTTACAGCAGGAGGTGCAGCCAATAAGAGCTCAGTGAAAAAGGCAGGGGTCCAATCAGGGTTCACTACAGAGAGCGTTGGACCAATGCCAGCACTCACGGCTTCTCCGGACAGTGAAAGACTTCTTACCCAGCTGTGTGGATCCCAAATTTGACCAGGAGGCAGGCGGCAGAACGGCTGGTTCTGGAGCCACAGCTGCGCCATTGGAGGGCTGGTGAAGCCTGGTCAAGGACTAGGATCTGGAGGAGGGAGGGAAGAGAAAGGAGAGTTTACTAAGGAGGAGAGCTGGGATAAAGGGACAGTGATGTGGTGGCTAAATCGGGGGTGTGGAGTAGACAGAGAAAGAGCACAAGTGGGCAGGGGGGGGTGACAGCTACCAGAGCCAAGAGCTAGGAAGTTACTTGACCTGGTACCGTGGGGTAGTGAGTGTAGTGAGTGGTTAGAGTGTGGCAGAAAAATAAACTTAGAAAATTGGGGGGGGGAAAGAAGAAAAGAGAAAACTGGGCAAGGGGGGGCAGTTCAGTCCCCTAGGAGTGAAAGGGTCAGAGACAGGGAGAAACACAGGAAGGCAACCTGAGCAGTAACACAGCAGTTTTTCAGAATCGGCTTTTTAAATTAACAATTACAGTGTAAAACAGGCCACCTAAATGGCAGTGGGAGTCATAGCTTGAGGAGCAGACCAAGAAAAAATGTGGCCACTTTCCACTAAAGTCAATGGGCGCAACAGCTCTGAATCAAGTCAGAGTTACAGCAGGGGGTGCAGCCAGTAAGGGCTCAGTGAAAAAGGTAGGGGTCCAATCAGGGTTCACTGCGGAGATCGTTGAGCTTATGGTGGCACTCACACTTGGTGGCACTCACAGCTTCCCAGGACAGTGAAGGACTTCTTACCCGGCTGTGTGGATCCCAAATTCAGGCAGGAGGCAAGCGGCAGAGTGGCTGGTTCTGGAGCCATGGGCATGCCGTCGGACGGCTGGTGAAGCCTGGTCAAGGGTTAGGATCTGGAGGAGCGGACTTCTCTTACATATCTCCAGCTTCTGTACACTATTAGCTATATAAGCCCTGAATCTGACCAAGAGTAACAGCAGTGATGATCTTGACCCTATATATACTTTATTTCTCCACTGTTGCTATTGTTGGCCTTAGCTACTCCAGTCTAAGTCTATCCTTTCATCTTGACAAAGTTCCTTGGACGTGGAAATGTGTTGAAGTCCTCCTCTTCAGAAAGAGGATTACCCTTTATCCCCAGAAAACTACTAGTCCATCTAGTTGCTGTCTGTTCAGGCTTAAGTGCAGGCAACTATGTGCTCTCCTTTCTCTGCACTTTTCAGTCTGGCTTCTTGAAATCCCATTCTACTGCCTTGTGACTCCTACAGCTCACTGTCTGTCCTGAAGAGGATAGATCAGGAGTTGATCATTTCTGCTATCTTGGTTGACTGAGCCAAGGCATTTGACACTGTTTCCCACCCACCCCTGCTACAAAAGCATAGTGTATACTGTGCATCTGCATAGGGACTCAGGAGCAGAAGGCCCTCCTCCAAAAGCTTCAACTTTTCAGTTAGGATTATTTTTTCCTGGTCATCTGTGTTCTTGTCCAATTTTCAGTCAGATTTACTGATGATATATTCATCTCTTCATTTCTTGGAGGTTACATTGTAATTCAAGGAGAGTACAAAAATGTTACAAATCTAGTTGAACAGTAAGATATGTGTGAACACTGTAGTGATTAGGATGCTTTCAGTGGCTTCTCAATTCCTGATAAGGGTCACCAGCAAGGAGGTCCACATCGGACATTAGAATCACTAAGGCCAGTACTGCTCTTACTCAACATTTTCACTGTGGTGGGTCTTTCTGCCTTGTCTTTTAACTGCTTCCTCTCCTATTTGCTTGACAGGTATTAGTCAGGTCATGTAGCAAGGCACCTTAAAATCACCTCGGTGGTATGTCAGTGCTCCAACCTGAGCCGATCTAGTTGTGCATTGTCCCAAATTACTGTACTTCCCCTCAACCTGTGTCTACACACATTTTCTTATTTAGCTCTTTATGTCTGGAACAAAATTCCTTTAGTTAGGGCAATAAAAAACTTCAATGAATTTAGATCTTCAGCACTACAATACATTAGGGGGACTACCACTTGGAACAGTTTTAGTAGTTAAACCTTTTTTTTTTAATTAAAACATAAATACGTCACTTATTTAAAGTGTGATTTGTTAGCACAGTTTAATTGTACATTTGGTGATGATTGTTTATAGTTGTTTTGCTGAATGTGCTGGTATTGTCCTGAGGCTTCTGCAAGCAAGACTTTTCAAGCCCTAAGGATTTTAGCTCTGAGGACTAAATTGTAATGAATGAATGAATAAGGAAATAAATAATTTTGACATCCATGTGTATACAGACAACACAGTATCCTTTATGTCTAGAGCATTATCTCTTAAGGTAGGATTGACCTTGCAGCCTAACGGTGACAACATCCAGTGTTGGTTCCACACTAACCAACTCTTACTAAATGACAAAATAGGTCTTCATGACCACTGGCATCAAACATGGACTTTCCAGACTCAAAATAATCCAGTCATTATGACTCTGGATATCGCTCCCTTTGAAAAAGTCTCAAATTCCAAGAACCTGGTATATAGCTGGATTGAAACATTGATTTCTCCACCCACGTGCTATCCATAAACAGATCCTCCCCATGTATGGTGCACTGTATGGCAACAAATCCTGCCACACTCAATAACTGAAGCCACGATTTACTCTGAATTTAAAAATGTATGGGGGCCCTCCAACAAAGATACTGTCAAAATGTAGAGGCAGCTGGTGTATTAGTTAACTTTTGCTTCACACGCCATGTCTTACTGCACACTGATTTTTGAACAAAACATATTTTTAAATTTACAGTAAGTTGTGGCTTCAGTTTTTGAGCATGGCATCTACTTGTTTTGTCCTGTTTGGAGTTGGGTTGACATACCCGCTACCACACCACATCCCCTGCACCACCTGTGTATGAGCTTTTTCTTGTTTTCCATCTTTGGTAGCAAATCCAGCATCCCCTAGTCTGCCATGACATTATCTTGAAGATTTTGGAGGCCATTTTTTGCAACAATTAACTTGCTTTGTTTATCCTGAATCTTATAATGTTGCAGTATAACAAATCAAAATAAGATTTCGTATTATACACTTTTTCACATCTCCTGTCTGTGCACTGTGAAATTTTTTTAAATTTTTGTATCTTTTTGGTACATAACTTATTTTTTGTATTAGCACTATGCACCATAACTGTTTTTAGCTTTCTTGTCCCCCCCCCCAACCTCTCACACTTCTCTGCTTTTCCTGTCCAGTTTTGCCTCACTCTTCTCACATTTTTAAAATTTGCACTGCCTGGGCAATTGATTAATTTTTAATTTCTCTTTGGTACAGGATTTCTTATAAAAAATTTTAGTACTTTGAAGTCTGACCTGACCTCCCATATGTTCTTGCTTATTTGCTTCCTAGTGAGATCTGTATGAACCTGATGTGTGATGTGTGAGATTATCTTCTGGATATTGCCTATAATGTTTATATGACTATGTAATGTCTGAAATATGATTTTTGGAGTGTACCATCAATACCTAACAGAAAACATCAAAAACTAAATGAAACAGTCTATGACAAAAAAAAAATCAGTACTTTGGCTACAAGCACAGTGTGTTTTTATCATGCTTTTATATCATGTATTTTTTATCACAAATTTAGTACTTTGGTTATAAGCACTGTCATTTAAAAACGTTTCCTTATAACACTTGTAATTCATGTATCTCACCAGTCTTGAGAAAGCACATGCTCGCGTGAAAACATTTGACTGTAATCTCAGGAAGGGGTTCTGCTAACTAACTGTTAATGTTCTTCATTGAGTTGAATTTTAACTTTGTTGGATCAATAAATGGATTTTTGTACAGCTTGTGAAACCAGCGCATGGTTGCCTTATTTGGGTTCTTGTTGGATGGAGACTGGGATGCTGAAGCCGCCTTTCCTGTGAGTACTTGCTTCTTTTACTTTGGCACAGGTCCTTTGCTGCATGCAGCTGCCTTCTTGACTTTTCATCTTGAAGATAATGCTTCCAGTGTTTGACTATATGAACATAGTTTATAGTGACACGATTTAGTCCTCCCTGGCAAGACTGGACTCCCTGTTCTGTTCAGTCTGCCATTTTTTTCTGAACTATCCCTTTTTATACTCATATTGTAGCTGTTCCCTGTACTCCAACCTCTCCCTTCCTTTTCTAGATGCTTGACATCTCCTCCACTGCATCTCTTTCTTTCAGATTCTCGACTTGTACTCTTCCCTACTTTCTCTCCTCCCTCCTCTCAGACAGTTTCTACTCCATTGCAATCCCTTGCTCCAAAATCTCAGCTGGGTAAGCTGCCTTCTACTCATACCTCCCTCTCCTCTGGAGTCACCTTCACCATCTGCTCCTCATTCTCCTCTCTTGCTTTCAAAATCCTCCAACATGAAAAGCTCATTAATACCATATCTGACAAGAATCCACCCTCCTTCCTTTCCCCATAACTATTTGTCTAACTTCTCTCATCCTGAGTTGTTTCCCTCTGTTAATTTATCCTGGCAATCCATATTTTTGTATTTATTTTATTTATGTTTGATTTGTATACCTAGATTGTTTTGAATTTACATTTTATGGTGTCACTCTGATGTACTTATTATATTACAGTTTATTTTACTGTTTTTTCCCCATGTAACTCATTATCCTAGATTGCACATGGAAACAGATCTTAATTAAGTGAGACTTTTCTGGACAACATTTAAAAAAAAAAAAAAGTAACCTGTGCTGTATTCAGTAGAAATATTGATGGTACCATATGGCTATGTAACTGTATTGTCATATTGAGTATACAGTAGTTGCTCTGAGATATCACTTTTCTAAGCAAACAAATAAGTTGAAAAGGAAAGTCACAGAACTTCAATTTTTGTTACCACAAATACCTAAGCCACAGTATAATATGACATGGTTATAGTGTATATTGCAATTGTTTTAAGATGAAAAAGGACTGCCCCCCCCAAACAAAAATACAAACTGGATTGTAAGTAGGTGGTAGTGGTGTAGGTATGTGGTTTAGGGCATAATTACTATGACATTGTTTTCATACATCCAATTTCCTTCATCATTCTGGTTTATTCTTTTTCTTTTCAAGTCTCAGCCAGTGATGCAACTCAGCAGGTAACATACTGTAGTGACGTACAATAGTAACATAGTAAAATGTTCAGGTAAAGATTGACAATGGCACAAACTGTAACCTGGTAAAGAGGTATCAATAAATCTGTCTAAATTACTTTTAAAGATGTTTATAGAGTTACTGTTCACTATCTCTGCTGGCAGGATATTTCAACCCAGAATTACTCTTTGTGTAAACCAATTTTTCCAGCATTTGGTTTTAGAGTTCTCCAGTGTTCTGATAGTTATGTAGTCTCATACCTATTTTGACCTCCCTTGTGTTTTGATGTACCATTCTCAACATATTTTGGTCCCTACTGGCCCTGTAATTCAATATAAAATTCATGTTTGCCTTCTACTCTCATGTTTATACATATTAAAAACCCCAGTCTCTCCTCATGTGGTTTATCCTCCAGTCACTTAACCATCTCTCTGCAAAGTGTTTTTGAACTCTCTCAACTCTTGATATGTTTTTCTTTTGTATGCAGATACTGGATTTGTATTCCATATTCTAAATACTGCCTTACCAGTGATCTGTATAATACCACCAAGACTTCCCTTCTCCAACTTGTGATATTTCTTTTCACATAGCCTAGGAGCATAGGAACATATGAATTACAGGACAAAAGGAGGCACAATAGCCCATCTAGCTTGTCCACCGTATTTCAATGGGAATAACCACTGATGCACATTTTTTGCAGATGTCTGTCTAGACCTAACTTAAAACTGCTAACCGTTTTACATTCTACTACTTTCATGGATAAACCATTCCATGTTCTCACTATTCTGTGTAAGAACCATGCTCACCTCCTTTCAGTATTACATTGTATATCCCTTGGTTGTAATGTATGACAACTAGTTTCTCTTTTACTGTTTAAATATTCATTATGTAGATTTGATCTTAGGTCTTTGTTTGTAATGGCTTTAAAAATTAATATCATGTCACCACTAAGTCTCCTTGTCTCTAGTTTGTACAGGCCCTATTTATCTAACCTCTCCTGATAACCCAAGCCTTCCATTCCAGAGATGATCTTTGTAGTTTTCCTCTGTACTCATTCTAGCTTGTGTATATTTGCTTTGTTTGATGGATTCCATAATGGCCCACAGTACTCCAGAATCAAAACTGGGAATCAAACTGTTCAAAGTGTGAATCCAAATGCTTTCCTGTTGGAGAAGTTTGTTTAAACGGTCTCCTCCTTTTGGGTTGTTTGGTACTTGCTCTAATGCCATGAACCTTATGCCATCCACACTCTGATTGTGTTTCTCCAAAAAATGTCATGCTAGAGGTTTATTAATAAGGCCGATTTTTATATTCCTAATGTGCTCCTGCACTCTCTGTTTAAGCAGCCTGATTGTACATCCTATATATAGTAAATGGCAGGGGCACCAAATGCAGTATATAACATATGTGCTGTTGCAGTTCAAGAAAGACCTTATTTTAACTTTATATTCATATTCTATTTCCTCCTTTGCCTGAGAAAGAGCTTTGAGCTCTGTTGCCATTGTCCTGAGCTCCTCCTGGAATGGTCAAAATTAGGCCAGAAAGCTAGAGAGGGTGAGGGGTTCTCGATCTCCCAGTGAGAGAGGCTGGATTTGGGTAGAGGTAATGCTTGAGGTCCACGATTTCTTTGGGGCCTTTTGAGGCATTACTGGGGGTATGTATTTTTGCCGTGGCGACTTCATCTCTGATTCCATTTCCAGTGGACTAACACCAGTAAGTACAGTGGAGCCTTAACTAAGTTATTAAACAGTTTTCAGTTGAGTAAATACCTTTGATCAGTATAATTATTAAGTTTAAAGGAGCGGGTGGTTGAAGTGGGCTGAAGAGATGTCTAACAGGTGTGCTGCATCATGTGATCCCTCAACAGTCATAATTTCTAATGTTCCATCACCCACATCCACTTCCCTGATGTTAATATCATTGTTTATCATTGTTTATCAGGAGTGCTATCCCTCCACCATTGTTACTCTACCAGGTCGTTATGAATGCTATCATGTCCACTTGCTCAGTTTTTGCAATTGCCTCTAATTAATCATTTGTGTTTCTCATGCTGCCTGCTTTAGTTAGAAGTCCTTTTTAATTTCTTGCATGTTCATGTTTTCTAATGTCTTTTGAATGGTATTTATTTCTTGTCCCTTTATTAAAATACTACAGTGAACGTCTATGATTTTCTCATTTGAAAGCACACTCAATGGTTCATTTGTAGTTTGTCTTTCTACTGTTCTCCCTAACTGCATCAGTTTAAATTTTTATTGATTACTGTTCTCAATCTCTCTCACCCAGCATGTTTGCTCCTTTCCTATTAAGGTGCAGTCTGACCCTTCTGTAAATCCCTTGTTTGTTGCTGAAAATATTTCAATAACTTATATATATGTGACATGTAGAGGGGACACTGTAGAGGTGTGAACAATGTGTAAGTGGGGAGTCTATTCCAAATGAAGAAGAGCACCAGGACAAGAGGGCATGCAATGAAGCTGGAAGGGAGGACGTTTAAGAAGGATATGAGGAAATACTAATTCACTGAAAGAGTGGTGGGTGTCTAGGACAGTCTGACAACTGAGGTAGTGGGGGCAAAAAAAACAGGTAGCGTCTGTGGAGACAGAAAAGACAAAGAACCTCTGAGCAGACTTGGTGGGCCAAGTGCTCCTTTTCTGCCAACAAATGCCATGTTTCTATATTTATTTATTTCATTTTTGTTGACCTGGTAAGTTCACTAGACAAGTCCTGCCTATTTTCAGGCACGACCTGTGGGAGGGGGATACAGATGAATGCCAACTGACCTTGAACTGTTGGTGACCATCCTCTTTAGCCCAGTTACATAGACAGGCATTATTTTTTATGGCTGCTATTCTGCTGTATCCTGCTCCTTTCAATGATAGTATTTCTGATACTAGTAGTTTACATTCCCTCTCCTTGAATACCATACTGATCTCTTTGAAATCTGACTTAATGTCTTCATTCAATCTCATTCCGATATCTTTTACCTGCATACCTATGTGAATCATTAATACGGGACATATCCAACTGTTTTTCATTAGCCCCTCTAGATTCTCCTTTATGTCACTTATCTTGGCTCCTGATAAGCAACATATCATAGTTATCACTTTCTTGTTTCTATGTATTTCTCAATCTGGACATCTTACAATCAAATCACCTAGAATACATTTCTACATTTCTAGAATACATATCTCTCTTTGTTAAGTTCTTGGTTAATAGTTACAGTGTTGCTCTCAGATCTTGTTCCCAGGTGTAGGACTGAAGGATTAATTAGGTCCTACTGCAACACCATTTGTTGATTTTCCTTTGTGTCTGTTAACACTCCACCTAGATTCTCTGTGTCTGATAACTGGTCTGTGATGTGTCCAACATTTTTGTCTATTCTAGGTATCTCATGACTTGTTAGCACTGTATATCTGTTTGATAAAGGCAACAGGTGACTGTGTACTATTCAGCCTCATTTGTTTCTTTTTCTGCCTGATACAATTGACCAGTCATTCTCCCCAACATCATTATAGATATTGTCTGCACTCCTTGCTCTCTTTCTTTTCCCCCTTCCTATGTGCTAATATGTTCTGTATTTATATTGTGGAATTCAATGACTTGGCTGACTGTTGGATTTTCCTTGGTAGCGTCTGCCAAGTCACCAGACATTTCTGGCCTTTTGTCTACCCTCTCTTCACCCAGACAATTGTGTACCTCAGTATTAAACTGTTCTAGTTAATTTATTCTCTCTAGACTATTTTGGTGGTTTTAGCACGGTATTTTCCTTTTCCAACTCAGCTAAATGTTTGTATTTGGCACAGAAAAACACACTTATCCCTCTCTATTTCTTCCGATGTATACATATTGTCAGCTCTACACTACGCCATGGTTTTATTAATATATTTTATGTGTTACATTCACCCTGCAGGTGAAGGAGATTGTTTCCTATTTTATTGGCCCAATACTGGAAGTAGCATGTGTCTTGACTTGAAACACACAAAAGTGTTTTAAAATACACAAAAGCACTGTAAAATAACTAGGTGTACTATGTTCTTTAATACCCAGTGAAGTAAAATCCCTGGCTGTTGTTCAATGATCTGTCTGTAAACACACAGAATGGTCAAATTACCTTGCATTCCTCCAGAGTCCAAGGGTTGCATTGGCTGTACTGTAGAGCTAGGACAGATTGTTTTTGTAATATTTAGTATTTTGTTGTTAGAGAGGAAAGAAACAAGTTTTTGAAAGAAATACAACACAGATGGGGCTACCTCAGATGGTGGCTTAGCCCCTATTTTTGTGCCTGTAATGAAACTCTCCTCTGTGACACTGAAATAACTATTGAGGTAAAACTTGAATACATCACATAATGAGGAACAGGTGAAAGAAAAATCATGCTATGTCAAGTCATTTGGGGGCAACATTTTGTTCATAAGAAACTGTGGGTGTTAAAAAAAAGACTAGTTCATTGACTATGGAATACTGGAACGGTATGGGCACATATTCCATTACTTGATACAGTATGTTTCATTTCATATCAGATTAGAACACCTTGATAAAACAGCACCCTCTTTGTCCTTAGGGAATGTCAATGCAGAAGAGCCTGGGATAGTGGATAAAAGCTATTTTCATACACTTATATAGTAATGCAGGGCCTATGGTAACAAGAGTTTGCCTGGTGTTGTCAGATAAGGACATGTTGATAAAGTAACATTTCTCTCTCCTTGGGGAGATCAACGCAGAAATGATAAAAGGTTCAATTTATTGGTTAAAAGCACTTTGAAACTAGGACACTACTTTCACAATATGCATTATGTTTTGAAAAATTGCAACGGACAAGGGAATGATTTGATAGTAACATTTCGCATAATTACATTGAGAATACTAACATATATTTTACAGCACTTCTATGGGCAAGCAACAGTGAAGTGACATGTTTCTATTTAAGCTCATTTATAAAATGAGCCTTGTAGTATGCAACGGTTTAGGTGATGTGACTGGCTAATGAGATTCCAGAAGGCATAGTGTAATCATTATCACTATACACTCTGCTCATTTACATATCTGTGTAGTCACTAACCAATGGCAAAGCAACTTTAACAATGCTTGATGACATCACAGTTTAGATCTACTGCACTGAAAATGAAGCAAAGGCAAACTAAAACAGTTGAACGAACAGTCCGAACTATGTTCAAACAATTACTGTGCCTTTTCTCGATTTAAATCCATAACTACAAAAAAAAAAATATTAATTTTATAAGATGGATAAGATGCTTCAGAATGTGTGGTCATTGTGCATCTTGGGTGCTAATACTGTACATCCATGGTGTATGTATATCTCATTATGACAGCACACTCTGTTATCCCTTATATGAGCCAGTCAGTATCCACTTTTAGATATAGGTAGTTTAGCATTAAGCAATTGTATGGTATAAGTCAGTGGTTTAATTATTTCTGCTCCTGACTGTTCCTGTTTTCCTCCTATCCCCCCCCAGTGAGTGAGGCTTCTGTTTGCGGCAGTCAGCTGGGTGAGCAAGTTGCTACCATTACAGCTTATGCCCATGCCACTCTGTTGCAGGCTGGCTGGTGGCGTGACATTGCCAAGCTGCTCATTCCATTCAGGGATCCAAGCACTACATCTCATCTAAGCACCTGACCCTCAACTGGCTGCAATGGTGTCCTTCAAGATCACAAGTGAATCTTAGTCACCCTGGTGACAGAACAAGGTACTAATTCAATGTCAACAGCCCAGTGAGTCATAGTTTTAATTAGCTAATTTACCTTCCTGAGTTGATACCTATTTTAGAATTTTGTTTTTAAACAAAAAGTACTATAAATGTACTTTGATACACCCATATCATGATGTTGTAGTAGTGCTTTGGCAACCAAGCAATAAGAAACTCCAGGGTGTTGTTGTATAGCATGCACTGAGTGCACGATGAGGCAAGGGGTGCAGATTGGTGCTTACACATCTAGGTGGCTATCTACCTGGGTAGCTTAGGAGTGCATCCCAAAGGTGGTATGGGTAAGAAATTGGTTAAGGGATAAGCAGCAGAGGATGATGGTAAATGGAGTTCACTTGGGAAGGGAGGGTGACCAGCAGAGTGCCTCAGGGATTAGTGCTGGGACCATTCCTCTTTAATGTCTTTATAAGTCTCTCCCCCTCACTGTTTGTCTCCTGTTGCTCTCCCTCTTCCTCTCAAGAAGTTATTAATTCCATTCCCTACCTTTTGTCTTGTAGCCCACCCCTTCAATAGCCCAGCAGCTAGAATGACATTGGGTCCCCCAGGGTGCAACTCAGAGCAGATATAGCAGCATCCAGCAGCTCAGAAACTGTGTGTACCCACCTACATTCCACCACACCAACCCATGGCCAACTTGCAACTTACAGCCTCAACTGGTCACATGACCTGGTTACTGGTCTGTGGGGTTTCTTATGTCCTCACTTTCCCATTTGCAACTTATCACAACTCCCCACTAAAGGCCACTATCCTTCCCTTCATCATGAGAACACAAGGTAGCCTGGTTGACGACTTCAAACACAACCCACTGTACATCTTTACACCTGCAGCCCCTACACCTTCTTTTCTCCCTAGGTGTGATGCCCCATGTCTAGTCTCCTGGTGGTGCCTTGCTTGCTCTTCCCCTCACATGTGGCTCCATGGTTTATGCCTCTACCCTAAGACATGTCTATGCTAATTGAACTACTTGTCATTAACCTTTCTGCTTCTCCTCTCAGGGAATCTTGAAACAAACCCCAGACCCCCCAAGGCTCCCCCCTTTGCCTTACCCAATCCAGCATGGAGCAACACTTAAGGAATGAAGTGCTGAATATAAATGATGTCATTGAGCAGTAGAATGAAAACTGCCTTTGGTGTTAAAGAATGCCAAACTGCAGAACAAGCCTGAGGCACTCAGAACTGCTCGATGGGTAAAAAACCCAGATGGAAAATGAATACCAGATCCTGAATGGGACCTAGCAATGAAATCTCAACTGGAATTTATTGAATCCACAAAGTTTGTGAAGCACCTGAGCAGTGAAACAAACTAGTCTGAGATGCTAAAATTCAGTATTCATAACACTGAGCAGGTAACATTTGTTCACATTTAAGGGTTGGGTGAACACAGATTGATGATTAATGGTAAAGTGGGGCAAAGTAATGACTTGAAAGTGGAACAGATTCAGGATTATGAACAAACTGGGATGAACAGTTCATTGCAGCAGTAGCTGAATGTAAATGATAATGACAGACTGCAAGCTGGAAGTGCTGCACCAAAGTAATGGCACCTCTAACTCTCCACATAAACCAGAGGTACACACTGATAATGAAGAAACCAAGAGACAGCAAAAAAAATAATGAAAATAAAAAAAAAAAAACACATCAATAAGGTTACACTGGGCAGTAATGTTGCTGACTCTTACCAAAAAATTGGCAGCACACAGCAAGAGAGGGGCTCAGGATATACTTGCTTTTAACTGAAAATGTAACCCAGCAAGTGGAACAAGTGGGACAAAGTTGTAGTTTTAGCAACTCGCACTCTAAAATGAACATTCCACAAGATAACAAAGCAAATACAGAGTCAAATATTGAATCTGAATACCAGTCACTCTCAGAAATGAAGACCAATAAAAGTGACTCTAAGTCCTTAAGCATGCCCTCACCCCTAAAACAAGGACCTAAATTTCCTAATCCTTTTAATAGATCACAACCTGCTTCTAGACAAAATGCTGTTAGACTCAGATACAAGGGGGGGAATAGATCCAAGATCTGACCGCATACTTGTAGCAAGAACACTATTAAAAAAATCTATGAAATTTATGGCTTCTGAAATTTATGCTCTAATACATACCTCCAGAGAAGACAGTTTTGATATTAGTGTCAGGACCCTTCAAAGTTTGGAGAGAGCTTGGTTCAAACATAATCAAATACAGTTTTCACCACTATGTACTCCGTTCATTGCAAGTCTACCTACTAAACCCATGATTAAATATGTTACAATAATGTTCCAAAATGAAGGAGTCCATGTAGGAAATATCATTCACAGCTTATGCCTAAATGGGAAGTTTTGAGTCCTCCTGAGGCGATTATTGACTGAATTTATATGAACTAGTGGGTGGCATTGTAAAATAAAACAAGGAAGGTGTACTACACCCTCCAAACAGTTTTCCTCTAGGTCGAGACAGAGTGGTTTGTTTTTATTTGAGACAGCCCAAAGCATGCTATAAGTGTGGAGCATGCACACATTTATCAAATGTATGTGGCAAACTCAGATGTGGTGGTTGTGGTAAATCTGGTCACATAAGCCTTCAGTGCACTAATTATTCCAAATGCAATTTATGTGAAGAACAAGGACATATGTTTCAGAACTGTCCATGAGCCTCCTATAATAAATCAACTGAAATCAATCAGGAAAACCTAAATAAGAAAGCACAACAGAGGTGTGCTGACTCTCACACAGTCTTGGAAGAAACACCTAACAAGAAGTCTGCTTCAGATCTGCACCAGCAATCACCTGCCAAAGAACAACCTAGCAGGGAGAACAACTAACCTCAACACCAACTAGCACCTATTCCACAAGTTGAGAGACTGACCACAGATACTGGAGAGAGATCAGCACTGGAAAATCAAGAAACAATAATAGACCCCTTACTTCAACATGTGAGTTACCAGTCACAAGCAGAAGATGAAGCAGGGGAATCCTCTGGAATAAACTGCAAAAGGCTGGACAGTCCCTACCACTAGAAGACACAGTTCAAGACAACCAAAATCATCAATGGAAAAACAAGAAACAGAGTCTAAAAAACAACATACAGTAAAGAACTCACCACAAATCATTGAGCCTCATTCTCACATTCTGGGACCCCAGGGATTGAAACAAAAAAGAATGAGGGAAAGAAAAAGAAAACCAAAAAAGAAAAAATAATGAGACCAACCAGGACACAGTTTTAGTCTCCTGATGGCACAATTTCTATTAGCCTCTCTAAATGTCTGTAGTCTAAGGAATGTGCAAAAAAAGAAGAAAAGTTATATTTTAACTCTTACATGACCTAAATTTGGATATTATAATTTTGAAAAAAAAAACATGAATGAATTCCATTTTCTCACTGCAACAAGCTAAGAGGAACTGGGTATGGGGACCATCTTACTGGTCATTTGGAAATAATAAAGCAGATGGAATTGGTATTCTATTTAAAGGACAAGGGTTTAAAACATTTAAAAAATGATAGATCTAATTCCATGAAGGTTACTTATATTAGAAGGGATATGGTGAAATGAACCTAGTAGGCTTTTTAACTTATACAGTACACACCTCAAGTAAAAGCAGAAAGTGTTAAGCTATTTGAAACAATACAACCATATCTGGCAACAGCTAAGAATACACAAATGGGAGGAGACTTTAACTGTACCCTGGATGTAGATGCTAGGCATCCTTGGGGGAAAAAAGTACTGAAAAACTTTACATTTTCACTGTCAAATAATTTTTCACTATTTTCACTGAAGCATAAATTTGTGCTAAAATAAATTTGCAATAATTAGCATTTTTCCATTATAGTGAATGTGGTGCTAATGACTTAGCGCTAAATTGATTTACGCAATTATGGTTGCATTTGTGTTAGCACTAAAATTATTTTGCGTGAAAATAACTTTTTTCAGTATATTGCGACTCTATTGCTTTTAAAAAATGTATAGAGGTGACTGAATTAATAGACTGTTTTCAAAATAAAAGGGAAGGATATACCTATGCAAGAGGCATGCTGGCAACCAAGACAGACTATATTTTTATTTCAAGATGTATTCAGGTTATTGACACAGAGAAAATCTCTATCGAATGTACAGATCCCAATGAAGCTCTATCAGAAAAAAGGCACAGATATAAGGCCTATGGATCAAGGTAAGTCAGAGGGACTACAACTAGGGGACACTCAGGCTCCTAAGGAAGCACATTGGGAACAATCTAAAAGCTCCCAAGGAAGCACTTTGGGAACAACCAAAAAGCTACATCAAAGCACCATGTGCAAACCAAATTATGACATTGCCCTTAAAGTTGCAGAATAAATTTGAAGGTCTCAATGAACACAGTGTTTCTGAGGACAGCCTTATGTACAACACCCAAAAAAGGCACATAGATCCCAACTTTCACAATGACCATGACCGAAAAACAGTTCATGAAACTCTAATAAAGGATATAGTGGTAATTGAGGACTCCATAATAAGGAGAGTGGATTCTGCAGTATGTAATGGTAGGAAGGCAAGTACTGCTGTTAGCACATTGCCAGGGGTGAAAGTGGGAGATGTATCCAATTTACTAGATGGACTCATGGAGAATATGACTAAGCCTGTGGTTATTATGCATATAGGAACAAATGATGTAAATAAAACTAGCTTAAGTGATTTCCAGTCCAAAGCATTTGACATAACAAAAAGGATCAGAGAAAAAGGAGGAGAAATTATCATTTCAGGATTATTACCAACGTTTGGGCACCTTGTGTGTAAAATTCAGGCTATAGAATCCATCAATAAGTGGTTAAGACATTTTTGTAAAAATGATATATTGGGCTTCATGGATAATTTGGTCACATTTAGCAACACATCCCTATTTAAACCTGATGGCCTTCATCTTAATTAAGCAGGTACAAGGGTATTGGGTAAAAAATTGAATCAGATTATTGATTTTCCTTTAAACTGCCATGGGGGGGTGCCAACAATTGACTTATCGCAGCCCAGATACACACATGGTTGGGGATAATAAGCAGGGATTGGACTGAAAGGTTGTGTTACTCAATGCCAGAAGCGTAATAAACAAGTTTGACAAACTTAAAATATTGTTATCAAAACAAATAATATATCTAGCCTGCATCACTGAAATGTGGTGGGACAATAATGACACCTGGGAAAATCTATACAGGGTTATAACTTACATTACAAATCTCAAGTCTATTGGGGGGGGGGGCATAGCTATGTACGTTCATGACTCCATTAAGAGTATTGAAATTCTTCACAAAGACCCCGAGCTAGAACTTATATAGGTTGAATTATTCCCACAGGTGGTTCCCAAAATAATAACAGGTCTAATTTATAGGTCACCACAGAATGTTATGCTGGTCCAACTTTAAGCAGAATTGCATGGTGCCAAAAGGTCTCTCACACAGTTTGCAAAGGGTGCTAACAGAAGACATAGACACGTGTTTCGTCCTACCAGGACTCATCAGTATGCCTCGTCTGTTTGACACCCCAGTAGAATGGACCAGCTACCCTTAAGGCAGTGTGCCTTGGATATATTGTGGTGAACCCATTAAAATAAAAAACTATTTAAAGACAAAAGAACCTCTATGCGCAAACACTGGGGCAAGGGTTACCAAAAGGCATCTGGCTGGGAAGCCAAGTTTCAGAAAATACAAAAATATGCTTTGCATTGTGAGGGGCATGTGTGATTTTGTATTTTTCTTGAACAGCCTTCCCAATGAATAGCTGAAATCAACCCCTCAGATGTTCTTTTAAATAGTTTTTATTCTAATGGGTTCACCACAATATAGCCAAGGCACTACTGCCTTAAAGGTAGCTGATCCATTCCACTGGGGTATCAAACAGACAAGGCATACTGATGAGTCCTGGTAGGATGAAACACGGTTCTATGTCTTTTGTTAGCACCCTTTGCAAACTGTGTGAGAGGCCTTTGGGCACCATGCAATCCCGCTTAAAGTTGGACCAGCATAACATTCTGTGGTGATTTGCATATGCAGCCCATGATGCTTTGCATTGTGGGGGGCATGTGTGATTTTGTATTTTCTTGAAACATGGCTTCCAGCCAAATACCCTTTGGGGTAACCCTTGCCCCAGTGTTTGCACATAGAGGTTCTTTGTCTTTTAAATAGTTTTTTATTTTAATGGATTCGCCACAGTATATGCAAGGCACACTGCCTTAAGGGTAGCTGGTCCATTCCACTGGGGTGTCAAACAGATGAGGCATACTGATGAGTCCTGGTAGGATGAAACACGTGTCTATGTCTTCTGTTAGCACCCTTTGCAAAGTGTGTGAGAGGTCTTTCGGCATCATGCAATTCTGCTTAAAGTTGGACCAGTATAACATTCTGTGGTGATTTGCATATGCAGCCCATGATGCTTTGCATTGTGGGGGCATGTGTGATTTTGTATTTTCTTGAAACTTGGCTTCCAGTCAAATACCCTTTGGGGTAACCCTTGCCTCAGTGTTTGCGCACAGAGGTTCTTTGTCTTTTAAATAGTTTTTTATTTTAATGGGTTCACCACAATATATCCAAGGCACACTGCCTTAAGGGTAGCTGGTCCATTCCACTGGGGTGTCAAACAGATGAAGCATACTGATGAGTCCTGGTAGGACTCCTTGTAAACTGTATGAGAGGCCTTTCGGCACCATGCAATTCTGCTTAAAGTTGGACCAGCATAACATTCTGTGGTGATTTGCATATGCAGCCCATGATGCTTTGCATTGTGGAGGCATGTGTGATTTTGTATTTTCTTGAAACTTGGCTTCCCAGCCAAATGCCCTTTGGGATAACCCTTGCCTCAGTGTTTGCACACAGAGGTTCTTTATCTTTTAAATAGTTTTTTATTTTAATGGGTTTACCACAATATATCCATGGCACACTGCCTTAAGGGTAGCTGGTCCATTCCACTGGGGTGTCAAACAGATGAGGCATA
The DNA here is from genome assembly GCA_016271365.2 of Neoceratodus forsteri. Classification (NCBI taxonomy): domain Eukaryota; kingdom Metazoa; phylum Chordata; order Ceratodontiformes; family Ceratodontidae; genus Neoceratodus; species Neoceratodus forsteri. The sequence goes on along the minus strand of CM028130.1, from coordinate 353,637,464 downwards.
CTGATGAGTCCTGGTAGGATGAAACACGTGTCTATGTCTTCTGTTAGCACCCTTTGCAAACTGTGTGAGAGACCTTCCGGCACCATGCAATTCTGCTTAAAGTTGGACCAGCATAACATTCTGTGGTGATTTGCATATGCAGCCCATGATGCTTTGCATTGTAGGGGCATGTGTGATTTTGTATTTTCTTGAAACTTGGCTTCCCAGCCAAATGCCTTTTGGGGTAATCCTTGCCTCAGTGTTTGCGCACAGAGGTTCTTTGTAATTTTTAGGTCACCTTCTACCACATTAGCTAACAATCTTGTTCTTCTTAATCAACAAAGTAACTTAAAACCTGCTGATAAAATATTATTGTTGGGGGATTTCAACCTTCCCAATATAGACTGGAAGCTTGCTTATATATATATACATACACACACAGTATATATATATATATATATATATAAAAAATATGGCACTTACTTGCCTACTCTTGACTGTCTCTGTCTGCCTAGATTTAGCCCCAAGCGTTAATCTATAGCACCAATCTGTACTCTATGTATGTATGTATATATGTCTGGAAGTTGTATATATACCTCTGGTATATGCTTTTAGCTGACTGTTACCAATGCTGTAACCAAGTATTCCATCCTCTTCCGTATAACTGCTTAATTGTTATTGATAACTTGCGTGTTATCCTCTCCTTGTACCCTTCCCCAGGTCACATCGGGAGACGAGTATCATTTTGCTCAGTGTGCCTTTCCTGGTGAATCAATTCAATAAATAAATAAAGGGAGTTACTAAAATAGATTATATGTATTTAGAAACATTTTATCAGATTGGATTGGACCAAAAAGTGTACGATAACACCAGAGGCAACAACATATTGGATATTGTACTAATCAATCTGGGGGATTCACTCGATACAGTTGAGATCTCCTTCCCACTAGGAAACAGCGACCATTCCACAGTATCATTTGGGATAAAAGTGTTGGAATTACCTACAGAACAAGGGGGGACTACCAAGCTCCACTCAGCTAGAGCAAATTTTCCCCAGTTGAAAAGAGAGCTAGCCTTATGGGATTGGGTTAAGGATTTTAAGGGTAGCAAGGTTGAAGGAATGTGGAATATACTTCTTGCTAAGTTAAACAAACTTATTAATATACATACCCAATCCTAATTAAACATAAAGCTAATAAAAAGAAAACCCAGGGTGACTAAATAAAAATATTAAACAATTAATAAACAAAAAAATATAATGTTTAAAAAATATGAAAAGGGCAAAACTGATTAATTACCAAATGTATAGGTATTTTACAAAGGAGGTAAAGTCATCTATAAAAAGGGTGTGAGCACAGCAGGAAGTCCTCTTAGCTACCAGGGTTAAGGGTAATAAAAAGTCCTTTTTCTCATATATTAATAGCAATAATTGAAATACTGCAGGTCCCTTTAAAAATGGAGTTGGGGCATTGGCATCAGAAAAAGAGACTGCGGACATTCAAAATAGCTATTTTTCTCAGTTTTTAATGATGGGGCTGTTCCTTCTAGCTCTGCAAAACGTGAGCCAACTCCTGGATGAATTAAAATTGATCCTAAAGATGTTAGGGACAGATTATATAAACTGGATACTAACAAATCTCCTGGACCAGATAATATATACCCCTGAGTGTTACATGAACTGGCAGATCCCTTAACACTTCCTCTCACTCACTTTTCCAGACCTCCCTAGATAGAGGAGATGTTCCGCAGAACTGGAAGGTTGCTGTTGTGGTCCACTTCATAAAAAAGGGCCCAGGTCTGAGCTAGTAAATTTTAGGCCAATAAGTCTTACGTCTCTAATAGGGAAAGTATTGGAAGGGATACTAAAAGCAATGATTGTGGATTATCTAGTGGAAAATAACTTGACCGATCCTGCTCAACATGGGTTTACGAAGTCAAGGTCATGCCAGACTAACCTACTTACCTACTATGAAAAGTTAACTTTGAGTTGGACAAGGGAAACATAGTGGATGAAGCTCTTATGGATTTTGCCAAGGCATTTGATAAACTACCCTATGCTGAGTTAATTGAAACATTAGTAACTATTGGAGTGGATAATAACATTCTAAGGTGAATAGCAGTATGGCTAACTGGGAGAAAACAAAGAGTCACGGTGAGAAGGGTGCTGTCTGATTGGTCACCAGTCTCAAGTGGGGTCTCGCAGGGATTGGTTTTGGAGCCCTGTTTAATATATACATCTCCACACTTAAATTAAAAGGCTCTAACATACGGCTATCAAAATTTGCGAATGATTGTAGAGTGGGTAGGATTGTGAACAGCACATCTGAGGCTCTATCCCTGCAATTGGCTATTGATGAAATTTATCAGTAGACTAATACTAATAAACTTGAACTGAATATTGCCAAATGTAAAATAATGCATCTGGGCCCTCACAACAATAATTACATATACACTCTTGGAACTGAAATATTATCTGTCGCTAGTGAGGAAAGAGATTTGGGTGTAAAAAATAACATCTAACTTCAAGTTTAGTTCACACTGCAAGGATCAGGTCAAAAAGGCTAACCAAAATCTTAATTGTATTTTAAAACACATTGCCAACAGGAGCAAGAACGTTCTCATACCTCTGTATGGTGCCTTGGTTAGGCCACACTTAAAGTAATGTGCCCAAGTGTGGTCACCACACAACAGGGAAGATGTAATAAAGATTGAGGGTGTGCAGCGTAGGACTACAAAATCTGTATCTGGGCTGAAAAACATTCCTTATGCCAAAAGGTTGGAACAATTAAATCTTTACTCACTACACTATGGAAGGTATAGAGGTGCTTTGTGTTTGCTGTTTAAAATCATTGGGGACATTACATTGCGAGAAGATCTAGGGTTCACTTTTAGATCCAGTTGGACTAGCAACAGAAGAAACAATAAGTAACTGGTTCTGTTCAGGTGGAACATTAAACTGAGAAAATACTGGTTTACCCAAAGGGTTATTTCGTTATAGAACAGCCTACCAACTACAGTGGTTGAGAGCAATAATATGGATAAAGTTAGACAGCACAGACAGCCCATCTGCGGGATTCCCAAGCTGCTGCTGAGGGCCCGGCACTCTCTGAGCTGGCCGCAGCTAACAGACCACCCGACTCACACCCAGACAGATTCAGACAGCCCATCTGCAGGCTTCCCAAGCTGCTGCTGTGGCCCCGGCACTCTCTGAGCTGTCTGTAACTAACAGACCGCTCGACTGAACCCAGGACTGATTCAGATAGCCCATCTGTGGGCTTCCCAAGCTGCTGCTGTGGCCCCGGCACTATCAGAGCCAGCTGCAGCTAGCAGACCACCCAACTGACCCCCGGACTGACTCAGACAGCCCATCTGTGGGCTTCCCAAGCTGCTGCTGTGGCTCTGGCACCCTCTGAGCTGGCCACAGCTAGCAGACTGCCCGACTAACCCCCGGACAGATTCAGGTATGCACCGGACCTCCGAAACTCATGGTTTTGAATGCTGCTGTTTTGACTGGATGCCCAGTGGAGGATCCAGGTACTGACTGGCCGTTTCTGCTCCTTGGCTGTTTTTCCAACTCCTGGTGCTTCCTGATCTTGGGGAAATCTCTTTCTGTCCTGTGTTCTGGACTGAATTTTTGTAAATGTAATTACATATGTTATGCATCAATTGGTCTTACTGTACCTGCCATTTTAGCTAGTCTATTACAAGCCTCTAGTCTAGCCTCTCAGTGTTACTTGCTGCTGTGAGACTAGTGCTGGACAAACTGTCTTGTATAGTAGCTGATGTTTGACTGCTTAGACCTAGCTACTGAGTAAGATTGCTGCGTTTTTCCATTTCTGCCTCGACTGCCAAACCGTGTCTCCTGTCCCACACTGGTCGCTCTGCTAATTATTAATTTCTCCTCCCCACTTGCAATGCTGTCTCTCTAAACAGCTTAATTTCTTCTCTGCCTTACCTACAAACCCTCCTTTTACACCCCCTCCTGTTGCTGCTGTTGTCCTCCTCAGACGTTCCAGCGCCAAAGCACAGAACCCCCCCCTTCCTGTTAACTCCTCTTCTATCTCTAAATAATTGCCCTGCATTTGCCACCTCTTTACTTCGTGCTTTGTCTTTCCCCATTGCCTGCCCCCACTGAGCTTGCTATTGCACTCTAGCTGTATTTAATCCTTTGTCTTTCCCTTTTTGTTCCACAGACAGCCCATCTGCAGGCTTCCCAAGCTGCTGCTGTGGCACTGGCACTCTTCAAGCTGGCTGCAGCTAACAGACCGCCCAACTGACCCATTGACAGATTCAAATATGCACTGGACCACCAAAACTCATGGTTTTGAATGCCGCTGTTTTAACTGGACACCCAGTGGAGGAACCAGGCATTAACTGGCAGTTTCTGATCCTTGACTGATTTTCCAACTCCTGGCGCTTCCTGATCTCAGGGAAATCTCTTTCTGTGCTGTGTTCTGGCCTGAATTTTTCCCCCTCCCCCTCACAGTATTGAATAGACCCTTGCTGTGCCCCTTTCCTCAGTCTAGCAGCTGATTGGTCATTCCACTGCTGCACATTCTTATGGCTATTGGCCTCCCTGTCTTCAATACCTGACTTGACCCACTTTCTTACTGCCCCTTTTTAAAGCAATCTCACCCACAGGGTTGCACATTTGTTCTCAAGTTTTTCTCCAGCCACTCCAGTTAACTCCTTTTAATTACTGCTGTAACCTGCCCTATTGTTAGGGACCTCACTCTAATTCAACTTCATACCATTTCAATTCTTACATTTTCACTGCCTATGGTGACATACCCAGTCACAGCCAAACCATCCCAGTAGCTGGCACCTTTGCCTTAGCTGAATTTTCAATGATATCACTAATTTAGAACTAGTGTCATTGCCAGCCCCACACAGTAAAGCACTATTACAGTGACTCTTTCCAAGCGTTTTACCAAAATTGCCCTGTGCTTCAGCTAATTTCACTGCTGGGACACCATTGCTGGCTCAGTTTTACCTCAAGCTACACACTACATAACAATGAGCACCAACACTCTTTTACTAGGCCTGCTTATGTTTACCCTTGTGGCTCAGACCACCCTCCCGTCCCGTGCCCGCTCCCTCCACCCCAAGTATGTATTCCCTAAGCCACCCCCAAACAGCTCAGCTCCCTCCCACCTTGGATACCCCCCCAACTCCTCTGCATCCACCATCTACCAACACCCCCACTCCCTCTGCCCTCCTAGGCCATCCTGAACCAACATCTTCCTTGCCATACCTACCTCCATGCCTTACCCATCTCCTGCACCCCTACTATCAGAACCTCCCATCAGCACCACACTAAGGGTCCTTGTCGCCACCGTCCGTTAATTAGATTAATCATTCTGCTCTTACTGTTCTCCGGGAATATACACCCCAAACCCTGGAACTTTGCCAACTAGCCCTCCCATACCCCACATTGGAGATGGTCTCTGTGTTGCATCACTGAACATATGCAGCCTTCTAAACAAATCCACCACACTCCTGTGCTGGGTTGTACAACCCCAACCCGATATTATTGCATTAGTAGAGACCTGGCTCTTCAAAACAACCCCTGACTCCATTATTTCTCTCCCTGAATACACCCTGTTCAGGGAAGACTGAGTTGGTAAACACAGTGGTGAGTGTGCAGTCCACATGTGGGACACCCTTATAAGCCATGAGCTCCCTGCCCCCAAGCTTGACTATGGCGCCCAAACCCTCACTCTAAAAATTACCTCTGACCCAGTCAGGGGCCCACTCTTCCTTGCAGTCTCCTACATGCCCCTGAGGAACCAGAACCCAGTGGTCCAGTCTCTCATCGATTACCTCACCTTCCTACCACACAAAGCTGAGCAACTCATCCTAGGTGACCTTAATGTCAATTGGCTTGGTACCAATGCCTTCCATACCAGGGACTCCTTTGCTGCCCTGGACATGTCCCAGTTAGTCACCCAGCCCACTAGATTCAACTGGACAAGTGGCTCCAGCACTCTCTTAGATGTAATACTATTGAACTGCACTCATAAAATCTGGGATATCAACATCCTCCCCGACTCACTTAGTGATCACTCAGCTGTCCTCTGTCTTTGGTCATCCTCCATACTGAAACCTGTGTCTCAGGCTACCTTGCGCCGGCATCTATGCCCCTGGGGTCTCAGAAAGCTAAAACTGCATCTAGCACAGCTGGACTGGTCACCCATCCGTCATGTCCTGATATTGACTCTGATCAGACCTCTTCACCAATACCTTCTGCAAGGCCTGTAACCTTTTCACCCCCCACACCAGAATCCATACTAAAAAACAAAATGCTGCATGGATCTCCCTATCCCTTATCCAAAAACTTAAGCATAGGGGTAATAATAATAATAATAAATTTTATTTCTCAAAAGCGCCTTTCAGAGTATCAAGGTGCTATACAAAAAGATAAGAGCAATCATAGTAAGAACAGTAGACATAATAATAAAATAAATAATAAAAGATCCAGATTATTCGGTGCCACCAGAAGCGAGGCACCATAAAAAGGTTTTTAGTGCCTGCTTAAACCTCTCCACAGTTGTGCACTCCTGAAGCTGATAGGGTAGAGAATTTCAAAGGGTTGGGGCTGCATGCATAAATGCACAAGCCCCAGAAGATTTCAAAGACACCCTTGGAATCTCCAGCAACCCCTCATCAGCCAAATGCAACTGTCGCATTGGGTGGTAAGGCACTAGAAGCCATTTCAAGTAGTCAGGGCTCAGTCCATGTAGGGCTTTATAAGTCAGCAGACCAACTTAGAAGGTGATCCGCTACCTAATCGGCAGCCAGTGCAGATCGCACAGCACAGGAGTAATATGGGAAGCTCAAGAAGCCCCCATCAACAAACGTGCTGCAGCATTCTGCATGAGCTGCAGGCGATGGATTTCAACACCAGAAAGCCCTAAGTACAGGGAATTGCAATAATCAAGGCATGAGGTCATGAAAGCATGGACCAGTGTAGGCAGGTCCCAGTACGGAACCAGGCGCTTAATTCTGGAGATAGTCCTAAGATGATTAAAGGAAGTCTTGACGATGGCCGACACCTGAGCTTGTAGGGTCAGCCCATCAGCAAGCACTATCCCCAGGTTTTGCACCCATTCAGAGGATAGGATCTGAGAGCCTCCAAGAAAAAGTCCAGAGGCTGATCAGCCCATAACCTCTCTATCCGGCAACCCTGGTCCACTACCATCACCTCCGTCTTTCGGGCGTTCAACTTTAACCAACTCAAGTTCATCCAGACCTGGATTTCAGCAAGGCAGGTATGAAATACCAAGACAGCTCTATCCTGGTCAGGAGCAAAAGACAAGTAGAGCTGGGTATCATCAGCATAGCAGTGAAACCTCAACCCATACCATCTTACAAGGTCTCTGAAGGGCAGCATATACACTGCAAACAACATGGAGGACAGCACTGATTCCTGAGATACCCCACATGGCAGGGAGAAAGGGTCAGAGGAAAAAATCCCAGACACCACTCTGGCTCCTGCCAGTGAGGAAGAATGTAAACCACCTGAGGACCATACCTGTCAGTCCATAGATGGACTTCAGACATCCAAGCAGTACCCCATGGTCTACAGTGTCAAAGGCTGAAGAGAGATCCAGGAGCACCAAGATGGAGCGGCTCCTCCAATCTCTCGCCATCAGGAGATCATTGAGCACCCAAACCAGTACTGTCTCAGTACTGTGCCTCTTTTGGAAACTGGACTGGAGAGGTTCATAGATGTTATGGATGGTCAAGTGGTCATCCAGCTGTACCACTACTACTTTCTCAATCACCTTCCCTATTAAGGGAAGGTTTGAGATTGGTCTGTAGTTGACCAGAGAATCCAGGTCCAAAGAAGCTTTCTTCAGGAGGGGGGTTATCACTGCCTCCTTGAGGGTGCTTGGAAACTCACCAAATTCCAGGGAGCACTGGACAATCTGCTCCAGGACCAGGCCGATTACATCCCAACAACCCATAATCAGGGACGTTGGTCCCGGATCCAAACTACAGCACATAGGGCACATACCCTGGACAATCTGCATGACATCCACGAATTCGGGCAGAACAAAGGTACTCCAGGAAGCTTGAGGTTAGGTGACCAGACACCGATCATCAGCAGTGCCCATAGACTGAGCTGAGAGAATCTCTGACCTGATGTAAGCCACCTTATCCACAAAGAACCGAGCAAGTTCTTCACACTTCACTTGCAAAAAAAGTCTTCAGAGCTGCAGACAGGTTGGATTGCACAACCTGTCAACAGTTAGGAAGAGCTGAGCTGGTCGGTTCTGAGTGGCAGCAATCTCCCCAGACAGGAATTCTGCCTTCTTACGGGAGATCGCTGATTGGTAGGTCTGATAGTGCTCAACCAATCTAAGGTGGTCGGCCTCCAGGGTGGATTTCCGCCAGCGCTGCTCTACCTTAAGTCCAACTCACCGCAACTCCCTCAGAGACCCATCAAACCAAGGTGCCCAGGGACGAAGGAGGAGAGGACGAACACGGATGGGAGCAATCGAGTCCAGGGCTGCAGAAATGGCCTTATTATAGGCCACCACTAGAGTCTCTGAACTCGAGATAGCCACAGGAAACTCCAAGAGATCAATCACCACTGCTAGGCCTTTGGGACTAACTTCCCATAAAGGGCGGTAACTGACCATCTCCACAGGGGCAGGCCTTTGAAGGGGGGCACAAAAGTTGAACCTCATGGTGTAGTGATCGGACCAACTGACAGATTCCACCCCCAAGTCAGAGGCCTCAATCCCTAGGAGGAAAACCAAATCAAGAGAGTGACCATGTTTATGGGTGGCAGAGGTAACAACTGTGTAAGGCCCAGAGATGTCATAAGCTGGAGAAAGTGTTGTCCAAACTGCAAGAGTTCGTCGTCGACCCAGGCATTGAAGTCACTCAGCACCATCAATCTGGGCAACTCCAATGCCATGTCGGTGATGAAATCCGCTACTTCCTGCAGGAATTGCATCTCATCCCGGGTGGACGGTAGATGAGGGCTAACCTGCAACCAACATCTGCCACCACAGTACACTCAAATGATTCAGCTTCCCGAACTGGTACATTCGTGAGGCCCAGCTCGGCCTTGAAACAGACCACCACCCCTCCACGATCCAATCTCGAGCAGTGTATCACCGAGTACCCAGCCAGAGTTGCCGCATCAAAAATAGGACCAGCATTTTCATCCAACCAGGTCTTGTTGATGCATGCCAGATCAGTTGTACCAACAAAATCTGCAATAATTGCAGTCTTGTTTTTAATTTATCTGGCATTGCATAACACCGCTCGAGCTGGATGGGCTTCGAGGGCCAGCCCAACTACTTGCCTGCCACAAGAGGCAGTGCCCTTGGGTATGGAGACTAGACAGGGAATGCCCCATTCAAGATTCCATTTCACCCCACGGCGTCATCTTGGCCTAACCACACCAACATGAGAGATGCATTCATTCGTCCTCCAATGTCCACCACCCACCCCCCCACGAACAATACCCAGCACACGACAGCAGTGGTAAGTTGACCACAACAGAGGAGGGGGGGAAGAGGGGTGGAGTGCACGGAGGGTGGAGGACTAATAGCACACGACTGGGGGGGAAGAATTTGCACATTTCACAATTAAAACCAATACCAGAATAAATAGGATTCAGGCACCCAACCTAAAAGGATCCACAAAACAACAATAATAAAAATGAATTAAATAATAACCTCTGGTACATCGCTATTGAATCAGGCAAGTTGGCTGATAGACAAGCCTACAACATGGTGCATAATCAGTGCACCTGGGCTATTAGATGGGCCAAGGCAGAGCACTATCAGACCACCCTCACTCCCACCTAGAGTTCCACCCAGACTTTCTGGGACAGCATGAAAGAACTTTATGGGAAGACCCGCCCCCACCCCACTGTCCGAGCTCTCCATCGATGGCACTGTCACTACAGACCCAACTCGCATAGCTGATTGCCTCAATACTGCTTCTCTGACCTAAGCTCTGTCCTCCCAAACAATGTTTTTGACCCAATCCCCACCTCTACCCCCCCTACCTTGGATAGCCCTCCATTCTTCTTGCACACTATATCCCCCCATATAGCCAGGCCACACCTGCTAAAAGCACTTGGTAGCAACAACCCCAGCTGTGACCCCCTAGACTCCAGAATCCTCCGCCTAGTCTTGGATATCATACTAGTCCCCCTTACAAACCTACTAAACTGGTCTCTATGCCTCGGTTAGTTTCCCAGTGCTTGGAAATCAGTCAAAATCACCCCTGTACATAAGAATGGAGATCGGTCCACACCTAACAAGTACCGGCCGATCTCTATCCTCCCTTTACTCTCTAAAGCCCTAGAAAAAAAATAGTGTCTGTTTAACTCTCTGAGTACCTGGCTAAATCTGACATAATGTGTCCAGAACAACATTGTTTCTGCCCAGGACAGAGTACTACTACTGCTCTCTTGGAGTTCTCTCAATACCAACACTTTGCTTTTGACTCTGGCAACCTTGGCGGCGCAGTGTTCATAGACCTCTCCAAGGCTTTGACACTGTTTGTCACCTCCTCCTGTTCGACTCCCTCCACCAACTTGGCTTTTCCACTGGTACCCTTGCCTGGTTCTCCAGCAACCTCTCTGCTAGATCCCAGCATGTGATGATAAACAGCTCCCTGTCCAATACCCGGCCCATTCGTTCTGGGCTACCCCAGAGCTCCATTCTGGGCCCTGTACCTTTCAGCCTCTACCTCAACACTATATCCAGCTCCTGCTCAGGAAAAATGCTCCTCTTTGCTGATGATGTGGTTCTCTTTGCCTCCCACCCCGATCCTTCTTCTCTCCAGGTATCCCTCCACCACACCTACAACCAAGCTGAAAAGTGGTTCCTTGACCACGGACTTGTCATTCACCTAAAGAAGACTAAGTCAATGCTCTTATCCCATCACCAAAACAAGGCCAAGAATGCCCCCCTCTTCATTCTCCCCAGCACTCTGCACCCGCTGGAGCAAGTGACCTCTTACAAATATCTAGGCATCACTTTTGACTTGGCTCTCACCTTCCACACCCATATCAATGCCCTATCCTCCACCATAAATTCTCGGATAGGCCTACTATACTGTCATAGAGATTTCCTCCCCCAAGTTGCTCTCTGGCTGGCCATCACCTCTTCTGTCCTGTCGCTAGTGGACTATGGCTTGCCCATTTACTCTGCAGTGGACAATACCACCTTGACTAAAATCCAGTTCTCAATCAAAAAGGCCTGCAGGCTCCTGACTGGAGCTCCTAGCTGCACTCACACTTGCCTGATCTACTCCCACACCAACCTGCTCACTTTTGAGGAGTGTCTACACTACCAGACCTGCCTACTCACCAAAAAATCTCTTCTAGCCCCACCGGGGGTCTCTGCTGCCCTACGGCATGCGTCCTTGTCTGTTGCCACCCATAGCTCAGTCAAGGCCACCTTTCTGGTGCCCAGAACCAAGACCTCACTAGCCCAGAGGTCCTTCCATTATGGAGCCCCTGCTTGGTTCAACTCCCTTCCACCCTGCATCACAGACATTGCCAAAATTGTTCCCTTCAAAATCGCCCTCCAGAACCATCTCTTCAATGCTCATTGCTGTAGATGCACCTAATTAATCCCATTGAGGGATCTTCTTGTCAGGCCTCTCTGACTTGACAATGTCCTCTGGGCAGCCTATCCTCTCCCTCTCCTTCTCCCTCCCACCCCACTCCCCATCCCTACCTCCACCCTCTCCAGGTATTACCTAGATATGTCCAGGGCTGTACCCCAAATGTAACCCTTGGGCACCTTGTATATGACTGTAACCAATTATAAGTAACACTAATATATAACCTATGTGTACTCTATGTTTAATGTCCTGCACCTGTACTGTTCTCACTGTTGTAACCACACTATGTAACTCTGTCTCCCCTCCGTAACGAGGTGTCTTTGTAAATGAGTCCATGACTCAAAGGTTGTAAATCTGACTTTTCTAATAAATAAATCAATAAATAGACTGGACAACTTTTGTTGCAGAAGAATAACTAAGTTCTAAATAATGTGGGATAGGCAAGCATTATGGATGAAAAATCCCTCCAGCTTGACTCAACCAAAGAAACCTATGAAGTTCTAAATTCAGACACCAGTTTAAAGATATCCAAAACTAGATGGAAATTAAATATAGCACTTTCAAAAGAACCAGAGGTTAAACAGGTATTACAAATCTGCTAGAAGCTAGATGTTCTGTATTTAGTTTATATGAGGATGCAGGACAGTGGTGGGAAGAGACTAAACAAAAGAATGGTTTCAAAAGCTAAGTAAGTTAAGGTCAAGAGAAAAATGTTTTAAATATTTGAGTTGAAGGACTTGATTACATAAACTCTTAACTACTACATATCAAACAGGAGAGGAACTTTATGATCAAATAATAACTGTAAAAAGAGAAATGAAGCAATGTCAATATGATTGACCTCTCTCTCTGCAGGCAGAACTTACTTATGGTATGCAGAAAAACACATATTCTCGCCTATCTTTAGCTTGCAACGAGATGAAAAATGCTTATAGTTTTACCAGTTTAAAGAATGCTCATGGACAAATAGTAATGACTATGGATGACGTTAAAGAGAGAAAGTATTCACTGTTTTCTCTTTTTTTATGTTGGCATGCGTGTACAACCAACATCTTGGGCAGTGGGGATTTGGGTGTATGGTTGCTGTTGGGTGGATGCAGGGCATGCATCAATAGGTGCGTCCCTCATTCCCCAATCAGCCTGCATGCCGACGCCACACCATGCATACTAAACTGGTGAGCACATCTAAGGAAAGGTCCACTGCAATCAGAGCCAAGCTCGTCATATGTAGCGGACCCTTCCTACGTGCTCGCCAGCCAGTAGCATGGTGGCACAGTGGCTGCTACACTGCCAATCAATCAATCAATCAAAATCTTTATTTATTCAGGTGAACATCATTGAGCACAGCTCATTTACAAGATGGACCTGAGTGGTCATAACAATATAAGGTTACAAATTTTACACAAAAACATGGTACTGAATGAACACAAATACAAAGATTTATGAATGAGACAGATATACAAATATTTACATATATACAAGGCAAAATGACATTGGACCTAGATCATATTAAAAGGAAAGAAACAAACAGTATTGTAAGGATAAAGCTAGGGTAATGGGACTTGGGGGGGCATTTTTGTACGAAGTAGGTTTTGAGAACAAGCTAGAAGAACAATAAAGAAATAGGGGGTAGTATAAAAAGGGGGGGGAAGGAGGGGGTGTGAGAGGACTAGGCCTTATGGAAGCAGTTGCATGATTCTGGGAAAAGACTAGTGTGCAGTTTTTTGAAGGATGTTAAAGGAATGAGGGCATCCAATTTCAAGGTATTTTGAAGAGAATTCCAGATAAGTGCTAGGGAATAGCTGATTGCAGCCCTTCCATACCGGTGCAGGTGATAGGAATCTTCAGCATGATGAGTTTATTGATCCTTAGGGTGTAAGGCCTGGATGTGATCCAGTTGAAACAATCTGAGATGTAGGAAGGAGTTTGTTTGTCAGAGCTTTGTAGATCCAGACAGCAGCATTTTTGTTTCTTCTATGTTGTAGGGATGTCCAACTGACTGCATTGTAGAGAGAGCAATGATGGGTGCTGGAGGGAAGATCTGTAATGAATCTAATAGCTCTATGATACAAGGTGTCTAATTTATTTAAATGGGAGAGGGAACAGTGACCATAAAGGAAGTCAGCGTAGTCAATGAGGGATAGGAATGATGCCAGGATTAGCCTTTGTTTGGAATCTCTGGTCAGGTAGTGTTTGATCCTATAAAATAGGCCAAGTCTTTGTCTAAGCTTTTTCAGGAGCTCTTCAATGTGGCTAGTATAGTCAAGTTTATTGTCAATCCAGACTCCAAGATATTTGAATTTGTCCACATATTCCAGATTTGCACCAAGGATGGTAGATAATTGTGGGAGGGTGAATGATGGGACAGTGGAAGAGCAGCTCTTGGTGGCAAAGAACATAGCTTTTGTTTTCTTGGCATTTAGTAGTAATTTCTTTTCTAGTAAGTTGTGCTGTAGGAGGGAGAACTCAGACTGTAAAAGCTCACTGCCGACAGCTGTGACTTCAGGGTGCCCAATCCCCTTGTTGGCTTGCCCTACTCCGTGAAGTAATGTGCCAATGGGGGCCCGAGTCAGCAGTCTTTAACTCATGTCACTTTGACTCGGGCTCCAGTGTTCCAAGCAGTCCTGATTTTTATTTTCAAATAGAAAACCCACAGCAATGGGGGTATATAGTAACATCTCTGGAGGGACCCTGGTGTAAATATTTAAAAAAATAAAACACCCAGGCAGAGGTAGGAGACAATTCTTTATTAGTGAAGAAACATCTGTGCCTATATAATAAAAAGAGAAAACCGTGAACACTTGCTGTTTAAACACACAGTGGAGGATTATCTGTAAGTGTTTAGTCAGGGCCCTCAAGTGAAACAACATGACATCATGGATTATCTTAAGGACATTACATTAGACACTGCTTACAATATAGGAGCTTCTAATACAACAGATCTACAGATGAGCAGGAAATATTTGATGTTATCAGAACATTGAAATCAGGGACCTCACCAGGTCTGGATGGTTACCCAACAAATTTTATACAGCTTTTTGGGAAGAATTAGCAGTTTGTTTGACAAAAGTCTTCATGTTTGTCTTCTCCCAAAATAAAATTTGTTACTTTTACCAAGGTCCTAATAATGTTTCTGTTTCAATCACGTGATAAAAACTTGTTAAAGAATTAGAGATCAATATGTTTATTGAACTCTGATTTTAAAATTTTAACTGATATTTTACAAAATGGTTAAGAATAGTAACAAAAGATCTATTACACCCAGTCCAGATATGCACACTTCCAGACAAGAAGATAAAGAATAATTTATTCATAATAAGTGATGCTTATGAATATTGCCAGAGAGAAAAGGTAGATGGTTGTTTGCCTTCACATGATCAGAGTAAAGCCTGTGACAAAGTTATTCATACTTTTTTGTTTCAAGTAAGGAAATACAGAATCCCAAATAAAGTCATGACTTGACTTCAGTTATTATATAACATGGCTGTAATAACACAATTGAAAGCAGGACAAGAAGTATAAAAGTGAATAAATGGGCCAGACAAGGATGAACACTAAGTCCACTGTTGAATGTTTTTGCAACAGATATTTTTATAAGGCCAGCAGAAGAAATGAAGAAATTTCATGAGCTCAACATTGAGATTTAGTAAAAATCATAGCATACACTGATGATTTGTGCATATTTCTTAAAAATGAACAGAGCACTGTTATGATATTAGAAGAAATGACAGCTTACTCAAACATATCATGGGCACAGTTAACTATGGAAAAAGTAAAGGTTTTATCCTGGTACCACATGACTATCACATATCACATCTTGCAGGCATAAAACTCTCAGAGGAACCCTTTAACATAGAAACATAAAATTTGATGGCAGATAAGGACCACAAGGTCCAATCAGTCTGACCATTTTTTCTACCTATGAATGTGCCTCAAGCATGTACTCTGTCAATGGCCTATCTATTCATACTCATCTGTATTGTTCCCTTATGCCTATCCCATGTCTGTTTGAAGCCCTGCACTGTATTCATATCCACCATTTCCTGAGGTAGGCCATTTCATGCATCCACCACCCTTTCTGTGAAAAAGAACTTCCTCACATTGCCCCTTACTCCACCTCCCTCTAATCTCATGCTGTGTCCTCTTGTCCTGCTATTTTTCTTATATTGAAACATGTTAGACTCTTTCACCTTGTTAATGCACTTAAGATGTTTGAATGTTTCGATCACATCACCTCTCTCCCTCCTTTGCTCTAGGGTATACATATTGAGCTCCGTTAATCTGTCCTCATATGCTTTCTGATGCAGTCCCTGCACCATTTTGATTGCCCTTCTCTGGACTGCCTCCATTTTGTTAATGTTCTTGTGCAGGTGTGGCCTCCAGTACTGCATGCAGTACTCCAGATGGGGCCTAACCAGTATCTTGTAAAGAGGAATTATTACCTCCCTCTTACGACTTGCGATACCCTTACTAATACATCCCACCATCTCTCTAGCCTTACCTACTGATTTAGTGGTCTGCTTGAATGATTTCTGGTCATCTATGATGATGAAGATTCCAAAGTCTCTTTCTTCCCTTGTGATTGCCCACAACTCCCCTCCCACCTATAGGTGGCTTCAGGGTTTCTCTTCCCTATGTGCATGATCTTGCACTTCTTTGCATTAAACCCGAGTTGCCACTCTTTCGACCATTTTACCAGTTTATCCAGATCTCTTCTCATAAATATTTTATGAATTAAGTTTGGGGAATGAGACATGGCCCAACTTAACTGGGATGAATCCCTGAAAACATGTGAATAAAAAGTTGCCAGATAGAAGGGTTGAAAGATGTCAAACAAAAAAGAAGTTTATATTATTAAACAATGTTTAATACCTTGTTTATTATATATCGGTATGGTAATCCCACTACTATTACATTTAGAAACAACAACATTCAGTGCCTTTTTCCAAATGTGATGGGGGAGCAGGCTAAACCCTGCTAAATGAGAACTTAATACATACCTTCCTATCAAAAAGGAGGATTGAATATGATAAATTTGATAATTTTTTTCATGCCTTATTTTGGTCAAGAACTTTAAAAATAGCACTACAGGAAGACTTTACACTTACAAAAACATGGCTTTATAATAAGTTGAGGGGTTTCCTAATAAAATGGGAAGATTATCCAATACAAATTATGGAGAAGTTACAAATAATCAGTTATGAGACTAACACTACAAAAGCTTTTCAAATGGAAAGTTTTGAAAGAACAGATATCACAGAAATCAAGAAAGCAATTATATGACTTGGTGCTAAGTACTATCAGTTCAACTGACTAGATAAGATTGGATTAGTAATTAAACAGCTAATAAATAAATGAATACCTAAAAAAATGTGGGACGCACTGCAGTCCAACATGCTCTGCTTTCATGGAAAACTGAATGTCTGAGGGAATAATAAAAATAAAGCAGTGGAAGAAAGAATGTGTTCTTACCCAGAATGTAACTCACAAATTGAGACTATGGAACATTTTTTTTATTAGAATGTACATATATGGTACCGTCATGGAAATACTTAGCTAACAGATGAAATCTTCCATGGTTGGAAAAAAAGACCCACCTATGAGAATTTAGTTCTAGGTGACTTTCCGTAATTACTTAGGAAGTACAACAACAGTACATTAACTATAATATTAGCCTGCCTAAAATTTTACTTATGGTTGGCGAGATGCCAGATGGTGCTACAACAACAACAAATGACATATGTATCCATTGGTACAATGTGTGAATCAACTTTTAAATTAATTTCTGAAAAAGACCTGCAGTTTCATCAATAATCAAAAGGTACTACTAGACTGCAAAAGCAGTAATGATTAGGGTTACTAGAAGGGAGAGTGAAATGTTTGTGGTGTAAGTAAAGGTATCAGATGAATGCATTCTAAGTTGTAAACTACACAGCTCTTAATGAAATAAGGTGTAGTACTCCTAAAATTCAGAAACAGTTTAAAAAGTTTTAAACCCTTCTCACTTTTTTAACATCAATGTACAAAAAATGTTGCAACTTTTGGGGGCCAGATATTCAAAACTTTGCCCCGGGGCTAAAGTAGCACTGCCCGGCGGGCAAACTTAGCCAGAAGCAAAATGCAAGCTATATTCAAAAGGAATAGCCTGGTGCAAAACCAGCTGAATATAGTAGGCAAAGGAAGCTGGGTAAACAGGGCCAGGAGTGCAGGGCAAAAACAGCCCGGGAATAATACAGCACTGAAAATAGCACCCAGGCAGGCAGTGCAAACACACAATGGAACACAGTGTAGAGGTGAGACAGCCTGAACCTGGGACACATGCAATGAAACACAGGCCTCAATAAGGTCTCAGGAGCAGACCGCAGTGCACATACCAGAAGATGACACACATGCATGGGAATGGCAAGCAACAACCTGGACCCATGTGGGGAACCCAAGGAACAGCACAAACCAAGTGAAACCCCAGCACCCAAGAATGACACACGACACAGTAAAATGTAATAAATGCAATGCAATAGTAAATAATCAAAAGAAAAGGTAACGGGAACAGAACAGTGATGCAAATCCATACTAAACTAAAGACTAAACCAAACACAGAACACCCAATGCCCCAACCACCACTGGACGACCCACCCCAAAACAAAGAAAGACAGTGGAACAAATCCCACTAAGCGACATGCCAAGCCCACCCCCAACACACAACCCAATCAACAATAAGCCCACTACGGGAACAACAACTGGAACATACAATAACAAACCAAAGAGTTAAATGTCAAACATACGTACAAATATTTACAGAATGTATAATAAGGCACAGGAGAAGGGTGCAAAGGGGAGGAGGATGCACACAGGGACACAGGAACAGAGGCCAGGAAACAATATCAAGTCCAGTAAGGGGGGGCCAACACAATATGGGAAGAAGGGCATGGCTAACTGCCCACTGGATCCGGGAGACGAGTCTCCAACACAGACGCCACCATCCTGGTCTCAATGATGATGATGGCTTGCTGCTCTATAAGGGTTCTCTGTTGCTGAATGATGCGGCGCAGCAGATCTTCCATCCCTCTGACTCCTTTGGCCTGGTCACCCACAATGATGAATGGAGTGGACCTACAGGAGGAAGGGGGAGAACATGAGGATGGGACACTGGCCAGGGGGCATACTGCAGCCACAGGTGGCCATACAGGGATGGACAGCATGTCCTGACAGACATTCCCGAGTGGAGGTGAGTGTCACACTGGTAGGCCCACCTGGAAGGTGCCCACACAGCAGGCCTGGGTAACACAGGCACCAACCCAATACCCAACAGACATGATGATGACATGTCCAACAGAACCATGGCACAGGTGACACTGCCCACCCCAGCACAGCATACAGTGAGACAGGACAGACACACAGCCGGTCCCCTGGAGAGCTGTGTGCAAGGGCCACACCACAACATGCACAAGGGCACCCACAAGTCAGAACATGCTGCCCAATGATAGATGGCAATGCACCAGAATGCTGAGCACAACAACATCAACCAAAGGTGCACTGGAGCAGCACTATGCAGTCACAGTGGCTGGCCAATGACCGACCTAGGCCAGGCCTGAACAGACATACAGGGCACAGATGGTGGCAGGGGTGGGCCAACACATGCCACCAAGCAAGGCCCCTGGATGGCATGGGGTGTGTCATCCTGCAGCCACAACAGACACGCGGGCGACACCCAGACCCTGTCCAGTGAAGCCCATGGACAGCAAGGTAATGCCAACTGTGCACATGCGGATGAACTGTTGGGAGGGCTGGAGGGCCAGAGCACATTGCACCACAGAGGTGAGCATGGCAACTGACAGCGCACATGTCCCACCAAACCTCAGCTGCCACAGCCCCCATCACCATCTGGCACCCTCACAGCAATGCAAGCCAACAGTGGTCCACAGGGCACAGCAGCCAGTCTGCCAGCACCTGGCTGTGGTGTGCAACACTGGTGCACAGCACAGCACAGTACTACAACACCAATGGCCCAACACCTATGGCAGTCATGCCACCAGCCCAGTCACTGGCAGAAAACAGAATGAACCACACATCACAGTGAAATACCACAGAGTAATAAGACAGGTATGCACGCAACAGGCCCCTGTCCTCAGGGCTGCTCTTCTGCTACTGCTGCAGCATGGCCAGCACCCTTGGGCTGCCTCTCTGCCTGTCCTGGGGCACCTTCCTGCCCCCTTCTCTGGCCCTGGGCTGCTTGATCCACTCTACAGAGGACAGGTGAAACATCAGCATTAGCGCAAGACACATCATACACTGCATGCAGCACAGCAAGATGCACATGCAACCCCCACAACACTGCACACTCAGGGACTCCATGGGTCAGTGGCTGAACATAGAGGACACGCACACAGAAGGTGGCATGGCTCATGCAGCATTTGCCAGGCACACACGACATGTTGGCATGGCATCACAGTGGTGTGACAGTGCCAGTTGCAGGTGTTCTGCGACAGTCCACACACCCATGTGTGCAGTCCATCAGTGTCCCAGGGACAGTACCCATGCACCATGGTGCCATCAGCCACAGACCGGTGCTGCACCAGGACCTGCCACCAACGCTATCCCGACCCACCAACCACACCAGAGTCACCTCCATGGGCACAGCATGCACCATGCCCCCACCGTGCATGCCACCACATACCCTGTACCGTGATGCACCCCTAGGTGGCCAACATGTGTGTCCCTGCCCATGCCACATGCACCCAAGCCATGCAGAGTGGCACACCGATGCACACACACACACACACACACACACATACAGGCACACATGCAGTCCAACAGGCACATGATAGAGGTGGTCAACGTGGAACGCCACTTACCTGGCACAGGCACAGTGCCCTCATGCACCATGCGCTTGTAGCACTCAAGCTGCTGCCGCTGCTGCCGGTGCATGTCGGTGTACTGATGCTGACACTTCTCTGCATTGCGAGCAATGCCCGTGTGGGCACACAGCTTCCTGGAAACAGAGGCCCACACCTGCATGTGTGGGAGTTCACCTTCCCTGACCTCCCCAAAGAACTATCGGTTCCTCTACTGTACCAGCTCCACCAGGTTAGCAGTCTCCACCTCCCCCCAACACCTGTCCCTGTGCACCACTGCTCTTTGCCGCCTACCCCTGGCATTGCCCAAACTTCACAGTATGCCTGCCTCCTGTCCACTGCACTGCCTGCACCACACCTTTCTCCCAACAGCACTGTGCCGTAGTGCCACACTATCACATGATGTAGCGCGGCACTACCTGGAAGTGGCCCCTCTGCACATACATGACCCTGGGCCACAGTGCCATGCATGTGTGGAGTGTCATGCTGTGTGGCATAGTGTGGTGCTATGCCATGCTAACCGGAGCACTAGCATGGCACAGGAGACACACGTGCATGCGTGGGCACCATGCTATGCCCCACAGCACTGTGCTACAGGGTCAGCGCGGTGCTGGACACCACATAGCCCAGCGCTAATGTTTACACAGTGCTAAGCAGTTAGCCCGATGCTAGTCAGGCCCATATTCAACTGGCATATGCAAATGAGGGTACTTGTGCATGCATGGTGCAAACACTGTGATTTGCATATCATTATCCTATGATCTGCATGCCTAAGAGGCTGAATTGCCCAGCCGGGCTATAAAAGGGCAGGCAGTGCTCCACTGGTGTTGTGATGTGGGATTGCAGCACCCAGCCATGGCTGCAGACATACATACACACACAACAGGAAGAGCCATGCAACAGGAGGCAGAGCAGTGAGAGGCAGGTCTGTATAGCATCCAGGGGCCTGGTGGAAGGGGACCGGTGCAGCACAGGGCTGTGGCATACACACAGTGTGCCTGCTGACCACAGTTGTACTGGCTGGGGATAGGGACACTGGATAAGGGTGCACAAGGCCATTGGGCTGGCTGTCCAGTTGACAGGTCCATGTGCCATGCACATGCACCAGCATCAGCCGGCACCATGTGGGCACTGCCTACACACTGTGTGTGCCAGGCCCGGGGAGGCCCACAATGTGGCATGCAGGTATGCCCCGCAACAGTGGCTTACTGACATGTGGTCCATGGACACTCGCCAGTCACCCTGGATGCGGGACATGGAGGGTCACAGACGCTCCTATGGTGGTACATGGCTGCAGCCGAGGGGTCATGACTGTGAGGCCTCCAATGTGACATTGACAGCACCGTGTGGTCCATGCCTGTTAGCCTGCTATTGTATGGATACCATCCACAGTGTCCATGCCCTGTGTGCCGTGCACATGTGCCCTAGGTGGTCGATGGGGGCGCGGTGCACTGCCACGTGGTGGGCGTTGGAATAGCCCCCATCCCAGGGTACACATATCCATTATGGGAGTAGGCGGTGCCAATGTGGATCTAGTGTGTGCAGTCCCTACGCTGACAGCCTTGCAGTGGCACTGTGCACACAGGGGTGGCCCCAGTACATAGAAACATAGAAACATAGAATTTGACGGCAGATAAGGACTGCTTGGCCCACCCAGTCTGCCCATTTCCCTACCTGATGGATAAGCTGCAGATCCTAGTTAACCAGCAGCCTACTTCTTCCTACCCTCACCCCTAGAATTGCCTTATGACTGTCCCATGCATGCTTGAATTCCACCACTGTTTTTGACTCCACAACCTCCTCTGGAAGGCTGTTCCATACATCCACAACCCTCTCTGTGAAAAAATACTTCCTTAAATTACTTCTGAGCCACCCCTTCTATCTTCAAATTGTGCCCCCTTGTTCTTGCACACCTCTTTTTTTGAAAGATGCTACCCTCTTGGACTTTGTTGATTCCCTTGAGGTACTTGAAAGTTTCTATCATGTCCCCCCTCTCCCTCCTTTCCTCGAGGCTATACATATTAAGCTCCTTAAGTCTCTCTTCATATGTCTTCCGGTGCAGACCCTGCACCATTTTAGTTGCCCTCCTCTGGACAGCTTCCATCCTGTCTATGTCTTTGCAGAGATTGGGTCTCCAGAACTGCACGCAGTACTCCAGATGTGGTCTCACCAGCTGTCTGTACAGAGGGATAATAACTTCTCGTTTTCTACTGGTGATGCCTCTCCCTATGCATCCCAGTATCCCCCAGCCCTCCTTGCTGCCCTCTCACATTGCTTGCCCACCTTTAGGTCATCTGATATGACTACCCCCAGGTCCATTTCCATTTTTGTTGTTAGTATCTCACCCCCCATTGTGTACTCTTCCCCTGGGTTTTTGTTTCCCAGGTGCATTACCTTGCACTTCTTAGCATTGAATCTAAGCTGCCATACATTTGACCATTCCTCTAACCTTGCCAAGCCCCTTCTCATCCTTTCCACCCCACCTCTGTGGCTGTGTGCACCATACATGCACATGCTGGCCAGTGCCATATCCATGTGACCGGTGATGCCATTGGGGGTGGCATGCATATACTGTATCTCATGTGCCATGCACCACAGGCCCGCCACAGCAGGTTACACATGTCTCTGTCCATCTCTCCCATAGGTAGTGCAGCGCGACCTGAGTGCATACATGCGCATCGCTTTTCCCAGATGAGCTGAGGACGTTGGTGCACGGTGTGAAGGAGAGGGAGCAGGTGCTGTGGCAGCACAGGGTAACAGATGCGGTGGTGCGCCAGGCCTGGGATGAGGTGACAGCAGGTGTGAATGCTATTGGTGGACATGGCAGGATGACAGAGGCAGTGTGCAAGTGCTGGAGCAACCTGCTGCACTGGGCTAAGGAGGAGGAGGCAGACCAACTCCACAATAGGCTGCAGACTGGTGGTAGCCCACAATCCAGACAACAGCGGGAGGAGGACCCACTTATTGCTGTGGTGGTACCCAAACTGCGCCCGGTGGCCTTTGCTAGTGTACCAGTGGGTGGGTGGGTGGGTGTGAGTCACCTCTCACACCACCTAGGAAGGTCGGTATCCACATGTGTGCACCCTGCATGGTGTGCTAGCACAGCTGCTGGGTGTTGGTGTTGGTGTCTTGCCTGGGGTGCACTGTGGGGGTGCACTGCTATGCACACTGTGCACCTGGGGCGGGTTTGCATGCGTACAGTGCCCGGCATGGCTACCACCATGGCTGACAGGCCAGGGCATGTGCACTGTGGGGTGGGTGCATGCATGTGGGCACAGTCTATGGCTGTGGGGCTGGTGTGTGGGGTGTACATGTCTGCGGTGGGTGGCATGTTTTCTAGGGTGTGCATGTACTGGTGGTGGTGTGGCGTACCATGCATGTACCGGTCAGTGACCCTGTCCTGTTTTCTTCTACAGCAGTGTGTGCAGGGCCTGCAGCATGCCAGGACCAGACTGGGACAGCTGTCTTGGGACTGGAGGCAGAGGCGGAGGAGAAGAACCTGCCATTGATGTCAGGACCAGGTGCTGGACATGGACGCTCAAACGTCACCATGAGTGGCGCACACATGGACATGGGATACAGCTGCCAGGGTGTGGGGCTCCTGTGATGGTGGGAAACTGGACCTCAGTGCAGACCTGGAGGATACCCAGGTGGAGGATCTCGGGGGTGGGAAGGTGATCCTGCTGACAGTCAACAGTGACTTGGAGATGGATGTGTCAGAGGGGGGTTACATCCTGCCTGTGGAAGGGCCTGTGGAGGGGGGGCACAGGGGTGGGGCAGGGTTCAGTCCATGGCATGGGTGCTGGGGGATTGTTTGCCATGCCAGCATGGGTGTACCCATGCAGCCTGTGATTGGCCATGTGGGGGATGGGTGAGTCCCTCTGGACATGCGGTGCCCCCCATGGGCTGGGGTGCAGGACACGCAGGGATCACAGCACACCTCCACTGGCCTGCAGCAGCAGTACAGGCCACCAGTACAATATCATCCCCACCCTGGTGAGCTGCAGGCACCAGCACCAGATGCCAATGAGGGTGCTGTGGCCGTGAAGCCGGATGCCCTGGGGGCCGGCCCTCTGCTCCAGGCTACACTCACCTCCCAGCAGGAGGCACAGCTGGACCTGCATGGCCTGCAGCAGGATCTCAGGCATGAGCTCTCCCAGATGCATGAGTCACTGTCCCTGGGCTTTGCATGGGTGGAACAGTGGGCCAAGGACAGGATGGGCCGCATGGTTGCTACACTTGACCACTGCTTTGCTGGGCTCACAGCCGCGGTGATAGACCTCACCACAGTGCTGTGTGGGGTGCATGGTGGGATGCAGGCTGTGCAAGGGGATCAGTGTGCCCGTGGCACATGGGCCCACAGGTGGGCCACTCATGGCTGCAGGACTGGCACTGGCTCAAGCACCACAGCTTTGTGTGCACCGGCAGGCACCCAGCACCACCATGGCCATCCAGCCACCCTGTCTGGCTCCGCTGGTTGGCGCGGTCACAGGCGGTCTGCCTTGCCTGCCTCACCGTGATCCTCTCCTACTGCATCCTCAGCCCCGAGCACCCCTGGATCTGTGTTCCGCACACATGGTGTGTGCCATATGCCATGGTGATTGTCACCAGAGATAGGCATGTCCGCCATGCATTTGTGCATGGTTGACACTCCCATGTGCACACTAGCACTCCTACATGCCTGTACTCACTTGCACTCACACTGATACTCACACACACTGTCACTTGCACAGTCTCACATGCACGGCCATGGTGTCCCTCCCCACACTGCCACCACACATCAGGCATCATCCACATCATAGTACCATGGCCGTGTGTCCTCTACACATGTGTGAACTGCACAACCCACCCATCACACCACTCACACACGTGCATTCAGTGCCACTGTGCTGTGCACCTATTGTGTTTGTTGTCAGCACTGTTGTGGATGTCTGTGCACATTAAACTGTTCACCATTGTACTGTATCATGTTATTGTGCAGTCTGTACTCACCCTCTGGCTTGTGACAGTGTCCTGATGATGGCGGCCCTGTGCCCTAGGGCCCTTCGGGCCATGCGAGGATCCCTCCTCTCGTGTTGCTCCACTATCCCCCTGACCACTGGCTCTGGGTCACTGTCAGCCTGTCCCTCAGGTTCAGGTGCCTGTATCCCATGGTTCACTGTCATGTTGTTCAGCATACAACAGGCTAGGATGATACGGCATACCTTCTGAGGCCTATACTGTAGGGCACTGCCAGACATGTCTAGGCATTGGAAGTGCATCTTCAGCATGCCAAACACCCTCTCTATGATGTTTCTGGTGCTGGCATGTGCCTTGTTGTACATCTCATCAGCCACTGTGGCCAGCCAGGGGTACCGGTGTCAGCAGCCAGGGTCGCAGAGGATAGGCGCTGTCCCCTGTTGAGATATATGCACCTGTTAGTGATGTACTTCTGTCTTCCCATTGCTGTCTTGCACCACCTGTGTTTCCCTCCCCATCCCTTCCTTGGCCTCCTGTGCCTATCTCCACCTCTGCAGTGGTGTGTATGTTCCCTGTTTGCTGCTACTCAATGACTAGGTGCCCACCGGGTATCCTGCCTTCCTCGAATGCATGGCACAGCTGGGACTGGTGCCAGATGAAGGTGTCGTGGGCACTGCCGGGGTATTGCACATAGTCATTGCTGATGTGCCCAGTTGCATCGCACACCACCTGGCAAGTGATGGAGTGGTACCCCCTTCCAGTTGACATATACCTCACTGCCATCGCCAGGTGGTGCATGGATGGGGACATGGGTGCAGTCAATGGCACCTAGTACTGCTGGTAGGTGCACAACTCAATGGAATTGCTGCATGGTTTCTCTGCACTCTGCTGCCGTGCTGAGGAATTCTATGAGCTCCCCAGCATGTGGCAGGAAAGCCTCAAGGAACTGGGTCAGGAGACCTGAGGTGGCAGACTGTGAAACCCTGATGGTGTCCCCTGTTGGTCATTGGAATGTCCCTGTGGCTAGGAAGCACATCACTGCTGTCACCTTCTCCTCTACTGTCATGGCATGGCTGCATCTGGTGTTGGGGTGCAGCTGGTCATGCAGGAGTTTACATAGCTGCTTCAACATACCCCTGTTCATCCTGTACCAACCAGTGATGTGCTCATCTGATAGGGTCTCGAAGGAGAACCTGGGCCCGGTAGCACCTGTTTGCACCATACCATCTCCTTGGCCTGCATTGCGGCCCATGTTGGGCCTGCTCCTCTCCTCCTCCTCCACTACTGCTGCCATCAGTGGCAGCATCACTGCTATTGGTGCAGCACACATTTCCACTTCCTGGTGTGGTCACTCTCCCTAAGTGGTTTGCCCTGGGTTAAGACCAGCCTTTTATAGGCGGTAGCTAGCGCTGCATTATGTGATGCGCTATCTGTCCTTGCGTGGCGCTATGGCTTTGAATATCTCATTGTGCGTGTATGCAGGCCACCCCTTTCTCTTTGCCCCTTGCATACATTATCGGTTTACCCTGTACTACTGCAGTTAGTGCGTGCTAACCGGTCCTTTCAATATAGATGCTCCACACTAGTACTGCGCTATTCACATGCTGTTGGTTTGCGCCTGTGCTAAGCTTTGAATATCTGGCCCTATATGTCAATATTAAAATGTCAATATATCTAAATGAAAATAACCTACATGTTAGACTATCCATGTAAAAATACAGAAACTGATGCTACTACACCTTAGAAAACAAATTTAATTGGATATACATGTTGACTACCAACAGATTACATTGATGCAAAGATGCCTATATCAATGTATGAAAAGCATATGATCAATTCATATCAAATACACTCCAAGCTTTTGTTGAAAAGCAATTGTGTTTGTAGCCCTAACAGCTCAAAAGATACACCTTTTGAAAGACAATTTCTTTAAAAATGGCCAACGTTGGAAATGTTAGGGCTATGAACTTATTTTTTAATACTCTGATTACTAGTTATTTAATAAAAGATGGCATCTGCTATGTTGATACAAGCAATAAGATGCAACAGAGATGTGGATGTCAGAGATTAATGCATGCCCCCATGTGTGTAATGATTCACAAGGCACTTGCTTGGCAGTACAGGGCTTTCAGATAAGCCTGGGTGAATTTTTGCTTACCAAAGGTTCATCAGGTATACTGGGTAGTAGAGTGGGTAGGCAACACCTATAAATTAGTACATGTTTACATAGCATACTTAATAGTCCTGGTTTATGAAGCACAGAGGGTGCAAATGATGGACCTAGAACCCCTTCACTTAAAATATGTTACTATATTATGATTCACACCCCATGTTTGAATTGTCTTCTATGGTACAAGTCTTGGTCACAGAAATGGCATACAATGAGTGCTTTGCCCTACCATCCAAATGTTGTGCACAGAAATGTGGGAAAATTACAATTCAAATGAGTGGCTCAGATGTTAGCAGGTGCACACAGGATTTGCACCTACTATCACCTCAGCATGTGGGCACGACAAAGACTTAGAATGACTTTGCATCTGGTACATGCTTAAATGCCATACTGAGCCATGGTTATGGCACTGGGCAAGTGGGCATCTTGCCCAGAGGATATATCCCCCTCTAACCCACTCAAAATGTCTCAGCTGGGTCATAATGTCCATGCTGGTGCTAAGTTGTCACAAAGAGCAGTAACCTCCAGACTGTGTAACTGAGAATGGGACTCTTGGTTGTGACGGCTTTGGAGGGCTCCATGGCCACAGAAAACTAACACTTCCACTTAGTCTGAGCAAGCAAATAGGCAGTGTCCTACCACTGAATAAATTCATAGGATTTAAGTTTGTACTTGTACACTATAGAAATTATAATTTAAATCACTAATTGAAATGGACTGGTTTAAACCAATGTGGCCCCGGCCCTAGCCCAGTTAATCTTATTTTGATAGTGTCATCAATTAGATAATCATGATTTATGACTTAGAAAAGGGCAGAGTGACATGTGTTAACTAGTTCATTGATTTCAGTAATTAGTTCTAGAATTAAAGAGTACAATAAAACACTAAAATTTAAACAAGCATTTGTAGTTGAATCTGATCTATGTACAAGACAGACCTTTCCTTCCAAACAAACATAAGAATATAAGCCAGACTGTTTTTGCATAGTCTATTTTAAATATTTTTCCTCAGAAAATGCCTTGAAGAAGTGTTCTAACTTGTCACAATTAAATTTTTAATGGAGTCTAGGGGATCCTCCTTCTCCCCCAAAAAAAATGTTCCAAACAAGGAATTAGGAAAGTGTATCCCTCACTAAGTCAGATTTGTATAAGTGTAGGAAAAGGTTCATTGCTCATCGTTATTTGAACAATGACACATTTTTATTCTACTAAGACCATAACTGTTAGATCATATACTGGATGTCACCATGGTTTTCAAAGGGTCCAATTTCTCCTTGTTAATGGATTTGGATAAGACTGACCATTTGTTAAATCCAGACAGAGTAATCTTGAGTTCAGTATTGGCATTGCAAGCACTGAATTTGATAAGATCACAGGCATGTTAAGCCAGGACAGTGTAATTTTTCACAGGGTTCAGTTCATTAATACTGTAAAGGTTGTACTGTCAAAGATGAGATAAAATCATAATTTCTTCAGACAGGAAGAATGTGTTCTTTTAGGCTTTCAGTTTGTTAGTATTAAAGCAGTTGTGCTTGATAAGATCACATATTACACAGGAGATCATAGTCCTAAGGGTGATCTTATCAAGGCTGGTTTGATTAAGGGAAGTTCTCTTCTGATAGTAGTTCTTTTGGAATGGACTGTGTCTTGGACTTCCAAGATGTATTTACACTTGAGATCAGTATTCACAAATGGATCAGGCAATACATTCATTTTTTGGCCATAAGGCTGCATATTTAATTCTCTTTAAAAATAAATGGACTTCTTCCATCATTTAAGCCATGTCATCGTTACCAAGGATTATAAATTTTGGACAATTTTAAAAGGTAAGTTTTCCCCTACATATTAAACCCTAATGACTTACTAAAAGATTTATCTTCTTCCTCTTCCCCAGTGTGTAGCTAGGTTAAGGGCAACTTTTTAATTAGGAAGAATGCTTATATAGTTGGCTACATTCTAAACTACAAATAATAATAACAATAATAAGCATATTCTTTATAATTAATTCAAAATTGTTTTCCCAGCATTATTAGGTCATTTCTCATTTTAGTTCTTTGCTTTTGAAACCCACCATACTGTATTAACAACAAATAAATGGTGGTGCTTTTCCTGTGGTAAAATGTTAAAAAACAGGATGCTTAGATGCAGAGGGAGAAGTATCACAAGTAGAAGGAGGGAAGTCATTTTGCCCAATGTATACAACACTGATGGGACAACACCTGGAGTACTGTATCCAGTTCTGGAGGTCTCATCTAAGAAAGGACATAGACTGGGTGGAGGCAGTGCAGAGAAGGATAACTCTCAGAAGATGCCAGAAGGGGAAGGATCCAGATTCATTTCAGTGTAGTGCAGTAACTGTTCATTGCTGTTTATGTTTTAAACCTAAATTTGTGTGCTTTTAGTGGTGCTGTTATTTCTTTTCTAACTTTACTTGGAATTGTTTTGGGGTTGTTGAAAATGTGAAACCTAGTTTGGTGTGCTTTTAGTGGTGTTGTTTTCCTTTGCTGTCTTTACTTGTGGTGCTGTTATTCCTTTGCTGTCTTTACTTGGAATTGTTTTGGGGATGTTGAACATTTGAAACCTAGTCTTGTGTGCTTTTAGTGGTGCTGTTATTCCTTTGCTGTCTTTACTTGGAATTGTGTTGGGGCTGTTGAAAATTTTAAACCTAGTTTTGTGTGCTTTTAGTGGTGCTATTTTCCTTTGCTGTTTTTACTTGCTGCAAATGTTTTCTTGTCTTGTCTGTCTTGCCCTATTGTTTGGGGCAGGTGTGCTAATTGTCAGACCTCTGTCCTCAGCTACATGATAACTGGATGCGTGGCTGTCAGATTTCAGGAAGCAGGTTAAGTTTTGGTTTCTCAGAAGAGACCAGAAGGGGAAGGATGCCAATTCATTTCAGTGCAGTGCAGTAACTGATCATTTCTGTTTTTGTTTTAAACCTAGATTTGTGTACTTTTAGTGGTGCTGTTATTTCTTTGCTGTCTTTGCTTGAAATTGTTTTGAGACTGTTGAAAATTTGAAACCTAGTTTGGCGTGCTTTTAGTGGTGCTGTTTTCCTTTGCTGTCTTTACTTGCTGCAACCCTCTGCCTCCCACTCTTAATTACATGCCCTGTTAAATCTGACAGGAGCCAAGCACTGTGAATAGCAGAGGTTGTGGAGCAGGAGGGGCATACAGGGGAGGAAGCCTGCACTCCACACAAGTGGTTTGACTCATTTTTTGTTGTTTCCTTCTTTTAAAAAAAGTATCTGAGGATCAGTGGCAGGATTTTCAGGACAGTAAATTAATAGAGGTAACTAGAAGGAGAGCTTCAGTAACAGACAACTACTGGAATAGCAGTGAAAGTGCAGTATAATGTGGGGAGTGGTACAATGCAGTGGATGTGGGGCAGCTGTATTCAGGCAGATCTTCTGGATGCTGGGGTGCTGCCCTATCTGCAGGCATCTCTTGGGACTGCAGGACAAGGTAGCCAGACTCACAGTGGAAGTAAACTGGGTCAGAAGTATCATAGTATCATAGTAAAATGCAGCAGAATAGGCCCCATGGTCTATCATGTCTGCTCAGAAGCTAGCCCCCTACTGGGAGCTCACTCCTCCACCCCAGTCCCAAAGGTGGTCCTCCCTGGCCTCAGCTTCCCCTTGTACCTGTCCCAATCCTTCTTGAATCCTTCCACTGTGGTCTCTTCCACCAGACTCCTGGGCAGTGCGTTCCATGGTTCCACCACCATCTCTGTGAAGAAGTGTCTCCTGCACTCCCCCTGTACTTCCTCCCTTCCAGCTTCCACTCATGCCCCCTGGTAGTTCCTCCCTTCTTAAGCCTGAACACTTCCCTGGCTCCACCCTTACCTCGACCCTATCCAGAGGCCACCAAGTCCAACACTGCTGCCTTAAAAGATGCCAAGAATGAGGAGCACTTGGATGATGGTGGGCTTCAGGAGGGTTAGGGTGGTCAAGCAGAGGCATATCCCAGATCCTTTTCCACTCCTGAACTCATATAGTGGACAAAGGGGGAGCAGTTATTGTCACCTACCTCGACTTTGGCAAAGCTTCTGATACTCTTCCACATAGAAGATTGATTAATAAGCTGGGTAGGCTTGGGGTGGGTCAGAAGTTGATCAACTGGGTGGCAAATTGGTTGACAGGCAGAAAACAGAGAGTGATGGTCCTATCCAAGGCCTTCGACATGGTCTGCCACCCTCTCCTTCTCGACTCCTTCCACCAACTTGGTTTCTCCACAGGCCCCCTAGCCTGGTGCTCCAGTTACCTTTCTGCCCGGTCCCAATGCATCAAAATTAATGGAACCCTATCCAACACACTACCTTTCTGCTCTGGGATGCCCCGGGGCTCTATCTTGGGCCACTTCTTTTCTCCCTCTACCCAAACTCCTTACCAAAGGCCTGTTCCACAAAAATCTTACTATATGCAGATGATGCAGTGCTCTTTGCTTCGCATCATAAACCCAGGCCCCTTCAGGACTCCCTCCAACATGCTTTCTCCCTGGCCAAAACATGGTTTAAGGACCATAGACTGGTCATAAACTTCAAAAAGACTAACTCAATGATCTTCTCTCACCACCAAAAAAAAAAGCAAAAAGTGCACCTCTCCGCATCCTCCCCAGCACCCAGCACCCCTTGAACAGGTAACCAACTACAAATATCTTGGACTTACCCTCTACTTGGCCCTTACCTTCCATGACCACATAAACACCCTTGCTGCCACAACAAACACCCAGATTGGACTCCTTTACCGACACAGAGACTGCCTCCCCCTCACGCCCTTAGGCTTGCCATCACCTCATCAATACTGTCCCTAGTGGACTATGGGCTTCCTGTATACGGGGCAGCAGATAACTCCGCACTCCAGAAAATCAAGGTCTCCCTAAACAAGGCCTGCAGGCTCCTAACTGGTGCACCTAGGCTCACTCACACCTGCTCCCTCTATACCTCTGCCAATCTTCTCAACCTTGATGAAAGGCTCCTCTACCAGATCTGTATACTGTCCAAGAAAATACTGTTTGGACTCACCCCCCCGGGGTCACTGCCTCTCTTCATCCTGCCACCCCTACTATCTCCACCCACAATTCAGAGAAAGCTCCACTGGTTGTGCCCAGGGTAAAAACCTTCCTTGCCCAGAGATATTTCCACTACAGGGCCCCTACATGGTTTAATGCACGCCCAACCACCATCACTAGTGCACCCAAGATCGTCCACTTCAAAACCACTCTTTGCAACCACCTCTTCAATATCCACTTCTGTAACTGCAACTAACTTTTCACTCTCTCACCACTCTGATCCAAATTCTCTGACAAAGTCCATTATGGATTGCAACCTCAGTCAACAATACCAAACCCAGGAATAGAACTGACTACTCTGTTTAGATGCTTTCTCAAGCTAATAATGTCTTTCTGCTGTGAGGATGTAAATATCATCATCATCCAAATACTGTAAATAATGTCTGTAAATATTTACATCCAAATACTGTAAATAATGTCTGTGACAAATGTCTATAACACACGCGTAATGTAATTGTTGTTATACCCAGTCTGTATTAGTTTCTGTCTTACATGTGACAAGGTACCTTTGTAAATGAGCCTCTGGCTCAAAGGTTGTAAACCCAATATATCAAATAAATAAATAAATAAAATGGTAAATGGTATACAGTCAGAAGAGATGAAAGTCACAAGTGGGGTACCTCAGGGAACAGTCCTGGGGCCAATCCTCTTCAATATCGTCATCCGTGACATTGCAGATGGACTGGAGGGTAAGGTTTGTCTGTTTGCAGATGACACCAAGATCTGCAACAGAATAGATGATCCAGATGGGGTGGGCAGAATGAGAAGAGATCTGGATAAACTGGTAAAATGGTCAGAAGAGTGGCAACTGGGGTTTAAAGCAAAGAAGTTCAAGATCATGCACATAGGGAAGAGAAACCATGAAGCCCCCTTTAGGTTGAGAGGGGAGTTGCTGGCAGTCACAGGGGAAGAAAGACACTTGGTCATCATCATCACAGATGACCTGAAATCATCCAAGCAGACCACTAAAGCAGTAGGTAAGGCTAGGGGGATGTTGGGGTGTATTAGTAGGGGTATTACAAGTCATAAGAGGGAGGTAATAATCCATCTTTACAATCCAAGCCAATCCAATCCAATGTTATTTATATGGCGTCTTTTGAATGCCATGGTGCCTTACAACAATTAGAACATCTTCTTCATAAAATTACATATATTATAAATAGTATAAAATAACAACAAACAATCAACAATTTTAAATCAGTCCCCAAAAACGAGACAGTGGTTAGGCCCCATCTGGAGTACTGTGTGCAGTACTGGAGGCCACACATTCACAAGGACATTAACCAAATTGAGGCAGTCCAGAGAAGGGCAACCAAAATGGTGCAGGGACTGCATCAGAAAACATATGAGGACAGATTAACGGAACTTAATATGTATATCCTGAAGCAAAGAAGGGAGAGAGGTGATATGATCAAAACAATCAAACACCTTAAGGGCATTAACAAGGTGAAAGAGCCTAACATGTTTCAATATAAGAAAAATAGCAGGACAAGAGGACACAGCATGAGAATAGAGGGAGGCCAATTAACGGGTAATGTGAGGAAGTTCTTTTTCACAGAAAGGTTGGTGGATTCATAGAATGGCCTACCTCAGGAAGTGGTGGATATGAATACAGTGCAGGGCTTCAAACAGGCATGGGTTAGGCATAAGGGAGCAATACAGGTAAGTATGAATAAATAGGCCATTGCCAGAGCAAATGCTGATGGCACATTCATAAGGTAGAAAAAGAAATGGGCAGACTGAATGGCCTTGCAGCCCTTATCTGCTGTCAACTTCTATGTTTCTGTGTTTCTATGTTCTATATTCTGCACTGGCAAATGGGGACAACCAAACAGAGGTATATAGAGAAATGGAAGAGAAAGATGTGGAAGTCAACTGAGAGCAGTGTACCCCAGCAGAGGAGGAAGCGAATCCTGGTGGAGGACTCTATCATAAGAGGGATCTGGCTTGGAACACATGAGGGGGAGGACATGGAGGTAAGGTGTCTACCAGGTGCCACAGTATGAAGGGATGGGAGGAAGATCCTGGGGATCACCAGGAAGGCAAGACGAGAGGGTGAGCTGGATGTCATTATCCACCTAGGTAATAATGACCTGTCAACTGGGTAGTCTAAGGAAGTTCAGGAAGAGTTTAGGAAATTGGGGAGGGGTCTCAAGCAAGTAGCTACATCTGTCACCTTCTTGGAAGTACTACCTGTCAGAGGCATGGGAGAGCTTAGGGGTGCATGCACCAGGAACTTTAACATATGGTTAAAGAACTGGTGCTGCGAGGAAGGGTTTGGATTCATTGGTGACTGGGGACCCACCTGAAGGGATGGGAACTTGTTCAAGTCTGATGGCCTGCATTTGTCCTGGAGGGGAATCCAAGCACTCCATGATAAGTTTAAATGCTATATGGACAAGCATTTAAACTAGCTAAGAGGGGTGACAGGCCTGCAAGGTGGGTATCTAATTGTCCACCCTCATAGATAGCAGTGGAACCAGTGAACAGGAGGAGGGGGTATCTCTGCAAAGCAGTTTGCAAAAGATGAAGATAGGCAACCAATGGGTGGATTGGTGGAAAGGGGGCAAAATTCAAAAGAAGGGCAGACAGCAGGGAGAACCAGGGATAAAGGACAACTAGGGAGGGGGCTTGAGTAGAACAGCTAAACAGTACAGGGAGTTCACAACATGGAAAGCCGTGTGTGCCAATACCAGGAGCCTTAGCAACAAGATGGAGGATCTGGAGACTGCCATGGTACAGTCGGACCTGGACATTGTAGTCATCACAGAGACCTAGTGTAATGATAACTATGACTGGGAGATGGCCATGCCCAGTTACAACACATTCAGAAAAGACAGGGCAGTGGAGTAGCACTTTATGTGAATGATGGCATAAAGGCCACAGAGATCCAGGAGGAACAAAATGGGGGAGAGATACTGTGGGTTAAGCTGGAAAGGAAAATGGAGTTAGCCATCCGCACGGGGGTGGTCTACAGACCACCAGCCCAGGAGGAACAGACACATGGAGAGTTAATGCTAGCCATCCAAAGGATGGCAGACAAGGGGGAGGTGGTGCTGGTTGGAGATTTCAATATTCCAGATGTGGACTGGAGCCTCCCAGCAGCAGCATCAACCAAGAGCAGAGTTATCCTTGACACCCTTCAAAGTGCCTTCCTTAAGCAACTGATCATGGAACCAACTTGGTAGAAAGCAATACTAGACCTCATGCTTACAAATGGGAACAGTGTGATAGGGATAACAGTGGAGGAGCACCTGGTGAACAGAGACCACCAGTCACTGTGGTTTGAAATCACAGAAGGAGCAGAACCAAACCACTCAAAAACACATATCCTGGATTTTAGGTGTGCAGACTTGGAGAAATGGGGACATGCTTGATAGAGGCAGTAATGGGAAGGGGGAGGGAATCAGGGTGGGGAAAATGTGGGCAATATTTTAAATAGGGATTACAAGAGCAAAAGAAGTATGCATTAAGCAGGTTAGCAAGGGGAAAAGGAAGAGGAGTCTATTATGGTTTTCCAAGGAGGTAGCAGAGAATGTGAAAGTCAAAAAGATTTCATTTGGGCAATACAAAAAGATGCAGGCAGAAGGGGATAGGGAGAATTACCAAGAAAAGCAAAGGGAGGTAGGGAGGTCAGTAAGGGAAACCAAAGCTCAGAGAGAATAGTGCATCTCAAAATCAGTGGATAGAGGGGACAAAAGCTTTTACAGGTACATAAGTGACAAAAGAAGGGCAAAGGGAGGGATAGTGAGACTGAAGGGGAAGGACGGGGGCCTTATGGAAGATGACAACAGTAAAGCTGACACACTGAACAGATATTTCTGCTCACTCTTTACTGAGGAAGTGGAGGGTATTGGGCCTGAAGGAAGTACAAGGGGTGGGAATGGAGCAGAAATGGACACAAGTCCCTTTACACGGGAAAGGGTCCTAAAGGAACTGGAAGGAATGAGTCAATAAAGCAATGAGGCCAGATGGGGTGCACCCCAGGGTCCTAAAGGAACAAAGAGAGGTGGTGGCTGAACCTCTGGCAATCCTGTTTAGCCGATCACTGGAAACAGGGGAGGTACCCAAAGACTGGAGGACAACAGATGTAGTCCCCTTATACAAAAGCAGGAACAAAGAGGAAGTAGGGAACTACAGACCAGTCAGCCTGACCTTGGTAGTGGGGAAGATCATGGAAGCACTACTGAAGGAAAGATTGGAGGAACATCTGGTTGCCAATAGACTACAGGACCCAAGGCAGCATGGCTTCACTGGGGCGAAGTAATGCCAGACCAACCTCATTGAATTTTTCAATTGGGTGACAAGGGAGATGGATCGGGGAGGACAGTTGACATGGCCTATCTGGTCTTCAGCAAGGCCTTTGGCACTGTGCCACAAAGAAGGCTATTAAACAAACTGGGGAATTTGGGAGTGGGCCAGACAGTAGTGCAGTAGGTGGTTAATTTGCTGGGTGGCAGGACACAGAGGGAGGTGGTAAATGGCTTTCACTCCACAGAGGGAAGAGTGACCAATGGAGTAACACAGGGATCAGTGCTGGGACCGGTCCTATTCAACATCTTCATCAGTGACATTGTGCAGGACCTAGAAGGCAGAATTTCCTTTTTTGCTGATGACATGAAACTCTGTAACACAGTGGACATGCTAGAGGGTGTAGACAGAATGAGAAGGGACCTGCAGAAGCTTGAAGAATGGTCAAGGTCTTGGCAGCTGAAATTCAATGGAAAGAAGTGCAAGATAATGCATATGGGTCACAAAAACCTTGGAGCAACATATCAGTTGGGGGTGAGGATATAACATGCACCAAGCAGGAAAGGGGTTATCATATCTGATGATCTCAAGGTAGGGAAACAGTGTGACAAGGCAACAGGTAAAGCAAATATGATGCTGGGATGCATAGGCAGGGGGATCACCTGCAGGAAAAGGGAGATCATAATTCCACTATACAAGACACTAGTGAGGCCCCACCTAGAGTACAGTGTACACATCTGGAGACCTCACCTACATATGGACATAGACAGGGTAGAGAAGGTTCAGAGGAGGGCAACAAAGATGGTACAGGGATTGCATCACAAATCCTACAAGGACAAGCTGAAAGACTTGAATGTGTACTCCCTGGAGGAGAGGAGGGAGAGAGAGGATATGATAGAGACATACAAGTAACTTACAGGGAGTAACAAGGTGCAGGAAAACACTATTTTCCAGTGAAAACGGTGTTCTTGGACTAGAGGGCATGGGATAAGGTTGGTGGGAGGGTGATTCAGAGGAAACATGAGGAAGCATTTTTTCACAGAAAGGGTGGTGGACAAGTGGAACACCCTGCCAGAGGAAGTGGTGGGGGCTGAAACAATCATGGGATTTAAGAATGCATGGGATAGACATAAGGGAATTCTGGAGGTCAAGGTTAATGGGCAACAGACTTCTAGAAAAATGTAAAGGGAACTTACAAGCTCGAATGGGCAGAGTTAGTGGGCCATAGGCCCTTATCTGCTGACAGTGTCTATGTATCTATGTAACTAAAATGGTGCAGGTCCTGCAGGAGAAGACCTATGAAGAAAGACTAAAATGCAATATATATTACCCTGGAGGGAAGGAGGAAGAGGGGGGAAATGGTAGAGACAAACAAATACCTCACAGGTACAGTATAAACAGAGTACAGGAAGGGAGCATGTTCCAAAGTAAAAGATGTTCCAATACAAGGGGGCACAGTATGAAACTGGAGGAGGGAGGGCTCAGAAGTAACATGAGAAAAATATTTTTTCACAGAGAGGGTGGTGGATGCTTAGAATGGCCTACCACAAGAGGCGTTAGGGGCTAAAACAGTCACAAGATTCAAGAACGAGTAGGACAAACAGAAAAGTATCCTGGAGGTAAGGGGGGGTACTCTAGAGTTCAGTTTGTGCATCAGAACTCATACTAGGTAGGGGTAAATTGGACAGACTGGGTGAGCGAAGAGGTCCTTATCTGCCATCATCTTTTATGTATCTATGCAAACTATGCTGCCTAATTGATCTGGATAAGATACAGGAGGGGAATATTTTTCAAAGGAAAAGATGCATAAGAACAAAGGAACCAGCAATGAAGCTGGAAGGAGGTAGATTCAAGGGAGATGTGAGGAAGTACTTCACTGAAACAGTGGTGTATGCCTAGAACAATCTTTCAGTGGAAGTGATGGGATGAAAGCAGTGGTGGGCTTCAAGCATGCACTGAATAGGCACAAGGGAATCTTAGTGGGAAGCAAGGGGGGTGGGAGTGAGTCTGATCAAGTAGGGTCTGTGATGACAGTATAGGCAGAGAAAAATTGGGCAGACTTGTGTGGGTCAAGCAATCCTTACGGCTGTCAAGTTCTGTTTCTATGGATGGCTTAGCACATAGTTCAGTAGCTTTCAAGGCATGACATCAGGGGCACAGAATAACTGAAATGCATTTTGATTAACATACAGTAAAGCACCACAACCCCCAACAATTTACTAGATGTAATTCAGCTTAAAAAATGTCTACTAAGTAACCTCTGCTTAACAAAAGTGGCCTAAGACTGACTGATCATAAGCAACAAATGAACATGCTACCCAGAATATCCAAAAGGGATGGTCCTGCTAGGGTGACGTGGGATGTTGTGTGTGGGAAATCTGGATAACGGCTGTGTAAAACCTTTAGGTTATGAAACAGGAATATGATTCATCTCAGTGTTGTCATTTTCTGAAACATCTGAACACCTGAAGAAAGGTATCACGCAAAACTTGGAATTCATCCCGACAGTACGATATGTGTTATTAACACCACCAAATCAGATTTCCAGCATTTCGGGTCTCATCGTGGTGTAGTTTCTGTCTATGTATTATCCTCATTCTGCCATTGTTCTTTGTCTCTGTACCTTAGGTTTACTCTGTATTTTGTCCTCATTCAATGTATGACGCGGAGCCTTTGTAAATGAGTCCCTGACTCAAAGGGTTGTAATTCCTAAACTTATATAAATAAAATACAAATAAATAAATAAAACCTGATCCAGCATACAGCTGCAAAAACAAAGTCTGCTCTTCATGATCATGTTAAACAACATCAAAGGAGGGTGGGAGCCAGTTGCAATTTCAGTTATAAAAAATTAAAATACATGCACATCATTTTGTACAGCCCTGTCCTTTGCTTTGCCCGGCTTACCCACACTATATCCTATAAATAAATTGTGGTCTTCACAATGCAGAGCCTCATCAGCCCTGCACTTTTCATTAGCAGAAATGCCTTTAGTAGAATTTAAACCAAAACAAATAAGGGCTTGTGAAGAACATTATTTTGGATTGTGTCAGAGCAGGTTTTCATCTAATGGTATCCCTGTTGGTAAATGTGTGTCCCCTGTGCCAAGCTATTTCATGTAATTACCTTCACCGCTGCTGCTCGCTCAATTGGGTCCCATCTGTGTATCCATGACAGTTATGAAGTATTCATTGCAAGAAATTCAGAAAAAAAAACATTTGGCTTTTAAGGTGGAACTGTTTCATGGTTTGAAGCTGTAGTCCGCTGTAGAAAGTTTTTTTTTCAAAACATAAATCTAATCCCCAAACATGTCCCATACTCCCCTGTCCCTCATCACCTAGGCACTAATACAAGTAGATGAGGAGAGCACATCATACACCGTAAAAAAAAAACTGTACCTTTAGGGTAGGCTCTTAATGTTGCACTTTGTATGCATTACTTAAAAACCATGGAATGACTCTGTCCTATATTTTTTCAGACTTACTGAAAAACACAACTATTTTTATTTACAGTAGTGTTGCTTTTACCCAGAAACACGCTGCAACATTGAGCTTCTAACCTGACTAGAAATGTTGTTCTTTGAACTGAACTCAAACTATGTTGCAATATCACTGTAAGTTAGAAATTAAGCTTTGGAGTTGGTAGCAGCATGTGTGAGTTGCTCTGCTAACTCTGTTAACTCTTGCTCTTAAAATCTTTCTCATGCCTACTGAAATAAATGTTCTGTTTGATTCTGTGGATGAGACAGACTAGAAGAGGCTGTGCCATGGCTGTTGAAAAATTAAAAGAAATGCTTGAAAAATAAGTGAACAGTATGAAATATTGAAGGATACGGAAGGGGGGTAGGCTGGCATGGTTTACTGTAGTTGGACATTATGTTGGGCAGCTCAGAGAAGCTGTTTTGATTACCTGTAGATGTGGCAGTAAAACCATAGAAACATAGAAACATAGAAGTTGACGGCAGATAAGGACCGCAAGGCCCATCCAGTCTGCCCATTTCTTTTTCTACCTTATAAATGTGCCATCGGCCTTTGCTCTGTCAGTGACCTATCTATTCATAGTCATTCGTATTGCTCCCTTATGCCTATCCCATGCCTGTTTGAAGCCCTGCACTGTATTCATAGCCACCACTTCTTGTGGTAAGCTATTCCATGCATCTACCACCCTTTCTGTGAAAAAGAATTTCCTCACATTCCCCCTTAATCGGCCTCCCTCTAATCTCATGCTGTGTCCTCTTGTCCTGCTATTTTTCTTATATTTAAACATGTTAGACTCTTTCCCTTGTTTATGCCCTTAAGATGTTTAAATGTCTCGATCATATCACCTCTCTCCCTCCTTTGCTCAAGGGTATACATATTGAGCTCCGTTAATCTGTCCTCATATGTCTTCTGATGCAGTCCCTGCACCATTTTGGTTGCCCTTCTCTGGACTGCCTCAATTTGGTTAATGTCCTTGTGAAGGTGTGGCCTCCAATACTGCACGCAGTACTCCAGATGGGGCCTAACCAATGTCTTGTACAGAGGGATTATTACCTCCCTCTTACAACTTGTGATACCCCTACTAATACATCCTAACACCCCCCTAGCCTTACCTACTGCTTTAGAGGTCTGCTTGATGATTTTAGGTCATCAGTGATGATGATGCCCAAGTCTCTTTCTTCCTTTGTGACTGCTAGCAACTCCCTTCCCAGCCTATAAGTGGCTTCCGGTTTCTCTTCCTATGTGCATGATTTTGCACTTTTTGCATTAAATCCCAGTTGCCACTCTTCTGACCATTTTGCTAGTTTATCCAGATCTCTTCTCATTCTGCCCACCCCATCTGGATCATCTACTCTGTTGCAGATCTTGGTGTCATCTGCAAACAGACAAGCCTTACCTCTAGTCCATCTCTGAGGTCACTAATGAAGATGTTGAATAGGACTGGCCCCAGGAATGATCCCTGAG
Source organism: Neoceratodus forsteri (assembly GCA_016271365.2). Classification (NCBI taxonomy): domain Eukaryota; kingdom Metazoa; phylum Chordata; order Ceratodontiformes; family Ceratodontidae; genus Neoceratodus; species Neoceratodus forsteri. The sequence continues at coordinate 353,595,641 of CM028130.1, read as the reverse complement.
GTACCCCACTTGTGACTTGCATCTCTTCTGACTGTATACCATTTACCACCACTCTCTGTTTTCTGCCAGTCAACCAGTTTGCCACCCAGTTGACCAACTTCTGACCCACCCAGAGCCTACCTAGCTTATTTATCAATCTTCTATGTGGAACAGTGTCAAAAGCTTTGCTGAAGTCAAGGTAGGCGACATCAACTGCTCCCCCCTTGGTCCACCACTCTGGTTACCCAGTCAAAGAAATCTATGAGATTAGTTTGACAGGACCTTCCTTTTGTAAACCCATGCTGTCTTGGATCCTGTGCCCCCTATGGATTCCAGGTGTTGCACTATCCTTTCCTTAAGGAGTGCCTCCATAATCTTGCCCACTACTGAGGTAAGACTGACTGGTCTGTAGTTCCCCGCCTCCTCCCTGCTACCACTCTTGTGGAGCGGGATCACATGAGCCCTTCTCCAGTCTTCTGGGACCTCTCCTGTGCTCAGAGACTCACTAAACAATTCTGCTAATGGCTCTGCTAGTTCCTCCTTTAGCTCCTTAAGTACCCTGGGATGTATGCCATCAGGTCCCATTGCCTTATCCACCCCTGAGCTTAGCAAGCTCTTGTAGGACCCTTTCTTTGTGAAGGGAGTAGTGCTCACCTCCCTCCCCCCTGTGTCCATGATGCTGAGCTGTGGGCCCTGCCCTACCTTCTCTTCGGTAAATACTGAGCAAAAGTATCTATTTAGGATAGATGCCTTTACAGGGTCCTCCTCCTCACATGCTCCCTTTTCTCCATTAAGCTTAGCAATAACACCTCTGGACTTTCTCCTTTCACTAATGTATCTATAGAAAATCTTGTCACCTTCTTTTACTGTTCGTGCTAGTGTTTCCTCAGTTTGGGACTTTGCCTGCCTTACTGTCTTACCTGCTTCCCTTAGGGCAGTTTGGTATGCCTCCCTATCTTCATCCCGCTGTGTTCCCTTATATTTCCTGAAGGCCAGCCTTTTGGCTCTGACCTTTTCTGCTACTGTATTTGAGAACCAAAGTGGTTTCCTTCTTCTTTTGCACTTCCTTTTCTGTCTAACACAATGGGATGTTGCTTCAAGTATTGTATCCTTAATGCTTGCCCACTTTGCCTGTACCTCCTCACCTGTGTTTCTTTTTGCCAGGGCTAGCTTAACTCTGTTGGCCATCTTATCAAAGTCAACTCCTCTGAAGTCCCATATTTTGCCTTGGAATGGGATGATTTAGATGTAGTAGCCAAATTGAACCATACCATGTGATGGTCACTGGCCCCCAGGTGACCTTCTACCTGGAGATCTGTGATCCCTTCTTTGTTAGTCAGTACTAGATCTAGGATAGCCCTGTCTCTTGTGGGTTGCTGTACCAGTTGTTTGAGGCCCTCCCTGCAGGAATCCACTATGAGTCTAGTTCTGGCAGATGTTCCTGCTGGTATTGACCAATCTGTATCTGGCATGTTGAAGTCTTCCATTATCAGAACCTCCCTTTAGCTGTCATGTTTTGTATATCTTCTAACAGTAATGTGTCTATGTCATCCCTCTGGTCTGGGGCCTGTAGACAACCCCAGTTCTTATGGCTGTCCCATTTCCTGTTTCCAGGGTGACCCACAGTTTTCTGGTTCCTTATGTGTATTCTGAATTTCTGTAGCTTTGATATTTTCATTAACATACAGGGCCACTCCTCCCCCCTTTTTGCACCTCGATTCTCTTCTGAACAATACATAGCCAGGTACTGAAGTCTCCCAAGTGTGGTTACTGGTAAACCACGTCTCACTAATTGCTACTATGTCCAGTTTAGCCTCTGACATTATTGCCTGCAGGTCTGGGATCTTATTTCCCAGGCTGTGAGCATTTGTGTACATGATTTTCCATTGGCCAGATTTTGGTGTGTTAGTTGTTGGGTGAAGTTTGGCATTACCCCTGTGCATCGTATGGGGAGACAAACCTTTTTTCTTACCTGGTGATGCAAATGAACGGCAAACACGTTGAATTCCTGTTTGACCACTAGCTGAGGGGGGAGGGGTGTTGCTTTTACCCAGAAACACGCTGCAACATTGAGCTTCTAACCTGACTAGAAATGTTGTTCTTTGAACTGAACTCAAACTATGTTGCAATATCACTGTGGGGTTCTACTTAAAAAAGGATGATGGCATCAAAAAGGCAGTGGTTCTTATTGGGGAGCTTAGTGAACTGTCTGGAAAGATGGACATATTGATGAAACCTACTATAGAGCTGAAAGGAAATCTGAAAATGCTTGAATCACACATTTAGGCTTTACAAACCAAAGTGATGTCCATTTAAATTTTGGCACTGTCACAAATCATATACATTTTTGGTCTTATCTGAAAAAATTACTGAACAATTTGAATGATATCTCCATGAACACAACTTGAGAGTTACCAGTCTTATTAAAAGATAAATTGAAAGCTTGAAGTCGGTGGTCCCAGGTTGGCCCTATTCTACTAGGAATTATAGGTATATACATGACATGTGCTCTTTAACTTAATGAACAGAAAAGTGAACAACTAGAGAAGAACAACTCCAGATGTAATGAATATTCTTTTATTTGTAAATTTCAAATACCACCTCTGAATTAAGGCTGACATTTTGTGGCTATCACCACTTCTTTCAAAACAAAGTAGTGGTCAGTCCTTTTTATGTTTTCTTGTGTGCGCTGCACACAAGAAACATATTGAGGTTAGTAGAGCATTGCAGAGGTGTGGCAGTGTTTGACCAATCCAGCGAATGCTTTCAGTTGTGCATCCCTCAGCCACCAATCAACAGGGAAGCTGCTGATGATGGCAGTTTCAGAACAAATGCCGGACTTGAAAGAAATCTCCCGCTTCAATCATGGTCAGTTTCATCATCCCTGATTGCAGCTGTATCTCCCCCCCAGGCGCAACCAGGCACACAGCGGCGTACTCCAGCCATGCACATTACAATGCACAGTAATGCGCATTGTTGGAGTTATGAGCAAGCTGTTTGCTCATTGTGCCTTTCATGGTGAAGCATATCAATAAATAAAATTAATTAAACATAATAAATGAGCCGTGCCGTGGCTTTGCAGATTGGTGGCTCCTGCCACCCACCACACATCCCTCAAAAGCTGACATCAGGGTGGCCAATCCCCATATTAGCATTCCCCCCACCCCACCCCACTATTGTGGCACACTGGAAGCCCACCCCAGTGTGCCCAGATAAATGTTTTTTTTTTTTACTTTCTGACACCAGGATGCTCACTCCCAGTGATGGATGACTCCCCCCCCAAAGCCTGAACATATCTTTTGCTGACAGTGGGGTGCCCAATCCCCATGTTGGCATGCCCCCTCAAGCTGGAACATATCTTTTGCTGACAATGCAGTGCCCAGTCCCCATGTTGGCATGGCTCCCACCCCCACTATTGCGACACACTGGGAGCCCACCCCAGTGTGCCAAAGTAATTCTTTATTTTTTTTCTGACACTAGGAATCCCACTCCCAGTGTTTGATGCACCCCCATGCCCCCTTTTTTTTAGCTGACCTCAGGGTGCCAAATCCCTGAGTTGCATTGATGCCCCCCCTCCACCTGTCAGTCTCTGCAGGGTGGGGGTCAGCATTAGTTCAATGCTTCACTTACATTCCTATTATGCATCTCTCTAACTCCTGCACTACCAATGCCAATATCAGTAAGCAAATATTCAGAATTGACAAATGCTTGTTTATTATGCTTTTCTTTGCATACTCTGAGGAGGATTCCCTCATTCAGTTACATTGCCTCTTGGCTAGTAATTTAATTTTGACATTGTGCCATCCTTGCCTTACACATATGAAAAAGGCTTAGCTTTACAACAGAGCATGGTAAAAAAAAATAGGATGAATAGTAAAAATTACTGGTTTGTCAGCATATGAGGAGAGTGGGCTACATGTGGAGAAAATGATTGAGGAGCCCAGCTGTCGAGGTTCACCTTTGGAGCACTGCCCATCGAAGGAGCAGCACAGATCCCCAAGGTATGAAAGTCAACATCAAGAGAGCATTGCATCCAGTCCATGTTTCCCCATTTCCACCTCCCCAAATTACTACAAATTCTGCATATAGAGTGAGAGGCCAATAGATGTGTTACATCCTACCCAGCTAATGGGAGCAAAATAAAATGAAAGTACTAAACATGCACAATGCAATGCCGTGATCAAAAGCCAAGAAAAAGACACTATTTAAAAAAATGTTTTTTACAACAGATAGTTAGCCAGGGCAGGCTGTGGGGGATCTGCATTGCCTCAATTGTACAATGAGTAACAGTAAAGATAATAATAAAAAAAAATGTTTACAGGTAGCCATTTCAGGAAGCCCATATGGATTTTGCCCAAATGAACTGTGTGGCTACTGTTACTATGAACCCCTATTGAGCAAGGTGAGGTCCTGCACATAAAGGACTGAACATGAGGCCAGCCACAGAACTGAAAAAAAAAGAAACTAAACATGGAGTGTGTTGATTTATTAATTTGTGCTGCTTATGTCAAAAACAATGTGGGCCATTCAAAATGATATTACTATGAAGTAGGACAGTCAAGGGAGAGCAGAAGTAGCAATAGAAAAAAAATGAGCATTTGTCAATGCCGAATGTTTGCTTGCTGACATTGGCAGTGGTAGTGTAGAAGTTACAGAGCTGCGTAATAGGAATGGCAGTGAAGTACTGAACTGAAGCCAACCCCACCACCACCCTGCAGATAGTGACAGGCATTGGGGTGTGCCTTTGGGTCGTCAGGCATAACGGCCACACCATTTCACCACACCCCACCCTGCAGACACAGATAAGTGTCACGGTGTGCCTTGGGGTCTTTGGCCCTTATGCGCACCCCATTCCATCAGGAAATACGGTGAGATGGGTGCGGTATAGGAGAATGGGGTGAACTTTGGGGCCAAAGAGTCCAAGGCATACCTCGATGCCTCTCACTGGCTGCAGGGTGTGGAATGGTATGAGCATTACAGGCAAGAATCCCAAGTCACACCCCTGATGCCTGTCATTCTCTACAGGGTTGGGCGTTATGGTTGGAAACCCTAATACCTCAGGCATTCGTTGCTATTTTCACTCCAAATTTTCAACATGGCTTTTTTGTGACCCCACCTCATGAACAGTGGCAATATCAGTTTGTTAGCCGAAAGTTGCTTATGCACAGCGACTACGGCATTTAGCACCACAGGTGCAAAAACATTCTGAACAGGATGTAAAAATGACAGCTGTACTGTTCATGGGAGGTGTAAAAATGCAATGTTGCAAATCTACAGTAAAAATATTAAAAAACTGGTGAAGTCACGAGCGTGCATAGAAACTGTGCAACGCACACCCGTAATGTAATTAGTTTGGGTCTTTTTACAGCAGATTGTCAACACAGGCATTTTGGGACCTCCGATCGTGAACAGTGTCACTGTGATTTTCTTTATCTGTCCCGAACAATGATTTCCCACAGCGACCACGCATCTCTGCGCTGAAAGTGTGAAAACACATTTCGGCCATGTTGTGAAAAATTACAGCTGTACTGTTCATAAGGAAGTGAGGAAAAATGCCACTGGTGAAAATCTAGACTAAAAATATTACAAAGTCATGAACTTATGAGGGTGCGTGGAAACTGTGCAATGTTCACTCATAACACAATCATTGTATGGACTTTTGTCACCAAATTTTCAACATAGCCATTTTAAGACCTCTGCTCATGAACAGTGTAACTGTGATTTCCTTAATCTGTCCCAAACATTGCTTTTACACACCGACTGCACCATTGTGCTCTACATGTGCGAAAACACATGTTGGGTGACATGTGAAAAATGGCAGCTGTACTGTTCATAAGGAAGTGTAATAAAATGGCAATGTTGAAAATCTGGAGTGAAAATATTGAAAATTCGCAAACTTCCGAGCGTGCGTAGGAACTGCGTAATGCAAGCTCGCAATGCAGTCATTTTTAGGAATTTTTTCACCAAATATTCAACATAGCCATTTTAAGACCTCTGCTTATGAACAGTGTCACTGTTATTTTCTTAATGTGTCCCATACATTGATTTTGCACACCGACTGCGCCATTGTGTGCTACATGGGCGGAAACATGTTTTGGGCAAGATGTGACAAATGATAGCTGTACTGCTCATAAGGAGGTGTGATAAAATGACAATGTTGAAAATACGGAGTGAAAATATTGAAAATTCACGAACTTATGAGCGTGCATAGGAACTACACAATGCACGCTCGTCAAACAGTCATTTTTTGGAATTTTTCCACCAAATTTTCAAAATAGACTTCTCGAGAGCCCATCTTATGAACACTGGCAGTGTCATTTCGTTAATTAGTCCTGAAAGGTGATTTCGCACAGTGACTGCGAAATCACCCTTCGGGCCTGAATAACACCATGACAGTGACAGCATTCATGAGAAGGGGTCCCAAAAACCCCATGTTGAAAATGTGGTGCAAAAATTCCAAAAAATGCCTGAGATATGCAGCAAAGTTGAAAAGAACCCATCTATCCAATTATACAGCTTACCGGCATTTCCTCAGTTCAGATCGGCTTTGAAGAGTGCAGATGTGTTCCCGTTCACGAAGATCGTCGCGCCGAGGTCGGAGGGAAGTATGGGGTGAGGGGTGTGTGGGGAGGCAGGGTGTGCAGTGGGTGGGTGCAGGTTGTGGGAGGGGCAGGGAGAAGTGCTGAGGACAGTTTTTTTTGCAGTTCTTTTTTTTAATGGTGGCCCTGGGATGTTTGCCATGCTGGGGTGGGCTCCCAGTGTGGCACAAGGAGCGTCTGGTTGGGCGTGGAGCCGATGGGGATTGGGCACCCCATCAGCCATAGCATCTGTTGCCATGCTGGGGTGGGCTCCCAGCATGGCACCCTACTTCGGGGGCGACAGTGGAGCCGGCGGGATTGGGCACACCGTTGGTTATACGATGAGTTGCCACGCTGGGGTGGGCACCCAGCGTGGCATGTGGAAAAACTTTTGGGGGGGTGCAGCACAGCCGATGGGGGATTGGGCACCCCTGGCTATACAGTGTGTGCATGGGGGGGGCAGCATGCAGTATGCGTGCATATGTGTGTATGTAGGGGGAGTGTGCATGAGCAGCTGATATCTTATCGCTGTTCACTGAAGTGTAGCTCCCCCCTTTCAACTGTACTCCACTGCATTTTGGAGCTGTCATAGACAGCTCCAGCAGGCATTGGAGAACTGCGGCCGTGCCTGCAAACACACTGCCTAAATTGGAAGAGGGCTGCCACACCTCCGAAAACTCGGATGTTGGCACTATGTTTCTTGAACATGCGTGCAAGCAAACATAAAAACTATGCAATGAACACTTGGGGGAAAAGAAAAAAACTAAGATTGCAATAGTAAGGAGAAAACAGTACAGTTCCCTACTCATTCAGGACATCCTGCAGACTCTTATGCCCAGGTTGTAGAAGAGTGGTATATCCCACCCTTGCTTTTGCACACTCAAGTATTTTATTGCCCCCCCCCCCACAGCACTACAGAAGGAGATATCACTGTGCTGGATATGGCTAGAGTAGTTAGGGACTAGAGCAGTGGTAGGTATAATGGCAGTTACAAAAAAGCTGACCAGTATGGTGGTATTTTCTACCAACCGTGGAAAAAATACTGCAGATTTACCACATACCTTGGGGGAAAAAAACAATGTTTTTCAAAGTGATTTTTTTTACCGTGGTGGCAGTAAATCTGCAGTATTTGTTCTCTGCGGTTGACGGAAAATACTTTTTTGTAACTACCACTGTACTGTACACCCATAGGTAATTCTCAGACTACTGCTAGAGATGTTGCAAACTTTTACTTTGCTGGAGAAGTTCTGGCAAAGTTGCGAAATTCGCCTTTGTGAATAACTTCTTGAATTGTCCACTTTGTCACTTTGTCATTTCACACTGAGTTTTCTTGGGGAAATGGTACATTTTCAGGTGTTGTTAACATGTAGTTGCAACTCTGCCAGCAAATTTGCATAGCTTCTGAAAAAGTGCCACTTCACCTGCCAAAAACTTCACGAAGTCAGCACTTGGCACTTCACGAATGTGGAAGATTTTGTAAATTATTTTGCAGAGTGGCTTGCCAATTTCAAACATTTCTAACTATTGCTTGCTGGGAGAAGCTCCTATAACAAGTTTCCTTTAATTAGTGCTTACAGTGACTCCTGGAGGAAAATGGGATTGCAGTAGCATTGAGCTCCCTAATCTTAGTTTTTATACATCACTACTGCTAACTTGACAGCTATGTTTTATGCTCCCACCTACATATACAGTGCCAAGGGACTTTTCTTGTTCTTTTCCTGCCTTTACGGTATTAATACTTGAACGTCTTAAACTACCTACTGATCTGTAAGATGCAAAATAAAGACAGGGCAGTGGAGTCTCGACATCAGGTTCATAAGTTGCAAGTTGTTCACTTTAGTGGGATGGCTACCACTTTCCCTGGTGTAAGAACTTCTTTACTGTGTTAATTGATCCAGGTATCACATTTAAAAGTCATTTCTGATCACAAGTGAAAAAAACATTTTCCAATGCTTAGAATCTCTTCAGACTTCTTCTTTCTCTTACTACGGTTAAACCAAAAATATTGATTCATGCATTTACACATTGTACCTAATTATTGTGAAGACTTGCTTGGAAGATTCCCAGTTTGTTCTGCTTGAGATGCTTCTGATTTCTGCTACTTGAATATTGATGGTATCTGGACATTTTGATAAAGTAACACAACTGTCGAAAAAACTAATTGATTACCCTATTGACAACTCATGAAGTAAAAGGTTTCATTACTGAGCCATATAAGTCTTTCTTAGATCTTTGACCAGATCATTTACCCAAATGTTTCCATTTGCCCTAGGTCTCATACTGAATACCTATAGTTCAGCCCTACTAACTCCTAAAGTCAGATATTACGAGTATCTGAGCTTTGGGCATTATGTTCTAGTGCCCTGGAACTCATTATCTAATAACACTGGAGATGCTAAAGAAGGGGACATTTAAAAAAAAATATGCATTACTTTTAGTATGCAAGGTTAAAGTCCCTGTGGCTAGAATACAGTCTATTAAATTTAAACATATGTTATTATTAAGGACAAGTACTGTACTTGTCTTAAGTTAATGAAAAATAAATAAAAGCATGCGGCAAGGAAGAACAATGTCTGGGAGAGGTTGAGACAGGAAGAGGATTAAGTGGAGACGGTGCTGAAGCTAATTCCAAGTTCTCATTCCCTAGATGACTAGGAGAACATTTGGGCATATGAGCCAAGTAAAAGAGAGATACACAATAACTAGATAAAACAGACTCAGTATATACATAGCCTGCACATGGTCAATCCTGAAAAATCTGTTCATTCTAACAAAATGGATATGGCATATGGGGTACTCACCACCAAGGAAATTACTCACACCAACAACAAATTGTTTAAATTATTAATATTTTATTTGTGATACCAGTGAAGCAAAAGGTGGTAGACAGCCCACCCACAAAACATCGTGACCAGCTAGAAACATGGTCTTCTTCAGAGGTTCACAAAGAATATCCTGCATGTGCTGCAGAGATCATATTGCAACATCTGTTACTGGCAGTGGGGGCTACTGAGGAGGTTGTAGGGTAGATTAGGTAGGGTAGCCATAACTGATTATGTATGGGTTGTTATCATAATGTATGTATGCATGCAGAGGCATGCTGGTTCTGGCTATGCCTGAGTTTATCAGATGTCTGGTTGGCCTGGAAAAATCAGCAGGAGGAGGAGGACGACAATAAGATACCAGCCCATGTTTTTCACTGCTATTGCAAGTGATGCTGCTGCTGCATCTCCTTCTTAGAGCACCAGAGGTCAAGGGTCAGATTGACCCAGAATTGGGCTGGCACTGGTAGTGACACTTGACAGAGTATCCAGGCTGTGTTCATGGCCACATTTGGGGTTGGTATCAGTGCAGTCTATCCAGGCTAGGGGCCAAATATGGGCATTGCATAATCTACCCATCCTATTTATTGACAGGTCTAGTTTACTTTCTGACCTTGTAGTTTGTCTACTATTCAACAGTGGGCCAAAGATCCACTCAGACAGCTAAATTTATAAAAATGTCTATTAATTTGAAAGACAGTTAACAAAACAAATCAGCATATGTATTGAGTCTGGGAAACAGCAACATGCTGCAGCTACATCAGACTACAGATCCTGCACACCCTGAGAAAGCAACAGGATTGTGAAACATTAGAGGGTTACAAGGTTCTGATTTGTTTTGTTGTATAGTTTCCACATTTGGAGATATTTTCATTAGTTTAGCTGGATGATGAGTCTATGGTCCAATATTGCATGGTAGTCTGATTCACAGGACTATATGACGGCAAACTCCTCCCCTCCTGTTATTTTTCTGTAGGGTCCTGTTGGTCCTTGAGTCACACTGGAAACTTCTGTCCATAGTTAGTCTAGCAAGATCTTTCAAGGGAGACTGCCACCAAGCTGAGACTCAGAGACATTCACTTTTCATGACACCATTGTAACAAATTGGTATGTACTTAGTCAAGAGTCATTAGAGATTTTTGTTCTGGAATATAATTTAACAAGACAAACATGTAAAAACACAAACTAAAATGACAGGAAACTGAAAATATTGAAAACAGACTAAATTATTTCACTTCCTCTTCCAAAAAAAAATGAAATCAATCATTGAATCTCAAATGTAGGGCATTTGAAGCAGACTCTAGATGGAACTGTTATGTTTCCTTTTACTGTAGCCACTGCCTTGGTATTAAAGCATAAACTAATTGGGTTCATTTTTACTAACGATAGGTAAGAAGACTGTGCCTTGCTCATGTTTCAGCCTGGATTTTTCACCAAGAATATGAGAGCCTGTCTGAGGCTGGCGTGGGGGGGTGGGGTCGCTGGTCTGTATTGAACCGGTTTTCCCATTACTTATTTTTACCTTTCTTAGTGTGACTGTAAAGGGTTCATTGGTCTCTTATTATCAGGTGGAAAGAGATACTCCACCTAGCATACAGTAATTAAGATCTTTAGTAGCTAAAAACCATTATCATTGGGTGGCTGTTTGGTGGCCTATGTGAAAAGAGTTGTGGTGACCTCCGTCCAATTTCTAATGGCCAGATGTCCACATAAAACAAACACCACCACAGTGTCACTGATTGGAGCCCTTGTTGGTTGTTATACACAACAGGCATAGGATTTAATGGGCATAGGGTCTAAACAACCTTGTCATCACTAGAGGTTTTCTAATTCTTTTCATAAAAATTAAGACTCATTAGCGGGGACATATAGGAAAGCTAGGACTATGGCCACCATACTGTCCCAATGAAGAAGGCCAAGGGTTGGATTCATAAATGTTATTTGGGACTAAGTTCCACACTGCAACTCCAATTGCCAATTGAAATCTCTGCAGCTGTTGTAACAGTTTTCCACAGCTGCAGGGATTTCCCTGGCAACACTACCTGCAAGCTGCCATAAATTGTGGTGCTGGTCATAAGCTGGCTCCACCTTTGTGAATACCTGCAGCTGTGGAAAAACCTTTAGATCCACAAGTGAAAATCCACTTTCATCTGATTTTTCCCGCAGCTACGGGAATTTCAAGAGTTTTATGAATTCTGCTCCAAGTGTGGACATCACACAAGTGTTCTAGTTAAAAAATACAGGACTAATTTCTGTGTATAATATAAAAAAATGTTGTAGGTGCCGTATTGGTCCTTTTAAAAACAGATCCAGAAACAAATGATTTGATACCTTTTATTGGACCAACATGGATGTTACAGAAAAGAACATGTTCTTTTATGTTCTTTTCTGTAACATCCATATTGGTCCAATAAAAGGTATCAAATCATTTGTTTCTGGCTCTGTGTATAATATATTTATTTACAAAAATTAAAAAACTAACAAAGCAGCAGGAAACCCTTCACAGTCATTTTTACATTTTGCCAGATGGTTTCCAGTAGAACTGCAAGCACTCTGCTCTGCCTTGTCTCTTGTTTGGTCTCTCAGCCCCTTGGGTCTCTCTGTCTCCCTCTTCCCTCATACACATTTTTTATTTAAAAAATATATTTTACTAAGAAAATCATTTTTGCCAAATATCAAAATGTTTTCCCCCAATTAACCCATTTTACAAGGGCATAATACACTTCAGGCTGCAGGTTTTACTGCATTAACTACACTTCCAGGTGATTGAAAACACTTAGCTATACCCCATGCCTCACAACACACCTGAGATGTGGTAACTATAGTTCAATCAGCACCCTGTCATGTCTTATTTCTCATACAACACCCACCTGGGCATCAGGATTGTATATAAGTGTTTATTATTGTAGCACCCCACTACTGCCAGTTCAGATCCAATACGAAAGGAGCTGTCTCAGTGGTATTTAAAGCAGCAGTGCAACGAAAACAGTTATTCCAAGAAGCTAAATTTCTGCTGTGGTTATAAAAAATATTGCCAGAACTGTTGATTTAGGTTTTCTGGATGTGTCCTATGCTGCGTACTGTACATTTGCATTTTTGTCTGGACTCTTACCCTCCTTGGGTCCTCAATATTATTTCTATGCAAAAATGAGGCAGCCATCTTTTTTTCTTGAGAAATAATTGTTTTAAAACTTTCATAAAATTCTTAAATGATAATGAAAACTGAACATTTTCCCACCAAAATAAACTGGAAGATATCTGGCATCAATTAGAAAGAAAAAAAGGCAGGGTCAAATTTTAGCCCATTTTCATTGCGCTGCTGCTTTAAGTACAGAGGATGTTCATATTTATTTTCATTTCCTTTTTTTATGTCTCCCTCCTCCCAAAGGACTGTATAAGGAACATGATCATCTAACTACCATGTACCAAAAAGCTCCTTAAACTATTTGTTGTGTTTGTTATTTCATCCTTATGATTCTGCTAACAGTTCTTGAGGCTTACCCTACTGTACATAGCAGCAAAAGCACCATGTTGCCCATTGTAATATGACTGTTTCAAACATTCTGTGAGGAAGGCATGAGTGTCCTCTAAAAACTCAGTACAAAACTAAGCTGACCAAATAGCTTCAAACTGTATATCAGAATAATATGTTTAAGCCATTTCATCTGGATTGGTTTTGTAACACTGCATAGAAAATCCACCTTAATAGGTTATCAATGATAACTTATCACCATGAGGAGTGCTTGCTGCATTCTGATGTTCCTTAATGACAGTCCATCTGCCTGTGTTGTAAAATATTCTAAATAGCTTCATTAAAAGTAGAGGGCTACAGTGTCTAGGGGTTACTGAAAAGGAATATAGGCTTCACTGCCCTGAACGCTACTGTGTTACCCATAATTCAGCTGCATGGAACTACAGTAATTGGAAAGGGATAAATTCCCCTGCTGTGGTTATCATTCATTAATGTGGTATGTAAGGGTGTAGAATGTTAAGCTGGTAGGATAAAAAAAACACCCTCAGAAAAATAAACCTGGTGCACAGTGCACTGAGAAATTATAGAGGGTCTCCACAGAGAAACTTTGCAGCCATTGGTTGTCACGTCCAACTACATAATCAACCTTATAGTATGTAGTGTTCTGTGTAGAATTTAAAGAAGAAAGCCTGTTTTTTTTTCACTGAGTATAGGGTGTTGGTTACCCAAAAGAGAATGTTCTTATGAACATAATTCTTGGCTGTTTAATTAACTGCTGCTTTTTACATTCTAAAAAAATACCAGGCCACGTTGTCAGTGCAACAAGTGCTGGCCCAAAGAGACCTGGGTGACCCGGTCATGCCATATACAATCAGCTCATAACCTTATCTTAAGAGTGGTTGCAAAAGTTATTGTGAGTGGCTTGGAAAGTGGATGGGAGCCACCATGCACAGGTCCCACAGGGTCATATCCAAAGACATTGTGGTCATCAATGGCTGACTGTAGACAACTGTGCCTCCTCCTAGTTACTACTGGTTAAAAGTAGGCAGTAATGGGGGATACAGTATTGCTATTGAGCACACAAGTCTGGCAGTTGGGATGTTTTGGGAAAAGCACTGGACCATTAGATCCAGTGGTATACAGGAGTTGTGGGGGTGGAACTGCTGGACCACAAGGGCTTGGGACTACAATGCATAGGCTGGGGGATTCTCGGGACCTGTGAGCATTTTGACTCCCGGTTATGGAAAAAAAGGCACAAACTTGGTGAGTATTTTGACTGGTACAACATGCAAGGATGTATACATACATACATACATAATTGCCAGAAGATTAGGCATAATGGTCTAACTTGTCTGCCCAACGCAGCTTACTGGCCATGCACAGTAGCTGCTCTAGCCCCCTCCCCATTATTTCCCACTTCCCCAACCCGTACAACTCTGGTGATCACCTTACACCACACTCCATACCGTGCCTCTGTGTTGTCTAAACCCTTCTTGAAACCTCCCACAGTTCACATTTTTACCAGATCATCTGGCAGTGTATTCAAGAGTGACACAACCCTCTCTGTGAAGTAATACCCCCTCACCTCCCCCTGTACTTCCCCCTGCTAACTTTAAACTATGGCCTCTCGTAGTCCCCTCCTCACTCAACTTGAGCAGACACTCCTTGTTCCCTCTGTTGAACCCCTTCAGGTGGATCAGGTGATGCGCTCCTATTAGGCAGACACGTGGCACTCCTGCTCCCACCTCAATGAGTTAAATATAGATATTAAAACTAATTAAAAGCTACTTCTGACCTTATTTATATAATTCTACAGCCTTACTAAGCTCTCAAGACTTACCCGATCACCATTTGCGGTGAAAGCAGCAGGTTAATAGATGGAAAAAGGAAATGGAAATGAAACAGACCCTTCCATCATGGACACCACCACCAACACCAGATAAGCAGTCTAAATGGGCCAAGACACAGAGTGCTACCATGGGTAAAGGATCTCAGCCTACCGCTGCAGCAGTTCCTCTCTCTGAAGATCGATTCCTGTCTGAAATGGCATCTCTTAAAGTAGTTTTCCAAGAATTTGCTTCGGATCTCAAGTCCATTAAATTGGATGTCAAAGAGACAAATAAATTACTGGCCGACGTTTCATCCCACGCCACATTGCTCAAAGGTTGGAAATCCCACACGCCTGAAGCCTGAAATATCTTCCCTCAGACAGAAGCTCTCCAAACCTGAGTTAAAACAGGAGGATCTGGAAGGCTGAAACAGGCATAATAACCTGGTGATTTTTTGCCTCCCAGAGGATGCAGAGGGGCATTCGCCTGTTCTTTCTGCACAAAAATTGCTGTCCAAAATAGCGGGCTCCCTCACCACATTCAGGGAGTTACATAGTCGAGCGGGCCCACAGATCTTTACAACCTAGACCACCTCCAGGCTCAAAACCAAGGCCCTTCATCTTACACCTGCTGAGTTACCTAGATCGATAGCATGTTTTAACAGCAACTAAGGACTTCAAAGAAATTAAGTGGGAAGATTCACCTTTATGTATTTCCCAGTTTCTGCCAGTCGCCACCTGGCAAAAACGAGATGAATATCATCCATCTATTTCCAAGATAATTGCTGCCGGGATCAAATTTAGAATGTTGTATCCTGCTAGGCTATCAGTATTGCACTAGGGCTTCTGGAAAACCTTTGAGAGCGTGGAGCTCACAGCAAGGGACCTCCCGATGCTGTTTCCAGACCTCTTGATCCAGCACTGATGAGGCTCATACCCTACCACCCGGTTCTTTTTTGTGATTCAAAAAGTACTGTTTTATAGCCTAATGATATTTCCAAAGTTTAATTCTGCACCCCTCAGTTGATAGATTCCATGAAGCATACCTTCATGGTCCCCCCCTCATTTCTGGCTTAGCTCCACATATTGTTGCCCATGGTCCCATCCCTTCATGCAGCTTACTAGACAACTTGAGCATCAGAGCATTGAGAGGGAATCTGGCAGCAGGGATGCTCTACTCATCTCCTTCCTCGACAATCAGCCACTGTTTGAAGCAAGTAAATCCCTCCTTCACAGCTTTCTGGGCCAGAGCTCTGCTTCAACATGTTGGCTTAATTTGGGCTTTCTCCTGCGCCACCTCAAGAGTGCGATTGTTCTCCTCAACTGTGCACACATTCGTGAGGAAGCTGCACCAGCAACTCACCGTGAACCATGATTACCTGCATATGCAAGTCTATTACAGTCAAGTACCCTTGATCTCATTCTGGTTTTTGTTTTGCACAAGTAAATCCCTCCTTCATAGCTTTCTGAGCCAGAGTTCTGCATCGCCATGCTGGTCTACTTTGGGCTTTTTCCTGTACCACCTCGAGAGTGCGATTGTTCTCCTCAGCACTGTGCACATTTGCGAGGAAGCTGCACGACTGTGTGAACATCGGCAATTCATTGTGAATAGCGATTGCCTGCATATGCAAGTTTATTACAGTTAAGTCCCCTTGATTTCATTCTGGTTTTTGTTTTAATCTACTCCTGGACCCTGTCCTAGTATTGTTTTTTCACCTCTGACTGCTTTCTTTTACCTGGACCAATTTATTATATTTCGGCCATGCTATCGCCTGACTCATAAATAAGTGTTATATTCAACAAAGACTAAAAATTTTCCTTTTTGCCTTCCCAGTTACACTTCTACCACTGGATCAGTAGGGAATGTTCAACAAGACTTGTTTTGGGCTGACTACTTTTAAGTTATCAGGGTTTTGTTTGTTTTTTCCTACTTCTCTTCTCCAGGTCCTGGACCAAAGTCACCAGTAAGAAGGGAAGTCCCCAGAGCTGTTCTTGATTGTTAGTGGGACTTCATTTATACATCATAATAGCACTCTTAGATATAGTTAATTCTTTGTTAACTCTGTGGTTAATTGTTATATCTGCAACTTGCATTGGTTAAGGTTTACTCTTTTCATCTTATATGCAGTTTCAGATTTACTGCAAGTTTTTTTGGCAGTAGTTTGATTTACTCTATTAAGATCTTACTGTAGAAATTAAGGGACACATTTTAATTGGGGTGGGGACAGGTGGTGCTGTGGTTGTGCATTTGTTGGGGTAGCAGCCAGAAGCAGAAGCTGGGTATGGAACCTCCACTATCGTTATTTAGATATGGGTCCATTGGTGCCTCAAATGTTACTTTACCTGATGGGGTTCTAAGGGGCTTGATCATTGATCTAGATTTACTTTTTCAAGAATTTTCATTTTGAATAAAGATTTGGGGTGGGCTAGGTCACACCTATCCTCTTGGAGTGTTGTGTCTTTGAGGAGGGTTGGGGGGGTGGAGAAGGGGGGTTGGGGTATGGGAATGTCTGCCATTGTTAGAGAGTTTTTTACCCTAATACTAGAAACATAGAAGTGGACGGCAGATAAGGACCGCAAGGCCCATCCAGTCTGCCCATTTCTTTTTTCTGTCTAACAAAGGTGCCATCAGCCTTTGCTCTGTCAATAGCCTATCTATTAATACTCATCTGTATTGCTTCCTTATGCCTATCCCGTGCCTGTTTGAAGCCCTGCACTGTATTCAAATCCACCACTTCCTGAGGTAGGTCATTCCATGCATCCACCACCCTTTCTGTGAAAAAGAACTTCCTAGTATTACCCCTTAATCAGCCTCCCTCTAATCTCATACTGTGTCCTCTTGTCCTGCTACTTTTCTTGTATTGAAACATGTTAGACTATTTCACCCTGTTAATGCCTTTAAGGTGTTTGAATGTTTCGATCATAACACCTCTCACCCTCCTTTGCTCTAGGGTATACAT
Source organism: Neoceratodus forsteri (assembly GCA_016271365.2). NCBI lineage: Eukaryota > Metazoa > Chordata > Ceratodontiformes > Ceratodontidae > Neoceratodus > Neoceratodus forsteri. Next base: position 353,578,002 of record CM028130.1, on the reverse strand, counting down.
ATTGAGCTCCATTAATCTGTCTTCATATATTTTCGCGGGTGCAGTCCCTGCACCATTTTGGTTGCCCTTCTCTGGACTGCTTCAATTTTGTTAATGTCCTTGTGAAAGTGTGGCCTGCAGTACTGCACACAGTGCTCCAGATGGGGCCTAACCAGTGTCTTGTAAAATGGGATTATTACCTCCCTCTTCCAACTTGTGATACCCCTACTAAGACACCCCAACATCCCTCTAGCCTTACCTACTGCTGTAGTGGTCTTCTTGGATGATTTCAGGTCATCGGTGATGATGATGTCCAAGTCTCTTTCTTTTCTTGTGACTGCCAGCAACTCCACTCTCAGCCTATAGATGGCTTCTGGGTTTCTCTTCCCCATGTGCATGATCTTGCACTTCTTTGTGCTAAACTTCAGTTGCCACTCTACTGACCATTTTGCTAGTTTATCCAGATCTCTTCTTATTCTGCCTACCCCATCTGGATCTTCTACTCTGTTGCAGATCTTGGTGTCATCTGCAAACAGGCAAACCGTACCCTCCAGTCCATCTGCAATGTCACTGATGAAGATATTGAAGAGGACTGGCCCCAGGACTGATTCCTGAGGTACCCCATTTGTGACTTGCATCTCTTCTGACTGTATACCATTTACCACCACTCTCTGTTTTCTGCCCGTTAACCAGTTTGTCACCCAGATGACCAACTTCTGATCCATCTCAAGCCTATCTATCTTATTAATCAATCTTCTATGTGGAACAGTATCAAAAGCTTTGCTGAAGTCAAGGTAGGCAACATCAACTGCTCCCCCCTTGGTCCACCACTCTGGTTACCCAGTCAAAGAAATCTATGAGAATAGTTTGACAGGACCTTCCTTTTGTAAACCCATGCTGTCTTGGATCCTGTGCTCCTATGGATTCCAGGTGCTGCACTCTCCTTTCCTTAAGGAGTGCCTCTATAATCTTGCCCACTACTGAGGTAAGACTGACTGGTCTGTAGTTCCCTGCCTCCTCCCTGCTACCACTATTGTGGAGCGTGATCACATGAACCCTTCTCCAGTCTTCTGGGACCTCTCCTGTGACTCACTAAATAGTTCTGATAATGGCTCTGTTAGTTCCGCCCTTAGTTCCTTTAGTATAAAAACAATCTTTTTTTATATACTTCTGTAATTTAGTTTGATCTCTCTATTGGACTTATCAGTTATGATACATATTTAATGAGAACACACTGCATTCAGTTATACTTTCTCCGATATCTCACTTAACTAACTGCATATTTTGTTTCAATTGAACTTTAGTGGATTATGGTCTCCCTATTCGCATCACAGCATTTATTATGGCTGGTTTTAAATATTGATCCTGGAACATAAAAGGTGCACAGACTCCTGCCAAAAGATCTAAGGTTCTTTTTCATCTCAAACACCTGCAAATTGATATAACCTTTTTACAAGAGACTCACCTTTTGCCTAGCCAATTCCATTATTTACGTAGAATCTGGGTGAGTTAAGTATTTGGCTCTGGTCTGAATTCCCGCAAAAGGGGGATAACTATCATTATAGCCGATAGGATTCCATTTCAACTTCTACAAGAGAATGCTGATCCTGGGGATTGGTTTGTGATCCTATGAGCCGTCTTGGGCCACTGAGAGGTAATACTGGGGTCCATTTATGGACCCAATATGGACAATCCAGATTTTTTTGCCACCTTGATGTGCACATTAAGAGCATGGTCTGCCCTTCCAAAAATTTTGGGCGGTGATTGGAACCAGTTCTATCCAATAGTTTAGTTAGATCTAGCTAGACTAGGCATGGCCTGTCACCAAGCCAAAAATCTATCCATGACCTAGTGCAAACTTTTGGTCTCACAGACCCCTAGAGAATTATGCATCCCAATTGTAAAGAATTTTCCTACCATTCCCTTCCTCACCACTCCTTTTCCCACATAGACTATTTCCTTGTATCCATAGATCTCCTTCCCGGCATTTAACTAGCCTACTATTCTCCTAAGGTTATCCAAGATCATCAAATAGCTCATCTTCACTTGGATCTCTCCCCCAACATTCACAGAGATAGAGTCTGGAAGCATAACAACCACATTTTGAAGTCGGAAGACTATATCCAACATCTCCAAACATTCATTACCAACTTCATGGAGTGTAATACCCCCTCCCTGGATAAAAAAGACTTTCTACGAGGCTCAATAAAATGTGCACTATGGGGTGAACCAATACGTATTGCAACCAAATGTAAAAAACAAAGAGCTGCTGCCCTCTCCTCTATTTTAGACAAAATATCAGCTGCAGAATCCCACCTTTCTCCTTCTTCCCCTATTGAAGATTGGGAAAGGGTGGAAACTCTTCGTGCTCAATATTATCAAATAGTTGCAGATAAAGCACAGCTCCTTTTGCTTTGTTCCAAAGTCTCTTACTTTGATCAGGGGGAAAGAGCCGGCAGACTCCTAGACCTTCATCTATGTGCACAGATAGCTGATAAAATTGTTTCCTCTGTTCACTCGACCTCTGGCTCACTTCTCACTTCCCCATTAGATATAGTTATAGTTTAGGGAATTTTACGGTCATTTATACACCCCTCCTGCATCTTCCATCACCCCTCAACAACTGGACTCCTACCTCCAGGATATTAATCTCCTTGTCCTGTCAGAACCTCAAATTGCTAGTTTAAAAGCCCCCATCACTTTGGCAGAAGTTTGCTCTGCTATTGACTCATTTTCTCCAGACAAAGCTCCTGAGCCAGATGGCTTCTCATCTAATTTCTACAAAGCATTTAAGGGATTGGTAGCTCCTTTCCTTTTAGACACCTTCCACTATATCTTTAAAGAAGGCCTAAATGACTTTTCATTCACCTCAGCAACCATAGTTATCCTCCCAAAGCCAGACAAAAATCCCTTATTTGTTTCCAACTACAGACTGATTTCCTTAATTAACGTGGACCTCAAAATGTTAGCTAAAATTCTTTCCTCTAGACTAAGCCTAGTGTGGGAATCACTGCTTAGTGAAGAACATGTGGGCTTCGTTAAGGGCAGGCTGTCATCTGATCATCTAAGGAAGTTAGCATACCTTTTTTCTGCATCTAGAGACTCCACCACTCCTGCTGCGTTGGTTTCAGGAAACTTAAAAACTCTTCTCACATAAGAGGCATATTGGTAGATAATTTGGAGTACAAAATTTCTGCTTACGCAGATGACATACTCCTACACATCTCCCACCCGGCTCAATCACTCTTTACCACTTTCCAGATTATCTCCCAGTTCGGACTCATCTTGAATTATGAATTAAATCTAGATAAAACTGAATTCTTCCCCTTAACAAGCACACCGTGGGAGCTGATGTAGCTCACATGGGTATACAGTGGTGTACAGACAAGCTAAACTATGTTGGCATTAACTTACATCCCTCTCCACATATTATGAAAAAGCTTAACTTTGACACCATTGTTGCTACACTCAAGGATGACCTTCAATGCTGGTCCAAACTTCCCCTGTCATTGTGGGGTCATATGAATATCATTAAGATGAATGTCCTTCCATGTATTTTATATCCCCTACAAATGTTAATTGGAACGTCCCATTATCTTGGTTCTCACACCTACATAAATCTGTTAGCTTCTTCCTATGGCTCAGGAGAAAGGTCAGACGAACCTATCTTAAACTCACTTGTCAAAAAACAGATGGTGGGCTCCAAGTGCCCAACCTTTACTGTTACTATTTAGCTATCCATCTTGCTAGAATAAGATTCCATCTTCTCCCTGCAAATCCTACCCAGAACTCTTCTTACTGCCCCTTTGAGTTGGAATTGAACAAGCATTTTGCTCAACACATGATATCGATTCCAAATCTCTTACCTTTTTTCCCAGAAAGAATCTTCCTAGATCTCTATGAGATTCACCTCTTGGCTCTTTGCTTCAAACACAATCCCAGCTGAATTCCTTTCTCAAAACAGATGTCTATAAGGATATGGCTCAACCTCTTTACAATAACTCTAATGTTTTAATTTCTAATAAAACTCTCAAACCCCACACCTTCTGGCTCGCCGGCTCCCCACCACCCCCACCACCACCCTTGGTCGACATTTGATTTTATAGCTAATAGCACGTGGTGGTGTGAAACCAATCAGCCCACTTTACCATCTGCAGCTTATACTGCTGCACCACCAGAGGGCTCCCTTCTTTTCTTACATTTGCAGACCTATATTTTTCTTGACAATATGAACACCAACTCTTGCAGCTTACATCTTCTTATCCTGATGCTTGTCTCTCACCCCTGCTAACCTCTTGGGTGCTTAAAACTAATAGGACCCGCTGCTGGCTCCTCTCACCTATCTCACTGGAGCGGCACCTGGGTCAAATCGCCTACAACCTCTCCCATTTGGTTTCCACAGCAGAAACTGTACCCTAGTTTTAGCTGTACCACTAATGGCATCCGGCTTTGCCCAAACACCTCCCCACCTCCAGACCCCACTGTCTTGCGCATACCTCATGATAACCTACTCAACTAGTACCGCACTCCCATACCTATTAGCCCCACCAAATTGCCCATCGTATTCCGGTCCGCTGTAATACAAATAAGTTGATGAGAATATACGCTCTGGCAAACGCCTTCTCCTCCTGCTTATATCCGGAACGCCCATCCCAACCCAGGTCCACCTGTGCAATATGGAATTAAGAAGGACACACACAGTGGCCTATTTCTGGCCACCCTCAATATCTGCAGTCTTCCAAAAAAATTTACCCTGCTGCAGGGTTGGCTTGCACAACACCCCACTGACATCCTTACTTTATCAGAAACCTGGCTCTCAAAAAAGGTCCCAGATGACTCGGTCTCTCTCAAGGGCTTTACCCTTTTCAGAACCGATAGGGCAGGAAAAAGGGGCAGGGGCTGTGCCATATATGCTAGAGCATCCCTCAAACCCCTATTAGTCCCACTTCCCATGCCTGAACATGGTGCTCAGTCCACTACAATTAAAGTTACCATTGGCACTCCTGGTAAACCTCTTTATATTATGGCAGCTACATCCCCCAACAAAACAAAACTAGCATTTGACTCTGTTCTATCTGCAATAACATATCTACCCCAAAAGCGAACTGGTTATTATGGGTGATTTTAATGTGAACTGGCTATCCACTACGCCAGATTCCTTCAAAGACGAGCAAGAGCCTATGATCTTACCCAAGTAGTACCCTCACCCACTAGACAGGATCCTCGGACAGGCTCTTCCTCACTCATAGACCTTATCTTTACAAACTCCCTGAACCAATGTCCAAAGTCAGTGTGTTTCCTGATGTACTTAGTGACTACTCCCTGTCGGGTGCTGGTGGTCAAATAAAAATATGCCGATCAAACCTAAAATTTCCATACAAAGGCACCTCAAAAAGGTGCCCCTCTCACTCAGATTGTTCCTTCCACCTGTGATTTGGGAGCCAGTGCATACTGCACAATCTCTAGATGCTGCGCCACTGCATTTATTGCTATCTTCAATATAGCCTGTGACATATTTGCCCCTTCACAAAGAAAGTAATAAAACCTGGGACACCCCTCAGATTACCCAGTCCCTCCTACAACTGATGCAGCACAGGATAACCTCTGGCACAGGGCCATATCCTCTCAACTGCCCCAGACAGACAGCTCTACAGAGAGAGCAAGAAATAAATGCACAAGGGCTATTGCAGAAGCCAAGGCCACCTACTATCAACAAGCCTTTACCACCACATGGAGCTCTGGGAAATCTTTCTGGAACAATGTTAAAGAACTCTGTGGGAAAGACTCAAACACAGACCCAACCCAGCTCTTAGTCCAGGGTACCCTCTCACATGACCCCACCACCATAGCCAATACCCTTAACACCACCTTCTCTGACCTTAGTCAAGTCCTCCCCAAAAACTTCTTTGATCTCATCTCCCACTCACCTACTACTTCCCCATATTCCCCTACACACCCTCCTTTCAGGCTGCGTGTAATTTCGTGCAATCAGGCTAAAAGCTACCTCTCCAAAGCACTGCATAACTCACGTTATAGCAGTGACTCCCTCGACCTTAAAATCCTTCAGCTCACCCTTAATGAGACTCTGCCACATCTCACCAAACTCCTCAACTACTCACTGTGTCATGGCCAAATCCCTACACTATGGAAGAGGGGTATTATCACACCTATCCTGAAAAGGTGATCCAACTACCCCTGCCAACTATAGGCCCATTACGATCCTTCCTCCCTTTCAAAAGCTCTAGAAAAATTGTGTCTGACCAACTCACAGAATACCTTGACAAGTATGGTCTCCTCTGCCATGAGCAACATGGTTTCAGAAAAGGGCACAGTACTACCACAGCACTCCTAGAATTTACATCATACATTCATGAAGCCCTGGAACAGGAGTCAGCAGTCGGTACAATCTATATTGATTTGACCAAGGCATTTGACACTGTCAATCATGAGCTTCTTCTTCATGCCCTTGCAGCCCTCCATATTGCTCCTGAAGCTATCTCCTGGTTCAAGAACTATCTGACTGACAGAACATGAGGAAGTAAAATTAGAAACACACTCTCCTCCAAACTACCAGTTCTTGCGGGTGTCCCTCAAGGGTCAATACTTGGCCCGGCTTGTTCTCTCTCTCTCTTCTGAACTCACCTAGCATGTAGTGGAAAGCTATTACTATATGCGGATGATGCCGTATACTGGAAAGACTCCAACCTTCATATCTCCAAAACACCCTTCAAGGCTGTTTTAGGGAGCTTGAATACTGGTTCACTGACCACCGTCTAATACTTAACTATGACAAAACTAAATTCATGATGTTTGCCCATCGACAAAACCCCCTCTATAACTCCCAGCTCTCAATCTCAAACCTCCAGGGTAACCACATTGAGCAGGTCACCCACTTTAAATATCTAGGTATCACTCTGGACACGTCCCTTACCTACCACCATCACATTAAACTTCTCTCCTCCTCAGTTAATACCCGACTTGGCATTCTTTACAGACACAAACACTGCCTTCCTCCTCAGGCTCTACGTTTAGCCGTTACTAGCACAGTCCTCTCATTGGTCGACTATGGAATAACTATGTACGGCACTGCTGACAAATCAGCCTTAAACAGCATTAATATAGCACTAAACAAAGCCTGCCGCATGGTCACCAGCAGCAATAGACAAACGCATACCTGTCTGCTCTATTATCAAGCGGATCTGGCTAACCTTTGAAGGGAGGCTCAAATACCAAACCTGCCTCCAAGCCAAGAAAATCCTTATGAAACTCGCACCTGTTTGTCTGCATCACCATCCAACCAGCCCCCCAATAGGGCACCCTAGACGATTGGCAGGGACCTCTATGCAGTCCCCCACTGCAGAACCTCTCTGGGGCAAAGATCTTCCGTTACATGCTTCACTTTGGCTAAACAATCTACCATCTTCCATCTTACTTGCCCCCAGTCTAAGACTATTCAAAACACAGATCAAGAAGTATCTGCTTAACTCGGAGACCTGTAGCTGCTTTCCATCTTTTTGCATAGCTTGTCAGGCACCAGGGCCACCACATCGCTAGAAACACTCTCAACTCTCAGATATTATCTCAGTCTTGGCAATACCCTATACTGTGATTGTTAAACTCTTGTAATGTCCTGGCAATTTCTGTACAAGCCTTGTCTCTGTGTAAAATTCAATATTACAACTGACGTGTAGCCTTTGACTTATGCTATGATTTTAAACGTTTGTCAAATTGTAATTTCTGTTTTGAGAACATTGTCCATACTGTCTTGTTGTAATTGTCCTGTCATGACTGATGTGGAGCCTTTGCAAAGGAGTCCTTGACTCAAAGGTTATAATTCTGAAATTTTCAATAAATAAATAAATAAATATGGGTATAAAGAAGGTTGAGGACCTGGTTATGGACCAAAAACTCACACCCTTTCAGGTTGCCAGTTCCCATTTCCACTGGACCCCTACTCAGGTCTTCAAATACTTCCAGATACCCCACATGTTGTTACACTATTTCGATTCTGGTAGTTGGTCTAAATCCTTCACGAATTCCCTCTCTACATATATTAGCTCCATCACCAATACCCATCTAGTTTCATATACATACAAATTCTTAGTAACTATGTTAGTGACTCTGGAGGGTCAAAGGTTTTACTGGTGGGATAATATTCTTACATTGACCACTCTCTCCAGATCATGATTTAAAATCTGGAAGCATTTGTACAAATACATTAAGTGGGGCAGATATAGATACATGCAATTTCAGATTAACCACAATTTGTATTTTACACGGGTTAAGCTTCACCAAATGGGTAGGTTGTCCTCTAGCCAATGTCCCAAATGTCAAATGGTACCTGGCAACTTGTTCCATATGTTGTGGTCTTGTGAAAACAATGGTCCCTTCTGGTCAGATATCAACCAACATCTCAACCCTTTACTGGCTTTGTCAGATAATTTTAATCCTGAGATATACATTTTAAGTGATTATACCCAGTTGAGAGGCCATACTCAAAAAGCTCATATGTCCTTAATCACAGCTTGTGCCAAGAAAGTTATTTTGAGACATTGGCTAGACATGACTGCACCTACTTATGTAGAATGGTATAAAGAGGTTTTGTTTGCTCTACAAGCAGAGCGTATCATTGCAGGTACTACAAACAGAATGGACAAATATAAACAAATCTGGGATCCATTTTTTACCTTTATAATGATTCATTAAATTCATTTTCATATACAGGCCCTCTAGTGGTCAATTTCCTATTTTCTGTCCAGTGCCTTCAGTCTGGAATTCAATGCTACTTCCTTATAATATGACCTATTACCCAACTCAGTGGCAGACGGGGAGGGATGGAAGGGTGGGGGTTACATACAACTTCAGGACATATACATTTTCTTCCAATACATAGAATGTTCTTGTTCCTCACTTATATTCTTAATTGATGCATCCCTGTGGTATGTATGTTGTCTGTACAATGGGTTTGTATTTGTTTGTTAAATAATAATAAAGTTTACTTAATTAAAAAAAAAAGAACCCCTTCAGGTATTTGAAAGTCTCTATCATAGAAACATAGACTTTGATGGCAGATAAGGACTGCTTGGCCCACTGAGTCTGCCCATTTCCCTACCTATTGGATAAGCTGCAGATCCTAGTTAACCAACAGCCTACATCCTCCTACCCCCCCCACCAGAACTGCCTTATGTCTGTCACATGCATTCTTGAATTCCCCCACTGTTTCTGACCCCACAACCTCCTCAGGAATGCTGTTCCATGTGTACACCACCATCTCGGTGAAAAAATGCTTCCTCACGTTGCCCCTGAGCCATCCCCCCATCTTCAAATTGTACCCCCTTGTTCTTGCACATCTTTTTTTCTGAAAGATGCTACCCTCTTGGACTTTGTTGATTCCCTTGAGGTATTTGAAAGTTCTATCATGTCCCCCCTCTCCATCCTTTCCTCGAGGGTATACTTATTAAGCTCCTTTAGTCTTTCTTCATATGGCTTCTGGTGCAGACCCTGCACTATTTTAGTTGCCCTCCTTTGGACTGCTTCCATTATGTCTATGTCCTTGTGGAGATGGGATCTCCAGAACTGTATGCAATACTCCAGATGGGGTCTCACCAACTGTCTACACAGAGGGACAACTTCCTGTTTTCTACTGGTGATGCCTTTCTCTATCTATCCCAGTATCCCCCTAGCCCTCCTTACTGCCTTCTCACATTGCTTGCCTACCTTTAGGTTATCTGATATGACTACCCTCAGGTCCCATTCCATTTTTGTTGTTGTTAGTACCTCTTCCCATTGTGTACACTTTCCCTGGGTTTTTGTTTCCTAGGTGCATTACTTTGCACTTCTTTTTTTTTTGTTTACCTTCTTTTTCCCCTCCAGTCACTGTCATCCAAGACTCCCTCAGATGATCGGCTTGTCCCATCCAGCCTGACCCCTTCACCTTAGTCCTCCCCCGCACTCCAAAACCCCAGGACCTACCTGTAGCTCTTCAGCCCCCTAGCTTCCCTCCGGGCAGGGCCAAGACCACTACACTAGTGCTCCTCTCACCTAGCAGGCTGCAGGCAGTCTGAGGGTTAGAGGATATTGAGGGACTAAGTGGGTGGGATCCAGAGTGGGCATAGGGCAGTCATTGTTGTCTACTTGGCCTATGGGGTTTTGTGAGAGCATGACCCCAGAAGCGCGGACATGCAATGATGTCCAGCGTGATCTGAGCATGCTCCTGCACCCCCTCTCATGGATATCCACTATCACCTCCACCCCTGTGTGCATGACCCCCACCCATTGCACTCCCAATCTCCACTGGGAGTCGCTGCTGCTTGGAGTACAGTACCAACCCTCCTCAGGAGAGGAGATCTGTCCTCTGGATACTCGATCCTCTCCTCCCAGGCTGATCCCCAGCAACCTGAACTCGTTCCTGATGCTAGGTCACTGGCATGGCACAAGGTGTGGCATCCAGTGCCTCAAGCCTCAGTGCCACTGGGCTGGCTACACTTTGCACTTCTTTGCATTGAATGTAAGCTGCCATACTTTTGACCATTCCTCCAACCTTACCTAGTCCCTTCTCAACCTTTCCACCCCCACTTGTGTATCAACCCAGTTGTAGATCTTTGTGTCATCTGCAAAGAGGCATACTTTTCCCTTCAGTCCCTTTACAATGTCACTTATAAAGACATTAAAGAGGACCAATCCCAGTACTGAACCTTGCAGTACCCTGCTAGTAACCCCCCTTTCTTCAGAGTGGACTCTGTTTACTATTACCCTCTGTGTCCTGTTGTCCAGCCAATTTTTTACCCAAGCTACCACCCTGGGACCCACTCCCCATATGGCTAACTTGTTTATTAATCTTTTGTGTGGGACTGTGTCAAATGCCTTGCTAATGTCTAGGTAGGCTATGTCCACAGCCCTTCCCTGGTCTACTACTGTGGTTACCCAGTCAAAGAAATCTATTAGATTCATCTGACATGACCTTGCTGCTGTGAATCCATGCTGCCTTGGGTCCTGTGCCCTGCTAGCCTCTAGGTACTCAACAATTATTTCTTTCAGAAGTAATTCCCTCATTTTCCCTACCACTGAGGTCAAACTAACAGGTCTGTAGTTTTCTTCCTTTGTCTTGCTCCCATTTTTGTAAAAGGGAATCACATCCACCCTCCTCCAGTCCTCAGGTACCACACCATCCTCCCAAGATTTGTTAAAAAAGGGTAGTCAGTGGTGTCACTAGTTGTCCCCTTAGTTCTTTTAGAATTCTTAGGTGAATCCTGTCAGGCCCCATTGCTTTGTCCATCTTCAGTTTTAGGAGTTCTTTCAGGATCCTTTCTTCTGTGAATGGACTGGTATTGACCCCCCACTATCCAGAGTGCTTTTATTGTTTGGTTTAGGTAGCTCCCGCTCCTCTTCTTTTGTGAATACTGAGCAGAAGTATTTGTTCAGTATCCCTGCTTTTTCACTGTCACCCTCTGCCCAACCCCCTCCCCTTGATTAAGCCTCACTATCCCTTCCTTAGTCTTTCGTTGCTCACTAATATACCTATAAAAGGTTTTATCCCACATCTTAACTGAGTAGGCAATCTTTTCCTTGGTTTGGGACTATGCTATTCTGACTACCTTTTCATGCTGCCTTCTGCTTTAACTGGTACAGTTCTCTGTCCTGCTCCTTCTGTGTTTCCTTACACTTCCTGAATGCTGTCTTTTTCTCCCTAACCTTCCCCGCCACCTCTTTTGAAAACTACAGTGTTTTTTTTCGTTCATTTTGATTTATTTGCTTCACACAAAGGCTTGTTGCCTCTGTGATGGCAGTTTTGATTTTTACCCATTGTTCCTCCACCTCTCCTTCTTGCCCTTTTGCTAGTGCTTTTCTGAGGCACCCTCCCATTTTGCCAAAGCCAGCCCTCCTAAAGTCCAGTACTTTCACTTTTGTATGGCTTGACTCTACTGCTGTATTTATCATGAACCACACTGTTTGATGGTCGCTTGTTCTCAGATGGCTACCCACTTCTAAATCTGAGATCCTCTCTCCATCCCCATTTGAGAGTACCAAGTCTAAGATTGCTCCCTTCAAAGAGGGTTCCAACACTAGCTGTCTGAGGCATGCCCCCTGTAGGGCATCAAGAATGACCCTGCTCTTGCCGTGGCTGCAGCAAAGGTGCTCCAGTTAACATCTGGCATATTTGGTTCCCCCATCAACAATATCTCCCCTTTTTCTGCCATTCTAAGGATGCCTTCTATCATTTCCTTGTCCATCCCACCCTGAGATGGGGGTCTGTATACAACCCCCATGCAGATTGTCGTGCCATTCCTGTCTCCAGGGTGGGTGACCCACAGTGCCTCCTCTCCTCCCTGTTTACCCTTTAATTCTGTTGCTTTCATCCCTTCCCCTTCATAGAGAGCTACTTCTCCTCCTCTTTTACCCTCTCTGTCCCCCCCGTAGATTGTGTACCCTGGTATGTTGACATCCCAGTCATAGTTCTCTGTGTACCATGTTTCTGTGACTGCCACAATATTCAGGCATCCCTCTTTCTTCAAGGCTACTAGTTCAGTGAGCTTGTTACCCAGACTAGGGGCATTGGTACTCATCTCCCTCCATTTTTTGATGGCCTTACCCCTTTTAGCCCCATCCCTGTCCTTACTGCCTTTGCCTTTTTCTCCATTTACCCCTGTCCTGCTCTGCTCCCTATCAATGTCTTTACTTTGGTGTTTACCTTGCTACCTACTCTCTTTTGTGGGGGTAGGGAGGCTGGGATTTCCCTGCACCTTTTCAGTGCCTCCTCCCTTGGATAGTTTAAATGCTTGCCAATGAAGCATTTAAAGCTATCACCTAGGATCCTGGTTCCCCTCCTAGACAGATGCAGACCATCATGCCAGTATAGGCCTGTACCCCTCCAGGTAGAGCCCCAGTCCTCAATGAAGTCAAAACCCCAAGCTCTGTACCAGTTTTTCAACCATTCATTGAATCCCACGGTGCAGAGTACCCTAGCCCCACCCATGCCATAGACAGAAAGCACCTCTGAGAAGGTTACTGTACGTGCTACTTGTCTAAGACCCTTCCCCAACTCCACATACTCCTCCTGCACTGCTCTGATCCCATTTAAGGGCAGGTCATTTGTCCCTAGGTAGACAATGATGTCCAGCTCCCTCTCCCATTCTGCTGCTCCTGCGATCCTGAGGATTTTCTTCCTTTTCCTCCAAGCCATGGCACCAGGCAGGCACCTTACCTCCCTCTCCTCTCCCTCTCCCAATTCTAACCCCTTAACAATTGAGTCCCCCACTAGGAATTGATTCCTTCTCCTGTGGGGTCCCATGCCACCCTCCTGTAGGTCTCCTTTGTGGAGGTTCCCAGCATCCTCTTTGGTCTCCACTGCAGGTGCCTTCATAGGGGAACCATGATCTGCCAGAACAGCATATGAATTGTGGAGAGGTACAAGTGGGGGTTGCACCTCTGTTCCACCACCCTCACCCTCCCTGAGCCCACCATGGTCCAACTGCTCCTCTTTCTTGGCAACCTTTGAGGCAGTGGCAGCCACCCTGGTGATCCCTGGGTGGCAGAGAAGGTCACCCAAATCCTGTCCATCTCAGCCTGGAGATGAACAACCTTCTCCCCCAGCCCAGAGACATGCCTGCAGATGGGACAACACCACATCCTCCAGAATGTCTCCCGGAAGACTGCCACTCCACAGCCACTGCACTGCACCACTTTCATCATGTCTTATTTGTGGCCCCTCTTCTGTTGCTTTGTATGCTTACTCTCTCCTCTCTCTGTTTCTTTTTTTTGTTTGTTTTTTTCTCTCCCTACTTTCTTACTGCCTTTGTGCCCTTACAGGTCCTGCCCTTCCTGTTGTGGGACAGAAAGTTCCTGTATTCCTCAGTAGTCTCCTTCTTACTTGCTCAGAGTGAGACCTCCAGCAGCTGAGGAAGAGGTGGAGCTACTCTTTTCCTTCTAGGATGGTGAGTCTTTTGTGCCTCTGTGATCACTTCCTTCCTGCACCCAAACAGGAAACTCCTGTTGTCAGTCAAATCCAGTACCTATAAAACTGAACTGGCTAATGTTGGAGGGAGTGGTGTAGGGGAGGAGGGAGGGCTATATAGTCCCAGTAGTAAAGTTCTAGCAGCTGTCTCCTTCCTCGTGCTGCTCTCTGTCAGAAGTTAAGTAGGGAAGTTTTAAATGCAGACACCTGGCTTTCTGCTGTCTAAGCCCCACACCCTAATTTACAGCTCTCCTCTTAACCTAGATAACTGCACAGAAAACAGTTCCCTTCCACCAACTCAGACAAACACACTAAGTCTTATTTTTTTTTTGCCCTAATTGAAGGTCCCAATAGTAAAGTTCTAGTTCCTTAGTCCCAGTAGTAGAGTAGTAAAGTTCTAGAAGCTGCCTCCTTTCTCTTGCTGCTCTCTGCCTAAAGGTAACTAACCCTTATCTCTTCTGTCCTCCAGAAAGTACATGTTCTGCTCCCTGAGTCTGTCCTCATATGACACCCCTCCAGACCACTGATCATCTTTATCACCCTTCTCTGGACTGTCTTCAGCAGTGTGATGTCCTTTTTTAGGCGTGGGTGCAAGAACTGCCCACAGTACTCCAGATGCGGCCTCACCAGCGAGGTGTACAGGGGAAGTATAACCTCCCTTCTCCTGGACCTTATCTCCCTGGTAATACACCCAAGCATTTTGTTAGCCTGAGCTGCTGCTCTCCTGCACTGCTCTGAGTGGTTCCCTTTTGCATCAGTCATCACCCCCAGGTCCTTTGCCATTGTTGTGACAGTCAGCTGTACCCCCAAGTGGTAGGTATACCCAAGGTTTCTAACACCCAGATGCAGAACACTACATTTGTGTGCATTAAACCCCAACTGCAACGTGTGGCCCCAGTTTTCCAGCTTCTCCAGGTCATCCTGTAGTGCCCTCCTTCCCTCCTCGCTATCTACCACCGCTCCCAATTTTGTACCATCAGTGAATAAACTCATTTTACTACCAGCCCACTCCCTGATGTCTGCAATGAACACACTAAAAAGGACAGGGCTCAAAACTGAGCCTTGTGGGACTCCACTGATGACTTCTCTGGGTGTCAAGACTTCATCTCTTACCACCACTCTGTGCTGTCTATTCCTAAGCCAATTTGCTATGCAACTCACCAACTTATCTCCCACCCCCAGTTCCCTCATTTTCTAAATTAGCCTTCCATGCAGGATCAAATTGAAAGCCTTGCTAAAGTCCAGGTACAGGACATCAACCGGCTTTCCACCATCCAGGGACCTTGTCACCCAGTCGAAGAATTCAACAGGTTTGTTTGACTCGATTTCCCCCAGACAAACCCATGCTGGTTTTCATGCTGAAAACCATTTACCTTCAGGAACTCCACCATCCATTCTTTCATGAGGGCCTCCAACATTTTCCCTACTATGGATGTCAGGCTGACCAGTCTGTAGTTCCCCGGATCATCCCAAGGTCTACTCTTGTGGAGTGGCATGACATGGGCCAACCTCCAGTCTAGAGAGACCCATCCTGATTGGAGGAAGGAATTGAATAGTTCCATCATTGGAGCCACCAGGACATCCGTCAGTTCCTTCAGAACACTTGGGTGGATGCTGTCTGGCCCTGGAGCTTTATCCATCCTCAAGGACTTGAGAGCTACTTTCATCCTCACTACCTCGATCTCCCCATTTGTGATATCCCTCCCCCATGCTCTCCTTCCTGCCCCTTCCCTGAGGTAATGGCCCATCCCTTTTCCTAGTGAAGACAGAGCTGAAAAAATTGTTTAGCACTTCAGCCTGCTCCATTCCCCCTTCCTCAGCTTTCTTAACTATCCCTTACCCTTCCTCCACTCCCTAATGTATCTAAAGAATTCCTTCACCCACTCCCTGATCCCTCTTGCTAAGAAAAGCTCTTTATCAGCTATGGCCTTTCTAACCTTTCTGCTAACCTCCCTGGAAATCCTGTGATACTCCTCAAGGTCTGCCCCACTATGGGAGCATTTGTACCTTCAAAAGGCCAGCCTCTTTTTCCTCACTTCCTTCTGTACCTCCCTTGCCCACCAGCCAGGTTGCCTGGTTCTGGCCATCTTGATGGTATATGCAAACTACATAAATGTTTTTATAAAAGAATTAGTTTGCCAGCACCAGGTGAAAGTAACAGAGCACTGTCCAAGCTTTCAGAGTCAAAAGATGTGCTAAATATGCACCAAAGGGAAGCCAGAGACCTTCAGGTGTGCATTTTAATCCAACATTTTTATTGCACACAAAATACAGAGTACAGAGCTTCCACACTCTTTACAAGCTGCCAACCTCCTCCAATAAAACACACGAAGTGCCCTAATGCATTTCACGCCACCTGATGCTTAATCATAGGAATGACACTTCCAAAAAACAGAACCCATTAAATAGTGTTACATTTAAAGTGACAGTACACCTAGTTAAAATGGCTTAAAACATTAACTTTAATTAATAACTTTAAAAACAAAAAGACCATATGCAACTATATTTTATCTTTACTTATTAATTTTACCACTATGTGCACCAGTGTCCACCATTGCCCTTCTCCATTGAGAGACATAGGAATCCACTGTGATTATTATTAGCCATGGTATCTAAAAGAAAAAAAGAGTGTAAACAAATTATGATCAAATATTTATAATATCTAAAATATTCATCTACATTTTTACATACCAAAGTAATACAAAGGTATACATGACCATACAATCTTCATTTCTTTAAGAAGGGCTTTATATCAATTCTTTCATTAAGGCCTGGTTTTTCTGATCCCCCTATTGCAAAGATCCAGTACTGTTCTCTCTTGCGTAGTACATTGTTGTAATCACCTCCTCTAGGGCTTTTAATTGGCTTTTCTATACCCAAAAATGACCAACTATGCTCTTCAATATTTTTCACTTTTGCCATATGGGCTGCTAAAGCATTCTTCTGATCACCATAATTTATTGCCCTCAAGCGTTCTCCCATTCTTTCCTTTATTTTCCTTTTTGTTTTCCCAATATAAAAACTGCCACATGTGCAAGAGGCCATATAAATGACCCCTTCAGTTGCACAGGTTATGAATCCTCCTACTTTTGTTTCTCTATGTGTTTTTGGATTCAAAACACTTTTTGTTTGTTTCAAAAATTTACAAAACTTGCAATTACCACACTTATAGCAGCCATCTTGCTGTTTAGGTAACCACATTCTTTCTTGTACCTTTCTGGGTTGTATTGAATGAACCAAAATATCTTTTAAACTTTTTCCCTTTCTGTGCACCATCCTAGGTTTTACATCACTGAGGTCCCTAAGGCCTGGATCCAAGCTAACTAAATGCCAGTTAATACTGAAACAGGACCAATCAATATAGAACAATTATTTCATCATTTTGAACGTGTTGCTTTTTGAGCTAAAAGGTTGTATTGGGAAAGTGTTTCTTTAAGAGCATATCTCAAAGTAGATCGCATACCACGCGGTCTAAGAATATTGAAAAAAACCTTCATTTGGGTTACAAAGAGAAGGCTTTCTATTGAACTGGCAAAAAATTAGCCATGAGGCCAGTAAGCAACATATAGAATTAATTCTATAGGAAAATGCAATCATACAGTTAGAAACTGAAGAAGAAATCAAAATAAAAGAAACACTGTTGCAGCAATACAGTGAACATCCATTATATGAGGAACTATGTGAGAACTTTAAATACAATCTGATAAAGTATGATAAAAAAATACAAGCGATAAAACAAACCAAATTTGAGATGGATACTAATGACTATTTGAATGGTACAGTGTACGAATGGGGCAAGAAAGTGAGATTTAATTCAGGTTTTAATTCACAAGGCAGTGTACCTATGAGGCCAATTCTGAAAACTTCTGAAAAACCACAAGATATCAGACTAAATGAAGATTTTAGTAGTGGAGAAGGAACTTATCTAGGAGAGGAAGCAAATTCTGAAGGAGAAGAAGAGATTGCACAAGATAAGACACCAGAAGGCCCGAGGTGTAGCCAAAGTATCAGCAACACTCAGCCCCCAAAAAACGGATTAGGCGTGGAGGCAGGAAGAGGAAGAGGTGGCTATCGCTGGAACAGAGGCAGAAGAGGTTGGAATATGAGAGGGAACATGAGAGGAGGTTACCAGTAAACAACGTGATTAATATTTCATCCAGAGTGTTGTCTGAAGTGGAAATAGATGTTCTCAGCAAAGGCTTGTCATTTGTTCCACAACAGAGATTCAATTTATTTGAGACAATAATTGACTGCCATAAATTTACCAGAAACCTATGTCTGTGGTCCTTCTTCAATAGAAAAGAAGAAGAAAATATTGGATTTGTCGAAATGGAGGTAAGTGTAGGTGTAGATACTGAAAGTACAGATGTGACTATTCAGAAATTTAAACCCCCCTCCACTTTTTGTCCTCCTTTAACTCCAGCACTACACACTTTTGTGAAAAGTTGTGAAAGAGACTTACTGAACCTAGACAAGAGTCAATATGATAAAACAAATGTACCTCTTAGGAATAATCTAAGTAGGGTAGAAAAATCCACTTTAAACACATTAAGTGATGATAAAAGTATAACAATAAAAAAAGCGGATAAAGGTGGTTCAGCTGTAGTTATGGACACAAATAAATATGTTTTGGAGGTACATAGACAATTGAGTAATGAGGATTTTTACAAAAGGGTATCCATAGATCCTACCACACTATTCAGAAACGAAATAGATAAATATCTTTCAGAGGTAAAGGAAAAAGGTTGGATCAGTGAGGATACCTTTTTGTTTTTAACTGTACAGTACTCTATGAAGGCCTGGTTTTATGTCCTTCCCAAAGTACATAAATGTCTCCCAGACCCACCTGGCCATCCTATTATATCAGGAAATGGTAGCCTGAGCCATTATCACAATATATTGATTACTACATAAAACCTTTAGCTCAAGCAGTCCCTTCTTACATAAAAGATACTGGTGATATGATCAATTTGTTAGAAAATACAGCCAATGAAGAAACAAGCCTGTTAGTCACTTTAGACGTAGAAGCTCTGTATTCGAATATACCACATGAAGGGGGGTTGTGTGCTTTGGAATACTACCTCAATGATAGAGAAATACAAGACCCGCTCACAGAAATGTTGACTCAACTTGCGAAGTTTGTGTTAGAATATAACACCTTTTCCTTTTCAGATGAACAATATGTACAGAAAAAAGGCACTGTGATGGGGGCTACTTTTGCCCCTAATTTTGCAAATTTGTATTTGGGGAAATGGGAAGAGGAGTCAATCAGGAATATGGATACAAACCCATACAGAGATAAAATAGACATCTACAAACGTTTTATAGATGATATATTCATTATCTGGACAGGATCTGAAAATGAACTTTTTGACTTTGTCAAATACTTGGAAGCGAGTGACCCTAATTTATGTTTTTCCCTGACTTTTAGTGCTAGACGGATTAACTTTTTAGATCTAATTATTAAAAAAGACGATAAAGGGGGAATAGAAACAGACTTCTACAGAAAAAGTACTGACAGGAATACACTGTTACAGGCTGATAGTAGTTACCCATATCACACCATAGTGGGTATCCCTAAGGGACAGTTTATGAGAATAAAAAGAAACTGTAGCACTGATTCTGCATTTGAAAAAAGAGCAAATGAGTTAGAAACAAGATTAAAAGAAAGAAATACCCCACAGGTTTAGTCACAGAAGCTAGAAAAGAGGTCAGTCATAGGGAAAGGTCAAAGGTCATGATAATAGAAAAAAGATCAGAGAATTAATTTTGTAAGTACGTATAATGCTCAGTCAAATGAAATTAGTAACATTGTTAAAAAACACTGGCATTTAGTTAGTTTGGATCCAGGCCTTAGGGACCTCAGTGATGTAAAACCTAGGATGGTGCACAGAAAGGGAAAAAGTTTAAAAGATACTTTGGTTCATTCAATACAACCCAGACAGGTACAAGGAAGAATGTGGTTACCTAAACAGCAAGATGGCTGCTATAAGTGTGGTAATTGCAAGTTTTGTAAATTTTTGAAACAAACAAAAAGTTTTTTGAATCCAAAAACACATAGAGAAACAAAAGTAGGAGGATTCATAACCTGTGCAACTGAAGGGGTCATTTATATGGTCTCTTGCACATGTGGCAGTTTTTATATTGGAAAACCAAAAAGGAAACTAAAGGAAAGAATGGGAGAACACTTGAGGGCAATAAATTATAGTGATCAGAAGAATATTTTTAGCAGCCCATATGGCAAAAGTGAAAAATATTGAAGAGCATAGTTGGTCATTTTTGAGTATAGAAAAGCCAATTAAAAGCCCTAGAGGAGGTGATTACAACAATGTACTACTCAAGAGAGAGCAGTTCTGGATCTTTGCAATAGGGGGATCAGAAAAACCAGGCCTTAATGAAAGAATTGATATAAAGCCCTTCTTAAAGAAATGAAGATTGTATGGTCATTTATACCTTTGAATTACTTTGGTTCGTAAAAACATAGATGAATATTTTAGATATTATAAATATCTGATCATAATTTTTTTAAACTCTTTTTTCCTTTTAGATACCATAGCTAATAATAATAATCACAGTGGTTTCCTATGTCGCTCAATGGAGAAGGGCAATGGTGGACACTGGTGCACATAGTGGTAAAATTAATAAGTAAAGATAAAATATAGTTGCATATGGTCTTTTGGTTTTTAAAGCTATTAATTAAAGTTAATGTTTTAAGCCATTTTAACTAGGTGTACTGTCACTTTAAATGTAACACTATTTAATGGGTTCTGTTTTTTGGAAGTGTCATTCCTATGATTAAGCACCAGGTGGTGTGAAACGTGTTAGGGCACTTCATGTGTTTTATTGGAGGAGGTTGGCAGCTTGTAAGGAGTGTGGAAGCTCTGTACTCTGTATTTTGTGTGCAATAAAAATGTTGGATTAAAAAGCACACCTGAAGGTCTTTGGCTTCCCTTTGGTGCATATTTAGCACATCTTTTGGCTCTGAAAGCTTGGACAGTGCTCTGTTACTTTCACCTGGTGCTGGCAAACTAATCCTTTTATTTACACCTGTCCGACGCTGAGCACAGGACCCCGGTGCAGACCATAATCCCTGTTTCTACATACATGTTTTTATGCAAGAATTATGTACAAGGAATATGTAATGTGTGTGACATTTTTCTTGCATGAAATATTGATGCATAAAAATTCTTTGCTTCGCACAAGAAAAGTTACTTTCTGATATAGATGTGAGAAAAATGACTGTTGGTTACTGCACTGGAGTACTGGTTTTACACTTTCCTGATATGAGGCTGGAACCTACAGCCTTCTTGTTCTAAAGGGAAGTGCAACCTACTGAGCCACTGACACCATGCTGCAGAAGTGTCTTGCAAACAAAGTATGCAAACAGAGATGCAAGCAATATTCTTGATAAATTCCTTCACATTTCTGGTGTGTATGTTTATGTAGTAGAGATACTGTATGTGCATTCTTTTTATTCTCTCTCTCTCTCTCTCTCTCTCACACCCATCCACCCCCCACACACGCCACCACCATTTGCCATAACAGCTACATCCTGGCTTCATTACATCACAGCAGTGATATGTGTAACACCTGTAGCCATTCTGTCTTTTAAAGCTGACAATTCTTATTTACAGCTACGTATGTTAATTGCTAGTAGTAGAAGGCGCTATCCACCATTTCCTGTGGATTTGACTATTTTTCATCATTTGACTCCTGGTCTCTTGGACAAGATTATTATATTACATATCTGGACTTACAGTAATTCCTTATGTAGGATATGTCCCTTTCGCACTTCCTTCTGCCAAGTGATACTTTATACAATGATACATACCTTCACTTGCTGCTCTCCAGGACAGCAGGGCTTTCGGAGGAAACCTGCCTACCATCTTTTGTTCTCCCTCTCCCCTGTGACAGGACTTTCACCTGAGCAGAGCCTTGACTGTGTGCAGCCTGATCCACCAATCAGGTGGGTTTGAGAGTGGGAAAATAGAGGATCGGTGCGATTTTCAATTGCCGTCCATCCTCCCAGCTTCAAACATGCCTTCACGTGCTGCCCCAGATACCAGAGATTTCAGAGGAAGCCTGTCTACCATCTTTTGTTCTCCCTCCCCACTGCCACCAGACTTTCATCTGAGTGGAGCCCTGACTGCCTTTGTTCACTGGCAGCCTGATCCACCAATTGGGTGGGTTTGAGAGTGGAACATCCACTCCTTCTCTCTTCCTCTGTGAATTAGCACAAGTGGCCCTCTGTGCAGTGACCCTTATGCACAAAGGACCATAGTACTAATGACATCGAGGAGTGTGCCTGGAGTCAGTCAGCCGTCGGCCTCCCACTCTGCTTCCATCATGTTTCACCTGTTTCCTACCTCACTGCAACCTGGACACTACTTGAACACCCTGCTACAAGGTGACTGTACATCCAATTATGGAGTGCTACTCTTGGGCTCCCTCTGCTTACTCCTCCTGCCACAGTTCCCAAGACTTAGTGTACTTCAGCTTGCTATTTGCCTCGCTGTGCTCATTACTGGTGTGATACATCTGTGTGACATTTACTAGTTTTTGTTATTAATGGTTTTTATTGAACTATTTGGAAAACATATCACACATGCACATGTATGTATGCAGATGAAACAGTACATACATGTGTAAACAATGGGTACTCACTGTTACAATTGTACCTCTTCTTGTGCAGTATACCTTATAAATTGAGGATTTTTTTGTAACACAACATGATAGTAAAGCTTAACCTAAGATGGAGCCTCATTTTGCTGTCATAGCTATGCACTCAGCTATACCTATGACCCCTGACCCCTTGTGAGAACTGGCTAAAGTGGGTTATTGCCATGATGGAGTATACACGAAGAGGTATTTACCCAGATATCCAGGTATCCAATCTGGAGAGGTTGAAGAAATAGTTATCTAAGCTGGTCTTCAGATGGAAGGGGGCGGGCTTTTGGATGAGACGTTAAACCAAGGTCCCATCTGCCTGTTCTGGTGGTTGTTCAGATGGACATTAAAGATCCCATGGCACTTCTCGAAAAGAATAGGGGAATTTTTTATTCACAGAAAATATAAAAGGAAGAACACATAATATAAATAAAGAAAAAATATAAAACAATAGTAAATATCAAAATACAAGATGAAGAAAAAACACCATCAACCCCCATCCCTAAGTGCTACAATAGACCTGTGGTGCTTGCGTGCTTAATACAAACTATGATCACAGACTCCTTGTCCCCTAATCTCCTGAAAACAAAAACTGAAAGTACTCCTTAAGCTGAGTAACTAACTGTTACGCAAAATAATGCTAAACCACTCTACATCTAACATAAGATATGAGCAGCAGGCAGGTTAATCTATCCAGGATCCCATGTCACTCTAGCTGGAATATGTCTACACCAAATAGACATGACTGGAGCTGGCAAAGTCAATTTTTTCTTTATTATAAATATTTTGGGCCTGATTCTAAAAGAGATAAGCATGGCATAACAGCACTTGCGCCAAGTAGAATGGTGCAAGTAGCAACTTACGCCAGCAGCTGCAACTTGTGGAATTTTACAATGTGGCCTGCGACAACTTGCACCAAAGAGCAGTTACACCAGCAGTTGTGCCATAAACCCCCTGTGACATGGCACTAGGAGGTGTAAGGCAGCAGTTGCGCCCTATTCTAGTAGAGCAGCAACAAAGTCCACAATGTTGGGATTCTACAAGAACGCCAGAGGAGAACAGGCAATGTAAGTTACACCAGCATTTAGCTGGCGTAACTGTGCATACATCCTCTTGGGGTTCCATAGATCCGCTTCACCAATTCCAGGATGTGCCCCCTCATGCTCAGACCACCCCAGTTGGTGCCCCATGGGGTAGCCCACAACCCCCCAGCCCCTGATCCCCCATAGCAGCCGTGCCCAGCTGGGCATCTCTCACCCCAGCCCCAGAACCCCAGACTCTAAAATGCCCTGCAGGGCAGCCCATACATATTATGCCCCAAACTCCACACCGCTAGTGGCTAGCAGGGCAGCTGTGTCCCCATCCATTCCCCTGACCCAATATTTTGCCGCAAATGTTTAATGTTTGAAACATAATACCCCAAGATCCCTGGTAGTCAAGTGGCCCACTCACCCCACCCAGCAGTGCCAGTCCTCATCCATCCCCAGCGTGGTTCGCACAGTTCACTGGTTTGTTGCCGCCGACTGAGCATTCTGCTGAGCGCTACTGGAGAGACACACTCAGAAATGAATGAATACTCATTCATTTCTGAGCACATCTATACAGTAAGCACTCATGTAGTGCTCAGTCGGCGGCTGGCCGTGGAGGTGAGAGGTGGGCTGTGCTGGTCACCGGCTGGGGATGAGTGAAGGAGATGCGGGTGGACTGACACTGCTGGGTGGGGCAGGTGGGGGGGCCACTAGACTACCAGGGCTCTTGGGGTTTTTTGATAATTATCCATTTGTGGCAGAACATCGGGTTGGGAACTGGATGGGGAGGGGAGACACAGCTGCCTTGTGGGGCTTTGCAGGGGGCACTTACACTTGCTGGGGGGGGCTGAACTTGCAACTTGCCCCTTGGGTATGCTCCCAGGTTGGTGTACCTTTCTGCATGTCGCATGTCATGGGACTTAGCCATGGGGTGCTGGGTCCATGTCGCAATGCCGTTTGGCACAAGTTGCCTTTGGTGGCGACTTGTGCCAAGCTTCTAGAATCGGGTCCTTTATTTCTCCTTTGTTATTTTCATTATTAGACCTTCAAGAGGAATACATTTTTGCTGAAGGGAATATTGGCAACGGACCTGGCAGATTGACCATTTAATAATTACCATCGAGTCCCTTAGCATACTTATGTTAAAATCCTTCCATACTGCATTAAACTGACCATAAATCAACACCTCGTAAGATATGTGAGAAAACTGCGGAAAGGCTCATGTCTGCCAATTTTGTCCAAAAGGTCTTCATGTAAAAACATTCAAAAAAGAGATGAGGCATAGTTTGTTTGTTTATTTATTTATTTATTTTATTTATTGTAAAATCGGAATTACAACCTTTGAGCTAAAAGCTCATTTACAAAGGATCCTTATCAAACAGAGGGTGGGGTAACATCAAGTACATGGACAGTCGAGAAAAACAGAAGCAGCTAGAAGGCTTTGTCAGTTACACATCACTAAAAAAGCTAAACCGCATTACAAATAGAATGATGGGGAGAGAGAGAATACATTGCAAAATCCATCACTTAATTACATAATACAGAGGAAAATAGTTCCAAAAAAGATTAGGTGAATAAATGCAGATTCTAACTATTTACAAAGTATGAGAATTCCCAGAATGCAGCTATAGAGCTAATTAATGTGACCACCGACAAGTATAGCCATTAGGGGAGAGCAGGATACAGGCTAGACTGGTGATGGGGAGAGCACAATGGTGGGTGATAGCTTAAGGGTCAGGGGGGCTAATTGGATGTGGAGGTGGGGGGTATGGAGGGTCAGGAGGGCTTAGTGGGTGAGGGGTTGGGGGAACAGGGGACCAAGGGGTGGGTAGGTGGAGATTCTTAGGAGCCACAGGTCACCGCAGCTAAGCCATATTGTGTCAGGGGGCACCGGGAGGACTAGAAATGGCTGGCGTGTTCTTTACAGCAACATTGTACTGGAGGGGAGATGGACTTCTGAATTTCAGATTTGAATTGGCCAAGGTGAGTAAGGCTAGTAGTGGCCTGGGGGAGCTCATTTAGCCCGGTGGGGTCCCTTACTGCAAAGGCTCGCCTCCCCAAGGCAGTTCTTCTGAAATGTATTGCTGGACCATGTCTTGTAACACTTCTTATGGAGTGCTCAGTTGGAACCAGCTGGAATAAGGCTTGTAGAGAGGGGGGTGTAAGACCTAGAAGGGCCTTCTTCCCTAGAAGACAGGAGTGGAGCTTGATTCGGTCCATGAGAGGAAGCCATCATGTCCCAATATAAAGGTTGCACATGTGCATAAGGCGACGTGGCCTAAAACAAAGTGGCATGCTTTGTTGAGGGTAGTATGGACCCTGTGCAGGCTGGTTTCAGATGCTGCACCATATACCACATTACCATAGTCCAGGATGGGTAGAACTGTCCCTCTTACTGCCTGGACCCTAGCCTCAGGTGTGAGGCAGAACCAAAGCCTATATAGGGCTCCTAACTTCCTTTTGGCAGCAATGGTAATATTTTATATATGTTCATTGAAGGAGAGGGACTCATCGATTGTAATCCCTAGGTACCGGAATGAGGGCACCTGTTCAAGGGTGGAGTGGGAGTTGCACAAGATAGAGAAGGGAGTGGTATACCTTCTCTTTTGGCTTCTGGCAAAGAGCATTGACTTGTTTTTTTTGCTGTTGAGCACTAGCAGGCTATCTTTGAGCCAAACCTGTAGGAGGTCAAAGATGTACTTCATGTTCTTAGTGAGTGCATCTTGGCAAGAGCCTCGAGAGAACACCACCATGTCATCTGCATAGAGCAGTACCTTGGAGGAGGAGCACACTTCTGGAAGGTTGCTCACAATGAGGCTGAACAGGAGTGGGCCCAGGATGGACCCCTGCGGGACCCCCACTGTGACTTCACTGGTCTTGGAGATGGCTCCATTGATTTTCACCTACTGAGAGCACCCAGACAAATAGCTGAAGAACCAACTGACCATGTCAGGGGATATTCCAAGGTAGCTTAGTCTGTGCAGCAGCAGCTGATGATTCGCAAGTCAAAAGCATTGGTTAGGTCTATGAAGATTGCTCTGACCAGTTGTCCCTGTTCAAGTGCCTCGTGCACATAGACTGTGAAGGCAATTAGGGCAGTATTAGTGCTATGCATCTTGTGGAAGCCATGCTGTTGGGGGCAGAGGAGTTTATATTTATGCAGGTGGTCAGTGAGTTGGTCGCCTATGATTCTCTCCAGTGCTTTGGAGAGCGGAGACAGAATTTAGATAGATTGGTAGTTGGATACTAGTGCATAGTCTCTAATACATTTTGACAATTTGGTTCTAAATAAAACCTGTCTTGTGTGGATTTGTGGTAATGATTACTCCATACATTCAATTTGTTGTGACAATAAATCCAGAGGGTATCCCACATTTTTTGCAGTACCCTTGAATCCATTAGTTGTCTCTGCAAATCCTTTTCATCAGTACTTACTGGACAACTAAAACAAGAGGATATCAAAAAGTGTTTACAGAGTACCTGTTGAGCCAGCCCTTTTCTGGTATTAGAAAGGACTTCAGGTTCAGAAATTTGCCATTGTTTAAGTTTTTAAAGAACTCAATTAAATACAAAGCTATCCCAGGTGGCATTGTCCAAAAGGCCCCTAGTCATGGGGCTTCCCATTTTTGAAAGAAAGAAACACAGCGGTATTGTAGCAAGATAACCCATGTCATTTGTTTCCTTTGCAATATTGTAGCTATGTTGGTATAAAGAAAGAGACAAAAAAAGAAAACTATCGGGTTAAACATATTTTATGCCTAATGCCTGTAGGCTGGAACCCTGATCAGCCACTAGTAGACAGACATCGTCTGCATAGGCCAAAACTATAGAAAAATTACTGCCCAATGGGGTTATCATATGTTGAATTTTCTGGTCTGCGTCTAACTTTCATGATAAGGGGTCAATTGCGAAAACGCACAAAAAGGGGCTAAGGGGGCATCCCTGACACACTCCCCTCTTAATGGCCACATGGCTAACCCTGAACCCATTCACCATAGGGCTGGTGGATGCCTTGGCATACATACGCTAAATCTAGTGTATGAATGTCTGTGGTATGCCATAATAAGTTAATACTGTAAAAAGATAATTGTCAGACACTAAATCAAATGCCTTCAGCTGATCCAGACTCAAGACATACTGTAACCCTCTGCTGTAGTACTTTCATAAACTTCTCTCAAGGCTTTGAGATTATCCAGCATATTTCAATGTGGAATGGCACATGTCTGGGTGTTGGAAATGACCACGGCTGCTGCACGAGAAAGCATGTTACTAAGGATTTTACTTAAAATTTTCCAATCCATGTTAAGCAAACTGATTGGTCTCCAATAATGCAGATCCAATCTATCCCCCTTTTTAAATAGGTAGATCATGATGCTATCTGACAGTACAGGTGGTATATTGAATTTTCCAGATAATACTGCATTAAATACCACCATCAATTGATGGCTCAATAGGTCCAACATCTTCTTATAAAAGTTCCCTGGTAGTCCATCGGGTCCTGGGGCAGTGTTAATTTTCAAGCTTGATACCACCTGTCTGACCTCTTCCAGGGTAATGGGAAGCATCAGCTGCTGTAAAACATCTGCCAACAGTGTTGATACAGACAAGCCTTCAAAGAAGTCTTTTAGGATGTCAGAAACAGGAACAGCATGTCCAAATAATGATGTGATGTGTTTTGCTACAATCTCCATTAATTCCTGGTTTGAACACACCACCTCACCTGTGTCAGATTTTAACTGAGCCATATATTTTGCATCTACCCTGCTACTACATCCATCATAAGGATTAGCAGTAGTTGCCCCCCCATGTTCCGAATTTTTGCTCCATAAATAAAGAACTCCCATGATCATATTGGTATTGACACATGTTGTTTGATTGTTTCAATTTGGAATGTATATTCCAATCCAGTGTCTGAAGTCAAAGATGATGATGATAGACATTTTATTTTTATCCAGGTTCATACATTTAGAGATAAAATCCCAATTTTCAAAATATGACCTGTACAAAATACATAAATACACATGAACACACATAGACACACATATTAAACGTACATACAACATATGGCTACTTGTTACTCCTAAAGTACAAATCTTAAACATCATTATTTCATGTGTAACAATTACAGGGGGTTTGCAGGGATATCCTTAAAGCATTGTGAAACTCTTTTATGGAGTTTTTGGTTTTTAGTTCTGTTGATATTCCATTCCACACCGTTGCCAGGGCTTGTTGCAGCATGGCTTACCCAAATCTATTATAGATTTGTGTGTATGGTAGGTTTGTGTCATTCGATCTCAAATTGTGCCTACTGCTGCTAGATGACACTAATGTCACTAAATATCCTAGAGGATGTTCAGTCTTGGACTTTTGTAATTTAAAACCCCACAAAAACCAAATGAACTTTCTCTTATCCTTTGGTCCAAGCCATTCCAATTTCTGGTAAACTAAACAATGGTGGGTACCTTAAGAACTACAACCTGCAAACCTGGTGAGTTTATAATAAGTCTGGTCTACCTTCTTTAACAATTGTTTATCTGCATTCATGTATATCATTGAATCGTACTACATTATTGGGATTAATAGTTATATTATTTTCTTTCTGGTAGTTTTAATAACACAATTTGAAATTCCCTCAAAGCTCCCTACCTTTGATCTATTTTTTTGGTCATTGACTCAATATGCGCTTTAAAGGACAATGTATTATCTACTAAGATTCCTAAATATTTATAACATGCTGTGTTGAGTACCTGTTGACCATTATTAAACTTTAAATTCAAGTGTTTTGCCTTCTGTTTGCCACCCTTAGGCACAAAGACCATACCCTGCATTTTGTTACTATTCATTAGGAGACCCAAATCTACAAACCATGACTCCATTTTAATGAAGCCTTCCTGTAGCTTTTGACCCAGTGAGGACAGGCTGCCAGCCG
The DNA here is from genome assembly GCA_016271365.2 of Neoceratodus forsteri. Classification (NCBI taxonomy): domain Eukaryota; kingdom Metazoa; phylum Chordata; order Ceratodontiformes; family Ceratodontidae; genus Neoceratodus; species Neoceratodus forsteri. The sequence continues at coordinate 353,548,448 of CM028130.1, read as the reverse complement.
ATGCCACTAACATTGTATCATCCATGTACAGCCTGACCCCAGTGTGTCTCATCAATCCAGGCAGCTGGTTAATGTATATGTTAAAAAGCAAGGGATCCAAAATGCACCCTTGTGGGACTCCTCTTTGTACTGTTCTCAAGGTTAATGTTATATTTTTTTGCGACACACATTGTTTCCTGTCCATCATATAGGACCATTCAAGGGGTTCCATGTAGACTCCTATTGAGTATAGCCATTGCAATAGGATCTTGTGATTAGCAGTTTCTATAGGCGCTTACATAATTCTAGGTATTTAAAATACTTAGATCTACTACCAGATTTGGCAATGAGCCAAAAAAGTGTTTGTGTTTCAGCCTTTGTGTCTTGCCATCATATGAGTGGGTTAGCATAGAGCTCCAACAAAAAAATTCTAGATTCTATGAAGTATTAGAAGTCCAACATGGTCAAGGAGTCTTCCAGAAAGGAAGTATTCAGTCTCCACCAATTATGTGAGGCAGGTTTATTTACCGCCATTCCCAGCTGCATAAGTACCATACCATGATCTGAGGTCTCAATAGGCATTACATCATGTGATTGACAAGGGACCCATTCCGATAAGAAAAAAATCTATCCTTGTTGTTATACATCCTTTATTAAAAGTGTGTTTAGGTGGATGTGACCCACAAGTAACACTGTCTACTAACCTAGTGGTCTGGTGCATCTCCCTTAAAAAATTGGTGTCACTTTATAATTTTGTAGTACTGCCTATCTTATCAGACAGAGACAAAATGCAACTAAAATCACTTCCCAAAATAACTAATTTAATGATATGAAAATATGGGTGAAGTTCTTTCATAAGACCCACCCATATGAATTTGGTTTGGGGGTTGTATAGGTTAATTAGTCTATATTCTTGTCTCTGAAAAGTAATATCCAAAATCAAAACCTGTCCTGACACCAAGTCTAACTATCTAGACACAAATATGCCTTGTATATTAAACAAAATCCCTAACCCAGAACAAGTCTCCTCCTCCAAGGACCAAAATGATGGCCCCCCCAAACCACTCTCTAGTTGCTATATTGATCTCATGTATGATGTGCAACCCTGAAAAAAATAGATTGATTTATTTAAGTCATGTAGGATGGTAAAGCTGAAATTCTTTTTCTTGGGGACTTAATACCATTTGTATTCAGGGAGCCGCAGGTTGGGATGTGAACTGTCATAAGTCAAGAATCAGAAAAGCCCAGTCCTCACGTCTGAGGAGATTTTAACTTGGAATGCTTCCTACTAGAGGATCCGGGGTCAGTGGACATGCCCCTCAGTGTCAGTCATTGCCTCAGGTTGTGAAGATGCTACCGAGGAGGCATCGTAGCCTATTTCTGGTGCTAAATCTGGTGGGGACAGATTTAAGGCCCCCCAAAGCCCCTCTAGGGCCCTTATTTCTCTGGGAGCACCTGTTTCTTGACTGTTCCCTTGTCGGTTCTATAGGAGGGGGCATACCACTGCCCTGCCCTTGCCTTGGTCTTGTAGTCCTTTGGTAGAGGACTGATTCAGTTCTCGGTTAGGGTCTGCCTTTGTAAGAGCAGTGACTTCTGGCAAAGCCTCCTCATGTTGAGTGTCCATATGGAATTCTTCCCATGGCTCTGAAGGGCCAAGGGTGAGGCATTGTAGGAGTAGATTCCTGGGCTGATGGGATTAGAACCTACTGGTTTCCCATATCCCAATCCAGAGATTCTTGATTATTGTGGATAGGGATGAGTGAGGTCTGCTGTGGCTGGGTATCATGTGCTTTTTGTTGGGCCTCGGTATCCACCTCTTCCTGGTCTTCGGTAGCAGTAGAGGGGCTGTTATGTGTCACCTAGGGGCAGTTCTTATATGTAGGATGCATATCCTCACATACATTACAGAACTGTGGATTAGGGCAACTAATGTCTGCATGACCAATAGCACCACTCAGGAAACATTTCACTTTATCACAAGTGCTATTCAAGTGGGTGTATGCCCCACATCGAAAACAGGACTTAGGCTGACCAGCGTAGAAAATGAAGCATCTGTCCCTGCCAAGGAAGAAACAACTTGGCAGATGTTGTATAGACCCATTAGATTGGGGCAGATGCACCTTAATACACCATCCCCTGTCCAAATCTGTAAGGAGTCCAAAATTGGTTCTGGGAGACCCAAGACAGTACATTTTGATTTTAGCCAGTGAATGATGTCAACAATAGCCACCCCCTCATTTCTAAAAAGCACTGCAATAGTGTGGAATGCTGACCTGGTAAGTGGGATTGCCACAAAAGGAGACCATAATAGTGTGTGTTTAACTTCTGGATATCTTTGCCAGAAAATTTCTAGCCCATCAGCAGTTTTAAAGCTGAAATTAAAAACAGGGTCTCCAGAGGTATGGATAAGAGCATACAGCTCAGATGCAGCAAACCCCATACTTTCTAGAATTAATTTACAACCTGCATAAAGTCTATCTGGATATGTCTCTAATCCTGTCTTGTACTTAAGATGTACTGCATTTTGCCGTTTGGCAAATTCAGGTAGGGTGTGGAACAATCCCGCATAAGTTCTGGTGTTTGGTCCCGATCGAGGTGTGAACGGGGTGTATCCCCACTAGTATGTCCCCCTGTATGGTCCGAATTACCCTGCTAATGGGGGGGGTCCCTCAAGGGCTGGAACAAAGCTATAATCTGCCTGAGTCACTCCTGAAATAAGTCTCAACTCCACCACCAGTATCATCAGACAAAGGCATAATGGAGGGCTTTTGTGGCAGGACCGGGTGCTGCATTAACTCAAAAGTAGAGGGCAAAGATAAACGTCCTTCAATAACACACCTGTCTGCTTGATCATTACGTGTGTTTTTGGCAGGGGACATCCAGGGTTGTGTCCTGTTAGGCCACACCCACACAGCGGTACTAAGGGCTTCTGCAGTCCTAACCCCTGTGCAGGAATTGTTATCATCATAATTCAGTGGGGAGGACATTCTGTGCCCTAACCCTCCCTGCTGTGGTAGTGACTCTATAGGACTGCCTATCCTTTCCATGGCTGCACTCTCCTTCAAGGCAGACACCAGGTTGGGAATGGTCTGTTGCTCACCGGCACCCATCAGCCCCTCCAGATTACAACCAGACACTGCAGAAAAACTAACACTGGGTTCCTCCGGAGAAGTATTTGAGGTAAAAGTATTACCTGTTTGTGCTGGAGTCCCAGATGTCATCTCCCGATGTAAATAAAGTATCCCTTTCAGCAGCTGCTATCTCTACCAGTGTGAAAACAATGTCAGAGCTATGTTCCATCATCTGGATGGAAACCAAACCATCGAGGGATAGCCCCGTTAGTTCTTTGTCGGGCACTGTATCTCCCCGTCCAGTAGCATTGTGTGGGGAGCCATTCTGCAGTTTTAATAATGCCTCCTGCTTGGCAATGATGTCGAGCAACTGCCATTTGTGACCCTCCAGCTCCAGGAAAAGGATGTCTGAACATCCTGTGGCATTTTCTCCAGCCCAGTAAGTGGGCGATCCTGAAAGGTCTTCTCTGTGGGTAAACAAGTAGCTGCTCCTGGGGAAGCTGAAGCAGAGGGGGAAGCCAACACTCCTGTTTCCTCAGAATCTGACTCCATACTGGCACCTTCAGCTGCCATTCCAATGGATCGCAGCACCCCTACTGACAAGAGTAGGGGAATTTTCCTGGTGTCCTGGCCATATTTCATCCATTCACTAAAAATACCACCAACAGCTTAATCTGGTTCAGTTTCAGTTGGTTCGATCTGCATCCTCCCACCACCCTCCAGTTGACCCTGAAAAAGGGACTTCTAGTCTCAGTGGATCAACCGTGTCAACAAAATTCAATAAAATATCTTCATGGCATCCCACTGGTTCCTGGAGTAGAGAGGGTGTCTATGTGAGGCTGGAGGAATACCATATGGCTCTGTAAGCAGAACACAGTACCCACAAAGTGTACCAGCACAAAGAAAGTGTATCAACATTTCAACTTATATAGCAACACTTTGCTAACAGTTATATACATATACTGTAACCTACAGTATTTTCTACTGCATGCTACCTGTGAGAAAGACCTACTCTGGATCTTTGATTATATGTGGGTGGTTTGGTTGGGGGGATGTATTTGTTTTAGTGTAAGGTGATTATGTTTGGTGGCACATCCAAGGTGTGCCTGCACACCTATACACTGCCAATTCCTGTGGGATGGCGGGTGTAAGATATGAAGGGGACCCAGTGTTTGTGAAATTTCTGCAGTTGATCTGTCTTAATATATGTTAGCCTGTCCAATACACCCAGTTTTGTGAGGGAGGCCATTATCTCTGTCATGGAAAGCATCTGGGTACTGTGCCATTTACATAAGAGTGCTCTCTTTACCTGCATGGCTAGCAATGCTATCCATTTTATTTAATTTACAGATGGGCTTAGATCTATTGACTGGGTGCCATGTATTAGAACATGCTCATTTACTGGCATCTGTTTCTGTAACATCCTACTGGCTGTTTGGGAAACCTGTTTCCAGAGGGGGATTATTTTTGGGCAGCTCCAAAATATATGATAGAGGCCACCTCCTGCAGACTGACATCTCCAACAATAGTCATTGTTCAGCAACTTTGCTTGGTGCAGCATTGCAGTGGTCCAATACCATAGATGCAAAAATGTATTTTGGATAAGGTGACTGCATACATCTCGAAGCAAAGTATATGCATGGTGCCAGGCTTGGGCCCATTACCCTATAGTAATTGGGGTATATCAGCTTTTCCTATCTAACTTTGACTTTCCCTGTGACTAGGCCTAGTCTTCAGTATTTTGTAGTAGATCCTACCCGTCAGTCCTTTAGAAACAGCTAGCCATTTGTTAACTGAGTTATCCACCTGTGGTGAGTTAGGGCCCTGTCTCATGGCTTTCACCACCTCTCTCATTTGTAGATAGCGATAATGCTCCTTGTTCTGTAAGTTCCATTTGTCTTTCAGTGTTTGGAAAGTATGGATTAATGCCTACTTGGTGTCCATGATATCTGTTATATATTACTTGGTATTACTCGGTTTCCAAAGGTGGAAGAAGGCGTTAACCCATCAAGACCACCTTCCCTGCACCTGCAAGGTTATTTAAATGCCATGGTTAAGAATGTAGTCATCTGAGGCATGTTTGAAGGCATCAGATGATTTTTTGTCTACCACATTTGAAGGTAGTGAGTTCCATAACCTACTTGTTCTAACTGTGAAATAATTTTTCCTTCTATTGGTTCTAGACTTAGGAACTGTAAGTTGTCTATTGTGGCACCTCAAGCCCTCAGGTATTGCCACCCATTCCAATCCACATTCCTCAATAAGATAAGGGTCATTAAGGATATTAAAGAGCATTAGCAGATCTCCCCTTAGTCTTCAAGTCCTCAGATCATAGAGTTTAAGCTTTCACAATCTATCATGGTAGGTTAACTTATATAGAGGTGATTTTAATTTTGTAGCCTTTCTTTGTACCAATTCTATGATTTGTATATCCTTGTTTAGATATGGGGACCAAAATGCTGCAGTGAAATCCACATGGGGTCTTACATACATTTTGTAAAGCGGTAGAATACAGGCTTGACTTCTGTTGACAAATGCTTTTCTAATTGATACTAAGGTTCAATTGGCTCTATGGGAGCCCTGTCTACATTGATCTGCATTAGAGAAGTCTTCATTGATAATAATTCCCAGATCACTATCAGATTCTACCACTTTTATATGGCATGAACTAATACTATAAGCTATATATGGATTCCTTATTCCAAAATGAATAACTGAGCATTTATCAGTATTATACTCCATTTTGTTGTTTTTATCCTAGTTTTCTAGCTTCATTAGATCTTGTTTAAATACATCAGTTTTAAGTTGTGTATCAACCTCCGAAAATATTTTTGTATCATCTGCAAATTTGACTAGTTTGCAGTTTAAGTTATCATTTATATTTCCAATAAAAATCCTAAACAAGACGAGTCCCAAAAATGAGCCCTGAGGGACTCCGCTAGCAACCTTAATTACATCTGATGGTTTATCTGCCACTCTAACTTGTTGGGTTCTATTAGACAGCCATGAAAATATCCATTTAACAATAAAGGGACTTAGATCTACTCTTATGATCTTCTTTAGGAGTAAATGGTGAGGTACCTTATCAAATGCTTTTTTTAAGACCAAATCCAGAAACAAATGATTTGATACCTTTTATTGGATCAACAAGGATGTTACAGAAAATAACAAAGTGCTCTAGCTTTCAAACTTACCTGGTCCTTCTTCAAAAGCTTTATGGGTGTTATTTTGAAAATCCCATACTATCAACACCAGATTATGTTGAAAAAACAGAAATAATTCTTATTGGTTTAAAATACATTTAAAACACAACAGAAGATTACATCAGAAAAGCTAATTAACACCAGTCTGCTTTTAACTGAGGAGCCTCAGAAGAGCAAAAGGTTATCAAGAATTCTCAACAACCAGAGAGTCCTTCTCGCATAAATTTTAAAATGCCTTAGTATGCTAAGAAAGCATTCTGGTGATAAAATAACCTTGGGCTAGCATTCTCTCTAATACATGTAAGATGAGGTTATAACTTACTGTACATTCCAAGTGTCCTGGTGTATTAAAGAACAGCTAATGAGAGACAAAATCCTGAAATTAGGTATAACTGCAAGTTGAAAAAGAGCCCCAAAATAAACATACATATATAGACATGATGCATGATAGTATCACTTGTAAGTGTAAGTGCCAATTAAAAATACTTGTCAAGGACCCCCAAGAAAATGAGACCATGAGCCTGATAAGTGCAGATTTCAACACAGCGTCAGTGTATAACACAAATGCACAGAATCAGTCTAAGAAATCTAAATGAAAACTTCCAAGGATGAAATCCTCCAGCCCCCCCTTTTTTTCCTATTCTCTTCCTCTCTCTCTCCTTGGGAAAGATACTGTAACTAGTAGGAATGAGATATACTGTATGTGCAAGAGTCATAATACAGCATCATTCACACCAATATTAATTGTTACCCGAAGGAATTACAACTTTTATGAACCCCCAAGTAAATGAGATATGCATCTTAATATGAGCAGATTTAAAAATGTGGCAGTGTGTAATCCAACCACTGACAACTAGTAGAAGGAAGTAAATGTACACTATATGTGAAAACTCAGTGCCCTAGCCACATAACAATTGTCCATGCCACGCTCCCCCCACACAGACGTGTGTACATACACGACACCACACCTACACAAACACACACACACCTGCACACCCCACACAACCACAACACACAACAGATATAACACAACCCACACATACCACACCACACCGGATACACACTAACGAAACACACACACACCATACCCACAACACACAAAAACACAACACATGCAAAACACACACATACATACATACATCAATACACACACACTCACACACTCACACACACTCACCACAGTGTTAAGGTGAGAAGTCAACATGTAGATAACCATAAATTTACAAAATCAAAGGCCCGCTGAAGAACTCAAGTATTTATGTCCATCTTTTAAAGTAAAGGTCTGTGTAAGTTTAAGTGGAATAATGTGTCATATAACCAACATCAATGTTCAATCCACCCATCACCATATTGAGAAGTAAAATAAGTCTAATTTCAGAAGCCCATCTCTCTTGTGTACTGTTGAAATGTCCTTTTAAGACCATCACAGACATATCTGAGATTGAGTGACCATCCTGGGAGAAGTGCTCGGCTACTGGTTTCTTAGTCTTCTTGTGATTAATAGAATGTCTGTGTGAATTCATTCTAGTGTGGAGTTGTTGACTTGTCTCCCCCACATAACCTGTGCAAGGACATTTCTTGCATTGGATAAAATAGACCACATTACTTGATGTACATGTATAATTCCCCTGTATTCTGAATAGTCTGTTTTGTGATGTAACCACATAGTCTGAAGTGGAAATGAGGTTACATGTCTTACATGTGCATTGATGACAGGGTCGTGTACCATATGATGTCATGGTATTCTGTTCCAGTTCAAGTTGACTCCTAATAATCAGGTTGGCTAAATTAGGTTCTTTAATACACCAGGACACTTGGAATGTAAGTTGTAACCTCATCTTACATGTGTTAGAGAGAATGCTAGCCCAAGGTTTTTTATCACTAGAATGCTTTCTTAGCATATTGAGACATTTTAAAATTCATGTGAGAAGAGCTCTCTGTTTGTTGAGAATTCTTGATAACCTTTTGCCCTTCTGAGGCTCCTCAGTTAAAAGCAGACTGGTGTTAATTAGCTTCTCTGCCGTAATCTTCTGTTGTGTTTTAAATGTATATGTTAAACTAATGAGAATTATTTCTGTTTTTTTTTTTCAACATAATCTGGTGTTAATAGTATGGGATTTTCAAAATAACTGCCATAAAGCTTCTGAAGAAGGACTGGGTAGGTTTGAAAGCTAGAGCACTTTGTTCTTTTCTGTAACATCCACATTGGTCCAATAAAAGGTATCAAATCATTTGTTTCTGGATCTGTTCTTAAAAGGACCAATACGGCACCTACAACATTTTTAAGATCAAGTAATACCATGTCCCCTGGGATTCCCTTATCTAAACTTCTGCTAATAGTCTCATAAAAGGAGATCAAATTTGTGGAACAGGATCTGCCTTTTAAGAAGCCATGTTGTTTCTGGTCATTTAGGTTCCTCTTCTCAATCTCCTTATCTAGCCTTTTCTTCAAAAGTTTCTCCATGCACTCACATATAATCAATGTAAGGCTAATTGGCCTATAATTACCCACTGTCTTCCTACTCCCCTTTTTATATATTGGTATCACTGTAGCACCTCTCCAGTCCATTGGTACTTCTCCTGATCTAAGTGATTTATTAAAAAGTATAGTAAGAGGTCCTGATACTTCATTTTCTGTCTCTTTCAAAAAATTACAATTAATGCAATCTGGACCTGGGTTAAGAATTATGCTTAAGTTCATGCAACACAGTGCTAACTTCATCTATTGAAATGTCCTCGTATATTGCATTATCTGGCATTATATCAACACTGTATGTAGTGGATGCCCTTGCTGTTCCAGTGTGGCCATGATACCAGACTGTTCCCTACCTGGATGTGTGGGTTACACCATAGTGAGGTATGGGATGCTGGTATTGTGGGGAAGCCCAGCTTCCAATGGAGCCACATCCAGCCCTTGTTGGAAGGGGTAATTGTGGGATGTTGTAGATGCAGGTTGCTTGTGGGTTGGTAGAGGAGGGCAGTAGGAGTGGTAACTCCTCCTGTTATGGTTTTGATAGCAACCCATTGGGGTGATTGCTCATTGAAGGGTTTAAACCACTGAAGAGTCTAGGCTGCTTGAAAAGCATACTTACTGTATATCCCTCCAACCATAGGAGGTTCCAATCCCCTTCTTTCCAGTGGGAATGTAGCTTGTTCTGACTATAGCATGTTTTTTGGCCCTCAAACAGAAAGTCGCCTACTAGCCAGTCAGTCTTTTGGAATCAGATTTGTGGGATATTCAGTGGAATGTGGGTTAGGAGGTAGAACATTTTGGGTGCTGTTACCATCTTGACAGCTGCTATCTTCCCAGCTAGTGTGAGTTTTAGTTGCTTCCACCTGTCGAATTCCACTTTACAGGAGTGTATTAGTGGCTGGAGTTTCAGCTCCCATATTTTCCCTAACTATGGGACTATTGTAATACCCAAGTAGGTGATGCCATCCACTACTCACCTTAGGCCTGTATCTGCTGCTATATTAGGTTGGCAACTTTGTGACTAGGGCAGAATCTCTGACTTAGTCTGATTCATCTTTAGGCCAGAGAGTTCAGCAAATAGTGTTAGGAGATACATTATTGGCTTTTTGGTGATTAGCAATGGGGATCAGCAAATCATCTGCAAACTTCAGGTTAGAGTAGCTGCGCTTCCCTACTTGAATGCCCTGTATAAGAAGGTGTTATCATATAGCAGCTGCTAGGGTTCTACCACAAGTATAAAGAGTGTGGGGGACAGGGAACATCCCTGATGTGTTCTTCTCCTTAGCTGAAAGGGGGTAGAGAGGGTTTGGTTGGTGGTTATTCTGGTGGAGGGGCCCGAGTATAAGGCTTGTACCATTGTCTGGAAATTGGCACCAAATCCCATTTGTGACAGTACTAAATACAGGTAATCCCATTCCAGGGAGTCAAACACCTTCTCAAAATCAACTGCGGTTGTGACAGCTGGGGACTGAAGTGTTTGGGCTCCATAAGTCAAATTTATGAGCATTCTAATGTGGTCAGCACTGTGTCTCCTTGGAATGAAACCCACCTGGGAGGGATGTATTAGGGTGAGAAATAGTGAGGCTAGCCTATGCGCAAGTACCTTAGCTTATATTTTACTGTCAGCATTGATTAACGATATTGGCCTATAGTTGGCTGCCAGGGTGGGATCCTTACCTTTCTTGGGCAGGACAGTAATTATCATGTCTCTCAAGGAGGGGGGAAGGTTGCCTTTATCTCTGGTGAGCTCAGAGGCCTAGGAGAGGGTTGGGACAATCTGTGGGCCAGTTTTTGGCAGACATCCACTGGACATCTGTCACCTCCAGTGGTTTTTCCAGCTTGTAGGGACATTAAAGTTGCTTGTAAGGTGGGGGGTGGTCCAGTGTGCAGGCTGTTCAGACAGCTCATGCTGTAAATAGAGAGCTTGAAATGGGAACTGGGTGGAGGGGGCAGGTATGAGTGGGAAAGGAGGAGATGGGGCAAGGGGGTAGGGAGGGCTCCATCACAGGATAGACCAGACTACAATAGGCCAAAAGGGGGTGCTTGGCCAGGAAGCCAGGAGGGCCAAGTCCATAGGAACCAGGGAGCACAGAAAGGGGGAGTTGGCAGGTGGTAGGGAACAAGAACAGAGAGAAAGGAAGTAGGAAGTATGTTCCGGGTAAGCGGAGGTGGGGAGGGATTTCAGGGGAAGGCATGGGCAGGGGTTTGGAGACAACAAACAGGTACATAGTACTGGTTGATGAAACAGAACAGGAGGATGGAGAAGTCAACATAGAAGAGGTGATAGGGGACCATGAGGGAAGGGGGAAATACAGGGTGCAAGGAGACAAGGAAGATTGTGGGGTAGAAGCTGATAGATGTAGGGAAACAGGTGGAGTTGGCACAAACACACTAGCTAAAGGAGGAACAAGGCCAAAACATGTAGGGAGGAGGTGAGAGGGAGGCACAATGATGGTGGCAGTGAAAGGACATATAATTGGGGAGGGGGCTGATTATGCAATGGAAGGAAAACAAAAAGGATGGTAGAGGAAGAGAGGAGGTGTAATCGGTGGGGAGGGGGTAAAGGACAGGTTATTGGAGGAGAGGACACTGAGGAAAAGGGGCTTGTAGGAGGGCAAACCATGGGGAAGTGCAAGAGATGGGGGATTGAGTACTTTATAGTACGGGATTCTATGCTCAGGGGGGTAAGATGGGGCGGTAAGGGAGCAAGGAAGAGCTGAACCTGGGTGGAGTGTATGCCAGGTTTGACAGTTGGGAGAGTAGGGCAGTCTATTCAGAAATGTGTAGAGAAGCTGAGAGGGAAGGCTCATATCATACTGCATCTAGGAACAGATGACCTAGAGGGCAGTACAGTGGATGACATGCAGGAGAGGGTCAGGGATGTGGGGAGTATCTGCAACTGGGTGTGAAGTTCAGTGACAAGAGTCTGAGGTACCCCAGTATGTAGAGCAAGCACCACTAGGAAGCTAAGAATACAGGAGTTTAATAGGTGGCTGAAGAGGTGGTGTGCAGAAATGGGGTTTGGGGTAGTAGGGGAGTGGGGCGAGACATGGAATAATAAGGGGCTTTATGCCAAGGATAGGCTGCATCTCCGCATCGAGAGTACAATGACATTGAAACATTGGCAGGAGAATTACATTAAAAACAATATAGATTTAAACTGAGGAGGGGAGGGGCTGAGTCGGACAGCAAAGGGGAGTCACCTTCCTGGGGAGACTGGAAGGCCTCACCCCCCCCCAGAGATGGAGGAAGAGAATGAGGGGAAGTTACCCAGGTGGAAGTGTAGGAGGGAGGGAGGGACAGGGGAAGGAGGGGCAGGAGACAAGGTGGACTGTTGTATCCTTGAATGCAAGTAGCCTGGCAAACAAGGTGGAAGAGTTCCAGGCATTGATGATAGAAAGAGAAGTAGATCTTGCTGCCATCTCAGAAACCTGGGCCACCCAATTCCATGATTGGGATCACATGATAGCAGATTACAAGGTGTACTGTAGGGGCCAGGAGGGGAGAAGAGGGGGAGGGGTGGCTATTTATATTAGGGGTAGGATACTGTGTACCAGGGAGGAGGGGAAGAGGGGAGGCCAGAAGCCATAAGGGTATTGCTCCAAAGCTCCAAAAGTAAGAAGCTCAGGATAGGGGTGGTGTACAGGCCACGCTCACAAAACAATGAGGTAGATAGGAGGCTGAAGAAGCAAATCAAGAAGGTCAGTGGCAAAGGGAGTACAGTTATAGCGGGAGACTTCAACCTACCTGGGGTTGACTGGCAGATGATAACTACAACAAATGCCAGGGAACAACTACTGCTGGCAGCTATCCAAGACAGCTAACTAGTGCAGGGAGTGATGGAGCCTACAAGGGAGGGGAACATACTAGACATTGTACTAACAAATGGTGACCAAGTCCAGGATGTGGTAGTACAGGACCCTCTAGCAGGAAGCGACCACCACTCAGTGTGGTTCCTCCTCAACACAGGGAGGGACTCGGCTAAGACCAGGACAAGAGTGTTAGACTTCAGAAAGGCAAATTTTTCCAGAATGGGCAGCATCCTAGGGGAGTATGTAGCTGGAATTAGCCCAGGGATGGATGCTGAACAGAAGTGGGCAGTCATTAGGAAGGGACTGGATGAGGCCACAAACATGTGTGCTAAGTCTCAGAGCAAGCAGACCAGGTCACAAAAACCTAGCTGGCTCAGCAAGGAAGTGGAGGGGAAGGTGAGGGGGGAAAAAGACTGGTCTTCATTAAGTTCAAATAAATCTGGGTGTGAGGAGGACAGGGAGGTGTTTACAAAGGTGTCTCGGGAGGAGAGCATGGCAGTCAGGACAGCCAAGGCAGTAAAGGAACTGAAATTGGTTCATTGGATCAAAGAGGGTGATAAGGGGTTCTTTAAATACATAAGGGAGAAGAGGAGGTGTAAGGAAGACATTGTTAGAATCAAAAGGGAGGGGATGGGCAGAAAAAGGGGGAGACCAGGCAGAGGCCATCAATGAGTACTTCTGCTTGGTGTTCACGGAAGAAAGGGATGGCCAAATTCCACAAGGGAAAATGGGCAAGGGTGGAGGGGGGTACAGATAACAGATGCGATCATCCAAGAGGATAGAGTTCTGAAGGGCCTTAACGCTTTGGGGTGGGCAAGGCACCAGGACTGAACGGTGTACACCCATGGTTCCTGAAGGAACTGGCAGAGGTGTTGGCAAGCCCTCTGATAGACCTGTTCAACACCTCTTTGGAGATGAGGAATGTACCCAAAGACTGGAGGATGACTCATGTAGTGCCCCTCCACGAGAGTGGACCCAAGGATGAACCAGGCAATTACAGACCGGTGAGCTTGACTTCTATAGTGGTGAAGTTGATTGGAGACCATTCTGAAGGAGAGGTTGATAACCTTTTTCGATAGAAATAGCTTACAGGATGAGAGACAGCATGGGTTTGTCTCAGAAAGATTGTGCCAAACTAACCTTATTGACTTCTTCGACTGGGTCACTAGGGCGGTTGACCAAAGCCACGCTGTGGATGTCCTGTAGCTGGACTTCAGCAAGGCCTTGTCACTGTGCTGCATGGAAGGTTACTGAGCAAGCTGAGGGACATGGGGGTGGGGGAGAAACTGGTGGGGTGGGTTGAGAGCTGGCTGCAGGGCAGACAACAGAGGGTAGTTGTAAGGGGGAGACATCCAAGTCAAGGCCAGTAACTAGTGGGGTACCACAGGGTTCAGTGCTGGGCCCTATTTTATTCAATGTCTTCACTGGAGACATTGCAGAGGGGGTCAAGAGTAAGGTCAGCCTGTTCGCCGATGACACTAAGATTTGTGCAAAAATGGACAGTGAGGAAGGGAGGGAGGTAGGCACTCAGCAAGGATCTAGCTAAAATCAAACACTGGTCTAAAGAGTGGCAGTTGGGGTTTAATGCTAAGAAGTGCAAAGTCATGCACATCAGAGCCAGAAATCCCAGGACCAGCTACTGACTGGGGGGGGAGTTCAGGTAGCAGCTTCAGAGGAGGATAGGGACCTGAGGGGTAATAGTCACAGGGGGCATGAAGCTATCAGCACAGTGTAGGAGGGTGACAGCAAAGGCAAATTGGATGCTGGGGTACATTGCCAGGGGGATCTCCTCTAGAAAGGAGGAGGAGGTCATCCTGCCCTTGTATAGATCACTGATGAGGCCGCACTTGGAGTACTGTGAACAGCACTGGCGCCCATACCTCAAGAAGGATGTGAGATTACAGGAGGGGGTGCAGCGTAGGGCTATAAAAATGATCATGGGACTAGGGGAGTTGCCTTATGATGAAAGATTGAGGGAGCACAACATGTACTCACTGGAGGAGAGAAGGGAAAAGGGGGACATGACAGAGACCTTTAAGTACTTGAAAGACATAAACAAAGTCAGAGAGGGAGGACTGTTCTGCCTAAGGGGGGTAGGGTCACTAGGGGGCACAGTCTGAAATTGAGAGAAGGTTCAGGAGGGAAATGAGGAGGCACTATTTCAGAGAGAGAGTGGTGGCAGGATGGAACGCACTGCCAGAGGACTCAATTGAACTGAGGACAGTGGATAGCTTTAAGTGGGTTGGGATAGAGTCGGGGCAGGGTTAGTGCAGACAAGAACACAATGGGAGCTGGCCCAGTTGTGCTGAGGGTTAAGGCACTGGACACCACATCTTGTGCCATGCCAGTGACCCATGTTTGGGAACAGATTTGGGTCGGCAGGGGAGGGTAGGGATCGAGCATCTGGAGGCCTGCTTTCTCTCCCCGAGATGAGATCTGGGGTTGTGCCACTCCAGTGCGGCTCCAGGTGGTAGCCGGGGGCAGCAACGGAACAATCTACACAATTATATGCTGGGGTTGGCGTGTTGGCAGACGTCAGTGCATCAGCACCATGGATGCCATTGTACATCTGTGCTGCACAAGGGAAACTTACAGAGGACGTCCTGGAGATGGGAGGCAACGAGGACTCCAGGAGGCTAGCCCCACATCCCGAACACTGGACTCTCTCTCCCAACGGTCCTGGATCCACCCACAGGATGGACCCTCTAATTGCAGAAAGAGCTGCCAGGTAGGAGAGGCAGGCCCTCCTCTGGGGGGTGATCTGGGGGTCTGGTAAGTCCTGTGGGGGACTCAGGGGGAAGTCATGGTTGGGAGTAGAGGGTAGACTGAGAAGATGCCTCTGAGAGATGCCCCAGTCGAAGGAGAAAGAGAATTCAAAAAACAAAACAACAAAAGAACACAATGGGGGGAAGGACCAGGAGAGGGGATGGAGGGAGGGATTGGATGGGGGTGGGGCAGCTGCAGTGGTTTAAACTGAGAGCTGCACAATATGGCAGACTTGATAAACCTGATTCAGGGCAGGGGATTGGGAGGTTGGGGGGGGGGAGAGACAGTCTCAGTGAATCGGAAGGATTGTACAGTACGATATTTTGTCCTGTTCTGTCTTATATATGTGTGTAAAACTTCTAATAAACATTAAATAAAAAATAAAAAAAGACTTGATAGACCTAAAAGTATCTTTTTGTTGTCAATTTCATATGTTCATATGTTGTACCTCTCCCTCTGTTATTGGGGCATCTAGAAGTGCTGCTTGTTGTGGTGATAACTTAGGGAGAGATAGGTGATACAGAAAGGGGGAAATGCTCTTTGGGGTTTTGTTGGACGTGGACGTGCATAGGGTTGAGTAGAAATTTCTCATAATCTGACTTATTTCCTGGTTCCTTACCATCACCTTGATCTGTTGGTTCTGTAACCCTTTATCTCCACTTTCCCAGTATTTCTGGTGCAGTATGAGAATGATTATTTTGGCTTTCCTGCTCAATAGGGTGGTTATCTCTAGCTGTAGGCTGAGAACTGCACGGCTTAAGGGAGAGTTTGGCACTGGGTGGTGTTGGGACTTAAGCTGAGTTTCTGCCTGCTATAGTTTAGTTTCTAGTGGTTGAAGATATTATTCCCTTTCCCTTCTTCTAATGCCTTCATAAGCCATGATTGTGCCTCTCATTGTGGCCTTGTACACTTCCCAGGTATTCCCAGCTGATGTGTCACCTATGGAGTTTTCCTGGAAAAACAGGAGAGATTTTTCCCTTGCCCAGTGGATAAATTCGGCCTCTTTCAGCAGCAGGGGGTCAAGTCTCCATGCAGCTGAAGTTGGGATCTTGGGTCCCCATGTGAAATAAAGCTGTACCAGGGCATGGTCAGAGATGACCATGGGGAGAATGGCTGTATCTAGAGTTACTTGGGTCAAAGGGGGGGGTGAACCAGAAGTCCAACCTGCTGAAGGAGTTGTGCACCGCTGAGTGGTACATGTAGTCCTTCTCTCAGGGGTTCAACCGTTGACATACATCTGTAAAGCCAAGATCAGTCAACATTTGCTCAAGGGCTAGCTGGCTCCAAATATGCATTCCTTCCCTATTTGCACTTTTGTCCATTACTGGGTCTTTAATTAGATTAAATTCTCTAGTAGGGAGCAATGGGGGTGGGGAAATAGAGTTTATTGCATTCCCTAATTCATGAGAAAAATGTGGATTATCCTGGTTGGGGCATATAGATTGCATAGTCGTATGCGGCCTGTGGGATTGGAGTATGCAGCCACTATCAATTGCCCATCCTGGTCAGCTTGTGAGGTGATAAGGGACCAGCTGAGACATGAGTACTAGTAAAGCCACCCCACACTTCCTAGAGGGGTTAAAGGAATGCACTTCTTGACCCACCCAATCCCTGACTTGGTAAGCATGGTCATTTTTGACCAGCTTTGTTTCCTGTAGGAAAGCTACTTGAGATTTCATTCTTTTTAAATGTATCAAAACTTTTTTTCCTTTTTAACAGGGGTATTAGGCCCCCTGACATTCCAGGTACTGTATGTGCTAGAAGTTCAGCCATGGTCATCTATAGGGTTAATAATGGTGTCAAGGATGAAGTGCAACAAGGGTCTGAATGAGATCTCATGTGCTTTCTGTGAGATGTGCCACATATCTAGAATCAGCAGTAGTCCTGCTACTTTGATTGAACCACACATCTGAGATATATTCCAACCTTTTGCACACAGACCTGTGCTTTGAGTAGTTTCCCTGTATAAAACACAGTGTTTAAACCAAAGTAGCACTACTATCTGATGCATTGTCCCAGTTTTAACTGAATTATATAACTGGGACCTGATGGAAGGAATTTTTCCACTTACTTGGAAAAACGCAAATCATTTCAGTCTATAAGGGGTGGAATACTCTGAACCTACAAATTACAGACCTACTGATTTATTGTCTACAGTTGCCAAGGTATTCGAAAGACTGGTACAGCTAAGTGACTATCTGGTGAAGTACTCCTTGCTGTCTGTGTACCAGTCTGGCTTTCGTAAAGGTTTCTCCACAAGCATCGCACTCACCGATATGGTGGACATCATAGCTTCCAAATTGGAAGGAGACCTCTAGGTGGGTGCAGTGTTCATGACTTTATCAAAGGCTCTTGATACTGTGGCCCATGGGCTACTGGGGGAGCGATTAGTTGAGATTGGACTAGCTAAGGAGACGTGGCTGGTTTGCTTCTTATTTGCAAAATAGAACTCAACAGGTGTATGTAGATGGTCAGCTATCTGATAAAGCTCTGGTTCAAAGAGGGGTGTCCCAGGGCTCCATCTTGGGGCCCACATTATTTTAATCTATATAAATCACTTACCTGATATTGCTAACTATTCAAACATATGCTTATATGCTGATGACACCTTGCTGATTGCTAGTGGTAAAACCTCCGAGAGTTTGGCAAGCAAACTCACAAGCAGACTTTACAGGGCTGTGTTCATGGTTGTCAGATTCAGGACTGATATTAAATGATAAGAAAAGAAAACTAATGCTATTTCACAAAGGTGGTAAAAAGATAGGTAAAAGTAAATATGAGGTGAAAATAAAAACAGCAAAAAATGAAACCTTAGCCCAGGTGTCCGAATATAGATACCTGAGCATCTGGATTGATGAAAGTTTGAAATTTGATTACCATATACTGTATGAGATACAGTAACAAAAATAAATAAAAGGTTGGGGACATTTAGACGGTCTAGTTTTTGTATAAATAAACATATGAGAGTAACTATAGTAAATCAACGTCTTCTTCTTCCTGTCCTTGAATATGGGAACTACGTATACGGCCTTGTAACTAAAGGAATGTTAGTCAAAATTGATACTATTTATAACCATATGGCAAGATTCATATTGAGGAAGGATTACAGAACCCATCACTGGTACTGTACCTCTATGAGGAACCTGGATAGCTCTCACAGGAAAATAAAAGAAAGATATCATGGGCTGCACAGATTCATAAAGTACTGCAACTAAGTCAGCCTACATATTTATATGATAAATTGGGAAGGAAAACATATCAGTAAAACTTACGAAATATAAATTTGAGAAATTTCACATTTTCAAAGTTTATAAATAAGTTTAGCAATATGAGGTTTCCACTGATCACAATTACATTATGGAACTCCATAAAACATGTAACAAATAAAATATATAAAGATACAAAATCTTTCATAACTGATTTAAAATTGGAATTAAGTGCATATTGCAAGTGTAATGGTTACATTAATCCAGTTGACCCAAACACTCTCATTGTTTCCAATTGAATGTATTGTGTTAGATTTTCTTATGGTAAATGTATTTATAGAATTGTATTACAGTATAATGGATGTTTGTCTATTGTGTCTTTGTAATTTTGTTATAACAAATCAGTCACATGACCATCTTGTAATTAGGACTGCGGTCCTAATGATGTTAATATATCATCAATTTTCCTGTCTAGAAATGAAGATTTTTACTACTACTACTACTTACCACTACTTCTACCACAAACAGATAAATGATTTACATTACTGAACAATCTTCTTTTTGGGATCTTGTCCTGTCCTAGTACCTCTGGCTTGTGAGGCTGTGAAGGTGACATGACTACCCAGGGGGGCATAAGACTAGTAGCCCAGTCAAACTGGAATACTCTCTGATAACTGGGATCCCTGACCAACAACTGGGATTATTAGCTAAATACCATTGTCCTCCGGGGAAATAAAATACCTTGAGGATTTACAGTTAACTAAACCTCAACAGCTCCTCTGCCAAAGTGGGTGGGGGCATCACAACATGGGGGTTACCCAAGGCGCTTACTGGGTCCAAGAAGCCTAGATAGAAATACTGCTAGTTTGGGTTCATGGTGTGGGGGGGGAGGAGGGCACCCCTTTATACATACTTGTACTTGTCCTAGTGGACGGGTGCTCAGCTCCTGTACCTCTGGTTACCTAAGAGCAGGGCCACTGGAAAATTGTGAAAAAAGTTACCCAAAATTGTGGAGCATTTAGCAAAAATTACAGAAAATTGCGGGGGTTCGACTATAGACCCTGAGTGCTTCACAATAAATCTTTTAATGTTTTCTGCAGCATATATTAGTCAGTATAAATTGCTATAGGAATATACTGACACCTGAATATGTTTAAAACATAAAGAAAAGTTTATGTTCCTAAAAAGAATACTAAACTGACAAGCTATCATAAGCGTTGCCTGTCTTCCAAAATTTAAAAGCATCTGCCTCATACAGTGCTAAATAGAATCTATAAAGTGAGACACAGCAAATCAATATTAAATAAAGCCACAAAAAATATTTTTTTTTTGTTTCTGGCTGTAGAATAATGTAGCCTAATCAACAGCTGTTTACAGTGAACATAGAAACATGGAAACATAGAAACATAGACTTTGACGGCAGATAAGGACCACTTAGCCCACCCAGTCTGCCCATTTCCCTATCTACTGGATAAGCTGCAGATTCTAGTTAACCAACAGCCTACTTCCTGCCACCCCCCACTACAATTGCCTTGTGTCTGTCCCATGCATGTTCGAATTCCCCCACTGTTTTAGCCCTAACAACCTCCCCAGGAAGGCAGTTCCACGCATCCACCACTCTCTCTGTGAAAAAAGATTTCCTCAGACACCCCTGAGCTGTCCCCCCCTCTATCTTTAAATTGTGTCCCCTTGTTCTTACATATCTCTTTTTCTGAAAGATGCTACCCTCCTGGACTTTGTTGATTCCCTTAAGGTACTTGAACATTTCTATCCTGTCCCCCCTGTCCCTCCTTTCATCAAGGGTATACATATTAAGCTCTCTCAGTCTCTCTTCATATGATTTCTGATGCAGACCCTACACCATTTTAGTTGCCCTCCTCTGGACTGCTTCCATCCTGTCTATGTCCTTGTGTAGATGAGGTCTCCAAAACTGCACACAGTAATCCAGATGGGGCCTCACCAACTGTCTGCACAGAGGGATAACCACTTCCCTTTTTCTACTTGTGATGCCCCTTCCTATGCATCCCAGTATCCCCCTGGCTCTCCTCACTGACTTCTCACATTCCTTACCCACCTTTAGATCATCCGATATGACTACCCCCAAGTCCAGTTCCATTTTTGTTGTTGGTAGTACCTCCCCTGCTATTGTGTACTCTTCTCCTGGGTTTTTGTTTCCAAGGTGCATTGCTTTGCACTTCTTTGCATTGAATCTAAGTTGCCATATGTCTGACCATTCCTCCAACCTTGCCAAGTCCCTTCTCATCTTTTCTGCCCCCCCTTGTGTATCAACTCTGTTACAGATCTTTGTATCATCTGCAAAGAGGCATACCTTTCCCTCCAGACCCTCTGCAATGTCACCTATAAAGATGTTAAAGAGGACTGGACCCAGTACTGAGCCCTGAGGTACTCCACTAGTAACCCCCCTTTCTTCAGAATGTGTGCCACTCACTATTACCTTCTGTGTCCTGTTGTGCAGCCAGTTTGCAACCCATGCTACCACCCTAGGACCCACTCCCAAGCTGGCTAACTTGATTATTAATCTTTTGTGCAGGACTGTGTCAAATGCCTTGCTAAAGTCTAGGTAGATCATATCCACAGCCCCTCCCTGGTCTATTACTTTGGTCACCCAGTCAAAGAAATCTATTAGATTCGTCTGACATGAACTTCCTGCTGTAAATCCATGCTGCTTTGGGTCCTGTGCCCCGCTGGCCTCTAGGTACTCAACAATTCTTTCTTTCAGAAGTGATTCCATCATTTTCCCTTCCACTGAGGTCAAACTTATGGGTCTGTAGTTTCCTGCTTCTGCCTTGCTCCCACTTTTGTGAAGGGGAATCACATCTGCCCTCCTCGTGCTCTGCCAACTATCCACCCACTTTGGTACAAGAAAAACATAAGCAGATAGAGTGGCGAATAATTGAGTTTTAGTAAAATGTTGTTAAAGTGTTTAATGGTCATAAATTGTACTGTAGGAACCGTACACTATTTCTGAAATCACATATTTAAACTTTAAATCTGGGGGTTATTGGGGCTGGCAGTATAATCTAGAGGTTAGAGTAACAAACTGTGAATGAGATGACGACATCTAGCACACCTGGGTTTGATTCCTACAGTCTTCACTTGCATACTGTGTGATTCTGAACCAGTCACTTAACCTCCTTAGTGCTCCTGGGTTGTATCTGAAAATAGGCACTTGTGCCTAGTGGGCCATATGCAGTTACCATAAAATTTTAAAAAATACCAATATATTTTTACAGCATTGTACAGTAGTCAGGGTACCCTGTAATTTACCTTTGTTTTACTCTGGCTGCAGTGATTTTGTTTAAAGATAACTGTTCAGATACATTTTGTGTTTTATAAGCTTGTTTATAGACTTTAGTCAGGTTTTTATTGTAGTCTTTGCATGTGAGCATTTAGATGGTAGATTGCTAAGAGTGAGAGCACTGTTAGCAACTAGCTTATTCAAGTTTAAAATTGGCAGGGCATTCAAAAATCCTCATCTGTTTGAATCAAAACTAGTCTGAATGAAAGTATGCTCACAAAGAAAAAATTGCCCTGCCACTTACAAAAAGGCTTCATAGTTAGCACCCCATTTAAGTGAATGGGATAATTTGCACCTTTTCTCCCATCTTTTATTTCAGTCTGTTTGGCAACAAAATATTTTCTGATAGACTGCTTCAACACAAAACAAATGTTAAGTGTTTAAGTGTACTTATGCTTGGCCAGTGGATTTTGAAATCAAACAAGCAAGGATTCAAAAGAAATCAGTGTCACATAAAACCCTTGACCTACCTTGCACTGCATTGTTTCGGCCAAACCCAAGACTGCATGCAAAATTGTCAACATATTTGAGAGTATTTTATTTATAGGCAGACTGGATGGGCCTCTTGGTCCTTATCTGCTGTCAACTTCTATGTTTAAAATGTTAATACTTTTTACACAGTTCAATACAAAAACTCAAAAATTGCAAGAAATTGCGTAACATGTTAGTTTTTGCAGAAAATGGTGAAAATTGCGGATTCCGCAAACAAATTGCAGGCACAATTTTCCAGTGGCCCTGCCTAAGAGATATTATTGAGGTACAGTTCTTAGCCAGGGCCAATGTATTTAAACTATTCTGCCAGGTGGGAGAGGGGGCCCTTAGATTTTGCCTGGCTCATCCTGCTCTCCATGTTATTCCTTGCAATCTCTTAACCTTGTGAGACTGTTTTTATTATTATACCAAAAGCTGGTTAGCCTATGCTCCAGTTATACCAATACTGGGACCCACAATAGCAGTTTAAGCCATATGGACCTTGCTATTTGCTTTATGTCTCGCCTTGACAAACACCCAATTCATGACCATGCCAGTTATGTCAGGGGATTAGTCATCAACTAACCATGAGCTGACTGGATCAGCTAAACCTTATGTAGAATGTTAATGCTCTTTTACCAGGGAGTATGAGACAAAGAGGCAGGATCAGGACTGGGTCTATGGCCCTTGGTGAGAAGAGAGGATGGGAGGACTCTTACTGTCAGGGTCTTACTTTACCAGTGCTACCCACAGGCCCTCAGCTTAGTCCCAGTGCTTGAAAGCCCCCCTCCCCAGTATCCCTCCATCTAAACATCCTGTGGTGGAGTTAGGCTACACCCTTGGGTGTGACTGATGGACCACTTTTCTATCTCCTTATTTCCTAGCAACAGCTACTGCTTTTCTCTTTGCTTTTCTTTTTCCCGCCTACCCCAGGTTGGCCACCTAGTGCAGCTCTTTACTTTCCCTACTAAACGTCCTACTAGTTTTCTCTTTTCATTCTTTTTCCATTTCCATCCATCCATCCAGTCCCTGGAATCATGCCAAACACCCAGAGAGGTGTTGTGTAAAGTGCAAAAGTGTATTTTGTGTACAAAAATCATGAAGGCTATTTTAAATAGGAATGAATACAGTTAGTAAAGCCTTTTTAAAGAAAAGAGTCAGAAGTCATATAAAACAATAATAATGTCATGATTAGTACAGTTATAAGAAATCTTAAAGGTATTTTCATAAATTCACATTATAAACTTGTTACTGTAGAAGGTCCTATGTATAAAAGAGCTTAGTCAATGTGGATCAGAGATATAGAAAGTCAATATCTGTGGATATAAACACTCTACCTTTAACTGAACTAGGAAATCCCCTGACACAATCCCTTCCCCCTTGGTTTTGAAACATGTCCAGACATGTAAGGGCTCAGTCAGGTGACCCTACCAAAAAGATATAAAAACCTTTGCACAGAGTTTATTTTAGTTTAGCCCAGTGGGGTTCAGCCCTGAGATAGAGTGGAGAGAGGTTCTACTGCTACTGTAGACAAGCTGTTGAATGCAGAAGAGAAGGATCTTAGGAGCTCTAATATCCAGGACTGTATTATGGGAGAAACTACTGATGTTAAGTAGTGATTTTCTTTGCAATTGTTTTGTAGCCATTTATTATTTTTTGAACTTTTGAAAAATAAATATCACACCAAGGTGTGTTTTAAACCTGTAAATTTGCCTCATCTGAAGTTTATTCTCACACGCTCTGACACATCCCCTGCAAGAAAAGACTTAAAGGGACACTGTGAGCTTTACTCCTTCGCTTTTTGTCTGATCCAAAAAATGCACACACCGATTAAATATTCACTTCAGAAACCCCCCATATGGTTGATATAAAAGTATATTTACCATGTTTTTCATTTTCTGCCTTAATTTCTATCCATCCATCCCGACTGAAAGTGCCCCGCGTCCCGGAAGCACATCCAAGTTGGGAAAAAAGAATAATAATACGGCGCCTTATGTTGTACAAAAATGCTGCTGCCATCTCCCACGACAAACCGAGCACTGCGAGTACTAAAAGTTCCTATTTTAAATCCGAGCTGAAATCCTGGACATGCATGCCAATTGCACACTCTTGCGCATGTGCGGGATCTTTGTCCATGACTCTCGAGCGCATGCCTGGGATTTCAGCTCAGATTTAAAATAGGAACTTTTAGTACTCATGAGTGCTCTGTTTATCATGTGAGATGGCAGCGCATTTTTGTACAACATACAAGCCTTGATTTATTCTTTACTGACACAATGTTAAAACTGAAAGTTCATGAATGCTGCCCTGCCAGACCCACGTTCCCAACCTGGTTGTGCTTCCGGGACATGGGGCACTTTCGGTCAGGATGGATGAATAGAAATTAAGTCAGAAAATGAAAAACATGTTAAATATACTTTTATTTCAACCATACGGGGTGTTTCTGCAGTCAATATTTAACTGGTGTGTGCAAAGTGGTGCATTTTTTGGATCAGGCAAAAAGAGAAGGAGTAAAGCTGACAGTGTCCCTTTAACACTTATCTGACTTGTGGTCCATTGGTCAGTTCTTGGTGTCTGGAGACAATGTCGCTAGTTCCAGAAGCCTCTGGTTGATTGGCAGTGTCTCTTCTGTGGCCTGGAGGTTCACTTCTGTGCTGTTGCTTGCTGCTGAATCTGACTGTGCTCTGAGGCCTGCTTTGACCACAGAGGTCCAATATTCAGTGGTAGCTGCTCCAAAGTCATGGCCTTCACAAACATCATAGCTGTCTTCCATGTCCTCAGGCTGATAGGTTGATCAGGTAGACAGAGGAGAGTACTTTTCTTAGTGAAATCAATGCTTACCACCATCAGCTCACCCTCCTCGACATAGGCTCTGGTGTTCTGGCTGTCCCTTCTGTCCCTCTCGAGTGGATGCAACCTCTGATTGTGTCTAACTGCCTGAAGCCTCTTCTTGGTGCAAACCAAGAGGGACCCATTGTCCAGAAAGAACTCCTTTCCCACTGTGGGTCCATTCCTCTCCTGAAGCCCGCCCGGCCCTGGACCTCTATTGTGACCCCCTTCTGTTGTGTCCCTCATCCTTGGTCTTGACTCCTCTCTCTGGAATTCTCTCACTGTTCGGGGCTAAGTGCACTGTATAAAATCCATTGCAGCTTCTGGGGACTCAAATAATAGCAGAGTCATTATAGATAATCCACATAGTTACTGGATACTTGATGAAGAACATCACTCCCAAGTTGTGTAACAGGCGCTTATTATCTGTGTACTCCCATCGGTGGTCTAACCAGTCTTTTGAATAATCTTGAAAAATAAGAATCTTGTGCAACTGCCATTCCAATGAGCCCATTTTCCTTGCCCTGGCTTGGATGTGTTCTTTCTGTGCAAAGTTCAGAAACTGGGCCAGAATAGGCTGCCACTTTTCTCCCTGTTTAGGCCTGGGCTGCAAGGAGTGGTGGGCCCTTTCTATGATAAAACAGGTGTCTATTGGTAGGTTTAGGATTTTTGGGAGTCTTTTTGCAGGAAGCTTACTGTATTCCCCTACTTCACCCCTTCTGGCATGCCAAGGAACCACAAATTGTTGTGGCGGCTCCTATTTTCTATGTCATCTACTTTAGCCCATAGTGACTGGATGGCCTGTTTCTGGTTTTGGACTGTGTTTGTTAGCTCCACTATAGCAGTATCATGACTTGCTATTCTTCATTCTGAGTGAAAGATGCATACATCAAGTTGATGTAGAGCTAGCGTAGTATTATTAGAGGCTATTGTAACCTCTGACATCTGTTTTAGGAGTGCAGCGAATGTAGCGCTGACTGTCTTTGGGTCCATTTCATTCTGTGCTGGCTCCGCCATATGGTCAGTGGGTGCACTCTGATTATATTGTTCCTCCCTTGTTCCTCCTTCCACTGAGGATAGAGGTTTTTGGATGTAAGTATTCCAGCGATATTACTTATTCAGCTCTGATCACTCCATTCCTCTTTGGCAGACTGTAAATCCAAGTTGCGTGCTATATTAAATCCTCAGTTGAGTGAGCAATTGAATTAATCCACCATCTTGGACAGAGCAAAGCCACACACAAACCTCCCCCCACACTTTTGCCAGTTTTACTGAACTGTTGTCTGCTGCTTGTTGAACCTTTTCCTCACTGGTCAACTGCTACATCTATTGTGCTGTTTTATCTTGTAGTCTACTGCTTTACCTGTGTTGATACCCACCATACAGTATTTCACTGTTTTGAGGCTTCCCCTGTTTAGAAGTTACCCTGAATAAAAGCACATATGAAAAAATAAGTTTATTAATAGAAGTTGCCCTGATTTGAAGCTGCTGCTTCTAAAGCGGGCAGTTTGAAAATTATGGAATAATCAGTACATTTGATATTTAGTACATTTTGGATACCAGCTCTGTGCTTTGCCAGTAGATGTAAGCTACAATATTTGAACAGTTGGACACTAAATAAAATACAGGCAATTTCCATTCAACTGACTTTCCTCTGCATTCTCTGGTCAGTGTTTCCGGGACCATGTGGGTTACTCTAGAGAGTAGAGTGCCAGCCAGTGAAACATACTGTGAAACATGCCAGAAAGGAGCAGACAAGCAGCTGTAGAAAATAATAAAAAAATAAACTGTTTCCATTCCTCCATTCTGTTTGGACTTCAGCGTATTTAGGCAGAGACAACTACCAGTATAACTAACACCAACCACATGGTTAAGGAGCAATGTACTTACTGAGGAATTTCTTAGTGTACAGGCATATGCCCACATGATTTAGTGCACCTTGAAAAGCTAGATGTCAAGCCAAAATTTGTGTTGGAAAACTAAGAAAACTAAAGATTCAGTTGTGTGAAAAGCTGAAAAAATTATGCTTCTGACAGTCAGCTGGCAGCTTATCAATTAAAGCTGCCCCTGAATAGTAGCAGTCCCCATTTAGAAGCCATGGCTTAAAATAGAAAAATGTAATAGAAGCTTCTGAATGGTGAAATATGGTATTTGCTTTGTGGTTTTGGCTCATTACCTTGGTTTATTCACCTCATATGCTATTTCATTTAATATTGTTGCATTTCTGTTTATTAGCCTGTTTTGGAGTTTTGTACTACAGTGGGGTCTTATTATCATTGTGCTTTGTTCAATCACAGTAGTCTCTGTATAGCCAGTTACCTTCCTCTTCCCTTCAGCCATAAGATGTTCCTGGCCCTATACTGCTTGCTGCATTTTTCCCATCTCCTCCTTCTACCTCTTCTCCCTCTCCCTCCCTCTCCCCTCCTCCTCCCATCCCCATCTAACTGCCTTTCACTCATCCCCTCTGTCCACCTACCCCATGATCTGCCTTCCTTTTTCTCTTCCTCCCTTCCTTCCTATTCACCCTGATCTCCTACCTTTCCCCATCCTTAACCTGGAGTTCCTCCACTGTGTACACCTTTTCTCTTGCTGCCCCTCCTCACCTTGCTCTCCTTCCCACTCCAAGGGTACGAAGCTCCACCTCATCCTTCTCCTCATTCTCCTCCTCCTCCTCCTTCTCTCTCTGGTAACATGGAGCCCAATCCTGGACCCCCTCCCTTCCCCCCTCTGCCACCTCCAAGGTCCTCAGAGTCTTCCATCTAAATGCTAGGAGCATGCTACCAAAACTTGACCTCCTCTCTGTTTGGCTACAGTTACACGCTCCTGATCTCCTATGTATCACAGAGTCATGGCTATCTTCCATGATTCCCGACCATTCCTGATTACCATCCTTTCAGACTGGATAGGGGTAAATGTGATGGAGGGGTGTCCATTTACATTTGCCAGAGTTTGACATGCACTGTGGCTAGCAAGGAGGTTATTCCCTCTTCCCTTAAATAACTTTTAGTCAAACGCTCTTTCCCTTCTCAGTACTTATTTTTAATGGAGTTCGTTACATCTCTTCTAATAATTCTCACTCTTACCTGGTAGACTCCCTTTCCACCATTGCTTCTTTTTCCTCCACAGGTGAACTCATCCTCCTCAGGGACTTCAATATTAATTGGATTTGCTCATCCACCTATTGTTCACAAGACCAAGTCACTTAGTTTGACTCAGGTTATTTCAGAGTCCACCTGGCTCAATCACCACTCTGCCAACCATTCCCTATTGGACTGGGTTCTAACCTCCCACCCCCACCGAATTGTGGCTGCTGGTATTTTGCCAGATGCCTTTAGTGACCACTGTATGACCTTTTGTGTCAGAAAAATCCGATTCCCTCCCCTCGCTTCCTAAATATATCTTGCTAGGTCTCTCCGGTCACTAAATATTGAAGTTCTACTAAGCGTCCTTACTGCTACTGACTGGTTTGACATCCTCACTGCCATATATATATATATATATATATATATATATATATATATATAAATATATTGCCTTTGCTCCTTTTCATTCCAAATATTTCACTGTCTGGGACCTGAACAGCCCTCTCAGGAAACTCAGAGTGAAAACATTCCACCATCCCTGGATTACCTCTGATATCATAGACTTGTGTAAGTCACGGGACCATGCTAAGGCTCATTACAAATTACCCCTCTTCTCCTCTGACCTCATTTGCTACAGGGCTCTAAGGAACAATTGCACTAAGACTCCCGGACAGCTAAATCACAATATTTCAAAACCAAACTCCAGTCAAACCTAAATTCCCCGTCTAAATTTCAGAAGGCTATACACCCTCCCTTTTTGACCCCCCCGCCCAGTCAGCCCCCCTCATTCTGGTGGAAAATGGTTCACCTGTGTTTGATCATGCCTCTGTTTTGGCTCTCTTTAACATGTTCTTCACAACCTGTGCCCATTCATTCTCCTCCACTACTAACTCCTCCCACCCTCTACTCCTCACTTCCCCATACCCCTCCAGGTGACCACTTCCTCCCTGTCATCATCCATGAAACCCTACTTACCCTTCCCTCCCTCCCTCAACCCAAGAAAGTCTAGTCCAGATGGTCTTGACACTAAGTTACTACACCTCTCAGCTCCTGCTGTTGCAGCTCTCTTTACTCACCTGCTTAACCTTTTCTTCACTCTCTGCACTGTTTCCCAGTCTTGGAAGATGGCCAAAGTTATTCCTCTTCACAAAGGGGATGGCTCATCTTCTCCTGGTAACTATCATCCCATTTCCATCCTCTCCTCCCTCTCTAAACTGCAACACAAACTGGTCTACACCAAACTCCTCGATTCCTTCTCATCTACTAACGTCCTATCACCATTCCAGTCTGACGTCTGGAAGCACCATTCAACAGTCTCCTCACTGCTGCATGTCACTGATGCCATCTTCTCTGTGATGAACCAGGGGCTCATTACTATAACAATTTTTGTGAACCTGGCTAAAGCCATCTACTCTGTGTCCCACCACTTCTTCTGGATAAGTTATGAAATGCTGGCCTCTCTGCCTCTCCTGTTGCTTGGTTCAACTCTTACCTAACCGGCTGTCTAAAATTGGTTTAGGTTGGTACCAGTCTGTACTGTATACAGTATGCACTTATTCACAGCTCAGTCAGTGGCCAACCATGGTGGTGAGAGGAGGGCAGAGCTGGTCTCTGGATGGAGGTCAGGTTGGAGGGGAGCAGGTGGTTGGTCACTACCTGACAGAGTGAGGTGGTGGGGGGTCTACTAGATCACCAGGGTTATGTTTTTCTGTATTTCAATAGCTTGGCAGAAGGCACCAGGAGAAAGGACTGCTGTGTGACTGAACTTCTCTACTGGGACTAAAGTAGAAGAACTTTTGTATTTGGACCTTTAATTTAGGGTAAAAAAACTAACATACAAAACAAAAAAAAAGTGTGTGTTTGGGTTAACTGAACTGAATGGGTAACTGAAAATTCATCTAGGTGTAAATCTCAGGTGACTGAAAGGACTTAACTGCTGTGAGGTTTAAATTACTTGTAGAAAGATCTGGTAAGTAGGGGGAGTGGCTTAGCTAGAAGGAAGCTACATTTAAAGACTGCCTTAGAAAGTTTCAGCTAATAGCTTGGCAGAAGGCACCAGGAGAAAGGACTGCTGTGTGACTGAACTTCTCTACTGTGACTATATTGCCCTCCTTCCCTCCCCTCCACCCTCCCACCCAAAGCTAGTTCTATTTTTATAGGCACAGGATTTGACTGACAACAGGAACTTCCTGTTTAGGGGCAGGAAGTGATTAATCACAGAACCACCAAGGACCCACCATCCTAGAAGGGCAAGAGTAGCTCTCTGGCCCCTCTAGCTGCTGGAGGTCTGCCTCTGAACAAGTAAGTGGTCTACTGAGAAATATAGGATATTCTTGTCTCAGAACAGGACAATCAGAGCTTAAAGGCACACAGGCAGAAAGTAAGGAGAGAGAGAAAAAACAGAGGAAAGAGTAAGGATTGCAAACAGTTAAGGGGCCAGAAATAAGACATGATTGGAGTGGTGCAGTGCAGTGGCTGTGGAGCAGCAGTCTCCGGGAGATTTTCTGGAGATGTGGTGTTGTCCCATCTGCAGGCACCTCTCTGGGCTGAGGGAGGTTGCTCATCTCCAGGCTGAGTTGGCCAGGATTGTAGAACTCCTCTTCCATCCAGGACCACCAGTGCCACTGCCGTTGCATCAGAGGTTGCCAAGAAAGAGGAGCGGTTGGACCACAGTGGGCTCAGGAGGGTGAGGGTTGTGGAACAGAGGCATCCCTCCAGTTGTACTCTCCACAATTCCTATGCCATTCTGGCAAAGTGTGGTTCCTCTGTGGAGGCACCTACAGTGAAGACCAAGGAGGATGTTGGGAACCTCCACAAAGGAGACCCACAGGAGGGTGGCAGGGGACCCTGCAGGGGAAGGAAACAACTCCTGGTGGGGGACTCCATTGTTAGAAAGGTAGCACTGGGCAAGGAAGGGGAGAGGGAGGTAAGGTGCCTGCCTGGTGCCATGGCTTGGAGGGACAGGGAGCGAATCCTCAGGATTGCTGGAGCAGCTGCACAGGGGAGGGAGCTGGATGTCATTGTCCACCTAGGGACAAATGACCTGGCTAAGAAAGGGATTAGAGAAGTGCAGGAAGAGTTTGTGGAATTGGGGAGGGGCCTTAGTCAAGTAACACGCACGGTAACCTTCTCGGAGGTGCTACCCATCTATGGCATAGGAGGCTAGGGTGTTCTGTACCATGGGATTCAATCAGTGGTTGAAAAACTGGTGTGGAGCTCAGGGATTTGGCTTCATTGGGGACTGGGGGTCCACCTGGAGTGATGCAAGCCTATACTGGCATGATGGGCTGCATCTGTCCGCGAGGGGAACCAGGATCCTAGATGATAGGTTTAAATGCTTCATTGGCAAGCTTTTAAACTAGCCAAGGGGGGAGGCACTGGAAAGGAGCAGGAAAATCCTAGCCCCCAAACAATAACGGTAGTAAGTGTGGCAAACACCAACATGGAGGTGTCGATAGGAGAGGGCAGAGGTAAATGGAGAAAGTGACAAAGGCAAGAAGGACAGGGATGGGGCAAAGGGGTAAGGCCATCAGGAAATGGAGGGTAATGAGTACCAATGCCCGTAGTCTGGGCAACAAGCTCCCTGAGCTGGTGGCCTTAATGGAAGAAGGATGCCTGGATATCGTAGCAGTCACAGAAACATGGTACACAGAGAACCATGACTGGTATGTTAACATACCAGGGTACATAACTACAGGAGAGACAGGCAGGGAGAAGAGGGAGGAGTAGCTCTCTATGTAAAGGAAGGGATAAAAGCAACTGAACAAAAGAGTAAACAGGGAGGAGGAGGCACTGTGGGTCACCTGGAGACTGGAAAGGCACCATAATCCGCTTTGGGGTTGTGTACAGACCCCATGTCAGGAAGGAATGGACAAGGATATGATGGAAGGCATTCTTAGAATGGCAGAGAAAGGGGAGATACTGTTGATGGGAGACCTGAATATGCCAGATGTTAACTGGAGCACATTTGCTGCAGCCACATCCAAAAACAGGGCCATTCTTGACACCCTACAGGTGGCAGGCATTGAGACAACTAGTTTGGAACCCACTCATGAGGGAGCAGTCTTAGACCTCGTACTCTCAAATGGGGGGCAGTGAGAGGATCTCAGATCTAGAGTGGGTTGCCATCTGGGGACAAGTGACCATCAAACAGTGTGGTTCATGTTAAACTCAGCTACTGAGTCAAGCCATACAAAAGTGAGGGTACTGGACTTTAGGAGGGCTGACTTTGGCAAGATGGGAGAGTGCCTCAGAAAAACACTAACAAACAGGCTAGAAGGAGGTGTGGAGCAACAATGGGGAATTATCAAAACTGCCATCACAGAGGCAACAAGCCTTTGTGTGAAGCAAATAAACAAATCAAAATGAAAGAAAAAGCCACTATGGTTCTCAAGAGAGGTGGCTCTGAAAGTCAGGAAGAAAAAGATAGCATTCTGGAAGTATAAGGAAACACAGAAGGAGCAGGACAGAGAGCTGTACCAGTTAAGGCAGAAAGAAGCAGGGAGGGAAGTCAGAATAGCAAAGGCCCAAACTGAGGAAAAGATAGCCAACTCAGTTAAGAAGGGGGATAAAACCTTTTATAGGTACATCAGCGAGTGTAGAAAGACAAAGGGAGGGATAGTGAGGCTGAATAGAATGAACAGTGGGTGGGCAGGGGACAGTGAAAAATAGGAATACTGAGCGAATATTTCTGCTCAGTATTCAAAAAGAGGAAGTGCCTAATCCAATTAACAGAAGCAGTCTTGATAGGAAGTCGATCCAGTCCTTTCACAGAAGAAAGGTTCTGCAAGACTCCTAAAACTGAAGGTGGACAAAGCAATGGGTCCTGATGGAATTCACCCAGAATTCTAAAAGAATTAAGGAAGGAACTAGTGAAACCACTGGCTACTCTTTTAATAAATCATGGGAGGATGGTGTGGTACCCGAGGACTGGAGGAAGCGGATGTAATTCCCCTTCACAAAAGTGGGACCAAGACACAGGCAGGAAACTACAGACCTGTCAGTCTGACCTCTGTGGTAGGGAAAGTGATGGAGTCACTTCTGAAGGAAAGAACAGTTGATTACCTAGAGGTCAGTGGAGTACAGGATCCAAGGCAGCATGGGTTCACAGCGGGAAGGTCATGTCAGATGAATCTAATAGATTTCTTTGACTGGGTGACCAAAGAAGTAGACCAGGGAGGGGCTGTGGACATGGCCTACCTAGACTTTAGCAAGGCATTTGACACAGTCCCACACAAGATTATTAGTCAAATTAACCAGCCTGGGAGTGGGTCCCAGGGTGGTAGCCTGGGTAAAACATTGGCTGAACAACAGGATACAGAAGGTAATTGTAACTGGAGTCCACTCTGAAGAAAGGGCGGTTACCAGTGGGGTACCGCAGGGTTCAGTATTGGGTCCAGTCCTTTTTAATGTCTTCATCAGTGACATTGCAGAGGGACTGGAAGGAAAAGTATACCTTTTTGCAGATGACACAAAGATCTGCAACAGGGTAGATATACAAGGAGGCGTGGAAAGGATGAAAAGGGACTTGGCAAGGTTGGAGGAATGGTCAGACATATGGCAGCTAGGATTCAATGCAAAAAAGTGCAAAATAATGCACCTGGGAAACAAGAACCCAGGGGAAGAATACACAGTGGGTGGGGAGGTAGTAACAACAACAAAACAGGAAAGGGACCTGGGGGTAATCATATCAGATGACCTTAAGGTTAGCAAGCAATGTGAGAAGGCAGTAGGGAGGGCCGGGGGTATACTGGGATGTATAGGGAGAGGCATCAGCAGCAGAAAACAGGAAGTTGTTATCCCTCTGTACAGACAGTTGGTGAGACCCCATCTGGAATACTGTGTCCAATTCTGGAGACCCCATCTCCTAAGGACATAGACAGGATAGAGGCAGTCCAGAGGAGGGCAAATAAAATGGTGCAGGGTCTGCAAGAGAAGCCGTATGAGGAGAGACTAAGGAGCTTAATATGTATACCCTTGAGGAAAGAAGGGAGAGGGGGACATGATAGAAACTTTCAAGTACCTCAAGGGAATCAACAAAGTCCAAGAGGTAGCATCTTTCAGAAAAAGACTTGCAAGAACAAGGGGACACAATTTAAAGATAGAAGGAGGCGGTTCAGGGCAATGTGAGAAATATTATTTCACAGAGAGGGTAGTGGA
Organism: Neoceratodus forsteri; assembly: GCA_016271365.2. Classification (NCBI taxonomy): domain Eukaryota; kingdom Metazoa; phylum Chordata; order Ceratodontiformes; family Ceratodontidae; genus Neoceratodus; species Neoceratodus forsteri. The sequence continues at coordinate 353,514,077 of CM028130.1, read as the reverse complement.
TGCATGGAACAGCCTTCCTGAGGAAGTTGTGGGGTCTAAAACTGTGGGAGAATTCAAGAATGCATGGGACAGACATAAGGCAATTCTTGTGGGGGGCAGGAAGATATAGCCTGTTGGTTAACTAGGATCTGCGGCCTATCCTGTAGGTAGGAAAATGGGCAGACTAGATGGGCCTAGCGGTCCTTATCTGCCGTCAAAGTCTATGTTTCTATGTTTCTATGTTTCACAGGATAGGGATTGGGGATGGGTAGGGACCACTAGACTACCAGGGAATGTTGAGAAAAAAACACTGGGAGGGTGATCGGAGTTATTGGAAAGGGGGAGGGACCACTAGACTACCAGGAAATATTTTTTTGCATAACAGGACTGTGATCGGACATCGGGGAAGGGACCACTAGACTACCAAGAAATATTATTTTGAATAATGGAGCGGCGATCGGACATCAGGGGAGGGACCAATAGACTACCAGGAAATATTTATTTGACTAATAGGATGGTGATAAGACATTAGGGAAGGGGGAAGGACCACTGAACTACCAGGGAACATATTTGTTTTACTATGGGGATGGCGATCGGAGAGGTGGGAGGGACCACTGTACTGCCAGGGACACAGTGTTGTGGGTCGTGGATGCCTTGCACAACCTCCAACTACCACTAGGGTTGCACAGAGGTTTGTTTTTTTTAATTAAGAGGAGGTTTTCTTCTGAGGTATTTCTCCACACAAGGGAACCCTGCAAATGGCCCTTGCTTGGAGAAAATGCTTCATGAATGGGACTATGTGGAAATGCAGGTCTTCTCCCCCTCATTTGCATTGCAGCCCCCTCAAACCTTTGCCCCGTCGCAAGCCCACTTTGTGGGTACAAACTTGGCTTTTCTGAATACCACTATGGCGCAACAACTGTTTGTGCCGCGCAAATGGGATTTGCACCAGAGCAAAGCTTTGTGAATCTGGACCCATAGGTCAAAATACTGTACTCTACTGGTGGCATTGCAGTCATTATCATGACTAATTATGACAAGGGTGCAGTATAGTTGGATATGACTTCAAATGGGGAATAAGAAACAAGGGTAGATAAACTGTAAGGAATTCAGTTCGGTTTTCATACAAATTTCCTCAGTAATGACAGGAAGGAGAAATCAAAGACAGTATACTGTATGTAGTATTAGCCAAAAAGTACCTAAATAGTAAATTTTTTAAATGTTTTTACTGATGGGTGTGCAGCTTTTTTTCTGAAACTTAGGTTTATTTAATAAACCGAATTTGATATACACGAGGAAGTTAAATAAGATACAATCAGTATTCTTATTAATAAGGTGAAAGAAGAGAAAATCTCCATTAAAATACAACATCTAGATAAAAAAGAAATAGAAATCCCAAGAAATGAAACAACAACAACAATAGCCTCAAGAGGATAACTTACAAGATAAAAATAACAAGTCAGTGTACAAAAAATACCCACAGACCTACTCCCTCAAATCCATTTACAATAAATACTCCATTGTCTAAGCATATTGCACTCAAATCTAGATACATCAAGGTCCCAGAACCCAAAATATCAACAGGGAAATAGTTCAGATTGTACCTAAAGATTTGTACCAGCACTATACTTAACAATAAACTTGCGTTTATTCATGCAAGAAAAATGACCGTTTATGTAAAGTAGTGCCCCGGTCACACCTGAAAATTAGCCTTGACTCAGTGTATCTTTCCTGGTTACCAATTTTAAATATAAATAAAATTATTGCACAGTCATGCAAAAAAACTGACAGTGATTTTGACGCTTAGTGCATTTCTTATGTTATTTTTGTAAATCATGCAAAATCAGTCATAAACCCTAGATTTAGTTTTTCAGGAAATGCTAGCTTATGCTATACAAACCCAAATTTTGAAGCCAAATATGTGAAAGGCAACCTGATTTATTTTGTACTAGCCCAAGAGTGAATCTTAATCCCAGTTTATTGGACATTACATAAGCCCAACAATGTTGTGAGTTTTGCTGGACACGAAGATAACAAGAAATCTGTACTATACCATTCAATAGGTTTTATTTAAGCAGCAAGATCTTGAAAACAAAATTATATTTGTGTTGGCAATTTGCAGGTAATGAAGCAACTGCCACTTTCAAATACATTCACACCAGAACTCTTTCCCTAGAAGCCCAATACATTGGTGACAGTTATTTCCCTTCCTCAGAAAGAGTGGAGGTACAGAAAAAGGACATACTTTAAACAGTCCCTGTTTTTTTTTCTTTTTTTCTTTAGTAACTGGGTAAGGCCAGCTAGGCACAGATGTTTGTTTTTAGGGGCAACCCAGGAACAATGCTGAAGTTAAATGACTTATTAGAGTCACACAGTATGTAAATTGAGGTTGTGGGAAACAAATCCAGGTCTGTCTGCTGGATGTATCATTCTCATTCACAGCTTGTTACTCTAACCACTAGGCTACACTGCCATCTGTTTTGTTGATACCCTTATAACTACTGTTCCAATTTTTGCTTAACATATAACCAGTTCAGATGATAACAGTTTCAAAAGTTCTTAGCAAAATATTTTTTTATTTATTGAAAACTTTGGAGATTACCTTTGAATACAAGTGTTCCTTTACAAAGGTTCCACATCAAATACATAGTTACAAAAAACATTGAAAGTACAATATGCAGTTCCAGTGGATCTGCAGTCAAGTCAGGCTTCAAGCACTTAAAGCAGAACAATTATATACAGTTTTGAAAAAATCAGCACAGATCATTGTATAAAAAGTCACAGGTTATATACAGAGAGAAATCAAACAAAACTGTTTAACGGTTACAGTTTCATTGGACAGCAAAGGGAGACTTCAAATATCTCTTAAACTGATCAAACTCAGTGACATTCAGATCAGCACTGCATCAGGCAATTTGTTTAACCAGTAACCAGCCTGACAGCAAAAGACCACTTTCCAACTGAGTATGCTGGAAAGGAGGCTTAAAGGGGAACTGTCATCAGTAGGGTTTCTTAATGTCTGAAAGACCATAAGCAGCTAATTTGAATGAGTCATTGTGTTTATCTTTGAGTGTTTGCAGTCCAGAGTTAGTCATATGTAAATCAGTCTGTAATTAAGGGCTGGGGGCAGCCATAAGTTTTAGGCTCCTGACAGGAAACGATGTCACAGAGGATCTTGGCCCTCCGTTGACTGTAGGGTTAAATAGGAAATTGTCTGTTTTATTACATGTGTTTTAAGGTGTTATTACAACGCATTCTACAATTATAATACTTGTATTGTATATGCATTGAAACTAGTGAATTATCACCTTTACATTTCAAACTGTTTGCAAAAATAATCCATCTTTAGGATTGCTTTAACCTCCAGGCTATACTGCCAGCTGATCATCAAAAACTACATATCTTAAGGCTGGCTTTGTGGTGTCAGTGGGTATTGGGACCCCATATCAGGATTTCTAAACCCTGCCTGTATTCATGTCAGTACAGATTTCTAGGGCTGCCACAGCACCAATTTCTGTCTTTTTCCATTCCCTCCCTTACAGCCTTTTCTCTTACAATTGCGGGTGTGAACTCAGGTCTACAAAATACAAATGTGGCTATGTAGTGTACCTACCAGTGTGGTATCATGGGGCAGCCTTGAAATGTGAAGTTTTTGATTATCAGCTGGCAGTACAGCCTAGAGGTTAAAGCAAAGAGCTGTGAACAAGCTTCGTTTATCCAGCAGAATCGGTTTTGATTCCATCATGATCTACTTGTATATTGTATGACCAGAGTAGTCACTTAACCTCCCTGTGCCCTCAAAACACACCCTGGAACAAGTTGTAGCTGAGTGTGCCTCTTCTGGACAAAGACAGTTAAAAACAATCTGAGCATGTGTTATGATTCTAAAAATATTATGCTCTTTCTATCCAGATTTGACTTGTAAAGAAAATAGGACACCATTACTTGTTTGTTAATTGCAAAAACACATACAGTAGATGGACAACACAGTTAAAACAAGCATAACCTGAAATGCATTATTAAAAGAGTACTTTATTTCTTTTGATAAGGTTAAAAGTATAACAGTTTCTTTCTGAAATACTCTGGATGGAATGGGATTTTCTACCGTAAAGGAAAAAAAGTAAATCTGGTCAATTTTGCTGCCCATACAATTTGAGCATGTCTTACACTCCACAGCTATGCCGATGGACTGCAGTTTTCCAGAATGCCATTCCCACTGTTATGTAAAAAAAAAAGACAGCAAAAACAAAGACAAAGGGAGAGAGACAGGCTGTGCGTGTGTGTGTGTGTGTGTGTGTATCTCTGACAGAAATGCTGCACTAACTGAACTGTGCTGAAAGGGAAAAAATGATAACCATTAATAAAATAAAATAATACATGAGTGGGTGGATGTAAAAACCAGAATTTTGCACACACCCTTAGTGTGATATGCTTTTATAAACCACTCAGACTTTGCCATTGGGGTTAATGTAGCATCCCACAACTCGGGTGTGTGTAAACATCTGGACACACACACACACACTCTATATTTTTTTACTGCAGTTCAGATTATGCTTTTTTAAATAATGTTGTCTATTCATGTGTTTTTGCAATTAATAAACAATTAATGGTGTCCTTTTTTTTTTCTTTTCAAGTCAAATCTGAATGGAAAGAGCATAACATTTTCAGAATCGTAACACATGCTCAGATTGTTTTTAATGTCTTTGTCCAGGAAAGGCACACAACTACAGCTTGTTTCTGAGTGTGTCTTGGGAGCACAGGGAGGTTAAGTGACTTACTTGGGTCATACAATATACAAGTAGAGCATGTTGGACTCTAACCCCATGCTGCTGGATGAATGAAGCTTGTTCAAAACTCTATGCTTTAACCTCTAGGTTGTACTGCCAGCTGTTAATCAAAAACTACACATTTCAAGACTGGCCCCATGATGTCAGGCTAGTAGGTATATAGCCACATCTGCATCTTGTAAACCTGAGTTCACACCCAAATTGTAAGACAAAAGGCTGTAAGAGATGGAATGGAATAGGACAGAAGTTAGTGCTGTGGCAACCCCAGAAATCTGCACTGACATGAACACAGCCAGGGTTTAGAAATCCTGATATAAGTATTGGGCTCCAGTGCCTGTTGGCACCACAGAGCCAGCCTTGAGATGTGTAGTTTTTAATGATCAGCTGGCAGTATAGCCTAGAGGTTAAAGCAATCCTAAAGATGAATTATTTTTACTAACAGTTTGAAATGTAAGGGTGATAACTCACTAGTTTCAATGCACATACAAAACAATTACTATAAATGCAGAAAGTGTTGTTAATAACACCTTAAAACACACTTAATAAAACAGACATTTCCTATTTAACCTACAGTCAATGGAGGGCCCAGACCCTCCATGGAATCATTTCCTGTTAGGAGCCTAAAACACATGGCTGCCCCCAGCCCTTAATTACATACTGATTTACATATGAATAACTCAGGACTGCAAAGACTCACAGATAAACACAATGGCTCACTCAAATTAGCTTTTGATGGTCTTTCAGACATTATGAAACCCTGTTGATGACAGTTCCAGTTTAAGAGCATTCTTGATCATGTTCCTTTTGTTGTACTAACTGAAGACAGTGCAGAAGCAGTTTGCTAAAGCAGGGGTTGTTAGGCCCAAGAGCGCCTTTTTGGCTAGCAAACAGTTCTGGGGCCAGATATTCAAAGCTTTGCTCCTGGCACAAATCAGTTGCACTGGAATAGCATTGAATTTGTGCCAGGCTGCAATATTCAAAAGCCCTAATAACGCTGGCACTGTATGATAGCGTTGATGCTAACAGTTATTGTATTCAGGGGTGTGAGTTAGGGGAGTAGCCATGAATGCTGGTGCAGTGGCATATTCAAAAGTTTAGTGCCATGCTACAGGATTTGATGCCACTTATAGTGCCATACTAAATAATGCCAGCAAAAAGCATGTGGCAATGCAGCAGTGGTAATCAAAGTAATTCAAAGTATAACTTTGATACACTTTGAATTACTGCTATGGAAACCCTAGGTAGTCTAGTGTCCCCCCCCCCCACCTCATCATTATCCCGACCCCATAGCTGCAGTAATGAAACAAATTTCCTGTCAGTCTAGTGGCTCCTCCTCCCCCACCAGCACAATCCCTAATTCCTGTTCTGTGATAAAAATATGGAAATCCCTAGTGGTTCCCCCACACCCCCCCAGCATGATCCCTGATTCCTGTTCCATGGTAAAAATATGGTAATCCTAGTGGTCTAACCACCACAGCATGATCCAGACCCCAAATCACTTAATTTCCTGGTAGTCTAGTCGACCCCCACCCCCCCACCCAGCAGTGATGAGCCCTGATCCCCCAAATCATCTTCCAAACAAAGGCGACATGGCTCAGCCTCCTCTCACCACCATGGCTGGCCACTGACTGAGTTATGAATGAGCGGTATCATAATGAATGAGCACATCCTTGTGTGAGGATGCACTCATTCATTACAGTGCCGCTCATTCATAACTCAGTCAGCAGCTGGCCGTGGTGGTGAGAGGAGGGTTGAACTAGTCGCTGGCTCTGTTCAGATGATGATTTGGAGAGGAGGAGCTAGGGTCATCACTGTTGGATTGGGGGTGCAGGGCCACTGGACTACTAGGGAATTATATGATTTGAGGTCAGGGATTGTGCTGGGGGGGGGTGAAGGGACCACTAGGGATTACCATATTGTTATCATGGAATGGGAGTTGGTATCGTGCTGGGGGTCGGGAAAAACTAGGGATTACCATGTTTGTACTACAGAATGGGAGTCAGGGGTCATGCTGGGTGGGTGGGGGGACCAGTAGGATTACCATATTTGTATCACAGGATGGGAGTCAGGGATCATGCTGGAGGGTTGGGGGGCCACTAGACTACCAAGGAATTTGTTTCATTACTGCAGCTATGGGGGTCAGGATCATGCTGAGGAGGGGGCACTAGACTACCAGGGACTGTATCACACATGCATAGGAACAGAGACCTTGAGAGCAGAAAAGGAATGCTTGGTGTACCCAGTCTGCCCAGTTCCCTATGTTATGGATATGCTGCAGATCCTAGTTAGTCTACAGCCTATGTACTCCTCCCCCCACCACCAGGATTGCCCTATGCCTGTCCTATGCATTCTTGCATCACCCCACTGTTATTGCACCCACAACTGCTGTGGGGTGCCTATGTTGGTGTCTGGGTCCCAGAGGGGGCTGTCTTCCAGGGTACATATGGACACTGGCTATATATATATATATATATATATATTTGTGTATATATTATGGTAGCATGGTAGTGCTACCACAGTTAGGGTTGAGGAGCCATTTACATGTTAACCCCCAAATTTTGCACCTTAATAACTTTGCAACCATTTGACGGATTTGCCTGAAATTTGGAATACATGATCAAGACCCATACACCTTGGGATCTACCAAGTTTTGTATCAGTCAGATACACGGCTGTGGAATTATTAAGCATGATCTGCACATGCGTTTATGCTTTTTCTGGAATTCTACGGTCGCACTTACAGGTCGCATGGTTTGTGCGACCGGCATGAAATCTTCAGAGAATGTGTGGCCAGGCTCCTCGATGTGCCTTTTGAAGATTTCATGAAAAAATATTAACCGGTTTAAAAGTTATTCAAAAAACAATTTCCCATTATAAGTCAATGGGAAAAGTTAACAAAAAGTTCGACAGTGTCACAAATCCATTTTTACTTTCGCAAATGGCCATCTTACTTTCGCAAATCCACCATTTTGTTTTCAGTTAGTGATCAGAAAAATGCTTGGCATTTAAAATTGAGACCCTCTAGCAACCTAATTCTTTTTGTATTCACCTAGTCAGAGCCTGAGGATGCTAGCCATGTCTTTATTTTGGGGTAAAACACCCCAGAAATATGTTTTCAAATTTCTGGAAAAAGTACTTTCTCAAAGTACTTTCATGCTCATGAAAGTGTTGCAAATTTTTGTAAAAGCTTTCGCAAATTGCGACAGTACTTTTCTAGGCTGTGGGGAAATGACAGCAATTCTTTGGCACCCTGCTGCAAAAGAACGGTTTGGAGTTTTGGGCTGAAATTTGGAGGGAACACAGCCAATATCTCACAGCTGTGCCTTTCCATGCTGTGTTGAAAAAATATTACACGGCGGCAAAGTTACGGCACTCCAAATTTGACACTTTTTCCCGTAGGATAACATTACGACAGCCGACGCATTGCAGCAATCGTTTGGCGCCCTGCTGCAAAATACCGGTTTGGTCTTTTGGGCTGAAATTTGCAAGGAATACAGCCAACATCTCAAAGATGTGCCTTTCAGTAGTTTGGTGAAAAAATATTACAGGGAGGCAAAGTTATGGCACTCCGAACTTCTGTTTTTTTCCCATATGATAACATTACGGCGTTCGCCGCGCCTTTGAGGGCCCGTATCTTGAAAATGGTGCAAGATATGGAGTTTTTGTCAAAAAATTCTTAGCCTCCCATATAAAACTAGCCAGGAAAGTGATAATGCATATGACCTTTAAATTTTTTTTTCTATGTCATACGGTTACTGAGATATAAGCAATTTACTATTCCAACTCCTGAATTTTGTGTTCCGAGAGTCATTATTTTGCATACATTCTTTATACTCACTGTCTTTCTCTATACAGCTTTTGGGGAAAACCAGCCTGTGCACTTACATTACTGTTACCATTACCGTTTCTGCTTGCGATTCCGTACCCGTTTCACTTACCGTTCCGTTTACGCCACCATGTGCGTTACCCTTCGCGTTTTCATTTGCGGTTGCATTTCCGTTGTTTTTAACATTTCTGTCTACAGTACTGTGTCTCTTTCTGTTTCACTTTGCGTCACCATGCACATTACGATTTGCGTTTGCGGGCACAATGTTACTATGTGACGAGACATCACGTGGTGGGAGGGCCCCGCACTCCAGCTGCTGCATTACATGGCAGGAGTGCAGGGCCCTTCCCGCCACCACATTACATTCACTATTTCTCATTATCATTCTCAAAAAGAAGGAAAATTAGAGGCAAAAAACTCCATTTAATGCATCAGTTAGGGTTGTTCCACAGTGACAAAAGCGAGTAAATTCAATGTTAGGTCGCATTGGGGTCATCGGTCTTAACTGTCACCCCATTCTCCTGTTCCTCAGCTTCTTTCCACATGTGATGGGGTGACAGTTAGGGCTGAGGACCCCAATGCGCACCCCGATTCCAGTTGGGGGGTGGGCTGGAGGGGTGCAAAGGGGGTTTCAACCCTTACATCGAATTTCCTTGCTTTTGTCTCTGTGGAACAACCCTGACTGATGCATTAAATTGATTTTTTGGCCTCTAATATATATATAGATATATATACATACAGTATATATGTGTGTGTGTGTGTGTATATATATATATATATATATATATGTAAATTAAAAATCAATCAAAATCTTTATTTATCCAGGTGGGCACCATTGAGCTAGGCTCATTTGCAAGGTGGACCTGGTCATGAATACATCAAAGTACAGTACAGAAGCAGGTATACAAAAAGCAATAATATACAAGGAAGAAAAAGTATATACAGTGTATAGAGTACAATACAAGGTTGAAATACATAAAAAAAACAGCATTATTTTACAATTGAAGAAGTCAGCAGGTGTACAATCAACCATAGGCATACAGGGGTTATAAGCAGAGATCTTCTGAGTGAGGCAGCCGGCAACTACACATATAGGGGAAAGAGGCCGTGTATGGGGTTGCAGGTTAGAGAGGTAAAGAAGAGGAGGGATATATTACTGACGACTGGGAAAAATTGAGCTAAAGCCACAGAAAGTGCGATGGCTGTTGTGTACTTGTTTATTATGATAATGTCGGAGGGGTAGATAATTAGGCACTACTATGGATGGGGTGGGACTTTAGCCAGGCTGGAGTGGACAGGGAAGGGTGGGTGCAGCAGGAAGAGTTAATAGGGAAAGAGTGAAAGCCAGGGGTAGAAACATGGCGAGCGTCAGGGTGGAAAGGGGGAGTTGTGGAATTAGTGGGCTAGCAGTGAGGAAAACATTTGCAAGGTGCTTTCATGTAGCGATCGTAGACTGCCTTGAAGATATTCAGGCTAACAGAACAGCTCAGCTTCAAGTTCCTTTGTAAACCGTTCCACAATGTGTGTAAAGAGTAGCTTAGAGCAGCTTTGCTGAAATGAGTTTTGACCCTTGGAACTTGGAGGGTAATTAGGAATAGCTCCTTAGAGTGTAGGTGCCTAACACACTAAGGGGAATACAATCTGAGACATATGAGGGGAGCTTGTTGGTCACCGCTCTGAAGGCCCATAGGGCGGCATTTCTATTCCTTCTATAGTGAAGGGAAGTCCAGTCTAATGATGAGTACAGGGAGCAGTGGTGTGTGGAAAGTGGAAGGCCAGTAATGAACCTGATAGCTCTGTGGTAGAGGGTGTCCAACTTAGCCAGTGCAGAGGCAGTGCAGTGGCTGCAGAGCAGGTCCATGAAATCTATTAAAGATAGGAAGGTAGCCTGAACTAGTTGAATCTTGGCCTCCTTTGTGAGCAGGTGGTTAATTCTGTAGAACAGTCCTAATCTTTGCCTTAGTTTCTTCTGTAGTTCTTCCGAGATGGTTGGCAAAGGAAAGTTTATGATCGAGCCAAACTCCTAGATATTTGAATTTAGCTACATACTCTAGTGCTTCTCCAAGAGCAGTGGTAATTTGTGGGATAGCTCCCCCCCCAGCAGGAATTGCCACATGTAAGGAGGGGGAGAAGAGCATGGCCTTTTGTCTTTTTTGGATTGAGCAAAAGCTTTTTGTTTATGAGCTGTTATTGTAGAAGCTTAAATTCAGCTTGGAGGTCTTCACAGGCTGCTTACGGCATGGGATGACTCAAGTACAGTACAGTGTTGTCTGCGAATAAGTGGATGTTGGCTTTTTTGATGGGGTCATTGATGTTGTTAATGTTGACTGCAAAGAGGAGGGGGACCAAGGATAGAGCCCTGGGGCACGTCCCTCAGCATAGGTTTTAATGGAGAAAGATCACCTTCAGCTTTAACCTGCTTTTTCCATTCTCTGAGGTAGTCTGCAAGCCAGCACATAGATTTATGGTCCAGGCCTAAGGTGCTTAGGGAGGAAAGAAGCAGACTGTGATCGACTGTGTCAAATGCCTTACTAAGATCCAAGAAAACAGCACAGACATGCTTCTTCTTGTCAAGGTCTAGGAGCCAATCATTGGTCACCTTAGCTAGGGCTGTTATGCTGCTGTGCTTTGCTCTGAATCCAGACTGAACTGGGTTTAATAGGCTTCTGGATTCTAAGTATACCCTTAGTTGGCCACACACTATTTGTTCTAGTAATTTAGACAGGATGGGGAGAAGGGAGATCGGTCTGTAATTATTTAGATCGCAGGGGTCACCTGCTTTTAATAGAGGGATGACATGGGCTATTTTCCATTGATGGGGGAGGCTACCTTGGGAGAGTGACATGTTGAATAGGTGGGTGATTGGCACTGCAAGCACATGGTATGCACATTTCAGATAGCTCTAGCATGGCTCTATGAAGTTGAAGCCTGCTCCCTTCCTGGTGTCCAGTTGCAGCAGTAGATCTTCCACCTCTTTTAGAGAGACAGGCTGGAGGTAGAAGGCCTCCTCAGTAGAGGGGGACTCATGGGTTGGTGGGCCCTGAGCTGTGTGGAGGTCATTGGCAGGAGAAGTATCAAATGCTAGCCCTGCCATTGCAAAATGGTTATTGAGGGCTTCCAATATCTCCGATCGGTTAGCGATAATGCTGCCACCGGACTTCATTTTTGCTGGAATGGAATTACCAGGTGTGTGTCCAGACATGTCTTTTAATGTTTTCCAGAGCTTTGTAGGATTCCTTGACGTAGAGGCTAGCTCCGAATGATAGTATGTGGCCTTGGCTGCTCTGATCAACTTGGTGCACTTGTTACGTGCTTTCTTAAATAGACACCAATCCAAGTCTTTCTTGCTTTTACTTCTTCAGACTTTTTTCCATAAAGTATCCCTTTCTAACAGGGAAACTTTGAGCTCAGGTGAGAACCAACAGCAGGTGCTGCTCCTGACCGCACCTTAACCAAGGGTGCATGCTTATTTAAAGCCTCACTTAAAATATCGTAAAAGATAGTATATGCCCTGTTAACCATTTTGGCTAGGAAGAATTCCTGCCATTGTGCTGAAAGTTTCAAGACGTGGACATAAGCAAACAAATCAAAGTTGCATTTGCACCTCTTGATAGAGATCTTTGTCACAAACTGTGGGTTGTGTACGGATCTAATGGTAGTGATTATACAATGATCACTAATGTCTGAGAAAAATGTTCCGACATGAGAGAACAGGTGTGGCTTGCTAACCAAAATTACATCTAAGAGGGAGCTGTTGTTGAGGGTTTTTTTATTTGAGCGAGTAGACTCGCCAGTGAGTTGCACCAGCCCTAGAGTGTCACAAAAGGATTTCAAGGGAGCTGATGCACTTGATAGCTAATCGTAGTTCAGGTCACCAAGAATAAGGGTTTCCAAGGAACTGAGCTCCAGTATGGAATTGAGATGAGACAGGAGATGAGGCCTGGCAGAAGGCGGCCTGTAGCAGCCTTGTTACACAGAGTGCACTGGAAGGAGAAAGTTCGATCTTTAGGGTCAAGCACTCGAATTCTTTGGGGGAGGATGATGCATCTTTGCATGTGGCTGAGTATTTGTCCCTTACATAAATTGCCACCCCACCTCCTCTTGATTGCCTATCTGCTCGGAAGAGTAAATCATTCGGATATTGATTTCATTGTCTGGCGTGGTTGGCCTAAGCCAGGTCTCAGTGATCACTAGGATGTCAGGTAGGGTGTGGCTCACCCAAGCCTGGATAAGGGTGAACTTTTTCAACAAACTATAGGCATTAAGATGCATAAAAGACATTCCTTTGATACTTGCCAGGTCTGATGGAGAAGCAAGGGTGTCTAATTGTCCTGGGTTGAGTTCGACATTGCCTGAGCACAATACCAAAAGAAGCAGGATTCTATTTAAGGCAGAAAACTGTAACTTGTAAACACTATTTTTTGGGCGATAAGGGAGGTGGTGTTGATGGGTAGGCCTGTACCCACTCCTGGGGTTATACTGGCCTAGTGTTGCAGCCACTAGTGTCCTGGCAGAAATTTGCCATGAGTAGGAAGTCTCAAGTCTGGATGGGAAAGTAATCTGCAGAGGCAGCTCAGGAGATGTCCCACTCCCCGGCAGAGACAGCTGAGAAGCCCAATAGTCCAGAATGGCTACCTGAAAGGAGCTGTTGGACGAAGGACAGGGAGAAGCTCAAGGGTCATTCCACTTTAAGGAGGGATGAGAGTTCCGAAGAATTGAGCTGATCACTAGTAAAGCTAGTGACACACCGAGGAACCAGCTGTAATTTCCCATGGTAGATCTAAACGCCACAACAGCCAGCAGTAAACACCACTAGAAACCCTAGACCAATCGGTGATCAGGTGTCATAAATTCAAAATCCTTTTGTTGGCTGAGAGGTGGTTTTGGCGCTGAATGTACCTGTGGAGCAACTCTTTGCAGCTGAGCCAGTGAGGTAGTTCAAGGCTGCAATCCAGTATGGCAAGATTGGTCTGTAGCTTTCATTTCTGTTTCTGACCCTGCTCAACCAGTACAGAATGGGAGTGGGGGCAGGCATTCAAGTCTTGCAGCCTTAGTGGATGAGCGTGGTTCGGCCTGAGAAACAGGCAGAAAAACCCCAGGGACGGTCCTCAGAAAGAGAGGTATCCCAGGTCCACTAGAGCAGAACAGGAAGTATAAAATATAATGTGTTTCCTCTTTAACAGAAAAGACAGCTGTTGTAGCCCTCTAGTGGCTATGTAGTATAATTTGCAAATGAGAAAGTAGACAAAAAAAAAATGAAATTCTTGCTTTACAAAAAGGGATAGTCTCCCAGGGTCAGCAGCACTGATAAACATCTCTAATGAAGCAAGGTAAAATGGAGACCAGCAGGAAGAAGTCAGTGAGGCTGAGATCCTCCAATCAGAGTGCTGGCGCTGAAAATTGAGAATGTCCAAAGGTGCCAAATACCAACGTACCTGAGGGGGTATACGGCTTTTGGCTGTTTCTGTAGATTTCTGGGCCCTGCAATGAACTGGAGTTCGGAGGCTCCCGGGCCACAGTTTCAACAGGGGAAGAAAGCCTCAGGGTCTGCTAATTTGCAGTAGCAGAATCGTGGGTTGCTTCCCAGGACAGGCTTGTAGCTTTTCCTCTGGCGGTGAGGTGAGACTCGAGCCCCAGGAGGGCACGGCACATCTGAGGGGGAGAGGAAAGAAGATGGATTAAGTAGGGGCAGGCAGGGGAGGTGTGGTTAACTCAAGCAAAGAAACAGGGTGGTCACTATTATTTGGAAGGAGGAAGCTAAACTACAAAGTAGGTAATAGAAAAAGGGAGGAGACGTAAGTGGGTTAGAGGGCAGACAGGTGACAAAGCGAGAGGCAAGGCTTGGGCTTTAAATTTAGACTGCTAGGCAGTGCATTGAAAAGTCTGGTCAATTTAAAACTACAGCTCTACACAGAAATTTATTCTAAAAAGGATTCAGCTGTTCACTTAGAATAATAGACAGTGCAGCACAGGTCTAATAATCTTCAGACGCTACAGTTTTACACTCAGAATTAATAATAAAAAGGATTAGGCTGAAGTTTTAGGATATTAAGGAGTGCATAAAAAGGTCAACTTAAAACTCTTCAGCCTTTCGCAGATAATTAATTCTAAAGAAGGATGTAATCACAATGCATTCAGAGCAGGTAAATCATTTTAAACAATGGCAATATAACACCGAATGGCCTAAACTGGATTGATAGATGAGGAGAGAAACAGTGTGGGGGGGGGCTTTCATGCCATTCTAGCTTTACGAAAAAAAAGAAGGTAATTGTAAATGGAGCCCACTCTGAAGAAAGAGGGGTTACTAGTGGGGTACCGCAGGGTTCAGTGCTGGGTCCAGTCCTTTTTAATGTCTTTATAAGTGACATTGCAGAGGGCCTGGAAGGAAAAGTATGCCTCTTTGCAGATGACACAAAGATCTGCAACAGGGTTGATACACAAGGCGGCGTGGAAAGGATGAGAAGGGACTTGGCAAGGTTGGAGGAATGGTCAGAAGTATGGCAGCTAGGATTCAATGCAAGAGTGCAAATAATGCACCTGGGAAACAAGAACCCAGGGAAGAATACACAATGGGGGAGGTAACAACAACAAAGGAAACAGACCTGGGGTAATGATATCAGATGACCTTAAGGTTAGCAAGCAATGTGAGAGGCAGTAGGGAGGGCTGGGGTATACTGGGATGCATAGGAGGCATCACCAGCAGAAAACACGAAGTTGTTATCCCACTGTACAGACAGTTGGTGAGACCCCATCTGGAGTACTGCATCCAGTTCTGGAGACCCCATCTCCGCAAGGACATAGACAGGATAGAGGCAGTACAGAGGAGGGCAACTAAAATGGTGCAGGGTCTGCAAGAGAAGCCATACGAGGAGAGACTTAATGAGCTTAATATGTATACCCTTGAGGAAAGAAGGGAGAGGAGGGACATGATATAAACTTTAAAGTACCTCAGTGGAATCAACAAAGTCCAAGAGGGTAGCATCTTTCAGAAAAAAAGACGTTCACGAACAAGGGGACACAATTTAAAGATGGGAGGGCGGTTCAGGGGCAATGTGAGGAAGTATCTTTTCACAGAGAGGGTAGTGGATGCATGGAACAGCCTTCCTGAGGAGGTTGTGGGGTCTAAAACTGTGGGAGAATTCAAGAATGCATGGGACAGACATAAGGCAATTCTTGTGGGGGGTAGGAAGAAATGGGCTGTTGGTTAACTAGGATCTGCAGACTAGACGGGCCAACCGGTCCTTATCTGCCATCAAAGTCTATATATACATATATATATATATATATATATATATATATATATATATACACATATATACTGCTTGTAGTGATGTTGGGCAGGTTGTATGCACTGCTTGTGCCTGCTTACACCCATATCCTGCAGCATCCTGCAGCATCCAGCCTGTACTTCTATTCCAACCAAAAGGTGGAGCTGCAAGCTCCATGCAGTAGCACCGGGCAAACTGCACAGACATGTATGCTAAGCAGCACATAATGAGATGCAAATGTGACTGTTTGCCCACAGATTACCTAACTAGGCACATTTGCATGTGTGTTTTGAATGTAGCAAACCTTTGCCCCATGCTAACCTGTTTGCACCAGGCTAATGTCTTAGCACTGTGCAAACCTCACATCAGCATAGCACTGTTCTGCAGTGTGTGGCCTGCTTTGTTTTTTGCAGTTGGTGTGAAACATGTCTTTGCAATCATACATATTGTTCTCCACCTGCAGCTCCGACTTGCTCCACCTCTGTGTCCATTGGGCTGCCGTTACATTTTGCACTGCCATGTTGCTATATTCAGAGCTGTCTTATCTCCCGGTATATTTTAGCACTGCACTCCCAGCCCAGTTTGCCCAGCTTCCTTAGCATGCTATATTCATCAGGTTTAGCACCAGGGCTATTCCTTTTGAATATGGTGGTCTGTTTGTTCTTGGCAAATTTAGCACACCGGGCAGTGCTAATTTAGCACCGGGGCAAAGTTTTGAATATCTGGCCCCTGGAGTTTTATTCTGCTGGGTAAAGGTAGACAGTTAGTGAGTGTATAAACGTTATACTATGAAGGGTACAACTACAACTACAAGTGTGGTTATCTCCACCAAGTACAAATATATACACACAAATTAGCCACTTCAGCCTGCAGTGGAGCATGGACAAGCCTATGGTTATGAGCCACAGGGGCCCCATGGATCCCTGCGGTATGCATTGAAGGGGTACAAGCCCCTCCGCACTCAGTTTCCAGACTGTTTGCACTGTGACACATGCAAGGGTCTGGGGGTGTGTCCAGATGGCTTGCCTGCACTTTATGATTTTCATAAAGGCACACCGTGTTGGGTGAGGGGGCCACAGACTATGCGGGCAGGTACCCTGTCATACTGTATCAGCTGTGTACCCCAATTATGTACACCCACTGGCAATGCAGAACAGCAGCTGGCCCTTGCCATGCTACCCCAGGCCTCTGGTCTGGCAGAAAGGGCTGGGAGCAGCCACTTGGGCACTTGCCTGACATTTATGTTTTTCAAAACTCATGCTGTCTCAGAATCATCTGCTTCACATGGAGCAGGGGATTCACTGGCTAGGCCTCTGATTGTATGCTCTCCTGTGTCCACTGATCTGCCCTTCATGCACCAGCATGTGTGGGGGGGAATGGGCAGGTGCTCTGTGGTGCCAGGCTGTAGTGAATGCCAAGCCCTGTGTACCTGGGTACAGAGTTGCATGGACCAGGTATGCTCCTCTTGCACGTACCTGGCTCCTGATAGTGCATTACCCCATTGTTTTTCACCTGGTGATGCTTGCTGGGATTCTCTCACTTGAAGGTCCAATCTAGTGCAGATGTTTGGAGCTGATAGGAGATACATAGTTATTTTGAAGCATGGGAGATAGCACAAGATGCTGCATATTGCTTCCCTCTTGCAGTCCCATAGTTTTAAATTGTTGAAGACAGACATGTTGCCAACAGATAACTTGATAGCATCCTTAGATGGAAAAGGATACTGTGGTGGGGATTATGATGCGATAAGCACCTAGTCAGTCTCTACTCTGAGGAAGTCCTGTGCATGAGGGCAAAACATCAGTTCTGCTACACCATGCCTGGTGTAGCTCCACTATTAAGAACTGTTCCTTGTGACTATACTATGACTTTTTGCACTCCATTGTCCAAAGTGTCATGTTTGTAGCAAATAACTACATATATATACTATCTCACTTTTTATATTGAATGTAATAAATTGAAGCCAACATCTTATTTGAGTGAGGATGCTGCTTTTTCAGTGCACAGACTGCACGTTAGCTAGTAGGGGAGGTGGGTGTACAGACCTAGTCTGCTTGTGTGACTGATTTATTCAGGTGGCACTGCTATTGTCTAGAGTGGTTGAGTGGCTACTGCTTTCTGATTTTTTTTACTTTGTCTATGAGTACCTAGTGTAGATGTTGAAAGGTACTATGCTCCACCATGATTATGGTATCAGATTTTTAAAATATCACCTTGATGATATTAGATGTGCAAAATACCATGCACCAGATATTCAAAACTTTGTGCTGGGCACTAACCATTTGCACAGGGTTAACGCCGGGTTTGTGCGGGTCCACTATGTTCAAAAGGTCAAACAGCACAGGCAAACTGCATTAGCACTGGGCAAAAGTATAATGTATGCAAGGGGCAAACTGAGGGGGCATGTACATGAATATGGGTGCAATGCTATATTCAGCACATTTGCACCACGCAAAGTGTTTTTGTGCGACTTAGTGTGACACTTGGCACAATGCAAATTATCGCCCAGGAAAAGGTAGTCTTAACTCTGGGCAAACCAGCTTTGCATGACCTTGTGGCATTGTGTGGCTTTGCGTGACTTTTGCACAGTTTGCGTGACCCTAACCAGTAAATATTACACATAGAAAGAAACAAGACATGGAAGAAACATGCTGTACATGGATGGTACTTCCTATGAGGCCATCATCTGCCACTGGTCCCAGCATTGCCAGGCAGTAAGTGGTGACCCAGCACCCAGTGGACACCATGGCAGTGTGTCCATACAGCACACACCTGCAGACCACCCTTCTGTGGACACCAACAGAATCCAGCACACACATGCAGCACTGGGGGCATGGAGGATGTTGAAAGGAGGGTGTACAGGTGGCCAGTCTGCACCTTATACTGGGTGCTGCCACAAGGTTGGGACAAGCCACGCAGTGTAAATGGTTCAGTGTTGGGACTATCCCAACACCAGTGTGCCTGTCTGATGGTATGTGCCCCCCCAGCCACATAATGCACATAAGTACAGACACCACAGCACACACATTCAGACATGAATATGTCACTGTGAGTATCCCATGGCAGTGGTGCTATGTATGTGGGTCACACAACAGCATAACAGCAATGTCCACTGTCAGTACACACCTGCAAGATGGGCCTGTCTCTGTGTAAAGTGCAGCAGTCATTGATGCCCTACACACCATAGGCATTGCTGTGTCCATCACACTACTGGCCCCCTTGTTACTGTAGTGCCTGCTGTGCACTGTAGCAGAAACTACAGTTTGACTATTGCATGCAGCACCATCACCTGTACTTGTGCTGTGTAGTTCCCTGGGGCATTATATTCTATGCAGTTCTGTACAAATGTAGCCTGCAGCTACCACCATGTACATCCACACTGACATACAAGTGAAGATGTGGGCAGACCCAGCCAGCCCCTGTACTTCTAGACTGACCTACAGGTGGAGCTGTGGGACCCTGCAATAGCGCTGGGAAAACTGGATGGAAATCAGGACATAATGAGATGCTAATCTGGATGTTTGCCCACAGACTGCCTAAGTAGGCTCATTTGCATGTCATTTTTGAATATAGCAAAGGTTTGCCTCGGGCAAACGTGATAGCGCTGGGCAAACAGCTTAGCTCCATACAAAACCTGCACAAAACCTGCACAAATGTATCTGTGCTGCTCAACTGTTTCAGAAACATGGCACATTTCTGCAGAATTTCACATGTGCTGGTGCTTGCAGCTTTAATGAATCCACTCCTTTTCTAGTACACACATTGGCCACATAGTCCACATTTACCTTCCTTCATGTCACTGTGCACTGGGCTGCTGTTATGGTTTGCACTTCCTGGTTGCTATATTCAAAGCTGTCTTATTTCCTGGGCTATTTTAGCACTGCAATCCCAGCCCAGTTTGCCCACCTTCCTTAGCATGCTATATCCAGCAGGTTTAGCACTGAGACTATCCCTTTTGAATATAGCGGGCTATTCGGTCCGTGCTAATTTAGCATGCTGGGCAGTGCTAATTTAGCCCTGGGGCGAAGTTTTGAATATCAGGCCCCAGGTCTCTTGAAAAATGGCCCTATTTTACTTAGTACATTCTACAGAGCAAACATTTTTTGTCTCACGTCCAAGACGGAAAGACAGCTGTGCAGAATTTTGCTTACATTCCAACTATAAACTTTCAATAAGTTTTTTTTTGCCAGTGTCGTCAAGATGGAATTTGAACTGTGCCTTAGTTCACTTGATTATTAGAACCAATAATTCAGTTAGGCAGTTACTGATTAACATGTCACCAGAGCATCATACCAATACAACTTAACAAAAGCTACAAAATCACACATTGGTGACAATAACACAGCTTAGAGCTTTCACAATGTGAGAGTTAACACATTATATAAAAGAAATGTTTTAACATATTAACTCACATTGGCTTCGTAACAAACACCAGTAAAGGCCATTCGTGTCTCAAAAATTTTTATCGGTCAAAATTGCTAACACCTATGTGATGCACTTGTTTACTGTACACATTATTCAGGGTCACTAGTATTATGCTTGCAAACAATGTTCTGCTACTTGTCATAACATGGGACTGAGACCGTGGCCATTGCAGCAAAAATCTCAACCATTTCAATGTATAGCAGTGACAGGCTTTCTCTTAGCAGAAATGGAACAGATCTGAATTAAAATATTACTTCCACTATAATTGAATTAGGCCTATGATCCAGGTTTCAATCTTCACTTGAAATACCGTGGCCCTATATGGCCCGCAGACCACCACTATGCCTCAGAGAAGGGAACAGGATTACCAAACACCGGAAACCTTGATATGCAATGAAGGGAGATACCTACTTATGTTCCTGATGATGTGACCAGGTGATAGAATGGCATTGTGCCATGTGCGTTGCAAAATTCCATTCTAGGACCTGGTCTAAAATGTATGTTGGGGTTTTAGCAGTTACAAACCTCTTTGCAACTGGTAACAGTCCATTAACTTTTAAGAATGCTGCTCTCCGGTAGCAGCCCAATGGTGCAGGCACCTGTTTTGCTCCTCTAAATAGTGACCAAGAACCCAGACCAAGATGTTTTGATAATCATAAGATGTAAAATTGACACTTTTAAATTCCTGTGAGACATAGAATACTGAAAATAGGGTGAACCAGGTTGTCAAAAATTTGAATTCCTAGGAGACCTGATGTTTCAGTTTATTTTTTGTAGTGGAAAGGCATGTGAGCATAAATTGCCCATTTTCACAAGCGTCCAGTAAACACAGACGAGCAGGAGCATTACAGGTTAAACAAGATTGACAATACAGAAAGGGCTTAGAAAATAAATTATAAGGATGTACAATGTGTCATAAATAAATATATATACAGAACAATCCTGGTAGGCAGTTGTCAGATGGTGTATGCACAAGATGCCTATGACATCAGGGATGGGAGCAGTTACAACTTAGGGAACTAGACTGCTAACTCTTTAGGTTTTACTTGAAAGAAGCCAGTGAAGGACATTGAACTAGAAAAGTGAGAGACTATGGAACAGTTTCACACCCTTGTAGGAAAGGGTGTGTTGACCTTCAGAAGTCTGATATGATGAGAGAGCGAAGTAGTTGGTGGTGGACTTTATGGTGGGTCTTGTGGTATTCCCAGGATATGTTTAAAATCCTTTGGTGCCCAGGCATTTACGTTCATGGCACCAACCCTGTGGAACTCACTTCCTCAATATTTCGGCTTAAAACCTGCCCCTCTAGTGAGCGGGGTGTTTAATAGTGGCATTGCTACTGATATAGCGAACCTCTGGTGAGAGGTGGAGTAGTGCAGTGCACCAATATACTTTGATATACCATTAATATATTTGTTTTAACTGTTGCTGCATTGTGTGGTACCATTTGCTTGTAACTGACTCTTTAGTGAATAGCAGAGCATTGTGGGAACCTGGAGGACTAGCAATAGGCTAGTATACATCCTACCCCAAAACAACATCTCTCTGTTAAAAGCACTGTTGCCTGGTGGTTCTCTTGTCCTTTTAAGGGCTTGTAAACCTTCAACTCACAGAATCTTGCTGAATTTAAATAAATATTGTTATTTTTACTGCGCGCTGAAACTGGAAGTGAATGGACGCTTACTTCCGGTTTTCCGGCTTAAAACCTGCCCTCTAGCGAGTGGGGCGAGCGTTCGCGGTGCCGCACCCAGAGACAAGTGCATTTGCGCATGTCTGCTGTGTCTGCTGGGCATGCTGAAACTGCTGGCATTAGACAAACTTGGATAAGATAATTTTAGCATATCATCTAATTAGTAAATATACACCTTTAATAATGGAAAAAGAACTTAGTAAGTATATGTAATGTTTGATGTATAGTGAGGGAAAGTATGGGAGCGAGTATGTATGTGCTAATTGCCATCTGATTACTACTCTTGAAGCAGAGATAACATTTCTGCTTAATATTAAACCAGTTTCTACTGATATTAGGGAATTGGAAAGTTACATTGATCTTATGGATGAACAACTTCATTCTAATGAACAATTTCCTTCACATTTAGGTAGCATTTCTATGCCTCCTGATGGGGAGACAATTGTAATGACTAGTACTAGTATACCTGTTGCCTCTGCCCCCTCTTATAAGGTGGATGATTATCCACCCTCTTCTCATGATAATGATGACTGGACCATTGTCACAAAGCCTCTTAAAAAAGGAGGGGTGGTCAAATACACAATAGTGCCCCTATTGAAACTCGTAATAGGTTTGAGCAATTGACTGTATCAAATAATGAAGTGTTACATGATTTATCCTGTGCATCACCCTCTGTTGATAATAATGGTTTAAAAACACTTTTCAATCAGGAGTTAATGCCCAATAATATTTGTCCTAGTAAGTCTCAAGCTACCAAATCAATACCTATTAAGTTAATCGCTCCAGAGTGTGTTAAACAATCACCTGTTTCTGATTCTTGTACCCCTACTGTCTCAAAACAAGTGTTAGTTCTGGGAGATTCAATCATTAAGCACATTGACAGGGCAGTATGCAATAGTGACAAGAGCAACCACACTTGTTCTAGCTTCTGTGGGGCCAGGGTATCTGACATTACCTCCATGATGCCTACAATTTTACAAAATGTGGGGGGAAATCCACTGGTTATCATGCAAGCTGGTGTTAATGATATAAACAACACCCCATTTAATCAGTTACAACAAGACTATGTGGCGTTATGTAACCTGTTACTTAATAGGGGATACTGTGTATGTATATCTGAAATTCTACCTGTCCCGAGAGCAACATCTACCATGACGCAGAAAATCAAAGCCCTAAATGAATGACTGAGAAAGCAGTGTTTTAAGCAGGATATACCCTGTATTACCCACTTGGAATCATTTTCAGATCATTCTTCCTTGTTTTGCTGGGACGGTTTACATCTCAGTCGTAGGGGTAGTACACTTATGGGGAAAAGTATCACTAAAATCATAAATCCTTGTTTAAACTAAAAACAATGGGGGAGAATGGGTCTATTCCCAAGTCTCTGAATACTTACCAAAATATTATTACAACTAAATGTAAATTCCTAGCTTTGAATGCAAGGTCTTTAAACCAACTCAAATTAGTAGAACTCGAAGCCAAATGTAAAACTTTAAATATAGGTGTGGTGGGAGTAACTGAAACTTGGTGGGACGCATCCTCAATTTGGTCCAGAGAAATTTCAGGTTATAAGTTATATCATAAAAACAGATTAGATAAGTAAGGTGGTGGAGTTTGTATGCACATACGAAATGATATTCCTTCTTTTGAAGTGTGTTCTCCCTTTCCTTTGGAAAGTATATGGGTTAAAATCTTATTGAAGGAGCAGTCCTATATAACTATTGGTAACATCTATTGACCTCCATCTGCAAATTCAGATTACACAACTGATATGTTTAAAGAAATTACACATTTTCAGAGTCTCAAGATACTGTAATATTTGGTGACTTTAACCTCCCTCTTATTAACTGGGACTCATTCTCAGGACAGTCCTATGCCAAGAAAGGACTAATAGATGTGATAGTTAGTACTGGATTACAACAACTCGCTACTGAACCCACTTGAGCTCCTAATATTTTGGATCTATTATTTACTAACAGAGAGCAACAAATTAGCAATTTACAGATTTGGGATCCACTTGGGACCAGTGATCATTCATCTATTCTTTTTGAAATTCAACATTTTAAAATTACACAAAGGAAGTTATACTGTACAAACGATTATAGTAAAGCAAATTTTTCTAAATTTAATGAATACTTACAAAACATAAACTGGTAATCTAATCTTCTTAATTGTACAACACAACAAGCTTGGGACTTTTTTAAAAACATTGTACATTATTTGGAAAATACCTTTATTCCATCTAAGAGGAAATTTAATAATAAAGGAAAAATTCCCCCTTAGTTCAACAAGACAATTAAAAATCAGATTAAAATAAAAATTAAACTTTTTAGGAAACGTAAGAATAGTTCTGTTCCGTTTAAAACTACTCTATTTCATAAATACAGACTATCTGTGAAAAATTAAAAAAATTCTATTAAATTGGCAAAAAATAAGCTAGAATTTAAACTAGCTCACACAAAAGACAGTCACAAATCTCTTTTCTCCTATATAAATATTAAAAAAGGTGTATCAAGGACCATTGGTCCCATTACCTGTAAACTGTAAATCAGTTGTCACACTTTGACCTGAAACCCTGCCTCATTGTCTTTGAAACTATACTTTTATATTGTTGCTGTGCCTCTTTGTATTTAAACTGTACTCTGTATTGTTAATGTGCCTCCCGGGTCGTGCCTGAAAATAGTCACCTGTTGGCTAGAGCACTTACCCGGTTAACAAAAACTAAATAAAAAAAAAAAATTATAACCAATGGCTCTTCTCTATCTGATATAGAAACCCCACATCTCTTTAATAAGTAGTTTTGTTCTGTCTTCTCTCAAAAATCACCTATTAGTACATTTAAAGTTCACCATGTAGATTATCATAGGTTCTATCCAATTGACATTATACAGGCTATCAAAAAACTAAAAAAATACTAGTCCGGGCCCAGACGGTGTTCATCCATGGTTTCTGATCGAAACCTCTATAAATATTTCTGTACCTTTGTCAATTATATTCAGTCTTCAACAAATCCTTGCAAGAAAGCATTGTACCAAATGATTGGCATTCAGCAATAGTTACTCCCATATTTAAAAAAGGCAATAGAGGTTCTGTGCAAAATTATCGTCCAATTAGCCTGACCTCGGTAGCTGGTAAATTAATAGAACGAGTAATGAAGCTTTTAATAGATCAAGATTGTAAAAAATTAGGAATTTATGATTCAAATCAGCATGGGTTTACTCCCAAGTATTCCTGCACCACCAATCTGATATCTTTTTACAATAATATAAGTACTCTACTAGATGTGGGTATCCCTACTGATGTAATTCTTTTGGACTTTAGCAGAGCTTTCGATAAAGTCTCACATGAAAAACTCATTACTAAAATGCACAGTCTAGGTTTGTCACCTGATATTGTCAACTGGACTTTAAACTGGTTGACAAATCATTCTCAGAGAGTCAGAATTAATGATATCTTGTCTGATTCAGGTAGTGTGACAAGTGGTGTACCACAGGGGTCGGTCTTGGGACCAACATTGTTTAATCTCTTTATCAGTGATTTACAAACAGGGCCAAATAACGTCATGGTTAAATTTGCAGATGATACTAAATTGGGGGGCAAGGTTAATAATCAAGAAAATATTTCTGCATTAAAGAAGGATTTGGAAAAACTAATACTTTGGGCAAATGAAAATCATATGCAGTTTAATCAAGACAAATATTTAGTAGTGCATTTTGGTGTAATTAATCCAAAAACGATATATTATATAGATGGACTGCCACTTCACTCATCAAATTGTGAAAAAGATTTAGGGATATATGTTAATAGTAAACTTACATCAAATGATCACTGTGTTAGAACTGCTTGCATGACCAACAGACTTTTGAGGCAAATAAAACGCACTTTTGTTAATCGCACTGAACAATGCCTTATTCCATTGTATAGGGCATGCATTAGACCGTATCTAGACTATGGCTCCCCTCTCTGGAATCCAAACCAAAAAAAAGACATAGCAATTCTTGAACAGGTTCAAAGGAGAGTAACTAGAATGATTCCAAGATTAACCAACATGGATTATCAGAACAGATTAAAAGCTACTGGTCTCTTCTCTCTTCAAACTAGATGATTAAGAGGTGATATGCTTATGGTTTTTAATTTAATAAATTCACCAGATCTAATGAAAAAATGTGGTATAACACTCTCCAAAAGGAGACATATTCCGAGACCGCATAATAAACAGCTTGAAGTAAAAACTTATAAAACCAGCAAAAGGGGAAATTTTTTTCCAATAAGAGCATCCATTGTATGGAACACCGTGCCACAAGAATTGGTAGAGGCAACTAGTGCCACTGTCTTTAAAAACAAATTAGATGTTTGGTTGAGGGATAATAGATAAATAATGTCCCACATAGTGTGGGGAACAGTCTCGATGGGCTCTGGCCTTCTTCTGTTCTTTCATACCAAGTAATATCAAGTAATATGTAAGGAAGGCCCCATCAGTAAATGCCTTCAAGAGGGAGCTAAATATATATATTTTTAGAGGAGCCTTTGCTTAAGTTAACTGACCTGAGTTATATTAGTTAATTATATATATTATTTTATGTATTACTCATTTATTTGCTATACTGTTTTAACTGCTTTAAGTATTCTTGCAGTGCCTTGAACTGCAATTGAGAAAGTGTGCTATACTGTATAAATAATAAACTAAACTAAACTTGTGTTGGCCAACTTAGGGAAAATGGAGACTATGCTGCTCAGTAAGAATCCCTAAGCGATTTTGTAGAAGAAGGCCAGGATTTTGCTGTCCAGCCTATCCTCTAATGGAGGCCAATCAGAGGATTTTATAGGTTACAGTGGTGGGTCGATCTAGGAAGGCCGGTGGAAAACTGGATGATGTTGTGATAGGTGGTCCTTAGCCTATAAAAGTTCCTTTGAGAGAAGGAGGGGTAGTAGATCAAGGTTCCATAGTCAAAGAGGGGGAGCAGGTAACTGTTGGCAAGCAGAGTTCTGGATTCGGGGACAAGGTATGGTTTGATTCTGTAAAAAATGCCTAGCTTGTGGTGTGCTTTTTTAATCAGCTGATTAAAGTGAGGTTCGATGGTTAGGTGACAGTTGAGGAGGAAGAGGGCAAGGTACTTGAACTCTGTGACTCTTTCTATTAAGTTGTCATCATTATCCAGGAGGGTAAAATCAAAGGTGGCAGTACTTCTAGTCCCTGAGAAAACCATTGACTTGTTTTTTTGGGAGTTTAGGACTAGTCCCTTGGAGGAGAACCTGAAGTGGAGCTGGTAAAAATCCTATGGAGTTTGTCAAGGAGGATGGAGGGGTCCTTTTCCTTACAGAACAGTGCTGCATCTTCTGCGTAAAGTATAATTTATGTGTGCCTGAAAATCTAGGGAAGGGAGTTGACCATGAGAGTGAAGAGGAGGGGTCCCAGAATGGAGACCTGTGGGACTTCAAATTTGATGGGGCAGGTGTCAGAGAGAACACCTTTGATCATAATTTTGTGGGATCTGTGGTTGAGGTAGTCTGAGAACCAGTTTACGACATCTGAGGAGACATTGAGACAGGCAAAGGTGTGTAGGAGTACCTGGTGATCAATGAGGCTGAAGGCTTTTGTGAGGTCCACAAACACCAATTGGTATAGAGGCTTTCATTGTTAGCCTTGTTAATGAAGTTAGTGAATTTGATGAGTGCTGTCTCAGTGTTATGGATGGCTCTAAATCCATGCTGTGCATCAGTTTGAAGGTTGTATTTTTCAAGGTAGTCACAGGTTTGGCTAAGTGTGATTTTCTGGATAATTTTGGACAGAGGAGGCAGGAGAGATATAGACCTGTAGTTATCACTGGAGACAGCACAATGCACTCCTATGCCACTGATCCAGATTCAGGAGGAATTCACAAACCTAGTCAAAAGACAATGGAAGCTGGTGAGGCACCGCCGCATTGGACTACACCCAGCCAGAGGTGGATGGCAGTGGCACTGTGGTTCTACCACCTCAGTTACTCCTGCAGTGGCCTGGGGAGCTTACTACTCCCCTCACAGGGGCATTGCTGGGTGCATGCAAGGTCTTACATAGTGCCGTCCAGTATCCAGGAGGTAGAAGGGTCTGGAAAACAGGAAGAAAAATAAGAAATACCTGTGTCTCCTAGCCACCTATACAACAGCAACTGGTACTTTCAGGCTCCATACTGTGTGGATCCTTGCTGGCTCTGACAGTGGGAGAGCAGTAGATGGGGCTGGGAGCTCACTGGCACAAGGACCCAATGAAAGATGAAAGTGGCAGCATGGGAGCAAAGAGTCCTATAGCAAAACAGACTGACTTCCTCTTGAAGCTGCCAAGTTCTAATGTACCAAATCAAATTACATCTCCCCTTTGTAAGTGGTTTCAGTACAAACTGGGTAACTAGTGTGCATGTGTGTAAGAATGAGGTGTAAAAAAGAGGGTATCCCATGACTTTGGTGACTGCGACTGGGCGCCTACCGAAAGGGCTACTCAGTTGTGGTGCCTATCATCAGGGTGACTTGGGAAGGTGGGTGACTGGATGGGGTGATGTATGAAATAGCAACATCCTGTCACTACATGCCTACGTGCATGGAGGGGGAAGGAGCAAGCACACCATGCATGGGGTGGGAGGGGATGGAGGGGTTGTATGGGGTGGTGCCATGGTGAGCTGCCGAGCTGCTGCTGTAGCATGGTGAGTGGGTTCAAGGCTGCGGTGGGAATGGTGCTGGGTTCAGGTCTGGGCACAGGTACTTTTTGTTGAGCCCGGCCCAAACATTTATTTATGCAGTGTTTGCACCCCCCGACATGCACCCCCACTGGAGTTGTGAATGGGGGAGTGGGGGGTGCAGCCCCCCACATGAAACAAAAAATCCCAACTTCCCAGTGCCATTTTGCTGTGCGCCAGGGAGTACATCGACAAAATAGTTTTTCAGTGATGTGCTGTTGCCCTAACAGCGATCACCCATCTGTGATCGCCGTTATCACATAGATCCAAGAAAGAGTATATGCTAATTACTTGCTTGGAGGAGGTACAAAAACTAGAAAGTGGTCAGACCTTTTTCTAGTTCTAATTCAAAATATTCTGAACCCAAACTGGAAAAACATCATCATTCCTCTTTATGAATTTGCCAATTCATTTTTTAAAGTGGAAAAACACAGAAATATTATTGCATGTCTGGTGTCAGGGTCTGACCAAATCCATATTCTGTATTATTTCTGCAGTGGCAATTAAAGTCCCCTTTGGCCCAGCAGTCCCTTCTACTTGAGAATTTACACTAACAAATAAACGTTGACCCTGGGGTCAACAGGAATGATACATAAAAGAAAAGAATAACTATGCTTGCCACTTCTTTTACAGATAATTCCAGCAAGAGATCGCATGCTCAGAATGTCATTTGTAACTTTATTTTTCTCATCCTATATTCAAGATAACCCACATGTTTAATTAGAAGCCTATATGCTGACAGCAATATAACTGAACAAAGCATTAACAAAAAACGTTTTTGAAATTTTAATTTGCATTATTTATGCTTTATGCAATTACATTTTTCTTTTCAGGAGCACCATCCAAAATTAGATGGCTCTTTTGTATTTGTATGAGTATTACTATTGGAGTACTGCTCCAGTAAAGTGTTGTAAATAAATACCTCATATATATTGTTTGGCTGGGGAACCTTGGTATCTGTCTAATTTAATGAAGGTTGGTGTGTTTTATGTGCAGTATTGGCATTTGAATGAAATGGTGCTGTACCTGTAGGTCTTTATTTGGAAACTCAATAAAATATGAATGATAAAGTTGTTTGTTGCTAGTCCTCTGGAGTACAGGCCTTATGGCTTGTACATGGTCCATAAAATAATGGCAGCTGATGTGAGCTAATGACAGTGCTCAAAACCTGTAGCTGGTAGTAAGGACACTAATGATTACTTTAACAATTATTCAAATTGGTCGGATTCTAAAAAAACAGACACACAACTGCAATACAGCAAAAAGTATGGTAACTTGTTTTTTTGAATATGTCATTTTCTTACAGGCATACACTTAAAGCTTTGTAGTATATTGATTATATGGTTATGTTCAGATATTCTGCTTTAGATAATGCAAAATAAATCAGCAACAGAGCACAGTTGAGAGGAAGAAATACCTTTGTTTAATATTATTAGAAAATTGGGCATATGGGAAGCTCTATAACCTGCTGACATCTGTTGAGCAGAAGCACTGCATGAAAAGAATCCCTCTGGGCTTCCACTCAACTGATGTCAATGGGTTGCAGAACTGATCAGTAATGTAATTAAAAATGAATCTTCATGGTGAAAAAGTCATCTTGAACAAGGGATCCTAAATAAGACAAGATAGGACTACATCAAAACAGACACATGAAATAATATACTGGGGGATGAAACAGATTTTACACGTGCCCAATTTCTAATTATATTAACACATGTAAATATAAGGTTTATGTTCTCTTTAATTAAGGTTTAGGTCCCCTCTCATTTAATCTTACTTGGGTTCAGGGGTCATATAAGCAATGATTTCCCTACAGGCAATTCTCCAGGACTTGCTCAGTTTTATTACCCTGTGGAGGTCATTTTCAGTCTCCATAAGGTCATATAGTTCACACATATGGAAGTCCTATGAGCATAATTGGGAGGATTAATCTGTGAATTCATATCGAACAGAATTCTTCACAACGGATGCATAAAATCCAACGGTCAATGTAAATGGCTTCAAATGCGTCTTCTACATTACATATAAGAATGAGAGAAGTGGTCTATTGCAACTTCAGTTCAGCTTCGAGTTCAGGCCCATAAATCTGGTTCAGCTTCAAGAATTCATCCAAATTACTTCAGTTCCCAATACATTCATAGGCATGGGGTAAAGCGGACTACAAATAGGGGGTACAACAGCCTTGAGGTCAACTGGGAATAATAATAACTGCAGCTTATTTGTGGCAGGGGCTGTTGGCATGCATCTGCTGTAGATTACTGTGTGTGCTGTTGTGCTAGAGTCTGCAAAAACCATCAAAACCACCATGGTCCAGTGTGAGCTACAGTAATAGTTACTATTCAAGGATGACCTCAAGCCGTATACCCCTTGTATGACCTGTAATCTCTGCCTTACCCCTATGACAAATACTATATTCTCCCTGGTGCCATTGGTTTTCACATTATATAATAATATCCCCCAAACAAAACAAGTTACGCACCACAACACAAAGAGAAACAGAAAAGACATTGCATGTAGGGCATTACATTGGCAGTCACAATATATTCCACCCATACACTAGATGGATTTTTTTGTTTGAGTGTTCTTTTTTTCCCCCTATTTTAAACCTAGATACTGATGGCTGGTAGCACAAGCTGTAGTAGTTTACTACTGACTACAGGTCAGACTGGAGAACATTCCTATGAGCATCTGTGCATGGCAGGTCAGGTCATTCATTCCAGCACCATTCCATTCATGGTGGGTTGGGTTAGGTGGGGGTTCTTATTTAACTGGTATTGACTTTGTGTGCTCTTTGTCAAAATTGATCATATTAGGCTTGTTGGTGGTGACAGTGTGTGAGCTGTTGAAGTGTCATCAGGATTTGGAGTTATGCTGTTGCTGGAGGTGATAAGCCAGACCATGGTGCCAGTGCCAGTGTAATGAGTCCAGGGATATTTGCCACTACCACTAGGAGGTGTAGGGGTGGGAATACTAGTACAGTGGATGTCACTTGTTGAACGTGCATAATTGAATGGATAGTTCAAATTGTTAATGGTAAGTGGAGTTTGTAAAAGGTTAAGAATTCAATATTTTCAGGATCTAGCCATGATCATTTTGTTGAGGCAATATCCCCACTTGCACTAAAACATATTTCTGAAGTGACTGACTCTGTAGGGCATACAAGAAAATATACAAAGGTATGTTAGCAAGTGCAGGTGAAAAGCATTGCTTGTCTTACAAGAATTGGATTGACTCTCGGTTTCTGCTAGTTATTTGCTGGCTTTGCCAGATAACTGGGTGTCATTTACTCTGGTAACATGTCCCTGCCTTCCTCCAAAATGTCTGAGCAGCACTGACATTCAGTACTGAAAAGCTCCCAAAATTACTTTGGTTTTTTTCAGGATCATTACTATTCAAGTTTCTTCTTCCATGTTATACTGATGCCTGGCACTGGCACCAAGTGAAGTCAGCAGAAAAGGAAGAGCAACATGACCAGAAGGTTGTGTATGCACATTCTTTCCAGTTTATTCAAGCCACCTTTGCTGCACTATCATAAATGTCCACAGCACTTTCTGATTGATGTATTCATCCAAGGGGAACAAGAAAATCTTTATATCAGGACTTTAGTAGTTTTGCCATGCCGCACAGCATGTGCAATCTAATGCTGTGAAACCTGTCTCTAAGCTGACAGAAAAATCTCTGCCACTTCATTAAGGAGACTCACTTTCTGCTGCTGCGATGATTCAGAAGAACTAGTGGTGTACCACCCATTCCTCCACCGCCATCATCACTTTTCTTGCTGTTGCCACCAGTGCAGCCATGACTACCACCACAACCAGCTGTTTTGTGTTGTGTAGCTGTAGAAGATTGTAAGTAGGGGCCTGTATGGCATTCAAGTTGACTCACCATGAGAAAGCCCATGCAAAGTGTTGTTAATTCAGCAATGGTGTCCTGGTCATATGATCAGAAAAGTGAAACAAACATTTGCAGAACACATCAGCGCACCCATGTCAGATAGCCCAAACAGGTCACATCATCTAATTCTACAGCTCAGAACACAGGTTTCTGTTGCTTGAGTCTCTCCACCATAAAAAAGATGAAGTTTCACTTTGCAGAAACATCTCAGAGTAGGCAATGCTGAAGACCATTGTGCTTCTATTAAATGGAAAAGTAACTCAGCACATTTGCAGAAACAACAGAAATATCTAGTGTTGTCTCTACAGTGTCAATCATTTATTTTACCTGCACATGTTTGTCAAGCACACAATTCAACACAAAACTAGATGCATGGGTGAATCCCCATCATTCCTCACTTTCAACATGTTACTGCCACTGTCCATCATGAAGGTTCCCACTCTTAGATCTTAAGGGTATATGCAGATGTCTAGCAGTGACTGAACGAACTGCCAAATGTTTGTCCTACTCTACTTCCACTGTATGACCAAAACATTAAGTAAAACACTTCCTTTATTGGTGGTACCTTTGAGATTGTCAGCATTACTCCTGAATGGGGCGGTGGTGGTGATGACAGGGATGGGAAAGGAGGCTGAGGTTGATTTGGACACAGTTCAATGGGCAGTGAAACTTAGGAAGTTTTGGTTTACTCAACTCCTCCAGATATAGTGAAATTCACATACCCCCCATTATAAAGTGGCACCATCTGCATGTGTTTGGCATACATGGTGGGAAGAACATGCACAGACTATGTGATTCGTGAAAACATGATTTAAGAAAATATGATTTGAGAACATGGAATTCAAGAAAATGTGACAAGTCTTGACTTTGCCTTTCTCATTTCATTTCATTTATTTTTGTTTCACGTTAAGCAGATAAATTAGATTTGAGAAAACATGATTTCAGAAAATTTGACTTGTCTTGACTTTGCTTTTCCCACCTCATTTTACATGAAGTGGATATATTAGATTTCAGAAAAGATGGTTCTAGAAAACATGCTTGGAGAAAATGTGATTGGTCTCGACTTTGCCTTTCTTTACTCATTTTATATGAAGTGGGAAAAAAGGCCAGTGAGAAGTGGAGATGTCTGAAACTGGAAGCACCTGAAGGAGCAAGAGTGAGAAACTGATGTTCTTCTGGATTGGCAATGGTGGTTTTGACACCAGATGCACTGGATGACTGGCTGGGAAAACTGCTCACAGTGGAGTGGAACCACTGGACTGCTGGGGACTAATGAACCATGGTTTATTTAACCATACTATAAAGCACTCAGCCTGTTTTCTTCTCATGCATTGCACCTGCCCCAACACCATAACTCCCCATCACCATCCTGACTCCTTCTCCACCACCACTGCTTGCAGACTGGTATAGGCATAGTTGAAATATATTATGCTGCCTAAAGACACAGACTAACATGCCTTAAATCAGCTGTTCTCAAGTCATAATTCCTAGTGGCCTCAAAGTATGGCTTCCAGTACATACTGGGGACTTTACTTGTTATTCTTTCACCCCAAATTCTCAGTTATAGCAGATCTCATTCTGCACTATATGCATTACAGTTTATCAAGATACAGCTGCCTAATGCCTTGGAATTTCTCTCTCTTGTTTCACAGAAACATAGAAACCTAGACAATGAAGGCAGAAAAAGACCATTGGTCCATCCAGTCTGCCTATAAACCCTAACAAACCCAGAAACTAGTGTCTATATAGGGTTCAGACCCACACTATCCACCCCCATGCTCTCCACCCTACCGCCACCACCTTGAGCAACCACTGAACCTTTCACTCTGTCCCAGCCGTGCTTGAAACCATTGATTGTTTTGGTGCCCAGCACATCAACAGGCAGACTTTTCCATGGCTTCACTACCCTTTCTACAAAATAAAACTTTTTCACTTCCCTATTGAATCTCCCCATCAGTTTCCACTCATGTTTCCATGTTCTTGATCCCTTATGTATGCTAAATAGTTTCCTGCAGTTTACCATGTTCATTCCTTTCAGGAACTTGAAGGTCTCTTTCATATCTCCACTCTCTTATTTTGCCTCCAGCTAGCACATGTGCAGTGCCTTGAGATGATCCTTGTAAGATCTGTCCTGCCGTCCTTGCATCATTCTGGTCACCCTACATTGCACTAGCTCCATCCTGTACTAATTTTCCTCAGGTGAGAAACAGAGGACTCTAGAATGGGGCATAGTACTCCAGGTGAGGCCCCATCAGTGATCTACAGAGAGGTAGTAATATCTCCGTCCTTCTGCTGTCAATACCCCTTCCTATACACCCCAGCCTTACTGTAGGCTTTGTTACACTGGATTGATTGTTTTAAGGAGTTACTGATGATGACCCCAGGTCTCTTTCCTCAGAGGACATGCCTAGCTTTACCCTACCCTATCCAGTACTCTGTCCTTAGGTACTTGTTCCCTACATGTATCACCTTGCACTTTTTGGCTTTGAATTTCTACTGCTAAACCTTTGACCACCTCTCTATACTTTGCAAGTCTCTCTGCATCTCCCTAATCCCCTCCTCGCACTTTCCCTGCCATAGAGCTAGTGTCATCTGCAAAGAGACACATCTTTCCCCGGATTTCTTCTCCCATGTCACTGATGAACACATTGAAAAGGCTGCACCCAGGACTGATCCCTGTGGCACCCCACTGTTGACTTCCCTCTCTGCTGATTTGACTCTGTTAACCACAGCCCTCTGGTTTCTCCTTTCCAGCCAATTTTTCAGCCATCTAACTGTGTCTTTCACTGTACCCAAAACCTACAGCTTCTTCAGCAACCTTCTGTGAGGCACTGAGTTGCAACCTTGCTTAAATTTAAAGTAAAATAAATCCACAGCATGGCCCTTATCCACTAACCTTGTTACCCAGTCAAGGAATACTATAAGGTTGGTCTGACAAGACCCCCCTGGCATGAACCCATGCTGTTACTCTCCTGGAGTCTATTGCTTTCTACATAGTTCACAAGGTCCTCTCAACTAGTGTCTGCATCAGTTTACCCACAATAGAGGTAAGACTGACAAGTCTATAGGTGCCCAGTTGCTCCTTGCCACCCCACTTATGGAGCAGGACTATGTCTGCTACCTTCCAGTCTTTCGGAACTACCCCTGTATAAATCAAGCTATTTAATAGCCCTACTAATGGTTTAGTTAGTTCCATTGCCAATTCTTTGAGCACCCTCAGATGCATCCCATCCAGCCCCAGAGCCTTATCTATCTTAAATCATATTCATATTCATCAAAGTGAGAAATTATCAGCTTCTTGACCATTTTAATTGGTTCTCCCAAGACCCTTGGTGGCCCCTCAGACAGTGTTGGTGGCCTCAAGTGGCCACAGTGGCTGCTTTTGAGAAACACTGCTTTAAGTGTATTACATTTTCAGTGGTGCCAGTATCAATAACAGGAGCGCGAGTATTATTACATGTAACTCTCTAATCCCGAGGTGAATGTGCATTCATTCTGAGTACTGCACCTGTCCATAGACATTCTGAAGTTATGCAATAATGATAATAAATAATAATATAAGGAATAAAGTATACACAGTACACATAAATAAGGGTATAGTGCTATTCAGGGGTTTGATGACATTTACAAACCTCAAGACCAATGTCTGAGTGTTTTTTTTTATTTGTCACCAGAACCCCAAGATAGAATTGCAGCTTTATTTATGTATCTATGGGTATACATATACATATGTATATGTGTAAGTGGGTATATTTTATGTGATATAAAGTCAAAAATACAAGGAGACTGGAATCAGGAAAAATGTAACTTTATAAACGGAGTGAGAGACCAAAGTATGCAGCTAACACTAAGAATATGTAACTGGCTGGCCAAAGCAGGAAGATCCTCTTGACAGTGGCCAGCCCGTCAGTCGAGAATTTGATGTTCGCATGTCACTTCTGTTAACTGACTAGAGCAGTGTTTCTCAAATGAGGCCACCAGGGCTGCATGTGGCCACCAGCACAATTCTGTGTGGCAACAGAGCTCTTAAGAGCCCAAATTATAAAGGGAAAGTAATGGTCAATTTCTAGTCCAATTAAAAAACATAGGAGATGCATTTCAAGTGAAAAGTACATCAAATTAATGTCATTATATTAGGATTTTAGGGTACAACAGGAGGTTTGAGGGGTAGCAAATAAGGTGAGAGTTTACCAGTAAGTTCTCATGAAAGCCCTGTGATGCCACCAGGATCTGAGTCTTAAAAACAACTGGAATCAGCTGAGTAGAAAGAGGGAGCATGTGATTGTTGTGGTAGGTGGGGCAGTTCATGAGGAAACTGGGTAGGAGGCAAAACTACAACAGATGTGTTAGTGAAGAAGGCAAGGATGTGATTTCAGCTGTGGGAAGTGGTATACAGTAATGGGAGACGAATACTGTGCTAGTATTGTTAGGTAGATTTTTCTCCTGGGAATATAGATGGACTGGCAGACATTGGTGGGCTAGGGTGGGATCGATGCTGGATAGAATTCATCCCAGAGTGTACAGTATATTAGGACAAGTAATACTTTATTTTAAGATTACATAAGGGGAAGCTCATTTTCAAGCTGTATTTATAGCAAAGGTACATTTTTTATTGATGTATTCTAGTGATGTTTTTAAAGCACAGCATTTCTGACCTATGCATTATTCTTCATCCTACACACCCAGGCCATGCCTGAACATAAGCAATATGTGCTGTTTTTTCAACAGGAATGCCACAGGTGCAGTTTCTCAATTTTAGGCTGCACCTGTATCATCCAAAATGTGGAAAAATGTTTAAATGGTATTTTAACATGTTTTACAACATTGGTGACACTAGTTGCTTTACAGTAAAAAATTATGCATGCATCATATTTGGATGCATATGCACATTTCTGTCTCAGGAATTGCTGCAAGTCACATAACTGTGCACATACTGTACATTGGACCACCTTTAGGACAATTTAACTTAGTGTTACAAGTGTTAGGGATGTGCCACATTCATTCTGCAAGTCCCTAAAGCACAGCTGAATATCTTTCCCAACGTGTCTAGTGTACCCACCTGGTTAACAGACATGTCAACACTTTATCTGTTATCTCCCTATACATCTTTCCCAATGAGCTTGCTGAAGTCAGAAAACTAGCCAATTATGATGCTGAAAAATTCAGTATATTGTAGCTTTATAAACATTTCCCTATTTATGGTAATAATCAAAGATAATATAATCATTCATTCTAAAAGGAACAGCATTAGTTAAATTTAAGACAGTGATCAACAGAACAAGGTAGAAAAATCTGATGTAAGCACCAAATTGTTTTGGACACCCAAATAAAACTGTCAAGGAACTTACCATTTATTAGTATGAAAACTTCTTTAAGTCATGTGCAGTTTAATTCTGTATTAAAGGATCATATGTTCCACTCTTCTGCAGGCCTTTGTAATATGTATGGGATAACAGATGACAGGGTGTGAGATTATAAGGGAATAACGTACGTCTTGTGTGCTTGTCATGCACAAAGTGTGCCCAAGTGCAACAACCACCCAAGAACTTTATGATTTCCCTTATGACTGCACATTCTGGAATGTGTTATTCCACTTATAAAATTAGCTTTTATTGTTAAAAACATATATAGTTCTGGTGAGGTGTGTGGTTGTGAGAAAATAATCAACAGTCAAGTGACATCGGCTGACCAATTAGGTTAATGGATTTTCATACCCCTTTTTATGTTTGCTTGCGCGTAATGCAAGAAACATATTGCGGCAGCTTGGTGCCGAAGCAGGTTCTGGAGGTGCGGCACTGTTGTTGCCAATACTGGCATGGCATTTTGGGGCATGTGTGATGTGCACCAAAAATGTGGGACCCAGCCGGTGACAGTAGTTTTGAACATTGCCACAAACTTGAAAGAAAATAGCTGATCCACCCCCCCCACACACACATGCTCGCACGCATGTTGCATGCTAATGCGCTCCTCCCCACACACTGTATGACCGACGGGGGTGCCCAATCTCCCATTTGCTCCAATGATCCCCCTCAACAGACATCCGGGTGCCACGCTGGGAGCCTACCCCAGCATGGCAACAGACAGTATGGCCGAGGGGGTGCCCAATCCCCCGTCGACTCCAGTGGCCTCCACCTCAAACAGCCTTCCAGCTGCCATGCTGGGTGCCCACCCCAGCATGGCAAATGTCCCGCATCATCCAAGAATAAAAACAAGAAACCTAAAAGAGAAAACCTTCCCTTGCTGACTGTTCTGACCCCTGCTCCCCCCAACCGCACCCACCCTCTGTGCCTCTGCCTTCCCACATTCCCCCCTTCACCCCATACTTACCTCCGGAGTCTGGCGCAATGATCTCCGGTGGACAGGGAACACGTCTGCACTCTTCAAAGCCGACTACGACCTGAGGAAATGCTGATAAGCTGTATAATGTAATAAATAGGTTTTTTTTTCAATTTTGATGCATATCTCGGGCATTTTTGGGAATTTTTTCACCAAAATTTCAACATGGGGTTTTTGGGACCCCACCTCATGAATTCTTTCACTGTCATTTTGTTAATTGGCCCCAAAAGGTGATTTTGTGGTCACTGCATGGAACCATCTTTCAGAACTAATTTCCAAAATGACAGTGTTACAGCTCATGAGGTAGGCCCCCAAAAATGCTATGTTGAAAATTTGGTGAAAGAATTCCCCAAAATTACTGTTTTACGAGCATGCGTTACTCTGTTCCTATGCATGCTCATAAGTTAGTGAATTTTCAATATTTACACTCCAGATTTTCAACATTGCCATTTTACAACATCTTCTTATGAGCAGTACAGCTGTCATTTTTCGCATTTCACCCAAAATGTATGTCCGCGCATGTAGCGCACAATGGCGCGGTCGGTGCGCAAAATCAATGTTTGGGACAGAATAACAAAATCACAGTAACACTGTTCATGAGCAGAAGTGTTAAAATGGCTATGTTAAAAATTTGGTGAAAAAATTCCCCAAAATGACTGTTTTACGAGCATGTGTTGCGCTGTTCATACGCACGCTCATAAGTTTGTGAATTTTCACTATTTTCACTCCAGATTTTCAACATTGCCATTTTACCACACCTCCTTATGAGCAGTACACCTGTCATTTTTCACATCTCGCCCAAAACATGTCTCCACGCATGTAGCGCACAATGATGCAGTCGGTGTGCGAAATCAATGTTCGGGACAGATTGAGAAAATCACAGTGACACTGTTCATGAGTAGAGGTTTTACAATGGCTATGTTAAAAATTAAAAAAGTCCATAAAATGACTGCGTTACAAGTGCCCATTGCGCAGTTTCCATGCACCCTCGTAAGTTCATGGATTTCTAATATTTTCAGTCCAGATTTTCACCACTGGCATTTTTACACACTTCCTTATCAACAGTACAGCTGTCATTTTTCACACCATGACTGAAATGTGTTTTTGCACTTCTAGCGCAAAAATGTGTGGACGCTGTGGGAAATCATTGTCCGGGACAGATTAAGAAAATCACAGTGACACTGTTCATGAGCGGAGGTTTCAAAATGCATGTGTTGACAATTTGCTGTAACAAATCCCCAAACTAATTGCATTATGGGTGTGCATTGCGCAGTTTCTACACACGCTCATGACTTCACCAGTTTTTTAAATATTTTCACTGCAGATTTTCAACATTGCCATTTTCTCCACCTCCCCATGAACAGTACAGCTGTCATTTTTCACATCCTGTTCGAAATGTGTTTTCGCACCTGTGGTGCCAAATGGCGAAGTCGCTGTACAAAATCAGCTTTTGGTTAACAAATTGATATTGCCACGGTTCATAAGGTGGGGATCACAAGAAACCCATGTTGAAAATTTGGAGTGAAAATGCTAATGAATGCCTGAGATGTTAGGGTTTCCAACTATAACACTCCACCCTGTAGAAATTGACAGGCATCAGGGGTGTGACTTGGGATTCTCGCCTGTAATGCTCATACCATTCCACACCCTGCAGCCAGTGAGAGGCATCAAGGTGTGCCTTGGACTCTTCAGCCCCAAAGCTCACCCCATTCTCCTATACAACACCCATCTCACCGTATTTCTTGATAGAATAGGGTGAGCATAAGGACCAAAGATCTCAAGGCACACTGTGACACTTGTCGGTGTCTACAGGGTAGGTTGTAGTGAAATGGCATGACCATTATGCCTAATGACCCAAATGCACACCCCAATGCCTGTCAGTCTCTGCAGGGTGGTGATGGGGTTGGCTTCAGTTCAATACTTCACTGTCATTCCTATTATGCAGCTCTCTAACTCCTACACTACCAATGCCAATGCCAGCAAGCAAACATTCGGCATTGACAAATGCTTGCTATAATTAGCATATGTACAACAAATGTTTTAACTGAAGATGGGTGGTCTGGATGGAGTGCCCTCAAGATTTTTGAAATATGCAGCCTTAGTAATTTGTGAGCCCCTAGCTGATCTTTTTAATATACCCTGAAGTGCAGGGTTTTTTTTCTGGATGATTGGTTACTCCTGTGTTTAGGACAGGGCAGAGACATCTTTCAAACAGTTATTGGCTGATCTCCCTGCCTCGAGTGGTGTAGACAGTCCTTGAGAGGTTGCTTGCTAGGCAACTGAATGCATATTTTCCAAAGGAAAGCATCATGAGTTGTAATCAGTCTAGCATTATGGAACACAGCAGCTCCATAACAACTATAAGTAAAGTCACCAGCACCATTAAGACAGCAATGGAAAACGTGCTGGTGAGTGGTGCTGTGTTAGTTGATCTCTTTTGGGTCTTCAACACCAACAAGCATGGAACTGTGGTAGATAAATTTATGAATTTCAAACTTGACTCTATCTCAAGACAGGGGCTCTCAGCTGGCCCAGTGGCATGGAGGGCTGAGGCGCCTCACGCCTTACCTCTTACCATGCTGATGACCCGGACTCAGGAGCGAGCTTGGGCTGCCAGGGGGTGGCATGGGGGAGGTGGGATGAGCATCCAATGGACAGCGCTCCTCCTTCAGGGAGGAGAGGGAAGGTAGTGGCTCCCCATCTATCAGTGATACACAGCGGAGACTGGGTGTGCAACAGACATGGCCATGAAAACACCAGGATCCTGCCCCTCTAGGTGCTACTCTTCCGCAGTTGATCATTGCAGCCCACAGGACCACCAAACAAGGATTCTGCCCCTCTGGGCACTACTTTTCCATGGCTGATAACCGCTGCCCGCAGGATCACCAAACAAGGATCCTGCCCCTCTAGGTGCTACTCTTCTGTGGCTGATCACCACCACCGGTAGGACCATCAAACAAGGTATGCTGAGCTGAAGCCCAACTCTGCAGACTCTGCTGCTGCTTTGTCTCCAGATTTGAATCTGGCACCATTTTACCTGCCAGCATTCTACTGGCTACATGACTTTTTACCTTATACTAGCATGGATGTGAGATTAATTTATGCACCTGATATTCTGTAGAGTGCTTTATTTTATTTAGCTTTTGTCTGTAACTGCTGCTTTAGTTAATTTTACTATTTCAACCATTTCTTAACTAGAACTGAATTGAACCTGGTGTAAAAAAAAAAAAATTGGCAGCCAGATCCACATTTTCTGAATTTCAGCATTTCTAGTCTGCCACTGCAGCCAGAGTTGAATTGAGCCTTTCTGTGTAAAAACATCAGCTAATGCTGTACCGAGTTCCCTCAAACTGCAGCCTGAGCTAAGCTTTGGATAGCTAGCTGAATCTTATGCTGAACTCCAGCCCCAAGCCAAAGTAGCTCCTGCTAATTTGATGCAAGTCACTCAGCAGCTCAGTTCGATCTGAGATATCTGAGTACTCCATCACTGCCCTTGCCCCATCTCTCTGCTTCTGTGAACCCTCCCCCTGACTGCCATATTTAAGCTTATTGCTCTGCCTTCCTCTCCCCACTAGGATCACCCCTCTGGCCACTACCACCGCCCACGCCCAGGACCACCGATAAATTACACTGAGCTGAAGCCCAACTCAGCAAACTCTGCTGCTGCTTTGCCTCCAAAGCCCCTCTGGGCACTACTCTTCCGTGGCTGATGCCACCACCTTCAGGACCACCAAGCAAGTTACGCTGAGCTGAAGCCCAACTCAGCAGACTCTGCTGCTGCTTTGTCTCCAGATTGTCACCCCCCACCCATGCTCCATCCTTTATTATATGCTTTCTGCTGAACCCTCTCACCTGATCCCTACAGCCATCCTCTGAATATTGCTAGCCACAATTAAAGGGACACACATGCATTACCTCCCAGGGTACCAAAACAACAAATTTTGACTAAAATTAAAGGGACAAACACGTAATAACTCCTAGGTTAGCAAACCCACAAATTTTACACTCTTTAAGGGGATCATCTTCACCCAAAGTGACCCACTCTAAAGAGCCTCCCATCCATATTTCTCACCCCCTCCTTGCTCTTTCTCCTTCCTCCTATACTACCCCTCCCTCTTGCTCTTACTAATGAACTATTACTCCCCACACTCACCTTAGCTACTGATCCATATGCACCCCTTATTCAGCTTCCACTCTCTCCTATCATCATATTTACCACTGCTCAGAGCATTACCCTATCTTCCCAAGTCCTCCCTATCCAAGTAGCCATCTTGTGCCCGTAGCCCTGGATGTGCCCATGCTAGATCCCCAGCCATGCTTCTCTGCATATCACTTGTCCTCGTTGTACTCCCAGACATAACCAAGGATATCACCTACTCAGCCACCCCTCAGCATGTGCCACTAAACACAACCAGCACCTGTGCATCCCATCTGGTGTGGTGTGCCACAGGAACCCACACAGACTGCCTAACTACAACAACTCTTCTGTGACCCCACCATGCAGCCTCGGCCTTAATACCAGCTTCCCTCTCAATTCAAATGACTTCCCTCATAGTTACAGTCTGTCCATTGCAGTGCATACCCTGACCTGTTAACTTGTCAACTTTCCTCTCACACAACAGGCATCACAGTAAGAAAGAGACATTTGCTGCAATACTTAACTTAAAAAAAAATAATTCTCCTCCTACTTATATGCTCTGGTAACATAAAAGTTAATCCTGGCCCTCCAAGGCCTCTAGCATCTCATTCTGATTTCACTGCTGCCCCTGAATTACAAATTATCTGGATCAATGAGCACAGCCTGCTATGCAAATTAGACCAATTAAAAGACTGAACTGCCCATACCAACCCCGACTTAGTGGTCATCACCGAATCCTGGCTGAAGAACACTATCTCTGATCAGCAGATCTCACTTCCTTCCTACAACCTGTTTAGACCAGATAGGTCCACATCGGGGGGTGGTCATATACACTAAGGACACCCTAAGCGTTACCATTATCAACACCTTGTCCAAGCACAAAGAGTTTCAGTACATAGCTATTAAAATCCACATATCACCAGCTGAAATAATCAACATCATAGATTGCTATAGGTCCCCATCAGGAGGCTTGGAGTTAATCTGTACTCTCAAAAGCCTTGTCGCCCCAGTCAATAATGAGGTAATTATCCTCTGCGATCTTAACCTCAGTTGGACCTCACCCAAGGCTCACTCCCTTAAAGATCTATATGACAAGCTTGGGCTATGCCAAGTCATCATGGAGCCAACACACCTAAATGCCAAGAACCCTGCAAACAGCTCCATCATGGACCTAATCATTACAAACCACCCGCACAAAATTCCACAGTCAGCTGTTTTCCACAACAACTTGAGTGATCACAAGATTGTTGTGTGCACCTGCAACTAAGATAGGTGCCCCTCCTCCTCCAAATTCATCACCAAATGAAGCTTCTGGAAATTTGATGTGGAAAACTACATCTCAGACCTCAAATGTGTACACTGGCAGAACATCTACCTCATCAAATCTGTGAATGACGCCATTAGCGTCCTCAATGATACCTTATTCCAGTTGGCCAATAAACATGCTCCGATCATCAGATCCAGGGTTCGCAAGTACTCCCACCCCTGGTTCACAGCAGACCTAAAAGCCATGTTAACTAACAGAGACAAGCTATGGGCCCGTGCATGGTGCTCAAAGAGTGCATCAGACTGGCAGGCATTCAGAACTGCCAAGAATGCTTGTGTCAAACTAATTATCACTGCCAAATCTAACTTCTATGTGGAATCTCTCAAGAATATCAAGATCTGGCATACAATCAAGACAGTTGAAGAGCATAAAGTAATCACATCCATCTCCACCAAAATAATCACTAACGGTATCGAATATGTTGAGCGTGATCTCATTCTAGAAAAGCTGAACTCTCATTTTGCCACCACTGGTCTAGCA
This sequence comes from Neoceratodus forsteri, assembly GCA_016271365.2. Taxonomy (NCBI): domain Eukaryota; kingdom Metazoa; phylum Chordata; order Ceratodontiformes; family Ceratodontidae; genus Neoceratodus; species Neoceratodus forsteri. Next base: position 353,469,218 of record CM028130.1, on the reverse strand, counting down.
TTTGACTCCTCCCCCTATGCAGGTATCCCAAGCCCTACTCATCATCTCATCTCCCAGAAGCCATAGCCTCCACATCCTCTCCAGCTCCACACCGTGACCTTCAAACAGGCAGAGAACCGACTCAGGAAAATCAACATCTAAAAGGGGGCAGATCCCATCTTCCCCAGTATAGGTTACTACCACCTAACTGCTCCTATTCTCCACATCTTCAATCTCTCCATCTCCACAGCCACAGTTCCAACTTGCTGGAAATCTGCTCACATCTTGTCCCTATTCGAATCTGGGAACCCCCAAGACCTAAATAACTTCAGATTCATCTTCATACTCCCTGTCTTGTCTAAAATTCTGGAAAAACTCACCCATCTCCAGCTTAAAGCCCACTTAGATAATTACTCTCTTCTCAGCCCCATTCAGTCCAGTTTCAGGCAAAATCACAGTACTACTTTAGCCCTAGCAAAAGTTACTAATGATTGGCTCATCACACATGACTCCATGCTAGTCACAGGCACCGTTTTCCTTGACCTCAGCAAGGCATTCAACACCGTCTATTACAACCTCATACTCAGTGGCCTCAACAGAATAGGTGCAGTTGATACCTCGCTTTGTTGGTTCTCTAGCTACCACTCAGGTAGAACACAGAAAATCAAAGTGGGTAGCAAAATCTCTGACTCTCTTCCCATCACATGAGGTGTTCTGTGAAGCTATATATTTTAGGCTTCATTTTGTTCTCCATCTACATTAACTCCCTGGACTCCAATATCATCAGTTCCAAAATACACTTATTCACGAACAATACCATCATATACACTTACAAGCTGTCCCTAACTGAGGTATGCGATGTGCTACAAGATAATTTCCCCCAACTAGAACACAGCCTTATCAGCCACAAGCTGCTACTTAATGGAAAAAAAACAAAGGTGCTATACATCGTTCCCTCCAGCAACAGACCATCCTCTCAGTGCAATGCAACACCAGCGCCAATCATAACTATCCTAGGTGAATCACTAGATGTGGTTGATAAATTTAAGTACCTGGGTATATGGCTTGACAACAAGTTCTCCTTTAGAGTACACATTGACTGTCTCACTACTAAGCTGAAAATGTGGTTAGGCTTTTTCTACAGGAACAGGGCCCTCTTTCCCCCGATATCAGACGCAGGCTCATGCAGGCCACATTCCTCCCTCTCCTTAATTATGATGGCATCATCTATAATTGCACTGCTGCATTCAACCTCCACAAGCTTGATACTCTGTTCCACCATGCAGTAAGATTCATTACTAAATCACCATTCCAGATATACCACTGTGACCTATATAAAGAAGTCGACTGGCAGCCTCTAGCCATCAGGTGACTGCTACACCTAGGTTCCTGGACCTTAAAATGCCTGCTAAACAGACTACTGGCCTATATCATTTCCCTAGTCAACACCTCACATAGTCCCTACTCCCTTAGGAAAATGGACTTCATCCTTCCTGAAGTACCTTGGATGCATACCATTCTTGGCATAGGTGCCATTAGCTATGCTATTCCTTCAGCATGAAATCATTTGCAGAAGACACTGAGGCTCACCAGTATTGTCTCTATAAATACCTTCAAATCTCTGTCATGGAAACTCTTCCCAGTAGCCTGCGACTGTCCCAGGAAATAGGACCACCTGCCATCATCATTACATTCTAGAATACCTGTCTTCCTCTTCCCCCACCCACCCCAGTACCACCTGACTCCTTCTTACCCCCTGCTCCCCGTGTCAAGCTCCCCTTTATATCTCTTTCTTGTCAGACCCACCCAAGCACCCTATCTCCTCTTACCCTCCAACCCTTCCTAGCTCTCCACCCCTGAAGAACAACCCACATCACAGTTCTGCACTTTTCTGGTATGATAGCATTCAGGCTCTGTATTGCCTGCATCTCTTTTACATCTCTTGTACATATGCAAATGATGCCACTTGCCAGCAAATATGTTTATAGCCTTATTTTCTTGTAACTTGTCAAATGTAACCATACTAATGCAAATGATGTCATATGCTGGCAAATATGCCTGTAGTATCTTCTTGTACGTGAGCCTCTAGCACTGCATTTTTAACTTCTCTTGTATTTACTCCAGTATTGTTCCTTGTTGTCAAAATGTCTACTTTCATTGTAACTCGTCCCTTTTATGTACTGGGACCTCCTTGCAAATAAGCCTGCTCAATGGAGTTCTTCTCACCAATAAACTTGAGTGGAGGTGATGGCAGATGTCTGTGGACCATGTGCAGGTGTGCACCTGTGCCAAACTGACCTCATTGGATGTCCGCACCTCTGGGGGCAATGCAACAAGCAAGAGGAAACACCCTGATGCACGGAGTGAAAATGTCACTCCCCACCTCCACTCCTGACATCAGACTCTGTCCACCTGGGTGTCATCTATCTCTGTCCATCCCTCCCACCTGCTAGGTCATTGGATTCAAGGAGCACTAAGTAGTTGATGGCTGCCACACCCTGGGGGATAATGCCTGGGGGGGTTACCTGCAGGTGGTGGGACAGAGAGTGTGGACTGCATGCTGGATGGTCCAGGCTGGGAGAGATCAGGTGGGGAGTCAACTGATGGGGCTCCACGAGTCAGCAACAAAAGCAAAAAAGAGCTGATAAAAAAAAAGACAGTGGTTCTCTATTTATTTGGCTGACCATAAATAACTGCCAACTATGAAAGGGGCTAGGCCAAATGGGGGCCAGGTTCAGTACCATGGAAGTCTGTTCCAGAGCCCCTGCTGCTCTCACTTTACATAAATGATCTCGACCACTGAAAAAGATGGTAAATGCGCACCTCTATATTGATGATACAGTCCTGTTTTACGTAAATGGCATAATCTCTGAGATACAAGGGATTTTACAGCAGGGCTTTAATGGTATACAGACTTTATAATCCAAAATGAACTAATTTTGAATATTAGGAAATTGCAAGTAATGCTTTTTTGGCTTAGGAAAGAAGTGAACCAAGTTGGGGACCAAATTAATTATTCATACTTATGACAATGGAGCTTTGAATTTGGTGTCATTTTATTAGTATCTAGTCAACTCAAGACAACTTTATTTAAAAATGATGTTCCAAGAAGACCACCGAGATTTACAAATACTGTATATGAAGACAAACTGACATAATGTAATGTAAACAGAATTCCGTTGAGTTCAATTGGCAAGCAATAAACCAAAGACCAACATTAACTATTACTGGATTCAGGATAAGTTAATTTAAACATATGAGTTTTTAAGGCAGATTTAAAACTATCAGTGGTCAAGCAGTCTCTAATCTGGTGAGGTAGAGAATTCCACAGGGTAGGGGCTACAAAGGCAAATGAGCAGGGCCTAGAGTTTTTCAAGCAAACCCTGGGAATCTCTAGCAATCCCTCATCAGCAGAACGGAAGGAACGGAGGGGACGGTAAGGACAGAGAAGATCCTGCAGGTAACTCAGACCTAATCAATGTAAAGCTCTAAAAGTCAGTAAGCCTTCTTTAAAGAGGATTTGCCAGTGTACTGGCAGACAATGCAGATCACGGCGTGCTGGTGTGATATGGTTTGATCTAGATAAGCCAGTCAGTAGCCTGGCCGCTGCATTCTGCACTAGCTGCAATCAATGGATGTCAATCCCTGGTAACCCCAGGTAGAGGGCATTGCAGTAATTAAGGCATGAGGTAACAAAGGCATGGATTAATGTTGTAAGATCACCAGGAGGTCTAGATGCTTGATATGGACTATGTTTTTAAGGTTAATAATGAGATTTTTATGACAGCAGACACCTGAGATTTTAAAGTCAGGACACTGTCAAAAACAACATCCAGATTTTGTGCCCAATCTAATGATAGCAGCTGAGTACCACCAATCCAGAGCCCAGAAAGTTTTCCTTCCAAGGATTCCAAGCCAAGGTGACTCGGTTCTACTACTAACACCTCTGTCATTAGCCAGCTGGCACTCATCCAGTTCTGAATATCAGATAGGCAATTGTTGAAGATCGAAACAACATCACTTTGCTCAGGTATAAAAGACATTTAGAGCTAAGTATTGTCAGCATAGTAATGGAAGTTCAACCCATATTTCCTAATAATGTCTCCCAGCAGCAGCATGTAAACTGGGAATAGCATGGGGGAAGAGTACAGAGCCCTGTGGAACCCCACATGACAGAGAGAAAAGAGCAGATGAATGAATCCCTGACACAACCCTCTGAGTCCTGCCAGTGAGGAACAAGTGAAACCATCTTTGCACTGTTCCAGACTGTCCACATAGACTCTGCAGGTGATCTAGCAAAACCCCATGATCAACAATGTCAAATGCTGCAGTGAGATCTAGAAGAACCAAGATGGACTGGCTCCCCTAATCTCTCTCTACTAGGAGATCATTAAGAACCCGAACAAGTATGGTTTCAGTACTATGCCTATTCCAGAACCCAGACTGGAGAAGATTAGAGATATCATGCATAGTTAGATGGTCATCTAACTACATTGCAACCACTTTCTCTACCAGCTTGCCTATAAAGGGCAGGTTAGAGACTGGTCTGTAGTTGGCCAAGCAGTGAGGGTCAAGAGAGGGTTTTTAGGATGAGTACTACTATCACCTCTTTCAGGGAGACTGGGAATATCCCAGATTCCATTGAACAGCAGATTACTTTAGCAAGGACTGGGCCAATGACTTCCACACACTTTACTGAAAGGTGCGTAGGGCCTGGATCCATACTACAAGAAGCTGGAGACATACTCTTGATGATCCACACAATGCCCTCAAATGCAACCAAGATAAAGTCAGACCAGACAGACTGGGAACAAGTCACCTTCAGTTGATCACTGCAACACCCAGTAGAGGATGCTGATTGAATCTCAGATCTGATGGTGGCAGTCTTATTGGCAAAGAATAGAGCAAATTCATCATACATCTCTCGTGAAAACATTTGCCATGACTAAAGACAGATTAGATTACACAATCTGTCTACAACCTGGAAAAGTTGAGCTGGTTGATTCTTCACTAGCTCAATCTCCTTAGATAGAAATTCTGACTTTTTAGAACAGATGGCCACTTGATAATATGAATAATGTGCTATCAATCTATTTTTATCAGTCACCATGCCTGATTTATGCCAGCGTCTGTCTAACCTTTGACCCATTCATCTCATTTCCTTTAAAGTCTCATCAAACCAAGGGAACTTCAGGCATAGAGTGAGGTGGTGAACATGGATGGGCCAGAGAGTCAAGGGCTCCCATCACAGCTCTATTATAGACTACTATAAGTTCCTCAGGATCTCTGCATTCTCCTGACACACCAGATAGATCCAGCCTTGCCATAAGATTATCAGAGGCCAAACTCATCATAGGACGATACTGGACCAGTACCAGAGGTCTATGGGGGGGTGCCACAATTTCAAATCTTATAGCATGATGATCTGACCAACTAACCGGTTCCACCACCAGGTTAGTAATCTCCATCCCCAGATGGAAGACCAGATCCAGTGAATGACCAAAAATATGAGTAGCAGAAGTAGTTACCCGTGTAAAGCCTAGCAAGTTCATCAGTTGTAGGAAATCCTGCCCAAACTGTGAATCCTCATCATTGACCTAAACATTAAAGTCCCCCAGTATCAACCATCTGGGGAAATCCAACAGTAGGCCAGCAAGGAATGTAGATGCCTGGTTAGACACCCACCCCAATTGTGACTGTCATATAGACAGTGTTATTAAAAAAGAGTTGACCCTAGCCTGGGCTTTTCATACAGTCACCACACATCTTTATTCTTGAAAATGAGGGTACAAATAGTTGAGTCACTGATAATACCAGTCATCCAGTATTGGGATCTAGCCTAAGGTGGGGCTGGGGCTGGTCCTGTTCTACTGAGCAGACATAATGTGTTGCTCAATAGATTAGTCCATTTTATCCTGAATCCCCCTTAGGGATGCCCAAGGATGCCACTAAAGTACAAATTCAAGCTGCATCTGTTTATTTATTTTTTTATTTTATTAAACTCTAGGATTACAAATACCTTTGAGCAAGAACTGCTTATTTACAAAGGTTCCACATTAAGGGATGGAAGGTTAGCATACAAACAAAGGTAAACATTAGTACAAAGTCTCAAAAAACAAAATGCCATATTTCAAGTGGAGAGACAGCAAAAAGGTAGTAAGACCAGATAAACAACCAGTAGGGGTGGGAGGGTGGGTGGGGTCAGGAAGGAGTGGGCAGGCTAAAGGGCCATTGTTTGGGGGGTTGGTATGAGGGGTGCAAGGTAGAGGGGTGCAGAAGTCTGAAGTGCTAAGAGATGGGAGGGTGTGGGTGAGGTAGGGGAGGAATGGGGAAGGGGTAAGGTGAGATTGAGGAAAGTGGAGGATAAGGATAATTGGCCAGAGGGAATTTAAGGCAACACGATGCCAGGTGTGAGTGTAGAGGTTGACCAATTAGGAGAAGCAGTCACATTGTCTGGTAGTAGAGAGGTGAAGTCATAGTTGCCTTTTAAATGGGCTGAACGTAGTAGCTGAAAGGGATTCCTTGTTGAGTTAATTAAACCACTGGGGGGCCCTGTGGGTGAATGACTTTGGGCCATAGTGGTCCAGCATCTGGAGACCTGGAAGGTTTGACTTAGCATACTTTGGGCGTGTTGGGTGCTGCAGTGGGCAATCAGAAGTTTTTCAACCCCAGGTGGCACGAGCCCAAGGAGAACCTTTTTGGTTAAGAGGCAGGTCTGGTATTTGATCCTGCTAGTGAGAGGGAGCCATCCAGATTGGGTGTACTAGTCACAAGTATGTGTTAGGTGGCAGCACCCATAAGAAGTCTGCATGCTTTGTTGAGCACCACAGATATGCTGCAGAGCGTGTAGGAGAAGTGAAGCCATAGATTATGAGCCCATAGTCTATGATAGAGGTGACAGAACTGTAGATAGCCAGTCTAAGGGTCTCTGTTGTCATACAGTGTTTGTGCCTGTGGAGCAGGGCAATCCGTATTTTAGTGGCCTTTGCAACATTGTCAATGTGCTGAGCGTAGGAGAGGGAATAGTCCAGAGTAACGCCAAGGTATTTGAACTGAGGAGCCTGCTCCAGTGTAACCCCAGAATGGTTAGTGATGATGAAGGGCAGAGAGTTATGTTTTCTCCTTGCATTGCAGAAAGTCATAACTTTTGTCTTGCTGTAGTTCATGACAAGTTTGTGCGAGCTGAACCATTCCTCAATGCATTTGAAATCACGCTGTAGCTGCCCTTCTAGATGCTTGGTGTCATGATGGCTAGAAAACAGGACTGCATCATCCATATGGAGAAGTATTTTCTGATGGCAGATGCTAGGGAGGCTATTCAGGAGGAGACTAAAGAGTATGGGTCCAAGGATGGACACCTGCGGTACTCCTGAGAGGACTGGTTTCTTATCAGACTTGACATCAGCAATCTTAACTCGCTGGACCCTTCCCTCAAGGTAGCTTGTTATCCGGAGCAGGGCATCCTTGGAGAGCCTGATAGTTGACAGTTGCCTGAGTAGGAGTGGATGACTGATTGTATCAAATGCCTTCATAAGGTCAATAAATATTGCACCCACACAGTTTTCTTGGTCAAGGGTGGTGTGGATGAATCCCGTAAATTCCAGTAGTGCAGTGGTAGTGCTGTGCCCTTTTCTAAATCCATGTTGTTTAGGGCACTGGATATCATATTTTACCAGATACTAGGTTAGCAATCTGTTGCAATTAATGTTGAATTGTGTTAAGGAGGAAGCTTCTTCATATACTAATGACCTCACATTCTGGTATGCCTTCAACAGTTGGGATGGTATTTGAGGTACCATTACAGTGCTCCCAGATTAATTTGGCCTTTTCCCTGTAACTTCAGGGCAACTTTCTTGTGTTTTCCTGTAGATTACATTGTCTCCTATGGAAGCCAAATTGCTCTGTTTTCCTGTATAACCAATCCAAGTCTAAGTGAACAGTTGCCATGTAGATGTCTCAATTTTCCTGTAAAATACAGGGATTCCAGTAGGTCTGTGAGCCCTAAATTTGTTGCTGTCCCATAATATAGACTTGCAGTCCCCTGGGGCTGAGGCCAAACTACATCCCATTGCCATCTTTATATAGACTAAAAATGTTGGTCCCCCTCCTTGGAAGTAAGGTTTGTAATTGTTGTCTTACCCTTGCAATTGTTTAGCATGAGTATTTATTATGTATCTGTTATTTTAAGAGTATGGCATATTAGGTATCTGTACCTGTTTGAAGTCCTGGTGTGACTACTTTCACTATGCAACCTGTTGTAAGTCTATAAAGGACACCACTGGAAAGGAACTTCAGTGCAACAGACTTGTTACATCCCATTAATAAACTAAACAATTTTTACTTAATGTACAGTATACAGCAGAGAATGTATAACATATTTTTACTATGTTTTATCCATGTAATGTACTGTATATAGTGCACTATATATAATAACTGGTAGAGTATGATATTAACTAGTAATCAAACCCTGTATTTTCCATATCAGCCTAGTAAGATATCATGCCAGGCTGACATGGAGAAAATACAGGTTGATACAGAAAAAGTCATAGCTGATCAGTCATTAGTGTGGAAAGCCATTATGCTATCACACTAATTGAAAAACAGTTGTCAACATGTCAGTTTACTTGCATGCTCACACTGTTTCTTTTTTTACACACTCTTTTCCCGCAGTTGTAACTGAAAACAGACACCAATAGATATCACAGAAAATAAAATATCGGTGGCTGTGATTATTCTTTGTTTTTTTTGTTTTGTTTTGTTTTTTCACACATCCTGGGCCAGATTCTAGAAGGGTTACACCTGATATAACAGCAGTTGCGCCAAGCAGAATAGCAAATGTAGCAACTTGCACCAGCAGTTGTGACATGCGCGATTCTACAAAGTGGCCTGCGACATGTCATAGGCCACTTGTGCCGAACAGCTGCTATGCCGCATAAACCCCCATGACATGGCGCTAGGGGGTCTATGGCAGCAGTTGCACCCCATTCTAGAAGGGCAGCCACAAAGTGCCCACATCGGGACTCTACAAGAACCCCCGGAGGAGATCCGGCAACATAAGTTATACCAGCATTTAGCTGGTATAACTTACAGATGCCCCTGGGGGTCCTGTAGACCCGTTGGCTGTCCAACAGACAGTGCACAGTTCCCCCCCATGCCCAGCACACCCCAGTGGGGTCCCACAGGGCTACCCATACCCCTAGCCACCCGAAACAGCCATTGGCAGAAGCCCCACAGAGTGGCACTGCCATCCCCCCACCCATATACAGCAATAATCCAGCCTTGGTAGTCCAGTGGCTCCCTCCAAACTGTACATTAAAAACATAAAGAAATATCCCAATTTTTTCTGGTAGTCTAGTGGCCCCCTCCCAAACTGTACAGTAATATATAATAAATAATGATCCCGTTATCCTGGTAGTCTAGAAAATTAATTTCTGAATGCGTCTGTGCAATAGTGCTAATACTGCACTCAGTCGGTGGCTGGCCATGGAGGTGAGAGGTGGACTGTGCCAGACACTGGCTGGGGATGGGTGGGGTGCTGGGTGGGCTGATACAGCTGGGTGGGGGTTGGGGGGCCACTAGACTACCAGGGTAATGGGATCATTATTTATTATATTACTGCACAGTTCGGGGCCACTAGACTACCAGGGAAACAGGGGTATTTCTTTATGTGTTTAATGTACAGTTGGGGGGACACTAGACTACCAGGGAAACAGGGATCTCTCTATGTTTCTAATGTACAGTTTGGGGGCACTAGACTACCAGGGAAATGGGAATCTGGTATTATTTTATGGTTGGGGGGCACTGGACTACCAGGGCAGGTGACGTGCCACATATGTGGCGGGAGACCCGGGGGTCGGGGCATGAGTGGGGGTGCACTTGCAACCTGCGGCAGTGGATTGTGACATGCTGGCCAGGCATGCCTTCTATGCGGCGTACCTTGCCACATGTTGCAAGTCACAAGACTTTGCTGTGAAGACCCTGCACCTTCTAGAATAGGGTGCAGGGTCAATGCTGCAGTTGCGGGTGGTGCAAGTTGCGTTCAGTGGCAACTTGTGCCACCCTTATAGAATCGGGCTCCATCTCCGTGTTTTGCCTTTATTAGCTTAAACATCCCTCTGGTGGTTTTCGTGGCAAAAATGCCTTAGGTGCATATATAAAATCTCATATCACAACTATACATTATTCTATAATTACTGGTTAGCTGTAATAACACATGGAAACCAGCACTACTGAAATCCCATAATTCACAGTTGTGATGTTATAACTATGTATTACTGGATTTCATTAAACATTGGTTTTCAAAAAAATTCAGTCATGCTCCACTAACACCAGACATCCTCTAACCACACCAGCTAATGACCACTAGTCCTTGTTTCAATTAACTGGTTGATCAAACAGGAAGAAAATAATCAAAAGCGTTTCAGTGCAGATGTGGTAGGTGACCATCTTGTTCTGACAGGGCCAATAACATGATATCAGTGACTGTCAGCATCAATAAAATGACAGCCTGGGTATACAAACCCTGCATCCTGACAAAGCTCCACAAACAACAATGTGCAGGGGGCACTTGTGTCTCCTCAGTATGTGGTAAATATCACACTAATCCATAGATCACCACTTGCTATCATGGCATTTTGGATGTAATCCACATTTTGTATGTGCTATTGCCAATTTTGCACCTGCAATGTCAACACTGAAGCACTTTATATTGATGGGCACTGGAAGAGTACGGGTCTGTAACTTGTGTGAACCTACAACTTCTGATGACCCAATAAATTGATAATGTGGTAGGTGCTATAGTTTGTCTGTGAGTATATTCATGTAACCCCCCCAGCAAATGGGGGTTCCCAAAAGTCTTCCAGGAGCTTGCTTGAATGCTCCAAATCTGGGCGGTGTTTGGCGTCTGAGCTGTTTAAATGTGGTTCAAAGTGAGTGCTATTTGAGCCTCCGCGTATTGTCTCTTTAAGAGCTGTCTGCTTGCAGACTTAATTAGTTTGTATGGGGAGACTGTGTATTTAATGCTCGAATCCCACCCAAGCTGCCGAGAAATCACTCCATTTCTGCAGTTGCTAAGAGCGCAGAAGGAGCCTAAATGAAAGATGTAACTGTTAGCCTGAAACCAGTTAGAGTGTTAAGTAAAATGCAGTTTGTCTAACCTGCCTTTCTTGCAGCTGGGACTCTGTGTGTGTTACCCCTCCATTTTGGACCTAAACTGCTGTGTTGGGCCAATTGGGTTAAGGGTTCCCTAAAATGGAGCCTGTGGATGAATCAGAACTTGGAATCTTAATTTTGAGCCAGCCAGAAGGGTATTGTATGGGGAGTGACTCTGGGAAATGTAGTTTTAACCTTGGCGCCTTTATCTGCCAACAGAGAGAGTCTTATAGTGAGTGACAGCTGAATCAGTCAACAGAATAGTGTGGAACTAAAGAAAGTGCCCTGCTCTGTGACTGGAAAGATCAGATCAGTTGTGGCAGTGAAGAGAGAAGGAGCTGTGTGCTTCTAAGGTATATAGTTTTGTGAGGGAAGTGTGTGTGAGTCCCTGAGTTTTGGTCTGCAGCCATTGTGAGTGCCAGTTCAGACTTAATCTGAGTTGTGAGGAGAAAGAAGCACTAGATGTGTGGAAACCAGGCTCACCCTGTAGAAGACTGGAGAAATTGCTGAATTGCGCTCGGTCTGTCAGGAACTGAAGCTGCTGTGTGTGCTCCCGGGTATCTTGCAGTAATTGCGATTGGGATTGAGGAGTAGCCTGTCTGGTATAGTACTTTCCCTTTACATATGAATGTGCGTAGTGCTTGTGGGGAATTGCTATTTCCAATCCACTGTGCTGTTTGCTGTGTGTTGAAGCTGGAAGCAAACCCCAGCTTGTCTCGAACTAAATCCATTTGCTATAAGCTGCAGTGGAGTCCAGTCACAAGGACCTTGTCTCCATGCCCTGCTGTTTCTGACAATCCAGAAGAACATCCACCATCCGGTTCTCAGCTTGGGTACTGAGAGTACAAATCAGGTTATTCCCCTGCAGCCTGTTTTCAATCACAAGTGTGTTATCTAATTCTTGTTGTTTCTTTGCTTCATGGACTGAGCCATCAGGCTCCAGATTACAATTGGGTGTTGTGCATATATTTTCTTCTACAGGGCCCTATCCATCTGCACCTGCTGGCCAACCCCAGGCAATGGACCTGGCTAGCCTTCCCCCAACCTGGGTACCCTGAGTGTGGCTTTTTTCAGACCCTGTATGTGTGCACAGTACTGTGATTTAATGCCACTAATTAACCTGATTTCCCCCTCCCATGTTACTGTTCCCTAAATAAATCAGATTTGTTGTTGTTGTTGTTAAACTTTTAACTGTCTGAAGAGTCAGTACCTTCATGCCAAGCACTGTATTGGTTTGTATATGCTGCTTAACCTTATTTTTAAGGGGGTCCTCAGAGATGAACCTGAGAATCAGTCTCGAGGGTAAGTGGTACCTTATGAATGAACAGTGTGTACATGTGGGGTATTGGTACTGTAACTCCTGTGCATCATGTGGGCCATTAGAGGGATTAGAAGGGGGTCTCAGTGTTCCAGAGGGCTGTGGCCAAACTAGACCAACCATTACAAACCTTGACCTCTGGGTGGAGGCACCCCGCCATAGAACCTAGGCCCCTCAACCTGTCAGTAGTCAAGCAGGCAGGGGTAGTAGCCCTTGGGATAGCACCCCCTGGGGTTACATTCATTTCTTGCTTGCTGTTGTTAACTGAGAGGTTGGCTGCTTCTATAGATACACCAAGCCCTGCACTGGGGAACACATGCCTCGTCTGGCTATTTGGACTTATGTTGATGATCCTGACATTTTGATCAAGTTTCCATTTTAAATCAAATGTGGGGTGTTAGCGTGGCATATTTCTTTCTGCCGCACTTCATTCAACTGGCAGAAATAATAAATGCTGAAATCCCTTGTTTGTTTTTAAAATAGAAAACTTCCTCAAAATCACATGAGCAACAATATAAGTAGAAAAAAATATTAAAAATAACAGATTAGTGGTCATGTGAGGAAGCATAGGCTTGCTGACACAATTTGGGAGAGGAGACAGGGTCACCAAACTACAGGATGAACCCCATATAGTTGCTTAAAAGCAGTTAACCCCCAAGGAATTATAAAGAAAACAAATTACATCCAGTAGCATTTTGTTTAGACATCCTCATTATGTGTTTCATACATTCACCACTTGTGTCGCTCTCATGATTTATTTAGCAAGACATACCTTGAGTGTGCAAAAACAACTTCCAATACACTGCTGCTGCCCATACATTAGTCAACATACTATGTACAGGAGGGAAGTATTTTTCACACAAAAAAGTTGCTCAAAAACAAGGGGAAATGTGAAACAGGAGGGGAGTAGATTCTGGAGAGAGATTTGAGGAAGTACTTTTTTACAGAAAGAGTGGTGGATTCCTGGAACAGCCTACCAGCAGAGGTGGCAGGTCTGAAAACAAGTGTTGGGATTCAAGAATGCACTGAATAGGCATATAATAATCTTGGTGGAAAGGAAGGTGGGAGGGAGAAAGAGACAGAGACCAAGTAGGGTCTGAGGCTATACTATAGGTACGGAAAAATGGGCAGATGGGGTGGGATAAGTGGTCCTTATCTGGCATCAAATTATATGTTTCTATGTTATGCTGGACATGCCTTAAACTAGGCAATATATGTTTAGTGCAAGTGCACCCACCTTGTTGAAAAAGTAAATAACTAATAAATCAATCAGTCAATATACAATAAGGTCCTTCCTGACGTTTCTAAAATCTGCCATGTATACAAGGTCCTTCTTCATGTTTGCTAAAAACTGGCATGCTTAACAGCAAGAGAATGATTTTCATAGCCCCAGGAATGTCGCGAGCCCCTGGTGCACCACTCATTTGATGCACAGGGCTTGCAGCATTCTCCTGGCCTGCAATCATGATTTTCAATCCCGTATGCCAACTGCCACAAGCTAGACCAGCTTTTCCCTGGTCTAACTTGCAGCATTCAGGGAACAGTTTTTACAGGACTTGTGCCAAATATTTGGCGTAAGTTGACATAAACTGAGGAAACTGTTGCAACTGTGTCTGACAATAGAAAATTGGGTGTAGTTGTGGCAAAGGAGTTCGGTACAGCTAAACCAAAAGATGGATTTCATGCAGGGCTTAACACAAGCCCTGCATCAGCCTTTGAAAATTGAACCCCAGGGGTCAAAAACAGTTGAATCCAATATACAGTATATAGAAGTCTCTTTCAGTTAACAATGACTCAATGTCCCATGGCCCCAAAAACAGTTCAAATGTGTGGCACAAAGTGGTTGAAATATTTCTGCCTCTGTTCAATGTTGTGCTCACTTTTTGTGCTATGCACAATGTAGTTGCTATGCTTGTCTTGCGTAGGAGCACAGGGCATTCCAGTCACACAGAGAAAGCTATAGGCAGCTATGGTACTGCAGGCTTTGGTATGCAAATCATGTGCCAAGCTATACTCAGCTGCATGCTGGTCTTTGTACACCTTGGCCATATGCCAAAGTGCCACTTAGGATGGGATAGGAAATGTATTTATATAGCACTCCTTCCCAGAGGCTCGGAGCGCTTACCAATATTAAAATTATACACATTACAAAATCACACATGAAGCTCATGAAGCAGAGGCTAATACATAATCCAACCTATCCAATCAACAGCAAGCAATATATTAATAAAACAAATTGATAAAATAATAAGTCGTGATTACAAAACACGATCAACAGACAGTAGGTCACTCAATTAATACATTAGCAAGGGTAATTATCAGTGCAAATTAAATGCCTGCTGGAAAAGCAGCATTTCTAGACCCCTTTTAAAGACTTCCACCAGGGGTGCCTCCCACAGATAATGGGGTAAAGAGTTCCACAGGCTTGTTGTGGCAACAGAGAACACCCGGTCACCAGATTGCCACAGCCTAACCCTGGTAACTGTCAGGAGGCAACCCTCAACAGAACTGAAAGTCTGAGATGGGCAATGAGAAATCAGGAGGTCTTGCAGGTAGGCTGATGCCCTCCTGTGCAAGGCTTTATAGGTCAGCAACCCAGCCTTGAAGGCAATCATCCACCTCACTGGCAGCCAGTGCTGTTCATGGAGGACAGGTGTGACACGGTCAAATTTTGAGATGCAAGTCAACAACCTTGCCATTGCATTCTACACCAGCTGCTGCCAGCGAAGGTTGCCTCTAGATAGCCCAAGGTACAGGGCATTGCAGTAGTCCAGCCTGGATGTGATGGAGTTGCATGTAACACCAGGGAGGAATCATGTTGGGGGTTGGAGATAGTCAAGGGAGTTGGACCACACTTAAAATGGACAGCATACAGAATTTGGGCTCTCTTCTTAAATGCTCTGAAAACTGGATGACTACAATGCTCCTGCAGTATTTGTATTTTATACCATCATTAACCCCTGCTGCTGTTCAGTGTATGTTATTATTGAGATTCCTGGATTTTTCAATGCATTGTACCTTTGGAAAACCAATAAAAGCATATTTATTTATTTATTGAAATGTTTCACCAGGAATGCACACTGAGCAACAGGTTGCTTATCTCCTGGTGCAACCTGGGTGAAGGGGTGCAATAGGGTTGAGTCATTTTATATTCATGTTACAAAGATCAACATAGCATACAATTAAGGCAGTTGTTACAAACAGTGTCTCATACATATGTAATTTGTGAGAACAATTAATAAGTGCAATAGTAATAAGTGAACAAGTGCTATCATGAAATAAGGGATGAAGGAGAGAGAGAGAGAGAGAGAGAGAGGATGAGATTACAGATAGTGCTGAGTCATATTCCAGAGATATCCCTTCAGGATACGTGGAACCCTGCAAGGGGACAGGGGACTGGAGCAGGGATTAGAGAGAGGGAGAGAGAGAGAGAGAGAGAGAGAGAGAGAGAGAGAGGGAGTAAGTGTGATTAACACCTAGGAGGGGAAATAAGGCCTGACCCAAAAAGAGAACACTTCAGGATGTGATTAACCCTGCAAGGGGGCAGGGAAGTTCAGGCAATTGTAAACCCTCCTGCGCTTAGGCGTTGTAATTATAGAAGGATAGTGAGAGGGAGGGAATGAGAAATAACTCATTGGAGGGGATGAGGCCTAATCCAAGGAACCCACCAGGATACTGGGGACCCTACAATGGGACCTGGAAGGCCAATAATAGGTAGATGGGGGAAGAAAAGGTGGCAAGTCTAGGTACAATAGGACCCCCTCAGGATGCTGAGAACCATGCAAAGGGAGTATGAAAGCTGGGGAAAAAGGGGGAGAGAGTAGGGGAAGGGAGAAAGGTGTGAGAACTAGCACCTAGGAGGAATTATTAAAAGAAAGGACAGCATGAGGGAATGTAGGGAGGGGAAATGAGTAAAAGAGAATATTGATACTGCATTTGAATATTGGGAGCATATATTCAAAACAGTTCTATATGCAGTGTAGTCATTCCTGCAAGTTTCAAACACTTTTTTGGCAGAAGAATGCCTGCTTAGAATTTCTAGGGACATCACAGGAGTTTTCACAATGATTCATTCTTGTCACGTCACTGAAGACTGGGCCAGTGAGTTTTACTGTCAAGAAAAGTGTTTTACAGTTTGAATGAGTAACCAAATTTTAGATGCGATGCTCTGAACTTCTGACCATAATTCTGCATCAGAGAGAAAGGAAATGGAGCACTTTTCCCTTATGTTTCCTTCCTTGTTATTCCTTATGGCAAGGTTTAATTGTCTTTCCTATTTTATTTTGCAGATAAATCCTCACATTGCAACATAATGGACATCAAAATTTGTGAATGTTTTATATTTTAATTTTAATATCATTTTACACTGCTCACTATGCACATGCTGCCAGTTCATTAGCATTTTGGTAAGCATAGTCAGTCCAGTGTTGTAATGTGCTAGGTCAATTCAAAAGAAGTAGGCATGTCTGCATATAACTAACAAAGGCTAGGTCATTTTCCAGTGGCACCTTGGCAAAGTGTCAGTTGTTGAAGTGAAACATTGGCCCCTGAGCATCTACTCTGTCATTTGTTGTGGGATGACTTGGCATTTTAATGAAAAATCTTTTTTGCACCTCAGTACCTTATAAAGGTGTTATTGCTGCTGAGTGGAGATGACAAGAGAACTGATTCTTCACAGCATGCAAGCGATTTTGAAGAACATGCCTTTCTGAACAATGGAGAAAGTGCTTTGCTTTTTTTGCACTATTAGTACTTACCTGGCATCTATAAATAAGTTCAGTTTCCTGCAAAGTTGATGTCCTGTAAGTACTATATCACTGCACAGGGCTGTCTAGAAAAACTGGTATTTACTTGTGGAGAATGACGGCCAGCCATGGAGATGAGAGGTGGATCTGTGCTGGTCATGGTTGCCGGGACAGGGATGGGTGGGGTAAAAGGTGGGCATTGGCTGCAAGGACCAGGAGGTGGGAACCACTAGACTACAAGGGATAATCTTTTTTTTTTTTAGTATGCTTTTCCTCCCACCCACCTCCCTTTATTGCTCAGTCCTTGCCGACTCTGGCAGGGGTAATCTTTAAAAAAAACTGGCATTGGCTGAGGGTGGGGACTACCACTGGCACAAGGGAATTAAGTATGATATTTGTTTTGCATTATGTACTGGTGCCAGGTGGGAGTGGGGGTGTACCACTGGTACCAGTAATGTGCTTGGGTCAAAACCATACTAGATCTCAGTGCTCACTATGCACTGTGTGACCTTGAGCAAGCCATCTGACCTCTCAGTGTACCAGTCCACCAAACTGTTGAAGCAAGGCACCTCGGGTAAACTCTGTGTTTCTACTCAGCTAGGCTATCCTGACCTGGATAAGCCAACTACAGAGACAAAAACATAGAAACATAGAATTTGTTGGCAGAAAAGGACCTCTTGGCCCACACATTCTGTCCTGATGGTTCCTGCCTAATCTGTCTCCACAGACCCTAGCTAGTCTCCAGAGACCATCCTTCCTCCTTGCCCATTTCCTAGTATTCCCCTTTGCCTATCCCATGCATGCTTGAAGTCCCTACTTTTTTGCCTCCACTGCTTCCTGTGGTAATCTATTCCAGGTATCCACCACTCTTTTGGTGAAGTAGTACTTCATCTGATTCCACCTAAACTTCCCCTCTCCAGCTTCATCACATGTCTTCTGGTTTTGATTTGGTTTCTCATTTGAAACAGACTCCCCTAATATAGTTACATGTGCTATGTGGGCTGTGTCACACCATAGGACGTAGGCTCCATGCAGTCCTTCTCCCTGCCCTCTGCACCCCTGGGCAACTACTCCTCTGACACCTTTCTCCTTCTCTTTCATAACCATCCTTTAAATCCTTTCTATCATCCCTTACCCTCTTCCTCTGCTTTCCCACCACTCTCCCCTTCCCTCTTCTCCCTTTTTCTATTTTCCTTAAGCCTATTGGCCACATAATGGCACTTATTGTATATTGTACATGCTTTTGAAATGTCAGTTTTCTCACATTTTTTTTTGCGTTTCTTGCTTTTCTTTTGACTGT
Organism: Neoceratodus forsteri; assembly: GCA_016271365.2. Taxonomy (NCBI): domain Eukaryota; kingdom Metazoa; phylum Chordata; order Ceratodontiformes; family Ceratodontidae; genus Neoceratodus; species Neoceratodus forsteri. The sequence continues at coordinate 353,450,725 of CM028130.1, read as the reverse complement.
CAAAACTGCATTGATTGTATCATGCTGAAGAATGTTTTTCCAAACCTACAGTTGATTGTATGTGATCCTCCTCCTCCTCACTATGTTACATATCTCATGTGCTGCATCACATGTATACTCATGTATTTCCTCTTGTATCCTCCCAGGTCATGCCTGTAAATAGGCATTCTTATGCCTAGTGCACCTACCCGGTTACCAAAAGCAAATAAATAAATAAATCCAAGGAGCAAAGAATTTCTTCTCACATCATAATGAGGATGTAATGGGCCTGATTTCTGATGCTCCTTTTGTTCTATAAGCCTGAATGCATCCAACATGTGACACATAGGACTTGTGGCAAGAAATGGGATTTCCTGTCCTTGCATCAAAAGACTATATTTCCTTGGTCTAGCAAGTGTCAAATCTGGGGCCTCTTGCATGTCTTTTGTAGGAGCTTGTGGACGATCTTAGCTACAAGCTACCACATAGCAGGTCCAAGTGCTGTAAATGTGGCTGATATTAGAAAATCAGATTCAGTTGTGGCATTTAGACATGGTGCACATGGAGTGCCAAAAAGTGAGGCCACAGGGATTGCCACAGGTATTGCATCTGCACTCAAAAATCTGGCCAAAAGGGTGCAAATGACATATTGGAGCCTTAGTTGTGAGATCAGCTAATTTGCACAAGGACTTTTGAATATAGCAATTTAGTGCAAAGCACTGCCAAGTTTGGACCACCTTAACTGAGTCTGCTCATTCACTGTCTGTACTGTATGTTTCCAAAAGCCACATATTTCTCTGTGGCAGCAAGCGGCAGTGGCTTGGGCCAAGCACACCTTTTAATGCCTCAGTTAGGGCTTTGCTTTATGGGTGATTTTCAAATATGTTTGGAGCACTCATACTTTTCTCCAACCTTGTTTGAATATAACATATCAAAGGCAGTGCACTAATTTATGCTTAGGATAAGGGCATTCTATGGCTCAAATGGAGACTGTTGAATATGGGGCTCAAACTCCATTTGCTGTACTGGCAGGCACATTTTAACACACTACATGGAATTTGTATATTTTAAAAATTATAATGCTGGTTGCTTGCACTATACATACATGGTAACCATTTTCTTGACCTGACTTTTTAGGGTATGGACTGCTGCTTTAAGGAGATAAGCACAGAGAGCACATGACACACAGCTGAATTGATTTCTTAATACAGTAATTATTAATCTGACTGACTTGCCTGGTATTGTTGCCTAACTGAGTAGTAATAAGGACACATAAAGGAGAATGCAGGGGTAAGGGAGGGGCAGGTATAAACGCTAAGACTGACTGGCTTTTTTACTGCTGCATTTTGGGGCTGTGGTTTGTTGGTTTAGTGGGATTTGTTTTATTCTAGTTTAGTTCTGGTTGCATTTTAAAGTGGAGTTTGTTTTTGAGGGAGTTAATTTATTTTACTTATGGGTGCAATTTGAGTTGTTTTGCAAGCAGCAGCAGCACGGACTGGAAGAGTGTTCAAGGGGAAAATGGATTCACATCAGTAAAGAAGACTGCCTTCAGGAAAGTATCATCTGTTATGTTTATATATTTACTGTACTCTGATTGTGGCACTGATTGTGTTAACAAATTACAGAGCTTGTTTATGAGAGGTGCATTGTACATACGCTGATTTCTGTTTGTTGGTTGATTGTCTGAGACACTTGGGGCAGCTCCCACCCCCATTTCTGCCCCCACCCTCCCTGCTACTCTAGGGGGAAAAAGAGAGAAGTGTGATGTATGCTAACTTTAGGCAACAAAAAATAATTATTTGTTGTATGCTACTTTAGGAAAAAAAGAAGTGTGCTGGATGCTAACTTTACGTAGCAAAAAAGAGAATTTCTTGTATACTTTAGAAAACAAAAAAAGTGTGCTGTATGCTAACTTTAGGCAGCAAATTAGAGAATTTGCTTCTATATCAGATTATCATAAGTTAACATTGGGCTGCATCAGGAGACAGTGGTGCTATCATACAGTTACAGGGTGCAAAAAGGGGATAACAGAAAAATGCAATACAAAGCTTTAAGCCTTTAGCTTAAGAAGAATTAGCATTTATAAAGAGCTTTTCATACACAGTATCCCAAAGCACTTTACAAGCAATGCTAGACTGGTAGTAAAGTGACTAAATGTGTGGTGGCGGCCATATCGCACATCATCACCCACACAGCCAGATAATTGCATTAACCCGTTTTATGGGAAGGGGAATGTTGGCCAGGATACCGGGAATGTTCCCTGCTCTTTGCGAAGAGTGCCCTGGGTTCTTTTACTTCCACCTGGGCACCACCAGGATAAGCAGAAGAGACTTCGGTTTAACGTCTCATCCGAAGGACGGCACACCCCAGCAGTACAGCACCCCCCAATACTGCACTCGGATGCCAGCGATTTTTAGGTGCAAGTCCAATCCCGGTGTGGGACGAGAACCCATGACCTTCTGGTCCAGAGGCAGATTTGCTACCAACTGAGCCATGCTGACACCTTAAAGGAGAACCTTCCAGGAGGCTAGAGAGGGTAGGGACGAGGGTCTGAGCTTATGAACCACACAGGAGGCTTAAGAGGGCAGAGGCGGGGGGGGGCTGTTAGGAAGGAGATAGGGACTCTGGGGCAGCAAAAGTGGACGGTTAGAATAGTTGGGTGTAATGGTGTTGGGCAGCTATATTTATGGAGATGCAGTGGAGAATAAGGGGATGGTCAATATGCAGAAGATCAGGGCAACTGGCATCTGAAATAATAAGTCTGGGGAAGGAAGTGGAGAGAATGCAGCAGGCAAGTGGGGGGGGACCAGCTACAACTACAGTTTATTTGACTCCAGAGAGAACAGGAAGGTTGTGGGCAGGGAAAAGGGGTGGGAAGGCAACAGGGGTGGCCAGTGGATAATGGTGGGACAGGCCAGGGTATGGGGGAGAAAATGGATGGCAGGAGGTGAGGAGGAAGGGGAATGGGGGTCAGGGGACTGGTGCTCTGAGAGGTGGTGATTTCTGGTCACCTAGGGTCCAACTGGTTTGCTCCAGTAGCAACCATGAAGGACAAGGGAGCCAGGAAGGGAGGTGAGGTTAGGAGGGGACAGGCAAGGCAGGGAGCAGACAGGATGCAGGAGGAAGTGAGGAGTAGGAACAGGGTTGGGAAAAATGAACTGAGCTATAAGGGGATGTGGGGAGAAGGGTAAAGTATACTGGAGGGGAGCAGGGTAGTAGAAGAGGTGAGCACAGGATCAGGGTGGGGGAAGGGAACTGAGCTATGAGGGGATGCGGGGAGAGGGGTAAAGTATACTGGAGGGGTGCAGGGCAGTAGAAGAGGTGAGCACTGGATCAGGGGGGGGAAGGGAACTGAGCTAGGAGGTGATGTGGGGAGTAGGGAAAGACATGCAGGAGGGGAGCAGGGTAGTAGGGGAGGTGAGCACAGGAGAGGGGTTGGGGAAAGGAGAGCTGAGGTAGGGGGTGAGGTGGAGAGCAGGGTAAGGCTAACAAGACAGGAGCAGTGCCATAGAGAAGGCAAGCACAGGACTGGGGGTGAGGGAAAATGATGAAAGGGAAGAGCCAAGAGGAAAGCAGGGGGCACAGGTGGGTAGGCAGGGCCCAGGAAAGACAGGGGGAGGAATGGGGAGGGAAGATAAAGGAATATCTGAAACAGGTTCTGAATCAAGAGCAGGAGAAGAGGAACTGGGGGAGGAAGCAGAGGGTGAGCAGAGGGGGCAAGAGGGCAGAGCGAGCCAGGGGATGCAAGAAGGGGAAAGAGGAGGAGAGTTGGGGGAGGTAGAGGGGAAACAGAGGGGCATGAGGACAGAGCAAGCCAGGAGAATAGAAGTTAAGGAGCAGGGGAGGGGGAATTAGGGGAGATAGTGGGGGTGAGCAGAGGGGGCCGGTGGATGGGGCAAGTGAGGGGGGCACTAGCAAAGGAGCAGCTGGCAAAGGGAAGGGTTCATCAGGCAAGGGATCAGTTTCACTGGCAGGGGCAGTAGAGGTAGAGTAGGTCATGATCTTCAGGGACTTGATCATCAAGGGGATACACTGGCTTTGGAAAGGGGTAAACTACAAAGGTAGATCAGTATTTTGCAAACCAGGGATGGAAGTAGGGTTGGCAATGCAGAAAATCAGGGAGTGGGCAAGGGTGGTAGGGGGAAAACCACACCTGGTCATTCATTTGAGTACAAATGTTCTGGCAAGCAATGAGGTGGAGGAGGTTCAGTGGTGGTTTAGGATGCTGGCGAAAGGCTGCAAGGATGAGGTGAGATCCTTGGCATTCTCTGAGGTCTTGCCCATACCCTGAGCCAGCACCGTTAGTAAGCAAAGGATCACAGAATTCAATGCCTGGCTCAAAGAATGGTGCCTGGAGGAAGGGTTAGCCTGTATTGGAGAGTGGAGGGACATATGGGAGGATGAGGACTTGTACTGGAAGGACAGGCTTCAGCTCAGCGAGAGGGGGGCTAGGGTTCTGAGAGGAGGCCTACAGTTACATAAGATAAGGTCTCAAGGGGGGTTTTACATAGATGGGGGGGAGTACAAGGCTAGGATGAGGGAAACATAGAAACATAGAATTTGACGGCAGATAAGGACCGCTTGGCCCACCTAGTCTGCCCATTTCCCTACCTGATGGATAAGTTGCAGATCCTAGTTAACCAGCAGCCTACTTCTTCATACCCCCTCCCCCTAGAATTGCCTTATGACTGTCCCATGCATGCTTGAATTCCACCACTGTTTTTGACTCCACAACGTCCTCTGGAAGGCAGTTCCATACATCCACAACCCTCTTTGTGAAAAATACTTCCTTAAATTACCTCTGAGCCGCCTCTTCTATCTTCAAATTGTGCCCCTTGTTCTTGCACACCTCTTTTTTGAAAGATGCTACCTCTTGGACTTTGTTGATTCCCTTGAGGTACTTGAAAGTTTCTATCATGTCCTCTCCCTCCTTTCCTCGAGGCTATACATATTAAGCTCCTTAAGTCTCTCTTCATATGTTTTCCGGTACAGACCCTGCACCATTTTAGTTGCCCTCCTCTGGACAGCTTCCATCCTGTCTATGTCTTTGCGGAGACTGGGTCTCCAGAACTGCACGCAGTACTCCAGATGTGGTCTCACCAGCTGTCTGTACAGGAGAGAGGGTTACAGGAGAAGGGTACAGCCTAGCAGGCACTTCCCCACAGGAGGGATCAGGGAGAATGAAGAACAGTAGTAAGGGGGGGGAGGAGGGTATCTGGTGGAAAGGCTTGTAAGCGAATGCCAAGAGTTTAGGGTACAAGGTGGTGGAATTAGAGGCCATAATCAAGGCCACTGGTTTTCGGTTTTACCGGAAAATCCGGTAAAATTCCGGAAGTAGGACTACCTGAGCACTGGTAAAACAAAGATTTCATGGAATCTGGCATTTTATATCAGATCAGTAAATCTACAAAACTTGTATTTTTCTTATAATTCCTTCCTGTTCTACTTTCAATTTTCTTTATTTAATGTTCTGTATATTAAGCCTTCTTTTATTATGATTAGTTATGCACATGCTAAAAGAATGATAGCAGAATCCTGGTAAAATCTGGAAATCAGAGTAACAATCACTGGTGCAGTTCCGGAATCTGAAGTCTTGAAAACGGAATTTCATTGTTTTAATCACTGTAAATCAGTGGCCTTGGCCATAATGGTGGACGAGGGCCTAGACATCATGGCATCATGGCCATAACAAAGACCTGGTGGTCGGAGGACCATACATGTAAAGTGGGCATCCAGGTTACAAATTCTTTAGGAAAGATAGGCCTGGAAGAAAAGGGGGGGCACTGTATGTCAAGGAAGACAGCAGGGTGATGGAAGGGCAGGAGGAACAGGATGCAGCAGAGGTCCTATGGGTCATGCTGGAAAAACGGTCTAGTGCAACTTTAAGACTGGATGTGATCTACAGACCCCTGATGGAGAGGGAGATGGTGGACAGGCAGCTGCTGCAGGCAAGCCAGAGTATGGCACTCAAAGGAGAATTTCTGCTGGTGGGGGACCTTAACCTTCCCGATGTTGACTGGGACATCCAGTCGGCTAAGTCAGCCAGAAACAGGGAGATCTTGGAGTCCCTGCAAGGAGGGTTCCTGTAACAGCTGTTAAGAGAGCCAACCAGGGGTGCTAACATATGTAATGTGGTTCTCACTAATGGGAAAAGTGTGTGCAACCCCCAGGTGGTGCTATCCCAAGGGCTACTACCCCTGCCTGCTTTACTAATGACAGGTTGAGGGGCCTAGGTTCTATGGCGGGTGCCTCCCCAAGAGGTCAGAGTTTGTAGTGGTTAGACTAGCTTGATCACATCCCTCTGGGACACCGTGATGCCCTTTGGTTCCCTCTAGTGGCTCACACAGCACACAGGCGTTACAGCCCCAATACCCCAGTATACACACTGTTCACTCATAAAGCACCACTTACTCTCGAGACTGATTCTACAGCATGTCTCTGAGGACCCCCTGTAAAATAAGGTTAAACCACATACATAGTGAAATACAATACTGTTTCCGTAAGTACCAACACCACAGACAGTATATAGTATAACAACAACAAATCTGATTTATTAAGGGGACAGTAACACGGAAGGGGGAAATCAGATTAATTGGTGGCATTAAATCACAGTACTGTGCACACATACAGGGTCTGAAAAGTCACACTCTGGGTACCCAGGTTGTGGGGGGGGGGCTAGCCAGGTTCGTAGCTCGGGGTTGACTGGCAGGTGCAGATGGATAGGGCCCTGTAGAAGAAAATATATGCACAACACCCAATTGTAATCCGGAGCCGGATGGCTCAGTCCATGAAGCAGTGAAACAACAAGAATTAGATGACACACTTGTGATTGAAAACAGACTGCTGGGGAATATGCTGATTTGTACTCATAATACCCAAACTGAGAACCGGATGGTGGATGTTCTCTGGATTGTCAGAAACAACAGGGCATGGAGACAAGGTTCTTGTGACTGGACTCCACTGCAGTTTATAGCAAATGGATTTTGTCCGAGACAAGCTGGGGTTTGCTTCCAGCTTCAACACACAGCACAGGGGATTGGAAATAGCGATTCCCCACAAGCACTATGCATATTCATATGTAAAAGGAAAGTACTATGCCAGGCAGGCTGCTCCTCGATCCCAATCGCAATTACTGCAAGATACCCGGGAGCACACACAGCAGCTTCAGTTCCTGACAGACCGAGCGTGATTACGCAATTTCTCCAGTCTTCTATAGGGTGAGCCTGGTTTCCACACTTCTAGTGCTTCTTTCTCCTCACAACTTGGATTCAGTCCAAACTGGCACTCACAAAAGCTGCAGACCGAAACTCAGGGCCTCACACCCGCTTCCCATGCAAAACTATACACCGCAGCAGCACAGAGCTCCTTCTCTCTTCACAGTCACAACTGATCTGATCTTTCCAGTCACAGAGCAGGGCATTTCCTTTAGCTCCACACTATTCTGTTGGCTGATTCAGCTGCCACTCACAATAAGACTCCCTCTGTTGGTAGAAAAAGGTGCCAAGGTCAAAACTACATTTCCCAGAGTCACTGCTCATAGAATCCCCTTGTAGCTGGCTCAAAATTAAGAGTCCAAGTTCTGATTCATTCACAGACTCAATTGTAGGATCTCCCTATCATCCTGATTGTCCAAGTTAGCTATTCAGAACCAAAATGAAAGAGCTACACTGAAACAGTTCATGCTGAAATGAAGACAGGTTAGACAAACTACATTTTCTCAGTCACTCTAAATGATTTCTGGCAAACAGTTATATCTTTCAACAAGGCTCCCTCTGCACATGTAGCAACAGCAGAAATGGAGCGAATTGACAGCAGCTCGTGCGGGGTTCGAGCATTAATTACACAGTCCCCCATACAAACTAATTAAGTCTGCAAGCAGACAGCTCTTAAAGAGACAGTATGTGGAGGCTCAAATAGCACTCACTTGGAACCACATTTAAACAGCTCAGACATCGAACACTGCCCAGACTTGGAGCACTCAGGCAAACTCCTGGAAGACTTTTGGGAACACCATTTGCAGGGGGATTACACCCTTCCTGGCCTGGAAAAACTTGGCATCTGCGTCAAGTAAATACCCCCATAAATTTCAATACAACCATATACATTTACATCAATATCACATTAGCCTTATACATGTAATCATCAGTCAACATGTCACCTTACCAGAAATACATTTCTGAAACTTTTCAGTACATCACTTTTTTTTCACATTATTATACACACATTGTACCATAACTCAGGTTATTACCTCCTGTACATGAAACCTGAAGATAGGGGGCCCTTCCCTATCAGCTACCTTGGGGCTGGATGGGGCAGGAGCACCATACATAGAGGGCAGCACAAGTAACTTGGAGTTGGCACTGATATTCAGTTTGGGCAATGAGCTCGGGGACACATACACTCCTTTATGGTCAACATTGAGAGGCAAGTCCACAGACCTCCTAGGGGAATCATAACTGAGGTGCACCACAGGCTTTACAGTTTGACCAGTCTTTCTAGGGAACTGTTATAGTCTCTGCACCCTGAGCCTCATTTTCAGTAGTGTCCTCATTTGTCAGAGGAGTCTCCATTGGGGTAGAGAGGCTAGAACTTGAGGCATTTTCAGCTCCAGGAGTTACAATCTCTGAGTCCACAACACTTGGCTCACATGGGGAGTTTTTTGACACTGACAGTGAATTATCAGGGCACTCAACACACTCTTCTGGTTCTGGTATATCACCAGTTTGTCCCAGTCCATCATTTTCCTCCTCTGAAAACTCAAACAGTTCAACAATACACAATGATTCCATATCATCTGACTTGATGCTTTGCACTTCACTTTCTGGGCGAATTGGCTCCAGGGACAAAGCTGGGGGCTTAGAGAGTCCAGAAGGCCCAATTTCATCTTCAGGATTGACTAGGGGATTGCCCCAAAACAATTGACTCAGTTCGTAAGAAGGGTAGTTTTCAAAGCCACACTCACATTCCTCTGACATGGACTGAAAGTCATGTTCAACTGGGACTTGTGGAGGGGAACACTTTAACTCAGCTTCTGTAGGTGCAGGCATTCTTGATTTTTGCTTAGCAGCAGCTCTAGTCACTGATCCAGAGGTGGCATTTTCTGGGGGCTCAGACTCAATCAAGATTTGTCCAATGGGCAGTAAATGATTTCTATGCATTGTTTTCACATATTTTGAATTATTCTCAGGCCTTATTTTGTACACAGGCAGATCATCTAGTTTGCCCACTACAATGTGAGGGAGATAGTGCCGTCTGTCAACAATCGTATGCTTGCCATGCAGTCCCAGATTTCTTGGCAATACCCGATCTCCCTCCTGGAGTTCTTGTGCTTTCACCTTTTTATCATACCTTTCTTTGTTGGCCAGATTTATTTTGGCAGCCATGGTTTGAGCCAGTTGGTACGCATGATTTAGCTGGGCCTTTAACTTTTGCACATACTGTAAATAGTTGTCAGCTCGAACCCCATCAGGAGAAACTCCAAAACATACATCTAGCGGCAGTTGAGCTTCTCTTCCAAACATCAGGCAGTAGGGGGAGAACCCAGTGGCATCACTTTTGCTGCAGTTGTAGGCATGTACCAGGGTGCTAATTTGTTGGCTCCATCTAGGCTTGTCCTTTGGGTGGAGGGTGCCTAGTATATCTAGCAAAGTGCGGTTGAAACGTTCAGGCTGCGGGTCCCCCCAAGGGTGGTATGGGGTGGTTCTGGACTTTCGCACTCCCCCACAGAGAAAATATCTCTTTGATCAAATGACTATCAAAGTCCCTCCCTTGATCAGAATGGATTCTTTGTGGAGCCCCATAGTGAACAAAAAAGTTTTCTACAAGCACTTTGGCCACAGTGGATGCCTTCTGGTCCTTGGTGGGTAAAGCTTGGGCATATCTCATAAAATGGTCAGTAACCACCAGCACATTGCTAATATTTCTTTGATCAGACTCCAAACTCAGAAAATCAGTACATACCAGCTCCATGGGGGCACTGGTGATGATGTTAACAAGGAGCGCAGCCTTCTGGGGCAAAGCTTTCCTCTGTAAACAGCGACTACAAGTTTGAATGTGTTGCTCAACATCTGCCCCCATCTTAGGCCAATAGAATCTGGATCTCACCAAGTCAAGTGTTCTGTCTATACCAAGGTGCCCCATGTAGCTGTGTAAGGACCTCAGTACTGAGTCTCAAAAGACAGTGGGCAGCACTAGTTGTTGTTTGTCTATTTGTCCCCCTCTGTCTACTGTTTCTCTGTATAACAGTCTATTGATCAGTTTCAACTTAGAACCTTCCTTGTATAACAATGCAGTTCTCAAATCAGTGGAGTGTATTTTGGACACATGTTTCCCTATGTAGAGGGCTTCTAATGCTGATTTGATCATGGTATCTTGAGATTGAGCCCGCTGAATACTGTCATTGTCCAGCAGAGGCAGTGCACCAATATCTATTGCAGTAAAGTAGCAATAAGCAGCAGGTATGCAGTTCTCAGAGGGTCCCAAACAATCCATCATACAGTCCACTGCGTCCGTGGACATTTGTTCCTCCCTGTCAAACTTCTGGCAGAGTGCTCGAATATCAGATTCTGACAGTGTGACCCAGTCATTCCGGGGAGCAAGCCTCCGGGAGAGAGCATCGGCATCTATGTGGTTCAGACCTGCTCTGTATTCAACAGCATAGTCGTATGTAGATAATGCAGAAAGCCACCTATGGCCAGTGGCATCCAACTTAGCTGAAGTCTGCACATAGGTCAAAGGATTATTGTCAGTTTTTACTAGTATCTTAGCCACATACAAGTACTCATGAAACTGGTCAACAATGGCCCACTTCAAAGCTAGGAACTCTAACTTAAGAACAGGATAGTTATTTTCGGATGGGGTTAGGCTTCTACTGGCAAAGGCCACTGGTCTCAGGCCATTCTCGTGCTCTTGGTACAATATAGCCCCCAAGCCTTGCAGGCTAGCATCAGTGTGCAAGACATAGGGCTTCACTGGATCTGCATAGGCAAGGACAGGAGCGTGGGTAAGTTGATATATAATCTCATGAAAAGCAGCTTCACACTCAGGTGTCCATCTTGCTCCAAATACTTCATCAGGATGGAAATACACTCTCTCAGGCTCAGAAGAAACTGACCTCTTATATTTTTTGTTAGTAGGTAACCTTGAGTAAGATTAAGTAAAGGACGAGTCACTCTTGAATAGTCCTTGATGAACCGGCGATAGTAACCACAGAATCCCAGAAATCTTTGCAGTTCTTTTAGATTGTGGGGCTGTGGCCAGGTGGTCAAGGCCTCAACTTTACTTGGGTCTGTTTCTATTCCCTCGGTGGATTCTATGTGTCCCACATACTTTACAGAGGTTTGGAAGAACTGACATTTATCGATTGATAGTTTAAGGCCAAAGTCTTCCAGTCAGTCCAACACCTTGAACAATCTGCTCTCATGTTGCTCCAGTGAGCTGCCAAACACAATAACATCATCTAGGTATACCAGGCACTCTAACAAGTTCATGTTCCCCACCACACGCTCCATCAATCCTTAAAAAGTGTCTGGAGCACCTGAAATTCCATGAGGCATCCTCATGAATTCATAGAAACCAAGTGGACAGATAAAGGCTGTCTTTTCACAGTCTTCTGGGGCCATCGGGATCTGGTAGTACCCACTGTGAAGATCCAACACTGTGAACCACTTACTACCATTCAGGCAGTCTAAGGCATCCTGAATGCGGGGCATTGTGTACTGATCAGGAATAGTCCTCCGGTTCAAGGTGTGATAATCCACACACATCCTTACTGTCCCATTCTTTTTCCTCACTACCACGACAGGTAAAGCATATGGGCTTCTGGATTCTTATATTACACCAGCAGCAAGCATCTCTTGCAGATGCTATCTCACATCATCTATGTCAGCAGGTGCCAGGCGTCGAGACCTCTCACGAAATGGCCTTTCATCATGCAGCCAGATGTCGTGCTTAGCTCCTTGCACACATCCTATGTCCCACTCTTTGAAAGAAAAAACCTGGTCTCTCTGGGCAAGTTTTCTACTGATTCTCATCTTCCATTCGACTGGCAATGGGGAGTCACCAAAATCAATAAGTCGGGCCTCACTCTGTCATTTTCCCACAAACCCTTTTTACTGGGTAGCACTGCCGTATCTGCACAATGTACATTAGCCAGGGTGCAACCTCTATTTACTCGCATCTCTCTATCAGGCACATTATGAATTTGGACCATTACCCATCTGGCATAAGCATGGGCTCTGGCAGGCAAAATACTTGGCTTGACCAGCAGTTCTTCCGGCAAATTCCCATCACCTGGTGCATCCAGCATGAGGATTTTGTTCTTGACATCCTTTCTGATACGGACTTCCCCCTGTAAGGTACACTGGGCATTTGGCACCAGGATCAGAGACTCAGGATCCTTCATTCAGACAATTCCAACCGGTTCCTCTGAGTCTACTCCTTCAGCATCTCACTGTGCCTCATAGGCCTTCTTGATCAAGGCCGGAATTCTCAAAGCTCTACCAGTCCTTGACCCCTGTTTCTCATAACACAACTGCGCCAACCATCCAAATATATGTGCATTTGTCCCAATTAGTAGAGGAATCCCATCATACAGTCCAGTAGGGGGACACACTAAGGCCACTCCAGCCATGGAGGTAGGGAAAGATAGCAAAATTTGGATATAACCGGAGTAGGGGTAGGCCTTCTCATTTAACCCCCATACATGCAGTTCTTCCAATGGTTGTAAGGGTACGTCTGACAAATGCTTCTGATACCAATCCTGGAACATAATTGTCACTTGGAAGCCACTGTCCAACACAGCTCTGGTGGGCACACCATTCACTTTTACTGTAGCTTCCATTGAAGGGCCCACTATTTTTGACCAGTCTGGAGAGGCGGTAGCAATGGCCTGGGTAGATGATCTAGCCACAGAAGGACATGAGTTAGCATTTTTGGGACCTTCACTGTGGTCATTTCGTGCACCTCTTAACCACTGTTTTGTGCTCCAAAGCTCTCCTTGTAGCTGGCTCACCACTCTTTCTAAGTCTTTCCAAGACTGGCATTCCCTGTTCATGTGCCCATCCTTCCCACAATTATGGCAAAATATGTCTGCTGAAGTTTAGGGTGACCGAGGCATCACATTGGGGGCTGCGGCATTGGTACTATCAATAGAAAACCTTGGTGCCACCTCAGCCGGTGGTGGGTTGGACATTTGGAGAATTCTTTTCAGTTCACCCACTTCCATAGTCAAGATATAAAGCTTTGAGCTGCTGTCAGCAGGAGATGTCTGGGGGGGGCACCCCCATCCCCATAGTGGGTGCAGTCGAGTAAGAGTTAGGGCCTGTACTCGTAGGAGGGGCCTTCATAAAGAGACTATTTATTGCTTCCCTAAACTCCCTCAGCAGTTCATCCCATGGCAGAACATCGGTAGCCATCCCTCTCTGGCTGGGCCCCCCTTGGCTGACATTTGGGTCTGGGGTTCTGTCATGTGATTTTGGTGATTCCAGACCATCAGCAACTGACCCCGCACCTGGAGCAGGGGATGTAGCAGCTACGACTGCGGAGGGCTCTGAAAAACCTTCCTCCTCCTCCTCCTCAACTTCTTGTACCTCCTTCATCAACACACGGAAAGGCAAGGGACTAGATTTCCTTTAATGCAGTTGCAATTTGAGCAACACCCAGCTAGAATGCCGGGCACAGCAGAGTATGTGATGCAGTCTTACCCGGTCCACTTCACTAGAGGTCCAACCCCCATTTTGAAAAATGGTTTGCAAGATTCCCTCTAATCGATCCATATAGGCAGATAACAATTCCCCGGCTATTGTCTAACATCTTTAAGCTTCCATTTAAAGGCCTCAACACTAGTGGTGCCCCCAAACACATTTTCAAGGGCAATTAGGTACTCTTGGGCTTTGGCGTCAGGGTCAGAGACCCTCAGGGAACGAAAAGTATGTTGGGCAGGTCCCTGGAGGCTCTCCCCCAGGCAAGCCCTCTTTTTCTGCCTTGGCACATTGCCAGTCTTATACCGCAAGGGTAGCAGAGTCTATCCAGGTTTCCAGATCGACCTCCCCATTTGGAGTAGGGCAGATGCCAGAAAATACTTTGAGCTTGCAGTAAGAGTCATGACTAATGGCAGGTACAAACATAGGGGCTAGCACTGGCACAGAAGGAGGGACAATAACGGGTGCTGGAGGGGGAGATGGTGTTGGGGGAGGAACGCAACCAGATGGCAATAATAATTTCTTTAAATCCTCCACAGTTTTCCCCTCCTCCAGCAACAATTTAGCAAATTTCTCCTCAAAAGTTTCAGATAATTGGGGAGGGTCATTTCCCCCTGGGTCTTTACTGTCCTTAGTTATCACTCTCCAGGCAGTGAGGGCTCCCTCTGGGGTAATAGTCTGTGGCACTTTTGAGCTATCTATGGGGTCCTTATACTCTAGTAGGGCCATGAAAGTGTGGGTGAGCAAATCAGCATGTCGACCCACCACCACAGGGTTTTGTAAACCTTCCACCTTGGAAAGTACTCCCTGTACAGTGTCCGTATTGATACCCAGGGGGATGTCCAGGATAAGCACAGCATTTTGGGGGCCGATCTCTTCCCCAGTACACCACTCCACCAACCAGTGCACAGCCACTTCTGTCGGAGTACCCATTTATTTTTTTTTAACAGTAGTTCGTAAATGTGGCCACTAGAGGACACAAAATACCAGCGGTGAGCCTCCAAGATGTAACCCCCAGGTGGCACTATCCCAAGGGCAACTACCCCTGCCTGCTTGACTACTGACAGGCTGAGGGGCCTAGGTTCTATGGCGGGGTGCCGCCACCCAGAGGTCAGGGTTTGTAGTGGTTAGATTAGCTTGATCACATCCCTCTGGGACACCGTGACCCCCTTTGGTTCCCTCTAGTGGCTCACACAGTACACAGGAGTTACAGGTTACAGCCCCAATACCCCACGTACACACACTGTTCACTCGTAAAGCACCACTTACCCTCAAGACTGATTCTGCAGCACGTCTCAGAGGACCCCCTGTAAAATAAGGTTAAACAACATACACAGCAAAATACAATACTGTTTCCA
Source organism: Neoceratodus forsteri (assembly GCA_016271365.2). Taxonomy (NCBI): domain Eukaryota; kingdom Metazoa; phylum Chordata; order Ceratodontiformes; family Ceratodontidae; genus Neoceratodus; species Neoceratodus forsteri. The sequence continues at coordinate 353,435,688 of CM028130.1, read as the reverse complement.
TACGTACCAACACCGCAGACAGTACATAGTATAACAACAACAAATCTGATTTATTTAGGGGACAGTAACACAGGAGGGGGAAATCAGGTTAATTGGTGGCATTAAATCACAGTACTGTACACACATACAGGGTTTGAGAAGTCACACTCTGGGTACCCAGGTTGGGGGGGGGCTAGCCAGGTCTGTTGCCCAGTGTTGGCCGGCAGGTGCAGATGGATAGGGACCTGTAGAAGAAAATATATGCACAACACCCAATTGTAATCTGGAGCCTGATGGCTCAGTCCATGAAGCAAAGAAACAACAAGAATTAGATGACACACTTGTGATTGAAAACAGACTGCAGGGGAATACCCTGATTTGTACTCCCATACCCAAACTGAGAACTGGATGGTGGATGTTCTCTGGATTGTCAGAAACAACAGGGCATGGAGGCAAGGTCCTTGTGACTGGACCCCACTGCAGTTTATAGCAAACAGATTTAGTCCAAGACAAGCTGCGGTTTGCTTCCAGCTTCAACACACAGCACACAGCACAGGGGATTGGAAATAGCGATTCCCCACAAGCACTATGCACATTCATATGTAAAAGGAAAGAACTATACCAGGCAGGCTGCTCCTCGATCCCAATCGCACTTACTGCAAAATATCTGGGAGCACACATAGCAGCTTCAGTTTCTGACAGACCGAGCATGATTCAGCAATTTCTCCAGTCTTCTACAGGGTGAGCCTGGTTTCCACACTTCTAGTGCTTCTTTCTCCTCACAACTTGGATTCAGTCCAAACTGGCACTCACAAAGGCTGCAGACCAAAACTCAGGGCCTCACACGCGCTTCCCATGCAAAACTATATACCGCAGAAGCACAGAGCTCCTTCTCTCTTCACAGTCACAACTGATCAGATCTTTCCAATCACAGAGCAGGGCATTTACTTTAGCTCCACGCTATTCTGTTGGCTGATTCAGCTGCCACTCACAATAAGACTCCCTCTGATGGTAGAAAAAGGTGCCAAGGTAAAAACTACATTTCCCAGAGTCACTGCCCATACAATCCCCTTGTGGCTGGCTCAAAATTAAGAGTCCAAGTTCCGATTCATCCACAGGCTCCAATTTAGGGTCTCCTTATCATCCTGATTGGTCCAAGTCAGCTATTCAGAACCAAAATGAAAGAGCTGCACTGAAACAGTTCGTGCTGAAATGAAGGCAGGTTAGACAAACTACATTTTCTCAGTCATTCTAAATGATTTCTGGCAAACAGTTATATGTTTCAACAAGGCTCCCTCTGCACACGTAGCAATGGTAGAAATGGAGCAAATTGACAGCAGCTTGGGCGGGATTCAAGCATTAATTACACAGTCCCCCCCAATACAAGCTAATTAAGTCTGCAAGCAGAAAGCTCTTAAAGAGACAGTACATGGAGGATCAAATAGGACTCACTTGGAACCACATTTAACAGCTCAGACACCGAACACCGCCTAGACTTGGAGCATTCAGGCAAGCTCCTGGAAGACTTTTGTGAACCCCCATTTGCAGGGGGGTTACATGTGTAAAAGGTGGTAGTGGAGGACAGCCTAGGTGCAAGTGACCACAACAAAGTGAGGTTCACAGTAAGGATGGGGAAGGAAGTGTGCCGGTTGATCACTAAGGTTCTGGATTTCAGCTGGGCAGATTTCACCAGAGTGAGGGTGATCTTTGTGGAGGAAATGAAGAGTAAAGGGCAGATAGAGAACGTGGAGGAGTTATGGGAAGCAAATGGGGGGGTTACCAAAGGACATGGACATCTGCATCAGAAGGGTTAAGAAAAGCAAAAGGTGGAAGGGGCCATTGTGGTTCACCCAGGAGGTGAGGGGAACAATTGGGGAGAAAAGAAGGGCATTCAAAACATACAAGAGGACCCAGAGAGATATTAACAGGGAGGTCTACATGGAAAAACTGAGGATGGCAGGGCAGAAGATCAGGAGGGCTAAAGCAAACATAGACAAGAGAATCGCCAGGCAGGCCAGAAGGGGGGACAGAACTTTTTTTAGGTATGTTAGGGAGAGAAAGAAGCCAAAAGGGGGATAGTCAGACTGAGGGGGGTGAGGACAGTACAGGTGGGTGAGGAGTTTGAGAAGGTGGAAGTGCTAAATAAGTATTTCTGTTCAGTCTTCCTGGTAGAGGGGAAGGGGAAGGGACCGGAGATAAAGGGAAGGGGAAGGGATGGTACAGGGGTAGATCAAATTCCATTCACCAAAGGCAGGGTAAGAGAGGAGCTAAGCAGGCTGAGAGAGGATAAAGCTATGGGCCCAGACATCCTGCATTCTAGGGTACTCCAGGAATTAAAGGAGGAGCTGGCAGCAACCTTGGCGAGGCTATTTAACTTGTCCATGGACACAGTATGGGTGCTGAGGGACTGGAGGAGGGCAGACATGGTGCCACTCCACAAGAGTGGCAGCAGGGAGGAGACAGAAATTATCATCCAGTCAGCCTCACCTCAGTGGTGGGTAAGGTGATGGAAGCACTCTTGAAGGAAAGGGTGGTCAGATACCTTGCTTATAATGGGCTGCAGGAAGACAAGGAACATGGCTTCATTGCAGGGAGGTTGTGTCAGATAAACCTCATAAAGTTTTTCAATTGGGTGACAAGGGTGGCAGATCAGGAGGGTGGTGGACATGGCCTACCTAGACTTCAGGAAGGCCTTTGACTCTGTCCTTCACAGAAGGCTGGTTAATAAGTTGGAAAGTTTGGAGGTGGTACCGATAATAATGAGGTGGGTGGAAAACTGGCTGTGGGACGGGAGCCAGAGGGTGGTGGTGAATGGTGTGCTTTCCAGGGAGGAAAAGGTGATGAGTGGGGTGCCCAAAGAGTCAGTGCTAGGGGCCCATACTTATATATTAGAGGCAAAATTTTCAGCTTACTTGTTGTTAGTCAGTGAGGTGTTAGGAAATTAGGTTGAAAACCCCTTGACCTCGCTGTTTTCAACCGCACAGGCATTGGGGATCGTTGCCCCAACCTTCACCCCATGACATGTGTAAAGCAGCAGAAGTATAGGAGAATGGGGTGAGAGTTAGGACCCACTATCCCAATGCGCACCCCAATGCCGGTGGGGGTGGGCGTGGGTCCAAGGGGTTTTCAACCCTAACAGCTTAATTTCTCACTTTGTCGCTGTGGAACAACTCTAACTAATGCATTAAATGGATTTTTGCCTCTAATTTCCCTTTTGAGAATGATAACGAAATAGTGAATGGCAGAAGAAGCGGGATGCGCGGCCTTCGCTTCAAGGCCCGCCCACGTGATGTCTTGTGGCATAGTAACAGGTACAGCAACACAAACAGAAATGCTAACAGTGGCGTATATGGTAACACAGCACGAATGAGAACAGAAAGGGTAACGACATGGTGGCGTAGGAGGATGGTCTGCCACGTGATGTGTTGTCACATAGTAACATGGTGCCTGCAAACAGAAATGTCAATGGGCATGGTGATGTAAAGTGAAACAGTAAGATAAACAGTACTGTAGAAAGAAATGGCAAAAAATAACAGAAACGCAAGCACAAATGAAAACGCAAGGATAACGCATATGGTGGCGCAGGACGCCAATGGTAAGTGTGAACGGGTACCGATCTCGCAAGCGGAAAGGGCAACAGTAACAGTAATGTAAGTGCACAGGCTGGTTTTCCCAAAACCTGCATTGAGAAAGACAGTGATACAAATAATGTATGCAAAATAATGAGTATCGTGCAGAAAATGAGATCTTGGAATACTAAATACATTATATCTCAGGAACCGTACGACGTAGAAAAAAAAATTTAAAAGTCATATATTTACAACTGTCCTGGCTAATCTGAATCTTAGCCCCATTATGGGCCTAAGAAATTTTCCGACGAAAACTCCGTATCTCGCACCGTTTCCGAGATATGGGCCCTGAAAGGCGCGCCGAACGCCGTAATGTTATCCTATGGGAAAAAAAAAAAGTTCGGAGCACCATAACGTTGCCTCCCTGTAATATTTTTTCACCAAACTACTGAAAGGCACATCTGTGGGCTGTTGGCTGTCTTCCCTCCAAATTTCAGGAAAAAAGACCAAACCGTTATTTTGCAGCAGGGCTCCAAATGATTTCTGTTAAGTGTCGGCCGTAATGTTATCCTATGGGAAAAACGCAGCTTTGGAGTGCCGTAACTTTGCTGCCATGTGATATTTTTTCACCAAACTACTGAAAGGCACATCTGTGTACTGTTGGCTGTCTTCCCTCCAAATTTCAGGAAAAAAGACCAAACCGTTATTTTGCAGCAGGGTGCCAAAGGATTCCTGTAATGCTTCGGGTGCCGTAATGTTATCCTAAGGGAAAAACTGTCAACTTTGGAGTGCCATAACTTTGCCGCCATGTAATATTTTTTCAATACAACACTGAAAGGCACATCTGTGAGATGTCAGCTGCGTTCCCTCCAAATTTCAGCCCAAAACTCCCAACGGTTATTTTGCAGCGCAGTGCCAAAGAATTGCTGTCATTTTCCCACAGACTAGAAAATTACTGTCGCAATTTGCAAAAGCTTTCGCAAAAAGTTCGACACTTTTGTGAGCATGAAAGTAATTTGCGAACGTACTTTTTCCAGAAATTTGAAAAACATATTTCTGGGGTGTTTTACCACAAAATAAAGACATGGCAAGCATCCTCAGGGCCCGAATAGCTAAATACAAAAAGAATTACGTTGCTAGAGGGTCTCAAATTTAAATGCCAACCATTTTTCTGATCACCAACTGAAAACAAAATGGCGGATTTGCGAAAGTAACAGGCCCATTTGCGTAAAGTAAAAATGCATTTGCGACACTGTCGAACTTTTAACTTTTCCCATTGACTTATAATGGGAAACTGTTTTTGAATAACTTTTGAACCGTTTAATATTTTTCACCAAATCTTCGAAAGGCACATCAGGGACCCTGCCTGCATGTTCCCTAGATTTCGGACTGTAACGTTAAACCGTACTACCTGTACGCAGCGACCATAGAATTCCAGAAAAGCGTAGCACAGCAAGACAGATTATGCTTAATAACTCTGCAACTGTATATCTGATCAGTCGACACTTGGCAGATCAAGGCCTATGGGTCTTGATCATACATTCCAAATTTCAGGCAAATCCATCAAATGGTTGCAAAGTTATTAAGGTGCAAAATTTTGGGTTTAACATGGAAATGGCTCCTCAACCCTAACTATGGTAGCACTACCGTGCTATCATATATATATATATATATATATATAAATAAAATGGGTAGGAAAAATTATATCTGCTGATTTGTTGATTCATGTCACATGACCATGCGTATATCAGAGTGCGACTGCACACCTGCTCTTTTACCACTCTAAAAAACAATTTTGACATTTTATTAGACAGATAAACCACTCTGAGGTGTGCAGTCATGCTCTGATATATGAACGCCTTGGTGTGCGTTGAACGCACAAGGCCGCAGGACAAGTGTGTCAACCACACAAAGCGTGCGTATATCAGAGTGCAACCACACACTGTAGAATGGGTTATCTATCTTATAAAATGGCAAATTGTTTTTGAGGGGGGTAAAAGTGGTGTGTGGTCGCACTCTGATACTCATACTGATCATCTATTGATGTAGCAATCAGGACGATTCCATTTTTCATATATATGAAAAATGGAATCGCCTGGGTTGGTTGAAACATCAGATGAACGCGTCGATATCAGAGTGTGACCACACACCTGCACTTTTATATATATTTATATATATATATATATATATATATCACAGCAATACAGAGGAGGGACTGAAAGAGAGGTGTACCTGTTTGCAGATGATAACAAGATCTGCAATAGGGTGGACTCCACGGCCAGGGTGGTGGCAATGAGGAGGGACCTAAAGAGGCTGGAGGGGTGGTCAGAAGCAGGACAGCTGAAGTTTAATGTGAAAAAATGCACTGTGATGCACATGGGACATAATAACCCTCAAGCCAGCTACATTCTGGGAGAGGAGGAAATAAAGGTGACCAGGCAGGAGAGGAATCTGGGGGTTATAATTTCAGATAACCTCAAGGTAGAGAATCAATACAGCAAAGCGGTGGACAGGGCAAATGGAATGCTGGCATGCATTGGGATGGGTATAACAAGTGGGGAGAAAGAGGTACTGATGCCCCTCTATAAATCCATGGTGAGGCCTCAGTTGGAGTATGGGGTAGAATCAGAATCAGAGTATGTGGTGCAGTTCTGGAGGCCCCACCTGAGAAAGGATATTGATAGGATGGAAAGGGTCCAGAGAAGGGCAACAAAGATGGCGCAGGGCATGCATTGGATGCCCTATGAAGAGAGACTGAAGGAGATGGATCTGTACTTGCTGGAGATTAGGAGGGAGAGGGGGACATGATAGAAACATTCAAGTAAGTGAAAGGGATAAATAAGGTGGGAGAAGGGAGCCTATTCACAAGGAAATGAAGTGATAGAACTAGAGATCATAGTCTGAGGTTGGAAGGGGGAGGATTCAGGGGCAGTTCATGGGTGCATTATTTCACCAAAAGGGTGGTGAACCACTGGAAAAGTTTACCAGAGGATGTGGTGGGAGCAGAAACCATAGAGGAATTCAAGAGGATATGGGACAGATATAAAGGATTTGCTGGAGGGGGCGAGAGGTGTATCTGGATGGGGGGAGTATCGGGGAAGACTCGATGGGCAATTTTGTCCTTTTCTACTGACAGTCTTCTATGATTCCATGATGTGCTTACATTGGTATGGTAAATGTTTGGAACACAGAGAACACCTTAAGGAGTCTGATCTTGAGAGATCTAGTATTAGGGTTAGAGCTCCACAAAACCATCTGAAAACTGAGAATGAATAAAGGTAAAGGTAAAGGGCAGCATTTTCAAAGGACGGACCTAGTGGCAAATGTATGTTGCACCTGCATCAGCAGCCATCTGACTGTGTCCAAGCCTCCCTGCTGCTTCTTTCCAAAGATACATCCATTTACACAGAAACACAGAATTTGACTGCAGATAAGGACTGCCTGGTCCACCCAGTCTGCCCATTTTCCCCTACCTACATTATCACCGCAGACTGTACTTGATTTATAGTTCTTTCTCCGCCCCTCCTTCCTTTCCACTATGATTCCCTTGTGCCTGTCCCATGCATTCTTGAACCCCCACTCCTGTTTTTCCACTGCTGCTGGAAGGCTGTTCCAGGAATCAACCACTCTTTCTGTAATGAAGTGATTCCTCACATTTCTCCTGAATCTACCCTCTTCCAGCTTGTTAGAGTGTCCCTTTGTTCTTGAGCACTTTTGTTTCTGAAAAATACTTCCATCCTGTACTGCATTTACCCCAAGGTATTTAATGGTCTGTATCATAGGCTCCCTCTCCCTCCCCCTCCTCTCTTCCAGGGTGTACATATTGCAACAAAAAGTCATGATTTGTTGTAAAAAATTATTCAAATGTGGTTTGTGTACTTTTGCTGTGATCGCATTTTTTTTCCAAATTCAGATGCTGTTAGACCACCTAAAGGATGGTTTACCAGTTTGGATACCTTCACATTTTGAAAGTAGCAGCAGGAGTATTGTACATGGAAGCTTTTGAGAAACCTGCCCTAAATCTACAGTACAATTGATATCAACCTTTACCCAGCATGAACAATACTGTGGTGTTCCAGTGTTCTCCAGTGACATGCTTTCTGTTTACTGGTATTTCCTCCATGTATCTATTAGTACTGTGCGTCTAACATGCAGCTCACATAGGTGCACATGAAGCTAATGGGATGAAAGAAGAGCAATGGTCTAATAAACTCATCTTTCCCCTGTCATCATAAAAGTTGTGTCATGGGATGGTACAGTGGTTCACAGCTACAGGTTTCCTTGTGTCAGTCAGTATCTTGCATGAGGAACAGTCAAGGATTTTATTTTATTTATTTATTTATTCAATCTTGGATTACAATACCTCTGAGCACATAGCAGCTCTTTTACAAAGGTACCACATCAATGAGGAAGGATGACCAACATACAAAGGAGGCAAAAATACATAGTTTCTAACAAAACCAGTCAAGCAATAACGACATACTTGGTATCTAAAAGTAAAACTATAGACTGGAAGGTGAACAAAGTATAACAGAGAGAGGAAGATAATCAAGAGAACCCAGAAAATGGAGGAGGCAGCCAAAAGGCCTTGTCAAACCTGCATAGATAGAGGTAGTGTGATGAGGGTATACTGGTAGTATAGGTGGATAAGGGGTGCAGGGGGTGAGAGGGATAGTAGGTGCAGAGGAAGGAGGGGATGGGGCTAGGCGGGGATAGAGGGTTGAGCAAGGGACATGAAGTGTCCTTCTATTATAGTGAGGAAGTGAGAGCACAAAGGTAGGTCGTACCCGTAGGTGATGGTATCTTAGGTGTAGCAGTCACAAGAACTGCTAGCTGTGAGATGCTGATGGAGCATATGTTTGAATGGACCTAATTTTGGTAAGGTTGAAATATCTCTGTGAAGTGCGTTAAAGCAAAGAGATGCTCTGTAGGCAAATGAGCATTGTCCTTGTGTTGTCCAGCATCTTGGAACATGGAGAAGCTGGTTGGCTGAGCTTTGAGTGTGCTGAGAACTGCAGTGTGGGCATAGAAGGTTTTCAGTACCATGGGGCAAGAGGCTGAGAAGTGCTTTTTTAGCTAGTAGACAGGTTTGATACTGTGTCCTTCTGTTTAGCTGAAACCAACCTGTTTGAGCATGCAGATCACATGTGTATGTGAGGCGTGCTGCACCAGTGAGAAGTCTGCATGCCTTATTTAGTGCCACAGATATCCTATGGAGAAATGAAGTATAGGCTGCACCATAGATTACCAGGCTGTAGTCAACAATAGATATGACAGAATTATGTATTGCAAGTCTGAGAACTTCAAGCATCAGGCAGTGCTTGTGTCTGGAGTAATCCAGTCTTGATATTGACAGCACAGGCAACATTATCAATATGCTGGGTGTAAGAGAGAGAGCTGTCCAAGGTTACCCTGAAATATTTGAAGTGTTGGATTTGTTTAAGTGGGACTCCCAGGCAGTTTCTGATGGTTAGGGCTTTGGATTTGTGCTTACTGCGAGTGCTGCTGAACATCATGACTTTTGTTTTTTTTGCAGTTCAGGACCAATTTGTGTTTATTGAACCAATCCTCCACTTCCTCAAAGCTACACTGTAGGTGGTGTTCCAGTAGCTTGATGTCAGGGTTGCTAGTAAAGATGACAGTGTCATCCATGTAAAGGAGGATCTGTTGGTGGTAGAAATGAGGGAGGTTATTGAGAAAGATGCTAAACAAAAGAGGTCCCAGTATAGAGCCCTGAGGCACTCCAGAATGGATGAGCTGCTGGCCAGAGATGACTTTGGCTATTTTCACCTGTTGGGAGCAGTCTTCCAAATAGTTCTTGAATCAGTGCATTGTGTCAGTGGATAGACCAATGGAAGTCAGTTGCCAAAGAAGTAGTGTGTGGTGAATGGTATCAAAAGCCTTTGTTAGGTCTATGAAAGCCACACCTATTAATTTACCTTGGTCCAGTGATAGATGAATGAAAACAATGAATTCCAACAGGGCCATAGTGGTGCTATGCCCTTTTCTGAATCCATGGTGCTGCTGAGCATTTTTCAAGGTAGTCCACGAGCTGATCAGCAACTATGCACTCGAACGCTTTAGATAATGGGAGGAGGAGGATAGATGTTGGTCAATAATTTGTGTATAGGGCCCAATCCCCAGTTTTATGTATGAGGATTACTAGGGCTGACTTCCATATTTGGGGAAATTGTGCCAGTCATAGCAAGAGGTTGAGAATGTTAATAAGGGGTACCAGTATTTTTTCAATGGTGAGGGCAACAACTTTGAGGTCCACTGAATCTCCGCTATGTCTTGATTTCCCTAGCACTTTGCTTAGACATTTCCTTGCCATTGACAGTGGAACCTTTTTAAAGTAAAAAGGAGGAGGAGGAGTTGGGAGCTTATCTTCAGCACTGTGGGCACTAGTTTGGGTGGTATCCTCAAAGAAGTCCAAATGAGAGGACACTGCCCAGGTCTGTGAAGGCATTGATGAAAGTATTTGCTATGGTTAGTGGGCCCAGGGTAGGGATTCTATCGATGTTAAGCATGGATGGCACAACCTTTGGATCTTTACTGGTAATATCCTTTATGTTATTCCAGAAGTTCTTACTGTCACTGCAAGTGTTAGTGAGCACCTTCCTATGATATTTGGCTTTTTCAAGGTGGATTGCCCATGTGCATTAGTTCCTGGCCTTTTTATATTCTTGAACATCTGCTTGCTTGCCCGTAGCTCTTGCTCGGTGCCATAGGTGATCTCTGACTTTCATCCTATTGATGAGTTTGGAAGTTATCCAGTGGTTTATGATGCCACGGACTTTCATCTTTTTTAAGGGAGCATGGATATTGCAGGCAGCATTGAAATGCTTATTGAAATGTTTCAAGGCAAGGTTGATATTATCGGTGATGTCAAGTAGGGATTAGTTTAGATTGCAAAGGTGCTGTTTTAGGGGCTCAAGGTGTCCACATTTTAACACCCTGCTGTATATAGTCTGTGGAGGGGGCTTGTGGAATTTATTAGTTCAACTGCAGGTAATAACGGAATAGTCACTTAGTGAATCCGAGTGCACTGTCACGTTAGAGATACAATCAAGGTGGCTAGAAAATATCCAGTCAAGTAGGGTACTTGTCCCTGTCTTATAGTTACTTTACTTGATAATACTTGGTATGAAAGAACAGAAGAAGGCCAGAGCCCATCAAGACTGTTCCCCACACTATGTGGGACATTATTTATCTATTATCCCTTAACCAAATATCTAATTTGTTTTTAAAGACAGTGGCACTAGTTGCCTCTATCAATTCTTGTGGCAAGGTGTTCCATACAATGGATGCTCTTATTGGAAAAAAGTTTCCCCTTTTGCTGGTTTTATAAGTTTTTACTTCAAGCTGTTAATTATGCAGTCTTGGAACATGTCTCCTTTTGGAGAGTGTTAGACCACATTTTTCCATTAGATATGGTGAATTTATTAAATTAAAAACCAAAAGCATATCACCTCTTAATCTTCTAGTTTGAAGAGAGAAGAGCCCAGTTGCTTTTAGTCTATTCTGATAATCCAAGTTTGTTAATCTTGGAATCATTCTAGTTACTCTCCTTTGAACCTGTTCAAGAATTGCTATGTCTTTTTTTTTGGTTTGGATTCCAGAAAGGGGAGTCATAGTCTAGATACAGTCTAATGTATGCCCTATACAATGGAATAAGGCATTGTTCAGTGCAATTAACAAAAGTGCGTTTAATTTGCCTCAAAAGTCTGTTGGTCATGCAAGCAGTTCTAACACAGTGATCATTTTATGTAAATTTATTATTAACATATATCCCTAAATCTTTTTCACAATTTGATGAGTGAAGTGGTAGTCCATTTATATGATATATCGTTTTTGGATTATTTACACCGAAATGCACTACTAAACATTTGTCTTGATTAAACTGCATATGATTTTCATTTGCCCAAAGTGTTAATTTCTCCACATCCTTCTTTAATGCAGAAATATTTTCTTGATTGTTAACCTTGCCCCCAAGTTTAGCATCGTCTGCAAATTTAACCATGAAGTTATTTGACCCTGTTTGTAAATCACTGATAAAGAGGTTAAACAATGTTGGGCCCAAGACCGAACCCTGTGGTACACCACTTGTCACACTACCTGAATCAGACAAGATATCATTAAGTCTGACTCTCTGAGAATGATTTGTCAACCAGTTTAAAGTCCAGTTGACAATATCAGGTGACAAACCTAGATTGTGCATTTTAGTAATGAGTTTTTCATGTGAGACTTTATCGAAAGCTCTACTAAAGTCCAAAAGAATTACATCAGTAGGGATACCCACATCTAATAGAGTACTTATATTGAAAAAGATATCAGATTGGTGGTGCAGGAATACTTTGGAGTAAACCCATGCTGATTTGAATCATAAATTACTAATTTTTTACAATCTTGATCTATTAGAGACTTTATTACTCGTTCCATTAATTTACCAGCCACTGAGGTCAGGCTAATTGGATGATAATTTTGCACAGAACCTCTATTGCCTTTTTTAAATATGGGAGTAACTATTGCTGAACGCCAATCATTTAGTGCAATGTTTTCTTGTAAGGATTTGTTGAAGATAATTGACAAAGCTATAGAAATATTTATAGAGGTTTCGATCAGAAACCATGGATGAATACCGTCTGAGCCCGGACTAGTATTTTTTTTTTAGTTTTTTGATAGCCTGTATAATGCCAGTTGGATAGAACCTATGATAATCTACATGGTGAACTTTAAATGTACTAATAGGTGATTTTTGAGAGAAGACAGAACAAAAGTACTTATTGAAGAGATTTGAGGTTTCTATATCAGATAGAGAAGAGCCATTGGTTATAGTGGGACCAATGGTCATTGATACACCTTTTTTTTACTATTTATATAGGAGAAAAGAGATTTGTGACAGTCTTTTGTGTGTGCTAGTTTAAATTCTAGCTTATCTTTTGCTAATTTAATAGAATTTGTTTTAAGTTTTTCATAGATAGTCTGTATTTATGTACTAGAGTAGTTTTAAATGGAACAGAACTATTCTTAAGTTCCCTAAAATGTTTAATTTTTATTCTAATCTGATTTTTAATTGTCTTGTTGAACCAAGGGGGAATTTTTCCTTTATTATTAAATTTCCTCTTAGATTGAATAAAGGTATTTTCCAAATAAAGTACAATGTTTTTAAAAAAGTCCCAAGCTTGTTGTGCTGTACAATTAAGAAGATTAGATTCCCAGTTTATGTTTTGCAAGTATTTATTGATTTTAGAAAAATTTGCTTTATTATAATTTTTTGTGTAGTATAACTTCCTTTGTGTAGTTTTAAACTGTTGAATTTCAAAAAGAATAGATGAATGATCACTGGTCCTAAGTGGATCCCAAATTTGTAAATTGCTAATTTGTTGCTCTATGTTAGTAAATAATGGATCCAAAATATTAGGACCTTGAGTGGGTTCAGTAACAAGTTGTTGTAATCCAGTACTAACTACCACATCTATTAGTCCTTTCTCGGCATAGGACTGTCCTGAGAATGAGTCCCAGTTAATATGAGGGAGGTTAAAGTCACCAAATATTACAGTATCTTGAGATTCTGAAAAATGTGTAATATCTTTAAACATATCAGTTGTGTAATCTGAATTTGCAGATGGAGGTCAATAGATGTTACCAATAGTTATATAGGACTGCTCCTTCAATAAGATTTTAACCCATATACTTTCCAAAGGAAAGGGAGAACACACTTCAAAAGAAGGAATATCATTTCATATGTACATACAAACTCCACCACCTTGTTTATCTAATCTGTTTTTATAATATAACTTATAACCTGGAATTTCTCTGGACCAAATTGAGGATGCGTCCCACCAAGTTTCAGTTACTCCCACCACACCTATATTTAAAATTTTACATTTGGCTTTGAGTTCTGCTAATTCAAGTTGGTTTAAAGATCTTGCATTCAAAGCTAGGAATTTACATTTAGTTGTAATAATATTTTGGTAAGTATTCAGAGACTTGGGAATAGACCCATTCTCCACCATTGTTTTTAGTTTAAACAATGATTTATGATTTTAGTGATACTTTTCCCCATAAGTGTACTACCCCTACTACTGAGATGTAAACTGTCCCAGCAAAACAAGGAAGAATGATCTGAAAATGATTCCCAGTGGGTAATACAGGGTATATCCTGCTTAATACAGCACTTTCTCAGCCATTCATTTAGGGCTTTGATTTTCTGCATCATGGTAAATGTTGCTCCTAGTTAGTCCTGGTTGGGGAGGTAACGAGCTGTGAAAAGTGAAGAGCAGAGATAGCATCCTTGAAGGAGCTTCCATCAGGGGAGAGCCAATTGACATTGCAATCACCCATAACTATAGTCTCAGAGTTGTGGTTCAGGTTGCAAATATAATCCATAATGCAGTGGAAGCCTGGCATGTGTTCTTTAGCTGGAACATAAACAGATATTACTGTAACAGCTTTATTATGTGCCCAAGTAGTACTTTAATGGCTTGTGCCTGGGTGCAGCAACCTAGGCTGGCCATAGGTAAAGCATGTCCCATAAGTGACTCCTTAAGATAGATGGCACAGCCACCACCATGTTTAGTTAGCCTATCCTGCCTGAATATGGTGTATCCAGGTATAGGGACTGCCATATCAGGAATCTTCAGGGAAAGCCATGTTACTACCACTGACATGATATCAGGGTTTTGCTGAGTGACCCATACTTGGAGGCTGTCCAGCTTACTTAACAGGCTGCAGTTGTTGACAGTTACCAGTGTTACAGATCCAGGCTTTGCTAGACCACTGGGGGAAGCAGATCTTGCTGGGCCAGGATTGGGGTAAATATTGCTTGACTTTAACAGCAGCATTAGGATAATTCTGAATATGCATCCTTTCACTTGCTTGTAATACAATTTTTTAGACCGTTTGTGGCTGGAATGCCTCCTTAGGCAGTACTGTGAGGCTAATGGGAAATGCCTGGAGTGGATAGGAGACATTGGCACAAGAAGTTATCCATCCCAGCGGTTGTAGCAGGATAGACAAGGCTATCACATTGTGCTTACCAGTCTTCTTGCAATCTTCCAGTTGATTACTGGAGACCACAGTTTACAGGGCTTATAGAGGCTAGGGTTGTTCAGATAGCCATTAAACAAACCTGATAGAATAACAGGTAGTTTATAGAATATTAGGATTTTGGGATATTGGTCCCTAAAATGTGATATCCTAAAACCTTTGGACATGAACTCAGACTTTAGGACATCCATAAATCCAAAATCTGACTAGCCTAATATATCCTAATCAGAATTTCATGAGATCTCATGATATCCATCTGTCAGGCGTGATACGGAATCCGGCATTGAGTAACTTAATATACAACTATCATAAGTTGGATCAGATTTAAAAAATATCTGAGCATTAGAGGCATACACATACACAGCACTGTTTCTATACATTGGCATCTGCAGAATATTTAACAGTCCTTCACATGGCAATATATATTTTTAGCATTCAAAACAGTGACACCAAAGTCATACCAAACATTACAACTAGTTGTGTCTGAGCACATTGTGTCAGCAGTATCCGTATATCTTTAATCATGATGGAATCTATGTTGGGCTTTGCCATATTACCAATGGGGAACTTATCTAGTTTATGCCCAACAGAATCTGATTTAATATCCCCCATAGGCAAGCTAGCCAACACATTTAACACCATTTGACTGATGTAATGCTTCCTTTAGTCTGCTCTTACACAGAAGAACAGATAAGGGGCATAAAGGAGTATTTTACTACCAGTTTTGCATAATTTACTCACAATTTCTGATTTTAGGAATGTGTTTACCACCCTGTATATTTACAGTACGTTGGTACATATGTAGAAAATTGGCAGCAGCATTCAATGCTACTAGCCATGAATGCACATAATAACAAGCTATCAGCAGTAGTGGTGGGGTCAGAAAACAGCATACGTATCAGTTGCGTACATACAGGAGACTGGTTGAGGAGTTGTGCACTGGATGGCAAGGAGTGCAGTGGCAACCTAAAATGTTAAAAATAGGGTCACTGCACTACATAGCAGTGGAAAAGTATCTCAAGACTCCTCACTGGTATCACAGAAGAAGAATCAGTGGTTGCAGACACCCAGTGAAACTGTGACCTTTGTTTAGAGATGAGGGTCTGAGGCAGGTCAATGCATTGTATTACTACCATGTAGATGAAAATACTACCAGGTGAAAGCAGCTAGCAGTAAATACTTCCCAGTCCTAAAAATTATCTGGACCCCTGCTCTTACCATCTTCATCTGGGCTTTAGCCCAACTTACAACATGTGGCCTGCTTGCATCTATTTTCTCAGTGCCCTTCATGGAGAGGAACTTTAGTTTCTGCAGCCATTCTCCATTTTCCATGCCCCTAATCATCCATGTTGCTCAACTATGAACATTTTCCAATTCCAAAATGCCTGACTTGTAATATTATGCCTTTATCTTGGTTAAAGCATCAATCTGTAAACCTGGATACCAGCATACCAGAGTTTTAAACCCACAATTGGCACTTGCATACTGTGTGACCCTGAACAAGTCACCTAATCCGCCAGTTCTCCTGGGGTGCACCCAGAAATTGGCTTTGGCTCAATGTGTGTTACCTAGCCAAACATTATAATAAATACATTAATTAATAAGTAAATAAAGTGAGGCCTCACTAGAGACTTTTACAGATGCAAAGCCACTTCTGTTGACTTGTTTTCTATTTGTAACTAGATGCATCTTATCTAGTAATCTTACTGAACTTCCTAACTGCAGTTGTCCACTGTAG
Organism: Neoceratodus forsteri; assembly: GCA_016271365.2. Lineage (NCBI taxonomy): Eukaryota > Metazoa > Chordata > Ceratodontiformes > Ceratodontidae > Neoceratodus > Neoceratodus forsteri. The sequence continues at coordinate 353,419,350 of CM028130.1, read as the reverse complement.
TGCTTGCTTTGGAGTCTTGACCATGATGGCCACTGCATTTCATTCTTGCTTCCTTACCACAAGCCTAATTTCTTTTATTGTGAATGTTTTGACACTGCTTCTGCCACCTGAATATATAACGTCACAATAATAACTGGAGAGCTTTTTCTTCTATAGGGAAACCAAGTTATAATGTGCCTTTAAAACCAACTGGTTTTTACAGCAAATATGCTACGGGTTCCCCTTGCTCCACACATGTGCACACTGTCTCACAACTTCAACATGACTGTGGCAACTGGCATGGAGATAAAGTTGTATTTGTATAATTGCAGTGGGAAAACAAAACCCACGCTGAGAGTCACGTGATCTACTCGGCTTGAACAGAGGGGTTCCTCTTAGCTCCACACTCTCGGTACAGTTTAAACTTCTTTTTCTTGATTTAACAGTCAAATAGTTTGTCTTTTGTCATTATTTGCTACTGCTCTTACCTCAGTGATGATGGGGGGATTCTGATCAGCAAGCTCCAATCATAGAAGTCTCTGAGGAACCACAGGTTATTAAACAATCTGATAATGCTGCAGCAGTCCCATCGTGGCCCAAACCCCTGAGGAAACGTCCGATCCCAGACTCTCCCGACTCAGACAAGGATCCGGACAAACTGAATCTTTTGCTGGCTGACATGGCTGGCATAAAAATCTCCCTGGCACAAGTGGTGGAAGATTTACATTTATTGAAGCCGACTTTGGAAATATTTCATCAACGACTTGGAGATGCAGAGGTCTGAATAAGCGTAGTGGGCTGGCTGACTTGGGAGGAAAAAAACATTAAGAAGCTGCAGAAAAGAGTTACCAAACTCGAACTTAAAGCCACCAATTTAGAGACAAGAAGCTGGCAGAACAATCTGGTTATAGTTGGTATTCCAGAGATGTCTGAGGGGTCCAACATGCTTTCCTTTGTCTGAGGCCATTTAAAAGAAATTGCTGGTCCCCCGATTGTGGGTTTGGACTATTACATTGACCGAGCACAATCATTCTTTATGGCTGCAAACCCCACTCCACGGCAAACCCAGAGCAATCATCCTGAGACTTTTATACTTTCAGGACAAGGTATATGTGCTGCAAGAAGCGAAGATGAATTGCCCATTGTCCTGGAAAGGTAAAAAAGTTTTCATTTTTGGGGATGTGATGCTGATGGTTAGGGAGCATCAACTTGCCTACCATAACATCAAGCAGACTTTGTACAAGGCTGGGGTGAAATTCTATACCGGATATCCAGCTAGGCTGTTCAAAACTACTGCATGTGGGGTGGTTGAATTTGGTTCAGCGGAGCAAACACAAAAGGAGCCCTGCAAAATCTTCCCCACCTTGATTTCTCTGTTTTTAGGAGTGCAAACATATGATGCAGCCCTGTATTATTGTTGTAGACAGTAGTCTTCCTCTGCACCATACAAGAAACTTGGACTTTGGATTCTTTTGGTGCATTGTAAAGATTTTGGGGACAAATTGCTTACACCTGAGCTTGCCTCTATTTTCCTGACTGTGTCACTGGCATATTACTTCATAGTGGCGGTACAATATAAGGTGCATTCCAGGAAGGATTGTACTTTGCTAGAGTGGCTGAGAGTTTTTCTTTCTAATAACTGGACTGCATGAAACCTGTCTTTTGGAACATTTGTTATTGTTAATTGTATTGTATTTGTTATTGCAGTATTGCGCAACACCAGAGAAAGGAAAGTGTGTAGCTGTGAAGAAGGAAGTTCCTTGGGCATTTTAACCAGTGGGCCTATAGCTTAATAGTTAGAGCGCTGGAATAGCACACCAGACGTCCAAAGTTCAAATCCTGGTGAGTCCATGTTTTCTTTTCTCATTTTCATCCTTGATTTAAAAGATATATACCTTGCAGGGGTTAAGCGACACTGAGAGAAGTGGTATTTCTAAATTGGTTCATGGTTGCAGTATTGCGCAACACCAGAGAAAGGAATGTGTGTAGCTGTGAAGAAGGAAGTTCCTCAAACACTTCAACCAGTGGGCCTGTAGCTTAATGGTTAGAGTGCTGGAATGGCATACCAGAGATCCGAGGTTCAAATCCCAATGAGTCCACATTTTCCTTTCTCATTTCCATTCTTGATTTAAAAAATATATACCTTGCAGGGGTTAAACTGCACTGAGAGAAGTGGTATTACTTATTGTTAAGACATACATTCTGAATGGTTTGGAACTGGTTTAATTTGTTTGTCATAATTGGGATGCACATAGTTTTAATTTATATTGACATCCTGATTATGGAAGTTTCTGGAATACTCATTAGAGACACTCTTATGTTTGTGAGGTCTGCAGGCTTACATTGTTTTTTTTATGCTGTTGGACATCAGGGGAGCACAGAAACAACCCTTTTCTCTCTGGGTGCAGGGAGATCATTATGCATCCTTTGAACTTTGGGGGATCCCAAAAGTGACCCTACCTGCTGGGGTGCAGGGCATTTTTTTGGTTTTTTGTGACACAGACCTGCGGAGGTTGATAGTCCCTTAGTACAGTGGCCATGTGGTGTTACATTTGCTTCCACTTGAACAGATTTATTATATGCAGCGTTTATTGCTATGGCTTCTCTTGACATTTCCTTTTGCTTCCCTTCTTTAGTAAATTATATTTCACATGACACAGCTAATGTTACTTACTTTGCTTCCTTATAAGGTTGTTTGGGAACAATATCTGACCCTTTCTTGTTTTTTTGAGAACAACTATATAGACTGATGGTAGATATGTTTTCATTTGGGGATCCTTAATATTGTTTGTTTGTCTTATTTTTAACCAGGAAGTGGACTGGGCACAGCCCTTTTTCAGCCACATCTGATGCACAACATTACAATACAAAATTACATTTACCCAAAATACAAAAATTAATCACAATTGCAAACAGTATCACAATGTAATTTCTTTAACAATAAATGTTTAAAATGATATTCTGAATGTGCTTTTTGAATCAATTAATTACTAAGTAGGTTGCGTCATAACCCCCAATGTTATTTTTTTTTCAGCTGTGCCAAAACTGCAGACTTTATATAGGCTGACAGGGTGTAGAGGGCTGGGGCTTTGATATGTTCTCTGAGCCACCATGGTCATATAACTTTATAGGGTATCTTAACCTCATTTGTTGGGTGTGTCCCCTACCCATTCCCTCATGGTTGTTGGGGAACCAACAGGGTATGGTTTTTGGTTAATGTTCCTGTTGTTATTGTTTTTTTTTTTTTTTAAGGTTAGGTATTGCTATTTTTAGATTACTGTTAGTCTTTTGTTGTTTATTTCTTGCAGGAAACATGCAACACAAATTGAATTTGTCAGGCAGGAAGGGGGCGCTGTGGAGCCTGAGCAAAGTTGTCGCAACTTGATTGAGCTCTGCAATCGGGTCCATACAAATTACTTTTATCCATACATTTATCAGTGAAAGATCTAACTTCAACGGATCAACAAAAATAGTGGAACGTTAGTCTACCATTATGGGAAATCCATGGTGAGATAAAACAGGGGGAGATGGGGCTAAAGGTAAAACAGTCTCCAGCGCTTCTGCCACGAGGGTCACACTCGGCCAGGGGTCAGTACTCGAGGAGGGACTGCAGGAAGAAACCTTGTAAACTTTAGACGCAAAAATGAATCGTCTAATTGCCTCAATGTCTGGACTATCTGACAAGTTTGACACCCTTACAAACAGGGTTGCTCAAGTGGAAACCAGTATGGAAACAATCCAGACAGCCACAGTTGAATCAAACAAAAAAGCAGATGCAGCCTTAGGTGTCGTCACCACAGTCATTAAAGAAAATAATCATCTTTGCTCACGCTTGGAAACTTTGGAGAACCAAGCGAGAGCCTCTAATCTCCAACTGCTGGGTTTAGAAGAGGACTGTGAAGGTGACCACCTTATGCTCTTCATCCAGGAATGGATGGTACAACAATTGGGGGAAGAAGCTACCCCAATTATCCACAAGCTCCAGAAGGCATACAGGTTGACTCACAGAGGCCGTCAGGACAATACTAAAGCTCCAAGAACTGTGGTGCTTGTTATGGACAGCATTGGCTTGAGAGATCTACTACTAGCTCTTGCCAGAAGGAAGCGAACCTTACTGCATAACGTCCAACAAATTCGGATGTTCCTAGACCTATTCTACGCAATGCGGCAGAAAAGGAAGTGTTTTGATGTAGCGAGGACGATGTTAATGGAGGTGGGCATCCCACATGGTCTGGTCTTCCTGGCTCGCCTCCGCATCGTGCACCAGGGTAAAATTTTCATATTTTCTGATCCACAAGAGGCTCAAGTATGGTGCCAATGAAACGCAGTTTCCAGACCCCAGGCAGTAATGGAGGAAGACCAGTTGTCAGATGAAGACAACCCTTGAGGTTATTTAGACTGGTATAAATTTTATCCCTGAAATGTGTCTCGACAAGGACTGAGAGGTGAGGAAGGGGAAGTACTTTAGGCCCAAAAAGGGAAATGTTTACTATATGTTATATGTTCAATTATAAGAGATTGTCCCTAGCAAATTGGGCTTCTATTTTCATACTCCCTTACGGCAGATTTAATAATTTTTTATTCTATAGGTAAAGTTAAATGAACAACATTATTGTTTTATTGTATGCTATTTTAGATGCCTTAGTTGTTGACAAGTCTGTTAAGCAGGACATTTCATGCAATATATCATAGATGCCTGTATAGGCTTTAGTTATGGTTTGGACCTTGTTGTAGAGTGACAATCATTAGTTCCCATGCACTATTTAGTGTGCTCTCTATTGGTAGAGGCATGGTGGCACTTTCCTTTCCCCTTAGAGGGGAAGATATCCGGTCTTAAAGTGACTTTATTTATCCTGTACAAATCATCATGCAGCTCATGGGTTTCCTTTACAGCAGTTGCTAATATACATAAACTACTATTGTTTTCCCCTCAATGATGTATCTTTAACATTTAATGGAACTAGTGTGAGTAATATGAGGAGTTGCACCCTCACGGTATATGAAATTATAATTATGTAAAATTAAATGTTGGTAACTGACTGTATGTTTGATGATAAATCAATAAACATAAAGTTTAAAAAAAAATGAATTTATCAAGCAGGGAGGATAGGCAACAGTTAACTTTTTTATTTATCCAGGGTCAGTAGGATGTGTCTGCCCATTTGTTATCTCTCTATAGACACATAGGGTACTTTATTTTCTTTGGTTGGTTTAAAACATGTGGGGATAACTGTAAATTATGGCTTTTGCATTCCTACCGGGTGACATTCTCGCAAGGAGAATGTTGTAGGGCAAAACCACACAACAGGAACAGCATGAGTCAAAACAGCTGCAATGTACACAATGAAACATAGAAACATAGAAGTTGATGGCAGATAAGGACCGCAAGGCCCATCCAATCTGCTCATTTCTTTTTCTACCTTATAAATGGGCCATCGGCCTTTGCTCTGTCAATGGCCTATCTATTCATACTCATCTTTATTTCTCCCTTATGCCTATCCTATGACTGTTTGAAGCCCTGCACTGTATTCATATCCACCACTTCCTGAGGTAGGCCATTCCATGCATCCACCACCCTTTCTGTGAAAAAGAACTTCCTCACATTACCCCTTAACTGGCCTCTCTCTAATCTCATGCTGTGTCCTCTTGTGCTGCTATTTTTCTTATATTGAAACATGTTAGACTCTTTCACCTTGTTAATGCCCTTAAGGTGTTTGAATGTTTTTATCATATCAGCTCTCTCCCTCCTTTGCTCTAGGGTATACATATTTTGCTCCATTAATCTGTCCTCATATGTTTTCTGTTCCAGTCCCTGCACCATTTTGGTTGCCCTTCTCTGGACTGCCTCAATTTGGTTAATGTCCTTGTGAAGGTGTGGCCTCCAGTACTGCACGCAGTACTCCAGATGGGGCCTAAACAGTGTCTTGTAAAGAAGGATTATTACCTCCTTCTTCTGACTTGTGATACCCCTACTAATACACACCAACATCCCCATAGCCATACCTACTGCTTTAGTGGTCTGCTTGGATGATTTCAGGTCATTGGTGATGATGATGCTCAAGTCTCTTTCTTCCCTTGTGATTGCCATCAACTCCCCTCTCAGCCTATAGGTGGCTTCAGGGTTTCCCTTCCCTATGTGCATGATCTTGCACTTCTTTGCATTAAATCCTAGTTACCACTCTTCCGACCATTTTGCCAGTTTATCCAGGTCTGTTCTCATTCTGCCTTCCCCATCTGGATCATCTACTAGGTTGCAGATCTTGGTGTCATCTGCAAACAGACAGACCTTACCCTCCAGTCCATCTGCAATGTCACTGATGAAGATATTGAAGAGGTCTGGCCCCAGGACTGATCCCTGAGGTATCCCACTTGTGACTTGCATCTCTTTTGACTGTATACCATTTACCACCACTCTCTGTTTTCTGCCCATCAATCAGTTTGCCACCCAGTTGATCAACTTCTGACCCACCCTGAGCCTACACAGCTTATTAATCAATCTTCTATGTGGAACAGTATCAAAAGCTTTGCTGAAGTCAAGGTAGGTGACATCATCTTCTCCCCCTGGTCCACCACTCTGGTTACCCAGTCAAAGAAATTTATGAGATTAGTTTGACAGGACCTTCCTTTTGTAAACCCATGCTGTCTTCGATCCTGTGCTCCTATGGATTCCAGGTATTACACTATCCTTTCCTTAAGGAGTGCCTCCTTAATCTTGAACACTACTGAGGTAAGACTGACTGGTCTGTAGTTCCCCACCTCTTCCCTGCTACCACTCTTGTGGAGCGGGATCACATGAGCCCTTCTCCACTCTTCTGGGACCTCTCCTGTGCTCAGAGACTCACTAAACAGTTCTGATAATGGCTATGCTAGTTCCACCCTTAGCTCCTTTAGTACCCTGGGATGTATGCCATCAGGTCCCATTGCCTTGTCCACCCTGAGCTTATCGAGCTCTTCTAGGACCCTTTCTTTTTTGAAGGGACTAGTGCACACCTCCTTCCCCCCTGTGTCCATGGTGCTGAGCTGTGGGCCCTGCCCTACATTTTCTTCAGTAAATAATGAGCAGAAGTATCTACTTAGGATAGATGTTTTTACAAGGTCCTCCTCCTCACATGCCCCCTTATCTCCTTTGATCTTAGCAATAACCCCTCTGGACTTTCTCCTTTCACTAATGTATCTATAGAAAGTCTTGTCACCTTCTTTTACTGTTTGTGCTAGTGTTTCCTCAGTTTGGGACTTTGCCTGCCTTACTGCCTTCCCTGCTTCCCTTAGGGAAGTTTGGTATGCCTCCCTATCTTCATCCCACTGTATTCCCTTATATTTCCTGAAGTCTAGCCTTTTGGCTCTGACCTTTTCTGCTACTGTTTTTGAGAACCAAAGTGGTTTCCTTCTTCTTTTGCACTTCCATTTCTCTCTAACACAATGGGATGCTGCTTCAAGTATTGCTTCCTAAATATTTGCCCACTTTGCCTGTACCCTCTCACCTGTATTTCTTTTTGTCAGGGCTAGCTCAACTTTGTTGGCCATCTTATCAAAGTCAGCTCCTCTGAAGTCCCATGTTTTTGCCTTGGAATGGGATGATTTAGTTCTAGTGGCCAAATTGAACAATACCAGGTGATGGTCACTGGCCCCCAGGTGACCTTCTACCTGGAGATCTGTGATCCTTTCTCTGTTAGTCAGTACTAGATCTAGGATAGCCCTGTCTTTTGTGGGTTGTTGTACCAGTTGTTTGAAGCCCTCCCCCTGCGGAAAATATACCATGTGTCTAGTTCTGGCAGACGTTCCTGCTGATATTGACCAATCTGTATCTGGCATGTTGAAGTCTCCCATTATCAGAACCTCCCCTTTAGCTGTCATGTTTTGTATGCCACATGACAGACTAGTGTGTGACCCTGTAGCTGTTTCTGGGAAAGTGGGTAAAAGGTGTGATGGAAGGGAGTCCGATGAGCAGCTGCCATGGCTCAGGGAGTAGCGTCATCAGTGCTGGAGAGCAATGGAGCAGCTGTGGACTGGGGTTCTATTTCCAGTCCCAGAGCAGGTAAAGAATTTTATTTTTTTTGTCTTGTGGTGCCCCCCCACCTGGGTTTCACGTCTCTCCAAGTTGCCCCACCCCTGGAGGAGGTTATTTTATTAGAGGGATTTGGAGGGCTCAGCCACCCCCATAATGGGGGCTGTGGGGTGGACCCCCCCTCAGGAAACAAAGATATTTGTTTTTTTCGGGTGGTCACTGTTTAGACAGCATGGTATAGGGCTGCGCTGTTTTGACATGTGACATTATGACCCCATGCCTTTAGCATCCCTAACATGTGTAACTTGGAACATTAAAGGCAATAACATTCCTCAAAAATGTAACCAAGTTCTTAAACATCTAGTGACTTTTAAGCCAGGTGTTGTGTTTCTTCAAGAAACACAATTGTGTGTGTCTAAAGTGCATCTCTTTCATAGATTGTGGGTGGTCTCTGCTATTGGGGCTGGCAGCAGTTCCTGTATGGCTGGGGTCATCAATTTATTTCATTGACATATAGCTGTTCAAATTCTCAGAGAACATGCTGACCCAGATGGATGATTTCTTTTGTTACATGTGAAATATGGCCCATCTGAACTTTTGATGGGGTCAGTATGTGGTCCAAATTCAGATAACCATGCCTTTTTCATGAATATTTTAACTCTTATTTCTAATTACGATACCCTACCGAAAATCATTATGAGGGACTGGAACATGAAAATAGAGGATACACTACATAGATCTGGCTCATCCCGCAAGGGCTTATCTCCGGCTCAGAGAGCTATGAGAGACCTATTAGATCAAGGCAGTCTGGTGGACATTTGGAGAATTCTCCATCCTTCAGAGAGAGGATACACTTTCTCTTCCCCTGTCCAACATATCAGCTCTCATATTGACTGTGATCTGGTGAGTTCTATGTTTTTACAGGCAGTTCAATATTGTGAAATTAACAGTATTTTAATCTCCGACCATGCCTCAGTTTCCTTTTCGGTTGATCTCTCCCCTATTTTTGAAAAAGATAAACGCTGGAAAATCAATAGTCATATTTTGAAGGATGAGTGGTGTTGTGACAAACTGAAACAAGTAACTGCTGACTTCTTTACCACAAATGTTCCTTCTGTACAATCATTGGCAACATGTTGGAGCACATATACATGTGTTATACAGGGAGAATTGATTTGATTCGATTAGCTTACTCTAGGGTTAAATGTAGGGGGAAAAAGGCCCAAGAGCTTTTGCAGACTGTCCAGAATCTCAAGTGAAATATTAGTTTGTCTTTGCCAGAACAAGACTGAGTTCAACTTAATTAACAGAGAGCTACATATGCGAAACTCAATCAGGAACAGGCAGAGCACGCTATATTTCACTCCAGATTTAATTATGACATGTTTTGGGAGAAAAGTAGTAAATTGTTAGCCATGAGGCTTAAACAGCTGGAGATGGCTCATTTAATTCAGGGGATACAGTCTAGTGTAGATAATGCCATACTGACGTCTCCTAGGGACATTGCCGAGGAATTCAAGCAGTTCTATTCTAGTCTTTACAATATGGACTCTGACTCCCCAGATCTGCATACCCATATCCATCAATATCTAGAGTCAGCTAATCTCCCCCAACTGGATCCCGCATCAGTTGCTTTATTAGTAGTGGCTATTATTATGGTGGAAGTGGGTAAACCTATTTCTTCTTTATCTTTAGATAAGACCCCAGGCACAGACGTTTTTTCTGCTAACTTTTACTTAGCCATAAAGCTAGAAATAACTCCTCTTTTGACAGACTTCTACAATTATTGTTGTCAAAATAATACTTTCCCCTATGGATTTCTTGGAGGTGTTCATTACTCTAATTCCTAAGCCTGGAAAGAACCCTCTGGAAGTAGGCAACTGTTGTTCAATTTCCCTTCTAAACATCAGTGTTAAAATATTATCTACTGTTCTGGCCAACAGACTCAACCAAATCTGGCACTACTTGATTGGTGGGGAACAAACAGGATTTATGAGGCGATGACTGATATCTGATCACATAAGGAAAATTTTCCACTTAATTTTGACCTCCAGGGAGTCTGACACCCTGGCGGTGTTGGTTTCCTTGGAAGCTGAAAAGACATTTGATCAGATATCATGGCCCTTTTTATTCCAGGCTTTTTCCACTTTTGGGATCCTAGAATGCTTTATAAAATGGTTACACCTTTTATGCTTCACCCCTACTGCAAGAATTTCCTGTAATTGAGTTTTATCTGCTGCTTTTGATTTACATAGGGGGACAAGGCAAGGCTGTCCCTTACCTCTTTTTTATTTAATTTGTATTTGGAACCCCTTACTAGACACTTTCTTCAACACCCCTCAATATCTGGAATTTCTATTGGCTCCCATGTTTATAAGCTTTCCACATATGCTGATGATATCCTTCCCACATCGCCATCCCCTTGGGTTCATTTCCCTCTGCCTTAGGGGCCTTAAATGAGTTTGGATACCTGTCTGGTTATAAGTTAAACTTTTTAAAATCCATTATTTTCCCCTTCAATTTGGTCACTTATAAGAGAGAGATCTCCCATTAGACTTACAAGCCTGTTGGTCTGGGACAGGTCTTAAATATGTAGGCATCCATCTGTCATGGGGCACTAGAAAACTAGTAGAACTGAACCTCCAGCCTGTGATCATAACTACAGAAGCGGATTTATTGGGCTGGCAACTCCTGCCCCTTTCCTTAAGGGGAAGAATCTCAGTGGTAGGGATGAACATCCTGCCTCGAGTCCTTTACCCACTAAGTATGATTGGGGGTACCATTACCTTAAACATGGTGTTCTGATCTTCATAGAATAATTATGGTTTTCCTCTGGAAGGACAAAAAACCTAGGATATCTTATTCTAAACTGTCATTGGCCACTGGCCCAGTGGCACAGAGGGCTGAGGTGCTGGACACCTTGCCTCGCTCTACATCAGTGACCCAGGTTCGGGAACAATCATGGGTCACCGGGGTGCTGGCGCCAAGAGGGGAGGGTGGGAGCAGGATTGAGTGATGGTTCTCCTCTCCTGGGAGGGAGGGTCACCAGTCTACAGTTCTACCATCACTGGATGGAGGTCTGGTTGCAGGCGCAGGTGGTCATGGAGTGACTGGTAGGGTGGGGCATCCTGCAGTGCATGATATGTGCATGCCTCCACACATGCACGCTCCACCAAGGATGTGAGGGTGAGAGAACACGATGGGAGAAAAGCAATATAAATAAATAATAAAAAAACAAAACCTGTCATTATCCAAAACTCTTGGAGGTCTTCAGTTGCTCCAGTTCTACTGGTATTATTTGGCATCCCAAGGCAACAAATTTTTGTCCTGGTGCCTCCTCAACTTTGTCACCCTGGCACATTAGAGACATTTACCAAAGAAGGAACTAGAACTCCACCACTGCTCCAAACATGGTATTATACTTCAGACTGTCCCTAACTTATCACGGAGACAATTGCCTCTAATTTTGTGGGATACCCCTATTGAATGGTTGGCCCGGATCAACGCACAACTTTGTAATTTGCTTAAATATGATCCAAGCCGAGACATTCAGCAGTCGATTAGATTAAACCCGGATGTGAAAATTGCCCTCAAGCCTGTACCTCGGGCTTTTATGAGGAATACCATTTTACAGAGAATATCTGATCTCTTGGAAGGAGAGCATTTTCTTTTTTTTAAGACTGCCTACCTTAAGTTTGAAATATCTCGATCAGTGGTTTTTGCTTTTCACCAACTTAAACATGCTATATTAGACTTTTTGGGTCCATATCCTTGGGTTTTTGCTGATGGTTCTTTATATAAGCAATTAGCTGATTTAGCAAAACAACCCCAAGCAGTGTCCATTCTTTATAAAGCACTTAGAGACACAATGGGTAAATAACTCCCTGTTAAGTGTGGGTATTGGGCTACAGCATTCCCGGATCTCATACCCTTTCTAGACTCCCCTTCCCCTTGGGAATTTGTTCACAAATGCATTAAATTAGATAAACTCAGACTGATACACTGTAAGATTTTGCATAATGTATATTATACACCCTCTCATTTATTTACTTTAGGCAGATTAGGGTCTCCCATGTGTGGCCATTGTAAATCACAGACGGGTATGTTGCAACATATGATGTGGGACTGTCCCATAATTCAGAAATTTTGGAATTGAATTGCTACCAATTAGACCCTTTTTTGGGATTACAGTATAGTTTCACCCTAGAGTTATGTCTTTTGGGGATGGGCATCCAACAACTGTTAGGACCTCAGAGATTTCACTTAGCTATCATAGCTGCTGTGGCAAAATTGATCATTTTAAGGCATTGGATTGATGATCAAATTCCCACCTACAATGAATGGCATGTTGAGATGTTGACTATATTGAGAATGGAAAAGTCAATAGCTAGCCTTCATCACAGTGTTTCCTCATATAAAAATAGGTAGGAAAACCTAGACTCACTTCTTCAGTTACAGTGACTATCTCTTCAATATACAGCATGTACTTTGGGCCTATCCTTTAGACATTTTCTTGATCTCTGTTCCTAACACTAGACTCCTGATTTGCCCTTTTTAGTATCAGTATTATAAAATCTTTTTTAGCTGTGATACACTAGATATTACTTTTCTGTTTTTATTTTATTTCTATTGTCTTTAGCATTTTAAGTCCTTAGGTAATGTTTTCTATGGCATGTACTCTAGTTTTACAAACTTGTTGGTCATGGCTGGTATGATTTGCTCTGCCTCACCTGTCTGATAGTATATTGTGTCTGACGCTTGTCCTCTGTCAATCCAGTGCTCTGTGCTGTATATTCCCCTGTATTTTTCCTATTTTTTATATCTATATTTGTAAAAAATTAGTAAAGTTTATTCAGTTAAAAAAACACACTCCGGAACAATTATACAATGAGCCAATGTGTATAAACCTGAATCTTATACACACCTTCTGTGTTGAATGCTTGTAAAAATCTCTCAAGCATCACTCTTGGGTTTTATGTAGCATCCAATACCTTGGGTTTGTGTTAAATTCTTGTTATATACACTACCCCATGCATTATTCTATATGTTATCCATGTTGAACAACATCTTCCATTGATCTAGCAAGCACTTGTTTTTAGTCTCACCAAATACATTTCTAACCTAGAAAACTTTCTTAGTGTTGCCTGGGTTGGCTATCTTTACATCATCTCAAATGTCATAGTCTGATACTAATATATTCATATCAGCTATAAAAATAATATTTAACAATGGTACCAACACTGATCCATGGGATGCCTCACTGGTCACCTACCTCCGGTCTGGTTTATTGCCATTTATTACTGCTCTTTATACCCTGTTGCTAGCCAGTTTACTAGACATGTCAGTATCCCTTCTCCTACACCATGGTTCCTAATCTTGTGCAATAGTGTTTTATGAAGTACCATATCAAATGCTATACTAAAATTCAGGAACAGGTACAAAATGTTCTTTGCTCCCAATAGTCCTCACTTCTAGTCACCTCCTCAAAGAAATATTTCAGATTGGTCTGGCAAGACCACCTGGTACAAAACCAATGTTTCTGTAACTCACCCCATTGGACTGTATTCATTCAGAAGCATTAATCTTATCAAATAACAAGCATTTGTCAATGCCGAACATTCGCTTGCAGGTATTTGCAGTGGTATTTGGCACTTGGACATGGCTTAAAAAAATCAGTGACAAAGAAGTACAAGCATTTGTCAATGCTGAATGTTGCTTGCTTCTATGTGCTGTTTAGGTATTTGGAAGTCACTGGAGTGCAAATATTGAAAATTCGCGAACTTATGAGCGTGTGTAGGAACTGCACGCAACGCAAGCTCGTGAAACAGTCATTTTAAGGAATTTTTTCACCAAATTTTCAACACAGCCATTTTAAGACCTCTGCTCATGAACAGTGTCACTGTGATTTTCTTAATGTGTCCCATACATTGAGTTCGCGACACCGATTGGCCATTGTGCGCATTGGAGTGGAAACACATTTTGGGCAGGATGTGAAAAATGACAGCTGTACTGCTCATCGAGGAGGTGTAAAAATGGCAATGTTGAAAATCTGGAGTGAAATATTGAAAATTCGCAAATGTCACGAGTGTGCATAGGAACTACGCAACACTGCCTCGTAAAACAGTAATTTTTGAATTTTGCACCAAATTTTCAACATGGGGTTTTGGGACCCCTTCTCATGAATGATGTCACTGTCATGGCATTATTCAGGCCTGAAGGGTGATTTCATGCAGTGACTGCACAGTGACAGCGAGTACCCTTCGGCCTGAATAATGCCATGACAGTGACATCATTCATGAGAAGGTCCTAAAACCCATGTTAAAATTTAGTGCAAAATTCCCCAAAAATCCTGAGATATGCAATAAAGTTGAAAACCCCTATCTAGCCCATTATACAGCTTACGGCATTTCCTCAGTTCGCGGTCGGCTTTGAAGAGTGTAGACGTGTTCTCAGTCCACGAAGATCATTGTGCCAAGCTCTGGAGGTAAGTATGGGGTGATGGGGTGTGGGAGTCTGGGTGCGCAGTGGGTGGGTGCGGGTTGTGGGGGACTGGGAGAAGTGCCGTGGGACGTTTTTAATTTACAGGTTTTAAAAAAAAAGATGGCGTGGGATGTTTGCCACACTGGGTGGGCTCCCAGCATGGCAGAAGGATGGCTGGGGGCTGTGGAGCCGGCGGGGATTGGGCACCCCGTTGGCAGATGGCGTGGGACGTTTGCCACGCTGGGGTGGGCTCCCAGCATGGCAGAAGGATGGCTGGGGGGCGGGGCCGGCCGAGGTTGGGCACCCCGTCGGCGAGCGACGTGGGATGTTTGCCATGCTGGGTTGGGCTCCTAGCGTGGCAGCAAAAATTTAGGAAGGGGTGGCGTGACGCGGTGCAAGCACACAGCGGTGGTTTTCTTTGAAGAGAAGACCACCGCTGTCATACAAAGCACGTCCGATTGGTGCAGGACTGCCATGCCTGCTCAATGGAGTAGGGGATTGCCTGCCTCCAGTCTTCTGGTACCCTGTTTGCTCACATTCAACAGCTATCTCTGCTAGGGGCAGTGCTGTCTCATTTGTCAGTTCACTCAATACCCACGAATGTAGATTTTTCAGCCCCAGGGCCTTACTCACCTTAATTTTCTTCAGGTGTTAAATTATCAGCTCAGGTGTTATTACTACACATCTGCACTCATCCTCCTCTCCATGTCTCTGACATTCTTCTGTCTCTTTCATAAATACTGAAACAAAGTACAAATTTAGCTTCTCAGCTACCCCCCAAATCATCAGAAGAATGTATTGAACCTAAGTTTAGCAGCTTCACCTCCTCATTGATTTTTCTTTTTCCTCTCATATTTTCTAAAACCTCTTGTAGTATTATCTTCCAACACTTTCATAAAATGACTATTAGAGGTTTGCTAGAGGGGAGAGTGGAATACCTGTAAAACTTATCTAGACCACTGACAACTTTGATCAAACTATCAGCTACATTTGCCATGATTTGCAACACTTGGAATGATGCATGCATCAAGAAGTGATGTGCATATCATTCATTTGACACAAGGTGCCAGAGGCTCTTAATATAACCTGCAGGAGTTTCATCATGATTATGATGGTGAAGGAGTGGTTGAAATTCAGCTACAATTCTGACATTACAGCTTTTAAAAGTTTAGTCCAAAATATTGACACATAAGCAAGATGTGTCAAAATAGCATCTTAGTTAAAAATAGAATAATGCATAGGTTAGTGTGCATTACCAGGAAGCAATATCATCGAGAGGTTCTGGACATATAGGAACCTTGAGAGTGAAGCTCAAGAGGTTCCAATGTGTCCAGAACCTTGAGATGGTAGGACTCCCTGGTAATGCACCCTAACCCATCTATTATTTTTTTTAATATATGGATCCAAGGTGATGATGACTCTTACCTTTGGCTGGCTTGCTTGTAGTGTCCAAACGTAGTGAATGTTTAAATGTAAAGGAGTCGAAAGGTAGAAAGTATAGTACGAGGAACGTACAAACTGAAGCAGTGCAGCTACCAATTTTCAATGATAAACACAAATAACAGCTACAAATGAAAAACAGGTTAAAAAAAAGCATCTGTTGGACAACGGGCACCCAAAAAGTTCACTGTACACTGTCTCAACAACGGGTGGCCGAAGAATGCACTGTACACTCACTCGTGTAAGGAACTCTGCAGAGAACATTCCTCTTACCTGTTGGTTCACTGTAGTGCTGAGTGAAGGCAGGATCAACCAAATTTTTTTATGTGAAAAGAAACCAAAAAACTAAAAATGTTGCCAAAGCTAGGGGCAGGGAAATTACTCTCGCTAAGCAAGAGAGACAGCTGCTATGTTTCAAAAAGGTTTTTTGCCTGCTCACAGATGAAAAGTGGCCAGTCAGAAGGCACACATTGAAATATGTCACACTGCCTATCTGGGAAGGGGAGCTGGCACCATGACAACCCGATGGATGTCAGCGGCAGACTTGTGCTTGCACTGTTGTATTTCAATGACAATACTATCGTTCAGAGCACCGAACAATAGTATTATGGGCTCAAAGCGCTAGTATTATCACTTTTCATCGGTAGTATTATCACTTGTGGAGTGATGGCATTACTGCATTTATTTGTACACTTTAGTATAGTATTAAAAAGCCTTATCCATATATTAAAAGATGATAATTCAAATATCACCATATATTGTACATAAAAATGTGTCATCTTAGAATTATGGGACTGCCTGGCCATTTTTTGATCACTAAACTCAAGTTGGTGGTAGAAACATTTTTTTTTTAATTCAGCCTTGTTGGGAGTTGAGAGAGACAAGATGGCAGTCTCCAGTGCATTTTATGTCCCCCACAGAGACCTTTCAAATGCCATGGAACTGTATCATTAGGAAACAAAAATAACTGCTCAGAGTATTTATAAGAATGAATGTTAAGTCAGATGATACTAGTGGTTGTACCATTTAGGAACAAACACTTTATTTTAGTTCTTGACATCTGCTGAACTTTCCCTTCTCATTTGTTTCCCCACACCATCTGAACTTGATTTTACCCCCCTACTTTGTTACCTTGTATTAGTTCTCTTCTTCCTAAATGGTTTTCTGCCTGTCATAACCTAAAATCATATGTTTTGTCTTTTACCTTGATTTGGTATGTAGATTGTGGAGATGCATGAAGTTGTCAAACTTTGTTTCATGAATAAATTCACAAAGTATGTGAGATTTGTGAAGTGTGATATGCCAACTTTGCAAAGTCTTTGGCAGGTGAAGTGGAACTTTGTCAGGCAAAGTCATGCAAATCTTCTGATGAAGTTGCAACTTTGCCATAACTTCACCTGATTTCTCCTGAAAAAGTGCCTTTCCCCAGGAACATGTGATGCAAAGTGGTGAACTGGCAAAGTGGGAAATTCAGAAAGTTACTCATGAATGTGAATTTCACAACTTCACCAACACATCCAGAGGTGGAGCCAAACGGCCGTCTCACTGGCTGCTGCCCGCCTCTCACCAGAACCTTGATCTGCTCCTGCCCGCCTGCCTGGCCCCCCTGCCCGGACTGCAAGCACAGGCAGTCCCCGCTGGTGTGGCGCCATACATCCAGAGGCGGAGCCAAACGGCCATCTCGCCGGCCACCACCCGCTGCTCACCAGAACCTTGATCTGCTCCTGTGCATCTGCCTGGCCCCCCTGCCCGGACTGCAAGCACAGGCAGTCCCCGCTGGTGTGGGACCACACATCCAGAGGCAGAGCTGAATGGTTGTCTTGCTGGCCACTGCCCGCCGCTCACCAGAACCTTGATCTGCTCCTGTCTGCCTGGCCCCCTGCCTGGACTGCAAGCACAGGTACATGCCGCTTCCACTAGCTTCACTTCGTTCTCCACTGGGGTTCCTCTGATTGGCATGGCTCTTCCGCACTGATCGCTGATTGGTCCGCCGGCCGTGGGCTGCCTTGCCAATTGGTACGCCTTTTCCTGTGACTCTCTGGACCATAGACTGAGTTTTTCAGTGCCTTTTCTCGGCCATTTTTCAAGCATAAGCTTCTGCATTTACACAGGGTTTTTTCTCCTTCCCCTCCACCCCTTCCCAGGCCTCCATTAAATACACCGTAACTCCTCCCTCTCGGTCCTCCCCCTCTTCTCATTGGCTTCCTTATTTAATCTGACCTGATCTGAATCTAACCTCAGAGGTGGTAATTTCTCCCAAGCTCGTACCATTATACCACCCTTTCTGGCAGGCTTAAATTACTTACTGGTTAATTTCCCAGTATTACCTAAACTGCTTCCAGTGCCTGTTTTTTCATTGCACAAGTTCTCCCTCTAGCTTTACTCTTGCTAGCCTAGTGTGACTGCCACCTCACCTGCTACTCTGACCGAACCCCTTCTACCTAGATTGCGTCTTAACTGAATCACTCTGTGTGAAGTTTTAACCAGACCCCGTAATAAGTCAACCTTTCTTTCGGCAGCCTCTCAGCCTCACTGGTGCCTTGAGCTGTTAGTCACAGCCCCAAAATAACTCTATTTTAAATGACCTCTTTGATGTTGCTGACTCTTATGGTCACACAACCACTACTATTCTTGTCCATGCCTATGGCACTCCATAATAAAGCTACCCCTCCCTGCTTTGCATTTCAGGATAACTACTACTCTAATCTACTAATACTTCCTGCCCCTTGTTTTGACCCCTCCCCAGTGTTACTAAATAAGATCTGGAAACACTTAGCTACCCATGTACATAAGAAATGTCACCTGCACATACATGCCCGTGGTTCTTTCATGCGCCGCAAGCTATGGTACTTTCTCCTACTTGCTGTCCTGCTCTCAGGTGATGTTGAGTTAAATCCAGGCCCATCTATTGTCCAACTTGACACTATCACCAGTGCCAAAGGTCTTATCATAGCACATGATAACATCAGGAGCCTTGCTCACAATCTTACTGAGCTTGAATCCTGGACCACCCTTTACAAGCCTGATATCTTATGCCTAACCGAGACGTGGCTAAAACCTGCCATACCTGATTCTCTATGCCCCCTTCCCCACTATAACCTTCTGAGACTTGACAGAACTACACCCAAAAGAGGGGGTGGAACAGCCATCTACTTTAGAGATCACCTTGATGTCTCTGCTGTTAAGACATCTTCCCTATACCACTGTGAGGCACTTCCACATCCTGCTCACTCTTGGTACTAAAAAACTTCACATTGTGTGTGTCTACAGTCCCCCTACAAATGGACTAGTAGGGCTAGATGACTTATTGGAACAAACCACATGCCTTGTTGGAAGGAATGAGGTCCTTATACTTGGAGACCTAAACTTAAATTGGCTGGGCAGTAACCAAACAACATTAATGACCAAGCTGCAGAGTTATAACCTACACCAGCTTATTGATGAACCTATCAGAAATACCCGTTGCTCCAACACACTACTAGACTACACTACTAGACTGGATAATGACCAATCACCCTGAAAATGTAATTGCCTCTGGAATACTACCAGTTGCCATCACTGATCACTCCCCAATGTACTGTATATGGGGAAAAGACAGGCCTACCCAGACTGGACCTCGCTTCATCACCTTCCACAACTATGCAAACTTTGACCCGCAGTCTTTCCTGAACGACATTGCTTCTACTGATTGGTCCCCCCATTCTCTTATCCAAAGATGCTCAGGCTGCCCTGGACCTGCTCTTGAAACACTTCCTAGAACTACAGGATAAGCACTGTAAACTCATTACCCGCAGGGTAAAAAAATAGACAAACCCGATCGTTGAAAGCTGACCTACTAGCTAAACTTAAGTTAAGGGACAAAAGCTGGCTCCGCTATAAAAACTCAAGGCCATCCTCTGACCTCAACAACTACAGGGCTCTGAGAAATGCCTGCAAAAAGGAGATCAAAAAGGCCAAGAGCGCATACTGCAAAGACCTACTGACCAACTCCTATGGTGACTCCAAAAAATTTTGGTCACATATTAAATTCTTGGTTCTAATCAGGCATCCACCCCTAATGACATGCCTCTTGATGGGGTACACTGTAATAATCCCAGAACCATTGCAAACTTCTTTAACCATAAATTCTCGGACTTAACCAACTACACCTCCTGTTTCCCTGCCCAACCAAGTGTATCCGCCCGACCTATTGCAAACGGTCAACAATTATTTTTCAAGGCAATCACAAAATGTGAAGTGCTCAGATTGCTAAACAACACCTTGGACTGCACAGCAGCTGACTCAGACAATCTAGAGCCCAGGTGTCTTAAGATTGCAGCCCCTTTTATCGTTGCTCTCCTAGCCAGGATCTTCACACTCTCCCTGTGCCAGAGCCACATCCCGGGCATATGGAAAACAGCTAGAATTACTCCAGTCTTTAAAAAAGGAGATCGTAAAGACCCCTCCAACTATTGACCCATCGCCATCCTCTCTGTCCTGAATAAAATTCTTGAGAAGCTTGTAGCTGCCCAGACAATCGACTTCTTACAGAAGCATGATCTGCTCACCGATGCCCAGCATAGTTTTCACAAAGGTCATAGCACCACTACTGCCCTCCTCAAATTCACATCAGATACTCAAGTGACTATGGACTCCAGCCTCCTCACTGGTGCAGTTTTTATTGACATGACTAAGGCTTTTGACTTAGTTGATCACTCCATCCTTCTAACCACCATGGGATCACTAGGTTTCTCAACCAACGTTGTTAGAAGGTTTGGAAATTACCTAGTTGATAGGCCTCAAGTTGTGAAATACAGCTCTACCCTCTCGGACAAAACCATCATAAATATCGGAGTGCCACAAGGCTCCATCCTTGGGCCCTTACTTTTCTCTCTTTTTATAAATGACATCTCCACCGACCTCCACAGGACAGCCTCCCTACTATATGCTGATGATATTGTGCTGTATGCTAGTGCTAAAAGCATTGATGACATTAACAAAAGACTCTCGCTTGACTTCCATCTCATACAAACGTAGCTATTTACTTACAAACTTGTTTTGAATGAGTCTAAAACCCAAGCTATGCTCTTTGGAACAACAACGAAGCTAAAGCATGCTCATTCTGAATTCAAAGTCACCTCCTTAAATGGGACAGTAGCTGGGGTAATATCCTCTTTTAAATATCTGGGCATTACCCTCAATCCAACACTAAATTTTGACTTAAACATCAATCTAACTTGCAAACAGGTACATGCCAAACTAGGAATAGCCTACCGAACCAGCTATATGCTCACTCCCTTGGCTAGGCTTGCCATTGCCCATGACATTCTCCTACCATCACTTACTTATGGGACTGCAACATATGTTTCTGCGTGCAAATCAATTCTAAGGAAATGGGATGTTATATATAACAACATCTGTCACTATGCCTCCTCCTCACACCGGCTAAAACACCACTGCCTCCTCTATACTGACCTGGGATGGCTTCCTCTTGCTGAACTAAGGCTACATGCTTAAGGCTCAGTCATTGACAACATGGTTCATCTACAAATCCCTAAATCCCTAGCAGGCCTTTTCCAAAACCTAACTCCATGCTATGGATAGCGTTCCATGGTCCAGGCCCCTGTTTTCATCCCTAGACACTGCACCACTAAAGGTGCTAATGCTTTCTCCTGCCATGCCCCCAAATACTGGAACTCCCTTCCACTAACCTTGCGACAATCAACATCCCATGAGTCGTTTAAAAAATACTTATCTTGAAACTTCTCACAAACGCTCCTGTTTCAAGCCTCCCTAGCCATTATCACCTCAGTACTATCTCTTCCTTCTTATCTGTCCCCTACAACGCTAAGCACTTCTCCTCTACCTCCCCTTCTTAATCACCTACTTCTATCACCTACTAATATCCCTCCCATAAGTTAACTTTTCAATCCCTTATTAGTGCTGATAATGTCATGATTTCATGTTTCTCTCTAAGCAAACTGTGTTTGAATTTTGCTTTAGTACTGCACCATATTTCTCTGCACTGCTACGAAAACATTCTTGTTTTTAGCTAATTTCCTTGTAACCTATCTGTAAACTGTTGTAATGATTTTGTTGTTGTTCCTGTATTTGTTGTTTTGTATTCTCCCAGGTCGTGCCTGAAAATAGTCATGACTATGGCTAGCGCACCTACCCGATAAACAAAAACTAAATAAAAAATAAAAATAAAGTAAAACTTTGCAACATCTTTAGTAGGTAGCTGCAAGATGCTGGTCTTTATTTCATGTTCTCCACACTCCTCCTTGTTTCTTTTCTATTTATTTCTTACAATACAAGAACTGGTGCATCAATCACCCCTTGCATTGATGCAGTGCCATATGTCGGCTAGCACCATGATGCAAGGTGCATTGCGACATGGGCAAGGCATGCAGGACACAGCAGTACAATTCACAAACCTGCACCAAACAGGAAATGACAAACACCTGTTAGACCAGTCAGAGCTGAACTAAGGGGTCTTAGAAAAAGGAAAGGAAGAGGCAGGGGTAGTGTTACGGGACTGACACACAGGGCTGCAACAGGACAGATAGAGACAGCCCATAGGATGTTCGCACCACTGGCCCTACTGGGCATACGGATGGCTATTCTACACCACAGGTAACATACCCACCAGGAAGCCCAACAGGGTGGTGCTATACAGCAGCCACCAGGACAGATGCAGCAGGTACACAGACAGCAACAACACAGACACAGGAGGTGTGCCATGCAAGTGTACCACCCATGCACCTCACACGTGAAACTGACAGAGGATCAGTGCATTGCATGATATCGGCATGGCAAGCCAGCTATAGCACAGCTATGCCATGGTTTGGAGGCTGACATGAGAAGCAAGACACATAGAGGCCATGCAATACCAACAGAGGTGAAGGTATGTACAGCTCTACATGTATTAGCCAGTGGTGGATTCCAGACACCAAGTGGTGACACAGTGGGCAGCTCACAGCCCTCTGTATCATGTTGCCTGAGGGCATTTGTGGATGTCCTAATACACAGGTCGCAACAATACATCCGCCTACCCACAGACACCCATGAGCAACTGTCAGTCAAGCAGGGATTCTACAGCACAGCAGGATTCCCACATGTGCTCGGTGCAATAGACTGCACACACATTGCCATAAGGGCACCGCTAGATGAACCAGATGCTTATATGAATCGCAAGGGATACCATTCCATGAATGTACAAGTCATCTACGACAGCAGGTGCCATATATTGGATGTCATGGCACAGTATCCTTGGTCCACACATGATGCATACATCTACTGGAACAGTGGAATGTATGAAGCATTCCAGAATGGAACACTCACAGATGGCTGGCTGATTGGTAAGGTACACACATACACACAGACAACAGGTGGACATGTGAAGCATGTGGATAAAACAGTAACCTCTCCTCACAGGTGACATGTGGATACCCAGAACAGCCATGGCTGATGACACTGTTGAGATGGCCCCAGAGTACAGTGGAGCAATGCTACAATGATGCCCACTCAATAACATGCAGCATGATAGAGCACACATTTGGTATCCTCAAGATGAGGTTCCAGTGCCTCAACAGATCAGGTAGTGCACTGCAGTACACACCAGTAATAGCATGCAACATCTTAATTGCATGTTGCATGCTGCACAACATTGCTCTCGAACACAGCATACCAATGCCAGAAGATGAACAAGCACCCGGCGATGATGGTGACACTGAGGAGGAGGAAGAGGTGAGCCCTGCCATTGACTGGCGACGATGAGCCCAGCTACAACACACACTGGCCAGACAACGCATGCATGTAAACCTGATCAGGTTACACTTCGGATGAGCACATAACACTATGTGCATTGTGCGAGGGCACAAGTACAGCAACACCACCATGGTGTCCCTTAGGGCATGGAGCACAGCACTGAGGCCATATGATGGCTGCACCCATGCTTGCATGTAACACACTATTGGAACATTGGGCAGCAATGCCATGGTACTGCAGAGAACAACAAATCAGTGCCAAGTACATGGGGACTACCATGGAGTGGCCACACACTGCCGGTGGACCGAACCAGCTGTGGTGATATGGAGGTGTCTCCACCTGGGCCTGCAGACAGGCAGTGGCAGTAATGTTGACAAAGAGGTGCCCAATGACTGTGTGCAGACCCAGACAGCACATGACACCATGACATTGGCAGCATCACATGTGGCTGGGTGGGCATCACATGCACGTGAAACAGGGGACTAATGACTTATGTCTGATATGGTGAATGGCATGGCATGACATGCTGTGTGCCAGGCACTGTAGTCAGGGCACTGGGCAGGCCTTGCAGACAGCATGGGTTGGTTACAGCACAACAGTGCCAACATGCCACACACAACATACCAGTGTTGGTGCCTATATGCGCGTTGACAGGGAGTAAAGTGGGCGGTGGGTGGCTGCACAAACTATGCAGCATGACCCAAGGTGTGGCACATGACCAGCCACTGTGCACCTGTGGCAGCAGTAAATGGATATGTAGTGGTATACCCATGGTGGCAGGCCATGTGGGGTGGCACACAGTGGTACTGTGAGCAGGCAGCACCCCTGCACCAGCACCGGAATGTGATGTGCAACAGATGCAGTGTGTGGCTATGCACCATGCAACTGGTGCCAAAAGCACCCTGAAGGCACAATCCTTGGTGACGCAGGGTGCGTTGCGGGACGTGGGCTGCTGTGTTGCATGCTGTATCACAGGTCAACATGACGCAATGCTGAAGCAGATGCAACATGCACTGTGTGCATGATGTTGACCAATGCAACATGCGTTGCATGTGGTCTGAGCAGCAGAAATGCAGGGCCATATGGGCCCTACACAGCACATGCTACAGCACATGCTAGGCCAGCACTTGCACATGCAGTAGGCCAAACAGGACAATGCAGCTCAAGCTACAGTTGGCACACACAGTGCATAGGCAGTCATGGGACAGTTAAATCCCAGCAGCACACAAGAGGTGTTGGGGAAACAAGCAATGGCAGGCTGGAGAAGGGTACCAAACTTCTCAGATGATGAGACTGTGCTCCTCATAAGCCTGGCTGTGCAATTGACCAGGGTGCTATTCCTACAGGGGAGACAGCAATCCAGTGCCTCAGACAGGGAAAGGGTGTGGTCCACCATTGGTAACAGGCTCCAGGCAGTATCTGGTATCAGGAGGACCATGAGGCAGGTCAGACACCAGTGGAATGACCTTGCCTGGAGGAAAAGTCAGCTCCTGGCCCACCTGTGGAGGATGACTCACAATGCAGATGTCCAGATGCGAGGAGGACGGCCAAGGCAGGCAGGTATGTATGTTACCACACCTGTTGCTGATACACAGCATACCACAGAGACCATGGATGCACAGCTGTGTACTGATGATGTCACGCACTATTATATCTCAGCAGGAGAGGTCAATAACAATGATGGGCAGGAGAGGCTCTTGAGACATGGACAGGGTGACGAGGGATGAGGCCCATGTGATGCCCAATGGCGCCAAGGTAAGTGTACATCTGACATGCCATACAAGCATCCTTTAAATGTACTGTGTAGGGTCCAATGTGCAGGGAGGAGACATGGCAGCAGCCAAGTGCTGTGTCTGTCTGTGGTGGTATAAGGTTCAGTGTTGCACACTAGTCAGCAGGATGTGCGTGCCTGTGGCCACAGGCCACACATGCATCTGCAGACATTGAGGTGGCAACCCACATCCTATGTCATGCGTACAGGCCACATGTCCTACAGACATGTTTGCAGCCACACACTTGGGGGGGACACATGGGCATGTCAGCTGCAAGGGTGACACACAGGGCATGGTATGCATTCACGGGGATGTACTCCATCATATACATGCTGACATGCAGAGGTGCCATGCATGTGTCACACACACACTGCACAATGCTGTGACAGGCCGCACGATGGTACCGATGGTGTCATGTGCAGATGGCAAATGATGCAGCACACACACGCACACATAGGCATACAGCTGCAGGGCCATCAATGCCACCTGTGAATGTAGTTGGGGGGTAGGGCACATGCACTGTGTACACCATATCAGGGGACTGTGCCCATACACAAATGGGGCACATCGCAGCTGTGGGGTACAACATGTGGCATGGCATGTCAAGGGCATGCCACCCCTTGCTTGTGCAGTCCATGCAACATGAATTGGACTCAAGGGTGCACACATGCATTGCAATCCCTCACAGTCTGTCACATTGTGTTGTAGGTGCCGCCGATGTGCAGAGGGGACAGCAGGACCGTGACGCATGGTGGTGTAGCCTTGAGCGAGCAATGTGCTGCCTGAAAAGGGGGTGATGCAGGGCCTATGCTGCCAGAATGAAGAGGATGGCCCAGGGTGGTCAGCAGGAGGCATGGCAGGAGGGTACAGAAGACAGTACAGAGTAGGAGGCAGCCCCAGTGGAACAACAGCAATGGCCTCCACATGTGGTGCCGGACAATGGTGATGTGGACCAGTCTGACACAGATGCCACAGTGGACATGACCGTGGGTAATGGCAATGTAGATGTGGCTGGACAGGTGAAGGATGGCCAAGATGATGATGGGGATGCCAATATGTGTGCGGCCACGGGGCCTGCCCCCGAACCCAAACCTGTGCTGCCTCCATGTGCCGATGACATATCACATGACATGGATGCCGGGGGTTTCAATGATGAACAACCGTAGCTGCCCACCTTCCATGACTTTGTGCAGGGCCTCAGTGTACACATTAGGCCACTGGCATTTCATATTTCTATGATGAATGATGATGTGCATTACCTGCTGGAGTACCTTGAACACATTGGCGGACACTGACTGCTGGACGTGCTGCATACAACATTGTCCAGGACTCTATGTGCTACATGACAGTTGTGCCATGGACACAGCACATAGTGTAGGCCATACTGAAGTGTACAATCATTTAGGTTGTGGTCAACTCAGTGTACAATGCTGTTAATTGTTGCTCTGTTAAATCTCTGTTGTTGTTTTTGTTGTTGTGCATACTAAACTGTCTACCTATCCATATGCCTATTATGATGTTGTGGTGTAATGATTTGTTGTTCATAATACATTGTTCATCATTCATACTGTGTCCGTGTGTCATTCATGCATGTGCATGCCCTACATCTGCCTATGCTGTGTACTGTGCATTGTCAGGCAATGTGTGATTTCCAACCCAAATGGGCATACACAGGCCCTCACCTGGACACCAGAGAATGTTGACCTACAACGTGTGTCATGCACTACATGCCAAAATGGCAACATGAGCCACAGGGCTCAGTAGTGTCACACTCTGTACACAGTGTCAGATCACTGTATTCTGGTGGACGTGTGTTGCAACCAGTATTGGGGTCCTCTTAGTTCCACAGTGGCATGCCACTGTGGGTAAGCCAAACCACCAGTCAACAAGGTGGGACCCTGCTGTTTGGGCCTGCATGTGTGGTGCATGTCGTGGTTCCACACATGTGGTACACCATTCTATGCTGGGACTGTGGTGTGTCATGGTATGGGGCATTGTCCAATGTCCACCCATCATCATGTAGTGTGCATCACAGTCTGCTGGTTGTGGTGGCGTGTCACATGTCAGGTACTGTGTGTAAGTGTGCTAACGGTGGGATGGGTGGGGGTACACCATGTACGTGTGTGGAGGGGTGACAAATGACCAGCACTGGCCATGCACCCGGGCGTGGCAGCATAACTGGAGCCATGATGGACACAGTGCTGCATGTGCCATGGGCCTTGCCTGTGGTGGTGTTCCCCATTGTAGTGTGTGCAACCCAATGGGTGCATGGGGGGGGGGGGCCACGACCTGTATGGTGGCTATCTGCAGTACAAGAGATGTGAGGGTGCAGTGTCAATGGGTATTGGTACAGCAGGGTTGGCTTACTGGCATCATGTGTGCAGGTTGTGGCATGTCTGTACAACATCACAATGTGTGATCTCGCCTCATGAATACTGAGTGTTGGAGGGGATGTGGGCAGGTAGCCTGCAGATGTGTCTTGCTGGTGGTGACAAGGGCAGCCCCTGCTGGGTGTCACTCACATTAGACAGGCCTATTTGTGGTTGACACAATGGCAAAGCTGTGGAGTGCTGTCCGACCACAGTCAGGCATGCCCTGGCAATGGTTATTCCCCTGTGAGTGCATTGAAAGAACAATCATGGCCTACAGGTCTGTGTGACTGCTGTGCATGTGTCTGTCTCATGGAAGTGCACTGTGGATGTGCACTGCATGTTGCATGCCATGTTGTACACATGCATTTGCAGGCCAGTGTTCCCAGGGCAGACTATGGGGGAGTGTACTGGCATCTGGTACAGGTTGGCAAGGGGATTATTGCTGTGGTGTGTTTAGTGGTGGGCTGCAGGCATGTGTGGGTGTGTCCCCTGCCTGTGGTGGCATGTCCGGGGTGAGGTCACGGCCATGGGCACTGTACACGGGACATGGGGTCATAGTACATGCACTACATGTACACATGGCACAGGTGTGGTGCCATGTCTGGTGTGTGTTCAGGTGGGTGGCTGTGCTTAGGGTATGGTGTGTCCATGAACACCATTGCATAGTAGAGGACACTTTCATCAAGATCATTCCCCCCTGTCCAATGTACATGCCTGGCATGTTGTGTGCTGACTAATTATGTGGGTGGCCAGGCTGCCCTTTAAGGTTTACATTGGCTGGTTTCTGCCTCTATGCTGCACATGGTGGCTGTGTTGCTGTGGTGCTGCTCTGTGCTGCATCTTGTGGTACATCACTGTTCACCTGTGTTCCTGGGGTGGCCGGCTGTGCATGTACCATGTGTCTCTGTGGCCATCATGGTGTCTCCAGCCATGGTTCTTGCACTGCATCCATCCCTGCCTCACCACTGTTGTTCCCCCTCTGTTTGATATGGCTGCCTGATGCTGCTGTTTGTGCATTGGGCTCTGCTGCAGCTGTTCTTCAACAGGCTGTATGCCCCTCACAGGCCATTCCAACTGCATTGATGTGGCTCCTCTTGTGGCCTCAACCTTGGGTTGTCTTGTGTTGTGCTGGCTTCTCTGTAGCAGTGGCTGTTATTATGGCCATGGTTGGGGCCTGCCCTGTTATGTTCTGTGTGTGGATGGCCTGCACAATGATACTGTCTGACAGGTAAGTGTTCTTCCACCTGTGTACCTCCTGTTCCACAACCCCATCATCATTGTCAGCGTGGCTCAGTTGGTAGCACATCTGCCTCTGGACCAGAAGGTCGTGGGTTCTCATCCCACACTGGGATAGACTTGCACCTAAAAATCACTGGCATCTGAGTGCAGTATTGGGGGGGGTGCTGTACTGCTGGGGTGTGCCGTCCATCGGATGAGACATTAAACCGAGGTCCCTTCTGCCCATCCTGGTGTTGCCCTGGTGGGTGTCCAGGTGGAAGTAAAAGAACCCAGGGTACTCTTTGTAAAGAGCAGGGAACATTCCCGGTGTCCTGGCCAACATTCCCCTTCCCATAAACTGGTTCATGCAATTATTCAGGCTGTGTGTGGATGATGATGTGCCGTCACCACACATTCAGTCACTTCACTACCAGTCTAGCATTGCTTGTAATGCGCTTTGGGATACTGTGTATGAAAAGCACTGTATAAATGCTGATTCTTCTTCCTCTTCTTCTTCATGCCTGTCCACATCCTTGGCTATGTTCATGGGATTGTTACCGTGGGTGTCTTCCATGTCATGGCCACATGTGGCTCCTTGCTGTGTGTGCACCGCTGTGACATTTCAACTGTCTACACCAGCATCACTGTGTCACCAACCCTACCTCATCTGTTTTGCCCACATGTCTGTCAACAGTGGCATTGTCATCCTGCTGCAGTTCATGTATGACTCCATGACATCCATCCTTGTCACCCACCTTCTCTGTCCTCCGGTCCAGCTGTGCGTGCCCCATTCTGTGTTGATACTGTGGCCAGCTGTTGTCCTGTGATCATTGCAGGCTTTGCCATGCCTTGTCTGCTCTCACAGCTTTGCATTGCATCCTGACCACCCCTGTGGGCACATGCTGGGTCACCTGCTGCGTGCTCTGTACTGTTCTGTTCATCACCTGGCCATCTGCATTCCTGCCACTCAGTGTTCCAGGACAGGACTGTGAGACCATTGACTTGCTGGCTGCATGATATTGCATGCATCTTGCAATCTCCTGCAGTGCTGCGGTCATTGCTGTTGTTGCTACCATCTGTGTACTGTGCAGAGCAATGCTGCATTCCATGACCCTGGTCTGCCTTTCTATGGCATATGTCTGGCACTGGACACACAGCCGTATGTCCTGGAGGAGCATTGCTGTCTGTGTGGTTTGGCCTGTCCCTTCCTGTATCCCATGTATCATGGCTGCATGGATGTCTGCCACAGTCAGCTGCAGCTGACCCATGTGTGATACAGTGGCATTTGTGTGGTCATGTATGCTGTCGCATATCTCAGCCAGCTCACACTGTGCTGTCTCCTGGGAAAACATGACATCCTGGCAGTATTGTGACAGCTTGTCCCCAAGTTCTTCTTCCATTGACAGTGGTGTTGCACCTTGTTGGTCTGTCCCACCTACACACCCAGGGGACCATCCCTCAGTGCTGCGTACTTGGCCATCACAGTCACTGGTAGTGTGTGTACTGTCTGCCTGTCCCATACCATTGGCATCCCTACTGTCATCCAGCTGCTCACTGTCTGATGTGGACTGATGTTGGTCTGCTGTTGTGCCTGCAGGTGTGGTGTTCCCTGTGGTGTTGCTGCTGCTGGACGGCACAGGTAACCGGCATTATCACTTGCCTGTCCTTCTCCAGCATCACTGTCTGTGTCACTCCTATGGCCCTGGTTCACAGAGCTGTCACTAGCGGCTGACTGCTGTTGTTTGTCATCACTGTTACTGTCTGTGCCATGCTGTTCTGTCCTATCGATTTCACTGTCAGATACATCATGGCACCGTGTTGGTGTGGGCCACCTGGCAGTGGCATGTCATTCCAGACTGCGTACTCTGGCATCCTGCTGGGTGTACAGACACATGTGCACAGTGAGTTTTATTTGGTCCACATGTCATAGTATGTGTCCTATGTCTCAATGCATGTCCAGCTTGTGGTGACCATTGGAGGGGTCGCAGCATGTATCCCATGCTTCTGCATGGCAAACCAGGCTATCGCTATATCCAACCATCCCTGCCCCCCCCCAGTGTCACTATCCATTATGGGGCCTTGCATTGTGGGTCATCCCTGTTGGCCATGCAGGGTGTCAGCCTCCACTGGTGGTGCCACGGCTGCTGTCTGCATGGTGGTGTCACCCACCTCATGCATGCCACACGCTTACCTTGTGCATGTTGTGGCTGGTACAGGTCCAGCTCTGTGTCACCCTGTATGCTGTGAGTGCTGATCTGTGTCAACACGTTTCTCATGTCTGCTGAGGGGGCCGTGATTGGGTGGGTCCTCCACTCGTTGCCATTGTGTATCGCCTGTTGTGGGCTGCCTTTTTCTTCACATTCCACTTGATGCCACAGTGCTGCTTCTGCAGCTTCTTCATACTGCACCTGTAGGGGGCCGCTGCATTGACCAGTCTGCCTACCTCATCCCATGCTTCCTGCTTCTGTGTCCATAACTTCTGGTCCCTTCCCCAGCACAGTAGTAGGTCCGCCTATTGGGTGGCACATTCATGTCACATCCCTGTATCATTACACATCATGCACTTGTGATATATTCACCCACATGCCCAACTACCTGGGCCTCAATTGCATCCAGGAGGATGTCTGTCTCCTAGTGAAGTTCTTCTTCCAGGAGTGCCCAGTTTTTCTCCTCCATATTCCCAGGGTTGTCTGCCCCCTTTCTCCTTGCTACGTCCTCTGTGGATCGGCTATGATTCTGTCCCTTCGTGTTGTCTCACTATGCTGTTTATACGATGCACTGTGTGTTCTTGCATTATGCAGTCTGCATTTGTTGCAAGGTGTGTTTGTTGCAGAATTGGGTGTATTGCCACTGGCACAAGGTCCTTTGATGCATGGTGCATCCAATGCACCTTATGCCACCCTTACGCCTCTTTTGAGAATTGGGCCCCTTGTGTGAGATTTCACAGTTGACTGCATGACAATATTGTAGTAATTGCCTTTGAATTACATTGTATTCCTGCAGTATCCTGTAAGATATCACAGCAAAACTGTGATAAGAGTGCTTGTCCTGGTTGATGGCACTGTAGCTCTGCTAAAGTATGAAACTCTGTTGTCCTATGAACCCTCCACCCACCTAGTGTAAATGCTGTTTCTGATTATATTATGGTCACTGTTACCTAGGTTTCTCACCACCTATACTTCATTCTTTTTCCCCAGTGTTGCTCACTTTCGGATCCTGTGATACATCCTCTCATTCCTTTTCTTACGCGTCACTGCTAGAGGCAATAATTAACCATATTGAAAAGTTGTTCAGTGATACTTCCTTTAGTTTATGTGGATTCTAAGTTTATTTTTGTTTGTTTGTTTATTTAAGGTTAAGACAATTGAGCATAAGCTCATTCACAATGACAAATCTATGTTTGGATAATTAATCTCCCTTGAATTAGTGAAGTCAACCAATGTGCTGTCTTTTTAATTAAAATATCCAGAAAAGACATTCGCCCAAATAGTCCCAGCAACATATTATCCCTCTATAGCTCTCCAAAGTCACTAGAATTCAGTTCCCATTTTCTTTCATATGCCCCCTCCCAGGTAGCATCATAGAGCACACCTGTACTACCCCTATGTCCTGCCCTATCTCACCTAAATAACCAATACCCTTTTGACATGGTATTTCATAGATTTTCATTCTCCCACCACTTTTCAGTGATACCCGGTATATTAAAATCTCCCATAGTTGCTACTCTCGCCAGTTTCCCAGTTGTTGATTTTAGGATTCTTACATTTTGAAACGAATATCTTCATTCACTCCTTTTTTCTGTGCCAGTTTTGGCCTGCCCTATTTTCTTTTCTATCAACATGATTATTGTCTGTAGGCTATTTAAGCAATATACCATGACAGAGAGTGGGTATATTGGTGGGTTTACCACGCCTGGTGTGGTTTGGTCACGAGGCTCAGCCGAGTGACTTATACCAAAGTGATAAATCCACTGCTCTACCCACTCTCTGTCATGTTATATTGCTATAATATAATGTTCAACTTGTTTTTTTGTTTTTATAGTGATATAAAACTTTTATAGTGGGTATACTGGAGGATTTATCACAGTCATGTGATGTGCTTTGACCAATGAGGTTACAGGATTTTCATACCACATTGTAGAATTACGCTTTTATATGCATACCTACTGTACATCCACTGTACCTTTCTCTACCAATTCTGCTCTGCTCTATTTTGCTTCTGGGCCTGTGATGTGAAATCAGGGTTTCCAGAACAACATTTGACTTGTACAACAATGCTATTTTCCTAGAAATACTTTAATATCTCTAGCTGAATCTACTAGTGTCGAAACAGATAAATGTGTCTTGACACACTTATCCTTCAGACTGAGGATTTTCATTCTGCATTTCATATTTGCCAGTGCCTGAGTTCCTGTACTTCCTGTCTACCACTTGCACAACTGTATACTATAGTCTCTATTTACTACTCACTGGTCTTCTGAATTGGATATTTGCTTACCCTTACCTGTCAGTAGTGCCTGTCTCCTAGTATTAAATTCTTCAGTCATATCCCCATTCTCTTTGCCAATACATCTACCATGCTTTGTTTTTAAGAGGCTCCTATTTCCATCAATAAAGGTTCCATTTGCTCCAAAGGGCCCCCAGTTCAAAAGGCCCCCACCCCTCCTCCTTGCAGCTATCCCTAATGATGCATGCAGTCTTCTAAAATATCAAGCACATGGCACAAACATAACTTGTGAGACATTCACCATAAAGGTTCTGTCTTTTACCTACCTCCCTAGCATTTTTATTTTGCATTGTAGAGCCTCTATCCTACTTTTCTCTCTTTGTTTAAAAAAATGGATTATGACAACAAATTTCTAAGGATCATACCTGGATTGTTTCCTGCCTATGAACCTCATAATTGAGCGTCCTCTCACAGCAAGTTAATGTTCCCACATGTAGCTACTGCCATAAGTGAGTTTATACCTGAGCACTTTAGAACCCACAACAAGAAAGTAAAGGAACTGCAGATGTGTATCTTAAAAAAATAACAGTGGAGATAAATTTCAAAGGAGCAAAAAACAGAATATTGATTTGCTCCCACATTCAGATGCATAAAGGAACTCCAGAATACTACTTGGGCCAGATATTCAGAAATGCACCAAATGCCAGCACAAGTCTGGCGCAGCACAACTCCAATGTGCCATGATGCAGTGAGTGCGATATTCATAGACTGCACATGGCGACATGTGCCAACGCAACACAGCTGAATATCACAGGGATGCACCATGGTGCACCCAGAGGTGCACCAGGGAGCAACCAGACCTGTGCCATAGCACAGCCAGAGATGTGCCAGGGAACAAAGGGAGAGGCACAAAGGCACAAAAGGACCAACCCCAGTCAATGGTGGGATTATTAAGCAGAGGGAAAGTATGGGGCAGGCAGAGGAATACAGCTGGAGACAGTGGCAGGGAGGCATAGTGGTGGGCCACAGATGACCACCAACAGCAGAGTGCAGACAGGCATTCAGCCCCCCCCCAGCTCCATGGCACAGGATGTAGGGAACAGGTGGCACCAAAGGCCAAGGGAGGACTGCCACTGGAACTCCCCTCTGCATGCCATGCCCCAACCCACCCAGACCATGGCCAGCCACACCCTTGACCATGGCACCCAACACACATACCACACATCCTGGACAGCAAGCCCATGGCCACCACAAGGCACAGCCACTGACCAAGGGGCAGAACACCACCATGCACGACCCACACAGCAACACAGACACACCACACAGACACCCACCATGCCACTGCAGTATGGCTCCACATGCCAGCTGCAATGCAAACATGGACACAGGCAGTTAAGCAAGAAATCTGTATTAAACATAACTTTATACAATGGAATGGGGTGGGAAAGGGTAGAAGAGCGAGGGAAGGGGACAGGGTACAGGGACTGTACAGTGGGATGGGGGAAGGAAGTTGAAGGGATGGCAGGGGAAAAGGGAAACAGTGGGGTCCAACTATGGGCAGCCATGGCCTTCCACCACCTGACGCTTCCTCTGTTGCCTGTCCTGGAGCACTATCCACCTTGTCCGCTATGCCACCTCCAGGGTCATGGATGTGATCAATATTATTTGCAGTAAAAGGTGGCAATACAAGGGCAGCTGCAACCTCCTTTGGTTGCTTATGACAAAGGAATGGACAAGTGATCAGTTCAAGTCCCTAGGAACCATGCTCTCCCACTGTGCACAATGGGAAGTGGGAACACACACCCCTGGAGTGGCACACTGGCCACCCACAGTGGATGGGCCAATACCTGCCGGCATCCCAGCATGCCACAACAGTGCACAGCAGTGGACACCACTGCCCAGTGGCCACCCAACTGTGCAGTGACAGGCAGCTGGCACAGGGGAGCAGCAGCAGCACCACAGCAGTACCGTGGCAGCTGGGTACACACCCATCCCCACCAACAGCTGGTACACGTGTGCAATGGCTGCCCCACAGTGGCATGTGCACCGTACAGTGTGCAGCACACAGCTGACATGGCACATGGCACAGGTGGCCATGGCTGCACCCTCATCCCCACTGACTAACCAGTACTGAGTAGAGGAAGACAACAGTGCCTACCTGCTCCCTGCGGCACTACTCATGACTGTCCCGCTGCCACTCCACCTTCACCGGTTGGACCCACACCTCCACCAGTTGGTCCCACAGTGGCCTGCTGCACCCCACCTGGCACCCCCACCACTCCTACACAGTGCCGATCTTCTGGCCCTAGGAATGGAACACAGACAGGCACACATCAGAGAACAACCACAGCACGTGCCCACCACCCCTCACCCCTGTGCACAGTGTGTGCCCCAGCCTGACATGACCCACAAGGCAGTAGCGCAGCACACCCGGTAGCAAACATTGCACATGCCGATAGTGGCCCCCCACAGGGCATCTCAGGCAGCCCAGCCAACACTACAGTACAGCGGTTGGACACACATGCAACATGAGATGACGTACCTGGCCATGGTATGACCCCCCTGCAGACATGTGCCTGCAGCAGCCTCAGTCTGTCTCGTGGTCCCACCGCATCATGTCCCCATAACCGGTGGCGGCATTGCTTACCGGTCTGTGACACCCTGGAGTCCCAAACCAGGCCTGTAGTGGTGGCCTGCCAGATCTCTGTCCTGGCCTGCTGCAGGGGCTCCTAGCCAAACAGACCAGGTGCATGTGGCTGCACATGAGCCACAAGGTTGACCAGCTCCAGGTCTGACCAGTTTTGGGCATGCCACACACCTCGCAATGCCATGCCCTTCACTGGTTCAAAATGTGCCTAGTAGCGCATGTGCACAACATGCGTGGGATGCGTGCCTCTTATACTCATGCACCACTTATGCAAATTGGGCATCGCTGTAGATGAGTGGCATGGGTGTGGCCCACCTGGCACATGGTGGTGTAGTCCCAAGGAGCATAGGGTCAGGTCAGAGGTCACCTGGCACACAGTGCACCGTGGCCCCATAGCACTCTGAGTGCATAGTGTGCGATAGGCGGTAACACAGGCCAAGACGTATGCGTACTGCAGCCAGTGTACTGCGCATGTCACGGGATTGTGCCACGACATGAGTAGGAGCAAATCCATTGCACAAGGAGCAAGTGCACAATATTCAGTCACCACATGCTAATGAGCTCATCAGCCAATGCACGGTGCACCAGGGAAATTAGCATGTCATTACCACTGCACCACAGCTCATTTGCATGCGATGCACTATAAAGGTGCCGCACAACAGCACGGGCCATGGACCGGTATTGCAACCATCTGAGATAAGTTGCGCCTGCTGTGGGACCAGCCAGCACAGGAGGGTGGATGGGGTGTGCAGCTGCAGGCAGTGACACATGTGTCCTTGTCCACAGGTAGCACTATGTCTCAGCATGAGGAGAATGAGGAGCATGGGCCTGCCCACAAGCCCAGGCCCAACTTTACAAAGGCAGAGGCTGATGCCCTATTCAAGGCCTACTTCAACAGGGAGCAACTGCTGAGTGGTGCCACTGGCACACTACAGGTCAGGTCTGTGGCCTGGGTGGAGGTGGCAGTGGCTGTGAACCTGCAGGGCAGCCTCCAGTGGTCTGTGCAGGAGAGCAGGAAGAAGGTGGGTACTGATAAATGCCGCATAAAAGAGAATGTGGTGGCCATACGGGCAGCCAGGACAACTACTGGTGTGGGCCATGCTGCTGTGCCACAGCTCACAGCGCAAGAAGAGCTGGTGGCGGCCACCATGCATCGCAGCACCATCGAGGGTGTGCCAGGTGGTGGCTTCCAGACAGGAGGGAGCCCATCACTGCAAGGTACATATGCCAAGCCTGGGTGGAGCCTGCCGGTATTGCAGCACTAACACATCTGTTTTCTCTTACAGCACCTGCATGCCAGCATGCAGTGGCAGGGGTGCCAGTGGCAGCAGTGGAGGCAGGCCAAGCCCCGGAGGACCAGCCATCCACTTCCATGGGCATCCGGGGGCCAGGTCAGTTGCAGCACACCATCGCTGTCCAGCCAAATGTTCTGGGCTTGGTGTCAGATGAGGCCCTTGCTGTGTTCCAGCAGGATGCCAGCCGGGGTGTACTCTGCATAGAGACACAGATCAGGGTGGAGTCTGACACTGATGACGACATGACCTTCATCCTGGACAGTATGGGTGGTGTCATGGGGGAGACACCCATACCTACTACCATCACTGGCAGCATGGCCAGTGGCCTGTCAGTGGTGGAACAGCTGCCCCCTGCCACCGCTGGTGCTGCTGTGTGCACAGCCACAGCAGTGCTGTGTGGTGGTGGTGGTGCATCCACTCAGGCGCTGGCCAGCGTACAAGGGCTGGAGGGGCAGCAGGAGCAGATGGCTAGGGATGTTCGGTGACCAGACACAGAGTCCACCACCTGGGTGTCAGACAGTGACCTACCTCATGGGGACTCCACTGTGCAGTGTCCACTTGAGTGGTGGCTTTGCAGCGTGGTCATACACCACAGGTGGGATGGCGGCATGTCCATGCTCCCCTGGGCACCGACCCATTGTCAGAGCACACCCAATTGCTGTGGGCCTCCATGGAGCAACAGGTGCTGCTTATAGCTGGGGTGTGTGCACTTCACACAGAGGTGCACCAGGCAGCTGAGCTGCATGAAAGGGGTACCGCGCAAGTCCTGGAGGCTATACAGCACCTGCGGGAGGACACGACTGCATCCCAGGATCACATTGCTAATGCGATCTCAGTTGGCCTTGCACAGCTGGCTGCAACAGGGCATGGCTACCAGCCACAGACACTGTGGCATGCACTGTCCACCCCATGGACCCGGTATCAAGCGACACCCTCCATGTCGATGCCAGGCTCTGCTGTCAGCATCCCATGCATGCCTGGGGCAGGCCTGTTTGGGTGCCTACATACCCCTGCATGAACCTAGTCGTGTTCCCACAGTTCAACCCCTGAGGGGGCAGTTGCATACACCCCTTGTGGCAATTGAGCAGCCAGTGGCTGCCGAGTGGCCCCAGCGCAGCTCACCCCATGTCCGCGGCAGCCATGGTTATGCGCAGTGGAACTGATGTGCATGCCACCCTTTCTGCAGTCTGCTGCCACTGCTCTGTGTGTACATGGGTGATGTGTGTGGGTGCATGCCACAGTTGTGGCAACTGGGTGTCATGCCGTACGCTACCTGTGTGCCCATCTGCCCAGCTGCTGGCCCATGTGGCATGTGTGTGATGAGAGCAGAACAGCACTTGTTAAGCCTGTGCACTGGTGCCCTGCATCTGATCCACTCCACTTGCCGGTGCCTGGGTGAGTATTCGCATGTGTGTGTGTGTGTGTGTGTGTGTGTGTGTGTGTGTGTGTTGCTGTACAGTGCTGCATGCATGTTGTGTGTGGCTGTGTGGCACTGCCACTCCCACCCCTGCCCCATGCCCCTGTGCATGCCCATTGCCATGCCTGCCCGTGCCCATGTGCCATACCATTGTGTCTGACCACTGCATGGGTGTTGCTTCACCTACCTGCATGCACCAAAGTGCTCCTGTACAATTGTGTCCTGGTGCTGACGTGCCATCCTTTGGAGCTGAGGATCCCTCCACCCGGGGGGGGGGCTGCCCACCACTCCCTGACCCATTGCCCTCATCGTCCCCACTGCTGTCCCCCTCTTTGGCTTTGATAGCTATCCCACGGTCAATGGCCATGCTGTGCAGTATGCAGCAGGCCAGGAATAGGCCACAGGCTTTCAAGGGCTGTATTGTAGGGCACTGCCTGACCTGTCAAGGCACTGAAATCATGCCTTCAGCATCCCAAACACACACTCAATGATGTTCTGCGTGCTAGCGTGTGCCTCATTGTAACGGTCCTCTGCTGGGGATGATCGGCACCGGTAGGGGGTGAACAGCCAGGGCCTGAGTGGGTAGCCACTGTCACCTGTGTGGACAGATACATGGTTAGCCTAGTGTCCTGTGTCACTGTGCCCCTTGCCCATCCATGGTGCCCCCATCAGCGCACCCACCCTGCCTGCCCCAATCCCATACCCTGCTGTTCCCAGCTCCCTATGGCCATCCCATACTCACCCACTAGATGGCCCGTGGGGATGTCCCCACACTCGAATCTGTGGCACAGTGCAGAGCTGTGCCAGATAAATGTATCATGTGCACTCCCAGGATGTGTGGCACAGACATTTGTTATGCGCCCCCTGGCATCGCACACCATCTGGCAGTTGACACTGGGGTAGACCTTCCTGTTGACGTATGCTATGCCCTCAGGGCCAGGTGGCATGTGGATGCCCACATGGGTGCAGTGATTGGCCCCAATCATGCCAGGCATCTGTGCTACCCTGTGGAAGTCCTGCATGGTTGCTGTATGCTCTGCCTGTGTGCTGGAGAACTGGATGTATTCTGCAGCATGTGGCAGCAGGGTGTTGAGGAATTGTGTAAGGAGGTGTGATGTGGCCGACTGGGTTATGCTATGCCTGTAGTGTCCTCTGCTGGTCTCTGGAAGGTGTCTCCAGAGAGCAGGCACATGATGGCTGTCACCTTCATCTCCTCTGATAGGGCATGGCTCCGTCTAGTAGGTGCCTGCATCTCCTCACTACACAGCTCACAGAGCTGCCTCAGAATCGCGGCTGGTTCAGGCTATATCAACCTATGATCTCTGCATCGGAGTAGTTCTGGAAGCTGATGTGGGTACGGTACCACATGTTCTGGGTATACCACCGACGATCCCTTCCATGGCCATGTTGCTCTTCCTCTTGCCTACTCATTATGGTCTCCATCTGGAAGGCTGCGCTGGCCATGGCCCCTGCTGTCCTGTCTCCCCTTGGGTGGTTTGCTCCCATGGTCTGCTTGCCACCGTGGGGCAGTGCCTTTCTCTTTGCCTGGCTCTCTCTGTTGCTTCCCCTGCCCCTGGCTCACACTCCACTGCCACCTCTGTCCCACACCCCTGTGGCTGCCTCTTCCACTCCCTCAGTCCCTCACAGGCTCTGTCTCCCTTTTTCCTTCTGTTCCCTCCCTCCACAATCTGGTGGCTTGCCTGCTCTCTCTCTCTCTCTCCCCACCCCTGGCTCAAGTGCTGTCTCTGTGCTTGAGCCCTGTATTTATAGTCTCAACTCTGCTCGGCGCATCCGGACGTTGCTCTGCACTTGTGGCATGGATCAGAGGTTGAATATTGCACTGTGCCACATATTCGTGGGCATGCCCCCAGCCCTTGCACATGCATTTATTAGGGTTGTGCAATAGCACAATGCTACTTGCGCTGCGCACTCGCTCTCACTGAATATCGCTCCATGGCACATTTCCGTAGTTGCACAAGCACAACCCAGTTGCACCATGCGCAACTGCTTTGAATATCCCATCCCTTGTGTTTCTGTTTTGTAATTTAAGTAAATATTTTGTATATACTTTATTAAACTGTGTATACAAATCATGTCTGATAGGGCCTTGGATGCTATAACTTTCATTTCTGTTACCCACATGACACATTTGAAAATCAAGTTGTTTTTTTTCAAAGTGGTCATTACTGGAGAAAAAAATTGAAATGGAATAGCTGAAACATAGATTCGTTGTAATGAAGGTTTTGGGTAAAAAAAAAAAAAGTGAGAGTGCAGCCTATGGAAGGATGTGGAGTCCAAACTGTTTGGCCACTGGGATTGAAGTCTTAAGAACTACTTTATTAGTACTGTGTTTCCTAATTACTGACACTCATGCTGAAAGCAAAAAAGTATGGACAATGCCTGTTGCTGATGAATATCTCTGGTACCATTGATAAATCTGCAGCCTAACTGTCTTACAATAGCTGAGTGATTTAAGCATTGTGTCCCATTGTTTGAGTGGATTGCCATACCTGGTCACCAATTAACACCTGATTGTTAGAATTAATTACTGGGTTATATTGAGCTGAGGTCAACCATGTGGTTTCTGAAACCAAAAGGACAATGAACACCTACAAAAATTAGAAATAAGTTCAAGAAGATGCTACCATTCACAAGCTACAGATTTAACATATTGATGTTAATACTGAAGCAAGGCTCTCTCTCTCTCTCTCTTTGTTGTGCTTGCTCTTTTTAACTCTCTCTCTCCCTCTCGCACTCTTTCTTTCATTGTTGTTTGCTCTTTTTTAAATTGTGTTTCTTTCTGGAAAACCTACTCAGCCAGTGGCTCAGTAGGTAATACACTTATCTGTGAGGCTAGGAGATCAGAGAGCTGTGGGTTCAGTTTCTGCATCTGGTACTTGGGTTAATGTCCCAGTACTGACACTGTAGTGCAGCATGAGAGGGGTACTGCACCTCTGAGGTGCTGTCTTTTGGATGAGATGTTAAACCGAGGTCCCATCTACCTGGCTTGGTGGTAGTTCAGGTGGATGTTAAAGATTCCCATGGCACTTATCGAAAAAAGAGTAGGGGAATTTCCCTGGTGGCCTGGCCAAATTTCCCTCTTTCACTAAAAATACCACCAACAGATTAACATGGTTCAAGGTCAGTTGGCATTCATCTGTATCCCCCTCCCCCAGGTTGTGCCTGAAAATAGGCAGGATTTGTCTAGTGCGCTTACCCGGTCAACAAAAAACTAAAAAAAAAAAAATTCAGTAGAACAACAAAAAAAAAAAAAAGACTCGGCACTCTCAGGAACAAACAGATAAATCGTGATGTGCAAATTTATTTAGCAGGATGCCTAGATAAATTTATCTAACCATAACTAATTTTTCCGTACATCTTTTTTGGAGGGTGGGAGGGGGGTTAAAAAAGAAACATGAAAAACAACAGCATTCATCTCAAACTGGTTAGAATGAAAATAATATTAGTTAATTTTATTTTTCACACACTCCAGTGCTTTTACGGCTTTATTAAAGTTTATATCTTTAAGATAAGGGAAAGAAATTAAAGTACAATATATTTATTTAGGTGTATTACATACACAAGCAGGTTTCCATGTCATAATTACAAATACAGTGGAATTTTTCACAGTGTTCTTACACTCTCACCCAATTCCATGTATGAGGAAGCTCAGATGGTACAGTATACAGTAAAAGAATGGGGTGAGAGTTAGACCCGACTGTATATTTACAGACCCCCCTTTTTGTCCCTGTCTGATTAAACAAAGATAAAATAAGCAAAAATGAGTGGACTGAGCCCACCCGGTGGTGCTGAGGGCTGAGGCACTGGACGCCTTACCTCATGCCATGTTGGCGACCCTTGTTCGGGAACAAGCATGGGTCGCCAGGGGTAGGCAGGGGAGGAGAAGGATAGAGCAGCCAATGGATTGCTCTCCTTCTCCGGGGTCACCAGCAGTCGGTGCTTGACTGGCCCCTAGTGGTGGCTGAGGGACAGCACACCAACCTCTCTAGAGACAAGGAGGAGAGGAGGAAGACGCCTGAAGGGAATGCGTGTGGACGCGTGCATGCTCCCTCCATGAGCATCACTGCATGCCTCCTCTTCAGAGGGAGTAAAAAAGTGAAGGAAGAAAAAAAGTGTTCTGGGCATGGCTGGATGGCAGCTGGCCCCCACAGGCTCTGCTCTGTAGATAGGCAGTAACCCTGGCACTGGATCTGTATCAGTGAGTTGAGGGGTTCCCCATAATGTGGGGTAAGTCATGGGGGTAAGCCAGAGGTAAGCTGAGAGTGGGAAATGGGGCTGGGGGATCAGCTAGAAGGAACTCCGTCCAGGACAGGGTGAAAAAATAGATTAACTGTGAAAAAGAAATGAGCGGACTGAAGCATTATGTGAAGTATTTAAGGTACATATTCACATTAGAAAAGAAATGTTTGTCATAGATTGTCAGTAAGAACAGGTCCAGGATTAACATGCAAGTATATGGTTACAGTCACCTCCTCCTGCTCACCTTCAGAACTGAGCTAACAGGGAAGACACATTTTTATGAGAAAAGCAAAACAAAGTGTTGCTTTATCAGGATCATCAAAGTAATACAGCTTAGACTGAAAGTTAACTTTTAAAACTTCAGGGAACAATACTGAACCATTCATGTCCGCCTCCCTAAACTCAGATTGCATAGTCAATAGCCTCTCCCTCCACTTCTGTGTAGTATGGCTTACATCTGGGTACAGGTGTATTCTCTTTTTGTTATAAACATCTCTTTTGTATTTCTAGCAAGGTGGAGAATCTTATTTCTTTCAGAGACTAATACAAAAATTAAAATAATAACAGGAGCTGATGCATTAAGATGCTCTGACTAGGGTTACCACCTGTCCTGATTTTCGCAGGACAGTCCTGATTTGGGTAGCTGTGTCCTGCAAAACAACACAAAAAATACTACATGTCCTGACTTCATAGCAGAAACAACATTTTCTAACTTTCCTCTAAATGTTACAGAAAACTATAATACCTTAACTAACATACCTTAAAATGACAAAAACAATGGAAACATTTCAAATACTACAACACTTAGTCTTAATTCGGATTATTTAAAGAAAACAAGTCTGTTGCATTGGTTGGGGTTACATACTGTTCAGCGAAAAATCATGTTTCAGTAAGAAATGTTTCACTTTGGACTTCTTAAAATGTGGTAACCCTAGCTCCGACATCAAAGCCCTTGCACCTTTATTTGTTTGTCTCCTTTTAGGTTTTGCCTGGTAAACAGATTCCAAATTGAGAGACTCCATTACTGAGAAAACAGACTGCAACAACTCTATTACAAAATTTTTCAAGGAGGAGGTATCAGAAATCTATGGAGATAATCCCATCAATTGGAGATTCTCTGAGAGCAAAGTGTTCTTCAGCTTTTCAGTCTTATTATTCATATCAATCTGGTCATGAAGAAGAGCAGTCGTGGCAGCCTCAGTAGTTAGTAACCTTTGACTTTGTGCAAAATTGGCAGCCTCCACTGCAGTTA
Source organism: Neoceratodus forsteri (assembly GCA_016271365.2). Lineage (NCBI taxonomy): Eukaryota > Metazoa > Chordata > Ceratodontiformes > Ceratodontidae > Neoceratodus > Neoceratodus forsteri. The sequence goes on along the minus strand of CM028130.1, from coordinate 353,375,018 downwards.
ACTTTTTTCCAATGGAATTCTCTCTTTGTTCTAGAGTAGTGACCCAAGCTGAATGCTTGGAGATCTGCAACTTTAAATCTTTGTTAGCAGATCTAGCTTCTGCTTGAAACTCAGACAGAAGACTATATAGGGAATCCAGGGTAATCTTCTTTTCCTTGACTTCTTTTGGCTTTGCTCCGGCTTCCAAGTTGGAGCATACCATGGGGGTGTTGGCACAACTGCTATGACTCCTTCTGGAGTCTGACCTAGGGTTGCTTTACCTGCCATGTCGACCGAGGACACTTGCAGACAAAAATTGAAATAAAAGTCTGTAAAATGAAAGTGAGCTTAGCTGAGTTACAATAACTCAGTCAGATGTGCTGCCAGCAATTATGGTAGGTTTAAACATGTTATTTTATACAAGTTTAAAAAAACATAACCATGGAAGCACTGTGAAAATGTTACCTCTCAGTTAGCAGAACCAGAAGAATCCCCCATGTAGAGAGTATTAAAATCTTGTTGCTGCAGAGATGTGCCATTTCTTTGCTCCATTTGTGCCCTTTTGGGAAGTGAAAATCTAAATAAGGATTCTGCCAGTTACACATTTGTGGGATCTGAGTCCACAGCCAGATTTGGACGGTAAGTATGAGCCAATGACAAAATTGTATTCAGTGAATATGGTCAAATTGCTAACATTCAGCACTTTTACCTTGGATCTGACCCAATCAAATGTTTAGGCCACTTATGACCACAACAACCTTTGGCCAAATAAATTACAAAATAACTCTCTAGCTCTTCCTATTGGACCAGGGCTAGTCCTGTGGCCACACTATTGCCCACTCCAATTACTTTCTACCCTCCTCCTTCTCCCTACACATTGCATTTTTATAAAAATGAACATTTCTGACTTCTGGCATGGTGTCAGGTGCTGAGTATTGTTTTAAACTGCCTGGATGGTTGGGGGAGAGATGTTAGAATTGACAGAAGAAAGTGTGGGGTCTTTCCTGATTCTTTCTTGAAATGGCTCCAAAACATCTACTCCCACCCTCAGGCTTATATTCATGTAAATGGCACCCTTTCTTCTCCAATATATTTACAACGAGGAGCGAGGCAGAGCTGTTCTCTTTTCCCCTCCTATTTGCTCTTTATATAGAGCCCCTTGACATAGCACTGAGAGTAGATGATCGGATTGAGGGGATCCCCTTGGGACAAAAGGCATATAAGGTTTCCCTGTTTGCCGATGATATTTTATTGACAGTCCTGTCTGCTGAACAATCAATACTGGCAACATGGGAAATCTTGAGGGAATTTGAGCAGTGGCCAATTTTAAATTGAATATTACCAAAACCGAGGTGCTGCTAATGTATTTCCAGCCATCCCAGGCCCTGAAACTAACTTTCCCTTTAAAATGGCGCTGCACTAAAATTAAATATTTAGGGATTCATATTCCCATTAATCTGGATCATCTAGAGCTAGTTAATTATGTACCATTACCTGTTCTTATTCAAAATGACCTAACCAGGTGGAGGAGATTCAATCTTATTTTTTTCAACACATAAAGGCTATTCGGATGAACATTCTTCCCAGTCTCCTCTATCTGTTCCAGAATATTCCTATTTTCCAACTGAATGTTATTTTAAATCTTGGAATAGATTATTTAATTTCATTTAGGGGGTCAAACGCCCTGAATACATCTTCCCCTGCTCCAGCTCTCACTGGCACAAGGAGGGGTAAATTTATCTAACCTGAAATTTTATACAGTGGCAGCATTCCTCAAAACTTTAATTTTGTGGTTGTCCCCTACCACCTTGACCCCATGGAAAGATATAGAGTTTTTAATAAAGTGCTTATGTAATATTGAAAAATAGTTTTTACCGCAGGGAAAGGATACCTCAACTTCACAATTTTACCAGCTATACGGCCCAGATTTTGAAACTCTGTTACATGCTAAAACAAAAAACGTCTCTTAAAGAAATTAATTTTTCTACACAGTGTTATCAGAAGATGAAAACTTTTATCCCTCAAGACTTGATACCACTTTTATTTCCTGGAGAAGGCTGGGACTTAACTACTTCCATAAATGTCTAACACGTTCAGGCATTATACCTTTTGTTGATTTACAAAAGCAATATGGTCCCCAATTGTAGAGACTCCTTTATCTGACTCCCAGTTAGAAACTATATTCTGTAGCAAAGGAAGGTTACCACCAGATTTCCTGCCCCCTTGCCAGTACCTTGGGTCTTACTTAAAGATACTTTGATGGGTCATCCTTGGGGATGACTCATAGGCCACTATTTTGAGGGATTATTTGGGGGACTCTTCTCAATCAGTGTTGAATGGTTGGAATAAGCATTTGGAGCTGGAGATTCCTTCTTCTTTGTGGTGGGACTCTACCCTAAACTCAATTAACATCTCCTCTTCAAATAAATGGAGAGAGAATTTGCTTGGAAGTGCCACTCCAGATTTTTTCATTCCCCAGTTATTTTAGTTAAATATCTTCCTGCTTCCAGTGGTCAATGTTGGAGGAACTGCAATTGTAAATTTGCAGACTTAAGTCATATTCTTTGGCTGTGCCCTAAACTAATGTCATATTGGTGTACCCTACAGGAAGAGCTACGGCGTTGTCTGGGGGAAAGGGAGGAGCTCGCAGCTGAAATGATTGTTCTGTCAATTTATCCACCACATAGACCCTTATGGCATCACACTCTGCTTCCCCATACCTTTTAGCAGCTAAAAAAAACATAACTTGTAAGTGGATGTCCATCAAAATACCTACAGTCTTTGAATGGCAACAAATTGTTTTAGATATTTATAGGTTAGAAGGCCTTATTGCTGACTTGCATGATAAGCAAACAATTTTCAGGGAGAAATGGCAACAATGTTTTTTTTTATATGGCACAACATAATCCAGAATTTGTGCCATAGGGAAAATGGGGGTCTTGTGGTTGCCTAGATGTGGAGATGGGTAGTGTACTGGTCCCCATAAAGGCCACCCATGTATCAGATCATGGGTTGTGGAGGTAGTCCTGAGGTAAGATAACATCTTCCCTTGGCAGATGGGTATTTCTGTGAAAATTAATTTCTCTTAATTTTATTTTGACTAAAGTAACATTCAGGGTTCTCATAATTTACCAACTGATCTTAATATTGTTAATTTGAACATGTTGTGCATTGTCAGCTTAGCAAGTAATCATTAGTTATGCAAGGTTACATGCCTATCAGAATGTAAATGCATACTTCAAGTGTGTTTGTTGTGCTTCTCTTAATAAAAAGGAAATAAAAAAAGTAGAAGAAAGTGTGGGGTGGAGAAGGGGGGTCTCTAATGCACATATTTGACCTTCTACACCCCCCTATAATAGGGATTTGAAGTGTGTTTGTCCAAAGGGTCAAAGTTGAACTGCAGACAGTGGATCTGAATCAAAGTCGAACCAAAGTTGCCCGCTCTGGCGTGACTCAAACCCTCCATGGCCCCCGGACCAGCCTTAGCTCTACCTTCCAGGCAGTCCTGCTTGCAGTAGACCACCAGCCACCACAAACTTTAAACCTAAGGTTTCCCGACCCGCTTGGGCACGACTCGGACCCTCCACGGCCCCCGGACCAAACCTAGCTCTACCTTCCAGGCGATCCTGCTTGCAGGAGACCACCAGCCACCACAAACTTTAAACCTAAGGTAATTGTAAGGAGTCTTGCTACCAGCCTGGCTGGTTGTTGCAGCTACTACAAATACAAGGACATCTGAATTCTCATTTTGGTGCCCTTTCTGTACAGACGTTGGATCACAATTTAGCTGCTGCTGTGGCCACTGCTGCAGAATCTCTCATTAATTTGCTGCTACAACTGATATCTAGCTCCAGAACTGCATTAGTTTTTTTCTCTTTTTTTTGCTCAAAAGTGGCACAGTTTAAAAGTGCCTGGACAGTATTTCAGACCTCTCATAGCAACTCAGTGCAAGCCCAAATTACTATAAACCTAGCAAGTACATATCAGGGCTGTATTTTTCTCTGATTACTGAAACAGTCTGTGCTGAGCTGAAGCCCCACCGTCACTTCGTGTCAGCTCCCCACCCACCCCCCACTCTCCCACCCTATCTGGGCATTTACTTATATAGGCTTATTTTTGTCAGTTTCAGCTGATATCTAACAGGTCACTTTGCCATTTGCTCCTTATCATTTACTGCCACTAGGGGGCGTTGGATCATCTCTAGTGATCATTCATACTTATACTGTTGCAAATTGTATCTGCACTACAGCTGGCTCTGGCTCCCTAATGCTTATGCTACTGTGTGTTACAACACATCATGAGGAGTGAAATTCTAACTGTTCTAGCTACAAGCCTGCTGCTTTGTTCACTTGTGAGGTTATCCCTGCTCCCATGTTCCCACAGTAGTATCTGGCAGCAAAACCAAAATAATTATTTTAGTTTCTCTAACATGCTGGTTAGACCTACTGAATTCCTTGATCTCACTCCTCTGCTGATCCCAAAATTCATCAGTTATCTTGTGACTGCATACTTGGAGTTTAGGCTCTGTCCTAAAATCAATATGGTTACTCCTCTTCTTCATCGCAAGCTTTGGTATCTCATGCTGCTTGCAATCTTGTAGGCAAATGATGTGGAAATGAACCCTGGTCCCTCTCACCCTCAGCCATACAACAATGCCTCCTGGGCTACAACCTCAGGGCTCCACATAGCCCATCTAAACTTTAGGAGCCTCATGCATAATTTTTCAGAGCTAGAGGTGTGGGTCGACACCCACAGCCTGGATATACTGTGCCTGTCTGAAACATGGCTAAAGCCCTCTACCCCTGATTCAATCTGCTCAATACAAAACTATAGCCTTATAAGGAATGACAGGCTATCTCCTAAGCGGGTTGGGGGAGTTGCACTATTTTACAAAGCTCATCTAAACATCCTGCAAAACACCATACCTCAATCCTCTGCTTGTGAATCCCTTCATGCACTTCTCTGTATGGGTGCTAAAAACCTACATATAGTTGTTGCTTATAACCCACCCCAGGGAGGACTGTCTGCCTTCACTAATTTGCTGGATGATTGGTAAAACTAGCAGGCCAAAACAAACTACTTATTCTCGGGGACATGAATTTAAACTGACTTTGACAAACTCAAGGCTCACTTCTGTCTGTAATCCAGAAGTACAACCTGCACCAAGTAATAACAGAGCCCACTAGGATCTCCCCTAATACAATGTCTAGTATGCTGCTGGATTGGATGTTAAAAAATAGAGTTGATAGAATTGTAGATGCAGGCACAATGCTGGATACTATATCTGATCACTCCCCAATTGTTTGTGTGTGGCAACACTCTAGTTCTCAGTCCCTACCCATACGATATATTACTTTCAGGATCTATGCTAACCTGGATCAGGGAAAGTTCCTGCATGAAGTCTCATCTATTGACGGGTCTTATCTGTCTCAGACACTGGATTTACAAACAGCTCTTGACTACTTCCTAGACAATTTTCGCACAGTTCAGAGTAGACATACACCCCTTGTGACCTGGCGTGTTCATGGGACTCCCACAAAGTGGTTACACAAAGATCTCCTGGCTGCATTACACATCAGGGCAAGAGCTGGAGGCAATTCAGAAATTCTGGGCTTATTACTGATTACCACACCTACAGGACCCAAAGAAGTGACTGTAAAAAGTGGATCAGACTTGCAAAAAGCACTTATTGCAAGGGGCTTCTCCTGGAAGCATCAGGTGACCCTAGAAAATTCTGGGCACACGTGAAATCATTCCTGGGTGCAAAGAAAACTCAATTGGCTGATGATATGATCATTAGTGGAGTCCACTGCACCAACCCTAGAACCATTGTGGAAGCATTTAACAAGCAATTCTCTGACCTGTCTAGCTTCACATCTGCCTTCCTCCATGGCAAGTTACTATCTCCACCCACCCCAACTGTACTTCCCCCTCCTTTTTACTTTAAGGTAGTATTACAATCTGACATCCTAGGCCTGGTGAACACCATTTCTGACAATACTACCATAAGCACCAATGGTATTGAACCTAAACTTCTGAAACAGGCTGCTCCATTTATTGCCCAGCCTCAGGCAAGGATCTTTACCCTCTCTCTCTGTAATGGAGTTGTACCGGATATCTGGAAAATGGCCAGAGTTATACCGGTCTTTAAGAAAAGGGATAAACTGGATTTAACTAACTACCAGCAGATAGCTATACTATCAGTTCTGTGCAAAATAATGGAAAAGTTAGCGTCAAAACAAGTTATTGAATTTATGACTAAATATAACCTCCTCTCACCAATCCAGTATGGCTTTGGCAAAGGTGATAGCACCTCCACAGCCTTGCTCCACCTGTCAAATGATATTCTTTAACTGCTATGGACAATGGCCACCTTGTGGGGGCTGTTTTTATTGACCTGCCAAAGCCTTTTATTCCTTGTTGATCATCCTCTTCTTCTAGATAGTCTCCTAGCCCTTGGCTTCTCACAAACCTCAATTGCCTGGTTTAAAAGCTACTTATCAAATAGAACACAGCTTGTTAGATTCAACTCTGCTGTGTCCAGCCCCATGGCTATCAACCTAGGCATTCACCAGGGATCTATATTAGGGACCCTTCTTTTCTCGTTACTAACAATATCTCATCTTGTATCCCTGATTGCTCTGCAATCCTCTATGTGGATGACCTGGTCTTGTACAGTAGTGATAAGAGTATACACTGCATCAACCAGACTCTCAACTCTGCTTTTGAGGCTATTCAGTCCTGGCTCTTCCACCATAAGGTAATCCTCAATACCAAAAAGACACTTAATATGTTGCTTGGTTCTACAGTAAAATTAAACAAAAACTGTGATCTTTTTAAAGTTTCTGGTCAGGAGGGGATGGCCCTTGAACCAGTTTGCTCTTTTAAGTATCTCAGAGTACTCCTTGATGAAAATCTTAACTTTGATAAGCACATAATGGTTACCTGTGATTCAGTTAATGCTAAAATTGGTGTAGCCTACAAAACCAGCTACGTCCTTACACAGTCAGTTAGATTAGCCATAGCCCATAGCATCTTGCTCCTGTCATTATCCTATGGGGTAGTCACATATCTTAATGCATCCATAACTCTCCTCAGGAAGTGGGATTTGACTTATAACAGCATCTGCAGGTATGTTTCAGCCTCTCCCTGGTCAAAACACCATTGTTAGCTTTATGCTGATATAAATTGGCTACCTCCCACTGCAAATTGAACTCTTGCCTCCCTAACTGATAATGTTATTAGATCAGGAATCCCCATCTCGCTAGCCTCCCTTTTAACTCCACTGCCTTCCTATCGCAGCCTTCGCTCATCGGATAAATCACTGCTGCAAATACCAAGATGTAAATCTAACAAAGGAACCCTTGCTTTCTCAAACTCAGTGGCCAAACTCTGGAACTCTTTGCCTCTTGATGTTCATCAAGCCCCTAGTCATGCCCAGTTCAAAAGCAATGGTCGCTTTTTTCTCTCTTTAGCCAGGTCACCTGTGTTTGCTTCAAATCCCCTTGAACCGACATCTCGGACTCTCCCACATTTTACCTCTGCTGCAAACTGCCCTCTACAATGCCCTTTTAGTCATGTCACTAGGTACTTAGGTCTCATTTTTGTTTTTATTGGTGCTAAAACTGCTCTAAACCTAGTTGTCTGCTAACTACATGTCAATACTAGTCACTGGATTCATGTTTCTGTTTTGTATCACACTGACCTATCTTGTTATTTAATCAGGTATTTTGTGACATTACTATTGTTTCTTTGTATCCAAACTATAATATGGATCCAACTTATTAGTATTATGTGCAGCTTTACTTACTGTTTCTGATATAGGCCTACCACTGGCACTATAACATATGCCTAGTCCTAAAATGTTTTTTCTCCTGTATCCCTCAACCACTATCCCCTATTTTGTAATTGTTATGGTGTTTTGATGTACTGTTATGTATCCTCCCAGGTTATGCCTAAAAATAGCCATTGTTATGGCTAGTGCACCTACCCAGTAAACAAAAACTAAATAAATAAATAAAATAAATAAATTTGTCCTTGCTGGGAGCAGAGGTCTTCATTTCTTTATTTTTGTAGTGAGGGTATTGTATGTCAATAACAGTGGCTGGTACTAGGGTCACCAGTGAGAACCTGATATCAGGGATGAATGCAAGGAGCAACAGTAAAAAAGATAGGGAGGATATGCTTCTCAGATTCTAAGACAAGGAATGGGCAATGAAATCTTTTTATACAGTATATATCTAAACATTGCATTTTAAGATTCAGAGATCTACACACTGGAATTATTGGTTTAAGTATGAAATTATATGTAATTAATAGTAAAATATAGTTGATTCTAAAACTGTAGTACAGTGGAACTTGTCTATTAAAGGACAATTGCACCCACATATGTTAGAAATATTATTTGCTTCCATGTCAACAGACAACTCTTTTCCTGTAGCTGTTAGATATATGTCATTGCTTTAGTTTATATTTTCATTGTTCATACTAATCCCTGTAACTATCCTGGGAGTCTCCATTTTCTAGTTTTTGAAATCTCATTATCTCTGAGATCTGCATTAGAATATGAGAACCTGATGTCACAGTACACATTAGACTCCACAGTATGCCTGTCTGCTTTATTATAGTACAACAACACAAGCTACAGTAAGGTGTGAAATACCACATTTACCTTCTGTTAGCTTTGTAAACTGAGTTGTAATGCAGGGATTTTCCTTTAAATTGCATTAAATATTTGTGTTTCCAGAGGCATTTTTTTTGTCAGGATATTTGCACTTCTAGCATAGAAATGCATGGTATACATGGGTGATGTGACATCACGTTCTCATATTCTAATGCAGTTGTCATGGATACTGAGATTTCAACAACCATGAAATGAGGACACCCAGGATAGTCACAGGGGACTAGATTGAACAGTGAGGACAAACTTAAGCAAACACGTATATCCTTAACAGCTGCAAAAAAAATTGTTCTCTGTTGACATAGAAACAACATTTACAAAATATGAGGGTATAGTTTCCTTTAAAGACTCTTTCAGGACCATAGTGCATGTGCTTAATATCTACATGTTCTTAATATGCAGGTTGCACATTTCTTAAGAAATTGCAGTGCTGGTGATCTGAACAGACTTGGAGAGCTGGGCTCAGAGCAGCCACAGCTATGGAATGCTGCCAAGTGTGGCACAAGTTAGCCCAGGGAGGAAGATATCCAGGTTCTGCATCACAGAGGCCCCTTGCAGTAAGCCAGGGAGCCTGCTTCCTCACAAGGGGTGTCACCCACTCCATACTATGACATCTGAGGCTGCCAGAGGTACACAGAAACATAGAAGTATAGAATCTGATGACAGATAAGAACTGCTTGGCCCAAACAGTCTACCCATTCCCCTACCTAAAGGATAAGCTGCAGATCCTAGTTAACCAACAGCCTACTTCCTCCTACCCCACACTAGAATTGCCTTATGTCTGTCCCATGCATGCTTGAATTCCCCCATAGTTTTTGACTCCTTGACCTCCTCAGGAAGGCCATTCCATGCATCCACAACCCTCTCTGTGAAAAAATACTTCCTCACATTCCTCTGAGCCATCCCTGCACTATCTTCAAATTGCGCCCCCTTGTTCTTGCACATTTCTTTTTCTGAAAGATGCTACCCTCTTGGACTTTGTTGATTCCCTTGAAGTACTTGAAAGTTTCTATCATGTCCACACTCTCCTTCTTTTCCTCAAGGATACACATATTATGCTCCTTTAGTCTCTCTTTGTATGGCTTCTGGTGCAGATCCTGCACCATTTTAGTTGCCCTCCTCTGGACAGCCTCCATCCTGTCTATGTTCTTGCAGAGATGGGGTCTCTAGAACTACATACAGTACTCCAGATGGGGTCTCACCAACTGCCTGTACAGAGGGATAACAACTTTTTGTTTTCTACTGGTTATGCCTCTCCCTATGCATCCCAGTATCCCCCCAGCCATCCTTACTGCCTTCTCACATTGCTTTCCCACCTGTAGGTCATCTGATATGGCTACCCCCAGGTCCCTGTTTTGGTTTCCCAGTTGCATTACTTTGCACTTCTTTGCATTGAATCTAAACTGCTATACATTTGACCATTCCTCCAATCTTGCCAAGTCCCTTCCCATCCTTTCCACCTCACCTTGTGTATCAATCCTGCTGCAGATCTTTGCGTTGTCTGCAAAGAGACATACTTTTCCTTCAAGTCCCTCCACAATGTCACTTATAAAGACATTAAAGAGGACTGGTCCCAATACTAAACCCTGCAGTACCCCGCTAGTAACCCCTCTTTCCTCAGAGTGGACCCTGTTTACTATTACCCTCTGCATACTGTTGTCCAGCCAATTTTTTACCCAGGCTACCACCTTGGGACCTGCTCCAAGGCTAGCTAACTTGTTTAACAATCTTTTGTGTGGGACTGTATCAAATGCCTTGCTAAAGTCTAGGTAGGCCATGTCCACAGCCCCTCCCTGGTCTTCTACTTTGGTCACCCAGTCAAAGAAATCTGTTAGATTTGTCTGACATGACCTTCCTGCTGTGAATCCATGCTGCCTTGGGTTCTGTGCCCTGCTGACCTCTAGGTACTCAACAATTATTTCCTTCATTAGTGATTCCATCATTTTCCCTATCACTGAGGTCAAAATAACAGGTTTGTAGTTTCCTGCTTCTGCCTTGCTCCCACTTTTGTGAAGTGGAATCACATCTGCCCTCCTCCAGTCCTCAGGTACCACCCCATCCTCCCATGATTTGTTAAAGAGGGTAGTCAGTGGTGTCACTAGTTCTCCATAGGTGCCAGGTTGTATGGGCTCGTTGGGCATTAGCGCCAACAATATTCTTTGACCTGGGCTGAGCCCCAGCAATATTTTGCCACAGATACTGCCTCTTTTGTAAAGGCATTTTTTCCCCCGCACTGGTTTCTCTGTGCCTGCCCTCAGCTATCTGTGACTGCATGCTGGCAACCTGCCCTGCCCCCCGCTGTTTAATTAGGCTCAGTGGCAGTGCAGCTGGCATTATTTAAAACTGGCACCTTTGCCTTGTTGCCTCCCTCCCTTCCCCTTGGTTTGTGCTCCCCCCAAAAATCATTGGGGTACAGAGTGCCATTTTTTAACTTGCCACATTGTGATTGGCCAGGGGGAGGGCTTGCATTGGGTGCAATAAGCGTGCATGCATCAGGGCAATTCTGTGTCAGTGTATTTGACGGGGTGAATCGGTGATGTTTTTTATCATGTGCGGCCAGTAGGAGGGAGAGAGTGAGCAGTGGCTGGTCTAGAAGAATAGAGTGGTGACGATCCAGGTGTCCAGCCAGAAGAGAGAGGAGTGAGCTGCAGAGAACAACTAAAGAAGACTTGTGGTACAGTGGGAGTTGGAAGTTGGTCGAGAGTCCAGGACAACACCACATGAGCGAGTAGGCAACCTGAGCACTGCAGGTGGGGTTAGGGAGTTTTGGGCAGGCAGCAGGCCTACAAGTGGCTGGGAGGGGTGGGTCCTTCGGTCTGGGCGGCCAGTGGCAGCACAGAGCACAGAGCAGATAAACTTGAGGAGCAGCAGAGGAGGAGAGCATCAGCCAGCAAACAAATGTAGGCCACCAGCAGCAGAACTGTTCCGTGGTGTGCAATCACAGTAGAGAGCTGAGAGGGGGACGGTCACCATCAGCAAAATTGGAGAAGGGATTGGAGCTTTGCTGACATCCCCATGTGCCAGAAAATGGAAGGGAGGGAGGGTTTTTCTGTGTAAAAGTGGCATGTTGGCATACCATTACTGACATTCTGATAACCCAGCATGTTTGAAAAGGTGAGGGTGGTGCTATTGAAATGACATTATTTAGTCTGATTATGCTTGTGAATTATTACTGTTATTGTATCTATTAAAGAACTGCTGACACCATCATATCCTAACATCAGGCAACTCATTCCAAGGAGTTGCTTGCTTGAGGACATACATTATATATTATTCAAACTGTTTTGTGCAGCCATTATTTAGATATTTACTTTGCTGCTACAGTGTCTCTTCTATATTTTGTAGAGCCACTGAATGACTACTGCAACCAAACCCCTAAGATTATGCAAAGAAGGGAAGGGGCTTCAAGGCTAGTAATAGGCAGAAAGCACTGTTGGGGACAGTGACTACCTTTTCTTTTAATTATTTTACATTGTAAGCACTTGCACATGTTAAGGAGGGTATTTACATGTAATACAGGTTTAGGTGAAAACCAGACACCCAGATCCAGACCAGAACAGATCAGTAACAGCCAGAATGACAGATCCCATTGGACCAGGCACAAGTTGTATGGATTTTGCCAGTCTGTCCAGTCTGGCTGTTACCAATCTAGTCTAGTTCAGTTCCAAGGGTCTGTTTTTTACCCAGTCCCGGGAATGGGTGAAAACCAGACTGAGGGAACCAGACCAGACTAGATTGCAAAAAGCCATACTGGCAAAATACACTCAATTTGTGCCCAGTCTGGCTAGTCTGGCTAGAGGACAGTCTAGTTTATATTGATCTGACTCAGTCCATGTCCAGTGGTCTGGTTTTCACCAGGTCCTTGAAATATAGCCCTTATAAAGGGATCTATTCTGAGTATTCTCATAGGTACACACTGCACAATCCCCATGAGCAACTGGCAGTTACTTGCAAAATGTGCATGACCAATGCATGTGTGGCAGTCATAATAGGTGCATAACACCATATGTGGGTGACACTGATAGACCAGCATGACATGCAAGAACAGTACACTTGAAGAGGTGGTCCTGCCCAGCCAGCCCCATGCACCCTAGGCATGTGCATGCACAACGGCCGATACATTGGCAACATGTGTGCAGAAGCGGGTGCATCAAAATGTCCTGCAGAGGCAGCCATTATGTAGCTGTGCATGAAGCACATTGGCAGACAGGGGCCACAGCACAGCCCAGGCATGCTACAACAGCAATTGGCCACACTGACGCAGCACTGAGCATGGACAGTGCAGCAAGTGAGACCTATGGACAGACATGGCTGGCACGGTGGCATGGTCCATGGGAGTGGCAGGTACATGAGCTGGTGGCACAGTCTATGTGCCACACCGAACATGGTCCACAGTGCCCCACATGGATGTGTATTCTCCACACTTGCACATCTGCGACATGGTAATGGAAGGTGCTAGATGGCCCTTAGTGACAATGGCCGACCTGTTGACATAGGACCACACACCACATCACACCATGTATGCATGGTGTGGGCAGACACATAGGCATAGTGTCATGGCTTCACAGACAGCGCAACACACATGCTGATGCACATGTGCACCACTTGCTGCTGCAGAACATTCTGAGCCATGTGAGAGAGTTGATGGGCCCCCCTCATGTATATGGACAGTAAAACACACACACACACACAAGGACACTGGTGCTGAAACTGGCAGAATTGTGGCAGGGCCAATGATATAAGTGGCAAAGTCTCCCCTAGCAATTTATTATCCTGAGTGCAATGACATATAGGAGCACACATGATTGTGGTATTGGCATGGCCATAGTGGACCCCCCTGTTCCAGTACTGAGTCACACAGGTCAAGGGACGACCACACACAAATGAAACTAGGACACACAGATGAGAAAAGCAAGCCCACATTTATTTAAGACTGTGCATGACACCATGCAGTGACCCCCATATATGAATCCGGAACCCCCTCAAACACACAGCAGCATGGCTTCACATGTGAACCAGTTTCAAAGGCCATTCATCACTTTGTGTCATTCACCTCCTCCTCTCAGTTTTCAAACTTTGGGTGTTTAATTCTTTTGGATTGTGGCAAACTTTTAGGGGAAATTTGCCCCGTCCGAATGGTGTGGACCAGGACCAGGTGAACCAGTAGAACCACAAACTGCAGTTCGCACCTGAAACAGTTTACAAAGCCTCAGTGTCACAGTCTAATTTTAGAGCCTGATTCAGTTCTACCATGTAAGTCAGCATAAAACCTCACTTGCATGCACGTTGTTGGGCTGTTAGATGGCTTAGGCAGCACTGTGATTCACTTCCAGTTAGATTAACTAGGAAATTCTTCAAAACAAGGAACATCTTTAAAAGTTTGACCTACATGGCTCAGTGGTGCAGAGGGCTGAGGCACTGTAAAGTGCTTTACCTCATACCACATCAGCAACCTGAGTTCAGGAACGAGAGTGGATTGTCTGGGGCTGGCAGAGGAGGATGGCTGGGAAACAGAGTGAGCAGCCAACAGGTAGCGCTCCTCTCTTTCGCAGGTTTGGTTCATCTTCCCTGCTCGGTGGAGGCCTGGTAGTAGCACTGATTCTATGGGGGGGGGACAGACAGATGTCTGGGTGGGTGGTAGGAGGCTACGGTTCCAGAGCGCATGTGTGCCTCCACACATATGCACTTATCTGCTTCTCTGCCGAGCTGTGGTTTCAGGGAAGTGGAAGAAAAAGAGGAGGAAATGGAAGGGGACCAGGCTACATGAAGCCCTGCCCAAGGTGGCACGGTCTGCTGGGTATGGATGGGACTTCTGGAAAATAGCCACCGAGGGGAGAACAGTCCTCCTCTCCCTGACTCCACCATGGGGAAAATACCCCCCACTGGCAAAAGAGTGATGTAGCATGGCATCCGGGGACAGGGCTGAACAGCTGCCCAGTCAGTCTAGGAGGATAAACACCTTTATAGCAATAACAACAAAAAAAACAGATAGACATACACTAGTCCAGTATCAGCAGGACAGCGGAAAGGGTTTACTTAGGAGGAAAAAGAAGAACAAATTGAAAAGACAGGCTGAGCAGCAGTGTTGCTGCAGGCACTGGGACCAGGGGCTTGCTTGGAAGGGGAGATCCAGGAGAGAGTGGACTCTGGAGGAAGAGGAGGAAGAGTGAGCAACACTTACTCATGGGGTAATGGGAAGCCTTGTCCAATGTCCAGTGCGACACTGTCCCAGGCATTGAGCACACAGATGTCAGAACTGACAGCCTGAGCTGTGGGATTCTGTGCTAATATTTTGTGCACATAAGCATTACAATTAAAAGTCATTTTGTTTTGAACATTGTTAGCCACATACTCGTGTTTGCTGCAAGCACTGTCCATGTTTGCCACTAACTGAATGAAACACTTTTTCAAACCTGTACTCTTCAATGAGGCTACTGCATCATGTTGGATGCTTCATCAGCCCACTGCATTATGCTGTATTCATTTTATTCCATTTCCAGTGCTACCAGTCCCTCACTTTTCACCAGCACTAGTTCCATTACTGTTTGGGGAGCCAGTATTATACTTGCCTGAACTGTCCCTGACCTTGGGTACAGAGAGGGTTCCAGTCTCTAGTGCTGTCAGGCCCTCTCCTTTTCTATCTTAGTTTGAGGGAGCAACCCAGCAACAAACCCACCAACACTCTTCCTGACTGATGGACAAAGAGAGGGATTCAGTCTCCAGTGCTGTCAGCCCTCCATCTCTCACTAGCATTAATTCTTTTACAGTCTGTGGTGGCCTGCACTGTATCTGCCCACACTGTCTTGACCTGGGGGTAAAGAGAAGGTTTGTCTTCCAGTACTGCCAGGCTTCCAGTTTTCACCAGCACTAATTCTGACACAGTTTTGGGCAACCTACACTATACCTGCTGACCATACCCTGACCGGAGGGTAAAAAAAGGGCTGCGGTCTCCAGAACTGTGTCTCCTGACCTTTCTCCAGTACTAATTCTCTTTTTTTTTTCAACTCTTTTTTAATTAGTTATTCAAGCAAAATTACATATACATGATCCACAGTGCTTGCACAATAGTAACACATATAACACATTACAGTCAGATCCAGTGTAGAAAACAACCATGTTGTTATGTCATGAGGGACAGATCAACTTAAAAGTGGTCATGTATACGACAAATAGAAGAAGGGGTGCTGCTTTCTTCTGTGGGGTGGATGCGAGGGATGCTGATGTTGACTCTGTGGGGAAGGATGGAAGGGATGCTGATGTTACCTCTGTGGGGATGGATGGGAGGGATGCTGATGTTGCCTCTGTGGGGATGGATGGGAGGATGCTGATGGCTGCCTCTGTGGGGATTCATGGGAGGGATGCTGATGTTGCCTGTGTGGGGATTGATGGGAGGGATGCTGATGTTGCCTCTGTGGGGATGATGGGAGGGATGCTGATGTTGCCTCTGTGCGGATGGAGGGGAAGGATGCTGATGGTTGCCTCTGTGGTGATTGACAGGAGGGATGCTGTAGTTGCCTCTGTGGGGATGGATGGATGGATGGATGGATGGATGGATGGGAGGGATGTTGAGTTCAGTGACTCAAGTGAACTTGGTGGTCTGCCTCTGCAGCAGTGTGTGACTGCTATAATGGGCATGGGAGTGAACTGTCTCTGGCAGCTCTGCAATGTATGATGCTTGGGGGGGGCAGCCTGGATAGCTTGAGGATGGGAACAGAGACCTAACCTAATGACTAGCCTGCTAAATTGCTTGCTGTCTTGCAGAAGCCTTCAGCAAGCAAGTTAGTAAGCTAGTCAGTACGCTAGGTCTCTGTTTCCATCCTAAAGGCCCTGTCATTGGGTAAGCAGCAACGCAGCCTGGGCATGTTTCTTCCCTCATGAAAATACAAGAACAAAGTCATGTAGCACTAGCAGTTAGTTTCTGAAATATGAGCATCCTTTACCTTTCCTGCCAGTGCAATCATAGCTCTAATCAGATCATTGTCTTGCGTCTGCCTGATCTCATATTCAGCTAACAAATTATTGCCACGACTACTGTGATTAGTGTGTATTTGTTTATCAGTTTTTTGAAAATACCACAGGGGAAAAGAAAAAATGCTTATTTGCAATAAAGAATGAAAATTATTTTTTCAAAGTGTCAGCCTCAAGAGGCAGAAAACAAACTGCTAAATTCTTATTAAAGGTTGTGGGCTTATATGTTACATGTGAAGTATGCATCCCCTGACAAAACAGAGTCTTTCCCATGTTTCAGATTGTGATTGACCAAAAGTTGGGGAATCCACTTAAAGATATAATCGAACATTACAGACTTGTTTCCAGTGGGGCATGAGCTAGTGAGATGAAATAAACCCAATTTCAGTGATATTTCTGTTGGGTTGAAAACTGAATGTTACATTGTTTTGCTAAAGCATTTGTCAACATTAATTGACAGAGATTTCAAAGTGGGGGAGAGTTAAGCAACCTGGGAGAACAGAGTGGTGTGGTGATGAGATGGGGGCACAAATGTGACCTCATAGGGGTCAAAAAGCCCAGTTGGAGAGTGCGGCCATTGTAGCATAATGAGAAATTAAAACTAAAAAAGACAGCTGCATTCCTCATTAAAATGTACACGGAAGCATTAAAAGGCAACAGCTGCCAGCCTTCTGAGTTATTTCAAGAGTACTTGCTTCTTCACTGTTGTTATGTGGGCTTGTGGCTACTAAAAGGAAGGCTTATTGTATAAAATGGCTCTGGACTGCTAGGACACAACTGTGCCACTGGAAATGTCTGTTGGGCCAGAGTGTTTTCCCAGTGACTAGCCCTTTTGACTGGTGGCAAAACTTAATTTCGACCCCTGGTCTTCTATGTGTCTATGGCCATGTCCAAAAAAGCATATGTGAAGTATCTGTCCAGGAAAGATAAAGTATTATATACTTTTTTTGGACATGGCTGGCCATGGGCGCATAGAGTCTCTGGCTCTTTGTAGCCTACCTACCTGGTGATAATGGCATATATGGGTATGCAGTGGAATGCAGTACTGACTCCATTTATGCCACATTTTTGTCTCTCCATACCTCTACTAAACACATAGGGCAGCCCAGAAGGGAATGCACTGTGCTCAGAAATTGTGTGAGTGATGTGATGTGGGGAATTTAGAGGGTGAGGGGGTGGGTATTCTCTTATGACTATTGGCTCCTCTACTAGCCCTCAGATAACAAAACTTGGTGTATCCTGCTCCGTTTTGGATTTTGACCCCTGGGTCAGGGGGTGTAACCTTGACCCATGGGTCAGGGGGGCCTTGAGCCCTGGGTTGGGGCAGGGCCTTGACCTTTGGGTCAGGGGCAGAGTCTTGACCTCTGACCCCTGATACCCACTAAAAATGTTACAAACTTGGCTCCTATGTAGTTCTCCCCTTAATTCTTTTAGAATTCTGGGGTGAATCCCATCTGGCCCCATTACCTTGTCCACCTTCACTTTTAAGTGTTCTTTTAGAACCCTTTCTTCTGTGAATGGACTGGTATCGACCCCCCTATCCAGAGTGGTTCTATTGTTTGGTTTAGGTACCTCCCCCTCCTCTTCTTTTGTGAATACTGAGCAGAAGTATTCATTCAGTATGCCTGCTTTTTCATTGTCACTTTCTGCCCACATTCCCTCCCCATTAGTAAGCCTCAGTATCTCTCCCTTGGTCCTTCTTCACTCCCAAATGTAGCTATAAAAGGGTTTCTCACCCTTCTTAACAGAGTTGGCTATCTTTTCCTCAGTTTGGGCCTTTGCAGTTCTGATTGCGTTCCTTACCTCCTTCTGTTTTAACTGATATAGTTCTCCGTTCTGTTCCTTTTGTGTTTCCTTATATTTCCTGAATGCTGTCCTTTTCTCCTTAACCTTCTCTGCCACCTCTTTTGAGAACCATAGAGGCTTTTTCCTTCTTTTTGTTTTGTTGATTTGCTTCACACAAAGGCTTGTTGCCTCTGTGATGGCAGTTTTGATTTTTCCCCATCGTTCTTCTGCCCTTCTTTCTTGCCTGTTTGCTAGTGCTTTTCTGAAGCACTCTCCCATTTTGCCAAAGTCAGCCCTCCTAAAGTCCAACAGCCTTGCTTTTGTATGGCTTGAGTCTACAGCTGTGTTTTTTCTGAACCACATTGTTTGGTGGTAGTTTATTCCCAGATGGCTACCCACTTCTAAATCTGAGATCCTCTCTTCATCCCCATTTGAGAGTACCAGGTCTAAGATTGCTCCCTCCAAAGTGGGTTCCAACACTAGCTGTCTGAGGCATGCCCCCTGTAGGGCATCAAGAATGACCATGTTCTTGGATGTGGCTGCAATAAATGTACGCCAGTTAACATCTGGCATATTCGGGTACCCCATCAACAATATCTCTCCTTTTTTTTGTCTTTCTAAGGATTCCTTCTATCCTTTCCTTGTCCATTGTCTTCCCCTGAGACAGGGGTCTATAAATAACTCCTATGCAGATTGTGATGCCATTTCCTGTCTCCAGGGTGACCCGCAGTGCCTCTTCCCCTCCCTATGTACCCTTTAGTTTTGTTGGTTTGATGCATTCCCTTATGTAGAGAGCTACTTCTAATTCTCTTTTATCCTCCCTGTCCCTCCTGTAGATTGTGTAGCCTGGTATGTTGACTTCCCAGTCATGGTTCTCTGTGTACCATGTTTCTGTGACTGCCACAACATCCAGACATCCCTCTTTCATCAAAGCCACTAGTTCAGGGAGCTTGTTACCCAGACTATGGGCATTGTTACTCATCGCCCTCCATGTTTTGATGGCCTTCCCCTTTTAGGCCCATTCCTGTCCTTCCTGCCTTTTTCTGGATTTACTCCTGTCCTGCTCCCTATTGACTTTTCTACCTCTATGTCTACTTCACTAACTGCCCTATTTTTTTGAGGGGGGATTCCCTGCTTCTTTTTAGTGCATCCCCCCCTAGCTAGTTTAAATGCTTGTCAATGAAGCATTTAAATCTATCACCTAGGATCATGGTTCCCCTCCCAGACAGATGCAGACCATCACTCCAGTATAAGCCTGTATCCCTCCAGGTGGACCCCCAATTCCTGATGAAGCCAAATCTCTGAGTTCCGCACCAGTTTTTCAACCAGTCATTGAATCCCATGGTGCGAAGTGCCCTAGCCTCACCCATGCCATAGACAGGCAGCACTTCTGAGAAAAGTTACAGTGCATGTTACTTGTCTAAGATCCCACCCAAACTCCATAAACTCCTCCTGCACTGCTCTGATCCCATTCAAGGGCAGGTCATTTGTCCCTAGGTGGACAATGACATCCAGCTCCCTCCCCCATGCTGCTGCTCCCATCATCCTGAGGATTTGTTTCCTATCCCTCCAAGCCATGGAGCTGGGCAGGGACCTTAACCCTCTTTCCCCTCCCTTCCCCAGTTTTACCCCCATAATGACTGAGTCCCCCATCAGGAGTTTTTTCCTTCCCCTGTGGGGTCCTGTGCCCCCCTCCTGTGGGTCTCCTTTATGGAGGTTTCCAGCATCCTCCTTGATCTCCACTGTTGGTGCCTCCATAGAAGAACTATGCTCCACCAGAATGGCAAATGAACTGTGGAGAGGCACAACTGGAGGGTGCACCTCTGTTCCACCACCTTCACCCTCTCTAAACCCACAATTGTCCAACCTCTTTCTTGGCAATGTCTGAGGCAGTGGTGGTGGCCTGCATGGTCCTTGGGTGGGGGAGGAGGTTTCCCAAATCCTAGCCAGGTCAGCATGGAGACGGGCAACCTCCCCCCTCAGACCAGAAAGGTGCCTGCAAATTGGGCAGCAGTGCAGCCTCCAGAACATCTCCTGGAAGACTGCCATTCCACAGCCAGTGCATTACACCATTCCACACATGTCTGTCTTCCTTCCTGTTTAAGATGTTTGATTTTTTTTTTGCAATGCAGGGGGAGGTGGTAGGGATTTAGAGGGAAAGGTAGAACCCCCCCCAACAAAAATAATATGCCTCAAGGTGTCTAGATGATGGTTACTGGCTCCCTTAGACCCTGCTCCTTTTGGATCCTCACCAGCCTCAATGGTGGGGAATGGGTGTGTGGGCTAGGATG
Source organism: Neoceratodus forsteri (assembly GCA_016271365.2). Classification (NCBI taxonomy): domain Eukaryota; kingdom Metazoa; phylum Chordata; order Ceratodontiformes; family Ceratodontidae; genus Neoceratodus; species Neoceratodus forsteri. The sequence continues at coordinate 353,354,315 of CM028130.1, read as the reverse complement.
ACTGGGAGTGGCCTGAATGGGAGGCAAAGATGACATCTCAAGGGCCAGACAACAACTTGGGGAAAAACCAAAAAAACTGTAGTGGAGATTACAAGAAATGCAATGTGCTTAATTGGCAAGTTTCACATTATTATTTTCTCAAACTAATTTTTCCCTACCATTTAGGAAAGGGGAATTTGTTTAACCAGGAAAGGCACTCTAATCCAGAGTTTGTTTGCAGGTATGACCTGGGAGCACAGGGAAGTTAAGTGACTTGCTTAGGGTCACACAATATGCAAGTGGGGGCATTGGGATTCAAACTCAGATCTCTAGGTGTGCAGCTCAGAGCCCTTAACCACTACACTATACTGCCTCCATTTAAAGTACTCTTCACATGTGTAGCTAATATTCTTCAGGTGGAAGCTACCTCTAACTGAAAGCTGGAAAAGTGAAATACTGAACTTAGAATCAGCAGGAAAGACAGTCTTGCTCACATCAGAGGGAGGTGTACCTTACTTTACATTTTACACATGTTATTGTTCTTTTGACTGAAGGTGCTTGCAATACTGCTTTGGAGATAGGCAGTTTAAACCCAGAGGGATCGAAATACAGTACTGTTTATTGTTTCTTTCCTTGTGCACATCTGATTTGTTTGGTGACTTTTTGCATCTCAATATGTGTGGTACTGTGAGGTGAGTTATTCACTGGGCTAAGGATTTAACATAAGTCCTGCAGTGAGTACAGGTTAGAGGGCTGTGTATTTGACCCAGACATTGCCCCAAGGGGTAGAAACTGTTTCCTCTCTGTGTGTCTTCAAAGGCCAGACCAGGCTGTGTCAGGGAGTGCTACATCATGGCTACTTATCAATCAATAGCTTTTGAAAGAGTCTTACAGACCTGATCAGAATACTATAAGCAAGTGGTTTGTAGCAGATGCAACAGAAAAGCTAATATTCTTCAGGTGGAAGCTACCTCTAACCGAAAGCTGGAGAGGTGAAATACTGAACTTAGAATCAGCAGAAAACACAGTCTTGCTCACATCAGAGGGAGGTGTACATTACTTTACATTTTACACATGTTAGTGTTCTTATGAATGAAGCGGCTTGCAATACTGCTTTGGAGATAGGGAGTTTAAATCCATAGGGATTGAAATACTGTTTACTGTGTCTTTCCTTGTGCACAGCTGACTTATTTTGGGTCTGATTGCTTTCAGAGCACAAATCACCAGGATGTATTGGGGTTGGGGAGGTTTACCTGTGTTTGACTCAGCTGCTTGATTTTTCTCTGTTTAACAGGGTATTTTCTCTGTTAAATTGTTATGCAGGTTGTCTTGCTGACGAGAAGGTCAACAGTCATCGTAGTGGTGGGTCAGAGCTTTTAGCTGATTGTTTTGAGAGGGCACAGTTTGGGCCCAAATTCCCCCTTCCTCTCACCCTACCCGCCCCAGGTGCCATTTCTTTTATACCAGGGGTTCTGACATCATTTCCTCAAAAAGGCAAGGTGCATACCACTGTCATATCCTTACCAACACACTGCACTGACAATATATGCGTACACATTATATATATTCATATATAACAAAACAGTAACAGTGAAAAAAACACTTACACAATATAAGCAGAAAGGTAGACAGGCATGTGGGGAATAGTGTAATGCACTGGCTGTGGGATAACAGTCTTCCCAGAGTCTTTCTGGAGGCTGAGATGCTGCCCTATTTGCAGGCAACTCTCTGCACTGAGGGAGGAGGTTACCCATCTTCAAGACACACTGGACAGTAGTAGGAGAGCCTCACCCACCCAGGGAGCACCAGGGCCACCACCACTGCCTCAGAGATTGCCAAGAAAGCACAGTGGTTGGACCACAATGGGCTCAGGGGGGTGAGAGTGGTGGAACAGAGGCACACCCAGTCAGTTGTACCACTCCACAATCCATATACCATTCTGGTGGAGCATTGTTCCCCATGGATGCACCCTGCAGAGGAGACTAAGGAGGTTTGGACAACTGTCACATGGGAGGCCCACAGTAAGGAGGCAGAGGACACCACATGGAAAGGAAACAGCTGCTGGTGGGGGATTCAATTATTGGGGGGGGATAGAACTGGGGGGAACAGGGAAAAATCAAGTAAGTTGCCTGCCTGGCACCATGGCTTGGAGGGACAGGAAACGCATCCTCAGGGTCACAAGAACAGCTGCACAGGAGAGGGAGCTGGACATCATTGTCCACCTAGGAACAAATGAGTTGGCTCAACATGAGATTGAAGCAGTGCAGGAGGAGTCTGTGGAGTTGGGGAGGAGCCTTAGGTAAGTAGCACACACAGTATCCTTCTCAGAGGCGCTGCCTGTCTGTGGCATGGGTGAGGCGAGGGTGCTCCACATCATGCGATTCAATGAATGGTTGAAAAACTGGTGCAAAACACAGGGGTTTGGCTGCATTGGGGATTGGGATTCCACCTGGAGGGATATCAGCCTATAATGGCAGGATGGTCTGCTTCTGTCCAGGAAGGGAACAAGTCTTCAGGGTGATCTGTTTAAATGCTTCATTGGCAGACTTTTAAACTAGTCAAGGGGGAGGCATTGATAAGCAGCAGGGAATTCCCAGCCTTCCACTACAAAACAGGGTACTAAATGAGGTAAAGACCAAGTTAAAAAGGTCAGTAGATAGCAGGACAGGGGTAAATGGAGAAAGCAAAGTCAATGAGGACAAGGATGATGCTACAAGAGGTAAGGCCATCAAAAAATGGAGAGTAATGTGTACCAATGCCTGTAGTCTGGGTAACAAGCTTCCTGAACTAGTGGGCTAGATGGAAGAGGAACATCTGGATACCATGGCAGTCACAGAAACATGGTACACACAGGACTATGACTGGGATGTAAGCATACCAGGATACACTATCTACAGGAGGGACAGGGAGGGTAAAAGAGGAGGAGGAGTAGCTCTCTACATAAGGTAGGAATCAAAGCAGCAGAACAAAAGGGTAAACAGGGAGGAGAGGAAGCACTGTGGGTCAATTTGGAGACAGGCAATGGCACCACAATCCACACAGGGGTTGTATACAGACCCCCATATCAGGGAGAAGAAATGGACAAGGAAATGATAGAAGGTATCCTTAGAATGGCAGAAAAAGGATAGATATTGTTGATGGGGGATCTGAATATGCCAGATATTAACAGGAGTGCATTTGCAGCAGCCACTTCCAAGAGTTTCTTTCTAGATGCCCTACAGGTGGCATGCCTTAGACAACTAGAATTGGAACCCACTCGAGAGGGAGCAGTCTTAGACCTGGTGCTCTCAAATGGAGATGGAGAGAGGATCACAGATTTAGAAGTGGGTAGCCTTCTGGGAACTAGCGACCATCACACAGTATTGTTTACGATAAACACAGCAGTAGAGGCAAGCCATACAAAGGCAAAGATACTGAACTTTAGGAGGGCTGACTTTGCCAAAATGGGTGAGTGCCTAAGAAATGCACTAGCAAATGGGCAAGAAGGAGGGGTGGAAGAATATGGGGAATAATCAAAACTGCCATTACAGAGGCAACAAGCCTTTGTGTGAAGAAAATAAACAAAACAAAATGATGTAAAAAAACACTGAGGGCCAGATATTCAAAGGTTTGCCCCTGGGATAAATTAGCACTGCTTGGTATGCACACTTAGCCTGGAGCACAAAGCAAGCTATATTCAAAAGGAATAGCCCAGGGCAAACAGCTTCTGAATATAGCATGGGAATGAGGCCATGCAAACTGGGCTGGGAGTGCAGGGCAAACATAGCCCTGGAATAAGACAGCACTGAATACAGCAACCAGGAAGTGCAAACCACAACAACAATACAGTGCACAGTGACGTGAGGGTAGGTAGAGAGGAACTATGTGGCCAATGTGTGTTCTGGCAAATGCATGGACTCAGTACAGCTGCAGGCAGCAGCACACATGAACAAACAGTGATCACAACTGTATAATATTCCCGAACCAGTAGCGCGCCGGCTAACACGTTAGTGCGGCTTTAGCACGGAGCTAAGCAGTTGGCCCTGTGCAAACACGTTAGCCCTGTGCTAAACTTTGCCATATTCAAAAGTGATATGCAAATGAGCCTACTTAGATAGTCTCTGGGCAAACAGCCACATTAGCATCTCATCATGCCCTGATTTGTATGCAGTTTGCACAGCATTATTGCAGGGTCCCACAGCTCCACCTGTAGGTCAGTCAGTCAGGCAGTGCATGATGATAGCTGCAGGCTTCATGTAAACAGTGCAGCATAGCATATCGTATCCCAGGGGACAACACAACATAGGCACAGGTGGTGGTAGTGGTGCATGCAACATTCACACTGTAGGTCATGCTACAGTGCACAGCAGACTCTACAGTAGCAAGAGAGCTGGTAGTGTGAGGGACACGACACTGCCTATGGTATGTAGGGCAGTGATGCCCACTGCACTGTACACAGTGACAGGCACAACTTGCAGATAATTACTGACAGTGGACAGTACTATCACGCTGTTGTGTGAACCACAGATGCTGCACCTGTGACATGGGATGCACACGGTGTCATGTACATGGCCGGCAGTGTGTGCTGTGATATCTGTACAGTTGTGTGGCAGGTGACTGGGGGGGCATGTAGGATCTGACAGGCACACAGGTGGTGGCGTAAACCCACTACTGGCCCATGTGCACTGAGTGATGTGTCCCAGCCTTGTGGCCACACCTGGGATGTGGTGAGGTCTGGCCACCCATACACCCTACCCTCACTGGCCACCATGCCCACAGTGCTGCATGTGTATGCTGGCATCTGTTACACACCACAGACATATGGTCTGCAGGTGTGTGCTATATGGCCACACTACCATGCTGTTCCCTGTGGGTCAGTTCACCCCTCACTGTCTGTGCTTGGCTCGGACTGGTGGCAGCTGAAGGCATCATGGTGGTGCCATCAGTGAGCAGCATGTGTCCTCCATTTCTGGAAGTTTCTAAGTGTCATGCTCATATGTTAGGGCCACGCAAGCTGCATTAATGCTGAGATAGCACCAGCGCAAAGCGCACAAAGCTGTTTGCCCAGGGTTAAGACCAACTTTTCCCGGGCGGTAAATTGTACCACGCTATAGGTCATGCTATGTCACACTAAACACCTTAGCACGGCACTAGTCACTGAATATCTCATAGCGAATCTATTCATGTTCACTATGCCCCTTGCATATCATTATACTTAGCCCAGCGCTACTGCTGTCTGCCCGCACTAGTTGGCCTATTGAATATGGCAGACCTGTGCTAATCCCACTCTATTCCTGTGCAAACTGTTTACGGACCATGCAAAGCTTTGAATATCGGGCTCTGTGGTTCTCAAAAGAGGTGGCCAGAAAGGTTAGGGAGAAAAAGAAAGCATTCAGGAAGTACAAGGAATCACAGAAGGGGCAGGACAGAGAACTGTATCAGTTAAAGCAAAAGGAAGTAGGGAAGGCAGTCAGAACAGCAAAGGCCCAAACCGAGGAAAAGATAGCCAACTCAGTTAGGAAGGGTGATAAAACCCTTTAGAGGCACATCAGGGAGCGAAGGAAGACCAAGGGAGGGATAGTGAGGCTTAATAAAAGGGGTGGTGGTCAGAGGGTGACTGTGAAAAGGCAGACATACTAAACAAATATTTTTGCTCAGTATTCACAAATGAAGAGGGGGAGGTACCTAAACCAAACAATAGAAACACTCTGGATATGGGGGTTGATACCAGCCCATTCACAGAATACAGAGTTCTGAAAGAACTCTTAAAACTGAAGGTGGACAAAGCAATGAGGCCTGATGGGATTAATCACATAATTCTAAAAGAACTAAGGTAGAGCTAATGACACCACTGACTATCCTCTTTAACAAATCATGGGAGGATGGGGTGGTACCTGAGGACTGGAGGAGGGTAGATGGTATACCACTTCACAAAAGTGGGAGCAGGGCAGAAGCAGGAAACTACAGACCTGTTAGTTTAACCTCAGTGATAGGGAAAATGATGGAATCACTTCTAAAGGAAAGAACTGTTGAGTACCTAGATATCAAAGGAGCACAGGACCCAAGGCAGCATGGATTCACAGCAGAAAGGTCATGTCAGATGAATCTAATAGATTTCTTTGAGTGGGTGACCAAAGTAGTAGATCAGGGAGGGGCTGTGGACATGGCCTACCTAGACTTTAGCAAGGCATTTGACACACACAAAAAAATAGTATACAAGTTAGCCAGCCTTGGAGTGGGTACCAAGATGGTAGCCTGGGTAAAGAATTGGCTGGAGAACAGAACACAGAGGTTAATGGTAAATGGAGTCCACTCTGAAGAAAGGGTTGTAACTAGTGGGGTACTGCAGGGTTCAGTACTAGGACCAGTCCTCTTCAATGTCTTTATAAGTGACATTGCAGAGGGATTGGAAGGAAAAGTATATCCCTTTGCAGATGACACAAAGATCTGCAACAGGGTTGATACACAAGGTGGGGTGGAAAGGATGAAAATGGACTTGGCATGGTCAAAGATATGGCAGTTTAGATTCAATGCTAAGAAGTGCAAAGTAATGCGCCTGGGAAACAAAAACCCAGAGGAAGAGTACACAATGGGGGGTGAGATACTAACAACAACAAAAATGGAAAGGGACCTGGGGGTAGTCATATCAGATGACCTAAAGATGGGCAAGCAATGTAAGAGGGCAGTAAGGAGGGCTGGGAGGATACTGGGATGCATAGGGAGAGGCATCACTGGTAGAAAACAGGAAGTTGTTATCCCTCTGTACAGGCAGTTGGTGAAACCCCATCTGGAGTACTGCATGCAGTTCTGGAGACTCAGTCTCCACAAAGACATATACAGGATGAAGGCAGTCCAGAGGAGGGCAACTAAGATGGTTCAGGGTCTGCACCAGAAGAAATATGACGAGAGACTAACAGAGCTTAATATGTATACCCTCGAGGAAAGGAGGGAGAGGGGAGACATGATAGAAACTTTCAAGTACCTCAAGGGAATCAATAAAGTCCAAGAAGGTAGCATCTTTCAGAAAAAGAGGTGTGCAAGAAAAAGGGGGCACAATTTGAAGATGGAGGGGGGATGGCTCAGAGGTAATGTGAGGAAGTACTTTTTCATGGAGAGGGTTGTGGATACATGGAATGGCCTTCCTGAGGAGGTTGTGGAGTCAAAGACAGTGGTGTAATTCAAGCATGCATGGGACAGTCATAAGGCAATTCTAGAGGGTCGGGTTAGGAGGAAGTAGGCTTTGGTTAACTAGGATCTGCAGCTTATCCATTAGGTAGGGAAATGGGCAGACTGGGTGGGCCAAGCAGTCCTTATCTGCCATCAAATTCTATGTTTCAATTTTCTATTCAGGCGAAGTACCATTAACAAAAATTATGTTAGGAAGTCTGCAGTTTCTGTACTGGCATTACTGTAGATTCTGTGACCTGACATTTTTTTGGGGTGGAAGCTGGGGGTCAATAACTATAGTACACAACTGACATAGAGTACTCTACCACAAGGTAGGTCAGTCACCAGTTGATTACAGCCTCTAGAACAAAGCAGATCAGCTAATAAAAAATAAATACTGTTTTCTGATTCCTTCCTAACATATAATGTCATTACATTTTAAATGCAATGCAGCATTCAAAAAATCCGAGGAAACAGCTTTTCAGCATTATATGACAAAATCTTTAGTTAATGTGAATAGTTGCGGTGATCTACTGTGTAATTATATTTGACACAAACCCACTCATCCATGCCCCTGTCAGCACACCTCTTGCATCTGTCTGTTGCAGACCTTCACCTGAGTTTGTCCTTCTCCATGTATTGTGCCCACTCTCAGCCCTCTCAGCGAAGGTGCCATGCTCTGGACACCTGGACCCTGTGTCAAGCCAAGGCAAATTGCTGAAACCCCAAGTGAAGTGTGTTTCTGGTCTTGTCAGCTTTTACTCCAGTCCCTTCCCAGTATCAGGAGGGATTAAATGTTTTTCAGTTATTTAAAATAAATTAGCATGTGATGGATACCTCTTGAGACTCATTCACAGACCTCTTTTTAAAAATCTATTACCAGTCAGTATAAATTATGCTAAGACTACACTGATTTCTATACTGTATATTTACAAATGGAACCAAATTAGAATGAAAGTGCTTTATAAGAGAAACATGCAAAAACAATATATTTAAACAGTAAGTATAAAACTTAACCCTTCCTATAGTGAGATTGCCATAGATAGAGAAGAAGAAAAGTTATAGCCTTTGAAGTTGTTACCCAGTCTTCTTTCCTTTTGTTCCCCACTCTGGAGAGCTAGCACGTAAGACTACATCTAACCGTATCAATCACCATGCGCACTGGCCCTTCAGCCCTTTATGTCTATGTCTGAGCTCTTTGTGTTATTATTAAGCTGCTACAGTCCTGCTTAACCCTTCTATCCTGCCAATCAAATCTTGTTTGACCAATTGCACCATAAAAAACACTTTTGCTGTCTAATACCCCCCCCCACTCAACTTAGGTAAAACTGATTCCCAAACTTTACCAACAATCAACTATGGTGCATTTGGATGCAACATATTTTTCACAGACTCACCCCCACCCCCAGTATCTTGTTACCATGGCTTGGTAAACCTAATTACTTAATGGCCCATAATAAACCTCTGAGATCAGCTTTTTTACAAAATGAGCAGATGACTGTCAGTAAAAATGACCCTTCAACCTTCTACAGTATACAATTTGTACAGAAACCCATTACAGCTGTTGCATTATGACCATCATATATTTCTGTGCCACGGTAATGCCCAGTTTTGCCACATCTCCCCTCCTGAGTCCCATGATGCTCTGTGCAAGAAATCCAGACTGCCATAACATTGGGTTAGCTATCTGACAGGATGAATTCTTTGGCATTGGTGTTTTGCATGCCTTTTCTGTGCTGTACTGTGCATGCATATTGTAGTCCTGCATTGCTAAACCCCAGCGCAATACTTTAGCAGTCTTGTTGCAATGCCAGTGGATTGTGGTCTATTATTGTAGTCATATCAGTGAATTGTGATCTCTGACCACTTTAAATTCTCTGCCATACAAGTATGGTTGGGAGCTTTTGCAATGTGTAGACTATGCTGAGGCATTCCTTTTCACCAGTGGCATATAGTATACAACTTCCCCTTGGTAAGAGTTTTTTTTGTTTATTTACTTAGTTTTTGCTGACAAGGTAAGTGCACTAGGCAAACAAATATCTAGTTTCAGACACTGTTGGACATAAGTTGTAAAATTTTCTCAGAAATCCTTTTGAACAGACTATTACAGCAAATTAATGCATTGGGAAACTTGTCCGAATGCCAAGCAAGCTTTCGGAAAGGCTTTAGTACCTCAGATAATTGCTTTACAATGGCCCGTCTAATAGAGAAGTATGTCTTTCTGAGAAGACAAAAATTATATGTTACCTATATAGACTTCAGTGCAGCTTTTGATAATGTTTCAAGAGATCTATTATGGCAGATTATGCTGCATAAGGGTCTTCAACCAGAACTAATCAGCATAATTAGAGAATGATATCTAAATTCATGGGCCCAAAAAAAGGACTGGTAGACAAGAGCAGTTTTCAGCAAGAATATATACAAACAAGTGAGTCTGTCAAGGCTGTATTATGGCTCCAGTGCTGTTTTGTATCTACATAGAACAACTTTTGCTACAACTATCACATTCTCAGATTGACTCCCCTCTGATTGGTACTTCTCTATGTCCAGCATTAGCTCATGCTGATGATGTGGCCATCTTCACTTTGTCCCAATCTGGTTTACAAAAAATGTTGCACATTCTGAATGAGTAACTGTATGCTCAGTCTCACTGCCTGAAAATAAATGAAAAAAAAAATAGTCAGGTTATGATCTTTGGCTCTAGAGGGTCCCCAAAAACCTGGTAGATTGCGGATAAAAAGACAGAGACAGTATGAACCTATATCTATCTGGGACTTACCTTTTTTAGCAATGGATGCTGGGAGCAGCATAAACTGTCCCAAAGCATTAAGTTAAAACAAACCGCAGGTGCACTACAAAAATTCAATGTTAAACATAGAGGAAACACAGTTAAGCCTCTGCTGAAAGCCATTCAGGCTAAATGTATCTCTCAAGCATTATACCTGGCTGAGATATGGGAATATGGGGACATAAATTATTTAGAAATCTCTCTAAGTAAACTGTTACGTTCAGCTTTAGGGGTGAGTAGCTCGACTCCTGCGCCATTGGTAAGGGCGGAGCTAGGATATCCTGCACTCAAAGCTTTCTCTGTCTCAAGATATTGTGGCTATTGGATAAGTGTCATAAGAAATAACAAAACTAGATTTCCTTATATATGTGTTTACAAAAGAAAAGACTGTGGAAAGTAAGGGGCTGTAAACATTCCATATGGTTGACACATCTTGAGAAGATTCTCAGTTACCATGGTTTGCGGTATCTCCAAAGATAAGCTGATCAGGGTGTATTAATTAGCTTAAAATATAAGCAGTATTGCACAAGAAAATTCAAAATTCCTATAATAAAAGAGATTGTGATTTGATCGCATCTTTGAAAATTGCTCCTTGGGTTGTTAATAATGATGTGAGACATCTGTATCAGACTTATTTGGACATACTGACTGACCTGGTCCTGTGAAAGAGTTATACAAGATACAGACTGGAAGTTTTTTCCAGTAATGTCCTGAGAGCAAGGTTCAGAAAACAATCTAATCTGAAGCTGAAGTACTGTAACTGTAATTACAAAGAAATAGAAGACATTACACAAGTAATGTTTCACTGTACTTGGTATAACCAATCCCAGGCCTATTGGCTGTACCCATTATGGTCGGAAATCAGAACCACAGATGATAATGTTCTTTTAGAACTTATGTTAACAGTACAAGATAAATTAATTAAATTAATTATTAATCAAGTAGCTGGACACTTCAGAGCCATATCAAGCATTAAAAGGAAAATGAGTTAAATATTGGGTACACGCACTGAAGGGATCTGCAGATGATGATGTGAGGATCAAGTATTTATCATTTTATTGTATATTGTAAATTGTGTCATGCTGAATTGTAAATGTATATTTATTGTATTTTATTTTTGTAAAAGTCTGTGACCAAGCAATAAAGATGTTAATACTGACACAGCAGAGGAGATTAAATACAAAATACAGAATATAATACATACATGTGGTTTAGCAATATTTAGGTAGAAACTGTACAATACAGTGAACAATTGTAGGACTAAATACAATGCAGACAGTTGAAGATTATACAAAACAAAGCAATAAAACATATTACCTAGAGTAATACACAATCACTGTACATGACTGCAGAAAAACTCAATACCCTAATAGGTTACAATACTTGAACAAGTAGAACCAACTCATTGACAAGAGGACTTTGTTACCTTATATACTGTAGATGCTCATGGAACCCGCAACGGAATGAGGTGGCCATGAGGCATTGTTTAATTTCAGGCAGGATGGAGTTCCATAATGTGGGGGCAGCAAATGCAATTTTGTCTGTAAATCTGTCTTTATATGTATTGTATCTATGTGTGTATCTAGCTATCTTGTTCTTTTTCTTTTAGTGGACCACCATCTCTGATACTGCTTCTTCTCCACCCTCCCCTCCAGGTAACCCACTGCCCAATGCTTTTTCTAATTACTAAGTGGGCCAGAGTGCCAACCCTGATACCACTTAATTTGTCCCTTCCCCTCCAGGTTGCTCACACCCCCTTATTAATATAATAAAATGATTCCATGTGATAAGAGTGAAGTTTAAATGGCAACTGACATGTGGGCAAGTGCTAAGCACAGAAAACAAAATCAGCATTCAGCACTACACTGACTACAACAAGAGCGACTATAAAAGACCATACCATATATGGGGGACCATATACACATATGTTTTATATGGGGGACTATACCCCCTCACCCCCCAACTAAATATAATCAACTCCAGTGGGGTGGACACTGGGTTAGAGAGGAACACATGAGAGGGGACAGTTCTTGCAGGAGGGACAACAACTTCGGGGGAATGGGAGCTCAGCACAATAAAATAACAGTAAATCACAACGCCAAGAAAATGAAAAAAAAAAAAGAAACCTAAATACAGTCCCGGACCTGGATCCATGTGCTCTGTTGGCAGTGCCTGTAACCACCACGACAGGTGGTGAGCATGGTAGTGGCCTGATCAATTTCCATATTTAGCAGTCACTAACCTCCCTATCCTTTGCTATTCTGTTCTTCCTACCTCACTATTCATACCCCTCACTATCTTTTCATGGTCACTCTTTATGCAGACACGCAAACTTAAGTCACTCATTTTGAGTCACTTGATTTGCTTCACCCATATCACTGGAGACTAATAAAATAATTGCAGACCGGGGTGCCCAGCCTCTATACTACTTCATTCAACCCCTTCCCCTCCAGGACACCCTCCCCAAAAACAAATAGGTGGTGACACCAGGTTGGCCACCCCCAGAGCCGCCAAAGATCATCCTGATACTGGGGTGCCCAATCCCCAATGTTGGCTTCTGCACCCCCATGATAAAGAAAGCTGTCCCCCATTGATAATTTTTTTTATAACCTGAAAAAAAGAAAACAGTCCATTGGTGATATGACCCCCCACCCCAAACCACCCCACCCTGACCCCTACCCTCCCTACACACCAAACTCACCTGAACATGTCCCACAACATAGATCCAGTCTCCAATTGAAGCCACATCTTGCTGCTGGAACTGGTGACTGTAAGATGAGAACATAAGTTAAGTAAAATTTAATGTATTTCAATAGGATTTTAACTTTTACCTATAAATTTGGCATTTTTGAAGAGCTTTACCCTAAATTTTCAACATGGCCTTTTTGGGACTCCACCTCATGAACAAGGGTGGCAGAATTATGCAAATCCATAACAAAAGGTGATTTTGCAGTTTCTACGTGAAATCACCTTTTGGGAAGAATTTGAACATTTTCTCTGCCCTTGTTCATGAGATGGAGTCATAAGAAGACTATGTTAAAAATTTTGGGTAAAAATATTAAAAACAACAAAGCTACGAGTGTACACTGAAATTTTTCAACACACACTCATAACTTCAGTAATTTTCATTATTTTGACCCAAACTTTTCAACATAGCAATTTGTTCACACCACCTCATGAATGTGACAACTGACATTTTTCAAATCCCAGCCAAAATGTGTTGGTGCGGTTGTGGCATGAAATGATGTTTCAGTTGGGATTTGAGAATTTTAACCTACCGGGTTCACGAGAGGTGGGTTAAAAACATGGCTATATTGAAAACTTGAGGTTAAAATATTTAAAAAAACAACAATTTGAGAATACATTCAAATTGTTCTATGCTTGCTCATAAGTTTTGTCATTTTCAATATATTTACACTAAATTTTCAACATAGCCATTTTTTTCATCATCTTATGAATATGACAGCTGTCACTTTTCAAATCCTGGCCAAATCTGGAAACAATTGTATGTTGTTTGTCTTAACTGATGATGGCTGCCTGTGATTGCTTTTGTGGTCTTGTCCTTTTGCTGTTTGTGGGGGTGGGGAGTTAGGGTCGGAAGTCCTAATGCTACCTGTCCCTATTATGGTGGAACACTGAACCCTAACTGGTACAGTAACATAGTTTGTTTGTATGACATATATATATATATACTGTATATATATATATATATATATATATATATATATATATATATACATACATACATATATATTCTTTGCAAAACTTTGTTAATGCATCAGTTAGGGTTGTTTCACACTGACGAAGTGTGGAAATTCCACATTAGGGTTACCACCCACCACCCCACTCCCACACCCCATCCTCAAAACCCTAACTCTGCATTCCCCCAACCTCCTCCCACACACACACATATGCAAGCAAGGCAAGGGCCAAGGCAAGACAAGCCACCAGGGACAAGGAGGATCAGGTAACAGAAGTGACAGACAACTCTGTAAACATTCCAGAAGACAGAGGCATCATCACAGTCCACCAAGTGTATGAGTTCTGCAGCCATCATAGTGGTTTGGGGGTACACAGACATGCGGATGTTATGCACACATAGTGTACTAGAAATTAAGTTTCTGTGAGCCTTGCAACAGTCATTGGATGTTTGTATTTTGTTTTTGATACAGTGAGTTAGTCCTAATAACAAACAGTGGTAATAATATAAGTAATGTCTTGTAGCATAGTTTACAAGAAAGATGTACAAGTAACAGTTGTAACATGCAATGGTAACCATAAGATACTGGTAATCAGTGTTTCCTAATAATGCAACAGCAGAACAATATGTGTTGCTGGTAGCATGCCATCGGAGCAGTATCTCCAAAGTACTGTGTATGTGTCAGGTGTATCTGTGCTGCTACCAGATGCCTGTGTGATAGGGATGATACTTGCAGTGACCCATATGACACATACAAATCAATATTTCATAAATCTGAACAGACTAAGTGTAATTGTATTAGGAAGATACGTCAGCAGTAATGTGTGATCACACTGTGCTAGCAGTATAGAGTTGCTTATACTGTATTTGTTTTTCTACTACTGGAATGTAACAATGAGCTGCCGCACCAGGAAAAGCTATGCTGTGGTCAAGTGAAATCTTAAGGCTGTGTACAATTGAAGACCTTTGCTAAGGCTAAGAACTTAATTCTTTTACAAGGTCACAGTCACTATTTTGAACTCACCAGCTCCAGACTTGCCTCTATTGTGCAGAAAAGTCCTTTATTTGTGCAAATATGCAATAAACAAAATAGGAGAACAATAATAATCCAGAGCGTTTAAAAGCGAGAAACCAAACACACGTCGCAACCCAATTTCCAACTTCCTGGTTGCGTCAAGCGAATCTGTGTTTTACATCATTTCCAAGATACAGGTACTGCAATGCAATGTGAGTGCTAACTCTGAGGGCATAGTAGCGGTCCATGCACATGAAAATGACCAATTGGAACAGTAATTTGCAAATATCTCAGGAATCGTACACGCTAGAAAATAAATTCAAAGTTCAGGCCTTTCAAGCCTTTGTAACCTAGTTCTGTGCAGGGGGACTAAGAAAGTTTGTGACAAAAAGTCTGTATCTGAAACCATTATTGAGATATGGGCCCTGAAAAGTGCAACGGGTGCCACAATGTTATCCTATGGGAAAATTTCCAAACTTTGCAGTGCTGTGTCAATCAATCAATCACTTTATTTAACCAGGCATAGACACCATTGAGCAAGCTCATTTTCAAAGTGGTCCTGGACATTAGTACAATACAATACAATACAATACATAGTCACAGATACAGTAAACTCAATAATGTAAAAACATTGTACAGATAAAGGTCAATATGGCCAGTACATACTGGCCTGGCATGGTTGTGAGCAAATGCAATTCATAATGTTTACAGGAAAAAGAGAAGAGCCAACAATTCCTAGACTGTTGCCAGTTTGATGGTAGTAAACAGGGAAAGGGAAGGTGGAGGAATGGGTGCGTTAGGGGAGAGGATGGGATGAAGAGGGCCAGGATTAGAGACAGTAGGCTAGAAGTGCTGGTTATCCCCTATAGGAAAGAGTATTAAGCGAGATTCTAGTCGTGGAATTTGTGAAAATGCTAATGGCTCAGAGTCATTTAAAACAGTTGCTGTAACTATGGCTGTGTTCATTGGTTCAATACCAAACCACCAAAAGGCACACCTGTAGGACCAGAGCTTTGCACCCTGAAAAGTTCAGGCCAATACCACAATGCACATTGCCACAATGAATGGACAAAGAAAAGCAACCACCGCAATGTTATCCTGTGGGGAAATTTCTGAACTGTGGAAAGCCCTAGGTCAGGGCCTCTTTAATTTTTCTGCTCCGAACCAGTAAAAGGCACATCATGGCACTAGGGTTTCTTACCCTGAAAAAGTCATGCCAATAGCACAATCCACCTTGCCACAATCAAGTGACAAAGAAAAGGAACAGATAGCAAAAATCTCCTATCTTTATAATGGGGATGTGATTGCAATCAAAAAAATATGATTGCGATCATGTTTAAAGTTGCCACAACTGTTTTTGTGGTACAAAAAATGTTGTTGCAACAAAAAATTAAAAAAAATTCAAACACATATTTTCAGGCTAGCTAGCCACAAACTAATGCCATAGGCATGTTCACCAGTGCCCGTTTAGGTAAACCCAATGATCCCTGTGTTCAGAAGTGCAGAATTTTTTGAGTTATAATATTTTTTCTCCATTGCTAACTGAAAACAAGATGGCAGCAGCTCTACAACAGTTTGGCAAGCTCAATCAAAAATTGTGATCGTGATTGTTTTCACAGTGCACTTATAAATGTTCCCATTGACTGTAATGGGAACCAAAAAATGGCATAACTTTTGAACAGAACAAGATTTTTTTACAAACTCTTCAAAATGCACCAGTGCTAGCCAGGACCCATG
Organism: Neoceratodus forsteri; assembly: GCA_016271365.2. Taxonomy (NCBI): domain Eukaryota; kingdom Metazoa; phylum Chordata; order Ceratodontiformes; family Ceratodontidae; genus Neoceratodus; species Neoceratodus forsteri. Next base: position 353,337,950 of record CM028130.1, on the reverse strand, counting down.
CAGCCAACACAATCTGAACCCACTCAAATGCATTCTTCAGTGCATTATGGTTGGACAAAGAAAACAGAATGTTAGGGATTTTTCACTTTTTAAGCGCACTATGATTCCACAACTGTACATCCGATTGACACAAACATTTCCATATCTGGAGATCTATGATAAATCTTTGTACATGCCAAATTTCAGGTAAATCAGAGAAATGGTTCAAACGTTATTAAAGTGCAAAATTTAAGGTTTAACATAGAAATGGCTACACAACCCTAACGATAGTGGCACTACCATGCCACTGTAATATATATTATCTATTCATTGCTAAAAAACTTTGTTAATGCATCAGTTATGGCTGGAGTGACAAGCGTAAGAAATCAGACATTAGGCCCACACCCTACCACCCCACCCTCCACAGATCAACAGTCGATGGGGTGTGCCTTGGGATCATTGGCCCTAACTCTCACCCTATTGCATGTGTAAGAAAGCTGACATGGTATTTTATAGGTGAATGGAGTAAGAGTTCAGTCCCATGACCCCAAGGCACACCCCTTTGACTGTTGGTCCTTGGAGGGTGGGGTTGGGGGTTAGGGTCTCAACCCTAATGCCTCATTTCCCTACATTTCTTGCTTCAACCCTAACTGATGCATTAATGATGTTTTCTGCAATTAATTTCCTTATTTTTTGAGAAAGTGTAATCTTACCCTTATAAGGTAGGATCTCAGTTTTATGGAGCGCAGGGCCCATAATGAACTGTCATCTTCCTGTAGGAGTGCAGGGCCCTCTGGGCCCTGTGCTCCCAGTTTTGCTTAACAAATGGCCAAGCAGTCCCATTACTGCATAATGGTATCCCTATGTAGGAACATAGGTCTCTCTGAACCCCACGCTCCCACCTATCCATAGCTGTAGAGATGTAGCACAGGCCTAGACACATTCCAGGTAACCCTTGTGCTGTAAATAGTGCAATATCTCAGTAACTATAGCAATCTTGGAAAAATTCCATTGCAGTTTCAATGATGCACTGGCATCCTGCACATGTTCTTAAGCTGTGCTTAGCAAAAAATCCATATCTCGAACCGTTTTAGAGATATAGCCACCGAAAGGCACTAGGTTCACCACAATGTTATTTTGTGGAAAATTTATCAACTTCAGAATGCCATAACTGTGGAAAAGATGACAATTTTTACAGTAAAAACCAGCGTAGGTTACATCTGTGGGACAACCCCTTTGTACCCTGCAAATTTCAATCCAAAAGTCCTAACCGTTTCTTTGCTGTGAACTGGCAAAGAAACAGCAACCTTTAAAAATCCTTGTTCATGAGGGGTCAAAATCCTTGCTCGCAAGCTGAATCCTTGTTTGTAAGGTGTAAGTATCCTTGTTTGTGAGAAATCTTGTTTGTGAGATAGGGCCATCTGGCTGTCCCCTCACAAACAAGGATTTTGACACCTCATGAACAAGAATTTCTCATAAACAAGGATTTTGACACCTCACAAACAAGAATTCTGGCACCTCACAAACAAGGATTCCTTTTTATAATCCTTGTATGTGAAGTGTCACAATCCTTGTTTATGAGCCAAATCCTTGTTCATGAGGTGTCAAAATCTTTGTTAGTGAGAAATGCTTGTTTGTGAGATAGGGTCATCTTGTCCTGATCTCACAAACAAGGATTTTGACATCTCATGAACAAATATCAGCTCACGAAAAAGGATTTTGACACCTCATGAACAAGGATCAGAAGTGAGTGGCAAACAAGGATTTAAATATTTTAAAATGTCACCTTTTTGACAAAACTAAAGGAAATCAAAGTCATGGGTTTGTAGAGGGCATCATCCTAAACAAAACCCATACTTTAATGTCCACAGAAGATAGCCCTGGGGCAAGTTACAAGGTTTTGTTTGTCAGTAAAATTGAAAAACAAGATGGAGGCTTGCAAACAAGGAATTTTTTCTCATAAACGAGGAGTTTCTAAATCCTTGTTCATGAGCTGTCAAAATCCTTGTTCATGAGGCAGATCCTTGTTTGCAAAAAATACTGTGCTCAGAACCCTAAATGTCAAAATTGAATAACTTGGGAACAGATTGATATTTTTTGACCAAATCAATGCTGGCTTGTTCCTTTGGGCAACCTCTTTCTATCCTGAAAATGTCAGGCCACACTTTCAAATGATGTGGCCACAGTGTAATTGACAAAAATCAGCAAAACCTGGCAACCCCCTTAAAAAACACTTTTTTTCACTATGCACTGCACAAAAACTTCACAACCAATTGAAAAGAAACTTGACACATCAGGAGATCTAGACCACAGTACAGAGTGTACCACATTTCATGCAAATCTGTTGAACTCTTGCAAATTTATTAAAGTTCAACATTTGGGGTTTAACATTAAACTGCTTACTCAATCCTAACTAGAGTGTTGCTACAGCGCCACTATAAAATATATAATATATATATATATATATATATATACAGTATATATACACACACACACAGTATGGCCCAGATATTCAAAGGGGTTACACCTAGCACAACAGAGTTGCACCGGTGCAACCCCGGAATGCGCCCCAGTGGGATATTCAAAAGGCTGCCAGATGCAGTGCAAATCCCAATGCACTGGGGTGCAATGGTAATGTATGCAGCACAAATGCAGGGGGCATGCCCATGCATATGCAGTACATCCTGATATTCAGCCTGGGATGTGCAGCCTATATGCTGGCACAACCCTGATGTGCACCATATACGGGGGTGCAATGTTGAGCCCGTGAAAAGAAGGAGCAAATCCTGGCCATGCACAGGCAGGCTGCTACATTGCAGAGTGCAACGCAGCACCTGCCAGCCATGGGTGGCCACCTGCCCAGTAGGGACACTGTCCAGTAGTGCACACACACACCCTCCCCATTGCCCAATGTGACCCTCCCCCCAATATGCGCAATTGTGGGATTATGTACAAGCACTAATAACCTGGTGGTCTAGTGTATCCCCCTGTCATGCCTGATGGTGGGCATCAGTGGAATAAACTCCTACCTGATGGTATAGTGGCCCCCCCCATCATGCCTGATCATGGGTATCAGTGAATTAAACACCTATCTGGTGGTCTAGTGGTCCCCCCATCATGCCTGATTGTGGGCATTATTGAATTAAACACCTACCTGGTGGTCTAGTGGTCCCCCCATCATGTCCAAATGTGGACATCAGTAAAGGAAACCCATTGCCTGGTGTTCCAGTGGTCTCCCTCACTTCTCACCAGATCTCGCCACCCAGTTTCCTCCTCAGGTCATCGGTGGGCGGCAGCATTCGCCTGCATATTACCTGCTGCCTGCCGAATGACAGCATACAGTATGTGCTGTATGCCTATTGGTTCACAGTGTGGATCAATGGGCCAGCAGACCATACTGTACTACACAGGCATGAATATGTAAATGAACGTTCATTCATGTTTACTGTGGATCAATAGGCATACAGCACATACTGTACGCTGTCATTTGGCGGGCAGCTGGGTACTATGCAGGTGGGTTGCTGTCACCCACCGATGACTTGGGTGGGAGCTGGGTGGCCAGGGGTCCTCTGAGGGCAGTAGGGGAGGGTGCACCACTGGACCACCAGGTAATGGAATTCCTTTACTGATGCCCATGATTGGGCATGATGGGGGACCACTAGACCACCAGGTAGGTGTTTAATTAACAGATACCCATGATCGGGCATGATGGGGGGCACTAGACCACCAGGTAGGTGTTTACTTCAAAGATAGTGGGGTGCTAGTAGATGGATGGCTATACCACGATGACACTCTGCAAGCTATTTATGAAACACATGTCCTGGGTCTATGGCAGGACCCTGGATTCTCCATGGCCCTTCATTCCTGATTCCTACGTAAGGGCTTTTGGACTTATCTGGCAATGGTTGTTCATTTTCTGTGGCATGCATTGCTTTTGTGGCAGAATGCCATCCTCCCATCAGCTAACCTATAAAGTGATGTCATCGATTACATCACAAGCTGAGTGTAAAGGGGCTTCAGAACAAACAAGAAGGGGTAGGAAACCAGGCACTATGGAAAAAAACTGTGCATGTACATTTATTGAAAAATCATCAAGAACAATGAATTCCATGGCAGTACACATTGCATATTCTATGGCAGAATACAAGTTCTCTGTGAAATTCTGTTAGCACAAAACTGCAGAATTCCAAGGTACTTGGTTCATGTTCACTGTCATAAAGATGGGGGCAGAGCTGGGGAGACACTTGCAATATTGTCTATACATGTACATACTGTAACCCTGCCTGTTTCATGATGGACATTTCTAGAGTGGATGCCACAAGCTCAGGGTCTTGTAAAATCACAACTGCTGTCAAGACTGTACACAAGTGGAGTCACGTGATGCACTCACACTGACGCCATCTATCAGAGCTCCCAGGTAACAAACAAAAATGCAGCTTTTAGCAGATTAATACCAAGTCAATATGCTCCAAAAGATGAAAATTCATTAGCTAAACATGCATAGGAATGAATCCTCGAAAATCAATGAGATGGCCCAGCATGAAACAATACAAATGGACTACCAAGTTAACCCGAATGCGCTTCAACCAGTTCATCAATCCAAGTGCCCAAAACAAGAATCTCCACTCAATTCACCACCAACAGTGGACCTTAACGAGCTCCTCTCAGACAAACTACTAAAACTTGACAAGCTAGATCATCTGGACAAACTTTTTTCTGAACTGGCCAATACAAAGCTGACTCTATATGAAGTAGCCACAGTATCACCCCACCAGAATTACTTTTTTACAGTGAACACCACCACTGTGACAAATCTTGCCAGGTCAAGATTGGTCACTGTGGTGGTCCGCTGTCTGCCGATGCAATGATTCTAGGTGTTGCGTCCCCAGCCCCAAACCAACTCTAACTCAGAGCTAGTTATTCAGAGATGGGGGTGCAGTGGGCACATCCCGCTGCATGGGTGAAGCGGGGGGCTTTATCCTGTCAGGAACAATGCTGACTGTTGGCATTGTTCCCATAACTGTAGGGGGAGTCGACATCGACACCATCGATGTATTGACATGGATCCAGTAGCAACTGATTTGAAAACTATCAAGCCAGCCATGGAGACCCGGCAAACTAGGGTCGCAGATGCAGAGACCAGAATAAGTTATATGGAGGATCAACTATCTAAAGACTACTCAGAGCTGGTTGCCATTAAAAGAAAACTGAATAAGTTGAAGGACAACCTGGAAGGACAAGAAAGCCGCTACTGCAAAAAACAACATTGTGACTGTGGGCATTCCAGAGGGAGCAGAGGGTATGGACCTCATAGGATTCACCCCAAAACTTCTATCCAATGTTGCAGGGCTGCCTCCACAGAACTCTTCATACATACTGGATTTCATGCACAGATCATACCATATGGCCTCCAAGCCTGCTGACAAACTGAGGGTGATCATTGCGAAATGCCAAACATACCTCCTCAAACAGCACATTCAATCTGAGGCAAGGCTAAAAGGAGCACTCTCCTGGAAGGGACAAAAGTTCCCTAACTTTAGTAACGTTACACCTGCAGTGGGACAGAAGCAACTGGTTTATGGGGAAATTAATAAAGCATTGCATAAAGCTCAGATGCCCTTCTGGATGCTTTGCCTGGCACAGTTAATTATCACCACTACTACTGGCAAGCACAAGTTCTGCAACGCTGAAAAAGCCCATAAAGAGCTCCCGGTCCTTCTTCCAGCAGTCTTTGCCACTGCACCCAAGCTTGGGAAGAGTGCTTATAAAACAAAATCATAAAATCAGTGCTTCCAGTGTCCTACAAACTCTGAACAAGCCATCTCAATACATCAGACAACAACCTCCAACAACTGCCCCCAAGTAGGATCCTACTACAGAACCTTTTTGATTTGGACAGTGTGTCCACCCTAATTGCCCCATCCCAAATGACTTACCATATCCAGATTGTGCAGGTCCCTGACTTGAATCACACAATGGCTTTCCTACAACTTGAACAGACGTGTAGATGTCCTAATGCACTGTGTAACCCTGAGGACTCTGGGTGATACCCGGACCTATGTGATAATGGTAAGCCATTAGGGCGACAGCACATAGCTGAAAAAATATTTTGGTGATGTACTCCCTGGCACACAGCAAAATGGTGCTGGGAAATTGGGATTTTCCACTTTATGTGGGGGGCTGAGCCCATCGCACCCCCCTCCGGGGGGCTTTGCCCCTGCATCCCCCCCCACTTAAGGATTCGCAACTCCAGGGGGGTGCATGTTGGGGGAGGTTGTAAACGCAGAAAAATTAAAAATTCAGGCCGGTGCAACAAAACTTACTTGAATCTGGATCCGAACCCAGCACCATTCCCACCCCACCCCAGCTCTGGACCCACCCACCATGCCATGGAAGCAGCTTGGCAGCTTGCCGAGACACCACCCCATACAACCCTCCCACCCCATGCTCAGCATGCTCGCTCCCCCAACACACGTAGGCATGTAGTGACAGGATGTTGTTATTTCACTCACCCCCCCATCCAGTCATCCACCTTCCCAGTCTCCCTGATGACAGGTGCCATGATTGAGTCACCCTTTCCATAGGCTCCCAATCGTGGTCACTTAAGTCACGGAATACCATGGTACACTGACCACAAAATGATGACTGGCACACACATCTGGTTCCCCCACCTCCCAGCGAAATCACCATCCTCTGTGTGACTTCAGTCACCAATTGACTGAGAGTCGCCAACCAAGAAACAACTACTGATGGAGATCAGACAGCCATCACTGCTCCCAAAGCAAGCTCAATACAAGAACTGGTTCTGCTTATTTCCTGAGGCAGCTATCTCCCATGGTCTCAGCTTGGCCCATCACCCCCCCCACACCCTCCAGCAGCAGTCACCTCCTAAACCCTCTCCACTCTCCTGAACACAGCTCAGCAACTTTGAACATCCATACTGCTCCCGTCCCAGACCCGATGCATACATACAAACACAAACATCTGGAGGATGCAGATGGCAAGGACCAGCGCTGAAACCTGGTGGGCCAACAGACGCCACCAGGAGAGCACTCCATACAAGGTAAGGTTGTGGATGGCCCCTTATTCAACAAAAATGTATTGTATTGTTTTATTTGAAGGAGGGATCGGGGGGGGGGTGTTACTGGGGCTCAAGAGTTCCCCACAGAACTTCACTCACTCTTGCCTGGCTATGCCAGGTCCCAGCAATGGGGGCCAAGGTTTTGGGGAAAGGAGTTCAGTTTCAAGGGGAGACAAACAACCACACTTGGTGTGCACTGGCTTCCCCAGAATGACTCTGGAGGAGCCCATGGCAGAATGCATGTCCAGGGGCACAGCCCCACAGTCTTCATAACCCGAACGATTCAAATACAAATATGGTGGTACTTCCTGAGGAGTGAGTACAACCCCGGAGCAAACACTGATTTCCCATGCCCCAAGGCCCACCCAAGCAACAACGGGTTGGGACCCTGGTCGCATCGGAGGTTAAGTGCCCTGGTTGCTGCACCTGGTGCCTATCTATTTAACTCCCCTACTGGGAGATGGACAATGGGCCACCAGCATGAGCAGTCACACACGGCTCTGGCTGTGGCAGCCAGACATTGATCATGTCATGGCGTGGACCATGTGGAACACAACTGCACACCAGACAGTATATCCCACCCGGACCATATGCAACAGGCAGTCACGACTTTCAAGCTCCCCAACCTGGTCAAAATAATCTGGCTCTACAATGCCCTGTAGGAACTATCATGACAAAACAGGCAATATGATCCGGAGCGTCCCTACACAAAATAATTCCTACCAAGGGGGATAGTACCATTGTGGCACCCAGGGAATCAACCAGCTTCCTATGAGGCACTTTAGTCGGCTTGTAGGCTGGTGATGATACCGTTACTGCTGGGAAGGATTCTTAGTATTTATAGTATCACCTAATATCAGGGGATCAGATAGAACTGACCCTATCGGCTCAAACCTTGAGACCCCATTTACTTCCCAGGTACCAATGCCCAGAGTATGTTATCCCACCCATCAACCAGACTATACTGCTCCCACCCATAACCTCTCCTTTATTTGGAGAAGTCTCCTCTGACAGACATCTCCAGCACCATGTTAATGAAGGGGCCTTAGTGAAGCGGAGCAACCCACTGTCCATCCCATCTACTTCCGCCCAACCAGCAAAGCTGAAGGAGATCACCCACCAAAAGCTGCCTTTATTTCTCAGCAGACCACAGAAACGTCACTAGCACAATGTGGCCCCACCCATTGCAATTGGCTGGCCACCTGGCCTAGAACACCACAGGGTTCCACACCTGATTACCACCTGAAACAGACAGTAGGGGCCCTCATACAGCACGGATGGACTTCTACTTGGGGAGCAATTCCTGAACAGCCACAGAACCAACCCAGAGAATGGGAGATGGATCCTCTTACACACAGAAGTGCTGCACACCGATATACCAAACAGACTACCTCCATACAGAAATGGATGGCATCAGTGGGGGGGAGATGCCTGAATGATTACGTACACCCGCTAGATTTGGGTCCCGCTCAGGACTCGCCCAATCAGGTCACTATGTGCACGACACGTATTTCTTCCTATAGGGAGTGTTCTTACTGATACAGTGGGATGAACTGGGGGTGGAGATCCACCCCCCAAAACCAGAAACCAAGCAGCTGAACGTAGTTAGTTACATGACTCTGCATTAACCCTTATGCATCTAAGTGTGACCCATGGACTGAGAGGACAACCATCATGAGAGCCCCTCACGGACCAATTGTTTTGAGGCAAAGTCGACTCTGACAACACCCCCAATGCCAGGGGCGTGGGGAGGTCAGGCCGACCAAGTCTCACTTTGTAAATTTTTGTATATAGTAGTTACTATGTTATGTAGCTTAGCACTGTCTAATTTATGTTATTGTAGTTCACGTTGCCTACTGTTATCCTATCTGTATCTGTCAGAGGTGCCTTTCCGGATGCCGGGTGGCAGGTAGTCCCACAACAGTGTGGCTACACACAGCGCTGCCACACCAATGGACCTAATCCACATGACTACCCCCCTCACCATACCCACGTACTAAGACTCTCCTCGATGAACCCCCAGACTTCATGCCCCAAGGCATCGACACATTATTATGGGTGGCCAATATCTAACCATTATTCCTGCACAACATGGAACATCAAGGGGGCCCAAACCAAAGAAAAAAGGCACCAGGTGCTCAAACACATGAAACACCTCAAAACCCAAATTGCGTTCCTTCAGGAAACACACGCCCCAGCCAAGCTGGCTTTACTTTGGAGGAGGGAATGGGTGGGCCAGGCTTTCATGGCAGAGAACAACAATAAAAGGGCAGGAGTCGCAATCATCATCCTCAGAAACACCAACTTCCAGCTCATAGAAGAAGTTGCGGACCCTGAAGGGAGATATTTAATTGTTACAGACAAACTCGATGGAACAGAAATCTCACTAACAGCTATCTATGGCCTGAACACAGACCATCCTCGATTCTTCTCTGCACTTCTCCCCATACTCAGCTCCCTCTCACACACCCCAGGCATGGTTGCAGAGGATTGGAACCAGGTCCTGGATAACAACCTAGACAAATCTAATTTCAAACAAATGGGTCTCTCACCTTCCCAGCGGGCCCTAGGAGAGTTAGCAAAGTTCATGGGCCTAGTGGACATATGGAGGGTCCTGCACGACTATCTAGAGAATATACATTCCACTCCATCCTGCTCAACTCACATTCAAGGCTGGACTACATCCTAGTCAACAGCAAGATCTTAAAAGTGTCCTCCTCCTGTGCAATTCGAGCCAAAACCATTTTGGATCATAACCCCGTTAACATAATTTTCATGTCCCCACACAGTTTGGAACGCGACAGGGCATGGAGAAGAAACAACTCTCTGCTCAAAGACCAGAACTCTCTAAACAAGATAAAACATGTGACAGGCACATTCTTCGAAGAGAACAGCAGCTCCGTTCCCACCCAGAACTTACTTTGGGGGGCATTTAAATGCACACTACAAGGGGAGTTAATACGACTATCCACCATTAAAAGAAAGAACAGAGAGGCAGAGTGTCAGTCGCTCCTTGGCGAGATCATCAAATTCGAAAGAGTGGTGTCAGGTACCACTGCCTCAACAATTCAACTCAAACTCAACACAACCAGGGCTGAGTACGGTGAGCTCCTCCTGGAACATGCAGAATTCACCATCTTCAGAGCCAAAACCACATATGTAGACCAAGGGGAAAAGGCAGGCAAATTACTAGCGCTCCATTAGAACTGCCAACCATATCCTTCTCATCCACCCTAGAAAGATAGCCTCAGCATCCTGGAGCTTTTATCAAGACCTCTACTCCAACGTAGAAACATAGACTTTGATGGCAGATAAGGACCGTTTGGCCTACCTAGTCTGCCCATTTCCTTACCTATTGGATAAGCTACAGATCCTAGTAAACCCAAAGCTTGTTTCTTCCTACCCCCAACAGAATTGTATTATGTCTGTCCCGTGCATTCTTGAATTTCCCCACTGTTTTTGACCCAATGACCTCCTCAGAAAGGCCGTTTCATGCGTCCACCACCCTGTCTGTGAAAAAATACTTCCTCACACTGCCCCTGAACTGTCCCCCCTCTATCATCAAATTGTGTCTCCTTGTTCTTGCACATCTCTTTTTCTGAAAGATGCTATCCTCTTGGACTTTGTTGATTCCCTTGAGGTACTTGAAAGTTTCTATCAAGTCCCCCCCTTTCCTCAAGGGTATACATTTTAAGATCCTTTAGTCTCTCTTTGCATGGCTTCTGTTGCAGACCTTGCACCATTTTAGTTGCCCTCCTCTGTACTGCCTCCATCCTGTATATGTCCTTGTGGAGATGGGATCTCCAGAACTGCATGCAGTACTCCAGATGGTGTCTCACCAACTGTCTGTACAGAGGGATAACAATTTCCTTCCAATCCCTCCACAATGTCACTTATAAAGACATTAAAAAGGACAGGACCCAGTACAGAACTCTGCAGTACCTCACTAGTAACACCCCTTTCTTCAGAGTGGACTCTGTTTACTATTACCCTCTGTGTTCTGTGTCCTGTTGTCCAGACAATTTTTTTACCCAGGCTACCACCCTGGGGCCACTCCCAGGCTGGCTAAATTGTCTAGGTAGGCTATGTCCACAGCCCCTCCCTGGTCTACTACCTTGGTCACCCAGTCAAAGAAATCTATTAGATTCGTCTGACGTGACCTTCCTGCTGTGAATCCATGTTGCCTTGGGTCCTGTGCCAAGTGATTTCAACATTTAGCCTACCATTGAGGTCAAGCTTAGCAGGTCTGTAGTTTCCTGTCTCTGCTTTTCTCCCACTTTTATGAAGGGGAATCACATCCACTCTCCTCCAGTCCTCAGGTACAACACCATTCTCCCATGATTTGTTAAGAAGGGTAGTCAGTGGTGTTACTAGTTCTCCCCTTAATTCTTTTAGAATTCTGGGGTGAATCCCATCAGGCCACATTGCTTTGTCAATTTTCAGATTTAAGTGTTCTTTCAGAAACCCTTTCTTCTGTGAAAGGACTGGTATTGACCTCCCTATTCAGAGTGCTTATATTAATTTTAATTGGATTAGGTACCTCCCCCTCCTCTTCTTTTGTGACTACTGAGCAGAAGTATTCATTCAGTATCCCTGCTTTTTCACTGTCCCTCTCTGCCCACCCACCCTCCCTTTATTAAGCCTCACTATCCCTTCCTTGGTTCTTTCTTTCTTTGCTCCCTAATGTACCTATAAAGGTTTTATCCCTCTTCTTAACTGAGTTGGCTATCTTTTCCTCAGTTTGGGCCTTTGCTTTTCTGACTGCCTTCCCTGCTTCCTCCTGCTTTAACTGATACCGGTCTCTGTTTTGCTCCATCTGTGTTTCCTTATATCTTCCTGAATGCTATATTTTTCTCCCTAACCTTCCCCACCACCTCTTTTGAGAACCATAGTGGGTTTTTTTTGTTTAATTTTGATTGTTTATTTGCTTCACATAAACTCTTGTTGCCTCTGTGATGGCAGTTTTGATGTTTCCCCATTGTTCATCTACCCCTCCTTCTTGCCTGTTTGCTAGTGCTTTTCTGAGGCACACTCCCGTTTTGACAAAGTCAGCCCTCCTAAAGTCCAGTACCTGTATGGCTTGACTCTGAGGCTGTGTTTATCATGAACTTCACTGTTTGGTGGTAACTTGTTCCCAGATAGCTACCCACTTCTAGATCTGAGATCCTCTCTCCATCCCTATTTGAGAGTACCAGGTCTAAGATTGCTCCCTCCCACCCACTCCAAGGTGATGGTGGCCCCCTAGAAGGATATCCATTCCTTTCTGTAGAAGGTCCATCTCCTCAAGTTACCCACTGAGATCCAAAAGATGTTTGGATCCCCAAAAGCAGAGTTGGAGGTCCACTGAGCCACCTCCTGAGTCCTCCTGGTGCCTGATAAAGTCCCAGATCCAGACGGATTCTCTCCTAATTTCTACAAGGCAGTGGTGGACTCCATCATGGTACCCTTGACCAAGCTGTTGAATGAATCATACAATTTAGACCACCTAGACCCTAACTTACAACAAGCCACCATCACCCTGATCCACAGCTCTGGCAAAGACCCAACCTCCATGGAAAACTACAGACCAATCTCCTTGCTCATCATTGACTTGAAAATCCTAGCAAATGTACCAGTCATTAGGATAGAGGGTGTGGTGGGGAACCTGATCCACCCCCAGCAAGTGGTATTCATGAAGGGGAGACTTGCATCAGACCACTTAAGAAGACTTTAACATATTCTAGTGGCAACCAAATACTTGTATACTCCGGTGGCCCTACTATCCCTAGACATGGAAAAAGCCTTCAACAAGGTCTTCCGGACCTATCTCTTTAAGACCCTCACAGAATTTGGTCTCCCAGACAGCTACACAAAATGGGTCAAATTACTGTACTCCCAACCCTCAGCCAAAATCCGCTGCAACAGGGTCCTTTCGGCTCCCTTCGATCTAAAAGCTGACACAAGACAGGGCTGTCTCATTTCTCCAGATCTCGTTACCTTCTACATTGAACCTTTAACCAGGAGGCTTCTGCTGGATAGTAACATCCAAGGTATACTAGTAGGAGACCATAGATACAACATTTCTACATACACAGATGACACACTGCTTCGCATTTAGAACTCTGACTCCTCCATACCTCCTGCCCTCAGACTGCTGAAGGAATTCAGCAGAATAGCAGGATGCAAGCTCAATATTTCAAAGTCTTGCATCATGCCCTCAATCCCCGACCTTCAAACTGGTGTCCAGTCAGTGTGGGGGGGGGGAGGTTGAGTGGAATCCAACATGTGTGAGCTATTGGGGAATCATCCTTTCCCAAAACACCAAACTCATGCATGACAAGAACCTGGAAGATATAGTCAAAATTATCAAACACGATTTAGTAAGGTGGTCAACCTTCCCCCTTACTTTATGGGCATGCATCAATGTAATCAAAATGAACATCCTACTCAGGGTCCTATACCCCCTGAACATGACAGGCAAACCCTTAACCACAATCTGGTTTGCACAACTGCATTCAACTCTCATCCAATTCCTCTAGAATGACAAAACACAATGAACAGCCTACAATAAGCTTACACATAGCAAAAGCTCTTGAAGACTGCAGCTCCCAGACTTTAAACTCTGCTATCTAGTGGACCATACCACCAAATTCCTCTGGTGGAGAGTTATGGGGAAATTGGCTGAGACAAACCACCACATACTCGAATGGAGACAAATGGAAATAGACCCATGCAGAAAAGCCAGCATTAACACCCAATCACTAACCAACATACCCCCACGTACCCAGCTGGCAGTTCTAAAGAACTCCCTGATCAGGGACTCCAACAAAGTCTGTAGGGCACTCCACTGCCTACTAGGCACCAGCCCATGCCATGATCCACAGCAACCATTCTCCAGCAACCCTAACTTCACAATCCAAAAAGCCCCAGTCCCCCCCAACTTCCTGAAACATAACAGTATCCAAAACCTACACCACCTCATGAACAGCAACAGACTCATTACCTACAGGAAGCTGCAACTACAAAAGGCCCCACTTAACATCCCAATCTTTCCCTTTCTACAGCTGCAACACATGCTGATGGTGACCCTAGGTCCCAAACCATGGAATGTTGAGAATTTCCAAAAGCTGGACCAACTAGTGGAGCTGGCCAAGAAACATCATGCTCTCTCCCTCATACATAAAAAATGTGTCACCTTCGCAATCGACTCCAATTCGGACAAATGCTCATACTGGCAATTGGAATTCAAGAAGTTTGATGCACCAGAGAACTGGAAGACGCTCTGGAAAAATACATTCACACTACTAAAATTGGACAATATCCACCTAATGCAATTTAACATCAACCACAATCTATACTACACTCCAACTAAACTATACAAGATGGGGAAATTAGAGATGGAGACCTGTTCTTACTGTAAATGAAGCAGAGGAACCCTTAAACACATCCTATGGGACTGTCCTAAGCCAAATCCTTATGGGACTCAATCTTCAGAAACCTTGACCTGTTGTTGGGCCTAGAACTTGCCATCACCCTCAGGTGCTACTTACTAGGGCTGGACCTGGATCATCTCATGGGGGTCAGGAAATTCCACATAGCCCTTATCGCCGTGATTTACCAAAAACTCATCCTAAGACATTGGATGGACGATGGCATCCCCACGTACATGGAATGGCACAACATGACACTAGATGCCCTGGTAGCACATAAGTACATCAACATTTGTACAGCGAACACCACCACAGCGACAAATCTCACCAGGTCACTGTGGTGGCCCACTGTATGCCGATATCATGACTCCCAGTGTTTCGCCCCCACCCTGAACCAACTCCAACTCAGAGTTGGTTAATTAGATATGGGGTGGTGCTGGGGGCACAGTTCCCTGCATGGATGGGTCACCCCCCCACAAAAAAAACACTTTTCCCTATGGGAACACTGTCGACAGTCGCCATTGTTCCCATCAATATCAGGGGTTTTGACAACATCGTTGTCAATATACTGATGTGGAACCAGATGCTCTCCACATAAAGAAGATGATCCACCACATATGCCATGCCCCTGGGGTATACCACACCAGATGGGCCACACTCAAGGTCCTCCTCATAGCGTCCCAACCTGCCCACACCAGAGCGCCCATGTACCCAGCATCGGGAAAGACAAATCCCCCACTGCATGACCTCCCCACATTTAACTGTAACTACTACTATAACTACTGTTACTGTTTTCTTTTGTCTTATATGTTTTTGTTGTAAGTGTATTGTGTAATTGCATTATATCTCAATAAAGTACACTATTTGAAAAAAAAAGACTGCACACAAGTAGTGTATCTAGTGTGTAGCTGCATGGCACATACACATGCAGTACTGTGACTGCCAGGGCACATCATGCCATTTGGCTGGCATAGCAGTGTTATTATAACACAATAGGTGTCAGCGTGACTCAGTTGGTAGCACATCTTCGTCTTTGTCAGGAGGTTGCTGGTTCTAGTCCTACACCAGGAGTGGGCTCATACAATAAACTTAGGCACCCAAGTGAAGTACTGAGGGAATGCTGTACTCTCAGGGTGTGCTGTTTTTCAGATGAAATATTAAACAAAGTTCCTGTCTGTCTTTCTTGGTGGTCATTCAGGTGCACATTAAAGAACTCATGGCACTATCTGAAAAGAGTAGAGGGGATACCACCAGTGCCATAGCCAAATTTCCCTCTCCACTAAAAATACCACATTCAGCTCAATCTGGTTCAGTTTGGCTGGTTTGCACCTGTATTTGCATCCCCCCTCCCAAGACAAGGCTAAAAATAGGCAATATCACCTAGCCCTCCTTTCCCAGTCAACAAAATCCTACTTTATAAATAAAATAAATAAATAGGGGCAGAGTGTGTCATTCAGTGATGTGGTGCCATGGGATTTGGGTCAACTACCATGTAACATATGAACTATACTGTCATGTGTGCCGTGCTAACATGAACTGTACATATTGCGGGAATGATGTACCTACACAATGGTGTGCTGACAGTGTGCAGGTGTGGGTGAGCTTGACACTTTCCACCTAAAGGTGGTGCTGACTCATGTTAGGCATCCCCATTGGCATGTACTGTGCCTTTATGCCAGGACTAATTGAAGTGCCTAATTGTACAGATTCCAGATCTACAGGTTTCTTCATGCCAGGCTGTGGCTTTACTGTAGGACCTTTGCCTGTAATGTCTGCTGCAAGATTTTTAGTTGACAAGGCTGTATTGCTCCATGCAATGTATCCCATACCCTTATATGTTGGGATCAAGAAATATTTGGTGGGCAAATTGTGCATTCTATATATATAGCCTCATTACATTCTGTGCAACTCAACACCACCCTACATGCATGTTGGCCTAACCCAAAACCTTAGTAGATATGGTGATAAGTGCAGTTACTATACATTGCTTAGCTTTGCACACCATTTATGCGTCATTATTGTGTATCTCATTAAACTTTATTGATTGGACCCTTACTGATTTACAATACTCTTGCAGAAAGAATGTTGCTTTAACTGATTCACTATCAGATGGGAAAGTGTTGCAAATGAATAAACAGAAGAAATTAGATTTTGAACAACTAAAAAAAACTTTTGTATAATGTTCTGAGTGATTTCAGTATGCCTTCCCATATCTAAATAAAAGCGTACTTGTCTATCATTCCAGTTGCAGTTTTCTTGTTTGTGTGACACTTTGCTTGGCTAGAGGTAATTTAATTTAATCAAAATTCTGTCTGTAAGAGAAATGTTAAGGTACTTGGACAATTTGTAGTATTGTATATGTGATGTTGTACAGTAAATGTGACACACTTTTGATGTCCTACTGTATACTTGAATCCTACATGTGCAGAACACAAAGCTACCTACTGTACATATGGGTCAATGTCGAAGCTAGATTACTGATCACATCTTTAGTCAGCACTGCACATGTTCTTGTAACAGACAAACACCTGATAATAATTTTCTTAGAAAAAGGGAACATGGGTGCATGCTAACTTCTGTGGGTGGAGGAGTGACATGCTTTGATCATTAGCACAAGGTGCCAGGTGGTTAATTGACTGTGTTTTTGTACAGTAAAACACCACAAGAAACACACAGTGAGAAATGAAGTGAAACAGCATCCACCCCTGCAATGCAGGGCCAGGATGATTTAAGTCCACAAATCCCCTAGGTGGTTGCTAAAAACATGATTTAGGTCCCAGATTAAAAGTGATTTTATAAAGACTTTAATGGAAGCCCTTTAAAAAATGCTGACTTCCTACAAGCTTGTTTTTCCCAGTGGCATCTGTCCCTGAGTGATGAGCTCTGCCAAACTGCTTAAGGATGTGCACTGTGCTGTACTGACATTAATAAAAATGTGTAACAGTTTAGGTCATGCCTGACATTTTATAGCTCTTCATTTTACTAACCAGCTTTAGGCTGGTCTCTTTTCTGTTTTATTTGTATCCCAGACATCCCCAAATGTTTGTGCCCTCACATCCGAGTCGAAATGGTGATCTAATCTGGAGATTTTTAGATCTGATTCTCCGTTCTCACCTGCAATGGGTGGAGGCACAAAATGGGTAGAACCCCATCCCTTTTCAACAGACATCCTATGCAAATTGTAAATACAGATATTACAGGGTTCAAATGGGATTTGCACACACTAACAGGCTGAACGGTATGTGGAATTGGGTTGCAGCATTGCATTATGCCAGGCAAGTGTTGAAATGGCATATTAAAGGAAGTTGATGTAGTGTACAAATAGCACATCATCCAGAAGAGTCCACTTCCATAACCACTCATTTTGCTTTGATCCCAAACAAGTGATCATTCCCACCCGCCCTCTTTCTTGGCCTCATGACTAGTCACTGGGTGGTTCAGTGGATCCCTCTTCCGCTCCATCAGCTGATGTACATTCACAGCAGTCCTACTGTAGCTCTAGTTTGCCACTGTATCTGCTTGGCCTCTGGAGCTCCCTTCCCAACTCCAGACCCATGTGTCTGTACACTGCAACTGTATCTTACTACTCCTGTACAATGAATGGACATCCATGTTATTGGAGACCTGTCAGATTCTACACTAACCTCCCACAGGATGTATACAATATATGCATCCCTAAAATATGAGTGGGCATTTTGGGCCAATGGTTTTATGTAGCCATCCAGAAATTGGGCCAAAGCTACTGTAATTGAAAAAAGCCACAACTAGCTACTATTGGCCGGGCTGGTGGATCCCAAAGATTTTTGTGGCTTTTCAGTAGGTTTTAATCAGTGACTCACACAGCTGATGTCAAGCCTTCAGAAAGCAATTGTTTGGCACAAAAATGTTTGGCCATTGTTGAGGAATGCACCAGAGTTGCCTGCTGTTTTTACTTTATAAAGTAAAGATCTTCACACTGCAATGCAACTTTGTGGTTTCTATGAGGGTTTTGGATCTGTTGAGCCAAGCTGTTTGTGAGTATTACTTTTAGATTGTGCTGTTGGTCCCAGGACATTGCTGCCTTAGCTATCTGTGTGTTTCCCTAGTAACTGTATCCTGTTACAGCCTGCTTTTCCCAGGCAGTGACCTGTGGGGGTTGCAGGAAGACAAAACTGCCCTTACCAAATAAAGGTAAGAACTTAGTAAGTATTTTAACTGGTAAACATGCAAGGATATATGCTGATATATGCAAGCTACATGCAAGTTTTTCTGTAAGAATTATAAGGAAGGAATATATAATGATTGTGACATTTTCCTTGCATGAAAAATTCATGCAAGAAAAAAATCCTCGCTAATATCATGAGACACAAGAAAAATTGTGGGTGGCGTTACTGCACTACAGTATTGGTATTACATCCTGATGTGGCACTAGACCCTGTGACCTTCTGGATCTAGAGAAGGATATACAACCTACAGAGCCACTGACATCAAGCTGCTCAAGAGTCTTGCATAAATGTACATAAACAGATGCACAAGCAATAATCTTGATACATTCTTACAGATTTCTTGTATTTTTAAAAATAAATTTATTCATTATTTATTTATTGAATTTTGGTAACTGGGTGAGCCCACAGAGATATTACAGTCCTTTTTTCAGGGGTGACCTGGGAAGAGTAGTACATACAAAATGCAGGGCACTTTACAGAGAAAGGGCAAGATACATTGGATTGAGTTACAACAAATTCCAGGACAACTGGGTAACAAAATATATACATCACCTATGTTATATAATAACAGAGTAGGCTAATACAGTAGACAAATTTGCATAAGTAATGGCTGAAACAGAGAGAGCATACAAGACAGTGCAGAGCAAGCAGCAGCATTGACTAAGGTAAGGGATTAGGATAGTATTGACTTCATTCGAGGAAGGGTAACTTCCAAAAGATAGGATAGAAGAGCCATGTCTACATGTTTACATTAAGCTACCAATATTTTGATCTGAATGCACAAGACCACTCTTTCAACTCTTAGAGTGGTATCCACATCAGTTTTAATATACATCTGAGGTCATAATACAGTACTCTACTTGTGGTAGTGCAGTCAGTAACTTGATTTATTATGATGGTGCTATAGAGGGAAAGAAATTCAAGTGGGGAATAAGAAACAGAGTAGCTAAACTTTAAGGAATTAAGACCCTGTTTTCATATAAATTTCCTCAGTAATAAAAGGAAGGCAAACTCTAAGAAAGATACATGTAATATTAGCCAGAGTGCCTAAACAGTACATTAAAAAGTTTTTACTGAGGTTGATGCAGTTATTTACAGCTTAGATTATACCTAATGGTTTGTACCAGTACTATGAAGGCACGTAACATAGAAACATAGAGGTTGACGGCAGATAAGGACCACAAGGCCCATCCAGTCTGCCCATTTCTTTTTCTACCTTATAAATGTACCATCAGCCTTTGCTCTGTCAGTGGCCTATCTATTCATACTCATCTGTCTTGCTCCCTTATGCCTATCCCATTCCTGTTTGAAGCCCTGCACTGTATTCATAGCCACCATTTCCTGAGGTAGGCCATTCCATGCATCCACCACTCTTTCTGTGAAAAAGAATTTCCTCACATTCCCCCTTAATCAGCCTCCCTCTAATCTCATGTTGTGTCCTCTTGTCCTGCTATTTTTCTTATATTTAAACATGTTAGACTCTTTCACCTTGTTAGTGACCTTAAGGTGTTTGAATGTTTCGATCATATTACCTCTCTCCCTCCTTTGCTCAAGGGTATACATATTGAGCTCTGTTAATCTGTCCTCATATGCCTTCTGATGCAGTCCCTACACCATTTTGGTTGCCCTTCTCTGGACTGCCTCAGTTTGGTTAATGTCCTTCTGAAGGTGTGGCCTCCAGTACTGCATGCAGTACTCCAGATGGGGCCTAATCAGTGTCTTGTAAAGAGGGATTATTACCTCTCTCTTACGACTTGTGATACCCCTACTAATACACCCTAAGATCCCCCTAGCCTTACCTATCACTTTAGAGGTCTGCTCGGATGATTTCAGGTCATCAGTGATGATGATGCCCAAGTCTCTTTCTTCCTTTGTGACTGCCAGCAACTCCCCTCCCAGCCTATAGGTGGCTTCAGGGTTTCTCTTCCCTATGTGCATGATCTAGCACTTCTTTGCATTAAATCCCAGTTGCCACTCTTCTGACCATTTTACTAGTTTATCCAGCTCTATTCTCATTCTGCCCACTCCAGCTGGATCATCTACTCTGTTGCAGATCTTGGTGTCATCTGCAAACAGACAAGCCTTACCCTCTAGTCCATCTGCAATGTCACTAACGAAGGTATTGAAGAGGACTGGCCCCAGGACTGATCCCTGAGGTACCCCACTTGTGACTTGCATCTCTTCTGATGGTATACCATTTATCACCACTCTCTGTTTTCTGTCTGTCAACCAGTTTGCCACCCAGTTGACCAACTTCTGACCCACCCCGAGCCTACCCAGCTTATTTATCAATCTTTTATGTGGAACAGTGTTGAAAGCTTTGTTGAAGTCAAGTTAGGCGACATCAACTACTCCCCCTTGGTCCTTCACTCTGGTTACCCAGTCAAAGAAATCTATGAGATTAGTTTGACAGGACCTAACTTTTGTAAACCCATGCTGTCTTGGATCCTGTGCCCCTATGGATTCCAGGTGTTGTACTATCCTTTCCTTAAGGACTGTCTCCATAATCTTGCCCACTACTGAGGTAAGACTGACTGGTCTGTAGTTCCTTGCCTCTCTCTGCTACCACTCCTGTGGAGCGGGATCACATGAGCCCTTCTTCAGTCTTCTGGGACCTCTCCTGTGCTCAGATACTCACTAAACAGTTCTGCTAATGGCTCTGCTAGTTCCACCCTTAGCTCCTTAAGTACCCTGGGATGTATGCCATCAGGTCCCATTGCCTTGTCCACCCTGAGCTTAGCGAGCTCCTGTAGGACCCTTTCTTTTGTGAAGGTAGTAGTGTATTCTTACCTGTAGGTATACAAAGTAGAACAATCACCCTTACACAATATATTTGCGTGTCTCTTGAGCAATGTAAGCACAGGGCTTTTTTCTTGCACTATTCTTAGAAACATGTATGCATGTTTGCAAGAACAATGCAAAGAAAAAATCCTGGGCTCAATTCACAGAGTGCTGTGAATGCTGCAAGCCCTGGGTGCATTGAACTTTTGCCTAGAGATGGGTGAAGTGGCCCCAATTCACTCCGCAAAGTGATTCGCGGAGTGAAGGTGAATTAGCGGAGTGCTCTGCAACGCGAAGCAGAGTACTTCACGTTATAATGGGTAATGCGAAGTCCAGTGAAAACAATGACTTCACATTACTGCGCCTTCCCAAACCACTACTCCACCAATTCTTAAGTTGAAGTACATTGAAAGCAATGTACTTCTCCTCACCTCACCTTGTTTTTAAGCTACAAAGGAAAATTTTGCAGTGATTCATGGGATTTCAGGTCACATGGGCTCTAGATTTTTCTGCACAGTCTCAGTTCAGGGTAGTGTGTGTAGGAAGCTGTAGGAGACAGTCTGCTCTGAGAGCTCTCTGTGATTCAACCCTTCTAAAAACTGTTAAAAAGAGCCTTTTTGAGTCTTTTTTTTTTGCAGAAACTTTAGTTCATTGATTGTAGGAAACCCGTCTGTGTTCATATCATCGAGTGTTTATTGTTTGTGTGTGGATTTTGAAAGTTAATATACAACATTCAGTCTGTGTACTGAGAGACAGTGGAAGTGTGCTTTGGGGGAGGGGCATATCTGTGTTGTAGGTAGATTAACTTGGAGAAAAAGACAGTTCTTTCTGTTTTGGTGATATTTTTCTGATAACTGTTAACGTACACACAGTAATATTTTCAATAATTCTTGCCTTTTTTTTGCTGATTGTTATGGTGCATCAGTGCATAATTTTAGTTTGTTTAAAATATGTGGTTATACTACTGAAGTTTTCAATTTGCTATGCATTACTTAGTGTGTGTGTGTGTGTGAGTATGTGTGTGAAGCATATCATCAAATCAGACACCTTTTATTGTGCCACATAGTAATTTCAGCAATGTGAACCTGCTATCCATTGCAGCTGTGTGTTTTTTGTACTTCTTTGTGGTATCTTTACTGGTACTGGTACTAGTGACTGTTACTGCAGCAGTGCAGTACACTGCCCCCCACCATGGCCCGCCCCAACCGGCAAAGGTATTCTTTTCCAGATTTGAATTTCTGATGATAAACACTGGTTAGGTGTTGTGCCTTTGTGTCTGCATCTCTCCAGTGTGCAGTACAGTCTTAATCTGTCTGTGCATTTGCATCTCTTTAGGGCCCAATCTCCATCTGTAACTTAAGTCACAGTTGTTTTTTTGGCTTCCCTTCAGAGTTCTGGACAGGTGTGGTGCATAATTCTGCATGAACATTGTACACATTAATATGCATTTTTAAGTCAGGACCATCATCACGAGTCACTCATGATACAAATCATGTTCTTCATCATCACTGTCACAAACGCAGTCACAAATCACGATTCACAATCACGTCATGAATCATAACATTAATTTTTTTACTACTTACTTGGATGTATTGTAAGCCTGTTTTGTAGTATATCGCCAGGTTTCACCACCCGGCCGTTGTACTGTACTCATTAATATGTGTTTTTAAGTCGGGGAGTTTTAAGCTACAGCTCATTGGGGAAGTATAGCTGTAGGCATTCACGTTCCCAATACAGTTTCAGATTGATTATCTCACACCATCGACACCGAATCACGTTCTTCATTATCACAGCCACAAATGCAGTCGCAAATCATGATTCATGTCATGAATCATAACATACATTTTTTTTCTAGTTACTTGGGTGTATTGTAAGCCTGTTGTGTAGTATTCTTCCAGGCTTCACCACCCCACCATTGTCCTCACTGATACATGTTTTTAGGTCGGGGAGTTTTAAGCTACAGCTCATCGGGAAAGTACAGCCATAGGCATTCATGTTCCCAATGCAGTTTCATGTTGGTTATCTCACACTATCGACACCAAATCACGTTCTTCATTATCACAGTCACAAATCACGATTTACGATCATGTCATGAATCGCAACATTCATTTTTTTTTCTAGTTACTTGGATATATTGTAAGCCTGTTTTGTAGTATCTCTCCAGGCTTCACCACCCCACCATTGTACTCATTAATTCGTGTTTTTAAGTTGGGGAGTTTTGTGCTGCAGCTTATTGGGGAAGTATAGTCGTAGGCATTTGCGTTCCTTCCTGTACAGCATGTGAGTTACAGTACTACAAGTATTGGTGGACGAAGTGGCCCCAATTCGCTCCATGAAGTGATTCTTGGAGTAACATGGAACCCGCCGAGTACTCCACAATGTGAAGCGGAGTACTTTGCTTCATAATGAGGAAAGCAAAGTCCATTGAAACCAATGACTTTGCATTATTCCACCTTCCCCAAACCACTTCTCCACCAATTTTAAGGTGAAGTACATTAAAATCAATATAATTCGCCTCACTTCACCTTGCAATTGAGCTCCAAATGAAATTCTGCAGTGATTCATGGGATTGCAAGCCACATGAGCTCTAGATTGGTTCTGCACAGCCTCAGTTCTGGCCTGGGTAGAATGTGTGTAGTGGTGACTGGAGACAGTTTGCTCTCAGAGCTCTGTGATTCAAAACCTCTAAAAGCTGTTTAAAATGCCTTTTTAAGGCTTTTTTTTTTTTTGCTCAAAATTTACTACATCAATTGTAGGAAACCCTTTGTGCTCATATCATCGAGTGATTATTGTTGTATGTGGATTTTGAATGTTAATTTAGAACAGTCAATCTGTGTACTGTGACGTGTCCTTTGGGGGAGGAGCGTATTTACGGTGTAGGTACATTAACTGGGAGAAAAAGGCAGTCTTTCTGTTTTGGTTACATTTTACTTGTATAACTATGTTAATGTACACACAGTAATATTTTCAGCAATTCTTTACATTTTTTTGCTGATTGTTGTGGTGCAGCAGTGTATAATCTGTCTGTTTAAAACATTTGGTTATATTAATAAAGGTTTTCAATTTGCTGCACATTACCTGTAGTATGTGTGAGAGCGTGTGTGTGTGCAATGAGTGCCATTAAATCAGACACCTTTTATTGTGCCATAAAGTAATTGTAGCAGTGTGAATCTACTATCCACCGCACCTACATGAATTTTGTGTACTGCTTTGTGGTATCTTTACTGGTAGTGGATTGTTACTGCTGTGCACTAATCCGCCAACTGGCAAAATGTATTCCTTTTCAGATTTGGATTTGTGACTTGTGTGCACTAGTTAGGTGTTGTTGTGCCTTTCCGTATGCATCCCTTGAGTGCGCAGCACAATCTTAATCTGTCTGTGCATTTGCAGTGCACCATTAATTCTGGAGGCTGCATTTCTTGTTACGCTCTCATTTCACTTCGTCAGCACTGGTGAATTTTCTGGACACAAGACAGTAGCATTTCATCAGCACTGGGGAATTTTCTAGACACAAGACAGTAGCATTTGGGGATGCACATTAATTCCTGTGACTTTGTGTGTGACCACTGCACTCATGACTGAGTGCACCATTAATTCTGGGAGACTTTGCATTTCTTGTTATGCTCTCATTTCACTTTGTCAGCACTGGGGAGTTTTCTGGACACAAGACAGTAGCACTTTGGGGATGCACATTAATTCTGGTGACTGTGTGGGTGGGGTGCAGCCAATATTGTTGTCACTCAACCTAACTTCACATTTAAAGTGGAATGACAATGCGAAGTAATAATAACAAGGCAAAGTGAGCCTTTCCTATGGGGCACTCCATGTAGCATAGCACCAACTCGAAGTGGCCACTTCGTGTTTATTTCGCTGGTGGATTTTAAATTCACTGCATCTCCACTTATGGCACATGGTGCTTGTGGCAGTCCCATGGCTGGTAATCTAGACTATCAATCCATGCTCCAATTGTCACAAGTTAGACCAGCTTTTTCTGGTCTCGCTTGTTGCAATCTCAGGTACCCTTTTTATGGGGCTTGCACCAAATATTTGGAACAAGCTGCTGTAAATCAGGAAAAATGTTGTAAATTAGAATCGGGCACAGTGTGCAACAGATTTGTTGATGCAGCTATGCCATCAAACAGGTTTGATGCAGGGCTTGACGCAGCCCTGCATCACCCTTCCTGAATCTGACCCCAAATAAGTCAAGAAACACACAAGTATAATTATTTTGTACCACACTGCATTTTAAACTTGCAAATGTCTTGACTAGTGTTAAAATATGTATTGTGATCTTTCAAAAACCTTGTGTATATTTGCAATGAACTTGTATTTATTCATGCTAGAAAAAAAACAGTTTGTGTATCTGGTAAAATTGTCGCGCAGTCATGCAAATCACTTACAGTAATATTGACACTAAGTACCTTTTCCTATGTTATTCATACAAATCATGCAAGATCAGTTATAAACCCTAATTTATTTTTTCAGCAAGGATGGTGAAGGCTGCCATGCTTGGGGGTGGCACAGCTATATATTTGTGTGGTAATGCCTGTCCCCTTTGACGCACTGTTGTGACTATTTTTGAAGAGGTTTCCACCTTCTTTATCCATGGCTTAATGGGATTGAAAGGTTGTCAGTGGTGCTAAGTGCTCACAATGACAACACAGCACCATCCTCTAACAGTTCATTTATTTATATAGTTTTTGTTTATCTGGTAAGTACACTAGACAACAAGGGTAGATATTGAAAAATGGGCAAATGTGGGGAGCAAAGGTTTGCATTGTGTTTGTGCCCATTCCTGACAAGGAAGTTGTTATATTCAGTCAGATAGCAGACTGGTGCTATTAGACTGAATATCAGCCCATATCAATGTGGTGATAAGTCACTTTGCACTGCCCTGACATGGACCTGGGCTATAACTAGCCTATAGGGAATTGTGCCCCCAGACTAGATAGTGCTGGGAGCCACGGCACAATAATCATCTGCAAAATCAAATTAGCCTAGTGGGCATGCAAGGTGCTAAGGGGACATTAGCTTGGCTATTGTGGTCTCATTTGCATTGGAAGCGGTGGCCCAGTTGCACCCTCCTGACATCAGAACTGCTGATGGAGCAAGATGGCAGCCACACTGGGCTGCTGCCTGCAGGATCTCCAGCACAGAGCAATCTTACTGCTGCTGACTCTACTTGCACCCTACTCATTTAATTGAAAATTTATAGAGAGCTAATTTGGAATGTTCTGCACTTGTGGTAGTTTTTCTTCGTGACCCAAGACCCAAAGTGTAGCTTTTATGCTGTTTTAGCTAGGTTTTAGGTTTAGGGATGATAGTTATAGGCAGGGCTGGTCAGTGATTTAGAATGGGAGCAAAGTTTTTTATTTTTAGAGAGGGCATTTCCACTGACCCCAGATCGCACTCTTACCTTTGTGAGGTGGATCTTTTCAAGATTGCAGGGGCCAGATGATCGGTGATCACCAGTTTTTTGGAGTGACTACCAAATGAACCGAGCAACCGACAACCTCTGGAGCCACATGCTGGATTCGGTGTGCCAGCTGGATGCTGGAGGTGCCCTTTTCCACGAAGTGGCCAACATTGTTGAGCCTGCCCCAACTCCCGGGCAGACTGCCTTCCAGACTGTGTATCTCCAATGGCTAAACATTGGAACTAGAAGATCTAGTTCATTTATGAGGTGCTCTTCATCCACCAGCGGAGGGGCCGACAATAGTATTCTGGACAGTTTTCCAGCCAGGGACTCTTTCGGGTAGATGCAGATGCCAGGACAACAGGAACAGTGGCATCTGTGGTCTTGATCCCTGAATTACCTGCGGATTTAATCTGCTGAAGAAGATTGTGTGGAACTGACCATGGGGTGTTGTATCCGCTCAGCTGGCTTATTCCATCGGGCTCGTGCCTGGACTTTCGCTTCCCCTGAGTGGGGACTGTACTGACTATCCTGGTGGAGGTTGCCTCTGATTCACTGGAGAGGCCATCCTGCCCAGAAGAGGAGACTGGCTACTAAGTGCAGGCCTTGCCAGTCAGAGAGGCACTGGCTTGCACTATAGGTCAGGTAAGCTGTTTAATTATTCCAGCTGGTGTGCCCCTACTGCCAGAATGAGTGATAGAAGCTCCGGTTGGACTTTGGGTGGATTCCCCTTGACTGTATTCCTCCTCAGTTGTCCTCTGCATCCCTTATCAATCTTCCCAGTAGTGACTAGGGTCAGTGAGAGGGCCCCTGGTCACCTAACCTCTGGGCTGGGAACCTGACTGTCTCACTGCAATTAATTTCATCTTTACGTTATTGGTACTGGACCTGCCCCCTGGGGCATCATTTTGTTGATCTGCAGCATGGATACTGCTCTCTGGAAAATTGAAACCAAGACTGCTGTTTAGTCATTTGAATTGTGAGGGGTGGTTGGGGGGTTGTGTGGGAGAGTGGGGTGAGGTATTTTAACTGTCTTGAGTGGTGTGTGAGGTATGTGCTGTGGTTGGTAGTGCATGGTTAAGATTTCTGTGCAAACTAGTGTGCATGTGAGTGGGTGAGAGGCATCATTGATTGGATGTGAGTGTTTTTACTGATAATATTGTCAGTAAGTACTACTAGCATTAGCAGTACTGTTGAGAATTTTGATAGGTGACTGGATCAGTTGTTTGGGATGTGCAAAGGGCAGAGGCTGGTTCAAATCACCAATGAGGCATACCAGCTGCTTGACCTGCGGCCCTTCACCAAACTTCTTATACCAGCTATGACTGCACTTGACTGTTGGCAGGCCGGGATTAGGAGTTGCCACATTGGTCAGCTGTGGAGGGGTGCCGTAGGTGTAATGGAGGAGAGCAGGATAGAGGTGGTTAGGTGTAGGAGGTGTCCTGGGGTTAGACGGAACCTTGAGAGAGGCCTGATGTGTTTGGACCCCATCCCAAGAGATCCCACCAATCTGAGTGGGCAAGCAGCCAGAGGAGCTGCAGTGCCTCCTAGTCCCCTTAGGGCAGTGCTTTGCAATGCCAACTCAATCAGGAATAAGACCACAATTATAGCAGACTTAATTTACCCGGTTACCAAAAACTTAAATAAAAAAATTAAAAAAAATTGCAATGGTCGATCTGGCTTGCATTATGGAAACCTGGGTGGGTGACGATGCTGGGCCAGTTTTGGAGGCTGCCGTCCCAGGTATTCTGTAGTGCACTGCCCTAGGGTGGAACTCTGGGGCAGAGGAGTGGCCATCTGCTTTAGATCTGACTTTGGGTTCAGTGTACACCATCTGGGAACCACCAGGTCCTTTGAATGTGTGGCCATACTTGGGGGTTTGGGTGCAGACTGCAGGATTCTCCTGATTGACCATCTCCGTGGTGCGGCAAGAGAATTTCTGCAGGAGATGGTGGATTTCATCATCGACAAAACACTGGGGCCCCCAGATGTTTAGAATTGGGTGACTTCAGTGTTTGGGCCGACAATGAATCCTCCAGGCTTGGGACCAACCTCCTCCAGATGATGTCATCGCTGGGCCTGTCACAAGAGGTTATTTCTGTGACCTATCAGGGCAGCCACATGTTGGAACTGATGTTTTCTCTGGGGCTTGAGATCTGTAACCTCAAGACTGATCAAGTCAGTTGGTTTGATCATTGCACAGTGGAGTTCTTGTTTGGGGCCCCCTCGAGAGCCCTCCCCCTGTGGAGATGGTTAGCTACTGCCCTTCAAGGGGATTGTCCCCAGATGGTGTCCTGGCAGTAGCTGACCTATCTAGTGTAGGCACTGCATGTGCAAGGGGCATGAGTGACACAGTTGCAATCTATTATAAGGTGATGTCTGACATGCTTGATGCCCTTGCACTGGTCTGTGTACAGTCCAAATCATCTCAACTGATGTCCCTCTGGTTTGATGGGGAGGCCAAGATGATGAAGATTATGGGTCAGAAGTTGGAGCTCTGCTGGCAGAAGACTGGGCTTGAGGAGGATAAACTGGCCCTACATGCTCACTACAGTGAGTACCAGGGGGCAATCAACCGTAAGAAGGCAGAGTTCCTGTCAAGGGAAATTGCCGCAGGGAAGAACTGACCGGCTGTGCTATTTCAGACTGTGGATATGCTGCTACATCCAGTCTGTCTACACTTGAAAAAAGCATTTTCAGCGTCCTTGTGTGTAGAGTTTGCTCATTTTTTTCTCTGACAGGGTGTCCTCTATCTGGCGGGGAATTCCACCAGTGAGCCAGAATACGGCTCACCATGGTCACCATAGGACTCACATAAGCACTCTGCCTATTTGGGGTGAGTTTAGACTGGGGGAGGTGTTGGAAGTCATTGAGGTTGCTTCCAGGATGAAGCACACACACATACTATGAACTAGACCCGGTGCTGGCCCGTTTCTTGATTGGTTGTGTCGTATCCGTTGGTCCAGTTTTCATCTTGATTGTCCGGTGCTCTTTGTTGAAAGGGGTTTTCCTGGATTCCTTGAAAGAGGCACTGGTGAGACCCCTTCTGAAAAAAACAACTTTAAACCCTGACATCTTGGCGAACTATTGACCTATCTCAAGCCTTCGTTTTTTAGGTAAGGTTGTTGAGAAGATTGTGGCACAACAGCTTGAGGAGCACCTCTAGGACTTTGACATCTATGAGCCACTGCAGTCTGAATTTCGTGCAAAGCATAGCACTAAAACGGCATTAGTTCAGGTGCACAATGACCTCCTCAGGGTGAGAGACAGAGGAGAGGGGTAAATTCTCATTCTCCTCGATCTCTCCTCAGCATTTGACACATTGGACCATGTGGTGTTACTCGACCATCTCAGAGAGTACTGCGGACTTTCCGGCACTGCCATCTGCTGATTCAAGTCCTATCTCTTGGATAGGAGGCAACGGATGGTGATGAAGAATTTCTCCTCCCTCCCCAGCCTCCTATTCTGTGGAGTACCTCAGGGTTCGGGCTTGTTGCCCAGGCTGTTTGCTGTGTACATGCTGCTCCTGGGTGAGCTCATTTGGAAGTACAACATGGGTTTCCACTGCTATGCAAATGATACTCAGTTGTATCATTCCTTTGCCCTGGAACATCAGACACCGTGGATTTGCTAACTAGTTGCCTCACTGAGATCAGCTACTGAATGTCCTCCAGCTGGTTGTGACTGAATCCCAAAAAGATGAAGGCAGTGGTGGTGGAATCAAACCTAAGGCTTGATAAGATGGCCTCTGGTGTGGCAACAGGTTTAACCTTGGGGCCTGCCCCATTGAAGGTGTCCTCTAGGGTGCATGATCTAGGCATTTTCCTTGATGATGGACTGACATTTGAACCATCCATCATCCAAAGTAGTTTTTACCATCTGAGGAATATCTCCAGGCTCAAGCCCCTAGTTCTGCCTCTGGACCTCCCCACCTTGGTGCATGCTTTTGTGGCATCTAGCTTGACTACTGTAATGTGCTCTACTTTAAGGTCTCTGGAGGCACCCTCCACCAACTGCAGCTGGTGCAGAACACTGCTGTTATACTGTCATGTTACCCCAGTGTTGCTCAAACTGCATTGGCTGCCGGTTGAATGGAGGGTCCTCTTCAAGGTGGGCTTGCTCACCTTTAAAGCCCTACATGGACTTGCCACTGGCTACCTTTCTGCCCTTCTAACACCTGCCACTAATGTTCACTTCCTCCATTCCTCCTCTAGGGGCCTCCTCACAATTCCTGAAATGAGATTGAAAACCACCAGTGATAGGGCTTTCAGTGTCGCCGGCCCCATTCTGTGAAATTTGCAACCACCATCTGTGAGAGAGGATCCTTCAGTCGAGGTTTTTAAGCCCTGCCTCAAAACCCACTTATTTGCCCTGGCATTTCCAGACATTGATCCTTAGGGACATCAGCATTTCCATGAGTAATTATTAATATATTCCTATTTGAAGTTTGCAGTTTTTATCTTTATCTATGTAAACTTCTGTTTATATGTTTATGCGTGCACGGTCCCACTTTAATGTTTGTATTTGTATGGTGCCCAGAGCCTCTGGGATTGGTTGCCAAAGAAATAAAAGTTGCCTTGCCTTGCCATCCCTTGTGGCTAGAGGTCCCCCATGCTCACCCCCTGAACACCTGTCCTGGTTCTGTGACAGTTTTCCCTGGTGTCTAATATAACCCTTGAACAACCATCCTGTATATGTCCTTCATTGCCGTGGTGCCTAGTGGCACCATTCCACCCTCCGATCCCCCATCCCAGTTTGGTATAATGTTTACCTGGTGTCAAGTGGCACCCCCTACCCTCCGGTCCCCCATTCTGCTTGGTTTAAAAGATGTCCAGTGTCTATTGGCACCCTCCCTCTGGTCCTCCAAGTGGTAATACACTGTAGTTCCTGGTGTCTAGTGGCACCCGCCACCCCTGATCACCCATCTGGGGGAGTACCACCATATCCCTAGTGTCTGGTGGTACCTTCCTCCTGATCTCTTGGACCATGTCCTGTATGCAATACCTGATACCCCTTCCCCCACCTTCCCATGCCAGTTGAAAAACGGATCGGTGAACATTGCTGGTCCAGCAGCCCGTCACCTGCCCCACCTGCACTTAGCACAGCACCCACTGCAACCCACCTCACCAGTTAAGATGGGAATGTGCAGTGGATCCCTCTATGGTGACTGACACAGCCATCCTCTTAACTCCTTGGTTGGCCACCATATGAGCTGCAGTGAGCATGCATACAGTATACTATATGCATGCTCACAACAGCTCATATAGCCATCGGCTGAGGAGATGAGAGGAGGGCTGTAACAGTGCCATGGGGAATTATCACATGTCCCTGTCTTGACCAGAGAAGGTGGGGTTTTGGAGTGGGTGCTGGGTGAGGGTGGGAGGGTGGGGGCACTGTAATGTTATGTAATGTTCACCGTCCATTTGTCAACCAGCATGGGAGTGAGTAGGGCATGGGTACTACTGGTTGCCAGAAACTGTGCAGGGGACATGGGCTGAAAGATTGGGGGGTGGGAGTGCCACCAGACACCAGGGATATGGTAATACTTACCCAGATGGGTGATCAGGGGTGTGGGGCTGTATAACCAGGATGAAGGATCAGAGAGTGAGGGGTGCCACTAGACACCAGTTTTATTTATTTATTGAAATGTTTCACCAGGAAAATTACACTGAGCAACAATATGCTTGTCTCACGGTACGTTCTGGAGGAAGGGAAGTGGGAGTACATAACATGAAACAAGAGAATACATAGAATTAGGTAACAGTTAATGTTACAAAAAAAAAGACAGTGCAAGATTACAACAACCATGAGTATTAACATTTCCAGATTGAATAAATAGAGGGAGTTGGGCAAAAGGGCAGGATTAGAGCACAAAAGCAAGGGGTGGGTGAGGAGTGGTACAGGAGAAGTGCAACTAAGTGCTTGTTGGCAGGAGAGGTAGGGATTAGGGGGAGTTTTAGGCCCAGCTGGAGGAAGGGGGAGGTATAGACCAGCAGCTGAGACTGGAACCCAGTGAAACTTGGGTGCAGTTGCAATTAGTCAAGTAGTTTGTTACGGATGTAGAGAGTGAACTAACTGAGGAGGAGTGGTGGATTTGAGCTGCTAGCTGGTTCCGTAGTTTAGGTAGGCGGTGAGTGAAGGCCATTTGGCCAGAAGTAGTGCTTCTGTGAAGTATAGTCAGAGACCATGAGTTGGCAGATTTGAGGGAGTATTTGGCAGGGGAGGGGCAGATAGGGAGGTAGAGAGGTGAGAGTGAAGGAAACCTAGCTAGAATTTTGAGGTAAATTTGGCAGGGTGAAGGGTTCTCCTGTTGGCAAGGGTGGGAAAATTTAGAGAGTGGTAGAGTGTACAGTGGTGGGTCAGAGCAGAGGCATCAAGGGCAAACTGGCAGAAGGAGTTAAAGAGAGGGTCTAGCCTGGATAAGGAGGATTGAGAGGCAGCACTGTATACTATGTCACAGTAGTCAAAGATTGGCAATATCATTTTTTTGTACCAACTCACGCCTAGCAGGAAGTAGGCTACTTCTACTGTTGCAGTAAAGGGCCACTAGTTTAGGCTGAATTTTTTTCTCAATGGCATCGATATGAACCAAGAAGTTGAGATGCCTGTCTAGCCAAACTCCGAGGTAGTGGAAGGAAGAGGTGTCATCTAATACAGTCCCATCAATTGTGTAAAAAGTGGGTAGGGAGGAGAGCCTTACCAACCTCTGCCTAGTGCCAAAAGTCATACAGACTGTTTCTTTCTTGTTTAGGAAGAGGTGGTGATCTCTATGCCAGAGCTGAACATTGTTGAAGTCCAGCTGGAGTGTGGAACTGACATCAGAGACTGATTTGCCTGTTGTATACAGAATGATGTCATTTGCATACATGTGTATGTTATTTGATATACAAATCAGTGGGAGATCATTGAGAAAGATTGAAAAAAGGAGTGACCCAAGAACAGATCCATGGGGGACTCTCGAGGTAAAAGGGAGAGAGGGTGAGATGGCATCAGCCATATGGACAGATTGTGATCTGCCTGTCAGATAAGACTTGAACCAATCAGTGGCACTTGGGCAGAGACCAGCTGACCTGAGGCAGCACAGGAGATGAGGGTGAGAGACTGTATCAAAGGCCTTGGCCAGGTCAATAAATATTGCAGAGGTTATAAGGCCATTGTCCATTCCCCTAGAGATAGAGTCAGTCAGACATAGCAGGGATGTGGTGGTGGAGTAGTGTATTCTAAAGCCAGATTGGAATAGAATGAGAAAGGAGGAGTCAGTAAGATAGGAGGAAAGTTGTTCAAGGACAATGTGTTCCTGGAGCTTAGATAGTGTGGGAAGGAGAGAGATAGGGTGGTAGTTGCTAGGGGAAGAGGGGTCACCGCCTTTGGGGAGAGGTAGAACAGTAGCATGTTTCCATGCTGAAGGGACAGTATAAGAGACAAAGGAGAGGTTTAGTAAGAGGGAGATAGGATAGGCAATAGCAAGAACAGACAAAGAGAGGAGCTTTGGGTCCAGGCCATCAGGAGAGGAGCCTTTGGCAGGGTTAATGGACAATGGGGCTTGAAAGGCAGCAGCAGCGGAGTTGGGGAGAAGAAGAAGGGGGTAGAGGATGAGGGAGCTGAGGGGATAGAGGATTTGGGAGCAGAGAGAGGAAGAGAGAAGGGGCTGGTAACTGTTGGGGTAGTAGAAGGAAGTGGGGTAGAAGCCAGGGATGGTGAGAAGAGGAAGGGGGTCAAAGGAGAGGGACTGTGTGTCAAGGGTGAGGCTGCAAGGAGAGTAGGGGAGACAGTAGGAGGGCAGGTGTCAGCCAAGCAGGGGAGGCAATGGGAAAGCTGAATGGGTGCTTGGGGAGCAGCTTGGAGCACTGAGGCACAGAACATGAAATGGGAATTAGAGCATCCAGCAATGGCCATAGGTTCAGAGAGGACTGAGAGATTTTGCCTAAAGGTAGGAGTGATGGGCTTGGTGGAAGGGGAGAAGAGGGACTGAACAACTTTCCAAAATTTAGAAAGTTTATTTGTGTTAGCTTGGAAGGTAGCTTGGTAGTGTTCAGCTTTGGCCAGATGTATAGCTTTAATGTACTTGTTTTGTAGCTCCCTGTATCTTTGGAGATCCCTAGGGCAGTTGGTTTCTTTGTGCCTACAACAAACGGTGTCCTGACCTCTTTGACAGGACAGGAGTTCTGAGGTTACCCAGGGTAGGTGGTTTCCGTGGACTCTGATTTTATGCAAGGGGGCGTGGTGATTTCAAATGTGAAGGAACTTATCGCTGAACATCTGGAGAGCAGCATCAATTGAAGAGCAACCAAAAAGTGGGGACCAGTCAATGTTGGCAAGATCCCGCGGTATAGTGGCTGTGTATCAAGAGAGGAGTAGGAACAGGTTAGGAGAATTTTGTGTGGTATTTTTAACCTGTGTATGTTGCACACCATGTACACAGGATGGTGGTCACTTATGGCATCTGGCAGAAGGCCAGTGGCCTTGACCCTGTGGGGGTGCAAAGTGAGGATGAGATCCAGGAGGGAATAGTTTTTAGTTTTATTGTTCAGGTGAGTAGGTTCATGGATTAGCTGTGTTAAATTTAGTGACTTGATGAAGGAGCGAGTTTTGGCCAGTGTGTTTGAGAGCCCGTTGACATTTTGGTCGCACAATATGTACAGCTCTCCTGAGTGAGTATGGGCCGTCAGTTTCTTGATCAGTTCAGTGACTTGGGGGGGGGTTGGCCAGGGTGACAGTAAACTCCTGCAACAAATAACGGGGGAGGAATAAGGTAGCTTTAGGTTGAGGAGGATAGCCCTGTGAGAGGAAGGAGCAGTAACTTTTTAACACAATTGTGTGCTGAAGGGAGGTAGAGACATAGATCGCCACTCCGCCTCCTTGTCTGTGTCTGTCCATCCAAGTTATTATGAACCCAGGAATTGAAACTTCCTGTTCTGTGATATGTTATGAGATCCAAATTTCCAAGATGACGATTGTCACAACCCCACTCAGCAGGTCAGGCCCTCTACTCTGACAGTGCCAACCTCCGAGTGCAGTATTGTGAACAGGGTAACAGAACAGGGCAACCCTCCTGTCTGTTTGTGGGTCCAAATCACCTTTGGTCTCAAGTTCTAGAGGGATTCAGACTGTGAACCGTATGCTAGCATACCCAAATGTACAGTCTCAGATAATTCTGCTCTTCGGGGAAATGCCAGATATCTTTCGCCTATGGGCACCTAACCAGGTATACAAAATGAACCCTAAAAACTCTGTGAAAGACCTTAGATAAATGCTTACCTTTTCCCAGTTTGGTATTACCAGGAAGCTTATGAACAATGTCAACTTTAACCTGCTGTACTTCACTTTGTAAAAGAAAGAATTTTAAAGGCACACCAGGTAGTCTCTTTTTAAAATAAGAGGTTTACTAAAAAAATGGATAAAAACATGTAAAATGTAAATACAGAACAATATATCACAAAGCATACAATCACGTAAAGGAAAACAAGCAAAAAAGTGCAAACAAGCTCCTACTATAATACACTTACACTTGTCTATCTAATGTATACCTTCTTACAGTGTTTTAAGTAGCTGCTGTTTCAAGAGAATCCAAACAGGAATGTGTCAGATAAGAAACCAGAATACAAGTTTCAACTGTCTCTAAACCTGCCCCTTCCATGAGGTCACCTGTCTCCTCCCTGTGAAATATAAAAATTAATACACACAGGATATCCCATCCCTCAGGAAGAATATTAAACACTGTGAGTTCGGCAAAACTCATTTCCAAAATTATGACACTCTTAATTAAGTCTGTAATTGTCCAGTTCCTTTTTTGATCTATGAGACGTTTCCTTCTTCAAATACATCAAAGGGACATTTTATGACTAACTCTGCCAGATCTCACTGAGGTGTAATATGCTTTGTAACACCAGATGAAATTAACTGTGCTTCCTCTGAAGAAGTCATCAAATGGATATTTTAGTTCCTGGCTTCAAAGAAGCACAGCTCAACAACTAGACCATAAAATGTGAGTTTTTGGAAGTTAATCACATTACATAGATCTGCTCTTTAACATATCTTGTCCTTTGAACTGAAACCTGGGGGGGGGGTCATCCCAGGAGCACAGGATGCATCATAAGAGACACTCAATAACACATTTTTATATTACCAAAAATCACAGAGTTATCAGAACCAGCTGTCCAAGTGTCACAGTCCTTCCCACCTAGACTGAATTTGGGGCCTCTATCCCCTGCATGGAATGAGCTTCCCAACTCGGTTAACGCCTCATAGACATGAGATAAGCCATCTGAGTTCTGATTGGTTGCTCCAGTCCTATGTAAGATTGTCATGTCATACCCTTGCAAAGCAAGACTCCATCTTAACAATCTACTATTTGTTTTTCCCATTTGCGTCAGGAAAACCAGGGGGTTGTAGTCAGTTTGTACCACAAAATGCTGCCCATATAAGTATGGCTCTAGCTTCTTTAGGGCCCACACTACAGCAAGACATTCTTTTTCCACAGTAGAGTATGTCTGCTCCCTGGGAAGTAACTTTTTACTCAGGTACGCTACCAGGTAATCTTTCCCTTGGTTGGATGTCTGACTCAGTACTGCCCCAATACCCATGTCTGAGGCGTCAGTCTGAACTATAAATGGTTTGCTATAGTCAGAACTTGTCAAAACAGGAGCACTGCACAGTGCCTCCTTCAGTCTGGTAAAGGCTTTCTTACAGGCTGGGTCCCAGGTAATTTTCTTTGGCTTCCTTTTCTTTGTCAGGTCAGATAGGGGAGCAGACAGGGCACTGTAATTGGCTACAAATTTTCTATAGTACCCTGCTGTCCCTCGAACACTCCTGACCTGCTTCTGCATTTCTGGTCTGGGCCATGCCTGGATCACCTCTATTTTTATTTGGTTAGGATGGAACTATCCCCAGCCTACCACATGCCTAAGGTATGCCACTTATCCCATGGCCAACTGGCACTTCTCAGCTTTGACAGTGAGCCCAGACCTCTATATCCTGCCCAGCACCTCCCTAATGTGGGACAGGTGTTCCTCCCAGCTGGCACTAAAGATGGCAATATCATCCAGGTATGCCACAGCGTATTTCTCAGCACCATTCAACACCTGGTTCACCAACCTTTGGAAAGTGGCCAGTGCATTCTTCATTCTGAAAGGCATTACTTTAAATTCAAATAAACCTATTGGAGTGATGAAGGTTGACCTCTCCCTAGCTCTGTCTGTTAACTCTACCTGCCAATACCCCTTGGTCAGGTCAATGGTCATAAGGTAGGTCACCCCTCCCAACTTGTTAAGGAGTTCATCCGTCTGGGGAATCGGGTGGGTGTCTGACTTTGTGACTGTATTCAGTCCATGATAGTCCACGCAGAAACAAGTATAGACGTCTGGCTGAGGCACAAGGATTACAGGTGAGTTTCAGGGGCTGTGGGATCTCTGGATTACCCATAAATCCAGCATCTCCTCCACTTCCCTCCTAATGTCCTTTTGGATAGCCTCTGACACCCGATATGCTGTCCGCTGCATGGGTGTCTGTGTCCCTGTCTCCACATCGTGTGTTGCTAAGGGGGTTAGTCCAGGCTTGGTGCCAAACAAGAGGGCAAAGTCTGCTAAAACCTCCCTTTCTTCCTGAATCTTGTCTGGGGCCAACAGGGGAGACAATTTAACTGCCTTCACAGAGGACTCCTGCTTACTTTTTTTCAGCAAGTCCAGAAGGGGGCCTCCTTCATCCTTCCTCT
Source organism: Neoceratodus forsteri (assembly GCA_016271365.2). NCBI lineage: Eukaryota > Metazoa > Chordata > Ceratodontiformes > Ceratodontidae > Neoceratodus > Neoceratodus forsteri. The sequence continues at coordinate 353,299,369 of CM028130.1, read as the reverse complement.
CCTCAGGACTACACACTGCAAACACCATGTCAACCCTATTAGCATATGGCTTAATCATGTTAACATGTTACATCCTTTCTGTCTGTCTTCTGTCAGGTAACTCTATAATATAGTTCACGTCATTTACCTTCCTAACTACTTTGTATGGTTCTGCCCACTCAGCCTGCAGCTTGTCTTTCTGGACTGGAATAAGGATCATGACTTCCTGACCCACCATGTACGAGCAAGCTCTGGCTTTGCAGTCGTACCACACTTTTTGTTTCTGTTGGGCAGCTGCCAGGTTGCTTTGGGCTGTCCTCATAAGCTCTTTCAGCCTTTCCATAAACCTAAGGACGTAATCCACTATGTGAGTTCCATGGGTGGCATGCTTGCCTTCCCAGTCCTCCTGGATCAAGTCTAGGGGCCCACATCCATATAAGAGTTCAAAGGGTGAAAATCCTGTCGACTCTTGGGGCACCTCCTTGTATGCAAACAACAGGTGGGGAAGGTATTTCTCCCAGTCCCTCCCATGCTGTTCAGCAAATGCCCGGAGCATTGACTTCAGGGTACCATTAAATCTTTCCATAAGCCCAACTGGCTTGTGGGTGATATTGTGTTGTGCATCTCTGCACCACTCCACACTTCTCCCACAAACATTTCATCAGGTCCAACATGAAGGAACACCCTCAATCGGTGATAACCTCCTGCAGAAACCCATCTCAGGAGAAAATCCCAAGTAAGGCATCTGCCACTTTGTCTGTCCTCAGTGAGGATAGGGTGACTACCTCTGGGTACTGGGTGGCATAATTCACCACAGTCAGGATGAATCTGTTCCCTGAGGACCTGGGGGTATTTAAAGGCCCCACAATATCCATTCCCACCCTCTGAAATGGCTCCTCCACTATGGGCAAGGGAATCAGGGTGGCTTGGGTTTTCTTGCCCACATTCCCTATTTCTTGGCACTGGTGACAAGGCCTGCAATACTCCTTCACCTGCTTGGTGAAGTTGGGGAAGTAGAAATTCTGGGCCAACCACTGCATAGTACACGTGATGTCCAGATGACCAGACAAGGGACTATCATGTGCAGTCTTGAGCAACTGCTCATGATACCCCTGGGGAATGACAAGCTGCCTGCCTATCACCCCTCCCTCTGTCTGCACAGCCCATGTATGCATCAGTCCATTTTCCCAATAAACCTTGATATTTACCATCACCTCCCTGTGCTCCATCAGAGTCTGCCCAAACCCTCAGCTTATCTAGACTAGTGTCACTTCTTTGAGCAGTTGCAAACTCCTGAAACATTCCCAAGGCATGGGACAGATCCTCTTTAGTCTCTGAACTAAGGTCTCTAGCACTAGCATCAGGGCACTCAGGATCTCTGTCATTCCTAACCCTCTGACAATGGGTCACCCCTCCCTCTTTGGAGTAACCCTCCGTAGCTGTGTGGTTAACTGCTAATGGGGAAATGTCTACCCCCTCTTTATTAATCTCCATATCAGGAGACACAGGCTGGGGAACCAGCCTCCCAGTGGTTTTCATAATGGCTTCTGTGGGGTTCAGGGAACTACAATTTTCCCTTGTCACCTGGCTACAGGTAACTGCACACACCATCCCCTGTTGGAGATTGTTGCCAAGGATGATTTCCACTGCTAACATTTTGGCTACAGCCACTTGTTGCACAGTTCCCCCTGTTTTTCCTCAGTTAGAAGAACACTAGGGAAGAGCAATGTTTTCTCCCCACAAGTAAAGTCTTGTACAGTGACATATTTATTGGGTATAAGCTGACCAGGCTGTACAAGATCCCCTTTTACCAATGTCATGGATGCCCCTGTGTCCCTTAACCCTTGCGTCTGTACATCATTCACCATGACAGGGTGCATGTGTCCTCTCATGTTCACAGACATGCTTCCAGGGACACACAAACAACCCACTTCCTTCCTAGCCCCTGATTGTGTATTGTTCACCCTTTTGGGACACTGTCAGACAATATGCCCAGTTTCTTTGCACAACCAACATTCATTTCTTTTTTCAGAGACATCTTTTCTTTGAATCCTAGGGCTAACTGGTTTTGGTGGAGGCAGTGAGGGTTTTAGCTGCCCTGAAGGCACTATTTTCCCTTTCTGCACTGCCACACCCACCCCATTCGCTCTCAGAGCAGGTGTGCTCTTGGCATAGCGGTCCAAGAGTTCAGCAGCCTCTTGCACTGTTTTGGGGTCTCAGTCCTCCAGCCAGGTTTTCAGCTCTGCTGGGCATGCCCAGAAAAACTCTTCTAACAGAATCACATTTTCAATTTTATCTACAGAGTTTGCTTCAATTCCTTCCCACCAACGTTTTAAAAACTGATGTTGTTTTGTGGCTAGCTCCATGTAACTCATGTCAGGGCTTCTCCTGAGCTTACGGAATTTAGTTCTGTATGATTCAGTAGTTAATTCAAATTTTTTTAACAGTGCAGCTTTAAGTTTGCTGTAATCATTACTGTCCTCATTGTCCATTTGACCCAATGCATCCCGAGGTTTCCCGGTAAGTAGCGGGGATAGCTGGAAGCTCCAGGACTCACTAGAAATTTTAGCCTGAATACAAACTTTTTCAAAAGAATTTAAAAAGTCATCCATATCCTCCCTCTTTTTAAATTTAGCTACCAATTTGGAATTCAATTTGTAACCCAGTCCTGCTGTCCCAGTTAAACCCAAGCCCCTTACCTGCTCTGGTGCTGGTGGTTGGAGTCGTACCTTCTCCAGTTCATGTTGCCTCTGGTGCTCTCACTTCTCTCAGTCCACCTCTCACTGTTCACAGTCCACCTCTCATCATTCTTGCTCCCTCTTCTCCTCTGCAGCTCTCTTCTCTCACTCTGCTTCTTGATGTTCTCACTCCACTTCTCGGTGTTCTTGCTCCACATCCCTCTGGAACTCCAGCTCCATTCTGTGCAACTCAATCTGCAGCCTGAGTACTTCTGGCTCCAGAATGCTGGTGACCTTCCCTGCTGCTGTGGCCCTTTGCTGGCACTGGCCCCGCTGCCCTTCTCTTCAGATCTGGACACTGCACTGGCCACTAGCCCTTCCACACTCAAGGTTTGGTCCCTTACAGTCACTGTCTGTGACTCGATGCTCTGGGCATCTGCTACCATCAGGGCATCCATGAGGTTCTGCTTGGTGGCTTTCACCTTGTACAGGACTCCTCTGTCTCTGCACAACTGCTTTATGTAGTCTACAGTGTGCCCACTGTAGTTTGAAGCCATCTTCTTCCCTAACTATAGTTACTCTAACTTGCACTTTAAAAAAAAATAAAACAGATAGGAACTTGATCGTAAGTCAAGTGGTATAGTTCTGTGTCTTTTAAAAAAAAAAAATCACTGCCTTGTTTTGCAAGTGAGTTGACAATATTAAGCTGACACACTGAACAATAAAAGCTTGTATACCAAAATTATCATCACCGCTGCCACCAATCTGTCTCAACCCCACTCAGCAGGTCAGGCCTTCTGCTACCACAGTGCCAACCTCTGAGTGCAGTATTGTGAACAGGGTAACAGAACAGAGTAACCCTCCGGTCTGTGGGTCTGAATCACCTTTGGTCTCAAGTTCTGGTGGGATTCAAACTGTGAACCTTATGCTAGTGTACCCAAATGTACAGGCTCAGATAATTCTGCTCTTCAGGGAAATGCTAGATATCTTTCGCCTATGGGCACCTTACCAAGTATACAAAATGAACCCTAAAAACCCTATGAAAGATCTTAGATAAATTCTTACCTTTTCCCAGTTTGATATTACCAGGAAGCTTATGAACAGTGTCAACTTTAACCCTCTGTACTTCATTTGTAAAAGAAAGACTTTTAAAGGCACACCAGGTAGTCTCTTTTTAAAATAAGAGGTTTTCTAAGAAAATGGATAAAAATATGCAAAATGTAAATACAGAACAATATATCACAAAGCATACAATCACTTAAAAGAAAACGAGGAAAAAAGTGCAAACAAGCTCCTACCATAATACACTTATACTTTTCTATCTAATGTATACCTTCTTACGGTGCTTTAAGTAGCTGTTGCTTCAAGAGAGTCCAAACAGGAATGTGTCAGTTGAGAAACACAGAATACAAGTTTAAACTGTCTATAAACTTGCCCCTTCCATGAGGTCACCTGTCTTCTCCCTGTGAAATATAAAAATGAATACACACAGGATGTTCCATCTGTCAGGAAGCATATTAAATACTGTGAGTTCAGCTAAACTCATTTCCAAAATTATGACACTCTTAATTCAGTCTATAATTATCCGGTTCCTTCTTTGATCTATGAGCTGTTTCCTTCTTCAAAGACATCAAAGGGACATTTTATGACTAACTCTGCCAGATTTCACTGAGGTGTAATATGCCTTTGTAACAAGAGGTGAAATTAACTGTGCTTCCTCTGAAGATGTCATCAAATGGATATTTTAGTTCCTGGCTTCAAAGAAGCACAGCTCAACAACAAGACCATAAAATGAAAGTTTTTAGAAGTTAATCACATTACAGAGATCTGCTGTTTAACATAGCCTATCAGTTGAACTGAAACCTGGGGGGTGGGGGTCATCCCAGGAACACAGGATGTATCATGAAAGACACTCAATAACACATTTTTATATCACCAAAAATCATAGTGATCAGAACCAGCTGTCCCAGTGTCACAACAATAATGTCGGGTTTATATTCAAGGACCATCATCTGCAGCAGGTGGAGTTTACTGGTAAGACTGCGGATATTTAGGTGGATAATTTTTAGGCCACTTGGGATCGCATAGGGAGTGGGGGGGGGTTGTGCAGGTGGGGAAAGTTCATGGAGGATGGTCCAGAGTTTGGGTGGACCTTTCCAGCAAGCAGTAGGAGGAGCAGGAAAACAAGAAATTTAGCCTTACTGTATTTTTGGGTTATGGAGAAGCACTGAGTAATGCGCCCGGGTAATTGGACACAATAGGGAGCAGTTGTGGTGATCTTTAGCAATGTGATTAGTAGATCAGGCAGGTCAGTAAGTGAAGCATATGGTTGTGGTGGGTAATGTGGGTTGATAGAGTGAAGAAGGGTCAGAGTGTGAGGCAACCTTCCAGTGTAGCAGACGGTGGAGGCATCAGATTGAATAAGTGGACTGTTAGAAGGGGAGGCAGATGGAACAGATGGACTGAGAAAGGTGCTAAAAAATATAGCCAAGACTAGATGATGTGGGTACTGCAGGTACAAGTTAGAGGGCAGTGTAGTGGAAAGAGATGGGGTTTGGTAGCAGTGATAGCAATGCAAAGATAGCGATATACTGAATGATGATTTCCTTAGCCCCTCTAGTGGTGGGAGAATATAAGGAGCCAATGGAAAAATCGACTGTTAGAAAAAGAAACAGCAATCATGTTACTGGGTTCAATTTTAAATAAGATAGTTGAGATAGGGCAGGAGGGTGGAGGGTCAGTGGGGCAGCAGTATCTAGGCAGGTGTGGTGGCTGGGCTTGCAGTCTCGGGTGGCAGCTCCAGGGATGCCGTCCGTCCAAGGGGACTGAGTCTTTTCAGCCAGCGGAGCTGTGAGCCCTGTAGGAGAGAGAGAGAGAGAGAGAGAAAGAGCAATATTTATGTGCAGGCCAAGTGCTGGGAGGCAGATAGTTGCAGCAGGAAAACATTTGTAAGACAAAGGAGTTTAGGCACCAAAGGGGTTGAGCGTGAGAAAATTATCAGAAAAAGGGCTAGAATCACTTAAACTGTAACAGGTACTTAAATTATACAGCCTGTGCAATTCTAAATACTTTCAGCAGTAATTACAGGTCTTTTAGGCAGAATTAGTAGTAAAGAATTATACAGAAAGTCGGTGCCAGGCGGCAAAATGTCAGATAGTAGAATTGACCAGTTGGAGTGTGGCCTGAGAAAGTGCACACTTTCCGATTGGTGGAGCAGCAGCAGTACCTAGGCATGTCTAGTGGCCAGGCTTGTGGTCTTGGGCAGCGGTTCCAGGGATGCAGTCCATCTGGGGGGGCCCAGTCTTTCGAGCCGACAGAGCTCTGAGCCCTGGTCAGGGGGTGGCTCAGCTACAGGAGAGAGAGAAAGAGCAATATTTATGTACAGGCTAAGTGCTGGGAGGCAGGCAGTTACAGCAGGAGAAAATTTGTAAGACAAAGGAGTTTAGGTGCCAAAGGGGCTGAGCGAGAGGAAATTATCAGGAAAAGGGCTGGAATCACTTAAACTGTAACAGGTACTTAAATTATACAGCTTATACAATTCTAAATACATTCAGTAGTAATTACAGGTCTTTTAGGCAGAATTAGCAGTAGAGAATTATACAGAAAGTCATTGCCTGGCGGCAAAAAGGCAGATAGCAGAACTGACCAATCGGAATGTAGCCTGAGAAAGCGCACGCTTTCCGATTGGTGGAGCAGCAGCAGTACCTAGGCAGGTCTGGTGGCTAGGCTTGCGGTCTCAGGCAGTGGCTCCAGGGATGCTGTCCATCCAGGGGGGCCGAGTCTTTCAAGACAGCGGAGCTGTGAGCCCTGCTCAGGGCGTGGCTCACCTAAGCAAGTCTGGTGGCCAGGCTTGCGGTCTCGGGCAGTGGCTCCAGGGATGACATCCATCCAGAGGGGCCAAACCTTTCAAGCTGGTGGAGCTGTGAGCCCTGTTAAGGGTGCGGCTCAGTAAATGTGTTATAATATCCAGAATGGGTGATCGGAGGGTGAAGGGTGCCACTAGACACCAGGGACTATATTGCCATGAATGGGACAGGTGTTCATAGAGGGGTGCCACTAGACAACATGGTTAATATTAGCATCAATGGGACAGGTGTGTGGGAGACCTCTAGTCACCAGGGAATATATTCACAGCAATGGAAGGGGTGTTCAGAGGGCGGGGGGTGCCGCTGGCCACCAGTGAAGGGTGTATTATATGGAACAGGTGCTCTGAGTGTTGGGGTTTGCCATTAGACACCAGGACATTATTTACACTAACCAGAATGGGGATCGGGGTGGTGCTCCTAGACACCAGGGAATACATTATCATAAGCAAGATAGGTGATTGGGGGGGGTAGTGCCACTGGACATCAAGGATAATGTGTAGAATAGGGGACAGGTGACTAGAGGGTGTGGGGGGGTGCTAGTACTCACCAGAGAGCCTTGTGCCTATTAAGGGATGGGCAAATGGGGGTGGGCGACTGCAGTACAGTCATCCTGCAATCTGGGTAGGGATGCAGGCTTTGCATCCAGTTAAGTCAAAGTTTTTGGAGGTAGTAAATAGCGTTGTGTTGCGTGCCATTTAATGCCAATGCAAACCTTTGCTGCTGTGCCCATATGCAGGAAGTGACCTCCTTATTTGCATGGGCACAGCATTATGTTAGAACTTTGGCACTAATGGGTTTAGCCCATGCTGCAGGAGTCTCTGAAAATAGACCTCACCCAAAAAATGGACACAAATCCTGGATAGCATGGGCAAATACCCCTTAATGCCCATGCTATTTTTGAATATCTGGCCCCAAATGTCTACTTACAGACATGAGTCATTTAAGGTTTGCAGTATAACCTAGAGGTTAGAGCAATTATGTGAATGGGTTTGATTCCAGTAACTTCCACTTGTAAACTGTGAGATCAAGAGCAAGTAATTTAAGTTCCTTGTGCAGCCAGTTCAACCCAGTAAACAAGTCTTGGGGTCAGCAAGCCTTACCCAGTTACAAGAATAAAATTACAATATATAAAACACTAACAAAAAAATAAATAAAAAGGTTGATGTTGATCATTTCATGTTTTGAATCCCATTCAAAAGAGAGTTTTCACTCTGCATTTTAATGGCAGTTTCAAAAGGAACTAAAGCTATGTGAACCTATTTGTAAGAGAAGCAAATCATGGTAAATGTCATTGTTTCCCTGGGCAATTACTTTGGTGACGTTATTTGCAATGTTGTTAAGAGGCCTTCGCAACTGTGAAACTTGGCAGCTTGCTTCAGCCAAAAATGGCAAAATCCAGGCAAACTTTGCCTGGTCTGATATGATCATGAATGGTTACTCTTTTTCTTTGGAAAAGTGCATGAAGTTTACATTTTTTATGCTTGCATGCAGTATGTAATATGACTGAGAAGTGTATCTTCAACTGGAGAAGGTCCTTTCAGCATTTTAAATTTTCTGTGATTTGTCATTTTAAATCCATAATCAAACATTTTTAAAGCAGAAAATAAAAGACACAATTTCCCAAAACTTATCAGTTTGCATAAAGAAAGAACATTAAAATAATTGGGCAGACATCATTTTTATTTATTTGTCTTAAACAGTTCATTTTACTTACAAATATTTATCTTTTACTTCAGCAGAGTCATATGTCCCAGACCTCCTTCCCATAACTGCTCCACGGCACCTATCCTAGAAGCCACCTCTGATCTTCTCAAACTACCAACTGATATTCTTTTACTGGACCTGTGGTTTTACTCTAATGTCAGGATCATGGCTGGGTGTTTCAGGCTGCTCCGGGAGACACCAAGTCCAGTGAGGCGAGGGACCAGGTAAATTGGATGTCAGGTGACCCTAGTTGGATGTGGTAGTAGTCCCTCTACTAAAGGTGAACCCCTTTTTTTCACCAACCCCCTTCTTGGAGACTCTGAGATAGAAGCGTTCACAGTAGCATGAGTCCCATACGCTGGTTCCATCTCCCATCATGAGCACCAGTCAGGCCTGACACTCAATGATCCTGGACCACAATGAAGCAACCAGCTAAAAGATACTCTGTATCCCTGTCTCCCCAGAGGAGAGGAGCACTATGTCTTCTGTGTTACTCCTACCTCTTCCTGGTGGCCCATCTGACATATGAATGCCTGCTCAAGAACCCCCTCACAAACATTTTGAGGGACATTCTGGCTGCTGAAAGTGCTGCACTCCACATAAGTTAACTATTTCAACTCCAAGGGGGATGAATTTTCAAACGGTTTCAACAAATTTTGTCAGGGAAAATCTTCCGGACAGGAATTCTGCACTGAAGTTAACTTTTGACATAAATCTAGGTAGAATTGCCATCCAAAGTTCTGTTTTCACTATGTCTGATGGCACGGACTTGGCATTATACCATAAGCCCCCATGCACCAAAAAGGCAATTTTTAAAGTCAGCAGATTTTGAGATGTGGGTGGAACACAGTTACTACAGGAATCAGTGTCACAAATAGCAGTGGGTAAAATACAGGGCTGTAAACCAGGAGATCTGGGGTCAAATCCTACAACAGTTACAGTACTTATATACTGCATGACCTTCATCAAGTCACTTAAAAAGGACAGGAAATCATTTCTAACTGGCAGCTGTTTGTAAAGTTCTTATTCTCAGAAATGATATGCATTTCCCCTAATTTATTTATATTTAACTGTACCTGAATCATACGTGGTATGAAAATCTGCATTTTGCCTTGCTTTGTTTTTATGGGCAGCATTCTTTTGCAGTTCTCTTCTTGGAACCTGTGATCTGCAGTTTTAATTATGTCACAGTTTGTGCACAGAACTCTGAACATGGTTCTGATAGGACAACAGCTCATGTTTAGCATTCTGTACATAAACTGTGACATAGTAAAAACTCCAAATTACTGGCTCCATGAAGAGAACTGTAATAGAATGCTACCTATAACAACAGAACAATGTAAAATACATAGAGGATACTGCCTGACGTACAGGTGATAACCATGGTATGATCACCTTGAGTGGTTGCTAGGGCATCAGTAAACCTTGAGAGCATAGCTCGAGAGGTTTACACCGTTCTAGCAACCACGTAGATGATTACACCATGGTTAATACCTGCATCAGGCATTATCATTTATAGTGTAAGGGACTTGACATGAGAAGTTACCCCCCCAAACACAAGTAATTTAGCCTTACCTTATTAATGAATCTGCACTACAGCCACATGATTGTGTAGGCAAATCATTTATTAGGATACACAGACTGAATGACAGTGGGCCAAACTAGCACCAGAATTAAAATCCCTATCAGGCATAGAGATTGCTAGATTCAGTAACAGTAAACTGAGACAACTGGAATGTTATTTGAATACTGTACTGAGGCTAACAATTACATCCTGGGTGTGTAGAATACCGAATAACACTGGCATTCCGTTTTGTAAACCCGCTGCTATGACATAGATGAGATAGGTTTATAAGGTTCTGACATCACAATAGTGGGATTACAAGGTTGTAATGTATTTGATTTCAGTGCGTAATAAGGGCTAACCACACATTATGGTTTTTCTTATCACTTGTTATTCATGTACAGTTTAATATGGATAATTTAGGGGAATGCATATCATTTCTGAGAATAAGTACTTTATAAACAGCTGCCAGTTAGAAATGATTTCCTGCCCCCTTTAACCTCCCAATGCTAAAATACACCCAGCTACAATAAGGCCAAAAACTGGTACCAGTAACAATGGGAGGTTTCATCCTCTCAGTGCTTTAATCCACACAGCTGTGGACAGGACATAAACTGAACCTAACAGAGAAAGAGATGTATTCTCTCATTACTTCAATGCAGCTATATGAACATATGAATTTGCCAGCAGAAAAAGGCCTTTTGGTCTATCTAGCTTGCTTGATTGTGAAGCTCCCTATGTTGTTATAAAGGGAACTGCCCCCTCCCCATTAACATTTTGACCTCCCCTATTCCCCCCAACCCCACTTGTTCCCGTTCTATTCACAATTTTCCCCTCTCCCTATCTAAGGTTGGCAAAATTGTTATTCTGACAGTCAAATTCTGCTGAAATGCTGATTTTGCTTCCATGAAATGTCATGAAATTTCCTCAAAAATTTCACATTTCACCAAAATTGTGATTTCAATATTAGTCCAAACTGCACCACATTTGGTATGCTGAATTTACAGAGGTCCATACAGATATGTACCACATCTTTGTCATTAAAGGTGACTGAGTTATAATCCTGCAACTGTTGGGACATTTTAAAATTACATTTTGCAATTATGTAAACTTCAGAATTTCAAACAAGTTATCTCAAATTGCACCAGATTTGTTATGCTGAATGTACCAAAGCTCATACAGCAGTGTACCAAGTTTCAAATCTCTGTCTTTAAAGGTGACAGTTATATGTCTCCAAACATTCATCAGTTTTAAAATTACATTTCACAATTAAGTAAACTGAATAATTTTCAGCCCCTGTAACTTTAAAACTATAGAATGGAATATCACCAATTTTGTTAAATTCATTGACCCTAAATATTAGGCTTTCAGGCCACCCTCATGGCCTAGCAGCAGAACGTCACTCTGCCATTATGATGACCTGGGTTTAGAAGACAGCCCAGGAAGTCCAGAGGCAGGTCATGGCTGAAACAGCTGCTGCTTGGCAATGCATTCCAGCTGGGAAGAGTTGGCAGCAGGTTCCACTAACAAAATGACCCCTGTGACCGGGCCAGGGAGCTTTCTTCTGCCTCAGGGAAAGCTGTGGTTGTGCAAGGCTGAGAGAGGCACCACCCCTACTAAGGGAGATGGGAGGGAAAAATGTTGGAGAAAAACCTAGTAGCCATCTGAAAGATGACTTTCTTCACCCTGATCAGGGTATATTTTCAATCACAAGAGTGTGGTGTGAATATTTATGGAACTCATACAAACAGGAGAGAGAGAGAGAGAGAGAGAGAGAGAGACATGTGTCTTAGCTCATGTTTGTATGATCGGTGTATATCCCTGTGAACAGGATATATCCCTGAGAGATGTGCTGCCAGCTAGAAGAACAAAACAAATATGGAAAAAAAGTATGTGTGTGTCAATTGTCAAATCTCTTGCTAAAAGGCTGGCCAAGTTGAAAGCAGCCAAATATTCAAAAATAGCATCAGTAATTAAAGCTGAATTTCATGAGCTTTTGTGAAATTGTTAAGTAAGGTGATACTTTTGTTAAAGTCATGTCCATGCATTTTGCCCAGCTATACACTTCAGTTGCCATTGTAGAGGAAGGTAAAGGCTGGGTAAAGTGACAATAAGGTGTCAGTCATAGGAGGCTCCATCGTAAAAGTATAGTGGTGACATGTGTCGAATCACTTTCTTGCATGATGAACCATAAATAGAGCTATGCGGAATGGGAAAATTCCAAGTCTGCGGAATTTCGTCGTAATTTCCTGGAATTTTTAAAATTTGGTAATTTGGTTAAAACTCAGCCACCATTCAAGCTACAGCTTTAAAAGTTGGAATGTATACTTTGGGTCAATGGCCACTAAAGTACCAAATATCGCAACATTTTAATCGATAGTTTTAAAATTATAGGTGCTCAAATGTTGCCATTTTATTGTTTGTGTGAAATTTCATGAACATTTTTATCTGCATTTACCTTAACCATCTATTGGGTAAGGGATCTTAAATTTGGCATGATTTCTTGCTGATAGGTGTTCTAACAATGTGCCAGATTTCATGACAATATGAGGCATCATCTCAAAATGATATGTGCTCAAAATCTGTCATTTTATTTTTTTCAGGAAATTTCATGAACAATATATATATATTATATGCATATAACTCAGGCACCTTTGGAGCTAGGCATGTGTACATTAGTACAGATAACCCTTTTTAATGCTTATAGAATTATCTAAATATGGACAGAATTAGAGAAGAAATGTTTAAGTTACAGGGGTTCAAAACTTTACTATGTAAATATTTGCAAAACTTTGTGAAAACTATCAGAAACGTGGATGTTTGTAACTTCTCTGCTCTTGCATGCATAGAGTAAACATTTGATATGCATATCCATAGCCAGTGTATCCTGGTGTCTAACACAACTGGATAAATTGGTTAAGCAGTTTTAATTTTGCAGAAAAAAAAATGATTAGTAACATTTTCTTTTTGTCACATGTTTATGATAGCATATACTATAGAGGAAGCATCCAATTTTTTTTTGTGGAATTTAACATTAACAATGCACATATCACTAGCTCATTTGCTAAGCTGGGTTGAGCTTTTTGCAGTCCTGATGTTCCTCTCTGGACGACCAGTCCCCCCCCCTTCTCTTTTGGCATAGTCAGATTGACTCAGTAGAACTACTGATCCCACTAATATCCTCTTTGCTCTTTACAGTGACAAACTCCCTTAAAACATGAGTCACCTACTCCTTTTCCTATCGACCTACCCTGTTGGAATAGACAGACTTCTTTCTTCCTGCTGCCCAAGACATTGTCTTTCCCCACTTAATCTTTTTGAGTACCTCTAACTCCTGGACTTGCATGTACACCAGGCTCCACAGATCATAAATTTACTGAATGTGATCCTCAAGTATCCTACATTCAGGTTGGAACTGTTGACACTCTGTGCTTTCTTGCTCCAACCTGGGGGTCTACCACTGTTGTGCTACCCAGCACAGCTGTCCTTTTATTTGTGAAACTGTACATCTACCTCCAGAACCTGGTGACCCATTGTTCTACCTGCCTCTTATACTCCTATCCTTTAATTAGAATCCCCCAGATAAGGCAGAGTGAAATTGGGAAATTTCAGTTTTATGAAATTTTACATAAAATTCTACAATTTTCACAAAGACTCATGGGATTCAACTTTAAGTATACATGTTATTTTGCAACTTATCGCAGTAAGCAATTAACAAAATTGGTGCACACAGTCTCCTTATAAGGTCTAAGAACATCCCAAATTTAATGGTGCTGCATTCTCTAGTTTTAAAGTTTCAGGGGTTTATAAATTTGTAGTTTACATTCTTGCAAAATAAAATTTTTAAATGTTGTGAAAGTTTGACTACTTTTAAGTTAGTCCCACTGAAAGCTGAACCTGTGAACTTTTTCAGAAATGACCATGTGGCATAGCAGTTTAAATGTTTCAACTCTGGTTAAATGTGGATATATCGTTTTAAAATTAGAGGGAATTAACTGAAATTTAATGTTTGGCAGGCTATAACTCAGTCCCATTTAATGCTAGAAATCTGAAATTATGTTCATATAAAATGTAGTGATAACCTGTATACCTGTTAATTTTTGTAACATTTCAATGAATACTATCAAAATTATACTAAAATTACAGAAATCCAAATTTTGGCAAAATATTTGGCTACCTATAACTCAGCTCCCATTGAAGCTTGAGACTTAAAATCTGGTGCATATATGCATTCTAGGTGCTTCTCTAAATCCTGATATTGTTGGGAAATTTGGAGAAGAAATTTTAAAATGATCTCAAAATAACTGAAAATATAATTTTGATTAAATGTTTGGCCACCTATAACTCTGCTCCTTTACAATCTACAGCTCTGAGATTTGTCACACACTTGTATGCTATGTGGTACTGTTTACCTTCCCAACCTGGTGGTATTTGAACATCTACTTTTAAAACTATGGTGAAATAATTGACATTTAAAATTTTTTAACATTCTGCAGAATTGTCACAACAATTCCATGGAATTCTGCAGAATCAAAATGATCATTGTACGGGCATTCTGCTAGCAGAATTTTACATTCTGCACAGCTCTCACCATGAAAAATAGTTATGGATATCACTGTGCATGACCCTGAATTCATGCAATATGCCAGACAACCACTAGAGGCCACTAACTTCATGTTTTGTGGAAGCATATGCACGTGTAGCATTGTTTTGGTACAACGCCACCTGCTGACTCTTTAACAACCCTATAGATAGCAATGTATATGCAGTAACATAGTAATTTAGTATTTGACAGCAGATAAGGTCCACTAGGCCCATCCAGTGTGCCCGTATTCCCTGCCTACATCAGTAGTCACTGACCCTACTTGGTCATTGGCTTTAACCTTTCCTACCCACCTCTAAGGTTCCCTTGTGCATATACCATGCATGTTTGAATTCCCCCATTGTGCTAGCTCTCACTACTTCCTGGGTGGGCTATTCCATGCATCTACCACCCTTTCTGTGAAGATAAACTTCCTCACATTCCCCTTTATCCTGCCTCCCTCCAATCTCATATTATGGCCCTCATCCTTGTGCACCTCCTATACTGAGAGATGTCACCCACTTGCACTTTGTTAATGCACTAAAGATACTTGAAGGTTTCGATCATATCTCCCCGTTCCCGCCTCTCTTCCAGTGTATACATATTGAGGTTTTTTAATTTTTCCTTGTATGTCTCCAGATGCAAGCCCTGTACCATCTTTGTTGCCCTTCTCTGAACTGCATCCACCCTGTCTATGTTCGTATGAAGATGAGGACTCCAGAAATGTACACCATGCTGCAGATAAGGCCTCACCAGCGTTTTGTACAGTGGCATCACCACCTCTCTTCTTCTGCTAGTGATACTCCTTCCTATGCTCCCCAACATACTACTGGCCCTCCCCACAGCCTTGGTATACTGAACACCTTTAGGTCATCTGAGATGATTATCCCTAAATCCCTTTCTTCTCTGGTAACCATCAGAAATTCCCCTCTCATCCTATAACTCTTTGCAGGGTCTTTGTGTCCCAGTCACGTGGTTTTTCACTTCTTTGCATGAAATTTTAATTGCCACACATTGGACTAATTTTCCAGCTTTTCTAGGTCCCTCCTCATTTTCTTGTCTACCCTGTTGCAGATCTTGGTGTCATCTGCAAATAGGCAATTCTTCTCCAACCCAGCAGTGTCACTAATGTAGTGCCAGGATGGTCCAATCCATGTCTGGCATATTAAAATCGCCCGGCAGCAGTACCTCCCCCTTTGCTACCATCCTGTGTATTTCTTCCACTGTTGCCCTCTCTACCTCCTCTTCCTATGTTAGAGGCCTGTAGTTCACTCCTGTGAAAATTTCTGTGCCATTGCCTGGCTCAAGGGTGATCCACAGTGCCTCGGCTTCCCCCTGCCTACCCTGTACTACCGTTGCTTCCATACCTTCCATGACATAAAGGAAAACTCCCCCCTCCCTTTTGAACCTTTCTATCTCTCCTGAACAGAACATACCCTGTTACATCTACTTCCCAGTCATGGTTTCCAGTGTACCATATTTCGGTAATTGGTACTATATCCAGGTCCAACTCCACCATCAAGGCCACCAGGTCTGTGATTTTATTTCCCAGACAGTGGGCATTTGTATACATGGCTTTCCATGTTTTGCTGCCTGTCCCCCTTGTACTTATTTTTCTGCCTTCCTGTTCCTTTTTTTCCAACTCCATTGTTTTCTTATGCTGCCTCCCTTCCTGTGACTCACCCCTTATAATGAGTTCTGGTGTTTCTGTTTTCCTCCTGATCCACCCTGCTTGCTTCTGTGACCTATAATGGTGGCCTGTTGATGTCCCCCAACTTCCGTCCACCCACTCCTTGACTAGTTTAAATGCTTGTCAAATAAGCGTTTAAACTGTTCATTGAGAATCACTCTCTCCTCCTTGGATGGATGAAAGCCGTCACTCTTGTACAGACTCATATTGCTCCAGGTGGGTCCCCAGTCCCCAATGAAGCCTTTTCTCTACACCAGCCCTCCAACCAAGTGTTGAACTTTCTGATGTAGAGATTCCTAGCCTCTCCCCACCATAGACTGGCAGCACCTCTGAGAATGTTACAGAGTCTGCTACCTCTCCAAGGCACCTTCCTAGCTCACTGAAGTCCTTCTGAACCAGTTCTCTGCTCCACTCTTCCCTACCTAGGTCATTTATTCCCAGATGGATAATGACCTCCAGTTCCCCCTCATCGCTACTGCTGTGGCGATCCTTTGGACATGCTCCCCTGCCCTCAGAGCAGTGCCTCCTGGAAGGCACTTGACCTCTCTCAGCCCCCCACTACCTGTGCCCAGTTTCATTCCCCAGACTATTGAGTCCCCCACCAGGAGTAGCTTCCTCTTACTCAGGGGCCCTCTACCCCCCCACCCATGGGTCTCCCTCCTGGAGGACTCACTTATCCTCCCTGGTCAAAACCTCAGGGTTCACTTGTGGGACTTACCCACTCCTCCAGGACTGGATGGGGGATGTGCTTCTGACCCCCATCCCTCAACTTCCCTGAGCCCATCATAGTCCAGCCAGCTCTCTGCCTGGCCAACCATTGTGGTAGTTGCTGCAGACATGGTGGCCTGTGAGTGGGGACAAAGGTTACTAGTACTGTAGCCAGCTTGTCCTGGAAACTGGCAACCTCTGCCCTCAGCCCAGAGAGGTGCCTGCATATAGGGTAGTACTGCAGTACCCAGAACATCCTCCTGAAAACTGCTGCCCCACATCCACTGCACTGCACCACTCCCTGCATCTTCCTCTTTTGTTCTTCCAATGTCTCCTCCTATTTAAACCCTCCTGTTGCTATAGCAGATTTATTTTTTTATTTTTGTTCTTTTTACTTTTATTTTTTGTCTTCTTCTAGTTATATCTCCTCTCTCCTTTTCTCCCTTACTAAATACTGTTTTGGTACTATACTTTGAAAACAGTGGCACCAAGTGATGCCAAGCCTTACAACTAGTTGCAACTTAGGTTACTGTGACACAAGTACCTGAATACTGTATATTTAGTCATGATGGAGCATGATGCTGGGCATCACTGTTGCAGGAGTGTTGGAGGGGTGTTGCAGGGCCATGATGTTAGTGCAGGTAAAGTAATTATGTGGCGATGAGCACTTTGTGAAAGTTAAATTCCACAAGTGGAATTCTAGTGGCAATACCTATTATGCATTGATGAATTTTTAAGCAAATTTTGCCCATTAGTAATTTCTAAAGCATCAGCAATAAATGTTAACCTAGTAAAGCACATTTATCCAGCTTAATTAGATTCAAGGACATATTTACTGTGGTATGCATGCTGAGTCTTGAGTGTATACCTGTAGTAGAAGTGGAGTTCTAAACATCAAAGTATTTTTAACATTTTCACACAATTAAACAAATAAATTGTGAATTTTTGTTTGCCTGTAACTTACAATATATATAAACAATTACCTCTCTATTTAGCATTCTGTAAGACTCTTCCAAGAAAATATGTATATAAATGTTCAATTATCTAGCTCCGAAGGTAGCTAAGTTGTAAGTATAGAAATATTTTCTGAAATGTTCACATGAATAATATATTACCAGATTTTGAACCCCTATAACCTCCTGTCCCCTCATATAAATGTCATGAAATGCAACATCAATTTAAGAAATCTTCCAAACCATACACATGCCAAACATCAGCTCTCTAGCCATAATACTGATCAAGTTATGACCGATTAAAGAATTTCAAAAAAATTCATGAAACTTCACTGAATTTCACAACATTCTATGAAATCTGAATTTACCAATTTTGCCAAGCCCTAACACTGTCCCAACCACTGTTGAAGCTGTCCACCTTTTTCAGGGATATGATCTCCTCTGGTAGCTAATTCCACTTGGTCACCACCCTTTCAGTGAAAAGGTGCTTCCTCATCTCCCTCCTGAACCTTCCCCCAACCAGCTTTAGGATGTGCCCCAATAGTCTTGGTGCCACTAAGGCTGAAGAGGTCCTCATTGCTCATCCTGTTAACAGCCTTAAGGTACTTTAAGATCTCAATCATGTCTCCTCTCTCCTTTCTTTCCACAAGAGAGTACATGTTGAGCTCCTTGAGCCTATCCTCATAAGTGTTGCCCTGCTGGCCCTGTATCATCTTCGTTGGCCTTCTCTGGACCGTCTCCAGCAAGTTGACATCCTTTTTAAGATGCGAACACCAAACCTGCACACTGAACTCCAGGTGTAATCTTACCAGTGACCTTTACAGTGGCAGAATGACCTCCACCTTCTTGATACTAATTTCCCAGGCTATGCATCCCAGTTTCTGATTTGCTTTGGCTGTTGCTCTCTTACAGTGTGCAGAGTGTTTCATATCAGTTGTGGTTATTACTCCCATGTCCTTTCTTTCTCTGACCTGGTTACCTGTGCTCTGTCCAGCCAATATTTGGTTCCCAGATTATTTGCCCCCAAGTGCATAACCTTGCACATTTTTAGCATTGAACCCCAGCTGTCATGTGCCAGACCACTTTTCTGGCCAAGCCAGGTCCTCCCTGAGTTCCTGTCTTCCTTCTTCTGTGTCCACTGTCCCACAGAGATTAGTGTTGTCCTTGAACAGGTAGATTTTATCTTTGATCCCACCCATAATGTCACTTATGAAGATGTTAATAACACTGGGCAGAGCACAGAGCCCCATGGAACCCCACTGGTCACAGTCCTCACTTTGGAGAATTCTCCCCCAACTACTACCCTTTGGCTTCTATCCTGCAACCAGCTTCTGTCTCATCCCATGAGTGTAGCCTCTACCCCCTGGTTCTCCAGCTTCCTGACCAGTCTTCTATGAGGTACTGAGTCAAATGCCTTGCTGAAATCCAGATACAGGACATCAGCTGCCTGGCCCTGACCACTGTCCTAATGACCCAATCGAAGAAATCAATTAGATTAGTTTGGTAGGACTTTCCCAACACTAACCCCATGCTGACTGTCATCCTGGAACCAATTTTCCTCCAGAAGGCCAATCAGTTTCTTTTTCCGGATGGTCTCAATCAACTTATCCACTACTAAGGTCGGGCTGACTGGTCTATAGTTAAGTCATAAACTGCATGTTACCAGGTGAATCAAATCAAATCAGATCACTTTTATTTATAAAATGCACAATTTCTTGTGATCAAAGTGCTTGTACAAGATAAAACATTCAAACAATAAATATAAATACTAACTAATCCATACTAAAATAATACAGTTATTAAAACCCCATATCAGCAGATTTAAAAAGATTCTGAGAAAGCTAACCCAAATAAATAAGTCTTGAGAGCAGACTTAAAGCTCTCTATGGTCAGGCACTCTCTCACCCGATGAAGTAGAAAGTTCCACAGGGTAGGGGCCACAAAAGCAAAGGAGCGGGCCCCTGAGGTCTTAAATTGGACCCTGGGAACCTCTAGCAATTCCTCATCAGAGGAGTCGAGTGGGTGGAAGGGACAAAGGAGAACTTGCAAATACTGGGGTCCCTGACTGTGTAGGGCATTATAGGTCAGTAATATGATCTTGAAGGTGATCCACCACTGAACTGGCAGCCAGTGCAGGCCACAGAACACAGGTGTGGCATGGCACAATCTTGGTAAACCAGTCAATAGCCTGGCTGCTGTATTCTACACTACCTGCAAGTGGCAGATATCAACCCCTGGAAGCCCTAGGTAGAGGACATTGCAGTAGTCAAGGTGGGAGGTCAAAAGGCATGGATCAATGTGGAAGATCGCCGGGTGGAACCAAGTGCTTTATCTGAGTGATATTCCTCAGATGGTAAAAAGAGGTCTTGACAACAACCAAAACCTGAGACTTAAGCATTAGACCATCACCAAAAATAACGGCCAGATTCCACGCCTGGTCTGAGGTCACCAGCTGGGTGCCACCGAGCCATAGCCCAGAAGGCTGTCCTGGCAGCAACCCTATACCCTGACAACCTGGGCCCACCACCAAGACCTCAGTTTTATCCGGGTTCAATTGCAGCCAGTTTGCACTCATCCAGTCCTGGATCTCAGAGAGGCAGTCATTAAAAACCGAGACAGCACCACCCTGTTCAGGCACAAAGGACATGTACAGCTGAGTATCATCTGCATAGCAGTGAAAACTCAGTCCATACCACCTAATAATGTCTCCTAATGGAGGCATATACACCACAAACAGCATGGGTGACAGAATGGAGCCCTACAGAACCCCTCAGGATAAGGGGAGAGGAGCTGAGGAATAAACCCCCAACACCACTTTCTGAGTTCTACCAGCTAAGAAGGATTAAAACCACCTGAGGACTGGACCTGACAGTCCACAGATCAACCGCAGATGCTCCAACAACACATCATGGTCCACAGTGTCAAATGCTGCAGAGAGATCAAGAAGAACCAAGATTGAAAGGGTCCTCTGATCTCTTGCTATTAGGAGATCATTAAGTACCTGAACCAGTGCCGTCTGGGTACTATGCCTCTTCCTAAAACTAGACTAGAGAGAATCATAGGCATCGTGGGTAGTGAAGTGATCCTCTGGCTGCAACGCAACCACCTTCTCAATAATCTTAGCGAAAAAGAGTAGGTTAGAGACGGGTCTGTAGTTAGCCAGACAGTCGGGGTCAAGGGAAGGTTTCTTAAGGAGAGATTTCACACTCACCTCCTTCAGGGGATCCGGAAACACCCCTGTCTCCAATGAACTCCAGACTATCTCAGCCAGGACTGGGTCAATCACCTCAACACATCCCACGATGAGATGTATTGGGCCTGGGTCCAAACTACAGCAGGTTGTCGCAGATTCTGGATGATCCTCACAATGTCATTGATCAGCGGCCAGCCAAAGTTGGACCAGGCAAGCTGGGCACTCACAACCTCCTGTCGACCTCCACAACACCCAATAGCGGGAGCAAGATGAATCTCAGACCTGACAGTGGCAACCTTATCTTCAACGAAGGGAGAGAACTCGTCACACTTAATTTGTGAACACGCTCCCTGAGGCTGAAGACAGATTGAATTGCACAATTTGTTGACAGTCTGGAAGAGCTGAGCCAGTCAATTCTGTGCAGCGGCAATCTCCCTTGACAGAAACTCTGTCTTCTTATGGAAGACTGCTGATTGATAGTCCTTATAATGATCCATTAATCTAAGTCTATCACCAATCAGGCCCGATTTCCACCAGCGCCCTCTCTTAAGTTGAAACTCTGTATGGTAAACAGGTAAAGAAATCCACAGAATTACAGCACACTCAAAAATAACAAATTCAAGTCCTTCCCCAATGCTTTGAGACACTCTGCCCCCCCTCCCCCCGATGAAGAGACAGAGTAACTCAAAGTGTTGGAAAGGAGTTCCTGTTTTTGTAATAAATGTATACTTGCATTCATTATTTCTGAGTGTACTGTGAGTCTGTGCTTTTCATTTACTAGTCTGTAGTTCCCTGGTTCATCTCTTGGCCCAGTCTTATGGAGCTTTACCACATGCACCTTTCTCCAGGTGAGGCATGTTCCTGGACTCCAGAGAGGTGTTCAACAGTTCTGCCTGGGGACCCATCAGAACCTACACCAGTTCTCCAAGGACCCTCAGGTGCATGCCATCTGGCCCTGCAGATTTGTCTATCTTTAGAGCCATTAGGATCTTGACCCTGGCAGTCTAAATTTTGTATTCTGTGACTTCCCCCATCCCAGTCCCCACTCCCCTGCTCCCCTTGTGGTATTTGTCTGTCCTTCTCCCAATTGAAAACTGAATAGAAGTATCCATTATGCACCTCAACCTTTTCTTCATTACTATCTTCTCACCTGCCCTCCTTCTTTAGTCTTATAATCTCCTCCCTCATGTTTCTTTTTATGTTTCTTTTACTCTCGGTATTACTCTCGGGTTAATAAAGTGGAAGTAGGCTCTAGGCCCGTTGAGACCACTTTCCCCACGAAAGTGGGGGATTATCAGATATAACTTCCCAACAATAACCTATCTAGTTCCAGTTTAAACTGGCTGCATAATGTTTGCTCTACTATGTACTGCAGTAAAGAATTCCAAAGTACCGCAGCTCTCACAGTAAAATAATATTTTCACTTGTTGGTGAGTACCCTTGGTATTTGAATTTGCCTGTTATTACATCTCAGGCCATATACTTTATCCAAATATTTTAGTCCACTTAAATTCATGAGATTTTCATCATTTAGAATATTAAACAACAGCAACAGGTCTCCTCTATCCCATCTTGTCTGCAAGTCATATAATCCTAATGATTTTACCCTTTCTTGATATGTAAAATGTTTTATTTCTGGTATTAATTTTGTCATTCTTCTCTGTAAACTTTCCATCATTTTTTTATCTCTTTCCAAATATGGTACCCAGAAAGAAACTGCATAATCAGTGTGAGGTCTAATATATGATCTATATAATTTTATAATACATTCTTTATTAAGTATTATAAATGCTTTTTTGATAGCACTAATAATATGATTTCCTGTTTGGATTGCTTTATTACATTGGTTACTCCAATCAAATGTGTTATTTACTATAACTCCTAAATCTTGTTCATAGCATCCTATCTTAATTTCATTCCCACACAGAGTATAATCACTATTGGGGTTTCTCTTCCCCCAAGTGCATAACTGAACATTTTTCTGTATTGAAAAACATGTTATTTTCTTTAGCTCATTTTTCAATAATCAACAGATCTTTTTTTAATATGTTTATTTTTATTTCAGTATCAACTTCTGCTGAAATTTTAGTATTGTCTGCAAATTTACTGATCTGACTTGAAGCTCCTAATTGTAAATCCCTGACAAATATACCAAAAAGAGTAAGACCCAAGACAGACCCCTGCGGTACTCCACTTGTTACTGAAATGCTACCAGAGATTATATCACCTATCCTTACTCTCTGTGATCTGTCCTTTAACCAATCCTCGACCCATCTAACAGTATAACTATTAATTTCTGACTTGATCAATTTCATAGTTAATAGATTATGTGATACCTTATCGAACGCTTTTTTGAAGTCTAAGAATACAACATCCACTGGAATGCTTCTATCCAAACTAGCATTGATGTTCTCGTAAAAAGTAACCAAATTTGTTGTACATGATCTACCTCTTCTAAAACCATGTTGTGTGTCATCTGCTACTCCCTTCGTTATTATTTCTTGATCCATTTTTTGTTTTAATATTCTTTCCAAAGTTTTACACAAGACAGACGTTAAACTAATGGGTCTATAATTATCAACTCTATTTTTATTTCCCTTTTTATGTATTGGAATCACAGCAGCAGCCAGTCTCCAATCCTCTGGTACTTCACCATTCCTATATGATATGTTGAAAATAGTATGTAATGGGCACAACAGTGCGTCCAAAGTTTGCTTTATGAAAAATGTATTTATATTATCAGGCCCTGGCGAAGAAGTATCTTTTAGAAATCTAACTGCATCTCTTATTTCCCTCATGGTTATCTCCTCATATTTATTTATTTATTGAAAATTTTTCACCAGGAAAGGTATACTGAGCAAAAAGATGCTCTTCTCACGGTGCGACCTGGGGGGAGGGGTTACAGAGGAGGCAGGTATACATACAATAGTTGAGTTTAGCAGTAGAGCAATACAGATACTGTACATAGTTTGGAGGTATTACATTTGAACTTGTTACATAAGGAGAACAGTACAGAACACGATAATCAAGGACAGGGTATACATATCATGGGTACAAATCAAGGCAAGAACAATACAGAACATGATCATCAGGGACAGGGTAAACATATCACGAGTACACATCGAGGCAAAACATGAATTACATAACTGCCAGTAGCAGAACTAGCGTGCCAGTAACAGAACTTGAGTGCCAGTAACAGAACTTGAGCTGCAGCGGGATGCACAAAGTTGACAGTAGGAGTTGGAGAGCGAAGATGGGGGGTAGAGGAGGAGTGGACTAGTAAGCATTAGGTGTGTAGGGGGAGGTTTAGGTGAGGTGGGAGGGAGGGAGAATGGAGTTGGTAGCTGTGAGTAGGGCAGAAGAGCATATGTTACTTAGGAAGGGGGGAGAGAAGGGAGATGTTAGGAGTGAGAAGAGGGAGTAAGAGTGAGAGTGTAAGTGCATAGGGCAGTATATAAGCCAGACAATTAGGTGATGGCCAAGCCGCTGGTCAGGTGCTAAGGGGAGATGGGGGAAGAGAAGCTATCATATGTATATATACACCATTTCATTTATAAGATCTTTACTTGAAAACACAGAACCAAAATACTCATTGAATATATTTCCTATATCAGACCCATTGTTAATTTCTATCCCATCATTAACTATAGTGGATATGGGAGGATTTGAATTTGTATTTTTATTAATATATGCATAAAAAACTTTAGAATTATATTCCGTTGTAGACAGTTTATATTCAATGGCCCAGATATTCAAACTGCACCCAAAAAGTGCGCAACAACAGGAGCAAGCACAAGTCCACTGTGCCCATGCACAAGAAATGCGATATTCAAAAACTGCGCAGGCCAAGATGCGCCTACCTCTGATGACTGAATATCGCACCATCTGTGCCATAGTGCAACTAGGGAGGTAAAGCTGAGCATATCTGATGCACCATAGCACAACAAGGAATGTTCAGCTGAGCAGTCCAGATGCGCCATAGCGTAACCAGGGATGCCCCCAGCAGCAGGGCAGCAATGCAACAGCACAACCAGGGATGCAGGGACCCACCACCCATGCCACCGATGGGCAGAGGAACACACAGTAGAAAAGACATAGTCCTCCCACACCCCGTGCACTGCACAACTGGGGGAGAGCTGGAATAACCACCGGCCCATGGATACCAGCAACCAACCCAGAGCCGGGCCATGGTGCCCCATCACACCCCCTGGCAAGCTGTGACTGACACACAAGGATGGCCGACCACCCCATACCACACCATCCCACCAATGCAGAGCACACCCTGCACCATGATCCCCACACACCCTGCCCAGGAGTAGCACCCAACAGTGCAGGACACCCCATGCATGCCACCACCCCCACTGTGACAATGCAACCCTGTGCAACATGGAGCCATGCAAGGCAGCCCCACCATGGGCATCCTGCAGTGGGTGGCAGCAGACAGTGATGCAACAGATGCATACACAGTGCCACCCTGCATGTCCCCCCTGAGGTACAGCTGAGAGATCGACCATGTGGCGAGGTACCCCACATGCGACAGGGCATGCCCTGGACCCCACCTCCAGCAGTACAGCACCCTGCACACCCTCCCAAGGACACATCACATCCCAGCACTGGCCACAACAGCCAGCACAGACATGCACAGCGTAGCATGGAGGCATGCAACCACACAGGATGCAACACAGTGCATGGACAAACACCCACCCATACCCAAGGGTACAGCAACACAGGGACACAGTAGCGGGTAAACCAAGCCACTGGAGTGTGGCTACAGCTGACGTGTACACACGGCCAGCACCCCTACATTGCACAGGTGTGCCAGCCACCCTGTGCAGGCACCATGAAGCTGTATGCCACCAGCATGCTGCCGGAGCACAAGTGACAGACACTGGAGCACATCCCCTGCAACAGACACAAGTGACAGCATGGATGGGGGACAACAACAGCGGAGGCCACGGTGCCACCAGAGGCAGATGTGCACCATACTGGTGATGGCGGTCAACCTGGCATTGTGCCGGGTACAGTTGTTATGCAGCATGAACAGCCACCACTGACACGCCAGCAGACCGTGCATATTACAGACATGCAAGGGTGTCAGCTGCACAGGCCATGGATGGTCTGACAGGGGTGCCATACACACATTGCATGCCCCATGGACCACTGCACACAGGCATGCAGTGCACAGAGTACAGCACACAAACCACAGACAGTGACTAATCCTCCTGTCCACACCATAGGTGGTTCACATCTGCACACACACACAGACACACGTCCATGCGTGCACCACCCCTGATGCCATGTACACCACTGCAGCTGAGCACCTGTAGCCCGCCGCAAATCAGAGACCACCACAGTTGTTATAACAAAATGTATATATTAAAACTATGTTCAATAAAACCATATACAAAACTATATACAATAGTTGGGGAAAGGCCACATAACAGGTGGGGGTTGGGTAAGGGGCAGGGGTGAACATATGGGAGAGGGAAGAAGGGGTGTGAGGGTGGGTCAAAGGGGGGAAGGTGGTATTTGGGGAATGGGGATGTCACTGGCATGGACCACCATTGACGCACTCCCAGACATGCAGTGCCACTGGACAGTGCTGACTGTAACAAGTTACGTGCATGGCAATGGTGTCACTGGATGGTGGCCATGCACAACTGCCCACCCAGTTATACAGCATGCAGTAGTAATCACAGATGTAAGGCACTCACCATCAGCAGGCTGGTCCACGTGCCGTGGACCACCTTCATCCCTCCTCTGCCTCTCCTCCAACATGCAGCGCCTCCCCTCATGGTTGCGCCTCCATTCTTCTGGCCCTAAGGAGCAAACATGGAGAGAGGAACATCAGTTCAATCCGGTAGCAATGTTCCCCCGCCCCCATGTGCGTGCAATCCCACACAGCCAGACCCACCACCCCACGATACCACCACCCGGCCAGCACCGGATGGCCCCCCCATGTGCCAGACACATGCAACCGTGATACCCGTATGGACGATAAAAGTGTATGGATGTTGCACCTAGCTGGCTGTGGCACCATGCCCCTCCTGGCATGTGCCCACAAGTAGGCAAGCAGGTCCAGATCCCTGCGCCTCAGGTCCCCATAACGGTGGCGGCACTGCTCTGCCATCCACCCCATACTGGTGGCCTCCTCCAGGGCATCGGCCACCTCCTGCCATACTTCACTCCTGGCCCTGTCCAGGGGTGCCTCCCCAAACAAAGCCCCAACATGTGGCTCAACAATGGCCACAAGGTTTGCCAGCTCGATCTGGCTCCACTGCACAGCACGCCTTTGCGCCATCTCTGCTGCTCAGTTCAATCAAAATGGTGCTCTGCAGTGTGGTCCTGCCATGTGCAGATGCTGCATGGTGCAGCGCTGCCATTCCCTATCATGCTGTCACCGAAAAGCGCGATAGTGGTGCACCCATGCCTGACGCATGGCACTTAGGGGGCAAAGGTCAGGCACAGGGTCAAGGGTCTCTGGTGCATGGATAGCCACAGCGTGATTGGAACCCAATGCATGTAGCGTGATTGGGTGCCTGTGTGCCACCTCCTGTAGCGGCCTACCATGCTGTTGCCCAGTGTGCCTACGATGCCCCAGTGCCACAGCACCATATTGGTGAACAGTGCTGTAGTGCCACTGGCACAATGGTGGCCATGTCCTGCATTGCCTCCCATGCACAGCACATCAGCAGCACGGCAGGCACCTGCGTCATCAACCCGGGCATGCGCAGTTAGGTGTGTACTGCGCATGTCACAGATGCGCCCTTGGCTCAGCACATTCAACACAATTGTGCAAAGTGCAGCAGCACGATATTCAGACAGCATATGCAAATCAGCTAATCAGCCATTCAAAGGCACAGTCACTGCATTTGCATCCACTTAAAGATGCGCCTCACCTCATTTGCATGTGTTGCACTAAAAAAGTGCTACATTGGGCTGCACTGGCCATAGTCGGTTTCTGCAGTTTATTGCGGTGAGTTGCATGCTGTTTGAGAATGTGGACTGTGGTGTTTGGGACATGCATGGGACTGCACAGTCACAGGTAACACCTGTCATTCTCACAGGATGAATCATGACCAAGCGTGTGGTGGAGGAAGAGGAACAGAGTCGTGGGAGGAAGAGGAGACCGAATTTCACTAAGGCCAAGATAGATGCCCTGTTCAAGGTCTACCTAGACCAGGAGCCGCTTCTCAGTGGATGCCAGGGAACACCATAGGCCCATGCTGCTGCATGGGAGGAGGTGGCACATGCTGTAAACCTGCATGGTAGCCACCAGCGCTCCGTGCAAGAGTGCAAAAAGAAGATGGGCACAGAGAGGCAGAGGATTAAAGAGAAGGTGGCTGTCATCAGGGCAGCATGGTCTGTGACAGGTGGGGGACAGCCGGAGGTGCTACACCTGACCCCACAGGAGGAGCGGGTTGCTGGCAGCATGCAGCGTTGTGCCATTGAGGGTGTTCTGGGTGGTGGATTCCAGATGGGTGGTAGCCCGTCACTGCATGGTCTGTCTATTGGGGGAGGGACAGGGTAGGTCACATGCAGTAACGCAACTTTTTTTTCCCTTAAAGCTCCTGAGTGTCTGCATGGGTCAGTGGTGGTGGGCTTCTCCACTGAGGCCAGTCACATGGAGATGGAGGAGGGCCCATCCATCTCCACAGGAATACATGGGTCAGGGCAACAGTGGGCCCACCCAGATGCCCGGACTGATGTTGGTGGAGCAGGTGTGGAGGAGACCCTGCCCGTGTCCCAGCATGCCGGCATCCATGGATGCCAGCATGCTGAGACTCGGGCTGGTGCTGGATCTGTCACTGATGATGATGGAGCTAATGTCATGGGCAGTGACATGTGTTTGCCACAGGATGGCCACACAGCAGGTTACATCATGGCCACGGCTGTGGGTGTGCCTCCGTAGAGGTCTGCATGTCATCACAGTCCCAGCCTATGCCTGTCAGCACCGGTGGGGCAGCACTGGTCTGTGTACAGGACAGTGGGACTGTTGCAGCCACTGAGGCAGCACCATTGAGCCCTGGGGAGTGGCAGCCGGAGGGGCAGCATCAGCAGTCGGCCAATGGCCATGGGGGTACAGTGTCAGGAGTTGGCATCAGTGCACCGCCTGTGGACTTGCCCAGGCCTAGCCCTGGTGTGCAGTGCCCACCCTCAAGGGGTGATGAGCATCAGGGCTGTGAACACCCTGAGGGACAGCATGATGATCAGGCAAATGACCTCTTGGATGAGCACACCCGCATACTGCAAGCAACAGTCAATCAGCAGATGCAGCTTGTGACAGCGGTGGATGCACTGAGTGTGGCTCTGTGCCAGGCAGAGGAACATCGCAGCAGAGACCCTGCTCTGTTCCTGGCAGGGATGGACCAGTTGCAGGATGATGTGACTGCTGCCACTGACAGGCAGACACAGGCATTCACTGCTGTTATGGCCACAATGGGCACACAAGTTATTTGCCCATGTGTCACAGACACCATGCAGTGCAATGTCCATCCCCTGTTCCCGGCATCGTGTGACACCTTCCTTGTTGACACCGGGTTCAGCTGTGGGCATCCCTAGCATGCCTGGCACAGACATGTTTGGTGTGCTGCAGACCCCTGCGCGAGCACAGTCACGTTCACGCAGTGGAACCCCTGGGGGACCGTCGGTGCCACCCCATGAGGCCAGTGGTCAGCCTGTCACTGCTGGTGGGTCTCGGTGGGGCCACCCACGCATCCGTGGTGGCCATGGCACTGTGGCACATGACTGATCTGTCTCCCAGTGTGGCTACTGTCTGATGCTGCCTGTGTGCATTGTGTCATTCAGCAGGCAATGCATGGGTGGGTACCCGTCCCTGTACGCACACATACACAGTCCATCTGCACACCCTCCCAGTTGCTGTCTGCAGTTACGTGTTCATGATGATGCCTGCATTGCACTGTATGCCACTGTGCAATGGTGGCCAGCGTCTGACACACGCACAATGACAGGCAGTGGGTGTGGTGGTCTGTGGACATGTGTGTGTGTGGCTAGGGGTGGCGGTCTGGGTCAGTGTGCCTCCTACCCTTTGTGCATGTCTGGTGAGTTGTGTGTGTGTGTGTGTGTGTGTGTGTCTGACCATGTGCCATGTTAGTCCTCGCCCATCCCTAGCGGTGTGTGAGGTTCCATTCCCGGCCACTTCCTTGATGGCATGCACCCCTGGTGTGTGTCCATGCATGTTTGTGGGTTGTGTCTTTGCCACTGGTGGTTGCACATGGCCCCATGACTTACCTGGGTTGTCTGAAGTGCTCCTCCATGATGGTGTCCCAGTGCAGCTGTGCCAGCCGGAGCAGTCGGGGGTCCCGTCACCCAAGGGGCGGCTGCCCATCACCATTGTCACCGGCGTCCTCATCATCCCCATCACTGTCCCCCTCTTCAACCTGTACAGCTATCCCACATTTGTTGGCCATGTTGTGCAGGATGCAACAGGCCAGGAATAGCCCGTAGGCCTTTGAGGGGCTGTACTTTAGGGCACTGCCGGAGGTGTCCAGGCAATGGAAATGTGCCTTCAGCATACCGAACACCCGCTCAATGACATTACGTGTGGTGGCATATGCCTCACTGTAGCGTTGCTGCAATGGGGTCGCGGGCCGCCGGTATGGTGTGAGCAGCCAGGGACGGAGTGGGTATCCACTGTCACCTGTGTGTAGAGGGTGGAGGTTAGTTTGGTGATCAGCATTGCCCTACCCCATGTAGGCCACTACCCATGTCACCTCTGACCATGCCCTTCCCAAGCTCTATGTTTGTCCGTGTGGTTTGCATACTTACCCACTAAGTGGCCAGTGGGGGTGTCCCCACTCTCAAATCTGTGGCACAGTGCCGACTGGTGCCAGATGAAGGCATTGTGTGCTCCCCCAGGGTGCGTGGCACAGACATTGATTATGCACTCCCTGGCATCGCACACCACCTGGCAGTTGATGCTAGCATATCCCTTCTGATTAATATATGTGGCCCCCTCGGGGCCAGGTGGTGTGTGGATGGCCACATGGGTGCAGTCTATTGCCCCTAGCACGCCAAGCATACGTGCTACTCTGTGGAACTCCTGTATGTTTGTTGTGCGCTCTGCTGGTGTGCTGGGGAAATGGATGTACTCCACAGCATGTGGCAGCAGTGCACTGAGGAATTGGGTGAGGTGGCTTGACGCGGCCCACTGGGTTATGCCTGTAGTGTCCCCTGTTGGTCTCTGAAAGGTACCCATGGCGAGCAAGCACATGCAAGCTGTCACTTTAGTCTCCACTGACAGAGCATGGCTCCGTCGTGTGGGTGCCTGCATTACATAACTGCACAGCTCACAGAGCCATCTCAGAATTGCCCGATTCAGGTGGTACTGGCCCACAATCTCAGTATCACTGTACAGCTCGAAGCTGGTGTGGGATCGGTACTGTCTGCTGGGGGCATACCGCCGATGGCCCCTTCCACGGCCCTACCCCCTTGCTGCCCACCTTCTCACCCCCCTCATTACTGCCTCCATCTGGATGGTAGCACTGGCCATGTCCCTGGCTTGTGTTCACCCCCCCCAGCAGCTGTTTCTGTGTTGCTCCGCTGTCCTGGCTTCTACTTCCCCTGCACTGGGAATACCTTCCTGTGGTGGCCTCTGTGCTGTGTGACACTTCCCCCTTCTGCACTGGCTGTGGCTCCCCACAGCTTCCCTGTGCCTCTCTGTTCAGGGTGCCCTTTCACTGCCCTGCCCTGTGTGTCCCTCCTGCCCAGTTTGAGTTGCTAGAGTTCAGCCTCATGTGCCTTCCCTGTAGCATTCTTGCACCTCTCCCTTGTTCCTTTTTATTTTGGCTCATTTCCACTATTGTGCAACTTCCGCTTGCTCCCCTATTGTGCATGGCTTATGTTGTTGAATATCACACTGCACCATTTATGCATGGTTCCTCCTTCTTCAGTTGCACATACATTCATTATCATTGCGCTCTTGCGCAGTGTGATTGAAGCATCTGCCTCCCACTGAATATCTCAGAATAAGCATTTTCGGACTTGCACTGGCGCAACCCTATTGCGCATGTCGCAACCCTTTTGAATATCTGGGCCAATCTGTTTTCTCTCTTTTCTAATTAAAGAGTTAGTGGTTTTTAATTATTTTTTATACTTATTTCTATTTTCTACAATTGGATCTAATTTTAACTTTTTATATGCTTTTTCCTTTATTTTTATCTGTTTTTGTATATTAGGTGCCAACCAAACTGGAATTTGATCTTTATACTTATTTATTTTAATCTTAGGAATATATCGTTGTTCCAATTCATATATTATTTCCTTAAGAAGCTGCAGCACTCATCTGTGCCCTTATCTTTAAATAATGAATTCCAATTTTTTGCAAAAATGCTTCCCTAATTTCATTATAATTCCCCTTATAATAATTGTAACGATATATGTTTTGTCTATTATTGTTTTTAAATTGCTTTATGGAGAATATTACTGCATTATGATCACTAGATCCCAATGGTTCCACTATTTCAATATTACTAAATTTTCCTGAGATATTTGTTAAAATAAGATCCAAAATATTTTTCTCATGAGTTGGCTCTATAACCATCTATTCTAAACCCA
Organism: Neoceratodus forsteri; assembly: GCA_016271365.2. NCBI lineage: Eukaryota > Metazoa > Chordata > Ceratodontiformes > Ceratodontidae > Neoceratodus > Neoceratodus forsteri. Next base: position 353,266,875 of record CM028130.1, on the reverse strand, counting down.
CCTTTATAAATGTTTCCAAAAAGTTTTGTTCTATATTGGAAGATGCTGTAAGTTTTTGCCAATCTATACCTGGCAAATTAAAATGGCCCATGTTGATTACATCAGATGTTTCAGAGTGGTCTGATATTAGTTGTCTCAAAGATAAATCGTAAGGTAAGTTAGCATTAGGTGGTCGATAGATATTTATTAATATTAATTTTTTTCTTTAGATATTGTAACTGTATACAGTAACCTTCTATTTCCACCTCATTATCCAATTGTATAGAGATTTCTTTTGTTATGATTGTATTCTTTATGTAAATACATGTCCCACCACCATTTCTATTACTTCGATTTTTATAATATAAATTATATCCTGGGATGGCATTAGACCACATAGAGGCCTCATTCCACCAAGTCTCAGTTATTGCCATTATATTTAAATTTCCCTGTTTCATTCTCCCGGCTAGTTCTGTTAATTTAATGGTGCTTAAACTCCTGGCATTGCCCATAAAAAATGTAAGTCCACCACTCAAAGACAAGGGCTCCACATTATCACTCCCTCTTTGCCCCCCAGTATTTAGTTTAAACATCGTTCAATCACTGACAAAAGCTGTTTTCCAAGATAGTGACTTCCCTTTTTACTAAGGTGTAAGCCGTCCCAGCTAAAAAGACTGTAATTATTATAGAACCTTTCCCAGTGAGTAATACGGTTACATTGTTACTCAATGCCCATTTCCTTAGCCATTCATTTACTTCCTTATATATCTGAAAAAGGCCTTCTCACCCAGTTTTTCCCCCTGGTCTAGCTGTACCTCTCTCGTGGCCCTTGTCTCTGGGCTACCAGGGAATTAAACATAGAATAAAGCATAGGGTAGTGTGTGTAATCAGAATTTTACACACACACACACACACATACACACATGAGGTGCTGGATGCTACATAAACCCTGAGAGAGAAGCTCAAGGGTTTTATTTAAGCATCCAACACCGAGGGTGTGTGTAACATTTGAGTTTTACACACTATGTCAAGTTTTATTTTATACAATTATGGGTTTTACATTTTTGCCACATGAATTCTATAAAATAAGAGACGTTCCTGTGCAGCCGTGGTCTGGTTGGGTTTCAGCACAGTCCGCAGTCGGCTGCTGAAAGTTAACTTTATTTTGATAGTTGGTTTGTTAAAAATATTTTAGAGCAGTGATTTTTTTTTTGTTTAAAGAACTTACCACTGAGTCAGAGTGGTGGTGCAGTCTCTGGCGGCAATGGAAGGTGACCAGCAGTTAGGAAGGGAAGAGTTGTGGCAGGCACATGCACTGAATGAGGGAAACCTAGCACATTTTTACTGTTATAAATACTCCTTTTAATAATGGCAAATTACAAACTGTGTTTCCCTATGGGAAAAGGTGAAACCCAGTTATTATTTATTGTTATATTACTTAGGGATCAAAAGTATGTGGGGGTTCCACTAAACTACAAGAGGCGATCTTCATATTTTAATCAGGAATCAGGTGGGGTGGGAGTACCGCTGGACAATTAGGGAAGTAACTATATTTATTTCACTTGGGGATCAAGTGGGGGGCATCACTGGAATACCATAGAAGTAAGTAAGCAATAACCCACAACAGGGTATGGAGTTATGGTGATTTAATATGTACCTTGATTGTATTGTGAGGCATGAGGCCACAGGCTGAGTACCCTGACAGCACCCAAGGCATGCATTAAATTCTCATATCCCCATACCCTAAAGTGGATTATTGCACTTATAATGTGGGTTATGTTTAAAACAAGAGAAAACAGCATAAAGAGTGTTTCTTCCTGTTTAAATAACAAAAGTGTGACTGTAACCTGCTGCCTGGACAAATAGTCCCCAACAAATAATGTATACTAGCCGGCCCGGTGGCGCTGAGGGTTGAGGCACTGGAAGTCACACCTCGCACCACGCTGGTGATCCAGGTTCGGGAACAAACCCAGGTTGCTGGGGGTCGGTAGGGGAGGAAGAGGATTGAGCATCTGTAGGGCTTGGTTGCCCTCTGGTGGAGGCTGGAGTTGCAGCAAGCACTGATGATGCAGAAGAAGGAGCAGGGGGTTTGCAGATGTCGGTAACATGCCTTGATGTCAGGGTGCCAGCCACTCCCCAAGAAACAGGGAAAAACACCCTTCAGCTCTGATGGAGACAGAGCACTGGAGCTTGCCCTCAATCTTCAGCCATATCCCTGACACCTTCCTGACTGATGCTACTGACTGCTCAGGGTGTTAGGGGCCCACCTTGTCTCTGCCTGGGGGTAAACTGAGGCTACATGGGTGACAGAGGATTGTCCAGGCAGGCGGACCGCAGAGGGATGACTCCTTGGTTTTTCCCGAGGAGACCAGAGTGGAGAGGAGGAATAAACATGAGAATAAAAAAAAAACAAATAATTCTTACTGTATCTCAGTTGTTTTATGCACATACAAATGTCAGAAATACAGTGCCGGCATGATTTCTGATATTTGTTGTGCATAATATACTTTGTACCACAGAGTGCACTGTATGAGAGAGAGAGAGAGAGAGAGAGGACATGTCCCAGTGAGGATTCCCACTCTCTCCCCAATTACCTCCTCCTACCGCTGTTGATCACACACAGACAGAAATAGACGTTTAACGGAGGACACAGTGTCTTGGAAGCCAACATCAGGATGATTTTTTCATTTACTGTTTTATCCTGGAAGTGTGTTCTATTGTCCTGCCTTTTGCAAATCACTCTATGCTTCATGGACACAGATAGAAAGAGAGATACCGAGAAGACTGCAGCAACTTTTGTTTATGCTGTGTCTCTCCCGCTCTCGCTCTCTCTCGCTGGACCACACAGTGGGACAGTGGGACAAGTCATTTGATTCCCCATCTCCCCCCAACTAGCTCCTAGTCCGAGTGGTTCTCTCTCTCATGGTCGCTCGGTGCCACAATGCAAACAGGGAACAGTCACTGTATGCCACAGAGAGGGACACTGAAGACATTGCACAAACTTTGCTATAAAGTGTGCCTGTCACGTTGTCTGTCTGTCTGTCTGTCTCTCTTTCTCCCACTGCACCACACAGTTGGAGCACACACTTTGATGCTACATCCAGCATTCCCCTGCTCGCTCCCCAACTACCCCCTGCTCCAGGTGTCTCTTGCTATCACAATATGTGTGTATGTGTGTCTCTCTCTCTCTCTGCTTGCTGGAGACAGGATGGCATTCAGTGTGGACAGGAAAATTGACACTGACAGGAGAGAGAGTGCACAAATTGCACCTGTTACTGGCACATGGGGACTCCACAGACAGAGGCAGACAGTGACCAGCACACTGCATGGACACTGACATTCATTGACAGTATGTGTAAATATCATGAGAGACACAGGTCATTGCCAACACTGTGATACCTGTGCAGCGCTATGTGTCAGTTACATTGCAGGGTCCCATCTCGGAGCTAACTCATCCTTCTCGCTGACTCTGTCTCTTTCTCTCCCTCTCTCTCTCTCTCTCTCATTCTCTCTCTCTCTCTCTCTCTCTCCAGTGGGTGCCAGGTCAAAACAGAAGTGCAGACCAGAAAGCAGCTGCAGGGCTTGCTAGCTGGGTCACCTGTTGGTTCCCATTTGGCACTCCTGCAGCCTTTCATAACATTGCCTGCAGCCTGGTTTTGCTCTCTCCCTCTTTCTCTGTCCTTGTACCATGGTCGGTCTCTCCATCGGGGGGCGGGGCAATGATATGCAGAGCAACAATATATAATACTAATCAAAAACAAAAATAAATGTTATGTATTTATTGAAATGTTTCACCAGGAAAGGCACACTGAGCAAAAAGATGCTTGTCTCATGGTGCGACCTGGGGGGGAGGATTACAGAGGAGAGCAACTGTATAGATTTGTACATGGAAACAAAATGACACAAATGAAATTATATGATGGTACACAGGTATAACACCTACATGAAGTAGGAGCAACATAGGAAACACTGTACAAGGAGTTATCCACATTGTTACATGGAGTGTGGAAGAGATTGTACAAGGAATTACAATGACAAAGGGTGTAAAATATATCTACATACATGTCAAATACTAGCATGGTAGTGCAGTAGACAGAGAGTCAAGGCTAGAAGTGCAGTAGTGGGTAAGTGCAGAGGTTGGGAATATATGCCAGCATTTGTAGCCATAGCTAAAGCTGCTGGTCAGGCCAAATAGGATCTAGGATAGGGTGGTGGGGGGAGGAAGGGGGAAGGTAAGACAAGAGGAGGAAGGAGGGGGAGGTCAGAGACACTGACAGTTTACAGTGCAGTAGTTTGTCGGGGCAGAGGAGATGGAATACCTAGAGGAGGAGTGATGGATTTGTGCGGGCAGGTTGTTCCAGAGGCTCGGGAGGTGGTAGAAGAAGGCCGATTGGCTGGCAGTGGTCTGGCAGTGAGGGATTACAAACAGCCATGAGTCAGTAGATCAAAGGGTGTGAAAGGGGGTTGGGGTTGGAGATATGGAAGAGGTGAGGTAGGGTGGAAGGGACCCAAGCCAGAGGTTAGAAGCAAATTTAGCACAGTGGAGTAGACGCTGGCTATAAAGGGAGGGGAAGACCAGTGCATGGTAAAGCTTGCAGTGGTGGGTGCGAGGGGGGCATTGAGAGTGAAGTGGCAGAAAGCGTTGAAGAGGGGGTCCAGTCTGGATAGAGTCAACTTAGGCGCAGCACTGCAGACTACATCACAGTAGTCGAATATAGGTAATATCATTTTCTGCACAATTTCGTGACTCACTGGTAGGGGGAGGTAACTGTGGTTTCTGTAGACAGCACCAAGCTTAGGGCACAGTTTTTTCAGGATAACATCCACATTAGCTGAGAAGGATAGATGTCGGTCAAGCCAGATGCCAAGGTATCTGAAAGTTGACACGTCCTCAAGGATGGTCCTGTCAAGGGTGTGGAAGTTCAGGGTAGTAGTAAGCCTGACTAGTCTCTGCCTAGTGTCAAAGGTCATAGAGACTGTCTTCTTGGCATTAAGGGAGAGTTGGTGGGAGCTAAACCAGTGATGAACTTTGTTGAAATCAGCCTGGAGACTGATAGTAACTGCCTCAGGGGTATGGCCAGAGGAAAAGAGAACAATGTCATCTGCATACATGTGAATTGAGGTAGTTGAGCAGGCAAGAGGCAGGTTGTTTAGAAGGATGGAAAAGAGGATAGGGCTGAGTGCTGAGCCTTGGGGGACACCAGTAGCTATAGGGAGTGGGGTTGAGGTGGAATCAGCAGTTTTATGGATTGAGTTCTCCCTTCCAGGTAGGCTCTGAACCAACTGGTGACAGGCATGGATAGGCCAGCTTCAGAGAGACTGAATAGCAGCAGGAGGGGTGGGAGACAATGTCAAAAGCTTTTGCTAGGTTGACAAAGATAGCTGCAGTGATAGACCATTGTCTATCCACGACAGGACTGTGTCAGAGAGTCATAAGAGGGAGGTGGTGGTAGAGGGTTTCTTTCCAAATCCAGACTGGTAGGGGTGAAGAAGTAAGATTCTGAGAGGAACTTGGAGAGTTGAGAGACCACGAGGTGCTCCTGAAGTTTTGCTAGGGTGGGGAGAAGGGAGATAGGGTGGTAGTTGGCCATGGAGGTGGGGTCTCCTCCTCTGGGAAGTGGAAAGACTATGGTATGTTTCCACTCCACAGGACTGATTCAGAGGCAAACAACAGATTTAGTAGGGCAGCTAGTGGAGCTGCAATGGCAGGAGAAGAGAGGTAGAGGAATTTGGGGTCTAACCCATCAGGGGACTTTCCCTTGGAAGGGTTTAGGGAGAGTAGGGCATCAAGAGCTTCTGACGGGGAGATGGTCCTGAAGTAGAAGGTGTTAGGTCCGGGGGATTAGCAGCTTCAGCATGGTGGGTAGGTGGAGCTACAGTTGGTAGGGAGGCAAGAAGCAAAGTAGCACATGTGGTGAAGTAAGGATTGAACTTGAAGGCAACCGTGAGTTGGTCAGAGAGAAGAGTACCATTTGAGTGCAGAAGGGGTGTGGGATTTATGATGGGGAAAAAAGGGAGTGGATAACTCTCCAAAATTTAGATGGTTTACGCAGGTTGGCACTGATGGTGGAGTTAAAGTGTTCGGCTTTGGCTAACTAGGGGGCCTTGGCTAACTAGTGGGTCTGAAGAGAGTACAAGGGGTGACAATGATGCAGAAATGGACACAAGTCCCTTTACACGAGGAAGGGTCTTGAAGGAACTGGAAGTAATAAGAGTTGGTAAAGCAATGGGGCCAGATGGGGTGCACCCCAGGGTCCTTAAAGAACTAAGAGAGGTGGTGGCTGAACCTCTGGCTATCCTGTTTAGCCGATCACTGGAAACAGGGGAGGTACCCAAAGACTGTAGGACAGCAGATGTAGTCCCCTTATACAAAAGCGGGAACAAAGAGGAAGCAGGGAACTACAGACCAGTCAGCCTCACCTCGGAAGTGGGGAAGATCATGGAAGCACTACTGAAGGAGATTGGTGGAACATCTGGTTGTCAATGGACTACAGGACCCAAGGCAGCATGGTTTCACCAGAGGGAGGTCATGTCAGACCAACCTCATTGAATTTTTGACTGGGTGACTAGGGAGGTGGATCAGGGAGGGCAGTGGATATGGCCTATCTGGACTTCAGCAAGGCCTTTGACACTGTGCCACATAGAGACTATTACACAAACTGGGGAATATGGGTGTGAGCAGGACAGTAGTGTGGTGGATAGGTAACTGGCTGGGTGGCAGGACACAGAGGGTGGTGGTAAATGGCTGTCACTCACAGATGGAAGAGTGACCAGTGGGGTACCACAGGGATCAGTGCTGGGACCGGTCTTATTCAACATCTTCATCAGTGACATTGTGCAGGACCTAGAAGGCAGAATTTCACTGTTACGCTGATAACACAGGCTCTGTAACAGAGTAGACACACCAGAGGGTGTGAGACAGAATGAGAAGGGACCTGCAGAAACTTGAAGAATGGTCAGGGGTTTGGCAGTTGAAATTCAATGCAAGGAAGTACAAGATAATGCATATGGGGCACAAAACCCTGGCACAATATATCAGTTGGGGGGGTGAGGATATAGCATGCACCAAGCAGGAAAGGGATCTTGGGGTTATCATCTCTGATGACCTCAAGGTAAGGAAACAGTGTGACAAGGCAGCAGGTAAAGCAAATAGGATGCTGGGCTGTATAGGCAAGGGCATCACCAGCAGGAAAAGGGAGGTCATAATTCCACTATACAAGACACTAGTGAGGCCCCACCTGGAGCACAGTGTACAGTTCTGGAGACCATACCTATGTAAGGACATAGACAAGGTAGAGAAGGTTCAGAGGAGGGCAACAAAGATGGTGCATGGATTGCATCACAAGTCCTATGAAGACAGGTTGAAGGAACTGAACATGTACTCCCTGGAGGAGAGGAGGGAGAGAAGGGATATGATAGAGACATACAAGTATCTTACAGGGAGGAACAGGGTGCAGGAATACACTATTTTTAAGCGAAAAAGATGTTCCAGGACTAGAGGGCATGGGATGAAGTTGGAGGGAGGACGATTCAGAGGAAACATGAGGAAGAATTTCTTCACAGAACGGGTGGTGGACAAGTGGAACACCCTGCCAGAGGAAGTGGTGGGGGCTGAAACAATCTTGGGATTTAAGAATGCATGGGATAGACATAAAGGAATTCTGGAGGTCAGGGGTAAGGGGCAACAGACTTCTAGGAAAACATAAACTGAACTTACGCGCTCAAATGGGCAGACTGGGTGGGCCATAGGCCCTTATCTGCCGACACTGTCTATGTATCTATGTTGGCGCACTTGTTATGGAGCATACCGTAGATGATGTTATCACCTGGGAGGAGTGTAGACTTGTAGTTTTCCACACTTTGTCCTGAGCATTTTGGCATGCTATTAGTTCTGGGGAAATCCAGGGAAGGTGTGTCTCTCGGACCTTGATCCGATGCATGGGGGCATGATTATCCCAGATGCTAAGGAAGGTATTCTGGAAATGTAGCAGGACATCATCTATGGTACAGTTACTACGGTTGGTACCCCAGTTTGGTTGTGGGCTAATTCATCCAGAAGGGAGGCAATGTTTAGAGATTTGTAAGACCTTTGAACAAGAAATTTAGGAGGGGATTTAAGGCGATGGATTTTGCGGACTATGTAAGTGATAAGGTGGTCATTTATAGAGTCAGGAAGTAGGCCAGCTTTGAAAACCCAGTGGGGGTGTTAGGTGAGGGCCCAGTCAATCAGGGAGTGGTTGCCTGTCTTGAGGTTTGTGTGTGTTGGTTCTGAGATGACCTGGGTAAGATTGAGGGCTGTGATCTCAGAGTGGGCTTTGTTAAAGGTGGGTGATGGCCAGTTGCAATTAAAATCTCCCAAAATATAAAGTTCGCCAGATGGGGTTAGGGAGGCTGGGAGGCTTAGAAGGTCAGTGACAGCTTCAGTAGGGGTTCCAGTGTGGCAGTATCCACCTGCAACATAAATAGGGAGAGAGAAGGGGAGGGTCAGTTGGAGCATGAGCAGTTCAAAGGCTTTAGGCTCTGATTTAGCAAGTGTAACAGAGAAATGTAGGTCTGAGGCTGTGCATATTGCAACTCCTCCACCTCTGGTGCAGCATTCTTGAGTAACATTGAAACCTGGGATGGTGATGGAAGTGTCCTGAAAGTTAGGGTTTAACCAGGTTTACAATAGGATGATTATGTCAGGAGCATGCTGGACAGCTAGCACCTGGAGCAGATCGAGCTTAGGGACTAGGCTATGAAAGTTTAGGTGGAGGACACGCAGCACTCGGGAAAGGGAGCCAGAAGGTGTGGCTAATTTAGGGGCATTGATCATGGCGCTTGGAGGGTAAAGGGCTGGTGCAGGGCCGGAACTGGGGTGAATGTCACCTGCTGCAAGAAGTAATAAGATTAGTGTTAGATAGTGAGAACAAATATGATAGCTCCAAGCTGTGGGCAAGCTCCGCCTAGGAGAAACTTTAGGGTGGCCAGCATGAGATGAGTGGGAGATAATTAGGTGGAGGGTTGACCAAAGGTGGGCATAGAAGCATAGGGAGGAGGAGGGGCTAAAGTGGTAGGGGGACCAGGTAGGGCCTGGAAGAGATACATAAGTGGGGGGAATGCACAGGAAGAGTTAGATTAAATAAATAAATAAATACAATAGTAAAGAACATTAGTAGCAAAAAATGAAACTAACTAGATGTACGATGAAGAGAATAACTCAAACTACAGGTGCAAATAAACACATTACAAACAGTACAGAATACACACAGTGAAGGGGGTGTGTCACTACAGTGCCAAAATTGAAAAGGTAGGTTACAAGCGTTGGGGCTGTCTTGCTTCCCCACAGTTTTAAATCACTGTTGTTCTTGTTTTTCTTGCTGAAGCAGGGAACGAGTGCTGATGGCATGTAGCATGAGTTCTTCCATGGAACCATGCATTAAAAAGGGAATTTAATGCATGGCTACACAGGGACTGTACACCAATCAGATGATATGTTCTGGACTACCCATGTTATAATTTTTCTTATTTTACTTAAGAAATGAATAGGAGGGGGGTACCACTACACTACCAGGGATGATTTTCATATTTTAATTGAAGATGAGGTGAAAGGCAGTACCACGGGGCTTCTAGGGGAGTACTGTGCAAGTATTGAGCAGATATGAGGGAAACAATGGGAAAATATTGACCCAGTGGGATGAACCATTGCCTGACATAGCTATATTTCCTGAAGCCAATGGCTGATGGCACTCAGACTACTTGAAGGCAATAAATCATCCCAATGGTGTCTATATTTTCTCATTTTATCCCTACACAACTTTAATCAACATCTGTTTCACTACACCTTGCTTGAGTTATGAGGATTAGAAAGGCAACAGTTGAAAAATCTATTGCCCGGTTCTAATGCACTATTGCCTGGTTGCAGTGAACAACTGCATGGTTCTTTGTTTTAAACTGGGCAATTGTTTGAAAAACATGTATATCATGTGACTGACTCTTGTCCAATCAGAGACCAGAATTTGTTTCTAAGGTTTAATAATCTTATTCTAGATTAACATCATAGGTGATTTGATATCGTTTATTAGACCAAAAAGAGTTTTTCAGAACACTAGGTTTCAGACAACACAGTGTCCTGAAAAGGGACTAGGTGTAGTCTGAAAACTTGTGTTCTGAAAAATTCTTATTGGTGCAATACAAAGAATCAAATCACCTACTTTGTCCATCTGTTTGTACGAGGACTAGTATGGCTACAAATAAGTCTCTGTATTCTTATTTTACCTGTGGATCAGGAGGGAGGGTGGAGGTAATACTAGGCTAGAAGGGAAATCCTTCATAGTTTCATCAGGAATCAAGCTTGAGGTGGCTAGTGTCACTAGGAACAGAACTTCTGGGGACAGAGAGGCCCACCCTACTATGCAGATTAATAAAAGCAGGGTTTTGGAAATAGTAAATAGTGCTGCCTGTGACACATGGCCAGCTGGTTATGATTGTTATGTGATATTTGTAATATAAAAATATAGTATGTGATTGTCTCACAAAAGACATCATGTGCTTCCATAGGTGCCCTCCCAGGTTTTAGTGAAGCTACAGGATATATTACACTGACCAGGAGATCTCTGTAATATAATTAATGTCCTTCAGAAACTGCATTTTATGGCCTTTTTATGACTTGTTGCTGCTTTGAAGCTGGGAAGCTAAGTATACATTTTATTACAGGACAGGACATAATTTAACTGATTCCTGTCAGCTATCTTGCATCTAGGTGACAAACTGCAGAGTTGTAAAAACCTTTGTTGTTCCTTGGGAAAACAGGAATCTGCCACCAGTTCAAAGGAAAGGCTTGATTAAAGACTTACAGTATAATTTGGGAAATTAGTTTTTGCAGATGTCACCTTATTTAATATACTTCCTGAGAGGACATCATGTTTGTATTTTTTTACTTCTAAAAAGGAGGAGCTAGATGACTCACCAATGAGGTGGGGAGATGGAGTTGAAGTGTATCCTTGTAACTGGGGAATATGATATATTATGTTGGGACTCTAGAGAGACACAGCTTTCTGATCTAACTATAAGCACTACAAAGGTAATACATTAGACAGAAAAGGTCTAAATGTATGTTGGTAGGAGTTTTGGTTTTGTAATCTTCCCTTGTTCTTTGATGTGACTGTGCACTCTTTGATATATTGTTCTGTGTTTACATTTTTCATATTTTTATCATCTTCTAGTAACGTACCTATTATTTGAAAGACTGCCTGGTGTCTGCCAGTTCTTTTTGCTTGTGACATATAGAGGGTTAAGTCTAACAATTGTTCAACAGCTTCATGGTGTTACTAAACTGGGAAAAGGTAAGAATATACCTAAAGTCTTTTACAGAGTTTTAAGGGTTCATTTTGGAAGTCAATCAATCAATCAATCAATACATTATTTTTAAAAGGCGCTTTTCTTCAACCAAAGCGCCTGTACAGTTTCATAAAACAATAAATAAGAAAAATTTAATTTATTATAAATCATTAAAAGCTATATTAAAAAGGTAAGTCTTCAGGGCTCCTTTAAAACTTAGGACAGTCGGGCAATTTCGCACCTGACGAGGTAGAGAATTCCACAGGGTCAGGGCCGTAAAACTGAATGATCTAGCCCCTGAAGTTTTCAAACGAACCCTGGGAATCTCCAGCAATCCCTCATCAGTGGATCAGAGGGGGCGGGAGGGACAGTAGGGGCAAAGGAGCTCTTTCAGGTAAGTAGGTCCCTGATCGTGTAGGGCTTTATAGGTCAGCAAACCGAACTTGAAGGTGATTCGTCAAAACACTGGCAGCCAGTGCAGTCCGCGGAGCACAGGCATTATATGACTGGATCTAGAAGATCCAGTCAATAACCTGTCCGCCGCATTCTGCACAAGCTGCAGATGGCGAAGTTCAACCCCCGATAGCCCTAGGTACAGGGAGTTGCAATAGTCAAGCCAGGAGGTAAGTCTGGCTTGGTGCCCCTGGTGAAAGATTGTACTGCAGTCCCCGAAGAGGGTACATATCTGAGCCTGTACATTGGGTACACTAGCATAAGGTTTACATATTGAATCCCCCCAGAACTTGAGACTAAAGGTGAGTCAGACCCAAAAGCAGACAGGAGGATTACCCTGTTTGTTACCTGTTCACACTATTGTGCTCTGAGGTTGGCACTGTGGGAGCAGATGGCCTGACCTGCTGAGTGTGCTTGTGACACTGTGTAGTACTGGCCCATCAGTGCAGAGATAGGACTATCATTCACAGCGATGGTAACCTAAGTTTGGGAACAATCTCAGACCAGCAGGAGCAAGCTGCAGGGAGGAGGTTCAAGCATCCCCAATAACTCTGTCTTCCACTGGCTGCCATGTCTGCTGGCATACTGTCACCTGAGTGACCACAGATGGAGGGGCAGATGGAGTGGCTTGTGGGTGGGAGGATGCTGACAGGTGCCACATCGTACATGCTTGATTGCATGCATGCTTGACACACCCTTGATGTCAGGAGGAACATGAAAAAAATTCAAGCAGCTTGATGAAGCCAACTTGCTCACAGGCATCACACTTTGTCACCTAGGCATGATCTCCCACACTGGATCCTTCTGCAGCAGGGTATAGGGGAACACTGAAGGGGAAGCTCTGGGAGAAAATTGGGAGGCTCCAGGTAAGTCTTAGGGCATGCCAGGGTGATGGGCTGGGGCAGATCGTGTGATGGAGGCCATCTGGAGAGCAGTAGGCATAAACAAATGAACTACAAAACAATAGTGCTGCCTCTGTAGCCCTTTATCGCTTCTAGAACCCATGTACTATTATGCCCTGTTTGTGAGAGGATTCCCTTATATGAATTAGCACAGTGGTCCATTCAACACAATTATGCTATCTATTGTGCATGGCACAGAGAGCACTTTCTATAGTCCCTGCCCTGTTTGGACATGCTAATATTGCACTCTGCCTGCTAGAGTCTTCCTAACTTTCTGAATATGAGGCTCTGTGATGATACAATGAAAACAAAGGTTTTGTCCATGATTTGACCAGATGCATTTGGGGTACCTTTGTTTGGAAAGCAGTGAATTAAAGAAACAATAGTAATTGCAATTCCTTCAGTAGCTGCATAAAAACAATTCAGTAACCTGAGCAACTAACAGTGCATACTGATTTCTACATGGTGGTGTTACAGAGCACCAGAATTTTTCATACAGAAGGAGTTGTAAATCATAAATGTTCACATTCAGGAATAGAGAAGGCCATGGACGTTTATATGGTTTCAGACTAAGTGCACTTCATCAGTCTTTTTGGCAGCAGCACATTTCTTCTTATGTCATGACATGCATTTACTGGGGTTCATCGGACCTTTCTCTGTCTGTCTCACTGAGGTGTCAAGTTCATCACACTCCCATGAGCTTCCCCAACCCTCTAGAAATAGTTAATTTCTCTAGAGATCATTTTGTGCTCTGGCTACAGTGCCACTTAGATCATTACTTATTTAAATGTGCGCTGCAGCTCATAACCACTAATACTCTGTTTCTCCTGGTCTGAGGCAGCCATCAGTGTGACTTGTGTGCTGCTTTGCTGGATCTGTTTCTTCATGCCTGTTTGAGTGACATGCTTTTGCTTCTTACAGTATCTCCTGCTAGGACCACAGGAGTAATATCAGGTAGCAGCAGTGTGGTGATTAAAAAAGCATGCATGATGAGGAAGGCTGGTAAGAAAATCATGACTGTCATGTATAATTAATGAGGAATGCTGGTCCCATGATGCCACTTCAAATCACTACCCCCCTTCACAATATTGTTCTTCTTAGAGTCAGAACATCTTCAGTCTTTCAAGATTCTTTATTAACTGTGCAGGTCATTAGAAAAACAGAGAACAGTACTGTGGAACATGTGAAACCCTTTAAAAAAATAGTGTGCAATAAAGTTTAAAACCACAGCTGTGATGTTTTTCAAAATAGACTCCATTGTAGATAAGTTTTGGTAGTTCTTCAGAAGCAGACAAAAGATACTGTATGTTTAATGTAAAAAAGGAAGATGTGAATATCCAACTGGTTTGCAAATATGAAATCAGACTCCACCTAGAGAAACTAAGTTTCTTACTACAGTACTGTATATTCACAGTTTGAGAAATGAAAGTAACAGACAAACAGCTGACTACCACAGTACACTGTCTACCTATCACAAACCTCCTTGGTACTTCGGAATTTACAGCTGCAATAATCTTACAACATGACTCTCTCTGAAGAATGAGGATCTTAGCACAGCCTTGACAGAAAACAAGAGGCAAGTCTGAGGTAAGAAAAACAATCAGGAAAATGTTAACAATTTTCATAGCTCTTGTTCAGGCTTTCGGTGTAAATTCAAATAGGGCTTCACTGTAATGGAAAATCTGTCTTATCTTTATTAAAAACCATAAAGAATTCTAGTGGCAGTACTTCTTCCAAACACGCACCAACAGATTTAAAGACAAACGGGACTTCATTAACCTTGAAAGGTATGCAGTCCTCAGTTTCCATATGCTGTTTTGTATGAGCAAGCCTCTGTGAGGATTTTTTTGAAACAGTATTGCTGCATCACATGGTGCTCCTTATTTTTTCTATCAGCCATTGTAAGTTATTAGAAGTGTGTTAGTAATAAAACATCTTTGTCTTTGCTGGAGCAATCTTAAATGAATGAATGCATTTTTCACATGGAAGAGGCAGTAATTAAATGCTGCTTTATAACACTATTACAGTATTAATGATTATGCATCACAAATAAGCCAGCAAAGCATAATTCTAAGAACAGTTATTAGTAAACCTGTCTCCATTGAACATGCAAATGGACAAGTATATTATGTCTCATTTGTAGAAGCTTCATTTGTTGGAGTGCAGGCTGCCTGGGCCAGGTTTGCCAACAGCTTTAGGATGCAAAACAAGAATTGTGCAGCAAAGCAGCCAGCAGTGAATGGACAACAATACAGGAAGGATTATGGAATATGCCATTCTACAGATCTGAAGAAGTATGATCAAACCTATATACTTTGAGGCTGATGCTCAGAGAGCACAAGTCAAGCTAATGGAAAAGGGTTACAGATACTGCAATCAAATATGGTATGCCCATCACCATCAAGAAGAGATAAACATTGTGTATAGGCAGTGCCCTATAGAAGAGTTCACATGGGTGGTCCCTGCTAATACCTACAAACTTCAATAGGGGAACACCAAGAAAAATTACCCCAGGTCCATATCCTGCAGCACTTACATGGAAAATGATGAGGCAGCTGGATATGCATGTCATGTTTTCAAGTTTCAGGTTTATTGCAGGAAAACTCCATTGAGCAAGCTCATTCACAAGAAGGCCCTGTGACATAAACACTTAAAGTACAAACACAGATAGGTAATGACAGTATATACATGAAATGCATGTTACATGATACAGGCTGGATATACATACAAGGGTACCACATAGGGTGACCGCAGGTGGTATACATTGATATGAGACAGGGAAGCGACTTACAGGTTGCATACTGATAAATGAAACATGATGACTGGTGTGTGCAATACATATACAGTATTTTGGCAGCTAGAACAAACAACAGTCTACAACTGATAAGGGGGGGAGGAGTGGTTTGATAGAGTAGCAGTGGAGCGTAAGCAAAGATAAAGCCAGGAGTAGAAGGGAAGGAAAGCAGTTAATATGACAAATCAATTATACCTTACCAGTGGATAAATATGGCACACATGGGAAGGAAAAGACTTAATGACAGTTACAGGTGTCTTTTATTTTGGCTGAACTTAGCAATTTGTAGAAGTTTATTGAAACTGTGCTAGTTAGTTTCAAATGCGGTTTGTAATTGGGTTCCAAATGGTAGGAAGGGCATATGCAATAACACGTTTACAAAGCGAGTCAGCGTCCTTGGTATGTCAAGCATAATAAAGTCAGATTTTCTTAATGGTATGCACTATGTGAGATACTAATAAGGGAAGAGAGATAGCTTGGCAATTTCTGCAGGAGCAGTTTAAGAGTCCATAGCCCAGCATGGAGCAGGCATCTAGTAGTAAGGAATGTCCAACCAACAGCTGCATATAAGTCACAGTTAGTGCAATGGTAAGGGAGTTGGTAATGAACCGTAACGCCACGTGATAAAGGATGTCCAGTTTACTTAGATTTGCAAGAGTGGTGGAGGAATAGATTACATCACCATAGTCGAGTAGGGGGAGAAAAGTGGCCTGTACAAGCTTGTTTCGAGTTTCAAGGGGGAAAAGGGGCCTATTTCTGTAGAAGAAACGTAACCTTGCTTTTAACCTTCTAGAGATATCTTCAATGTGGTCACTGAAAGATAATTTATTGTCGATCCAGATACCTAGATATTTAAATTTGGTTACAACTTCCAGAGGCTCGTTTAGCGTGGTGACAATGAAGTCTTGGGCAAGAGTATTGGGGGGACCTGTGACAGCACTGCGGGAGAATATCATCGCTTTAGTCTTCTTAGCATTGAGCAGAAGCTTTGCCTTTATTAGATTATGCTCAAGTTGTGCGAAGTCCACTTGAAGCACTCCCTTGACTTCAGATAACGATGAGCCAGAAGTATACAACACAGTATCATCTGCAAAAAAGTGCAGATTGGACATAGATAAGTTAGCATCTAAGTCATTAATGTACAGAGAAAACAAGATAGGGCCTAAGATGGATCCTTGGGGGACTCCTCTTGCAACTGGCAAGGCAGCAGAAAAAAAGCCTTCCTCCTTTACTTTTTGGAATCTTCCAGTTAGGTAGCTAGAGAACCACTGGGTGGTGTGGTATGTGGCACCCAACTTTGCAAGGCAATTGACTAATAGTTTGTGATCAACAGTATCAAAAGCTTTGCTGAGGTCCAAAAAGACTGCACCAGTTACCTTCTTAGCATCTATAGCAGAGATCCAATCATTGGTTACTTTTGCTAGTGCAGTGATTGTGCTATGATTAGCCCAGAAGCCAGCTTGAGCTGGGTTAATGAGACAGAAGGTTTCCAAGTGAGATTTTAACTGAATATGGATCAGTTTTTTGAGAACTTTAGAAAGGATAGGCAATATGGAGATAGGTCTATAGTTGTTTACATTGCATGGGTCACCAGATTTAAATAGAGGGAGGATATGTGCTGATTTCCATGTACAGTATGTACATAAAGTGTCACTAGTCAGTGTCAATCATGCTTTCTGCATGAACAGTTCATCTAAGCAGACATTTCACTGTAGCCAGGAAAGCAGCAGTGCAGTAGCAGATTTTGTCTTCTGCATATGATATCAGCTGCAGATACAGTACATGCTGATTTGTAAACTAAACACAGAACCACATACAGTGTATGAATAACTTGGGGCTGCTGCTAGCTTTTGTTCTGTGTAATGTATTCTTTTTGCATATCTAATCAGAAGAGTTGGCAGTCATTTGAATTAACTAATTCAGATGTGCAATAGTTGACACACTGATTTGCAATATTTATTTATTTATTTATGCGTTTAACCAGGAAGGCATGCTGAGCAGGTTACTGCTCAATTCCAGATGTGTTCTGGGGGAAGGGATACAGTACAGTGCTGACTTTTCTTTTCATTACATGCTTTTTCTTTATAGCAGGGATATAGTCTGATTAGAATGTACTATGTCAAAATGGGACTTCATTAATATAACCTACTAAATGCTTTATTACATTAATAATTTAAGTTCATATTTATAGACTTTTAGAATATTACACTTCCAAATATGTTTTATGAGGACTGTGCATGGTGCTGACTTTTGGTATTTGTCTTTCTAAATTGTGTATTTGTTTGCATTATTGTTTTTAACAAAAATATTTGCTTCCATTCAAGACCTGGTACTGTTGTTAATGATGAATAAAGACTGAGGGTCACTCATGCTTGTTTCTGTTGTTGATGATGGCACAAGGTCAAGGGTTTGAGGGTTATCAATAAAATATTCATTCATGATATGAGCAGACTTACTCATCTATATCACACCAGCCTCAGACAAGGTCTAATACTAATTGAAGTGGAATTTTTATACACATTTCTATTGGTTTATTCTGTTCATAATACAGAAAAAAAAACTGTCAGTTGCATTTTCATCTTAATGCTTATATGAGACAAATAGAAGATAACAGCCAGGAATGGGTAATTTATCCATCACCCCAGTACTTTCTTAAAAAAAGAAAAATGTATAATCAAGAGCTTAGAGTACTGCAGTCTGTAGTAATGATCAGGATGAAAATGTCACATGGCATATATTACTGAGACAGTCTGCCTAAAATTCTATAATGCTTACTCTGACTGCCCTTTCAGATTCTCTTCTCCCTCTGGAGCTGTCCAACTTGTGATTTACAGTACTTTGCTGACCAGTCTCCAACTGGCATGTCTTTAAGAAATGTTGTAAGTCCCAGGTTAAAGAGAGAAAAAGAGAACCATCTCTACAAAACAGTCCAGGGCACTATCCTGCTAGGCTCTAATTCATTTTCAGTATTTTCTGTTTGAAAATGTCCATGTCCACACCAGGAAACAGAACCCCTAGTTTCTTAGAGGTAGTACACCTAATACTGTAACAGTTCATAGGAATCTTGACATCTTATTATACAAGAGTCTCCAAATAGCTACATAGTTATCCTTGAGATGATTAATGATATGTACATATGTATATACAGCATTACTGTGTTGCATCCTGGCAGGCTCCACTGTGAGTATTAATTTCTTAGCATGGAGAGAGTGCATAGGAACCCACAAGATGACACTTTGGAAAGGTGTCCAAATTAATGAGATAACTTCTGGTTTTCATTTTCATTTCATTTAATTTTTATTTTGTAACCGGGATAGGGCACTGGAACAAGTCCATTTTCAGGCCCAGCCCGAACAAAAATACAAACACCACAAACAGTACAGAACAAAGCAGAATAGGAACCCACAAGATGACAATTAGGAAAGGTGTCCAAATTAATGAGACAACTTCTGGTTTTCATTTTCATTTCATTTAATTTTTATTTTGTAACCGGGATAGGGCACTGGAACAAGTCCATTTTCAGGCCCAGCCCGAACAAAAATACAAACACCACAAACAGTACAGAACAAAGCAGAATAGGAACCCACAAGATGACAATTAGGAAAGGTGTCCAAATTAATGAGACAACTTCTGGTTTTCATTTTCATTTCATTTCATTTTTATTTTGTTAACTGGGATAGGGTACCAGAACAAGTCCATTTTTCAGGCCCACCCTGAACAAAAATACAAACACTACAAACAGTACAGAACAAAGTAGAACATGAGCAAGATTACAAAAAACAATCACAACTGTCAACAGACATTAAATATTTCTTAAAATTAACTTTATTTATTTATAACACTTTTTTTATTCACTTTGGTCTGAGGCATCTTTCGGAGGTGTCTACTCAGCTTACCCCTGCTACTCCTCACCAAGACTCCCACCAGTGGTCCCCTCCTACAGAGACTTCCCAGCCTACTGGATCTTCTCCCAGGGGAAGGCCCACCACTTATACCATGGCAGCATCTTTCTGAGATTAGAGGGTCCATCTCTTGTAGGTGGCACCTGGGGACCACTTGGTGTGGCAGTTCTGCATTGAGGATGTGTGGGTTGGCTCCTGAGGCCCTCATCACCTCCTCAGTCCTCCAGGGATTTTCTCTTTGTGTTGCCCCGGGAGTGTGAACATGCCATGATGTCATGGTACAACATGCCGATGTCTGCTAATGCTCCTTCCCCTGCACATTGCAGCACCGCCACATCCCTGCTGTACTCCTGCACTCCCCAGGAGCAGCTGCTGCATGGAGCAATTCCCAACCCCCCAGGGAAGGTAGAGCTGCCCTCCAGATGCTCAATACCTTCCCTCCCCTGCTAACCCCCGATGGCCCGGGCTCATTCTGAATCTGGGTCACTGGCATGGCATGAGGTGTGGCATCTAGTGCCTCAACCCTCAGTACCACCAGGCCAGCTATAAAATTAACTTTAAAAATGTGAAATGAAGAAGAGATATGAAGATTATCTGGTGAATTATTCCAAAATACTGGTGCTGATATGGAAAAAGATCATGCCCCTGCCTTGGTCATATACAAAGCAGGTTTTAAATCAGTACCTTGAGAAGATCGCAAAAAAAAAAGGGTAATTGCGAATGGATGCCAGGCCAGCTAAGGGAAACTCCAGGGATAGAAAAATAGATTTAAATATTTGGCATCCAAAATAGTATGCGGTTTTAGACTTAGGGGGTAATCAGGATAATTGTAAATAGGGCAAGCAATGATGGGTTTGAAATGGGGAGTCTAATAAAAACCGTCAGATACTATTATATGCAGCTGTCAAAATTTTGATTTTCCTAACACCAATACTATGATACAAGCTTGCACAATCATTGAAATGGGGCATAAGGGAACCTTGGACAATTAATCTTTGCATGTCAGGTGAGAAAAAACACTTGACCTTGTAAAGTAGCCCCAACTTCTGATAAATAGTATGTCTAGTGGCCAAAACATGTGAAGAAAAAGTCAAACAGGGGTTAAGTAGAACACCCAAATATTTGAACTCATAAACTTGTTATAATAAAACACCTGTATTATCATGAATCAAAAAAGAAGGGTTGGTTCAAAGCATGTAGGGAGTCCCAAACAACATGGACTTGTTTTTTTTTATATTGAAAATTAGTCCATTATCAACAAACCAGTTGCTAACCATTGCAGACTTGAACTCTACAATAGCTGAAAGTACAATATGTGCATTTGATTGGTAAAACAATACCAGGTCATCAATTTAAAGAAGACTGTCACAGTGTTTGCAAATGGAAGGCAACTGGTTAATAAATAAATTAAACATCAGCGTTCCCAGGATTGAAGCCTGGGGCACCCCAAAGTTCACCACTGAGATAGTGGAGACTGTCGATCCAATAAACACAAATTGAGAACATCTAGCAAGGTAATGTGTACACCAATTAACAACAGGTTCTGAATAACCAAGGAGCAACAATTTCTCTACTAACAAATTGTGCTCAATAAGATTGAATGCCTCATTCTTCTCCAGATGTTCAGCAAATTGTTTAGCCACTATTTTCTTGAAGATCTTACTAATCAGGATTTAAAAAATAGAAATGGGACGAAAATCATCTGGTGATGTGGCATTCATTTTTTTGGGGACAGGGACCACTCTAGCACACTTCCAGCTGGAAGAAAACTGACCAAATATTAAACACAAATTAAAAATTGAATTCAGTGACACAGCAAGAAAAGGAGCTACAAGTTGTAAAAATCTACCATCAAGCCAATTCCCACAGTCACTGAACATATTCAGAATTAACATTAATAACTTCTTAACCTCTTTGCTTGTCACTCTACAGAAATAAATTGGTGGCCTGTTAGTTGAAATTGGTTCAGACACTCTCAATGGGGGGCTACCAGACTTCTTATAGCATGAGAAATCAGAAGACATATTATTAAGCAAGTTGACAATATCAGGAAGATTGGTAATTTCTCTCTTACTAGTCAAAGCCTTTTTAACCGAAGCCTTCTCATTAGCCAAAAACAAACCATTAACTGTTTGCCAAAATTTTCATGGATTCAACTAATTGAACTTCAAATGGTCATTCCAAAAGGCTTGCTTAGCAGAATTAATCATCCTGCTAACCCTGTTATGCAGCCAATGATAAGTATTCAATACTGCTGCAGAGGGAGTGCTCTTATACTCTGACAAGACTTGATCACGCCACCTTATCCAGTCCCTCAATTCACTTGTAAACCTTTTATTATTATGAGTACACTACCATCAACTCAAAAAGAACTCGGTGGAAAAAGCTTATTTAGAATCTGCAATAACTGCTGACAAAAAAATTAACTGCATCATCGGGGTACGGTATTGAATCAATAAATGACCAATCCATAGAAAGTAGAATAGTTTGCAAAGCATGATGGATGATTTTTTTTGAAATTGCAAAACTGGACAAAGCAGGGTGAAACTTTTACTCACTTAAAATTAAGAACACAAAAAAGGGCCTGATGGTCAGACATGGAATCAGATAGTACCCCTACTCGTGAAACAGCATTTGGCCTGTTAACTATAACCCAGTCCCAAAGGGTGTGATTCACCGAGGCTCATTTTTACCAGGACTAAATAATAAATTAGTAATAGAACCATTTCTTTAGTAATTTTATGTCATTCCAGTAAAAAAGGCAAGCGTTTCTGTGAAACAGTATACTCAAGTTTTCTTCAGGAACAAGAATAGATTAGTTGGTAGCATGGTTGTACAGATGGCCAGCCCAGTAGCACTGAGAGTTGAGGCACTGGACACCACATCTTGTACCAGTATGGCAACCTAGGTTCGGGAATGAACTCGGGGGTCGGCTGGGGCGAGGAAGGATTGAGGATCCGATGACAGATCTCCTTCTTTGGGGAAGGGGGGACAGTGCAGTGCACTGTAGACTGACACCCAGCGGTGGCAGGGTGTTGGCACAGGCATGCTATCCAAAATGTGGAGAGCCCATGTCCAGGGTGTTAGACTGCCTCCATGGAGGAGGAGACAGTCACCCTGTCCATTGCATGTTTGTGGGCCCTGGGGCATAAAACTGGAAGAAAGAACTGAGCTGTCAGCCTTCATGATGGCCAGCTGCACCCTCACCGACCCTCGGCAATCTGGATGTTGGCTTCCGGGGGTGGGGGAAGGCCAGCGCCCCTCACCACTGGCCCTATCATGAAGGGGGATAACCTGTGGGAAATGCCTGGTGAGATAGGTGTGGGGAATCCTGGCAGGAGAGATGAGTCCCCTCCAAGGGAGAGGGCCAGAGCCACCTGCCTGCTCCGAGGAGGAGTAGTAGAAAATGTCTATATGGAAAAAAAAGAATGGCTGAACAGAAAAACAGGCAGCTCAGAGTCACTGTAGAGCTCTCTATATATAAAAAAATCCACAGCTACAGAATGTAGAGCACTTACATAGTCCAGGACAGAGACTTTGAATCCTATTTCCCAGTATTAATTTTATTGATACATTGGACAGATGAAAAAAAAAAAACAGCAACAAGCAGAACCACTAACTAATAGCCAAAATTTTGTGTATCCCCTCTACACTTTGTCAAGGTACCGGATGATCTTATGTGTAAAATCTGTATGTAATACTTCTATAACAAGATGCTTAAACTTTGTTCTATTTCTCTATTTTTCTATCAGAATTTGAGATGGAGCAAGCTATATGCGATCACGTCATGAAAAAAGAGGACACCATGCCTGACTAAGGGCAGATGGATGATAAAGCACCCTTGGAAAGTGATGTTGCCTACAGATCCTAGTGTTGCTTAAGTTAAGTGAGAAGAGAGGCTAAACCCTATATAAGGCAAGAAAAAGAGAGGAAAGGGGGGTTTATTTGACTACAGCTAAGCAAGACTGAACGGCATAGGAGGGGAAGATGGAAGTGGTGCAGTGCAATGACTGCAGGGCAGCAGTGTTCAGGAGGACCTTCTGGATTTTGCAGTGCTGTCCCATCTGCAGGTACCTCTCTGAGGGTAGAGGTTACTAGTCTCTGGATCAAGTTGGCTAAGATTCAGGGAACCTCCTCCCCCACCCAGAGGCCACCAAGTCAACCTCCCCTAACTCAAAGGTTGTCTAGAAGAAGGAAAGGAAGGAATATGGTGGGCTCAGGGAGGGTGAGGGCTGTGGTGCAGAGGCACATCCCCCATTGGGTGACACTACAGATCTCCTACATAGTGCTGGTACAGAGGAAAGGTTCCATATTGACACCCAAGGTAGTGACCAAGGGGGATGAGAGGGTCATCCAGAATGGATCCCCAAGGTTGGGCAGCAGAGGACCCCAGAGGAGGAGGAGGAGGAGGAAGCAACTCCCGGTGGGGGACTTTATTGTCAGGGGAATAGAGTTGGGAACAGGGAGCAAGGGGGAGAGGGAGATTAAGTGCCTATGTGGAGGCACAGCTCAGAGGGATGGGGAGCATATTCTGAGGATCTCAAGGGTGATAGCAAGGAGAGAGGAGCTGGATGTTATTTTCCACCTGGGGGCAAATGACCTGGCAAGGGCTGAGGAAGGGGAAGGATGAATACAGGTGGAGTTTAGAAGATTGAGGAGGGGCTTTTAGCAGGCAGCAAGCTCTGTGTCCTTATTGGAGGTACTGCCTGTCCACAGTAAGGGGGAGGCTAGGACACTCCATCTCAAAGAATTCAATGCATGGCTGAAGAAATGGTGCTGAGAAGCAGGGTTTGGCTTCATGGGGGCTGGAGCACCACCTGTGGAGATGATGGCCTGTAAAAGGGAGACAGCCTGCATCCATCCAGGAAGGGGACCATGGTCCTTAGTGAACAGTTTAAATGCTTCATTAGCAAAAACCTAAACTAGCTAATGGGGGAGGTGGAGGGTGGAAGGAAAGTAGAATCTGCTCCTTCAAAAACAAGAGATCATCAATGGGAGTCCGAAGGGACTAAAACCAACAAAGTACACAAATAAATATGAAGTAATGGAGCTGCAAGAAACAATCACTGCTAGAAAGGTTAGTGGACAAAGTAGGGATGGGCAAAAGGGAATGGGGGGTTAACACAACCTGGAGATCCTCGTGTACAAATACTCGAAGTCTGAGCAACAATATAGGTGACCTAGAGGCTACCATGGTGGAAGCAGACCTGGACATAGTAGCCACCATGGAGACCTGGTGCAATGACAGCCAAGACTGGGAAGTGGCTGAACCAGGTTACACTCTGTTTAGGAGGCATGGAGTAGGCACGAAAGGGAGTGGAGGGGTTCTTTATGTGAGAGACAACATAAAGGCCATGGAAATCCAGGGGGAACAGGGAAGGGAGGAGATACTGTGGGTCACACTGGAAGGGTGAAAAGGGTCAGCTATCCACACAGGGGTGGTCTATAGACATTTGACACAGGGGATCAGGTAGACAGGGAAATTATACTAGCAATCCAAATGATGGCACATATGGGAGTGGTGTTTCTGATAGGGGACGACAACCTATCGGATGTGCACTGGAGACTCCCCGTGGCAGCAACAGCCAGGAACAGAAACATCTTGGACACCCTGCAGGAGGCATTCCTCAAACAACTGGTCATGGAACCCACTCAGTAGAGGACACTACTGGACCTAGTATGTACAAATGGGGATAGTTATTCGGAGGTTACAGCAGGGGAACACCTGGGGAATTGTGATCACTGAACAGTGTGGTCTGGCATAATAAATGGGCCAGAATCAAACTGCATGAGGATAAGAATCCTGGACTTCAGAAGGGTGGATTTCAGCAACATGGGAGATTGCCTGAGAGATGCCCTAACAAGGGTAGAGAATATGGGGAGAGTGGAGGAACAGTGGAAAACAATCAAAGAGGGAACTGAAATAGCGATGCATCTCTGTGTCAAACAATTCAGCAAGGGCAAGAGGAAAAGGAGACCACTATGATTCTCTAAGAAGGTGGCAGAAAAAGTAAGAGCAAAGAAGAGAACATTTAAGAAATACAAACAAACACAGGAGAGGGGGGATAAGGATAGTTACCTAGAATAGCAAAGGGAGGCAGGGAAGGCAGTTAGGAGCATGAAGACGCATACCAAGGAAAGCACTGCAAATTCAGTGAAAAATGGGAATAAAACTTTTTATAGGTACATAAGTAAAAAGAGCAAGGCAAGGGGAGGGATAGTAAGGGAGGTTATGTGGAGGAAGACCAAAGAAAGGCAGACATAATGAACAAATACTTTTGTTCAGTATTCACAGATGGAGGGGGCAGGTAATGGGCCAACAATTAAGAATGAAGACATAAAGGGGTGGGAGGTAGACAACATCCTTTTTCTGAGGAAAGGGTCTTTAGGGAACTAACACCACTAAAAGTTGATAAGACAATGGGACCAAATGGGGTGCACCCCAGGATACTGAGGAAACAAAAGGAGGAGTTGGTTGCACCTCTAACGGCACTGTTTAACCTGTCATTAGAAACAAGTGAGGTACCAGGGGAGTGGAGGAGGGCAGATGTAGTTCTGCTGTACAAAAGTGGAAATAAGGAGGAGGCAGGAAAATGCAGACCAGTCAGTCTGACCTCAGTAGTGTATAAGTAATGGAAACACTATTGAAGAAAAATATAGTGGAACACCTGGCTGCCAATGATCTGCCAGACCTGAGGCAGCATGGTTTTACTGAAGGGAGGCTGTGCCAGACAAACTTCATAGAGTTCTTTGACTGGGTAACCAGAGAAGTGGATCAGAGAGGAGCAGTGGATGTGGCATACTTGGATTTTAGTAAGGCCTTCAACACCATTTCAAAGAAGGCATTGGTTAGACTGCACCTGAAGTACTGCATACAGTACTGGCACCCATACTTGAAGAAGGACATTAGGTTATTGGGAAGGGATGCAGCGCCGGGCTACAAAGATGATCCAGGGCTGGGGGACATACCGTACGGGAGCAGGCTGAGGGAGATGAACATATACTCACTGGAGGAAAGGAGGGACAGAGGAGATATGATCAAGACCTTCAAGTATCATAAGTATCATAGGTCAAACAGAGCTTATGTAGACAAAAGTCCTTTTGCTCGCCAATACATTAATACCCCTTAATCCCATGTTTAAAAAAAATAGTTTTCCAGCTCCTTCTTAAAGATGTTCATATTTGCACTGGTTACAATCTCCAAGGGTAACCTATTCCAAATTTCGGTCACTCTAAGGGTAAGCCAGGATTTCCTTTTCTTAGTTCTGGGACATTCAACTATCAGCTGGAGAGGATGAGCCCTAGTAATATAAGGTGAGTCTCATAATTCCAGTCCCAGAAGTTACCACAGTCCTGAGTCAATGAATGATTTATAAATCATACACATATCTACATAAGTACATGAAAGGAATAAACAAGACAGACACGGAGGGGCTTTTCAAGTTAAGAGGGGGAGGGACACTCGAGGCCATGATCTAAGATTGTAGGGGGGGGTAAGTTCAGGAGGGAAATGAGAAGACACTTTTTTATGGAGAGGGTGGTGGCTGGGTGGAATGCATTGCCTGTGGAAGTGGTATCCTGTAGTACAGTGGGTTGCTTCAAAGAGGATGGGTCAGGGCAATGGGGAGGGTCAAAGGAGGGGGCGGGGAGGAGGGGCAGCTTCAGTTTGAGGGCTGCTAGCTACACAATTGAGCAGACTCGATAGACCATAAGGCCTTTATCTGCTGGCAATTTCATATGTTCGTATGTAAGTTGCAGAATCTAGGAGTAGGTTCTAAAGTAGTGAAATGGGTGAAGAGTTGGCTTTACAATAGGACTCAGAAGGTGGTGGTAAATGGCATACACTCTAGAATAGGCAGAGTGACCAATGGGGTGCCACAGGGATCAATGTTAGGTCCAGCCCTCTTCAATGTCTTTATCAGTGATATTACAGAGGGTCTAAAGGTGAAAGTATGCCTGTTTGCAGATGACACAAAGCTCTGCAATAGAGTGGACACACCAGGTGGGGGGGGGAGGATAGAATGAGGAGAGACCTAAAAAAGCTGGAGGAATGTTGAAGGGATTGGCAACTGGGTTTCCATGCTAAAAAGTGCAAAACAATGCACATGGGGCACAGAAACACGGGGCAACATACCACCTGAGAGGGGAGGCAATAGCAGGCTCATAACAGGAAAGGGACCTGGGGGTAGACATCTCTGATGCTCTGAAGGTAGCTAAGTAGTGTGAGAAGGCAGCAAAGAAGGCTAGCAGGATACTGGGATGCATAGGTAGGGGAATCACCAGTAGAAGAAAGAAGGTAATAATCCCGCTATATACTGTAGATCATTAGTGAGGCCACATCTCGAGTACTGTGCCCAGTTCTGGAGACCCGATCTTCATCTTCGAAAGGACATAAATAGGATGGAGGCAATTCAGAGGAGGGCAACCAAAATGGCATGGGGCCTGCATCAAAAACCCTATGTGAAAAGGCTGAAATATTTAAATATGTACTCCTTGGAAGAAAGAAGGGAAAGAGGGGTTGTGATTGAAACATTCAACTACCTCACAGGGAAGAACAAGGTACAGGACGGTATCACCTTCCAAAGAAAAGATGCTCAGGGACAAGAGGTCACAATATGAAATTGGGGGTTCAGAGGAAATGTGGAGGAAGTACTTCTTCACGGAGAGTGTGGTGGACAAGTGGCACAGCCTACTAGCAGAAGTGGTGAGGAAAGAAACAGTTACAGGATTCAAGAATGCATGGGATAGAAATGAAGGGATTTTGAAAGTTAAGGGGGGGGGACCTTAGGCTTATTAGGGCCTGCAGTGTCACAGTAGATAGGGAAATAGAGCAGATTAGGTGGTCCTGAAGGCCTTATCTGCTGTCAACTTCTATGGCTCCATGTTTCTCCTCATTCCGTATAATCAATAACTGAAACCGAAAATAACTGTCAACTATATTTTACATCCATTTACACTATGTGCATATAATGTAACTGATAATATGATTCTGCTATACTGTTAATACATTATTTTATTATAGTGTAATTTATTGTATGTTTCTCACTTACCACTTAATGCACTTTAGCTTTACATGTAGAAATGTAAATTTATGCCAGTCTTTCCACTATTCAAATTGTTACGGCAGCCCTTGTTTATGATCTCTGATGAAGTGCCCCCGGTACGAAACAATTGGTGGACTACAGATGCAGATATACATTGATCAAACTATTGTGCTGCTAGGTGTGAGTTAGTTTTTATCTTTTTTGTAGTAAATATACTTTTTTTTGCGAACTATATTATTTCGCATATCGGGAAATCTGTTCTTGGGGTATAGCTTCTTTGTGACCGTGGTTGAGTGCCTTGCATTTTGGAAATTTCATTTATTACTGGAAATTTCATTTATTACTCCCTCTGACTCCCTCAACAGTAAAATATTCCTTGATCCCCCCTCCCATCTTCTAATATCTTATTCCTTATTCCATAAAATCTCCCATTCCCCCATCATATGCAATCATCCTCACCCCCATATCCAAAAATACCCCATTCAATTCTCTAATGCCATCTGCAAACACCATCTCATCCCAGTTTAGGAGTTATTCCCCCAAATACCCATCTACTAATCATGCACACTCATCCTTAATTTAATGGTGCATCGGGTAACTTATGTGGAATGCTTTGGTTATTTAGCGGCTATTATTGGTAGGATAAATGATGGATGTACTGCAGATTTTGAATACATTTGAACTGAGGAGGACAACTGATACACTGCAGTAATTGTATGTTAAGATTATGAATGTTTGTTCCTGTGCAACATAGATGGGTATTACACTCTCTCTGTCCCTGCTCTGGGGAACTCCACATTTTTGAGGTGTCATTAAGGCACAAAAACATTCTTGGAGGGGCAAGAGGTGCCACAGGTATGATTTTTTTTGTATCCTAAAGGCACCTTAGGGAAGAAAGGCCATATATCCCTAGGAGATAGGAGCCACTAACATTGAAACATAGACTTTGATGGCAGATAAGGACTGCTTGGCCCACCTAGTCTGCAAATTTGCCTTGCCTGTTTCATATACCTCAGATACTAACTGATTCACAGCTTACCCTCCCTTTTCTATCGCTAGTGTTCCCTTGTGCCTGTCCCATGCATTTTTGAATTCCCCCACTGTTATTGCCACAACAGCCTCTGCAGGGAGGCTGTTCCATGCATCAACCACCCTTTGTGTGAAAAAAATACTTCCTCATGTTACCCCTGAGTCAACGCCCCCATTGTCATATCATGACCCCTTGTTCTTGAGCATTTTCTTTTCTGAAAGATGCTTCCCTCCTACACCTTATTTATACCCCTGACATTTTTGAAGGTCTATATCATGTCCCCCCTCTCTCTCCACTTTCTTCCAGGGAATACATATTGAGGTCTTTTAGTCTCTCCTCAAAAACTTCTGGTGCAGCCCCTACACCATTTTTGTTGCCCTTCTCTGTACTGCTTCCACTCTGTCTATGGCCTTCCAGAGATGTGGCCTCCAGAACTGGACACAGTACTCCAGATGAGGTCTCACCAATGTTCTGTACAGTGGCATCACCACCTCCTTCCCTCTGCTGGAGACACCTCTCCCTATGCACCCCAACATTCCTCTGGCTCTCCTCACGGCCTTCTCACATTGTTTGGTGACCTTTAGGTCATCAGATATAATTTCTCCCAGGTCCCTTTTCTGTTTGTGACCATTAGTAACCCCCACCCCACCATGTACCTCTCCCCTGCATTTCCATGCCCCAGGTGCATGATCTTGCACTTCATTGAATTGAATCTTAGCTGCCATTTCTTTCACCACTCCTAGATTTCAGCAAGGCCTTTGACACCATCCCACATTAGAGGCTGATCAACTAGCTGAGCAGCGTGGTAGTGGCTCCCAGGGTGGTAAGCTGGGTCAGAAATTGGCTGAGTGACAGGATACAGAGGGTGGCAGTGAATGGAGTTTAATCCAAAAGGAGAGGGGGTAACCAATGGGATCCCACAGGGTTCATTGCTGTGACCAGTCCTCTATAATGTCTTCATAAGTGACATTGCAGAAGGGCTGGAAGGGAAAGTATGTCTCTTTGCAGACAACAAGAAAATCTACAACAGAGTTTACACCCGGGGTGTGTGTGAAGAAAATGAGAAGGGACCTAAGGAAGCTTGAGGAGCAGTATTAGTAGTAAAATGTTTTTATTCATATCAAATATGAACAAAGTATATATTTGATTGAGCCAAAGCTCATTTACAAGGTCCCATAGTACAAAGTAGCACAGTGTTACAATTCCCTGAAGAATAATTTACAAGAAAATATACAATATGTTTCATTCAACAAATCAGAGTACAATCAAAAGACAATAAAGTTTAATTATTGTCTTTTGATTGTACTCCATTTAATTTGTTGAATGAAACATATTGTATATTTTTTTGTAAATTATTTTTCTTGGAAATGCAACATTGTGATACTTTTTACTATGGGACCTTGTAAATGAGCTTTGGCTCAATCAAATATATCCTTTGTTCATATTTGATATGAATAAAAACATTTTACTACTAATACTCCTCCTCAAGCTTCCTTAGGTCCTTTCTCATTTTATTCACCCCTCCCGGGATGTTAACACTGTTGCAGATCTTCGTATTGTCTGCAAACAGACATACCTTCCCTTTCAGCCCTTCTGCAGTGTCACTTATGAAGACATTAAAGAGGACTGGTCCCAGCACTGAACCCTGTGGAATCCCACTTCTAACACCCCTCTCCTTGGATTGAACTCCATTCACCACCACCCTCTGTGTCCTATCACGTAGCCAATTTCTGACCCAGTTTACCACCCTGGGACCCACTCCCAGACTGCTCAGCTTGTTGGTCAGCCTCCTATGTGGGACAGCCTTGCTGAAATCCAGGTAGGCCATGTCCACCGCCCCTCCTTAATCAACTTCCCTAGTCACCCAGTCAAAGAAATCAATCAGGTTAGTTTGACAAGACCTTCCTAATGTGAATCCATGCTGCCTTGGATCCTGTGGTCCACTGGATTCAAGATACAGTATGTCACCAACCTTTCTTTTAGTAGTGATTCCTTTTGTTTTCCCACCCCGAGGTTAGGCTGATTGGCCTGTAGTTACCAGCCTCCTCCCTGCTTCCACTTTTGTGAAGAGGGATCACATTCATCCTCCTCCAGTCCTTTGGCACTACACCTGTTTCCAGTGATTTGTTGAACAGCGCTGTCAGTGGTGCTGCCAGCACCTCCCTGAGATCTCTCAACACTCTGGGATGTATTCCATCTGGCCCCATTGCTTTGTCCACGTTCAGATTTGTGAGTTCCTTTAGTACTGTCTCCTCAGTAAATGGACTGGCATCTACTTCCCTTCCAGTGGTGCTTTTGTTGCCTAACTATGGTTCCTCCCCTTCCCCTTCTTATACAAATACTGAACAAAAATATTTGTTCATGATGTCTGCTTTTTCTTGGACCCCCTCTGCGCACTCCTCTCCTTCCTTTTTTAGTCTTACAATCCCACTCTTAGTCTTTTAACTTTTACTAATGTACCTGAAAAAGTTCTTATCCCATTTTGTTATTGCCTGGACTATTTTTTTCTTCTGTTTGCGCCTTTGAGCTCCTGACTGCTTTCCCTACCTCCCTCTGCTTTCCAGATACAGTTCCCTGTCCTCCTTCCTCTGTGTTTCCTTGTACCTCTTTAATGACATCCTTTTCACCCCATCTTCCCTACCATCTCCTTTGAGAACCATAGTGTTTTTTCCTTTCTTTTTGTTTTGTTTACTTGCCCTTTACAAAGGCTTGTTGCCTCCACAATGGCTCCCTCAAGATTTGCCCACTGTTACTCTCCCCCTTCCTCCTTCCCTGTCAGTGATTTTCTAAGACATTTCCCCCTCTTTGCCAAGTTGGCCTGCCTGAAATCCAGGACCCTTGCTTTTGTGTGGGTTGGCTCCTAGGCTGTTCTCACACCGAACCTTACTGTACTGTGATCACTTGATCCCAGATGGTGACCCATCTCTTCATCTTTAATTCTGTCCCTGTTGATGAGTACCAAGTCCAAAATCACTCCCTCTCAGGTGGGCTCTACCACTAGTTGTCTGAGGCCCACCCTCTGCAGGGCATCCGGGATGTTTCTGCTTCTGGCTGTGGCTGCCACATGGTTGCTTCAATCAATGTTCAGCAGACTGAAGTTTCCCACCAGTAGCACTCCCCATTTTGCTGTCATTCTATGGATGTCTTTTTCAAGTACCCTGTCCAGATCTTCCCCCTTTGTTGGAGGTCTGCAGATCACACCAATGTGAATGGCAGTGCTATCTTCCATCTCCAGACTGGAGGATGGTGGGAGCAACAAAAAATGCTGTCAAAAGGATGCTGAATCTCATACAATTCCAAGTATCTCTCAGTATGGAGAAAGCATGTCGGATGTCAGTCACTACCACACCAAACCTCAGCAAGATTACTATTCAAAACTATCTCACTGCATCACCTTCCTATAGCGCTTGAAGGCAAATCCACCACATTCAGCATAATCCTGCCTAGTCATATTCTCCAATCTTTGAATACTAATATTTTTGCCAATTCTAAAGCACATCAGCCTCCTTAAATTTTTCCTGGCTTAGTTCTACCACTGCTTTTATTCGTTCCCACTCTCTGTCTCAGCACTAATGATACCAGGGAAGGCAGTATAGCATAGGGGTTAAGAGCACTGAGCTGCAAACCTGGAGAACTGTGTTTGAATCCCACATCCACCACTTGCTTACTGTGTGACCATGAACAAGCAGGGTTTTATTTAACTCTAAAAATTGATTAGCGTTTTGCTCATAAAAGTGCTAAAAGTTTGTGAAAATGAATAGCTCTTGCCTCACTGTGTTTTAACAAACACATCACTTCTAGAAAATCTATATAAATACTTTCTGTACAGTTAGTATCATCCCAAGAAAAAAACTGCTAAAAAATTATTTAAAACCCTTACAAGTCACTTAACTTGCCTGTGCTCCCAGGATGCACCTGGAAACAAGTCTTGGCTAAGTGTGTCTTTTCTGGCTAAAAATTGTAAAATAAAAAAATAAAAACACAAAATACCACATTCATGTATACTAGCACTATGATAAAGAGCTGGAAAGGACAGATGAGATACGAACAGAGGCAGTGATCACCTAAAGAGTCAAGGAGACTGTGATACTTTAAGAGTTGGGAGAATGGGAGGTTACTAGGATAGTACTGAACTGTTGATGCAATAGAGTTGGCAGACTGCGGGAGGAGCAAATCAATGGCTTGTATTGAGATTGGTAGACACAGAATAATAAAAATGAAGTCTGTATATACCTTGGTTCTCTGGATATTGCTTAAATGAAGGAACCTGCTATATCATTTATGAGTTTATTGATCTGTACACCTAAATAACTTACTTATCTGTCTAACAATTTAATATTTGCAACTTCCCAATAGGGCACAGCCATTTGCCAAGAATTCATCCATGTATTCTGTTCAACTACCCTTCTGTTAGTTTATCTAGTCTATTAACTAACCTGTCTGCCAATATTTCTGTCTGCATACTATATGTTTGCTAGTCATTCTATCCATCTGTTCGTAATACAGCATTGGCGAATAAGCTCATCAAACAAGAATGGAAACTCAAAGTTAAATGACTTGAGATCCATGTTCACACCACTGTTTACAAACCTAACTCTGTGCTTTATATTATGTCTAGGTAATTGTCTTGAAATAATGTTTTACAAAGCATTATACTTTATGGTACTGAAGCCCAATATAGAGTAATACACAGGCTATGCCTGAGGTTTGATGGAGCATCGGGCAACAAGCACTGCCTCCTCTGAGCACAATTTAAGGAGCATGTTCCAACTGCCTCCTCACTCACATTCCTTGCTCGGCTACCCAACCCTCCTCCTTTGGCAGTGACACCCTTTCCATGGGAGATTTGTCTGTATTCCTCAAAGTAGTTTTAGGCAAAGAAGACCATGTCCCTGCAACAGCTCCAGTTGAGGAGCCCTTGTGATAATTGGTTTCTTTGCCACATGACTAAGCTAAGTGGAATGATAAAAATTGTATTACATACAGTACGTGAGTGTGATCTGCAATGAGGGCTTAAAAAACCATGCTGACCCCACAAATTGCCCAGAAACCAGTAATGAGAGCTCATGACTAAGCTGATAGAAGACTTGTTATACCCAATTGTCTAAAGTACCTCCAAATGCCTTCTATTTCCACCCGCAACTGTTGTATTCTTAAACTCAACAGGAAACTGCATAAAACTACATGATTCATGAAGGAATCCATCAGCTAGAATATTTTAGCAAGTATACTGCTGGGAATTTGACACCTATCAAATTTCAATGCAATTTTAAATCAGTCACAGCAGTCCCCCTCCTCTTCTCTGCAGGCCTTACATCTCTTGACATTGTGGAGATTCCTGGAGGACACCATTCAGAGACATTTCCTTGGTGTTACTGTGTCCTTTTTTACAAAAACAGTGGGACTGGTAAGAAATAATTGCTGTGGAAAGAAACACTATTCCCACATCCACAGTTCCATCTCCAGTGCCTGTCAACCACCTGCCTTCACAGTGTCATGCCCCTCATTTGATACCTACAGCAGTTTCTGTGACCTTGGGTAGTAAAGCTGGCAGTATAGTCTAGAGGTTAAAGGAACGAGGTGTGAATGAGCTTGATACATCCAGCAGACCAGACCTGAGTTTGATTCTCACAGCCTCCACTTGCATACTGTTTGACTCTGAACAAGTCACTTAACCACCAAGTGCACCAGGTCACCCCTGAAAACAGGCACTTGTGCCTAGTGGGCCTTACCCAGTTACCAAAGACTAAAAAAAAAAAAAAAAAATAGAAAGAAAAAAAAAGCCTGCCTAAAGATGGATCTGCCTATGCTGCCAGTCACTCCTTCTCTAATAGCTCTGTCAGCTCCTAGAACCTTCACTGAAACAGCCTCTATATACAACTCCTCCATTGCTGTCTCCCAACAAACTACCTCTGTCACCTGTTAATCTCCCTCTGAGACCTTAGTCAACTCCAGAGCTCTTAAGAATAACTTCTCCACTAGTGATAGAGCACAGCAGCCAAGCAGACCACAGACTTGAAACAGTGCTGGCAAAACTCAGTGATAGGAGTCTGCAGTGGAGCATCTAACTGAACATTTGCAGCTATGCTGCTGACTATGACTCTCATAGCTACTGTGCATACTGCAGAGAAGCATAAATATTACATTTCAACTCCAGGGCCATTGCCAGGATTTTCATAAGGGGGTTTCTTTTTATGCAGTCTGAGACTTTTTAAAAAAAGCTTTGGGTCTTAGGGCCACCAGTACCCCAGAAGCCATGGGATCCTAGAATTGCTCTGTGGTGCATTTTGTGGCTTATTTTGAAGCTAAAGAAGTCATATCTGAGATCTCCTACACCCCTTGCTCTAAACAAAATTATTATCTAGTTGGCTGCAGGGTGAATACATATATGTATTCAGTACTGGAGGGCAGCAAGATGCTGTTAACATATCTGAGACAATGTCTTAGGTATATTACATTATGAGTTTTAATATCTGCAGCTGTATCTACTGGTGTACTGGTGTGTAGAGAAGGGGTCTGGGGGCTTCCTGGCTCCAGAAGCTTTGGTGTACTAGATGCTCTGTGGCTAATTTTGTGTATTATTTTAAACCAGAATAACTCATCTGTGAGCTCCCCTCCACTTCCTGCTCTAAGGACAATTATTACTATATGGGTGGCTCAGATTGTGTGTGTGCATGTGTGTGTGTATTTATAAAATGGGAAGCAAAGTAAATAAATCTAGCATTGTGATTATCATGGAGCATTTGCAAATGAGTCTCTGACTCAAAGGGTTGTAATTCCTAGACCATAAATAAATAAATATATAAAACACATCACATGACCATGCGTATATCAGAGCGTGACTGCACACCTGCACTTTTACCCCCTTCAAAAACAATTTTGCCATTTTATAAGATAGATAACGCACTCTAGGATGTGTGGTCGCGCTCTGATATACACACGCCTTGGGTGGTTGACACACTCGGCCTGTGGTCTCATGCATAACAACACACACCAAGGCGTGCGTATATCAGAGCGTGACCGCACACCTTAGAATAGGTTATCTATTACATATATAGATATATAGATAGATAGATAGATAGATAGATAGATAGATAGATAGATATATACAGAGAGAGAGAGCAAATGCTAATGCACTGAACCTCAGTGCAGAGTCTGCAGCTGGTTTTGGCTGGGTATTGTATGCTACTAACTTACGGCAGTGCTGGTTTGCTAATAGGGCAGTAGTCTGGATCTGATAGGCCCCAGAAACTATGGACTATGGTATGCTCAGTGGTGCACATTTGTGGCTTATTTTAAGTCTAAATAACTCATATCTGAACTCCCTCTACCCCTTGCTGTAACCGCCACCATCCACAACTCAATATACCATTTAAGTAATTGAGCCAGTGCAACATGGCCTATAGCAAGGCTAGCAGGATGCTGTAATGTATTGGTAGGGGTATTGATAGCAGAAGAAAGGAGGTAATACTTCCCCTGTATAGATCCCTGGTGAGGCCTCACCTAGAGTACTGTGCCCAGTTCTGTAGTCCTCACCTCAGAAAGGATAAGGATAGGCTGGAGACAGTGCAGCACAAAGTAACTAAAATGATTCAGGGACAGCAGGACAAATCCTATGAGGAGCGCCTCAAGGCACTAAATATGTACTCATTGGAGGCCAGAAGGGAGAGAGAAGATATGACAGAGATCTTCAAATTCCTGAAATGAATTAAAGTGAACTGCGGGGTACTATTTAGCTTGAGTACCAATTCACAGTCACATGGACACGAATGGAAATTAACAGGAGGTAGGGTCAGGAGATGTGAGGCAGTACTATTTTATGGAAAAGGTGGTGGAACTTTGGAACAGTATGTCAGCTGAAATGGTGGGTATAAAAACAGTCTGAGGATTCAAGCAGCGCTGGGACATAACGAAGGAAATAGTGGTTACTGGAGGCAACAGAACCAAGGAGGAGAATAGAGAGAGGATGGGGAGGGTTAGTACCCTGGAGAAATTGTAGGTTCCAGGGATTATAGGGAACTTGGGCAGACTGGATGGACCTCTGGTCTTTTTCTGCCGTCATTGTCTATATTTCTATGTTTCTATTCTAGGCATCCTGCTTGGAAAAAAATCTGTAACATAATTCTTAGTTCAATATTGAGTACTACAATTGTTGCCCCCACTCCATTCTCCAATGTGATAGGTATGACAAAGTGAGTGAGGGGAAAAGTAATTTGACAGTGGCGGGGATTTCCAGTGCAAAGTTACCGTCTCTTAAATGCCTACCCCCAGCCCCACCCCACCTTGCTTCCAAAAGTACAGTGGGTATATTCAAAACACTGAACTGTAGCAACAAATTTTATTCTGCTGGCACATGTGGTCATCTGGAGAAAACACATCACAACGTATTTGATTTACTGGCATCTGGCACAGATGACACGGACAAAAGTGGAACTTAATGACAATGAAAATGGGACCACAATGAAGACCTCTCTGAACAGCACAATTAGTGAGGTGGCAGTGTAGATCCCAGCTAGACCCTTCCAAACACTTACAATGCCTTTCCACTGTGATACCTCTTTTGCTTTTCTTATGAAAAGTTAAAACAGGCATGTGAAACAAGACAACTTTGCTTTTTGTATAGAGGGGGATTTAAATAATTTATTTCTAAATTTTCAGCCCGCCCACCCAAAAAGCTCCCTTGGCCAACTGCACAGCCTATCCCTTGATATACAATTATTAAGAGACACATCTTCGGCAATAGTGGCTGGCAAAATTTACCTGCCAGTGACTAATAATATTATAAGTCGAGGACTTCTACTTTTGCTCTCCTGGTGACATCACCTCTGAGCCTGCCACCATGCTCCATCTTCCTCCAGTGCTAGCTGACAGCGTGAATTGTAGGCAGCGGCTGTGCTGTATTGAGGTCACATTCACGGTGATGATGTGAGCTCCAACTGGCCAGCCAGTCACAGGGGAAGGGTACGGAGAAATATTCACAAAGCAGCTCCAGTCATCTTATTGGTGCTGAGGGAACTGATTGGCAGCGGATGGGGGGAGGGGGCGCATGCAGAGAGAAAGTGCTGGGGTTCATCATGTGTGCATTAGCACTCTGTAACAGCAAAATAAACAGAAATAATGAAACATTTTTACAAATAATGAAAAATAAAGGGAGTTTCAAAGGGGGTTCTTTTGAACCAGATGAACCCCGGCAACAGCTATGGACTCATTCAACTTGAGGCAGCCATTCTGAATAAGGTTAAGCACAGAATGTCTTGACATAAATATACTCTCTAGAAGGGAATGTGTTAAAAAGACAAAGTCCCTCAATGTTAAGCTCATGTTAAATGTTACCCCCTCCCCAACTAGCCACATCCCCACAACTTCCTTCAAAAAGGTTAATTCAAAAAATAAATTAACAACTTTGTTATAACCTCTACGTACTGTAAAACATTTCTACAGAACTGCTTTGCAAATGTAGGGGCCATTGTATGTATTTCCCAATTAACACTTCATCCGATAAATAAAATGTTTGTGTGCCTCTCTTTATTATCTACCTCTTGACTTCCTTCCCCCCAGCTCATATTGCCTTGGCCATTTTTCTCCCCTCCTCCCCTCATTATATCTGTACTGAGTAATTCCCCCTGCCTATCAAGCTCAATTTTTATCTACCACATGATACCACAGATACTATTGTACTGATTTCCCTTAGAATGTTTATGATTATGCCCCTTTGATATATTGTATTGCTGCATATGACTACTACTTTTTCTAATTCTACTAAAACTGTTTTTTTTTCTCCTCTTGAACTATCTCTTGCAATCCTCACCCTGGAGGCATCTGGAAATTAGCTGTTGTCAGCTCAGTACTATATGTCTATCCTGGGGAAACTTTTGAAATAAAATAAAAAATAAATAAATAAATCACTTTATTTTACGTAAGATCCTTTTTTTTAATTACAGTGTCATTCTGGGGTGTGTGTTGTTGTGTGATAATTGGACTTCTTATGTGGTGGAAGCACCCAGCTATGCCTCAAGTTTCAACCCACTGGAAATGTGCTGAGATTCCACCACAATGCACACATACTGTCATGTCATACTGTTTAAATACATATAGATCTTGTCTTCCTCCATATGATTTGAACTAGTTAATCCTGCCCCCATTCAAATTAAAACCCCCACTCCTCCAACCCTTGTTGCATCCGATACCCATCTCCAAATCAAGGGAAAAGAAGAAGAGTACCAGTGCCCAGCCTTTATGAGAGCCCACTCCAGGCTTTTTGGATTTCTTATATGATGGAAGCACTCAGCTGTGCCTCATGTTTCAACCCACCGGAAATGTGGTGATATCCTACCACAACACACACACTGTCCTGTCATACTGTTTACATACATATGGACCCTACTCTCCTCCCTATGATTATAACTAGTTTATTCTGTTGCCATTCAAATTAATACCCACAATCCCCCAAACCTTATGGCACCCAATATCCATCTTCCCCCTCTGTCCAGTATAAAACAGTTATATGGTTGATCCTAGTTCATGATGGTCTATGAAATATATATTCAGTGATTCTAATGTTTATCTATGTCCTGTAACAATTTGTACTATGTGTGGCAGTATCTCTGCCCTTATACAAGCGTTGTTATAGCTGTTTTTTACTGTATCATGCTGTTTCTCCAATGTTGCCATGTATGTATACTGTATGTTTTGTGCTCTCCTGGGTCGTTCCTGAAAATAGGCATACTACTTGTCTAGTGTACTTACCCGGTAAACAAAAGCTAAATAAATAAATCCTGACACAGGATCCTCAAAATACCTGTAACCCAGCTCTCACTCCTGCCTGTTTAAGCCTGGTTACTAAACAGTTAAATGTTCCAACAGCTCTGAGGCCTGGATTCCTGCAGATTTCCTTCCTGTCAGCAGGGCTGGTCTGCTGAGTAGATGCATCCACCCAATGTATGTGCTCTGCAGCGCATGTGCTCTGTAGTGGGAATCTGTTTTGCTACTACCTGCTACTCCCATCACTTAAAAAAGGAGGGGCACATGTATCCCCAAGGAGATCCTGACTGAGTTTGTTTTACAGCCCAGAGGAGTGCAGACGTCCTGGCCTAGAGAAGTGAGGGCTGCAGGGTGCTCCATAACTTCTTCCACCCCAAGTGGGTGAAGAAGTGTACCCAGGCTGAAGGCAGCAGAGAAGAAACCCACAGAAATCAGGATGAAGAGCAGAGTATCGGTGCCAAGTGATCTGAGAACAAAGAAAAGAGAGAGAGAGAGAGTAACATCAGAGAAAGAAAATGGGAGAAAAAGAGTTCATAGGCCTTAAGGTCTCAATGCAGGAGATCGAGATGGTGTAGTGGCAGTATCCCCTAAAGGGATTGCCCATCGTTTGTGACAGCCCACTCCAGGTTTTGAGGTGATCGAGTAAACCAGTAGCAGCCCATATGTGCAGCCATGCAGGAGTGCAGATAAAAATCTATCACCATACTTGATTGTCTAGATCCCTTCTTCTAGATGAAGGTTAAGAATATGTATAAAGTGGCAAGCTCCACAATGTATGTACTCTAATACTTATTGCTACTACAAATGTACCATGCTGACCATGACAATGAAGATTATATTAACAAAAATAAAGAAAATGTACAGAGCATGGACTGCCAACTATACTTATTTATTGATCTCTCAGATTACAAATACCTTTGAGCATAAAATAGCTCATTTACAAAGGTTCCACGTCAACAGGGAGGGTGACACACATACAAAAGGCAAGCAGTTACATAGTTTCAACAATAACATTGGTTTTCGAATGAAAGGATTAAATTACAAATAATCTAAATGGAGAGGGTATAAGGACTAATACCTATGCATAGTGCTGAGGTATACTTATTAGAAAGAGCAAGGCAGGATGCGAAAAATAAGTGGAAGACCCAAGGGAAAGGACAGCCGAGTAGGCCTTGTCATAGCAGGAGGGGATTTGATGAGCACTCAGGTGGGTTGTAGCAAGTGAACAGGGGGTCAGTGAAGAGCAAGTATGAGGGGATTGGGGGAGGGACAGAGGTGGGAGGAGAGCAGAGTGGATAAGGAGGGAAAGAAGGGGAAAAGAATAAGCAAGGGGGAGGATGCAGGCCAAGTAAGGAGCTGAGAAAGAGCATTTAAAGGCATAGTAGTGCAATAAATGAGGGGAGGGCCAATTAGGGCAGTCACTGTTATTGTTGGACATGAGATGCTGCCAGAGCAACTGTTTGAAAGGGCCTAGTTTGGGGCAGACAGAATTTCTCTGTTCAGTGCATTATACCACAATGGAGCTCTATACGCAAATGACTTCTGCCCCCAGGTGGTCCAACATCTGGGAACAAGGCAGGTTTTGTATGAAGAACTTTGGGTACACTAAAAGCTGCAATGGACAATGAACAGTTGTTCAGCATCAGGTGGTGTGAGACTTAGGATTGCTTACTTACTAGATATGCTAGCTTATATGCTATTACCCTAACTTCTTTTGTACCAATTTTTGCTCTTCTTCTACTGTTGTTTGAAACCTTGCTCATTTATTCTCATGCACCAATAATAGTTGTTTTATCCTGTCACTGTCAATTATTTGGTTTATTTGTTCCCACCTGTAATAATTAATTTTGTACTATGTCACTGCCTTGTCATTACCTGACATTTGTAATTGTGCAATTGTTTCTACTGTTTCATTCATTGTATTCTAGTTGTTACCTGCTATGTAGTCTCCCGGGTCAAGCCTGAAAATAGGCATGTTTTGTCTAGTGCACTTACCTGGTAAACAAAAGCTGTGTAAATAAAAAAAAATGAATAAGTTATGTGTTTGTGTCCTCTGTGGTCTCAAGAAAGTGTGCACCATGGTGTGTTGTAGCTGAAGGAAGGTTGCAGGGAACGTGGGGAGAGTTGTCCATATATGTCTGAGTTCTTCTTATGAGAGGGCAAACTATTCTGATCCTGAAGCACCATAAGGTGGGTTGATGTATTGCTGCAGC
Organism: Neoceratodus forsteri; assembly: GCA_016271365.2. Taxonomy (NCBI): domain Eukaryota; kingdom Metazoa; phylum Chordata; order Ceratodontiformes; family Ceratodontidae; genus Neoceratodus; species Neoceratodus forsteri. The sequence goes on along the minus strand of CM028130.1, from coordinate 353,224,478 downwards.
ACAATGCCTGACTTAGGGTGCCAGCAGCCTGAGAAGCTTTAGGGGCTGTGTGTAGAGGTGGGCAAGCCAGGAATTTCCACCTAGAGCCAAGCCAGAGCTAGGCCAGTAGCCTGGCTTGACTCTATGAGCCAAAACACGAGCCGAGTCCTGGCTACTGCAGGCTATACTCCACATAGGAGTTGAACATTTCAGACACTACACTAACTACGAGGCCAGAAAAAATGCTTATGTTGACCATAATTGGCTTAGCTTGACTTTGGCTCTCAGTTGCTAATAGAGGTCAAGTTGAGCCAAGCCAGGCATTAAGTTCAAGCCAGACTTGAGCCTGCCTGGCTTGCCCACCTCTAGCTGTGTGCAAATAGAATGTATAGAGTGGTAAATGTTATGTAAGAGGCCATAGATATCGGGATTGGAGAGAGGTTGACCAAATGCATGAAAAACTGGCTAACGGGCAGGACACAGAGTGTGGTGTGGGAAGTGAGCTATATAGCACCAGAGAGGTCACCAGTGGGGTTCAAAATTCAACATAGACAGGAACCCCACAAATAGTTTAGAATATAGCAGTAGGGTAGGTGGGGGTTGGTATGCAGTTCAGAATCCAAAAACCAAAGACGTTCACTGGCCAAACAGAAAACTCTTCACTGTAATGTTCTTTTATTCATTTTTAACACAGACCCTTTACCAACATTTTGCCTTTAAGGCTTCCTCAGGGAGTCTGGGCATAAACAACAACAAATACATAATGAAAATTTATGCAAAGAACATTTTAATAAACGATACCAACTTAAGATTGTAAACCAGAAATCATTCAACACTAGTACCTCTCAAATACTCTAAGAGCAGAATACTGTCATTCTAAAGTGTGTTCCATATTTAAATACTGTTAAATAAAACATGAATATATTTACATGAGTAATGTTTTTATTGCTTGAAAAACAATGCAAAAAAGGTTTTGCTATTTCACATTGACATTTCATGCACTTATTGTATAATGGTAAATGTAAAACATATTTTCCAAATGTAAAGCAGTTTACATGTCCCACCACTATGCATAATTCTGAAGCAATGTAACATTTAAAGCAGCAGTACTAGATTAAAAAAATCAGGTCTTTTGCAACAGTTTGTTCCTTGTGCTCTGTTAACACTTACCTGGTAATCTTTCTTGTTTTCGCTGTACTATCACTCTGTAATTTGCTGTTTTTCTTCATTTTGTTTACATTTCTCCTGCCTGCTGTGTTGAACTGGAACCCTCTACTGGCAACTGCGCATGTGCATGGCACGCAGTACTGCACAGGGACAGCACAGGGTCCCACAGAAGTAAACAAAAGATGTGATGATGATACGGCGGGGGGGGGGGGGCTCTGCTGCAAATTAGGCACCAGCCCTATTTGTTGTGGTTCTACAACATTGGAAATAAATATAAAATATCTAAAAAACTAAACATCACTAGAAAAAATAGTTACAGATATGGAAAACAGAACTATGGCTGCATGGTTCCCGGCAAAAAGCAGAATTTTGATAATCACTTCCTGATTATCCAATACTGCTGCTTTAATCTATCTTAAATAGCATTACTTTAAACATTTGTATATTTCACCATTAGTTATCTCTAATAATGTCTAACTGACCTATTTAAAGAGCTTCTCAATATCTTACTTAAGCAATAAGGCACAGCAGGGTGTGTGTTACTGTGTAATAATGTTATACCTTGATTGAAACATGGGGCTGTAGGCCATGTATGTTCAACGCCTGAGAAGTGACTTTATTACACAATAACACACATCCCTGGAGTGCCTTATTGCTATTACACAGTGGCTTAGTTTCATAAAAAATAAAACATATGCAGGAAAAAATATTTTAAAACATTGTTGTAGGTGGTTTTGCACAGTGGAAGTATACTTGTTTAAAGAAAATGATCCTGTTTTTGATCTCTCCACTAGACGGTGGTGTTCTGTGGTATACTGAGCTTTATGTCCTCCAACTGTCTAATTTGTGATTCAATCATTCGCCCCTCCCCTGAAGCTGCTCCATGCATGTCTCTGTCTGTGGTTTTTAATAAATGTTCCTGGTCCTGTTGTCTTTGCTTTTTAAAGAAGACAAAGATTTAGAGGGAGCCAAACTAGGATCATGACCTGACAGGGAGCTGAGTACCGCTACCATGAAGACTGCAGTTGTCGGGAGCAATAGGGTGACTTGCTTCATGCTGGGTACAGTTTGGACCATGTAAATGAAATGAGCATTTAAAACATGTTTTTAGGAAAAATGTCAGTCAGTTAGGATTTAAGGCTATGTGTGGCTTTTGGGAACAACTGGCGGCCGAGCGCACATGTTCCTCAACTCTGCTATGTGAATGATGGAGCTGCATGCAGCGGCAGTTTCAGGTACAAGTAGTGGTTTTAGAAAGCTGCAAGCAGTGACTGTTTGAGGAAGAACTTGCAATTTTGGCTGAAGTTGGGGTAACAACAATAAAACGAGATTTGGGGAGGGGCTGGGGATTTCACTGTGACCTTGCAGTTTTAGATGAAGCTGGGGTAATGACAATAACATGCAATTTGGGGAGGTGCTGGTGATTTCACTGACATGTTGGGATGCAAGAATTGGGGGAGGCTTCTACATGTAGCGGTGTGGTGATTTTTTTTCCTGAGGTTCTTTTCATGCCAGACATTCATACAGTGATGTTATAGTAAGATAACATCACTGGTGAAGGTGGACACTGACCAATCACAGAACAAGAAATTATCTTGCTATTGTATAATGTTGAATATATAAGGGTTGTATACAACGAAAGCAGTTCAAACACCAAATCTGAATGAATAACTTGAAAAAATGATCTAGTTATGTAAAAGTGGTTCCACCATGCTGGTTCGTCAGGAAAAACATTGCCGGCCCTCACAGTGACAACAGAGTGCTGACAGCTTCTACAATGACACCTCAGGAACTGATAGTCTTGCACATCAACAATCACTGAAACCAAAAGGAAAAACACAGGTATAGGACAGTCGGAAGTGTAACTGCGGGGGCTATTCCTCCTCCCCATTTTAATATAACAAACTCCAAGGTGCACACACCATGGAGGACATGGATTACAATTCATCTGGCTGTGGAACCGCCTCTGCCCACAGTAGAGTCAGAGACAAGTTGGTAGCAACACCATTGACCTTGGCAACCTGTCTGTGAATACAACACATCACTGCAACTGCAGTCTCCAAACCGGTGTCACTGTAGTTGAGTCACTGTTACAGCATTGCTGTAAAAAATGGCATACCTGTAAAAGCATATATATAATTTATTTGTTTATTTTTGTACATTCTGTTTGTACTCTGGGGATCAGGACATCTCTCTGGAGAGCCCTCACAGCCACTGCCTCTACTACTCCCAGCCTGAGACTTCTGTTTCCACTGGAAGACACATTGCTGAGCCCTCTCCCGGATTCACGGACCTATCCAACCCCCTGGATCACCCTCCAGCGGATGGCCCACCTCACCTACCTGGTGGCCTGTCTGTAATTAGAGGGGGGTATAGTGCAGTGGTTTAAGGCTCTGAGCTGCAAACCTGGAGACCTGGGTTTGAATCCCACAGCCCCCACTTACATACTGTGTGACCCTGAGTAAGTCACTTAACTTCCTTTTCCTCCCAGGTCACACCTATAAACAAGCTTCAGTTTAGTGTGTCTCTCCTGGTTTAAAAAAAAAAAGAAGGATGGTCTAGGTCTGGGTTGAGGGGCTCGGGAGAGCTGGTGGATGGCAGGTCCGGCATCAGGATGTGGTCCTGGGCTACCGTGGCCTCCATCGCCTCCTTGAGTTCACCAGGGGTTTTTCCTTGTATGTTTCTCCCTCAGGATATGGCGTGCAAAGACTCCTTTGCAGCTTTCCACCACGCCTCTTGCCACTGGAGTCTGCCATTGCCCCACCCCTTACAACATTCCATGCACTTGTGCTGCCTCTAGTCTCCACTGGAGACTGCTACAGTGCCGGGAGCACCCCTCAACCACCCCCGAGAGAGGAGAGCAGTCCTCCAGATGCTTAATTCTCTCCCTCCCCTGCTGACCCCTGATGGTCCAGGTCTGTTCCTGAACCCGAGTTGCCGGCATTGCGTGAGGTGTGGTGTCCAGCACCTCAGCCATCGGTGTCACTGGACCAAGAGCATACCTATAATTTAGTTAACCATCAGCTTCTATTCTTACTTTCTTAATCATTCTCAAGGTTACATAGCAATAGTAGAAGAAAGATTACATTGTTAATCTGTCTTTTAAATTTTTGACAAATCATTTTAAGCCAAAATGACAATGGTTTTATCTTTAATGTTTTTTAATTATATTCACTACTGCTCATTTCAGCCTATATAACTTTTCTTTCCAAGACTTCTGCTACTCTTAAAAAAAGTTCAACAATACAACAAAAGTTTTAAAGACACAGGCCTGGATATTAAAAGCAGTTGCACATAGCGCAACAGGGTTGCGCATGCGCAACTGAGGAGATGCACCATAGAGCGATATTCAGCAGGAGCAACTGTGCAACGCAAGTAGCAGTGCGCCAATGTGCAGCAGTAATGAATGCATGCACAAGGGCAGTGGGCGGACCCATGAATTTGCGGCACAGTGCGATATTCAACCCCAGACTGATGGCGCAACTGAGGAGCAACTGCCAGTTGTGCAGAGCAGACTTGAGCCCATAAAAACAGGGAACAAGTCGGAGGAGGGCACTTGCACTGGAGGGGAGCAGGACAGAGGAAGACAGACAGGTGGTCTGAGAGTGGAAGAAGGAAGGGGGAGAGCGAGAAGAGAAGAGGGAAAGAGAAAGGAAGTGAAGTATGTGAGAGAGAGAGAGAGAGAGCGAGAGAGAGTGGGAGTGGGACTGTGACAGACAGGGAGGCCCACAGAGGGAGTGTGAGGCAGTGGGTGTGAAACACAGCTATCTGACCGAAGGGGAATGACAACAGAGCCAGCAGGCAAACACCAGCCAGGGGCAGGGTACACAGGAGGGGGCCCTGCTGGGCGACAGGCACTTCCCCACAGAGTCAGGGGGCAGGAGCCCAGGGGGTGACAGGACAACAGGGGCCATGGTCAGTGTGGTATTCCAGATGGAGGCCATAATGAGGGGTGTGAGGAGGTAGAAGGCAGAGCAACGTGGCCGTGGAAGGGCCCATCGGCGGTACACCTGGAACAGGTGGTACCAGCCCCGCATCAGCTTTGAGACCCACGCTGACACTGAGATCGTGGGCCAGTATTGGCTGAACCTGGCAATTCTGAGACAGCTTTGTGAGCTGTGCAGTGAGGAGATGCAGGCACCCACTTGATGGAGCCATGCCCTGACAGTGGAGACAAAGGTAACAGCTGCCATATGCCTGCTCACCACGGGCACCTTCCAGACACCAACAGGGGACACCACAGGCATCAATCAATCAATCAATCAATCAATCAGCTTTATTTATAAGATGGTGCTTTTCAAAAACCAAGGCGCTTGTACAAAATTCATTAAAACAATTAATAAAACTGTGATAAACATATAAAACACCATGGCTGCAATACTAATAATCAGCATATGCCATATTAAAAAGAAAAGTCTTTAATGCTGTTTTAAAACTTTGGACAGTTGGGCTAACTCGAACCTGATGAGGTAGAGAATTCCACGGGGTTGGGGCCGCAAAACTAAAAGACCTAGCCCCAGATGTCTTCAAGTGAACCCTGGAAATCTCTAGCAATCCCTCGTCAGTGGATCAGAGAGAGCAGGAGGGACAATAAGGGTGAAGGAGATCTTGCAGGTAACCAGGTCCCTGATCATGTAGGGCCTTATAGGTCAGCAAACTGACCTTGAAGGTGATCCGCCACCGTACTGGCAGCCAGTGCAGTCTGCGAAGCACAGGCATTATATGACCGGACCTAGAGGAACCAGTCAATAGCCTGGCTGTTGCATTCTGCATGAGCTGCAGACAGATATCAACCCCTGGTAACCCAAGGTAAAGGGAGTTACAGTAGTCAAGGTGGGAGGTAACGAAGGCGCGGACCAAAGTTGGAAGATCATCGGAAGGAACCTGGTGTTTAACCCCGGCAATATTCCTCAGATGGTAAAAAGATGATTTGACAACTGACGACACCTGCGATTTAAGTGTCAAACAGTCATCAAACATAACCCCCAGGTTCTGCACCAGGTCTTAGGTAGTTAACTGTACACCCCCAAGCCATGAGCCTGAAGGTGATCCAGCCAACAAACCCACCTCCTGATGACCTGGGTCGACAACCAACACCTCGGTCTTTTCTGGGTTTAACCGCAGCCAACTCATATTAATCCATTCTTGGATTTCGGTGAGACAGTTGTTAAAGACCGAAATGGCAGCATCCTGGCTGGGCACAAAGGACATGTATAGCTGAGTGTCATCTGCATTGCAGTGAAAACTCAAGCCATACCACCTAATAATCACTGCCAACGGCAGCATATACACAGCACTAACATGGGTACCAAAATGAAACCCTGTGGCACCCCACAGGATAGGGGGAGTGATGCAGAGGAAAATATCCCAGACACCACCCTCTGAGTCCTACCCTCAAGAAAAGAGTGAAACCATCTGAGGACCGTACCAGGCAGTCTGCAGATGAACTGCAGGCACCCCAATAGCCCCTCATGGTCTTCGGTGTCAAATGCCTCAGAGAGATCAAGAAGGACCACGATAGAATGGGTCCTTCAATCTCTCACTATTAGGAGGTCATTATGTACCCGGAGAAGAGCTATCTCAGTACTATGTCTCTTCCTAAATCCAGACTGGAGAGAATCATAAGCATTGTGGCTGGTCAAATGACCATCCAGCTGCGACAAGACCACTTTCTCAAAAACCTTACCTACAAAGGGCAGGTTAGAGACAGGTCTGTCGATAGCCAGACAATCTGGTTCCAAGGATGATTTTTTAAGAAGGGGCTGAACCATGGCCTCCTTTAGAGGATCAGGAAAGATTTCCTTCTCCAAGGACATCCAGACTATCTCAGCAAGGACTGGACCGATTTTATTCACACAGTCCACTAAGAGATGTGTAGGGCCTGGGTCCAAACTACCGTTGGTTGGACACAAGGACTGAATGATCATCACAATGTCACTGATCATGGGGAGGCTGAAGTCACAGCACAAAAACTTGGCATCCAATATCTCCTGCCGACCATCACAGCCCCCGTTAGGGAGGGACAAGCGGATACTCGACCTGATTGCAGCAACCTTATCTGAAAAGAATCGAGCAAAATCCTCACACCATTCTTAAGAAAAAGCACTTCCAGACTGAAGACAGGTTGGATTGCACAATCTGTCCACAGTCCAGAAGAGCTAAGCCAATCGATTCTTTGCAGCTGCAATCTCCCTGGACAGGAATACTGCCTTTTTACGGGTAATTGCTGATTGATAGACCACATAATGGTCCATCAAACTAAGTTTGTTGCACTCCAGGCTGGATCTCTGCCAGCGCCTCTCTAGCCTTCGTCCCACTCTCCTCAACTCCCTCAAAGTCTCATCAAATCAAGAAGACTTGGGGCAAAGAGTGAGGGGATGAACCTGAACAGGATCAATGGAATCCAGGGCCTCTACCACCACCTTATTATAGGCAAGTACCAGGTCCCCTGGATCCATGCATTCACTCGGTAAACCCGATAGGTCCAGCAGCGCCATCAGGCCATCTGGTGAAACACCCCTCAAAGGGCGGTACCGGACCATCTCTGTAGAGGCTGGCCTGCTAGGGGTGGCCTCAAAACTGAACCCAATGGTGTGGTGGTCAGACCATTCGACTGGTTCCACCACCAAATCGGATATCTCCATCCCCAGGAGAAACACCAAGTCCGATGAATGACCACCAACATGGGTCAGGGAGGAAATAACCTGTGCAAAGCCCAGCAAAATCATTAGCTGGAGGAAGTCCTGACCAAACTGCTAGAGTTTGTTGTCAATCGAGGCATTGAAATCCCCCAGAACCAACCATCTGGGGGATCCCAGTGTCAGGCCAACAATGAAGTCCACAACTTCCTGCAGGAAAACATTCTCATCTCCTGGTGGACAATAGATGAGAAGTATCCTGAACCCCACACTCTCACCCATGATACATTCAAAGGAGTTGGTAGTTCTCACTGCCACTTCCATTAGGCCCAGATCAGATCTAAAACAGATGGCAACCCCCCCCCCTCCCCTACGATCCATCCTCGGGCGGTGTATCACTGAGTACCCGGCTGGAATTGCTGATGCCTACACTGGACCAGTATTTTCATCCAGCCAGGTCTCGGTGATGCAAGCCAGGTCTGATAATCCAACAAGATCCGCTATTACTGTGGTCTTGTTCTTAATAGACCTGGCATTGCTTAACACCGCCTGAATAGGATGAGAACCTGAGGAAGACCAAGTTACCTGCCTGCTACAAGCAGAACCTTCGGGTATGAGAACCAGACATGGAGAACCCCCTTTTCTGGACCCATTTCACCCCAGGGCATCTCCTTGTCCCCAGTATTCCTATCCGCCCACTCCTTTCCACCCCCTCTCCAGGCCAGGTCTTCGCCCTCCTCCATCTAACAATCCCCAAGGATCTACACCTTCTATATACCTCTGGGGATAGTGGAGGACAGGAAAAAGGACAAAGGTCCCTGTGCTTGGAGGGGGAATAATACCCAACCGTCCTTATACCTTCCCAACACATATTCAAAAATCCAACAAATGACAAACCTAACAAAATAAAATAATATAAATTATAAATTATAAAACATTCAGTCACATTCAGTCAGGCCATTACAAACCAGAACAGTAAATCCACAACTTTTAAATATACCTCTCTATTAAAAGAGGACAGGTTGTAATAAATCAAACCAGTGTTAATCTTAATGAGCAATCCCAATTTAGTCAAATTAAATTGACGCAAAACAAAGTCTTAGTCTTGGTGGCCAAGAAAAAATGAACCGCAGGCCAAATTAAAGTCATATATATCATATAAACCTTCGGGATACAATCCAGGAAATCCACAACAAAACAGTGGCCTGGGGTGTGCAAGCTAAATTTCAAGGGGGGGCCTCCCCTCCAGATTCACCAAGCTCACTGGTCCCAACACCTTGCTGCCTGTGACCCTCAGCTACAATCCCCCGGGGGCATGCCACAGGGAATGACCCACAAGGGCTCTAGAAGATGCCCAACCAGCACTCCAGCTCCCCAGAGATACAGAGGGCAAATCCCGTTCAGTCACAGGAAGCCAGTGAACCACTACCCCAGGTGCAAATAGGACGCCCCCCCAGCACATCACCCAGACCAAGCCACTTCTCTAATCCCAAAAGCCCACAGATGTCTAGTGTCCAAGGTAATGTCCACAATCTTCTCGGGCAATCTGTTTAAATTACTCACAAATTCAGAGCTACAACCTGTAAAATCTAATCAATTTGATTCAAAACTCCCAGCCTCTGGTCTTAGGTTGTTAATCTTTCCAAGCAGTAGTCTAAACAGTGTGGTGTTCTCCCCCAAAATCTGTCACTTAAGGAGGGAGGAACTACCACACCCACAGCTAAAACCACTGGTTCCAGATTTAAATCAGTGTTTTCATTAAAGAAGCCATGACCGAATCGGGAATTGTTCAATATATCGCTAAACAATCGATAAGCGAAAAACAGTTAGGAGATCAACTAATACCCCTGATACAAACCAGGGAAGGCTCTCACCACTTTCAGTAGTGCCAGGGAAATTATTCAGTCTCAGCTAGGCAAACAGTGAACAAACAAGGGGATCAGCTCATTACCCCTGGAGCAGACTAGGAGGCTCTCACCACTCCTGATAACAGCAAAATCATCTCCTGCTGGGCAGATCACAAACAGGCGGATCCCTTATCCAACCACGCTCTGGTCCTCACGGTTTATCCACCAAGAAGATAATTGATTCTGTTTGCCATAAATCCTGTAATGGTCCCCAAAGAGTCGACTGACACAGGAGACAAAATGACAGGCTCTTCAGTGCTAATACCTCCCGGTACGAATACTGCCTCTGAGAAACATAAAATAAAATACTACTCTCCTATCACTAACTCACTACTTGAACCCTGACTATCACTCGCACCCCAACACCTAAATGCTGACCAAACTTAAACAGAAAATGATAAAAATGATAAAATCAAATAAAATTTGCAGCCAAAATGATCCCCTCATTGACGGCAGCTCAGCATGGTTGCCATCTTTCTATGGCTCAGTCACAGTCCTTTGTGCGAACAGGCCACTGGCCAGATCATCCATGCGCATGGGTTCTATTATTTCCAAACCTAGTAAAACCCAGTCAGCCATGTCATAGCTACTGACACAATTCCGCAATGCCCTGCTGCCACATGCAGCAAAATACGTCCACTTCCCCAGCACACAGGTGGAGCGTACAGCAACCATGCAGGGGTTCCACAGAGTAGCACATACACCTGGTGTGCTGGGGGCCATTGACTGCACCCATGTGGGCATCCACATGCCACCTGAAGCAGAGGGGAAAGCCTACATCAGCAGAAGGGGCTATCCCAGTATCAACTGCCAGGTGGTGTGCAATGCCAGGGGGTGCATAACCAATGTCTGTGCCACACACCCTGGAGGAGCACATGATGCCTTCATCTGGCACAGCTCAGCACTGTTCTACAGGTTCAAGAGTGGGGACATCCCCACAGGCCACCTAGTGGGTGGGTATCACATGACCACGGGCAGCTGGGTACAGCAGGGCATGGAAGGGGGGCGCCAGGGCAGGAGGGCTGCTGAGGGCACCCAGGAAGGGCACGGGGCACAGTGATAGGGGACACCAGGTTAACCATCTGTCTCTCACTACACAGGAGACAGTGGCTACCCTCTCAGGCTCTGGCTGTTCACCCCATACCAGTGCCCATTGTCCCCAGCAGAGGAGCAGTACAATGAAGCACAAGCCAGCACACGGAACATCATTGAGTGTGTGTTCGGGATGCTGAAGGCACGATTCCATTGCCTGAACAGGTCCAGCGGTGCCCTACAGTACAGCCTCCTGAAGGCCTGTGGCCTATTCCTGGCTTGCTGCATGCTGCACAACATGGCCATTGACTGTGGAATAGTTGTTCAGGCCGAAGAGAGGAACAGCAGTGGGGACGACATGGGTGAAGGGCCGGGAGGTGGTGGGCAGCCCCCCCTGGGTGGAGGGATCCCCGGCTCATGAGGATGGCACACCAGCAATGGGACACCATAGCACGAGAGCACTATGGTGCACGCAGGTAGGTGGACACACACCCATGCACAAAACCGATGCAGTGGCAAGGCACCTGGCCATGTGTGGGCATGGCCATGGGCATGCTCACACAGGTGTGGGGCTGGGGTGTGGGGGCCGTGACACATGACTGCACGCAACACCACACACCACTGCACAGCGACCGACACATACACACACACACTCCCACACACTGGCACATGCCCAGGCACCAGCAAGTGGCATGGATCAGACACAGAGCACTGGTGCACATGCAAAATTGGTGCTGTGTTGGCAACATCACGCACATGCCACAGGGGGCAGGGGCCGGGCAGGTGCACACATGGGCAGTGTGTGTCACAACACACAGCTGCCATGACCGGGTCATGCACACACAATGCCCATGTGCACAAAAGGCAGTGGCTGCAGACAGCGGACAGGGTGGCGTGCCCTTCAGGTCTGCCATGTGGACACATGGCTGCCAAGGACATGGGAACAGCCACACTGAGGCTGCCCAGCAGACTCAGGGTGCTCAATGGCCATGGGGGGGTCTGTGAGACCATGACTGGGGCCTTGCAGGGGTCTGCAGGCTCCCAAACAGGCCCGCTCTAGGTGTGCCTGGGATGCCCATAGTGGAGCCCGGTGTCAGCACTGTTGGGGTCACCTGATGCTGGGGCCGCAGGGTAGACAGTGCACTCCACGGTGTCTGTGGTGGTTAGCCATGCCCTGTGGCAGCCAGTGGGGCAAGGCAGACTGAGATCTCATTGTCAATGCAGTCCAGGGTTGCAGCCGTGTCCTCCCGCAGGCAATGAATGGCCTACAGGACCTGTGCAATGCCCCTCTTGCACTGCTCGGCTGAGTAGTGCACCTCTGCTTGGGGTGCCCACACCCCTGCCACAAGCAGTACCTGTTGCTCCATGGAGGCCTACAGCAATTGGGTGTGCTTGGCCATGGTTTCTGTACCCAGGGGTGCACAGGTGTGGCACCGACCCACTGGTGGTATATGACTGCGCTGCATGGCCCCCTGCTCAGGTGGGTGCTGCATAGCAGGGTCCTCTTGGGGTTGGGCAATGGTAGGTGCTCCAGTGGCAGATGCTGTGCTCAGCTTCCCAGCATGCTGCCGCTGCTCCTCTGGCCCCTGTGTGCTGGCCAGCTCCTGTGCGGTTGCACCACCACCCTGCACTGCCATCCCTGCGCACTCAGCGGCATTAGAGGCAGTGGTGGGCAGCTGTTCCACTGCCAACAGGACACTGGCCATGCCACCAGTGATGGTGGATGGTATGGATGTCTCCCCCACAACAACACCTCCACCGTCCAAGACTATGGTCAGTTCATCATCCGTGTTGGACCCAACCCCGATCTGCATCTCCACACAGAGCACGGCATAGCTGGCGTCCCACTGGAACACAGCCAGGACCTCATCTGCCACTGTGCCAGGGACATCCGGCTGATGGCGGGAGCACACTGCAGCTGATTGGGCCCCCGGATGCCCATGGAGGTTGATGGCTGGTCCTCCGGGGCTGGGCATGCTCCCACGGTGGCTCTAGGTGCCATTGCCACTGCATGCTGGCATGCCAGTGCTGTAAGGGAACACAGAGGTGTTAGTGCTGCTGTGTCTGCAGTCCCCAGCCCCCCCTTGGGCCCACATACCTACCATGCAGTGATGGGCTCCCACCAGTCTGGAAGCCACCACCCTGGCACACCCTCGACTGTGCTGCGCTGCATGGTGGTGGCCACCAACTCCTCCTGCACCATGAGCTGTGGCACGGCAGGCAGGCCCCCACTTGTAGCCACCTTCTCCTTGATCCTGTGCTTGTCTGTGCCCACCTTCTTCTTGCACTCCTGTGCAGACCGCTGGTGTCTGCCCTGCTGTTTCACAGCATCCACAACCTCCTCCCAGGCTCTGGCCCTGGACTGTGGTATGCCAGTGGCACCACTCAGCAGGGGCTCCCTGTCCAGGTATGCCTCGAAAAGGGCATCCGCCTCTGCTTTAGTGAAGTTGGGTCTGTGCTTGCGGGCCGGCTCATGCTCCTCACACTGCACAAAAAAGAAGAACACCGCACTTTCAGAGTTAGGGTCAGGGTCCAGGTGAGGGCTGCAAGCCCTAAAAATATACAACAACAAGAAAAAACACCTGTACTCCAGAGCCAGGAGGTTATTTAGACCTACAGTGAAGGGACTGAAGATGCTACAAATAATACCAAGCTCCCGTTTTGCTATTTGCAAAACATTCAGGTTTATTCCACAAAATACTGCTGGAAACTTCAGTAAACACACAGTAGTAACATCAACAAGCTCCCCGGTGCTTCACCAGTTAAGGCTTCATCGGGGGATAATCATTGTTGCAACTAGTTCTTCCTTTTATACCATTCACAATTCAAATCTGGTGACATCACTCATTCATATCCAATCATTTTATAATAATCCCAAAAGTGATATTTAATGCATTAAATAGTAGAAATTAGAAAAACTAAATACATTAGTATGACCCACAGTACACCAGCAACAAAATCAATTAATAATTTTTATGATTTTCAAAACTTTTTTGTGACAACCAATCAGATCAGATTCAGCAGTATTTGGTTTAGTGAAGAAAAGGGGCCAAAATCAGAAAATTAAACCAAGGGTTGTTTTAAGGAACACATTTATGATATGCTCAATTAGAAAAATTCAGAAAATATAAAACTTTAGTGCGACGGCCAATCAGATCATCCGATTCTGAAGTTCCAACTTTATATAGAAAAAGGCAAAAATCCAGAAACAAATTAGTGCACTATATCAAGACACGTATTTGTAACATAATAAAGAAATAAAATTCTAAATTTTCCAAACTTTTTTGCAGCAGCCAATCAGAATGTCAGATTCCGATTTTTCTTAAAAATAAAAATTGTGTTGAATATTTCAGGTTCCTTGATTATTCACAGTTATTTTTAAGTATAGACAACTGTTTTTGGTTCTCTTTTAAACCAATTGTTGCTACTATTAGGGGGTCATAATACAACTATTGTTATGCTAGAAAGACACAAACTGAGGTTCATATTAACTTGAATAAATTCCATTTTTATATACATATAGGTGTAAACATATGTTATGTATCTTACAATCATGAAACTCTTTGTGTTATATTTCTGTTTTATTATTGGAAAGTAGAAAGAACGGGATCAGGAGCTGAAGCTACTGGTCCATGCCATGTAATTAGCAAGTTCACACAGGGGAAGCAGGCGTGACTGCACTCACAAATCACCTGTTAGAGAGGATACAAGAGAGAAAAATAAACAGATTAGTTAGATATTATTACCATTATTCATAAAGCAAGCACTTATTAAGAGCCAACTAAGATTTAAATCCTTTGTTCATCTAAATGATCAATCTGTAACACATATTGTGTATTTATTTCAAAATAAAAAAGCAAAATAGAAGGGGGTGGGACAGAAAAAAGGTAGGGAAAATAAACCTTTGTTTCATAAATAAGGCTTTGGGTTCCAGTCTCTATTTAGACCATCAGGGCTTAAAGCTGTTAACACATAAATCGAAAACATTTCTTTTTGTTCTAATATGTTTAAACGGTCCCCTCCTCTTGTTCCAATTGTTACTTGTTCCAAGCCAATGAATCTTAGACCAGAAGGATCACTATTATGTGATTCAAAAAAATGGAGAGCTACTGGACTTGTCAGATCTACATTCCCAATGTCCCTGATATGTTCCTGTATCCTAGTTTTTAGGGGTCTTATAGTTCTGCCAATGTGCAATTTTTTAATAAGGGCACAAAAGAGCATACACTATAAATGTGGTGACACAAGATATGAATTGTCTTATGTGCACTAGTCTGTGGTTTGTTGGTGCCTTAAAAGTTTTCCCTTATTGGCAGTTACTGTAAACATTACAGTTTCCACATTTGAACATACCAGGGGGGTTTGTGGGCAGCCACGTTTGTTTTTTTGTTTCCTTTAGCTGAAATTGGCTGTGTACCAGTACATCCCTCAGATTTTTTCCTTTTGAAAAAGTGATTCTTGGTTTGCTTCCAATATTACCTGAAAATAAGGGATCATTTAATAGGATAGGCCAATATTTGGTTACAATATTGCCTATCTCACCTGCTTTCGAGTTATAGTCAGTGACAAAGCGTACTAAAATGCTGTCTCTGTCCTTTGTTTTAATTTTTGGGACTAATAACTCGTCCCTATTCATGTCCTTTGCTTTACTTAAAGCTTCATTCAGTAATTCCTTCTTATAGCCCCAATTAAAAATATTTCTTTCAGTTCCTTAGCCTGTATTATAAATCTATTCAAATTACTGCAATTTCTCCGCAGTCTGAGAAACTGACTATAAGGGATATAATTCTTTAGGGGCTTAGAGTGAGAACAGGCTACTAACAGATGGTTGTTAGTAGCTGTTTCTTTTCTGAAACTTCTAGTCTCAATCTGATTCTCATTACCCTTGGTTAGAGTCAGATCTAGAAACTCAATCTCAGTGTCACTGCTTTTATATGTGAAATGCAATTTTTTTTCATTTCTGTTCAGCCATTCCACAAATATGACTACTTACGACTCTGTTCCCTGCCAGATGCACAGTATGTCATCAATAAATCACATCCACCTGACAATATTTTTGTCAAATGGATTTGATCCATTGTCAAATATCACATTTTCTTCCCAATGTCCCAAAAACAAATTAACAAAAGATTAGGCCATTGCTGCACTCATTGCTATCCCACATTTATAAAGATACATAGATACATAGACAGTATAGGAAGATAAGGACCTATGGCCCACCTAGTCTGCCCATTTGAGTTTGTAACTTCAGTTTGTTTTCCTAGAACTCTGTTGCCCCTTACCCCTGACCTCCAGAATTCCTTTATCTCTATCCCATGCATTCTTAAATCTTGTGATTGTTTCAGCCCCCACCACTTCCTCAGGCAGGGTGTTCCACTTCTCCACCACCCGTTCTGTGAAGAAATTGTTCCTCACATTTCCTCTGAATTGTCCTCCCTCCAACTTCATCCCATGCCCTCTAGTCCTGGAATATCTTTTTCACTTAAAAATAGTGTATTCTTGCACCCTGTTCCTCCCTGTAAGATACTTGTATGTCTCTAACATGTCCCCTCTCTCCCTCCGCTCCTCCAGGGAATACATATTCAGTTCCTTCAACCTGTCCTCATAGGACTTGTGATGCAATCCATGTACCATCTTTGTTGCCCTCCTCTGAACCTTCTCTACCCTGTCTATGTCCTTACATAGGTAAGGTCTCAGAACTGTACACTGTACTCCAGGTGGGGCCTCACTAGTGTCTTGTATAGTGGAATCATGACCTCCCTTTTCCTGCTGGTGATGCCCCTGCCTATGCATCCCAGCATCCTATTTGCTTTACCTGCTGCCTTGTCACACTGTTTCCCTACCTTGAGGTCATCAAGAGATGATAACCCCAAGATCCCTTTCCTGCTTGGTGCATGCTATATCCTCACCCCCCAACTGATATATTGTGCCAGGGTTTTTGTGCCCCATATGCATTATCTTGCACTTCTTTGCATTGAATTTCAAGTGCCAAACCTCTGACCATTCTTCAAGTTTCTGCAGGTCCCTTCTCATTCTGTCTACATCCTCTGGTGTGTCTACTCTGTTACAGAGCTTTGTGTCATCAGCAAACAGTGAAATTCTACCTTCTAGGTCCTGCACAATGTCACTGATGAAGCTGTTGAATAGGACCGGTCCCAGCACTGATCCCTGTGGTACCCCACTGGTCACTCTTCCCTCTGTGGAGTGACAGCCATTTACCACCACCCTCTGTGTCCTGCCACCCAGCCAGTTACCAACCCACCACACTACTGTCCTGCCCACACCCATGTTTCCTAGTTTGTGTAATAGTCTTCTATGTGGCACAGTGTCAAAGGCCTTGCTGAAGTCCAGATAGGCCATGCCCACTGCCCTCCCCGATTCTCCTCCCTAGTCACCCAGTCAAAAAATTCAACGAGGTTGGTCTGACATGACCTCCCCCTGGTGAAACCATGCTGCCTTGGATCCTGCAGTCCATTGACAACCAGATGTTCCACCAATCTCTCCTTCAGTAGTGCTTCCATGATCTTCCCCACTACCGAGGTGAGGCTGACTGGTCTGTAGTTCCCCGCTTCCTCTTTGTTCCCACTTTTGTATAAGGAGACTACAACTGCTGTCCTCCAGTCTTTGGGTACCTCCACTGTTTCCAGTGATTGGCTAAACAGGATAGCCAGAGGTTCAGCCACCACCTGTCTGAGTTCTTTAAGGACCTTGGGGTACACCCCATCTGGCCCCATTGCTTTATCAACTCTTATTACTTCCAGTTCCTTCAGGACCCTTTCTCGTGTAAAGGGACTTGTGTCCATTTCTACACCATTCTCACCACTTGTACTCCCTTCAGACCCATTACCTTCCTCTTCCTCAGTAAAGACTGATCAGAAATACCTGTTCAGTATGTCAGCTTTACTGTTGTCATCCTCCACGTGGCCTCCATCCTCCTCCTTCAGTCTCACTATCCCTCCCTTTGCCTTTCTTTTTTCACTTATGTACCTGTAAAAGGTTTTGTCCCCGCTTCCCATTGATTTTGCAATGTGCTCTTCTGTCTGAGCTTTGGATTCTCTTACTGACCTCCCTGTCTCCCTTTGCTTCTCCTGGTACTTCTCCCTATCCCCTT
Organism: Neoceratodus forsteri; assembly: GCA_016271365.2. NCBI lineage: Eukaryota > Metazoa > Chordata > Ceratodontiformes > Ceratodontidae > Neoceratodus > Neoceratodus forsteri. The sequence continues at coordinate 353,206,644 of CM028130.1, read as the reverse complement.
CTGCCTGTGTCTTTTTGTATTGACTGAATGCAATCTTTTTGGCTTTCACTTTCTTTGCTACCTCTTTGGAAAACCATAATGGCCTCCTCTTCCTTTTCCTCTCACTAACCTGCTTAATGCATAATTCTGTTGCTCTTGTAATCCCCGTTTTAAATACTGCCCCACTGTTTCTCAACCCCTGATTCCTGCCCCATTCCCCTTAAAGCCTCTTTCAAGTATCTCCCCATTTTCCCAAAGTCTGCCCTCCTAAAATCCAGGATACGTGTTTTTGTGTGGTTTGGTTCTGCTCCTTCTGTGATTTCAAACCACGACTGGTGGTCACTGTGCCCCAGGTGCTCCCCCCACTGTTACCTCCATCACACTGTCCCTGTTTGTGAGCACATGGTCCAGTATTGCCTTCTGCTGAGTTGGTTCCATGACCAGTTGCTTGAGAAAGGCACCCTGAAGGGAGTCCAGGATAAATCTGCTCCTAGTTGATGCTGCTGCTGGGATGCTCCAGTCCACGTCTGGAATATTGAAGTCTCCAACTAGTACTACCTCACCCTTGTCTGCCATCCTTTGGATGGCTAGCATCAGCTCCCTATCTGTTTCTTCCTCCTGGGCTGGTGGTCTATAGACCACACCTGTGTGGATGGCTGGCCTCATTTTCCTTTCCAGCTTAACCCACTGAATCTCTCCCCCATTTTGTTCCTCCTGGATCTCTGTGGCCCTTATGTCATTTTTCACATACAGTGCCACTCCTCCTCCCCCCCTTCCTACCTGCCTGGTCTCTTCTGAATATGCTGTAGCCAGGAATGGCCATCTCCCAGTCATGGTTATCATTACACCAGGTTTCTGTAATGGCCACAATGTCCAGGTCTGACTGCACCATGACAGCCTCCAGATCTTCCATCTTGTTGCTAAGGCTCGTGGCATTGGCACATATGGCTTTCCATGATTTGACCTCCCTAGACTGTTTCTGCAGGTAGAAGTCTCCATTGAATTCAAAGAAATAACACTTTAGAACAAATTCCAGTCCTTGTAAAATCAGGTTCACAGGCATATTTCCAACCAAAGGATCCCTAGACAGGAAGTATTTACATGCCTCAACTCCACCTGCATGACAAATTGACGTACAGAGGAACTCCACATCAATTGTGAGTCACCTCATACTATCATTCCATCTAAAATCTTTTAGTTTCTCAAGGACATGCATAGCATCAAGTAAATAAGAGGCAGACATTGTACACTTCTCAGAAAAGAAATCTGTGAACTGACATAAATACTCTGATAAGGAGCCAATACCGGATACCATGGGTCGCCCTGGTAAATTCAACATGTTTTTATGGATTTTAGGCAAGATGTAAAATGTAGGAGTTATAGGGAATTTGAGATATAAAAATTGAAATTCAGCTTCCATTATCTCTCCTTCATTTTTAGCAACTTCCAAAATAAACAAGAGGTCTGTATTAAACTGAGCTGTAGGATTACCGTTCAATTTCTGATAATTATCAGTATTTCCTAACAACTCTAGCAACTTCTTGCAATAAAATTCCCTATCCATAATTATTATGTCGCAACCCTTGTCTGCTGGTTTAAACACCAGGGCTCAGATATTCAAACTGCGCCCAAAAAGTGCACAATAGCAGGAGCAAGCACAAGTCTATTGCACCCATGTGCAAGAGATGCAATATTCAAAAACAGAGCAGGGCAAACTGCGCCTACAGCCGACGACTGAATATTGCACCACCTGTGCCATAGCGCAACTAGGGAGGGGAAGCTGAGCAGATCTGATGCGCCATAACGCAACAAGGGATGTTCAGCTGAGCAGTCCAGAGGTGCCATAGCGCAACCAGGGATGCCCCCCAGCAGCAGAGCAATGTAACTGCACAACCAGGGAGGTAGGGGCCCACCACCCATGCCACAGATGGGCACAGGAACACACAACAGAACAGACATCGTCCCCCCACACTCCATGCACTGCATGACTGGGGGAGGGCTGGAATAACCACTGGCCCATGGAGACAAGCAAACAAGCCACAGCCGGGCCACGATGCCCCATCACACCTAGTGGCAAGCTGTGACTGGCACACAAGGAGGGCTGACCACCCTGTGCCACACCATCCCCCCAATGCAGAGCACATCCTGCACTGTGACCCCCAGACACCCCCCATGAGCAGTGACCACCACTGCAGGAAACCCCTTGCATGCCACTACCCCCACTGTGGCACTGCAACCCTGTGCACTACAGAACCATGCAAGCCAGCCCCACCATGAACATCCATCAGCGGGTGGCAGCACACAGCAATGCAACAATGGCAGACACAGTGCCACCATGCACAGTCCCCCCGAGGTACTGCTGAGAGACCAACCATGCTTCGGCACATGAGGTACCCCACACAGGACAGAGCGTGCCCTTGACACCACCACCAGTGGTACAGCACCCTGCACAGTAGTCCAATGACACACCCTGACCCACCACTGGCCACAACAGCCAGCACAGCCACCCACAGTGGTGTGTGGAAGCATGAACCACACCTGATGCCAAACAGTGTATGGACAGACACCCACCCATACCCAAGGGCACAACAACACAGGAACGCAGTGGTGAGGCAGCAACCAAGCCCCCATTGTGGGCCCATGTAAACTGTGTACACACAACCCACAGTCCTCCATGGCACTGGAGTGCCAGCCACCCTGCGCAGGCACTGTGGACCCGTACACCACCATCAGTCACCCAGAGCACAAGTCACAGACAGTGGGGCACATCCCCTGCAACACACAAAGGCACAGCATGGAGGTGGGACAACAACTGTGGTGCCCACAGTGCCACCCGAGGCAGGCATGCACCACACCAGTGACAGGAGGCAACCCAGCAATGTGACAGGTACAGTGACTGCTACAGGGACTGCCACCACTGACATGCCAGTGGACCATGCAGGTCACAGACATGCATGTGTGTCAGCTGCACAGGTCATAGACGGGCCGATGGGTGCGCCATGGACACAGAGCACGCACCATGGACCACTGCACACAGTCATCCAGTGCACAGGGAACAACACACACACCACAGACACTGACTGATAGCTACCCCCACACCATAGTCACCTCCACACGGACACACACACACACCCATGACCGCACCACCCCTGACGCCATGCACATCACTGCAGCTGAGCACCTATAGCCCACTGCAAATCAGAGACCACCACAGTATTCATATCAAAATTAAATGCATTGAAAAATATATAACAATCAACTATATACAATATTACAAGAACTATATACAATATAACATATGAACTATATACAAGGTTGGGGGCCACAAACAAGGTGGGGTGGGTAGAGGGCTGAGGGTGGACAAATGGGACGGGGAAGGAGGGGTGTGAGGGTGGGTCAAGGGGGGTAGGGAAATACTGGGACCAATCTATCCCTAGCGGGAGTGCCTCTCCCCGCTCTGGCTCCTCCGGGCCCTGTGCCTCCTCAGGACCCCTTTTTCATCTGTGCATCGCAGGATGTCCAGCGATGCCCTTGCCCCCACCAATATCTTCTGCAGTGCCTCCAGGATCTCACGAAGCTGGCGGGTTCCTAGGACAAGGGAGCACAGTCAATAGGTGTGAATGCACAACCCCATACAGCCCGCCCACTGTGCATGGCATACGGCCGTGGGACATACCAGTGTGATGGCGTGTGACCACCTGCAGTGATCATGTCCACAGGACCTGCCCACCTAGGCGCAAACAGCCATGCGGAACGCTGCACACACCCACCGGCCAAGTCACGCACAGCACCACTGTGGCCATTTAGTGACATGGTTATGTGGTGCAAAGGCAGTGGCACAGCCATGTACCTGGTGCACGCATGGACTACCATTGACGCACTCCCAGACATGCATTGCTACTGGACAGTGTTGACTACAACAAGTCGTGTGCATGGCAGTGGTGTCAATGGATGGTGGCTATGCCCCACTGCCCACCCTGTCACACAGCATGCAGTAGTAATCATGGATGTATGGCACTCATCTTCATCGGGCCGGTCAGGTGGGCGGTGAGGGTCCTCACCCCACCTGGCTGCACCATCCTCCTCCTGCCGCTGCTTTTCCTGTGCACGGTGGCATTCCTCTGGGCCTGTGGGGCAAACAAGGAGAGAGGAACATCAGTACAATCCTGAAGCAAAGTCCCCCTGCCCCCAGGTGTGTGCCCTCCCACCCAGCCAGACCCACCTACCCCACACCCTGTGAACACCACCACAGCCAACCCCGGACAGTCACACCCCTATGTGCTGGACACATACAACACTGTTACCCATATGGATGACAAAAGTGTGTTGACGGAACCCCTACCTGGCCATGGCACCGTGCCCCTCCTGGCATGTGCCCACAGGCGTGCCAGTAGCTCCAGATCCCTCCTCCGCAGGTCCCCATATCGGTGCCTGCACTGCTCTGCACTCCTCCCTCATCCAGTAGCCTCCTCCAGGGCAGTGGCCACCTCCTGCCACACCTGGGTCCTGGCCCTGTCCAGGGGTGCCTCCCTGAAGAGAGGCCCATGGTGTGGCTCTACAATGGCCACTAGGTTGGCCAATTCAATAGCAGACCACTGGGCTTCCCTTCTGCATGCCATTCTCTGTATTCTAGTTGGCAATATGGCACTCTGCAGCGCGGCTCCCCACGTGCAGATGCTGCGTGGTACAGCTCTACCATTCCTTATCGCACTGTCACCAAACAGCGTGATAGAGGTCCACCCATGCCTGACGCATGGCGCCTAGGGGGCAAAGGTTGGGCACAGGGTCAAGGGTCTCTGGTGCATGGACACGCACAGCACCATTGGAACACAATGCATGTAGCGCGATTGGCTGCCTGTGTGCCAGAGCCATAGCAGCCTACCGTGCAGTTGGCCCATTGTGCCTATGATGGCCCAGTGCCACAGCTCCATGTAGTGACCATCGCTATAGCGCCACTGGCACAATGATGGCCATGCTCTGCATTGCCTACCATGCACAGCACGTCATCAGCGTGGCAGACACCTGCGTCAGCAACCCAGGCATGCACAGTGAGGTGTGGACTATGCATGTCACAGAACTGCACCATTGGCTCAGCACATTCAACACAATTGCGCAAAGCGCAACAGCGTGATATTCAGCCGTCATATGCAAATCATCTAATCAGCCATTCAATGGCGCAGCCCTGCAATTTGCATCTACTTAAAGTTGCTCCTCGCCTCATTTGCATGGGTTGCGCTATAAAAGTGTGACATTGTGCTGCAGTGGCCATAGTCAGTTACTGCAGTCTATTGGTGAGTTGCATGCTGTTTGGGAGTGTGGACTGTGGATTTAGGGACATGCATGGGACTGCATAGTCACAGGTAACAACTGCCATTCTTACAGGCTACATAATGACTGAGCAGGTTGTTGGAGAGGAGGAACACAGTGGTGGGAGGAGGAGGAAGAGGCCTAACTTTACAAAGGCCAAAACCAAGGCCCTGTTCAAGGTCTACCTGGATCAGGAGCCACTTCTCAGTGGATGGCGGTGAACACCTCAAGCCCGTGCTGCTGCATGGGAGGAGGTGGCACATGCTGTGAACCTGCATGGCAGCCACCAGCGATCTGTGCAGGAGTGTAAGAAAAAGACGGGCATGGACAGGAGGAGGATAAAGGAAAAGGTGGCTGCCATCAGGACAGCACGTGCTGCAACAGGTGGGGAACAGCCGGAGGTGGTACAGCTGACCCCACAAGAGGAGAGGCTTGCTGGAAGCATGCAGCACAGTGCCATTGAGGGTGTTCCGGGTGGTGGCTTTCAGACGGGTGGTGGCCCATCACTGCATGGTAAGTCATGGTCTGTCTATGGGGGGCAGGGTAGGTCACATGCAGTAACGCGACTTTGCTTTCCCTTACAGATCCTGAGCATCTGCATGGGTCAGTGGTAGTGGGCCTGTCCACTTAGGACAGTCAGCTGGAGTTGGAGGAGGGCCCATCCACCTCCACAGGTATACGTGGAGCATTGCGACAGTGGGGCCGCCTGGCTGTCCACACTGATGTCGTTGTAACAGGTGTGGAGGAAGCCTTGCCGGTGTCCCAGTGTGCTGGCATCCACGGATGCCAGCATGCTGTGACTGTGGCCGGTGCAGAGTCCATCACCGATGATGATGATGATGGTACCATCATGGGCAGTGACACATGTGTGCCACGGGATGGCCACACAGCAGGGCAATTCATGCCCATGGCTGTGGGTGGTGCTTCCGTGAAGGCCTGTGTGTCAGCACAGTCCCAGCCTGTGCCTGTAAGCACCAGTGGGGCAGCATGGGTGTCTGTTCAGGACAGTGGGACTGTTTCGGCCACTGTGGTGGCACCACTGAGCCCTGGAGAGTGGCAGCCAGAGGGGCAGCATCAGCAGTTGGCCAATGGACTTGGGGGTACATGGTTCAGTGGCAGCATCTGTGCACCACCTGTCGACATGCCCAGACCTGGTCCTGGTGTGCAGCACCCACCCTCAAGGGGTGCTGATCATCGGGGCCATGCATACCCTGAGGGACAGGATGCAGAGGAGGCAGATGACCTCTTGGACGAGCACACCCGCCTACTGCAAGTATCAATCCAGCAGCAGATGCAGCTTGCGACGTCCATGGATGCACTACATGTGGCTCTGGAGTGGGCAGAGGAGTATCGCAGCAGGGACACCGCTCTGATCCTGGCAGGGATGGACTGTTTCCGGGAGGATGTGACCGCTGCCATTGACAGGCATGCACAGGCATTCACTGCTGTCATGGCCACAATGGGCCCACAGTCAGGTGCCCATGCATCGTGGACACCACGCAGTGCACTATCCAGCCCCCATTCCTGGCGTCGTGCGACTCCCACCCTGTCAACACCGGGTTCAGCTGTGGGCATCCCGAGCACTCCTGGTGCAGGCATGTTTGGTGTGCTGCAGACCCCTGACGCGAGCACGGTCGCTTTCATGCAGAGGAATCCCTGGGGGACCATCGGTGCCACACCATGAGGCCAGTGGTCAGCCTGTCAGTGCTGGCGGGTCTCGGTGGGGCCGCCCATGCATCCATGGTGGCGAGGCCACTGTATCACGTAACTGATCTGTCTCCCAGTGTGGCTACTGTCTGGTGCTGCCCTGTGTGCATTGTGTGTTTCAGTGAGCAGTGTACTGGTGGGTACCCGGCCCTGCACGCGGATACACAGTCCACCTTCACACCCTCCCGGCTGCTGTCCGCAGTTGCATGTGCATGATGATGCCTGCATTGCTCTGTACACCAGTGTGCAGTGGTACTCCACATCTGACACACGCACATGGACAGGCAGTGGGCGTGGTGGCCTGTGGACATGTGTGTTGCTAGGGTTGGCGTTCTGGGTCAGTGTGCCTCCTGCCCTCTGTGCACGTTTGTTGCGTTGTGTGTGTGTGTGTGTGTGTGTGTCCGTCCATGTGGCATGTTAATCCTCACCCATCCCTGGTTGTGTGTGTGCTTCCGTGCCCTGCCACTTCCCTTCACGGCATGCACCACTGGTGTGTCCATGCGTGTTTGTGGGTTGTGCCTTAGCCACTGGTGGTTGCACATGGCCCCATGACTTACCTGGGTTGGCTGAAGTGTTCCTCTGTGATGGTGTCCCAGTGCAGCTGTGCCAGCCGGATCAGTCAGGAGTCCAGTCAACCAAGGGGGGGGCTGCCCATCATCATCATCACCGGCGTCCTCATCGTCCCCATCGCTGTCCCCCTCTTCGACCTGTACGGCTATCCCACATTCATGGACATGTTGTGCAGGATGCAACAGGCCAGGAATAGCCCGCAGGCCTTTGAGGGACTATACTGTAGGGCACCACCAGAGGTGTCCAGACAATGGAAATGTGTCTTCAGCATCCCGAACACCCACTCGATGACATTACGTGTGGTGGCGTGTGCCTCAATGTAGCGTTGCTGCGATGGGGTCATGGGCCGCCGGTAGGGTGTAAGCAGCCAGGGACGGAGTGGGTACCCACTGTCACCTGTGTGTAGAGGGGCGGAGGTTAGTTTGGTGATCAGCATTGCCCTGCCCCAGGCCATGAAGGCCACTACCCATGTCACCTCTGGCCAGGCCCCTCCAGGCCCTATGATTGTCCATGTAGTTTGCATACTCACCCACTAGGTGTCCAGTGGGGATGTCCCCACTTTTGAATCTGTGGCACAGTGCCAACTGGTGCCAGATGAAAGAATCGTGTGCTCCCCCAGGGTGCATGGCACAGACATTGATTATGCACCCCCTGGCATCGCACACCACCTGGCAGTTGATGCTGGCATAGCCCTTGAGATTGATGTATGCAGCCCCGTCGGGCTAGGTGGTGTGTGTATGGCCACATGGGTGCAGTCTATTGCCCCTAGCACACCAGGCATACATGCTACCCTGTGGAACTCCTGTATGTTTGCTGTGCGCTCCGCTGCTGTGCTGGGGGAAATGGATGTACTCCACAGCATGTGGCAGCAGTGCGCTGAGGAATTGGGTGAGGTGGCATGATGTGGCCAACTGGGTTATGCCTGTGGTATCCCCAGTTGGTCTCTGGAAGGTACCTGTGGTGAGCAAGCAAATGCAGGCTGTTACCTTGGTCTCCACTGACAGGGCATGGCTCCGTCGTGTGGTTGCCTGCATCACATCACTGCACAGCTCACAGGGCCACCTCAGAATTGCCCTATTCAGGCAGTACCAGCCCACAATCTCAGTATCAATGTACAGCTCAAAGCTGGTGCGGGCTCGGTACTGCCTGTTGGGGGCATACCTCTGACGGGCCCTTCCACGGCCATGCCCCCCTGCCACCCGCCTTCTCACCCCCCTCATAACGGCCTCCATCTGGAAGGTGGCACTGGCCATGTCCTTGGCTTGTGTTCACCCCCCCAGCAGCTGTTGCTGTATTCCCCTCACTGTCCTCCCTGCTACTTCCCCTGCACCGGGAACACCTGCCTGTGCTGGCCTCTGTGCTGTGTGGCATTTCTCCCTTCTGCACTAGCTGTGGCTCCCCACACCTTCCCTGTGCCTGGGTGTTCAGAGTGCCCTTTCCCTGGCCTGCCCTGTTTGTCCCTCCTACCCTGTCTGTCTGCCTATGATTCTGACTCATGTGGGTTTCCTGTAGCGTTCTTGCGCCTCTCCCTTGATCCTTTTTATTTTGGCTCATTTCCACTATGGCGCAACTTCCGCTTGCTCTCCTATTGCGCATGGCGCAAGTCGTTGAATATCACACTGTGCCATTTATGCATGGTTCCTCCCCCTTCAGTTGCGCATGCCTTCATTATCATAGCGCTGTTGCTCAGCATGATTTCGGGGGCGCAACTGCCTCCTGCTGAATATCGCAGAATGGCGCAATTTCGGACTTGCGCAGGCACAACCTTATTGCACATGGCTCAACTCTTTTGAATATCTGGGCCCAGGTCTTTATTTGTTTTAAACTTTTCAAGTACCTCATCCTCTCCCCTGGAAAGATTGGTAAATTTTTGCACATTTTGCTCACTCAGTACTTTTTTGACCTCATTTAGTACCGTTTTTTTATAACAAATGATATTGGGGTTTAAACTTTTGGAACAAAAAGTAGATTTAACTTTAAAATTCTCTTTTCTCCAGTGTTTAAATTGTGAGATATTTATATCATATAGCTTCATGTTAAATTTACCAATGTAACTTACAGCATTCAATTCCTGATTTTCAAACCATAGTTCATATAAGTCTCTATAGTTCTGAAAGTCCACACTGTCCCATGATTCCATATAACCTTGTGCATCAGATAAAATATCTAGTCCCTGGTGTTCTTCCTTTCTCTCTCGTAGCCTCTGAAAAATCCTGAATAGAATGCATGAGTTCTTCATCCTGTAAATCAGCTCCTAATTCTTTCTTCTTGTATAAATCCCATGGTATTCCTCTGATAAGAAGTTTGTTTTAGAAAATATTCCGTTAATTCCAATTTTCGAAAAAGCTTTTCTAAGTCTATGATAATGTTGAACTCATTTGGCTTAACTTTGGGTACAAATGATAGCCCTCTTTTTAGAAAATTCTCTTCAGCCTTTGTAAGGTTTGCATTGGATATGTTAATTATTTGCCACTTCTCGTTTTGGGTCGGGCACCTGGATCATTTACCTCTCCTTTTTCCCCTCCATGTCCTTTTCCACTTTTTGCCTTCTTAGATTTATTTTTTCCTTCATGGTTTCTCTCCGAAAATGTCACTACTTGATTAGGTCTAGGACTGGATGCCATAGCATGTAAACCTTTGCTAATGCCTTGTTCTGGTTCTTCCCCCCTGGCTTTTGTCTGCCTTGCTTTTGGATTCCACCCTTGTCTGCCACGTGATCTAAATCTAGATCTAGATCTTCTTCTGGATACTGAGCATTCTTTATTGAACCTTGACCAGTTAAAACACCGTCCTTCTTTGTAGTCTAAAATGTCTCTCTCTAATTTGTGTTGTTTACATTTTATGATCTCACTTTCTTGGTTCTTTAATTTAGTTTGTAAGATAGTATCCAGTTCTTTAACATTTGGATGATCAATAACGTTTTTCATTGCTGTTTTAGTTGCAGCTATTTCCTTAATTAGCTCCGTGTATTTAACAGAGTCATTTTTAACAATCAGTTTCACAAAGGTTAATGCACACAGTTGTGCCACTTCTTCCCATTCTTTAGTGCAAATACAATCTTCAAATCCCCCCCGAGGGCATAATGGTAACATGCAGTCCTCGTGGTGTAATGTTATTTTCTAAATACTGCTGCAGACTGCTAATATTAAAAGTTAAGTTGATGTCTGTAAATAACTGGTGTTCTATGGTCTGGAATAGTGATTTCAACTCACCCCTTTCTGTGGAGCCACCATTACCAGGTGCAGTAAATTTTTCTTTGATTCTAGCCAGACAAGTTGGTAAATCTTCAATTGCATAAAGGCATACAGGCTGTCCTAATTCACTTTCGTCCCCTGAGGAACTGCTCGTAATTCCGGTACTCGGAACAGCACAAAGGTGTAACGATGAAAAAATACACACCTTCTAGTTAGTTCAGCCGTTAATATCCAGGGACAATCAGCCTTGTATAAACAACAAAGATAGGACTACTGTGTTCCTCTTAGCTTCACCTCTAGTCGCTTGAGAATCAAGCAACACCCAAGCTGCGGTGCACATGCCGAATTAAATCTTGCACAAAAAAGAACACCGCACTTGTTGATGTGACTACTGTGTGTTTACTGAAGATTTCCCACAGTATTTTGTGGAATAAACCTGAATTTTTTGCAAATAGCAAAACGGGAGCTTGGTATTATTTGTAGCATCTTCAGTAACTTCACTGGAGGTCTAAATAACCTCCTGGCTCTGGAGTGCAGGTGGTTTTTCTTGTTGTTCCACACTCCTCACCCTCCTCATGCTCAGACATGATGCTACCTGTGGACAGGGACATGTGGTTCGTGGCTGCAGCGGCCAACCCCAGCCATCCAGCATGCTGTGCTGGCCATCCCAATGGCAGGTGCAACATATCTCTGATGGTTGCAGTACTGGTCCTTGGCCTGTACTGTTGTGCTGCACCTTTATAGCGCATTGCATGCAAATGGGCCAATGCGCAATGGTAATGACATGCAGATGTCCCCATTGTGCTGTGGATAGGCTGATGAGCTAATCTGCATATGATGGCTGAATATTGCGCTCTTGGGCATTACGCAATAGAGTTGCTTTGACGCATGTCATGGTGCAATGCTGAGACATGCACAGTGCACCCTCAACAACATGCATGTGCCATGGCATGTGCTGCCACTTATTGTACAGCATGTGCTGGGTGCACTATTGGGGCTGTTGTACCCTATGCACGATAAACCCTATGGCACTCAAGTGCTATTGGGACAATGGTGCTCGAGCACTATTGGGCCCATGGAGGGTGGTGCATTCATGGCTCTATTGTGCAATATGCGCTATGTGCCTGACTGCGCTCCTGCGCACAGTGTGCGTGCTGACCCCACCATGCCCTGTGCCCCCTAGTGTCCATGCCCCAGGTGCTGGGGTGGCCACACCCATGTGGAGCAGCCATGGAGATGTGCAATTGCCGAGGACAGTGCATCTCCATGCGAGGCACACATCCTGTTTACAATGTGCACGTGTGCTCTGGGCACCATTTTGTCGTTCCACTGTTCCAATAATCATGATATGCTGTACAATGCCCCACACCTGGAATTGGAGCCAGGTGGAACTCATCAACCTGGTTGCCCTGGAGGAACCTTATGCTGTCAGCCTGTTTGGCCAGCAGCCCTTGGCACGCCTGAGGACTGCTTAGTGGCAGGAGATTGCAAATGGTCTTGTACAGGCCACCAGTGTGTGGTGCTCCAGGGAGCAGTGCCACCACCATTATGATGACCTGGTCTGGAGGGACTCAGGATGGCTGAGGGTGCTTCAGGCATGCATCCAGTGGGGTGCCATGCCACGACCAGGTAAGTGGGCCTCAAACACATTGGTGCATGTCCACTGTTCCATGGGGCTGGCAGGGCTGCATGCCATGCGTGGGGGGCCTTGTAGTGCACCCTGTGGCATGGCATTGCCAGGCAGTGTGTGTGCGACACATATGCCCTGTGGCCCTGCAAGGGCAGGGTGCACTCTGTGCATGGGTGGTGGGGGCAGTGGACCCATGTTGTGGCTGTGTTCTGATGTGTGCCTGTCTGTGTTCCTGATCTAGAACCTGAGGATTGGAGAAGAGCTAGGGTAGCTGGTGCACCTGGTGGTCCACAGCTGGCCACTGCAGGCCCATCAGCAGTGGGAGGAGGCCCCACTGGATGATCGGGGCCAGGACCAGTGTGCGGTGTGACATGGGGAGCAGGTAGGCACTGTGAAGTCCCACATTGTTGTGCAGAGTGGGTGATGGGGGCAGGGTATGGCCATGGTTCCCTGTGTCTTGTGCCATGGCAGCTGTGGTCAGCACATGGTGCAGTGTGCGTGGCGCTGCAGGGTGGCCACTGCACATGTGTGGCAACTGTTGGTGGGGCGGGTGTGCGTCTGGCCACCACCTGTGATGCTGTGGTTCCACTGCAGCACCATGCCACCTGTGTGCTGCTGTGCCATCTGGTGGGCCTTGGGCAGTGGATTCCAGTGCTGTGTACTGCTGTGGCATGCTGGGATAGTGGCAGGCATAGGCCTGCCCACTGCGGGTGGCTAGGGTGCCACCCTAAGGGCATGTGCGCTCACTGTCCGCTGTGCACGGGGGGGCTGGGGTGCTTTGGACTTGCACTGATCACCTGCCCCTTCATCTTTTATAGGTGTCTGGAGGGGTTCACACCTCCCCCTGTACTGCCATCTGCTGTGGCAGATAATCCTTATAACCTCCCACACCCTCGAGGTATTGGAAGAGACCAGGAGGATCCTGCTCAGAGACAGGCGGTGGTGGTGGTGCCAGGCACAGGCAGGCTGAGGATGGCCATGAGGACCACCATCCCCCTTCACACCTCTGTCTTCCCTTCCCCTACTTTCCCCCATCCACCTGTACAGGCCCTGTCCCCTGACCCCTATTCCACTACATCTTCCCTCCCCTTTGTTTGCTGTTACTGTTGTGGTTTTGTTTCCTACTGTTAATATATTTGTTACTTGTTTACCCTTCTGTGTCTGCTTTGCAGCTGGCGAGTGGGTCCATGTTGCAGTTGTGTGGTGCACCAGTGTCATTGGTTGGTTCATGCATGGCATTGGACTGCCCCACGGTCAGTGGCTGTGCCGTGGTGTGGCCCTGGGATGGCTGTTCAGGCTGGGTGGCATGTGTGTGTGTGGTGGGTGCCATATGTTGGGGTGTGGCCTGTTGTTGACCGGGTGGCCCCATGCCCTCCGGTGTGTGGTGGACTTGGGTGCACACCCCTGTACGGCATTGCCACCTGTGCCCTGCATCCTCCATGAGGGGGAAGAACGCTGGCTGCATGCTTGCACACCCTGTGCAGTGATATCCTGTGTGCCGGCTGTCTCTCTGTTAGTGTTTCTGGCCTGCTGCTCTCACCCTTCTGCCCTGATCCCCCCTTCCCCCTTGCCTCTCTCTCTCTCTCTCTCTCTCTCTGTGCCTTGGTGCATCCTTTTCTGCCCCTTGCACATTCTCTGGTTGCATTATAGAGCATTTCTAGTTGCTCCCAGGTGCACCTCTCAGTGCACCGTGGTACAGTGACTGTGATATTCAGCCGTGTTGTGCTGGCGCATGTTGCTATGCGCAACCATTGCATATCACACCCTCTGCGCCAATGTGCAGTTGACTTGTGCTGCACTAGGGTTGCACCTGCTTTGGGTACATTTCTGAATATCTGGCCCACTGTTCCTACAATGCAAAACTCTATTTAAAATAAAGGCTTCAGCTCACCATGCAAAGTGGCAGTGTTTCACCCGGCAGCAGTGTGCCCCTTAAATGAACTGTCCCTCACTTCTGCTGTGTTTAAATACTTAGGAGTAGGAGGGAAACAGCCAAGGTGAGATGATGGAAGTCAGCTTGCCTGAGCCATCAATTATACCATTCTGATGGCTTCTTCCCCACCATTGTCCACACTTCGGCCATGGCTAAGCAATGAAACAGTGCTCATTCCCAAAGGAGAAAAAATGGGGCATACATCTCTCTTCAGCAAGGGATGGGCACATCTTTTTTCCTCTTTTCCATTCCATAACACCTCCCAGACCAAGTTCTCTTGAACTCCATTTGTTAGTTATGTATGCCTGCGTCCATATGCTCATGCATATGTTATCTGGCATCCAGCACTTATACATTTGTCTGTAGTGGGCAGACATCTCACATCACACAGTCTTATTGCCTGAAAGCTGTAGATTTATATGGTACATCTACTTTGGCTCAGTTTGTTTTTTAAATAAGTATGCAAGACCTATAGTCCTGGGTTCAATTCTCAATAACCCATTTTTCAAAACTTTAGACATCTGTATTTTATTATTGTTACATGAATGATCCTTATATAGTAAATGATAGATACTTGACACATTGTTACTTAAAACAAATTTTTTATAAATATTTTATGTGACCATTTTTGTCTATGGTGAGCAGCATCTTACATCACATGGTCTTATATTTTGAAGATGCCAGAAAGCTATTGCACTGAATGCCATATGCCACATCTACTGTGGCTCATTTATTTCTAACTAGGTGTATGGTTAAAGATGGGTGAGGTTGGCAAACTTTGCTCCTCAAAATAATTGACAAATTTTGTGCAATTTGTGAAGCGCAATTCCTGAAATTTCTACAATTTGCAGAGTGCAGATCAACCAAGAAGTGTGAAGTTTCATCACAAAGTGCAGAATTTCACTGGTGAAATTGCACACTTCATGGCAGAATTCTGCACTTCACAACAAAAACTTCACGATTTGGGCAAAGTCAAAGATTCTAAGGTCTGGGACAGTTTTGTGAAGCTCTGCAAAGTGTGAATTTTCACCACTTTGTGCAAACTTCGCCGACAAAGTTTTAATTTATCACATCTCTATTTATGATACATATGGGCTAGGGGTCAGTTCTTAATGACCCATTTTTCAAAACTTGAGACATATATTTTGTTGTCATTGAATGAATGTTCTGAATATTTCCAAAACCAGCATCTCTGACTCTCTGTTTTACCCCAAAAAAAAAAAATTTGTTTAACCATTAGGCTGCCCATGAAATTAGAACACATTGTAATTCTGGACTGATATTTTATTTTCATTTTATTTATTTATTTATTTAATTTGTTCATTGGGTAAAAGCACTGGACTGAGGGTTTTTTTTCAGACTTGACCCGGACAGTTGCACAATACAGAAACATTACAAAACATGAAATAGTAACATTCAATAACAATTACAGGTACATAAACCAAGCAAGTACAATATCAGTCTGCAGTGCAGCAAGGGTTAAAAACAAATAGTATAATGAACTACACCATCCCTTTCTTAAATTACTTGTCTAAATAATACTGAATAAATTATCACATTTACAGCGCTAAAAAGCATTAAATCACTAAACCATCACTTGTATTAGTCAAGTAGTAATTGTTTATGTTTTTCACACTACCAGTGGTCCTGGGTTTAAATCCTAACAATACTGTATCTTGTTTTTTTCATTTTCTTCCAGCTGTAATTTAAATGTAATAATTGTTAACACTAATCCCTGTTGAATAGTGATTATAAATTAAATTATTTCAAACTGAATTTTTAAGTACATTTTTAAGTAAATATGAAATTTGTAATCTTGACCTAAATGTGAGGCATCTGTCTGCCTTCAATCGTATCTGACTCAGCATGTATCTGTAAGAATTGTAATGTCTGAGGCAGCATGGGATAAAGGTTTCAGGTTGGAAATGCCAGAGGTGGCAACAGAACATCTATGGCAACCAACATACTATCTGGTTTTCATCTTCATTCATTCCCACATGTGGGTTTAAAATCTTTAGAGTGTAAACACAAAACATCTCCCTGAGCTCAAAAGTATTTCTTTTATCCCAGTTACCTCCCCCACTGTGGTTCTAACACTTATTCAGTGGCCCCAAATTTTAGACTGGCTGTTAAAGGGCGTGCCGTTTTAAAATGTCTCTCCACTAGGGAATGCTCTACTTAGTTTCAGACCATAGTCTTATGTTCACTAATCCTCAGTGATCTAGTAGTTTTTCCAACATAAAGCTTGGACCAAGGCAATGTTAATACATCTATCACATGGTCTGATTCACAGGTTAAGTGTCTTGACTGGGAATGATCAGTCTTCACTTGGATGTGTTATTCCTTTTTTTTTAAGTGTTAGTAGAGTGGGTGTATCTGCCACATGGTGGTCATATCTGGTGCTAATGGTCCCAGATGAAGCTGGGTTTCTGTTCGTTCTGTTTTAAACTCATTACATATCAATTTATTCTTTATTGTTGCAACTCTTTTAGATGCTATTATTGGTCTCTTTTTGAGTTCTGGTACATTCAAACATGACACTGTTTTCCAATGCTTGTAAATAATTCTGTTAATGTCTTCAGTATACATTGAATATTGCAGAGAGCAGACCATCCTGTCTAGTGGTCCTTTCTTTTCTCTCTCCTGTATTATTCACTCTCCCTCTCAGTTAATAACTCTAAATACTGCTGTTTTCACTACTGTATTAGAATATCCCCTTAAAAACCTACAGTACCTGCTGTGTTATCTAGTTCCTTTTGTTTCCTCTAAGGTACTGCAATTTCTTTCGACTCTCAGCATTTGAAAGTAAGGGATGCTATTTTTCAGTTTTTTGGGATATTAACTCTTAGCATGCAATAAAGTGTTCATATCAGTTTCTTTTTGATATAATCTTGTTTCTAATCTCCTCCCTTCTTATAACTCATCAAATACAAAAGTGGAATTTCTTTAGTACTACAATTCAATGTTAATTTTGGTCTGTCACCTAATTCAGAGATATTTTTAAAGTGGATGCTATTTAAGATAGTTTAAATGTTATAGTGCTTCAGAATGATACATAGTGATGGGATATATAAACCACTTTACATTTAGAAAATTAGTTTTAAATTTGCCATTATACAATAACTGCAGGAAATGTCTATGTGAAATAGCAAAACATTTTTTATTGCATTGTTTTTACAAGTAAAAACATTACTCTTTTAAATATTCATGTTTTATTTAACAGTATTTAAACATTTAACACACTCTAGAATTACACTATTCTGCTCGCAGAGTAGATGAGAGGTATGGAGTGTTGAATAAGTTCTGGTTTACAATTTTAAGTTGGTATAATTTATTAAAAAGTTCTTTGTGTACTTTCTCATTATGTATCCTGATGTATTTCTTTGACAGGCCTAGGCTTTCTGAGAAAGCCTGAACAGTGAAACATTGGTTAAAGGGCCTGTGCAAAAGAATGGTTTTGTGTGAAAACAGTGACTCCAAAATGATAAGTTCGGAATTGCGAAGGAATTTTTGTGAGGACAGACATGTTGATTATTTTTTTTCAGGGGGGCTTTGCCCCCCCTTACTTAATTAACTAACTCCGGAGAGTGATGTGATGCCCTCCAAGAAGTAAGCCACTCTTCAGAAGAGCTCCACTGAGACCTGCTAATTTTACCTTCCTTAATACACATTTTGCAATTTTGCTTCAGCTCCCAGATTGTTTATAGGCATTTTACCTTGTGAAGTAAATGGCAGAATGAAAGAAATATTGCATCAGCCCCAAGAAACCAGGTTTCTTCAGCTGGACGACTCTGATAGGGAACATGAAGTGGTGCCAGACTTGGAGCTAAATGGCCCCACAAGAGCAGCTCCACATCAGACATACCATCAGATAGCTCTCAGCTGATTACACAAGAGCAGATGTATGTAGAGCTTCAAACTATTACGTCTGCTCTGTTCTCTCTAATTTCTGAGTTTCGGGAGTGAAAGCAGAACCTTATGGACTTGACCCAAAGGGTGTCAGACACAGAGGTCTGCATTTCATCAACTGAGTACCACATTAACAAGATGGAGCCTGAACTCATCAGCTTACACTATACTGTAAAAAAGCTACATGAGAAGGTGGACAATTTGGAAGGATGCTCCAAGAGGAACAACCTAGTCCTCCTGGGGCTTCCTGAGGGAGAGGAGGGCCACTTGACTATTTCATTTCTGCAGAAACTGTGCACTAAGATAGCAAGGCCTTCACCAAATGGCCCTACATATGTGATTGAATGGGCTCATCATTCAATTCAGCCCAAGTCAGCCCCCGGAGACCCACTGTGGTCTATAATTTTCAAGGTCCTCAACTACTTGGACAGGGACCATTTACTTAAAGCAGCCAGGTCTACAGAAAAGATAGATTGGGCATAGAAGTGACTCAGGCTGGTCACCGACTTCACCTATAAGATCCAGCAAGAGTGAGTGGCCATTTGGCCTGTGCAATCCAGAATACGGGCAGCCAAAATCCGACATCACATGCTATACCCTTCTTGACTTGAGGTTATCCTCCCCTCAGGAACTCATTATTTTGACTTGGCTACACAAGCATACACTGAGCTGGCCAAGCTCCTCCCAGAGTTGTTTGGGAATGGGGGATGAGGACTGGACCAGGAGCAACCTTGTGGACTCTTGGCGGCCGATTCCAAGAGGCATGGTGCAACTCATGGGTGTATGCGAGTTGCACCATGCAGTGTTATGTTGGGGATCCTGTGCCATATTCCAGGATAAGCAGAGTGTCCAGTACCTACACCTATGACTTGCGGCAGCCACAGGCTAACACCAAACACATGGCACACTGATCCTGAGTGCCACAAGTCATGGCACGCATACAACTGCCTCCACAGAGCCCCCTCACCCTGACACACCACCGCAAGGATCGGGGGCATGGGGGGCTGGACAGGTGGCACTGTCATTCAGGGAGCAATTCAAAATGTGGACCCAGGTGTCCCTGACATTCAGAGAGGGGGCATGGGGAGCACTGTAGTACCTTTGCTGTGGTGCTGCAGAGTGGGCATCCATCGAGTGGCAATGGACAGATGCCCCTTAGACCATCTCCATGATGGTCTAACTCCACTGCACCATTGCGGATCTTGGAATAGTGTCAGTGGGTTACAGCAGCTGCCCTTTTGGAATAGGGTGCAGTTGCTGCCATAACCCACCCTTGCACCATGCCATTGTGGGTTGCGGGTGTAGTGGGTGGTGTAACCCACATTTGGCGTAACCCACATATGGCATGGTACAAGGCACCTTTTGGAATAGTAAACAGCGTAACGCATGGTGCAAGTTGCATTTTATGCCATGGGGTTTGGCGTAACTTGGCTTGCACCATGCATAAGCCATCTTGGAATTGGGCCCTTTGTGAATACTTGGCTGGGGAACAACCAGTAGAGAGGTATTTGCCTGCACATCGAGCAGCTACATTGAGAAGACTTTTTTGCTTTTGTTGTGCATGGCAGCTGAACATTTGTTGAATGTTTATGTAGGAATTGGAGGACTCATTGTTCTTGTTTTGGAAAGACCGGCTTTGTTTTGCTATAGGAAGAACCACTTGATCTTGTGCTATTTTGCTATTACAATCTCTAATTTTTGCAATGTCACAGTTTTGGCTCCTCTTTCAGACATATGATATGGTCTGGAGATTATCAGGTGACCCATGGCATAGAGAACTTTTTGGTCACTTCACAGAGGAGAGACCCCTGCCAGATCGGCATCTTATGAAGACTGCATAAAGGACCTTATGTGGTGCTAATCCTAGTGGGATTTATTGTTTTCTTTTATTTCTTACAGTTTCTAACATGATTTTCTTCTGAACAGGCTGGTAAACTTGATGGATATTAACTTGTAAGTAAACTGTGTTCTTTTTTTGTCATGTTGTGGGACTTCTATTTTGATATATTGAACATTAGATACTTGGGTAGAGGTGTTACTGAATTAATCATTATGCACTATGCCAGCTTCACTCTACTATCTATTGGGACTTTTTGATCAAATAAGTATTTGTTAATATCTTTTATTTAAATGCTGGATGTCTGTGCCTTACAGTATAAAAAACTACTGTTATCCCCTGCATATCATATACCTTCATCGAGTTTAGGCACTGATTAACATTCAAATTGGTAGATTAGACAACAGTATATTTTAAAAGATTCTTTTTCTTGTTTCTTATTTTTTCTCACTTTGATTAGAGTTCAGATATGTTTGTTACTATATAAAGGAATAGCTTGAATTTTTGCCTGTAGACCAATTATTGTTGCTGTTGAAAATATGTAACAAACCAGTTTTAGAATGCTGGTTAATATCCCCCTAATTTCCAGCAAAGTTGATTTACTTAGGGGAGGATTTTTTCCTTTTATCTTTGAAGGTTTAAGATACAGTACCATTTATTTAGCATTTCTTGTGTGATTTTGGGGAGTATGTATTCACATACAGCTGTAGTGTAATATTATGATGGTTCAAGCAGAAGATATTAGTATAGTCTATACAGGTGATATTATTTCATTAGTCCCAGTTAATAAGGAATCTTCATGTTAGTCTAGGGGACTCGTTTTTACCATAAGGCATGCTTTTAGTAGATTGATTATATTTTTGGTATGTTGGGATGGAGATTTATTAGTATTAAGTTAAATATTTTTTTTTTATAAAATTACATTACACCTTGTATAACTTCCTCGTGGTTGGGACTATCGATAGTGCAGTTGCATATAAATAACTATTTTTACGGTAGGTATCCATTATGACAGCAGATGGGGGCATGGTAAATCTCATCACTGACTATACATTTTGGACTCCATATTTGTTATTCAGCAAGTGGAGGTTAATCCTCCAACAGTGAAATAAAAAGGGGGCATAGGGTGGTTCCGCTGTTTCAGGGGGTTTGGGAAAACACAACTGAAGAAAAGGTACAGGAAGGTAATTAGATAAGTGTGTAACTTATTTGAGGTGGATTCGCTTCTCCCCAAGCATCATGGACCAGCTATTAAGACTAGGCATCTGGCCTGGGTGGTACATAGGTTAATAGGGGTAGGTAGGAAAGGGGGAGTACAAGTTTGGTTTGGGGATGGGGGAGGAAGGTGTGGGTTTAGGGGGGTGGGGTGGTGGGAGGGTCTGAAGTATACCTTTGCCAGTTAATCAGGAAGGGTGCATTTGGACAAGTTATATTTTATAGTTTAGATGGGTAGCTTCAATATACTATCTTGGAATGTTAAAGGAGGGAGAGATAACAATAAAAAATATTGTCTTCTTCGGCATTTAAATAGGTATAACCCCCATGTGGTTATGCTACAGGAAACTCATATCCTGAGGGACCAATTAAGTAATCTGAAGAAGCTTTGGGTGGGTCAGGTATTTGGTGCCGGATCAAGTGCCAGACATGGAGGTGTGGCGATTTTGATTTATAAATCTGCCCCTTTTACAATGAATAAAGAATGGTATATTATTGTTCATGGTAGATTAGCAAATGTGGAGGTTGTTCTTGGCTCAGTTTATGGACCAAATATGAATGCCCCCTCTTTTTTCCTCTGCTAGTTGTTATACTAGCTACAATACTGGACATTCCTTGCCTTTTGGGAGGAGACATGAACCTCATTTTCTTCCAGTGATTTGGACAGGTCATTTCATAACAGAAATGGTTTTTCTCCTGCGAAATGAGGGCTATGGGAATTTATGTCAGATCTGGGTCTGGAGGACCGCGGGAGGGTATTACATAACATTGAGAAAGATTATACATATTATTCACCACCTCACCATGTCTACTCGTGCATCAATGTTTTTCTACTTAGCAATTTCTGCACGAAAGGGGTGGATGGAGTGGGTATTTATCCAAGGGTGCTGTCAGATCATTCACCTATTTGGCTTAATTGTACGGTGTCTCCATGTACTCTTAGAGCTGGCACTTGGTCCCTCAATATTTCTCTTTTAAATGATGATCACTTCAGGGAACATATGAAAAAAATTATTTTGACCCCATGGCACGAAAATGCTTATTCGATAACTGCTGAATATGTCATCTGGTGTTTCTTAAAGGCATTATGGCGAGGGGAAATAAGACTAGTAACAGTGAAGAAGAAAAAGCTAAATTTGCAATAGAAGAGTGGTTGTCCAGAATTAGGGAACTGGAGTTAAGTTTGTCTAAGAGATCGACAGAACAGCACTGGACTGAGCTCCAGTCCCTGAGGGATAAGTACTCTGCTTATCTGTTAGACAAAGTTAAATTGCTCCACACTGACAATGAAGGCAACTTATACTGGCCAGGGGGAGAAGGCAGGGAAGCTTCTTTCCAGTAGGTTAAAGAAGCAAAAATCCACCCATTGGGTTACAGTGCTGGTGGACCCCAAATATGGGTCTGGCAACCTCAGATAGTGGGGATTTTCAAGACATTTTATCAAGATTTCTATACTGCCCCTCCACTGGTAGATAACTTTTTTGAATCCCTAATTTCTTTCTTGCAAGGAATAGATCTCCCACAACTGATGGGTTATCAGCAAGGGCTTTTGAAGGGACCGGTATTTGAGCAGGAGGTCCTGGAGGCCATTGGTCATCTTCCAGTGGACAGGGCCCCAGCCCAGATTGTTTTCCATCATCCTTTTCTAAATTCTTTAAGTCAGAACTCACCCCATTCTACCGGACCTATTTAAATATTTATTCTCCCACAATATTCAAGAAACTGCTCTCTTTGAAGCCTGTATTGTGGTACTACCAAAACCAGGAAGGGATCCTTCACTTCCTGATAACTATAGACCAATCTCACTATTAAATACCTACATTAAACTTCTAGCAAGTATTTTGGCATTCCGACTTAAGCAGATTTGGGCAATATTAGTAAGTCCTGAGCAGGTGGGGTTTATTGCAGGAAGATACTCTAGTGACCATTTATGTAAGCTTTTTCATCTTCTCTCTGCATCTGGGGAGGATAGCATTGGTGGGGTGCTCATCTCCCTAGATGCGGAGAAAGCTTTTGATAGAGTGGCATGGGATTTTTTTTTTTTTATATCTTACCCTGATATTGCATACTGTCAGAGTTTATTCACCGGATTAAAAAGTTCAATCTTTGCCCCACAGTGCAAACCATGAGTAATGGGGGGTATCCTGTTATGTGCACTAGTCGCAAGTGGGTGCCTACTGAAACAGCGATGCACTTGTGGTGCATGTCAACAGGGTGAGAGAGTAGAGAAGGTGACTGGATGGGGGGTTCACACATAGTGACAGGGTGTCACTTTATGTACACATGTGTGCGGGGAGCGAGCACACTGAGTGAGGGTTGGGAGGGTTTGTAAGGGCAGTGCCATGATGAGCTGCCAAGCTGGCTCCATGGCGTGGTGAGTGGGTGCTGGCCTGGGGTGGCTAGGATGTAGGGTTTGGGTATGGGTGCAGGAATGTTTTGTTGCACCCAGCCCAAGCAGTTTTGTTTTTTTTAATTTGCAATGTTGCACCACCCCAACATGCACCCCCTTGGAGTTGAGAATCTTATAGTAGGGGGTGAGAGGGGCACAGCCCCTTGCATAACAAGAAAATGTAGAGTCCTTTACGCCATTTTGTTTGTTGCTGGGGGTGTACATTGGTGAAATTGAATTTCGGCAATGTGCACCTGCCATAATGACAATTGCCTTTCGGTGATGGCCCTTACTGGAAGCAGTAATGGGGTATTATCCCTACTTTTCTCTTTAACTAGGGGAACACATCAAGGGTGTCCCCTTTCACCCATGCTTTTCAACTTATACATTGATCCTTTAGCCAGGAAAATTAACAGTTCTGAGGGTAAGGGGCATTAAAGTAGGACCCTCTGAGTGCAAACTCTCTATTTGCACATGATGTACTATTGTGCTTATCAAACTGGGGTACATCTCTCCCCACAGTTCTAGATTTAATAGCCGACTATATCATGCTGGTGGGCTACAAATAGAATCAATACAAAGCCATTGTTTTGGCACTCTCCAATTCTTGTTCGAGGATGGATATTGAAGGATTGGGTCTCAAATGGGCATTTTTGAGAATAGAATTCACTCCAGACATGCAAGCCTAAAAGGCTTTGAATTTGGATCAATTAGTGAAACAGACAGAGCAAGACCTTGCTCACTGGCAACATTTGCCTCTCACCACTATGGGGCAGGGTTAATACTTTGAAGATGGTCATATTCCCTCAATTCATGTACCCACTTTCTGTGTTAACTCATTGCCTCCACATGAACTCTCTGAAGTTGCACCACTTCTCTCCTGTGTACTGTTAACAGTAAATCCTGGGCCTTTGTAAGCAAAATCAAGCTATAGTCAGCATGCCACAAACAACTCCTAATAGCTCAAGAACCGTAAGTGCTAGACACAAAGTATGAGTGGCAAAATTATTCTGCACAAAATTACCTTTCTAATGGTGGTATGTAAATAATAATATGCAATTTAGTTTTTTTTCTATGCTGGTTGAAACAGCAAATTTTTTTTTCCACTAAAACAGGCAACATGAGCCATACACACCATACCATAAACAAATGCGAATAACTCCCAAAGTATACATGATATACACAAAATATCAGTGGCAATGTTGTTCAGCACAAAATTACCTTTCCAATGGTGGTATGCAAATAATAATATGTAATTTTGTGTTTTTTTCTATGCTGGTTGAAACAGCAAAAGAAAAATATTTTTTTTCACTAAAACAGGCAACATAAGCCATACACACCATACCATAAACAAATGCGAATACCTCTTAAAGTATACATGATATGTACAAAATATCAGTGTCAAAGTTGTTCAGCATAAGATTACCTTTCCAACGGTGCTATGCAGTCCAATATATATGATATTTTGTTATACTATATATTAAAATATATAAGTGACTTCTCCAGATGTTGCAAGGGCACACTGGGAGTCAGTAGCTGACTTCTGCAGGCATCTTCAGGACACACCAATGTATTTTACTGATGACTACAGGTGTCAGCTAGGAGACAATGAGTTAAATCTTCCCCTTTCTAGGACATGGTTCAACAAAATGAACACAGTTTGGTCTTTTTTTTGACAGTGGAAATGCTCTCGATGATCAATAGATAAATTATGTCATCCTAGAGAGATAGGGGGACTACAGGTGCCACACCTATTCCTATACCATTTGGCCTTTCATTGATGTAAATATTTGAAATGGTTGGGTGATCCAGGTGCTATGTCCTCCCTGGCTTGGTGAAACATTGAAAAGTTCTTTGACCAAACCTCTTGTATTGCACTACCCTCACTCTTTTACATCCCCTTTAGCAACATTTCTGCACTTTTGAAGCTCTCACCAATTGGTTGGTCTGTAAGAGCTCATCAGCAATTATGTTTGTTTTTTTTTAAATGAAAAGTCAGAAGAACTCTGGTCAACCACTCTTCAACAACTTAAATGTTCTCATTGGTAACAAAGTGATTCAACCATAGGATTAGAAAGGACCAAGCATACCATCCTTGTCAGAGTTTGTTAAAAAGGAGGCATTTTTAACTCTAATACAGTTTAGTTTTTCACCTTCCTGCCTTTTTGTTTTTTTACTATGTTCAGCTTAAACATTGCCTTTCCTCTTTTTTCTGGGGTGCCACCATGGTCAGATGCAGCTTCCAGATTTTTTTTTCATTGTCTTCTCTGGTATTTAAGGACAGGCCAATCACAAATTTATACAAGGAAAGGCAAGTCAAATTTTATTTTTCCAGGCACCCAATCCCGGAGGCTCTGGGTGTTCTACAATAAAACAGGGAACCGGGCTTTGGAACTCTTGTACCCCTATTGCCATCTACTGGCAGTTGGTGGCTAATCTGTCCTGTGAAGCTGCTGAGTGGAAGTCCATATGGTCTGATATATATATATATATATATATATATATATATATATATATACAGTATATATGTATATAAAAACAGGATGGACTGCGCCTGATTCAATTTAATATACCACATAACTTATATTACACTCCACTCAGGCTGTACTACATGGGCAGATGGCTGACAGCTGTATGTCATAAATGTTCACAGGAGGACAGTTCCTTCATCCATATGGTTTGGACCTGTGTGGCCTCCTTTTGGAATATTATTAAACAATCATGTTCTACTTTTTTGGGTCACTGATTACTTCTCCTTAAAAGTCTGCTTAATTGGTAATTATACTGCTATTAAGTCTTGACAACACCGATCCTATATGGCTCTTATCTCAGTGGTAGTCAAACTCCTTTTACTTAGACATTAGATTAATGATTCATTTCCATCTCATTAGGAATGGCTTCAAGAAATGGTAACTGCACTGTATGCTGAGAGAGTTACTGCAATTCAGTATCACAACTTAGGAAAGTTTTATACCATCTGTGAGCCCCTCTTGCAGTTCTCGGCAGGGAAGTGAATGGTGGATGGAAAAAAGCATTACTCTCACTCCCTTTAATGTTGGTTTGAGCTTCGGTGTGGAAGGACTCTGGTCTTCTGTCTTATAATTAATGGACTACTATCTAATACCTTTCCTGTACAAGTACAGGATGTCCAGTTTCTTTTTGGAGAGGGAGGGTGTATAGAATTTTTTTTGGGGGGGGCTGGTGGGATGGATTAATAGGGAAGGACCTGCCATCATCTTTTATTCAGCACTATGACTGCCCAATATCTTATTTGTAGTGGGGGATGGGAGGGTGGTATTCTGTATTTTGTTTTGATTTGTTTGTATTGGTCCACTTATTTTGTCTTATATTACGGACTGTACATTGTGTAACTATTGTTTTTGTATTTTGATACACATTTTTAATAAACTTTATTTAATTGCAAAAAAAAAATTACAGACTCTGAGATTGTAGCACCTAGAAGAGGGGGTTAAATGTTTGTTGCCATTTTGTCATCACCAAGATTATATCACCAAGCTTTGGACTCATTGTTTTGGAGTCACCGACTTCTTGTGCAACCCAAAAAATTAATAAAAGAACATTACACTGAAGAGTTTTCTGACTGTGTGGCTAGTGAACATCTTTGTTTCTTGGCACAAGTGGGGTCCCACAGGACTTGGTGCTTAGACTCATACTGTTCAATGTTTTCATCACTGATACTGGGGATGACATTAAGGGCAAAATCTGTCTATTCATGGAGGACACCAAGCTCTGTGGGAGGGTGGGCACAGCAGAAGGGATACAAGACCTAAAAGAAGATCTGGAAAAATGTGGTCTGGGATTTAGCAGCTTGGCTTCAATGCAAAGAAATGTAAAGTTATGCACACTGGAGCCAAGAACCTGAGGACTGAATACTGCCTGGTAGGGGTCTTGGTATCTGCACCAAAGAGGAGAAGAATCTAGGAGTGATGATCGCTAGTGACCTGAAGCACTCCAGACAATGTTGGAAAGCAGCAGTAAAGGCAAATAAATTGTTGGGCTGTGATGCCAGAGGAATCAGTAGCAGGTAAGAGAGGGTAATACTGCTATTATACAGCTCCTTAGTGAGGCTGCATCTGGTGTACATTGTACAGTGCTGGTGCACACACCTTACAAAGGACATTAACCTGCTGGAGATGATTCAGAGAAGGGCAATGAGGATGATCATGGGCCAGCAGGGTAGGACGTATGAGGAGAGACTGGAGGCACTGAACATGTATTCCCTATAGAAGAGAAGAGAGAAAGGGGACATGACTGAGACCTTCAAGTATTTGAAAGGAATAAAAATGGTGGATAAAGAGGGCCTCTTCAAGCTTAGTGGAAGCTGAAACATGTGGGAACACAGTCTCAAGTTGAAGGGTGGGAGGTTTAGGAGAGAAGATAGGATGCACTTATTCATGTTGAGGGTGGTGACAGGCTGGAATGTGGAGATATTTTTGAACCCTAGCTGGTACCCCCTCTTATGGGTGGGTCTGTAGTAACCAATCATGTGGGACCAGCAAAATACCCATATCAAGTTGATCCTGCCTTATATTAAAGGGGGACATTCATAAACTGTGCCCAAGAGGTATTGAAATTACCCATAGCTGGCAGTAGTTCAAAGAAATTGCTGACTACATTTGTTCCATAATGTTACTGCATTGCCATCAGTTTCAGAACCTTGCGATGTCACTGATGATCAAGCTATAGCTAACCACACTGTAGTCATAGCCATGCACAGCTTGATCGTCAGTTACATCACAAGGTTCTAAAAATGGTGTGTAAGTAGTATCAATATGGGGTCAACTTAATCATCGGTATCTCTGGACTGCTGCCAGATACAGAGGTGCCAAATACCTCATTTAAAGGATCTTTTCAATTTTGGATATTAAAGCTATTATGGACATTGTTCATAAGCATTCCCCTTTAAAAAAACATTTTACCCTAAACCCTATAGCAATCTACTCCCACCTCCATCACTGTGACTGACAAAAACTCCACCACTTTCTACACATCCCATGCAGGTTGCCATGCCAATCTCCTAAACCACATTACTTAATCAATTAATTGATACTCAGTTAAGGGACTCATTATTGTCTGATGAATCTTACCAAATACAGTGTTTGCTTGATTAGCTCCCAGATGTTCTTGCAAGTGATGATTTTCTGATGTCACAAGCAGAGCACTAAGCTGCAAGTGTAGAGAAGTAGTCAGCAAATGTAGTCTAGAGGACAGCTATCCTGTTAGTATGTTGAGCTACATAGTTATACTGAAAAATAAGCTTAAGTACAGAAAAAAAATATGAACTATACTACAGGATGAACTCAGTATGACAATTATACTTTTTCTAAAGTTTTCTTATAATCTTTGTTTTTTTTTTTACATATATGGTTTATGCTCCCACTCTCTGCTATGCTCCCTTTGCTCTAGGTTGGACCCAGCCCAATCCCTTCACATCCCTGTCTCTTACCCCCATCTCCTTTCAATCCCACAGGCTTGCCCCATCCCCCCACAGCATGATTTGACCATGTCAGATAGAAACATAGAAACTGAAGGTAGATAAGGACCACTTGGCCCACATAGTGTGCCCATTTTCCCTGCCTATGGTAACATAGCAGCCCCTATTTGATCTCTGGCTTTATTCACCCTTTCCTTACCACTAAGGATCCCTTATGCCTATCCCATGCATTCTTGAATCCCGTTACCATTTTTGTTGGATCCACACCGCCTCCTCCTGAGTACAGAGACAGGAGTTCCTTGGGTGGAGGAGCAGTGGGCAGTGGTAAGGGTAGGGGCCTACATGTGCCCTAGTACAACTGAGTTATCCTGCACAGAATAATGTTTGCTCTGGTCTCCAGCCCTGTAAGATGTCAGCACTCTGAGCTCCTCCATCGGCATGAGACACATGCCCCACAGAGGTCCACCAGTGTTCCCCCTCACTTCTAGATAGCCGAAGGTCACCAAAGTAGCAGTGTTTAGCAGCTGCAGCAACCCTCCCTGGAGGAAGAGAACATCCCCTGGGATGGTTGATCTTCCTCTCCTGGCTAGTCCCTGATGACTCAAGCTTGCTCCCAAATTCAGGAGGCAACGTTGCATGCAGTAGCACCACCACTGTGCCAACAGGGCCAGCTATATTTGCGACTTTTTACATTCTGTAGCCTGAGTACATTGATTTAACCAAGCAAGCATCAGACAGAGCTCCTCCCCTGTCCATTGTCTATTTCTGGTTAAATATACAGTTAGTAAAGTTTTTTCATGGTAGGCATGTCTGATCCCTATGTTGGTGACACAATTCAGGCTCTGAGCAACCAAGCAAAGACTGACATACATTGGGCAACAGAAGCAGACTAAATCTTCTGACTGGGATGCATCTTGCCTTTAGAGAGTGGTAGTGGGGGTGGGACAATGAGGACTGGGAACTGCCACTCAGGGAATGTTTTGCCAGTGACGTCACAAGCCCATCAGTATTAACATAAAATGGATTATTGTCCTGAATGTTTGGCAGTGCTTGTCTCCAGACCCGAAGGTTGTCTTGCCCAAGGTTCTGCAAGTGGCACATGGTCTCTCTGGTCATACTCCAAGGGAGGTGGGAATTTCATGGGATAATAATGTGAGTAAGAGTTGCTCAGATATGGTCAGCCTTGCCACCACACCCTGCAGGGATCAACATTGTTTCATAATCTTTAAGAAGCCTGCTCACCCTCATTCTGCCTCTGATGCTCTATAAGAGTGTTCCCTCCAGGGCTGGCCGCCCTTCAAGATCCCCTGCTGCACTAGTAAGCCATAGGTGTTCCACGCTTAAGAACACAATGATGGTATTCTCAGTGGAGGAAGATGGGTTGAGCTGGACAAGGGGTCATCTCTGGAGGGAAGTGGCTTGTGTCAAGATTCCAGGTTGTGCCTGAAAATAGGCATCTTTAAGTCTAGTGCACTTTCTTACTTGATGAACAAAAAACAAACAAATAAGATGGATGGAGGCACACTCTTCAGCCAAGGGGACAAAACAACAAAAAAAGTAAAACAAAGTTAAAACAAATACTCAAGTCACACAGAGACATTCTTCTGTCCAACCATTGAACTATTGGGCTCCTTGTGTTTGGTTGCAGAGACTAGAGATCCTATATACATACACACACCCACACATACAATATGCACAGTCATATGCAAACTTACAAACTCACATACATGTATTCTTTTACACCCTTACATAATATGCACATTATGTTTCAGGGACTTACACGGCATACATCTCTATACACACATGTACTGTATTCATATATAGGTTTACTGCATATGTAGACGCAATGTGAATTGCATTATAGAGTACATCAACTTCCATTCTGGGAAAAGTGTTGGGATTTAGCAAAACAATTTTTATATGTGCTGCATGTAATCATTATTCAGTAACTGCATTTTAGTTATTTACCGGTGGTGAAGGGGGGGACAAAGCTGCATCTTTTTGCCTGAGGCAAAATCAAAATGATAGCTTGCTAGAAAACAAAGATGTGCTGCCCATGTTTTAACAACAGGATTTTAATTCCTTCTGATCTACTGATTTGGTTACATTTTAAACTGAGAGGACTGTTTCTTGTAGCTAGAAGAATGTAACAGATATTGTGCCCCATGCACTAATGAGTGGGTAATACATGCCTGAGGCGCATACCTCACCCGCTTACCTTCGCAGCCCTGGAAAGATGCAGGGTGCATGGCATGCACAACCACATGCACCCACGGGGCACCTGTCCATGGCCTCTCCCCTTTGGCATGCAGGGTCACGTGGGTGGTCAGGGGCAGAATCGTGGACCCAGGTGGGCATCCAATCAGATGCCCATACCGGGTCCCACAGTGGATCCCCTGCACCCCTGTAGTGGGCAAAAAGTCCAGGAGGATGCCACATACTACAGCAACAGCAGACCGTTCACCTGGCACTCGCCTGAGCTGCTGACCCCCCCGTAGACTTGTGGGCTGGGGAGGCATGGACACCCATTGCTGCTGCACCCAGTGGCTGGAGAACATGGGGGTGCATACTGGGTTATGCCTGGTTTTTGGCTGGCATACCCAGCACCCCCTGAACCTGGCACTATGTGGCTTTGTGCATGCCACATAGTGCAGGGATCCCCCCAACATGCCCCTGGTGCGGTACTCCTCGATTGTCCTGGGAGATGGGCATGTATGTGCCTTCTGCACCCATGGTGAATGCTGCCAGGGGTCTGTGGGACCCCTGCTGCATGGCATTCACACTTACGGTTGCCTACGCACCTCAGATGTGCGACGCATAGAAAGCTTTTATGTTAGTGCATATGGCCCAACATGAATGGCAGAAATAAGTTCAAGTATATTTATACAGTATGTACCTAGATATTTCACAGGAAATCCATACTCATTTCAATAGTAGTTCCTGTGATTATATCTAAATTTACTGGGCTGTACCTCTGGCTACCACTGTAGTTCTAAAGAACCTGTAACAGCCTGCTCCAGCACAACACTACTTCAAAGGTTAAAATGTAGGTTTAACAGTCATTAGTACTATGAAGCAAAACTGGAATCCTGTGAAAAGGTATCCATTTGCCTATCTGACAGCTAGAAGGAGGGAACAGCTACGGTGATCCAATCATTGCAGTGTGGAGAAATGGGAAATGGGTAAAAATCTGATTACAAAAACAGTAACTAGTAAAAAAGGAAGAAATACTAATCTGCCACGTATAGTATGCCTAAGGCAGCAAATTTCCAAGATGGCAATTGAAAAAGAACCACGCTAAAGAAGCTCCTCTTAGTTTAGACTTTTTACTGTAATAACTTGTTTATAAAATGAAAATATTGGCTGCCAAATCACTGCAGATGCCTCCTAAGCCTGTTACTAAATTTGAGCAGCAGAAAAGGAAGAAAGATTCATCTTGTTCAGATTTTGACCCACCAACCCGCAAAGTACCATTAGATTAATATTTGGTGAGCAGAACTGGTCTGGGACAGGCATGCAAGCAGCAACAGCTGATTGGTGGGGGGTAGCCACTTATAGCCTCAAGGGGTGCCATAAGCACCAGCCCAATGACCTAGCAGCCCTTGGCTTTCCCCTCAATGATGTGGAGGCCATTCCTGTCAACTGCAGGTATAAAAGAAACAAACTTTGATAACAAAAGGTTCCAGTATGGCCCCTAAAGTCTACAGCGAAGACTGCTGCCCCAGTGGCGATGGCATCCCATATTCCAGCTCAAGAAATTACAGCACAGATCTTTCAACAAACTTCTTCCTCTTCAATGCCTACTAAGGTAGACTTTAAAAGTCTGAAAGAGGTTTTCACCTTTTACTTGGATTTGACCTTGTATTTGCTTATTTTTTACAAAAAATCTAACTTTCTCATTGCTACAGCTGATACAACTGAAACAAAACTAAAAACTAGAAAGCATAAAGTAACAGTAATTAAGGTTGCAAATACTGAGTACAAGAAAGAGATTCTAGCAGTACAACAAAATGTGTTGACTTCAGAGGCACTATCAGTAGGCACTATGAATGCACTTTTGACACTACAGAGTAAAGTAGAAAATATGGATAATAGCTTAAGGTATAACAACTAGGTGTGTCTGATATTAGTGAAAAAACATATAAAATCCAAAGATATAATAGATATAACAATGTACTTCAAATATTAACTCTTTCTTTTTCCCCCTCTTCTTTTCTAAGATTATTAGGTATAGGTCATTATTCCATTTCTTTGATTGAATATTGGATCCAGATTTAATTGGATGGGCTTTTCTATTAATTTGCAGACATAATATTAGTAATCTTATGTTGTGACAACATTATATCGAAATGCCAGTATTTTCATGTTGCATAAAATTATTGCATACGTGTGACTGTAAACATAAAATGTACAGAAATAAAAAATATAACACATTTTTCCTGTTTTAACAGACTTAGTGCTAAGGTGATTCACTGAGAAAAAAGTACATTATAGAAAGGAAACTGTGGTCATTGGATACTAAAATGGCTGGAAAACATTTTTGGCTGGAACATACAGGTAAAAATGAGAGATGATGATAGGAATTGGCATTTCAGCATGTAGAAAGCGTGTTGAGGGAGAATGGGCACCAACTCAGAACTGGAGTACTAGCCACATTTGGTATAATCCAAGTTTCAGGAAGAAGAGTTGTCTCTAAAGGACAGGCCCCATTGTTCTAGGCCTGGAACCTTTGAAGGAAGGTCAGGAAGCAGGGAGAGGAAAGGGGGGGAGGGGGCTTAGTGACATCAGAGGGGAGGATAACAGGAAAATGGGGTTCGACCAGGGGACTGTGATCCCAGAGGGTGGGCCTAGGAGAGCAAAGAAAATATGGGATTGGGTGAAAGAAAAAGAGAGAGAGAGAGGAGAATGAGAGCTAAGGGTGGGATAAGAAGGAGGGATATAAGGGGTTAAAACAGAAGGGTTCTCCCTCATTTTTGCTAAGCATAATTTATTTTCCCACCCGCCAACCAGAAAAGGAGGAAAAGAGGAAAGGAATAGAAGAAAATATTTTAGTAGGGAAGGGGGGAGGAACCAAACTCTGATTTACATCAAGGTGGGTGTAAGAGAAGAGGGTGTGGACACCCAGGAGAAAGAAAAGGGGTGGCAGGAATGGACACCTTGGCCTAGATGGAATAAAGGAAATTACCCCCTTAGATTTACATCTGTGGGTGAAAAGGACACAAAAATGAACAATAAAGAAAGAACCCCTCAGGTCTATTCCCGTGGGTGAAAGAAAAGGATGTGATATGTGAAATGGTGATGAGAATGTAAATTACATAATAAGGATACTGAATTGATGTGACATTGTAAATAAAAGGAATATGTTTTGGAATGTGGTAAATAAAGGAACTCAGTATTGTATGATATGACATAAAAATGAATTGTTAAAATATTGAATAAACAGTGTGCTGACTGAGCAATCAACACAATACTTGATGTGGTTTCCTTCACGGGGGGCTCTAGAACAAGTCACTGTTGGTGTGAATTTAGTGATAACAGGAAGCATACCCATGTAGAGCAGCAGCAAGACATAGCTCTATTTCTTTGCAATTTATTTACCCCAGGTAAATCATGTGAACGTTTCAATTTTTTGTTTTTTCCTCATATTGGAATCTCCAGTTGGAAACGTCTGCTATTATCCAGACTTCTGCAAATGATAGGAGCCCTGGCTTAGTTGTTTTGTGCAATTCCCTGACCTTATATGCTCTAGTAGCTTGTCTGCCAGTGAAAGTCCCATCTGCCACTTACCATGCTTCACTGACTGAAAGCCTAAATCAGGCAAGACAGAAACCACCCTGTAGTACACATCCCAGCTCCTGATGCCTTCGCTTCTGGCTGAAGTATCTTGCGGCATCTCAGTGACAGAGTTTACATGTAGCTGATACTGTGCTATGCTACACTATAGAGTTAACATGTAGCTGATATGTGTCACAAAACTGCTACCAGGTATTTTAGAAAAGCTTTAGAAAATGAATTCACTTCTCACTTGTATTTGTTCACACGGATACAGATTTACAAGAAGCATCACATCCTGTGTGTTTTGAAAGTATAACATATTGTTCTTTTGAAAATTTGTGATCCCTGTTATCACTGCATGTCAACAGCATGTAAACCTCCCTGACAAGAATGCATTTACATTTAGTTGACATTCACTGAAAACTGCAGGAAGTGTTTTATTCTAAAAAGGTGAGGAAAACATACATTAAAACACTACATTGTAATTCACCTTGAAAACCTATAGTGATATAATATGAACAAGTGAGAAGTGAAACTAATTTTTAAAGTTTTTTCTATACATTTCTATTATACTTTTTCTGATGGGTACTAGCATCATGTAAACTGTAGAATGTAGCATAGCATAGCATAACTTAATGTCATCTATAGGTCAAGAACATGAAGATGCCACTCTGACCCATAAAAAAAAGACTAATGTAGTCAAAATGATTCAAAAGTAGCAAAAAGTACTGCAGAAGGTGTGGCACTAAGTATCCCAGTGCTTCATGTCAAAAACATGGTGATGCATCATGTTTTTATAAAAAGCACTTGGGTACCCAGCGTTGCACCTTCGGCAGTATTTAAGTAAAATATTTTGCAACTTTTCTAATAATTTTAACTACATTAGTCCTTTTTTTTAATGGTCTTAGTGCTGTCTTCATGTTCTTTGTTTCCAGTCTACTCATTTTGACTGGCACCCATTGCTCTGTGTGTGTGCACAGCTCCTTTGTTGTTTTCATCTATATGTAATCACTGTCACTGAACCCTGCTTGAGACTCCAGCTGGTAACCAGGCAGTGCAAAATGTTGATTTATTCCACCTCTAAAGTGGAGACTGTTGTGGAACACAACATTTATCTCCTGCCGGCCCACTGTGGTGCTTCTAGTTTTAGGCAAAAAATCCAGGAGACTAACAAGACAAGCTGCCCCTCCACCTATGCACTGTTGGACTAGCCCACAACATTTCATTTTCACTAGGGCCCGGCTTCAGCATTGTGAAAGAGATGATTAGATTGAAGAAAAGGGAAGTTATTTGCCTACTTCAAGGTTGTGCAGTGAGCCAGGTGCTACTTTGTGTTTGGACCGGAACCTCTGGTTTCTTAGTTCTCACTTCTGTACTGTACTCAAATGACCACTAAGCAAAAGAAAGGCAAAAAAATCAGTGGGAGTTGTTGCTAACACTGGCAACCAAATTAACCAATAAAAAACTGTTAGACTGGCTAGGCAGTTGTTAGACTGTATAAGAAGTCTATAAAAGAGTTGTTGCCTCTTAGAGGGATTTCAAGCCAAAACTTAGTTATTAGACTTCAAGCAATGCAAAGTGTGTCTTACTACTGTATATCTAAAGTATTTTATTATTTGGTAAATGGGTTGGATGGTCTATGATCAAAACTTACATAGAATGTAAAGATACTAGGACAAAATAATCCCAATTAAAAGTTTACATGCTTTTAACCCTTAGGCTACTGGAAGATTTAGAACATATAGGTTTTCAGAATGTGTATACTCATCAGAGGCACAGCAAGGGTTAATGTTAGAGTTGCCATTGCAATTTTCAGGGTTCTGAAACCCAACTCTTCTTTCTCTATTAATTCAGAAAGCTAACACATTTACATATTAAGGTTTGAATCTGTGCTCAGACAGAAGAATATTTTAAATTCAAGCATTTTATTTGTTAAATTAATTAACTTATTTATTTTATTTATGTAAGAGTTTTACCAGGAAGGCATAGTAAGCAGAGTACTGCTCAGTTCCAGATGCATCCTGGGGATAGTACACAAAAATGTGGAGGACAACAATAAAGATACAATATGCAGCAATGGTGAAACTTGGTAACAATAATACAGTACAGCAGTATAATTAGGACAGTGGCAGGATTATACAAGCAAAATAGTGCAAATATAGAGGGGTGAGTCGTGAGACAAGCACTTGACATCATGAGATTGGTAAAAATATTAGTATAAAGAGTGGCACAGAGTAAGTCCAGAAAGGGGTAATTGGCCTACAGCTGGGGGATGTGTTTGGCACAAGAGCAGGTGGAGGAGAAATGTGCTGAGAGAAGACCATTTAGGTGCAGTGAGGGAGAGGTGTGCTGAATGGCTGGGGGGAGTGTGTTCCATAGTTTGGGACTATGGTACATGAAAGAGAAAATGTACTGTCAATAATAAGTCATTTTCTCAAAACCTTTAGCAGCTTTATAAAGCCACACAAGCTAGCTGCTTCTCCATTATTCCAATAAGGAATATCGTTTAGAAAGGGTATGTAAAGTATTATTAAATATGCAGTAGCCTCAAAACACAAAAACACCATAGAAGCCTCTTAAAACAGATATATCAGCATTATAAATTGAATTGTTTATTCAGCTAACCAGAACTGATCACTCCTGTGTGCATGAGGCCCACTTATAACCATTCTAAATTAAAAGCTCTAATTCAGCCAGCCCAGTGGCTCTGAGGGTTGAAGCACTGGATGCCACATCTTGTGCCATGCCGGTGACCCGGGTTCGGGAACAGACTCGGGATGCCAGGGGCTGGCAGGGTAGAGGAAGGATTGAGCATCCCATGACAGCTTTCCTTCCTCTGGGGTGGGTGAGTGAGGAATTGTATCATGCTACGGTGGCTCCTAGCCGGAGGCCGGGGCACCACAGCTGCATACACAGTGGGGAGGAGCACAGCGGGTGTCTGCATGTTGATACGATGCCATTGTACGTCCGGCTCCTGAAGGGGCAACAAATTGGTGGAAAATGATGGTGAGGTGACCTCGGTGGTTGATTGCTGTGCCCTGCACCCCTGGACAAGAAGAGGCGTCTTCACTGTGTCCGTGCGGCAGATACCTAGAGGTGGGGGTCCTGCCCATTGGCCAGCCTGTGGGATGCACAAATTCACATGCCAGACCTGGTCCAGGGGTGCGGGTGCCAGTGGCCGGGGGTTGGTGGGTGTCTGCTCTGACCAAGGAGAAAATAGTGACATGTTAAAAAAAAAAAAGAATGCACTGATTCAACCAATCAGAGCTGAGGATTTTCCTGCATATGGGGAACTGTCACAGTTATAAGTGGGTCTAACACACATCATTTAAACAGTGAAATTGAAGCCATGCCAGAGGAGTGGAGGGCTGAGGTGCTGGGTTTCACCTTCTACCACGCTGTTGACCTGAGATTGAGAACAGACACAGGTTGACCCAGGGGGCCAATGGGGAGAGAGGATTGAGCATCCCTAGGACAGCTGTCTTCACTTGGGGCAAGGGGTGCGTGTGTCTTGCTGTTTCTCTGGTATCTGAAGGTGTCTGGTGGCAGTATGGTGAGACCACACAGGGGGAAGGACCCCACATTCAGGGCACTGGGGTTGTCTTCATGGAGCTGGATATCGCACATTGTTCCCTTTGCACGTGAGATGTGCCTGGGTCAAAAACTGTGAGGCAAAAAGACCTGACCGTAGAATGAAGGCCCAATCTATTGCTGACCCTTCCCTGGTGACTGCCCCCCTCACAGTCCTGTGGCAGAGGGTGATAGTGGGAAGGTAAGCCCAGAGAAGGTGGGTGACAGGACCAGAGGGGCCAATGAGAAGGGGGCAGTTAGAGCAGACAAGGCAGCAAAAACTATGAATAAAAAATAATTAAATAAATCAATAAAATAGAGACATTGTCCACTTTTGGAAACAAGAAAAACGGTATCTTGTTTCTAAGCCCCAAAGAACATTTTTTACACTTTACATTTATTATGTTATCAAATTAAGTTTGATGATTTACAATTAGTTTATAGGGACAGTTGGGATGTCTCTTTTGGTTATAAGAGTCTTAATAGACAGTCAGTCGGACAGAGACATCCAGACAGGAGGTCATTCCAGACCTGGTACTGATTAACACTGAAATGTGGAGAGTCAGGGTTGGGGGATCTTCTGAGGTTCAGTGACCATCAGCTGATGTGGTTCGAGTTAGCTACAGGGAGTCACCAGTCAACATCCAAGGTCATGGTACTGGACCTTAGAAGGGCAGAATTCTAGAATATGAGAACACTAATAAGAGGCAAACTAGAGAGGGTGAGGGGGCAGTGGGGGTTGAAGTGAAATTGGAAATAGTGGAAGGGGCCATAATGGAGGTAATAGACTCATATATACAAAAAGCAGCTGAAAATAAAAAGCACAAGAAACCAATCTGGTTTTCAAATGGGGGAGGTAATGACAGCGAAAAGAAAGGCCTTTACAAAGTACAAGGAAATGCAGTGGGAGAAAAGTGGGAGGAGTACCAGAACAAGCATTTGTCAATGCCGAATGTTGTCATGCTGGCATTGGCATTGGTAGAGCAGGAGTTAGAGATGCATAATAGTAATGGCAGTGAAATAGTGAACTGATGCCAACCCCACCTTCACACTACAGAGATGGCAGGCATTGGGGTGTGCCTTTGGGTCGTCAGCCATAACGCTCACTCCATTTCATGTCACCCTACCCTGCAGACACTGACAAGTGTTGCAGTGTGCCTTGGGTCTTTGAGCCTTACACTCACCCCATTCCATAAGGAAATATGCTGAGATGGGTGCAGTATATGATAATGGGGTGAGCTGTGGGGCTGAAGAGTCCAAGCCACACCTTGATGCCAGTCGGTGGCTGCAGGGCAGGGTTGGGGGTGGAATGGCATGAGCATTACAGCCAACAATCCCAAGTCACACCCCTGATGCCTGTCAGTCTCTACAGGGTGGGGCGTTATGGTAGGAAACCCTAATGCCCTGGGTGTGTGCTGGAATTTTCATTCCAAATGTTCAACATGGGCTTTTTGTGACCCCACCTCATGAACAGTGGCAGTACCAGTTTGTTAGTCGAAAGATTATTTTGCACAGCAACTGAGCCATTTGGCCCCACAGGTGTGAAAACACATTTTGGGCAGGATGTGAAACATGACAACTGTACTGTTCATGAGGAGGTGTACAAAAGTGGCAATGTTGAAAATCTGGAGTGAAAATATCAGAAATTGGTGAAGTCACGAGCGTGGTTATAAACTGTGCAACGTACGCATGTAATGCAGTTATTTTGAGGATTTTTTTAACCAAATTTTCAACATAGGCATTTTGAGACCTCCATTCATGAACAGTGTAACTGTGATTTCATTAATCTGTCCCAAACATTGATTTCCCACAGTGACCACGCCATTGTGCATCACATGTGCGAAAACACATTTTGGGCAGGATGTGAAAAATGACAGCTGTACTGTTCATAAGAAGGTGTGAAAAAATGGCAATGTTGATAATCTGGAGTGAAAATATTAGAAATTGCTGAAGTTATGAGCGTGCGTGGAAACTGCACAACGCATACTCATAACATTCATTTTTTTGAATTTGTTCACCAAATTTTCAACATAGGCATTTTGGGACCTCTGCTCATGAGCAGTGTCACTGAGATTTTGTTAATTTGCCCCAAACATTGATTTCCCACAATGACCACGCCATTGTGCATCACATGTGCGAAAACACATTTCGTGCAGGATGTGAAAAATGACAGCTGTACTGTTCATAAGGAGGTGAAAAAATGGCAATGTTGAAAATCTGGAGTGAGAATACTGTATTAGAAATTGCCAAAGTTACGAGCGTGCATGGGAAATGCCAACACATGCTTGTAACTGTCATTTTTTGGAATTTTTTCACCAGATTTGCAACATAGGAGTCTTGGGACCCCACCTCATGAACAGTGGCACTGTCATTTTGTTAATCAGTCCCAAAAGGTGATTCCGCGCAGTGACCGCAAAATTACCTTTCAGGACTGAATAACTAAATGACAGTGCATGTGTTCATGAGGTGGGGTCCCCTGAACCCCATGTTGAAAATTTGAAGCCAAAAGTCAAATAAAGGGCAGCGATATCCATCTAAGTTGAACCCCCCCTTTGGTGCCATTATACAGCTTACTGTGATTTTCTTCAATTCGCGCTCAGCTTTTGAAGAGTTCTGATGTCTCTCGCTCCACCAAAGATTGCCGCACCAGACCTCCAGAGGTAAGTATGGGGTGGGGGTGCAGGGAGGTGGGGTGCACAGAGGGTGGGTGCAGATTGGGGGAGGAGGGGTGTCCTGACAATGAGGGACCATTTTCTTGCTTACAGGGACAAATAAAAAAAAAGTTGGGGGAAGGTTTTTTTTCCCAGATGTTACAAAAACATACATTTGGGCACACTGGGGTGGGCTCCCAGTGTACCACCTGGGTTTGTTTT
Organism: Neoceratodus forsteri; assembly: GCA_016271365.2. Lineage (NCBI taxonomy): Eukaryota > Metazoa > Chordata > Ceratodontiformes > Ceratodontidae > Neoceratodus > Neoceratodus forsteri. Next base: position 353,165,301 of record CM028130.1, on the reverse strand, counting down.
TGGGGGGGGTGACTGAAGCCAATGGGGACTGAGCATCCCATCAGCAAAGAAAGTGTGACTGTTTTGGAAGGGGGACATGATGCCAATGGGGGTTGGGCACCCCCTGTCGGCAAACAAATTAAACGGGGGGGGGACATTATGCAGACAGGGATTGGGCACCCCCATTGGCAGACAAATTGAACTGGGAAGGGGGCATGACTACAAGGGGATTGAGTACCCTGAGGTCGGCTTTCTGGGGATTGTGAGAGGTGGACAGCATGAGCCGCCACCATGTTTATTGAAATGTTTCACCAGGCAAGGCATGTAGGGGAGGTGTGTCATCTGTGCCACTGAATGACGAGTTTGTCTCTGATTACAGTGGCACATTTATTTCAAATTGGTGGCATTTTGCATAATACTTGTGTCACCACTAGCATGACAGCTAACTGGAGAATGAGGGACGCACCTACTAAAGCATGCCCTGCATTTGCCAACACTGACACACCTCTGCATTTCTCCTGCTACCACAAAATGTTGCTTGCAATGTTGCTGGTGCATGGGCAAGACGACATAAAAATGTAAGGGAAGCAATGGAATCAGTATGGAAGGCTACAGCTCAATCAGTAATATATAAATACTGTCACTGTGACCACTCTCACAGTTGCAAGATTAGTTTCACTTAAATTCTTAGGGCAACAGGACCATTCACCTTTGGTTCATGGTTTTTAAACCCTAAAAATGCATATGAGATCACTCGTACAGCCATAACAGTGATCACGGCAGCATTATTAACACACATTGCTGACCAGTTGTGGACATGATGAAGCAGAAGATCAAGATTGGATGAAGTGGAGGGACAGGTTGCCAACCATTGGACTCATATCAAATGTATAAACTGTACTAGGCTGGCCATAGGAGAAGGAGGGTGGCATGGTACCAGAGGGCGGTTGATGATGGGTGGTTCAGTTTTAAGGAATGAGATCAGTGTGTGAAGAGAATGGTTAGTAACCTTTCCTCTATGGGTGGGAAAGGCCTTTAATTGAGTGTGTGTGTGTGGGGGAGGGGGCATGGTGGACAGATGGTCTCCAAGGCTGGGTGGTTTATTGAAACTTGTAGGAGGAAGGAACAGTGCAAGTGAGGCACCAGGGTTAGGTACCCATATACCAGAAATGTTTGCATCTTTTTTTTTTGTGAAGTAATATTCACCTTACACTGGGGTTCTACATCCAGTGTTGGGGGGGGGTGCAGTTTAACCAATACCTGGATTGGGCACCCAATGCCAGAAAAAAGAGAAAAGTGAAGTTTTTTTTCCTTTGGTGATTGACTTAGAAATCAATCTCGTGAGGTCAGCGTAGTGGCGGTGAGGGCTGAGGCCCCGGGTGCCTTACTTCCTGCCATACTGGCAACCTGGGTTCAGAAATGGATGTGGACTACTCATTAGCTGGCCAGGGAGGGAGGACTGAGTGTCCCAAGAAGAGCTTTCCTACCTCAGGGAAGGGTAAATATGCATTCCACTAGATTGCTGCTATTGTACCTGGAGGATCGGAGTGGCAGTGCTGTGGGACTGCAGGGAATAGGTCATCACCAGCTTGCTGTAATCAGGCATCTCCATGGAGGTGGAAGCAGAATTTCAAGCGTTCAAGCAAAAAAAATGATGCACCCAAACAAATCAAGGACAATAAAGCAAAAAGGTTCACAAAAAAGGGCCAGTACTCAGAACCAAGTAAATCCTTAAGTGGTCTTTATTGTGCTGAACTCCACAGAACAAGTGCAACAAAGCCCCTAGCACCTCAAAACCCTGTGGGTTCTTCAAAGGGGGAATGAACAAGAAAGCATATCCACCATACTGTATTTAAAGCCACATCTTAAAGGGGCATACCCCAATTAAAGTGTAATGTGCTCATCAAATGAAGACATTTCATAAAAACAGATGATGGCAGATATCAGAGTATGAAAAAGACACAGTAAATATGCACAAATCTTATAACAAATTACATAACTATATATAAAAATAGTACAATCTTGCAAATATTTTTTCTCCATAATACAGTTAAAATATGTACAGAAAAAAGTGACAACTGCTAAACATTAGAAGTACGGAAGACTTGATCTGTAGCTTCAATGTGCATTTACACCTAGGAAAAAACAGTAAAATAGAATTAACATTATGTATAAAACAGCTCATCATAGTACAATTCCAAGGGATAGAGGAGACATAAAGCAGGAAAGAGAACAAGCATTTGTCAATGCCGAATGTTGTCGTGCTGGCATTGACAGTGGCGGAGCTAGAGATGCATAGTGCTTTGATTTTGTTAATGTGCCTCAAAAGGTGATTTTGCACAGCCGTGGCATGCCACAGCGCCACAGCCATGGAAATGCCAGTTGTGCAGGCTGTGAAAATGGCAACTGGCTGTTGATATGAGGTGCACCAATGTCAGTGGTGAAAATGTGGCATGAAAATATTGCAGATTGACGAAGTTGTAAGGGTGCGTGGAAACCGCGCAATGCATGCTTGCAACACAACCATTGTATGGACTTTTGCCCCCAAAGTTTCAACATGAGCATTTTAGGACGTCTGCTCATGAATAGTGTCACCATCATATCCTCAAACTGTCCTGAAACCTGATTTCGCTCAGCGACCATGGAATTCTGCACCGGACATGCGAAAACACATTTCAGCCAGCTGTACTGTTCATAAGGAGGCATGGAAAAATGCCAATGATGAACAACTGGAGTGAAACTATTACACATTTACAAAGTCACGAGTGTGCGTGCAAACTGCACAATGCAAGCTCGTAAAACACTCATTTTATTGACTTTTGTCCCAAATTTTCAACATAGGCATTTTAGGAAATCTGCTAATGAACAGTGTCACTGCCTTTTTCATAATGTATCTCAAACATGGGCTTTCCACGGCGACCGCGCTATTCTGCGCCGGAACTGCGAAAACAGATTTTGGTCAGGATGTGAAAAATGACAGCTGTACTGTTCATTAGGAGATGCAGAACAATGGCACTGTTGAAAATCTGTAATGAAAATATTATAAGTTTGTGAACTTACGAGCGTGCGTGCAAACTGCGCAACGCACTCTAGTAACAAAGTCATTTTATGGAGTATTGTCACCAATTTTTCAAAACAGGCATTTTAGGACCTCTGCTCATGAACTGCCATTTTTGCAGTGTGTCCCGAACACTGGTTTCACACAGCGACTGCACTATTCTGTGCTGGAAGTGCGAAAACACATTTTGGCCAGGATGCAAAAAATGACAGCTATATGATTCAAAAGAAGGTGTGGTAAAATGCCAATGTTGAGAATCTGGTGTGAAAATATTGTGAATTCACTAACTTACAAGCATGCATAGCAACTGCGCAACGCACGCTCGTAAAGTAGTCATTTTTTTGGATTTTTCCCACCAAATTTGCAACATAGGCTTTTTGAGGGCCCCCCCCCATGAACAGTGGTACTGTCATTTCATTACTCAGCCCTGAAAGGTGATTCTGCGCAGTGATTGCGAAATCACCATTCAGGACCGAATAACACCATGACAGTGCAAAAATTCATGAGGAGGGGTCCCAAAAACCCCATGTTGAAAATTTTGGGCCAAAATTCCCAAAGATGCCTAAGATATGCAGCAAAATTGAAAACACCCTATTTATTCCATTATACAGCTTACTGGCATTTCTTCAGTTCTCAGTCGGCTTTGAAGAGTGCAGACGTGTTCCAGGTCCACCGAAGATCATCGCGCCTGACTCCAGAGGTAAGCATGGGGTGAGGGGGGTGCGGGGAGGCAGGGTGTGCAGAGGGTGGGCGGGTGGGTGGCAAAGAGACTACGAGGGACGTTTTTGTTTTACAGGTTAAAAATTAAACATCACGGGACAGGTTTTTTTTTATGGGATTTGGCATGCTAGGGTGGTCTCCCAGCATGCCATCTAACTGTTGGGGGGTCTGTAGCCAATGGGGGATTGGGCACCCTCGTCGGCACACAACACGGGAGGGATGTTATGCCGACAGGGATTGGGCACTCTGTCAGCACACAAAGCAAGTGGGGGGACCAAGCTGAGGGGGATTGGGCACTCCCCTCAGCATTTAACAATAGGGGCATTTCTTTATGCTGATGGAGAGTGGGCTCCCCCGTCGGCACACAAATAAAGCGGGGGGAGGCTGAGCCGAGGGGGATTGGGCACCCCTTGGCATTTAAAAATGGGGGAGTGATTTATGCCGACGGGGAGTGGGCTACCCCGTCGACACATACAGAGGGGCAGGGGTAACTGACAGGGGTATTGGGCACCCCTGAAGTCGATAGTTTGGCGGCCACTGTGCCACCATGCTCATAATGTCGGTGAGCATGTCCAGGAAAGGTCCACTGCATCTGACGAGCTTTGCTCGAATTGCAGCTGACCTTTTCTTAGATGTGCTCACCACATTGTGTATGAATGATGTGGCACCGGCATGCTGGCTGATTGGGGAATGAGGGACACACCTACTGATGCATGCCCTGCATTTGCCCAACAGTGACCAAGACTCCAAAGCTGCACTATCCCAAGATGTTGGCTGTGCAAGCACGCCAACATAAAAATGGAGAAAGAAGACGGGGAAGGGGAAACAAACATATAGGAAAAGGGAAACAGAGAAAGAAAAAAGGGAAGGAAAAGGGAACAAAGTGAGAGGGAGAGAAAAATTGGGGAAAATAAGACAATAAGAAAAGGGGGGATATATATATAAGTCACAATAGTCATAATTATGCAGATAAATATAACAGTAACATTTTCTAATGATCAGAAAACAAAAGGCGGTAACAAGGGCAATTGGAATTTAAAGGAAAGGCTGCAAATCTCAGCCATCATTAATCCCCACTGGGTGGGAGGCATTCAAAAGAAAGATAAATTTACTTTCTTTTTGTCTCAGTAGCTGGTGATTATTGTCCCCTCTTGGTTGTACCTGGACATGATCAATGCCCATGAAATGGAAGCATTTCAAATCAAAATTGTGATAAAAGCCCCAACGACTCCCAACTGGAGTAACACAGCATCTATTGGAGATAGAACATATGTACTCTTGGATTCTTTCCTTAAGGCTTCAAGTGGTCATACCAACATAAAAGGATGGGCAGTTGCACCAAAGTGCATAAATAACAAAAACTGTCCAGCAAGTCAAAAAAACATTGGATATGAGGGGCCAAATTTTCACAACCCTTAGAATGGAGCAAGGTGCTAGCATCAAACATGTTGGATACAACATGCACCTTGTACCAAGGGCTGCACCTCGAGCTATTTTGCAAAGCAGCCTGCGGTAATCAGCAGGCTGCTTGCACCAAAGTGTGCTTGTGCCAGTCTTGCACCACAAAAGTGGCTGCAGAATGGCACTGCAGGCTTGTAGCAGATGCAGGCTGCCATAGCCCCTAAAGTGCTTTTTCAGAACCCTTCCCAGGGTCAAAGTGCTAAGTACCATTAGACCAGCCAAGGGCTGGTCTAATGGTGCTTAGACAGCCACTGTGAGGGTTGACAGCTGCGTCATGTCACTGTGCCCCCCCAGTCAGACAATAGAGTCCCATGCCCCAGCCCTGATGTGCCCCGAAATGTAGATTCCCTGGTCATCCAGTGCCCCCACCACCACCTCTACCGAGCTCCGATCCACCTGTACACTAAAAGGTAACCTGCAGTTACCCCTGGTGATGTGCTTCCCTCCCCACTCCGATCCATGGTATAGGTATTATGACTGCATATCCCTGGTGATTTAGTGACCCCACCCCTTCACCTCCACCCCAGCAGATAGTGCCCACCACCCTGTTCCCCCCCAATCTGTACCGCGATTTGGTGACTGGCACAGCCCTCTGCACACCACCATAGCCGGCCACTGAATGAACTGACAGAGTGCGTACTGTACACAAGAACGCATACTGTGTACAGTACATACTTTGTCAGTTAATTCAGCAGCCAGACATGGTTGTGTGTGGAGGGCTGTGCCAGTCGCTGAATCTGGGTACAGACTGGGGGGGTGAGCTGGGTGGTGGGCACTACCTGCCGGGGTGAGGGGCCACTAGATCGCCAGGGCTTTGAGGTCATAATATAATTTACTGCAGATCAGAGCAGGGAGGACACTGCATTTCCAGGGGTAACTGTGGGTTACCCTTTCATATACAGGCAGATTGGTGCTTGGTGGTGGGGGGCAGGAGCCATTATTATGCCCCCATCTAAGGGCAGAGCTCCCACCCCACCACCCGGCTGCTGGTGTGGCATTCCTCATGGGTGCACCATATGTTTGGCACACCACCACTATTGCTGCAAGCTGCGGGACTAAGGTGCCAGGACCCTGTCCAATGGAAAATCAAGTGCAGGGTCCTGGATGCACCAGCACTCTGCGCAAGCTGCCATTGTTGCAGTTTGAGTCAGAGGTTTGAAAATTCAGCCCGATGAGTATAACTATTGGTAGGGCTCTGAAAGACAGAACCTGTGTGCATGAATTTACAAATATTACAGGTTCCACATCGATTACATCCAGGTCTAATCTGAAAGCATAAAGTGTTCAGAGGAGAAGCAGTGAAATGACTTTTTGCTACTTTATTTTTTATACTCATGCCTTTTCTGTACACCACTCTTGGTCATTCACCTAATTTGTTTTTGAGATCTGTATCTGTATCTAGTACATGCCAAAATCTCCTGAGTGCCCTGCTATTTTTTGGGAAATGTTATTATACTCAGTAATAAAATTGATGGCATTGAATGCGTCAGTAGATCTGGTTTGTAATTTTAACAAATGTGTATGATCTTGAGATTTGGCATGTTTATATGCAGCATTGAAAAAAATTCTGTATCATAGCCCTATCCTGAAATCTATGAGTCAGTTCACTAGCATGTTTTTCAAAATCTATCATAGTAGAACAGGTGCACCTCAATCTCAGGTACTGATAAAATGCCAATGCTGAAAATCTGGAGTGAAAATATTACATATTGGCGAAATTACGAGTGAGTGTGGAAACTGTTCAATGTACACTCATAACACAGTCATTTTTTGGAATTTCTTTACCAAATTTGCAACATAGGCTTTTTGGGAGGCCACATCATGAACAGCAACACTGTCATTTTGTTACTCAGTCCCGAAAGCTGATTCCATGCAGTGACCACAAAATCACCTTTCAGGGCCAAATGACGTCATGACAGTGACTGAATTCATGAGGAGGGGTCTCAATAACCACATGTTGAAAATTTGATGCTAAAATTCCCCAAAATGCCCGAGATATGCACCAAAGTTGAAATGACTCTATTTATGCCATTATACAGATTACCAGCATTTCTTCAGTTCACCGTCAGCTTTGGAGAGTGCAGACTGTTCCCAGTCCACCGAAGATTGTCACGCTGGGCTCTGAAGGTAAGTATGGGGTGAGGGTGGTGGGGAGGCAGGGTGCGCAGAGGGTGTACGTAGATTGGCGGAGGGGCCACAGACTCTACAAGGGACTGTTTTCTGTTTTACAGGATTAAAACAAAAAACAAAAACATTGTGGGACTGTTTTTTTTTTGTTCAGGAACATTTGGCACACTGGGGTGGGCTTCTAGCATGCCACCTGTGTGTTTGATGGGAGAGAGATCTGTAGCCAACTGGGATTGGGCACCCCTGCTGACACATACAGAGTTGGGGGGAAGTCGCATGAGCCGAGGGGGATTGGGCACCCCCATTGGCAAGTTAAATTAGGAGGGGGCATGCTGACAGGGGGATTGGGAAACCCCCATCGGTTTTCAAAGGGACTGTGAAAGGCAGTGGCTGTCCCTCAGCTTCTGTGGGGACTACGAGAAGCTGATGGGGAAGCCACCGCCATGTTGCTTGACAGGGACACCAGACAAGGCAAGCAGTAATTGGCTGCTGCACTCAGCTCCCTGATTGCAGTGGCTAATTTCTTTCAAGGTGGTGGCACATTTTCTGAACTGCTGTCAGAGACAGCGTGCCATGCCATTGGCAATACAGAGCCCTGCCACAAAAAGCAGTGACGAAATTGCCTGCAGCAGGACCACACTTCCGAAACCCGCTTCTCCACTGAAGCAACCACAATATGTTGTCTGCGCTACACACTCAAGACAACATAAAATGGTTCACAATTTTGAAATTTAAAGAATTGAATGAGGAAAATAATTTAGGAATAATTATTAATGATAACCTAAACTATGATTCACACAGCAATAATCAGATAGCAAAGACTAAACTGTAACTTTTGGAATAGAAGTGAACAGGTTATAATGCAATTGTATAGATGATATGTTAGGCTGTTACTGGAATATGGAAGCCCAATGTGGGGTCCAATCGCAACAGGCATGATAAATAGGATTGACAAAATACAGAGATAAATCACAAAATTAATATATAATCTAAAAAATATTCCATACAATGATCGTCTACAAAAACTAAACTTAATGACCCTGGAAACAAGATGGATACAAGGAGACCATCTCCTGTGTGACATCATGCAAGATACTTACCTATTAAATGAATTGGACCTAACATTTTTTTTTCCAGTTGTTTAACCATGTGAGACACACTAAGCTGAAAGCTTGTTTACAGGTGCAACCTGGGAGCATAGTGAAGTTAAGTGTCTTGCTTGGGGTCGCACATTATGCAGTTGGGGGGCTGTGGGATTTAAATCCAGATTAGCAGCTCAGAGCCTTAAACCACTGCGCTACACTGACTCCCGAAAAGTAACTTTTAAAAGTAACTGTATGAGTACTAGGGGGCACCCACTACAAATAAGACCCAAGAAGTTTTTCGCAAATAAAAGGAAATCTTTCTACACACAAAGAGTGGTGATACCTTGGGATCAATTACCATTTGAGGTGATAGCAAGTAAGAACAAAAACTCAGTTTAAGAATGGACTGGATACTTACATCTTAGAAGGCAATTGTTTGACGTATTATGGGTGATGTGACAGGAGCAAATATAGGCCACCACCTTTTCAGCTCCTTACACCTTAGTATGAACCTTAGTGTATCACTGGCAGGCTGTCTAAAGGTTATGAAAGTCCCTCTTGCTGCTTTCAGCATCTTTGTCCCACTGGCCACTGGTCATGTGCAGTCTGATTGGGAAGCACCATAGTCCCAGAAAACACCTTGGACTGCCTCCCTTTGTTTAAACCTGCTAGGCCACTTGGCACTGTTTATGAGTCAGGAGCACTGGTGGTCCAAATTCGGGTAGGAAGGGTCACCTGCACAACTCATGTAGTGGCCAAAATTAACAGCAAGACTTGAAAGCCTCCTCAAATAAAAAAAACTGTTTCCTGGATCCCTGCCAATAAGATCCATGTTTCAGACAGGGGACTGTTGGTCTACGAGTGCAGATGTACATCTGCACTGAAGATAGGGCAGGCAACTCTATTTTGAAAATCTGCTCCATTGCCTTTAGTATTTGACATGCGTGGGTATGACTAGCATTGAGTGTTACACTGTATATTATTGCTCGGTACCTTAATAATGTTTGTGTTATCCCTGTACCTCTTCCAGTGTATGATGATATGTAGTGTGCATTATGACTTTTAGGTGTATGATTGTGCTTTGACAAGTGTACTGTCATTCATCATCAGGGTTGCAATATGTGCATGTACAAGCAAAGAAAAATCCTTATGTAGCTAAAAGCAGAACAAAGAGATTATATATAGTCAATCAGTACCTTAGATTCTAATGTCTGGTAGTTTAAATGGTGTAAAAAAAGCTTTCAAAATTTATCAATATCAAAACTAGAGATGCAAATTTAAACTTCAACAGAAAAGTTGGTACAAAGCCAAGACCTCTGCACTACTCGTAATGTAATGAAGTATTTCTGACACCTCCGCTAACTTCACAATGAAAAATATTTTTAAATAAAAAGATTTTAAGCCTTAAAATCACCCCTTCACCCACATAGTTCTTTTACCCACCCTCCTAACCCAGCACCAGCCATTATAAGTAAAACCTCTATGCCCCCACCTTCATAGACCCCCAACCCAGCCTCCACACAGTGTGCCGATCGAACAGTGAAACTTTCACAGGGACATCCCTCACAGTGACAATATTGACAGGTTTTGAAATTGTCCCTGTGAGGGACCTGAGGGTGAAATTTCACCCTTTTGCCTTGTTTCATTCCCCTTCAAATGAACTCTGACTCAGAGTTGGTAATCTATAGAAGGAGGACACAGGGGAAAAGCCCCTGCATGGGGGGTTTGGGGGCCCCCTGCAAGCAACACACCAATGTTGGGCAGGCAAAATTTCACCTGTCAACATTGGGGATCTCGTTATGCTGAATCTTGACAACAGTATTGTCGATTCGGCATTGGTAGACTGCTCCACAGCCCTGGTCCATGAAGTTAAACATAGTATTACCTTTGGCTAATTGCCAAGTAGTTTAGTTGCATTGTAAACCCTTCACCCCTCCCACCCTCATAAGACCAAAGTGTCCAACCCTCCTCAGCTGCCTGGTCCAGTTAAATAAATAACATCCCCATTCCCTGCACCCTCTAATTACACATATCCCACCCTTTCCCTGCACACCAAAAAAAGATATATGGGTCCAACAGATGGCAACTGGCAAAGTCCTCCCTCTGCCTTGACTGGCCTCTGTCTAATTAAAGGAATCAAGCATGCTCACTGTAGAAATCCACTGATCAGCTGAATCTATAGAGAGATAGGAGTGCCTGTTTTAAAATAATTTAGGAACACAGATTCATAGTTAACAATATATACTTCAGTATTGCACTGTAGTTTGTGCTTGTTCTGTTAATGAAGCCTACAAATAGTTATTGAAGGACTGTTTGTCTGAAAATCAGTTTAGAACACTAAATTTTAGTTTAGGTTTTGGATGTTTTAAAGTCTTGGAGCTCGGGGGGCATGGCCTGACCAGGCAGAAGATGGCAGCATAGTTCAGAATCTCTGCAGGAATGACTGCAATCTAACCTCATCCAACCTTCACCAGACCTTTCTTTGGCACCAACTCCTGAGACCATCCTGTAATCTTACTACCTGACACGGTTGTAAATCATTTGTGATCCATCATCTTCTTATATTCAATTATTTTACACTGTACTGCAGCATACTAGGCCTCATCCTTCAGCATTATGGCAGATCTCCAAGTACAGCAAAGCTCACTTGCTAGAGTGGAAGCAATGTTTTCTAAACTGATGGCTGAGATTAATGATCTAAAAACCTCCACCCAACAAAATGTGACCACTCTTGAAATTTGTAGACAGAAAATTGCATTTAATGAGAAAGTATCGGCCTGTAACACCACTACTATTCATGACCTCCAGGCTACTGTCAGCAATCAAGATCGAACTATTAAATCCCTATAAGCCAAGATTGACGATATTGAAAATCGTAATCGTCGCAACAATTTAAGATTTTTTGGCTTCCCTGAAGCTGTAGAATTAGGAGACACTACTGCAGTTTTATTACATGTGCTGCCTGCAATGCTTAAACTGCCTCCTGACCTAACATTAATCATTGAGCGGTCTCACTGCACTCTGGGTCCCAGACCAACATCAGACCAGCGAACAAGGCCTATTATTGCTCACTTCTTGAACTATTCCCCCACAGAATTAATACTGAAATGAGCTAGAGAAATGGGGAAACTTCAGTCGCAGGAGTTTAATATTTCCATCTACAGAGACTTTTCAAAAGATTTAACCATCAGAAGGAAGGCCTATAATCCACTTAAACAAATCCTCCACCAAAGAAGCATTAAATTTGCTCTACGTTACCCCACGACACTATACCTTTTCTCAGGCTCTTCCTTCAAGGATTTTGAAACCCCTGATGCCTTAGCCAACTTTCTGGAGGTCTCTCTCTGCAATCTTACCCTGGGAGGTTCAGCAGCAATTGACAACCCGAACACAGCTTTGGTATCCACATGGAGGGTGGACAACAAGGTACAGGAACGTGGGGAAAGTGTTGCAGAACTCACAGCCCCAAGCAGCAACGCCACAACTGATTTGACCCCAAGGCAATCAACACGGCTGCAAGAGAAGCTTCTGTCGGGGCATTATTCTTCAAGACTTTCATGCTGTTCTAGTGAGGTTTCACCCCAAACACCCCAAGCTGCAGCCTCTCACCTTCAAATCAACCCCTCCATTCCCCTGAGCAATAAGTTTGCTCTCTTGGATGATGACATGCATTCCTTGCAGGAGGCTCTTTCCCAACAAATTTCAGATGAACATCCCTCTAATTTGGGCCCTGTATCTCAGGGATGTATTTCTGCCAATACTTCATGGGCAGAAGTTGTTGCAAGTTCCCCTCTCAACTCTTTAGAGCCTCCCAAAAAGAAACGAAGGGCAAAGACCAAAAGCAAGAACATTAATAGTCACAATCCTGCTAATAAATCTAAGGTGTCATGAGCCTATATGGTCAGCAATATGGTCACAGTTGTTATATCTTGGTAGGTTTTGCTTCCAGGATACTTAAAGGGAGTGCCAGTACACTTTATCTGCCAAGCCGCCCGCTCTACAGTCTATGCTACCTGGTTACTTTCGCTCCCAGTGGGTGCAGAAAGCAAAGGCTTTACATCGCAGTGCGATCAATTTACTTTTTGTTGCAGTGTTTAAACAAGCAGCTTAAAGGTCTTCAAGGGAACTTAGGTATATCAGAAATGCTTTTCTAACCCATTATTTTAGTGTTAGATCTTATACGTTACCTCATTAAACAGGTTCTCTGTATCTAGCCTTTTACTCTCCAATTTAGCAGTGCATCAGGTTTATAGTCTTTTGGCTGTTCAGTTGCATATCTTCAATCGGTATGCATCCTGATTATTGCCTTTTCTTTTTTCATATGTGAATTATTATATATTACAAGGCAACTTACCCCTTCCCTCACCTGATGACAGGTTCTTAAGTATTATTGGCAACTTAATTTAACCTGTCTCCTTCCCTACACTCCATTATTCTTACTACCTCCTGTTTACAATATGGAACTATCATTAGCACTCAAAGAGGTGGGCCAAGTTTGGTGTACTGTTGCAGAGGATTGTCAATCTACATCTTCCTTATGCTCCTTACTTTACTCGAAGCCTACAGATATTATAGAAATCCACTGCTGTGGGGTCTCTCCTGTTTTGGGGCTCACTGGGCCTAGTCTTCTAGACCTAGTCACCCCATATAACACCTATTTAGGCAATTTGAGTAATCGGAGCTGATCTTTACTATAGAAACATAGAAGTTGATGGCAGATAAGGACAGCAAGGCCCATCCAGTCTGCTCATTTCTTTTTCTACCTTATAAATGTGCCATCGGCCTTTGCTCTGTCAGTGGCCTATCTATTCATACTCACCTGTATTGCTCCCTTATGCCTATCCCATGTCTGTTTGAAGCCCTGCACTGTATTCATAGCCACCTTCCTGAGGTAGGCCATTCCATGCATCCACCACCCTTTCTGTGAAAATAATTTCCTCATTCCCCTTAATCAGCCTCCCTCTAGTCTCATGCTGTGTCCTCTTGTCCTACTATTTTTCTTATACTTAAACATGTTAGACTCTTTCACCTTGTTAATGCCCTTAAGGTGTTTGAATGTTTCAATCATATCACCTCTCTCCCTCCTTTGCTCAAGGGTATACATATTGAGCTCTGTTAATTTGTTCTCATATGTCTTCTGATACAGTCCCTGCACCATTTTGGTTGCCCTTCTCTGGACTGCCTCAGTTTGGTTAATGTCCTTATGAAGGTGTGGTCTCCAGCACTGCATGCAGTACTCCAGATGGGGCCTAACCAGTGTCTTGTAAAGAGGGATTATTACCTCCCTCTTACGACTTGTGATACCTCTACTAATATACTCTAACATCCCCCTAGCCTTATCTACTGCTTTAGAAGTCTGCTTGGATGATTTCAGGTCATCGGTGATGATGATGCCCAAGTCTCTTTCTTCCTTTGTGACTGCTAACAACTCCCCTCCCAGCCTATAGGTGGCTTCAGGTTTTCTCTTCCCTATGTGCATGATATTGCACTTCTTTGCATTAAATCCCAGTTGCCACTCTTCTGACCATTTTGCTAGTTTATCCAGATCTCTTCTCATTCTTTTTTTTTTTTTTTGCAGGTAATTTTATTTTATTAAGAAAATGAGACAGAGTATATGCACACACCAGGAATGAAGTACAGGTAGGCTCCAACCATTATACATCTTAAGTGCCTTAATACACAAATATATGAGGTAGTTTTGCAATTCACAAACAAAGAGAGACAAACAAAATGTAAAAGAAAAGGAAACATCCCCCACCCCTTAGCCCCGGCAGCTATCCTAAAACTGATTACATCAAACCTAGCTGCTAGGCTAATAAACACTAAGTTACTACATATATTAATCACCCAATGAACGGGGAGAGACTTACCAAATTAACAATAAGGTGGGGGCCTAGTAAGGTAGTTATTAAAGAAAGGATCCATAATAACGGTAGGGCATCCATCTTTAGCAGTTATATCTGTCTATAAGGCTTTGAGAGAACCCACCCCAATATCTTTGGAACCTGGCAAATGCGTTAGCAAATGAATAAGCTAGTCTTTCTGCGTACAAGGCATTTAGGAACACCTCCCACCACTCTTTAAAGGAGGGGGTCCAAGTCTCCTGCCAATGGCGCAGGATAATTAATTTAGTAACCAATGACACCAATGCCATTTGGCACCTTTGAGTAACAGAGGGAATATAATCATACCTTCCTAAAATACAGACCTCTAAACTAAAAAATGGTGTTAGATTACAGTATAGCCTTATTTTGTGCTTAACTAGGTCCCAGAACCCCGATATTTTGGGACAGGCCCAAAACTTGTGAAGGGTAGTTGCCATAGGGTCATTACAGTCCTTACAAACCGGTGAATATCGGTTGTTTAAGCGATAAAGCTTTGCCGGGGACAGATAAATATTATGTAACAACTTGAATTGAGCATCTCTTAATCTGTCTTGCTTGACACACGAATAAGTATCAACCCAGATTGTCTCCCATACTGCATCCGGCCAATCCAAAGACATGTTGATTTTCCAATACAGAGGAGCTGGCGATTGGTTAGAGTCTGATCTCTCTAGAATGTATTTATAAGTTTTTGAGACAGCCCCACTGGACAAACTGATTGCACCCAGCTCATCACATATCAGCCCTGCCTGGTCGGAACAGGTTCCTTTGCCCACAAAGGACCTAATGCTACACGTTTGTGCCAGCCAGTACAGGGACTGGGGTTTAATCCAAATTTTGTAGATAGAATAGATAGTGGGAGTATGGAGCCTTCTGAATAGAAGTCCTAATCATGAATCTTGAAGGAAGGGGTTGGGTAAAATCTGGTAATAAGTTGGTTGCCCACCAGGAAGTTAGGGTTTCTTAATAAAGGTTGAGATAGATCATAAAACTGCCTAACCTTTAGTCTTGAAAATAATTGGTTCATGGCCTTTATATCCCAACCTAAGGGAGTAGTTCTGACTTTCTTAGGGACCTTAGCCCACGAGACATACAAGAGAGACTCTAGATCTAATTTAAGTTCCTTGGCAAAGGCCAGGTCCAACATAAGACCAGGGTGGAGGACTTTGGCCTCACCCGCCCATAGTGCTGCTCTGGAAGCGTGGATCGCTAGATAATAAGTGAAAAAATCGGGTAATTGGAGACCCCTTAGTTTACGTTGCCGACATAGTTTGAGGTAAGCCCTACGTGGAGGTTTACCTCTCCAAACAAAATCTGAGCAATATTTATAGAGGGGATTAAAGTAAGATTTGGGGAGATATACATTGAGATTCGAAAGAGGGTAAAAAATTTTTGGCAAAATCACCATTTTAATTGTGTTAACCCTACCTGAAAAGGTCAATGGGAGTTTTGACCATCTCCCTAGATCCTCTTTAATAGACTTGAACAAAGGTCTAATATTTAAATTAGGTAGCTTCTCCAGATTTTTGGAGATTTGAATACCCAGATATAATATAGACTTTGTTTGCCAATGCATACCTAGAGAAGAGCACCAACTCTTATGCAAATGAGGAGAGGGGATAAACTGTAGATTTAGTCAGGTTTAGTTTATAACCAGAAAGTTGACTAAAAATAGTGATCAAACTTAGTACTCGAGGGAGTGACTATGTTGTACTACGGATGTGTAGTAATAAATCGTCTGCAAAGGCAGAGAGTTTGTGTTCTACTTCACCCAAATAAATCCCATGAACTAGTGGGTCACCCTTAATTAACCGTATTAAAGGTTCTATATATAGGTTAAACAAATAAGGTGACAAAGGGCATCCCTGCCTAGTTCCCCTCAACAAAGGAAAGGCAGCCGAAATTATGTTATTACACTGGATTCTAGCAGTGGGACACGCATACAAAACCCTTACCAGTTGCAAAATTCTTGGAAAGCCAAATTTCACCAAGGTCAGCGAACATGAAGGACCATTCAACTCTGTGACGCCTTTTCTGCGTCAATGAGGCAGAGATGCTTCCATATCTGGATCCACCGACGAGAAATCAGGTAAAACAATTTCCTTAAAATGGTCGGCCGACGAGCTCATCACAAAACCGCCTGCTTCTGGCCAATCCAGGTCTAACCATACTTATTTTAGCCTATAGGCCAGAATTTTAGCAAAGATTTTAACGCCAAGATTCAATAAAGAGTTGGTCTAAAATTACCTACTAATTCTGGAGATTTCCCAGGTTTAGGTAATAGAATTATTCTGGCTTCAAAAGAGTTTTATCTGAGATACCAAACTTAAGCCAATACACAAAAAGTTGTTTCAATAACGGAATAAAATTTTGCTTGAAAAGTTTGTAAAAGTAAGGTGTGAATCCATCCGGGCCAGGAGCTTTGTCAGTTTTAAGAGAGTCAAGAGCTTCCCCTATCTCCTCATCAGAGATAGGTACTATTAACTTCTGCCTAGAACCTTCTGACAAACAAGGAAGGGAAACGTTAGCCAAAAACTCTCCCAGTTTAGTCATATCTAGCGAGGGTGGAAGCTGGCTTGAGTACAGATCCCTATTAGTAATCAACAAAATACTCAAAATGCCTCAGGGTCTGTAATCAACTGGTTAGATACAGGATGCCTTAAAGCCGCACCCACTTAGCTTCTGATTTTGTTTTAGTTGCCAGGCCAATAATCTCCCAGCTTTACTACCATAGCCTAAATACATAGCTTTAATCTTGTTAGATGAGTTTACTGTTCTCTCTCTCAAGGTATTGGCATACTTCGTTCTCAATGCTACCAAGTCTTGCTCCTGAACATCTGATCTTAAACTTTCCGGAATAGATTCCAGCTCCCTAATTGCTTTCAAAGAATTAGTTAGTCCTTGCGAAATCTTAACCTTGCGAACAGTTGCTATCCAGATTAGCTCCCCTCTCCATACTGCCTTTAGAGTTGCCCAGCCTTGATCCACCGCCTTAATAGAACCCCAGTTAAATTCGATTGATCTGATCAAAAAGTCACGAAACTGGGTTAGAACCTGGACATCCTTTAGAATATTGTTATTCAATGACCATGAGTAAGACCTTGAAGGAACTGATGATAATGTCCAACAAATTTTGATAGGGGGAATGGTCAGAGATCACCCTTGGTAAGAGTACTGCCTCTGTCACTCCAGTTAAACACTGTTGGTTCACTAAAAAATAATCAATCCTTGAAAGTGTTTTGTGAACAGAAAAGTAAAAAGTGTACTCACGAATAGCAGGGTTAAATAACCTCCAAGGGTCTACTAACCCTAAGAAGGCCGCCAGCTCTTCCAGAGCCCGTTGGGCAGGCGAGGACCGTGTACCTCTCCAGCAGGAGCGATCCAGCCTGTTAGACTGCACTATGTTCCAATCTCCCCCCCAAGATAGTTGAGATCTCTTTAAAGGGTGATAAAACCATTGCGAGCTGGGTGAAAAAAGGATGGTGACTCCAGGTTAGGGCCATATACTGATCCCAGTACTAATTGCTGCCCCTCCGAGTCTTCCCAAAACTAGAATATATCTGCCATTAGGGTCAGAAATTATTTCTGAATGAATAAATGGCACTCCTCGGGCTATCAAGATAGCCACACCCCGACTGCTTGAAGAAAACCCGGCCCCGAAGACCTGACCTACCCATTTCTTTTTTTGGTGAGATAAACGATCCGGGAGGGTATGGGTTTCCAGAAGATACTATTGCCGGGTTGTAATGGGCCAAATGATTTAATATTATAAATGTCTTACAGTTGTCTCTACCCCTTTGATATTCCAAGAAAGAAAGTTTAATTTGGTAGCCGTATTAAGCACTTTCCCATACAGAGAAGATTAGGATAGCTGCCCCCGACCCACATCCTGACCAGACCAACCCACAATCCTAAAATTAAACCCCCGCCAAGTAACCAAACCCCTCCAAAAAATAACCTTAAACCGACCCCCTCCTGGCCCGAAGCCTACTCCTCTGACTCTGGTTCATGGTGCGTCATAGAGGTGGGGGCCACCCACTCCTTACATAGTACATAGCAAAGACAAACTTGAACGTTAATAACCTGATGTATAAACCCCTAAAATACACTGCCCATAGGGCTATACCGTAGTAGAAACTAACATAGCTGTCCAACTTTAAAGACAACCAGTTGAGAGAAAAACGAAATACAAAAATGCCCCATCCTCATAACGCTGCTGAGCTATGGCCAAAATACCACCTAAGCCAAACAGGCAACATAAAACTTTATAACTTGAGGGCCTTAGACCCTTCCCCACAAAGACCCATTTTCAATTCTGCCATGCCGCAACTGAATATGAAAGGAGCTCACATTACTGTAATGTAGCCATTTCAAGGGAGAAAGCAAATGGTGGATCAATAGCCCTCTAGTGAGCTACTTAAATAAAATGTCCTCCCTATCTCACTGAATAGTAGCAATTAAGGAGAAAGCATACAGTGAAAAAATAAATTATTATCTATAGGCAGTCCCAGCAGTTTTTCAGTGGCTTAGCAGACTGCTAATATTCACATAAAGGTCCAGAGAAGACGATGCAAGCAACAACATGAATGCTGTAGCATAACTTCCAACTATTGATATCCACTGCAATACTGATCTTCCCTTCAACTTTTGGGGAACAGTTCAGGTAGTGAGCCCTTAGAATGTTAACGCTTCTTGACGAGATTCAAATTGTTTGACTCCTTCCTTAAGTGTGATCTCAAGTTTAGTCAGGTAGAGCATTCGGTGGCAATCCACGCCTGTAAAGCTTAGATGTAACGGGCCTGAAACTCGTCACCAGCCTCATCTTCCAAGTTAGATCGGGACCAGTTTAATCTCTTCCTTCCCAGTGAAAGTAGATAGTTTCGGATTCTCTCAGTAAATGCTCTCGATCAAGGTAGTTTAATAATTTAAAAATTATTGGTCTTGGTGGATCGGGGGTTTAGCTCTGAGGGCATGGTGCCCTCTCGATAACATACTCCGGCCCATTTGGAGAGGGCCCAGCAGATTTTTCAATAATTTCTGCAAAAGAGCACCGTGTTCGATCCCTCTTCTCCTTCAGGAGCCCCAGAAGGACTAAATTATTCGCCTGCTTCTCCCCTCAGATCGTCGAGGGCGATCTTTACAGCTGCCACCAGCTTCTTACACTCCAAGATTGTAGGCCCCGACCTCCATCATACGCTCGATGAGCGAGATTAAGAGCTTCAGTGTCCGTCACCCGATGGGCTAATTGGGTTAGCGCTGGCTTGAATTCCGCCACCTCATCGACCAGCTTAAATAAAGCCTCCTCGATCGTGGATAAATCGCTGTATATTTTCGCAGGAGTAATTTCCTCTGGTGGAGTTGAAGGTGATGAACTGCGACGCGGCCTTTTCGGCTCCAATTCTAGGTCGGGAGCTTGCATTTTGCACTGCAGTCACTTTTACTTCTGCACCAACACTTGCTTTAGCCTTTAAACTTCCTGATAAAAGCACTTTAGGACAGCAATGCTCTTTAAAACGATAGATACGGGAGTTAGGAGTGGGAGCCCCAGAAAGCTACTGCTACTCCTCCATGAGCGTCACGTGACCCCAGATCTCTTCTCATTCTGCCCACCTCATCTGGATCATCTACTCTGTTGCAGATCTTGGTGTCAACTGCAAACAGACAAGCCTTACCCTCTAGTCCATCTGCCATGTCACTAATGAAGATATTGAAGAGGACTGGCCCCAGGACTGATCCCTGAGGTACTCCATTTGTGACTTGCATCTATTCTGACGGTATACCATTTACCACCACTCTCTGTTTTCTGCCCGTCAACCAATTTTCCACCCAGTTGACCAACTTCTGACCCACCCTGAGCCTACCTAGCTTATTTATCAATCTTCTTTGTGGAACAGTGTCAAAAGCTTTGCTGAAGTCAAGGTAGGCGACATCAACTGCTCCCTCTTGGTCCACCACTTTGGTTACATAGTCAAAGAAATCTATGAGATTAGTTTGACAGGACCTTCCTTTTGTAAACCCATGCTGTCTTGGATCCTGTCCCCCTATGGATTCCAGGTGTTGCACTATCCTTTCCCTAAGGAGTGCCTCCATAATCTTGCCCACTACTGAGGTAAGACTGACTGGTCTGTAGTTCTGTGCCTCCTCCATGCTACCACTCTTGTGGAGCGGGATCACATGAGCCCTTCTCCAGTCTTCTGGGACCTCTCCTGTGCTCAGAGACTCACTGAACAGTTCTGCTAATGGCTCTGCTAGTTCCACCCTTAGCTCCTTAAGTACCCTGGGATGCATGCCATCAGGTCCCATTGCCTTGTCCACCCTGAGCTTAGTGAGCTCTGTGGGACCTTTCCTTTTGTGAAGGGAATAGTGCTCACCTCCCTCCCCCCATGTCCATGGTGCTGAGCTGTGGGCCCTGCCCTACCTTCTGTCCAGTAAATACTGAGCAAAAGTATCTATTTAGGATAGATGCTTTTACAGGGTCGTCCCCGTCACATGCCCCCTTTTTTCCTTTGAGCTTAGCGATAACCCCTCTGGACTTTCTCCTTTCACTAATGTATCTATAGAAAGTCTTGTCACCTTCTTTTACTGTTTGTGCTAGTGTTTCCTCAGTTTGGGACTTTGCCTGCCTTACTGCCTTCCCTTCTTCCCTTAGGGCAGTTTGGTATGCCTCCCTATCTTCATCCCACTGTGTTCCCTTATATTTCCTGAAGGCCATCCTTTTGGCTCTGACCTTTTCTCCTACTGTATTTGAGAACCCATGTGGTTTCCTTCTTCTTTTGTACTTCCTTTTCTGTCTAACACAATGGAATGTTGCTTCAAGTATTGCATCCTTAATGCTTAAACACTTTTCCTGTACCCCCTCCCCTGTGTTTCTTTTTGCCAGGGCTAGCTTAACTCTGTTGGCCATCTTATCAAAGTCAGCTCCTCTGAAGTCCCATATTTTTGCCTCGGAATGGGATGATTTAGATGTAGTGGCCAAATTGAACCATACCATATGATGGTCACTGGCCCCCAGGTGACCTTCTACCTGGAGATCTGTGATCCCTTCCCTGTTAGTCAGTACTAGATCTAGGATAGCCCTGTCTCTTGTGAGTTGTTGTACCAGTTGTTTGAGGCACTCCCCCTGCAGGGAATCCACCATGTGTTTAGTTCTGGCAGATGTTCCTGCTGGTATTGACCAATCTGTATCCGGCATGTTGAAGTCTCCCATTATCAGAACCTCCCCTTTAGCTGTCATGTTTTGTATATCTTCTAACAGTAATGTGTCTATGTTCCCCCCCCTGGGTCTGGGGGCCTGTAGACAACCCCAGTTCTTATGGCTGTTCCATTTTCTGTTTCCAGGGTGACCCACAGTTCTTCTGGCTCCTTATGTGTATTCTGAATTTCTGTAGCTTTGATATTTTCATTGACATACAGGGCCACTCCACCCCCACTTTTTGCACCTCAGTCTCTTCTGAACAGTACATAGCTAGGTACTGAAGTCTCCCAAGTGTGTTTACTGGTAAACAACATCTCCCTAATTGCTACTATGTCCAGTTTAGCCTCTGACATTATTGTCTGCAGGTCTGGGATCTTATTTCCCAGGCTGTGAGCATTTGTGTACATGATTTTCCATTGGCCAAATTTCGGTGTGTTAGTTGTTTGGTGAGGTTTTGCATTTCTCCTGTGCGTCGTATGGAGAGACAGACCTTTTTTCTTACCTGGTGATGCAAATGAACTGCAAACATGCTGAATCCCTGTTTGACCACTAGCTGAGGGTGGAGGGGTGTTCTTCCCATTCGACGTATGGGGTGCTGCACCCCTCTCCCCATTTGCTAGTTTAAATATTCTGCAAAGACATCAAACTTCTGCTCCAATGCACTGACTCCCTCCTTAGTCAGATGCAGTCCATCAAATTTAAAGAACTTTCACTCCCAGAACTGTTGCCAGTTCCCTACAAATCTGTGTCCTTTTTCCTGGCACCAGCCCTTGAGTCACATGTTTAGCTCCCCTATCTCCCCTTCTGTGACCTTCTGTCCATCTGCCCCCCTCTCCCAGACTGGTAGGATCTCTGAGAAGGAGATGTTGGATGAAATGGATGATAGTTTGTCACCCAGCCTGGTCAGGTGTTCCTTGGTCTCCACAACTGACCGGCTGGTGAGATCATTAGTCCATATGTGTACCAGGATGTCAATGTTTTCACCTGCTTTGTGAACAATTTTAGCAATGTGGTCAGTGTCTCTCCATGCTGATGTACCTGGGAGACATCTGATCATTACCCCTGGCTGGAGATGGGTATCAACTCCCCGAATCATGGAGTTTCCTATGATCAGAAGTTTTTTGGATTTCCTTTTTGCTTTTTTTGTTTTGGTTCCTGATTTGGGTGAGTTTTGTTGTGCTAGCTCCTGTGCTGCAGTGCCCTGCTGTGCAGTGTCCTCTGCCCCTTTGTTTGATTTCGGAGACAGAGGCAGATACCTGTTTGTAGTGTTTATATGGTTTTTGGAGGTAATATGTTGGAAAGCACAGAGTGATGGGGCACCTGATTTGCCCCTCCTAACCACCTGCCAACCTCCTGGTCCAACTACCCTCTGCGATTGAGGTTCTTCTGTTGTGTGTTGGGGAAATGGTGGGTGGTTCTTATAATGTATTTCCTCTTGAATATGAAATTTGAGGCATGCAGTCTCTGCCCATGCTGCCCGGAGCTGAGCCCTAAGATCTCCAATGGCCCAGCATATAAGACAGTGTCCTAAACCCTGTAAGACTGTCCTTCTGAAAAGTGTTCCACAGTACCTGCAGTTAATGATATCCATTCCAGATAAGTTGCTGGGTTTATAACCTGGTCAGAGTAATTAGAAGAAAAAAAATGCAAGTAGTGGTTTGATTTTGTGTTTTGTTTTCGTATAACTTGTTATAACAAGTTAAATTACTAGTGCCCCTGTAAATGAGCTCACCTTGTGGATGCCCCACTGATCTGCCCCTTCCTGCTTAGCCACAGAAAATGTCATAACTGTGGTACCCTATAAAAGGAGTGCAGTGTGGGGTGGTTGGGATGGGGTGGGTGGCTGGGCCCTTCCCCTGCTGAAAAAGAAGAACCATGGATGAAAGAACAAGGAGGTAAGAGCAGAAATAATCAGTCAACAACAAATGCAGTAACCCTGAAAGCTTAACCTAATGTTAGATAAAAATGTAAAACCTGTAGAGCACCACCTGTAATAATTTCAGAGAAGATATACCCTGTAAGAAACACTTTGCTACAGAGGAAAGCAAAGCAGTAACAGAAGATATACCTTGCAAAAGACAATTTGAATCAGAAGATTACATCAGTAATCTGTTAGCACACACCTATAGGCACACCTTGTAATAATGCAGAAGAAGGTATACCAGCAACAACAATTTAAATCAGAGAAAAATAAAGCAATGAAATGTTAACAACAAACAGTAGCAATCCCTGTGAGTACAAAATAAAAATAAAAACATACAGTAAATCTGCTTAGCCAAAAGAAGTCTTAATCCTTTCCCTTTGCTCTGGTAAGGTTCTCTGCTCTGTCCTTTTAAGCAATCTTAGAAGGAAAGAGCTCAGATGAAGCTAGGTGCCTTGGCCAGCAAACTAAGGCTTATAAACATGTTAGACTCTGCCTTTCTTGGTATTATTCCCTTTCAGTTTAGCTTATCAGGAATACTTACTTTATTATATTACTGGGATCAGGCTTAGGTTTGTGCCGATATTTATAACTGGTCCTCCCTAGTCTCCAACCTACATCGATGCCCCAGAGTGTGGTGAGAGAGTCTCTTAGGCAGTTGGCTGGCTCATATCTCCTCACACCCATAAAATGTTTTCTTTGTTATTTAGACTATATAGACTATGACTATCTCTTCTGTCTACAGTTATCACCGAAGCCTATACCTCTCCACATAATCCCAATTTGCATTTGGCTCAGGGCGTAAGGGCTTAAATTGACCTCCCCTTTCTTATTTCCCCCTCAATATTGTATTTATTATGTACTTATTCTGTTGCACTGCAAAGTATACTCAGAGTCACTCTAATGTGGTAATTATCTACTTTTCCATTTATATTTGTTCATTTGCATTCCATCTGGCTCCCTGAATTCCTTTCTCTATGTCTAGGCTGTACTGGCATCTCATATATGGTTCTTTAATTTACTGTTATTTTGAGTTGGTATATCTTGTACTATTACTACTAATGTTTATAAATAAGTTCTGGTGTTTAGCTTTATCCTTATATCTTGTCCTGTTAGGTTAAAATTAAGCAGAGGTTATTACAGTCCCCTGCCTTTCTTGGTATTATTCCCTTTCAGTTTAGCTTATCAGGAATACTTACTTTATTATATTACTGGGATCAGGCTTAGGTTTGGACTGATATTTATAACCAGTCCTCCCTAGTTTCCTCCGTACATCGATGCCCCAGAATGTGGTGAGAGAGTCTCTTAGGCAGTTGGCTGACTCCTATCTCCTCACACCCATAAATGTTTTCTTTGTTATTTAGCTTACTAGTAGTGTTGTTGTTAATGACTTTTCTCCTTCCCCATCTCTATTCTAACGTTAATAAGATATCTGTGCTACTCATGTATCATAGATCTCACTTTTTTTTGGTTTGAATGTTCCTGCCACTCTCTACATATACGTAAGCTCTCTATATTGTAGTCTAATCATCCTCTGCCTCATTTATTTGTCCCTTCACACTCCAGCAATTATTCCCTTTCTTTAACACTAACAATATGAGTGACATACTTTTATATACATGGAATGTGAAGAGACTTAATTATCCTTGTAAGTGGAAGCAAATTCTTTCACATCTCAAAAAACATAAAACACAAATTGCTTTCCTTCAAGAAATAACATTATTAGCAGAGGATGTTCATAGACTTAAAAAAAGATTGGGTTGGTCAGATCTACAAATCATCCTATACCTCAAAAAAAAGAGGAGTTGCTATTCTTATTCATAAGAGCCTCAAATGGTCCCTTGTAAACGACGTTTCTGATACTGACGGCAGATGGGTGATGGTCAAACTGAATACCAGCTCTGGTCCTCTTCTGCTTGTTAATGTCTATGCATCCAACTCCAATTACCCGGAGCTTTTTCATAATTTAGCTCAACAGATTCTATCCTTTAACACTGATAATACACCAGTTATTCTTGGAGGGGATCTTAAATGAGCTTTAGAAGACAGCATTGACAGAAGTAGCCCCACTAGAGAGGCCCACCCTAGAAGTATTAAAGCCCTCTCATTACTAATGCAAGATGTTGGATTAGCTGACGTATGAAGCCTCTTTCACCCCCGTGATCGAGAATTTACTTTTTACTCCTCTCTACATAAGACATACAGTAGAACTGACTACTGGTTAGGCTCTCCTGTTATAATGGAAAAAAATATTGATTCATCCATCTTTCCATCATAATCTCGGACCATTCCCCTGTCAAATTGCAACTTTTGTGGGGCCCATTAGCACCTAAATCTTCTTACTGGCATCTGGACCCTCTCTTTCTCAAGGATCCCAATTTCTTACCCATGATCAAAGCACAAATTCAGGACTTCCTCTTTCACAATATCCCAACTGAATCTTCTATGTCCTCTGTATGGGAAGCACTTAAAGCTACTATTTGAGGGAAAATTATCAGTTATGCTGCACATAGGAAAAGAGTAAGGGAACAACAGCTGGCTGACTTGGAAAAATCTCTTAAGGCTAAAGAGAATTTATACTTTTCTTCTAATAAGCACTGTCTTGATTCTCAACTTCATCTTGAAATTCTTCAACTGAGAGTTCCAAACAGGCCTTGTTTAAATTTAAATATAAGTTTTGGGAACACGGCGATAACAATGGGAAACTCCTCTCTTACCAGCTCAAAGGACAACAAATGAAATGACACATCCTAAGCCTAAAAGATGAACAGGGTACGATTCACTCCAACAACCCCTCTATAAACTGTATCATGAAAACCTTTTATCAAAAACTGTACTGTAACACAAATCCTCTATCTACTTTACAAATTCAACAGTTCCTTAAATTGTTACATATTTCACATCTTTCTACTCTTGAAACAAATTCTTTAGATGAACCCTTTTTGCTTCAGGAAATCCAGAAAGCTTTGTCTTTCTTTTAAATCTGGCAAATCCTCTGGGGGTGACGGATTCCCTGTTGATTTCTATAAAATGTTTCCTGACACCTTATGTCCCCCTTCTTCTTAATGTTTATCAAGAAGCTTCCAATACTGGCAAGCTTCCCCATCTTGCACTGGAGCAATCATAACCCTAATCCCTAAGAAAGAAAAAAACCCTACTCACACCGCAAGTTACAGGCCCATCTCCTTATTAAACACAGATGGGAAGATATTTGCTAAACTACTAACTTCTCGACTTGAATCCTTGATTCCCAAGCTAACTCATTGTTCACAAGCTAGTTTTATTAAACATAGATCTGGTTCTGATCACCTATGTTCTTTATTTAATTTAATTCACAGAGCCAAATCCCTCAAGACACCAGCTGCAGCCATAGCTATTGATCTCGAGAAGACCTTTGAGTCCTTAAACTGGGATTACCTTCATCCAGTTTTATCTTATTTCAGTCTTTCTCATACCATTTGTTCCTGGATCAAACTATTATATAACTGTCCTGTTGTTAAAGTACATACTAACTCCACCCTTTCCTCTTACTTTCATCTAGCAAGGGGAACTAGACAAGGCTGTACCCTGTCACCTTCCCTGTTTATTTTAGTCATGGAACCCCTGACTACTTGTTTATGTCAATCTTCTGGCATTATGGTCATACTTGTGAGCAATTCAAGATATGTTTCTCTCTCCTATGTGGATGACCTCTTAATCTTACTCAAAAACCTGAATGAGGCTGGGCCCCTGTGGGTTGATTTGCTTAATAATTTTACTAAAATTTCTTGCCTTGCTTTGACTTATGGTAAATCACAAACTATGTCCCTTAACAATCACTGTAAAGCCTTTATGATCATACCTCTTGGATTCCATTGGTCACCACAGGGTATAACATATCTAGGAATCAAAATTACTAGTAACTTAGGGAAGATATGGGACATTAACTTTAACCCCTTATTTGATAACAACAAAACAATTCTCTACTGATGGAAGCTTCTTAATCTCTATTTCATGGGGAAAATTGCAGCCATTAAGATGTCCATTTCTCCCAAGATTCCTTACCACTTTGTCAATATTCCTTTAGTCTTACCTTCCTCCTTTTTTGCTAAAATTGATAAATTAATAGATAACTTTATCTGGGATGGGAAACCACCGAGATTTAACCGCAACAAACTTCAATCACATTAGAAAAAAGGGGGATTCAGACTCCCCTGGTTCAAAGGCTACCTCTGAGCTTTCTGAATGGCCCAAACCATTAAATGGTTTCAGAAACCCTCCCTTCACTCACTACTATGGGTTGCAAAGGAATCCACATTGTGCCTGGGAGGAGTTCCCACTTCCTTCATTTTTAATCCCATTTCCTCTAAACTAAAATATCACCCGATTATATCATCCTCTGTTCTTTATTGGAAACTAACCCACAAATCCCTGAAATTCAATTCAACAGCCTGTTTTTATGCCCCCTTATGGGGCAATCCACTGCTCACTCTAGAAGATCACCCAATTTTCTGTCATACATGAAGGAACAAAGGCATTTTTTTTCTCGGAGATATCTTGGACCAGCATTCACTTACTCTTTAATCATTCTCAGACTTTCAGGTCACATGAAAACTTCCTAAACAGGACTTCTGGAAGTTTTTACAAATTAGGGCATCTTATAACTCTCTATCTAGTTTAGTGCATAGGCATACTCTTCTAAACCCATACATCTCGCACTGGACTAATTTATCAGTAAAATTAAATAGCTCCATTTGCAAAGACATTATTGATTATCTACCTGCTCAGTCTATATAGGCCAAAAATAAATGGAGTGCTCTTCTTAACTACAATATTTCAAATGCACAATGGAGTAATTGCTCGCATAATGCACATAATACCTTTAAAGATGGCAGTAGTTCTTTAATACAAAGTAAAATCCTACATCTTTGGTATAGAACCCCTTCTGTGCTTCAATGAATGGGCCAATTAAATAATAATCATTGCTGGTGCTACAATTTGGCCAACGGGGATCTACTTCATATCTTGTGGTCTTGCTCTCCCATTAATAAGCTCTGGCATAAAGTCTGTTTACTTGCCTCCAGAGTAACAGGACAAAAACTACATTTTGACCCCAAGCTATTCCTTCTAGGCATCCTTATCCCCAATAGCTCTCTCTTCTCACATGCACATTTTAGATGGCTAAACATACCTTCCCTTCTGGTCAAACATCTGATTCTTATGAAATGGAAATAAACTCTGGTGCCTCCTTATTCAGATGTTCTTAATAGCCTCTCTCAGTATGCCTCTCTAGACTGATTATCTCATGTGACTCGTAAATGACTCACTGTATATGACAGATGTTGGCAGGATTACTTCAAGTACATGAACCTAGTTCTTCTAGACCCTAATTCTTAGGGATATTTAGCCTTCCTTCTTATTTTGCTCTCAGATTAGGTTTTCTCAAAACTTTTGTGCACAGATTTCTCCTCTTTTTCCCCCTTCTTCCCTGTTTTCTCCCTCTCTCCTTCCCTTCTTCCTTGCTTTTTCTCTCTTCTTTCTTTCCTTGCACACTTTTCTCTTATCTTCACCTCTCCATTACTGAACATTGTTTATATTACCACATTTATCACTTTTTGCAATTTACTGAGTGCCTTGCCATAGCATGTATTTCATACATGATTTCTATTTTTGATCCTATAATACCCTATTGATTGTAACCCTTCTGCTCTCCACTTACATCCCATCTAGGTTTGTGATTTATTATCAATACTTGTATATAAGGCTTCTCCAATATGTTTTCCCTAAATACTGTGTTTTGTTAAGTGATATTTTATACCTTACATGGAGGATAGTCTTCTATTGTATAAGATGTGTGCTTTCTTATATACTTGAATTTCAATAAAAAGATAAAGTGAAAAAAAGAGTCTTAGAGCTCTACAGAGAAAGTTTCTTTGAGTCATGTTTCCTTTTCTATGATTTATTATGCAGTACTTTAGAGATCAGGAGTTGCCACTGGTGTATGCTATCCAGTTTTCTGAGTTTCGTGTTCATTTTTGCTGAACTTTGCAGTTTGATAGTGTATCTATTTAGCTGTAGAGGTGTATTGATATGCAATAGATGATATACTTACTGTAGGTAACAAGTTTTGATGTGTGATTCTTGCATAAAAATGATTTGCATGCGATCTGCTTTTAGCCAATCAGAAGGGATAGTTTCCATGTCCTTGTTACAAATACCTGTGTCTGTGTGTCTATTTATTACATAATATGTATATTTGTGTAACTAAAATGGTCCTCTTCTTAGTTGCTGTGTATGCTAATAATTGTGCTCCTTGAAGTATTCCTGTTCTGCAGCTCTGTTTGCCTCTTGGCCTAAGTAGCATTTTAAAAATTAACATTCTAAATATTTTTTTTCCTTTTTACCTGATTAAATAAACAATTAAAATCAGATTATCAAAACCACTTTGAAACTATTTTTTTCTGTTTTTATTAGAGTACTGTACATTAAGCATCTACTTACAATGTATCTGAGCCACTAGGCACTAGGCCTGTTGCAAGGAAAGGGGGAAGGAGGAAAAGGGGGCATGGGGTGGCCAAAGTGGAGGGGACAGAGTGTGTGGGAAGGTGCCTACACTGGAAGCAAGGTGCATGAATGGGCAGGAGACTGGAGTAGAGGTAAGCCTGAGGGCAGAAAGACATAGAGCAGTGGTTGTATAAGTGGATTCATTCATTAAGGGGATTCAGTGGCAAAGGAGGAAAGTAGTTTTTAAGTTAAGTGGAAGTCATTTTTGTGATCCTGGAATGTAGGCTAGAAGGGCACTCCCCAGGATAAAAAACTGCATCAATCTAGTGCATCTGGGCACAAATGCTTTGGTGGGGGATGAGGTGGAGGTGGTTCAAAGGATGTTCAGGGAATTGGCAGAGGGCTGTAAGGGATTGGTCAGCTCCCTGTCTTTCTCAGAAGTCCTGCCAGTGCATTGTGCTAGCATGGCCAGGTAACTCAGGGTGAAGGATTTTAACCTCTGGCTGAGGCAGTGGTGTGGGGAGAAGGGCTTCTCATGTCTGGGAGACTGGGGGAATACATGGGTGGATGAACACCTGTATGCAAGAGACAGACTACACATAAGTGATGCATGGGCTAGATTAGTAAGAGCGAAACTGCAGGGGTACATTGACGAAAGGCTGGGGTTAGACTGGGGGAGTGCTGCACTTGGGGGGAAAGGATCCTCAGCCTAATGGGGACAACTCAGCCTGCACTCTTCCAACACGAGAGACAAGGGACAGCATAAGACAGAGGTATTATAAGGGTGGGGGGATTGGACAGGAATTCTAGTCAATGCCAGGAGCCTAGGGAATAAAATGGAAGACTTGGAGGCAGTGGTGGGGCTGGATGTTCTGGGGAGCATGACATTTTGCTCCTGACATTTTACTTCATGAAAACACACACCCAACAGTTCACTCCTGTCTGTTTTGCTCCCTCACAACAATGTTCCATGTAAATTCACTCCCACAGTGACATTAACTACTAAACATTCCACTGAGCATTCATTGTCTAGTTTCCCAAAATGTAATTGGAAACTCAGGGGCTCTGTGCCCTGTACCCCTTCGATTCCTTCTCCTGACCCAGGTGTCTCAAAATAGTCAATAATAGGCTCAATTTCTGAAGGAAACACATTCAAGAACTCATGAGTTATGTCCTTAAAATGAGCCACAACCTGGTTGGGAGGATAACATGCAAGCGCGGGCAGATAGCGACATTTGATGGCAAACTCGCTATCCTGTGCATATCGTTGCCCTAGTCCCTCCATCTAAATCTTCCTGTAAATGCACTGGGTGAAGTGGAAGAAACATCCCACCTGTCTTGCATTTGGAAATAGTGTTTTAAATGCTTGCAATGTTGATTTTTTATAATCAGTCATTATGATTTTAGAGTCAAGCCGAGGATTTAGTTATTTAATTGCAGCTGGCATCCTCTCATAGATTTCACTGCATTTACCAGGCAAAAGGGCAAAGATGGCAGGGTGAATGCTACCAAAGTGCTCACGAATGATGACATACATTTGGTGAAACAGCAGTGTGCCACACTCAAGGTACCATCAGCAAACCAATATGGACATTGCTCAAGGAAATCTAAGTTAGCCTCAGTACCAAACATCAAGATTCTGTCTTGTCCAGACCCACTATCATATAAGAGGAAGTTAACTTCAGAGCCAGCACTGGTTTTAAAAGTTGTAGAATAATGTGGGATCGCTAGACTTGTTAAGTCCTGGGGGTTGGGTGGTGCTCCATGCACACGCACACGCTGTATTGTGCGCTTGAGGGTCTTATCCACCATTGTGCCCTGTGCTGCCAATGAAACATCTTCCTTACAGTGCAATAGAACCTGGGCAGTGCTGTCCTGGGTAACAACTGTAAAGACTTTTGCACGATTAAGTGCCTCTACCCTCTCCACTGCTGAAGGGATGGGAGCATGGATGTGCTCACTGAATGTTGTGAAAATAACTGGTACATTGTAACTCTCAGTGTGCACCCTGGCATTGCATGACTTTTCTTTCTTCACTGCTAGCTCGCACTGCCAGACGGACTTGCTGTTAAACCTATGCTTGTGGTGGGTATAAATGTAATTGTTGGAGTCCACACACTTCTTGTTTCTCACTGACTGAATGAACTTGGCCATTTTCAGTACAGACCAAACAGAGGCTTCAGAATGGACACCATTTTATGCTATGATTGGTTAACTGAATACCAGGATTGAATCAATTATGTATGTAAATACAGTACAGGGAATCAGCTATGAGCGGGAGCATAACAGTACAGGAAGTTAATTGTCAGGGGATTAAACTAGTGGGAGTGAAATGACACGGGAGTAAGACGTCGGTAGTGAAAAGTAGGGGAGCAAAAAAGTGTGAGCAAAATGTCATAGACCCAATGACCTGGACCTAATTGCAGTAACAGAAACATGGTGGACAGAGAGCCATAGCAGGGAGGTGGAGCTGCAAGGCTACAATCATTTTAGAAGGGATAGACAGGGTAATAAATGGGGGGGGGGCATAGCACTATATGTGCGGGAGGGGATAATTGCAGTGGAAGATAGAGAGGACAGGGATCCACTGTGATCCTTTGGGTTATGTTTGGGGGTATGGAGGGGAGGCAATAAGGACAGGGGGTGGTATACAGGCCACCTCATCAGGGTGAGGACATGGACTGGGAATTGGCTTGGGAGATGCAGGAAAATGCCAGAAGAGGGGAAATCCTAGTGGTGGGAGACCTGAACCTACCAGATGTAGACTGGCAAATTCCATCAGCCACAATGGAAAAGAGCTGGGGCTTATTGGAATCCCTGCAGGATGCGCACCTAAGCCAGCTAGTTAAAGAACCTACTATGGGGAAGGCTACACTAGATGCCATTTTAACAAATGGGGACAGAGTAGGGGAGGTTGAAGTTGGGGAAAACGTGGGAGACAGTGATCACCGGATGGTCAGGTTCTCCATCCAGGCAGGGGCAGAATTGGGCAGGTCATCCACCAGGGTGCTTGACCTCATGAGGGCAAATTTTGAGAAAATAAGGGGCCCCTTAAAGAGGGAGCTTGCAGGGATCCAAGAGCTGGAGGAGGTAGAGCAGCTGCAGGAAGTAATTAAGGGTCGAATTCTCAAGGCCATGGAGCAATGCATCTGGAAAATCAGCAAATGTAAAAGGGCAAGAAAACCACTGTGGTTCTCATCAGGGATTAGGGAGTGTGTCAAGGAGAAGAGAAAGGCCTTTAAGGGCTACAAAAGGTCACAAGGGATAGTGGAAAGGAGTGTCTATAAGGATAAACTCAGGGAAGCAGGAAGAACAATTAGGAAAGCAAAGGCAAGCACGGAGGAGAAAATAGCTAGGGAGGTGAGAAGGGGTGATGAAAGATTTTATAGGTATGGGAGTGATAAGGTGAAAAACAGGCAGGGTATTCCAAGACTTAGAGCAGAGGGGATAAAATAGTTGTTGGAGAATGCAACCCTCCTAAATGAATATTTCGCATCCGTTTTCACGTCAGAGATGGAAGGGAAAGGGCCTGCATTGAACAGAAAGGGGAGGGAGGGCAAGGAGGCAGACACAAGTCCATTCACAGTGGAGAGGGTGTCAGAGGAGATGGGAAAACCAAAAACAGACAAGGCTATGGGACCTGACTGGATACACCCAAGGGTGCTCCGGGAGCTAAGGATGGATCTGGCAGGACCTGTGACTAAGCTGTTTAATCTATCCTTGGAATTGGGAAGGGTCCTGGGAGACTGGAAGAAGGCAGTGATGGTACAGCTGTACAAGGGAGGGAAACAGGAGGAGCCTGGCAACTACCGCCCAGTCAGTCTCTCCTCAATTGTAGGCAAGCTGATGGAGATCTCATAAAATGAAAGGCTGGTAGGGTACTTAAAGCAGGAGGGTCTGACTGATGATAACCAACATGGGTTTACAGGTGCAGGTCTTGTCAGACCAACCTGATTGAATTCTTTGAGGGGGTTATGGAGATATACGATTGGGGGGGATGGTGGATGTGGCCTTTCTGGATTTCAGGAAGGTGTTTGACTCCGTCCCACATAGACCGTTGGTAAGCAAGTTGAATAGTCTGGGTGTGGATGCTAGGCTTACAAAGTGGGTGGAGAATTGGCTGGGTGGGAGGACCCAGAGAGTGGTGGTCAATGGAAAGCACTCCAGGGAACTAGGGGTGATGAGCAAGATGCCACAAGGGTTGATGTTGGGGCCAATACTATTTAATGTGTACTTGGGGGACTTAGCAGGGAGTCTAAATGGAAAGGCGTGTTTGTTCACAGACGACACAAAGATATATAATAGGATGGATGTTCTGGGGGTGGGGAGGGATGAAGCAGGATCTAGCCAAGCTGGAGGAGTGGGAAGAGAAGTATCAATTGCAATTCAATGCAAAAAAGTGCAAAATAATGCACATAGGATGGAATAACCCAAGAGTCATTTACTGCTTCAGTCAAAAAATCTTTATTTTATTTTCAGTCAAAATTTTTATTTAACCAGGCGATCACCGTTGACCATAACTCATTTTTGAGGTGGACCTGGGATATACAGGATACAAACAGGTCAGAAGGTACACTGAATAATACACAATGCAGAAAATAAATGCGACACTAGAAAAATATGAACTGGTATTAACAACCAAAAGCATGTACAGAAAAGACAGTTGGAATTTGGGTCAGGGAAATAAACTGGTGACACATCAAGCAAAGTATATACACATATCAACATATAAAATAATATAGCAGTCAATGAGTACAGCAGAATAAGTGCTCAGTAAACACTAAAGTAAAGATCCAGGGTAAGGATGAGGGTTAATAGGCTATTCCGGAGGTATTTCAGAGGAGGTAACAACAACAGAGTAAAAGGAAGGGTCTAGAATGGGGACATAGTGGAATTGAATGGAGAGAAGAAAAGGAATAAAAACACGAAGATGATAATGGACTGCAGCAATAGCAAGAAAACTAAGTCCAGCTGACAAGAGGGTTCTGGAGGAGAAGAGAGACAGGGGGTACTAAGAAACAAGCCAGAGATGACAGAAGAGGCAAAAGCAAGGGCATGGGAAGGGGAAGGCAGAGGAGGGGGCCCAAAATTATAAATATCAAACACAGTGTAACTGTAGAGGCAAGGCTCAAGCTAGGCTAGAGTTATGGGATTAACGGCATCAAGTGAAACAGGTGCATGGCTCTTTATTATGACTTAAGTAAAGGGATATGAAGTTAGAAAGGGAGATAGGATGGGTTAATTTCAAGGTTTTTTTGCAGCTTATTCCACATCTGAGGTAGTACATAGCATAATGCTGCTCTGCCAAAATGTGATTTTGGCTTATATACGTACAGAGCAATGAAGGAAATGCTTGGTGGTGGTGATCATTGCAGGTCATAGAACAGGAAAAGGACCTGGGGATTTGGATCCTGGATACATTAAACTCTAGGGAGTCGGTGTGAATGAGCAACTGAGAAAGAGTGTTGGCATGCATTGGGAGAGGCTTCACTAGTAGGAAGAGGGAGCTGATCATGCCATTATATAAAACACTGGTCAGACCATAGCTGGAGTATGGAGTTCAATTCTGGAGGTCCCATTTGCAAGGGGACAAGGATAGGCTGGAAAGGGTAAAGAGAAGGGCAACCAAGATGATCCAGGGGATGCAGGGGAGACCATATGGGGAGAGGCTGGAAGAGCTTGGTCTTTATATGCTGGAAATGAGATGGGAGAGGAGGGACATGGTGGAAACCTTCAAGTACATGAAGGGAATACATAAGGTTAAGGGGGATAGCATCTTCAGACTGAGCAAAAACAGAACCACCAGAGGGCATGCATATAAGCTGGAGGGGGCAGATTTAAGGGGGACGTGAGGGGGCGTTATTTCTTACAGAGGTTGTGCAGCCATGGAACAGGTTGCTGGAGTGGGTGGTGGAGGTAGATACAGTGGAGAAATGCAAAAGAACATGGGATTTTACATGGGACTAGGAAAGGGAGGGGAGAGAGGGCAGAGGGGTGGGAGGTAAAAGGGAGGTGGGGGCTGTCTCAGGCTGACTCGATGGGCCGAATGGTCTTTTTCTGCCCGCATGATTCTATGATTCTATGATATTACATCACCCATGAATACAGGAGATGAAACAGAGGCTAACACATCAAGAAACTGATGAACTTTAAAACTTCAATAAGCCTTGTTGAGCTGTCTGTGAGCTATGCATTATTATAGTATGTGATACCTTAAAGGTAACTTTTTTTTTATTCTTTTGGTAACCGGGTACGGCTCACTAGGCACAACTGGCAGTTTTCAAGGGGTAGAACATCAATACGGTGAAGAAATATCAGTGATGGCAAATCAGTGAGAGTCAATATGGTAACCAGAATGTACGGCAACCGCAGTTACAGAGACATTTGCTTTCCCTCCTTCCCGCGGTGCTATGTCCTCAGAGTTAGATATATAAGTAAGGGGGTGCAGGGGGAAAATCTCCCCCAACAGAAAGCAAATGTCACCATAACTGCATTTGCTGTTCATCCCGGTCGCCGTATTGACACTCGCTGATTGTTGTCACCATAATTGTACTTGCCGATATTTCTTCACCCTATTGACATGGAGTCTTTATAGGGGTGACCTGGGAGCACTGGAGTGATTAAATGACTTACTCAGAGTCACATAGTATGCAAGTAGAGCTAGTGGGAATCAAACCCAGTTCTGGATGTACCAAGCTCATTCACAGCTCATTACTCAAACCACTAGTCTATACTGCCAGCTCCATAGAATATCTAACATATATGTTTAACAATTAGCTACAAATCACTGGTGGCAAGTGCAATACACCCTGCTGGATGTGAACCTTTGTAAATGTCCTACTCTGTAACTAAATTTGACTTTAGCAATAACTTGCAATCAAATAAAAAAGACTGTCTGCCTATGAGTCACAGTAACTATTGTATATGTCCTTTATAAAGACAGGCCTTATATTCTCCCTTTCAGAATGTTTTGTCTTTTTTCCTTCTTTGCTACTTTAATCATCTTGTCATTACATCTTGCTTGGAGTGACAAAACTTTTTTTTCCTGACATTTTTTCCTACAGAGTGCAGTAATAAATGAAGTTTGCTGAAACTCTCTTTAATACAATCCAACATGTGTACTCCAATAGAAAAATCAATGGAACAGAAGCACAGCACCATATGAAAGAGACAAAAGTTTGCAAACTAATACTAATTCCAGCTTCCAAGGTTAAAAAAATAAAATTGCAAGAATGTGAAAAAAAGAGTTGCAATAATATTAACTGGAGCCATAGAACTTAAAGTTTGAATTCATCTCAATCTCATAGGTAAGCAGCAAATTCCTGAACAAAACCAATAGGCCAAATTCTCCTGAAAGGGGTTGAGTATATATATATACATATATATATATTTTTTTAATTTTAGTCTTTGGTAACTCAGTAAGGCCCAATAGGCACAAGTGCCTGATTTCAGGGGCGACCTGGGAGCACTGGGCAGTTAAGTGACTTGCTCAGAGTCACACAGTGTGCAAGTGGAGGTTTTGAGAATCAAACTCAGGTCCGGTCTGCTGGATGTATCAAGCTCATTCATGCCTCATTCCTTTACCCTCTAGGCTATACTGCCAGCCAAATATATCATATATACTGAAACCTGTTCCAACCTACGCTTCTTAAAACATGTTTGATTCTCTTTACTTTGGTTGATTTGCTTTGGTATTATAAGATTATTAGATAATCACTCTAACATATGTATTATGTGTACCACTAATTAACTGTGTATAAATTAATGATGTCTTCCCATTAGTGCCACCTCCTGATGAAGACTCGTTAAGAATCGAAGCACTGGGAATACATTAGCTAGACTGTGCTGCCTTAGTGTATTTATTTCTGCACTGTTATTTCATTGTTACAAAGTTTAGTAAATAATTTTTGCAGAGTATACTTTCATGTGCTGCTTTTCTTTTGTTAGTGCATATGTATTGGGCTGGCCACGTAGTTGTTAGCGTGCACTGACCCCCAGAAGCTGTATCGCAAAATGCCGTTTGGTTTTCACATCACCACTAAGCTGGCATCTCTGTTGTCCTCCACAGTTTTACCCTTCATGGCAGGGTTCCAATGAGAGGGCCACCCTGAGCATTCTGGATGCACAATGGAGGCTGGTGTCTGTGATGTGGGTCTCGAGTGTGCCAACCATACTATAGATGGCAACTGTTTTTTTTTTCATATAGCTTCTCCCCCCTTCCCTGAGATGTACACAGACTTCCTGATGGCCTCACACATTCACAACATCCTTGTAGCAAGAGCAGATCCCTGGTGCAGCCTCAAGGGTCACTGTGCTAGTGGAACCTGCCATCAGCCCTCTCTGGTTGAGACACAGTTGTGTAGCAGCTACCCCAATATGGCCTGCCTCCTGGCACAGCACCACAAGTCCTGAACCTCAATCCCTAGAGTGGCAGCATGACATGCTGCTGATGGGCCATTACAAGCCATTCATTTTGCCAATTTCTAGAACATCACATTCACTCTAGGAATAATCTTTTTATATGAATGAATACCTTGGCTTCATTTTTATCAGTACGCAGCCCATCATACTGTAAAATGAAAGTCAAGATAATGAGAGCATAACATGCATAGCAAAAGTATCTAATCAAATAAATGGAAGTTTTTCCAAAGAAACACACAATTCTTGTACCTCAAATAAAAATATCTGGGGCAGAAGTAGGTTCACAACAATGATATGCAGTTCTCAAAATGTATATAGAGATATTTGAATATATTCACCATGCAGGTTTACATTTTTAAAGTGCTTTCTTATTTACACATTCCTGGCCACCACTATATACAATATGCCATAAAGGAAGTGACATTTCATGGTTTAGGCCCCTCTCTTTCAAGACTAGTGGTCCTGTTTTGTGCATTTTCTTATAAATTGTTTAGCATGTGCAGCTATATATGTGAATGCTAACAGGCCAGTCGACATTCACATATCGCATGCCTAAACTATGGAACTCACTCCCCCAGGTTATTCGGCATACCCCTCCCAGGTCAAAACCTCAACTCCCTTTTCAAAGCACTTTTCTCCTCCATCTGCACATGTACCCATGTTAGCTCTAGCCTCTATCAATAGGCATTATATAGAGGATAATGGCTGGGGATCAGGTGATAACCACGTTGTAATCACCTCGAGTGGTTGCTAGGGCAACATGGTAAACCTCGAGAGCTTGGCTCGAGAGGTTCTGCACCCTAGCAACCACGAGAGGTGATTAGCGTGGTTGTCACCTGATCCCCAGCCATCATCTTTATAGTGTATGGTCAAAACACCGCTTGCATTCTATGTGAGAATTATGGAACTCTGGTGCATTCTTTTTGTTATGCCATTGTTTGGAAGTTCCGAAGTGTGGTTAACAACTTTTAAAATTCTAAACAGTGCATAACAAAGCTGTGTGACTGCTGATTATGGTGGTTAATAGGCACTTACCATACATTATATGTAAATTGTTGTATATATATATATATATATATATATGTATTATGTAACTGTTACTACATTCTATTACAGTGTATATTAGAGTGTTGTTCTGTATAGAATTCCATCCCTTTCAAAATGCTGTTGTACCACAGTTCCAAAGGTCATGGAATGTAATTCTACCCTACTGTGGTAGAATAGCATTCTATAACCTCTAGAGACTGCATGAGTCAGTTTCATTTTGAAAGCAAAATAACTCATGCACACATATTTAACACAGTACTATACACTATAAAAAATACAGGATGAGCAACTCTCTGCACAACCAGTGTGTTCTGCCACACCTCAGGTTTCTGATTCCCATGGACCTCTCAGGCTTCACTCTTGAGGTCAGAGAGAATTGGAATCCCTCTGTGGCAGAACACACTGGTTGTACATAGTTGCCCATCCAGTATTCTGTATGTCATTTGCCCCATTCAACTGCCTGCTTTACTGCACTTAATAAATGCATGATGTTGCTGTAAAGTATGGACACTGTCCAATATATATGCACTCCTTTCCCCCAAGCCCCCCAGGATGCATCTGGAATCGAGCAAAAGTCTGCTCAGCATGCCTTCCTGGTAAAACCTTTAAATAAATAAACACTATCTGTGCTGCAATATATTGCCTTAGCTGTTTTGTATGACTGGGTCACCTTTGATGAAAGGCACTAGTTATGGTCATACTATGGTCCTTTCTGTAGAAGTAGGAGAAGAGACCCATCAAGACCACCATCCCACTGCTCCATGGTAATACTGTACATATGAATCCCATGACTCATGCTGTATGTTTGTTGAGCTCCTTCTTAAAGGATTGTTTAGTTTTAAAATTAACCACTGTTTCTGGTAAAGAATTCCAAATATTTGTCACCCATTTTGTGTAGAAAAATTTACTTTTATCAGATTTAATCAGATTTAAAGTTAGTTTTTTAACATACTTGTTATGGCCTTGTAATATTTTATTGAAAGTAGAGTATTCAAGATTCAGGGAGGACATAAGGTCACTTGTAGGGGGGATTTAAAAAAAGCTACATCTGTTTTTCAGATGCAGCTACCGAAATCTGTTTCAGGAAGTAGACCACAAAAAAGTAGCTGAATCCTGGGACAGAATTCGACAGTAGCATCCAAAAAAAAAAAAAGACAAGACTCCCACAGTTTCAACAGAAATTGTTGTGAACTGTGGGGAATTGTTGCAAATGTGTTGGGATGTTCATGAATACACCACAAGCATACCTGATGCATTTGTCTGGATGCAGCAAAATACCGATGGGAGTGATGCATCCAAGGTTATGAAAATCCCACCCGCTGTCTCTGGACATATCATAAAGTAAAAGATCCCCTTGATCATTCTTCTTTCCTAACTGTGTTAGTGTGACATGTGAGATCTTTCTTTGTATGTTAAGATTTCAATTCCCCAAACAGAGTTGTTGACTTTCTTCTGAACTCTTTCAAGTATATCTATATCACATTTAAGATGTGGAGCCCAGAATTGCAAAGACTTGTCAAGATGTGGCCTGGCATATACAGTAATCTGTAGATTCATTTCCATATGTTTTTATTTCTTTTAGTGACTCTGGCCTGGATATTCAAAAGGGTTGCGCCATGCGCAAAAGGGTTGCGCATGCGCAAGTCCAAAATGCGCCATTCTGCGATATTCAGCAGGAGGCAGTTACGCCACTGGCATCAGGTTGCGCAAGACAGCAATGCAAATGAATGCATGCTCAACAGGAGGGGGAGGATCCATGCATAACCTGCGCAACCCGATATTCAGTCGGGTTGTGCAGGTTGTGCATGTAACCCCAACCTGCGCCTGCACAACCTTGAACCCAGAAAAAAGGCTTAAGTTGAGGGCCACCCACAGGTGAGCAGCTGCATGCAGAGGCGCAGCAACGCAGCTACCACCCTGGCTGGCCCCAACTCTTTCCCTGTACCCCCACAGCCCGATCGCGGGCATAGTGTAGCTCGACTCCTCCCCCACCCACATCTCCCACAGCCTGATCGCGGGCAGTACAGGTACATGTAACACCCCCATATCCGAAGCCCGATCGCGGGCATAACATGTATAGACCCCCAGTGCCCGTCCTTGAGGGCAGATGTAACCCCCAACCCAAATATCTCCCTGGTGGTCCAGTGGACCGTAAACCCGATCGCGAGGCAGAATCATCTAGAAACCCCCAAACATCTCCCTGGTGTCTAGGTGTCCCCCCACCTCGACCCCTCCACCCGCTCCCCGCGGCCCGGTGCGACCAGCATCACCGCCTGCCGCCCGCGCCCACCGACTGACTGTCTGGTAGGGCTGCCGCCCGATGGTGCAGAGCTACAGCCAATGGGCTTGCAGCCTCATCGGTCCCCAACAGCTGCTGCCTGGCAGGGTGGCCAGGCGCCAGAGTCCTCGGGATCGGCGCACCTACATGCAAATGGCATGCAAATGGGGCCATAAATAGATGCAAATGGCCCCCCTGCCTTGCATAAATTATGGCCCCATTTGCATGTCACCTTTTGAATATCGGAAATTTGCGCGTATGGCGCAATGGTACTAGCGCCCACGGAGAGTTTAATGCTCATCTCTGGCAACTTGTGGTGGCGCAGTTCCACTGCGCATCGCGCCAGAGTGCTGGTCAGCTGGGGAGTGATATTCAGGAGGCGCATCAGCGCAACTCCTTGAATATCACCCCAGCCACACCCCTGCGCAACTATTTTGAGCAGCGCAAGGGCTTGCGCCTCAGAATGGCGCAGTTTGAATATCCAGGCCTCTGTACCTAATGTTTTACATAATTGTATTTGCCTTTGATACAACCATTTTGTATTGTTTAGAATGCCTCAAATCTTTATCAACAGGCAAAGCCCTACTCTGAATAAGTACATAAAAATAAACATTTCTTCATACAGTTTTGTTTGTGAATAATCTTCTGTGTGTAATGTTTATCACTTGGCTGCCACCATCATGTAAAATTATTGCATCCATAGTGAATTTTTATATTTCTGGACAGTGGTAGCCAAGAGACTATACTCACACAGAGAAGATTATTTTCATTTATACCCTATGCAAATGAAAGTACAAAATCAATGTCAGAAACAATCAGTCCACTTCCCCCCCCCAGTAAGATAGAGTTGATCCTTCCTTGGTTCCTCTCCCCCTTGAAGCTCTCCCTCTGTGCATAGTGACTCATATATTACCAACACCTGCAGGTTCCACCCTCTTGACCATCCTAGGTCACCCCCTCCTGCCCTGGACTGGTGGCTGCACTTGGATGCGATGGGTTTAAGTCCCTGGTCTGCTGCACGCTGTTCATCCTCAAGCCTTGTGCTCTGTCCTCTAAGTTACACCACCAACAACTCTTCAGGCTATGATATCAGTAAAATCTCATTCATTCTCTCCTTCTTGCTCCTGCTATACTGACATCCAATGGAGTTACACTGCACTACCCTAGTGCTTCCAAGGCTTACTGTCACCACAAACAGTATAATTTCCTCTGCACACCCTAAAGTGAACTAGCTGTCTCAATTCTTTAATGCTTCTGGGGCACTGGATAATAGGCTAATGCTACTGTACTCATTCTTTAGCCCAGTCAGACCCCCATCAGGAATGCATATGCCTATTCTACTCATCTTCTACAGCTTTTTTCTACTTTCCTCCCCCATCCTAAACTCTAACTGCATTTACCCTGCCCCTCCTGCTCCAAATGCCACTACCATCCCTTCTCTCCTTCTCCTGCCATCCCCCATTCCCCCAAGGAACTCACTCTCTACTACCCCCCTTGGTCAATGCCAGCATTGTACCCTCTCAGTTAGAA
Organism: Neoceratodus forsteri; assembly: GCA_016271365.2. Lineage (NCBI taxonomy): Eukaryota > Metazoa > Chordata > Ceratodontiformes > Ceratodontidae > Neoceratodus > Neoceratodus forsteri. The sequence continues at coordinate 353,122,111 of CM028130.1, read as the reverse complement.
ACACACAAATCCTTACTTTGTGCCATTAGAACCACACCCAAGTCCATCCTTCTCATCAGAAGGTGCAAACTCCCAGCCACAAACTCCTTCCTTCTCCTTATTCTACTCCTTGCTGGTGACATTGAATCGAACCCCAGCCCAAAAATCGCAACCCAACAGCTAAACTCCCATAAGGTCATATGTATTGCACACATGAATATCAGGAGTCTCCAACCAAGCTTAATCTAGTCAACTGCTGGCTGACTTAACACCCCCCAGACATTCTCTGCCTAACTAAAACCTGGCGATCTGCTAGGATCCACAGAGCAAAGAGCACAATAAAGAAACAGCACTCTATCAAAGTAAATAATCAGAGATTTTACTGTTCAAAAAGAGTGCCCTAAATAATTACAGATAGTAGGAAAACTGAGTAGTAGCTAACCCCTAGTGCCTCGACACCAAGAGTCTTCAAGGGGGACTGCTAGGACCCTGGACTCCTCACTAATGATCCCTGATTACACACTGTTCTGGCAAGACCATGGTAAAAAAGGTGGAGGGGTTGTGATCTATGTAAAGCAACCCTTCACCTGCTCAGTGACCAGTAAAGAAATCTATCATGGTTCCCACAGACTCCTGCTAATAGAAATCACCCTGCTCTCCACCCTCCCAATTTTTCTTGGGGTGATCTGTGCTTCCCCCTGCCTAGCCCACGACTCACTTCATGCCTCGCTGCCCTACCCCAACTCACATCAAAAGGTGAGCTAATATTACCGGGAGACTACAACCTTGCCTGGTTAGCCCCTTCCCCAAAACCTATACTTCCCAAAATCGAGTCTGTCAACCTCACCCAGCTAATTGCTGAACCCACCCATTACAACCCACATTCCTCAAATCACTCACTAATTTACTGGGTCCTCTCCTCCTATTCACACAGAATAGCCTCTGCCAGCATACTTGCCAATGCATTTAGTGACCACTGCATCACTTATTTCATCAAGAGGATCCAGCTACTTAAATCTGCTCCCAAGTTCATAAATAACTGCCCTTTAAATTAGCTTGACAGCTTCACTCTCCTGCTTGACCTAAGAGACACTGACTGGTCACAGGTCTATGCAGCCGTAGACATTGACACAGCCCTCTTTCAGTCCTTGCACATCTTCACTAAGGTGTGGGACTCCCATGCCCCCAAATAAAATCTAGGGTAAGGAGGCACCACCATCCATAGGTCTCTGCCCCATTTATTGCCCAGTTGAAAGCCTGGAACAGGGCTTGGACTCATTTCAAATCTGTTAAGACCCCACAAGCCAGGCAAGTCTATAACACCCACAGGAATGCCTGCACCAAGGCCATAATATGTACAAAAGTGGAATACTTTAGACTGCATCTGAATAATGCACACCCTTGGTCCTTCTGGAAGGTAGTACACTCCTTGCTGGATCCCCCCACTCAATCCAACATACCTTCCCTGAAGAAAGAGACCCAAATTATAGCAGACACCACCAACATTGCTGGCACACTAAACAAATTCTTCACCTCTTGTGTCCTCCCTGACCATCTCTTTCCCCCCACCCAAAAACTACTTCCAACTCATGTAGCAACACTATCCAGTTTGCACCCATCTCTCCACAGGAAGTTCTGGATGCTAGTCACTCCCTAAACATCACCAAGTCCAGTCCATATAGGTTCCACCCTGAACTTCTATTCCTATCTGCCCCAGAAATAGTGTCACTTCTTACCCACCTTCTAAATCTGTCCTTCTCCTCTGGAATTGTCCCACAAGCCTGGAAATTGGCTAGTGTAATCCCCCTACACAAAGACAGTGACCCCTTGGTGCCTGAAAACTACAGACCGATCTCCTTCTTACCAGTCCTTGCCAAAATTTAAGAAACTCTTGTCCTGGCCAAACTATCAGAGTTCCTTATGTAAACCAGTTTATTCTCCCCTTTCCAGTCAATCTTCAGAAATCACCACTCCATGGTCTCCTCCCTGTTGCGAGAACTGAGCACATTCACTCTGCCTCTGACAAAATCTATCTTAACGTAGCAGTTTTCATCAACCTGGCTAAGGCCTTTGATTCAGTGTCTCACCCCCACCTCCTTATCAAACTTGAGGAAGCAGGCCTAGCCCCCCCCACAGTCAAGTGGTTCAACTCCTACTCAAGCAATGGATTCCAGTCTGTTAAAGTAGGTAACTTCTCCTGATCCTCTTTCCCTATCCTTGCTGGTGTACTCCCAAGGATACATCCTCAACCCTATCCTTTTCTTGATATTTATTAATGACCTACCCTCTGTATGTTCCAGCTCCTATATATATATATATATATATATATATATGGATGACACCATACTCTTCTCCTCAGGGCCAGTCTTAAATGACATTCAATCTCACCTTCAAAGGGATTTCTGCAATATGCAGACCAATATGCACACAAAGCACATTTTCTTGAACTGGAAGGACATTACTTCTTTATTCAGCTGTGAGTTGTGTGAGAAATTCTATATCGCACTTGATATCTGCAACAAACGTGCATTTTTGCTTAATTCTGTGGGAGGTGAAACTAACTACCCTTGGTAATTGCTTTTTATTCACATATTTATTTAGTGTTTAACCAAGAAGGGGCTTGCAAACGGTGTTTATCTTGTTAGTAACTTCAGAAGGATTTAAATACTGCATTTGGGTAGATCCTTGGAGGTAGCTAGATTGTCTACTAGGATTTTCTGACAGTTAAACTATTTTTAAATAAATTACAGATGGCTGAGGAGTTGAAAAAGAAGCTTTCAAACTCTGCTTATCTTGGAAGTAACTTCATAAGTGTTTGAATACTGCATTTTGGTTGTCCCTTGGGGGTAGCTGGATTGACAACTAGGATTTTGGAACAGAAACTATTATTAAATAGTTTACTGGTGCGTAGGAGTTTGTGATAGTTAAACTATTTTTAAATAAGTTACTGTGGTTAAGGAGTTGTCATAGAAAAACCTGCAGTGTGAAACAGGAAAAGACAGTCTTTCAAGCAACAGAGGAGGTGGATCTGGTTTACGTTTGTTTGTTACAATTCTTAACATTTTCAGTGCAGGAAGAGTTTAAAGCACAGCTGACTTATTTTGGGGCTGACAGCTTTCAGAGCACAAACCACCAGGACTGTTTTGGGGCTGGGGAGGTTTACCTGTCTCTGACTTGGATGTGTGGATTTTTCTCTGTTTGATTAGCAGGGTATTTTCTCTGTCAAATTGTTGTGTAGGGCATCTTGCTGACAAGAAGGCACTCATCGCAGCAGTGGGTCAGAGCTTTTAGCTGATTGTTTTGTGAGGGCACAGTTTAGGCCCAACCCTTCCCACCCCTCAACCCACCCACCCTGGAAATAGTTTCTTTATACCTGGGTTTCTGACATCATTTCCTCAAGAGTGCAAGGTGTATATCACTGTCATATCCTCTCTAGCACACTGCACTGACAATATAAGCATACACATTGTATAATATATATATATATATTTCTATATTACAAACCAGTCACACACACACACACACACACACACACACACACACACACACACACACACATAGAAATGGGGGAGTAGTGCAATGTAATGGCTGTGAGGCAGCAGTCTTCTGGGAGTCTTTCTGGAGGCTGAGATGCTGCCCTATTTGCAGACAACTCTCTGCCCTGAGGGAGGAAGTTGCCCATCTTCAGGCCACACTGGACAGTAGTAGGGGACCTTCCCCAGGCCACACTGGATGGTGGAAGGAACCTCCCCATCCAGGGAGCACCCAGCGACCACCACTACCGCAGGAGATTGCAAGAAAGCACAGCAGTTGGACCACAGTGGGCTCAGGGAGGGTGAGGATGGTGGAACAGAGGCACAGCCAGTCAGTTGTTCCACAACACAATCCATACACTCATTCTGGGGAGCATAGCTCCCCCATGGATGCACCCCAAGAAGAGACTAAGGAGGCTGAGGACAACTGTCACAAGGAGGCCCACAGGAAGAAGCAGAGGACACCACAAGGAAAGGCAGCTCCAGGTGGGGGACTCAATTATTAGGGGGATAGAACTGGGGAGAGCAGGGAAAACTGAAGTAAGGTGCCTGCCTGGTGCCATGGCTTGGAGAGACAGGAAGCACATCCTCAGGATCATGAGAACAGCTGCACGGGAGTCTGAGCTGGATGTCATTGTCCACCTAGGGACAAATGACTTGGCCAATCATGAGATTAGAGCAGTGCAGAAGGACTTTGTAGAATTGGGGTGGGGCCTAAGACAAGTAGCACACACAGTATCCTTCTCTGTGGTGCTGCCTGTCAATGGCATGAGTGAGGCGAGGATACTTTGCACCATGTAGTTTAATGAATGGTTGAAAAAATGGTGTGGAGCACAGGGGTTTGGCTTCATTGGGGACTGGGGTTCCACCTGGAGAGACACCAGCCTATACTGGCAGGATGGTCTGCATCTGTCCAGGAAGCAAATGATTTTCTACAGTTCTGTCCAGGAAGGGAACAAGTCTTTTGAGCAATCGGTTTAAATGCTTCATTGGCAAGCTTTTAAACTAGTCAAGGGGGGAGGCACTGATAAGCAGCAGGAAAATCCCAGCCTCTCCCTACAAAACAGGGTACTAAATGAGAAAAAGACCGAGGAAGACAGGTCAGTGGGGGATGCTGCAAAAGAAGGTAAAGCCATCACAAAATGGAGAGCAATGAGTACCAATGCCCATAGTCTGAGTAACAAGCTTCCTGAATTAGTGGCCTTGATGGAGGAGGAACATCTGGAGATCGTGGCAGTCACAGAAACATGGTACACACAAAACCATGACTGGGACATAAACATACCAGGATACACTATCTACAGGAGGGACAGGGAGGGTAAAAGAGGAGGAGGAAGAGGAGGAGGAGGAGTAGCTCTTTACATAAGGGAAGGAATCAAAGCAACAGAACAAAAGGGAAAACAGGGAGGAGAAGAAGCACTGTGGGTAAAATGGAGACTGGCAATGGCACCACAATCCGCGCAGGGGTTGTATACAGACCCCCTTTTCAGGGGGAGGAAATGGACAAGGAAATGATAGAAAGAATACTTAGAATGGCAGGAAAGGGGAGATATTGCTGATGGGTGATCTGAATATGCCAGATGTTAACTGGAGTGCAGTTGCAGCAGCCACTTCAAAGAGTGGGATTATTCTAGATGCCCTACAAGGGGCATGCCTTAGACAACTAGTATTGGAGCCCACTCAAGAGGGAGCAATCTTAGACCTGGTTCTCTCAAATGGAGATGAAGAGAGGATCACAGATGTAGAAGTGGGTAGCCATCTGGGAACTAGCAACCATCGAACAGTATGGTTCACAATAAACACAGCAACAGTGTCAAGCCATACAAAGGCAAAAGTACTGGACTTTAGGAGGGTTGACTTTGCCAAAATGGGTGAGTGCCTAAGGAATGCACTAGCAAATGGGCAGGAAGGAGGGGTGGAAGAACACTGGGGAATAATAAAAAATGCCATCACAGAGGTAACAAGCCTTTGTGTAAGCAAATTAACAAAAACGAAACAATGTAAAAACCACTATGGTTCTCAAAGGAAGTGGCAGTGAAGGTTCAAGAGAAAAGAAAGCATTCAGGAAGTACAAGGAATCACAGAAGGAGCAGGACAGAGAACTGTATCAGTTAAAGCAAAGGAAGCTGGGAAGGCAGTCAGAACAGCAAAGGCCCAAACCAAGGAAAAGATGGCCAACTCAGTTAAGAAGGGGATAAACCTTTATAGGTACATCAAGGAGTGAAGGAAGACCAAGGGAGGGCTAGTGAGACTTAATAAAGAGGAGGAGGGGTGGGCAGAGGGTGACTGTGAAAGGCAGAGATACTAAACAAATATCTTTGCTCAGTATTTACAAAGGAAGTGGGGAAGGTACCTAAAACAAACAGTAGAAACACTCTGGATACAGAAGTTGATACCAACCCATTTACAGAAGAAAGGGTTCTGAAAGAACTCTTAAAACTGAAGGTGGACAAAGCAATGGGGCCTGATGGAATTCATCCCAGAATTCTAAAAGAACTAAGGGTAGAAGTAGTGATGCCACTGACTACCCTCTTTAACAAATCATGGGAGGATGGGGTGGTACCCGAGGACTGGAGAAGGGCAGATGTGATTCCCCTTCACAAAAGTGGTAGCAAGGCAGAAGCAGAAAACTACAGACCTGTTAGTTTAACCTCAGTGGTAGGGAAAATGATGGAATCACTTCTGAAGGAAATAATTGTTGAGTATCTAGCGGTCAGAGGGGCTCAGGACCCAAGGCAGCATGGATTCACAATGGGGAGGTCATGCCAGACAAATCTGATAGATTTCTTTGACTGGGTGACCAAAGTAGTAGATCAGGGAGGGGCTGTGGACATGGCCTACCTAGACTTTAGCAAGGCATTTGACACAGTTCCACACAAAAGATTAATATACAAGTTAGCCAGCCTGGGAGTGGGTCCCTAGATGACAGCCTGACTAAAGAATTGGCTGGAGAATAGGACGCAGAGAGTAATAGTAAATGGAGTCCACTCTGAAGAAAGGGGGGGTTACTAGTGGGGTACCGCAGGGTTCAGTATTAGGACCGGTCCTCTTCAATGTCTTTATAAGCAACATTGCAGAGGGACTGGAAGGAAAAGTATGTCTCTTTGCAGATGACACAAAGATCTGCAACAGAGTTGATGCACAAGGTGGGGTGGAAAGGATGAGAAGGGACTCGGAAAGGTTAGCGGAATAGTCAAGTGTATGGCAGCTTAGATTCAATGCTAAGAAGTGCAAGGTAATGCACCTGGGAAACAAAAACCCAGGGGAAGAGTACACAATGGTGGGTTAGATACTAACAACAGCAAATATGGAAAGGGACCTGGGGGTAGTCATATCAGATGAATTAATGGTGGGCAAGCAATGTAAGAGGGCAGCAAGGAGGGCTGGGGGAATACTGGGATGCATAGGGAGAGGCATCACCAGTAGAAAACAGGAAGTTATTATCCCTCTGTACAGACAGTTGGTGAGACCCCATCTGGAGTACTGAGTGCAGTTCTGGAGACCCAATCTCCGCCAGGACATAGACAGGATGGAGGCTGTCCAGAGGAGGGCAACTAAAATGGTGCAGGGTCTGCACCGGAAGACATATGAAGAGAGACTTAAGGAGCTTAATATGTATAGCCTCGAAGGAAAGGAGGGAGAGGGGGGACATGATAGAAACTTTCAAGTATCTCAAGGGAATCAACAAAGTCCAAGAAGGTAGCATCTTTCAAAAAAAGAGGTGTGCAAGAACAAGGGGGCACAATTGGAAGATAGAAGTGGGGCAGCTCAGAGGTAATTTAAGGAAGTATTTTTTCACAAAGAGGGTTGTGGATGCATGGAACGGCCTTCCGGAGGAGGTTGCGGAGTCAAAAACAGTGGTGGAATTCAAGCATGCATGGGACAGACATAAGGCAATTCTAGGGGGTGGGGGTAGGAAGAAGTAGGCTGCTGGTTAACTAGGATCTGCAGCTTATCCATTAGGTAGGGAAATGGGCAGACTGGGTGGGCCAAGCGGTCCTTATCTGCCATCAAAATCTATGTTTCTGTGTTTCTATAGTTACAAACCAATCAACTTAATATTAGCACCTCAAAAACAGTGTCAATTATGTCTGGAACTGCATAAAAATTGGCCAGAGTATCACTTCCCTCTACCATCACCTCATTGGACAGGACACCACTGAACTCAGTTTCTATAAACAAATACCAGGAGTATGGCTAGACCATCATCTAAACGTTCTCATCCCACATTGAAGCAATCTCCTCTAAACTTTGCCCGAAGCTCAGCATGCTCTACTGCAACTGTTACCCCCCCCGCCAGTCAGATGCAAAATCCTAAACAAAATGATTGTGCCCATTTTTGACTACGCTGATGTGGTTTACAGCACTGCCCCAGCCTCATCCTTATCCAGACTTGACACCCTTCAGAACACATTCTGCTGTTTTGTCACAAACTCCCTGCACAGAACACACCAATGTTCCCTTTACTCCTCCCTCAGTCTAACATCCCTCTCCCATCGCTGTCACATCCACTCAATTGCACTCTAAGTCAAATACTGCTTCAACTTGATACCTCCTTTCCTCTCTGAGAGTCTTTCCCCCGAAAATCCCTCCCCCTATGACCTAAGATCCAGGGATACCCAGACCTTCTCTCATCCCTTTCCTTCCTCCACTTTGGGATTATCTGCCTTCTTCTACGGGCTCCCTTTCCTATGGAATAAACTCTCCCTCCCACCTAAGAAACTCCACCTCGTTCTTCTCTATCAAACAGCAGCTTTGAGCACTTCCATCCCCTGTATGCTCCTGCAGCTCACTAACCCAATCACTATACTAAAGCTCTTGCACTCACCTGCACATGCATATGCTACTAGAGTATGTCTGCTTCATCTCAACTGCACTATTAAATATCCTGCTCTGTCTTGCTTCTGTGTTTCTGTTCAAAATATATTTTTTTCTTCACTGCTTGTTCTTCTGAAATGTAAACTGAATGTCAAATGCTTGTAACATGCCTCCACCTCCTTTCCCTGGGTTGCACCTGGAAACGAGCCATGGCTCAGTGTACCTTTCCCAGTTACCAAATGTTTAAATAAAAAATAGAGAATTCTGGTGGCACATGACAGCATGACTCATAAGGACAATACAGAATATGACAGATCAGAGTGGCTGGAACACCGGACTGCAGAATTTGATTAGCAGCAAGATATAGACACAGCAGTCCCATGTGGTACCACATCAGAGATGTAACATGAGGACAGCAGGAACGGAGATCAGACTAGCAAAATGTGAGCATTATGTAGCATATGCAGGTGATACTAAACTATCAATGTTGCTTTCCATCTTCTGGTAGTACTCCTCCTCCTCCTCCTCCTCCTCCTCCTCATCCCCTTCTTCTTCCCATATTTGACTCATCTTAATCTTAATGGTTTCCAATCACCATGGAGCCATAGCCGAGGTTTATTGGTTGCTATTGCTGATTTATGATGAGTAGCCACTTTCATTTTTAGGAATATGAGATGCTTCATACATTTATTTAAGTACATTGAAAAGTTCTGTAGTCTGTCACTATTGCCCCAACAGCACTGGACACACTCCAAATGTACACTGGAACATGGGTAGGTCAGAGTAAATTGTTTGTGCCAGTGTAGATAAGACTTTGAGAAAGCCTCAGAGTGAGTCAAAGCACCAAGGGTTTAGGGAAGAATCCCAGAAAGTCAGTCTTCACTATTGTTTAAATAAACAAGGTCAGCTAGCCCTTTAGCAATTTCATTGTGTGCAGCTGACATATTCTTGTGCTTTTGTCAAAACCTTCATTTTCCCTATTCAATAGTTTAGGGAAATTTCCCCACAGAAGAAGCAGGTATGGTCTCCAAAGTATTCTTCCAGCAGTGACTAAAAGTAACAGGCTAAAGAGCCCTAGCTGATGGTGCTTTGTCTAAACAATGGAGTCAGTCAATATATTTCATACTGTCAAAGGATGCCACTCATGACAGTAATGTAACATAAATAATACCCCTGCCATGCTTTGACGACATCAAGTCTTCCTCAACTTCTATATCCCTCCTCTCTGATTTCCCAGGTTTTTCTTTCTCTGCTGTTTTCCCAGGCTGCTGTGATGATAATTAAACCATTCTGTCTGCAGAGCCTTACAATCTCTCCAGATGAACATCTATGCAGTACTACAAATCAGCACACACTGACAATATTCATTGCCATTAGATTCTTGTAGTGGATATCCAGGAAAGTAGCTAGCCCATATTGCTCCTTGTGGAATATCACACACATTTTTCTGAAAGGCAGTGGTATAGAGTCACACTATCAAAGCACAAACAAGTGCACAGCAAAGAAAAGCCAGCTGCTGTCACTAAACGGTCCACCAGACATAGAAACTAAGCACACAGGAGTAAGGTCCCAGACTACCACAGCAAAAGTTGAAGCTGACAAAAATAACTTGATGAAGTGCTAGTTTATTGCAACAGTGCAAAATGAGAGCACCAGAATTACCTGTGTGTTGAACCCTTTGGGTTCTTCATCAAATGGTTCTGAAGTACGGAGGCACTTGTGTTGCTCTCTTGTTGCAATACTGCAATAAACTAGCACTTTGGCAAAGTATTTTGTCAGCTGCTTTTACCATGGTCTTCTTCTTACTCCTGTGTGCCTTGAGTCACACTAGCAGCAAAACTATTGTCCTGTCTCCTTATAATGCTGTAGTCAGCAGTTCAAGAAACACATATATTCATTTATTTTGTTTTACCAGGAAAGAGTCCATTAAATAAGCTCATTTGCAAGGAGATCCTGGATAGGACAGTAACAAGACTAATACACAAAGCCAGGGAAGGCTACAAATAGTTACAATAGTATCATAAATTAGTACAAAAGGAGATAATGTATGTAGGGAATAGTCACATAGCAGGAGATAGAAAACAATTTAAATTAACAGGAAATCCTAGGGTTAAACTAAGCCTTCCTACAACATGAACACAGCCGGGTTGATGGAGGTAACAGCAGTGAATATAACAAGTTGAAGTGCAAAGTGTCAGGTAAATTCACATTTGTCAGCACAGTGTTGTTTTAGGAGGGAATAAAATGAGGAAGGGCAAGCAAGAGGGGATAGCTTGGATTGCTTCTGGAAGGTATTCCATGTTGATGTGGCAGCCCAACTAAATGCCATTTTTCCATACTATAGAAATGACATGGGATCTCAAGCATACTTGCTTTGTGCATTCTAGGAGCATAAGGACCTTGTGCCCTACAGAGGAGTGTAGAAATGTAGCTGGGCAGGGGGTCACATAGTGCCTTAAATGTCCAAGTATTTAGGTGTCTTAGTCTTCTGACATGTAATGATGTTCATTCTACTGTCTTGTACAGTAAACAATGGTGTGTAAGGGGAGCATTATTAATGAACCGGAGTCAAGGCTGTCCAATAGTGTGGCTGAGGCACCACCATATACAACATCACCATAGTCCAGTAGGGGCAGAAAAGTAATTTGCATCAAGAGTATTTTATCCTCCTGAATTAGGGAGGATTTGTTTTGGAAGAAGATCAATTTTTGCCTCAATTTTTACAGAGAGCATCTATATGGCTATGAAAAGTGAGTTTGTTATCCAGTAACATTCCTAGGTATCTAAAAGTATGTACAGCCCCAGTACCCTGATTGGTAAGAGTATGTGGGGGGGGGTTGAAGGTTTGGAGCATGTGTTTGGTGAGGATATCTTATGTTTAGTTTTGGATGCATTTAATACTAGCTTAGCTTTGACAAGGTCATGCTGAAGTAGATTAAAGGCATCTTGTAGTGATATCATGGCTGTATCAGGGTCTGGATTTGAGGTATAAAGCACTGTATTGTCTGTATAGTAATGTACTTTGGCACATATGAAGTTTAGGCCTACTTGCTTGATGTAAATAATGAACACTAGAGGACCCAAAATATAGCCTTGTGGAACACCTTTGCAGTTACTGGCACAGGTAGAGAAGAGACCCTCCACCTTTATTTGCTGGTGCCTATCAGTGAGATAGGAGTGAAACCATTGAACCACATTTGGTCCAAGTCCATTATTAGTGAGTTTGTCAAGTATGATACTACAGTACTTAATTATGCTGTACCTGGGAGAGGATTATGTTCAGGCATACCATCTCTGCATTCACCTCTTCAATCATGACCTCAGATGTTCCAAGAAATATGACCAGAGCAGTAAACTGCTGCCAGTAAATTGCTGCAAGCATAAGATCTCCACCAGTAATTTTTACTAACAAGAGATACTTTTGAACTCTAAGTAGCTGCTCCTACAATTGCAGCTTGTTGACAGGTTAAAGTCTACCTTGCCATGGAATCCAACCTGAGAGTATGCTCAGGTAGCTGTTTCACTTATTACAGTCCATCCCTGTTTTTAGTGCTTTCAATGGATGTAATAAGTATTTGCAGATTTAAGTGGCTATGTCAATGAGGTACTATACAGTATAAGCAGTTTGTGTACTGTTCAAGAAACCCTCTAACCACAAAAACATACAATTAGATAAGCAAGGCATATGAGTATACTTGCCTTTACAATCTGTTTTTAGATGAATTGCTGCCTTTGTCTGTGTGAATTTTGCTGGAGCTTAGATTCTGGGTCAGAAACCACTTAATAAACTGTTTTTCCTGTCCATTCAATATATTCTGGGGAGTGTGATATGCTTGATAGTCAACAACACTGACAGCAGGCTGCCTCTTGTACAATAGTGCAGCTGTTTTGGACTTTGAAGGAGCATGGTATGAATACTACAAACAGCCACACTGAGCTATCATTCCTATGTGGTCCACTGTTTATTTTCTCAATGGTCATAAGACCTGTGACAGTTCACTGTACAGACCATTACATATCTGAGGTGTAGACACCCAGGTAAAAAGTGTCTGTATAGGATTTATTTATTTATATTTATTTATTGAATTTTGTTAACCGGGTAGGCTCACTGGAACAGACATTCCCTTTTTCTGAGATGACCCAGAGTTAATTACATAGAATATGTATTTAGGGCCAGATATTCAAAAGGGTTGCGCCATGCACAATAGGGTTGCGCCTGCGCAAGTCCAAACTTGCTCCATTCTGCGATATTCAGCAGGAGGCAGTTGCGCCACAGAAAACATGCTGAGCAACAGCGCAATGCAAATGAATGCATGCTGAACTGGAGGGGGAGGAACCATGCATAAACTGCACAACCCGATATTCAGCCGGGCTGTGCAGAGTTGTGCAGGCGCAACCCCCAACCTGCGCCTGCACAACTTTGAGCCAAAAAAGCTCAAGTCGGGCCACCCACAGGTGAGACTGCTGTATACAGGGCGCAACACAGCAGCTGCCACCTGACTGGCCCCGAACCCATCTCTGTGCCCCAGCGCGGCCCGATCGTGGGCAGAGTGTGAAAATCCCCACCACCCCACTGGCCTGATCGTGGGCAGAGTGTCCCCTCCCAACATATCCCTGGTGGTCCAGTGGACTGATAAGCCCGGATCGCGGGCCGCATAGATGTGGGCAATCTTTCGGTCTTTTCTCCTCGGTGGTTCAGTGATCGATAGCTCGAGTCAGGTTGCATAGATGGGGTTATTTTCTCGGTCCTCCTCGGTGGTCTGTGGACTGATGCCGGTGCTGGTTGCATATGGGGTCATCTCAGCTTAGTTTCAGGCTCATGTCTGGTCGCATTGTGTGATGGGGCTGGCCTCCGCATGTTATTCTGGGATTCAGTGTTCTTTCATTCACCACTCACGGTTTCACCACCCCGCCTTCTGCGTATCCCACCGCCTTCGCCACCAACCGACCGCCCGCAGCTGCACGCCCATTGGCAGAGCAAGAGTTACGGGCATGGAGTTTTATATCAGAGCAGTAGTCCAGATTTGTGAATGAATTCATTCACAAATCTGACTGTTCTGTACGCTATGGCTGCACGCTTCATTGATCTTGCTCTGCACCAATGGGCGCAGCCCAGTCGGGCAGTCAGTCGGTGGCGGGGCGCAGGCGGTGGATGCTGCCACCCGCCGGCTGCGGAGGGAGCAGGTGCTGGGGCTTTGTGGGTGGTGGGGTGGGGGACACTAGATCACCAGAGATATTGTCTGGGGCAGGGGGTTATTTTACATCAATGCAGCCTACAATCTGCTTATCGTCCACTGAGCACAGGATAAGTTCGGGGGTTATTTTACATCTATGCAGCCCGCGATTATATCGTCCACTGACCACCGAGGATAAGTTCGGGGGTTATTTACATCTATGCAGCCCACTTATCAGGCTTATCGGTCCACTAGACCACCAGGGATAAGTTTGGGGATGACGGTTGCCCGTGATCGGGCCAGTCAGGGAGGGTGGAGATTAATGCTTTTGCCCGCGATTGGGCCAGTGGGGGGGTTGGGGGATTATTTATTATTTTGCCCACGATCGGGCTGCAGGGGGTGTTGGTCCCCAATGGCTGCTGCCTGGCAGGGCGCCAGGCGCAAGTCCTCGGGGATCGGCGCACCTGCATGCTAATGGCATGCAAATGGGCCATAAACAAATGCAAATGGCCTCCCCTGTGCCTTTCATGAATTATGACCCCATTTGCATGTCACCTTTTGAATATAGGAAATCTGCGCATGGCGCAATGGTACTTGTGCCTCCACAAGTTGAATGCTCCACTATGACCACTTGCGGTGGCGCAAGTTCCACTGCGCCATGCACAGTGGCTGTGGCTGGGGGGTGATATTCAAAGGAGTTGCTCAATAGTGCAACGCCTTTGAATATCGCCCAGGCCACACCCCTGCGCAACTATTTTGCCCAGCGCAAGGGCTTGCGCCTCAGAATGGCGCAGTTTGAATATCCGGCCCTTATTACACATTTGTTATACAGTACAGTACTTATTTATTTTAGCAGGCATTTGGGTGGTTTTGTAACATCTACACCTCTTTTATCAATTTATTTATTGTAGGTATTTATTTGTTTTATATTATTTAGAATGCTGAATACTGACTATAGTTAGGCCCTGTTTTTTGTAATGGCACCCTGATCTTCCTGGGAAGGGCGCCACAAATAAATGAATACTACTACTACTACTACTACTACTACTACTACAACTACATATAAGAAAGGTTATACAGAGTCAGAGGATGCATGGATGGATTACCTAAGTATACAGTACATTGCTTAACAAGGTTCCACAATTGCCATACTGCAACATCCTGAATAGTGCTGGAAAAATTGTCATTATGCTTGTGAAAGTGTCAATTTTGCATGTGTGCACTGTCTGCAAAATTACACCAAAATCTACCATTATTTTGAAAATGCATTTTCATTTGTGTAGTGCCATTTTTGCCAAATTGTATAGAAAAGTATGACTTCTTAAAAATTTGCAAAGGATGAGCAGGGTGAATTTACAAGTTAATATCAGATAATAAGACAAGCATAACAATTAAAGGTAATCAAGAATGGGAAAAAGGAAATGAGGTGTCTGTTCAGTGAATAGCAGTGGAGCTCGCTTTGGGAAAATGAATATATATCTAGTATGGACCCGCAAATGAGAATCATTCAATTTTAGCACAGAGGTTTAAGGCTCTGAGCTACAAACAGGGAGACCTGGGTTTGAATCCCACAGTCCCCACTTGCATACTGTGTGACCCTGAGAAAGTCACTTAACTTCCTTGTGCTCCCAGGTCACATCTGTAAACATGCTTCTGCTTAGTGTGTCTCTACTGGTTAAAAATATATATACTGTATGTATATATATATATATATATATATATATATATATATATATATATTAGAGGCAAAAACTCAGTTTAATGCATTAGTTAAGGTTGTTCCACAACGACAAAAGTGAGGAAATTCGCTGTTAGGGTTGAAAACCCTAACTCCGAATTCACCCCCCAGCACCACACACACACACAGACACACACACATTCAAGTATGGGGGAGGACCAAGTCAACACAACCAATGACAGACATCCAGCAGCAGGTGACAGAAATAACAAACAATTGTCTAAATGTACTACGAGACATCCCCACCCACCTGACCAGGTACTGCATGCTCAGTGGAGATCAAAAGCAAAACTGAGGCCATGTACACCAAACGTACACATCCCTGATTGCAGCTGCACACAACGTACCACACTTAGTAGTTGCATGGCCTTACCTACCGATGCCCCACACCACACCACAACTGGTACTGTGCCGTTATTCAATATAAATGCTGAAGGTGCATGATGACAGTTGTAGAAAGGTTTTAACACTACTGAGTATACATTAATTAAGAGAAGCACATAAATTAACTACAAGACACTAGCATGCTCAAGATAAAAGTAGTGATACATTTAGTAGGTGATTTACATAGTAGTACATTTACTGCAATGGTTTACTCAACATAGAGAGGCTGATGTAAACGTATGGAAAAGCATTGCCTGTTCAACGCTGTGAAATTGGTACTGCCAGTATCACATGCATTCTTACTGATGAAGGTGTACTGCTGATGTACATACATAGACCTTCAGTGTGTTTCAATATTAAATTGGGCACCGTAATGTTATCCTATGGGAAAAACCGTCAACTTTGGAGTGCTGTAACTTTGCCGCCGTGTGATATTTTTTCACCAAACTACTGAAAGGCACATCTGTGGGCTGTTGGCTGTCTTCCCTCCAAATTTCAGGAAAAAAGACCAAACCGTTATTTTGCAGCAGGTGCCAAAGGATTTCTGTGCAATGTCAAGCTACCAAGAATGTTATCCTATGGGAAAAACCATCAACTTTGAGTGCTGTAACTTGCCGCCATGTAATATTTTTTTAATACAACACTGAAAGGCACATCTGTGAGATGTTGGCTCCGTTCCCTCCAAATTTCAGCCAAAAACTCCCAACGGTTCTTTTGCAGTGCAGTACCAAAGAATGGCTGTCACTATCCCACAGATGAAAACTACTGTCGCAATTCATAAAGCTTTCGCATTGCGACACTTTCGGATACAGTACTTTATGAAGTACTTTTACAGAAATTTGAAAAACATATTTCTGGGGTGTTTTACCACAAAATAAAGACATGGCAAGCATCCTAAGAGTCCGACTAGGTGAATACAAAAAGAATTAGGTTGCTAGAGGGTCTCAAATTTACATGCCAACCATTTTTCTGATCACCAACTGAAAACAAAATGGCCGATTTGTGAAAGTAACAGGCCCATTTGTGAAAGTAAAAATGCATTTGCGAAAGTGTTGAACTTTCTGTTAACTTTTCCCATTGACTTATAATGGGAAACTGTTTTTTGAATAACTTTTGAACCGTTTAATATTTTTTCACCAAATCTTCAAAAGGCACATCGGGGACCCTGGCTGCATGTTCCCTGAAGATTTCAGGCTGCAAACCATATGACCTGTAGGCGCGACCATAGAATTCCAGAATAGCGTAAACATGCGCACAGATCACACTTAATAACTCCGCAGCCGTATATCCGACCAATGCGAAACTTGGCAGATCCCAAGGCCTATGATTCTTGATCATAAATTCCAAATTTCAGGCAAATCCATCAAACAGTTGCAAAGTTATTAAGGTGCAAAGTTTTGGGGTTTAACATAGAAATGGCTCCTCAACCCTAACTATGGTAGCACTACCGTGCTACCGTAATTATATATATATATACCTGAAAGATCAGAGAAAGTAGTAAATTTACCTGATGGACCTTGTTGGAAATGTTATCATAAGCACACCTGACTACTTCACATTCTGTGGGACTGCCCCAGACTTGCAGACATATGGTCCAGAGTTGCTAATGTTTGCTCACAGGTAGTAGAATACAAAATCCCAATAGACCTCAAAATATTATTTTTGTTTGAGACACCTCACAGATATACTATTTAGCCAAAGAACAACAACTGTGGATTCAGGACTGAATAGAATATATGGGGAAATTGTTTAATAATGAACTAGTCAGTCATTACCTCCAAAATAAAACCAATAGATATAATCATATATGGAATACATTTCTTAAGTTATTAGACCAAAAGTAATAAGGGAGATGGATGCTGTCCAACAAACCCACTCAGCTTTTCAAGGGTTCTTATCTTTTTTAGCACACAGATATGATTTATTTCTATAGAATTCTAGCAGATCTATTAAGATTATTTAGGCATAATGTTTAAGTGGGAGTGGTGTGAGGGTATAGAGAACATAATTTTTTATATCATTGATTGATGTAGTTAAGTATGTTTAGGGTTTTCGGTTTTTGGTTTTAACCGATAATAACCAACGAAACACCACCAACGTGTTTTTTGGTTTTTCAGTTAAAACTGATAAACACTAAAATTTTATTACACCGGCAGCGCTCTCCTCACACATCATTATCTCACTGTAACAGCCCCTATAACATCCTCTGAGTGTATAAAAGTACCAAATTATACTGCTAAGTGTCACTGCTAACCTAATCTTCCCATTATGTATTTAGCATGCATAAATTGTGTTATATCCTACAAGTGAATAAAAGTAGCTAATGATGCAGCTAACAATTATCACTCTAACCCAATCTTCCCATTATATATTCAGCATGCTTAAATTGCATTTCAGCGACTCCCCTATTAAAATTATTTAATTGCCATTCTCCTCTGATGCTTGCATTCCTTTTATGATGTAGCTAATAATGCTAATCATGCTGCTAACAATCTTCCCATTATGTATTCAGCATGCTTACATTGCATTTCAGTGACTCTTCTAATAAAATTATTTAATTGCCATTCTTCACTTCTCAAACAGACCAATCAATTAAAATAGATTAGTTTAATACAAGTGCATGTAGCAAGTTTAGTTTAGCCACACACACTGAGTAACCTCTGGTGCTTGCAATCCTTTTATGAAGGGTGGTGCGGTTTGCATATTTTCATAACTTGTCTTGTATTGTGCCAATTTAAAATTAAAATTGCCTCGACGATCAAAGACAGTAGAGTGGTTTGCCATTGAGCACAAAGATTTTATGGTCGAGCTTCTCCACGGCAAGCGAACACTAATTTGTATGTTCTGCTGAGTTACGGTGCCACTTGTACCTGGGAAAACTGCGAGTCAACTAGCCGAGCATGTGCTTTCAAAGACTCGCATCAAGCAGAAGCAGTCCTCTGAGAATGTAGAGCACTGTTTAAGCCAAATATCGCTAACTGAAACAATTACAAACTTCAAGCACAAAAGAGAGGATGAGCGGGACATCACTCATGAGTTCGCCAGAGCGATGATACAGTCTGGTGTCAGCCTACATCAAACTGATGGCCCTTTGGGAGATCTTTTTAGGAAACGGGCACCAGCAGCACGAATAATACCTAAATCTGGGCAAATGTATGAAAAATACCTACCCGAGGTCTTCAGTACCAACATGGAGCACAATCTTGATTTGCTGAACAGCACACAGGTTTCCATTGCCATTGATGAAACACTTCAGATGCACAGCAACTGTGTATGGCATTTTAAACTTTCTTACAGAGAATATGAGACCTCTGGTTGATATTATGAGAAAACTGGAGTCTGAACAGACACAAGTCCACCAAGTGTTTAACATAGTTGGAGTGACAATTAAAATTCTGTTAGAGAGCAAAATTGATGGAGGCAGCTCTGAGTATGGACCTGGAGCAAGTGCACTTCTTGGGTGTCTGCCTCTGGAAACTCAGCAAGTACTAGAGGAAACCTTTAAAATTTTCTACACAGCTATGTATGACAAATGGCAGGCTGTAATGGCCAGAAATATCCCAAATCCAACAATGGGATTTAAATTAAATGAAGCCTCTCTCTGGTACTCAGTTCAAGTGTTTGATCCATTTAGAAAACACAAATTCTCTTCTAACTTTGAACATTATATATTTATTTTTGATACTTTTAACAAACACGATACTGAATTACTATGTGTACAGTTTGATGAACCACTGCCTACTACCATAGACTTAGAAGTGAACACATTTTGGAGGGGTAAAATTAAGCAATGGCCTAAACTGAGTGAATGTGTTCTGTCAATTCTTGCACTGCCTGTCTCTAGTGCTAATGTAAAGAGGGCTTTTTCAGAGATCAGGGCATTTACTGCCAGGAAAGAGAAAGGGAAAATGTTAAAACAAGCACTGAAAATGCATTGCATGATTTATTACAATACATTTAGCATTTAAAGTAATGGTCCAATATCCATGTTGATATTGAATGTATGGTGCTATTAATATGTGCAGTAAGGTTGGTGTTAATAATAGGGGAAATGGTGCTGCTAAAGTGTATAAGTGCAATTCTAATTATATTTTTGCAACTTCTTTCACTTGTACAGCAATGTACACAGTGACTTTAAAAAAATACAAACATGTATTACAATAAACACTGATAACTGCTGAAAATGTGTCAAGAATTTTTTTTTTACACCAGAAAACACAGATTTTTACTACTTGAAATAAGAGTGAGAAAAGTTGAAAAACAAACACCTTTTTTATTAAACAATAAACACCTAAAACAGGAAACCCTATGTATATGTCATACTAAGACTTTACTGTAATTTATAAAAAAATGTAAATAGTTACTTTGTTAGTCTTACATGGTAATGCATTATACCTGTATTTACTTTTAAAAATAATAAAAATTATAAAGCAAAGAAATGTGCAATTTCTACAAATATTGCAAATTTCCCGAACTAAGCATTTTTAAAAATGTGATTTTTTTCAGAAAAAGTGTAATTCATCCCTATTTCCCCATTTTAAACATATCATTCTAATTCAGAAAATTGCCCCAAATCAAGTGCAATTAGTGCATTTCACAAAACGTGCACCTAACAGATTTTTGAATTTTGCCTGGCACTAATCCTGAAACCCTGGGTTTGAAACAAATATGAAATGCTTGAGGTTTTTATTGTAAACTCAGACAGAGCCTTTTTCAACTTCTCTGCTCCAGAGTGTGAGAGAGTGAAGCCTCTGTCATGTTCCATAGCTTATGCTAATGTAACTTGGCACTGATTGCCTATTTTGAAGATTGTGTAGATGGTTTTTTGCTTGGATAAGGCAAGGCAAGTTTATTTTTAAAACAACCTATCCCAAAGGCCCAGGACACTGTTCAAATGCCTATAAACAAATGGCCAAATTCACTTATAAACATAATAAACACACCAATCCAAACCATAATAGAAGATAGTAAAATCCTATTGTAACTTAAAAAGAATACTCCTGTATTGTTGCACATCAATTAAACACCTTCCCAAACAGATAGACTGTCAGCTACTTTTTAAATGCCTCTACCTAGGAGTAACTTCACAAGCTGATGGGGAGGCCATTCCAAATCATAGATACTGCAACAGAAAAATCCCTGTCCCCAAATATCTTAGACTTGATCTTGAAATACCTAACAGATTTCCCTTCAGTGGTCCCCCTGACCAGAACATATAAAACTAAGAGATATTTCAGTTAGTCTGGGCCCCATCAATGCAGGCCTTAATATATAAACAAGCAATCATCAGAACAGTGCGTACCAAATAGGCAGCCAGAGCAGTTCTTGTAAAACTGGAACAGTATGCCCACAGGTTTTAACTGCAGCAATCAATCTAGCTGCCACATTCTGCACCAGCTGCAGGCAATGCACCAACTTTTCTGGCAGCATTAGGAAAAGATCATTACAGGTATTGAGTCTTTTGTCATGAAAGCATGCACTCGTGTTCCCAGATCTTTGTGCACTAGCTATGGCTTGATCTGGGTGGTATTGCTTAAGTGGGGAAACAGTCAGGCAGTGACAAACAAATAACACTTACAAATTTATAAAAACCAAAATTGAAAAACTAATATTTATTTTTACTTGTAGGAATGCTGCTAAATTACATAACCAGATATGGGCTGAGCCCATGCAACAACAGGATTTCATCACCCTAATGATAAACACCTGAAAAGACAGAAACAGGGACAAAAGATGGTTAGAAAGACACTGTTTGCAAATTGTACCCCCCAAGCCAATAAATTCTTACCATTGCTAATAGGACACATAGCAATACTCAAAGATCATCATCCAGATCTGCACTCTAAACAGGCCTTATAATTTCACGAGAAAATATCCCAAATGTCTGGTCACTACAGTTCATCAGGACAGGTGCAATGGTGGGAGATGTGCACAGTGCAGAAGCAGCATATCAGTTCAGGAAGCCCATCTCATTTCATTTTCTCATGTTAAACTTTCTAGGGCAAACATTTCCAAAGTGGAGAATTCATTAGATCGATAATTTCTGGACACTAATGCTCATCCCCCAAAGTGCATTGCGAGAACTGCATTGGTGGGACTGACACCCAACATGTTACTATGTAGCAGTATGCAGTGGCTTGACTTATATTCTTCTTGCTGAAAAAATTCTTGAAGGAACGATTTTTTGTATATTGTGCTTTTCTCACATTTTCCCATAAAGTACATTACAAAAACTGTGTGTATGTGGGGGGAGAGCGTGGCACTCAACACACACAGTACAGCACCTTGTAGCAACATGCAGCAGCCTGATATATTCCTTTAGGTAGCTGAGAAAAATGCTGGGAGCACAGAGTTTATGTATGTTGTGCTTTTCTCATAGTTCCCACTGAAGTGTGTTACAAGAACTGTGGTGGCGGAACTGATACAGTTTGTTTTCTTCATCCACTCACTTTGTAATACTGCTGTATAATAAATATATGTGCAACTTCTCCATCATGGGACTCTTCATTGTATATAGTGGACTGAATGCTGGACCTTTTCCTCTGAGACACTACTACTGAGGTTTACATCACCAATGCATGTATTGAGTAGCCTTGCTCCATTTGCCTAAATAACATGAATGTTGATATGGCAATGCTCCAGGTCACACCTTTTAGAATGAAAAAGGAATTCATAAGTTAATAAAAGGGTGAATAGGTAATGTATTTCATTCACAAGGTAACACCAAAAAAATGCAGAGGGGTAGCAATACTACTTAAAATAATGTAAAGGTAAAAAAACTTCACATGGCATCTGATACTCAGTTCTGGACTATACTCATAAATGTTCTGCTGGAATGTGAACATATAATATTCAGAGCTATATATACAACCTTTAAGGGTTTCAGAACAGTTTTAGCAGAAATCAATAAGTTACAAAACAAGTGGAATTGTCAAATATCATATTAGGAGGGTCACTTCGTATGTGTAAAAAAATATTTAATGAATAAGTCTTCTATGGCTACTAACTCAGACACACATAAATTATTTAATAATCTCCAACAGCCTGCTTGATAACTGGAGAAAAACACATGAATTAATGAAAGTTTCACTTTTTTTTCTGCTAGACACACTGGGCCCTATGCACTAACATAAATGTTACCTATGCACCATGTATCTGAGGCACATAGGCAACCTCACAGGTGAATGCCATGCAGTGGGGGTTCCACAGACTCCCGGTGGCATTCACCAAGTAAGTGGGCACAAGGCAATTATGCACCCACATTCTAAGCTTCTCAGGGATGTCCATGCTGGGGGCATGTCAAGGGCATACCTGCACTAC
The DNA here is from genome assembly GCA_016271365.2 of Neoceratodus forsteri. Lineage (NCBI taxonomy): Eukaryota > Metazoa > Chordata > Ceratodontiformes > Ceratodontidae > Neoceratodus > Neoceratodus forsteri. The sequence goes on along the minus strand of CM028130.1, from coordinate 353,099,165 downwards.
ATGGCATTCACTAAGCTGCATAGTGCCTGGTGGAGGGGGCACTGGGTATGCCTGCCTAGACTTGGCATAACCCAGTGCATGCCTCCATTAATGATAACCAATGGGAATGATGATAACAGGAACCTGGCCACAGTCCTGCCCCAGCCCACTTGGCTTTAGGGGAGGTCTGAGGTAGTGGCTCAGGTGACTGCATGAAGGTGTGTCTACAGTGCTGCTATATGCAGCTGTTCCCCTACTCCTTGTGCCCTCTGCAAGAGCACAAGGGATCCACTCAGGGACCCAGTATGGCATCCAATTGGATGCCCACCTGGATTTGCGCCGCCCACATGATCTTGCATACTGTGGGGTGTGACTTTGGACAGGCACCCCATGGATGCTAGCAGTCATGCATACCGCTTATCCTGCGTCTGTCTAGGGCAGCATAGTTACACGGGTGGGGCTATACCTCTGGCGTGTTTTACCCACCCTTAGGTGCAACAGGCTCAATATATCATCCTGATTGGATTATATTTAAATATATATTGATATCTCTAAAGACTTAACGATCCACTGTCATAATTTCAGATACAGAACCTTTATTAATTTCTGATCATCATATCATATCATATAACTTTAGATATGCAAACAAAGCACAGCAACAGATGGAGAATCAATAACAATTTACTTCTGGATAAAGAAGTTGTTCCAATAGTAAATACATCTATATTGAAATTCTGTAATGACAATAAGATTAATGAAGATAATATCATAGACCCTTGGGGTGCAATGAAAGCCACTTTAAGGGGAACTCTGAGATCCAAAGTGTCCTGGAAAAGAAAAAAGGAAAAAAGATGTTAGCAGAAGACGATAAGTTAACATTTGTAAAAAGTGCCATACAGCAGGAGACACTTCTAAACAACAAGTATATGCTGAACTCAAGAAATTTAATTCTACAGAAATATAGCAAGTGAAAGGCAACCGGTTAAAAGGGAGAGAAAAAATGGCAGGTAACAAGTGAACAGGTAGGGAAAAACTTAGTTATAAACTCAAAACCGTGTAACTGAAAACTGAAATTACAGCTGTTTATGATCAAAATGGTTCTGTCCAACTGGAACAACAAAAAATAGCAGAAGGATTTCTTGAGTTCTATAAAAAAATATGTAAATCAGAGTGTGATCCATCAAACCTGGACTTGTTATATTATAATAATTACACAGGCCCAACTATATTCACAGTTGATGCTGAATGCCATATCAAACCCATTGATCAACAAGAAATGAAAGACACAAATTTAAACATGGCAAAAGGGAAATGTCAAGTAGTGGATGGTCTCACAATCTATTTTTGGTGGTTCTCTTGTCATCTTTATTACCTCTGCTACAAATGCTCCTAACCCAAATCTAGAATAAGACTCAGTTATTAAATCCATTCAAAATGGCCTATATTTCATTACTCCCTAAGAAAGAAAAAGATCCTAAATATGTGGAGAATTATAGACCTGTGGCCATTCTGAATATAGATTACTAAATTTACACAACATTATTCAAAAATAGAATTTTACTGTTATTAGATAAGATAATTCAACTAGGCCAAAGCATTTTCAGTCCTCATAATCAATTAATTCAGAGCTACACAGGATATAATTCATTACAGAATTCTTAAAATCATTCAAGAAACAAACAGTATTGCTGCAGGCAAGACATTTGATATGGTTGAATGGAAATATTTATTCTTTGTACTAAAATCTTTTGGTTTTCCAGACACCTTTATAGATCATATTAGAAAAAAAAAAGGAAAATATACAATTCACCAAAACCAAAACTCAGGATCAGCAATAGCTTTTCAGAAATGTTTATGTTATATAGTGGAGTGAGGCGGGGTTGCCCTATTTTGTCTACATTATTTGTGATAGGCTTTGAGATGTTACTAAATAAAATTAGAGATAATACTAATAAAAAAGGGATACAAATAGAAGCATCAGAAAAGAAAGTTAGAGTGTATGCAAATGATGTGCTACTCTTATTAGAGGATCTCAGTAATTGTTTACATTTTCTAAAGTAGTAGGGCACAAAACAAACTCTGGTCAGAACCAGTATGGCTGCTCAGGGCAGCGAGAGCTTAGTGAAACAGTAATTGGAGCTCTTGAGCACTGGAGTCAGCCGAATGGAAGATGGCCAGAAGAGAAGTATGCATGCAAAGTTCTTTTATGTAACCAAGATGGCCGATATAACAGAACTGCATGTGCATGAGTATTGCAGATGCACAGCTGGCTTTGATGGCCATCTTGGGTATCATGCCATCAGTTCCGCTATTGCAGGACAAAAAGTAGTCCCTTATGAATAGGGTGTGTTTCTATGGTCTGTGGAGGGGAAGGGCCGTAGAAACACACAAGAGTGGAACTGTGCCCCTGCATTGTGGAAGCACTCTGAAGTGCTATTTGGTCACATGCTTCCATAGTGCTAAAAGAAATACAATGATGCTTATACATTGTATCTCTTATGCATATACATTAATGGAACTCTGCCCACACAGCCATAATAAATGTAATAAAATCCAAGATGATCACCTTTAATTGAGAACATATGGATAGCATTTGGCAGATCTTTGTGGGAAAGAGGCATGCAATGTTTATGAATTCTGACTGCAAATAATATCTATAAATTATTGTTTTTTGAATCATCATTCACTATTAATGTGTTTAAAGAACAGATTACATGACTGTGGAAAAATCCCTATGTCATTATGGGGAAAATACAAATACTTAAAATGCTAGTAATTCCCTACTTACTTTTTATATATACTCCAGGTAGTTATCATTAAAAAATACCAACAATTCAAGTCAGGAAAATTAATACAATATGAAAACATTTTTTGTGGAACACAAGAAACTCAGGACACCATGGCATAAGCTGTGCCTGGGATCAAGGAGGCTTGGCTGGCCCAGACATTGGTTCAAATCATTTGGCATACTTTGTAAAATTAGCTATGCTCTGCCAAATACAGAGAAAGTCAATTTATAAACTGAGAACTCAGTTTTGGGAAACTTCCAAAAGGAAGAGGGTGACCTCAGCAATATTTGGGATGCACCATGTAAATGTATAAAGTCTAAAAGAGGCATAGCTAAAAATATAAGTGAATCAGTTAAAAAAATATATATAAATAAGATGTAATGGCCAACTAATGTTTCACCTTCAAATTCTATGTGGAATAACCCAAATTATAAAATAAATGGGAACACACTGTACAAGAAATCATGGTCAGATAAAGGTATTTATAGATGAAAGGATCTAACTGACAATGGAAGATCTACAACAGCCCAGTAAAAACAAGTTCAGCACAGCACATAACAGTGCAGAAAAAACAGCAAAAAGAAGTACTGCACTGAACACATACAGTGAAACTAAATTTGCTGCACATGCATTGCCACACATATTCTGTGCATCGAGAACTAAAAAGTAAAACCACAAATCAAAAAGAAAAAAAGAAAAAAATACCAGCAAACACAAACAAAACTCACACTGCACCAAACACATGGAAGCTGAAAATTATATGCCACCCCACAGAAATAATCCTACTCCAACTGCAGTCACATCAGCACGGAACTCCCTTAATGTTCCTCAAAGTAGTGGAAAAACATTCAAGACACTGCAACTGCACTGTAAGCCCCACACCTTTTATACTACCCCACAAAACCACGTGCATCACAGTTACTGACAACAATCACTACAACCTGCAGCCCATCACTGCCACAACTCTCACACTTCAGCACATACTACCCAGGGGTCATACCATGTTGAATTCTTTCTACTCACACACTTGCAGTTTTCAGTCAGGTGCCTATGCTGCCAGAACCCCTCGTAACTTAATATAACTAACTCAGAGGTCAGGCATACCTCGACAGAAAGAGCAGTTCTCCACACCTCACAAAAAAAGAGTGTGGAAGTGGCTAACAATACAGCATGGAAGGAGCCAAAGTCAGTATCAGCCTGGAGAAAGCACTGAGTATAAGCACAAAAGCATTTGGTGTTTGTTTGTAAGGGGTGTCCCATGTTACTCTGCTGGATTTTAAACATTAAAGAATTCTTAACCAGATTACAACATATGTCTACAGATTTGGTGGTGAATGAGATCCAAAAACTCTTTGTTGAACTGTGATTCTCTACACCTGCACGCTATCATCTTGTGTGGTTCTGTCAACCCCCCATTTGTGGTCTTGACATGTGCTGTCATCCCTTCCATGTAGAACTCCCTTTTGCAGTTACCCAAGGGCAGTAATTGCTGCTTGGTTATTGCAGTTGTTGAGCAGTCATGATATTGAAAAGATCAACTTATAGAATGGTCCAAATATAGGGTAAGGAACATGCTTGAAAAACACCATTATTATTATTTTTACCTGTTTAGTAGTCTTTGTAAAAAAAAGGACTATAAACATTGGGAAAGAGTTCCTCATGGTGGACATTTGCCAAAAGCTCCCAAGACTATTCTTTATTGTTTGACCAAGGAGGGTATACCATGTACAGGGTGACCATGATTGGGCAATTACAAAATGGGTGACTCAATCATGGTGCCTCCATAAACAGCTACCTGGCAGGGAAGCAAGTGGATACTGGGTTGAGTGAGGTACATGACAGGATGCACGCATGAATACACATGTGCGGCAGGGAGGAAGGGAAGGGAAGGTATGTGGAACAGGGTGTGGTGGGCAGCTGCTGAGCTGGACTGCTGGTGTGGTGGGGTGGGTGCTAACTTGGGAGGTGCATGGTATAGGGTTCGGGTCCAGAATGGATTTTTTTTTACGCCAGTGACAAAGTTTTTTTACAAGTTTTCACTCCTTCACTCCCCCCCCCCCGCAACATGCACCCGCTGGAGTTGAGAATGTAAAAGTAGAGGAGTGTGGGGGGGGTGCACAGAAAGCCCATTGGTTTTGGGTGCCTTTCTTTCCTCATTGCAAGTTTGCATCACCGTAATTCATCTTCGGTGATGTACACTCTCCATAACGGCGATCGCCATTCTGTGATTGCCATTATCACATAGAACCACCAAGGTGGATGGCCTAGAAAATATAATAAGCAGCTTTCTAATTGGTGATACTTAAAGGAAAATCTTGGAAGAACACCAAATTTATAATGAAAAGACTCAAAAGAGAGTACAGAGTTATTAAAGAGAAGATCTTCCAGACTTTTGACAGGAAGCCCCTGCCATTGTATGGTAACTAATAAGTTATTATCAATACAAAGGTAAGGATATTTAAATAAAGGTTGGGAAATGTCTGTCATATAAGACAGATTCAAATGCTGACACAACTGATGGAGGGCTCGCATAGACCATGCAATCAGGATATGCCGTTGGACCTGAGGAAGTTTAAATAATGGGACAAAAAGCAAAGATGAAAGGCAGATCCTATGTTGATCACAAGGAGCTTTTTCTATTTGGAACCAAGAAGGAGGGTAAGCATTGTCCTGCTGGTCACTATTGGAAGGCCCCACAGAAAATATTGGGCTTCATGAAGGGCAATAAAATACCACAAAAAATGTGGAATGTGCAGCCCCACCAAGCTTTTAGGTCTAACCAGCTTAAAGTAAGTTCTTCTTGCAGGTTTGTCCAACCATAAAAACTTAGGAAACAGTGAATGAAGTTTATGAATCCAAAATATAGGAAAGACAATGTTCAACAGGCCTAAAGGGTACAATATTCTAGGTAACATATTCATTTTTACTATATTTACCCTACCCCACAGAGATAAAGGAAGTGATTTCCACTGATGTAGGTCATGTTCCTCCCCCTCTTCTCCCTCTTCTATGCAATCTCTGAGTGGGCACCCTGCTGGAGTTGTGGCATCTGCATCTCCCCATCTGGCTGCAGAACCCTTCCAGACTGGCCCCTCCTGCAAGAAATACCAGGCAGCCCTGAGTGGGTACCCCACTGGAGTTGTGGCTTCGGCCTCTCCGCAGCTGGTCTTGGAGCCCTTCCAGACTGGCCCCTCCTGCAAGGGATATCAGGCAGCCTTGAGAGGCACCACACTCCAGTTGCTGCATCAACATCTCCCTGGCCAGCTGTGAAGCCCTTCCAGACTGGCCTTCCTGCAAGAGATACCAGGCAGCCATGAGAGGACACCCTGCTGGAGTTGCAGCGTCTCCCCAGTTGGCAGCGGAGACCTTCCAGATTGGCCCCTCCTGCAAGAGATACCAGGCAGCCCTGAATGGGCACCCTGCTGGAGTTGCAGCATTGGCATCTCCCCAGCCAGCCATGAAGCCCTTCCAGACTGGCCCTTCGTGCAAGATATACCAGCCATTCCTAAGCAGGCACCCCACTGGAGTTGTGGTGTCGGCATCTCCCCAGCCAGCCGCAGTGCCTTCCAGACCAGTCACTCCTGCAGAAGATACTAGGTACACTCCAGGGGCAGCATGGCTTGAAAGATGCTACTTTGATTGGTTGCCCAGGGGACTAGCTGGTCTCTGATTGGCTGCACATCTTTCTATTTGAATCTAAAGGTGCCCAGAGCTTTCAGCGCCCACGGCATTACCTCAGAATTACTCTATCTGTTGTATTTTGCTATATTTTACCTCTATCCACTGTTCTATGCCTAGTTATCATTTTACCAGGGCTAAAAGTAACCGTGGCGGGTTCCTAGTGAGCTGATCAATGCACTCGGGGAGATCTAGTTAGAAAGTGCACAGAAACAAATGAATTTATTGTGCTTCTTTTAAATTGGCTCTTAATGTTGGAGAAAAATGTGTTTGTTGAATGTACTTGGACAAATTTAGGTGCTAAGATCTGAATGTATTGTACCTACTGTTATAGAAGGATAGGATTTATGATCTAATTCTAAAGTGCTGCTGCTAATTTCTCCTTACTGTCTGCCTGCACTACACCTCTCTCTTTGTCTGTTCCATCCCTAGCTTCCCACCCCACCATCTTTACCACAGCTAATCTCCCCTGTCTCAATCAATATCTGATGGCATCAGAGTGAAGGCATAACCCCTTCCCACCTCTTTTCTCTACTTGTCCTCCACCTTGCACCTCTTTCTACCTTGCTATTGTTCTCCATTTTCTGCCCACCTCCTGATCTAGCCATTTTCACTACAAGCCTATTTTAACACAAGCCTCCCCCTCTCTTGCCTCTTACAGGCAGCCCTAAGTGGGCACCCCACTGGAGTTGCAGTGCTGGCATCTCCCCAGTCAGCCATGGAGCCCTTCCAGACCAGCCCCTCTTGCGAGAGATATCAGGCAGTCCTGAGCGGGCACCATACTGGAGTTGCAGTGTTAGCATCTCCCCAGTCAGCCACAGAGCCCTTAAAGACTGGCCCCTCCTGCAAGAGATATCAGGCAGACCTGACTGGGTATCCCGCTGGAGTTGTGGTGTCGGCGTCTCCCCAGCTGGCCATGGAGCCCTTCCAAACCAGCCCCTCCTGCAAGAGATACCGGGTACACTCCAGGGACAACACGGCTTGAAAGCCGCTACTCTGATTGGTTACCCGGGGGACTAACTGGTCTCTTATTGGCTGCACATCTTTCTATTTGAATCTAATGGCACCCAGAGCATTTGGGACCCATAGCATTATCTAGGAATTACTCTATCTGATATATTTTGCTATATTTTACCTCTAACCACTGTTCCACACCTAGTTATTTATTTTTATTGGGAACTCGGAATTACAAACCTTTGAGCTAAGAGCTCATTTACAAAGAATCCTTGTCAACACTTAAGGAGAAACATTTTGTTGCAACAGCATAACTACAGCAGACAAATTGACACTGGAATTGTACTACTAACATAGAGTTTACATAGGAAGGGGTAGCAAATACATTTATGGTTTACACAAATCAAGACATGAATGAAGCAGCTGGTAGCATTGTCAATTTCCCAGTGGAGGTACACAATGTGCAGCCATTTGAGAGAAGTTAAGTACAGAGAGACAAGCTGGGGTTTGGCAAGTGCAGATAGGTGGGGGGAGTGGGAGGGGGAGGAAGAGGTCAGGAAAATGGGCTAGAGGTAGTGTGGATGTACTGGACATAGAGCAGGTGGAAGGGAGGAGAAGAGAGGCAAAGGAAGTGGACAGGGGACCAGGCAGGAGGTAGAGTGGGTGAACTGGACAGAGGGCAAGTGGGGGGTAGTGAGGGGGGTACTTGACAAAGGACAAGTTGGGGGGAGTGGTGGGGGGGAATATGTGCAACCTGGCCAGAGCAAGTGGGCAGTTGAGTGGTGGGCTGGATGCTGGGATTATGTTTGACACATGCAGCGGACTGGAGGAGAGATGGATTTATGGAGTTCGGATTTGAAGTGCCCTAGGTGTTGAAGGCTGGTGATTGTGTTTGGAAGCTCATTTAGCCAGGTGGGAGCCCTTACCATGAAGGCACATCTCCTCTGGGCTGATTTGCTGAAGGGAACAGCTAAGGCATGCCTGGAGATGCTTTTTGTGGGCATGATCACCTGTGGCAGGTCTCAATAATGCCTGCAGAGAGACAGGTGCCAGTCCCAGTATGGCCTTCTTTCCTAGTAAGCTGGTCTGGAGCTTTATTGTATTCCAGAGGGGGAGCCACTTCATCCTTAAGTAGAGCTCGCAGGTGGGTGTGATGCGATCCACATCCAGGACAAATCTGCATGCTGTATTGAGGTTAAGGTGGACTTTGTGTAGGTTAGTGTCAGCGGCAGCACCATAAACCACTTTTCCATAGTCCGGGATTGGCAGGATTGTTCCATTGACCGCCTGGAGACTGGCTGCATGTATTTTTTTTACCAAGGCTTGAAGTAACCTTGGCAGGCTCATTGTAAACTGGTAAATGTACTCGGGGAGATCTAGGTAGAAAGTGCATAGTAACAAATGAATTTATTGTGCTTCTTTTAAACTGAATCTTACTGTTGGAGAAAAATGCATTTACTGAATGTACTTGGACACAATTAGGGGCTAAGATCTAAATGTGTTGTACCTACTGTCAATTAGAGAAGGATGGAATTTGTGATCTAAGTCTAAACTGTTGGTGCTAATTTCTACTCACTGTCTGCCTGCACTCAATCTCTCTGTCTGTTTCACCCCTAGTTTTCCAACCCCGCCATCTTTACCACAGCTAATCTCCCCATCTCACTCAACAGCTGATGGCACCAGAGTGAAGGCATAACCCCTCCCTGCCTCTTTTCTCTAATTGCCCTCCACTTTGCACCTCTTTCTACCTTGCTATTGTTCTCCATTTTCTGCCCACCTCCTGATCTAGCCCTTTTCACTGCAAGCCTATTTGAACACAAGCCTCCCCTTCACTCACCTCTTCTAGGCAGCCCTGAGCAGGCAACCCGCTGGAGTTGCAGTGTCAGTGTCTCCCCAGCTGGCCATGGATCTCTTCCAGACCGACCCCTCCTGCAAGAGATACCAGGTACGCTAGAGGGACAATAAGGCTTGAAAGCCTTTATTCTTATTAGTTGCCCAGGGAACCAGCTAGTCTCTGACTGGCTGCAAGGCTTTCTATTTGAATCTAAGGGTGCCAGGCCTTTTGGCACCCACAGCATTACCTCAGAATTAATCTGTCTGCTATATTTTGTCTTGCCTAGCCACCTTGGCCCTGACCTCTATTAAATATTCTCTCTTGAAAGCAAATACATGCCCTCCTCTCCTCATTGGAGTACAGCTTGTACTACACAGCCAGGATCATCCTAACTGAAAGGGCCATCCTTCCACAGGCTGCTCAGTCTCCTGAGTACCCAACCTGATGACTATAACAGTGCAGGAACCCAGTGTGGCATTAAAAAAGTTCACCTAATTGTGCCCACAAGCACAGAATCAAGTACTGACCTGGACCAAAGTGCTGCACCAACAGTATTTCCTGCATGTTGACAGGACTGGCATGGTGAGCTCAAACAAGGACTAGAAAAATGGGGACTCTAACTAAACAAATAAGTCCATTGCCCACACCCCTGTTATTATTTGGCTACTTCTTTCTTCTCTCCATAAGCTCCAAATATGCGGAACAGTGGGAGTAACAACAACCATCAAGGAATGGCTTAACAGACTCTCCCCTAGGGCAGAACCAGAGGGCAACACATACAAAGGGTTCTTGCAGGCCCCCTTATGGCACCCTCCAGCCAACCCTCATCTAAACTCCACACTTAATATGGAGTATCAAAGATATCTGTTGCCACACTACTAATAGGCTACACAGTTACAGCAACTACAGATGACCATAAATGCATAAAGACCAAAAATGCCCACACCTGCTGGCCTTACTGGACTAGATACCTAAGAAAACTGATAATTATCCTACTACTAATCTCCAGGAATGTGCACCCTAACCCAGGACTAGCTGGAGCTGGCAAGGAGAAAGATATTGGCCACCTCAAAATCATAGTCTTGAACATAGGAAGCCTACTTCCTGAGTTATCACAATTTTGGGCATGGGTGGCCCAGTTAAAGCCTGATGTGATCGCCCTGATTGAAACCTGGCTATCATAAAAAATCCATGATGCCACTGTTGCATTAGAAGGCTACAACATATACCACCAAGATAGGCTACCCAAACAAGGTGGTGGCTGTCTAGTCTACCACAGTGAAACCATAAAAGGACAGGTCCTGCCTAGTAGCCTGCAAATGTGTGACCTGCAGGTGCTTATCATCAAACTCACAGCAGGTTTACAAAACAACTCACTGGTGCTATCAACCATGTACATCCCACCGAGCAAGCAAGCTGCTGGACTATCACAGTTCATTAATAACCACAGGAAACTCAGTCAGAAATGGAACATATTGTGGTCGGAGACTTAAACTCCAACTGGCTTTTGAATGACACAGCCTCCACCAAAGACCTCACTGAAGGCCTCTATCTTACCCATATGGTAACATGGGTCACAAGACAGAACTATAAAATGGTCACATGCACACTCATAGACTTGTTGCTCTCCACCTGCCCAGAGCACAACACTGAGGTGACAGTGCTCCCAGATTCGCTCAGTGACCATTCCTTGGTGCTGTTTACCTGGTCAAACATCTTCTCTAAACCCTTGACACAAGTCACTAAGAATAGTTGTCTCATGAAAGGACAGCTGGGGGCATTTAAGCAATACCTCCGGTTGATTAATTGGTTCAAGCTAGTTGATGCCCAGGATCTGAACATAGCACTGGAAAACTTCTGCACCATTTTAACCAGGGCATGTGACATTTTCACCTCTATCACTACCAAGAAAAGAAAAAGATGCTCTACATCTTGGCTCACTGGTTCTCTACTAGATTTTATGTGAAATAGGGATGATCTATGGCATAAAGCTATAGCCACTTGAAGACCTACTGATTTGGCTAACTACAAGATGGCAAGAAACCAATGCAGAAAGATCATCAGGAAAGTCAAAGAAGAGTACTATAAAGACCTATTAGGTAAAACATATAATAATGGAAGGAAATTCTGGAAGGCTATCCAATTCTTAAAAGGAAAGGAGTCAGAATCCTCACCGGACCTGATTGTCACCAAAGCAAGAACTTTGTATGCACCCAAGGACATTGTTAATGCTTTCAACTCAGCATTCATGGACCTCAGCTTGGTTCTTCCAAGCTCTTACCATGTACCACTCATGGAAGAGCAACCAAACCAGCCCACTGAGTCAACAAGCAACATGCCACCTTTCTATTTCAAATGCATCAAAAGAACTGATACTATTCGGTATATCAAGAGGGTACTGGGGAAGGCCAGAATGGTAAGAGATCACATAGACATGAAACTGTTAGCACTCACTTTGGAAGATGTTTCCATACCACTCATGGTAATATTGAACAAATCACTGTGCTCTGGAGTCTTCCCTAGTAAATGGAAATTGGCACTTGGGACACCGGTCATCAAAAGTGGAGTAAGATCTAACCTATCAAACTACAGGCCAATATGAATCCTAGCGCCCCTCTCTAAAGCATTAGAAAGAATAGTATTGGACCCACTAACTGACTATCTAATAAGTACAGTACAATCATCTCTTTCCACAGCAATACAGCTTTTGAAAGAAGCGCAGTGCACTAACTGCCCTAGTCAACTTCACCAGTCTACTCTATGATTCACTGGATGCAGGAAAAGTGGTGGGCTCTATATTCATAGAGCTCACCAAACCATTCAACACCATCAATCATAGCCTCCTCCTCAGAAACATGATCTCAATAGGTCTGTCCTCAGACACGGTGGACTGGTTCACAAGTTACCTCTCTGGCAGGTTGCAATGTGTCAGGATATCCAGTTAGCTATCTGAACCTAAGGAAGTCTCCCTCGGCATGCCTCAAGGATCCATATTAGGTCCTTTATTGTTTAGCCTGTTTATAAACACCATTCCCTCTGCATGCCCAGCTCAAATGGTACTTTACAATGATGATGCCTTTGTCTCAGTCCCTGGCAAGCATATGCTGCAAATCACAGCAGATCTTCATGCTAACTTCAAACTACTAGAGCCATAGTTTGAAAAAAAACAGCCTCCTGCTAATTATAAAAAAAACAAAAGCTATGCTTTTCACCCTCCCCCATAATAAGAAAAATGTGGGCATCTAATAGTCACGAGCCAAAAAAATGAAACACTAGACCAGGTCTCCACCTTTAAGTATCTTAGAATACACATTAACGACACCCTGACCTTTAAAACGCATATTGAATAAGTCATAAAAACAGTCAACACTAAGCTAGGGATCTTACACCAGCACAGACAGGCTATGACATTGGATGATCTGAAATTAATTACCAGTACCTCCATACTGTCAACAATAGACTATGGACCGGTAATTTATGGGGCTGGACCGAAATTGCCCTGAAAAGGATACAAATCCTACTCACTAAGGCCTGCAGGCTGGCCCTGGGGCTGACTATATGACCCACACCTGCACACTCTACAAGTACACTGGATGGCTTCCATTCCAACAAAGACTGAAACATCAGACCTGCATTATAGGAAAAAAAGCCCTGCTGGGCCACATGCCTGACTCCACAAGCAATTTCTTTAAAATGGCAACTTCCACAAAGGACACCAGGAGTACAGCTAAGGGGTTGCTACAGGTGCCCTAGATGTGCACTACCTTTGCTCAGAGATCATTAATCTACCATGGCCCTAAATGGCACAATGACCTCCCGGCTGTCCTCCAAGAAAGCATGAAAATAGGAACTTTTAAAAAGGCTCTCTGAACCTGGCTATCACCAGGAATTGACTGTGACTGCCAACTTCTACACTAGGTCTCTCCTGCATTCCAAGAAGGCCTCATACCTTGGAATATACCCTGCTCCTTAAGGTTTCTTTCCCGCACACCCCATCACTAGTATGACAAACCTGCCAACTGTCCCACAGCTGTGACTGACAATGCCCCCTTCGGCTGCCTTCAGTACTCTGTGCTACCCTAATCTAATATCTACGCTCCTCCTTTCCCTACTGCTTCTGCACTTATACTTTAATAATGCTCTACTTCCTACAGTATTTTCCTCAGCCCTGACCCTTATTGCACTTAGAAACTCTGTCCTAACTTGTTACTGTTCATCTAACTTTACCTGATTACCGAGATAAATCACTAATCCATTGTAAGTGTACCGTATCTGTGCTCTGTAATGTAATGCAACTGACTGCAACTACTTGTACTTGTTTTGTCCCAATGTTTGACTTGGAGCCTTTGCGAAAGAGCCATGTTGGCACAAAAGTTGTAATCCAAAATTTTCAATAAATAAATAAATAAAAATATATAAATGTTCAATTTACGTTAAAAGGGAATCCAAATGTAGTAATTTCAGGAAAGTAATATCCTTAGTGAGTTTAATACCTAAATTAGTGAAAAAATGAGGCCCCATTGGGGAAAGATCAACAATGTCTTGTTTAGGAATATGCAAAGAGAGTGTGTAGATCACAGTTTTACTTAAGTTCAGTCTGTAACCAGAAAAGGACCCAAAAGTTTAAATAAGGTTGACCACAGCTGGTATAGAGGTCATGGCATCAGTAAGGTGCAGTAACACAACATTAGCAAACATAGAGAATTTCCACTCCTCTGCACCCAAAGTAATACCTCAAATTATAAGGGACAAAATAATCTTATGGGTCAATGGTTCAATATACAAGTTAACAAGAAACGGAGCTGGGGGCAGCCCTGATGAGTGCCCCGAGCAAGAGGGAAGAGGTCAGAGAGCACTCCATTACAATAAATTCTGGCAGTTGGGGAATGATATAGGATATGCAATCACTTAATGTAAGAATAAGGAATGCCATAGTAAGGTAAAATATAAAATAAGTATGACCAGGAGACTCTACCAATTACCTTTTCTGTGTCCAGAGAAACCAAGACAGCATCACGCTTGGTTTTCAGGGACACAGAATTAGATGATAAATGATCCTAAAATGGCTTCCCACCATGAAACCCACCTGCTCTAGCCCTATTAATCTGGTCCAGACTTTACCCAGCAGTGCAGCCAAGACTTTAGCTAAAATTTTGATATCAACGTTGATAAGCACAATTGGTTTATAACTACCCGGCCTAGTATTGTCCTTCCCAGGTTTAAGCAGCAATACAAGACTAACTTCTAAAAGGGAAGGCTCCAATAAACTGTGAGAATATAGATAGTTGAACAGTTGAGTTAGGACAGGAGCGAGTTCATCTATAAAAAGCTTATAAAAATTAGCCGAGAAACATTCTGGCCCTGGAGTCTTGTCCAAGAAAGAGAGATAATAGCCTGCTGGACTTCTACCTCATGAATAACACTGGATAAACCATTTTATTGGTCTTCTGAGAATTGGGATAAGACGACATCTTCCAAAAAAAACAGGAAGAACCTGACCAAGATTGAGAGGCAAGGAATCATCCATGTATAGTAAGGCACAGCAATCTTTAAATTCGTTTGCCATAATGTAGGGGTTGGTGGCCAGGAATGATGATGTTGGATCCTGTAAGGATTTAATCCAACAGGAGGCTCAACGTTCCTTAACATGAAGAGCCAAAAGTCTACTTTCATTCTCATCCTGGCCAATATAAGTAGCTTTGGTCTGGGTGATAGCCAGCTCTGCCTTTTCTAAAAAAAAAAATAACAGAATATCGAGCCTGAAGCTGTGAGAGATGAAGCCTGGTCACCTCTGAAGTTGATAGGGCCAAGTGTCTCTCCAACTCCTGAATATCATGGAGAAGTGTGTTAAGTTGATTTTTACATGCTGTCTTACAAATTGAGGCTAATAGTATAAGCTCTCCCCACCAGACACATTTTCGAGAGTCCCATAACCGATCAAAAGTGGGTATATAACCCAGATTTTCCTATAATGATTGTTTAATAAATGCCTGCAATTTATCATTTATATCGTGGTCATGTAAACATTGAGAATTCAAAGACCAGGTATGATCTCAATCAATTTTATTTAGCATGTCTAATGTAAGAGCTAAAAATGCATGATCTGAAATAACCATAGAGATTCTATCTGACAGAAATATAGAGTAGATAAAAATTGGTGGCTCATAAGAAAATAATCTAAATGGGAGATTGAGTTATGAGGAATAGAGTGGAATGAAAACATCGATCAGAAAGGTGCAACAACCTCCAGGGATCTACAAGACCAAACTACAACTTTCTCTACAGGTCCAAACATTACCTCAGTGTTCATATGTAGGAGAAGGTGGTCTCACACTTCCTACTCCCTTCCATTGACAATGGAGACATCATATATCTCTGTGGAAACAAAACCACTCTGCTGCCCCTGGATCATTTGTAAAACAAGCTATTCCGTTCATATCCTACAGGTGAGCTACCCCTCATTATCTGCTTTATGACCAGCTTAACTGGTATAGTCCCTCAAGTAAGTATAACTACCACTGACTTTCTTTGTTGTACAACTGTGCACAAGGAAAAGCCTGTTATTATCTTCTAACCCACCTCATGCACTTGAGCAGTGCCAACTCGCTTTATTCAATGGCAGACAATCCAGTCTTAATTCCCTGGATGAAGTGTTAATTTGGTAAAAAGGCCTTTACATCAGCACCAGACATATGAAACAAACTCCTTCTCTGGATGAGAAATGCTTTAAGGGTTGCAAGTATTCAGATCCAGTCTTTCCAGCCACCTCAGAACCCCTTCTAATTATTTTACTCCAGAATCCCCTTTTCCCTGACCATGATCATGTTTTATACCAATGTGCTTGCTCAGTATTTGCTGTGACCCCACATTGTTAGTTTGTTTTGATTCCTGTTTTGATGTTTTTACAGCAACATATCCCTTCCCTCTGTTAAAGGACAGCATTGTTACTGTGGTATCCACCAGAAAAATGTGATGCTGGCATCACACTCCAGTGCTTTAGTTTGTGGGCTGTTGCTTAGAAAGTATGTATATAAGGAAGTGTAAGGCAGAAAACTGGATGGCCTTTGTGAGGATTCCTGGAATCTGGGAGGTATGGGGCTAATGAAGGTTCTGGAGGAATATATTGGGCCTTGGGAGGCATCCAGCTCCCTCCAGGTGCTTCTGTCATGGTGTCCATGGGTACGGATGTAAGTTTGTCATGGATGAGGTTTTAATGACTCATTGTTTGTTCATGAAATCATTAGTAAACAGTAGTAAATGTTGTGGCACTGTCATCATTGCTACATTCTGATGGCACTAGTGAAAGTCATGGACGTCCTGAATAAAGATCAAACGTCATGGAATCAATGACGTGTATGACTGCCAGGACAAACTTACATCCCTATCCATGGGTACCGTGTTTGGCTGGCCCAGTGATCATGCCAAGGTGTGGGTCAGGTATGAAGGAATTTCCAGCATGGTCATGGGGTGCCAGGGAGTCTATGATGTTTGGAAGTGGACACATGAGGTGTTTTCCCATGGCAGGTTCAGGATTCAAGCCAGGGTTTCAGGTTTTCCTTTGCAGGGTCAGATTGGGAGAGTGTGAGTGTAGTGTTATCCCAAGCACTGAGTGGTATAGTGTTGGGTTGTTGCAGTGGGGAGATGATCCTAGGATTCCTGCATGCATATAGACCCCAGTTCTTGGGACTTACTGGTTTCTCTTTGATAGTAGAAGGAGTCTTTTTTTTTTAATTTATTTTAGTTTGTGTTGATCGGGTAAGTACACTAGATAAATTCTGCCTATTTTCAGGCATGACCCAGGGGAGGGGTATACAGATGAATGCCAACTGACCTTGAACCAGATTAAGCTGTTGGTGGTATTTTTAGTGAATGAGGGAAATTTGGCCAGGGCACCGGGGAAATTCCCCTGCTCTGCTGGTGCTCTGTGGCCAGTAGAGGGCTGTGCTAGGTCTGCAGGATGGCAGATGAGATGCAGTTATGCTTGGAGCAGGACGTGTGCATGGAGGCTCCCGTTATTGGAGCTATAGCGTTAACGCAAGTGGAAAAAGCTGTTGTCCCTATGAGTGGGACGCCTGAATGTGTTTTCTCTGGATCTAACATGGAGGAGGCTGGCAGGATGCCACTTCAGGAGACTGTGCTTTCTGGTGACTCTTCAGTTTGTTCTCCTGTTTCTGCACCTCTGCCTTGTAATCTGGGAACCCCTTCTGCGTTGGGTCCAGTTGTTGATACGGACCCATTTGGTGTGTCGGAACTTCCGGGTATGGCGGCTGAATGCAACGAAGGATCGGTGGAACTTTTAGCACCTAAACAAGTGTCTTCTACCTCCCAAGTTATTCAGAGGCAATTCGAGCTTACTGATTCCAATACTGCTCTTCTTGGGGACTGGTCGGCTAAGAATCCCCTTTCACAGTCGGGACGGCTTCGCATGACATCAGGAACTTGGATACCTGACCCTGACTGGGTGGACGACAGACCTACATCTTCTACCACTATGCATGCCAACACACTGAGCTCAGGTACAGAGTCTGGACTTCCTTCTGTTTCTAAGCGAGTTGAAAATGGTGCGCACCTTCTTCCAGGGGAGTCTGAGGCCATTTCTGGCCCAAGTACATCCTCTGGGGGGGAGGTTGTGGTTCAAAGTCTGGACAAATCTTTACAAAGCCAGGAGCTTCAGACAGTAACAAGCACATTTTTATGTCAGATTTATTCAAAAGTAAGTTAGAACAAGCTCCTAGGAGGAATGTTGTGAGATTACGTTATAAGGGTGGTCTTACTACTCGTCCTGACTGGTATTATGTTGCCAGTCACTTGCTTAGAGACTCTATGCATTTTCTTCCCTCTGACCTGTATGCTTTAATTCATGTATCTGGGGAAGACTCTTTTGATGTTAGTTTTTGACTTAACAGTAGTCTAGAAAAATTTTGGGAAAAATACTCTATCCTTAAAAATACACCTTTATGGATCCCCTTTTTTGCCATTCCCCTTACTAGACCTAAAATTTGGTATGCTACTGTGATGTTCTGAAATGAAGGGGTGAATGTCAGTGATATCTATCACTTGTTACAGAACCAATGTGACATTCTTGGTCCCCCTGAGGCTCTGTTGGATTTGGAAGGTATCAGGACAGGGGGATGGAAATTTAAAATAAAGCTATTTCAGGTAAACTCTGACATTATTCATTTACCCAACAGTTTTTTGGGGGGGTAAAGACAGAGGTGTTTGCTTTTATAGCGGATAACCCAGGGCCTGCTACAAATGTGGCTCACGAACACATATCAGTAGTTCTTGTGATATGTTAAAATGGTCATTGTGTGGGGGATATGGACATTCTATGGATCTATGTGAAAATATTTTCCAGTGTAATTTATGTGATGAAAAACGGCATACTTTTCATCAGTGCCCTTGGGCCAAAAGAAATAGGGCTGAAGGTTGGGATCATGACGATTTAGTTTTTCAGGCTCTAGAAAAATATCAGGGTTTTCCACCAGCAGATCCCTCTAATTCTCACTCTGAGTCCACTCCTGCTAGAGGTCCTCTTTTGGTACCAACTTCTACCTCTCCTCTTGCTACAGCTAGGCCTTCTATATCACCCAAACAGGAACCTGCTCCTACCTCAGATTTTGGCCCTGATTCTGCTGTTAATGAGCCTACTGTTTCCAATGAGACTGCCATGCTCCCCCATTATTTGAAACTGTTAAAGGACGAAGATTTACCAGGTTCTCTCTCAAAATTCCCACTCCCTGTCCTATTTTTACCACAAAAATCTTTTCTCCCCTTCAGGAGGAGCTTGGGAACTCTGATTTGGAGTCAGACACCTCACATAGATCTGAGCTGGCTACTGAAGATGAAGAGAGCAGATCAACTGAGCTTTTGAAGGAAAAAAAAAGGAAAGGAGGGAAAAAAAGGAAAGCCAGTAGCAGCTTAAAAGGAATGCCTTGACAAAATGTTATGTAATAGATGGCTACTCTGAAGCTTATGTCTTTCAATATCTGCAGCTTAAAAACCTATCAGAAACAAATATTCTTATTTTCCTTTTTTGATTCCCTTAATGTTGATGTTATCTTTGTTCAAGAAACACGTCTTTCCTCACTTGTTGAGTTAGAACTACTTAAAACACGATGGCATTGGGGGCCTTCCTTTTGGACTTTTGGTTTAGAAGCTGCAGACGGGATAGGCATTCTCTTTAAATCTACTCACTTTCAAATTACTCGGCTTGTGGATGTTAAGCCAGGAAGGGCCTTGGTGCTTGATGGCTCCCTTGGGGATTTTTGTTTTTGTTTTATTAATATATACCCCCCCAGCTTAAAACAGCCAGAATTGAGCCATTCGAGGAATTTAAACCTTTTTAATTTTCCAAAAAACATATTATTTGGGGAGGTGTTTTTAACTGTACCTTGGACACTAAGCTTACAGGGGTTACCCAAAAGAAGATATATTGCGACTCCAATGCCTTAGCACATATTCTTTCTGAGGCCAGTATATAGGATGCTTTTCGCAGTTTACATACCACAGGTACTGGAGCTACTTATCATAGGCACATATATGCTACCCGTATTAATATGTTTTTTATTTCTAAATATTTGATTTCTATTCTTTGTACATCTCAGCCTTCAGAGTTTTCAGACCATAATATTCTATCTTGTACTTTAAGTTTAAGTGCTATTCCTCCTAAAAATTTTTCCCCACATAATCGCTGGAGGTTTAATATGTCCCTTTTAGACTCCCCATACCTTTTCTCTAGTATTGAAGTTTTTTTTTTTGCCAGTAGGGACTCAGTTATGTGCTCCTATGATTCTCTACTGAATTGGTGGCTGGATACCAAAATGGAGCTTAAAAAACTTATGCTCTCCTTCAGTAGGAATCAGGCTAACTCCAACTATTTAAAGTATCTTCTTTTGCTAAATCAATTATATAAATTAATGCATTTTCCTCCATGTGATAAAAAAGGATTTACTTCTCAAAATTTTGAACTCAAGAAACAGATGAAGGCCTATCAATATGACAGGACCAAATCCTTAGAAATGGAATTTAAATTTAGCACTCAGAAGACACCTGCATCTGTCCCATATGCAGCATGAAAACAGAGGCTAGATAATACTCTCATGACTCATCTTACCTCTACTACTGGCACTGTAGTAAACACAGATTTAAAAGTGTTAGCGGTAGTGCAACAGTTTGTTAGTGCCACATTTCACCCCACTCCTGATAGTTCCTCTCCTGTATTATCCAGGTTTACTGCACCATTGCCCCAGGTCCCTATGCCCATGGTAAAACACTAGTACAACCTATATCATCCATGGAAGTTGAGGTTGCCATATCTCAATTAAGTATGGGTAATTCTCCTGGGTTGGATTGCATTCCCAATGACTTTCATAAAAAGTTTTTGCCTCATATGATTTATTTTTTGCCTATGGTTTTCAACTCTATGTTGACTTCCTCCTCTTATTTTAGGTTTAACACTTTGCTATATTTTTTATTTAAATCAGGGGATAAAGCCCTGTTAGCAAATTGGAGGCCATTGAGTTTATTAAATAGTGATTACAAAATTCTAGCCAAAATTCTTAATAATAGATTATTAATGGTTGCTGATCTTTTTATACATCCTGCTCAGACCTGTGTCATCCCTAAGAGACATATACAACATAATTTATATATTTTACGGGATTTATTTGAAGTTAGCCATACACAACATCTCTCTGGGTTTGTAGTAGCTTTGGATTAAGCTAAAGCCTTTGATAAAGTACGACATGATTATATTTTTTCCCTTTTACATAATTATGGTATTCCAAAGCCTTTAGTATTTTGGATTTCCTCCCTTTATGCTGGAGCAACTGTTGTACCCATGGTTAATGGACTATTTGGCACTGATATTCCCCTCACTACTGGGGTGAGGCAAGGTTGTCCCTTAAGTCCTCTTTCATACTCTTTTGTTTTAGACCCAGTGATACGACAAATACTTTGGGATAATACTATTTTAGGTCTGGCTCCTTCTCCTTTTTTGCCTCATGAGAAAATTACTGCTTATGCAGATGATGTTACTTTGTTAGTTCAGGATGTTCCCTCCTTAGCAAAAGCTTTACAGATTTTTTCCCATTTTGGAGCTTTGTCTGGAGCTAGGCTTAATATGGAGAAAAGTTTTATTTTTTCTTTAGACTCTACCCACTCAGTTTCTTTACATACCTTTGGAATCCCGGTGGTTTCTTCCCCTCATAAAATTTTGGGTGTTTGGTTTGGTCCAGGTGATCTGGCAACTTACAATTGGGAAAAACAGCTACATATAGGAGAACATAAGATTCACAGATGGAAGGGGTGAAAATTTGAGAAAAAGAAACGGATTATGATTATTAAACAATTTTTGCTCCCTGTCTTTTTATTTTTATGTTATGTCTTCCCCCCTCCATTGCATCCGGAAACTAGAATTTTTAGCCTCTTTTTTCAGATGCTTTGGGGCAATAGACTGAATCCTATACGTCGAGACATTACCTATTTACCCATTAATAAGGGAAGATTGGCTATGATCAACCCTATTGTTTTCTATCATTCCCTGTTTTTTTTTGGCTCCTTTACTTATTTATGGACTGCTGCCACCCTGTCCTGGCAGTTGTGGTCACAATTCCTTTCATCACGATATTTTAATAAATGGTCATTATTACCACCTAAAATTCTATCAGTAGATCTCTTACTGACTTATGGTTTATCCACCTTCAAAAAATGCAACAATGGAAGGTCTCTTTTCCTACATTACTAACTTTTAATAGAAAGTCATTTTATAACTTTATTGTGTATAATGTAAAGAAAAGTGTTTTATTGTTTCCTGAATATGTACCTACCAAAATGATGTTTTCCTTACGTAAATTGATGGACTTTAGGATTCCCCCACATATTTGGGATATTGTATGGCTTTCTATTCAGGGGAGATTGGGAGTTCGAGAGAATTTAAAATATAAGCCATTGACTTGAAAGATTTTGTCTGAGACCTACCTGTATTAACAGTGAAGAAACTATGATGCATTTTTTTGTTAATTGTTCCCATAGTAAATCTTTTTGGCAGGACACTGCCACACATTGGAATTTACCCTTTTTGAACCATATTTCGTATCAAACTATTGTTTTAGGGGATTATACAGGGATCTGGAGGTCTTACCACAAAAGTACTTTGAATGTTTTTTTCTCTTTTGTTCAATATTTTTTATGGCCGCCTCGGTGTCATTTTGTATTGCAACAAGAGACAGTTTTACATAGTACCATATTTTCACAGATTGAGGATGGCTTATTATCTGTTAAAGTTAAGGACATTAATAAGTTCTCTACAGCTAAGGTAGATTCTTTATGGAAGCATTTTTTCTTTTGAAATATGTTATGTTGACTGTTTTCTTACTTATGGATTTATTTTTGTATAACTCTATAATACTGTTACATTATTGTTTCTTTTGTGATGTTGTGATTCTTTTTC
Organism: Neoceratodus forsteri; assembly: GCA_016271365.2. Classification (NCBI taxonomy): domain Eukaryota; kingdom Metazoa; phylum Chordata; order Ceratodontiformes; family Ceratodontidae; genus Neoceratodus; species Neoceratodus forsteri. The sequence continues at coordinate 353,076,478 of CM028130.1, read as the reverse complement.
AATAAACTTCCCCTACTCTTTTTCAGTAAGTGCCACGGGATCGTTAACATCCACCTGAACTACCACCAATCCAGGCAGATAGGACCTCAGTTTAACTTCTAATCCAGAAGATGGCACCTCAGAGTGCAGCACCCCTTTCATGCTGCTCTACAGTGTCAGTACTGGGATATTAACCCAAGTGCCAGATGTGGGAACTGAACCCACAGCCCTCTGATCTCAGAGGCAAGTGTGCTACCTACTGAGCCACTGACACTGTCTAACTCAATTAGTCCACAGATCGAGTAGTGTAGGGGTCTGAACAAGGAAGGCAAGGATGTCCCAGGAAGTTCTCCCTCAAGAAAGTGTCCCTCATGGCCCTCAGGTCTGAGGTGAACTCCTCAAAATAAGGTGTTAGGTTTTGGTATAACCCTATGGGGATAAGTTGGCAAAGGCCTCAGTTTAAAACTGCAGTGGGATACAAACACTTACTGGAGATCTGCAGCTACAGGCTGGTAAGGAAGTAGGTCACAAGAGGTGCTTTTCTTAAACCAAAGTTGCCTCTGAGGTAGCCCTGCCTCAGAGGCAGACCTTGCTCTCCCTGTCTCTGAGGTAGGGCTGCCTCTGAGATACGTTGGTCTCTGAAGTAGACATTATAGATAGGGCTGCCTCCTAAAGAGGCCTTTAACCTCTAGAGCTAAAGAGCTGACTTCATGGTGTAGTGGAAAGGTCTACCGCCTGTTAAATAAGATGTTGAGAGTTCAAATGCACACGTTGTTTTTTACTTCTCTTTTGTCAGAATTTCACTTGAGTGGTGATCCGTGGTGGTGTGGTGTTAGAAAAGTAAATATAGAAGAAAAGGGACTTACTGCGAGAAAGATTAAGCGCCAAAAACTAAGTTTGCATTGAAGCAAGTTCTGCCTCTGAGGCAGAGCTGCCTCAGAGGCAACTTTGGCTTAAGTAAAGTATCTCTTGCATAGGAGGTCTCTGTGAAAGTATCAAGAGCTGTATTTCTATAGGATGTATTAGTGCCAATGGCTATGTAGTCTGAGAGGTTCAGGAGGGTGCTGTGGAAGCAAGCATGGAGCTGTTGCTGATGGTACACATGGGAAATAAGGGAAATAAGAAGAGAAATTCAGAGTTTTTGATCATGAGGGCATGGAGTCAGGGAGAACTCATTTTGGTGAGACTCACAATGTACACTGCCACCCTTGTTTTTGAGCACCTTGCTGGTATGCCATACTATGTTTATATAAGTCCCAGATAGACTTGGCAGTAGAGGGAAGTGTGTCAAGAGAAAAGTGGGAAAAGGGTCACTCTAGTACAAAAGGTCCCTAAATGACAGCAATGGCCAAGAGAGAGAGAGTGAGGTGAAACATACAGGTTGATCCTAGACTGGTAAGAATCCATGCCTTGGCTTTCATAAAGGACAGAAGAATACCATATGTTTTAATATGCAAGATATATGAATTTGGATATCTGAACCCCATTTAAATTAGATGTATTGTATGAAAATTTGGATAGCTTCTGCTAAGTAGAGAATCAAGTGTCTGGACCCCGTTGTCAGAGGGTTTTATGTGATAATAGCAAAGCCAGAATGGTGAGTCTGAAATCGTGAAGGAATTTCAGTGAAGACACAAAAGGTGACTTTTTCTGGAGGGGGGAAAGCTTCGCCCACTGCACTCCCCTTACTTAAATAACCAACTCCAAGGTGGTAGCACTTTGGGATGGGGTATAACTTATGTCACCATTTCATCCTCGCAGTAATTCCCTCACCAACTTGTGGACTTGCTGTTTTGGAATTGCTGTAAATACGTGCCACCATGTCAGAGTCGTTTGTCAACCTGTGTATGTATCTGTCGCTGTACCTCTAGGAGAAAAAGATGGTGATCTGAAGTACATGAATGTTTGCAAGCAGCTTCCAGTGAGTAATAGGCCTAAAACCCGTAAAGACCAGAGTACCCTGAGCCATGTCCACCCCATCAAAGTTCATATTACAGATTTGCCTCAAATGACTGAAAGTTGAAGGGGAGGTTGCACTTCCCTTTACCGTTTGTTTTTGCCTTGTATATATTTACCTGTATTTAACTATTCCCACTTTATTGTGTTAAACAATGTGACTGATGGTATTCTCTCTAGGATCCCCATGAAATCAAGATGCTATGTCACACGGTTATCACTACTGGAGTAATTTCTAATAAATAAGTATACCCAAATTGAGCTGAGTCAAATCGGATTCTGAAAATACTGTAGCTCTCAGTGTTTGTGTCAGCTCACAAATGTTTAACCCCTAAATGCAGATAAATCCTAATGTTTAGCAAATCATTTATTTCAGCTCCAGAAATCTCAAAGAATCTGTTCCCCACAAAACGGAGAAGCATATGACAATTTATAGCACAAAATATTTATGCTATGGAGTTTGTGATATACCATCCCTAAGCATCAGAACACTCTAAATCAAGTAATCTATCAAATCCCAAGTTTGCTATGTGAAAATGAACGGATTTACTGACAGACACTTGATCATTTGTCAGTGGGCTGCATTGAAGATATTATGTAAGAAAGATCCACCTTTTTGATGAAAGCAACCTATATAAAGTCTAAACCATGCCTAAGATTCTTTGACAAATGTGGCCTTTTCATTTTTATATTCAGCAGAGAGAGACAATGTCAGAGAGCTATATTTTACTGCAACACCTTATCTGTGCTTTTAGAGAGTGATATATTCTAGTGCCTCATATTGTATGTCAAATATAAAGCAAGGTAGTGCATGATAATGCATGCAGGAGAAATAAAGTGCTTGATAGTAATACCAGAATAGATAAGCTGTTTGTCCTCTTTTCCCTATATAAAATAATGAGAGTAAGGAAGGCAGGAGTGCTGGTATAATTATGCCTTGCTCTGTTGCTGCCTTTCTTTGATGGGATATTATTGGCTCTTTTGAACTCAAATAGGGATGTGCAGTGTTCTAAGAAAAGGAAGCAGACTGCATGTGGGTTTAGTAGTTTAAAGATTTTTTAATGTTGCGTTGGGTGCCATATTGGTTAGAGGTGCTCTGGGAATGGTTAGTGCCATCCAACTACCATCAAATGGACACCATTATTATCTAGTTCTTGCCTAAATCTGATCTATCTTCAGTCTGGATCATTTCACTAGATGTGGTCAACACTGCCCAATTAAATTATCAAAGCTTGTTTTCCTTCCAAGTAGCCATTCGATGACAGACACCTCAAACTCTCCCAATATGCATTGCACATTTTAAAAAAGCTGAACTCAGCCTCCTGCCTTCTCAGTTAGGGATGCCAGTTCAAAATATGAACCTGGATCCCAAAAGTGGAAAGTAAACAATTTTTATATATCTATTCTTTTGTTTTAATTCTGGATCTCAGCCTAAGGAGAGACTGAATTGTCACTTTTCTAGACTACCCTTCAGTCAGGGCCTACAGTATACTAACTGAAGCATTACCCAGAAGCAGGTGCCTTCCTATCTAATAATGTGAAATTTAGAAAACGTACAATGCTATACACTCTTGTATAGTGTATTGCATAAATACAGGTGTAGTTCTAAGCTGCTCATTCTCTGTAGAACAAGAAAGGTCCAGTATTGCAGTAAAGCATTTCTGTATATTTAGAAATGGCCTCAAAACAAGGGAAAGAGAAGGCTCAGCTCCTTTATAATGGTATGCATTTTATTTTTTATCCATGACAACAGGATAGCTGATATTTCATTGCTACTTGCTACTTTGCTTGGGTTGTTGTGGTATATATATCCCAAAAATATATTTATAAAATAAGTGCACAACATTATATTGAAGTGTACCACATAGCAAACATATTTTTGCAACAAATATTCAGAACTACCGAAAATAAAATATAGTACACAACTTTTGCAGTCATTATTACCTGTATGATAACATTTCAAATCACTTTGTCAATTGAAAAAGCATATAGGCAACAGGAGAATTTTTATGTATTTCATCTGGTTGCTTACATAGTATGAAATGATACTGTTAAATACATGCAGAAGTTATATAGTGCTATTTTTTGTTGACTGGTGCCATTCCACAACTTATCAAAACCTCATTACTACCACTGTGTAGTAGTACATGTGTGTTGCACAGTACATTCCCTGCTAGTTAAAAAATAGTTTTTACTTCACTTTTTCCAAATGTAATTTTTTACTTTTTGTTATCATTTGTTTATTGATAGCTAGGAATTATGACCACTGAGCTAGAAGCTCATTTACAGAGGCTTCATGTCATTCACAATTTTACAGACAGACGAGTACAGAACAATTAACAGTATTACAATCATTGATAGCGCTTAGTTACATTTCATTATATAACATTTCTAATTACAGTCAAAGATTAGAGAGTGCAAAAGCGTAACATGTAGACTGCAAAAAACAAACATTCAGCTTACTAGTGGAACAGCAGCTGTAAGGTAGAGGGGCCTGGGGATCCATGGGAAAGGCGGCAATAGACAGAGAGGAGACAGCACGGGGGGGAGAGAAAGAGGGAGTGGGAAAGATGAGTAGCCATCAGTAGAGGGTTGGGGAAGAGAGCTGGACAGATGGAGTGGGTGGGAGAAGCAGCTAGATGCCTTGTCAGGACAAATATGGGAGGGTGAGGTGGCAACTAAACACCTTGTTGAGGAAATGTAATGGGAGGTAGGTGGCAGGGGGTGACATGGAAAATTGAGGGCTGTATGAACTAGGAGTCTGAAGTCGAAGGTACTGATGGGGGTTAGAGGGTAGTACCCATGGAAGGAGTAATGAGCTTAAAAGGAAAATAAAAAATAGGAGTTTTTTAAATAGGTATTATGTCATATCCAGAAAATAGTCTTGGGGACAGGGATCAGTGTCCACAATCACACTTAGGGGTGTTTGTTGTAAGTCAAGCTCATAGATTGAATTTAAACTGGCCAATAATGGTGATGGACGAGAAGTCAGTGCAAAGGGAGTAGGGAGTTCAGCCATTTAGACACCCTGAAAGCGAAGGATCGTTGCCCTTGAGAGGTCCTACAGAAGGGGATTTTCAGGAATTGTTTGCCAGTGTTTCTGGTGGTCCTGGTGCTTATGTAGTTTTGAAGCAGGCCAAGTACTGCAGGGGTAGATAGACCTAGTGTGGCTTACTTGGCTAGTAAGCAGACTTGGTACTGGATTCTGTTTTCCAAGTTTAGCCACCCAGTTCGGGAGTATAGCTCACAGGTATGAGTTAGTCTGTGGGCACCTAAGATCAGTTGGCAAGATTTATTTAGGGCAACCTTGATACCGTGTATAGCAAAGTCAGTGACTGCTCCATAGACAACTAGACCATAGTCAATTATTGACAGTACTGAGGCGATCACCGCTAGTCTCAGGGCTTTTTCTGTTAGGCAATGCTTATGCCTGTATAGTGGTCCTATTCTGCAGTTTACAGCCTTTGCAACTTGGTCAATATGTTGTGAATAGGAGAGGGATCAATCAATGTGACGACCCCCCCCCCCAAGTATTTGAAAGTGTAAACCATGACCAGCACTTCATTAAGGTTGTGGTGGATGCAGAGTTGATGTGATTTATGCCTGTTTTAGAATGAAGAAAATAGCATGGTCTTTGTCTTCTTAAAATTAAGAAGGAGCTTGTGGTTTATGAACCATGCTTGGACATCAGTGAAATAGGTCTGCATTTGTTCTTCAAGGACAGCTGGGTTGTCATGACTTGAGAACAGCACTGCATCATCTGCATTAGAAGAACTTGATCAGTACAGGCCTGTGGGAGGTTATTCAGAAATGTATGAAAAGTCGGGGTCTCAGGATTGATCCTTGGGGTACCCCAGTTATGACATTGTAGTGTTCTGAAAGGAAGTTTTGGATTTTAACTTGTTGGGTCCATCAAACTAAATAGCTCCGGAACAACTCTACCAAGTTTGGTGAGAGACCAGTAGTGGATAGTTGGTACAGTAGAAATTTGTGGTTCACTGTGTCAAATGCTTTTGTCAAGTCAATGTAGGTTGCCCCTTCCAGATGACCATGATCCAAAGCATCGCAGATGTAGATAGTGAATTCCATCCATGCTGTGGTAGTGCTGTGTTTTTTGTGGAAACTGTGCTGTTCTTTGCATTGGAGCTGATACTTATCTAGATAATCCATTAGCTGATCGCTAACAATCCTTTCCAGAGCTTTTGAGAGAGGGAGAAGCATCGAGATAAGGAAGTAGTTTGTGTGATTAGATCTGTCCCCACTCTAGTGGATGGGGGGTGACCATGGCCTTTTCCCAAAGCTTGGAGAGTTTGGCTGCTATAAGAGAAATGTTCATCATGTGGGTTAGCTGATGGATAACCATATCCAGGGTCAGGGAGAGGAGCTTTAGATCAAGTGAGTCCCCACTGGCCCGGGATTTCCCAATAATTTTTTGAAATGTTTTTTTGGCCTCTGGGATGGGAATAATTCAGAGGTAAAAGGGTGGAAGAGGGGGTAAACGGTACATGTATCACTGTCACTCTTGTGGAGTGGATTCTTTGGGAGATTTAGGAAGCCTGGTGGGACCACTCCACCAGGGGCCTTTGGAGGATTTAGGAAATTAAGATGGAGCACCCCACTAAGGTCAGTGACTGTCTTATTTAAAAAGTTGGCAATCACTTAGGTGTCTTGAGTTAGATTCTCATTGACATTGAGCATTGTCAGGGGAGCTTTGCTGTGTTTCCAAGTTAAAGTTTTTATGTTCTCCCAAAAGTTCTGCCTATTCCTCCAGGAGCTGTTTAGTTCTTGTTTGAAACACTGCCTTTTTGAAACACAGATGGCATACGTGCATTTGTCACGTGCAGTTTTATAATTTTACACATCTGAGCTGAAGCCTGTTATACAAGCTCTGTGCCAGAGGCTGTCCTGGGTCCTCATTAGTTCAAGCAGGGATGGAGTGATCCAAGAGTTAAACATGCCCATCACTTTCTGTGTTTTGAGTGGGGCATAGATGCTACAAGAGGTGTTGAAGGTGCCCACAAAGTGCTTCAAAGCAATGTCCACATCACTGGTGTTGTACATGGCTAATCAGTCCTATAGGCTGAGGTGGGTTTTATGAGGGCCTAGTTGGCCAGCCCTAAGAACTCAGGTAGTGATAGTTCTGGAGGGGTTTAGAGGACTTATTGGACCATTGGCAGATAATAGGTGCATGGTTGCTTAGGCTGTCTGAGAGTACAGCTATTTTTGAGATCCTTTCTGGATGGTTTGTGATTAACCAGTCAAGTAGTGAGTAAGTCCTGATCTGGTAGTTGCTCCAGGTGGGAGAATTCACTAGCTGTGACATCCCAATAGAGGGGAAGTCATCTATAAAGAGTGTCACCTTAGGGTACAGCCAGTTAACACTGAAGTCCCCTAGCATTAGGATCTCAGAGTCCTTGTGATGACTTGTAAGGTATTCTATGGCTGCCTTAATGCCCAGTGCATACTCTTTAGGTGGGACTGAGATGGTGACTAGAGTGAGGCACTTATCCTGATTCCCTAGTTGAATTTGTACCGGGAGTATTTGGGAGTTCCCACCAGTGCTAGGGTTTGGTAAAATGCGACCATAAAGGGTGTCTCTGAGAGAGATGACACAGATGCCCCCTCATTTACTGGTTCTGTCTTGTCTGAATGAGGTATATCCCTTTATTTGGATGGCCAGGTCTGAGACACATGGGGTTAGCCACGTTTCCACAATGGATAAGATATCGGGCTTATATTGTGCTATCCAGATGGATAGAGTCACGCTTTGCCAGCAGGCTGCAGATGTTTATTGCTGCGATTGTCAGGGAATCTTTCTTTGAGATTGGGGTCGGTTGGGAGGGCCTAGAGCCTGGGTTTGGGTGTACGTTCCCAGATTGCATTAGTAAGAGCCAAGTTAGCCTTATGACTTGCCATTGAAGTTGTTTTTGGAGTTGAGTTTGGGTACTGTTGTTCACTTTGGTTTTAGCAGAAATGATGACTACTATTAGCTGGTTCAGACAAGCAGGTGGGACTGGGTGGATTATGTGCAGTATCAGTAGAGGCCCACTTAGCATGTGTAGCTTCCCAGTTGGACTTATAGTTCCAGGGTCAGGGAGATTCATTTCAATCCCTGGGATGGGAGAATGTGGGAGGATGGGAGAGATACATTCTGGGTAGTGACCAGGCATGATGGTGTGAGGTATTTGTAGGCCTAATACAGTAGTGATTATGTATGGGGTACATAACCATGGTGACATCACTGAAGTGGGAAATTGCACCTGAAGAGGGGGCAGTTAGCAGTGGGGTGGGGGTGGGTGCACCTGGGTTGATAGTACAGAAATTATGTTAGGATTAGTGGGGGTACCACAAAGTGAGGAAAGAAACAGGATGTAGAAGGGCTGCTAGAAATAACTCAGTGGTAGGGTGGTTGCCTGTGATGCTGAAGGTCGAGGGTTACAATCTGGTAAAGCACTAACTGAGCACAGATTAGGATTGTAACTGTACTGGAGTGATACACTAGGTGACAGAGGGGAAAAAGCATGGAGGCAGGAGAGTTAGGGAGGGGAACATTACCAGAGGGCATGAGAAAGTGAAAGACTCACTACCAACTCCTAGTGGTAGGTTGGTATAACTTGCAAATGATAGATTGGATACCTAGACATAATACAGCTCAGTCACATCCATGATTAATCATGTGACCTAGGTCATCTGATATAAGTAGGTATTTCCCAGGGTGGAATGGTGGAGGGGTGGGCTGGACAGTTAATGCATAATGTCGATGACGGGCTAACACAGTTAGATGAAGTTGTAGGACTCCAGGGTTTTGCAGTACCTTCTTCCCAAATGTAGGCTCTCTTCCATATGGGTGGGTGGGCAGGTACTTCATTTGGAGTGCAGGTGAAAATGGAGGAGCCTGTGGAAAGAACATGGGAATAAGTTAAGGGGGGTGGTGACTGAAATGAGAGAAAGGAGCAAAGGTGGGAGAGATGAAAATAAAAGGGAACGGTGCCCAAGTCTGCACATGCACAGTACAGAGGATGCCTGAGAGGGACAAAGAGATACAACAGTATGCAAACAATTCAGATTAAAGCAGGAATATTCAGGTAGACCCTGCATCACAAGCTCTCTAAGTGAATCATATCTACTAGCTCCTAAAAGCAACTGAAGACAATACAGGTTCTGCAGATTATCAGGTCATAGACCAATTTAGGCAGTAACAAACAGAGTTACACACTTTACAGTTACTTAAGGAACCTGCTTACTATAGCCTAAATTCATATTGCACACGCAGGTTAACTAAGGCACAAAAACAATCAGCAGTGCTTAGCTGACAAACACAGTCCCAATACAGTTGGCCAAAGTTTTAGAGTGCCAGGATTTTGCAGCCCATTGTTCCCGAATGTAAGCTCTTCTCTGTGCAGGCGGGTGGGCAGGTATTCTGTTTGGAGTGCAGGTTAAATTGGAGGAGCCTTGTTCCTGAGTGTAGGCTCTCCTCCGTGTGGGCAAGTGGGCAAGTACTCTGTCTGTAATGCAGGTGAAACTGGAGGATCCTTGTTCCCAAGTGTAGGCTCCATGATCAAAGGATAAACTCATATAAATCTGTTATATCGGAAAGTCTCCAACTGATTTGCTTGGTACAGTCTTTGTAGTTTACATTAAACATATTATTCTTACTTTTTTTGCTTATTTCATGTTGCATCAGAGACAGTGTGTTACCATTTTGTGTAGTGGCAGCTTGCCCAGCCCTCCCTCAAGTCCTAAATTATGTCAGTACTGTAGCTTTACCTTTAGCTGGGAAAAGGAAATACATTATGTAAATTTCAGTGCTACCACCACCAAAGACTAGCAGATATACCAGCACATACTCCATCACTGTGGTTTTACTTTTGCTGGGTAAAGGAAATACATTATGTAGATTCCGGGGCTACTATCACCAAAGACAGGCACAGCTGTCTTAGCACATTCAAATCTCACTTCTAATTACTGCAGTTATCTCTATATCATGGATAATATCAGTTTAACATCCTGCTCTAATCTGTAATCACACAGCCTTTGTTTCTTTATTGCAAGAAAGATTTTAAATACTGATAGTGGAGGCCAAAGACTGAGGCTTATGGTCGCTTAAGCTAAAAAAAGAATCAAATGAACAAATAAAAAATTGTACTGCCCCAAGCTTTTATAATGAATGAGTCAATGCAAAATTTGTATTTGGTAAATGTGATAAACATCAGCACTTGTACCTTTGATTTGGTCCAAGTGAGTCTGCCAGCAGTGGAAACAACAACAGAAGCAAGAGGTTATTTTTTTAAGGCAAAATAAACAAGCATTTGTCAAAGCCAAACATTCACTTGTTGTACCACTGCTATTGTAGAAGCCTGTGAGGGGGGATTTCAGATGAGCGAGAACTGGGGAGAGAGAGTGCGGTGGGTGGCAGGAGCAGCCAATAAGTAAAACCACACCATGGCTAATGTAGAAGCCTGGGGGGGTCAGAGGAGCGAGGACCAGGGAAAAAGAGTGCAGCAGGTTGCAGAAGCTGCGTATGTCAAAGCTGTAACAAACTCTAAGCATGTGCATTAGTGTCCACTCTAATGTGCATATGGCCTGCCTACCGGCACAGCAGCTAGGCTTCCATCTGTGTTGCCAACATCCTGGGTTCAGGAATGGACTCTGGAGTCGGAGAGCTGGGCCGGGGGGAAGAAGGAGTCAATGTCCCAGGGAAGGCTCTCCTTCTCTGATGGGAGGGGGGAAGAGTGTCCAGTGCTATGTGGACCTCTGGTAGAGGCTGGAGGTACTGTCACAACCTGTGCCATACGCTTGGTAGTGGGGAAGACTCTGGTGTCATTGCATGTCTTCGCCCCCAGGAAACAAATCTGTAAAAAATAATTCCAGTGGCTACTGATGGCCTCGTTCTCCATCGCCGCTCCCGTGGTAGACAAAAGTCTGCCAGGTGGGTCCCATGACCCCACCCTGGAGGGGCAAGCCAGGGCTAAGATACTTGTGTTTTCTGGGGAGGGGTGCCCACCTGGTGGCCCTACCCTAGGAGGTAAGCCTGGGGTGGAGCAGGGTGTGGTGTGGAGTAGGGGACCAGATCCTCCAGTAAGTAGGGTAAGATAGCCTGAGAGAAAAGAGGAAAAAAACCTCTAATGAGCATGCCCAGAGTTATGGCTACAGAAAGAAATGAACCAAAGGAGGGAATGTGGGCAGAGGGTGACAGTGAAAAAGCAGGGATACTGAACAAATATTTCTGCTCAGTATTCACAAAGGAAGAGGAGGGGGAGGTACCTAAACCAAACAAGAGAGACACTCTGAAGATGGGGGCCGATACCAGTCCATTTACAGAAGAAAGGGTTCTGAAAGAACTAATAAAATTGAAGGTGGACAAAGCAGTGGGGCCTGATGGGATTCATCCAAGAATTCTAAAAGAACTAAGGGTAGAACTAGTGACACCACTGACTACTCTGTTTAACAAATCATGAGAGGATGGGGTGGTATCTGAGGACTGGAGGAGGGTGGATTTGATTCCTCTTCATAAAAGTGGGAGCAGGACAGAAGCAGGAAACTACAGACCAGTTAGTTTGACCTCAGTGGTAAGGAAAATGATGGAATCATTTCTGAAGGAAAGAATTGTTGAATACCTAGAGGCCAATGGGGCACAGGACCCAAGGCAGCATAGATTTATGATGGGAAGGTCATGTCAGACAAATCTAATAGATTTCTTTGACTGGGTGACCAAACTAGTAGACCAGGGAGGGGCTGTGGACATGGCCTACCAAGATTTTAGCAAGGCATTTGATACAGTCCCACACAAAAGATTAATACATAAGTTAGTCAACCTTGGAGTGAGTCCCAAGGTGGTAGCCTGGATAAAAAATTGGCTAGACAACAGGATGCAAAGGGTAGTAGTAAATGGAGTCCACAGTGAAGTAAGGAGGGTTATTAACGGGGTACCGCAGGGTTCAGTACTGGGACCAGTCCTTTTTAATGTTTTTATAAGTGACATTGCAGAGGAACTGGAAGGAAAAGTATGTATCTTTGCAGACAACACAAAGATCTGCAACAGGGTTAATACATAAGATGGAGTGCAAAGGATGAGAAGGGACTTGGCAAGGTTGGAGGAATGGTCAAATGTATGGCAGCTCAGATTCAATGCAAAGAAGTGCAAGGTAATGCACCTGAGAAATAAAAACCCAGGGAAAGAATACACTATGGGGGTGAGATACTGACAACAGTAAAAATGGAAAGAGACCTGGGGGTAATTATATCAGGTGACGTAAAGGTGGGCAAGCAATGTGAGAAGGCAGTAAGAAAGGCTGGGGGGATACTGGAATGCATAGGAGAGGCATCAATAGTAAAAAATAGGAAGTTGTTATCTCTCTGTACAGACAGTTGGTGAGACCCCATCTGGAGTACTGTGTGCAGTTCTGGAGACCCCACCTCCACAAAGACATAGAGTGGAGGCTGTCCAGAGGAAGGCAACCAAAATGGTGCAGGGTCTGCACCAGAAGACATATGAAGAAAGACTAAAGGAGCTTTATATGTATACCCTTGTGGAAAGGAGGGAGAGAGGGGACATGATAGAAACTTTCAAGTACCTCAAGGGAATCAACAAAGTCCAAGACAGTAGCATCTTTCAGAAAAAGAGATGTTGCAAGAACAAGAGGGCACAATTTGAAGATAGAGAGGGGATGGCTCAGAGGTAATGTGAGGAAGTATTTTTTCATGGACAGGGTTGTGGATGCATGGAACAGCCTCCCTGAGGAGGTTGTGGAGTCAAGAACAGTGGGGGAATTCAAGCATGCATGGGACAGTCATAAGCAGTCCTAGTGGGGGGTAAGAGGAAGTAAGCTGTTGGTTAACTAGGATCTGCAGCTTATCTGTTAGGTTGGAAAATGGGCAGTCTAGGTGGGCCAAGCAGTCCTTATCTGACATCAAATTCTATGTTTCAATGTAAGCACTCTCTCATTGGGAGTGGGTAATTTCTTTCAACTACAGAACATGCCATGTCAGCAAGCAGAACTACTGTCATGACCAGAGTACCTGGTCATTGGTGTACACTGCCAAGCCCATTGCAGTTTCAGCTGTAATTGGCTCAGCAGTGACACACCTCTAAAATGCCGTTAGTAGCAAGATGTCCCTTACGCGAGTGCAAGTGAAGGTAAAAAGATGAGTTGTGGGGAAATGCTTTGAAATAATGCCCACAGGGAAAATTGAGACCAGCCATAGTAGCCACATTTAATGAGCAATATTTTCATGTGCAATATTAAGGAGTTGTGTTTTTGCCCTGCATCTCAGTGGCTGGATGAGAATTGTCTGGTCTGTGGCTTCAGCTAGGCAGTGATTAGCATAGTGGTGTTGCTTACCTGTGGCAGGTATCATGGGTCCAGATAGAAAGGAGCATAAATAGGCATTTTAAATGCCCACAGACTCAGAAAGAAAGGGGAGCATTTCCAAGTTGTAAGGTACTAGGAGGGATAAAAGGGAACTTCCTACAATAGCAGTTAGTCCAGCAGTAGTGAATGAGCCACTCAAAAAAGTGCCACTTGCTAATTGTCATAAGATTAAGTGCTGAGAGGGACTTAAGAGAAGAGGGACTTTAGAAGAGAAATATAGGGGGGCATGGAATGCTGCTTAAAAGTTTCCATATCTGGTCAGTAGATTCAGGGGCACTGTTATCATGTTTTAGTATATGGGGGACAGGTAATCATTTGCATGGGATGTGACATGGTGAATTTCCACAGGGTGTTGTGAGAGATGGAGATTACCATGTATGCTGGAAGTTTGAGGTCCATATGACAGAGGTTGTTTACCTCAGACCTGAAGTTCAGCTCCTGCAGGTAGACCACACAATGCAGAACTATGGAGCTGCTGTACTGTTACTGCAGAGGCCCCTAAGGGTTCACTCCAAGGATGGACTTAGTTGGGAGGGAAGGAGGGTAGGTGGGTTGAAAGAGGTATGATAGCATTCCTAGCAGTGTGCACTCAGAACTGCTCAACCAGTCTGGTGATGTAGGTAAATGATAACAGACCCAACCTTATGAGTGCAGTTGGTACACTCAGGTAGAAGGTTCCTTCCAGAAGTGATGAGACAGGTCGGAGGATGAAAATCAAGGGAAGAAGGGACAATAAGAAGATAATAGTGATTGTGGACGCTATAGTCAGAGGGATGGGGTGGCTGCTCAGTGTCAGAACACAGGAGGAAATACGTCATATGCCTCCGAGGTGGAACTTCCGTAAAGATACTTCCATGATTGGAGAATTTGACCAGGGTAGATGGGGAAGCCAGGTATTGGAATTTACCTAAGAACCATTTATCTGGTGCACTGCAGTGTAGATCAGGTTAAGGAAAGGTTCAGAGAGCTAGAAATAATAAAACTATGACATTTTTCAGGCAGTTGCTATGTTTGCACTGCGATACTCCCTACTGGCAGTGCTGCCCCCTTCCCCTTGAACATGTTCTACTTAAATCAGTGCCTAATATCAGTCCCACTGCCTCTTAAAACCCTTTATAGTTTTCAACTCTGCTGCCTCCCCCAGCAAACTGTTCCACCCTCCAGCACCCTCTAATTCTGGAGTAAATGCCTTGTTGTGAAGGACGTGACCAGATTGATCTAGTAATTTCTTTTTGTTAATGTATTTGGTTAATGTAATAGACAAAGAACCTCTTTGTGCAAGCACTGAGGCAATGGTTACCACAAAGGGCATTTGGCTGGGAAGCCAAGTTTATAAGAAATACAAAATCACACATGCCCCCACAATGCAAAGCATCATGGGCTGCATATGCAAATAACCACAGAATACTATGCTGGTTCAACTTCAAGCAGAAATGCATGGTGCCGAAAGGCCTCTCACCACAGTTTGCAAAGGGTGCCAACAGAAGACATAGACACGTGTTTTGTCCTACCAGGACTCATCAGTATGCCTTCTCTGTTTGACAACCCAGTGTAATGAACCAGCTACCCTAAGATGGTCTACCTGGGTTATATCACAATCTGCACATGGGTTGTATACAGGCCCCCATCTTAAGGGGAGGAAATGGACAAGAAAATGATAGAGGGAATTCTCAAAATGGTTGAAAAAGGGGAGATACTGTTGATGGGGGAGCTGAATATGCTAGATGTTAACTGGATGACATGGACTGCAGCCACATCCAAGAGCAGGGTCATTCTTGATGCCCTACAGGAGGCATGCCTTAGACAGCTAGTGGTGGAACCCACTCAGGAGGGAGTAATATTAGACCTGGTACTCTCAAATGGAGAGAGGATTACAAATTTAGAAGTCAGTAGACATCTGGGAACAAGTGACCACTGCACAGTGTGCTTCACAATAAACACAACCATGGAGACAAGTCATACAAAGACAAGACTACTGGACTTTAGAAGAGCTGACTTTGGCATAATGGGTGAATACCTGAGGAATACATTAGCAAATGGCAAGAAAGGAGGGGTGGAAGAACAATGGAGAAAAATCAAAACTGCCATCATGGAAGCAACAAGCCTTTGTGTGAAACAAATAAAGAAAATAAAGCGGAATAAAAAAACACTATGCTTCTCAAAAGAGGTATCAGGGAAGGTTAAGGAGAAAAAGGCTGCATTCAAAAAGTATAAGGAATCACAGAAGGTGCATGACAGGGAACTGTATCAATTAAAGCAGAAAGAAGTGGGGAAGGCAGTCAGAAAAACAAAGGCCCAAACCGAGGAAAAAATAGCCAACTCAGTTAAGAAGGGGGATACAACCTTTTATAGGTACATTAGGGATGATAGAAAGGTTAAGGGAGGGATAGTGAAGATTAATAAAGGAGAGGGGAGGAAGGCAGAGGGAGACAGTGAAAAGGCAGAGAAACTGAATGAATACTTTTGCTCAGTATTCACAAAAGAAGAAGAGAAGGAGTTACCTAAACCAAACAATAGAAGCACTCTGGGTAGTGGGGTTAATGCCAGTCCATTTACAGAAGAAAGAGTCCTGAAAGAACTCCTAAAACTCAAGATGGACAAATGAATGGAGCCTGATGGGATTCACCCTAGAATCCTAAAAGAGCTAACACCACTGACCACACTTTTTAACAAATCATGGAAAGATGGGGTGGTACCTGTGGACTGGAGGAGGGCAGATGTGATTCCCCTTCACAAAAGTGGGAGCAAGGAAGAAGTAGGAAAGTACAGACCTGTTAGTTTGACCTCAGTGGTGGGGAAAATGATGGAATCACTTCTGAAAGAAAGATTTGTTCAGTACCTAGAGGCCAGCAGGGCACAGGACCCAAAGCAGCATGGATTCACAGCAGGAAGGTCATGTCAGACAAATTTAATTGATTTCTTTGACTGGGTGACCAAAGTAATAGATCAGGGAGGGGCTATGGATATGGCCTACCTAGACTTTAGCAAGGCATTTGACACAGTCCCACACAAAAGATTAATAACTAGTTAGTCAGCCTGGGAGGGTCCTGGGGTAGTCTGGGTTGCAAACTGGCTGCACAACAGGACACAAAGGTAATAGTGAATGGAACACATCCTGAAGAAAGGGTTACTAGAGGAGTACGTCAGGGCTCAGTACTGGGTCCAGTCCTTTAACGATATTATAGGTGACATTGCAGAAGGTCTGAGGGAAAGGTATGCCTCTTTGCAGATGACACAAAGATCTGTAATAGAGTTGATACACGGGGGGGGGGGATAGAAAGGATGAGAAGGGACTTGGCAGGGTTGGAGGAATGGTCAGACATATGGCAACTTAGATTCAATGCAAAGAAGTGCAAAGGAATGCACCTGGGAAATAAAAATCCAGGAGAAGAGTACACAATAGCAGGGGAGGTACTAACAACAACAATAATGGAAAGGGATCTGGGTGTAGTCATATCAGATGATCTAAAGGTGGGTAAGCAATGTGACAAGTCAGTAAGGAGAGCAAGGGGGATACTGGGATGCAAATGGAGGGGCATCACAGGTAAAAAAAGGGAAGTGGTTATCCCTCTGTACAGACAGTTGGTGAAACCCCATCTGGAGTACTGCATGCAGTTTTGGAGACCTCATGTACACAAATACATAGACAGATATAAGCAGCCCAGAAGAGGGCAACTAAAATGGTGCAGGGTCTATATCAGAAACCATATGAAGAGAGACTGAGAGAGCTTAACATGCATACCCTTGATGAAAGGAGGGATGGAGGGACACGATAGAAACTTTTAAGTACCTCAAGGGAATCAACAAAGTCCAGGAGGGTAGCATCTTTCAGAAAAAGAGATGTGTAAGAACAAGGCGACACAATTTAAAGTTAGAGGGGGGGACGGCTCAAGGGTAATGCGAGGAAATTATTTTTCTCAGAGAGAGTGGTGGACACATGGAACCACCTTCCTGGAGAGATTGTGGGGTCTAAAACAGTGAGGGAATTCAAACATGCATGGGACAGACATAAGGCAATTATACTGGGGGGTTGCAGGAAGTAGGCTGTTGGTTAACCAGAATCTACAGCTTATCCAATAGGTAGGGAAATGGGCAGACTGGGTTGGCCAATTGGTCCTTATCTGCTGTCATAGTCTATCTTTCTATATTGTGGTGAACCCAATTAAAACAAAAAACTATCTAAAAGACAAAGAACCTCTTTGTGCAAGCACTGAGGCAATGGTTACCCCAAAGGGCATTTGGCTGGGAAGCCAAGTTTCAAACAAATATAAAATCAAACATGCCCCCGCAATGCAAAGCATCATGGGCTGCATATGCAAATCACCATAGAATACTATGCTGGTTCAACTTCAAGCAGAAATGCATGGTGCTGAAAGGTCTCTCACACAGTTTGCAAAGGGTGCCAACAGAAGACATAAACAAGTGTTTTGTCCTACCAGGACTCATCAGTATGCCTCATCTGTTTGACAACCCAGTGTGGTGAACCAGCTACCCTAAGATGGTCTATCTGGGTTATATTGTGGTGAACCCAATTAAAACAAAAATCTATTTAAAAGACAAAGAACCTCTTTGTGCAAGCACTGAGCCAGTGGTTACCCCAAAGGGCATTTGGCTGGGAAGCCAAGTTTCAAAGAAATACAGTCGTGTGTCACTGAGATATTCCTCGTCTGTTCAACGTAAGAGAAAAAAATGGATTTGATTTTTAATCATGTGTGAGGATTTTGAATAGCAGCACTTTTCAATATGAAGGCGTAGAAGGGTGTTAGTGGCAGTGTGGTTGGGAGAGTGTGTGTTGGGGGGGCAGCCCATAGAAGCATAGCAGGAAGCTTTACTCACTTACGTTTTTGTTTATATTGGCCAGAGGTCAGTGATACGCTCTTGTTATGGGGCCGTAAGGAGAAGATTAGTGCTGGTTGCGTATAATATCTGCTGATAAGGACACAGCTCTGGAGGCCTATTAGCCAATCAGAATTCTTTATTTTAAAAGCCCATTTTATAATTGGCATTACATGTAAGCTGTCAAAACCTCCCAACCACCTCTCTAGCCTCTTTAGGCACTTTTTCAGATCATTAGCACCCTCCCTGCTAGCAACACTCCTACCCTACTTGGTGTCACCTGCAATAGACTGATTTTACCTTTATCTCCCTGCCCCATGTCACAGATGAACACGCTGAAGAGGTCTGGCCCTAAGATAGACCCCTGTGCTTCTTCATTGGTAACATCCTTCTCCTCTGATTGCTCCCCATTAACTACCACTCTCTTGGTTCTACCACTCAGGCAGTTACCAAACCACTTGGTGATCACTTCCCTCAACCCCAGATCCCCCAGCTTTGTCACAAATCTCTTATGCAGAACCTAGTCAAATGTCGAGGTAGAGGACATCCACAAGCTGGCCTTTATCTACTGCTTGTGTCACTACATTAAACAAGTCAATGAGGTCCACCTGGCAGTATTTTCCTTTAACAGAGCTATGTTGATTCAGATCCTGCAGCCTGTTCCTCTCCAGAAACTTCACTATGGACTCCTGTAAGATGGTCTGTTGAAGCTTACGCAAAATGTAGGTCAGACTTACTGGCATATATATATATATATATATATATATATCAAGGTTGAGAGAGGTTGCAGATGTAATTTCCTTCTTGAAGATAATGCTGCTGCTGCATGCAGAAAAGAGAAGAAGGACCAGGATTCTGGATTTTAACAAGCAGCTAAAAACTGGTGCAGAGAAGAGTGGCTCAGATTTGTAGATGACTAAGGTTCCTTCTGGGATGATGATAGGCAGTTTGAAATGGGACTGTCTGCCTCTAAGTATTAAGGGCACCAAAGCGCTGAGGCAGAACTTAGGTGTTTTCGATAGAAGGAGTTTAAACTAGGGCAAGCCCAATAGCACAGTGGTAGTCCTATTGCTTGCTATACTGTCAACCCTGGTTGGGGAACAAATTAATTTCCTCAGAGGCTGGTTGGGAGATAGAGATCGTGTACCCCAAGGTCTGATCTCCTCCTCCTTCAGGGAGTGGGGGATGCTGCATACTGCTAATTGAGTGCCATCTGGTGTAGGCCATGTAGTGGTACAGTGGGAGTTCACAGAACAGGGAGAGTGGCAGATGCCAAATGCCAGGCATCCATATGTGTCCTGCAGGCATGCGGGCTTGTCATTGCAGGATGGCACCCTTGGGGAGAAATCTAGGAGCTGGAGAGGGAAGCTCTGATCAACCACTGCAATGCCATCCATAGCAGACCTAATTATACCAATATAGGTCTCCTACCATTATCAACTGGAGAAACTAGTTGATAAACTAGTAAATCCATGAGAAGGTCAGTGATGGGGCTAAGGATGTGCCATTGTGTGAGCTGGGGGAAAGGGAAAAAGCTTAGTTAAGAAAAACGGAGTTTAAACTAGATGAAGGGAAGGGCTTTATTAGGGCATAGGACCAGAATGGAATTACAATGGAAGCATAGTTTCTCCCCAAACAAGCAGGATGGTGAGGAC
Source organism: Neoceratodus forsteri (assembly GCA_016271365.2). NCBI lineage: Eukaryota > Metazoa > Chordata > Ceratodontiformes > Ceratodontidae > Neoceratodus > Neoceratodus forsteri. The sequence continues at coordinate 353,056,680 of CM028130.1, read as the reverse complement.
TACTAAAAGGAAGGGGGAAAAGGAGAAAGGCAAGGAGTTACGCAGAGAGGGCAAAATGATAAACTCCTAGAAGGGTAACAAGGGGCAAATTGAAAGTATTTTATAGAAATGCTAGAAATCTGGGCAACAAGATGGGTTACATGTAGGAGGTGGTGGCTACAGAAGAAATAGACATAATGGCCATTTCTAAAGGTAGGCTAACAAGATGAAATACTGGGCGCAAGCTCTTCGGGAAGGACAGGAAAAAACAGGAGGTTGAGGTGCAGTGTGTGAGAGGGAAGATATAAGGGTGTCTGAAGATAGAGCTATCAAGGAGTGAGTGGGGTAGAGTCACTGTGGATACAGGCGATGGAAGGGAGGAAATAATTGGGGTACAGACTACCTGATCAAATGGTTAGATTAATGAGCTGTGAATGAGCTTGGTACATCCAGTAGACATGGGTTTGATTCCCATAACCTCCACTTGCATAATGTGTGACTCTGAGCAAGTCGCTTAACCTCCCCAGTGTTTCTGGGTCACCCCTGAAAACAGGCACTTGTGCCTAGTAAGCTTTACCCAGTTACCAAAAAAAAAAAATGGTCAGGATGGATAAAGTTCTGAGGAATGAGACAAGGAAAGCAGCAGGATTGGCAAAAATAGTGTAAAAGGGTGATTTCAACCTTCCAAAGGTAGACCGCGGGGATGGCAGTGACTGGGGGTCAGAAAGGTCAAAGATTTGTGAATGTCATTCAGGACTACTTCCTAACACCGTGGGTGAGTAAGGCTATGAGGGGGGAGTCAGTACTAGACCTGATTATGTCCAGTCAGAAGATTATAGAACATTAAACTTCATTAAAGTGAAGGCTCCGGTTTGCCAGAGCTACTGTTTTGCTGTGAAATTCAGCATAAACCTGGAGGTCACAACAATCAGTCATTGATGCACAGGTTCTGAACTTCAGGAAAGTGGATTTCGGAAAGGGAAATACAGAAAATACTCAAAGACTTACATAAGATCATGGGGATGGAGGGGAAGTTGGCCACAGAGAGGCTGTTCAAGACTGCATTAAAATTATAAAACAGCACAAAAATATAGGAACTCCATATGGATTAACACGCAGGCAGTGTCAGTAGCTCAGCAGGTTGCACACTTGCCTCTGATGCTGGAAGATCTAAAGGTTGTGGGTTCTAGCCTCACACCAGGCACTTGGGGTAAATCTCAGTACTGACACTAGTGCATCATGAAGGGCATGCTGCATTCCTGAGGTGCTGTCTTTCAGAGGAGACATTAAACTGCGGTCCCATCTGCCTGTTCAGGTGGATGTTAAATATCCTATGGCACTTCTTGAAAAGAGTAGGGGAGTTTTTATTAAAAAACAAACTTCATATTGCATATATTTCATCCTAGTTCTAACATAGCACTCTATATTCATCTGCTAAACCTGTTTATCCAATACAATTAATGTCTACCAATAAATCTTTGCCTTTTTCTTCTTCATAAAAATTGCATTCATATTACTAACATACTAAAATGCCAGCAGAATAGGCCTAACGGTCTTTCGTGTCTGCTCGTTTGGTCAGCCCCCACCCTGGGTGCTGACCTTGCTGTCCCCCTCGCCTTCTCTGGCTTCTCCCTTCCCAGTTCTGGATATTCTTGCTGCATTGGATTTTGCTTCCTGAACCCTTCCCCTGTACCTGTCCCACCCCCTCTTGAACCCCTCCACTGTCTCTGCCTCCACCAGCCCCCTAGGTAGTGCATTCCATGGATCCACCACCCTCTCAGTGAAGTAGCACCTCCTCCTTTCTCCCATGAATCTTCCCCCCTCCAGCTTCCACCCATGCCCTCTAGTGGCCCCTTCCTCCTTCCTTCGAAGCACCCTGACTGTTCCTCCCTATTTACCCTCTTCATGTACCTGAAGACCCTCTATCATGTCCCCCAGTCCTTCTCTCTCTTTTCCAATGTGTACATATTTAGCTCTTCGAGCCTCTCCTCATAGGTCCTGTCCCCAAGCCCCAAATCATTTTGTTGCCCTCCTCTGGACCCTCTCCAGGAGATTAATGTCCCTCTTTAAGTGTGGCCTCCAAAACTGCACGCAGTACTCCAGGTGCGGCCTCACCAAGCAGTTATACAGAGGGAGTATCACTTCCCTCCTTCTGGAGGTGATCCCCCTAGTGATGCATCCCAGCATCCTGTTGGACTTGGCTGCTGCCCTCCTACAAGTCTCAGAGTTGTTCATCTTGACATCCACCACCACCCCCAGGTCCCTCTCAGCCATTGAGACTTGTAGTATTTCCCCCAGGGTGTACACTTGGCCTGGGTTTCGGCCCCAGGTGGAATAACTTTGCATTTCCTGCATTGAACCTCAACTTCCACTTTCTAGACCATCTTCCAGAGCCTCCAGGTCCCCTGCAGGGCCACCCCCCTCCTTCCCATCCACCACTATCCCCAGTTCGAGTCATCTGCAAAGAGACTCATCTCACTCCTGATTCCTGTCCTTATGTCAGATATGTAGGCGCTGGACAGAAGGGGCCCAAGGACTGATCCCTGTGGGACCCCACCACGACCTCCTTGGGATGAGACTATCCCACCAACTACGACCCTCTGGGTCCAGTCCTGGAGCCAATTGCCTATCCATCTGATCATCTGGTTTCCCACCCCATTTCTCCTAGCTTATCCAACAGGCCCACGTGGAGGAACAGAGTCAAATGCCTTGCTGAAGTCTAGAAAGAGGACATCCACTGGTCTACCCAGGTCCAAGGCACTTGTTACCCAGTCATAGAACTCACCAGGTTTGTCTGTTACCGATTTCCTGGGATGAATCCATGCTGTCTATCGTCCAGGCACCTGACTCATCCAGGTCCCCCCCAGCCTCTCCTTGACAATGCCCCATCACCTTGCCCACCATCGATGTCAGGCTGACAGGCCTGTAGTTCCCTGCCAGCCCCCTTGATCCCCCTGTGGATAGGCACCACATGCGCCACCTTCCAGTCTTGGGGCACCCACCCTGTCCTCAGAGATGGTGAAAAGCTCTGCCAGGGGTTTCGACAGGACATCTGCAAGTTCCTTCAGCACTCTAGGATGTAATTTATCCGGCCCCGGTGCTTTCTCCGTCTTAAGGGAGCTGAGGGCTTCCCTCACTCTCTCTGCTGTGATTTCCACTTCTGGTACCTCTTCTCCCTGCTTAGCCCTCCCCCCACCCCCATATTGATATACTTTATCTAGTTCTGCTTAAATTTTAAACAATAAATTATTAACAGTAAGATTCATATTTTGCAAAAACCTTTGACACATTATCTGCCCAAACTGCCCATTTTAGGACTGCAAATATTGCAATATATGCTTGTTCCATCTTTTCCATTCCAGAGGTAATTGCTCCTACACTAAAACATCATAGGTCATTCTTTTAAAAGAATCCATCCCCCCAAAACTTCACCAATACATCCCAAAAGGATCTTATAAAGCTACACTGAAAAAAAAAGATGTTCCATTGTTTCTTCTTGATTAGCACAGTTACTCTCTGTACACATTCTTTCTTCTGCTTTTTGTGCATATGGTTACCGTTCACATTCAATTTCCTATGGCAACACATCTAAACTGTTTCTCTCATCTTTTTTGGTCATTTTTCTAATGTTACTTCCAGAATTAAAGTTGTAGTTATAGACTGATCTACTTTAAAGACAGGAGTTTCATAATTCATAATAGTTCTGCTGGATTATCTCCTTATAGGCCTGCTTTCTAGTTTTTATTTGCAGAAATTCTACTGTTACACCCCATTGTGTTAAATACTTTCTACAGTTATCCATGTATAATGGAAGCTCTCTTCTCCCTTTTGTGTTCCCTTTTTCACAGGGTTATGTAACAAAACAGGACACCATGCCTGTACTAAGGGCATCAAAATATTGTTATCTCCCAGTAAAATCTGTTTTATATTAGCATAGAAAAAAATATTCATAAAAAAAACCTATGGGTTGTATCATATCGAGACCTCCCTCTTCTCTTGGCCTATACCTATGACCTCTCTTCACTGGGTTTAACCTTCTCCCACATAGTAGCTGAACGATAAGACCCAACATTTTTGTATGCAATATGTAAAAAGATTGGTATAATGAAAGTTTTCAGTAAGTAAATACGTTTCTCTCTTGTCATGTTCCGAGCTGTATAATTGTTAACTTTATCCTGAGCTAGTTTAAATTTTTTCTTCCTATTCACCCATAGCACATCTTTTTCTTCAAATGTAATTCCCAATATGTCAATACTACCTTTTACTACCTTAAGCTCCCCTTCTCTTCTACTAACTGCTTTCCCTAGAGGATATATTTTACTTTTACTTTTATTAATGACAATACCTGTGTACCTGCTGTTTTCTTCTACCACTTCTATCGTACTTTCCCCTGACTGTTGATCTTTTACCAGTATAACATAAGCATCTGCATATGCACATTTTCTGTAAGCACTTATTTTGCCATTCAATTGTCTTTATGTTACTTTCACTTTCTATTAATCTTAACAGTGGATCTAAACAAAAAACATGCAATACAGAACTAAGAGGGCATCCTTGTCATACACCATTATGTATAGACAATGGTATCCCTAAATGTCCATTTATCATAGGGCAAACTTGAGCTTCAGTATACAAAGCTTCAATTAAATTAATAAAGCTCATAGAAACGTTATACTTCTCTAAAATCTTCCAGATATAGATATGCTGCACTGCATCAAAAGCAGTTTCTTGATCCATTGCATATAAATACCCTTCTAATCTATCTTCCAAACCTTCATTCATGACTTCTCTTATGTATATTGAGTTTTACCTAATATCCCTTCCTAGTATGGCGCATGTTTGTGTCTGTAATATTAAGTGGTCAGTAAATGACACCAATCATTTATTAATTATTTTTTGCCAAAATCTTATAATCTGCTGTTAATAGGCTTATGGGCCTCCAGTTTCTAATATCTGACTTGCCCCCGTTTTTGTGCAGAAAATTGTTATCCCTTGTCTCATACTTTCTGCAACTACTCCTTTCTCAAATATATAGTTATATACTAATGTCAACATAGGAGTCAATTGTTCTTCAAATTTTTTATAAAACACATTTGGGATGCCATCTATTCCTGGGGCCATGTTAATGGATAAGAAGATTATTGCCTCTTTTACCTCACATTCTTTTGTTGATATACTTAATGATGTAGCTTCCCTTTCTAATAATTTAGGTACTGTAACTTTCTCCAATATTCCACCAATACTATCTGCTTTTTACTTTTGACATTTTTGTTTTAAAAAATCCTGTATAATACATTTCAAATTATCAATATCTGAGTATTTTACACCCTTGCTATCCATTAATCCATACATAACCCTACTTTCTACCCTATCATTGTTACCGTCAAATGAGTTTGTTTGATACCTTGTCCCCTGCATTGCACTGTTTTACTCCATAATCAGGGATTTTGCCCTGCTATATTGATATTCCCTCATTTATAGTTTCACCTCCTCTATTTGTCTGGAACACTCTATACTCAAATCATTCTGTTTAGTTATTAATTTATATAGTTTACCTCTTAAGCTTAAGTATTTCTGATATTTTGTGTTTCCTTTCTTTGTAATTCTAAAATCATTGTTCGTTTTATGCCCCATTTTGTATCAATCACCAATCCGTAAGTATATCACATAATTCTATTACTGTCCCTCTTGCCTCTAATAGTTACTTTATTGTCATGTTACATTTTTCCTCTTGTAAGATTTCTGTGTTCATTCTCCAAAAACTCTTCACAAACTTCATGTTTTTGGATAAATCTATCTGTATTTTTACCACCATATGGTCTGCAGTTTCAACTGGTATTGTTTTAATATCCTTAATTTTTGTTCCCACTAGAATAAACCAAAAGTCTATGCTAGTTGATAGTTTGCCTTTAAAGAATGTATGCTCAACCTTTTTTTCTTTTACTTTATAAGCATCCTCCATTTTTGCATTAAGCAGAAGTTGTTGCAACTGATTTGATGCAAAAAAAACTCTTTCAGTTCTTCTTCCCCAGTCTATTTTTGATAACTCACAATTGAAATCTCCCCCCCATAAAATTAGTTTTGATGTATGCAAATATGGTTCTATTAGTCCGATAACTTTGTTTCTTTTGGCTTTAGTTTGAGGGTTATAAATCACAATAACTTCACTAATGTCCTTTTAATAACTGCATCCACTACAAACGCTTTACCAGGCACTAGGTCCACTATTTTAGGAATCTGAACCTCACTCGTCATGAATGCTATACCTACCCCTGAACACCTCTCCTCCCCAATTGACCATAATGACAGTCCCCACCTCCAATTCTTCTGTGCCTGATTTAATTCAGCAATTGTGTGTAACCTAGGGGCAGATTCCAGGATGAATGTCACAACTCACAGGTGTGTGTGAGTTGTGACATTCGCCACTATGCCAGTGACCATGCGCTGTAATCTAAGAGCAGCAGGGTACCGGCACCTATGATGTGCAACTTGTGACATGTGTAGGCTAATACCACTGGCATTGCATAACAGCCCAACATGTCACAAATTGCAGCCCAATGCAGACTGCTCCCCCAGAGCCCCCTGCCCTGAATACCACTGCATGCACCAGGGGGCATGGGGGGGCTGGACAGGTGGCACAGGTGTCTGGAGGGTACATGAGAAAATGGACCCCTGGGGATACCCAACATTCAGAGGGGTGGGGGCATGAATGTATTGGGGGGCACAGGAAGCACTGCAGGACCTTTGCTGCAGTGCTGCAAAGTAGGCATCCATCGATTAGCACTGACAGATGCCCCTTAGAGCATCTCAGAGATTATCTAACTTCACTCCACCATTGCAGCTCCTAGAATAGCGTCAGTGGGTTATGGCAACCACCCTTTTGGAATAGGGTGCAGTTGCTGCCATAACCCACCCTTGCACCATCTCATTGCAGGTTGCAGCATAGTGGGTGATGTAACCCACATTTGGCACAACCCACATATGATATAGTGCAAGGCATCTTTTGGAACTGAAAATGGTGTAATGTATGGTGCAAGTTGTGATTTACACCGTGAGGTTTGGCATAAATCAACTTGCACTGGCATCTGCTGTCTTGGAATCAGGCCCCTAGTGTCTTGAAACAAAACAATGTCGCATTTTAAATCACTCAAAACAGAAAATGTTACTAGTCTTTTGTTTTTGCACTTATTGCTATTAACATTACATGTAATGCAGTTCAAAATGACCAGCTTTAGGGAGAGATAAGGTTTATAATTCCTTAGCCTTTTTCCTTTTCTTTGAAACTTGAGTATCCGTTGTGTCATTTTCCAAGGAATCTTCTTACTCAGAAAAATCTGCCCCTGAGAAGTTTGTTTCCTCATCCATTGTGGCCCATTCCTTATCTTGTAAAACAGTGTACCTGTTTGTTAACTGTATTGCTTCTCTGTCTCTTTCCATTGATTTCCCTATTACCAGTTTAAGGCTGTTTTTCCTTGATCTGGTCACCATTGTGGACTTTGTTCCCCCTTTTTTCTTGTCTCTCTCTCTCCTCTTTCTCTTTAATAGTCTTTATCAGGCTCTCATTTTTCTCCTTTTCTGGCTCATCCAATATCTCTTGGTCCTGAGTTTGTTGCTCCTCGGGGGGGGGGGGGCTTGAATTTGGGTTATTGCCCCCATTTGTTTCCTGAGTTCCTCAATTATGTGAAGAGGATCTCCACTCCATGCTACAACAATGACTTTCTCTTGTTTTCCTTTTTCTTTTTGGGCCAATGCTAAATATATATCCTGTTCCAATCTTTCTGCAGGGTCAGGGGTATTATGCGATGCCCATGGACAGTTCATAAAAATATGTCCTTCCTCTTCACATAGGCTACATTTTATTGTATATTTACAGGCTGCTCTGTGATGTCCAATGGTTCCACATAGTCCACATTTTATTTTTTCACATGCATTACTGAGGTGGCCTCTTTTCCCACACCTACAGTATAACAGGCGTGTGGCTGCCCCATATAGAATACAACACCTCGATCCTGCCCCGCCAAAAAACTGTTTGGTAGATGTTGTATTTCACCATTATTTTGTTTTAAAGTCACTTTGCACTTCCACTCTCCCAGTTCACAAACATTCTTCATCCAATATTGGCTCCAGTGGGCCATTCAACACACACCTTTGTTTTAGCCAAAAAGAAATGTCCAACACATTTACTCCTTCATTCCTAAATAAGAATGGTTACATTTTTAAATGCTAATTTGGACAGGGGAATTGCAATAAAATCTCTCCATAAGGGAGTATTTTTCATCTGGTGATACAGTTTTCAAAATCTGTCCAGGCCTACCAGATGTTTAAAATTTATGTCGTACTCTGTGTCTCCTGGAATGTGAATTAGTGCATATATTTCATATGGGTAATATCACATACTGTTTGTCAAAAATTGGCTTCCCACAATCTATCCGGGGCATCTGCAGCTGCCCCTCTACATTCTGGTCTCACTGCATTTCTTCTTTTAGCTGGTTGAGGCTTTGGATCTTCTGGAAATAATTTGTCTCTAACATTTGCCCTCCAAACCGTATCTCTTTGCACATTTTCACCTTCACTGTTTGCAATGTTTTTCGCTCAGTCTCCTTAGACGTTTCCAGGCTTTCCTCCTTAGATAGGCCTACTATTTCTTTTGTATCATTTTCATCTTCTGAGCCTCCCTCTTGTCCCAGTTGCTTTTCTTTTTTGTTTTCCATATGCTGCAGGTCTGCCTCATTTACTGTGATCACACTTTCCTTACTTTTTTCATTCTGGTTTCCTTCCTTTTCTTTCAAACTACTAGGCCTATTTGGATCCTGGCCTGTACCATCAGCAGTTTTTTTTTCCAGATTTAACTAATGCTTCAGCTACCCACTCTGATGTATCCTCAAATTCTATGGGTTTGTTCATATCTGAATTTTCTGCCACATTAGTTTGTTCTTCAGGATGGGTTGTTCCACTTTATCCTCTGTTTGTTTCAAACTACAACTTTTAGGCATACTCTTCTTTTTCTCAATGACCCTTTTCTTTCCTTTTTTTCCTCCTTCCTCCTCCACTTTGTCCATTGCCTGTCTTAGGCTAAGCCATTTCTGGCCCTTTCTGGCCATTCCTATTGGGGCTTTCACTACTACATCCTTGGCTGCATTAGCAGTTACAGATGATCCTGCAGTGCAGGGTGTGGCTCCCTTTGATGCTTGTGCGTCAGTGTTTTTCAACTAATTTTGACAAGCCACTTCCCTGTCATCACTGCACTCTCCTAAGTCCTTCATTTACTTCAAATGTTTCTTCTTTCTTAAATGAGAAAGCTCTTTCTCCTCTTTCAATTTATTTATCAGCACTTTTTTAGTTTGTTGTGACTTACTTGTCAGCTCCTTACCCTCCATCTCCATGGAAAGCAAATCGGTCTTTTTTCCTGCTTGCGTTTCTTCACTTTCCTTGTTGCACTCTGGTATTACCATCAAGGCTTCACCCATTACATGCCAAGTCTTCAGTTGCCTTTTTTACAGTCACCATGGTCTCCTTGGGTATAGAGGCAGGGTAGGAGACCTACTCCTCAGCCTCCCGCATGTCCCCACTCTCGACATCTCTCAGTGTTCCATCATAGATCCCTTTACTGACTGAGTAGGAAAATTTCCCTGGTGTCCTGGCCAGACTCCCCCATTCACTAAAAACACCACCAACAGCTTATTCTGGTTTGATTTCAGTTGGTTACTATCTGTGTTCTGGCCCCCCCCCGGCCGCCCCTGAAAAGGAACTTCTAGTCTCGGCGGGCATATCCAGTCAACAAAATTTAATAAATAAAGGCTATAAGGGACAAAATGAAACACTTATGGCTTACAAGGGGGGACAGAATATGGCTAACAGAGAGAGAGAGAGAGTTATAAGGAAAGTAGGGTATTAGTAGAATGATCATCAGGGAGACAATGGGAGAACTGGGGCTAGCAGAAAGAGTCAAAGAGAATGACAAATCCTTCTTTAGATACATTAGTGAAGGGGAAAAGATAAGGCATAACATAATAAGGATAAACAATGATGGGTGAGTACAACATATGATGTGGAGAAGGCAGGTATACTGAATGATTAGATTGGTGTTCACAGCTGAGAAGGCAGACTCACTCCCTAACAGCGGAGGACAATTTAAGAGGAATATAGGAGATATATCTCAGGGGAACAGGTGCTATAGAGACAAGGGGACCTAAAAACCAATAAATCCCCAGGGCCAGATGAAATTCAACCAAGGCTGCTATATGAAACTAGACATGTTCTAGTGGATCCTCTTGTAGTTCTCTTTGGAAAATCAATAGCAATAGGAGTAGTTCATGAGAAGTGAAGTTTAGCAAATATGGTTTTGTGTCACATAAAGTTTGGTAGAGATATTCTTGGAAGCTACAGGCCACAGAGCCTGACATCGATAGTGAAGATAACAGAGAAACTTCTGGAGTCAAAAATTAAAGAAGACATAGTCACATTCTTAGAGGAAAAGGGATTAATTAATTGGAGTCAGCATGGATTTACTAAAGGCTGCTAACTTAGTTGAGTTTTCCAATGTAGTGACACAAAAGGCACACAGGGCCAGGCAATGGACATGCTATTCTTGAAAATTGGCAAAGATTTTGACTCAGTGTCACATGGGAGACTCGTTAAAAAGGTGAGTGATCTGGGGATTTGGGAAGAAATAATTAGATGAGTCAAAAACTGATTGATAGGTAGAAACCAGGGGGTGGTTCTATCTGTTAAAATACTCTGAGAACAGAGCAGTGGCTAGTTAGTACTTCGGGGATTGTCCTGGGATCTCCCTGTTTAATATGTAAGCAGTAAGCATGATGGGGTGTGCGTTAAAGTATTAATTATGCACACCCCGGGGTGTAGTAAGACAATGGGCTGAAGGCCAAGTGTCCTTATGCCCATGGGAAGTGCATCTGTAATCCTTTAATGCACACCCCAGAGTTGCTTATTGCACTTATAAAATGGTTTATTGTAGGTAATGAGGTTTTTCAGCCTTTGTAATGAGATCCAATTTCTGACCGTGCATCGTTAGTATTTTAATGCACAGTTATGTGATGGCTGTTGTCAAATGTCGTCTATGGATTTTTCATTGCCATTGTATAAGTTCAGTGTATCTGTGACCGAGGAAGAGGAAATATGAACTTATTTGCAGATGAAATCAAGCTCTGTGGGAGGGTCATTATTATGAGAAGAATTAACATTATGAGACAGGATGTGAGGAGACTGCAGAAGTGGTCCAGTATGTGGCAGCTGAAATATAATACCACAAAGTGCAAGGTGTTGCACATACTGTATGAGGGGAAAAAGAGGAGGACAGGGACCTGGTTATGGTTATCAACAATAACCGAAAGCAGGCTGCTCAGTGCAGCAGGATATGTGGGAGGGCTAACAGAATGCTGGAGTATATAGTGAGAGGGATTACTAGTAGGAGATGGGAGGTAATTGTACCTCTGTACAGATCACAGGTGGGATTGCATTTAGAATACTGCATGCAGTTCTGGGACTTTCATCTAAGGAAAGACAAGGATAGATTAGAGACAGTGCATTGAAAGGATACAAAGATGGTTCATGGTGAACAAGGCATCATGTATGATGAAAGACTGAAAGGTCTCAACATATTTTTACCTGAGGGCAGATGGGGGGCATAAAAAAGACTAAAAAGTCAATGAAAGGGTTAAAAAACCTTACTTAATACCCACTTTACAAATATATGTGATTGTCATTACACTATAATTATGGTATGAACATGGTTCAATTGCAAGGATGCAACTTGAAGGTATCAAAATTAAAATCTGCTGACTGCTTTTAAATAACCTGGGCTGCTCTCCTGCCTCATTGCAGCCACCAGGGAATAACCTTTGTGCATCAGAGGTCAGAGGGCTGTGGTGATTGTTTTTTTCAGCAGCCAATCCTCGCAACAGACTTCACCTGCCTGTCTACACAGGACAGCTGCTCCTATACTGGCCATCACACTCGATCTAGCCAACAAGACACCAGAGGTCAGCAAGACAGCCACCGGGGGTCTGAACTTGCCATCCTAGCCAATTGCAAGGCTGCAACTTGAAGGGGCCAACATTTAAATCTGCTGGTTGCCTTTAAATACCCTGGACTTCTTTTCTGCCTCATTGCAGCTGCCAGGGAATGACTTTTGTTCATTGGGGATTGGAGGGCTGTGGTGATTGTTTTATTTCAGCAGCCCACCCCCTACAATGGACTTCACTTGCCCATCTACAAAGGAGAGCTGCTTCTTTACAAGCTTCATGTAAACCAGCCAACAAGACACTGGAGGTCAGCAAGCAAGACACTGGATTTTTTGCTCTCCCACCCACCCAAATATTGAATAGGCTTCCCTAGTGACTGGCAACTGGGACTGGCCAAACCAATTGCTAACCGTTGGAAGTCACTTGCTTGTGAGTATATGAGCATGAGCTGCTCAGAATTGTATGTTCTGCTGGATAATCTCCCTTTGTTAAACTGTTTTGACCAAGTCTCTAGCATTCAGGATCAGGTATTTTGTTAATTATGCCTAAATACTCTGCTGTCAATTATTCTGCTGTGGGTCTGTGCCTCAAATAGGAGACACTGTTGGTTGTCTTTAGGGAACTATGTGTTTATTTTTTTCATCTAAAATTACTGCCTTGCTGACTACTGTTCTTGCTGCCTGTCTCTGTCTTATAGAGGTACTTATGCTCATTGCATAGGGGTCTTTGTTTTATTACATATGGTGCTGAGTGCCATCAGATAGTAACTGTAGGTCCTTTGCTTAACTTCAAAGTAATGATCACTGTTCCTACTGCTTGTCTATGTCTCACAAAAGAACTTCTGCTCATTGTTTAAAGGGGTCTAGTTACAGTATGCTGTGTGTTATCAGACAGAATCTATAGATCATCGGTAAATCTCAAAATCTTCTCATTATCATAACCCCTGTTCAGTATCTGGTGGCTATTTGTTACTGTTCTCCACTGATATATACTGGCTCAGTACCATGGCTTACAAGGGTATCTTTTCTGGCCTACTGACATATAGATTATTACTGTTATTTGATGCCATGTTTTGTGGGATAATTGCTCATCCAGAACACCACCATGACAGTAGTTTTACCCAGTACTGTATATCTCACCCCCCACTGCAAAATTATTCTGCCGCTGGGCTCCTCTGCAAAAAACATATCCATGCCCTGGGCTATTGTGCGAGGACACCAGTCACCCTAAGTTTATTCATATGTGTTTTCTTGTGTTTCACAATATCTAATATTATCCTGTTACAATCTGGTAATGTAAACACTAACCCTGGCCCCTCTGAAAACTTTTTTTTGCATCTCACTAGAACTGGGCTGGTAACAAAGGCCTGTGGCTTATGCACCTCAGTGCTGGAAGTGTGGTCCTCAAACTACCTGAACTGGAAACTTTTACTTCTTTCCACAAGCTCCACATCCTGGCATTATCAGAGAACTAGCTTACCTCTAGGGTAAGGATTCTGAAATTGCACTTCCAAATTATAATATATTACGCCATTAAAGGTGTAGTAAAAGAGGGGGCAGAATTCTGACTTATGTGCACTCTGTCCTCACTGCAGAAATATACAATAGGCATCACACATCCAGCACCACTTCTAAGTGGTTGACCATGAAAGTTAAACCAGGCCCAAGAAATGTAATGATTTGCGGCATGTATAATCCACCCAAAGCAGAGATTGAAGGCCTACAAGAGTTAATGCAAATGCTTGATGAATTCTCACACCATGAATTGATTGTACTAGGAGACTTCAGTTTAAACTGGTTGCTCAATGAAACAATGCACAGGCATACTTGTTACCTGCCAATTGAGCCAAATCATTACAACACCAGCTAGGCTGAATCCTAGCACTGGTAATCATTCTTTGCTCAATTGGATTTTAGCAAAAAAGGTTGAATGAATATTGCTCTCAGGAACCTTAAGTACCTCATTTAGTGATCACTTAGCCACATATTGCCTCAGGCACAATAGTGCACCTAAAAACTCTCCACCTAGGTTTATTACCTACAGGAATTTTTCCAATTTCAATTAGGCATCTTTTCTGTACAACTTGTCACTAATTGACGGAACCTACCTAGACACAATACTGGATGAAAATTCCACCTTGGTTTTCTTCATCGCAGAATTTACAACAGTACTGGAAGCATGCCCCCTGTGTACATGCAGGGTAAAGCACAAAAAATCCAACTGACTCACATGTCACATTTTCACTTTAATGCACAAAATAGATGACTCCTGGGACAAGTTCAAGGAAACCAAACTTGTATCAGATTGGAATACATACAGACACCTAAAAAAGAGACACAAAAAACAATAAACTGTAAATTTGTATGACCCCCAAAAATGTTGGCAGTTCAAAAACATTTTGCTGATCAGCAAACTACAATGTTCACCCATCTCAAATGACCTGAGCAGAGACAGCTGTGCAGTCTTCTAAAACAGTGAACCTCTTCAATTATTTCCTCTGCGATCTGAGTAAATACAGACCCTTCAGACACCCTGAATTCAAACCTACTAAGGAAGCACAGAACCTGAATCAGCCCTATTTCCATCTCAAAATGGTCATGTGTTCAGAAGTTGCTAAGTGAATTGCCTCCTTTAAAACAGACAAGCCAGCTGGATCAGATGGCTTGATCCCAAAGTTCCCCAGGCTTGCTGCCCCCCAAATAGCCCCCCATACCTAAAATCGTCAAACTATCTTTCAATACCAATACTTTACCTGACCTGCAGAAAACAGCTATAGTTGTTCCACTACATAGGAAGGGGATGAATATGCTATTAGAAAACTGCCACCCTATTTCTATATTGTCAGCATTAGCTAAACTGCAAGAGAAAGTAGTGCATACACAACTGACCGATGACCTAAAATAACATAACCTGATCTGTGGGGAACAACATGGGTTCAGAAGGTGTCACAGCACTGACACAGCCCTGGTTGGATTCACAGACTTTATCTTTTGCGTAATAGACATGGGCTTGGTGACGAGTACTGTGTTCTTTGATCTGACCAAGGCTTTCAACCTGGTCGACCATGATGTATTAACCAACAAAACTACTCAAGCTAGGCTTTGGATCCTCTGCTCTAGCTTGGTTCAGAAACTACCTGAACCACAGATAGCAGATGGATAGTGAAAATCAGCAATGTGGTCTCAAGTATTAATGTAATCTGCAGTGGGGTTCCTCAAGGGTCCATACTGGGGCCTCTTCTGTTTTCAAATTTCATCAACAAACTGCCAGTGGTCTGCAAACCCATACATACTCTTCTCTATGCAGACAACTCATTTCTGTACACACATGGCAAAAGCATCACTGACATCAGCCACGTATATAGAGATACAGCTTTAAAAACTTACAGGAATGGTTCATTCAAGAAAAAATGGCCCTGTACCTACCAAAAACTGAGTCAAAGTTGTTTGGTTCTAACTACAATTTGAAAAATATGGCCCCAAAGTTTTGCATTAATGCAAACAATGTTACTTGTCTGGAAAAAGTCAGCTGCTTTAAATATCTAGGGATACACTTAGACTCTACCCTTACATTTGATACTCAGTTTCAAAACACCACCAACCTGCTTCACAAAGTCTTAGCTCTCTGTACAGAATCTGTAAGTATCTAATGCCTGAAACCAGATACAGAATAGCACAGGAAAATCTGCTCCCTATACTGGACTATGGCCCATTGGTCACTGGTGCTGCTAACAAAACAATGCTACAGAAGAAGCATGCTGTTTACCACAAGATTTCCAAATTCCCATCCAATAGGGATACTAAGATGCATCATTGCCTTTCTCTAAAAACTTTAAGTTGGCTTTCACCAGAGCTCAAATCCAACGTGACACCTGTCAGATTTATAACAAAAAAAAAAACTGTGATCAAAAATTCCCCCACTTACTAGACTGAACAGCTTGAGTTTGTCAACTTGCCCTCCTCTTGGTCAGCTTTAAAAAATAACATAAAAATTCCCTTGTTTCAAACAAACATTGGTCAATGTTCCTTCAGCTACTGTGCCTCCTCACTCTGGAATACAATACCCCCCATTAAAGAATCACTGACTGCCTCTGCTTTTACTAAGAATCTGAAAGAATTATACTTTACACTCAATGCCTGTGACTGTTTTGTGTAAATACCACGTTTATATCCTCTGCATCTGTACTCAAAGTAATACCTGCAATGGTGTCTTGTTCCCTTTATTAGTTATCGCACTGTCTCTGCACCATTTCAAGTATGTAACTTGCACTCAATGATTGTATGTTTCAAGTATGTAATTTGCATTCAATGATTGCATATATTTTTTTAAATGTCTGTACACCTGCACCCAGGTCGTGCCTGAAAAAGGCATTTGTTGCCAGTGCACTTACACAGTTACCAAAGTGAAAATAAATACATAAATAAATAAATGGTCGAAATTATCACTGCGGAATCATGTTTGCTATCACAACACTCTCTACCATTTATCTGCCTTTGTGTTCATGTATGTTTGCATCATATATAGCTTTTTTGGCTCTTGGGGTCGGATATTCAGACTGCGCCAGGCTGTGGAGCAAGCCTGGGTGCAGCGCAACTGGGATGTGCCAGAGCGCTGACAGGGTGATATTCAATGGTGCTGTGCCATGGCTCAGCGCCATTGAATATCGCTCTGTGGCAACCCGCATTATGCATGGCACAGTGGAACTGCACCAGCACTAGTGGCCAGAGAGGGGCAGGGGGATGCGCTAGTGCAAGTGCCATTGTGCTAGGTGCATCAACCGTGATATTCAATGGTGCACATGCAAATGGGGCCATTTGCATGTCATTATGGCCCCATTTGCATGCAGGTGCACCCATCCCGGCACTTGCGCCTAGCACCCTACCAGGCTGCAGCCATCAGGGACCAACGCCCCCTGCACACGCGGCAAATTGCCCCACAGCCCAACCACGGGCATAAGTATAGAAATATGTAACTCCCATATCCCTGGTGGTCCAGTGAACTGCTGGCAGCCCGATTGCGGGTAGATGTCTAAAAGAAGATTAGATCCCATCCCTGGTGGTCCAGTGGTACCGCTGCCCCACCCTCCCACTGAGTCACACCATCCCACTCCCCTCCCAGTCAGCGGCAGGTGGAAGCACCCCACCCACAAGCTGCTCAGCCACCCCCCGACTGACTGCATATGGTACAGCTGTATGTCCATAGGTCCACAGTGTGGGCCAATGGGCATGCAGACCATACTGTACTACACAGTCCAGATATGTGAATGAATCCATTACATATCTGGACTGTGTAGCATAGTATTGTCTGCATGCCCATTGGCCCATGCTGTGGTCAATGGGCATACAGTTGTACTGTACGCAGTCAGTCAGCGGGTGGCTAGGCAGCTGTGGGGGAGCCGCCACCCACTGCTGACCGGGGAAGTGGGGTGGCAGGGCTCAGTGGGAGGGTGGGGAGGGGGTACCACTGGACCACCAGGGATGGGATATAATCTTATTTTAGACATCTGCCCGCGATCGGGCTGTGAGCAGTCCACTAGACCACCAGGGATATAGGAGTTACATATGTCTATACTTATGCCCACAATCGGGCTGCGAGTGGTCAACTGGACCACCATGGATATAGGAGTTACATATTTTTAAATTTATGCCAGCGATCGGGCATGGAGGGGCGCTACCTGATGGAGAGTGCCGCTGGAGCTCGGGTGGCCACCCACAGCTAGCAGTCGCTGTGTTGCACCCTGTAATACGGCAGCTCACCTGTGGGAGGCTGGCTGTTACTCCTTTATTTTTTGGAATAACTGTATGTGGCGCATGTAGGCGTTGCACCTGCAAGGGCCACGCACATCCCAGGCTGAATAGAAACATAGAAACATAGAATTTGACGGCAGATAAGGACCGCTTGGCCCACCTAGTCTGCCCATTTTCCTACCTAACAGATAAGCTACAGATCCTAATTAACCAACAGCTTACTTCCTCCTACCCCTCACTAGGACTGCCTTATGTCTGTCCCATTCATTCTTGAATTCCCCCACTGTTCTTAACTCCACGACCTCCTCAGGGAGGCTGTTTCATGCATCCAAAACCCCTTCTGTGAAAAAATACTTCCTCACATTACCTCTGAGCCGTCCCCCCTCTATCTTCAAATTGTGCCCCCTTGTTCTTGCACGTCTCTTTTTCTGAAAGATGCCACCCTTTTGGACTTTGTTGATTCCCTTGAGGTACTTTAAAGTTTCTATGATGTCTCCTCTCTCCCTCCTTTCCTCAAGGGTATACATATTAAGCTCCTATAGCCTTTCTTCATATGTCTTCTGGTGCAGACCCTGAATACCTGCATAATTTCGGGATGTGCAGGGGTATGCATGGGCATGTCCCCTGTACTTGCACTACATACATTACTGATGCACCCCGGTGCATCAGGATTTGTGCCACACACTTTCCCCTTTTGAATATCATGCTGGGGCGCATCAGTGAGTTGCGCATAGCGCAACTGTGTTGCTCCATACTCAACCCTTCTGAATATCCCACCCTTGGTATTTTAAACCGAGTACAATGTAGCTGTCATGATTTGTCCCTGTGTATCTGATCAAAAAAGAAATAAATACAGACATAAACAGTGTGGACACAGCAAATTTGTTCAAATTTTGATATAGCACTTGTGAAAGCCATCAACTTCTGTGCTACTGACAGAAATGCAGCTCAGCTAGATCTGAGCCATTAAATGGTCAAAATGCTGACTGAGAGGAGTGCATGAAACCTTGTATATGAGCTGTCCTGATGATGTCAGTGGGTTGTCTAGGCAACAATTCAGTTGTAGGGAGAGATGTCACTGCAGGCACTCCTGAATGAGAGCCGAGTTCTACAAAAGCAATATTGACCCCCTTAATTGTACTGCTTCTTTTAAATAAATGTTTTAATTAGTAGGATGATAATGAAAGCATATAAGCTATTGATCAATTAGCACATACTGTTCATGCTGTCTCTGGTGTAGAGATCTACAAGAAAATGGGAGAGAACCTAACAGAAGCAGTGGATGTCTGATAATATTGGTTTTGTAAGCTGAGTGATGGCCATGGTATTTCTAATTCCTTAGGGTATGATGTTATTTGCTTGCATTAGCACAGAACAAAATGCTGTTCACTTGGGTTGGACCTTTGTAAGTCAAAATCATAGATAACTCAGTGGCAATGATTTCAGTTTAAAAGATGATTTCATTACACACACAAGCTGAGAAAAGGACTTTGCATTTTTTTGCTAGCACATTTCTAGTTATCCTTGAGGCATAATTGATTATAACGGCTGATTAATGGACTAGCAATTACCCCACAGAAGTTGAAAGATACAAAGAAAATTAAATGAAGCTTCTCTAATTGCATGGTTATACAAAACCAGTTCACTTATTGTGAAGAGTTACACCAACTGCACTTCTTGTCAGGGGTTAGATCTTTGCATATTTGAAGCTATTTTATTCCAAAATTGCTACAGAAATCAAAAATACAATATTAATGACATTGTTTCTCTTTTATAAATTACTTAAAGGGGAACATAGGTATACATGGCCCTTCAAAGGGCCTAATCTAAAGCAAATACCTGTATACATTCAAAAGACATGTTTCTGGGCCTATAACATTGCATCCCCCCCCCCAAATTCAGCCTCACATGCCTCAATTTATAGCACCTAACCTCCCTTCAACATGCATGGACAAGAGTGCAGACCATCTGGCACAGTCCAGGGGGTCAGCAGGGCTGGACACCGGTCATCTGATGGGATATCTGTGCCAGTGCCAATGTGGATCCTCTGCTAAGCAGGGGATTCTGGGAAATGACAGTTTTATAAAGGATGCTATATCCCCATATAAGGGGATCAATATTTAGAGATTGAGAAGCATCAACAATGGCATATGGAAAATAAAATTATATCAATGGTATCAATTTTTAGAAGTGATCAGTTGTTACTTTTTATTTCTGAAGTATTTTTTTCTGTTTGCTCACTAGAAAGTTTTATTCATGATAATTTCAGGTGTAATAGAGCAATACTTCAAACTGATGCAAACATATTTAGTTCTACAGTTCTTCATACCTTATCAACATCGTAACCTCACTTACTGTGGTATGACAGACAGTGAGGTCACAGATCTGATGATGTACGAGGAGGAATAGAAGTAGCTATGCCAGACTCCAGGTAGAGTGCTGTTCTATACATCACACCAAGTACTGGAAAATAATTAAATGCTTCAGATATAAGAAGTATTAGTTCTCTACTTATGAAATTTAATATTAATTTCAGGCTGTACACTAGCTCTTTAAATAAAAATCATATTGTCCTGTCCATAACCACCATACCTGAGTTTCATATGGAAGGGCTTGAGGCAACAATAGCAGTGGCAGTTAGGACCCACAAAGGATTGCAGAGCCATGCAGGGAGAATGCACAAACATTACTGCGCCCCCTTCCCGGGCGGCACTGCAAATCTCCACCCCCCCATAGTTTTAAATTCATGTGTAGCCTCAACAAATCCCGAGCCTGCCCACATCGTGGCTGCCCATGTAGAACTGCAGCTGGAGTGGGATCAGGTTTGATGGACCAATGCAACAGTTGTTGTGGGTGACACATGGTAATTCATATGTGTGGAGTGGGCGCTCCATAGCTTTTGCTGGCCCTCCCCACCCACATAAAGGGATGTCTACCCCTTTGGGTACTGGGGCCAAAAGTCTGAAATCCTATATAAAGTTCTTACAAATAAGCTATTAAGCTGACTTGTAGGTATCAGCAGTCAAGAAATATCTATGCCAAAGTTTTCTGTACAAATCAAGGCAGTAGACATTTCATGGAACCTTAAAATGGAAAGAGATGTCATCATTCCACAACCGTGGCTATCAATTAAGGTTCTGTTTAACCCTTTCATTAACTTGAACGTCTTTATTATGCCCACCCTCTCTCATTTCTCCAGTAAATACATGCTGAGAATTTTCCATGAACTCACTTACCTGCTCAAAGTTCCATTAAATGGCTGCTATCTTTATTTAATCATTGGCAGTCATATGGATATGTCCAGACTGCTGACACTTACTGGTGAACCCTTTACACCTCATCTGAATGAGTTTTTCTGGACTATGAGACATACATGTCCACAGTACTTTATATCACCCTTTAATGAGCAGTTTCAACATCAAGAAACACCCAAAGAGCAGTGTAGCCTCCTTGCATCTGTAATAACAAACAGACTACTGCGAAGGATGTAGCTCTGAAAATTCATTAAGTCAAACTGTACCACCCAAAGGAAACCACATATCCCACTCACCAGTAAACATAATAACTATTTTATTTTGCAAAGATAATCAATAAATCAGTCTTTTTAAAAGGCACCCTTCCTATGATCAAGGAGCCTGTACATAAATTATAATCCATCAACAGTAATACATTAAAACCATATAATTTAAAAATAATAATCATTAAACAAATAATGGTCCACACTGTATTAAACTTCTTCTAGAAATGCGAGGTTAAAAAGGTATGTCTTCAGTTCTGTGTTAAAGCTTTGGATGGTCAAGCAGTCCCTTATCTGATGAGGTAGAGAATTCCACAGGGTTGGGGCCATAAAGGCAAAAGAGCAGGCCCCAGATGTTTGAAGTTGCACTCTGGGAATCTCTAGCAATCCCTCTTCAGTGGATCGAAGTGGCCAGGAGGGGCAATAAGGAGAAAGGAGATCTTGCAGGTAGCTGGGTCCCTGATTGTGTAGGGCTTTATAGATCAGCAGACTGACCTTGAAGGTGATACGCCATCGCACTGGTAGGGAATGCAGTCCATGGACCTCAGGTGTTATATGACTGGTCCTAGACATACCAATCAGAAGTCTGGCAGCTGCATTCTGCACCAGCTGCAGGCAATGGATATTAACCCCCAGTAGACCTAGGTGCAGGGCATTGCAGTAGTCAAGGTAAGTGGTCATGAAGGAGTGGACCAATGTAGGAAGATCATCAGAAGGAACCAAGTGTGTCACCCAGGCCATATTCCTCAGATGGTAAAAGGAAGTCTTGACAACAGCTGACACCTGTGACTTCAATGTCAAGCTGTCATAAAAAATAACAGCCAGGTTCCGCACCCAGTCTGAGGTGGTTAGCTGGACACCCCTGAGCCAAAGACCAGAGGCTTGTCCTGCCAACACACCTGCCTTTCAACAATCAGGGTCCATCACCAACACCACCGTCTTATCAAGGTTCAACCTCAGCCAACTTGCACTCATCCAATCTTGGATCTCCGATAGCAGTTGTTAAATACTGTGAGAACATCTCCCTGCTCGGGTACAAAGGAGATGTGCAGCTGAGTATCATCTGCATAGCAGTGAAAACTCAGCCTGTATCACCTAATAATGTCCCGCACTGGCAGCATGTACACCATGAACAACATGGGTGCCAAAATGGAGCCCTGTGGCACCCTACAGGCTAGGAGGAGCGGATTGGAGGAATAAATTCCTGAGACTACTCGCTGTGTTCTACCCTTGAGGTAAGGTTGAAACCACCTGAGGAGGGTACATGACAGTCTGCAGATGAACCGCTGACACTCCAATAGTATACCATGGTCCACAGTGTCAAATACCACAGAGAGATCAATGAGGACCAAGATGGAATGAGTCCTTCGATCTCTTGCTCTTAGGAAATCATTAAGCACCCAAACAAGGGCTGTCTTGGTACTATGCCTCTTCCTAAAACCAAACTGGACAGAATCATAAACATTGTGGATAAACATCCAGCTACTGTGTAACCAACTTCTCAATAACTTTACCCACAAAGGGCAGGTTAGAGACCAGTCTGTAGTTAGCAAGATTATCTGGATCAAGGGAGGGTTTGTTCAGGTATAGTCATGTGACCACCTCCTTTATGGGATCTGGAAAAATCCCCCTCTCCAATGATTGCTAGACTATCTCAGCCAGGACCAGGCTGATTTCCTCTACGCATCCCACAAGGAGACAGATTGGGCCCAGATCCAAAATACAGCTGGTTGGTCACAGAGTCTGAATGATCCTCACAATGTCCATGATATCTGGTCAGCAAAAGTCAGACCAGACAAGCTGGGTGCTTGTAACCTCCCACTGACCTGTGCCGTACCCCATAGAGGGGGATGGACGGATACCAGTCCTGATGGTGACAACATTGTCTGTGAAAAATCGATCAAACTCATCACATCTTTCTTGTGACAATGCTCCACCAGACTGCAGACAGGTTGGATTGCACAATCTGTCTACAGTCTGGAAGAGCTGAGCTGGTCGATTCTGCACAGCGGTAATCTCCTTGGACAGGAATCCTGCCTTCTTACATGTGATTGTTGATTGACAGACAGCATAATGATCCATCAATCTAAGCCTGTCAACCTCCAGGCCTGACTTCCACCAAACCCTCTCTAACCTTTGACTCACTCTCCTCAACTCCTTCAAGGCCCCATCAAACTATGGGCACCTTGGGTGAAGGGTAAGTGGTCGAACATGAGCAGCAGCAATGGAGTCCAGGGCACCTGTTACTGCCCTATTATAGGCAAGCAAAATGTTCCCCAGATCCATGCATTCACTCAATAAGTGTGATAGGTCCAGCACCACCATTAGGCACTCAAGGGGTTACCCCCTTAAAGGGCGGTACTGGATCACCTCCGTAGGGTAGACCCTTTAGGTGGATCCCAGAAACTGAACCTTATGGTGTGACAGTCAGACCAGTTGACTGGTTTCACCACCAAATCAGAGAGCTCCATCCCCAGGAGGAACACTAAATCCAATGAATGACCACCAGTGTGCGTTGCGGAGGAAATAACCTATGTGAGGCCCAGTGTAGTCATTTGCTGAAGGAAATCTTGCCCAAAGTGCGAGAGTTCATCCTCAACCCAGGCATTGAAATCCCCCAGGATTAACAATCTGGGGGATCCCAGCACTGTATTGACAATGAAGTCTGCACTCTCCTGTAGGAATTCTTTCCCATCTCCTGGTAGATGGTAGATAAGCAGAATACTACACCCCACACCCGCACTCACGATATATTCAAAGGATTTTCTGGACCCTGCTGGCACATCCACAAGGCCCTGTTTGGTGTTAAAACAAATAGCTACACCGCCGCCCCTATGATCCATCCTTGGGTGGGGTATCACCAAGTACCCCGTCGAAACAGCTGAAGGCAATATAGGGCCAGCATTTTCATCCAGCCAGGTCTCGGTGATGCACACCAAGCAGATGTCCCAACAAGATCTGCTGTTATAGTAGTCTTGTTTTTGCTAGACCTGGCACTGCACAACACCGCCCAAGTGGGATGAACCATTGAGGAAGACTGCACAATGTGCCTGCACATAGCAGAGCCCTTGGGTGTGGAAACCAGACAGGATTCCCCATTTCATCCCAGGGCATCTCTGTGGCCCTACTACCTCTATCTGACCAACTCTCTCCATTCTCCCACCAGGCCCAGTTCTCCCCTGCCTCTTCCTTCTCCTGACTATCTCCAAGGCACGAAAATTCCTATAGGCCTCCAATGATAAAGGGGGACAGTCAAAAGGTTGGAGGTTCCTAAGCTTGGTGGGGGAATAATGCATGACCGTCTTTATACTATCCCAGCACATCATAGACAGCAGCAGCTATCACCAAACAAAACCAACCAAAACCAACAAAATTCTCTACAACAATTCACACACTAGCAGTCACTCTTAAATATACCAATTACACCAACACACAACATACAATTACCCAAACCCACATCACACAAATTAATCTCTACCCCCCCCTCCTCAAATAACCTAACAAAATGACCAAATATTTATGGCAGTAAGCAAATGATAAGCAAATAGAGCAGTCATTTAAGGTCTCAGTAGTTTTGTAAACTGAGCCTGGGGAGCTCCCACCTCCTCAGATATTTTGTATAAATCAATCTTCCAGGTGATACCTCTCATGTATCCCTCTGAAAAATAACAGATTTATTTAGAGATTTTAGTCAGTCACAGGGTACTCTCACTGCCCACACAACATAGCCAGGCCTGAAATAAAGAAAATAGAGAGGTTCAAACTGTGTCCCGGGCACTAAACTGATCCAGATTAGTCCTTCTCCAATCTTGCAAGTCAGAGGGCTTCCAAGCCTCCAGCCTAAGAACTGGGACAGGTATTTAGCAGGCCACAGAGTCCCACCAGTACTGAGGGGTGAAGTGGCCCCAATTTGCTCCACGAAGTGATCCGTGGAGTGAAGGTGAGTTTGCGGAGTGCTCCACAACGCACAGCGGAGTACTTAGCGTTATAATGGTAATCAAGTCCATTGAAAAACAATGACTTTGCATTACTCCGCCTTCCCAAACCACTATTCCACACCAATTCTTAAGGTGAAGTACATTGAAAACAATGTACTTCGCCTCACTTCACCTTGTTTTTAAGCTCCAAAGCCGAATTTTGCAGTGATTCATGGGATTTCAGGTTACATGGGCTCTAGATTGTTCTGCACAGCCTCAGTTTGG
Source organism: Neoceratodus forsteri (assembly GCA_016271365.2). Taxonomy (NCBI): domain Eukaryota; kingdom Metazoa; phylum Chordata; order Ceratodontiformes; family Ceratodontidae; genus Neoceratodus; species Neoceratodus forsteri. The sequence goes on along the minus strand of CM028130.1, from coordinate 353,031,254 downwards.
GGTAGTGTGTGTAGGAAGCTGTAGGAGACAATCTGCTCTGAGAGCTCTTTGCGATTCAGACCTTCAGAAAGCTGTTAAAAAGCCTTTTTGAGTAATTTTTTTTGCTGAAACTTTAGTTCATCGATTATAGGAAACCCTCCTGAGCTCATATCACAGAGCATTTATTGTTTGTGTATGGATTTTGAATGTTAATGTACAACATTCAGCCTGTGTACTGAGAGACAGTGGAAGTGTGCTTTGGGGGAAGGGCGTATCTGTGGTGAATGTAGATTAACTTGGAGAAAAAGACAGCGCTTTCTGTTTTGGTGACATTTTTCTTGTATAACTGTGTTAATGTACACACAGTAATATTTTCTATATTTCTTGCCATTTTTTTGCTGATTGTTGTGGTGCAGCAGTGCATAATTTTAGTTTGTTTAAAATATGTGGTTATATTACTGAAGTTTTCAATTTGCTATGCATTACTTAGTGTGTGTGTGTGTGTGTGTGTGTGTGTGTGTGTGTGTATGTGTGTGACACATGTCATCAAATAAGACACCTTTTATTGTGCCACATAATAATTTCAGCAATGTGAAGCTGCTATCCACTGCAGCTGTGTGATTTTTGTACTTCTTTGTGGTATATTTACTGGTACTAGTACTAGTGACTATTACTGCCACAGTGCATAATTTTAGTTTGTTTAAAATATGTGGTAATATTACTGAAGTTTCAATTTGCTATGCATTACTCAGTGTGTGTGTGAGTATGTGTATGACGTGTGTCATCAAATCAGACACCTTTTATTGTGCCACATCATAATTTCAGCAATGTAAAGCTGCTATCCACTGCAGTTGTGTGATTTTTGTACTTCTTTGTGGTATCTTTACTGGTACCAGTACTAGTGACTATTACTGCAGCAGTGCAGTACACTGCCCCCCCCGCGCAGCCTGCCCCAACCAGCAAAGGTATTCTTTTCCAGATTAGAATTTCTGATGGTGAGCACTGATTAGGTGTTGTGCCTTTGTGTCTGCATCTCTTCAGTGCACAGAACAATCTTAATCTGTCTGTGCATTTGCATTTCTTTAGGGCCCAATCTCCATCTGTAATTTAAGTCACAGTTGTTTCTTTGGCTTCCCTTCAGAGTACTGGATAGGTGTGGTGCTTAATTCTACATCAACATTGTGCTCATTAATATGCGTTTTTAAGTCAGGACCATCATCACGAGTCACTCATGACACAAACCACATTCTTCATCATCACGGTCACAAATGCAGTCACAAATCACGATTCACGATCACGTCACGAATCACAGCATTCATTTTTTTTTAATAGTTACTTGTATGTATTGTAAGCCTGTTCTGTAGTATCTCTCCATGCTTCACCACCCCACCATTGTACTTATTAATGTTTGTTTTTAAGTCAGGGAGTTGAACAGTGTCGGCAGTACATACACAGACTGGAAAGAAGACTGACTGCACACATGCAGTTTAACAAAGTATACTTGAACTACTCAGAATACAAAGTGTCACACATAAGGAAGACAACAGAAAAAGGGCATAATTACATACAAGGGTCGGGGATGGTGGAGGAATACATTTTATAACACAGCAAGGAAGGTGTGGGGGGCACATGGTGTGAGGAAAAAAAATAATGTGGGATCCCATGGTGATCCAACAGCAGTTCCAGCATGGACATAATTTGCAACTGATGTCCCTCTTTGTGTTCCAACCACTGCTCCACAGCACTCACCCTCTCGTTGTTCTCCTCGACAGCACTCCAGAGGACTACCAAGTTAGCTTGTGTTACTTGCAGTTCTCTGGGGTCCACATGTTCTACAGGATGACCTGCTGGTGGTGGTGGTGATGGTGGAGGTGGGGGTGGTGGTGCTGGAGGAGCAGCAGGTGCTGCTGTGGTCCTCCACACATGCGCAGGGTACAACACTTACCACTATCATACTCTCCCAGAGCTGCCCCCGCCCCAGACATTCCCTCACCCTGGTCCATCTCTCCTACTGAGCTCCCTCAGTCTGAGCAATCATCACTCACACTGTCACACAACACACACACACGCAGTCACACAGACACAGACAAACAACTAGCTACTTATAAAGGTAAGAAAAATAAAATTTACAGAAAGAACAAATTAAGTAAAAAAGAGTACAGAAAAGACAAAAAATGTAGCTTTTAAAAAAGCTGTTGGGTCTAAATCAAAGTTTAAATCTCCTCCTTGCTCTGACCTCAAAGTATCAGCAGTCACAAAACACACTCATCTCTCTCCATCTACACAGGAGAAAGTAAAAGTGTCTGCTTGTATGACTCACTTTCTTAAAGAGCATGTGACTTTCAGTACTGTAAGCCATGTGATGTGTGGGGGGGCTGCCAAATTTGAAACACCAAGTGGATCACTTAGAATCATAATGAGGAAGCGCAGTTCATTAAAAACAATGACTTCGCCTTACTTCGCATTGCCATTCCACCTTAACATAAAGTGGTAATGACAAGGTGGAGTGAGCATTTTGCATTGCCCACTCTGCGTAGCGGAGTGGCAACGCGAAATGCCCACTTTGTGTTCACTTCGACGGTGGAATTTAAATTCACTGCATCTCTACCTACCAGTGCTCTGGAGACAATTGCCTCTTAGATTTATCCATGACCCACTGCCTTGGCTCACTTTTGCATCAGCCCACCAGTTGACCCTCCAGGGAGCCTGGAAGTACATGAAACAATTTGCTCACCCTTCAGAGAGCCCAGTTCCAGACCCCCACGTGGAACACAAAAGTCCAAGCGGTCACCCTGAAGCCCAGCAACCCCCTGCAATCACCAGCAACTGGTCCAAAACACCACACAACTGACCTTTGCTTTGCGGTGAACCTACTACTTCTTAAGGATCTACAAAAATGATATGTGATATATTATTAATTCAACTTTAAAAAGATGATATATCTCTCAGTACCAGCATCACTAATTTACAATGCAGTTTTAACATAATCCATGCTTTTGAACCTCATATAGACCACACATCAGTACCTCTCTGTGCAGCATGCTCAGCTATATTCATATCGTTTGTAAAACTTTTTTTTAAATTCATCAGTAACAGTAATTGTATCAAAATGAAATTTCACATAGCCCATCTAATTGCACAACCTTAAACCTCTTTAGGTCACAAAGCTAATCTAGCCACGGTCATTAAAAAGTGTAAAGCATCAAATTAAATGACTGGTATTTTTATCATTATTAAAATATTAGCTTTAACATTACACATATTTGGAAGTGGAAATTACTGGCTTCGGGGATGCAGAAAAACTTTGATTCATGTTTTTACTCATCCCACTAAATCATATTAAAAAAAAAACTGAAAAATTGGTAAGCATAACTAAGAAATAGGATTGCTTTTTGTTTACCTGGTAATTTTAATTGACTGTCTCCTGATAAAAAGTATACCTCAGATTTGTTTACTGTTGTACATAAATATTTACCTTTGAATCCCTCTAAAGTTACAATGGATTTGCTTACAAAATTCAATACAAATATGCAGTCGTGGTCTACAAATACAAACTCATTATTGATTTCAGAGCTGGAATTAAATGCTGCTCAAACATCTTTCAATTATGCGGCAGCAAAAATATGTACAAGTATTCCCTTAGATATATGAAATATTAATTCATAAAAAGGGAGTTCAAAGTTAAAATGAAGAACTAATTCATTGTGAAAACCCATTGGACTTGTTAAGGAATTTGAAAAATGTGTACTCTTTGTGGTAATATTGCACTTAATTTCTATAATTTATTATATTTCTTTGTATGTTACACATCCAAGCTGTCATTAACAAAAAAACAAAAACAAGCATTGATCAATGCCAAGATAAGGAAGAAACAGATGTGTGACTTGCATAGGATCACAGAGTAACTTTTTGGCCCTTGCAGGGTTTGAGTCTGCAATCTCCTGTGTCCCAACAATGCCCTAAACAGTGCTCAGGGGAGAGGTCAGGGGCTGGGAAAGACTGGCAAGAGCTGACAATGTTCTTTTTTTAATCAAGGATTGGACATATGACATGCAATATTTCATTTAAAGTATGAGGCTGCTTGTAGCCATTTCCACAAGCTCGGTGGACTGTAACATTGGCAGTTTAATTTATTTTGTTTTACAGTGTATTTACGCGGGATGAATTGCAGCATCTTGCTTCACTGCATATCAAGGAGTTACTTTGGAGTTATTTCAAATAAATAAATATGTTTTTGCTCCTTTTATAGTTAATCACCTGAGTGCCCATCTCCTTTCAGGTGAGAGTGAACCAAGACTGTTGTAAGGGAGACAGTGGTGAGTGACTGTCACAACTTTGTGAAAACCTGGAAATGTTATTATGTGAATGTGAATTTGACTGTTTGGAGATCTGTTGCTGCAGCCATTCTATAGGATTGGCTGTCATATTCCAGTGCAGGAAATAGTGCCTGTTTTAGTATTATGGTTCTTGGGGAAAGGCAGTTCTGGACTTTGATGGTGAGCTCTATGTTTCTGATATGCTTCACTGGTGATTTTTATGTGGTAACTGAACCTAAGTTTTGAGTCAAGTCACAGTCCTAGGTATTTAAAGTTTCAAACTACTTCTAATGGTGGCTTTGAGCATGGTTTTATCTGTAGTGGATGGTGAGGGATGGTTCTGCAGAAGGTCATAACATTGATCTTATTATAGTTCTGATTTATAGTACAACTCACATTAAACTGTCTCACCATTGAATGGCATTTCGGAAGAAGTTGTGCAAATGTTACTGGATCCAGTACAAAGCCTTTTAAAAACTGTTGCCTAACAGATGTAACCTAGATTTGCATTGGATTCTAACAGAGCTACAGATGAATTCCAGTTAAGTTAAAAAAGGTTTTATAAAAGTTGCTCTTGAGATGGTGAGGCCCACTCACTCCACGGATTGCCCAGATGCACAGCAGTAGCAGCAGCAGTAGCCACAAGAACCAAGGCTCCTGCAGCACCCCCCCCCCACTTGTTCCATGGATTACCCAGATGCACAGCAGCAGCAGTAAAAGCCACAAGAACCAAGGCTCCTGCAGCACCCCCCCCACTTGTTCCATGGATTGCCCAGATGCACAGCAGCAGCAGCAGCAGCAGCAGCAGTAGCCACAAGAACCAAGGCTCCTGCAGCACCCCCACCCCTCACTTGTTCCACGGATTGCCCAGACGCACAGCAGCAGCAGCAGCAGTAGCCATAAGAACCAAGGCTCCTGCAGCAACCACACCCCCGCCCACTCACTCCATGGACTGCCCAGATGCACAGCAGCAGCAGCAGCAGTAGTAGCCCAAGAACCAAGGCTCCTGCAGCACCCCACCCCCACTTATTCCACAGATTGCCCAGATGCACAGCACCAGCAGTAGCCATAAGAACTAAGGCTCCTGCAGCAACCACACCCCCCGCCCACTCACTCCATGGACTGCCCAGATGCACAGCAGCAGCAGCAGCAGTAGCCACAAGAACCAAGGTATCTGTACTGTTCTCAGTGTCTCTAAAGAGACATCAGTCTGCATCTGGGTTACAAGAATTTATTATTTTGGACTGAAGTACTCAGCTGACAAGTCACTCCATGTGAGCACCTTAATTAATTTTGTCGGCTGAGTGTAGGAGATTATTTTTTCTATCACTGTGGTTCTCTGGTCTGCCTACATCTCAGCACTTTGTAGTTTTACAGTGTGTTACTTAGCTGTATTTTACCTTTAGCATTACAATCCAAATTAAGTTTAAGTTGTACCTGCTCCACTTGCCAGGGTGGTGCATGTGCAGTGTGAACCTCCTCTTCCCCATTGTTCATCCTTCCCACCGCCAGACTCCTTTATTCTTTCCATTGTGTCTTGTCTCCCTAAACCAGGCTCCTGCAGCAACCCTCCACTTCACTCACTACATGAACTGCCCAGATGCAAAGCAGCAGCAGCAGTAGGAGCCACAAGAATCAAAGTACTTGCAGTGCTCTCAGCATCTCTTAAGCAGCATCAGTCTGCATTTGGGTTAGCCTGTCGATGCTATGCATTGACTGCCCCACCTACCCCCTCCAAATCCTTAAATATATACCTGACTAGGGTCACATGACTGGTCAAGTGACATACCCCTGTTCTTTAGTAATCTGTCAACTTTACCATTAGCACTTTATACTGACCTCCCACTAGATGTCACTGCAGTGCATACAAACTTCATCCAGCTGTCACTTCTACTCCTCTCATCCTTAGCTCCCCTTGCCTACGTTCTTCCTCCATTCCAGAATCCCACCTCCAACCCTGCATCTCCCTGCTATCTAATTCTGGGATGTGAACCCCTGTCCTTTACCCCAAAAGGCAATATCCTTAACCACTATGCCACTGAAGCTGCCTAGCCTCACCCTGCTTTTGGGTAAACTTAACCTGTGCCTCATCACACTCTTAGTGTTCACAGCCCCATCCTCAACTCCCTTGCCACCCCAGTCCCCAGGCACTGGCCACCATGCTACCTCTCATCAGGCTGTTCTCCCAGGCCCTTTTTGCCTTTGTCCTAGCCCTGCCCTCTCTCTACATACCCTCTGCCTCCATGCATGGTCCCCCTCCCCCACCCCACCTCACCCTCCCTTGCTGGCACTAGTCTTCCCTTGTCCTTGACCTATCCCATTCCCCAAAAGCTTCCTACTCCTCCTCCTTCTTCCCTTCTGGTCCCCTTCCCTCTCAGCCACCATCCTCCTCTCCTGGCCCTCAAGCCTTGGCCTCATCCCCCAGGCTCACAAAACTGAAAAAAACCCTCCCAATATTCCTTACCCCCTGCCTTTTACTTCTCCTACTCACAGGCTATATCGAACTGAACCCTGAGCCTGACTCCTCAGCCCCCTGCTCCCTTCCTCAAATGGACTGGGCATCTACCATGTAAACGTACAGGGCCTGCTGCCCAAGATAGACCACATCAAAGCCTGGGTTACACAATGTTCCCCTGATCTCCTCTACCTTACCGAGACATGGCTATCCAACAAAGTCCCTGACTCCCTTGTAGCCATCCCAGGTTATAACGTCTTCCACCAGGACAGGGGCAAACATGGTGGAGGTGTTGCTGCATACATTCATGAGACCCTTCAAGCCTCCACTGTCCTCCAGGAAACCATCCCAAATCACATGAATTGCTCCCTTCAAGGCTCATCTTCCCTTCCTCCTCCTCACCACTCTTTGTCACAATTTGATATTTTTCTCCTAACCCTTCCCTTGCATCCTTAGTCTCCAAACTTGCCTACCTCATTTCACACTCAGTGTCCGGTGAGCTCCTCATACTGGGTGATTTCAACCTTAATTGGTCATCTCCACAAGCTAAGCCAACCACCTAGAAAACGGAGGCCCTCAACCTAACACAGCTTATATCCACCCCATTAGGGTCAACCCCCATTCCACCAACCACTCACTAATCTATTGGATTTTAACAACTCACCCACACAAATACTGTACGGCCAGTACTCTCCCAGATGTCTTTAGTGACTATTGCATCACTCACTGCCTCAGGAAATCTCATCCCTCTCTCACCCCAGTTAAGTACATGTGGTTCAGACCCCTAAGGTCCCTGAACAAACAGTCTCTATTGGCTGAGCTATACCTCATTGACTGGTTTGGAGTCTTCACCGCTCCGGACATAGACTCTGCCACTGCAGCCTTCAGCTCCACCTCCTGAATATTTTGAACTTCTATGCCCCCCTCAAGATGCTGCAGCTAAGGTGCAGCCACCATCTCTGGATCTCCCCTCAACTGGTGAAGCTATTCAAGAAAAGAGATCAAGCTTGGAATGCCTACAAGGCTTCCTCTGTTGCCTCAGACTTACAAAAATGTAGAACTATAAAGAACACCTGAACTAAGGCAGTGTGCTTAGCCAAACAAATTTCTTTAAAGCCCAGCTCAATGACTGACACCCCTCTTCAGCCGCCTTCTAGAACACTCTCCATTCACTGCTAGGGTCCACCTCCCCTACCCCCTCATTCCTGCTCTCAACCCCAGGATTGAGTTAGCCATGCTGCCTCCTCCATAAATCTCTACTTGACAACCTATGCCCTTCCTTTGGGGAATCCTCCCACCACTCTCACCCCCCCACACTCATAATCTTGTCCTCACAAGCATCTGGCCACTTCCCCCCTTCTGACAACCATTTCCCCCCACCATGTCTGTAGAGGTGCTCTATGCCCTTAAATCTCTAAACCCCACCAAACGCAGCCCTGATGGAATGAATCCCAATCCTCCGAAAATCTCAGGCTTCTGCCATTGTCCCTCCAATCACCCATCTGTTCTACTTCTCCCTCTCATCTGGCTCCATACCAAAGCCTGGAAATTGGTAAAGGTCATTCCCCTACACAGAGGGGGTGACCCCTCAATCCCCAGTAACTACAGGCCTATCTCCCTCCTCCCCTCTCTCCCTCTCTCTCTCTCTCTCTCTCTCTCTCTCTCTCTCCAAGATACTAGAAGCCCTCATCTCCAAAAGGATAAATTCCTTCCTGGCCTCCAATGACATTTTGACCCAATTTCAATCTGGCTTTCGATGCAACTACTCCACTTTCTCTTCCCTTCTCAGTCTCACTAACCATATCCACTTGACTATGGATAAGGGCCATTTGACATTGGCGATCTTCATACATTAGATTTAGCCAAAGCATTCGACTTCATGGCCCACAAAATTCTAATTGATGACCTTGTATCCATAGGCCTCTCACTCCCCATCATCAATTGGTTCAAGGCCTATCTCTCAGACACGTTGCAGTACGTACAGCTGGGTGACACCAAATCTGCCCCCTCCTCATCCTAGCCAGCATCTCGCAGGGATCAATCTTCAGCCCAACCCTCTTCTCTATATTCATAAACAGCCTCCCATCTGTCTTCCCATCCTCCCAAGTTCAAATATATACTGATGACTTAGTGATTTTCGCTTCTGGCCCCTACCTAACCCAAACTGAATCCGTACTCCAGTCTGATTTAGAATACTTGCTACATTGGCTTGATACAAAGTCTCTCAAATGCAGCACCAAATAAACAGTGGAGATGGCCTTTGGCTCTACCCAAGGGCTGGCCAAGCTGTCCTTCCCCCTTCCTTCTTTGCCCTAGACAGATCCAAAATCCAAGCAGTGAACAGCTATAAGTATCTGGGAGTATGGCTTGATTCTAGGCTGGACTTCTCCCTACATCTAGACTCTATTCACAGCAAACTCCACCCTAAACTAGGCATGCTAAGTAGACAAGAACAGTCTCTCCATCTCCATCAAGAAGGAAATTTTAACAAAGCTCATCCTCCCCTCCTTCGACTATGCCGATGTGGTCTACAGTGCAGCACCACAATCTTCCCTAGCCAAGCTTGACCCACTGTTCCATGCTTTCTGCCACTTTGCCACAAACCCCCCCTACTGGATGCATCACGGTCACCTATACCAAGCTGTCTCCCTTCCCTCCTTAGCAAATTGTTGGCTAGTATACTGCGCATAGTTCATCTCTAAGTTCTGGTTCTCTCTCCCCTCTTACCTCTACTCACTCCAAGTTCCTACCGCTTGCCTTGGTTATGCTCTGCATTCCTCTGTTCCATGTTCCTTCTCATTAGCTACTCCTCACTCTCAGGCTGGGATGCAAGTCTTTGCCTACCGGGTCCCCACCCTGTGGAACTCACTGTCTCTCGTTGTTAGCAGTTTGCCATTAGCTGTCAATCAAAAAACACTTCAGATGTCTCCCCTCTACTGTCTCTGCTATCTCCCCTAATCACTCAGTCTCTCTGCAACCCCTCCCCATCTCTGTTCTCTCCAATCACTAGTCTCTCTGCAACCCCACCCAGCCCCACCCCACCCTCTCCTCCTCTTCTTGTTCTCATACCAACAGTAGCTCCCACCTTTCATCATTATTTTGTGATGTGTGTCAATCCCCTATCCCATATGTACCTACTGTACTGATATGCACCTGCCTCCTTGCATTCTACTTTGTCCACACTTACCCTTGCTGGTTTGCCTCAGTACTGTGCCACCTGATGATCTGCTCCCTCACCTATGTTCTCTGACATCAAGCATCCCGCAGTCCTGTACCAATTGCAATCTGTCATAAGCCTCACAACATAACTCATATACTGTATCCACCTTTAAGTTCTCACAGTCTTGTACCAGTTGCAATCTGCCATAAACTCCACTGCATAATTTGTGTACTGTACCTACCAACCAACAGCAGTGAACTGCTCAGTATACTGAATGGCTATGTATATTTTGTTTACTGTATTTATTTTGTATGTGAACTGCTCTGTATATTTGGGCTGCTGTACTTAAGGTATATGTTGGTTACTGTATTTATGTATGTGAACTGCTCTGTAAATTTGGTTTATTGAACTTAATGTATGCTGTACCCCTGCCCCTGTCCCAGGTCGCACCGGAAATGAGTCTCCACTTAGTGTGCCTTTCCCGGTTATCAACGTGAAAGAAATTAATAAATAAATAAGTGCTGAACAATGCAATATGAGTTGCCAATGCATTGCCAACTTCTAAACATATAAAACTAAGTCATTGGTGAAACAGTTTAATTCAAATTGTACTGTAGCTTTTTGGCATCCACCCATAATTGTATCGACAGAGCATAGTGTGGTGATCTCATCCCAAAGAGAAAGAAAAGGAGTAGATGGAGCACTGAGGGACTCTGAGAGTGTGGTGGTTTGGAGGGAAAACTTCCCCTTTAACCATTACAATTTGCAACCTTTTATGTAGGATTCTAGCCCACAGATTGCATTCTGATCCAAATCTCCTTTTAATTTTCATTTTATGGATGATAAGGATGTGGTCCATGGTGCCAAATATGTTGAGGGATCATCAGAGTTGATACCAGTATTAGGGTTGCCACCTGTATGGTTCTGGACTGGATAATCAATTTTAAGGGTCCTTACTTTACATCTGGCTTTGCTCTAATTTAGCTAATTTTTTAGCTATTTACAGTGCTCATGTACTTGTTTTGCCTTTTAAACCATCAACTCTGTTGTTTATCCCTGTCCCAAAGTTTGTTAAGGATAATTGCAAGGCTATGCCTGTAGTTCAATGGGCGGAGCAACACCATGCCCCCATTTAGGCCTTAAAGGCCACTCCTCCTGGCTCCTATCCTGGTTTCTCTGCATTCACTGTTGCTATGCTTTGCAGTGCCTCCTGCTGCTGGCTCACTCCCTGTCTCAATTTGCCTCCACTCTGTGTCCCCACAGCTCTCCGCTCCCGCCTTGCCATTCCCCATCCCGGGCTCCTTCTTAGTCTACCTTTACCTCCCCTGTGTCATTACAGCTTTGGCCACCTGCTCTTCTCTGGTATTTCTCTACATTTGCTCATTGCCCAACGGCTCTCCTTTCCCCTTCTGAGCTGTGCTGTCAGCAGTGAGTGCTCTCTTCCTCTGGCTCCTCTCGCTCCTCATCGCTCTCATTTGCTTCTGCTTCCCTCAGCCCAAGCTACTGTCTTCCTTCTCTGATGCTCTCTGAGTCTGCTGCTTCTTCCCTGTATATGTCCTAGCCGCATTGCTCCATGTCTTACCTGGCAGCTGCTGGATTGTTTTGTCAGCACTCCTGATATGTCATCACCCACCACACTTTATTTCAGCCCCAGACACAGGGTTGCATCCTTCTTACTTTTCTTCTCCTCCTCATCCCTTCACTGTGCTCTTCTGGGGGGCTTATTCCCTACCTGCTGGACTTCCTCATTCTTGTGATTCATGTTTTTCTTGTCCCCCCTGCAGGATTTCTAGGCACTTGAGCTCCTCATAATTCAAATATTCACTCTTGTTTCTCACTCTGTAGCATTTCATTAATTTACTTCATTTACAGCTTCATTAATCCACTCTGTGTTCTCTTGCTAAGTTTTCTAGCCATTTGTTGTCCCTTTGCCCAGTTGACAGTTTCTCTGTTTTTCCCATGGTGGGGGACTGTGTCTCCCCTGCTGGCCCCGTGGCTCCAAGGAGCCAGCGTGCATCATTCACTTTGTATATTGAGCTGCTGACTCACCTGGCTTTTCTCTCCTGCTTTGTACAGCCTCACCTCTTCTCTGTCCTTGTTCTGTTGACCCTGCTCAGCTTGCTTCATGCTTCTTTTGGGAGTTTGCTTGTCCTACCATTACCTTGTCTAATTGCATATATTTCCCCATGTCCTATGTTTAGGACCACTCACCTCATATCCCCCTCACTACGTGTCAGATTACCTTCATCTTGAACCTCATCCTGCCTATACCGACTTTGCAGTTTCTCCTACCTACCATTCTGCCCAGTTTTCTTCCTGGTGCTTCGTACCTCAAACATCAGCTGCGGGCTTCTCCCAGCCGTTCTTGTCTTTTCCACTCATGCAATTCAATCCACTCCTAATTTGACTTAGTAATGGACCCAGTTGGCATGCACTTTTGTGGTTTCTACTTGTGATCTCCTCCTCCTTCGGACCCACATCAGGACTACTTCATTTCATTCAACCTCTCTGTAGGTCTACTCACTCACATTGACTATCCGAGTATACCCCTCATATGGGTCTCCTGCTACCTCAAATCAACCTGCTCTCCACCTAGAGACATGCCTTTCATGTCCATTGCTCCATGGCTCAGGGTTAGCCTGCAGCTGATGGTCTCACTCTGCACCCACAAAGTCTGCATCTAGAGCATGCGAAGCTCGGAGCGGGGTCCTCCTCCCTGGCCCATAGTGAGAATGGCTTTGATCTGGTGGACCTTCATTTGTCCCTCATTCTGGCAAACCTCTGGATGTAGAATGTATGACTTCAAGCTGCGAGAAGTGGGGCTCTCATCGGCAGGGTCCCTTTAGCTGCCCAAACAGGTTCGGGGCACCTTTCACATTATTCTCCTTCTAACTGCCTCTGATTCACCTGGTCTGTTTCATAGGCTTGTGTTGGCTAGCTGAGTGCCTCAGCTATCATTTTTCTCCTGCTTTGCTTTTGGGCACCTAGTTGCAGAGACATCACTCGAAACCGTCAAAAGCATTCTTGTTTTAAGGACAGAGCAAGATGCTTCCTCCAAACTGGAATCTTTTCCTCTTCCCTCAATCTCGATTCTAAATTGCAGTAGGTGAGCTGTCACTAACAAAACATCCTTCAGCCTGGAGGGAAGGTGACCTAGGCCTTGGATCCCCAGAGGTTTCCTCCTCAAAGGGGGTTTTTCCTCTCCTCTGTACCGATGGTCATAATATTTAGATAGGGTTACTGCTTTTATAGGTTCTGTAGTTAGATTCCACTGTTGGATGGCGTCAGATGGTGGCCCTGACTGTTCCCTCTCCCTTAGGAAGTTCTACCCTTCTGCCTTTTGTCAGCTTCCAATCTACTAATTATTCCTCATTGTCTCCTGTTCCTCCCCTGTCCTACCCAGCTACACCTATAGACCTCTATTCCCATCTTTGATATCATTCTGACTCCTTGCCTCCTTCGATATATGACCAAAACAGAAAGAAAATGTGATGGCTATGTAACAGTTATAACATTCATTTCCTGGCACCTTTAAAGCCTTCTCAGAAATTAACAAGCATCTGTCAGTGCTGAATGTTCGCTTGGTGATATTGGCATTGATAGTGCAGGAGTTAGAGAGATGCATAATAGGAATGGCAGTAAAGTACTGAAGTAAAGCCAACCCCCAACCCTATCCCCACTAAGCAGAGACTAACAGGTATTGGGGGTGTGCCTTTGGGTCATCGACTATAACACTCACGCCATTCCACCTCACCCCACCCTGCAGACACCGACAGGTGTCACAGTGTGCCTTGAGGTCTTTGGCCCTTAGGTTTACCCCATTCCATAAGGAAATAAGCTGAGATAGGTGTAGCATAGGAGAATGGGGTGAATGTTAGGGCCAAAGACCTCAACTCACACCTCAATGCCTGTCAGTGGCTGCAGGATGGGTGTGTGTGGAGATGGAATGGCATGAGTATTGTGGCCGATGACCCCACATCACACCCCGATGCCTGTCAGTATGTACAGAGTGGGCATTATGGTTGTAAACCCTAATGCCCCAGGAGCTTGTTGGTATTTTTGCTCCAAATTTTTAACATGAGCTTTTTGGGACCCTACCTCATGAACAGTGGCAGTATCATTTCATTACTCAATCCCAAAAGGTGATTTCGCACAGCGATTCTGCCATTTGGTGTAAAAACACATTTTGGGCAGGATGTGAAAAACTATAGCTGTACTGTTCATGAGGAGGCATGAAGAAATGGCAATGTTGAAAATCTGGAGTGAAAATATGAAAAAGAGACTAAGTTATGAGTGTGCGTAGAAACTGTGCAATGCACGCTCATAATGTAGTCATTTTTTGGAATGTTTTCACCAAATTTTCAATTTGGCCTTTTTGTGACCTCCCCTCATGAACAGTGGCACTATGATTTAGTTATTCTCTCCTGAAAGTTGATTTCGCACAGTGACAATGCTATTCTGTGCCACAGGTGCAAACACACATTTTTGGAAGGATGCAAACAATGACAGCTGTACTATTCATAAGGGGGTGTGAAAAAATGACAACGTTTGAAATTTGGAGTAAAAATATTAAAAATTGATGAAGTTACCAGCGTACATAGAAACTGTTCAATGGACACTCATAGCACAGTCATTTTTTGGATTTTTTTCACCAAATTTTCAATGAGGGCTTTCTGGGACCCCACCTCATGAACAGTTGCACTGTCATTTCATTAATTGGTCCTGAAAGGTAATTCTGTGCAGCAACTGCAAAATCACCAATTAGAGCTGAGAAACTAAATGACAGTGATAGTGTTCATTAGGTGGGGTTGCAAGAACCACATGTTGAAAATTTGGGACCAAAACTCCAAAAAGTGGCTGAGATATCAACCTAAGTTAAAAAAAAAAATTGACTGCCATTAAAGGGCTTGTCATCATTTCTTCAGTTCCCAGTTGGTCATTGAAGAGTGCAGAAGTGTTCCCGGTCCACAGAAGATTGCTGCTTCTGACCTCCAGAGGTAAGCATGGGTGAGTGGTGGTGCGGGGAGGTGGGATGCATAGAGGGATGGTGTGGGTTGGGGGAGGAGGGCCAGCAGAAACGATGAGGGACAGTTTTCTTTATTTTTTCAGGTTTTTAAAAAAAAATGTCATAGGACTGCTTACTTTTTTACAGGTGAAATATTAATAGAATGGATTTTGGCACTCTAGGGTGGGCTCCTAGTCTACCAGAGTACTGGATGGGGGATCAGTGCCAACCTGGGGATTGGGCACCCCGAGGTCGGATGAGAACATAGGGGCATGGGGGGCAGTGCATTGACACTGAGAGTGGGCATCCTGGTGTCAGAAATATCAAAGAAGTATTTTTGGCAAGTATTGACATTGCAGAGGGACTGGAAGGGAAAGTATGTCTCTTTGCAGATGACTCAAAGATCTGCAACAGGGTTACTATACAAGGTGGGTTGGAAAGGATGAAAAGGGACTTGGCAAGGTTGAGGAATGGTCAAATATATGGCGGCTTATATTCAACGCAAAGGAGTGTAAAGTAATGCACCTGGGAAGCAACAACCCAGGGAAAGAGTTCACAATGGAGGTGAGATACTGACAACAACAAAAATGGAAAGGGACCTGGGGGTAGTCATATCAGATAACCTAATGGTGGGACAGCAATGTGAAAAGGCAATAAGGAGGGCTGTGGGGATACTGGGATATATAGGGAGAGGCATCACCAGTAGAAAACAGGAAGTTGTTGGCCCTCTATACAGACAGTTGGTAAGACCACATCGGGAGTACTGTGTACAGTTCTGGAGACTCCGTCTCTGCAAAGACATAGACAGGGTGGAGGCTGTCCAGAGAAGGGCAACCAAAATGGTGCAGGGTCTGCACCAGAAGATAAATTCAGAAAGACTAAAGGAGCTTAAGATGTATAACCTCGAGGAAAGGAGGGAGATGGGGGACATGGTAGAAACTTTTAAATACCTCAAGGGATTCAACAAAGTCCAAGGGGGCAGCATATTTCAGAAAAAGAGATGTGCAAGAACAAGGGGGCACAATTTGAAGATAGAGGGGGGACAGCTCAGAGGTAATGTAAGGAAGTATTTCTTCATAGAGAGGGTTGTAGATGCATGGAACAGCCTTCCTGAGGAGGTCATAGAGTCAAAAACAGTTGGAAAATTCTAGACTGCATGGGACAGACATAGGGCAATTCTAGCAGGGGGTAGGAGGAAGTAGGCTGTTGGTCAACTGGGATCTGCAGCTTATTCATTAGGTAGGGAAATGGGCAGACCAGGTCAGCCAAGCGGTCCTTATCGGCCTGTAAAATTCTATGTTCCGATGTTTCTATATCAAAGAAATATTTTGGCACACTGGGGTGGCTTCCAGTGTGTCACATTAATGGGGGGAGAGGGAATACATGCTGACATGGGGATTGAGCACCCTGATGTTGGCATGGGATGGAAAACAGAGAGTGCGGGTGGGCAGCAGCAGTGGGAGGGAGTTAACATTTAAATTTGTTGTCCTGCTGTGTGCCTGGTTGGGAGGGAAGGGGGCTGCCACTGCAATGATGAAACTGCCCCTGATTGCAGTGGCAGATTTCTTTTAAGTGCAGCCCTCGCTCTGAAACTGCTGTCATTGGCAGCTTCAGCATTAATTGGTGGCCAAGGGACGTGCCCATTAAAGTGTCTCCTGCATTGGTCACAACACTGCCACACCTTTGCAATGCTCTACTATTTCAATATGTTTTTTGTGTACTGCGCATGCAAGCAAACAGAAAAATGGCTTTGGAGGATGAAATATGAACTTAGCAATTATAATATGGGGTGGGGTTAGGGAACAGCTTCTAGAGTGGTTTAGAATGTTGTTTTCATCTTATTAAAAGGTGGCAACACAAGAGCAGTTGCCAGATCATCTGTCACTTTAAAAAGTGTGGTGCATGTTGAATGGCTTAATCAGAATCCACTTATGTCTCTGTGAATAGCATGTAGTAATAACTCTTTGAAAGGATCCTCACAACTCCATGAGAGAAATATAGAGAATCGACAACATTTGAACTGAAATAGAAAGTATTATCAGTAACTATTAACAGATTAATGTTTTCCTGAGGTCAATTCTTAATACAGTTGAGCAATTTTTTAAATGTTGTATTTGTTTTTGTTCACTGAGAAGGGAAAGCTAGGAAATATTTTTTTTTTCAACCTCATCTCAAAGGGAGTATGTGATTCAGGAATTACAGATTGACATTAAACCAGGTTATTATGGTGGTTGATTACAAAATTAGTGGACATTAAGACACCAGGCAATTAGTAAACCTGGAGGTAGCATGTCAGAGATGTACATTGGAAAAAGAGCCAGAAGTAAGATCTATAAAAATATAAGAAGAGAAAAAAGTTCAAAATTGTTTGGATTTGGTATATCTCTCCAAACTAAATGCAGCTGGGACACCTAGGAAATACCACTACTCTTTTCAGTAAGTGCCATATCCACCTGAACAACCACAAGAACAGGCAGATGGAATCTCAGTTTAATGTATCATCTGAAAGACAAGCCTGTGGATAGTGTGGTGTTCTCCTTACAGCTTGACTGGTCATCAACATGGTTACTTGTGACCAAGGGGAAAGAGCCATCTGCAGAGCTACTGGCACCACTTTCTGCAGTACATGATGTTGGTTGGAAGTCTCCCATTTGACTACAGACCAGGCCTGACCCTGTTTAGCTTCTGAGAGCTACTGGGGTCAGTCTCCCAGGTGATAAAGCTGTACCTTGTCAAGTCAGGCTCTGTTACATATACACATATTGGAACCACCCACAAAACTAAATCAGCAGTGCGATGGCAGGTAGTGTTAAGGAGTGAAGAAGGCATGCCTTAAACCCGCAGTCTTACCCAGAAGGGTATAGGTTTGTATGATTTTATAAATTGACAGTTACAGGACACCAGGGAAATATTTATAACAATGTTCATTGGGAATCAGGATTGACAGAGATCACCAAGGCTGTGCTTGTATTTTGTATCTTTTGCCAAGGAAAAGGGGTGCCACAGAGATCCTGTGGGCTATTTAAGCAATGAGGCATGATACAGTGTGTGTTATTGTGTAACAACCTCACTCCTGGGGTGGGTTGAAGCACGAGATGAAGCTGAATGCTTCCACCGCCCCAGGAGTGAGGTTATTACACACTAACACACACCCTAGAGTGCCTTATTGCAATTATACAATGGTTTGTTTTTTTAAATAAAAAATTAAAAAGAGAAAAGAAACATTTAGAATTTTTCCCCCCACTTTTTTTCTCTGTGGAGTTGTATGTTTTTTTCAAAAAAGTCCATTATTTTGTTTCACCAGCAGGTGGGGTTGCTGCCTGAATCACCAAATGCTCCAATGCATCAACAGTTGGCATGGATTCACTATGGCTTGCTTGATCACCCCACCCCATCCCTCTTTCATCCATTTAACTGGGCTGTATTTCAGTTTTCTTCTTTTTTTTTTTCCCCATCTTGTGGATTTGCTCTTTTTTTTTTTTTGTGGTTGCCGTCATCACGGAAATGCTGTGGCTCTATGAGCAGGACACTGAAGCATGCACGTGCTGACCTGATGTCAGCACCGAGGAGGGCATTGAATAGCTCTTTCCAAGAAAACGTGCTGTGAGTACTTGTAGATCATGGTGAGGTGAAGGATCTCTGACATGGGCTAAATTATAGAATACATACAAAAGTACTTTTCATGTTTGTTTTCCC
The DNA here is from genome assembly GCA_016271365.2 of Neoceratodus forsteri. Lineage (NCBI taxonomy): Eukaryota > Metazoa > Chordata > Ceratodontiformes > Ceratodontidae > Neoceratodus > Neoceratodus forsteri. The sequence continues at coordinate 353,012,643 of CM028130.1, read as the reverse complement.
AGAATTAGGCAGCCTCCGTGAACCACACGATCATCAGTTATGGTATGCGTGGTTCACGGAAGTCACTCAGTTTGAGGAAAAGAAAAAGACTTTTAAATTACATTGGTTTTGTAGACAGAGTTATCAATAGAAAAAAGGATGTAGTGTCAATGGTGAAGCAACAGACACAATTTTTGTAGGGGAGGCATGAGGGCTTCAGGGTGTGTGTGTGTGTGTGTGTGTGTGTGTTTTGAGGGGTCCATACTTCATAGGTGAAGGGCTTTTGTGAGTGGTAAGCTGTGGAGCGGTGGTATGATTTTTGACAGTTATGCGGTGATGTGTGCCTGAACTTAATACAGTTATGTTATTGTTCAATGACATCACTGTCTCAGGCATAAACTGGCCAATCAGAAACAAAGACGTGTTCTTTCCATTGTATAATAAAAAAACAACCATGGGTATACTTCTTTTTACAGTATTTGAAATAATGCCATCATGTAAATTATGTTGCTGCATGTACCAAAACTATCTATGCTTCTGATATAACCAATATAAGACAAATTCTGCACAGCAATTTAAGGGAATTATATGTAGTATAATAACTGGGACAACACCCAAGGTGAGAGGTTAAATCATCAGTGCAGAGAACAGCACTAGAGGAGGCACGTTACAAACCTCTGGCAGATATGCTGCAAAAATATGTATTTAAATTTACTAACGCAGGCACTACAGTGCTTTTGTATGCTATGGACCTTCCACAGACAAGCTGTAGTGTGAGAATACTGAAGTGTTTTATACTCCATTACTTGAATAAACATTGCCTGAATCAGTCATATAGGCACCCTAAAACTTTTTAGGAACCACATCTATCACATCAAGTAAGTGCTTCAAATATATTGTAGACCCTTCTTCTATGTTAAATTACTACAATGTTGTAATTCAAAATCCCCAATCAAAAAGCATCCCCTCCTTAGATTCTTATTTCAAAAAATTATTCACAGAAAAAGGCAACCAGTAAGCTTTATTGAAATGGAATCTCTTTAGTATTGGTATTTCTATGCTAAATAGTTAAGCAGATGTTTTTTATTAAAGCATCAGCAGTGAAATTAAAAACATGAAAATAAAGAGAGAGTGTGAAAAAAGACTCAAGCAAAGGACAAATCACACAAAACAGTTTTCTCTATATTGAATTTAATTCAGTTCATTTGTCTTTATTCATAAAAAGCACCATTCCAGAAGATCATTGCACCCTAACAATTCAAATTCAATAAATAAAAAATATGGACTGAGGGCCCAGATATTCAGAATGTGCTGGGTAGTAATGCAAGCCTGGGTGCTGTGCAACTGGAATGCACCAGGGCCAGGAGCAGGTGATATTCAATGGTGATATGACATGGTGCAGCACAGTTGAATATGGCATGCACTGTGCATGGTGCAGTGGCACTGCACCAGCACAAGCCAAAGATAGGAAGCATTGGAATGCGCCAGTGCAAGTAGGTGCATCACCTGCAATATTCAGCAGGGGGCATGGAAATGAGGCCATAATATATGCAAGACAGAAATGGGGCCATTTGCATGTCATTATTGCCCCATTTGCATGCCTTGCACAGGGCAGCCTGGCGACTTGCACCTGGTGCCCTGCACAGCATGACATGTGCAGTGGGGATCCTGGGGCATCCCTCATCCTGTAGCAGCAATAGTGTTCTAAGTATGAATAGTAATCCCTGGTAGTGAAGTGGCCCCCCTCATCCCCTAAACCTCGATGAATAAAATACATGACCAGGCCTGGTGGTCTAGTGGTCCAGACTCCCACCTGAGTCCCCGATTCCCCGAGAAATGTTTAACTGCCAGTCTCTGGTGGTCTAGTGGAACCCCCCACCCATTGCCATGATCGTAGTACACCTCCAAAAGAAATGCCCTGGTGACTTCATTCACATATTTGGGACTGTGTAGTACAGTATGCCCTGTAAGCCCATTTGTCCACACTGGGGACCAACGGGCTTCTAGCCCATACTGTACCTGTAATTCAGTGGGTGGCCAGGTGGTATGCAGGAGGGTATCCGCTGCCGCCCGCCGATGATGGGTGGGGGAAGCGGAGTGGGTAAGGGTGTGTTCTGTGTGGTTGGGATGGGTGGGGGGTGCCACTGGATCACCAGGACATTTCTTTTGAAGGTGTACTGCAATCAAGGCAATGGGCGGGGAGGTTCCACTAGACTACCAGGGATGGGTGGTTATGCATCTCTTGGGGAATCGGGGACTTGGGTGGGAGGGGCGACCACTAGACCACCAGGTCTGGTCATGTATTGTATTCATCGGGGTACTGGGGATGAGGGGGCACTAGACTACCAGGGATTACTGTGTATACATATACCACAATCGTGGCAATGGGCGGGGTGGTTCCACTTGACCACCAGGGTTGTGAGTGCTTGCAGTCAGTGTTCTGGGTGGATGGGTGGCCACCCATGGCTGGGCTGCTATTTCATGCTCTGCAATACAGAAGCTCACCTGTAGGTGGCTGGGATTTGTTTCTACTCTGCACGGGCTCAACTTTGAGCCGCCCTAAGCGGCACAGTGCAGGGGTGTACTGGCATATGCTCTGCACATCCCAGGCTGAATATCAGGATGTGCTGAATATGCATGGGCATGCCCCCTTTATCTGTGCTGCATACGATTATATTGCACCCCAGTGCATCGGGATTAGCTGTGCTGGGAAGCCTTTTTCAAAATCCCCTCAGGCATTGGGAGCTGGCACAACTCTGTTGTGCAGCAAGAACTCTTTGAATATCTCTAGTACACATAACTTAAGGTGATTGTCCAATTAACTGCTTATTTTCCATTAAAATTTAAAGACACACATTGTATCCCAAGCTGGACTTTGGATACAGGATAAGAGTAGAAGGGAGAATATCAGTGCATACCCATACAATCAGAGACAATAAAGTTCCAAGAAAATCTTTCACACATATCACATCATCTCAAAATTATATAATTTTATACATTATTCAGGAAATTTGTACACCTATGACTAGTTTAAAAAAAGTGATTGCAAGAAAACATTATACATAACAATACAATGCATTCAGGTCATTCAGCTGCAGATTTCTTTGTGGGCAGAAAAAGGTGCCAACACAGGCAGAAGCCCAGCACAAAAGGGCAGTCTGCAGTGTCAGAAGAAGTACAATGAGCGAGTGAGAGAGGGGGAGACAGCAAGCTCAATGGAGCTCTGTTGTGACTGCTGCAGATTTGTTTGTGGGCAGGAAAATGCGGCAATGCATGCAAGAGCCCAGTACAAAAGGCTAGCCTGCAACGCCGGCAGAAACGGAATGAGCGAGTGAGACAGGCTGAGTAAGTGAGCTCAACAGAGCTGTGTTGGGACTGCTGCAGATTTCTTTGTGGGCAGAAAAAGGCAGCAATGCACCCAGGGGCCCAGTACAAAAGGGCAGTCTGCAGCAGCGGGAGAAACAGAATGAGCGAGTGAGAGAGGGGCAGTAAGCAAGGTCAACAGAGCTCTATCATGACTGCTGCAGATTTCTTTGTGGGCAAAAGAAGGCGGCAACACAGGCAGGAGCCCAGTACAAAAGGGCAGCCTGGAACAGTGGCAGAAACAGGACGAGCAAGTGAGAGCAGGGAATGAGCCAGCTCAATGGAGCTGTGTCAGGACTGCTGCAGATTTCTTTGACGGCAGAAAAAAGCTCCAACAGATGCAGGAGTCCACTGCAAAAGGGCAGCCTGCAGCACCAGGAGAAACATAATGAGCGAGTGAGGCAGAGGGATTGAGCGACCTCAATGGAACTCTATCATGACTGCTGCAGATTTCTTTGTGGGCAGCAAAAAGTGGTAATGCAGGCAGGAGCCAGTACAAAAGGCCAGCCAGCAGCACTGGCAGAAACAGAATGAGCGAGTGAGAAAGGGGGAGTGAGCAAGCTCAACGGAGGTCTATCGTGACTGCTGCAGATTTCTTTGTGGGTAGGAAAAGGCGGCAATGCAGGCAGGAGCCCAGTATAAAAGGCCAGCCTGCAGTGCCTGCAGAAATGGAATGAGCTAGTGACATAGGGGGAGTGAGGAACCTCAACAGAGCTGTGTCAGGACTGTTGCAGATCTCTTTGTGGGCAGAAAAAGGTGCCAACACTGGCAGAAACCCAGTATAAACAGGCAGCCTGCAGTAGTGGGAGAGACAGAATGACCGAGCGAGGGAGGGGGAGTGAGTAAATTCACTGGAGCTCTGTTGGGACAGCTGCGGATTTCTTTGTGGCCAGAAAAAGGCAGCAATGCATGCAAGGACCCAGTACAAAAGGGCAGCCTGCAGCGGTGGGAGAAACAGAATGAATAAGTGATAGAGGGGGAGTGAGTGTGCGAGCTTAACTGATCTCTACCGCAACTGCTGCAGATTTCTTTGTGAGCAGAAGAAGGCGGCAATGCAGGCAGGAGCCCAGTACAAAAGAGCAGCCTGCAGCACTGGCAGAAACAGAATAAGTGAGTGAGGGGGACTGCTGCAGATTTCTTTGTGGACAGAAAAAGGTGGCAACAGAGGCAGGAGCCAACTACAAAACAGCAGCCTGCAGCACCAGGAGGAACAGAATGCGTGCGTGAGACAGGTGGAATGAGCGACCTCAATGGAGCTTTGTCAGGACAGCTGTGGATTTCTTTGTGGGTAAAAAAAGTGCCAATGTGGGCAGAAGCCCAGTACAAAAAGGCAGCCTGCAGCAGCGTGAGACACAGGATGAGCGAGTGAGGGAGGGGGAGTGAGTGATCTCAACGGAGTTCTGTTGGGACTGCTGTGGATTTCTTTGTGGGCAGAAAAAGGCAGCAATGCATGCAGGGGCCCAGTACAAAATGGCAGTCTGCAGCACCAGGAGAAACAGAATGAGCGTGTGAGACAGGGGGAGTAAGTGACCTCAATGGAGCTCTATCGTGACTGCTGTGGATGTCTTTGTGGGCAGAAAAAGGTGGCAATGTAGGCAGTAGCCCAGTACAAAAGCCAGCCAGCAACACCAGCAGAAATGGAATGAGCGAGTGAGAGAGAGGGAGTGAGCAAGCTCAGTGGAGCTGTGTCGGGACTGCTGCAGATTTCTTTGTAGGCAGAATAAGCCACCAATACAGGCAGGAGCCCAGTACAAAAGGGCAGCCTGCACCAGTGGGAGACATGGAACGAGCGAGTGAGGAAGGGGGAGTGAGTGAGCTCAACAGAGCTCTGTTGGGACTGCTGCAGATTTCTTTGTGGGCAGAAAAAGGCAGCAATGCACCCAGGGGCCCAGTACAAAAGGGCAGCCTGCAGCGGTGGGAGAAACAGAATGAGCGAGTGAGAGAGGGGGAGTGAGTGAGCTCAATGGAGCTCTATCTTAGCTGCTGCAGATTTCTTTGTGGGCAGAAAAAGGCGGAAACACAGCCAGGTGCCCAGTACAAAATGCCAGCCTGCAGCACCGGTAGAAATAGAATGAGCAAGTTACAGAGGGGGAGTGAGCAAGCTCAATGGACCTGTGTCAGGACTAATGCAGATTTCTTTGTGGGCAGAAAAAGCCACCAACAGAAGCAGGAGCCCAGTACAAAAGGCCAGCCTGCAGCTCCAAGAGAAACAGAAGGAGTGAGTCCGAGAGGGGAAAGACCCACCTCAACGGAGCTCTGTCGGGCCAGCTGCAGATTTCTTTGTGGACAGAAAAGGGTGCCAATGCAGGCAGGAGCCCAGTACAAAAGGGCAGCCTGCAGCACCAGAAGAAACAGAACGAATGAGTGACAGAGGGCCAGTGAGAGAGCTCAACGGACCAATGCAATCAACATTTGGCATTGACAAATGCTTGTTCTTTAGTTCTGCCATAAAGTCACCAATTGTATTCAACATTGCCCCATTCATAAACCAAAAAAAATTGTCTATGTATCTAAACCACCGTACAATGCTTTGTAGGTACTGTGTGGATTGGCCTGAAGATTCCAAATAGTGCAGTTCAATAGGCCTGTGCAGCTTGTTGTAGTACTATGCTTGTGCAACCCTGCTTAAACCTTTGTGGCTGATCACCTCTCGATTCAATGGGGAACACCACCCTGTAGTGGCAAGACCAGCAAGGCACCATTCAGGAGGGTTCCACCCCAGAGATACTGCAGGAAGAATGCCCTTAGGCTACAGGTACCTTTAGAAAGCCCCCTGAGGAGTGAGATGAGTCACTGGAGTAGGAAAAAGGGAGGATTCTTGGTGATCTAGAAAGAATGCCTTATATAGCTCAAGCAGGGGGTGTGGCTGGTTGCTCTGGACCATTGAACCACAGGTGAAGCCTTTTCAGTTCAATAGGCCTCTGCAACTTAATGTAGTTTTCTGCTTTTACAACTTGTTTAACTCTTTGTGGCCATTCACCTCTCTGTACCATGGGAAACACCACCCTGAAGGGGTACTGAATGCAAGGAACCCTCAAGGAGGATTCCACTCCTAGAGGTGCTGCAGGAAGAATTCACTTAGGCTAAAGGTACCTTAGGAAGGCCCCAGAAAGAGTGCTGAACAGCAAGTACTGCCTACAAAGGCTGGGCAGTGAAATTTAACAGCAACCAGTGGGTTAACAGTCACCCATACCAATAAGAAATGGACATGAGCTGAGAGCTAGTAGGTACTGAAAATGAGCCTTTGTTGATTGGCAGAGAGGAATAAATATTGAGCAGGAGGTCACAACTTCCTAAGGAGAGAGAGAGAGAATGGCAAAGGAAAGCCACCATCCAACTCCATCCAACAGCAGAACCTACCTGGGTAACCTAAATATCTATTACGAAATGAACTAACTATGTATTAGGACCTTCAACATGAAGCAGAGGAAAAACCCTGTGAGAGGAAAAAAAATCCTACGAGCTTGGCAGAAGGCATCAGGAGAAAGGACTGCTGTGTGACTGAACTTCTCTGCTGGGACTAAAGTAGAATAACTTTTGTATTTGGACCTTTAATTTAGGGTAAAAAAACTAACATACGAAAAAAAAAGTGTGTGTTTGGGTTAACTGAACTGAATGGATATCTGAAGAGTTATCTAGGTGTAAATCTCAGGTGACTGAAAGGACTTAACTGCTGTGAGGTTTAAATTACTTATAGAAAGATCTGGTAAGTAGGGGGAGTGGCTTAGCTAGAAGGAAGCTACATTTAAAGACTGCCTTAGAAAGTTTCAGCTAATAGCTTGGCAGAAGGCACCAGAAGAAAAGACTGCTGTGTGATTGAACTTCTCTACTGGGACTATATTGCCTCCTTCCCTCCCCTCTACCCCCACGCAAAGCTAGTTCTATTTTTATAGGCACAGGATTTGACTGACAACAGGAACTTCCTGTTTAGGGTCAGGAAGTGAGTGATCACAGAACCACCAAGGACCCACCATCCTAGAAAAGCAAGAGTAGCTCTCCGGCCCCCTCTAGCTGCTGGAGGTCTGCCTCTGAGCAAGTAAGTGGTCTACTGAGAAATATAGGATGTTCTTGTCTCAAACAAGACAATCAGGAGCTTAAAGGGCACACAGGCAGAAAGTAATGAGAGAGAGAAAAAAACGGAGGAAAGAGTAAGGATTGCAAACAGTTAAGGGGCCAGAAATAAGACATGATTGGAGTGGTGCAGTGCAGTGGCTGTGGAGCAGCAGTCTTCCGGGAGATGTTCTGGAGGATGTGGTGTTGTCCCATCTGCAGGCACCTCTCTGGGCTGGGAGGAGGTTGCTCATCTCCAGGCTGAGTTGGCCAGGTTGTGGGACCTCCTCTTCATCCAGGGACCACCAGTGCCACTGCTGTTGCCTCAGAGGTTGCCAAGAAAGAGGAGCGGTTGGATCACAGTGGGCTCAGGGAGTGTGAGGGTGGTGGAACAGAGGCATCCCTCCAGTTGTACCTCTCCACAATTCCTATGCCATTCTGGCAAAAGTGTGGTTCCTCTATGGAGGCACCCACAGTGGAGACCAAGGAGGATGCTGGGAACCTCCACAAAGGAGACCCACAGGAGGGTGGCAGGTGACCCTGCAGGGGAAGGAAACAACTCCTGGTGGGGAACTCCATTGTTAGGAAGGTAGAACTGGGGGAGGAAGGGGAGAGGGAGGTAAGGTGCCTGCCTGGTGCCATGGCTTGGAGGGACAGGGAGCGAATCCTCAGGATTGTTGGAGCAGCTGCACAGGGGAGGGAGCTGGATGTCATTGTCCACCTAGGGACAAATGACCTGGCCAAGAAAGGGATTAGAGAAGTGCAGGAAGAGTTTGTGGAATTGGGAGAGGGCCTTAGTCAAGTAGCACGCACGGTAACCTTCTCGGAGGTGCTACCCATCTATGGCATAGGAGAGGCTAGGGTGTTCTGTACCATGGGATTCAATCAGTGGTTGAAAAACTGGTGTGGAGCTCAGGGATTTGGCTTCATTGGGGACTGGGGGTCCACCTGGAGTGATGCAAGCCTATACTGGCATGATGGGCTGCATCTGTCAGGGACATACCTCTCAACCTCCTGCCTCATAAATCAGGGACAAGGCTTAAAAAAATCAGGGACAAAGGACCAAAATCAGGGACACATCTTCAAAATTAGAGGTATCCACCCAGAAAGCTGGTAGAATATGGGGCTTAGTGCAAAATATATTTTCTAAAGAAGAATAAGTCTGTAACTTTAATGCTTGACATTGTTTTGTGCTTACAGTCCCCACTGTTTAGCCACAAAAACACAAATTTTAGGAGGGACAGAATAAAATTTTGAGGCCAAATCAGGGACGTCCCTGAAAATCAGGGACACTTGAGAGGTATGGTCAGGGAGGGGAACAAGGATCCTAGGTGATAGGTTTAAATACTTCATTGGCAAGCTTTTAAACTAGCCAAGGGGGGAGGCACCAGAAAGGAGCAGGAAAATCCTAGCCCCCCCAAATAATCACGGTAGTAAGTGCAGCAAACACCAACATAGAGGTGTCGATAGGGAGAAGGGCAGGGGTAAATGGAGAAAGTGACAAAGGCAAGAAGGACAGGATGGGGCAAAGGGAGTAAGGCCATCAGGAAATGGAGGTAATGAGTACCAACGCCCGTAGTCTGGGCAACAAGCTCCCTGAGCTGATGGCCTTAATGGAAGAGGGATGCCTGGATATCATAGCAGTCACAGAAACATGGTACACAGAGAACCATGACTGGGATGTTAACATACCAGGGTACATAACCTACAGGAGAAACAGGCCGGGGAGAAGAGGGGGGGAGGAGTAGCTCTCTATGTAAAGGAAGGGATAAAAGCAACAGAACAAAAGAGTAAACAAGGAGGAGAAGAGGCACTGTGGGTCATGTTAGAGACTGGAAAGGGCACCACAATCCACACAGGGGTTGTGTGCAGACCCCCATGTCAGGGGGAAGGAATGGACAAGGATATGATAGAAGGCATTCTTAGAATGGCAGAGAAAGGGGAGATACTGTTGATGAGAGACCTGAATATGCCAGATGTTAACTGGAGCACATTTGCTGCAGCCACATCCAAGAGCAGGGCCATTCTTGATGCCCTACAGGTGGCAGGCATTAGACAGCTAGTTTCGGGAACCCACTCGTGAGGGAGCAATCTTAGACCTCGTACTTTCAAACGGGGGCAGTGAGAGGATCTCAGATCTAGAAGTGGGTTGCCATCTGGGGATAAGTGACCATCAAACAGTGTGGTTAACGTTAAACTCAGCTACGGAGTCAAGCCATACAAAAGTGAGGGTACTGGACTTTAGGAGGGCTGACTCTGGCAAGATGGGAGAGTGCCTCAGAAAAGCACTAGCAAACAGGCTAGAAGGAGGTGTGGAGCAACAATGGGGAATTATCAAAACTGCCATCACAGAGGCAACAAGCCTTTGTGTGAAGCAAATAAACAAATCAAAATGAAAGAAAAAGCCACTATGGTTCTCAAAAGAGGTGGCTGTGAAAGTCAGGAAGAAAAAGATAGCATTCCAGAAGTATAAGGAAACACAGAAGGAGCAGGACAGATAGCTGTACCAGTTAAGACAGAAGGAAGCAGGGAGGAAGTCAGAATAGCAAAAGGCCCAAACTGAGAAAAAGATAGCCAACTCAGTTAAGAAGGGGATAAAACCTTTTATAGGTACATCAGAGATAGAAAGACAAAGGAGGGATAGTGAGGCTGAATAGAATGAACGGTGGGTGGGCAGAGGGGACAGTGAAAAGCAGGAATACTGAATGAATATTTCTGCTCAATATTCACAAAGAGGAGGGGAAGTGCCTCATCAATTAACAGAAGCACTCTTAATAGGGGTCGATCCAGTCCTTTCACAGAAGAAAGGTTCTGCAAGAACTCCTAAAACTGAAGGTGGACAAAGAAATGGGTCCTGATGGAATTCACCCCAGAATTCTAAAAGAATTAAGGGAGGAACTAGTGAAACCACTGGCTACTCTTTTTAATAAATCATGGGAGGATGGCGTGGTACCCAAGGACTGGAGGAAGGCGGATGTGATTCCCCTTCACAAAAGTGGGACCAAGACAGAGGCAGGAAACTACAGGCCTGTCAGTCTGACCTCTGTGGTAGGGAAAGTGATGGAGTCACTTCTGAAAGAAAGAATAGTTGAGTACCTAGAGGTCAGTGGAGCACAGGACCCAAGGCAGCATGGGTTCACAGCGGGAAGGTCATGTCAGACGAATCTAATAGATTTCTTTGAATGGGTGACCAAAGTAGTAGACCAGGGAGGGGCTGTGGACATGGCCTACCTAGACTTTAGCAAGGCATTTGACACAGTCCCACACAAAAGATTAATAGTCAAATTAACCAGCCTGGGAGTGGGATCCAGGGTGGTAGCCTGGGTAAAACATTGGCTGGACAACAGGACACAGAAGGTAATTGTAAATGGAGTCCACTCTGAAGAAAGGGGGGTTACTAGTGGGGTACCGCAGGGTTCAGTATTGGGGTCCAGTCCTTTTTAATGTCTTCATCAGTGACATTGCAGAGGGACTGGAAGGAAAAGTATGCCTTTTGCAGATGACACAAAGATCTGCAGCAGGGTTGATACACAAGGAGGCATGGAAAGGATGAAAAGGACTTGGCAAGGTTGGAGGAATGGTCAGAAGTATGGCAGCTAGGATTCAATGCAAAGAAGTGCAAATAATGCACCTGGGAAACAAGAACCCAGGGAATAATACACAATGGGTGGGGAGGTAGTAACAACAACAAAAAGGAAAGAGACCTGGGGTAATCATATCAGATGACCTAAGGTTAGCAAACAATGTGAGAGGCAGTAGGAAGGGCTGGGGTATACTGGGATGTATAGGGAGAGGCATCATCAGCAGAAAACAGGAAGTTGTTATCCCTCTGTACAGACAGTTGGTGAGACCCCATCTGGAGTACTGTGTCCAGTTCTGGAGACCCCATCTCCGGAAAGGACATAGACAGGATAGAGGCAGTCCAGAGGAGGATAACTAAAATGGTGCAGGGTCTGCAAGAGAAGCCGTATGAGGAGAGACTAAAGGAGCTTAACATGTATACCCTTGAGGAAAGAAGGGAGAGGGGGGACATGATAGAAACTTTTAAGTACATCAGTGGAATCAACAAAGTCCAGGAGGGTAGCATCTTTCAGAAAAAGAGACTTGCAAGAACAAGGGGACACAATTTAAAGATAGAAGGAGGGCAATTCAGGGGCAATGTGAGGAAGTATTATTTCACAGAGAGGGTAGTGGGTGCATGGAACAGCCTTCCTGAGGAGGTTGTGGGGTCTAAAACTGTGGGAGAATTCAAGAATGCATGGGACAGACATAAGGCAATTCTTGTGGGCGGTAGGAAGAAATAGGCTGTTGGTTAACTAGGATCTGTGGCCTATCCTGTAGGTAGACAAATGGGCAGACTAAATGTGCCTAGTGGTCCTTATCTGCCGTCAAAGTCTATGTTTCTATGCTTCTATGAGAACCTCTGGGGATCCAAGGTCTAGGTCTCCTTCTCTCCAGGTTTGGGGAAATATTTAGTGATGTTTCTGTGACTTCAATTTTGAATCCAGATTTAATGGGGATGATGACTGGTGGGTTAACAGCCACCAGCACTGAACAATACAGAAGACAGCATATAATTGATGACATTTGGTGGGTTAACAGCCACAGGCTAAACCATCAGAAATCTAGGACAACCAGACACATGATGTGATTGATGATATTTAGTGGGTTAATAGCCACTGGCTAAACCAAACAGAAAGCTAGGACAACCAGACTAAGGACATGATTGGCAATGCTACACATACACACAGACACCTATTGTGGTACAGCTACCACATACACACACACACACACTTTTTGGTTTTTACTTTTCAATTTTTTTGTTTTCTGTTTTGTTTTTTAAACATTTCCTTCCTGTGGCATACACCTAATTGTTTCAGCATTACTGTGCCTATATTTCAGCAGAGCCAAGATCAATACCAATGGTAAGCGACTTACTGATAGGTAAAACTACTGCCTTGCAATGCCCAAGATCCACACCTAAGGCATCCACCTACTGTTTCAGCAGGGCACTTGCACTTCTGCCTACATTTCAGCAGGACCACAAAGTTTACCTACAGCATCCCTGTAATAGTTGAAGAGATAATAAATGTAGTTAGGGAGACCTTAACAAAGGTCTGCAGGTAACGGAACAAAATAATTTTAATTTGTGAGGAGGTTAATGGTAGATGTTGATGCATTGCAGAGCAGGTGGCTGAGCACTATAAATAACTTGAGCTGTTAAGGAGCAGAAGTAAAAAGGCTGAGGGGAGCAGGACACTGGCAGTAGAGCAATAATACCACTGCTAAAAAGCAAGAACAAGGAAAGAAAAGTTGGGAATTGCAAATAATGAGTGGAGTCAGGTGAAAGCAATTAAGGAGGAATGTGCACAGGGAGACTGCTACAAGCAGGGAAAACAGCAAGTGGGAGCTGTAAAGCATACCAATAACAACTGGAGATAAACATAGGGATTACTAAAAGTTTGATAAAAGTAAATGGGAACCTGAATAGCACAATACCTGCATAGCACAATGCAGGCAAGGGGGGGGGGAGGGCAACAGGATACTGGTAAAACTACAGTAGAAATCCCAAACAGCAAAACTTAAGAAACACAAGCACAGGAGAACAGGAGAGCAGAGACATACAACAGAGAGAAGCACAAGCAGCAGCTGGAGGCAAAAGCAAAATACTGACTCAGAAAGGCAGGAGAAATGCAAACCAGCAGAAAGTCCAACAGAACAAGAGGAGGGAGACAAATGCTAAAGGGGGGCCCAACTGGGGAAGGCAGAGCCCAACAGGGCCTCCAGCTGCAAAGAAAAAATGCTTCTGGGTGAAGCTAGAAGGGTTGCCTTATATAGCTCAGACAGGGGGTGTGGCTGGTTGCAGTAGCTCACTGAACCACAGGTGAAGCCTCTCAATTATTCCCAAATCTTTTTGATCCAAATTAACACAGGAGGGGGCCACAGCGACCCACATGGCTGTGACATATATCTTGAGGGAAAAAAACTATCCTTGAAGACAACATAATTATTTGTTAAACTAAATTCCAAAGCTCTTAATAAGAACTGTAACAGCAGCACATCCATATTACCTTCCAAGAAATTACATACTACACATAACACATCACGGTGTCAGATGGGCATGTACAAGGCTTTAATATCAGTCTTCACCCATGTATAATCCTCTCTCCAAAGAAATGCCTCAAGTTTCAGCTGGACAAACATATTGCCCCAGAGCCATTCTGGCCATCTGTGCGTCGACGGCAGTGTGCCCGTCATTAGGGCACCATCCCTCTTCCCAAGGTCCACCCCCTGGAGTTAAAATATTTAGAAAGGGGGGCATGGGGGTGTGGGGGGCACAGTCCCTTGCAAAAAGAAGGGACAGCAACATCAGGATGTGTCACCCTAATGACCGGGCGTACTGTTGCCAGTGCCCTGTATAGGTGGAAGTGTCACAGAAGTGGGAAGGAAAAGCAACAACAATTTCCTACAGACAAAATCCTCCTTCATGTTGGGAAAGCAGAAACTCCAGACTCTGTGGGTTGCCCTGTGGCCTACTCAATTTTTTGTGAACTTTTAGGATTCTGTACAGTGTAGGGATGATGGGATGCCCACTTTAAGGAAATCTTAATTTAGCATTATTTTTCCAACATACAGTACGTGCTTTATCTGTCATGTCATACCATTCTTTCTGGAATATTGTGGTTGAAAAATGTCATAATAGTTTTAACAAGTTTTGTTGTTCAAAAAATACTCTATAATGTTTGATACTCTAGTGTATCAATGACTAGAGCATGTACTCTATTGTCTGCCATTTTACTTTTTATAGTTTTGTTTTATTCATGTTCAAGCTGTGCTTTTTGTTTAAGGGTGAAACATTGCAGCCATGGATACTAAAATGAGTTTGCATCAATGAATTCACAGCCCTAATGTGTAGAACTGTAATCTTCCCTTATTCCCTAAGGATGTGTTTGGCATCCGAAATGTGTCAGGTAAGTGGCATTTGCTAATAAAATATATTTTTAATAGGCCTGTGCCCTTGCATCAATGAGGTGTGTGTGCTCTACTTTTGTGTTTTTTACTATCATAAGTTTCAGTATGGTAGCACCACTTCCTAGTGCTAACTCTACAGTGTTATTGACTTTGTCACCATGTATAGTTGAACACACACCCCCACTCACTGCACCAAATAGTTTCCACCTCCTCTCACCACTATGATCATTTTAAATGATGTCCCTTCAGACACAAAGGGCAACCCTAGGAGGCATATGCCAAGAGTGGTCCAGCCTCTAGACTTACTGTCTGCTGAGCTTCACTAACCTTCACCAACTGGGAGAGCGACCACTCACAGAGGGAAGGCAGACTCTGGTAGGTGCAAAAGCAGGGATTCCTCGACAGCAGTTCTACCTGAATCCTCCTTGGAGTGCACAGTCTGGGCTCCTTTCTCCACTGAGGCAGCTTCTTTCTTCACTCGCTCTGCTCAGACCCAGCCAGCAGCTACTCTCTCAGCATAAGGAGCTATTGGATCACTTACTTCATGCCCCCTTAACATAAAAAACAAGTTTCCTTTCCATCCTATCAGTTCTGTGTGTACTTTGGTTTTATGTGCAGTTGATAAAACAAGAACTTGGAACATCTAAAAGGCAAAACATCACTGATTGTGTTTATAGGTAGCAGAAACAAATGTTTTGCCCACCTACCCATCCACCCTTCCCCCTAATCTCACACACCCCTAGGTCATCCTCCTTCATAGGGTCTACATTGTTCCACCCCCTTCCTAACTCTCTTAATTACAAAGGCGGGGCATACGTACATACAGTTCAAACACAAAAGTCTCCTTTTGGAGGCATATGCCAAGAGCTGTCCAGCCCCTAGCTTTACTGTCTGCTGAGCTTCACTGATCTTCACTGACTGAGGTACCCACTACTGACATACTGGTCTCAGCCAGAAGTTACATCTACTTCTCTTTCATCCAAATATTGCTATAAAGCAATCAACCATTCTCACCTAAAAGCCTATACAGAGTAATACAGCCACTATGGATCTTGTAAACTGGAGTTGCTCTGGTACACTGTTTAGGAAGTCTTTTATCCTTAGAATGGGGCACTGTCGAACATGCTTCACGTTCAAAGACCTTAAATCTCAGCTGCATGCAGCCTGGGCTGAGATACAATACCTCTGTGCTATCATACATCAGCTACCACTGGGCAAGATTGGAGAACCTACAGGTCCTAGACATGCTGCACAAGCACCCCTACCTCAAAGAACAAACAGGCCAGGGGGCTGGCAGATGGTCAGGAACCATAGAACAACCAAAAAAATCCTCTGCTAAGGGGAGTTCCAATCCTATTTCGACATTGAGCAGATACACACCACTATCTCCCAGGGTGACTTGCATAGATGGTGTCAATGATTCTCCATCTTCCGTAATGGGCATTGAACATTCTCCACATCCAAACCATCACAAGTAGGTGCACCCCACCACTAAACATGCTAAATCAATAAAGAAGAAACCTGTTCTAATAATAGGCAACTCCGTGATTAGGGATGTAGAATCTCACCTCCAGCAGGACCATGCTTCAGTTGAGGTCAGATGCCTGACATCAGCATGGAGGGACACAAGTCGCATCGAGGGGATTGTACATGCAGTGGACCACAACACTCATGTCATTCTCCACATAGGTACAAATGACCTAGCCAGTAGGTCAGTGGAGGAAACTAAACAAAATATTTCTAGGCTGGGTGACAAACTTTCTATTCTTACAACTGATCTCACCTTCTCAGAGATTCTGCCAGTCTGGAATAAGGGAGATAGCAGGCAGAAGATTGGGGAAAAAAGGACATCACCAAATCTAACACCTGGTTGAGGAACTGGTGCCAAGAAAAAGGTCACTGGTATATCGGTAATTGCCAGGACTTGTGGAAATAGGAGTCTTTAAATTTGATGGCCTGCACCTTTCTAAAGAAGGTACATGAGCACTTGGTCAATAGGTTGACGTCCATATTAGTCACTTAAACTAGTGGATGGGGGGTGGCACAGGCACCCCTTACACCACAAGGGTCTCCATGTGCCCCTCCCCCATCACCATTAATTTAGCACCCATATGCTCCTATCATACACACAGCAAGCAACACAAAACACATGTGCAACAGAGCCAGGGTAAGCCTTCAACTAACCAGAATAAACAGTTTTGGAAGGCAATGTTCATCAACGCTCCTAGCCTGATGAACAAAATTCCTGATCTCACGGCCATGATGGCAGAAGCGCAGTTAGACTTGGTCACCATTACGGAACCATGATTCACTGGGAACCATACATGGGATGTCACCATCCCAGGGTATATGCTATTCTGGAAGAAACGAGAAGGTAAAAAGGGAGGGAGTAGCATTGTATGTAAAAGAGGACATTAATGCAGCAGAAATCCAAAGGAAGCAAAGCAAGGCAGAGGCACTTTGGATTACCCTTGGGGCTGGAGAGAAGGCCCCGGTCCTGATCAAAGTTATCTACAGACCCCCATCCCAGGAAGCTGATATAGATGAAGTGCATCTTGATGATGGCAGACAGAGGAGAGTTGCTGCTATTAGGGGACTTCAATCTGCCAGATGTGGACTGGTCCTCATACACAGCATCCTCTGACCGAAGCAATGATTTTCTGTTTGCACTGCAAGGAGCAGGTTCACAACAGCTAGTGAATCCCCCCCCCCCACTGGAGACAAAGCAATACTGGACTTGCTGCTCACAAACTGTACAAAAGCCTCAGATGTGCAAGTAGGGGTCAATCTGGGGACCAGTGACCACAGGACTATCCAGCTAACTGTGAACAAGATAGAAGATACTATTCACACTAAAACCAGGGTTCTAGATTTCAGGAAGGCTACCTTTCCTGAAATGAAACATATAGTTACATCCATGCTAGACAGCAGAAACTCAGAAGATGTAGAAGACTGTTGGGAGGCTTTAAAAACTGTTTTAAATACAGCTACAGCTACATGCACTAGGCAGCTCACCAAATCCAAAAGAAAGAAAAATCCACTCAGGTTCACCAAGGAAGTTGCAACCAAAATCAAGAAAAAAAAAGGCTTTTGCAAAATGCAAACAAACTAAAAGTGAATTAGATAAAGAAGAATACAAAAAACAAGGTAAGTGAGGCAGGAAAGGCAGTTCAGAGATTAAAAGCACAGACGGAGGAGAAAATAGCTCAGGGGGTCAAGAAAGAAGACAAAACCTTCTTCAGATATAGAAGGGAAAAAGGAAAGAGTAAGGGGGGAATAATCAGGTTAGCAATAAAGGAAGGCAAGATGGCAGAGACAGACAAAGACAAAGCAGAGTTATTAAATGATTTCCTTTGCTCGATCTTCACCATAAAAGACAGTGGGAAGGGTCCTACACTAAGTAGGTCATTACACAACCCCACAGGAGAAGACACAAGACACTTCACAATGGAAAGGGTCCTAGAAGAGCTGAATAGGCTCAAGGTAGATAAAGCAATGGGGCTAGATGGCATCCACCCTAGGGTACCGAAGAAGCTTCGGAAAGAACTCACCACACTACTAGCCGAGCTTTTCAGAAAGTCATTAGAAAGTGGAATAATACCTCAGGACTGGAAAAGGGCAACAGTAGTACCTTTACACAAGAGCAGAAGCAGGGAAGAGACAACAGAGGGAGGTGAACCTTACAATTTACAATTGTCTTTGGTTTGTAGCAGATTCATTTGGAAAGTTAATATTCTTCAGGTGGAGGCTACTTCTAACTGAAAGGTGAAATAAGGAACTTAGAATTATCAGAAAAGGCAGTCTTTCAATCAACAGAGGGAAGTGGACCTTGCTTTACTTTTGTTACAATTGTTAAGATTTTCAGTGCAGGAAGAGTTTAAAGCCAGAGGGACTGAATACTGTTTACTGTGTCTGTCCTTGTGCAGAGCTGACTTGTTTTGGGGCTTACTGCTTTCAGAGCACAAGTCACCAGGCTGTTTTGGGGCTGGGGAGGTTTACCTGCATCTAACTTGGATGTTTGGATTTTTCTCTGTTTGATTAGCAGGGTATTTTCTCTGTCAAATTGTTGTGTAGGGCATCTTGCTGACAGGAAGGTACTCATCGCAGCGGTAGGTCAGAGCTTTTAGCTGATTGTTTCGTGAGGGCACAGTTTAGGCCCAAACCCTTCCCACCACTCACCCACTCCTAGAAATAGTTCCTTTATATCTGGGGTTCTGACATCATTTCCTCAAGAGGGCAAGGTGCATATCGCCGTCATATCCTCTCCAGCACACTGCACTGACAATATAAGCATACACATTATATAATATATATATTTCTATATAGCAAACCAATAACACACACGCACAAAAAAAAAAAAAAAAAAAAAATAAACAAGAAGCTAGACAGACATGTGGGGAGTAGTGCAATGTAATGGCTGTGGGGCAGCAGTCTTCCGGGAGTCTTTCTGGAGGCTGAGATGCTGCCCTGTTTGCAGACAACTCTCTGCCCTGAGGGAGGAAGTTGCCCATCTTCAGGCCACACTGGACAGTAGTAAGGGAACCTTCTCCCAGGCTGCACTGGACAGTAGTAAGGGAACCTCCCCCATCCAGGGAGCACCACAGCCACCACCACTACCTCAGAGGTTGTGAAGAAAGCACATCAGATGGACCACAGTGGGCTCAGGGAGGGTAAGGGTGGTGGAACAGAGGCACACCCAGTCAGTTGTTCCACTCCACAATCCATACACCATTCTGGGGGAGCATAGTTCCCTTAGGGATGCACCCGCAGAG
Organism: Neoceratodus forsteri; assembly: GCA_016271365.2. Classification (NCBI taxonomy): domain Eukaryota; kingdom Metazoa; phylum Chordata; order Ceratodontiformes; family Ceratodontidae; genus Neoceratodus; species Neoceratodus forsteri. Next base: position 352,993,507 of record CM028130.1, on the reverse strand, counting down.
GAGACTAAGGAGGTTGCAGACAACTGTCACAAGGAAGGCCCTCAGGAAGGAGGCAGAGGACACCACAGGGAAAGGAAGCAGATCCTGGTGGGGTACTCAATTATTAGGGGATAGAACTGGAGGAGCAGGGAAAACTGAAGTAAGGTGCCTGCCTGGTGCCATGGCTTAGAGGGACAGGAAGTGCATCCTTAGGATCACGAGAACAGTTGCACTGGATTCTGAGCTGGACGTCATTGTCCACCTAGGGACAAATGACTTGGCTCCTCATGAGATTAGAGCAGTGCAGAAGGACTTTGTAGAGTTGGGGAGAGGCCTAAGACAAGTAGCACACACAGTATCCTTCTCAGAGGTGCTGCCTGACAGTGGTATGGGTGAGGCGAGGGTACTTTGCACCATGCAGTTTAATGAATGGTTGAAAAAATGGTGTGGCGCACAGGGGTTTAGCTTCATTGGGGACTGGGATTCCACCTGGAGGGACACCAGCATATACTGGCAGGAGGATCTGCATCTGTCCAGGAAGGGAACAAGTATTTTGGGCAATTGGTGTAAATGCTTCATTGGTAAGCTTTTAAACTAGTCAAGGGGGGAGGCACTGATAAGCAGCAGGAAAATCCCAGCCTCCCCCTACAAAACAGGGTACTAAATGAGAAAAAGACCAAGGTAGAAAGGTCAGTGGGGATGCTGCTACAGAAGGTAAAGCTATCAAAAAATGGATAGCAATGCCCGTAGTCTGGGTAACAAGTTTTCTGAATTAGTGGCTTTGATGGAGGAGGGACATCTGGATTTCGTGGCAGTCACAGAAACATGGTACACACAGAACCATGACTGGGACGTAAACATACCAGGATACACTATCAACAGGAGGGACAGGGAGGGTAAAAGAGGAGGAGGAGGAGGAGTAGCTCTCTACATAAGGGGGGGGGAATCAAAGTAACAGAACAAAAGGGTAAAGAGGGAGGAGAAGAAGCACTGTTGGTCAATTTGGAGACAGGCAATGGCACCACAATCCGCACAGGGATTGTATACAGACCCCCCCCCTCTTGGGGAGGAAATGAACAAGGAAATGATAGAAAGTATACTTAGAATGTCAGAAAAAGGGGAGATATTGCTGATGGGTGATCTGAATATGCCAGATGTTAACTGGAGTGCAGTTGCAGCAGCCACTTCTAAGAGTGGGGTTATTCTAGATGCCCTACAGGGTGCATGCCTTAGACAACTAGTATTGGAACCCACTCGAGAGGGAGCAATCTTAGACCTGGTTAGAAACATAGAAACATAACATTTGATGGCAGATAAGAACCGCTTGGCCCACTCAGCCTGCTCATTTCCCTACCTAGTGGATAAGCTGCAGATCCTAGTTAACCAACAGCCTACTTCTTTCTACCCCCACCACCTAGAATTGCCTTATGACTGTTCCATGCATGCTTGAATTCAACTACTGTTTCTGATTCCACAACCTCCTCCGGAAGGCCGTTCCATGCAACCACAACCCTCTCTGTGAAAAAATACTTCCTTACGTTACCTCTAGCCGCCCCCCCTCTATCTTCAAATTGTGCCGCCTTGTTCTTGCACACCTCTTTTTTTGAAAGATGCTACCCTCTTGGACTTTGTTGATTCCCTTGAGATACTTGAACGTTTCTATCATGTCCCCCCTCTCCCTCCTTTCCTTGAGGCTATACATATTAAGCTCCTTTAGTCTCTCTTCATATGTCTTCTGGTGCAGACCCAGCACCATTTTAGTTGCCCTCCTCTGGACAGCTTCCATCTTGTCTATGTCCTTGCGGAGATTCGGTCTCCAGAACTGCACACAGCACTCCAGATGGGATCTCACCAACTGTCTGTACAGAGGGATAACAACTTCCTGTTTTCTACTGATGATGCCTCTCCCTATGCATCCCAGTACCCCCCCAGTCCTCCTTACTGCACTCTCACATTGCTTTCCCACATTTAAGTCATCTGATATGACTACCCCCTTGTCCCTTTCCATTTTTGTTGTTGTTAGTATCTCACTCCCCATTGTGTACTTTTCCCCTGGGATTTTGTTTCCCAGGTGCATTACCTTGCACTTCTTAGCATTAAATCTAAGCTGCCATACATTTGACCATGCCTCTAATCTTGCCAAGTCCCTTCTCATCCTTTCCACCCCACCTTGTGCATCAACTCTGTTGCAGATCTTTGTGTCATCTGCAAAGAAACATACTTTTCCTTTCAGTCCCTCTGCAATGTCGCTTACAAAGACATTGAAGAGGACCGGTCCTAATACTGAACCCTGCGGCACCCCACTAGTAAGCCCCTTTCTTCAGAGTGGACTCCATTTACTATTACCCTCTGTGTCCTATTCTCCAGCCAGTTCTTTACCCAGGCTATTATCATGGGACTCACTCCCAGGCTGGCTAACTTGTATATTAATCTTTTGTGTGGGACTGAGTTGAATGCCTTGCTAAAGTCTAGGTAGGCCATGTCTACAGCCCCTTCCTGATCAACTACTTTGGTCACCCAGTCAAAGAAATCTATTCAATTCATCTGGCATGACCTTCCTGCTGTGAATCCATGCTGCCTTGGGTCCTGTGCCCCTCTAGCCTCTAGGTACTCGACAATTCTTTTCTTCAGAAGTGATTCCATCATTTTCCCTATCACTGAGGTTAAACTAACTGGTCTGTAGTTTCCTGCCTCTGCCCTGCTCCCACTTTTGTGAAGGGAATCACATCTGCTCCTCCAGTCCTCAGGTACCACCCCATCCTCCCATGATTTGTTAAAGAGGATAGTCAGTGGTGTCACTAGTTCTACCCTTAGTTCTTTTAGAATTCTGGGATGAATCCCATCAAGCCCATTGCTTTGTCCACCTTCAGTTTTAAGAGTTCTTTCAGAACCCTTTCTTCTGTAAATGGGCTGGTATCAACTTCTGTATCCAGAGTGTTTCTATTGTTTGTTTTAGGTACTTCCCCCTCTTCATTTGTAAATACTGAGCAAAAATATTTGTTTAGTATCTCTGCCTTTTCACAGTCACCTTCTGCCCGCCCCCACTCCCCTTTATTAAGCCTCTCTATCCCTCCTTAGTCTTCCTTTGCTCCCTGATGTACCTAAAAAAGGTTTTATCTCCCTTCTTAACTGAGTTGGCTATCTTTTCCTCAGTTCAGGCCTTTGCTGTTCTGACTGCCTTCCCAGCTTTCTTTTGCTTTAACTGATGCAATTCTCTGTCCTGCTTCTTCTGTGATTCCTTGTACTTTCTGAATGCTTTCTTTTTCTCTTGAACCTTCGCTGCCAGCTCATTTGAGAACCATAGCGGTTTCTTACATCGTTTTGTTTTGTTTATTTGCTTCACACAAAGGCTTGTTACCTCTGTGATGGCAGTTTTTATTATTCCCCATTGTTCTCTCAAATGGAGATGGAGACAGGATCACAGATGTAGAAGTGGGTAGCCATCTGGGAACTAGCGACTGTTGAACAGTATGGTTCACAATAACAACAGTAATAGAGTCAAGCCATACAAAGGCAAAAGTACTGGACTTCAGGAGGGCTGACTTTGCCAAAATGTGTGAGTGCCTAAGGAATGGACTAGCAAATGGGCAGGAAGGAGGGGTGGAAGAACAATGGGGAATAATCAAAACTGCCATCACAGAGGTAACAAGCCTTTGTGTAAAGCAGATAAACAAAACAAAATGATATAAGAAACTACTATTGTTCTCAAAGGAGGTGGCAGTGAAGGTTCAAGAGAAAAAGAAAGCATCCAGGAAGTACTAGGAATCATAGAAGGAGCTGGGCAGATAATTGTATCAGTTAAAGCAAAAGGAAGCTGGGAAGGCAGTCAGAACAGCAAAGGCCTGACCCGAGGAAAAGATAGCCAACTCAGTTAAGAAGGGGGATAAAACCTTTTTTAGGTACATCAGGGAGCGAAGGAAGACCAAGGGAAGGATAGTAAGGCTTAATAAAGGGGAGTGGGGGGTGGACAGAAGGTGACTGTGAAAAGGCAGAGATACTAAACAAATATTTTTGCTTAGTATTTACAAATGAAGAGGGGGAGGTACCTAAAACAAACAATAGAAACACTCTGGATACAGAAGTTGATACCAGCCCATTTACAGAAGAAAGGGTTCTCAAAGAACTCTTAAAACTGAAGGTGGACAAAGCAATGGGGCCTGATGGGATTCATCCCAGAATTCTAAAAGAACTAAGGGTAGAACTAGTGACACCGCTGACTACCATCTTTAACAAACCATGGGAGGATGGGGTGGTACCTGAGGACTGGAGGAGGACAGATGTGATTTCCCTTCACAAAATTGGGAGCAGGGCAGAAGCAGGAAACTACAGACCTTTAACTCACATTAAAAGCTTGCCCCTGCAGTGAGCACAGCACAAATAATACTGTCTGCAAGGTTGCACAGGTCCCAGACTGTGCCTGGTAGGACCTACTTCATTTAAAAGTGTTTATTTTGTTAACTGTGTGAACCCTGTTACACTGCCAACAAAGCAGGAAACAGGAAGAGAGCTGGTAACCCGGACAACTGCAAACAGTCCTGAAACCAGCTACCGTGGGCTTTCTGTAGCGAATTAACATTTGCTCTGCACTGTAATTAGTGTTTTACTCTGTCATCCATAGGCCACTTGTTAAACCTTGCAGTATTAGGGTTTTTACTGTGCTGCACATCACAAGGACCCTGTGACCCCTAGTTCTACTTCCAGGTCACCACTCGCATTAAAAGCTTGCCCCTGCAGCGAGCACAGCACAAATAATACTGTCTGCAAGGTTGCACAGGTCCCAGACTGTGCCTGGTAGGACCTACTTCATTTAAAAGTGTTTATTTTGTTAACTGTGTGAGCCCTGTCACACTGCCGATGAGGCAGGAAACAGGAAGAGAGCTGGTAACCAGGACAACTGCAAACAGTCCTGAAACTAGCTACGATGGGCTTTCTGTACCGAATTAACATTTGCTCTGCACTGTAATTAGTGTTTTACTCTGTCATCCATAGGCCACTTGTTAAACCTCGCAGTATTAGGGTTTTTACTGTGCTGCACATCGCGAGGACCCTGTGACCCCTAGTTCTACTTCTGGTTTGCCACTACTTTAAAAGCTTTCCTGCAGCGAACAGGGTGGCGTGTGCAGAACGCAGCGACAGCGAGGAGACATCTTGCCAGAGGTGCGTGCAGAGACATGCATGTCATGCGTGTCTGCCATGTCCGCTGGGACTGCAGGGACCAGGGCCCCAAAACTGTAAGTAAACTAATCTGTGCTATAATACACAATTACTTAACCTAGGTGTTCTGCCTGACGTACTAACGTGGAGGCTCCAAATAACTATTGCCTGTCATGCGCTATGTATGCCATTGGTCCCCAGACTACCAACTTTGAATGTAATAAATGTTTAATGGTGGAAGCCCTCCAGGAAGAAATTGACCGTTTACTGGCTTCCACAACAGTTGGTCCTGAGATTGAAGCATTGGAGGACTATATTGACTCTATGTTGGGATAGTCTTTATCTTTAGTTCCCCCATCTGCGGATGAGACAGCAACCATTATAAGTACTAATGTCATTACCTCCTCTACTCCTGCTGTATTTCAAGAGGAGCCTGATAGTTGGGCAATGGTACCCAAGGGCAAATCACAACGTAGGGGGGGACAAATTGGATGCAATATGTTACCCCTACCCTTATTCAATAAATACGATGCACTCAAGCAGGACATAAATGTTCCATCCCATGATGTCACTATCAATACCACCTGCGATGACCCCCTAGTCAGTAGTCCACCCCATAGGAGAAAGAATAACTGTACGGTGTTCGCCACACCCAAACGAAATAAATTCCGAACAAAAGACCAAAATCACGATTCAGTTATTTTACCACCGAATTCTAGCAATATAGAATCTCACCCACTAACTAAACAAATTTTTGTTCTTGGTGACTCAGTTATTAAACACTTGGATCGCCCTATATGTAACGTGGACAAATTTAACCGTACCTGCTCTAGCTTGCGAGGTGCTCGTGTATCCAACATCACTGCTACTGCTAGAAATATATTGAAAGGGGCTGGTGAAAATCAAGTGTTCATAGTACACGCAGGTACAAATGATATAAATAGAGGTAGTGTTGACAAACTTAAACAGGACATTATAGCTCTCAATAATGTACTAACGGAAAAAAATAGCATAGCATGCTTCTCAGAGATTCTACCCGTGCCGAGAGTGCCTGATTTTATTAATACAAAGATTAAGGCCTTTAACGACTGGTTCAGATGATGGTGCCTCCGACAGAACATTCTCTGTCTAACACATTGGGAGACCTTCTATCTAAGAGACTCACTGTACTGCTGGGATGGACTCCACCTCAGTCGCAGGGGTAGTTCACTCCTGGGTAAAAGCTTTACAACAGCCATTAACAAACTTTTAAACTAAAAGCCGGGGGAGAGATCAGTGACAGAAGATCCTGTTCTCTAAAGAGACCTACTACGGACATTTCTGAGTGTGAGGTACTCAGTTTAAATGCTAGATCTTTAAATCAGGTTAAAATGGCTGAACTAGAAGCTATGTGTCAACTGAATAAATATGGACTCATCTCCATTACAGAAACTTGGTGGGATCCTGATACTTCTTGGATCCAGCACATCCCAGGGTATAAACTGTATCATAAGGACCACCAGGGACAAATGGGGGGGGTATGTCTGTATGTTAGAGACGACATATCCTCATTTCAAATCCCCTCAACGAGCAATACTGAATCAATCTGGGTTTACATCCAGTTCAAGGGTAACCCACAGCTGATGGTAGGGACATGCTACAGGCCTCTGACATCAAATAAAGAGTACTCTACTTGCTTAAATAATGAAATCTTAGATATGGCCTCCAAAGGAAAAATCCTTATACTGGGTGATTTCAACCTGCCTACTATAAATTGGCATTCTTTAACTGGAAGTACGCAGGCCGAGAAAGACTTAATCACACTCATGGTTGATATGGGTCTTGAACAAATCATTACAGAACCAACACGAGTGACAATATACTGGACTTGGTTATTACTAATATAGAAATTTAATATCCAAAGTTATAATTGGTGCCCACTAGGATCAAGTGATCACTACACCATTTCCTTACACTGCCATTTTGTCATCATATCACCAACTGTACTGAATTGAAAAACTATAAAAAAAGCTAATTTCAATGCTATTAATAACCAATTAAACTCAATTCCTTGGGATACAGCACTATCCTCTCTTACCATGGAAGAATCCTGGGACTTTTTTAAAACTACCATTTATAACTCAGAAAAATTATATGTTCCTATAACAAAAAAAATATAATAAAAAGGGGAAACTACCCCTGTGGTTTAACAAAACTATCAAAGCCTTAATTAAGAAGAAGCAGAGGCTATTTGAATGAGTTAAAAACAACAAGGGAGACACCAGAAAATTATTGCTCTCTCAATACAGGAAAACTCTAAAATCACTAAAACAAGCTATTCTGCAATCTAAAAAGAAACTTGAGTTTCATCTGGCCCATACCAAAAACAACTATAAATCACTATTTTCCTACCTTAATAATAAAAAAATAAATAATAGACACATGGGGCCCCTATGCATACATGACACAATTATAGCCACAGACAGAGATATGGCAGACACATTTAACAAGCAATTCTGCTCAGTATTTACCAATAAAGAGGTTCCTAAATGATTCAAACCTGCGAACAATGTAACCCCCTCTTACATCATCACCGAGGATGATACACTAAAAGCAATTTTATCCCTAAAACCTAATTCCAGTCCAGGTCCTGATAACATCAGCCCCCGATTTCTAATAGAGACAGCTGCTGCTATTACTAAACCACTCTCAATTATATTCAACAAATCCTTATATGAGGGAATTATCCCTCAGGACTGGACAATGGCTACTGCGGTCCCAATCTTTAAAAAGGGTAACCATTCCTTACCAGAAAATTACCGTCCGATAAGTCTGACTTCTGTTATAAGTAAGATCATGGAGAAAGTTATTAAGAATCTACTAGAGTACAAATCTATTGGGGGTAACTTGACCGACACTACACAACATGGCTTTAAACAGGGATACTCCTGTACTACTAACCTGGTTTCCTTCTATAATCATGTCAGTACGGCATTGGATAATGGCATCCCTATGGATGTGATACTTCTCGACTACAGTAGAGCATTCGACAAAGTCCCTCATGACATCCTACTTGACAAAATGAATGATATGGGATTCTCTTACTACATAATTAACTGGTTGTCAGGTTGGTTGAATGGAAGATATCAGCAAGTCAGAATTAATGGCTCACTTTCCGACTCACTGAGTGTGACCAGCGGGGTCCCGTAGGGTCCGTGTGTTGGACCCACCCTGTTTAACATCTTTATTAGTGATCTGCAGGCTAGCCCTGAAAATGTTCTTCAAGAATTTGCTCATGACACCAGCTGTGAGGCTCTGTTCTTACATCGACAAACAGAGAAACCATGAGGAATAACTTAAAATCCATTGAAGAATGGGCAGTTTTAAACAAAATGACACTCAACTCAGACAAGTGTCATGTTGTACACTTGTAAGAACAACCTAGGCAGACTTATTTTCTGAACAGTGTGGCCCTTCATGTGTCACCATTAGAGCGTGATCTCGGGGTAATCATTAACAATAAACTATCCTCTAGTGATCATTGCAGGATGATAGCTAGAAATCTAACGCCTTGCTCACTCGAATCCAACGTTCGTTTGTGTCTAGGATACAGGAATGCATAATCCCCTTGTACAGAGCTTATGTCAGGCCCCATCTGGACTATGGATCCCCCTGCTGGAGTCCCTTCCTGGGACGGGACATTGACAGGGTTGAGAGGGTGCAGAGAAGAGCCACAAAAATTGTCCCTTATTTATCCGAACTTGACTATGAAGAAAGATTAAGAGTTACAGGGTTACACTCACTATGCACAAGACGTACTAGAGGTGATCTTCTCCTATTTTACAAAATCAAGAATTCTCAGGAGTTAATGCACCACTGTGGCTTACATTTCTCTTCCAGCTGGACTTCCCCACGGTATCATAACAGCCAGATATTTGTATCTAAAGCTACAACAACAAAAAGGTTAAACTACTTTACAGTAGGAACCCCCAAACTGTGGAATCTCCTTCCACAAAACCTGGTTGACAGTAGCTCTAATATAGTCTTCAAAAAGGGGCTGGATTGTTGGCTCAAATCTAACAACTTCAAGGTATAATTATCCCACCAATGTGGTGGGGGACAATCTCGATGGGCAGTAGCCTTCTTTTGTCCTTTGAAACCAAGTAAACCAAGACCTGTTAGTTTAACCTCAGTGATAGGGAAAATGATGGAATCACTTCTGAAGGAAAGAATTGTCGAGTACCTAGAGGCCAGAGGGGTACAGGGCCCAAGGCAGCATGGATTCACAGCGGGAAGGTCATGCCAGATGAATCTAATAGATTTCTTTGACTGGGTGACCAAAGTAGTAGATCAGGGAGGGGCTGTGGACATGGCCAACCTAGACTTTAGCAAGGAATTTGACACAGTCCCATAGAAAAGATCAATATACAAGTTAGCCAGCCTGGGAGTGGGTCCCACGATGATAGCCTGGGTAGAGAATTGGCTGGAGAATAGGACACAGAGGGCAATAGTAAATGGAGTCCACTCTGAAGAAAGGGGGGTTACTAGTGGGGTACCGCAGGGTTCAGTATTAGGACCGGTCCTCTTCAATGTCTTTATAAGTGACATTGCAGAGGACTGAAGGAAAATATGTCTCTTTGCAGATGACATAAAGATCTGCAACAGAGTTGATGCACAAGGTGGGGTGGAAAGGATGAGAAGGGACATGGCAAGGTTAGAGGAATGGTCAAATGTATGGCAGCTTAGAGTCAATGCTAAGAAGTGCAAGGTAATGCACCTGGGAAACAAAAAACCCAGGGGAAGAGTACACAATGAGGGGTGAGATACTAACAACAACAAAAAATGGAAAGGACCTGGGGGTAGTCATATCAGATGAATTAATGGTGGGCAAGCAATATGAGAGGGCAATAAAGAGGGCTTGGGGGTTACTGTGATGCATAGGGAGAGGCATCACCAGTAGAAAACAGGAAGTTGTTATCCCTTTGTACAGACAGGTGGTGAGACCCCATCTGGAGTACTGTGTGCAGTTCTGGAGACCCAGTCTCCACAAGGACATAGACAGGATGAGAGCTGTGCAGAGGAGGGCAACTAAAATGGTGCAGGGTCTGCACCAGAAGACATATGAAGAGTGACTAAAGGAGCATAATATGTATAGCCTCAAGGAAAGGAGGGAGAGGGGGGGACATGATAGAAACTTTCAAGTACCTCAAGGGAATCGGCAAAGTCCAAGAAGGTAGCATCTTTCAAAAAAAGAGGTGTGCAAGGACAAGGGGGCACAATTTGAAGATGGGGGGGCGGCTCAGAGGTAATGTAAGGAAGTATTTTTTTCACAGAGAGGGTTGTGGATGCATGGAATGGCCTTCCGGAGGAGGTTGTGGAGTCAAAAACAGTGGTTGAATTCAAGCATGCATGGGAGAGTCATAAGACAATTCTAGGGGGTTGGGGTACTAAGAAGTAGGCTGGTGGTTAACTAGGATCTGCAGCTTATCCATTAGGTGTGGAAATGGGCAGACTGGGTGGGCCAAGTGGTCCTTATCTGCCGTCAAATTCTATGTTTCTATGTTTCTATATGTCGCTAAAGAAAAGGACAGTGAAGTACCTGGAGAATAGCAGAAAGATTGACCCCAGGCAATATGGCTTCACAGCATGACACTCATATGATCACAATATGATCAACTTTTTCGGCTGGGTCACCAGAACAGTAGATCAGGGAGGAGCAGTGAACACTGTGTACCTGGACTTCAGCTAAGCCTTCAACACTGTCCCCCACAGAAGGCTGGCTAACAAATTAGAGCATACAGGAGTCAATCATAAGACAGTGAACTGGATCACCAACTGACTCCAAGATAGGATGCAGAGAGTGCTTGTCAATAGATCCTTATCAAGGAAAGGCAAAGTGACCAGTGGCGTTCCACAGGGGTATGTGCTGGGAGCTATCCTCTTTAACATATTTATCAGAGATATTGCAAATGATTTGAAGGAGAAGGTTGGCTGTTTGCAGATGACACAAAACTCTGCAACAGAGTAGACATGTAAGAGGGAGGGAAAAATATGGAAACAGAACTGAAAAACTTGAGGAATGGGCCAAGGACTGGCAGTTGAAGTTTAATGCCAAGAAGTGCATGGTTATGTATATAGGAAAAAGAAACCCAGGGATAAAGTATACACTGGGAGAGCATCAGTTAGAGGAGACAAAGACAGAAAGAGGCCTCGGAGTAATCATCGTGGATGACTTAAAGGTTGGAGAACAGTGTGGAAAGGCAGCACAGAGGGCGAGTGACATCCTTGGATGCAATGGTAGGGGAATTACAAGTAGAAAGAGTGAGGTTATCATTCCTCTCTGCAGGTCCTTGGTGAGGCCACATTTAGAGTACTGCAGTCAGTTTTGGAGGCCCCACTTCAAAAAAGATGTAGCCTGCCTGGAGACAGTACAGAGAAGGGCTACAAAGATGGTGTATGGACTGCATCGTGAACCATACAAGGCAAGACTCGGGGAACTAAATCTGTACACCTTTGAGCAGAGAAGAAACACTGGAGACATGATCAAAACTTTTAAGTATGTTAAGGGAATCAACACATGCAGGAAACCTCTTCCAGCAAATCAGGGATGCACGTACAAAGAGGCACAACTTGCATCTGGTGGGAGGCAGGTTCAAAAGCAACCTCAGGAAGTATTTATTTACAGAAAGGGTCATAGACCCATGGAACATCCTACCTTAGGAGGTGGTGGAATCCAAGACAGTACACGAGTTCAAACTCACATGGGACAGACATTGTGGACACATCAGGGTGCAGTCCAAACAGGGAGGGAGGCAGAAACATGAGCAGACTAGATGGATCTTGCAGTCCCCATCTGCTGACATGATTCCTATGTTCCTACAATAGGTTCCTATGTTTCTTCACTCTACCACCCTCTAGCACCCACCTTACACCCCCCACAGGCACAGTGAAGATACTCTGATTATTTATCAACTTCACAAATGTCCACTCCCTGGAGGCCAGAAGGGAAAGGAGATATTTTTATTTTTTTATTTATACTTTTGTTCACCAGGTAAGTACAATGAGCCAAAGGCCCTTTTTCATGAATAACCTGGGGCCGTTTAGAAACAGCCAAGATGTTAATAAAGTTCAAAGTATATACATGCAATATGCAGGATAATCTTGATCACAATAAACATATATGATTGCAAACAACATTTACATTGCAATTGTTTTAAAAAGTACATTTTAATTGCTGTTTGAAAAATGTATGACTTTTTACTCCATGTAAGGATTTCAGTAAGTTATTCCAACCTTTAGCAGTGCAATCAGAGATGTTAGAAACATTCAAATACCTGAAGGAAATTAACAGGGTGGATTGCCAGAAATTATTCTGGTAATGCAAGTGGTCTGCAAGAAAGGGCCACGACTGTAAATTACTTGGGGGGGGGGGGGATTCATGAAGGGAGAGAGGAAGTATATTTTTATGGAGGGGTGGTGGACAGGTGGAATCTTCTAGTACCAGGAGATGTGATTAACATGGAGATGATTACAAGCTGCAAAACAGGGTGAAATAGATACAAATGACTGGCACAAATGACAACAGGAGAATTGTGAGGGGTTCAGACTAATACAAGTCAGAGCTCCCAGTAGGAGCTGCTGCCCAGGCCTTACCAGTGCAAGACTGAAGGGACTAAAGTAGGGAGTAGGCAGACCAGAGGAACCACAGGTCTTTTCCTGCCAGTAAAATTCAGTGCGCGGCATTTTCAAACACCCGCGTCCATTTTTTGGTTATGGGTGCCAAAACCTGTCCAGGAAGTTAGACCGAGAAAAGTTAGCCTAACTTCCCAGATGGAATTCCACACTTGCATCCAGAAAATGGACATGATTCCTGCAGTTGCAGCAGAAATTGCTGTAAACTATGGGAAATGTCACAAATATGTTAGGATGGTTGGAAATATGCTGCAAGCATCCCAACTCATTTGCTTTGATGCAGCACCTGTCCAAAATATGGACGGGAGTGCTACATCCAGTTCTTTAAAAATCTGGCCATATATTTCTATGATTGTGGAGGCACACACATATGCAGCACTGTTTCTCTACAGTACAGGGCCACCTGTGGACCTTAACAGCTTCAGCAGATGGTGATATATATTTGTGAATCTAAAAACAGTGACATCAAGCATTGCAAATTAGTTGCAGCTGAGGACAGTGGTGTACAGATATCTTACGTCATTAATAACCCAGTGCTGGGCACCACTGTAGAGTGGTACTAGGCTTCTGTTATGACAGCACAGAAACCGAATTGTACATGTTTTGTACTTTGTTCCCTTAAACCATAAAGGTTTTCCTTTTGAGTCTGTCCCTTTCTTTATGAGCTTAAAAATGATGTCTGAACCCATGCTGAAGTCTTACATTCAGTTGGCTATTGATTCCTTGATAATCAAAGAAAATGCCCCACTGCCCCCCCAAAGCAAATTTCCCTGTTTGGTAGGGTGGAAATACCAGGACATAGATTGCAACTTGAAGTCAGTATGCTTCTACTTTTCTTGAAACATTACTCTTTCATGTGGAGCTCAGAGGCATGCTTAACACTGTAACTGTGTAGTGCGGTTCAAGTCATCACTCTCCAGACACAGTCTCTTTCCCAATGGGAGCAGACTAAATAATGAAGATTTACCTCATGGGCTCTCTTGTAGTCTCCAGATCCTGCCTGCCCCACAGCAACCCTGGAGGTGATTTACATCATGGGTGGCTTACATGCCCTAGATCTGAGATCTGCTTTGTGACAATCCTGACCTACTGTAACTCATCACATTCCTTTCTGTACATGGGGCACCCAACATATCACTGACAAACTTTCAAGGGATTCTCCAGGCTCCATCTTTCACAGGAACATATGTTTTCCTTTCTAAACATGAAGTGCATCTGAATCAAAAAAGACTGATGAACTGTACCATCCCCAGTGCCTAGAACCAACTACCATCTCCTACAAGTGCAAGAAGCCTTCACTCTCAGTGCTGTAACTCAACCAGCTCTGAACTCAAGATAGTTTGGGACCCCGACTGTTCACTTGAGGCACATTAGATTTTCCTTCCATGGAGCCTGTATACATCTGAATGCTTTACCATTGGGTTTGTACACTCTAAAGCCACAGAGGTACACAGTCACAGGCATGACCCCATGTGCCTTCATTGTTCTGGAGTAAGTCTTGCAAGGCCCTTCAGGTGGCCTACTTAAGAAGGACATCCCCTGAAGTCTTCCTGTTGCCTTTTCCTCCGACCATCTCTCCGGGATTTTCTGAGGTATCCTTTATACCCTTGAAAAACTAATTAAGAATCAGCATCACAGTGGGGGGGGGGCCAACAAGCAATACCAATAACCTCTAAACAGGGGGTAGGGGTTACAAAGCATTACAAGAAATAGTGTGCTACAGGAACGAGTGTTCAGTCACTACACCACTCAGCAGATATTAGTCCATTATTCCAGTACAAATGCCAGTCTAAGTAGGAGGATGAGTTTCCCTGGTGAAACTAAAATCTTCTTGGGCAGCATGGTCTAATGCAGAGATGTGCAATGTCGAGAAAACTTTGCTTTGCATTAACTTTGTGACATTCCACAACTTTTCAAAGTTCTTAGCACTTTGCAAAGTTAAACTTTGCAGTATTAGCAACTTTGCAAAGTTGCCAAGTTAAAACTACACTGGTGAAGTTCTGTAAAACTTCAGGAAAAGATCTGAGTCACCAAGTCACAGACAGCTTCTGGCACCTTTCTAAAAGTCAACAGCTTCTTTATGTCACCCCCTTAGTCTCTCCATAGCCCAACTACCCTACTACAATTGATAAAAATTACCTTAGCTATTGACTGTTATACTCTATCCACTCCTTGCTCCTCCTGGGCCCAACACCAGTCCAGTCCTTAAATGAGGATGGGCTTGTGCCAAATAACCAGGATTATCAGTTGGACTCCTCCATTCCTCCACCACTCTCTCCAGACCACTCTGCTGATTAGTAGGTACTACATAGAGCATGTATGAGTGGGGCCAGATGTAAATGACTGTGAGGAAGGTGCAGGGCACAGTAGTATCAATAGTGGTGACTGCTAGGCAGTTTGTCTGATTAGACTGCCTAGCATCACTGCTACTGATGCTTGTGTCATTCCCCTTGTCTCATGATCATTCACACCCAGACCAACTCATACTTGCTTTATGTAGTACATACTGAGAAAATGAATTTGTGAGCGCAGTGGGTTGGGGAGTGTAGCAGAAAGAGGGAAGGAGGCCAACTAACTATCCTGGATATTTGGTCCTAGCCCACACCTAAATAAATGATTGGACTTAGGGGAGCATGAGGAGCCAGGACTGCAGTGTATGGAGCATTAAAGTCAACAACTAAGGTATTTTTTATGAATGGTAGTAGGGTAGTGGGACTGGGGAAGGAAGCGGTAGCATAAGGATGATATTGACTCCAGGGAAGATCCCAGGAGATAGCTCTCACTTTTCTTACATGTGTGGGTCTCAATGGAAAGGAGTAGGTGGGTGAGAAAAGTTTGGAATCAAGAGTGATTGTGGACAGGAGACTAGTCATGGTCACTTTTGGGGGGGGCTTTTTTCCCCATTCCCCATGCTGAATACCTGAATACTGATCATTTGGGCCTTTGAGTATGAATACTTGGCTGAAAATTCAAAATAAAGCAGAAGTCCATCCCTAATGCCCTTCTCTACCTCCTTAATGAATGTAGCTGCACAGAAGAAAATAATTCACACATACCTATAGACCTTCTCCTCCATTGCTGCTGCTGCATCCTCTTCTGGCTCTGCCATTGGGACAGTTGGCCATAAGAAAAGAAAATTTAGCCACACCCCTGCATTCACACAAATCTGTGAGCCTCCACTCCCATTGCTACTACCTGCTGTCTCCTCCTCCACTGCCTCGCTGCCACTGATACTGCCCAGCCAAACAGAAAGAAAGATGTGTGATATAACTCAACAACTGAGTTCAAAAGACTTTTTATATAGTTTTCCTCCTGCTCCATCATTCATTGCTGCTGTGATGTACTCAGTTTACTATGCAGTTCATCAATCTTCGCAGACAAATTCACTTCACAAAGTTCCGCATGAAGTTGGGCTGGGTGAGGAAAACTTCACAAAATTTCAGAAACTCGCCATCTTCGCAAGAACTTTCTTATACAAAGTTAACATTTGCTGCATCTTTAGTATAATAGCCACAGCCCTGATTTGGCAAACACACAATGGACTGGTACGAGCACCAAAGTACCAAGAAATAAGAACAAAACAAGAGAGAGGAGTCTGCTCCATACAGCCATTAGTAAATAGAACCCAGATCTGTAGAAAAAGAACCACTAAACACTCGTCACATTAAATATTTTTCTTATTTTTGTGATACAGTCAGTATTTTTTATATTCACTGTGTGACTGGGTAAATCCCTTTACTTTCAGTGCTTCAGTTCACTAAGCTGTAAAAATGAATAAAAGCAGAGCACTGATAAAAATGAAATATTGTATCTCAGTTGGCCTGGGCTTTCTAGGTAAGCCCCCGGTAGAATGACAGACTTCATAACTCTACTAATCCTTTTAGTCTGACCAGTTTGGCTGATGTTTGCTGATCCATGAATTGGCTTTCAGAAGGATACACACAGAGAAAAATGGACTTATTCGGGCATAAATCTCTGGAATTTGACTGTTAACATAGATATTTGGTACAATTAGGTGGTTTTGTCATGCTTTAGAAGACAAATCTACATACACTTACTTCTGCTTAAGCAGCAGTTACAATGTATCAATAAGATATCAATACATACTGTAACAATTACATCTGTATTGAACAGCCACTTCCAAGTAACACTTAAAAAAATAGTTAAAAGGAAGAAGAAAACATTAGTTTTATGTTCAGGTCTACAATGGAAAAATATTGTAAAAAAAACATTACAAGGGAGATGTAAATTATTTTGCAAATTAGAGGACGCATGTATGCTATTGATTTGTATAATGAAGTGCACTTCGTAGTTTCCAATATGACATCATTTTGTTCAACTAAGCCTCTATATGCCATTTTTATACATAATTGCAATTAAATCATCACACAGACTTTATTGGAGAAGGAAGTAATACTTGGAAAAGAATCAAACTGCTTAGGGGTTTATTTTATCTAACCAATCTAAACATTTTTTTTCTTTCAACATTTTTCTTCCCCTTCCTCTAGCTTATGTGATATCCTGACAATTAAATCCTCGAGAAGAGCTCTGCATTCCTCCAGCAGTACCTGATTAGAGGTTATTTTGCAGCTTCGGCACCTTACCTCTGGAACTCCTTGCGTTCAACCCTGCAAGATTGTTCTTCACTTGCTAGGGTTCAAGAACGGGATCAAAGTTGTCCTGTCGGAGTGCAGCCTTTACTCCTGTAATCATTGATTCTTACTTTTGTTATTATGACTGTCTCTACTTACACAGCCTGTGATATGTGGACATACAGTTCTGATTTGTAAGCCCTCCCGGGTGTATTTAAGTTTGTTATTCATATTTTGTTCATGTACTTGTACTAAATGTATTTCTTCACTGATTTTGTATCTTGACTCTGTAATGTGAAATTGTTTTATGTTATTTATTCCAGGTTGTCCCTGATAAGGGAATCCTGTCTCAGTGGGCCCAACCAGTTAACTAAATAAATACATTTATATACATATGTAAATAAAATGTCCCCCCTTTGCATCCTGCCCTCTACCATGACCAATTTCCCAAGACAGGATGCCAATGTAATATCTGAAATGTCCAACTGGTGGTAAACAAATGTTAGACAACCTATACTCTTGCATTCCTAGAATCAGGCAGCTTCACACACTTACAATATTAAAGCAGCCATGCAAATTTGTCTGTGATTGTTTCTAATAAAACTGATTTTCTAAATTTGTAATTTATACCAATGTATGGTAGAAACATACAAACAGAAACACTGATGATGACAGCAAAACAAGACTGATGGCCCATCCAGTCTGTGAATATTACCCTATCATACTCTGGAAACTATTGTCTCTGAGTCTTCTCTTACACTATTCCCCCTTTTGTTATCCTTGTTTCCACCCCCAACTTACTGCTGAGTAGCTAACATCCCCTTGATTCTATCCCAGCCATGTTTGAAGCCATTTATGAATTTGGCACCCACCATCTCTGCCATTAGACCAGTCCATGGCTCAGTGAACCTTTCTGTTAAATAATGCTTCCTCACATCCTTTTTAAACATTCCACCTGTTAACCTCCACTTGTGACTCCATGTCCTATTTACTCTGTTCCTGGTAAATAGCTCCTCATAGTCCACCTTGTTAATTCCTTTCAGTAACTTAAAGGTCTCTAGCATATCCCCCTTTGCTCTTCTGGTTTCAAGTGAATACTTTAGCTAGTCTTCATAAGAACTGCCCTTCTGGCACTGAATCACCTTGGTCATTCTACAATGTACCTTCTCTTGCTTGTCCCTTTCCTTTTGTAGGTAGGGTCTCTAGAACTGGTCACACTTCTCCAGGTGTGACCTCACCTGTGACCTATGCAGTGGTAGCAGTACCTCAGGCCTTCTACGGTCAAACCGCCTCCCAATGCACCCCCAGAATCCTGTTAGCTTTGCTGAAGGCCTTGTTGCATTGGCCAGTCTGTTCAAAGGAGTCAATAATAATGATTCCAAGGTTCCTTTCCTCTGATGCTGTGTCCAGCTTAACCCCACCATCCAGTTCTTTGTTCTGGGTCTTTTGTTCTCTAATTACATAACACTGCACTTTTTGGCACTGAATTTCAGTTGCCAGACTTTGGGCAAATTTTCCAGCCTTTGCAGAAAAATTGAAGTGTTTCATGTTGGGGGGTTTGCCCCCCATGGCCCCACACCCCATAACTATATTATCCAATTCTATGAGGAGCAGACCCTGGAGTAAAAGGATAAGTGTTATGGGGGTGCAATGCGTAAAATGCCGTGACCTGGACTAGAACCTGGGTCACGGCGCAGTATTCTGGCTGAGCTACTGGTGGTATTCCCCTCCACACCACCTGGGCAGCTCGGCCAGGAAGTCCATCCAGATGTCCCTTCTCGCTGATCACGCAGGGTAAGGTAGCATTCCATCACATCTGCTACCTTACCACATCGGGAGCAATAGCGTTGGGTATGCAAGCATTGAGTTGCTGGATCACGCAGGCAATCCAGACTGGGACAGTGAATGTCGGGCAAATGAGTTTCCAACTAATGTAAGTATACCAATATTTCCTTGTTTGTTCCTTGAGTCCCCATCTTCTTCAGCAGCTTGTGATTTGGCATTGTGTCAAATGCCTTGCTGAAGTCAAAGTAGTGTAAACCTACAGCATTGCCGTTGTCCACTACCTTGGTTACCCAGTCAAGGAATAATATCAGGTTCATCTGACAAGACCTATCTGTCATGAATCCACACTCCTTTCTGTCCTGAAGTACATTTTTCTCCAGGCATTCCACTAGATCTTCTATTATTAAGGTCTCCATCAGTTTCCCTACCACAGAGGTAAGGCTGATGGGTCAATTGTTTCTTGGCTGCTCCTTATCCTACCCCTTTTGCTACAGAAGGTAATCCACCACCATCCAGTCCATGGAAACCACCCCTTGCTACATAGAGCTATTGAATAGATCTACTAGTGGGTCAGCTGACACAGATGCCAGTTCCCTTAGCACTCTTGGATACATTCCCTCCAGTACCAGGGCCTTGTTTACTTTCAGGGTTTCCAGTCCCTTTTCAGCCCTTTCACCAGTACATTTCTGCAGTTTCATTTTCAGGGTCCCTCTGTCAGCTGCCTTTATGCCACTCTCCAGCAACGGTCTGCTATTCTCTCTAGTGAATAATGAGCAGGAGTAGTCATTTAGCACACTTGCATTCTGCCTGTCATCCTCTATTACCCTGCCATCTCCATTAGCCTGACAATTCCCCCTCCCAGCTTTTGTTATTCTCTTCCATATTTAAAGATGTGTTCTCCCCTTCCTAGACCCCTTCTGCAATATGAATCTGTCTTTGCAGTCCTGACTGCCTTTTTGGCCTCTCTCTAGTTTTCTCTTAGTACTTGTCCCATTCCTCATACCCCTGCTTTTCTTTGTGCCTTATAAAGGCCCTCTTTTTACAGTAGCTCTCACTGCCTCCCTGACCTTTCAGAGAACCCAACTGGTCTCTTATGCTTATTTCTCTTGATAACAGTTTTGTGCATGTTTTTATTACTTCAAGAAGGGCCCCTTTTATAGCCCCCATCTTTCCTCCACTCATGTGATGCTGTCAACCCCAGCAGACTTGGCTAGCACAATTTCCCTCATATGGTTAAAATCTGCCTTCATGAAGTCATAGCACATCAGCCTTAGATGAGGGTTTACAGTTGCCAATGGCCACCTCTATCCGTATAGTATTGGATTGCTGAACCCCACCGGTTCCTCAAACCATGCTCTGCCTACTCTTTTCGAGTGGATGGGATCCTTGACCTTTTATACCAACATTTTTCCTGCAATACATAAAGCAGGGCCTGGCTTCTTGCATGCCCGGCCACTTGGGATGTTTTAATTAATGTCTGTTAGGCTGAGATCTCCCACTATTACAGACACTCCCTTTACTGCTGCCATCCATACCTCAGCACCCAGTTCTTTATCTAATTCTCTTCTCTCTGCACCAGTTGCCTGTAAACAACCCATGTGAGTCTTCTTACCTAAAAACTCACTGAGCTGAACCCACAGTGATTCTACCTCCCATTCCTCCAATGGTAGCATCCTCTACTCCCTCAGTCTCTTTTCTGATGTAGATGAGCTCCGTTTCACCACTGATCATCCCTCTATCATGCCTACTGTATATAGGGTGTAGCCTTGGATCACTACATCCCATCTGTTCACAATGGCCCAAGGTTCTGTAATGGTAACTAGTTCTAGCCCAGGGTCTGCCACCAAAGCCTGGAGCTCAGTAATCATATTACGTAGAAACCTAGCATTGAGGCATGCCACACTCCAACATGCTCCCACACTTTTGAAAGGCTAAGCCTTTGCTTCAATGAGGTGAGCAACCTGCATTGCCCCCTTCCTGAGCTATATAAGCAGTTCCTCCCAGACTCCTTCTGAAGTACTTTTTCTTTGCCGGCCAAAAGCTCTGTCATTCTGTCTTCTCCCTTGGGGCTTTCTGGGGCTTGCCCACTCCCCAGTGTTGTTTGTGCTTTGGGCTCAGCTTGGTTTGTGCTGACCTCTGTTCATTGTGTTTTTCCTGCTTTGGTTAGTATTTGCTTCCTCAGGCTGCTGCATGCTTCTTTGTGTTGCTTGTTTTTTTTTTTTTAGTTCTCCTGGTTTGTATTTTTCATTTTGTGTTTTCTTTTTGGGTACTTTCTAGTTTTCCTACCATCCTGTTGTGCTTTGCTTGTATTCTGCTAATCCTGTGCATGTGCTCTCAGGTTCTCATTTACTCACCAGATTTTTCAAACCCTTTTTTCACTACAGTGTTATCTGTATGCTTCAGCTCAGGCTACTGTTTCCCTGCCTAGTCATCATTAGTTTTCCTGCAACAGCTATTGTATGCTTCAGCTCACATTGCTGTTTCTCTGCTGTCTCCTGTGCTTCCATCTTAATTGTTTTCAGCTTGTCCAGGCACTCCCTGTTGTGCTATGTGTGTTCAACAGCTCCGCTCTTACTTCACATAGTGCTAGCTCCATTCAGCCAAGTGCTCCATTGCTGTACCAAAAACTTTCAGCCATTACATTAGTTGCTTGGTCTCATGGTGCTCTACTTGTGGCTCCCTATGGCAGGGGACAGTGGTGTCATGGCAGGGCATCATGGCTTCAGGTAGTAGAAGCATGCTTTCAATAAAATATATGGATCACTGTGCTTCTTGCTGCTCCTTGCTCCCCTGCCAACATGGCTTTTCAATTATCCATGCATAAATTTATTATCCTCACAGCCTTCATGGTTTTCAAGTTTTTCATCTATTCAACTATTACTACATTGCATATGTTCCTTACTGGAATAACTCAACTCTGCATTGATGGCTTTTAAGCTATTCATGCCAATTGTATCAATTCACAATTCATGCTGATACCACAGCAATCACTGCTAAACCTAATCAATTCAGTTATGCTAAACCTCATTGATTCCATTACTGGCATCACTGCCTTTCACTAGTTAATCACCTACTTTCTATGTCATCATTAATTTGGCTTCCTTAATGGAATTGGTTGGCTTGCTTTCACTGGCTTTTCTCATATCAATCATATTGCACATTCTTATCAGTCAACCTCATTTGTCAATCTCATCAGAGAATTCTATCAGTCAATCATCTCAATCAATCATTCCAGTTAGTCATACTACCCGGCATACAAATATCTAACTGACAGCCACTGGCTTCACCCAGTCTACTAATATTTGACACTTCATAATTGACCGTATGCTCTCATTTATATATCAGAAGCATGCCAACCATGACTATTATTTTCTATGGCTCAGGACCTGCCCTGCAGTTGATGGTCTCACTCTGCTCTGAAGTCTGCATCTTGAGCATGTGAAACTCTGGGCAGGGTCCTTCTCATCTGGCCCCTACTGAGAATGTCCTCACTCTGAGTGGTGCTTTAGCCATGCAGTCAATCAATGGTACCTCTTGATGTAGAATTTAAGACTTCAAATATGAAAGATGGGGTCTTTATGCCCAACAGCGCTCCTTTACCTATCTGAATGAGGCTTGGTGGTGAGCTGAGCACCTCAGCAATTGTTGCTCTCCTCTTCCCACCTTGGGGGTCCTGCTCTCACTTCAGAGTATTTGTTGTTGCAGAGGACTCTCCCAACCCTTCAAGGCACTCACATTAGTGGGATCATAGGAGCTTTCCATCAAATTGAAATAGTTTCAACCCCTTGGATTGGGTTTTTAAATTGCAGCAGCAAAGATGTCACTAAATAAAATACCCCTAGTCTGGAGGGAAGGTGACCTAGGCCTTGGATCCCCAGAGGTTTCCTCTTTTTAAAAGTTTTTTTTTCTCTTCCATGCCAAAGGTCATAATATGTAAGTTACTTGTTACAGTATATTACCTAATTTCCTTATGTAGATTTCCACCATTGGATGGAGAAGGATGGTGGCCCTACTCACCGTTCCCTCTCTCCTTAGGACGCCCCCAATATCATCGGTGCAGTCCATTTTATCAGTGTAATCCTGACAACCTATGCATTTCATTTGTGTTTCATCGAGCGGTCTCATTGCTGTCAATCTGCTTCTCTACCTTGTAGTTAACATTTACTGCTCAATGTTCTTTTCAGACTCCTTCCTAATGTACCTTTAGCCAAAGGAATATTTTCCATGACACCTCTAGGGGAGGAACCCCATGCCTTCGGTACTACTACAGGGTTGTAATTCCCTGTGGAACAGAGAGTGCGAATGGCCAAACATTTATCACAGTTGCATAAGCATAACATTACTCTGGTTGCGTAGGCCTGCTGAATTGAAAGTCTATGCCTGTAGTTCGATGTTGTGAGCAACCAGCCAGGGCCCCCTTCCTGATCCTAGTCTCCTTCTGAAGGACCATTTATTTGCCCCACCATCCTCCCCTCCTCCAGCAGCAGCATGCCTCCCTCCTCAGGGGGCTCCATCCTAAGGTACCTTTAACAAAGGGAATCTTTCTCATGACACCTTTAGGTTTGTAACCCTCTTCGAGGGTACCTTGCTTTCGGAACACCTACAGGGTGGTAATTCCCCATGAAACAGATAGTGTGACTGTCCAAACAGTTATCAAAGTTACACAAGCATAACACTGCTCTGGTTGCATAGGCCCATTGAAATATTGGTTTTCACATGCCTTCCCCATCACCCTTCTCTAATAACCTTGTATTTACCCTTCTATTCATGTATATTGTATCTACTCTAGCCTGTCCCCTGGACTTGTTATTCCCTTCTATTATTCCCTGAACACTTTATCTGCATCCTCAGAGGAGTTCTGTCTAGGTTTCCCACTGTTCTGCCATTCACAGTGCAATCCCCTGTCCCAGCCTCTCCCACAGCTACTTTAACCACCATCTAATGTAATGATGAATGATGAACATGAAACTGTAACACTGTAGCAGGGATACTCTTGAAAACAGATTGTGGCTCGAATGTGTATTTTCTGTATAAAAATGTTCCTACATGCTTCTATTAGAATGCATGAACTTTTTCTGTCATGAACATTTTCTCCCTGCACAAATAGTTGTTCATAACTAAGTTATTTCCTATATACAAAGTTAATATTCAAATGCCACACCATTATGGCTCACCATTCAAATGAAATTAGAACAACACAAAATTTACAAAATGTGTTAGTAGTCATTTTTAGGATTCAAACTCTGGTGGGTTGCTTAAAATACAAAATCATTTGGTGTCTGATTGGCTTCAAACCCTTGCCTCCTGCTTTCTAGCTCACTGACAGATCTGCACTTGTATCAGCAGTAGTGCTGAGTAAAGGTTATGTCACAACTTGCGATGCTGTGAAATAAATCTTTGTCTGTGAAGATAGGGTGAAGTGACCAACTTTGTTTATCATGAATGTCAGGCAAAGTGATGTCATATTTTGCTCTTTTACCCAAAACCTTTGTAAAGCATGGTGAAATTTTACTTGAATTCACAGAGAGGGCCAAACACAGTGCACCAAGCGTGTGAATACTTGTTGTAAAAGGGAAAAAATTTAAACCTCCTTCCCACATCATAGCACTCCCATCTTCCCTCTTCCATCCTCAACAGTCATGCTAAAAAATAAATAATACCCCTTCCCCAATCCACTTAGCATCCCAAATCACACTCTCCATCCACTCCAAAAAATATGTTTTGTTACCCCCTTCTCCCATTCCTCTTCATTTCCCAGCTTCTCCTCTAACCCCTATGATCCTGATAGTTACAAAATGTATGCTTATACTTAACTCTTGAGCTTGACAAAGAAACATTTATTTATGTTTAGATACTTCATTTGCTGTTACATTGTAATCTGTACGTTATCCTTGTATTCTCTGTTCGGACACTGGTGCCCTGTAACTCTGCACTTTTACTGTTCCCAGTGTTCCTATTTTGTACTGTATGTTATGCATTTTTTCTTCATTTGACGTGGAACCTTTGTAAATGAGCTTCCAGCTCAAAGGTTTATTTCCAAGATTTCAATAAATACATAAATAAATAAATACATAAATAAATAAATACCCCTTCCCCTAACCAATCTGCACTTCAACTCCCTTCTCCCCCTGGATGCACTGATTTAAAAAAAGCAATTACTCACTGCTGGAGATAGTAACTGGCATGGCACTCCTCACATCACCTTGGCTGGCTGCCATTAACACAAACTGCTGTAGAAATATACCAGAGGCTATATTGCTAGAGCAGTTGAGTGAAATGAAATCATGCAGCTACTATAGCAAGTTATTCTATGGTATACCACAACAGCAGTTTGTCTTAAATTGTATAAGACCAAGCTGGTGTAATGAGGTCAGTCACCATTGCCAGCAGCAAGAACCTGTCTTTTTTTTTTCTTCTGGAATTTTTCTCCCCCTATTCCAGGTGGCTCTTCTTTCATTCCAGCAAGTTCCTTCTATGTAGGTATCCAATGTAATGGTACTATATGTTCTTTAGTCGAGCATCCCTGAGGTGTC
The DNA here is from genome assembly GCA_016271365.2 of Neoceratodus forsteri. NCBI lineage: Eukaryota > Metazoa > Chordata > Ceratodontiformes > Ceratodontidae > Neoceratodus > Neoceratodus forsteri. The sequence continues at coordinate 352,967,793 of CM028130.1, read as the reverse complement.
CCAAAAATGATTATAAAATGTTCAGTGTGGGATGTCTCAAAAAATCTTTGCATGATTTTTCATAAAAATAGATTTTATTCATCCACAATATTTCTCTTCAGAATCATGCCCTGACATTTCACACACTACATTAGTGCTTTTTCAAAAGGGCTTCTAAACAATTCTGAAATATAAATAATGCCTTTTTTAGTTATTTCATTCTTCACAGATAATCTTAACTTTTATATAAGATAATATAAGCAAATTGCCGTCATTTATCAAACGTAATCTGTAGCAGACAAGTTGTTTTTCTGTTATTCACTTCGGGTCTGATTTCACCCTTCCACCTATAAATATAATAATCACAAACATCTAATTTTATCATGTCCTTTTTTTTTTTATTCCAAAAAATCTTTCAAGAAAGGACTTTATATAGTGTTTTAACACCTCAACATGTTGGTATCTTTTGTCTTTTAAGAAAGGGTATAAACCCTATTTGTTTCAATAGCCGTTTAATCATTTTTTCTGCAATATAATATATAAACATAAAATGTTTTACTCTTTCTTAGATCATTACTGCTTGTAATTCACAAAGACATTTTTTTTGTTTTAAGCATCTCTGTACCTTCTGCTTCAAATGAAGCTTGACCCAGCCTTTATTGAGCTTGTCTGGAGACACACAGTTTATACATTTCAGCTCCTGTTTTTCTTGCTTCAAAAACCTGCAATAAAGCATTTTAAGACATTCAGCAAAGTTCTCATTTCTTTAGGTTTGTTTGTTTGTTTAGATTTTGTTGATCCGGTAAGCCCACTGGGCCTAGAAGTCCCTTTTTCAGGGGCGACCAAGGGGGATACAGATGGTAAGCAACTGAGATTGAACCAGGTTAAGCTGTTGATGGTATTTTTAGTGAATGAGGGAAATTTGGCCAGGACACAGGGGAAATTCTCCTACTTGGCAGTAGGGGTACAGGCTGTCTGACTGCAAGATGGCCACTCCGGGTGAGACGCCAGTGAAGGAGGATGTCAGTTTGGTGGGAGAGTTGGCCTCCTTTCCCACTGCTTTCATGCCTGAGGCTAATCAGGACATGAATCTGGATACTGATTCTGAAGAAGAAGAATTACAAGAGATATTTATATCGACTGAAGACTTAAGCAAAAGTATTGCAAATATTGCACCTGGAGTTATTCAGCAACATGATGGTGATGGGGATTTATCCGATGACTCAAAAGAGCAACCTGATTAAATAGGGCCTGCCAGCAGTAGGTGACTCAGTATCTGTTACTTTGCCTGCTCCTTCTCAATTGAATCAGGATGATGTACTTACTAAGGCTGGCAGACAAATCATTTTTAATAACGAGTGCCAAAAGCCTGTAATCTTCCTGGATAAGGCTGAAGAGGTAAAAAAATCCCAGAGTACTGCAGTCCCGAATGAAGGACGCAAAACAGCGCAGTCACAATTAGCTTGTGGCTTCACATCTGCGCTAAGTACAGTGTTGTCAAAATTGACTGGATTTGTGTTTAAAATGCCAGCTGAATCCGAGAATACCAGAGTTAAATCTCCATTAATAACATTTCAGACTAGCAAAATATAGCAAAATGGAGTGACTGATTTTGTGTTTTCAACTTCTAGTTCAAGAACTAATTCAAAACAAAACAAGAAGGGAGTTACTGAGGTAATGGCTCTGAATTCGCCCACAGCACAGAGTGCTCAGGCACCTTTTGAGAATGAAAACCCATGGATTTCCTTGCCTGATTTGTCTGCCATCCCTTGGTCTCCACAGACAGCACTAGTGGGGGCAAGCTGGAAACAAACTTCATCAGGTATTTGGACTCTTGATCCTGCTTGGGATTCAAATTTAAAGCTTTCTCAATCTTCTCCTAATTGGAAATCAGGAGAAGCAAATAGAGTGGAGACTAAAACCCCAATAGAGAAAGTTTGTACCACGTTACCAGTGATTGTCCCCAAAGAAGTAACGTTACCTTGAGCAGAGGCAATTATTTCTTCTGATGACTCTTCTAGTGGTATAACTGTTCCAAATTTACATACTGAAGTTCTCCCTCAAGATGCTGATTTTTCTTCTTCATCAAACAAGAAACCTCTGATGTCAGAACTATTTTCAAAAGCAAAAAGAGAAGCAGACCCTAGAAGGAATGCAGTCCACATTCGTTATAATGTGGGGCTGGAAGACTGATCAGACAGATATTATGTTGATAAATGCTTATTGAAAGATTCATTACATTTCTCTCTTAAAGATGTTTTTGCTATTATAAACATATCAGAGGAAGATAATTTTGACGTAAGCTTTGGAACAGCATATGCTTTAGACCTTTTTTGGGAAAGGTACGGGCAGGTAAAGTTTTCCCCTACATGGACCCCCTTTTTGGTAATTCCTCTTACCTTACCTCTGATAAAATATGTTACCATCATATTCAGGAATGAGGGTGTCCATGTAGAGGATATTACCTATTGGCTTTCACAAAAATGTGACATTTTGTTTGCACCTGAACCCATCTTAGATTCAGAACAGTTTTGGATAGGTGGGTGGAAATATAACGTGAAGTTGAGACAAACAGACACAGGCATTGAGCATGTTTACAATTCCTTTTTGTTGGGCAAAGATCGGGGGTTTGTTTTTATGGGGGTCAACCCAGGGCCTGCTATAAATGTGGCTCAAGAACCCACCTCTCTAGCATTTGTGATAAACCTAGATGCGACAACTGTGGGGAAATAGGGCATGTGATGATGCAATGTGCCAATCATACAAAATGTGATCTTTGTGAGGAGTTTGGTCACATATTTCGTGAATGACCTTGGGCTGCAAAGAATAAGGCCTATTGCATAAGTCCTGATCATCTGATTCAACAAGCCCAGGATGCAACTAAATCCCCCCCTCACTTCCTCCTGAGACTGAGGTGATTCCTCCACAGCCTGCTGTCTCAGTTGACCCCCCCACTCCTTTAAAGACAGAAACAATGATTATTGCACCTATTTCTTTAAAGGAAGAAGTAATTCAGTTTGACTCCTCTGATCACTTGGTTTTGACTCCAGTATGCTATGTAAATCCGGTTGTTCCTGACAAAAACTCATCTGTTTCAACACCCACCTCCCAGTTGCCCCCTAGAAGATCCTCCAGGAATCTAAAGCCCAAATCTCCCCCTCCCTTCACCTCATTTGAATCAAATAATTCTTACGCAGCCTTGTTTACCACTTGGGGAGATTCTGAAATGGATCTTGGTGATTCAGATTCTCAGAAATCCATGCAGGATCCTTCTGCATTGCCTGCATAGGATTATAAAGGAAAAAACAAGAAAAAAGTAAAATTTACATTGATGTTCCTACTTTTTTATATGACCTATGGTAGATCAGAAATGGGGATCATTAAGCACATACAGTATATTGAATTCTGTAAAGAGGCAGGCATTATTTCAGTATGTTCATGATGAAAAGATTTCTGTTTGTTTTATTCAAGAAACATGGATGTACTCTATTGTGCAAGTAGCAACATTCAAACGGGATTGGCCCTCGGGCCCCTCTTTTTGGTCCTTTGGAACTGACAGTGCAGATGTGATGGGAATACTGATTAATTCATATGAGTTTACTCTTTATAAATTGATGGACCTGATTCCAGGTCGAACATTAATTATAGATGGGAAATGGGAAAACAATGACTGTATATTTATTAATATTTATTATCCTCAGACAAAGACTGATAGAGTAGCCTCTATGAAAGCAATTCAGCCATATTTAGTAACTTCATATATGATTTTTTGGAGAGGTGATTTTAACTGCAGTTTGTTGCGCAAAGCACAGTCTATTAAAAAAATATATTGTGATTCCAATGCATTGGAGGCTATAATCAAATTAGTTGGTCTTATCAATTGCCTTAAGTACTTAGTGAATGGGCCAATTTTTACTTATATCAGAAGCAAATCTCAGACAACAATAGACTATCTGCTGGTTTCTCCGTTGGTGCTGGTTGGAGCCCTCCATATCCTACTTATCGAATTCTCAGATCATTCTATTTTGATTTGTTCTTTAAAACCAATAGCTTTGAAATCTCAAATGCAGAAAAGATGGAAGCTAAACACTTCCATTCTTACTAACCCTCAAGTTAGAGGTACAATTCAAGCCATTCTTAGGGTTTGTCTTTCAGTGGCATATTTATACTCAGACTTAGGAGAATGGTGGACAGACACTAAATCCGACCTATATGGGAAAACTTTGAGGAACTATACATTTTTCAAATATTTGTCACTCAGAAACCAGTTACAGAGGCTCATTTCTTTTTATATACCTCTAGGTTTGATTTCCTAAACAGATTGAGTGCATTAAAATGGAAATGAGAACATTTCAACACAATAGAGCTCAAACTATTCAGGCTTTGCTTTATAACAGCACTCAGAAATCTCTGATAGGTGACCTGTTTGAGGCCTGTAAAATACTAAAACATACTATGAATATTGATTCTTTAGTAACAGATGATACCAGAGTGGATTCAGCAAATGATATAGGTGAAGTAATTAGAAAACATTATGAATCTCTGGTTCCAAGTTTACCTATTTCACAACTGAATATTGATAAATATTTAAATTCGATAAATCTTACTTCATCTCCACTTGAGGCAGATAAAATACTAGTGCCATTCTCTATTTCTGAAATAGAAAATGTAATTCAACATTTACAAAATGAGGTTTCTCCAGGATTAGATGGACTTCTGAATCTGTTTTATAAATCTTTTAAGAAAGAATTAGCAGTTTGTTTACAACTGATATTCCAATTTCTTCTGAAAGCTGACTCCATGCCATCTTCTTTCATAGATAGATTAATTATTCATATATTCAAATCAGGCGACAAACACAATATAAAAAATTGGAGGGCAATTACTCTTCTAAATAGTGATTATAAAAGTTTTGCTATGATATTAAATAATCTACTAAAAAAATTATGCAGTACAGGTTATCTCACCCCATCAATTCTGTGGGCTTCCAGACAGTCAAATACAAACAGCAATTATGACTATACGGGATGTGATAGAGCATTTGTCACTAGAGGGTAAGAGTAGTTGTATCATATCAGCTGATTTTGAAAAAGCTTTTGATAGAGTTTATCTCCCTTATTTATTTAATGTATTGGAAAGCTTTGGGATTCCCACTCAGATTCTACATCTCATACGGTTATTATACAAATCAACTCTGGTTTTCCCCTTTATTAAGGGAGTTAAAACGAAAGGTTTTCAGCTACAGACTGGACTTCATCAAGTGTGTCCTCTAAGTCCCCTCATATATATTCTTTAGAACCCCTTTTACACTCTCTTACTTATCCACCTAAGTGGAATGGTATTTTAGGCCCTGATTCGTGGAAACAGTTATATTTGCAAGCATATGCTGATGATGTATGTCTGTTTTTCTCTGACTATGAACAACTACATGGGTTTTTTACAGACTTTAAGACATTTTTGACTATATCCAATGCCAAATTTGGTTCATCTGGTTCAAGGTTAGTTGGCATTCATCTGTATCTCCCTCCCCCGGGTTGTGCCTGAAAATAGGTAGGATTTGTCTAGCGCACTTACCCGGTCAACAAAAACTAAAATAAAAAAAAAATTAAAAAAATAAATAAAAATAAATAAATTAAACATTGAGTAAACTAAAGGTTTGTTTGTAGGAGCTGGGAACCATTCTGACATATGTCAGAATGCTAGTAACATATCTAAGGAACCTTTAAAATTTTAGGAATTCTTTTTGGTTAACATAAAATTCCAGTAGAGAATTGAGAAACTGCAATTATGAAAGTTGAAAAAAAGGTCACAAGATGGAAGCAGTGGAAGCTTTTCAAGCCAAAAATGTATTTGTGCTTTAAAACAATTCATTATGCCTTGTTTGCAATATGTTGCAATGATATTTCCCCTGCCACCCTTACTAGAGACTAGGCTTTACAGTAATGTTTTCCAGAAGCTTTGGGGGAATAGGTTAAATCCAGGTAAACGGTGTTTCACTTATTTGGAGAAAAAGAAGGGAAGACTTGGAATGATAGACCCAATAGTGTTTTTTCATGCTTTGCTTTTTACTCAAACCATTAAAAGTGGACTGCTTTCTTCTGATGGTGGAGGAGGGGTTTGGGTTAGGCTAGTGTTAGGACATTATTTTAAGGTTCGGCATAATATGGCCCCTAAATTGAATTCGCATACTTATATCTCAACATATTTTCAACCAGCTGCACAGAAGTTATATAGATGGCAGATCACTAAGGAAATGATTTGAATAAATAAAGTGCACGCATCATAAAGTATTATTATGAATCATATTTACCCAACAGAACCTTGTTTTAAGAATTGCCCTACGGCTCAGAACTCACATATATTAGCACAACTCAATAACCTCAGAATTCACCCTTATATGTGGAAGACTCAATGGCTCAGTATGTATGGAAGACTAAATGTAAGGGGTAATGCTAAATATAAGGCAAAAGAAGAGAGGAACTGCTCATATCCTGATTGCATCAATATGAAAAAAACATGGAACATTTTTTCTTGCATTGCTCTTATGCTAAGGCATTGTGGGTCTATTTGTCAAAAAAAAATGGAAACTTCATTGGTTTACTGCAATTACTTGTGAGATATTGGTTTCAGGTATTTACCTCCCCAGTTTAGCTCTTTTTCATCACAGTACATTAGCTATTTTTTCTGCTGTATAAGGTTTTATTTATGGCAGGTGAGATGTCAATGGGTTATCTATCAAAAAAAAATGTCATATGAGGGTTATAGTCAATTAGTGTCACAGGAATAAATGAAAATATATTTGAAAGAGAATCAAGTATTTAACTTAGATAAGGTTAAGAAATGGTGGAAAGGTTTTTTTCTCTTTATTAAATTTAAATGATAGCCTGTATACAAATTAGATTTAAGTATTTAGCATCAATTTTTGACCATTGTTATTTTTTCCCCCTTCTTTACCTTTTAGGTTTTTTTCTTTTTATGATTTTGTTTGAATACTTTATTGAGAGTTGTATAATTTTTCCTTGCTGTGTTGTTATTTATGTTTCTTATTTTAATAAAAATGTCCCTTTTCTTTTCAATAAGTGCTATGGGGTCTTTAAAATCCAAATGAACTACCACCAATCCAGGCAGATGGGACCTCGGTTAAACTTCTCATCCGAAAGATGGCACCTCAGAAGTGCAGCACCCCCTCATGTTGTACTACAGTGTCAGTATTGGGATATTAACCCAAATGCCAGATGTGGGAACTGAACCCATAGCCCTCTGATCTCCCGGTCTCAGAGGCGAGTGTGCTACCTACCGAGCCATTTACACTATAATAAGTGTCATTTAAAACTTATTCCCTCATTCTTCTACTACTTTTTTAAGTCAAAACTTACTTTGTTTTAGCCAACTTTCTTGTGTAATGGCTGCTATGCTAGTGTAGTTTGTACTGTGTGTGTCTGGCTGAGCTTCTTTCTGTTGAGCTCACTCACCTATGTGACCTCAAGAGCTCTCGCGATATCGCGAGATTTCAAGTGCACTATTACAGTTGCTAAGCAACTATTGGCAGCATGATCTTCAATGTGCTGCCACTTGGATGAGTGAGCTCATATTGAGATGCTTTTTTGTTTGTTATTAACTAAATGTTTTTTAACATTGTATGTACTTAAATCTTGAGTTGAATTTAAAGTTTGTTCACAGTTTTCTTCTATTAGGCCATGAAGGAGTTAGGAACCTGCCTGACCTATACTGTGATGTTAAAAGTGATTCTGCAGTTATTCTACTTGTTCTTTGTTATTTGTTTATTGGTACCTTTATGTTTTTAAACCATTATTGGGATATTTTATAGGGTGCCCACTTCTTAAAAAGGCTTTCATTCAGGGATTTTTTTATGGGAGAACTGTCAAGTGGGGAGAGTTTGTTGTTATTGTGTACTAGGGGAGGGGAGTTTTTTCAAAACAACTTTTTTTATTATTTATTTTCTATTTTTTTATATAATGCCATGCCTCTTCTTTGTTTTTTCTATGTTTGAGAATTCTGCACACCTTATTTATTATAGTCTTTTGTGTTTTTTTGTTAACAGAGGGTATATTGCTAGAGCAGTTGTGTGAAATGGAATCATGTAGCTACTATTGCAAGTTATTTTATGGTATATCACAATAGCCATTTTTAGACAGTGTAAGACCAAGCTGGTGTAATGAGGTCTGTCACGATTGCCTGCAGTGAGAACTTGTCACTTTTTCCCTGGTATTGTTCTACCCCTTTGCACCGAGGCAGCATGGCTTATATCTGTACTTCGTGTGGGGCCTCCGCTTGTGTGGAAGTCTTGTAGGCACCCAGATCCTTTTTCCTGTTTTCTCTCTAACCTGGGGAGGAGTGGGCACACAATGCTGCCTGACATGGCTACATGCAAACTGGTATGCATAGGACACCAGCGACCACCACTCCTTCCTATCTGTGACAAGAAAGGCTCTGGGTGCCATGCCTTGAACCAACAATAAGGGGCCAGGCTAACACCAGGTGCATACCCACCCTCCCTGGCAGAGGAGAGCAGTCCTCCAGCTGCTCAATCCAGTCCCTCCCTGGCCAACCCACAGTGACCCAGGTCTGGCCCTGATCCTAGGTCACCAGTATGGCAGCAGGTGAGGCATCCAACATCTCTTCCCTCTGTGCCACTTTGCCAGCTACAATTGTTATATTTTAATGAGCACCTTTCTTGGTGGGTTACAAAACAAACAGGAGGCTCCCTTATCTGAACGGGAGTGCCTCCATACCAGTTTTAAAGTATTATGATTTGAACCCAAGGAAGGGAAAGGATCATATTTTTCCCCCAAGGGGGCTAGCTACTCAATCCCTTTCACTTCTTGACTTGCCAATACATCCCCATGCTCTGACATTTTGTGACTTCACTATAGGACAAGTGAGGGGACATGTGCTATGTAAGTCAATGAAGCATCATTTTTAAAGCCATTGTCACAATTTTAATCACACTTTTGTACAAACTAAAGCCAGTATTCAAGCAACAAATCTCTTGAGGTTAGACTAACAAGCTGTGTAAATGCTAAATGCAGTAAGTACCTTTATTCTAATGGATGCCATCCCACATAGAAACATAGAATATGATGGCAGATAAGGACCGCTTGGCACACCTAGTCTGCCCATTTCCCTACCTAATGCATAAGCTGCAGATCTTAGTTAACCAACAGCCTACTTCCTCCTACCCCCGACTAGAATTGCCTTATGTCTGTCCCATGCATTCTTGAATTCCCCCACTATTTTTGACTCTAAGATCTCCTCAGGAAGGTGGTTCCATGCATCTACAACCCTCTCTATGAAGAAATACTTCCTCACATTACATCTGAGCCATCCCCCCTCTATCTTCAAATTGTGCCCCCTTGTTATTGCACATCTCTTTTTTTGAAAGATGCTACCCTCTTGGACTTTGACTCCTTTGAGGTATTTGAAAGTATCTATCATGCCCCCATCCCTCCTTTCCTGGAGGCTATACATCTTAAGCTCCTTTAGTCTTTCTTCATATGTCTTCTGGTGCAGATATTGCACCATTTTGGTTGCCCTCCTCTGGACAGCCCCCAACCTGTCTATGTCTTTGTGGAGATGGGGTCTCCAGAATTGTACACAGTACTCCAGATGTGGTCTTACCAACTGTCTGTACAGAGGGCCAGGGACATGTTTATATAAGTTGCAGTGGTAAGTGCAATATGGCAGATGAGTAACAAATCTTGCCACCTGATTATAGAGGGTCTTCAGCTTGGCCAGAAACCCCACTCCAGTTGAATAATAAAATAATATGTCATAGTCAATTATCAGAAAATGGAAACTCAGTGCCAGGAGCATCCAAGTAGTAGGGATGAGTGGTGAGTTTAACCTGTAATGTGAACCTAGCCTTTGGTGGATTACTTTTATCATGAAGTTAATGTGTTGTTCATAGAAAGGGTGCTGTCCAGGGTGAGGCCAAGGTATTTAAATTCCTTTACCTGTTCAGTTTCCACCCCCTTTATGGTGCACAAGAAAAGAACTGGTTCAGCACTTCTTTCTTGGGTTTTATAATGCCACTGATTTAGTTTTTTTGTTGTTGTTGTTGTTTGTTTGTTTTTCTTTGCATTCAAAGCCAATTTGTTTCCAAGAAACCATGTTTGTAGGTTAACAAAATCTGATGTCAGTAGATCTTGAATGGTGGTGAGTTTGGAACCATTTGTGAAGATCACTGCGTCATCAGCATAAAGAAACATCTTAGAACTTTTGCAAATGTTTAATAATGTGTTCAGAAATAAACTTAATAAAAGGTGGCCCTGAAAAACACTGAGAAACACTCAGTAAAGTGGAATACAGAGGGGATAGGTGACCCTTTATTTTTGTAGTTTGTGTTTGAACAAGGAGGGAATTCTGGCACCAGCTAACAAGGTCCATGGACATGCCCACTTTGTGGAGGGCAACCAATAGCAGGTTATGGTTCACAAGGTCAAAGTCCTTTGTGAGGTCCATAAAGACGGCCATGACAAAGTGATCCTTAACCACCCCTCCAAGTTTTGGAAGGTCATCAATTCCCTCTTCTTCCCCCAATCCAGTCCACTCCTCAAGGTAAGTGATGTCACTAGTGATGGGTGAAGTGGGTTCAATCCACTCCACAAAGTGATTCACAGAGTAAAGGTGGATTCAAGGAGTGCTCTGCGAAGCAGAGTATTTCATGTTATAAAGAGTAACGTGAAGTCCTTTGAAAACCATGACTTTGCATTACTCCACCTTCCCAGATCACTACTCCACCAAATTGTAAGGTGAAGTGCATTGAAAGCAATGCACTTTGCCTCACTTTGCCTTGTATTTAAGCTCTGAAGGTGAATTCTGCAGTGATGCATGGGATTTCAGGTCACATGGGCTCTACATTGATCTGCACAGCCTCAGTTTGGGGTAGTGTATTTAGGAAGCTATAGGAGACAGTGTGCTCTGAGAGCTGTCTGTGATTGAAACCTTCTAAAAGCTGTTAAAAAGCATTTTTGAGATTTTTGGGGGGCTCAACTTTAGTTCATTGATTATAGTAAATCCTCCTATGCTCATATCTTAGAGCATTTTTGTTTGTGTGTGGATTTTGAATGTTAATGTACAACATTGAGTGTGTGTAGTAAAAGACAGTGAAAGTGTGCTTTGGTGGAGGGGTGTATTTATGGTGTAGGTAGATTTAAGTTGGAGAAATAGGGATTTCTTTGTTTGTTGGTCATATTTTTGTTATATAGCTGACTGTATTAATGTACACACAGTAATATTGTTAGTAATTGTTGAAATTTTCTTGCTGATTGTGTGTTGTGTGGATCTGGTGCAGCAGTTCATAATTTCAGGTTGTTTACAATACGTGGCATATTACTGAACTTTTCAATTTGGTACGCATTACTCATTCACCATTGTAGATAAACTGTTCTGTGTGTGTGTGTGTGCAGTGTTGCGTGACATCAAATAATACACCTTTTATTGTACCACAGTGTAATTGAAGATGCAGCAGTGTGAACCTGCTATCCACTGCAGCTGCCTGATTTTGTACTGCGATCGTGGTATCTGTTCTTTGTTTTGCTGCTTGTATTGCTGTAAAAATCTGCAGTCACCACTGGCAAAGGGAATTTTTTAACAGATTGGATTGTTTGTGACCTTAGCACCACCGGTTACTGAAGGTGTTTTCACTTGTGAATTTGCTTGACCGCCTCTGTCTGTTGATGAAGCCACAGTTGTTTTTTGGCTTCACATCCAGCGTCCCCCCAATCAGAGAGCAAATGTACCAAAATCTAAATTTGTTTATAATATTGTTGTTGATCTCCCAAAATGCCCACAAAGAGACGTGCAAGCAAAGCTGGTTCTCACCAATGCACTGCTGCCAGTAAGATAGCCTGTGGGGATGGTAGTACGCAGACACAGAAGTGCATTGCTGATGTGAGGAAAGGTATTTCTCCTGCAATGTTTTTTACAGCCCAATCAGTAGCTTCACTCATAGTTGGAGGAGATGATGTTTTCCCAGTCGGTGGTGTTAGTGCAGTTGCTGGTGGTGGTAGTATGAGTATTGCTGCCTCAAGTTCGAATTCTGACCAGTGTACCATTTCCAAAAATATAGTGGAGTGTGAAGCAATGCAAGTGAGTGGCAGTGTAGATGATCTCATACTTCCCAGTAACATCTCAGTAACTGAACCTGAGGATTCTGATAATCATGTCAACGATAGCATACAATGTGATATTTTGTCTACAGCGGCGGTTCATGTCATGCATTTTCCATGCAGTGATTCACAGTGTGGTGAAAAATGATCAGGTGATGGTGGTGTAGATGATGATGATGAATGTGATGATTACAATGATGTTGCTGTGGTTGCAACATGCAGTCCACTTGCCAGCATCCAAGCAGAAGATGTGGAATCGGATGTGTGTGATGTTGATGAATATGATGATGATGATGTAATTGACCCCAGTTGGGAACCGGAGAAAATGAAATTCAAGGTGGCTGTGTCTGAGTTTGTTTGCAGTAATCCTCCCCTCCCCCGTAAAAACTTGTGATTTACTAGTTTCAGTTGATGATGATGACCCAGTAATAATGACAGGTAGTCATGGTGGTCAGTTGCAGACCAGGTGTGCAGTGCCCGAAACATCACGTAACCCCCCCCCACTTCAGTGCTTAAAAGAACAAAGTTAAATAAGCAGCATCATGGACATGTTAAAAGTAGAGCATCACAATGCCTTGTTTGGGATTTTTTTGTTCAAGATGCAAATGATGAGTCAGTTGCAATCTGCCAGGTTTGCTATGTGCATGTGAGTCGAGGTAAAAAGGGGAGCCATCTGGGCACAGAAGGACAGCATACGCATCTTAAGAATAGACACATGGCACTGTGGACCCAGCACAAGATGGCAGCTAATACCACAGTGATGGTGTTCACCCTCGTCAGCAACCATAACGAGCATGTTATCCCCTTTCATGAGTGTTAAGTCCAGTAGGTAATTAAACGTGTGCAGTGGTGAGGTAATAAGAGCAGAGGATTACTACAGGCATGATTAGGTGGAGGAGCATAATGACTTTGAAATGTTGTCCAGTGCTGGTGAGAGTAGCAGTTTTGTTGGTGGCGGTGGTGGTGAATGCAGTATGTCTAGTGCAGGTGGTACATCAACCCCGATTGGCAAATCTGGCAAAACAACTGCATTTCTGGGCTTGTCATCATCACCTGTGCAACTGTCTTCATCAAACATCCACACTTCGCCCCCTGCCAATGCCATTCATTTCAAAGCAGAACCATTTGTCATCACACCCCATGAAAAACGTTTAAGTTAGCCTACGTTACAAAGTGTTTTTGCACATAAGCTGAAGTATCCCTCCAATCATACAGTATCACGTGAACTTAATGCTGCTGTAGCTGAAATGCTGGCAATTGATCTTTTGTCCTTCTCGTTTGTGGAGAATTCTGGATTCTGGCTGTTTGCTGCACATGCCTATCCAAAATGGAAAGTCCCATCCAGGACATACTTTTCCACCCGTGCTGTTCTCGAGTTGTTCCGTACTGTGTCCGACTCAGTAAGACATGCCCTTCAACATTCCTCATCTCCATTCATCCATTTAAGTATGGATATGTGGACAAGTGGCAAAACAGCTGGGAGTTCATATCTGTGTATAACTGCAGACTGGGCGCAGGTGCCGGGGGTTGTTTGTGATGTTTGTAGTGTGAATAATCAGTGCAGTAAGGTGGATTGTCATGGTAGCAATCTTTCAGGAATTCAACAGCATGCAACGATTGCTATGTGCAATGTGACCTGTTCAAACACTGGTGAAAGCATGTTAGACGTGGTACTGATTGAAATTGACAAGTGGCTGAACCCCCTGTCCCTAAGAGCTAGGTTCATAGCAAGTGACAATGGGTCAAATGTGAAATGCATCATGAATGGTGTTTTTTTTTTCGTGTTCCATGCATGGACCATTGTTTAAATCTTGTGGTGCAGGAGTTTCTGAAGCACCCTGATGTAAAGGACATGCTGACTGTTGCACGCCATATCTGCTCTTACTTTTCACGATTTGGAAAGGCTCATGACCAGCTGTGGCAGTTGCAGATGCAAAACAGCCTGCCTCCGCACCGCTTGAAGCTGGAAGTTGTCACCCGATGGAACTCCACTTTATACATGGCAGAGAGGTTGTATGAACAATACAAAGCCATCTCAAACTATCTTGTGATGCACACTAGCCATGACAGTTCTGGGGCCTCCATGTCTATGACGACTGAACAGTGGCACCTCATGGACTCTGTAATCCCAATTGTGTGGCCTTTTGTACATGCCACAGAGGCAGTGAGTGGCGAGTCTGCCTCCATTAGCCTATCAATTCCACTGCAGCAGGTGCTTAGGCAGACATTGGTGAATGTACAGCATGGCCTTGATGTTGCCAGAGACAGTGCTAACAGTATGTTGCTGCAACACATGCTGACAGTATGAGACCACAATCGTCACATTTTGAGCATTCAGCATAGTGACAGCTTTGCCATTGCAACAATGCTGGACCCATGATACAAACGTGGAATTGCATCAGTTCTGGAGGATGGCCTGAACAGGTAAAAATATCAGTGGTCAACTGGTGCGCTTGGTTCATGGGGCACAGAAGTCACGTGCCATGGTCAGCAAACCTCGACAGCATAATCCAGCTGAATATGTACCTGGAGGACCATCACGCATATCCTGTAAGGGGAAGAGGACTGCAGTTCCAGGTGGTCTGTCATCCAAAGTGGCTTTTGTCAACCCGCTTTGGGAGGCTTTGTCCCAAGTGGGGATTAGTGAAATAAATTATTCCGTAGAACAGGATGATGCATCAACCACTGGACTTAGTGTGGCACAGAGAATGGCTGAGTCATATTTGTCTGAAAACAGGCATCTGACAATAACAGATGATCCTCCTTTGTACTGGAGTGGAAAAGTCAGTGAATGGCCAGAGCTGACTGCAGTGGCACTGAAGTACCTCACATGCCCATCCTCCAGTGTAAGTGTTGAGAGGGTATTCAGCTCAGCAGGTGCAGTAATCAAGGATTGTTGGACAAACCTGTCTCCTGCAAATGTTAGTTTGCTAACATTCATTAAAATGAATGCGAGGCACATACCAGCACAGACTGCAACCTCGGTATTCATACCTCGGCCTAGTCATGGTGGTTTTGGTGATGTGGAAATGGACCATCCTGGTGGCACTGGCAGTGGCAGCATGAAATGGCTCACCACTGATGTAGATGATGATACAATGGAGAAAGAATTTCCCAGTGGTCATACTTCAGACAGATGACTGTGAGTGCAGCTTTCTTTATGAGGATGATGATGTGGTTAATGTTGGCAGGTTTTAACTGAAGTTGTTAAAAGGCAGTGTGCCCCCCCCAGACCACCACCACCACTGGGGCTGATGTTAGCCACTGCCACCACTGAGCATGAGTCTGTCCACCCCCCGGACCACCACCACCACCACTGCCAGGACCGATATTAGCCACTGCCACCACCACAAGATGCAGGAAGATATAACAGAGAATGTCATCATGTGCTGCAGCTATCACCACCAGCACCCACCACCAGTGTCATTCTGACAGCATTTCCCCAATACATTTATATTTGCCATGCCAAGGCAGAAGGAGTTGAACAGGAGACCACATCCATCAGCCACAGGCACAAAGCTTCTTAATATTTAAACTATAAAGTGAGTATGTGTAATAATGCTTATTATGCTGTTTAACTTCCTTTAGTTGTATGTTTTGTTTTCTGTAGCGTTTCAGTGCTGCAATGATCAAACACATACAGTACACTTTTTTTTTTTTTTTTATAGGTTAACAAAAAAACTCTCCTTCGTTGAAAGTTGATAGGCATGTTACTGCAGCTGTACCGTACAGAGGAACCTATGGAATATCCATTTGAAATCCATTCTGGTAAGTATCAAGATTTGATTTCATCCGTTCAATTTTTTTTTGGAAAGACTGCAGCAATTGTGACTGAGTATGATTCATAAACTAGGCGACATGTGTACATCACCAAAACTATTTCTGTAAGATATCATTCATGCACTGTATTCTGAGCTTGCAGCTGTGCAGCACTGACCATGACAGTGTTGAAAAAGTTGCACACAGGTTGTGTTACTTGACAAGATGTAGTTTTAAAATGTAACTTGACTTGAGATTGAGAACCAGGGACAAATTACAATCAAGTTGTAGGAAGGCGTTCATTTCTGTTTTAGGAAACTTCCAGATGCTTTGCTGTCATGTCAAAGTGGCCTTAGCCAAAGAAGTTCTTCAACATCATCCCCCCCCCCACCGGGCTGGGGCACACATGCAACAAGCAGAAGTCATTTCATTCGATTACCATGACCATCATTAACAACCAGACTCAAGAAGGATGCAGATGAAAACTGTGAAGAAGTAACCAAATAAGAAACCATTAGAGACAAACATGTAAATATGCTTCCCCCACCCCCCCAAAAAAAACCTTATCTTCATTTGCTTGAGAGTTATCCATTTCAAATTTCTATGCAAAAAGTTCTCATCGAGCACTGAAATGTGCACACCAACAGTATCTGTGACCTGTGATACAAAACAATACAATGAGTACATGTCCATGTCAACCCCCCTCACCTACAAAATACACAAATATATATCTATACATATTAACTCACCAAGGCTACTATTAGTGTACAGACAAAGGGCACCCTTCCATCCAGTTGAGATGATCACATTGCATTTGCTGGAATGGCAGCACACATTGGACCAGCAACAGTTCGCTCACGGTCATCATTTTATTCTGGAGGACTTTATATGTGCTGAAACACTCCCATTTCACTTTGTTACCACTTGTCAATTTTCCGGACACAAGGCAGATGCATTTTGGGCATGCAGAAAAATTCTGGGGACTCTGTGTCACCACTGTGCGCATGACTGAGTATGCCATTAATTCTGGGAGACATAGTATGAGATGAAATGCTCCCATTTCACTTTGCTACCACTTGTCAATTTTCTGGACACAAGGCAAATGCATTTTGTGCTTCCAGAAACAATCTGGGGACTCTGTGCCACCACTATGCACATGACTGAGTGTGCCATTAATTCTGGGGGACTTCCTATGTGCTGTAACGATCCCATTTCACTTTGTTACCACTTGTCAATTTTCTGGGCACAAGGCAGATGCATTTTATGTGTTGTGTAATTGTGAGCTCATGATGTCATACTGACATTATCAATTAAAGCAGCATTGCAAGAATATGGTGACAATTTTTAACTGCATTTTTTATGCTATTTTACATTGCCAGCCACTAGTTACCTCCGACTCCAAGTCATGACTTGAATGATACACTTCTTTTCGCAATTTCTGTCTGCTTTACTTCATGTATGAAAAAAAATGAGCACACTTTTCAATATTGTTATGACCAGGTTTGTATTTATTTGCCACTGCTTTTCAATAAATATTGTTCTGTGGGGTCATAAAACACTGCCTGCTGCATAACTGTTAATTTACAACAGAAGTGATATATAACAACTAACTGATGTGAAGGAGAAAAGCAGCGGAAAATACTGACAAAAAACTGGTCAGCACCATATTAAAAGGAGTGTTCCTTTCATAATTTCAGACATGAAAAAAAGTACTGCAGACTCAAATACTGGAAATTATAGTATCATATACAAGTCAGGATGTAAATAAAGTAAGCGGCAATGTAACATAACATTAAAAAATATAGGTCAGATTTTTCAACAGATTGTTGCACTGCTGCTTTACAGATTCACCACATTACATAGCTATAGTGTTGCACCCACATGAGCACCTATCTGATTAGAGTTCAGCCATATGTCTTATATAGTCACATTCTTGAATGACTGCACTATTAGTAAACACATCATGATTTATCAGGTGCCGCCCAGCCCTGCCCCTGCGCAATGTTAGGGACATGATGCCAGGAGAGCCTGTGTGTGCTCCATTACAGTGAATGTTCCATTGTCCGCCGTTTTCCAATGTTTTTGTTGTAATGGTCAGTTTGTGGTGAAACGTGTGGGCACATTTCCAGTAACTCGAGCCTTATTAGTGGAAACATGCTCACATTTCACCACAAACTGAACATTATAACATAAAAAAACATTCAGAAAGCTGCTGGACATTTACTATAATGAAGCATGCACCCACGCTCCCTCTGGCATCTGTCCAAATGTTGCTAACAAGGGGGGGCAGAATTTGGGCAGCTTTTCTGAATGGGAATTCCTCCATGACATGACACACTTTAATGAAATTAGAGGCGGTTTTCACAGAAATGTATTGCACTACGTAAGGACATGTGGAGCAAGAAAGATTCCCCTGGAAGTAAAGCACCTATATATCGGGTGCAATGCTGTAAGCTGGTGAATCTTTTTCATGTCTATTTCACAAACAAAATAGTTATAGAGCCTCAGTAATGTTTACTTTGTGTTGGGACTCATGAATCAGATTTTAAATGTTTCACAAACAGCATGAAGACTGAGCAATGCAAGTATGTTGTGCTAAACTGCATGTGTGCCGTCAGTGTTCTTTCCTGTGTGTGCATACATTGTCCAGCTTCATGCAAACATATATATGGTAAGACTTGTTGCAGTATCAGAATAAAGATACCAAAGAATACCTGATGTATATTTTATTGGTACCATCAGCACTAGTGGAGTAAGTGATATGATATTTTTTTCAGAGGTATCGTGTCACTGTGCACCTCATTCACTCACAGTGCACACGTGACTTTGCGGAGATCATAGCACAAAAAAACACATGCTCTCCTAAAAGTTATGTGTGCAGTATGTGATTAAGGTGCACTCTGGCTAGACATCTCTGAAAAAGTATTGTATCACTTAGTCCACTGATAATGGTGACAATAAAATATATGTTATTCTGCTCACTATTCTTCATACCATAAACACACTGCAACAAGTCAGCAACAGTAATATATGTTTGCAACACACTGTACAGTGTCTGATGTCACACACACACACACACACACACACACACACAGAGGAAACAACACTGACTGCACACATACAATTTACCACATCATACTTGCACTGCTCACAACAGCTGGTCCAGAAGCACTCCACAACAGAAAGTCAACATTACTGAAGCACTGCAACAACAGAAGGGCAAAATGTCTATTATTAAACAACAAAAAAAACACACAAAAACAGTACAGCACAGTAGTGGAGGAAGGGTCCAGAAAAAAATCCCTTAATGGGGGATTCCATGGTGTTCGAGCAGCAGGTGGAGTATTGTCAGTATTTGCAGCTGCTGTTGCTGGATTTGATCCAACTGCTGCTGCACAGCATCCACCCTCTCTTTGCTTTCCTTGAGGGCAGCCCACACCAGTGCAGTGTCGGCCTGTGTTGCAGGCACTGTGGCAGGGTCTACTGCAGTAGGAAAGCCAGTTAGTGGTGGTGGTGGTGAGGGTGGTGCTGGTGGCTGTGGTGGTGGTGGAGCAGCTGCTGCAGTTGCCCTTCTCCTGCTGCGGTGCCGAGGCACTAGTTCACCCCACCACCCTCTGCCACTGCCACAGAAGGGCCAGCAGGTGGATGCCTGGCCCCTTCGGTGGCAGCCTGACACTCCACCTTGTGGTGGTTTGCCATGCATGTGTACTGGCCACTGGTTCCCAAATGTGTCTCCAGGGGGCCATAGCACACCAGCACACCACACAGATGGCAAACCACAATGATGCTGTCTCCCCCTCCACACAGTTAAAAATACTGCCACACTGGGGAGCTGTGGGGGGGACCAGATATACTGCTGGAACCACCTTCTTTTACGTGGGGCTCCACCTATGGCTGTGGAGGTGGTGGAGGGGGTGCTGCTGGAGCCCTTGCAGCTTCTACTGCTGGTGGTGGTGGTGGTGGTGGTGGACTAGGTGGATGAGCTGCCACCAGTGGCACTGGTGCTGCTGCTGCTGCTGCTTCCACAGGGGGAGACACAACACCCAAGAGTCGGGAGCGGTCCAATAACACCCGACCACCCCCACATGTGTGCACTCCTCTCCTCTGCCCACGCCCATGTGCCAACTCCTCATCCCAGGTCCATCGCACACAAGTCCCCGACTATGACTGACACCTCAATTCTCTGACCTTCACCCGCACTCACAGTCTCACACTCAGAGACACACACACAGTCACACACACACACATGAAACAAAACTTATAAAAAAAAATTCAGTAGCAAAAAAACAATGAAAAACACAGTACAAAAAAAATCAAGATGTAGCTTTTAAAAAAGCTGTTTTTTGTGCTCAAAATCACAACGATGCAACTAGAAAACAAACTCTCCTCTCTCTACACCAAAAAGGCTTCCTCCTTCTACAACTGCAAAGGAGTAAGTGAAAGTAACTGCTTTTCTGACTCACGTCCATCCTGCCTGGCTAAAGCATGTGACTTACAGTACTGTAAGCCATGTGATGTGTGGGGGGGCTGCCTATATTATTGTCACTTCACATTACTTTGCATTGAGGCAGAATGACAATGTGAAGTCATAATGAGAAGGCAAAGTGAGCAGTTTACAGTGGTCACTGTGCGTAGCGTTCCACCAATGCGAAGTGGCCACTTTGCGTCCACTTTGCTGGCGGATTTTAAATTCACTGCTTCTCTAGATGTCACCACTTCTGACCCCCTGTCTGGTTACAACATGCTTGAACCCCACCAAGGCAGTTCCTGTGCTATGTCCAGATCAAAACCCATCTTGTGCTGGTGTCCAAACCTCATACTTTAGCAGGTGGTCCATCATCTGGTCAAAGGCTATATGTTTTAGAACTTTAGATAATGGAGCCAGTAATTAAATGGGGTGGTAATTTTGAACATTAGGTACATTGCCTACTTTATGAAAGGGAACAACAACAGCACCTGTCTGGAAACTGACAACTGACTGACTGGTGTAAAGTGACAAAGAATTTTTTTTACTCAATTTCTCCCCCTCCTGGGTGGCCCATGTTCTCACTGACTCCCCAGCCCCATCCACCTGCTTGCAGCACACCCTCTTGTCTTCCTCCACAGCTTGCCAACTATTGCAGGGTGGTGGGGATCCCTCAGCCTGCCAACATGGATCTAGTTCTGGAGGTGACTGCCAGTGTGGGGGTGACACCTACAGGGACTGGTGGTCATCCAGCCACTCAGATTTTTCTCCTCCATTTTATCCCCCCAGCCCTCCTCCTGGAGGTGGAGCAATATGGCATCGGCAATGGCTGAGCTGTGCGAGCTTCCACCCACATCGCTCTGTCCAACCAATCCACTCCCTTCCCTCAAGTATAGGACCCAGGCCCTCCATCACCCAGCCACTGCTAGGTGTCAGAGGTGTTCCCGCCTCCATGTCCCTCCCTCTCCTGGAGAGGAGAACTGTCCTCCAGATGCTCAGACCTCTCCCATTCTGGCAGACCCCCAGTGATCCACTCGCACCATGAACACGAGTCTCCAGCATGACAGGAGGTAAGGCATGATGCCTCAGTGCTCCATGCCACCAGGCCAGCAAACAAAGTGACAAACTAAAAACTTTCATGAAGGGGTAACAAAGAATATCTGCAGAGATCCTCACAGGTGTAAAATCCACCCCACCTATACCTTTTATTGGTTTGCGATGAAGTTTGAAAAGATCATTCAAAACCTCACCCCATTTCTTTACTGGCTCCATCATCTGAAGTTCTAGGACACATAGTCTTTGACCAGAAGATGGGGCACTGTACCTAAGGGCTTATCACCAGTAGCTGGGACCCTGCCATGCTTGCTGGGTTATCGTGGACCTTATAGCCCAGTTACAGGATGCATGGACAGCAATCCATAATCTGCAGTACAAGTAACTCCAATACCAGTGACCACATCATCCATACCACCATGCCCATAGTATCAGTCCTGAACCTAGACATGTTGCAGGGTCCTGGGACTGGCAGGAAGTAAGAAGGAAAAGGCATCACAAGGGGTACAGGAAAGAAGTCCCTACCCAGAAGAATATCCAAGGCATTCCAACCAAAAACAGGTTCACACCACTGAAACCAGTCTCAGACAAGATTAAACATGACAAAAATAACCAATACCCTGAGACTGCACAAAAACTAAATAAGTCCAATAACAAACAATCATTTGTGAATGCCTAATATTTGCTTGCAGGCATTAGCATTAGAAGTGCAGGTGTTAGACAGATGCAGAACAGGAATGGCAGTGAAGTATTGAACTAATGCCAGCCCCTGCCCCATCCCCACCCTGCAGAGATGAACAGGCATTAGAGTGTGCCTTTGGGCCATCACCCATAACACTCATGTCATTTCACCTTACCCTACCCTGCAGACACTGACAAATGTTGAGGTGTGCCTTGGGGTGTTCAAGCTTTACACTCACCCCTCCATAATGAAATATGCTGAAATGGGTGCAGTATAGGAGAATGGGGTGAACTTTGGGGCTGAAGAGTCCAAGGCACACCTTGATGCCTGTCACTGGCTGCAGGGTGTGGGTGGAATGACATGAGCATTACTGTCTACAGTCCCAAGTCACACCCCTGACACATGTCAGTCCCTACAGGGTAGGGCATTATGGTCAGAAAACCTAATGCCCTGGGCATTTCTTGATATTTTTACTCCAAGTTTTCAACATGAGCTTTTTGTGACCCCACCGCATGAACAGTGACACTATCAGTTCATTAGCTGAAAGGTGATTTTGCAAAGCGACTGTGCCATTTGGCGCCACAGGTGCGAAAACACATTTCAGGCAGGATGTGAAAAATGACAACTGTACTGTTCATGAGGAGGTGTAAAAAATTGTAATGTTGAAAATCTGGAGTGACAATATAACACAAAATGGTGAGGTCATGAAAGTGTGTAGAATCTGCACAACGCACACCTGCAATGCAATTATTTTTGGGATTTTTTTATACCACATTTTCAACATAGGCATTTTGGGACCTCCGCCCATGAACAGTAGTACTGTGATTTTTTTACTCTGTCCCGAACGTTGATTTTGTACAGTGACCGCACCCATTGGGTGTCACAGGTGTGAAAACATGTTTCAGGCCGGATGTGAAAAATGACAGCTGTACTGTTCATAAGGCAGTGTGCAAAAATGACAATGTTGAAAACCTGGAGTAAAAACATAAAAACTTGGCAAAGTTACGAGTGTGGGTAGAAACTGCGCAACACACGCTGGTAAAACAGTCATTTTTTTGAATTCATTCACCAAATGTGCAACATAGGCTTTTTGGGACCTCTCCTTATGAACAATGTCACTGTAATTTTCTTAATCTGTCCCGAACATTGATTTCGCACAGTGACCGTGCCATTGTGTGCCTCATGTGTGAAAACACATTTCAGGCAGGATGTGAAAAATGGCAGCTTTATTGTTCATAAGGAGGTGTGGAAAAATGGCAATGTTGAAACTCTGGAGTGAAAATATAAAAAATTCTCGTAGTTACGAGAGCGCGTGGGAACTGTGCAATGCACGCTCGTAACACAGTCATTTTTTGGAATTATTTCATCAAATTTGCAACATAAGCTTTTTGAGAGCCCACCTCATGAACAGTGACACTGTCATTTCATTAATTAGTCCCAGAAGATAATTCCACGCAGTGACCGTGAAATCACCTTTTGGGACTGAATAACAACATGACAGTGACTGAGTTCATGAGGTGGGGTCCCAAGAACCCCATGTTGAAAATCTGGGGTCAAAAGTCACAAAAATGGCCAAGATATCCACCTAAGTTGAAAACCCCCCATTTATGCCATTATACAGCTTACCGGCATTTCTTCAGTTTGCAATCGGCTTTGAAGAGTGCAGACGTGTTCCCGATCCACTGAAGATCATACAGAGGTACATATGGGGTGAGGTGGGATGCGGGGAGGTGGGTGCGCAGAGGGCAGGTGCTGGTTGGGGGAGGGGACCCAATGGCATGGGACTGTTTTCTGTGTTTCAGGTTACAAAAAAGTAAAAAATTAAAAATCAACACAGTTTTCTTTTTGTACAGGTGTAAGAGTTTGAGGGGGGGGTCATATTAGCCACACTGCGGTGGGCTCCCAGTGTGGCATAAAATGGGGGTGGGGCAAGGGCAGGAAAATGCAGACGTGATGGGGGGGTTAAACATGCTGACAGGGGGATTGGGCATCCCATCAGCAAGTGTGTCTGTGTTTCAGGGGGGATGATGCCGAGAGAGATTGGGCACCCCCCTCAGCAGACAAAACACAGCAAAGAGGCACATATGCTGATGGGGATTGGGCTCCTGGGCTCCCCCATTGGCAAATGAACTGTGGAGTGGGGCATGATGACAATTGGATTGGGCACCCCCAAAGTCATCTTGCTGGGGACTATGAGAGGCGGACGGCGACAACTGCCACCATGTTTATTGAAATGTTGCACTAGGCAAGGCACACCCGACAATGAGGGGGTGCTTCCTCATTGCAGTGGTGAAATCATTTCAAATTGATGGCATGCTTGCAGGCTACTATCATAGCCAGCATGCTCCTTCATTGGTGACATACAGATGAGCCCCAAAAAGCAGTGAGGGCACTGGCCACAGCACTGCCACAACTCCACAACCTGCTTCTCCAGCAAGCTGCCACAACATGTTTCTTGTGCATGTGAACAGGCAGACATAAAAAGACAATAACAAAAATAAACTTCTTATAATCAGGGACTCCATGATCCACAGAGTGAAACCCCACCTAAATCACTATGGAACTAGTGAAGTTGTGGTTCAGTGTCTCCCAGGAGCCTCCTTAAAAAGATATAAAAACTGCAAAAAAAGAATTGTGCAGTAAATAAGGGATACAACACACGGCACAATACACTTCAGAACAAATGACGTGGATAATCACATGGTGGAGGAGGCCAAAAAGCACTATGAGGAACTAGCCAGCACGTTTTCTCCAATTTCATCCAAACTAGCCTTCTCAGATGTTTTGCCAGTGTGGAAAATGGGACAAGCACCGAGCAAGTCTGGGAGGTTGAAGTCAACATGTTCAACACATGGCTGCACAAATGGTGCCAAGAAAAGGGAAGCCACTATATAAGAGACTGGCACAACTTTTGGGAAAGAGGGTTGTTTAAATACAACAGCCTACACCGAAATAAGCAAGGTGTCTGAGTGCTTGAACAGAAATTCATTGTCTACACAGGACATTTAAACAAAATGAAGGGGAGAGAGTGATAGCTCACACCCCAACTGTCGGTGGGCTAGTCATCACTCCCCAAAACACTATAGACACACATGGACCACAGGAAGGAGAAGGGTGTCAACACACACCTTGACTGCCAGTGTATTAGTCATCCCTCCCCAAGAAATTGAAAACAGGCAAAATCTCTCGGCTGAAAACAGCAAATTAGAACAAAATAGGATGGTGGTGTGCCCACATACAAAAGGGGAGGCATGTTCCTGGAAGGCAATGGCTGCAAATGCTAGAAGCCTGGCAAATAAACTACCCAATCTTGTGACCATCCTAGAAGTGGAATGGCTGGACTGGGTGAATTTGACAGAAACCTGGTTCACGGAAAACCATGGTTGGGATACAGCTATACCAGGATACAACCTGTTCAGGAGGGACAGGAAGGGCAATAAAAAGGGGTGCAGGGTGAGTTACTATTTACATTCCAGAAGAAATCAAACCCACAGAGGTGCAGGGATCCCATGGGGAGACTGAGTCACTATAGCTAACAGCTGATGGAGGTAAAGGGACAACCATCACAACTGGCACCATCTAGGCCAGCATGGTGGTGCCGAAGGTTGAGGTGCTGGATGCCACACCTTGTGCCATGCAGGCAACCCATGTTCTGGAACAGGCATGGGACACCGGGGGTCTGCAGGGGAGGGGAAGCATTGAGCATCTGGAGGACTGCTTTCCTTCTCCGGGGAGGGGGACATGCAGCACTGGCACCTGGTTGCCCCCTGGCAGAGGCTGGGGAGCAAGGCACCATGCGAGAGCATGGGGGGAGCTGTGTGCAGACGCATTGAGGGGAGTGTGCATAGAAGTGTGCGGGTTCCTCCTTGGCTTGCCTCATTGCACGTACTTGGCTCCAGAGGGAGCAATCACAGAAAAATGCTGACTCCTCATGTATGAGCAGCTCCTGGTGCCTGTCCCCTCTGGCCATGACAGTTAAGCCTAAGGAGGCCCCACTTGGGGTGGGGGAGCTTCCCTGAGTATGAGGGGGCATGTCACTGGGAGACAGGTGAGCCCATTTGTGGGGCTAGGGGAGCCCGGCCCCAAAAAGAAAATAATTAAAAAAAAAAAAGTGCCATCTACAGGCCCCCAAATCAAGGGGGGAAAGAGGACAAAAACCTAATAGAGGAAATATGCAAGATGACTGATAGAGAAGAAGTGATTCTGGTGGGGGACTTCAACCTCCCAGATGTACAGTGGAATGCACAAATGGCATCAACATCTAGAAGCAGGGACTTCTTATTAGCCCTGCAGCTGCAGCACTAGATCAGCTGGTTAAAGCTCCTACTAGGGGAGATGCCCTCCTTGACCTAGTTCTCACAAACAGTGAGAAGATAAATGAAATCAATGTGGGTTGCAATATGGGACTTAGCGACCACCGTATGGTCAGCTTCCAGGTAAACATTAAGGAGGACATCTGTCAGTCAAAAATTAAAGAATGGATTTCAAGAAGGCTGACCTCCAAAAAATGAGAAGCAGCATAAAAAACAGCTTAATCGAAGCAGAGGATGAAGACGTCAAAGTCATGTGGGGAAGACTTAAGAGAGCAATCAAGACAGCCACAGACCAATGCTCCAGAAGGGTCAGGAAGGTGAAAAGAGAAAGAAATCCCTTATGGTTGTCCAGAGAAGTAGCAACCATAGTAAAAGAAAAAAAGAAGGCCTACAAGAAATGCCAGTAAACTAAGAACGTAAAAGACTGGGACTCTTACAAAGACAAAATGAGAGAAACAAGCAAAATGATAAGACAGGCAAAAGCACAGATGGAGGTAAAGATTGCAGAAGGAACAAAGAAAGGTGACAAAAACACTTTATTAGGTATATCAGAGAAAAAGAAAGGAGAAAGGAGGATTTGTGAGGATTGCTATGGGGAAAGGGGGATAGCAGATGAAGACCCAGAAAAAGTAGAAATCCTAAACAGGTGCTTCTGTGCAGTATATACAGAGAAGGATCCAGGAAATGGCTCAGCACTTGCAAAACACAGAACCCCAGGAACACGATTCAAAATTAGCCCCTTCACAGTGTCCCATGTACTGGAGGCACTAAACCAACTGAAGGTGGATAAGGGCATGGGGCTGAATGAAATTCATCCCAGAATCATAAAGGAACTGGGAAAGGAGCTGGCAGCACCACTAGCACAATTATTCCCCATATTCTTGGAGAGTGGAGTGGTACCAGAAGACTGGAAATGGGCAACACTAGTCCCACTCCACAAATCAGGCAGCAGGGAAGAATCAGTGAATTACCGACTGGTAAGACTCATCCATCATGGGAAATATGATGCCAGTCACTGCTAAAAAGAGGACTGTAACATTCCTCTAAGTCAGCAGTCAGGAGGACCCCACTCAGCACAGATTCACAGTGGGGAGGTTGTGCCAAACAAAACTGGTTGAGGTTTTTCACTGGGTTACCCAGGCGGTGGATGATGGTGAGGTGGTAGATGTGGTCTACCTGGACTTTAGCATGGCCTTCAACTTGATCCCATACAGAAAGCTGGTAAAGAAGTTAGATCACATAGGAGTTGGTCTGAAAGTGGCAAACTGGGTGCAAAATTGGATGCAGAGCAGAACCCAGAGGGTGCAGATAAATGAAGCATTTTCATCAGAGGGCAGGGTGAGCAGTGGAGTGCCCCAGGGATTGGTGCTGTGGCCTTTGCTCTTCAATGTTTTCATCGCAGACATCACTAAAGGACTAGAGGGAAAGGTGTGTCTATTCACAGATGACACCAAGATGTGCAACAGGGTGGACACCAATATAGGCAGAATGGAATCAGACCTAAAGAAACTTGAGGAGTGGTCTAGAGCATGGCTGTCGAGATTCAATGCCAAACAGTGCATGGTCATGCACAAGGAAAAAATAAATCCAAAGAAGGCATATTACTTGGGAAGGGAAAGGTTAGCCACCACCAGCCAGGAGCGTGATCTGAAAAACATGATCTCAGATTACTTGAAAGTGGGAAAGTTGTGTGAGAAGGTAGCTCTGAAAGCCAGTGGAATCCTGGGATACACAGGGAAGGGAATCACAATCAGGAGGAGAGAGATGTTCCTGCCACTGTATAGAGCACTGGTCAGGCCACACCTGGAGTACTGAGTCCAGTTTTGGAGGCCTCACCTCAAAAAGGACATCGACTGGATAGAGACAATCCAGAGGAAGGCAAGAAAATGATACGGGGGATGCACCGGATGACATATGATGAAAGACTGAGTGAACTGAACATGTACTCCTGGAACAGAGAAGGGAGAGGGGAGACATGATTGAAACATTCAAGTTCTTAAATGGAGTAAACAAGGTGCAGACACAGGAACTCTTTCACTTCAAGGAGTGTGAAAGAACTAGGGGGCATGATCTGAGGCTAAAAGGCGGAAGGTTCAAAACAAACATCAGGAAGTTCTTCTTCACAGAGAGGGTGGTGGACACATGGAATGGTCTGCCCCAGAGGTTGTGGGGGGCCACCACAATCAAAGGATTTAAAAATGCATGGAATAGACACAAGGGAGCCCTCACACTAAAGGTCCGCGAGGGATGGAGGAAAATTAATTTCTAAAACAGGGCAGACTAGATGGACCTTGTGGTCTCCTTCTGCCATCAACTTCAATGTTTTTATGTTTCTTCCCTAAAGAGAGTGCCTTATGATAAAACTTTTGGTATGTAATCAAGGGAGGAATGGTTGCATCACTATCTTGATTCTTTATGGGATCTGATTCATCACTGGGGACGTACCCAAATAAATCAGAAAAGAAAGTATTAAAGAGCTGCTGACACATTTAGAAGTATAACAAAACATATCTATGCACTGTCCAGCTTGTATTTCCCATTAGTTCTGTATTCCTCCTCTCCATTAGTTAGTAGTGAGGTAGTTTGCATGAAAACAGGATCACTGCTCCAGAAGAGTTTGTCTATTCCTGCTGCTTTCTCCCAGCCTGAAGTCATAGAGCACTGCTTGTGGTATCACAGTTAATTCCATGGCAATAGATTGTGATGTCACAACAGAGAATTATGACTTGAAGTAGGGAGTAAGTTATAGAGGCAGATTAACTCAAAATGAACTCTTAAGGCATAACAATCATATATTCATACACATTTCTTTAGTAATACATTATGGGAAGGAAAAATGTATAAATATAAATGGAATGAAAGCAGAATTGTACCTAAATATTATGTTTTGCAAAGTTTTCTTTGAGGCGTCAGTAGCTCTTTAAATTTATTAGCTATAGCTGGAGGCTCATTAGAACCCCAGCTAGAGTATTTAACACTTCAGGAGCATAATTACATGTTTTGCCAAGCAGTTCATTAATTAAGTCCTAGGTGGCTGCTACATTTCTCCCAGCAAACTGCCTTTGTTGTACAATATACAAACTTTGCTGAGCAATTCAAAACTTTCCTACGAACATACGAACATTTGCAAATTGCTAGCAGATTAGGCCCAAGGGTCTATCACATCTGCTTGAGCAGCAGCTACACAATACAATCACTGCTGCTCCCCACCTTCCCCCCTCCATCTTCTCCATACCCTGACAGACTTTCTGAGTGTTCCAACTTATCCCTTCACTCCTCACCTGAACTTTGCCTATGCATCTATCCCTTCCCCTCTTAAAACCTCCCACTGAATCCATTGAAATCAGCTCCTCTGGCAGCACATTCCAAGGTGCCATTGCCCATTCTGTAAAGTAATATTTCCTCAGATCCCTTCTATACCTCCCACTTGCCAATTTAAGGCTCTGTCCCCTAGTATTACCTTCCCCCTTCAGTCCAAATAGACTCTCAGTATCCACTCTGTTGTATCCCTTCAAGAATTTAAAGGTCTCAGTCATGTCCCCTCTGTCCCTTCTGTCCTCCAGGGAGTAAAAGTTCAGCTCTTTGAGTCTCTCATCATACAGTAGGTATTATCCCCCATTCCACAGATCATTTTAGATGCCCTCCTCTGAACCCTTTCTAAAAGCCTAATGTCCTTCTTTAAATACGGTTCCAGAACTGCACACAGTATTGCAGGTGCAGCCTCACTAATGATTTGTACAGTGGCATGATAACCTCTTCCCCTTCGTGAAGTGATCTCCCTGGCAATACACCTCAGCATTTTGTTTTCCTTCCCCGCCACCTTCCTACATTGCTTAGAGGGATTAATTTTCCCAGTAAACACTACTCCAAGATCCTTTTCCCCTTCTGAACCTGTTAAGCTAACCCATCAAAAGCAATAGTTGTATCCTGGATTCTTAGAACCCAAGTGTAATACACTGTACTTTCAAGCATTAAAACCCAACTGCCATAATTCCCACCACTCTTTAAGCCTCCTGAGATCCTCCTGTAGCATCATCCTCCCTTCTCACTATCCACCACCGCACCCAGTTTAGAGTCATCCACAAACAGTCTCATCTTCCTCCTTACCCTCTTTGCAGTATCTGAAATAAAGGCATTGAATAATAACGGTCCCAGTACTGATCCCTGTGGGACTCCGCTAATGGCCCTCCTAGGTGCCGATAACTCACCCCCTACCACTACCTGTTGCTATCTATCGCTCAATCAGTTTCCAGTCCACTGCACCATCCCATCCCCTACTCCTAGCTCCCTCAGCTTGCTCAGTAGTTTCCCATGTGGTACCAAGTCCAAAGCCTTACTGAAGTCCAAATAAAGGACATCAACTGACTGCCACAATCCAGGGAACTTGTTACCCAGTTGAAAAATTCCACCAGGTTCATTTGACAAGATCCCCCCTTTGCAAACCTATGTTGATGTACATCACAAAGTCCATTGGCCTCCAGGAACTCCACCAGCCTTTCCTTAATTATGGTCTCCAATAATTTCCCCACTATAGACATCAGGCTCACCAGCCTATAGTTTCTTGGCTCATCCCTTGGCTCATCCTTATGGATTGGTGCCATATTTGCCATTCCCCAGTCCAGGGTACCAGTCCTGATTGAATGGAGGAATTGAATACTGCATCTAGTGGTGCTGACAGAACATCTGCCAGTTCCTTAAGGACCCTAGGATGGATACCATCAGGGAATGGTGCTTTATCAGTCCTCAGAGACTTTAAACCCTACCAAACTGTCTTCTCCACTATCCCTCAAGTAATTTGAGCACTCCCCTCTTTGAACCCTTCCTTACTCCTCCCCTGAGGAAGCAGCTCAATCTTCTCCCTTGTAAAGACAGAGCTGAAGTATTCATTGAGCAACTCAGCCTGCTCTACTCCTTTCTCTGCCCACATGTCAGCCTTCTTTAATCTGGTGATATGCCCTCTAACCCTCCTTCTATTGTGCCATGCCTACCATGAAAAAAAAAATGAAATATCTTGGTACAATGCTTTGATGTTTTCCATCAGAAACATGTGGCAGCACTCTCCTAATACATCCACATTATAAATCTAGCATGTGCATTCAACAAGTAACCTCAGCAGAAGAGATTTTTAAAACTTGCAAGTGGTGGCCACCTTTGATGACATGAGTCATTAATTACAAAAGTACCTGCTGTACAAAAGCTATTTTATAAATGTCTGAGAAAACACAAAATACACCTAGAATGAATAAAAGGTGTCAGAAATACATTTTTGCTACACAAAACTATATTATGACATTTATTGCAGACTAACAATTGTTGCTTTTGAACCTTGCCTGTGCTGACTTTTCTCCTGAGCCACAACTGGAAATGAGCCACATCGCAGTGCACCCTTACCATTCTAAAATTATTTCTGTATTTAACATTTTTATGAACTTTTCAAATTAAAATATCACCTGGTAAATAACAAATAGCACATCAATATATTGCACTACAAAGATAACCTTGAACTACATAAAAAAGGAAAAAGAGAAAAATATGGACTCAGCAAAAGCACATTATACCACAATACATACTATATGGATAATAAAACATTAACATTAACAATATAAAAAAGAAAGAACAAAGTACTTTAAAAGGTAACAGTTCAATTAACTCTAAAACAAAATCAAAAGAAGAAAAAAAGGTATTTAACAGACCTAATAAATAAAGAACACTACTTGTTACATAAACATGAAACGTTAATTAGTGTAGTAATATTAATAAATTAATTTGCCAAAGGCACAGCTCATAATAATTTATAGCCTAAAGTTAAATAATTAATCCCAGTTAGCTGTCACTACTGGTAAATACAGTATCAAAAATGTGCCTGACATAAATGTGAAGACAGAATTTCTCCCATTTCAGATTGTAAAAATCCAATTTATCAAGGGCAATATAAGATCATTGCTCATTTAATGCTAACATATGAAGGACATTTTCCTATGCATCAATGCAAGATATAGTTGGAGATCTCCAATTTAGAAGAATTAGCCTTTTCACTTCAATTAAGGCTGATCTAACCCAGCCTTGATGATAAATAGGAAGTTTGTAATGGGATGGGAAAATACCCAGTAGTGCTGTTTTGGGGATGTGTGGAATCTCACAAGAGACTATTCTGGAACAGGTAGATGATATAGTAAACCAAAAATTACTTAATTTAGGGCATGACCATAAAATATGGGTTAAATTACCTTCCAAATTCAGGCAATGCCAACATAGGGCCCTATGCACTAAGCCTACATGCCACCAAAACTGGCAGTGTTGGCATAAATACACGTGAATGCCGCTCAGCGGGGATCCTGCAGACCCCAAGTGATATTCATGAATGGTGTGCAAGTTAGTTACATGCCAGATCTCCCAGCCATGTGGTCAGCAACACATCAGGGTGGGCAGGGTGTGTGCCGGGGGCATGCCTACACTATGTGCCATTAACAAAGATGTGTAGTGCTGAATGTGGGGGGTCATAGGAGGGCACAGGTTATGGCAGGGGAGACCACACTGTAACTGTTGTATGCACCAAGCCCTTCTCACACAGAACCCCTAATCAGCCCCAGCAGCTATACTTAAGCTCCCACACACACATCTCCCCTGTCCTTGTAGTAGTATCTGCAACCCCCCCCAAACACTGGTGCACCATCTCTGTAACAGCAGACACCCCCAGATGTATCACTGCTCCATCCCTGGGACAGCAGACACTCCTGGACACATCAGTGCCTCATCCCCAAAACAGCAGACACCCCTGGACACAGCAGTGCCCCATCCCTGTAACAATAGACAACCTCAGACACATCAGTGCCCCATCCCCATAAAAGTAGACACCCCCTACACACATCTCTGCCTCCACCCAGAACTGGCAACAGTAGCCTCACCCCAGTAGAGCCCCATCCCAGGTGCACTATCCAGGAATGCCTTCCCCTCCCCAACCATAGCCCTGTCCTTGCGTCCACATAACAGTGCTGCCCTACAATGCACCCCGACCCATGATCTCTTTAAGTGGCATTGGTGGTTAGTAACCCCCCCATCCCAGTGGCACCAACAACACCACCCCCAAAGTTGTCAGTCAGTGCCACCATGTTGGGCTGCCAGCAACACATCCCTTCACACATCTTCTCAGCCTCTGGCCATCCAAGTGATGCTGGGAGCAAGCTGTTGTATATAGGCAGAGCACATCTGACATCACTTGGACAACTAGCGGCCAAGGAGGTGCTGCTGGCTGTCCCTTGTGACACTGACTGACAGGAACAGGGGATGGCGGGTGGTGTTGTTGGTGCCACTCAGGTGGGGGGGCACTAACCACTAATGCCGCTTCAAGAGATCATGGGTCGGGGGCTGAGCACTGCAGGGCAGCACTGTTATATGGACGCCGGGACAGGGCTATGGTTGGGGGCATCCCTGGATAGTGGAATGGGGCTGGGGCTTTTCCTGTGGGCTATTGATGCTGGTACCAGGCAGGGGCAGGGATGTGTGTAGGGGGAGGTCTGCTTTTATAGGAAAGCAGCACTGATGTGTCTGGGGGTGTCTGCTGTTATGGGGATGGGGCACTGCTGAGTCCAGGGGTGTCTGCTGTCATGGTGATGGGGCACTGATGTGTCTGGGGGTATCTGCTGTCATGGGGATGGGCCACTGATGTGTCCAGGGGTGTATGCTGTTATGTGAATGAGGCACCAGTGTGTTCAGGGTGGGTTGCATGTACAAGTATGGGGATGGGACATACATGTGGGTGGGCTGGCATACAGGCCTGGGGGGGTCCTGCTGGTGGCAGTTCAGCTGTGCAGTGGGAGGCCACGTTGCCACAGTGGCTTGGACAGGGAGTCATCTAGACAACGGGGCCTAGTTGTGTGTGTCCAGGTGCCTGCATTAGCTATTCATGCACCTGGAACCATGCCTTCATGTGCAGGTGATCCAGTATGGGACCCAGGATGGGCATCCAGTTGGGTGTTCAGCTGGGTCTGCTATTCTGCCCCCTGCTGCCCTGCACAGTCCTGCCTGCTGGGGGGGGGGATGTGGACAGGTGGCCAGCGTTTGTGCATACAGGCAGGTTTGCACCTGTCTGTGGGTGCATAGCTATGTGGGTGGGGTATGCACCTTTGGCACATACTTTCCACCCCTTAGTGCATAGGCACTAACATGAGTTGGATAATAGATTTTTTATCATATAGGACCTTGGTGGTATGATACCATCTGCTTAAAATCTTGTTCTGAAGAATTCTACTTTTCATATCTTGAATGGTGTATACACACTTCTGTATGCTATGAACCATTCTTGAGGAGTTATGGATACTTTAAGTTCCTGTTCCCATACCTTACAAAGAGCTTCAGAGCCATCTGATTGTGAGGCTGTTAAGTTATTGTAAATCAACCTAGTCAGTCCCTTTTTCTTTGAGGACCATAAATTCAGAAGTTGCCTACTAAGGAAATCTATTAGACACATATTAGAATCTAAAAAATAACATAGTGCACCCCATATTTTCAGATAGCACCAAAACTCAAGTCTAGAGAGGGAGTATTCCTGTTTCAATTGTGCAAAAGATTTAAAAATTCCAGTAACTGGGTCAATTAAATGTTTAACGAACCATAAGTTCTTTTTAATCCAAGGACACCACACTAGAGAGGAGCCATCTGCTGTAATATAATTATTACCATTTATTTATTTTTTTATTTTATTTATCGAGTCTTGGATTACAACACCTTTGAGCGATACAACTCATTTACAAAGGTTCCACGTCAGTAGTACAAAAACAAAACAAGTTAAACAATAGATAAGTAAATAGCAGATATCAAGAATATACTTTAAAAAATTAATACATCAAAAACAATCAAAATAGCACGGAATGTTGCTCAATATAACAGTAGAGTGGGCTAGAAGAGAGGGCAGCTTGGGAGACCTTGTCAAAATCTAGGAGAGAAAGTAATGGGGTGTAAGGTGGGGATGGGAGAAATAAGAGGAAGAAGGAGATGAGTTGCATAGTAGGTGGAGAGAGAAGGAGAAGAGTTGCAATGGAGGTAATGGGGATAGAGAGATGAGAGGATGGGGAGGTGGAAGGAGGGAAATGAGGTGAGTGCAGAGAGAAGGGGGGAGTGCTGGTGAAGTGAGGGGGAGGAAGACAAATTAATAATATAAGGAGAAGAGGTGATGTGTAGTCAGGAGAGGGGGCAGCCTAGCAGGCCTTGTCGAAAACCCAAGAGAGAGAGAGAGTAATATGGGTGGGAGAGAGGTAAGAGAGAGAAACGTAGGGAGAAGGAGGGGAAGAAGTTGAAAAAGAGGTGGCATGAGACAAGAGAATGTGTGGAGGGTGGAAGAGGGAAGGTGAGGAGGAGTAAGGGAAGAACTTGAAGATGCGTGAGCAGAGAAACAGGGTTGAGGGGTGGAGGGGAAAAGGCTCGAGGTTAGGATCGAAATGAAGTGCCAAGAGTTACAAGTGCTGAGAGGCATAAGTACAATGATAAAATAAGCAGAAGGCTGCTGAGGGCAGCAGTCACATATACTGTTTGCTAATAGATGTTGTCAGAGTTTGCGTTGAAAGGGCCGAGTTTTGACTCAGCAGAGATGTCCCTACCCAGGAAGTTGAGCCAGAGAGGGGCTCTGTAAGCAAAAATCCTCTGGCCTAAGGAGGAGCAGCATCTGGGAACAGTAAAGACCTGAGTTGCCAAGCTGCGAGTATGTTGGGTACTGTGACAAGGGCTAAGGAGCTGTTGGATCTCATGGGGTAACAAACCAGGGTGTGCCTTCTTGGCAAGTAAGCAGGTTTGATATTGGATCTGGCTGAATAATTGAAGCCACCCAGTCTGAGCATATAGGTCACATGTGTGTGAGATGGTCAGCCCCAGCAAGAAGTCTGCATACTTTGTTAAAAGCAAACAGTGATCCTGTGAAGGGATGTAGCGGAGGCAGAGCCATAAACAACCAGCCCATAATCGATGATGGTAATGACAGAGCTGAAAATTGCTATTCTTAGTACCTCTGGAGTCAGGACATGCTTGTGTCTATGGAGTAGGCCAATCCTTATGTTGACAACATGAGTTACATTATCAATATGTTGCGAGTAGGTGAGTGAGCTATCAATAGTGACCCCTAGATATTTGAAGGAGTGGATCTGTTCAAGTGGGGTGCCAATGCAGTTTGTGATGAACAAGGGTTTGGGCTTGTGTTTCTTACGGGCATTGTTGAAAAGCATCACTTTGGTCTTTTTATAGTTTAGCACCAGTGTTTGAGTGCTGAACCACTTTTTCACTTCTGAGAAACTGTGTTGAAGGTTATCCTGGAGGCTTTTAGGGTCAGGGTTACTAGAGTACATCATGGCATCATTCGTATAAAGCAGAATCTGTTCATGACAGGCTCTTGGGAGATTATTCAAGTAGATACTGAAGAGAAGGGGCCCTAGTATAGATCCCTGAGGCACTCCAGAATGGACTGGCTTCCTTTCTGAGTGGACATTGGTTATCTTGACCTGTTGAGAACGGTCTTCTAAGTAACTTTTGAACCAGCTGACAGCATCATTCGACACCCCTGTGAGCAATAATTGCCCGAATAGCAGTGAGTGGTTCACAGTATCAAAGGCCTTCATCAGGTTGATAAAGGCAGCCCCTACCAAATGGCCTTGGTCGAGTGTGTTATGTATGAAACCAGTAAATTCTAACAGTGCAGTGGTAGTACTATGACCTTTACGAAAGCTATGCTGCTGGGGACATTGGATATTATATTTGTCCAGGTATTCCACAAGCTGATCTGCAATTATATGCTCTAGTGCTTTCGACAGAGGAGGTAGAATGGAGATTGACCTGTAGTTTGTGTGCTGTTCCCTATCTCCATCCTTGTGCACCGGGGTTACTAAGGCCTGTTTCCATTTTGGGGGGAATTTTCCAAGCCTTAGAGAAATGTTCAGAATCTTGGTAAGAGGTCTAAGAGTTTCCTCGTAGGTGAGGGCAAGAAACTTGAGATCTAGATTGTCCCCACTGAATCTTGCTTTACCGAGTACTTTGCATATGTACTTTATAGCTTCATGCTTAGTAACCTCTTTGAAGTAAAAAGGGGGGGAAGCCTGCTGCTGAGCATCACAGACTGGGGGGGGGGTGGCAGAGGCAGAGACCATGAAAAAATCACGGGAGAAGACACTGCTGAGGTCTGTAAAGGCATTGTTAAAAACATTGGCTATGGCCATTGGGTCAAGAGTCAGGCTTCCATCAATGTTAAGCATGGTGGGTGCTCTCTTGAGGTCTTTGCCAGTGACTTCCTTCAAGTTGCTCCAGAAATGTTTACTGTCACCCCATGAGTTGGAAAGTGCCTCCCTAAAGTATTGATTTTTTGCAAAACAGATAGCTCTGGTACAAACATTTCTGGATTTTTTATAAGCCTGAATATCTGCTTGCTTGCTTGTGGCTTTGGCCTGGTGCCAGAGGTGATCCCTAGTCTTTATAAGTCTCAATAGTTCAGGTGTTATCCAAGGGTTGCACACCCTCTTAACTTTCTGCTTTTTTAGGGGGCATGGATATCACATGCAGCATTAAAGCGGTCAATGGAGAAATCAAGTGCCTCATCAATGTCATTGGTAGAGTCCAGTGATGACCAATCCTAGCTTCGAAGGTGTTGATCTGAGTGGTTCTAGGTGTCCTGGAGTTAGGACCCCACTCAGAATAACCTTAGGTGGAGATTTGCTGAACTTGTTTGACCAACTACAAAGTATAGGGGAGTGGACGCTTAGGGTGTCAGGGAGCACAGAGACATTTGTGATTCATTCTGGGAGACTAGACAGAACCCAATCCAGTGAGGTACTTGATCCAGTTCTATATTTAATTCTGGTTGGTGTGTTAACTTGCTGGGTAAGGTGCAAGGTGGAGATAGCATCCTTAATGTGTCCAATGTCAGATGAGAGGCAGTTTACATTGAAATCTCCCTGTATTTTGGTTTCAGTGTTCCAAGGCACACTCCAAATATATTCCATGAAGTTATGAATACCAGAGGCAGATTCTTTGGGTGGTATGTAAACAGATAGCACAGTTAATGTTTTCTTTTGGGCCCCTAAGAGTACCTTGATGGCCAGGGCCTGAGAGGAGTTTCCTATGCAGGACAATTCAAGGGCATGACCCATTAGAGTTTCTTTTAAGTAAATAACAGCCACCACCTCTTTTAGTGAGCCTATCCTGCCTAAAAATAGAGTAGCCAGGTATGGTGATAGCAGAATCAGGAATTTTGGGTGCCAACCGAGTTTCTACAACAGAATGAATGTCAGGGTTGTGTTGTGTAATCCATACCTTGAGGAGGTCTAACTTACATGGAAGACTACATATATTGATAGATGCGAGGGAGAGCATACAGGACATTTTTGTGCTGCAACGGTCCATTGTCTTAGTGGGCCAGGGTTAGGGTGCACATTTCCAGACAGGAGCAGAAGCAGTAGAATTAGTTTCAGTAGGTATGCCTTTAGTTGTTTAAAGTACTGTTTCTGTTGTCTTCTACAGGAGGAGGTACCGTTAATTTGTTGGTTGTTGCTGTGAAGTTAGAGAAAGTAAGCAGATATGAGAGATGATGTTGGAAGCTAGGTGTTAATCTACCAGGGGGGAAGCAGTGGTGTACATAGACCAGTTACTGAAACCATTTTTCCATTAATAGTTTGAAGCTGATGTGCCAGTGGCATAGTGCACATACCCTGAGAATATGGGATGGCCTTGGGGCTGTTGCAGTACCTCAAGCAGGCCAGTTTGGTGCACCACAATTAACAGTATAGGTAGGTGGAGGTATAGGAGTAAGGTAGACACCCTCATAGGGTTTATCTGAGCCAGATATTTCAGGCCTGGAGAGCTGGAGCTGATCCCCAGTGTCCTTCTTGAGTTCCAGAGCTCTCACAGTTAGAAGCAGAAATTGAGTGGACAGGAAAGGACCTACCTAATACAGTACTTCTAGTCAAAATTAGGGAGGGAGGGTGAAGCAACAGAGCATTTAATAGAGAGTGGGGGTAGGAGTGGGTGGGGTGCCAAAAATATCCAAAGACAAGCAGCAGCTCTTAAGAAGCTAGCACAGATTACAGTGATTAAATGCAAGACAAGTAGCAACTCCTAGGGAGCTGATTCAAATTTAAGGGGCTTAAATTACACTGTCAAGGTGTGAGTGTGCCAGAAAGGCAACTAGTTCAGAAGGGAGCTCATCCCATACCTTCACTGCAGCAGGCTGGTTCCACTGGGGGATTCAGTGGCAATCAGAGCGAGGGGGGTGGGGAGGACTAAAGCCATAAACTAGCCCCCAGACCCTGTAAAAGACTGTGACAAAAGAAAATTAACCTCTGAAGTTAAGTAAGAGGGTATCAGTGGCTGAAGGGGGAGGGGGGAGGAAAGGTTTTCAGCAGTCATAGCTGGGAGGGGGCCAGAGAACCAAGAAATTACAGAGGGAGAGCACTAACAAAAATAAAAATAAATAAATACAGGGAGACAGTAGGGGAAAAAAGTAGGTGATGAAGAGTAATGAAGCTGGAAAAAGTACAGAAATAACTACCAGACAGCTTAATAAAAAATAGCAGTGTAGAAATAACTAGCAAAGCAACTTAATAAGCAATAGCAATGCAGAAATAACTACCAAACAGCTTAATAAAACACAGCAGTGCAGAAATAACTAATAGAGCAACTTAATAAAAAAAATATAACAGCATCAGTTCTGAAGAGGGGACTGTTGTGCTTTGCCCCAAACAGTGGGTAACACTAAAAACCGAAGCTTTTTTAGCACCACTAATAGTTTTAAAATAAACCTGAGCAGAAGTGAGACAATTAAAAAGAAAGTTTGCTGGATGAAGGCTTTTAGCAAAATCCTTCTCTAATTCCACCAACGGAGGAAGGTCAACCCTGTCACAGACAAGCCATTGTAAGGCCGGTTTAGTTAGAAAAGCCCAGTAGTATCATTCAGCTCAGGGCAGACTCCAACCTTCATTTTTCCATTGATTTTGTAACGTTCGTTTACTAATGCCATCCCGTTCCAGCCCCCGAGGATATCAGCAGACAATAACGGAGTCCAGGTGGTAAGCTATGGTGAAGCACGGCTTCTGCAGATCACCTAACGATGCCCTCCCCTCCTGACACCATCTGCTAGTCGGCATGGTGCCCAACCCACCCCAGAAGTGGAGAGTTGCTAATCAGCGACTTAATCTAGCCCCTCATTCCCTCCCCTCCAGCCAACCCCCAATGTCCCAGGCTTATTCCCGAACCTGGGTCCTCCATTGTTCACACTTGCTAAACACTGTAACCTGTTAATGTAATATGTTCATTGCTATATGATACCTGTACATGCTAAACCTACATCTGTTACTACTTGTGTATCCTACTTGTCCTGTAATTCCCGGGTCGCCCCTGAAAAAGGGACCTCCAGGGCCCAGTGGGCCTACCCGGTCAGCAAAATTCAATAAATAAATAAATAAATGTGTGTTTTTTTTTTAGAATCCCATATGAATTTAGGGATAACCTTTTCAAATTGTAAAAAATAAAGATTTTTTGATTGTGAAGGGTAAATATGACAAAGTATAGGCTCATTTTGGTATAACTATCATTTTAACTGCAGAAATCTTGCCACCTAAAGAGAGATGTAGTTTAGACCACGAAATACACTCTTGTTTGATATCCTCTATAAGAGGTTTTATATTCAGGCAAGGAAAATTGTTTAACTTAATGATAATGACAACAGCTAAATAAGTAGTGTTAGCATTGTTACAATTTAATCTTGCATTTATGAAAGGAGTTTTGTCACAATAGGAACTCAAAGGCAGGACCTTGGTTTTGGATTTATTAATCCTTAGACCAGAACAGTTTGTAAAATAAATTATAATGTTAAAAAGATGAGGACAACAAGTTTTGGGGCCTGATATGATTACCAGAAGATCATCTGCATAAGACAAAGTTTTATCTTGTGTATTTCCTATCTTTTGACAACGAACCTGCAATTCAGCCCCAATTGTTTGTAACAGTGCTCAATTGCAAGCAAAAAAAAGAAGACAAGACAAGGAGCGGCCTTGTTTTTTTTTCTTGATATTATCTTCTTATGCCCACTACTGGCTAGGGCTTGGAGATGGTGTACTGCTTGTCTGGGGCTTCTTCTCTACCAATCAGGGATCACACTGCATGGCAGTGGAGCACAATTTTTGTGATTGTGTAAGTAGCTACGTTGTCCCATTCCAGCCCCTGGGGATACCAGCAGACAGTAACAGAGTCCATGTGGTAGGCCGTGGTGAGGCACGGCTACTGCAAATCACCTAATGATGCCCTCCCCTCCTGACATCATCTGCTAGTTGGCATGGTGCCCAACCCACCCCAGGAGTGGAGAGTTTCCAATCAGCAACTCAATCTAGCCCCTCACTCCCTCCCCTCCAGCCAACTCCCAATGTCCCAGGCTCATTCCTGAACCGGATCACCAGTGTAGCATGAGGTGTGGCATCGAGCACCTCAACCTTCAGTGCCATGGGGCCAGTGGGGCAGCCTTGATGTGTACCCCTCTCTAGATTAAAGGGGGAAGAAATTACTTGATTGGTCATAACTTAGGCTTGAGGTTTAGTATATGAAACCTTTATCCAAGAGAGGAAAGAGAGGCCAAAATTGAAGGCTTTCTAAATATTTAAAAAATAGGACCATTCAACTGTATGAAAAGCTTTCTCAAAGTCGATTGAAACAGCTGCTAAGTTACTTTTAAACATGTGTGAATACTGTATTACATCAATAAGAGTTCTAATATTATTGGCCCCTAGATGGCCTGAAACAAAACTGTCTGTGATTTATGTAGTAAGTGAGGAAGAAATTGTAATGTAGGGCTAGGATTTTAGCTAAAATCTTACCATCCATATTAATTAAAGAGACTGGATGATAATTTGCACATTGTGACCTATCCTTATCCTTCCTAGGTAGTAGAATAATTGAAGCTTCTCTAAGTGTGGATGGAAATGATGCATTGTCTAAAGATTAATTAAACATGTCACAGAGCTGTGGTGTTATGAGAGGTAAACTGGACAAATACATTTTTTGAGGGAATCCATCTTTCCTTGGTGCTTCCCTTTGTTTAATTTGTTAAGGGCTGTGTGAATTTCAGTAGCTGTAATCAGGGCTTCCAAAACTTTAACTTGCTCAGGGGTTAATTGGGGTAATTTTACATTGTGCAAAGAATCTTTCAAGTCCTTGTCCTTAAATGTCACAATTGAAGAGTACAGTCTCTTATAATACTCCTGCATAATATCATCAATAGTTTTTGTTTTAGGATATAGTTTACCATTAGTACCTTGGAGTGTGGATATGTAAGAATCATCTTTATGTTTCCTTGATCTATGTGCAAGCAATTTGCCACATGTATTTCCCGATTCCCAGTAAAGATGTTTTGTTTTGACCATAAGTCATTCAGCCTTTTCATACAGTAGTTTGTTCAACTCATATTTCTTCCCTCTAATCTTTGCTTAAATAGCCTATGTCCTATATTTCCATATTTTATATTCTTTTTCCAAGTTTTATACCTCATTTTTCAACTGAATTCTAGGTTTTTCTCTTTCATTTCTTTGTGCAGCTACATATCCTATTATTTGTCCCATAAGGAAGGCTTTGAAGCTTCCCATACTGTACATACAAAAACATCAGGTGTAACATTGGGGGCAAAGAATTGTTTTGTTTCAAGCTTAACCCAGTCTTGAAATTTAGCATTAAAAGCCAGTGATGGGAGATTTTTGAAATGTGCCAACAACTGTAAAAAAGCATGAGATGGGTGTGTGATCAGAAACAGCCATAACCCAATATGATTGCCCTCAGTTCCTGGAAGGGCATGAATGTTAGCAAGAAAACAATCTATATGACTATATGAATCATGCCTAGGCAAATCAAAGGTAAAGTACCTTTTGGCTGGATTTTCATCCATCCAAACATTATTCAAAGGTCATTCTTGCATTAAAAACTGTAACCCTCATCTAGTCCTAATATGAGGTTCTTTGTGAAAACTGCTTCTGTTTAAAAAGTCATCAAGCAAGAAATTAAAATCTCCCCCAAGTAATATAGGAAGCTCTCACTCAGTTTTATCATGCATAAATTAATTAATGTTGTGTAACAAACCTACATCATCATAGTTGTGAGCATAGATGTTACCAATCCATAAAATAGAGGAATTAATGTCCACCTGCACAAAGACCCAACTACCATCTGTATGCAATATTTTACAGTAATGCTT
The DNA here is from genome assembly GCA_016271365.2 of Neoceratodus forsteri. Lineage (NCBI taxonomy): Eukaryota > Metazoa > Chordata > Ceratodontiformes > Ceratodontidae > Neoceratodus > Neoceratodus forsteri. The sequence goes on along the minus strand of CM028130.1, from coordinate 352,924,208 downwards.
CTATGAAATAAGATTATTACTCCCCTTTTCATTACAGATGCTGGACTGTGGACTAACTTTCCTACCCAGGATTTTGCTAACCATTGTGTGTTTTCTGCTATGAAATGGGTCCCCTGCAATAATGCAATATCAGAGTGCAGGATTTTCAAATAAGAAAGTACCTGCTTTCTCTTGACAGGGTGATTTAACCCCTTCACATTTCAGGAGACCATTTTAAAGCATCAGCCTCGGGTGGTATAATTAGCCATTAAAAGTCTTATTACTAGTTAAATGCCAGATTGAATTGAACACCAGAAAATAAGTTAAGCAGGTAGAAAAGGACCCCATAGCAACACTTTTCTCATCAAAGGTGCATAAAAAATAAACCCAGATATTTATTGGAGAAATAGACTGTTCCACAAAGACATTTAGAGAATAAGATAAATATCATTGTTAACTATGCAGACCATTTAAGACAAAAAGGTATCAAAAAGCTATAAATACTAGTGTAAAGCATAAGAGAAACTGAAAGTAAAAAAAAAAAAAACAGGCAATAACACTGAGCTGCAGCATTGAGAATAAGAGCTCCAGCAAGAGTATAAACGTGTAAATGAGGTCAATAACATATCCTGGTAATTTAAAAATGAAATAGAATATGTCCCCCACCAAAGCACTGGAGTACAGGGTGTGTAACCTCTAGGCAAAGTAATCAGACTCTGCCAGCATAGCCACCACCTGCCTGAATGGGACAACATTATTGAAAAATAAGAAAAAGTAACTACAAGACAAAAAATATCGAGTAACCAGTTTTGATGATACATAAGTAAACTGTAGCCCAGTGGCTCCAATAAAATTTAAATTATCATGTTTTAGAATGAAGACCTAATTAAGGTAGATGTTTTTGTTAAAAAAATGTAGTATAAGGGGTAAGGATCAGGACAACTGCTAAAGGGTGCACACAACAGGATAACATGGGAACTGTCACTTGTAATGTTATGCCATTCTGGGAAAGGAGGCAGATAATGTAGAATGGGGAGAGGGAGGAAAGAGATAAAAGGGGAGATGGTCCTCTTATTGGTTCATTACTTGTGTTAGGTGGGAGTGGACAGACATAGTTAGTACTTAGTAAATAAGAAATTACATAGTGGTGGCAGCAAAAACAATGCTTTTAGCAGACAAAGATCATAGGCTAGATTTTCAAAAATGGGCACAGGGCTTGTGTCCAGCCCTGCACCACCACACTTGGGTTCTGGATGTGCACAAAACTCTTCACTGTAACTACATCCTATTTTATAAACTTCAGTGCAGTTGCAACAGTTTTTATGAGTTATGGCAGCTTGCACCAAATATCTGGCACAACCTCCATAACACTGGCCCCCAGGATTGCACATGGTAGACCAAAGAAAGTTGGTCTACCTTTTGGCAATTGCCACTCAGGATAGAAAATCCCATTAGATCAGTGCATGGGGGCTTGTGGTGAGCTAACAGTTTTGAAACTCCAGCTCCATCTGTTCATTGAAAAACTATCAGGTGTCCAGATCCTTTATATTGCCTACTGCCACTTCCGTCCAAGTCTTAATTGCCTATGCAGGATTGAGGAGGTTTTGATCAGGAAGCTGTAAGTCAGGCGCAGTTTACAATTGTTCTGTTCTGACAGTAGATAAATCTTCAGTCATCAATGATTTAAGAAAATACAAAATCACACATGCCCCCACAATGCAGAGCATCATGGGCTGCATATGCAAATCACCAGAGAATGTTATGCTGGTCCAACTTTAAGCAGAATTGCATGGTGCCAAAAAGCCTCTCACACAGTTTGCAAAGGGTGCTAACAGAAGACATAGACACGTGTTTCGTCCTACCAGGGCTCATCAGTATGCCTCGTCTGTTTGACACCCCAGTGGAATGGCCCAGCTACCCCTAAGGCAGTGTGCCTGGGATATATTGTGGTGAACCCATTAAAATAAAAAACTATTTAAAAGACAAAGAACCTCTGTGCGTAAACACTGAGGCAAGGGTTACCCCAAAGGGCATTTGGCTGGGAAGCCAAGTTTCAAGAAAATACAAAATCACACATGCCCCCACAATGCAGAGCATCATGGGCTGCATATGCAAATCACCACAGAATGTTATGCTGGTCCAACTTTAAGCAGAATTGCATGGTGCCGAAAGGCCTCTCACACAGTTTGCAAAGGGTGCTAACAGAAGACATAGACACATGTTTCATCCTACCAGGACTCATCAGTATGCCTCGCCTGTTTGACACCCCAGTGGAATGGCCAGCTACCCCTAAGGCAGTGTGCCTGGGATATATTGTGGTGAACCCATTAAAATAAAAAACTATTTAAAAGACAAAGAACCTCTGTGCGTAAACACTGAGGCAAGGGTTACCCCAAAGGGCATTTGGCTGGGAAGCCAAGTTTCAAGAAAATACAAAATCACACATGCCCCCACAATGCAGAGCATCATGGGCTGCATATGCAAATCACCACAGAATGTTATGCTGGTCCAACTTTAAGCAGAATTGCATGGTGCCAAAAGGCCTCTCACACAGTTTGCAAAGGGTGCTAACAGAAGACATAGACACGTGTTTCGTCCTACCAGGACTCATCAGTATCAATGATTTAGATGTTTGATTGGAGTCTGGGCTGTGCCTACTCCTACTTTTAGTATATCCAGCTAGCCAGTGTTTCAGTTGTGCCCTGGACCATTCCTATTCTCTTCCTCTGTGCCTGCCTGTGCCATTCCATTTCTGCAGGGGAACTGTTTGCCAGCTATCATCCCATGAATATATTGATGTTTTCATGGAGCCTTGCAAGTCCATTTGAGTAATGGAGGGGGACGTGGTATCTTTACTGCCATAGAAAAATTCTAAATTCTGGATATGCTGTTTTTATATTTTTGTCAGCCAGTAGACTCAATCTTTGTTTCTGGGAACCCTTGCTTAATAAGCTGCAGGTCTTCTTCAGGAGTATGAAAACTATGCATACCCCCCTTTCAGTTCAAGCTTGAGAATAGTAGAGAAAAGCAATCTATATTTAATATTTACCTTTCTGAGGCAGTGATGTATTGGGTGTACTCCTCTTTTTGTGCCACCATGTCTGTAGAGTAATCCTGATAAATAGAAATTGTGTGGCCTTTCCATTGCAAGATACAACATTCCCTGGTACACTGAAGATTAGCTTATTTTGTGGTAAACTGCAAAAAGTAGGCAATGATGGTCCTAGGGTGATTTCCATTGATTTTAAGCAGACCATTGAGATGATGTGCCCTTTCAATTTGAAGTGGTTTGGGAGGGGTCGTATATGCTGGCGTGACAAAAAAAATCATGACCAGCATTACAGCGATGGGCTCCATGTTGAACTCAAGTTGCAGTCAGCATGGAGCTGTCACAGTTCAGGAGTGTTTTTTTTTACATCGAGGGGCTTCACACCCCAAACCCCCCATGTGGGGGTTCCCCCCACACACACCCTGAACTAAAGTATTCTAACTCCAGGTCAGAGTTAGTTCGGGGAGGGGATGCATGTCGGGGAAAGTAGTTGCCCCCTTCCAACACCACTTCTATGGTGACATGGAACTGCAGTCGATATTTATTTATTTATTTAGTTTTTGTTGACCGGGTAAGTGCACTAGACAAATCCTGCCTATTTTCAGGCATGACCCGGGGGAGCGGGATACAGACGAATGCCAGCTGACCTTGAACCAGATTAAGCTGTTAGTGGTATTTTTTAGTGAATGAGGGAAATTTGGCCAGAACACCGGGGAAATTCCCCTACTCTTTTCGATAAGTGCCATGGGATCTTTAACCACCACCTGAACTACCACCAATCCAGGCAGATGGGATCTCAGTTTAATGTCTCATCTGAAAGACAGCACCTCAGAAGTGCAGCACCCCCTCTCATGCTGCACTACAGTGTCAGTACTGGGATATTAACCCAAGTGCCAGTTGTGGGAACTGAACCCACAGCCCTCTGCTCTCCCGGCCTCAGAGGCGAGTGTGCTACCTACTGAGCCACTGACAAATTGACATATTGACATATTGACGTATGTCACCATAGAAATGTCGCTGTAAGGGTGGCATACCATTTGGGAGTACTAGAGGCAAATAAGTCCTGGAAGAAGCCTTCTAGAAGGTGTATCATGTTAGGTTCCTCCATACACTCCAGGACAGCCACTAAATGTAAATTATTTCTCCTTTCTCTACACTCCAACATTTCATATATTTTTCCATAGTATTTCTATCTGCCTGACATGCAAGTCAATTGTTTCAGAGATTCTGTGTTGTGACATTTCTAAATTGTCATAGGTGTGTTCCACTAAATCTAGGTGAGCGCCAATAATACGAATGTCTTCATTAACATTAGAAATTGAGAGTGTGACAGCTGCCATATCAGCACTTAGGTTCTTGAGAAGATTAGTTATATAAGCCAAGTCACTGTCATTGTCTGATTTTTTAATGTCTTTCAGTGTAACAGAACCTGTGTTTGAGGCTGGACATCTTGCCGTCATGATTAGAGGAAAACTGTAGCTTGCTGATGAATAAACCATTTAAATTCTTGTCAAAAGATGGATGTTTTTCATTCAGTGTTTGCCACCTCAACAACTAAACTTACCCCAATAAAAATAAACAATTCATTACATAAGAACAGAATCTAATGAATTAAAAGTCATGATAATATGCAGATTTCATATAGATTTCATCTTAAAGATTGGAGCCCTCAGTCAGAACAGCATGGTCAAGCATCCATCACTCTTGGTGCAGCAGATGCGCCCCCATCCTAAAATTCTAAAAGATGTTTGATGATACCATAACTAACTCTTAAACAAATAGAAATACTGTATGTTTTCTCTCTATTAGATGTCCCACCAGGCTCTTAATGCCCATCTGATGACTTATTTATTTTTTGTCTACTACATTAACCATTGCAATAATTCAAATCCCAGCTATAAATGCAGTGATGGATGGCATGGCCATCCTGTTTCCTCTTCTGACTGTGGTGGTTCTTTAGATCTTGATTCGGTATCACTGTCTCTGGTCTAGGTTCTGGTTGTTTTTGATTAATGATAGCTGCTTTGACCCATGCTGTTACTTTTCCAAGATTAGTGTTCACGATGGGAATATTATTGCATGCTTGCCATGGCTAAATCTAGTATGGACCTTTATGCCTTTTTATTCCTGGCCCTCTCAGGCTTCAGCTGGGAGTAATGTGATGGTACTTAACATGTCTGTAGAACTGATCCACTTCCATTGGCCTTGATGCACTCTTGAATTTGATTAGGGTAATCGTGTGCTGGTGACTTGATAGTAGCTTTAGCCCAAGGTGGTTGTGGATGACCATGATTTATGCCAGTGGCACTCACCATGTTGTTGTGAGAGGTCAGATTCCAAAGGTGATTCCTCTTTTAAGGACATGTCAAGTAGCATATATTTTGGGTTCTTTATCTATGTGTTTGACTTCCATTTTGTGCCTTTTTCAATCTGTTTCTGTATTCTCCTCTGTCTCTTTTGCTCTCTCTGTCTCTCTCTCTCTCTCTGTAATTTTTTTTAATTCAGTACACTTTGTGTTTGTATCCCCTCTAAATTTTCCCTCAGCATCCTACCAAGCAGATCAGCATTCTGCAATTGTCTCATTTTTGAATGCAGATAGAGTCCAAGTGAAACATGCCAGCACATCATGTCTAAGAACAAGTCGGGGGCCAAAAGAAAAGACCTAGGACAGCATGTGATTCAGAGGTCATATTACGAGTACACCACTGATCCACACTCATGTTTTTCACATGTTCCTCTTTCTTAGAAGTGCAGCTTCACAGCCTCAACAACTCCTGTATAGCACATCCTGTATCCCTGTGTTCTCTACCCATAATCTAAGTACTGTAGCATACCTGCACAAGTCAAACACTTTCTATACATGATCCTTTTCTCACTCTAAGAGATTGTTTCACAAATAACATTGTACATCCCTTTCCCAGGTTTATGTATTGTTTTCATTCATATCTTTGATTTGTTTTACATATTCATGTTCCTTTTTCTTTCTTTAAATGTTTTTATTTCCCTTATACATCTTGGTTATAAAAATACATTCAAGAAATGGTCCAACATTTCACAGAAGTACCCAAATGACAAATTTCAAAAACAGTAACAACTAAAGATCCAGAGTAGGTTGCACCAGCCCTCTCTACCTGATCCCACAATAACAGGATATCTACACTAGGAGCCAGGACTGGGGCAAGCTCAGGGGGCATGTTTGCACTACAGTATGTGTGATTCTGTCTGCAGTTTTAGCACAACTGATTGGATATGAAAGGTGACAACATTACAAAGTAGAACTTATTTGGCAATGCTTGTATAATCATCAACAGTGGCCTCCTCCAGAATTTTTTGGGGCCTGATGCCCCTTCCCCAACTTCTAGTTCCAAGTCCTCCATTTGGCATGGGTGGCTGAAAGACAAAGTATATATTTCCATGAGGGATACTGTAGTCCTTGGAAGACTGCTTGTGCTGCTGTATAACACCATACAATGCTCGACTCAAAACAGAGGATCCTCCTAAGCTCTGGCAGAGGCAGCTGATGTTGTGATAGTGTCCTGCTATCCTCCAGCCTCTGTAATTCTTTGAGCCCCATGAGGTCCTCCACCTTTGAGCACAGAGACAATCAGGAGCTGTATATTCAGTCAAGTGTGTCTGCATTTGTAGGTACACCACTGGTATATGCATGCGTTTTACTTATCCTTGCCATTGTGGCTTGATCCCTACTGTAAGTAATTTTTGTTTTACAGTGAGTTTCTTTTCTTGTGACACAAACACTTCTATCTGCTTAATTCACCTGTACTGTTCTCCCTAATTCTGCAGTAGTGATCATATAAGTAATATTCTGAGAAAGAGAGTCATGGGGTTTTCTTGCAGATGTCTCAGAAGAAAAGCTGCATTTCCATAACTCTTGATGTCTGTATTTCTTTGGAAAGGGAACACTTATTTTACTTTTTAAAAGTAAAGTCATGATGTGTATACTAAAATCCTACCTCTGGCCACTGTCTTCAGTCTCTCATGTACTCGAGTGATTGATGACAATTGCTTTCAGATTTTATCATCAATTCTCAATTTAAAAAGCAGCTGACACCTTTGGGAAAACTTTGAAAAACATAATAGTTGGACAACATTCAGCTTGTATTTCATGTATCTTCTGTAGATTTCTCCTCTTCATTAGTTATTACTGAAGAAATTCTGACAAAAATAAGATCATTATCTCTTAGAGCTCATCTGCCTCTACATCTTATTCTCTACTTGAAATTATAATGCTATGTTGTGGCATCACAGTCAGTTGACTTGGGAATAACTGTGGTGTCACAGAGTATTATGACATCGAGTTGGGAAGAAGCAATATGAGCAGATGAACCTTTAAGGAACAACTATCCTGTTTTCATGCATATGACCTCAGTAATAAACAACAGGGATAAGAAATACTGCGCTAACAAGAAATACTGTATGTAGCTGCTTTATTTCTAAATATTATGTTTGTCAAAGTTCTTCTCAAAGCATCGATGACTAAGTAATGAGTTAACACATAACTAAAAACTAAAGTAGAAGTATTTATTTTTATGCCTATTCATAGACACTGAAAATGATATGGTAACACATCTTTACTAAAGTACAAAACATACAGCGTGATTTTAGAATGACAGTCTTATGGTCCCAGAGTCAGTTCCTGCAGGTATTTTAAATTTAGAAATGGGACAATATTCACTGCCTACTCTAGTTGTTGAGAGACAAATACTTGCAGTCTTAAAACAATTTTTCTTAAATGAGGAGAGATTACCTAGACAATGCCTGGAGGAAGAAATTAAATATTCTTCCTCAGGCTTTGAATCACCAACAATTAAAATAATTTAAAAAATCATTTTTCCTTATGGCTTAGGACATATTCTGTGGGACATCTTCTGGCACCCCTGGGAGGAAATTGTATCTTTGGTTAAAACAGACTCCAGGATATAGTAAAGCATACATGTTTAAGAAACTTAAAAACCTCCAATTATTCAGACGGTATAAACAAATCAAATCAGCACATGGATTGGAATCCTATTTACTAAAACTCTCAGATCCCAGGAAAAGGATGGTACTAACTAAATTTAGATTAGAAATATATAAATCAAACTATGTCCACTACAGGCAGAACAGACAAAATGTTGACTCCATTTTGTAAATGTGGTAGATCATTGGAAGATGATATTAAACATATAATCTTGATTTGCCATCTTTATGGATACCAACATGATAGATGGCTGGGTGACATCATGGCTGGTCTTGAACTCCCTCCAGACATTATGGTAATATATTTACTGAATACAAATAAAGTTTATACTCTACAGAAAGCTGTGCCTTTCTTTCAAGCAACCTATTTATGAAAGATGGGAAACCATGTAAGTGCTGCATTATTTGTAATATTGTATTATTTGTATATATGTCATATTTATATTTTATAAGTGCCATTTGATCTGAGTCTATGTACATGTTTTTATTCTATATTGTAATGGCCTTGTACTGATCAATAAATTTTGAACTTGAACTTGAATGACAGTTAAAAAACTGCTATTGTTTTTATTACCACCATTTAGGCAACAGCAAGGTGATATACTTCCTCTGCACCCTTTCCATGAGGCTTAGGGTGCTATACAATATACAAAACCTAAAGTAAATACAAATGCACTAGTACACCCATTTAATAAACAAAACAATAAAATAATGAATAAATACTGTAGACAGCTAAACAGTAACTACACCACAGATCTAACTACTGTAGCCTACAGTATTTAGATAGCTAAACAATAGCTACACCCCAGTTCTAACTACTGTAGCCTACAGTAATTAAATAGCTAAACAGTGACTACACCACAATTCTAACTACTGTAGCTACAGTTCAATGAACAATACATATGGTCAGCCAGGCAGCAGGCCAACTTTAAATTAAACCATGGTGCAGTTTTAGTACTGGATGTCTTCATTGAAACTTCTCATTTATGGTTCAATTACTTAATCCATATACAGCAGGAGCCAGATGCATTTATCTCTGTGTCTGGGTCCAAAAAGGTTTAATGACTGTTTCTCAGGTAAAAAAGTGTGTAGAATTCAGATTTTCAACTCTTATTCACTCATAGTTGTACGTTTTCATGGAAAATGCACTTTCTTAAGAGTAACTGAAAGTTTTACATTTATGTAATATTCTCTGTTTACTTATTTATTAAATTTATTTAATAGACTCGGTTTACTTAGTTATTAATGTAATTTATTTAATGTTTTAGATATGGCTAGCAAGACTTCTCACAAACCGCAGAGGTGATGCATCCTACACACTGATCCAGGAGTTAGCACAGACCATGGAGATCTGCTACCTTTTGATGATGCTCATTGGGAGAAAGTAGTTGATTCAAAGGAAAGGCATTTTAGTCAAACACTTTCAAAGTACAACATGGTGTGTCTTGAATTGCCTGAACGTTACTCCATCAGCCATGGGTATCATTATATCTCCTACAAGAACTTCACTGCGTATAAAAGAGTTCCAGTAAACTTGCAGCTAATAAAACTTTACAAAAAGACATTGTAAAGAGTTATCCAGAAAAATTGCTTTGCTCCCAACTTCATAGTGCTCTATCTGAATTTGCAGCATCTACAACAGCATATTCCCAAATGAATGTATATTTTGCAAATCATACAAGAAAATAAATCCTAAGGGGCCAAAGGAGATTTTTGAATATCCTACAAAATGTGTAACTTATAGGGCAGCAGACAGCATAAAAACACAGCAAAAGAAATGGATGATCGACAAATGGATTTGATGGTAAGCAGTATTGATCTCATAGCCAAAGAAGTGAAGTACCACAACAGCTATAATAACAAATATATAATAAAAGGCAGAATGAATAAAGGGCACAGGTACAAAATGTGAATACAATCAGTTGAGGGACAGTCACCGTGTTGCCTTTTCCAGACTTGTTAAGTATGTGCAGTGTATCATTGTTAATGGAATGCAAGAAGAATCATTGCTATCACTACACAAAAGGTACATGGATATTCTTATGGAGTATAGTGGGCGTAAAACAAACTATGACCCACAGAGCTTGCAGTTAAAACTGGCAGATCACTTCAAAGATGGTATCATATTTGATACCAAAAGTAGAAAAGTGGGTACAGTCATCAGGTCTGCTTAGAAACAGGCTAACTGGAGGAAAGCACAAGCAGCACAAGCAGCTCAACACGTAAGAGAACAGTTGTTGGAACTCCTAAAGGTACAGCCTCATAATAAAACCAAAGTTAAAGATGAAGACTTAATAAAAGAAAACGTAAAACTGCCACTTGTTCTTCAGACATTCCTACTTACTGTACTCGTGAGTTAATCAGAAGTGGGCAGTGAAGGACAGGAAAGGGTAGTTCAATCTATTGCAGATGACATAGTGTTTGCAGTGTCAAGAGGTAGCAAATGAAATGTTACAGGTTACCGAGATAGTTACTAAGATGTATCATGAGTTTAGAGACGAGTGCATTACCAAAGGCAATAGGTTCGAGGAACCCATCAAAAGATACAAGTTGAAGAACTTTGCACATGATGCAATGAAGATGAAGATTAAGAACAAGGACAAGAGAATCATCAAGTTAAAAGGAATTCGAGACCTCTTTGGACACTTACTCTATCTATCGGCGACTTCAGCATTTGAACTTATGATGGTGTTTGCCTACCTGCTAACCCTGGTACCCCTCTCCTTAGGAAACATTAATGGATCAATGAACACAACAATGAAGTCAACACTGCTAAAGAAACTTGAGACCAGAGTCCAAAGTAGCCACCCCTATGCTGTGATTGATGCCACTGTGATTGATGCCATGTTCTTGATCAGAAGTCTTACAAACCTGCCACCAACATTCCACGGTGTGGCAACAACCATTCTGTCTCTTGTTTAATGTACTTCCACACATGAAGTCCACCTTGTCAGTGACTGTTACAAGTCATCATTAGTCAAAGGTCTTGAATAAGAGAGGAGAGGAAAGCATAGCATCGCTCCACCCTCCTATCTCATAACTAGTTCTCACCAAAGCTGACCAAGATACTTTGTTGGACCCCTGTCTTCATCTTCTTTCAAGACGGCACTCCTAGATTTTCATTTAATTCATTCATTTCATTCATTCTTATTGGTTATACTGGAAAGGCATGTGAGCACTGTTGCCTGTTTACACAAGTGTCCAGTTACATACAACAATCAAGCAACATGACATAGGCTAAAACATTTAACTTACAGTGAGGGTTAATATAATGGTACATAAAAGCAGGATAATATAGACTAAAGGGCAAACCATGAACTAGCCTTGGTGAATTAACAAATGCAAGGTGACATTAAGCATTCAGTGAAGGTTTAGCAATAATATAACGGTGGGAAACAAAACATTTAAGTGCAATTTAAAAGTAGCCTATGTGGATTAACAATACTACAAGTGCTAGAAAGAGAGGGCAAGTGCCAGAGGTGGATACCCAGAGGGAGAGGGGAAAAGAGTGTAAAAGGGGGAGCCAGATTAGGGCTGCAAGTGGGTGCAGGTGAGGGAGAAATGACTCCTGATATTGTGTTTGGAGGGACAGAGTTTTAGTTCTGGAGGGAGAGAGAGTTGAAAAGCTTGGGTCCCATAAAGGAGAGTGTTTTCTGGCCTTGAGTGATTCAGCAGAAAGAAGCAGTGAATGAGAGAGTAGAGGACAGTCTAGTGGTCCTGATGGTGGCGGCTGTCAAGGAAGAGAGAGGTGAGGCAATCAGGGAGCAATCCATGGGTGAGTTTGAAGAAGAAGGTAGTCATCTTGCAGTATAGGCAGGCCTCAAGGGTGGGCAGACTGGTGAGTTTATAAAGGTCACAATGATGTGTGAGTTTAGGGAGACCAGAGGCAAAGTGGATAGCGTTGTGGTAGGAGCTTCAAAGTCTGGGGGAAATTTTGATGGAGAGGCAGGGGAAGGAGACAAGTGAACCATAGTCAAAGACAGGAAGGAGGAAGCTGGAGACTAAGAGGAATTTGGATTCCCTGTTAAGGTAATGTTTGGTTCTGTGGAGGATATCGAGGCATTGGTGGGCTTTTTTGATTGTAAGGCTAGTGTGAGCATCAAAATTGAGGTGGCTATCCAGGAGTAAGCCAAGGTACTTGAATTCACTGACTGTTTCAATGGAGTTACCAAAGTTGTCTTAGATGGAGAGGTCAAAGCCAAGGGGTTTGTGGGTGCTGGAGAAAACCATGAACTTAGTTTTATTGGAATTGAGTACAAGACCTTTGGATGTGAACCAGGTGTGAAGTCTGCTGAAATCGAATTGGAGTTTGTTAATTGTTAATGCTTTTATTATTTGTTTTTAAAGCAGTATACATACAAGTACAAGTACGTGTCAGGATACCACACACACAGCATGATTACAGAACAATAAGACTTGTGCTCACAGGCCAAGAGAAAAGTACAGTCCCAGATGAAGAGTTAAGGGTACATAGCTCTTATGTTTGTTGTATTTATTAGTTTTTATCTTTGTATTGTCTATTTATTGATGGGTTTTAATTGTTTTTACCTTTGTATTGTCTATTTATTGATGTTTTTTAGTCGTTGTACAGGTGCCTTGGTTTTAGAAAGGCACCTTTCTACAAATAAAGAATGATTGATTGAGTGATATATTCAGAAGAAGGTCCAGTATGAAAGTTTAGAAATCAGGCCTGGTTAAAAGAGCTAGTGCTACAGTCCATAATTACATAGGAAGCTAGAATAACTGAAGGATAAGGCTCCCCATATTGTTTGGAATCCAAAGAGTTATTCAGATACCACAAAACTGGAGTTTGTTAATGAGAGCATTGGGGTTTTTGTCCTGACAGAAAAGGGCTGCATCATCAGCATAGAGAATGAGTTCAGAGGAGTTGCAGATGGCAGGCAGGTAGTTAACAACCAGAGAGAAGAGAAGAGGGCCCAGGATGGACCCATGTGGGATGCCATCTTTGATGGGGCAGGATTCAGAGAGCACTCCACCAATTGTGATGTAATGGGATCTGCCCATTAGGTAATCCTTGAACCAGAGGCAGACCTCAGGTGAGAAATGGAGGCCAGCCAGGCTACTCAGGAGGACTTCATAATCAATGAGGTTGAAGGCTTTGGTGAGGTCTAAGAATGCAGCACCAGTGTAGAGGCCTTCATTATTAGCTTTGTCTATGGAGTGGGTGAACTTGATGAGGGCAGTTTCAGTATTGTGTCGAGCACAGAAACCATGATGGGCCTCTGTGAGAAGGTTGTATTTGGATTGGAATTCTGTAGTTTGCCTGTGGACCATGTTTTCTAAAATGTTGGAGACAGGGGCAAGGAGGGAGATGGGAAGGTAGTTGGATACTAGATCTTTGGAACCAGATTTGTAATTTTCTAGCTGCAGCATGAAATTCTGATGTGTACTGAGAAGTTCTAGGTGAAAGAAAGCTCATGTATGCAGTAGGAGAAACTTGTTACTGATACAAAGTGTAAGCTGGACATATGCTCAGATTGGAGTGCAAGGCCATTAAAAGCAAACACATAGAAGCAGACACAAGAATCATGAAACAAATACACTACATTTGTAGTCAAAATGAGGGTGAAGATGTGCATGTAGTGGTCAGGGCAGATGATACTGATATTCTGGTCATTCTGCTGTATCATGCAAGTCCAAACAATAATCTTAAACTGCACATGGATGTTGGCCATTCAGGGAATAACACAAGAAGATTCATGGATGTATCCCGCTTTTCAGCAGAGTTAGGCAGACCTATGTGCACAGTGCTACCAGGTCTCCATGCACTGACAGGGTGTGACTATTCACCAACATTCAAAGGCAAGGGGAAGTGGTAATTTCTAACAATTATGGAAAAGAATACAGAGTACACACAGGCCTTTGGAAAACTGGGATGTCCACTCTTGTCTAAAGAAATTGAGGATACAATTGAGAGGTTTGTGTGTACCTGGTATGGACAGAAAGTAAAGAGTGTCAACACAGCCCGCTACAGTATGTTCAACATCACGTGTCGACTGAGTGACAAAGACACACCCTTAGAAAAGATCAAAGGAGCAGACGTAAGCTAGCTGCTCCATGCAGATCAATTCTGACACATCACATCTGCCATGCAAATTACAGTTCAATGTTATGGAAAATGCAGACAAACCAGGAATGACACTACTGAAGCCAGAGGACAATGGCTGGACCTATGAGGATGGCAAATAGAAGCCAACGTGGTTCACATGTGAAGTTGTACCACCAGCCTTAAGTGAACAATTGAATGAGCATGACAACAATCCAAATGAAGAAGGTGATGACAGTGACTGTGATGCTGATATTGATGAGGCAGATTTGCTTTAACATGTCAGATAATGAAGACAGTTAACAAGAATACAGATTATTGTACTTAGATTCATAAAATGTCATAAAAAGTTGATTGTTTCAAGTTAACTATAGAATAAAAAAAATAATGTTAGTAGTAAGCTTTTGATGCATATGTTGCTGTTTGTTACAATGTCTTTAGTATTTCAATACAAGCGTATATAACTGAAATTAAAGAAGGAACCATTAATTAAAATATACACAATTTTCACTGACAGTTCCTTTTTTCATTGAAGAAGTGCATTTTCCAAGAAAACGTTCAACTTTGAGCAAAAAAGAGTTGTAAATCTGGATTCTACACACTTTTTTTATGTAAGAAACAGTCATCAAACCTTTCAGACCTAGACACATAGATAAATGCTCCTGGCTCCTGGACTAATAGCAAATTATATCTTAACAGGCATATAGCGAGCCTCACAATACCCAGAATAAAACAAGATAACTTCTTGTACTGAAACACAGCAGTATAATACAGTCCTACTCCATTCAAACACACAGAACATGGTTCAGTTTATAATACCTTATTTAAACTGTTAAAGTATAGAGTGGTCTTATGCCGTACAGTGTTAGGAAATCTCCATTGAAACACAAATGATTCAGTTATTTAAAACATAATCAATGTATTTAAATGCTACTGTAAAAGTAAGCAAGTAAGAAAAATGTTATTTATCCAGTGCCCAGTCCTGGAGGCTTTGGGAGCTGTACAGGCAGGCAAGAATTTTAAATAGATAAAACACGACACATACCAGAACATCTATCAATAACAAAACTATGCATGAATAAAATCCTTGTATAAAATAAACAAGTCAGCCAGTTATAATGTCTGGGATTCATAGGCTAATCACAAGTGCCTCTTTAAAAAGATGCACCTTCAGACTCCACGTAAACGCCTCCACTGATGGTGCCTCCTTCAAAGATCTTGGAAGTTAATTCCACAGGGCCAGGCCCACAACCTCAAATGATCAATCTTCAGAGGTCTTCAATTGGACCCTGGGAATCACCAGAAGGCCTTTGGTGGAGGAGTGGAGCACACAGGGCAGATGGGAGTCAAGAGGTGACTCTGGTAACCAGGGCCCTTCTCCATCTCACTGGCAGCCAGTGCAGGTTATGAAGGACCAGGGTCATATGACAAGACAATATATTCATAAATCAGTAAGACATTAGTCCATAAATTCATAAAAAACTTTTGTTGTGTTTTATTCTTCTTTTAACTTTGCACCAAACTTTGTTCAACTGGCTACAGTTTCATAGTTTCACACCACTTCTTCAGGCCAATGTTTTTGATACGGTGCTTTTTCTAAACATAAACAGACAAACAATCACATAATATCTCATAATTACATTCCTTAGATTCTTAAACATTCTTATATATTCCTTTTATATCCAGTTATTCATATTTCATGACATCCACCAATAAAACATTCAAATTTCTAATTTTATTTTTTAAATGTGACTTGTATCATTAGTGTAAAAAAACTGACTTATAAATTTGGTGCAAAGTTAACAGAAGAATAAAAGACAACAAAAGTTTTTTATGAATTTACGGACTTATGTCTTACTGATTTATTAATATATTGTTTGATATTTTAAGACATACAGTAAAATAGTCCAGTTATATAGAATTGAAAACAAGGGCATCCTATATTCTTTATGATTACACATCATATGACAAGACCTCAGACCTGGCTGGTGCATTCTTCACTAGCTGCAGGTGACTGTAAGGTATAGAGCATTGCAGAAGTTGAGTCTAGACATTACAAAAGTGTGTTCCAGTGAGGGCAGGTCATCATGCAAAATTAAGGCTATGATCTGGACGATGTTCCTAAGGTGGTAAAAACCACTGCAGATGATGGATGACACCTGACACCTGAGCCTCAAGTGTCAATCCATCATCAAGGATACTATTTTTTTTCTTGCAAAGATATTTTAGCACAAACATGAATGTAGCCATAACTGTGTCAGTTTAATTAAGCACTAATTCATTAGCACCGTATTCAATACAATGGAAAAAGTGCTAATAGCACCAATTAGTGCAAATTTGTTTTCACACTAATTAGTGCTTCAGTTTTATAGCATGTAACACACTTGATTCTGCAATGGAACAGACCACACTGAAATATAGACTGAATAGGCAAATCACATTTAGAGAAGAATATTGATTTGCTAGCCACCCTCAACATTTGTTAAGATATATATATACAGTATATAATTTTTTTTTTTTAATAGTCAGGCTATATTTGAGAGTGAGAGTCATAGGGATGTTCCACTTCTAAAAGCTCTGTTATGTACATCTAAAACAATTTAAGTGCAATGCAAACAAGAGAGCAACTCACATCCCTTGTTGTCTGGAAGGAAATCTTACTCATCGCCTTTGAGCCATCTGCAGCAGTGAAATGAATCATTTTATTGAGTTACACAGCACACTTATAAGCCACAGATTAAAGTGCAAAAATATGCAAAACCACATCATACTAGTGAGTGTGCCATTTGTCACACTGTATGGGAGAGGACTCTTGTGATTTTTCTCATTTTTGCAGTTCAACCTGCAGAATATCTATGTGCTATCTAACTCAGTTATAGGATTTATTTCACCACTGCATCTGGCTCAAAGGAAATTAGTTTGATTTCTCTCCAGACAACAAGGGACAAGTTAGTATGCCTTTTGTTTGCATTGCAATCCAATTGTTTCACAGGTGGACTACAAAGCCTTTGGAAGTGGCACATTCATTTGACTCTGATTATGATTCATTTTGTGTGCCTGCTCAGGCATTATGAACTGTTACCTTAATACTAGAGGAAGTTTCAAAACATTACCTTTTTGGTATTTTGAGTGAAATTATTTGGTGCATCTGGTTGAGAGCAATGGATTTGAGGCAATTGGAATTTGCATTAAATCTTACCAGTAGTGCACTCCTAAATTTTGTAAGCAGTCTTTTTTAATAAATTGGAAGGGGAAATCCCTCACTTAAAACTACAGATAATAATGCATAGAATCAATGGACCTTGCACATTAGATATCAAACAGGTATTTATTCCATTGGAGCAACTGCCACATAGCATAAAGGATTTTTAGAGAAAATGTCACTTTAGGGAAAGAGGAAATTGTTTAACCAGTAAAGGAACATTAAGCCAGGGCTTGTTTCCAGATTCGACCTGGGAGCATGAGGAAGTTAGTTAATTGCTCAGGTCACACAGTATGCAAGTGGGAGTTGATGGTATTCAAACCTAGGTTTCCAGGTTTGCAGCTCAGTGCTCTTAACCACTACTTTATACTGCCTCCTTAAAAGCCTGTTTGAAGGTACAGGGTATACTGCATGGTCTTTGCTTGTCAAAAGATGAAACTTTTGGTCAGACAAGAACTACCTTTCTGCACAAATGGTGCAATATATAAGAAATGGTATCTAAGCAGAGAATTATGTTAATATTGAATGATTCTGTTATGGTTTAACATGATGTAGGAAAGCATATCAAAGTGAAAGAGAAACAACTGATACCATTTAAAAATAGTTCAAACCTTAAACAAAATTGCTCATAGAGGACATGAAAAAATATGGGTATTAATTGGAATAACAAATACTCAAATAACGCAAAGCTAGGCATTCTGTGCAGCACCTCTGAGCAGGTACTGGATAATTACATTGTAATTACATATTTGTTTAATGCAACTACAGTACATTGCACTTGCCATGCAGTTGCAGTGTAGTTACACTGTAACTACAGTTTAGTTGACTGACATTTAAAATAATGTGTAACCCTACAAAGTATCCAAGAAGATCTTAACATGGAGCTTTCAAATGGGGATGCGGTTTAACTTCCAGAAGTGTAGCCTTAAGAAATTAGTGGAAAAACAACAAAAGCCATAAATGCATAGTATGCAATACAGAACTCAAGGTTGTAGACAATAAAACATATATGGATATTACTGTAGCAAACACACTTAAACAAGAAAAACAATGCTCAGAGGCCATTGCCATGGCAAATCAAGTGTTG
Organism: Neoceratodus forsteri; assembly: GCA_016271365.2. Taxonomy (NCBI): domain Eukaryota; kingdom Metazoa; phylum Chordata; order Ceratodontiformes; family Ceratodontidae; genus Neoceratodus; species Neoceratodus forsteri. Next base: position 352,905,847 of record CM028130.1, on the reverse strand, counting down.
TGGTCCATCAGAAAGAATATCAAAAGCCATAGACCAGAAGTTATCCTGCTGGTGTACAGAGCATAGCCAAGACTGCACCTAGACTATGCTAACCAGCTGTGATGTCTATATACAAAGGAAGACATAAAAAGAGTCGAACATGTACAAAGGAGAGTGACAAAAATAAAAGGCAAATCATATGAAGAAAGGCTATACTTTCTGAATCAACTAAACTTGGATATTAAAGACTCAGACATCACCGTGAGAGGTCAACTGCTTCAAATAAAAAAAAAAACTCAACATTTCATACAAACACTCAAAAGCACGTTTATAGCCAAAGAATAATAAATGTTTGGAGTAACTTGCCCACTGAGATCATGATAAGTGATTGTAAAACAGTATTCAAATCAAAACTGGACATGTACATACTCACTGGAGGGAAACTGGTTGACAATGGGTAAAGGATAGGAGCAGGTAATGGGCATATGCCTCTTTTGCCCCTTTACCACCTCAGTATGAACCTTACTATAAAGTGCAATCTGAACTGTGTCTACAAATGATGTTGCTTTAAATGCTCCCTTGAGGGATCGGGGCTCTTGAAGGCTAAAGTACTGGATATGTGTGAGAATATTTTATCATTCTTGAGCAGTTACTTGTAAATATCTCAGCAGTTTTGTTATATTTCTTGAAAATAGCAAATTCAATTCAAATGAGCTAGGGAATAAGTCTTTCAAACCTCATCTTTGAAAACTAAACTGTTTTTCTACTATTTAATGAAAAGAATAATGCAAACTGTAACAAAACACTGCTGGGGATATTCAGGACTCAGGTGTTTACATAAGGGATGCTCTTAAAAATATATTTCATTATAGTGAGGCCCAATCTAAATGTGCAAGCTCTTAGATCAAACCTATCCAAACCACAGGAAAATATATGACACAAAAGCACATGTATACCTAAATGTTTATGGATTTTTGCATTTAGAAGCAAACTGATACACATCCTCACTTATTGAAATGAGGTCTCCCACTGCATATAACTCAATACATGATTGGATAGCTCCCCCCACCACCCGACACAGGGATGATCTTCAGATATGATGCAGACCACCCTCCTTAAGTGAAAGAGAGAAAGATACTGAGAGACAGAGAAAGGGACGGAGGGAAGAGGAGAGAGAGAGAAAGAGAGAAGAATAATGACAGCAAGAGGGATTAGAAGCAGTGACCAGATGGCAGATATACTACTAAAAATTTAGCTCCTGTATTTTAGAACACTGATATAAACATCCCTTCTTTCAGGGAACACACCACTAGGATTAGCTAGATAGCTCTTTAGGCCTAACCATTTATTTGTCTTTCAATCTGTTGAAAGAATCTTCATTACATTTTAAAACTGTCTCTAACTAGAAGATCATGTCAGTTTTTTCCTGTGACAAGCTGAAGGCTCATGAATCACCAAAAAAAAGCTAGCATATAAAACAGACAGAGTAATTTTGTTTATTTAATGGGTTGGATAAATCTAGTGATGTGATTAGTTACAAGTGATCACAATATTTTTTATGAATCTGCCAATATGACATTACTCAGATTTAGTTATTCATTTTAACTGGGGCTTATTTTCATTTTATATTTATGCCTACTGCTCAGTCTATAGCCTTGTGGGATCTCTCGTCACCATACATATCCCTGCTGCCCATCTCAGTAACAGAACCCACCAGACCCTTCCCTTTGTGGTCAGTAGATCTGGTGCCCTGTGGTTACTCCTGAAAGTGTGGCATTCACTGGTCAGATGTGTCTAAGTGGGGACAGATTAGAGGGAGGCAAAGACAACAAAGAAACAAGAATAAGGGCCAGTCCATTAAGGTATGGGAGGGCAGCAAGTTTAATTTTCCTGCTCAGGAACCTGTTTGTGTTTCCACCTGCTTTTCATGTCCCTAGCTGTGGTAAAATGCTGCTGAGTTACTTCTGACAATCAAACCGCTGACAGCAGGCCCTCCCTTATGCACCATGCCTTGCATGCAGTATTGCCCTGCAGTCACATGTGTGTTTTTATCACTTGCAATCACAGTCCATTTATAAGCACAATAACACACTCCAAGACATGCAGTAATGCTAAAATTACTGCACTTCTTAGGTCATTAAAAACCCTTGGCTATGCTCCGTGTCTTATGAGGATGCATGCACCTAAGGAATACAGCCATTTAGCATTACTGCATAACGATTTGTGTGTTAATGCTTACTCTAATGACTGTACATTATTACGTTTACTATGCTGTGGATAGTGAAATAAATTAAAGGGATGCCAACAACCTTTTAGGCCTAAAGTGTCCTTTGTTAAAATAAAAAAACAACCAAAATGTTCTCTGGGTCTGAAACAGGCATAGAAGAAATGTAAATTGATTTTAAACCAGTGAATATCAATATTGTATCTGATGAGATATGTCAGTAAAGAGCATGCTTGTTAATAAAAGTAATCTGTGGCTTGCATCATGGCAAGGCCTAGTACCATAGGCTGAAGGATAGTCTCACTGTATTTTCACTTTAACATTCATGCCACCTGAAATACAACAATAGTTGGCTGGTTCCAATGATACCTGGTCCAGTTTCGATGGACTGAACACTAGGGAATAACTGGCTGGGGTTGGTGAGATGTAGGAGTGTACTGCTAGACACCAGGGAGAGTAATGGGTTGGGGCCTGGGAGACAAAAAAAGCTGAGAATGAAATTAAGACTGGTTTATAGACAAAGGCCTTGTATTCCATAAGATACAAGAAAACACATAGCCAATGTCATGACCATTCCTTTCTTTGATTATGGGAACATGGAGGTGTATGGGAGGCCTCCAGCAGATAGTTGCCTGAGTTGCTACGTATTGTTGCATAAAATAGATTTGCTTGCTTCATCCTGGATACCCCTCTGGAGATGCATCATTGTTCTCTGTACAGGAAGTTAGGCTGGATGAGCCTGGCAGAATATAGACGTCTACATATGTTGCATCTCAGGCACACTTGCCATCTTAGATTTGGTAAAGGAGGAAACAGTAGAAAAAAGTTTGAGGGCTGCTGGCAACACTGAGTCCAATATATCAGTTTGTTAAATCACCAGGGGTAGTTCCAGTTTCTTTTGTATGTGCTTGAAAGTCTGGAACAGTTTACCCCAATGTTTGAAAATACCAATAAGGCACTTTTGTACCATGAAACCCATTAAAAGTCTGGCTTGCTGGAACTGCAGTGTTGCCTAACAGCTGCTGCCTTCTTATAGACAATGACTAAACTGGACATACCTGTTTATATTTATTCAACAGTCTTTTTTGCTAAACTAATCTACCAAGTATATGTTTATTAATAATAATAATATTAAGTTTATTTATACCGCACCTTTCAAAAGCCAAGGTGCCTTACAAAAGGTAAAATCCAATATTAAAACACAGTTAAAAACAATTACTTACAGAAAGCAAGCATCAATAAAATCAGAGTAGGCTAAACACCATAGGTGGGTTTTTAGGGCCAGTTTGAACTGAATGGGCTGAACATCTGCAAATTCCTTTTAGTAGATCGATATACTTTATTTCTAAAGTGCCCGTTCCCAGGGGCTTGGAGTGCTATACTATACATACATTCTAATATGAATAAGACATTCATCTTTGGGTACATAAAAACATTACAATACAGAGCACAAACATCAGCAAATTCAAATCAACTTTGAATCACTATATTAATGACTAAAAAGACAGTCATCAAGTGCTTCATGCTATAAGAAAAGGCTTTTTCAAATAAGAATGTCTTGAGCCCCCTCTTAAAGGCTTCCACCAAGGGGGCCTCTCTCAGATACCCCTAGGGCAAGTTCCACAGAGTAGATGCAGCCATGGAGAAAGCACAATCTCCTGATAGTTGCAGCCTCACTCTGGAAACCACCAAAAGGCTAACCTCAGAGGAACGGAGATGGCAAACTTGTCAGAGTGGCACCAGAAGGTCTTGCAGATAGTCAGGTTCCTGACTGTGTATGGCTTTATAAGTCAGTAATCTGACACTGAAGGCAATCCTCCACCTTATGAGTAGCCAGTGCAGTCCGTGAAGAAATGGTGTAATATGTTAGAATCTAGGAACACCCATCAATAGCCTGGCCACTGCATTCTGCATCAGCTGCAATTGATGGAGATTGCCTCCTGACAGCCCCAGGTATAAAGCATTGCAGTAGTCTAACCTCAACATAAGAAAGGCATGTATCAGGGTGGCAAGGTATCTGGCGATATCAGGGGATGGATCCGGGCAATGTTTCTTAGATGGTAGAAACCACTTTGAACAATGTCTGACACCTGATTTTCAAGTGTCAGTCCATCATCAAGTATCACATCCACACCGGCATGGTGGCACAGAGGGTTGAGGTGCTGGAAATCGCACCTCGAGTCATGCCAGTGACCCGGGTTTGGGAATGAGCCTGGGTCATCGGAGGTTGTCGGGGGGGGAATGTGAGTGGCTGCCGGTTGGCAGCTCTCCACCTCAGGAGGGAATATGTTGTCTCCTCAGAACATGGCTGCCCCCTAGTGGAGGTCAGAGTGGAGGCATCAGTCTGAGGAGTGCCAGTGCTAGGCTGAGGGAGGGCAGAAGAGGCTGGTAATGGAGCTGCAGTGTACATGTGCGCCTCCATGTGCATGCATCACCAGTTCCAGGGTCTCAGGATTTGGACACCTAGGGGAGATAATGGAGAAAAAGACGGGGGCCTTCCAAGGATGAAGCCTCTGGGCTGGGCTCTGGAGTTCCGCCGGGGCGTGTATGGTACTATAAGCCCCCAAAAGACCCAGAGTCCCGGTAGGTTGGCTGATGACCGGGTGACCTGCCGAAGGAGGATAAATAAAATTGTAAAAAAAAAAAGTATCACATCCAGATCCCTAACCCAAGTGGAGGGGGTCAGGGATGCGCCACCCAGTCTAAGACACAGGTCACTACCCATCATCCCTCCACCTCGCCAACAACCCTGCTCATCACCAATACCTCTGTCTTGTCTGCACTGAGTCATAACCAGTTTGGGGTTACCCAGTCCTGGATCTCGGCCTGGCAAGTGTTAACCACAGAGACCTCTATATGTCTCCCAGGCACACAGGACAGGTATAGCTGGGTATTAACAGTGTAGCAATGAAAACCCAAGCCATGCCACCTGATAATGTCTCCCAAGGGCAGCATATACACTGTGAACAGGAGGGGTGATAGGACCGAACCATGAAGAACTCAACAGTATAGGGCCTTGGGCTGGACAAAGATAATCCCATCACCACCCTTTGCACTCTGTCTGTGAGGTAGGACCTAAACCAGATGATGACCTTGCCAGTTAATCCACACCAGTTCAGCAGGCTGTCCAACAATACCTCATAATTCACAATGTGAAATGCTGCAAAGAGATCGAGGAGAACAACAATAGATCACTCTCCTCTATCTCTCGTTCTAAAGAGATTGTTGGACACCCTCACCACGGCAGTCTCTGTACAATGCTAAGGTCTAAATCCAGACTGAAATTACTTGAAAATGGCAGAGGAAGTGAGAAGAGCTGCAAGCTAACCAGCCACCACTTTCTCTAAAACCTAACCTAAAAATGGAAGATTTGAGACCAGTCTGTAGTTGGTGTGGCAGTCTGGGTCTAATGAGGGTTTCTTCAAAAGGGGTCTCACCAGAGCCTCTTTCAAGACAACTGGGAAGACCCCACTCCTCATGGAACATTGTACAATCTTAGCAATCACAGGTCCATTTAGGCCAAAACAACCAACCAAAAAGACGGGTTGGACCTGTGTCTAGTTCACAATAGGTTGGCCATAGCTTTGAAACTTTCTCGCTCACCTCATCCACTTCAACTGGGTCAAATCCACTCCACACAAGAGGGATGCTCCTCTGTGCCTGCAACTTGACCCCACAAGCTTATTGAGTGACACTGTAGGAGATATTGGATCTAATAGAGGACACCTTTTCCATAAAAAACAGAGCAAACTCTGCATCTAGTGCTAAAACTAGCTCCCCCTGGATGGAGATAGACTGGGTGTAACAACTTGTCTACCATGTAGAAGAGCTGAGCTGGTGTGTTTCTTGCTGCAGTAATCTTCCTAGACAGAAAATCCACCTTTTTTTGAGAGATTGCCCTTTGATAGTCACTATAATGTGACCGCAAAGTCAATTTGTCCTCCATCAGCCCGGACCTGCTCCAGTGATGCTCCAACCTCCAGCCCTTAATCTTCAGCTCCCTAAGAACCCAATCAAACCATGGGATCTCTGGTGAGTGGATATGGGCTGTACACAGAGGGGAATGATAGTGTCAAAGGCAGAAGTGACAGCCCTATTATAGGCTGCCTCCACCCCCTCTGCACCCATCCCACATGCGATTTCCACATTCAATACGTCTATCATCACCTGTAGTCCTCTTGAGGACAAACCCCATTAAGGGTGGTATGGGACCATTTCCACAGAAGAAGGACCTTTGGGGGGCCCCAAATGAGAACTTTATGGTGCTATGATCTGACCATGCCACTGGATCAATCTTGATATCAAGTCCCAGTGTGAACACCAGGTCCAACATGTGTCTGTGTGAGTGGGTCACTGAGGAAACCACCTGCAACAAGCCCAGAGCCTCCATACCTTGGAGGAGGTCTTGTCCAAATGACTAGAGTTTGTAGTTGACCCAGCAGTTGAAATCCCCCAGAATCATCTATCTGGGGAATTCCAATACCAGGCAGGCAACAAAGTCCCCGACCTCCTGCAAGAATTCCCTTCTACCGCCAGGTAGAAGATAAATAAACAGAATCCTGCAACCTGCTCCAGGACTCCCCATTGGCCCACACTCAAAGAACCTAGTAGTATACATTGAGAGCACAGAAAGGTTCAAATTGGTTTTAAAACAAATGGCCACTCCGCCGCCTCTGTGATCCTTCCTTGGGCTGCGTACTCAACTGTAATCACCACCTCCAAAATTGGGCCAGCATTTTCATCCAGCCTGGCCTCTGTGATGCAGGCCAGGTCTACCAAGGAAATCAAGTCTGCCATAACAGCGGTCTTGTTCCTCATCGATCTGGCATTGCAAAGAACAGTCCAGGTCGGATGAGTGGGAACTGCTGGACAGATCATCTGCCCACTCTCTATGGTGGTGGAGCCCTTGGGTATGGGGACCAGATAAGGAGGACCACACTCAATAACCCATTTCACCCCAGGGCACATCCTGGGCTTCACTACCCGAATCGCCGCCTCCCCCAGACACCACTCCAATGTCACTGCTTCGACTTCTAACCACACACAGTCCCCAATGCCCTGCACTTCACAAATTCCTCTGCAGGTAGAGGAGAAAGTTCAAAAGGTCAGATGTCACACAGTTGGACCATGGAGTAGCTGCACCTTTGAGACTCAAGAAACTAACACATCCTGACTGTCTAGCTACTAAATGCTAGCAATAAATCAACATTAAATACAAACAGAATTAACATTAAAACCTCCCCCAACCCCAAAACAACCCACCCAAACAAAACCCAACACTACAACAAATTAACTTACAAATACAAACACAAAAAGACAACCATCCACTCCAACACACACTATCCACACATACCAACGCACACAAATTATTCCAAAAACAATCTTTAAACCCTCCCCCAATTCACCAATCCAAATTCCCAGGCAGTCAGTTGTAAAAGTCCACAGTGCACTATCAAAGGCCAATGAACTGTAGTTTATAGCAGCCAAGTATAATGCAGTATATGGGACTCTCACTCCCAAACACCAGTCCAAATTCTAGAAAAACCGAAGGCACTCTCACTCCTCTTGATCAAATCCAGAAGAAACAGATATTCATTTCAAGTCTGTTAGCCAAAACAGCCCTCTCACAGCCTCAAACAGACAATGTAATGAAAATTTTAGTGGCCCCCTCTTTGGCTCTCTCACAGCCAACAAAGGCTTATATACACAGTACACACAGTACCTGAGGATAAGTAGTTGGATTCGCCCAGAAACTGGCACAGATTCAAGCTTTTCCAGCTGTGCTTAACACACAGCAAGAGGTGAAACCTTTACCTAGAATCCAGCTCCTATATCTGGCTTTAGTATCACAACACTGTCAATACACCAATTTCAATCAGTATTTGTAGACATAGCAATCCCCACCCAAACACGGCCACCACTGCACACCAGTCCAGCCAGGACCAAAGATTGATCCATTGCAATTCAACACATCCACTGTAATTCAACACATCCACCCCAAACCTGGCCCTATCTCTTCTCCTACCCTGATTCCTTACCCAAATAACATGTCTCCAAACCCCACTTCCACTACAATCCTCCGTAATGGGTTGAAGCTCTTCCACCCGAACATCTGCAGCCTGCTACCTAAAATCAACCTCCTTCTAGCTCTTATGATTTCACATACCCCTGACATCCTAATTATTAGCGAGACATGGCTCAAAAAACACACCCCTGACAATGTCATTGCTATCCCTGGGTATTCCATCTCCAGACAAGATCAATCGGGTCATGGAAGGGGAGTGGCCATGTATATCCTGTCCTCACTGCAGTTTACTACTACCCTATCTACCTCCATCTCAGCCACCTATGAAGCCCTTATCACCTGCATTACCCTTCCTTTCTCAATGCCAATCTTTGTGGTTGGCATCTATTGCCGTCCAAGCATTCAATCCTTGGTCACGACTGAACTTTTAGCCAATATCACCTCCCTCTTGCATCTGGTGAACTTTTCATAATGGGTGACGTGAATCTAAATTGGTTGTCTCCCAATTTAAACAATCTATGCAATGATATTGCTGCTCTAAACCTCACTCAACTTATACTTGAGCCCACATGTCCTAATCCCAAAACACAAAACCACACCCTGCTTGACTGGGCACTCACAACCCACCCATACCGCGTTATTAAATCTGGTCTCCTCCCCGATGCCCATAGTGACCACAACCCCATTTTCATTGTGCGTAAGGTTCCTTGCTCCAAACCTCACCCTAAAATCATACAGCGCCAGTCCTTTAAATCCTTAGACCTTACCCCAATCAGCCTTGCACTCACTTCCACCAACTGGGCCCCCCTCTCCACTGTCATTTCTGTCGACCAAGCACTTGACTATTTTAAGGATAATTTCATTGCCAACTGGAATGCCTTTGCTCCTTTCAGATGGACCAGAGTCCATGGGCTTCACCTCCCCTGGATCACCCCCAAACTACTGGCCTGCTTCAGGGAGCATGATCAGGCCTGGAGAAAACACAAATCTACTAAACATCCAAACGACTATGCTAAGTACAGAATGCTATGCAATTCATGTACTAAAGCTACTAGACTGGCTAAGTCTGATTATTTCAACTCCTCATTCCTGACTAACACTAACTCTCCATCCAAATTCTGGAGGGTAGTTCATGCCCTATTCTCTGCCCCCCTTACCCTCTCCCCCAGTTCTCAAAATAAATAACTCCCTAGTTTCCGACCCTGGCTCCGTGGCCAATTAATTTAATGCCTATTACACCTCGTGCGCCACGTCTCTTCTAAATTCCCTCTCCCCATTGCCAACTACTAACTTCAGCCCTTTGCCTCAGCCAGTGCCTACCCCTCCCCCATTTTCCTTTTCTACTATCTTCGCTGATGAAGCTCTTAATGCTCAACCCCTCTAAAGGCTCTTCACCAGATGAGCTTGATCCTAAACTTCTCTACCTTTCTGCTCCTGCAATTGCTTATCCTATCTCCCTAATCCTTAACCTGTCCTTTATTTCTGCCCAAGTACCCTCATCCTGTAAACATGCTGTAGTCCTTCATCTTCCCAAGGGTGGTGACACATCCACTCCTGGCAACTATTGCCCCATTTCCCTCCTTCCTACCCTTGCCAGACTTCAAGAACATTTAGTTCTCTCTCAACTATCACCCTTCCTCTCTTATTCCTCCTTCTTCATCCCCTTCCAATCTGGTTTTCGGAAGAACCACTCAACAACCACCTCCTTCTTCAGGCTTACTGACTCCATCCTTTCAGGGATGGATGATGACCTGATCACCTTGACCATCTTTGTCGACCTAGCCAAAGCTTTTGACATTGTTTCCCATCCCCTGCTTCTTGATTTTGCCTCTGGCTCCTATGGTCTTGGACGTTATGCAACTCTTTGCTTCCAAGTGCCTAGAATGAAAACTAACCTTGGATTCTCCGCAATTAACTATGCAGTCCCTTCACTTTGGAACACTATGCAAAGCACATTCAAGCTTATCTCACTTCCGAGTCTTCTCTCCTTCAAAGCCCTACTAGTCGAGTATTTGCGGGAACCTTGTAGTTGCTATAGGTAATTTGTTCTTTCATTTATTGATGTATCCACTCTAATAATTGTTAGTATGTCATCCTCCTTCTTCTCTAGGGATTCCAGTACACACACTCCCTCCCCCACTCCATGGCTCTCATTCCCTTTCTCTGCCTTCACATATCCACTCTCAGGCCCCTGTCTGTTTACAGTTTCTACCTTCCTTTCCCTTTACCCATTTGATATTGCTTTTTGCACATGTCTAATTGTGAGTTCCTGTGATGGACTCAAGTATTTTTACATCCGACCTTGTACCACAATCTGCTGATGTTACAATCTTTGTATTACTATGTTTATGTATTTGTACTGTTCCTTGTCCAGGACCACTTTGAAAATGAGTTTGCTCAATGGTGTTGATGCCTGGTTAAATAAAGTTTGATTGATTGATTGATTCACTCTTCTCAGCTGGCCTTTCTCCGTCAGCCACCAACTGGTTTAAATCTTACTTCATTGGCAGGACCCAGTCAGTGAGAATTCTTCATTCCATCTCCCCTTCACTTCCCATCAACACTGGTGTCCCTCAGGGCTCAGTGCTTGGTCCCCTACTCTTCTCCATTTTCCTTAATGATCTTACCACAGCCTGCTCATCCTCTTCTATCCACATGTATGCTGACGATACTGTTTTGTACAGTTCCGGCAAAAACCCTGCTGCTGTGCAAAACAGCTTACAGCATGACTTCAACCAAGTTCAGCTCTGGTTTGCTTCTCACCAGCTTTTTCTAAATGCCAAGAAAAAGGTCTTAATGACCTTTGTCACCAGGCAGAAACTCTCTAGGCCCTACCACTTTCCACACCATTGATGGGACCATCTTGGAGGACACCTCCTCATTTAGATATCTTGGAGTTTGGCTAGACCAGCACCTCAGCTTCTCTGTGCATATTGATGCTATCCTGAACAAACTGCATCCCAAGCTTGGTGCTCTGTACAGGAATCGTAGTTGCATCCCACTGACTATGAGTCGAGAAATTGTCCAGAAGATGATACTCCCCATCTTTGACTACTGTGACGTAGTCTATGGTGTTGCTCCCAAATCTTCCTTGACTAAGTTGGACACTCTCTTTAACTCCTTCTGCCGCTTTGCTATTGACTCCCCTTCCCGCTCCCACCACTGTGAACTGTATCACTCTCTAACCTTCCTTCCACTGTCTCACAGACACATCTCTCACTGTGCCAAACTAACCTCCAAATTCTGGTTGGGGGGCTCCCCTCCTAGCTCTCATCCTATCTCTCCACTCCACCTCCCCACACTCCTCTCTCAGATCAAATGACGCCCGTACCTTGCTGGTCCCTCACCACTCAACCCTCTTTGGTCAGACTAGTTTCACCCATCGCTTCCATAAAATCTAGAATTCCCTGCACCCCAAAATACAATACTCCTCTTCCAACTACTCCCATACCTCTGCCCTACACAATTACCTTTCCCTCAGCTGTTCCTGCTGTAACCCACCTTAATACCTATCCCCAGTTTCTGCCTTCCTACCATGCCCACCCCTGGCAGGGTTCTCAACATCCTGAAGGGGGAAATCAGGAAATGGCAACCTCTTCTCCTCATATTCTTGCCTCTCCCCCCTCTCTTCTCCACCTGCCCTTCTGGGTCACCAGTGTGCACAACCTAACCCCATCCTTTTTACTCCAACAGCACGTGCGTACTACCTCGAGCCTGTTCAAGGTACACTCATGCACTATAAATGGTTCTATCACATTATTACTGTTTTTTACATTTATATGTTCTTTTGCATGATTTTGGACATGTATTGTAATTTACCCAATGTTCCACTACTATTTATTGTACTGTACAATACCTTGTGTTCCAACTGTTGCACAGTCATGCAATGTTGTATTGTTAGTACTACCCACATACTATTGTAACTGATCATTCTATATTTGTATATTTCTTTACTTATATGAAAAATAGTGTCCTACCCAAAACTAGCTGTATCTTCTGTTCCAAACATATACTACTGTCAATGCTACCTGCTGATACTTTGTATATACTGAATTATTGTATCTCACTTTATTTTTATTATTATTATTTTCTTGTGTGTTGCATCCCATGTATATTGTCCCTTGTTCCTTGTTGACAAACTCAGGTCCACCTCAAAAATGAGCTTGCTCAACGGTGATCGCCTGGTTAAATAAAGACTTTGACTGATTGATTGATTGATTCTTCACAACCCTGTGTATCCCCTCCCCCCCCAGGTCACACCATGAGATGAGCAACTTGTTGTTCAGTGTGCCCTCCTGGTGAAACATTTCAATAAATAAATAAAACAGTAATGCCACGGCACAATCAGCCAGCCAGTCAGTTGAAATCTGCCAACTCAAAAAATCATAGCAGATTGTCCAGGTAGCTGGTTCATCTCTAGATGCTGAGCCCTCCACTTTGTAGCAAGAACACCACAGCACACACAGCCAGCCAGCCAGTCAAAATCCACTGTCTTCAAGAGATCAGCAAAGTTCGGCTGGGTAGCTGATTTGACTTCAAACGTTGAATCCTCCAGTTCAAAACTTCTTACAGCAAGCCCAGAAAATCACTGGAATCAGGGCCACAACTCACAAACCTCAGGCGAGTAAGTGATAGCAATAAGTCAAAAATTAAATGAATGTAGTGCACTGGGACTACCCTAACTAAAAAACAAAAAAACTGTCCTAATTCTAACTCACTTAGTAAGGACTATCAGTATACAACTAGTGTTAAATTCAGATGTACAAATGTACAGTGTATTGTGAAATGTAAATATATGTTTACTGATTTGTATCACTACTAAATATAATATTAATATTTTATTTTTAGTTTATACATTTGCAACTGTTGAAGTGAATGATCTGAACCCCATTGTAAATAAGTCTCTACTCAACTGGACTATAATTTTCTTGATTTTATGACTAAAATGACTTACTACTCCATACAGAGTCAGAGTTAGGAATTAAGAACAGAGCTTCAACCAGGCTGCTGTTAAAATAATCAATTATGCTGGCCCACCACCACAAAAGCAAGGTGTCTGCTTGCAATGCTGACATCCTGAGTTCAGGAATAGGCTCAGGAGTTGGAAGGCCAGCTTAAGGAAGAAGGAATGAGCATCCAGAGGATGGCTCTCCTTCTTGAGGGGAGAGGGGGTTGAGTTCCAGCACAATACAAACCCCTGTCAGAGGCCAGAGAATCAGCAGTGATCAGCGCCTGGATCAGCGGGAGGTGGGTATGATGTTGAGTTTGTCCAATGGATGTCATTGCACATCCCACCTCCCTGGGAGCACAGTATCACAAAAATGTTCCTGCTGCCGATGGGTGATGCTCCACACCGGACCCTGCACTGCTGAGTAGACTCCCGCTACCAGGTAATTGACTTAAAGTCTGCCAGTCTCTCCCAGTGGCCCCACACCAGGATGTCAGCTGGGGGGTATTCAGGAAATTGAGAGTCTTGGGTGTGTTTCAAGGTGAAGTGCATGGGCTATGGGGTCCAGTTACAGGCCACCAAAAAACAGAAAACAAAAAAATAATCATGCTGCAAGTGTTACTTTAACATCTGCCCTATGGATTCCATTAAATACACACAATAACATTGTCTTTTTTTTCAATGTTACTGTTTTTTGCACCACTTCACTTCATTGTGGTGAATATACTGCCTTTAAACTGGGTTTACTGGCCTTAAAGGAGTTATGGACTGAGAAGGGGTTTACAAATATTTTTAGTTTTCCCCTTCCTTCTGTTTTGGCCCAGACTTCACCTTGACACATACCCAAGACTCTCAATTTCCTGAATACCCCCCAGCTGACACCGACGTGAGCATGTGTCAGTGTGCTCACATGAAACACAGTGCAGAGTTTCTCCCCCTGTGCCCCAAAGGCTCTGACACCCATACATCTACAATGCACAGTAGTGCTGTGGGACACAGCTCCCTCTCTCTGGGAGAAGAGCATCGACTGTGATGCTCAGTTGTCCTTTCCCTTTCTGTTCCCCGATGACCCAAGGTCTTTCCTAAGCACAGGTATCCAGCATCATAAGCAGTAGCCCCAGTGCTGCACTGATTGACTGGCATACAATAACATTATCTTTAATGGGGAGGGTGGTATTGTTCCTTTGCCTGATATCATGCAGTACCAGCTGTGGCTGCTCTTACGTTGCAATGACTTGAGGGTACTGCCAATGTGGGGGCTGAGTGCATCATTCCCCACTAAAACCATCATTTAGTGAGAACAGACGGGAACAAAAGAGACAGTTAAACTTTGATTTCCTGTACCTTCAGTCTACAGTAGTCAGAGACTCTGTTCTGAGATTCTGTGACCACTGCAGGCAAGATCTGCAGGTTGGAACACAGATACAGGTTATGAAACAGGAATAGAGCTTTACCCAGGCTGCTATCATTATGGCACAGGAGATGGTGTCCTGGTACTTTATTATGACCCTTTGAGGAGGCTCAGCAGTGCTCAGTGGCACCAGGATGGGGTTCCATTGCCACTAGTTTATTTTTGGTGTTGATCAGTATTCATGGCAGTCAGAAAAAGGAAAGTGACAATATAGCATGTTGCTATAACCAATATCTGTCATGTACTATGGTCACATTCTGGGAACAGGAAACTCTACAGGTGAGGAGGTTCCAATGACACATCCAGCCAAGTGTCATTTTGGAAGTTCCTTGAAGCACTCTATTGCTTTCTATGGGGAGTTTTGGATCTTTTCATACCCTAATTTCAAGTGTATCTGAGGACTAGCTATAAAAGATGAAATTGCTACCCTGTAAACTGACCACACACTGCAGGAAATGTCTCCATGTGCAACCATTCCACATGCATACCAATAAAATTCAATTAATTTTCTATAGCATCCCATTACAATGAATCAGAACACACTTTAAAACAGAGTAAATACTGAAGTGCAACATATACAATAAACAAATAATTAGCACTGTATCGTATAACTATACAGGTCGCTCCTGTAAAAAAAAGCTTTCAGCATAGTGTGCTACTCCTGGTTAAAAAAACTAAATAGCTAGGAAATAAGCAACCGGTTGACCTTGAATCTGTCGGGGGCTAGGACAGCACTTGGCAATCACAGATCAGGGATGTGAGAGACAATCCAAGTCAAATCAAAAAAATTGCCTGTCTGATAAAATTAAAGAGAGGAGGCACGATTTGTCTGAAATGAAGGGAGATAATAGTTTGAAACCATAGAAAAATGTTGTCAAAATGTTCCATTTTGGGGAATGAATTTGCTGTTATAACTATTATGCACACTAGAAATGAATTTTCTGTTGCCATTAGAGATGTGTGAAATAGCAAAAATTTGCTCCTCGTAAAATTTCCTGTATTTTAGTTAATCTGGGAAATTTTGTGCAGTTCAAAGTTACACTTCACGTCCTATTTACAGTTTCGCAGAATTTCGAATATGAAAACTTTGATGCATGTTTATTCAATAATTGAAGTATCTCAGATCAACAAGACTGGAATTTTGACCTCGAAGTTTTGTATAATATTTGAAGTTTGCAATGTACCATGGGAATAGGAGGTCACATGCTGCTGAACAGTCAGTGAGAAGCTAGTTTGGTTGTTCTCTGAGTGTAGTGTGTTGGAGAGAGATATAGAGAGCAGAGCATGTGCTTGTTGTACTAGCCTGGAGTCAAAATCTAAATATAACGTAATATAAAGATCATTTTGGTGGTTACATTTCTTCAAAACTGTGTTTGTGAGTGCCCAGTGAACACACAGTACTTTTTATGATGATCTTCTATTGTATTCTTTACTATAAGTATTTAGTATTGTTTAAAACAGAGAAGTAGTGCTTTGATGGCTTGTGTGGGAGAGGGCAGCAGCAATTTAGAAGGCACACTTATGTTCAATAAAAATCGTTGGCCCAGTGCCCTGTATTTTCGTAAGAAAAACATTACTTTTCTGACTGTGCTTTAACCAGAGTAACTGCTGTTTGTGTCCCCGTGCATACGTGTATTAGGGAAAAAAAATCACTGTCCTCCTGACTGTGATTTAACCACAGTGATTGTTGTATCCCTACATACAGACCTGTGCTAGGAAAAAAAAAATGTTCCTACTGATTGCGATTTAACCAGATCAGAGTGACTTTTGTGTCCCTGTGTGCATACCAGTGATAGGAAAAAATCACTGTCCTCCTGACTGTGATTTAACCAGACCAGAGTGACTGTTGTGTCCCTGTGTGCACACCTGTACTAGCAAAAAAAAAATCAATGTCCTCCTGACTGCGATTTAACCAGAGTGAGTGCTGTGTCCCTATCGGCACTAGTGATGGGTGAAGTGGACTCAAAAAAGGTGGATTCGCAGAGTGCTCAGCAACGTGAAGTGGAGTACTTCGCATTATGATGAGGAACGCAAAGTCCATTGGAAACAATGACTTCGCATTACTCCACCTCCCCAGACCACTACTCCACTAAATTTAAGGTGAAGTACTTTGAGGACAATGCACTTCGCCTCACTTCGCCTTGTTTTTGAGATCTGAAGATGAATTTTGCAGTGATTCATGGGAATTCAGGTCACACGGGCTCTATATTGATCTGCACAGCCTCAGTTCGGGGTAGTATATGTAGGAAGGAGTAGGAGACAGTGTGGTCTGATAGTTGTCTGTGATTGAAATCTTGTAAAATCTGTAAAAAAAAAGCATTTTTGCATTTTTTGCGGGGCTCCAACTTTAGTTAATCAATCGTAGAAAACCCTCCTGTGCTCATATCACTGAGTGTTTTTGGTTTTGTGTGGATTTTGAATGTTAATTTACAACATTGAGTGTGTGTAGTGAAAGACAGTGAAAGTGTGCTTTGGGGGAGGGGCGTATCTGTGGTGTAGGTAGATTTAAGTTGGAGAAATAGTGATGTCTGTGTTTTGGTTATATTTTTGTTATATAACTGACTGTGTCAATGTACACACAGTAATATTGTCAGTAGTAGTTGAAATTTTCTTGCTGTTTGTTGTGTGGATCTGGTGCAGTAGTTCATAATTCCAGGTTGTTTACATTGCAATATGTAACGTGGCATAGTACTGAACTTTTGCATTTGTTACGCATTACTCATTCAGCATTGTAGACAAACTGTTCTGTGTGTGTATATGTGTTAGTGTGTGTGTGGTGTTGCGTGACATCATGACATCAAGTAATACAGCGTTTATTGTGCCACAGACTAGTGTAATTGCAGGCGCAGCAGTGTGAACCTGCTATCCACTTCGGCTGCCTGATTTTGTACTGCGACTGTGGTATCTGTTCTTTGTTTTGCTGCTTGTACTGCCATAAAAATCTGCACTGCAGTCAGTGCTCCCCCCAACCCCATGTGCAAAAGGAATTTTTTACCAGATTGGATTGTTTTTGTGACCTCATCAGCACCACTGGTTACTGAAGTTGTTTTCACTGCATGACAGACTATTCTCTTATCTGTTGCTGAAGCTACAGTTGTTTTTTTGGCTTCACATCCTGCATTCCCCCAATCAGAGAGTAAATGTATCAAAATCTGAATTTGGTTATAATATTGTGGTTGATCCCCCAAAATGCCTGCAAAGAGACGTGTAAGCAAAGCTGTTTCTTGCTATGGGAATGTTGGCAGTAAGATAGTCTGTGGGCATGGTAGTAGTACACAGACACAGAAGTGCATTGCTGATGTGAGAAAAGGTATTTCTCCTGCAATGTTTTTTATAGCCCAATCAGTAGCTTCACTCATAGTTGGAGGAGATGATGTTTTCCCAGCCAGTGGTGTTAGTGTTACTGGTGTTAGTGGTGGTCATAGTATTAGTATTGTTGCATCATGTTCTAATTCCGACCAGTGTACCGTATCCAAAAATACTGAGTGTGAAGCAGTGCAAGTGAGCGGCAGCGTGGATGATGTCATGCTTCCCAGTAACATCCCAGTAACTGAACCTGAGGATTCTGATAATCATGTCAATGATAGCATACCATGTGATATTCTGTCCACCGTGTCAGTTAATGTCACGCATTTTCCATGCAGTGATTCACAGTGTGGTGAAAAAATATCAGGTGATGGTGGTGTAGATGCTGATGATAAATGTGATGATGACAATGATGTTGCTGTTGTTGCAACATGCAGTCTACATGCTAGCATCCAAGCAGAAGATGTGGATGTGTGTGACATTGAGGAATGTAATTGACCGCAGTTGGGAACTGGAGAAAAAGAAATTCAAAGGGGCTTTGTCTGAGTCTGTTTGCAGGAATCCCCCCGCCCCCCCGTAAAAACTTGTGATCTACCAGTTTAGTTGATGATGATGACCCAGTCATAAATATAATAGGTAGTCGTGGTGGTCAGTTGCAGTCCAGGTGTGCAGTGCCCAAAAAATCCCATGCCCCCCCTCCCACTTCAGTGCTTAAACTAATGGACTTAAATAAGCCACATCATGGACATGTTAAAAGCAGAGCATCACAATCCCTTGTTTGGGATTTTTTTGTTCAAGATGCAAATGATGAGTCAGTTGCAATCTGCCAGGTTTGCCATGTGTGTGTGAGTTGAGAAGAAAAGGGGAGCCATCTGGGCACATGAGGATGGCATATGCATCTTAAGAATAGGCACTTGGCACTGTGGACCCAGCACAAGCTGGCAGCTAATATCACAGTGGGGCATTCACCCTTGTCACCGGCAACCATAGCGAGCATGTTATCCCCTTCCTTGATTGTTAAGTCCAGCAGTAAATTAAACGTGTGCAGTAGTGCGGTAATAAGAGCTGAGGATTACTAGAGGCATGATGAGGTGGAGGACCATAATGACTTTGAAATGTTGTCCAGTGCTGGTGACAGTATCAGTTTTTGTGGTGATGGTGGTGGTGGTGGTGGTGAATGCAGTATGTCTAGTGCAAGTGATACATCAACCCCAGGTGGCAAATCTGGCAAAATAACAGCATTTCTGGGTTTGTCATCATCACCTGTGCAACCGTCTTCATCAAATGTCCACACTCCAACCCCTGCCAATGCCATTCATCACAGAGCACAACCATTTGTGATCGCACCGCGTGTAAAATGTTTAAGTCAGCCCATGTTACAGAGTGTTTTTGTGCATAAGCTGAAGTACCCCCAAATCGTACAGTGTCACATGAACTTAATGCTGCTGTAGCAGAAATGTTGGCAATTAATCTTTTGCCTTTCTCCTTTGTGTAGAATTCCGGGTTCCAGTGGTTGCTGCATGTGCTTGTCCAAAATGGAAAGTCCCATCCAGGGCATACTTTTCCACCTGTGCTGTCCCCAAGTTGTTTTGCACTGTATCCAACTCAGTAAGACACGCCCTTCAACAATCCTCCTCTCCATTCATCCATTTAAGTATGGATATGTGGACAAGTGGCAAAACAGAGGGGAGTTCATATTTGTGTATAACTGCAACTGGGCACAGGTGCCGGGGGTTGTTTGTGATGTTATTAGTGTGAATAATCAGTGCAGTAAGGTGGATTGTTGAAGTAGCAATCTTCCAGGAATTCGACAGCATGCAACGATTGTTATGCACAATGTGACCTGTTCACACACTGGTGAGGACATTTTGGACATGGTACTGACTGAAAATGACAAATGGCTAAACCATCTGTCCCTGAGAGCTGGGTTCATAGCAAGTGACAATGGGTCAAATATGGTGAAATGCATCACGAATGGTGATTTTTTTCATGTTCCATGCATGGCCCACTGTTTAAATCTTGTGATTCAGGAGTTTCTGCAGCACTCTGATATAAAGGAAATGCTGATCATTGCACGACATATCTGCTCTCACTTTTCAAGATCTGGAAAGGCCCGTGACCAACTGCGGCAGTTGGAGATACAACACAGCCTGCCTCAGCACTGCTTGAAGCTGGAAGTTGTCACCCAACGAAATTCCATTTTATACATGGCAGAGAGGTTGTATGAACAATACAAAGCCATCTCAGAATATCTTGTTATGCACACTAACCGTGACAGCTCTGAGGCCTCCATGTCTATGACGACTGAACAGTGGCGCCTCATGGACTCTGTAATAACAATTTTGCGGCCTTTTGAACATGCCACATAGGCAGTGAGTAGCGAGTCTGCCTCCATTAGCCAATCAATTCCACTGCTGCAGGTGCTGAGGCAGACATTGGTGAATGCACAGCATGGTCTTGATGTTGCCGGTGACGATGGTAGCAGTATGTTGCTGCAACACATGCTGACAGTATTCAACCAGATTCATCATATTGTGAGCATTCAGCATAGTGACAACTTTGCCATAGCAACAATGCTGGATCTATGATACAAACATGGAATTGCATCAGTACTGGAGGGAGGGCCTGAACAGATAAAAATATCAGTGGTCAATTAGTGCTCTTGGTTCATGGGGCACAGAAGTCACATGCCAAGGTCAGCAAACCTCGGCAGCATAATCCAGCTGAAGGTGTACCTGGAGGACCATCAAACACATCCTGCAAGGGGAAAGGGACTGCAGTTCCAGGTGGTCTGTCATCCAAAGTGGCTGGCGTCAACGCACTTTGGGAGGCTTTGTCCCAAGTGGGTATTTGTGAAATCAATGATTCGCGAGAACAGGGTGATGCATCAACCACTGGACTTAGTGTTGTACAGAGAATGGTTGAGTCATATTTGTCTGAAAACAGGCATCTGACAATAACTGATGATCCTCTTTTCT
Organism: Neoceratodus forsteri; assembly: GCA_016271365.2. NCBI lineage: Eukaryota > Metazoa > Chordata > Ceratodontiformes > Ceratodontidae > Neoceratodus > Neoceratodus forsteri. The sequence continues at coordinate 352,884,976 of CM028130.1, read as the reverse complement.
ACTGGAGTGGAAAGGTCAATGAATGGCCAGAGCTGACTGCAGTGGCACTGAAGTACCTCACATACCCACCCTCCAGTGTAAGTGTTGAGAGGGTATTCAGCTCAGCAGGTGCAATAGTCAGGGATAATCGGACAAACCTGTCTCCTGCAAATGTTAGTTTGCTAACATTCATTAAAATAAATGAGAGGCACATACCAGCACAGACTGCAACCTCGGTATTTGTACCCCGGCCTAGGCGTGATGGTTTTGGTGATGTGGAAATGGACCATCCTGGTGGCACTGGCAGTGGCTGCCTGAAACGGCAAACCACTGATGTAGATGATGACACAATGGAGAAAGAATTTCCCAGTGGTCCAACTTCAGACATCGATGATTGCGAGGGCAGTTTTCTTTATGAGGATGATGATGTGGTTAATGTTGGCAGGTTTTAACTGAAGTTTTTAAAAGGCGGTGTCCCCCCCCGGACCACCACCACCACCACCACCGGGACTGCTGTTAGCCACTGCCACCACTGAGCCTGAGTCTGTCCGGACACCACATCCATCAGCCAGAGACACAAAGCTTCTTAATTTGTAAACCATAAAGTGAGTATGTGTACTCATGTTTGTTATGCTGCTTCACTTCCTTTAGTTGTATGTTTTGCTTTCTGTAGCTTTTCAGAGCTGCAATGGTAAAACTCATATAGTACACTTATTTTGTTTCTTTTACAGGTTAACAGAAAAAGTCTCCATCGCTAAAACTCGGTGGGAATGGTACTGCAGCTGTACCGTACAGAGAGGAACCAATGGAATATCCAAGTGAAATCCATTCTGGTAAGTATGAAGATTTTATTTAATCCATTTCATTGTTTTGGAAAAACTGCAGTAAATATTGCACACAGGTTGTGTTAGTTGACAAGATGTGGGTTTCAATGTAACTTGACTTGAGATTCAGAACCAGGGCCGGAAATAACAATTAAGTTGTAAGAAGTCATTCATTGCTTTTTTTAGGAAACTTCCAGATGCTTTGTTGTTCTGTCAAACTGGCCTTATCCCAAAAAGTTCTTCAACATCAGGCACCCCCCCTCCCCCGGGCTTGGGCACACATGCAACATGCAGAAGTTGTTTCATTAGATGACCATGACCATCATTAACAACAACTGGGCTCCAGAAGGATGCAGATGATGTGAAGAAGTAACAAAATAAGAAACCATTACAGACAAACCAGCAAATATGATCCCCACCCCCCCCAAAAAAAATACTTACCTTCATGTGCTCGAGAGATATCCATTTTCAATTTCAATGCAACAAATTATCTTGAGCACACTGGAATGTGCACACCACCAGTTTCTGTGACCTGTGATGCAGAACAATACCATGAGTACATGTCCATGTCAACCCCCCTGCTCACCTAATACAGAACTATATATATATATATATATATATATATTCACCAAGGCTACTATTAGTGTACAGCCAAAGGGCACCCTTCAATCCAGTTGAGATGACCACATTGCATTTGCTCGAATCGCCTTGCAGAACACATTGGACCAGCAACAGAATGCTCACGGTCATCATTTTATACCATGGGACTTTGTATGTGCTGAAACACTCCCATTTCACTGTGTTACCACTTGCCAATTTTCTGCACAAAGAAGGATGCATTTTGGGCCTGCAGAAAAAATCTAGGACTCTGTGCCACCACTGTGCGAAATTGTCTGAGTGCGCCATTAATTCGAGGGGACTTTGTATGTGCTGAAACACTCCCATTTCACTGTGTTACCACTTGCCAATTTTCTGCACATAAGGAGGATGCATTTTGGGCATGCAGAAAAAATCTGGCACTCTGTGCCACCACTGAGCGAATGACTGAGTGCACCATTAATTCTGGGGGACTTTGTATGTGCTAAAACACTCCCATTTCACTGTGTTACCACTTGTCAATTTTCTGCACACAAGGAGGATGCATTTTGGGAATGCAGAAAAAATCAGGGACTCTGTGCCACCACTGCGTGAAATTGTCTGAGTGTGCTATTAATTCTGGGGGACTTTGTATGTACTGAAACACTCTCATTTCACTACGTTACCACTTGCCAATTTTCTGCACATAAGGAAGACGCATTTTGGGCCTGCAGAAAAAATCTGGGACTCTGTGCCACCACTGCGTGCATGATTGAGTGCGCCATTAATTCTGGGGGACTTTGTATGTGTTGAAACACTCCCATTTCATCGTGTTACCACTTGTCAACTTTCTGCACACAAGGAGGATGCATTTTGGGTCTGCATAAAAAATCTGGAACTCTGTGCGAACACTGCACGCAATTGACTGAGTGCGCCATTAATTCTGGGGGACTTTGTATGTGCTGAAACACTCCCATTTCACTGTGTTACCACTTGTCAATTTTCTGAACACAAGGAGGATGCATTTTGGGCCTGCAGAAAAAATCTGGGACTCTGTGCCACCACTGCACGCAATTGACTGAGTGTGCCATTAATTCTGGGGGACTTTGTATGTGCTGAAACACTCCCATTTCACTGTGTTACCACTTGTCAATTTCCTGCACACAAGGAGGATGCATTTTGGGCATGCAGAAAAAATCTGGCACTCTCTGCCACCACTGCACACATGACTGAGTGCACCATTAATTCTGAGGGACTTTGTATGTGCTGAAACACTCCAGTTTCACTGTGTTACCATTTGTCAATTTTCTGCACACAAGGAGGATGCATTTTGGGCCTGCAGAAAAAATCTGGAACTCTGTGCCACCACTGCGAGCATGACTGAGTGTACCATTAATTCTGGGGGACTTCATAGGTGCCAAAACACTTCCATTTCACTGTTGCCATTTGTCAATTTTTTGCACACAAGGAGGATGCATTTTGGGCCTGCAGAAAAAATCTGGGACTCTGTGCCACTGTTGCGTTCAATTGGCTGAGTGCACCATTAATTCTGGGGAACTTTGTATGTGCTGAAACACTCCCATTTCACTGTGTTACCACTTGTCAACTTTCTGCACACAAGGAGGATGCATTTTGGGCCTGCGGAAACAATCTGGGACTCTGTGCCACTTTCGTGTGTTGTGTGATTGTTGTGAGCTCATGTTGTCATACTGACATTACAATTAAAGCAGCATTGCAAGAATGTTGTGACAATTTTGAACTGTACTTTTTTTTTTTTATTTTCATCTTTATCCCTCCTTACTGCCTCCGGTGCCCCCTCCTTCAGTCCGCTCATGTAGCCCGGTACCTACCTTAGGGATCTGCCCCTAGAGTGCCCATCCTCCTCTCCTCGCACATTGGGGTCTGTCCTGTAGGTGGTCCGGGTGGACTTAGGGCGGACTTCATCTAGGGCTGCCGGAGGGTATTTCCGGTTTTCTCCCCTGATGTCCCCACTCCCCAGGACGCTTGCACTAGGGACGACATCCCCAAGTGGTAGCATGCTTATGCAAAGCAGACCCTCATCGTGTCCGAGATGTCCCCTCCTGGCTCCATAGGTATGGCCGCCTTTCCACCCCTTTCCTCAGCCGGTGCTTCCACCGCTATGGAAGGAATGCAGAGTCACAATGCGCTCTTGGTAACCCCACCCCTGAGGGAGCATCCGTTGGACGCTCAATCCTCCTCCCCGCTGACCCGGCCACCCGAGTCCGTTCCCAAACCCGGGTTGCGCGCAGTAGCGAGTGTGGCGTCTAGCGCCTCAACCCTCAGTGCCACCGGGCGGCTGAACTGTACTTTTTTATGCTACTTTACATTGCCACATCCACTAGTTACCTCTAAGTCGTGATTTCAATGATACGCTTCTTTTCACAGTTTATGTTTGCTTTACTTAGTTGACTACTTTTTTTCATGTATGAAAAAAAATTATCATGCCTTCCAATATTGTTCTGACCAGGTTTGTATTTATTTGCCGCTGCTTTTCAATAACTATTGTTCCATGGTGTCATGAAATACTGCCTGCTGCATAACTATTAATTAAAAACAGAAGTGATATATAACAACTAACTGATGGAGAAAAGCAGAGGAAAATAATGACAAAGACCTAGTCAGTACCAATTTAAAAGGAATGCTCCTTTCATTATTTCACACGTGAAAAAAGTAGTACAGCAGAATCAACTACTGCAAATTCTCGTTATCATTCCAGTCAGTCAGGATGTAAGTAAAGGAAGTTGCAACATAACATTAAAAAATATAGCTCAGAGTTCTCAACAGCTTGCTGTTCTGCTGCTGCTTTACAGAGACTCACCACATTACACAGTTATGGTGATGCACATAACCTAATATGTGGTGGCCTTACTCCCACTGGAATATTTCTTGCTCCACAGAGTGCAATATATTTCTGTGAAAACCGCCCGTAATTTCATTACTGTGTGTCACGTCATGGAGGAATTACCATTCAGAAAAGCCACCCACATGCTGCCCCCTTTCTCAGAAACATTAGGATGTGATGCCAGGGGGAGCGCAGGTGCATGCTCCACTATAGTGAATGTCTGGCAGCTATCCAAATGTTTCCTTATGTTATAAGGTTCACTTTGTGGTGAAATGTGGGAATGTTTCCACTAACAAGGCTCTTCTTTCTGGAAATGATCCCACATGTTTCACCACAAACTGACCATTATAACATAAGGAAACATTCAGAAAGCTGCTGGACAATCGGATATTCACTGTAATGGAACACGCACATGCGCTGTCCCTGGCATCACTTCCTAACATTGCTAAGAAGGGAGGCAGAATGTGGGCAGCTTTTTAAAACAGGAGTTCCTCTGTCATGTGACACACTGTAATGAAATTATGAGTGGTCTTCACAGAAATGTATTGCAATATGTGGTGCAAGAAAGATTCTCCTGGAAGAGAAATTGTGTATTATTAAACAAAAACAAAGAAAAAACAGACAAAAACAGTACAACACAGTAGTGGGGTGAGGGGTCCCAGGAAACAATCACGTAAGTTACTGTTGCCATGGGATGCCATAATGGTCCAGCAACAGGTGTGTCATTCTAACTATTAGCTGCTGCTGCTCTTCTGTTATGTGGACCTGCTGCTGCAAAGCATCAACCCTCTGACTGTTCTCTTCCAGAGCCGCCCACACCATAGAGATATCATGTTGTGTTGCAGGGACTGTGGCAGGGTCCATTGCAGCTGGGAATCCAGGAAGCAGGGATGGTGGCACTGGTGGAGAGGGTGGTGCTGGTGGCTTTGGCAGTCATGGTGGTGGTGGAGCAGCAGCTGTACTAGCCCTCCTCCTGCTGTGGTGGTGACTGCGAGGCACAGCTTTAACCCCAGCAGCACCCTCGGCCACTGCCATGGAAGTGCCAGGAGGTAGACACCTGGCCCCTTCCATGACAGCCTGCCACTCTGCCTTGTGGTGGTTGAGCATGTGGGTGCACTGGCTGCTGGTCCCCAAATGTGTCCCACAGAGGCCACAGTGCACCAGCACCCCACACACACTGCACACCACAACTGTGCTATCTCCCCCAACAGAGTTAAAAAACTCCCATACTGGGGAGCTGCGGGGCCGACCAGACACAGTCCTCGCATGAGTCTCATGATCCTCACCACCTTGATTTTCTATGGGCACCTTCTGTGACTGTGGATGTGGTGGAGGGGGTGCTGCTGGAGCCCCTACAACTGCTACCGGTGGTGGTGTTAGTGGCGGAAAAGGTGGATGCATAGCATCCATTGGTGGCACTGGTGCTGCTGCTGCTGCTGTTGATTCAACATGTGGGAAAGCAACATCCAGGAGTCGAGAGTGGTCCAGCATGACACGACCACCCCCACATGTCTGCACTCCCCTCCGACCGTGCCCACAGGCCAGTGACTCACCTTTTCCAGGGTCCGCATCCATCCCTCCCACACAAGTCCCAAGCATACACACACACACACACAGTCACTCACACACACACACACACACACACACACAAAACAAAACACTTATAAAACAATAGCTACAAAAAAAAATCAGAAACTCAATACAAAAACTAAATAAAGATAGCTTTTAAAAAAGCTGTTGTTTTACAAAGGCAATAAGCACTTTGTCACTGACTCCTACACTGCTCTCTCAAAAGCCTTCTCCCTCTATGAATGCAAAGGAGAAAGTGAAACTGCTTCTCTGACTCACTTCCTTCCTGCCTGGCTAAAGCATGTGACTTACAGTACTGTAAGCCATGTGATGTGTGGGGGCGATGCCTATTTACTTCTCACTTCAGCTTACTTTACATTAAGGCATAATGGCAATGTGAAGTAATAATGATAATAAATTTGCTACATCTCTAGTGGCACACCTTTATTTAGAAAAAGAATCACTGTACTCCTGACTGTGATTTAACCAGAGTGATTGTTGTGTTCCTGTGTACTAACTTGTGCTATGAAAAACAAGCATTTGTCAATGTTCAATGTTTGCTTGCTGGTATTGGCATTGATTGTTCAGGAGTTAGAGAGATGCATAATAGTAATGGCTGTGAAGTATTAAACTAACGCCAACCCTCACCCCCATCCTTTAGAGACTGACAGGTGTTTGGGTGTGTGCCTTTTGGTCATCAGTCATAACTCTCATGCCATTCCACCTCACTCCACCCTGCAGACACTGACAGGTGTTGCAGTGTACCTTGGGGACTTCGGCCCTTATGCTCACGCCATTCCATAAGGAAATGAACTGTGATGGGTGGAGTAGAGGAAAATGGGGTGAACATTAGGGCCAAAGACCCCAAGGAACACCTCAATGCCTGTTACTGACTGTGGGTGGGGTGGGCGTGGAATGGTAAGAGCATTATGGCTGATGACCCCAAGTCACACCCCCGATGCCTGTCAGTCTCTACAGGGTGGGGCATTATGGTTGGAAACCCTAATGCCCTGGGCATTTGTTGGTATTTTTGCTCCACATTTTCAAAATAGGGTTTTTGGGACCCCACATCATGAAGAGTGGCACTATCATTTCATTACTCTTCACAAATGGTGATTTCGCACAGTGACTGGGCCATTGGCTGCCACAGGTGCAAAAACACATTTTGGGCAGGATGTGAAAAATGACAACTATACTGTTCATGAGGAGGTATGAAAAAATCACAATATTGAAAATCTGGAGTGAAAATATTAAATATTGGTGAAGTTATGAGCATGCATAGAAACTGTGCAACACACACGTGTAACACAATCATTTTTTGGAATTTTTTCACCAAGTCTTCAACATGGGCAGTTTGGGACATCCCCTCATGAACAGTACCATTGTAATTTTATTAATCTGTCCCAAAAGTTGATTTCCCACAGCAACTACTCCATTCTGTGCAACACAAGTGAAAACCCATTTTGGGCAGGATATGAAAAATGTCATCTATACTGTTTATAAGGAGGTGTGAAAAAATGGCAATGTTGAAAATTTGGAGTGAAAATATTAAGAATTGACGAAGTTACGAGCGTGTGCAGAAACTGTGAGACACACTCATAACGCAGTCATGTTTTGGAAATGTTTCACCAAATTTGCAACATGGGTTTTTTGGGACCCCACTTCATGAACAGTGGCACTGTTATTTTGTTAATTGGTTCAGAAAGGTGACTCCACACAGCAACAGCAAAATCACCTTTCAGGACCAAGTAACCAAATGACAGTGACAGTGTGCATGAGATGGGGTCCCAAGAACCACAAGTTTAAAAGTTTGGGCCAAAATTCCTACAAATGGTTGAGATATCAACCTAAGTGCAACCCCTCCCATTGACTCCCATTATAGAGTTTACCATCATTTCTTCAATTTGCCGGTCAGCTTTGAAGAGTGCAGGTGTGTCACAGATCATAGAAGATCACTGCTCCCACCTTTCACTGGTAAGTATGGGGTAAGGAGGGGAGTGCGAGGAGGTGGGTCCATAGGGGGAGGTTGAAGTGTGGCAGAGGGGGAATGGGGAGATGATGAGGGACTGTTTTCCTTTTAACAGGGGAAAAAAGACTTTGGGGACAGTTTTCATTATTTTACAGGTTACCAAAAATATTTACACACACTGAGGTAGGCTCCCAGTGTGCCACAATAGTGTGTGTGTGTGTGTGTGTGTGTGATGGGGAACATGCTGACACTGGGATTGGGCACCCCAATGACAGCACTTGAAATATTCATGCAGGTGTGGGGGGGTCATCTGACACAGAGAGTGGGCATCCTAGTATCAGAAACATAAAAAAAATTATTTTGGCACACTGGGGTGGGCTTCCAGCATTTCACATTAATGAGGGAGGGGGGGATACATGCCAACACGGGAAATGGGCACCCCGATGTCTGCTTTTCTGAGGAGTGTGTAGTGGGTGGTAGGAGCCACCAATGTGGAAAGCCACACCTGTCACCAAGGCTTATTTATTTATTTATTGAAATGGTTCACCCGGAAAGGCACACCGAACAAACAAGGTGCTCAGTGGCAAGAGCCAACAAGAACCATAACTCTGGCCATGCTCATTACTGTGCACTGTAATGTGCATGGCCGGAGTCCTATCAGCTGCTGCCAACAGAGAGAAGGCATGTCTGTGTGCCTAGTGGTGAGGGGGGGGAAGGTCCCACTGCAATGAGGAAACAGTCCCTCATTGCAGTGGCATATTTCTTTCAAGTGCGGTCCTCTCTCTCCAACTGCTGTCATAGAAAGCTCACTGATTCAATGGTGCCTGAGGGATGAGCCCCCTAAAGTGTCAACTCGTAACCATCCCTAACTGGAGTGGCACTTCTCTTTCAAGAGAAGACCACTTGTCTCAAACTGCTGTCATAGAGCACTCACCAATTTATTGGTGCCTGAGGGACGAGCCCTGTAAAGCATCAACTGTATTGGGCAGAAACTCACACACCTCTGAAATGTTGTACTATCCCAAGATGTTGCTGTGCATGTGCAAAGCAAACATAAAAATCACTGTACTCCTGACTGTGATTTAACCAGATCAGAGTGACTGTTGTGTCCCTGCGTGCAGACCTGTGTTAGGAAATACAGTAAATCACTGTCCTCCTGACTGTGATTTAACCAGACCAGAGTGACTGTTGCGTCCCTGCACGCACACCTGTGACAGGAAAAAAATCACTGGTCTCCTGACTGTGATTTAACCAGACCAAAGTGACTGTCATGTCACTGCATACACAGCCGTGCTAGGGAATAAATCACTGTTCTCCTGACTGTGATTAAACCAGACCAGAGTGACTGTTGTGTCCCTGCATGCACACCTGTACTAGCAAAAAAATCACTGTCCTTCTGACTGTGATTTAACCAAATGATTGTTGTGTCCTGTGTGCACACCTAAGACAGGAAAAAAATCACTGTCCTCCTGACTGTGAGTTAACCAGACCAAAGTGACCATTGTGTTCCTGCCTGCAGACCTGTGTTAGGAAAAAAATCACTGTCTTCCTGACTGAGATTCACCCAGAGTAATTGTGTCCTGCAGACACTCCTTTATTTAGAAAAAAATCACTTTCCTCCTGACTGCCATTTACACCTGAGTGTTTTATGTCCCGGCATGCACATCTACATCTGCCAGGAAAAAAAACTCACTGTCCTCCTGACTGTGATTTAACCAGACCAGAGTGACTGTTGTGCCCCTGCATACAGACCTGTGCTAGGAAAAAAATCATTGTCTTCCTGACTATGGGTTAACCAGACCAGAGTGACTGTTGCGTCCCTGTGTGCAGACCTGAGCTAGGGAAAAAAATCACTGTCCTCCTGACTGCGATTTAACTAGTCCAGAGTGATTGTTGTGTCCCTGCGCACATACCTGTACTAGGAAAAATATCACTGTCCTCCTGACTATGGTTTAACCAGACCAGAGTGACTGTTGTGACCCTGTGTGCTCACCTGTACTAGCAAAAAAATCACTGTCCTCCTCACTGTGATTTAACCAGAATGATAATTGTGTTCCGCGTGCTAACCTGTGCTATGAAAAACAAGCATTTGTCAAAGCCGAATGTTTGCTTGCTGGTATTGGCATTGGTAGTTCAGGAGTTAGAGAGATGCATAATAGAAATGGCTGTGAAGTATTTAATGCCAACCCTCACCCCCACCCTTCAGAGACTGACAGGTGTTTGGGTGTGTGCCTTTGGGTCATCGGTCATAACGCTCACGTCATTCCACCTCACTCCACCCTGCAGACACTGACAAATGTTGTGGTGTTCCTTGGGGTCTTCAGACTTTATGCTCACCCCATTCCATAGGAAATAAATATGATGGATGCAGTACAGGAGAATGGGGTGAACATTGGGGCCAAAGACCCCCAAAGCACACCAATGCCGTCCATGGCTGTGGGTGGGATTGGCATGAAATGGCATGAAAATGGCAGCTGATCGACCCCAAGTCAAACCCCGATGCCTGTCAGCCTCTACAGCGTGGAGCGTTATGGTTGAAACCCTATCACCCAGGCGTTTGTTGGTATTATTTGCTCCAAATTTTCAAAATAGGCTTTTGGGACCCACCTCATGAAGAGTGGCACTATCATTTCATTACTCAATCCCAAAAGGTAGGTCACACAGTGACTGGGCCATTAGCTGCCACAGGTGCAAAAACGCATTTGGGCAGGATGTGAAAAATGACAGCTGTATTGTTCATGAGGAGGTATGAAAAAATCACAATGTTGAAAATCTGGAGTGATAATTTAAAAATTGGTGAAGTTATGAGCATGCATAGAAACTGCATCACTGCATACAAGCGCAATCATTTTTGGAATTTTTCACCAAATCTTTAATATGGGCATTTTGGGACATTCCCTTATGAACAGTGCCACTGTGAGTTTGTTAATCTGTCCCAAAAGTTGATTTCCCACAGCAACAACTCCATTCTGTGCCACAGGAACGAAAACTCATTTTGGGCAGGATGTGAAAAATGTCAGCCATACTGTTCATAAGGAGGTGTGAAAAAATGGCAATGTTGAAAATCCGGAGTGAAAATATTAAGAATTGGCAAAGTTACTAGTGTGTGTAGAAGTGGTATGATGCATGCTCATAACACAGTCATGTTTTGGAAATGTTTCACCAAATTTGCAACATGTTTTTTTTGGGACCCCACTTCATGAACAGTGGCACTATCATTTTGTTAATTGGTCCAGAAAGGTGATTCCACACAGCAACCACAAAATCACCTTTCAGGACTGAGTAACCAAATGACAGTGACAGTATGCATGAGGTGGGGTCCCAAGAACCCCATGTGGAAAAGTTTGGGCCAAAATTCCTACAAATGGTTGAGATATCAACCTAAGTTCAACCCCATTGACTCCCATTATAGAGCTTACCATCATTTTTTCAATTTGCCGGTTGACTTTGAAGATTGCAGACGTCTCCCGGATCATAGAAGGTCACTGCTCCCAATGTCCGGAGGTAAGTATGGGGGTAAGGGGGGAGTGCTGGGAGGTGGGTCCACAGATGGAGATGGGAGCATGGCGGAGGGGGAATGGGGAGATGATGAGGGACCACTTTCTTTTTAACAGGGGTAAAAAAAGACTTTGGGGATAGATTTCATTATTTTACAGGTTACCAAAAATATTTAGACACACTGGGGTAGGCTCCCAGTGTGCACAATAAGTGTGTGTGTGTGTGTGTGTGTTAGGCTCCCAGTGTGCACAATAGTGTGTGTGTGTGTGTGTGTGTTTGGGGGGGGCATGCCGACACTGGGATTGGGCACCCTGATGATGGCACTCGAAATATTCATGCAGGTGTGGGGGTCATCTGACAGAAAGTGGGCATCCATTGTCAGAAATATAAATAAAAAATTATTTTGGCACACTGGGGTGGGCTCCCAGCATGTCACATTAATGGGGGGATAGATGCCAACACGGGGAATGGGCACCCCGATGTCAGCTTTTCTGAGGAGTGTGTAGTGGGTGGCAGGAGCCACCAATGTGGAAAGCCACACTGTGGCTTATTTTTATTTATTTATTGAAATGGCTCACCAGGAAAGGCACACCAAACAAACAAGGTGCTCAGTGGCAGGAGCCGACAAGAACCGTAACTCTGGCCACACGCATTACTGTGCACTGTAATGTGCACGGCCAGAGTCTGTCAACTGCTGTGAACAGAGAGAAGGTATGTCTGTGTGCTTGGTTGCGAGGAGAGAGGTCCACTGCAATGAGGAAACTGTCCCTCATTGCAGCTGCAGATTCTTTCAAGTGCATTCCTCTATCTCAAACTGCTGTCATAGGAAGCTCACCAATTCATTGGTGCCTGAGGATGATCCCCTAAAGTGTTAACTTGTAACCATCTCTGACTGGAGTGGCACTTTTCTTACAAGAGAAGACCACTTCTCTTAAACTGCTGTCATAGAGAGCTCACCGATTCATTGGTGCCTGAGGATGAGACCCATAAAGCATTAACTGCATTGGGCAGAAACTCACACACCTCTAAAATGTTGTACAATCCCAACATGTTGCTATGCATGTGCAAGCAAACACAAAATCACTGTCCTCCTGACTGTGATTTAACCAGACTAGAGTGACTGTTGTGTCCCTGCGTGCAGACCTGTGTTAGGAAAAAAATCACTGTTCTCCGGACTACAGTTTAAACTGACCAGAGTGGTGTTGTGTCCCTGCATGCACACCTGTGCTAGGAAATAAATCACTGTCCTCTTGACTACGATTTAACCAGACCAGAGTGACTGCTGTGTCTCTGCATGCACACCTGCTGTAGCAAAAAAATCACTGTCCTCCTGATAGCGATTTAACCAGAATGATTGTTGTGTTCCTGCGTACACACCTGTGCTAGGAAAAAAATCACTGTCCTCCTGACTGAGATTTAACCAGAGTGATTATTCTGTCCCTACGTGCACACCTGTGCCAGGAAAAAAATCACTGTCCCCCTGACTGCAATTTAACCAGACCAAAGTAATTGTTGTGTTCCAGCATGCAGACCTGAGCTAGGGAAAAAAATCACTGGTCTCCTGACTGAGATTTAACCAGACCAGAGTGACTGTCATGTCACTGTGTACACACCTGTGCTAGGAATACATCACTGGTCTCCTGACTGTGATTTAAACAGATCAGAGTGATTATTGTGTCCCTGCATGCACACCTGCACTAGCAAGATCATTGTCCTCCTGATTGCAATTTAACTGGAGTGATTGTTTTGCACCTGTCGACACACTTTATTTAGAAAACAAATAACTGTCCTCCTGACTGAGATTTAACCAGAGTGATTGTTGTGTGTCTGCATGCACACTTGCGCTAGGGTAAAAAAATCACTATCCTCTTGACTGCGATTCAACCAGACCAAAGTGACTGTCATGTCCCTGTGTACACACCTATGCTAGGAAATAAATCACTATTCTCCTGACTGTGATTTAACCAGACCAGAGTGATTGTTGTGCACCTGCTTACACACCTTTATTTAGAAAACAAATAATTGTCCTCCTGACTGCGATTTAACAGAGTGATTGTTGTGTCCCTAGTGCACACACCTGTGCTAGGAAAAAAATCACTGTCCTCCTGACTGAGATTTAACCAGAGTGATTGTTGTGTCCTGAGTGCAAACCTGAGCTGGGAAATAAAATTAGTCCTCCTGACTCATGATTTAACCAGACCAGAGTGATTGTTGTGTCCCTGCCTGCAGACCCATGCTAGGAAAAAAAATCACTGTCCTGACTGAGATTTAACCAGAAAAATTGTGTCCCTGCCGACACACCTTTATTTAGAAAAAAATCACTCTCCTCCAGACTGCGATTTAACCAGAGTTATTGTTATGTCACCATGCACACCTTTCGAGAAAAAAAACACTGTCCTCCTGACTACGATTTAACCAGACAAGAGTGACTATTGTGTCCCTGTGAGCAGACCTGTGCTAGGAAAAATATCACTGTCCTCCTGACTATGGTTTAACCAGACCAGAGTGATTGTTGTGTCTCTGTGTGTGCACCTGTGATAGGACATAAATCAATATCCTTCTGATTGTGAGTTAACCAGACCAGAGTGAGTTTTGTGTCCCTGCATACACACCTGTACTAGCAAGAACATCACTGTCCTCCTGATTGCGATTTAACCAGAGTGATTGTTGTGTGTCTGTGTGCACACCTGCACTAGGGAAAAAATCACTGTCCTCTTAACTGCAATTTAACCAGACCAAGGTGACTGTCATGTCCCTCCATATACACCTGTGCTAGGGAGTATATCACTGTTCTCCTGACTGTGATTTAACCAGGCCAGAGTGATTGTTGTGCACCTGTTGACACACCTTCATTTAGAAAACAAATAGCTGTCCTCCTGACTGTGATTTAACCAGAGTGATTGTTGTGTGTTTGCGTGCACACCTGCGCTAGGGAAAAAAATCACTGTTCTCTTGACTGCAATTTAACCAGACCAAAGTGACTGTTGTGTCCCTGTGTGCAGCCCTGTGTTATGAAAAAAAATCACTCTTCTTCTGACTGAGATTTAACCAGTGACTGTTATGTCCCTGTGTGCGCACATGTGATAGGATAGAAATCACTGTCCTCTTGGCTATGATTTAACCAGACCAGAGTCACTGTTGCTTCTCTGCATGCACACCTGTACTAGCAATAAAATCACTGTCCTCTTGACTGTGATTTAACCAGAGTGATTGTTGTGTCCCTGCCAACAAACCTTTATTTAGAAAAACAATCACTGCCCTCCTGACTGCGATTTAACCAGAGTGATTGTTGTGTCTCTGCATGCACACCTGTGCTAGGAAAACAAACCACTGTCCTGACTGTGATTTAACCAGACCAAAGTGACTGTAGTGTCCCTGAATGCTGACCTGTGCTAGGTATAAAAATCACTGTCCTCCTGACTGTGATTTAACTAGAGTGATTGTTGTCACCCTGCGGCACACCTTTATTTAGGAAAAAAATGAATGTCCTCCTGCCGAGATTTAACTAGAGTGATTGTAGTGTTCCTGTGTGCACATGTGTGCTAGGAAAAGTAATCACTGTCCTCCTGACTGCGATTTAAGCAGATCAGAGGGACTATTGTGTCTGTGTGCAGACCTGTACTAGGAAAAAAATCACTGTTCTTCTGACTGCAATTTAACCTGACCTGAGTGACTGTTGTGTCCCTGTGTGCACACCTATGTTAGGAAATAAATCACTGTCCTCCTGACTGTGATTTAAGTAGACCAAAGTGACTGTTGTATCCCTGTTTGCACACCTGTACTAGCAAAAAAATTATTGTCGTTCTGACTGCGATTTAACCAGAGTGATTGTTGTGTCCCTGCGAGCACACCACTGGTAGGAAAAAAATCACTGTCCTCATAGAAACATAGAAACATAAAATTTGATGGCAGATAAGGACTGCTTGGTCCACCTAGTCTGCCCATTTCCCTACTTAATGGATACGCTGCAGATCCTAGTTAACCAACAGCTTACTTCCTCCTGACTGTGATTTAATCAGAATGATTGTTGACTCCCTGCCGACACATCTCTATTTATAAAAAAAATGAATGCCCTCCTGCCTGAGATTTAACTAGAGTGATTGCTGTGTCCCTGTGTGCACACCTGTGCTAGGAAAATAAATCACTGTGCTCCTGACTGAAATTTAAGCAGACCAGAGTGATTGTTGTGTCTCTGCGTGTAGACCTGTACTAGAAAAAAAATCACTGTCCTCCTGAGTGCAATTTAACCAGTTCTGAGTGACTGTTGAGTCCCTGTGTGCACAACTGTGTTAGGAAATAAATCACTGTCCTTCTGACTGCAATTTAACCAGACTGGAGTGATTGTTGTGTCCCTGTGTGCACATCTGTACTAGCAAAAAAAATCAGTGTCCTCCTGATTGCAATTTAAGCAGATCAGAGTGACTGTTGTGTCCCTGTGTGCACACCTGTGGTTGGAAAAAAAATATTTGTCTTCCTGACTGCAATTTTACCAGTCATTGTTGTGTCTCTGCTGGCACACCATTATTTAGAAAAAAAATCACTTTCTTCCTGATTGTGATTTAACCAGAGTGATTGTTGCCTCTTTGTGTGGACACCTGTGCTAGAAAACAAATCACTGTCCTCCTGACTGAGATTTAACCAGAATGAGTGTTGTGTCCCTGAGTGCACACCTGTGCCAGGAAAAAAAATCACTGTCCTCCTGACTGCGATTTAACCAGAGTGATTGTTGTGTTACTGAGTGCACTGAAGAATGACTGGGAAGAAAAGAACAATTAAAGAGAGATGCCATGGATCAGCCACAAAGAACATTACTCAATTTGGGGTCCTTAATAGCGGAGCAAGAACCAAAAATGTGTGAGTGAGAGCAAAGGGACAGCACTGAGATGATTCTGTGATGGGCAGTAGCAGTAGTAGCAATGTATTTTGCCCTGGTGGTGTCTTTCCTGCCTCAAAGTTTTTCTTTGCCAAATCTGTGGCAGACATGTTGATGGATGCATCAATGTCAAGTGACATAGTGACAGGAAGCAGCAACACCACCACCTAACAAACAACTGTGGACATGGAGGAGGTTGGTTTGGAAGTGCAATTAGAAAGTGGTGCTGTTGGCAATGGTGGGTTGCAGGCGGAGCCTGAAAATGTGTGTCCAGAGGTTGAGGGTGAGGTAGTACTTGTGGAGCAACCTGAAGATGCCAGTTATGAAGAGGAGGTGTGTGTCACAGAGCCTGTTGCTACTGAGGAGGACAGACCTGCAGAGGATGATGAGAATGGCAACTTTTTTGCATGCTATGATGTGGATGATGTGTCAGACGACATAGATCCCTCATGCGAGCCTGAAGAGAAAAGGCCAAAACAGGTTGTTACAGAACTTGTCTTTCCTGTTGGCGTAACTGCTACAACCACCAAGGAAAAGGACTCCCCAGCACTGTTTCTCCCATTTTTCATGTCACCACACAACATAACAAAGAGCAAATTGTTTGCTATCCCAATCATCTTGGCACCAAGTAACTACAAGGCCCAGAAATCCCTAGTGTGGGATTTTTATGTACTGGACCCATCTGATTAGACAGTGTCAATTTTCCAACTGTGTCAAACCTGAGTAAGTAGGGGTGAAAAGGTTAGTCACCTTGGCACAGGTAGGCAACAAACACACCTTAAAAAAACACCAATTTGGTGGCATGAAGACCAGAAGGCAGCTAGAGCCATTGACTCCGGTCCATCCAAATCAGCAGGTAATGTAAGCCAAATACACCTGACACTACATGAGGAGATGGAGGTGCAGGTGAGGAGGAGGACATCTTTGTGGTACTGGATGTGGAGGTTCTGGAAGTGGGCGAAGTAGTGGTCCTAGCAGCAGCACTACCAACCCAAGTCAAAGTGTGATCGCTATCCAGGTAATAAAAACAAAAAGGTGCTGAGGTCTGTCATGCAGCACCTGTGAGTTCCACTGGCAATCCCCAGTCAAGGAGCACCCCATTAATGGCACATTGATGAAGCAAGCTGTTTGGCACACCACCAGGTGCATCACCAGCAGCAATATCAAGATAAGTTCACGATGCTGCATTCCATTTTGATTGGCAAACTAAATTTCCACCTAATCATGGTACAGTGCAGGAGCTGAATGTAGCAGCTGCAGAAATGCTTGCTCTGGATTTGTTGCCATACTCCTTTGTTGAAAATGTGGAATTTATGTGGTTTGTGGCCCATTCCTTTCCTAAATGGCAGGTGCCATCACGTACATACTTTTCAAAGCATGCCAACCCCACAGTTTGCACTATGCATCCTCTACCCTTTGTGCCCTTGCCCTTTTATACTCCCTCTCTCCAGTTTGAGACCTACCAGTGCTGTAGAGCACTGGATATTTGCATAGGAGAGGAAGGAGGGTGGGAGGTCATGAACAGTGGAGGATGTATGAGGGGGTCACTGAATTGGGGTGATTAGATCCAGAAGACACCCTGGAGCAAAATGGAATCCAGATTGTGGTTCGCCATGTCTGGTGCCCATACCAATGGCACTACTGAATGTGGTAGGCAGATGGCCGGGCAGCCCATGAGGTTCTTCCAACTCGGGCAGTGTTGTGCAATGCCAGGTCCATTAAGAATAAGACTGCAATTATTGCAGATCTTGTTGGTACGGTGGACCTGGCATGCATCACCGAGACCTGGACGGATGAAAATTCTGGCCCCATTGTGGAGGCTATGACTCCAGCTGGGTACTCAGTGATACACCGCCCGAGATTGGATCATGGTGGGGGATGTAGCAGTCTGTTTCAAGACTGAACTAGGCCTCACAGGGGTAGTAGTTGAGGAGGTTGAGTCCTTCGAGTGTACAGTAGTAGCAGGTGTAGGTTATCAAATTGCTTTCATCTACCATCTACCCGGTGATGAGAAGCAATTCCTTCAGGAAGTGGCAGACTTCATCATCGACATGGCGTTTGAGTCACCCAGATTGATAGTTCTGGGTGACTTCAACGCCTGGGTCAACGATGAACTCTCGTAATTTGGGCAACACTTCCTCCAGTTAATGACATCTCTGGGCCTTACACAGGTGGTTTCCACTGCTACTGATAAACATGGATACTCTTTGGACTTAATCTTCCGCCTTGAGATTGAAGCATCTGATGTGGGGTGGAACCAATTGGGTGGTCCGATCACTACACCATGGGGTTTGGTTTTAGCACCCCCTGAAGGCCTACCTCTGTAGAGATGATTAGGTACCGCCCTTTACGGGATATTAATTCCCATGACCTTACAGCAGTCCTTGACCTCTCATCCTCCACGTTGGCAAGCAATGATCCAGAGACCCTCATGTCAGCTTACAATACAGCTGTTGCAGTGGCTCCAGTCCATGTTTGCCCTCTCTCCCTTTGCCCCAAGTCCCTGTGGTTTGATGAGACTTTGAGGGAGATGCGGAGACAGAGGCGAAGGTCAGAGCATTGCTGGCAAAAGTCCGCCCTTGTTGCCGACCGCCTTAGATTGATGGACCATTATTCAGTCTATCAATCTGCAATCACCTGTAAGAAGGCAGAATTCCTGTCCGGGAGATTGCGGCTGCTCAGAATCGACCAGTTCAGCTATTTTGAACTGTGGACAGACTGCGCAATCCAGCCTGCCTTCATGTTCAGAAAGCCTTTTCGCAATTAGAGTGCAATGAGCTTGCTCGATTCTTTGCAAATAAGGTGGCTGACATCAGGGTGGTACTGCAGCCAGCACACTCTAGGGGAGTTGCTGCTGATTAGTACAGAGTAACTATACCTTAGTTTTCCTGGAGTACCTTCAGTCAACTGGAGTTCATGGATCTCAAGAGGATTATCCAGAGTGTGCGACCTATGTGCTGTAGTTTGGACCCTGGTCCAACCTCCCTAATTTTGGGTTGTAGTGACATCATCAGACCAGTCTTGGTGTGGATAGTCTGGTGCTCCTTGGAATTGGGAGAGTTTCCTAGCTCCCTGAAAGAGACGGTGGTGACACCACTCTTGAAGAAAGCTACCTTGGACCCAGACTGTCACACAAACTACAGACCTATCTCTAACCTTCCCTTTGTTGGGAAGGTGATTGGGAAAGTAGTGACAGCACAGCTGGAGGATCATTTGACCATCCTTGACATCTATGAACCCCTCCAGTCTGGTTTTAGTAAGAAACATAGTACCAAGATGGCGCTGGTTCGGTGCTCAATGATGTCCTGATGGCGAGAGCAGAAGATCTGTTCCATCTTGGTTCTTCTGGAATCTTTCTTTAGCTTTTGACACTGTGGATCACATGGTATCGATAGGACACCTCAGGCATATCTGTGGAATGTTAGGGACAGTCCTCAGATGGTTTACATCGTTTCTCACGGGAAGAACACAAAGAGTTGTATCTGGGGGGTTTTCTTCAGGTACAACTGCTTTGTTGTGTAAGGTGCCTCAGGGTTCTGTGCTATCACCCATGTTATTCACAGTGTATATGCTACCCCTCGGAGACATTGTTAGAAGGTATAGACTGAGGTTTCACTGTTATGCAGATGATACCAGGCTCTACCTCTCTTTTGCACCTGACCAGGAT
The DNA here is from genome assembly GCA_016271365.2 of Neoceratodus forsteri. Classification (NCBI taxonomy): domain Eukaryota; kingdom Metazoa; phylum Chordata; order Ceratodontiformes; family Ceratodontidae; genus Neoceratodus; species Neoceratodus forsteri. The sequence goes on along the minus strand of CM028130.1, from coordinate 352,865,158 downwards.
GGAGCTCTCTCGATCTTTAACAACTGTCTGAATGAAATCCAAGAGTGGATGGGTTCTTGCTGGCTGAAGTTGAACTCAGAAAAGACTGTGGTATTGTGGTGGACCGGGTCATCAGATGGGGTGGGGTCGGTGCTGTGTGCCCTCGGAATTGATCTTGGTGGCGTCTCTTCTGACCTCTGAATGGGTGCGTAACCTGGGGGTGGTTTTTGATGAAGGACTGACCCTGCATTTGCAGGTGTCAGCTGTCATCAATACTTTCTTTTACCATTTCAGGAATATTGCCAGGGTGAAACATCTTATTCCTTCTGATGACCTTCCGACTTTGGTCCTCGCCTTTTTGTCCTCATGCTTGGATTAGTGCAACTCCCTTTATCTAAGGCTTTCTGGGGTTGAAATCTGTCACCTGCAGCTGGTGCAGAATGCAGCAGCCACACTTTTGGGTTGTAGTCATTCCTGCCATATTGCCCCAGTGCTGCACAGAACTGCACTGGCTGCCAATGACGGAGAATCACCTTTAAAGTTGGTTTACTGACTTTTAAAGCCCTACATGGACAGGGCCCAGACTATCTGAAAGAGCTCCTGGTTCCTTACTGCCCTAGTCAATCACTCCACTCGGCCGATGAAGGGTTGTTAGAGATTTCAAGGGTGAATTTGAAATCATCTGGCTTAAGAGCTTTTGTTTATGTAGCTCCCACCCTTTGGAATTCTCTACCCCGTCAGTTACGGGAGTGCACATCTGTGGAGGTATTTAAGAAGGGCTTAAAAACCTTTCTGTGGCAAAAACTTTTCTGGAGAACTGAAGTTTTGTTGAATTGTTTATGATTTTCAGATGTATTTTTGTATTGCATTTTATATAAACTGTTTTTAAATTGTTAGGCACCTTGAATTTGGAAAGGAGCGTTATAAATAAAATTATTATTATTATTATCCTGGGACTGTACAGTAATGTATCCTGCAGCATTCCTCAACACAGTATGAACATCTGAGCATGGTCATGCGGACCAGTGGGAAAACAGCTGGTAGCTCTTATCTGTGCATTACAGCACACTGGACACAGGTACCTGGGGTAACGGCTGATTGGGGGAGAGGCAAGAATTGTACTAGGACAAACTGTGGTGGTAACAACATGCCTGCTGTTAAGCAACATGTGACACTCACCATTACGCACATCCCCGGGTCACACACTGGAAAAAAGATGCTGGAAGTGGCACTAACAGAGATTGATGAGTGGCTTCACCCCCATGTACTGAAAGCTGGATTCATCGCCAGTGATAATGGATCAAATGTGTGGAAATGCATCACTGATGGAGGATTTATTAGGGTGCCATGCTGGTCACACTGTCTTAACCTTGTTGTGCAGACCTGCATCAACCATCCAGATACAAAAGAAATTTTGACTCTAGCCTGATGCATCTGTGCCCACTTTGCATGTTCAGCAAAAGCACATGACCATCTACATGCTCTGCAGATAAAGAACAAGCTGCCTCAGCATCGGTTAAAACTTGACGTTGTCACCAGATGGAACTCCACCTTGTACATGATGGAGCATCTATAACAATAGTACAAGGCAATCTCTGAGTATCCGCTACTTCATGCAAGTTGTAACAGCAGTGGGTCATTCATGTGTCTCACAGCAGAGCAGTGGTGCCTAATTGATGGGCTTATCTTGATTTTAAGGCCCTTCAAGCATGCAGCACAGGCAGTGAGTGGGGACACTGCCAGCATCAGTGAGTCCATTGCTCTGCTATGGGTGCTGAGGCAGACACTGCTGGACATGCAGCAACAGCTGGAGGCAGGTGGTGACAGAGCAATTTGCTCATTGATGGAACACATGCTGTACACATTAGACTCCACACCCACATTAAGTATATTCTGCAGTCTGAGGTGTTTGGGATTGCTACAGTGCTTGACCCACATTAAAAACATGGGCTGGCAGCCATATTACAAGGTTGGCATCAGGAGTTGCAGACACTGACTGAACTAATCACTCAAAGGTAAGTGGTACACAGTTGCTACTAAGGGCACAGGGTGAAAGCCACATGAGGGTACTGTACAGGAGCCAGTGTTCATGCCACCTACTCTTCATCATCCCAGGGGTGTCAAACTGCACAAAAACCTTGCAAGTTGTAGGAACCTATGCTGAATCCCATTTGGGTTTCCCCCTGTCAAATGGGAGTCACAGACAATGAGGAAACTGAGTAGGAGGAGAAGGAGGATCACGCTGCATGTCTTTGAGTGGCCAAACACATGGTAGATGCAGATTTTGCAGGTACAAAGAGCCTCACAATTGGAGATGAGCCACTGCTATACTGGGGCACTAAGGTCAGTGACTGGCCAACACTGAGAGTGGTTGCCCTGAAATATCTACCCATTGTCCAGTGTCAGTGTTGAGCGGGTGTTCAGTTCAGCGGGTGCCATTATGTGTGACAAGCGCACCAATCTCTCTCCCAAAAATGTTGGCATGCTGACGTTTTATCAAAATGAATGAGGCTCACATTCTAGTGAGAAGAGTAATGTCCCTTGTCACACCACCACCTGACAGTGATGAGGAGGAGAAAAATGCATTTGGCAGAGCGGTATGTACCTCATCATTGTCTCGCAGCATTGAAGTGGATGAAGCAGTGATGGAGAGGGAGTTCCCCTATGGTGACAATTCCAGTCTTGAAGACTGTGAGGGATGCTTCATGGATGACGTGGAGAAATAACAAACTCTTCATTTTATTTTCTACTTCTCCCTCCCCATCCGTCCCCAACCATGTAATCCTGGATGTCAAATTAATAACAATTATAATGTTCACATTCAGTGCTGAGCTATAAACCCACATGTATTAATTAGTGATGCTTTTAATTGCATCAAATGGAACACCAGTAAACAATGCACTATGCCACTACAATGAACACCCACACTAGCCAGCATGACACATTACGGCTGTGCAGCAGTGAGTTCAACATCCCATCCTTCTCCACCTCCTCCTCCTCCTCCTCCTCCTATCATCTCATGTGTGTAGTCACCTGGCTCCTCCAACACAGGCAGAAACAGCATGACAGCACTTCCACCACCACAGTGGTATCTACCGCTAGTGTAGAAATTCATCAGGATAGTGAATGTACAATACATACAAGCACGGGCAGCACACAGCAGTCACCCAAATGTGATAAAAAGAACCACCTCCTCTACCTCCTCTCTGCTCCCTGTGCTGCTTCAGCTATGTCCTCCTCCTCACAGCAAGTATTAAATAGCATTGGCTACCACTTCCACAACTGTAGTGATGATTCATTGCCACCAATGTGATAAACAGAACCACCTCCTGTACTTCCTCAAAACTCCTCTTGTCAGATTCATCATGGTCCTCCTCACCAGAACTATCACACAGCATGCCACAACATTGCAACTGTTAGCCCAAGGAAGTGATGGTCCTACAGTGTATATCAAGCAATTGACTGAAGCTGGCAAGACCTTGTCATGCAGAACCACACTGCAGCAAGGACTTTTTTCAGCGGATGTGATGGTAAGATACCTGCACTGTTTTTCAGAAGCTGCAGCCCTTCTGTCAGCCTACTAGAGGCAGAAAATCAGTCCATGAGACTCAGTGTGGCATTAAAATGTTTTCATGCCATTTCTTCTTCATTCAGGTTTTGCTGTTTCCAATATACATGGACACCAAAAATACACCATTGCACACAGCCAGCAATAGTACTATGACAGTACAATTTAACGTTTTTCCTCTCCTCTCCTTTCCTTTCCTTTCTTTTCCACTACTTTCCTTCACAAAAATCCTTTCTTGCCTTCACAGATGCTATCTGGACTGAAATTTGAATGAAATGGTGTATGAAGAGATCCTGCAGGCAAGCAAGCTATCTCCATCCTCTCAGTTAAGTCAAGTCAAGTATATCACAGCACATACACAGTCTTGAAAGTGCTGTACCTGAAATTATAACAACAGCAACAGGATATACAGAGTATTGAATCAGGCACAATTGGCAATGAAAATACACCTTCAGAAAACGAAAATGAAAAATGATCATCTTGAAATGTGCGTGCAATACCAAGGATCAAGCTTGATGGAAGTTGAAGTCAGCATGTACCCAGCCCAGGATCACTAGTAAACATAATTTGCTTGGTGAATCAAGCCCATCACTGGAAAAAATACAGGTACAAGGAAAACCTGTAAGGAAGAACAGCAGAGGCAGTAATTAACCAATACAATTAATGTATCAATTATAGTAGAAAGAATTACCCCCAAACAAAAAATACTTGCCTTCTTGGTTGCCTACAGTTGTGCATAACAACAACATCTATGTTGTAGCTGTCCAGCAGTATGTTGTCATCAGCACAAATAACTGAAAATGAATGAAAGGCAGTACGAATATATTAGACTTGAACAGTAGCAATAACCCCCCACCTTACAATGAAAAAAAACAAAGGCACTTACCTGTGCTCTGTGTCTATGTGCCATCATGGAATCCACAATGAGCAAGTGGCCATTTCCTCAACTCCAGAACAACAGCAGCACGCAGCAGCAGCGAGCAGCAAAGCACCCTCCTTAAGTTATTTACTCCATTCTCCATGTAAAAAACCAAGCCACTTAATATTTTCACACTGGGGACGCATCTTTACATTTCTGGCAAAGTGTTGGTGGAGTGGTGTGGTGCAGGCCCAGAAATGCTTAGTATCAAAATATATATAAGTTCTCTTGCAAGTCTCACATCTGCTTTAGCCTTCTCCGGTGTGTGTGCGCAACACTATTTGACTGAAGGGAAGCATTTTTTCACTGGGACACAACTTCATGTTTCTGCAAAGTGCGGGTGTGTGGTGGGATGGCAGGCCCAAAATGATTAGTACCATAAATACTGTATGTTTAAGCATATTTCACTTCTGCTTTTCATAGCCTTCTCAGGGTGTGTGCAGCAACAGTGTTTGACTGAAGGAAGCATTTTTCTCTGGGTACACAATTTCACATTTCTGGCAAAGTACTGGTGGTGGTAGTGGGTGGCAAGCCCAAAAATGCTTAGTACCATAAATATGTTTAAGTTCTTTGCAAGTCTCACATCTGATTTGCACCACCTTCTCAGGTGTGTGTGGCAACAGTATTTGACTGAAAGGAAATGTTTTCTCTTTGTGAAACCAACTGGACATTTCTGGTGACTGTAGCAAACATGTTAAGCGCTTAAAACAGATTTATGTTTAACTTCTCAGAAGAATAGCTCATATTGTGTTATGGTTTGCGCTTTGGTGGTTGGCAGTTGCACACAGCTACCAGTCATGCACCATCACATACCATGGGAAACAATTTATTTAGTGTGTCAAATACTTGACATTTGTGGCTGAGGAGTACACATGATGAATCTGTAACAAAAACTAAAGGAAGGAAAATGGTTCATCATGTGAAAAAGGATTAAAGAAATAACAGAACTGGACAGGCAAGGAAATCCAAATGAATGGGACAATACTAAAAAGAGGACAGAGAAAACATAGAAACATAGAATTTGACAGCAGAATAAGGACCGCTTGGCCACCCAGTCTGCCCATTTCCCTACCTAATGGATAAGCTGCAGATCCTAGTTAACCAGCAGCCTACTTCTTCCTACCCCCAACCCCTAGAATTGCCTTATGACTGTCCCATGCATGCTTGAATTCCACCACTGTTTTTGACTCCACAACCTCCTCTGGAAGGCTGTTCCATGCATCCACAACCCTCTCTGTGAAAAAATACTTCCTTAAATTACCTCTGAACCGCCCCCCTTCTATCTTCAAATTGTGCCCCCTTGTTCTTGCACACCTCTTTTTTGAAAGATGCTACCCTCTTGGACTTTGTTGATTCCCTTGAGGTACTTGAAAGTTTCTATCATGTCCCCCCTCTCCCTCCTTTCCTCGAGGCTATACATATTAAGCTCCTTAAGTCTCTCTTCATATGTCTTCCGGTGCAGACCCTGCACCATTTTAGTTGCCCTCCTCTGGACAGCTTCCATCCTGTCTATGTCTTTGGAGATTGGGTCTCCAGAACTGCACGCAGTACTCCAGATGGGGTCTCACCAGCTGTCTGTACAGAGGATAATAACTTCCTGTTTTCTACTGGTGATGCCTCTCCCTATGCATCCCAGTATCCCCAGCCCTCCTTGCTGCCCTCTCACATTGCTTGCCCACCTTTAGGTCATCTGATATGACTACCCCAGGTCCCTTTCCATTTTGTTGTTGTTAGTATCTCACCCCATTGTGTACTCTTCCCTGGGTTTTGTTTCCCAGGTGCATTACCTTGCACTTCTTAGCATTGAATCTAAGCTGCCATACATTTGACCATTCCTCTAACCTTCCAAGTCTCTTCTCATCCTTTCCACCCACCTTGTGCATCAACTCTGTTGCAGATCTTTGTGTCATCTGCAAAGAGACATACTTTTCCTTCCAGTCCCTCTGCAATAGTCGCTTATAAAGACATTGAAGGTACCGGCCTATCACTGGGACCCACCCTAGGCTGGCTAACTTGTATATTAATCTTTTGTGTGGGACTGTGTCAGATGCCTTGCTAAAGTCTAGGTAGGCCATGTCCACAGCCCCTTCCTGATCTACTACTTTGGTCACCCAGTCAAAGAAATCTATCAGATTTGTCTGGCATGACCTTCCCGCTGTGAATCCATGCTGCCTTGGGTCCTGTGCCCCTCTGGCCTCTAGATACTCGACAATTCTTTCCTTCAGAAGTGATTCCATCATTTTCCCTGAGGTTAAACTAACAGGTCTGTAGTTTCCTGCTTCTGCCTTGCTCCCACTTTTGTGAAGGGGAATCACATCTGCCCTCCTCCAGTCCTCGGGTACCACCCATCCTCCCATGATTTGTTAAAGAGGGTAGTCAGTGGTGTCACTAGTTCTACCCTTAGTTCTTTTAGAATTCTGGGATGAATCCCATCAGGCCCCATTGCTTTGTCCACCTTCAGTTTTAAGAGTTCTTTCAGAACCCTTTCTTCTGTAAATGGGCTGGTATCAACTTCTGTATCCAGAGTGTTTCTACTGTTTGTTTTAGGTACCTCCCCCTCTTCATTTGTAAATACTGAGCAAAAATATTTGTTTAGTATCTCTGCCTTTTCACAGTCACCCTCTGCCCACCTCCTCCCTTTATTAAGCCTCACTATCCCTCCTTGGTCTTCCTTCACTCCCTGATGTACCTATAAAGGTTTTATCCCCTTCTTAACTGAGTTGGCTATCTTTTCCTCGGTTTGGGCCTTTGCTGTTCTGACTGCCTTCCCAGCTTCCTTTTGCGTGATGGGGAACATGCTGACACTGGGATTGGGCACCCCAATGACAGCACTTGAAATATTCATGCAGGTGTGGGGGGTCATCTGACACAGAGTGGGCATCCTAGTATCAGAAACATAAAAAAATTATTTTGGCACACTGGGGTGGGCTTCCAGCATTCACATTAATGAGGAGGGGATACATGCCAACACGGGAAATGGGCACCCGATGTCTGCTTTCTGAGGAGTGTGTAGTGGGTGGTAGGAGCCACCAATGTGGAAAGCCACACCTGTCACCAAGGCTTATTTATTTATTTATTGAAATGGTTCACCGGAAAGGCACACCGAACAAACAAGGTGCTCAGTGGCAGAGCCAACAAGAACCATAACTCTGGCCATGCTCATTACTGTGCACTGTAATGTGCATGGCGGAGTCCTATCAGCTGCTGCCAACAGAGAAAGGCATGTCTGTGTGCCTAGTGGTGGGGGAAGGTCCCACTGCAATGAGAAACAGTCCCTCATTGCAGTGGCATATTCTTTCGCGGTCCTCTCTCTCCAACTGCTGTCATAGAAAGCTCACTGATTCAATGGTGCCTGAGGGATGAGCCCCTAAAGTGTCAACTCGTAACCATCCCTAACTGGAGTGGCACTTCTCTTTCAAGAGAAGACCACTTGTCTCAAACTGCTGTCATAGAGCACTCACCAATTTATTGGTGCCTGAGGGACGAGCCCTGTAAAGCATCAACTGTATTGGGCAGAAACTCACACACCTCTGAAATGTTGTACTATCCCAAGATGTTGCTGTGCATGTGCAAAAGCAAACATAAAAATCACTGTACTCCTGACTGTGATTTAACCAGATCAGAGTGACTGTTGTGTCCCTACGTGCAGACCTGTGTTAGGAAATACAGTAAATCACTGTCCTCCTGACTGTGATTTAACCAGACTAGAGTGACTGCTTGCGTCCCTGCACGCACACCCGTGACAGGAAAAATCACTGGTCTCCTGACTGTGATTTAACCAGACCAAAGTGACTGTCATGTCACTGCATACACACAACGTGCTAGGAATAAATCACTGTTCTCCTGACTGTGATTAAACCAGACCAGAGTGACTGTTGTGTCCCTGCATGCACACCTGTACTAGCAAAAAAATCACTGTCCTTCTGACTGTGATTTAACCAGAGTGATTGTTGTGTCCTGTGTGCACACCTAAGACAGGAAAAAAAATCACTGTCCTCCTGACTGTGAGTTAACCAGACCAAAGTGACCATTGTGTTCCTGCCTGCAGACCTGTGTTAGGAAAAAAAATCACTGTCTTCCTGACTGAGATTCACCCAGAGTAATTGTGTCCCTGCAGACACTCCTTTATTTAGAAAAAAAATCACTTTCCTCCTGACTGCCATTTAACCTGAGTGTTTTTTATGTCCCGGCATGCACATCTACATCTATGCCAGGAAAAAAAACTCACTGTCCTCCTGACTGTGATTTAACCAGACCAGAGTGACTGTTGTGCCCCTGCATACAGACCTGTGCTAGGAAAAAAATCATTGTCTTCCTGACTATGGGTTAACCAGACCAGAGTGACTGTTGCGTCCTCTGTGCAGACCTGAGCTAGGAAAAAATCACTGTCCTCTGACTGCGATTTAACTAGTCCAGAGTGATTGTTGTGTCCCTACGCACATACCTGTACTAGGAAAAATATCACTGTCCTCCTGACTATGGTTTAACCAGACCAGAGTGACTGTTGTGACCCTGTGTGCTCACCTGTACTAGCAAAAAAATCACTGTCCTCCTCACTGTGATTTAACCAGAATGATAATTGTGTTCCTGCGTACTAACCTGTGCTATGAAAAACAAGCATTTGTCAAAGCCGAATGTTTGCTTGCTGGTATTGGCATTGGTAGTTCAGGAGTTAGAGAGATGCATAATAGAAATGGCTGTGAAGTATTTAATGCCAACCCTCACCCCCACCCTTCAGAGACTGACAGGTGTTTGGGTGTGTGCCTTTGGGTCATCGGTCATAACGCTCACGTCATTCCACCTCACTCCACCCTGCAGACACTGACAAATGTTGTGGTGTTCCTTGGGGTCTTCAGACTTTATGCTCACCCCATTCCATAAGGAAATAAAATGTGATGGATGCAGTACAGGAGAATGGGGTGAACATTAGGGCCAAAGACCCCCAAGGCACACCTCAATGCCTGTCCATGGCTGTGGGTGGGATTGGCATGAAATGGCATGAAAATGGCAGCTGACGACCCCAAGTCAAACCCCCGATGCCTGTCAGCCTCTACAGCGTGGAGCGTTATGGTTGGAAACCCTATCACCCCGGGCGTTTGTTGGTATTGTTGCTCCAAATTTTCAAAATAGGCTTTTTGGGACCCCACCTCATGAAGAGTGGCACTATCATTTCATTACTCAATCCCAAAAGGTGAGTCACACAGTGACTGGGCCATTGGCTGCCACAGGTGCAAAAACGCATTTTGGGCAGGATGTGAAAAATGACAGCTGTATTGTTCATGAGGAGGTATGAAAAAAATCACAATGTTGAAAATCTGGGTGATAATTTAAAAATTGGTGAAGTTATGAGCATGCATAGAAACTACATAGCACACAAGCGCAATCATTTTTGGAATTTTTCACCAAATCTTTAATATGGGCATTTTGGGACATTCCCTTATGAACAGTGCCACTGTGAGTTTGTTAATCTGTCCCAAAGTTGATTTCCAACAACAACTCCATTCTGTGCCACAGAGCGAAAACTCATTTTGGGCAGGATGTGAAAATGTCAGCCATACTGTTCATAAGGAGGTGTGAAAAATGGCAATGTTGAAAATCCGGAGGAAAATATTAAGAATTGGCAAAGTTACTAGTGTGTGTAGAAGTGGTATGATGCATGCTCATAACACAGTCATGTTTTGGAAATGTTTCACCAAATTTGCAACATGTTTTTTTTGGGACCCCACTTCATGAACAGTGGCACTATCATTTTGTTAATTGGTCCAGAAAGGTGATTCCACACAGCAACCACAAAATCACCTTTCAGGACTGAGTAACCAAATGACAGTGACAGTATAGTGAGGTGGGGTCCCAAGAACCCCAAGTGGAAAAGTTTAAAGCTGTACCTCTACAAATGGTTGAGATATCAACTAAGTTCAACCCCATTGACTCCCATTATAGAGCTTACCATCATTTTTTCAATTTGCCGGTTGACTTTGAAGATTGCAGACGTCTCCCGGATCATAGAAGGTCACTGCTCCCAATGTCCGGAGGTAAGTATGGGGGTAAGGGGGGAGTGCTGGGAGGTGGGTCCACAGATGGAGATGGGAGCATGGCGGAGGGGGAATGGGGAGATGATGAGGGACCACTTTCTTTTTAACAGGGGTATAAAAAGACTTTGGGGATAGATTTCATTATTTTACAGGTTACCAAAAATATTTAGACACACTGGGGTAGGCTCCCAGTGTGCACAATAAGTGTGTGTGTGTGTGTGTGTGTTAGGCTCCCAGTGTGCACAATAGTTGTGTGTGTGTGTGTGTGTGTGTTGGGGGGCATGCCGACACTGGGATTGGGCACCCTGATGATGGCACTGAAATATTCATGCAGGTGTGGGGGTCATCTGACACAGAAAGTGGGCATCCATTGTCAGAAATATAAATAAAAATTATTTTGGCACACTGGGGTGGGCTCCCAGCATGTCACATTAATGGGGGATAGATGCCAACACGGGAATGGGCACCCCTGATGTCAGCTTTTCTGAGTGTGTAGTGGGTGGCAGGAGCCACCATCGGAAAAGCCACACTGTGGCTTATTTTTATTTATTTATTGAAATGGCTCACCAGGAAAGGCACACCAAACAAACAAGGTGCTCAGTGGCAGGAGCCGACAAGAACCGTAACTCTGGCCACACGCATTACTGTGCACTGTAATGTGCACGGCCAGAGTCTGTCAACTGCTGTGAACAGAGAGAAGGTATGTCTGTGTGCTTGGTTGCGAGGGAGGGGGAAGGTCCCACTGCAATGAGGAAACTGTCCCTCATTGCAGCTGCAGATTTCTTTCAAGTGCATTCCTCTATCTCAAACTGCTGTCATAGGAAGCTCACCAATTCATTGGTGCCTGAGGGATGATCCCCCTAAAGTGTTAACTTGTAACCATCTCTGACTGGAGTGGCACTTTTCTTACAAGAGAAGACCACTTCTCTTAAACTGCTGTCATAGAGAGCTCACCGATTCATTGGTGCCTGAGGGATGAGACCCATAAAGCATTAACTGCATTGGGCAGAAACTCACACACCTCTAAAATGTTGTACAATCCCAACATGTTGCTATGCATGTGCACAAGCAAACACAAAATCACTGTCCTCCTGACTGTGATTTAACCAGACTAGAGTGACTGTTGTGTCCCTGCGTGCAGACCTGTGTTAGGAAAAAAATCACTGTTCTCCGGACTACAGTTTAAACTGACCAGAGTGGTGTTGTGTCCCTGCATGCACACCTGTGCTAGGAAATAAATCACTGTCCTCTTGACTACGATTTAACCAGACCAGAGTGACTGCTGTGTCTCTGCATGCACACCTGTTGTAGCAAAAAATCACTGTCCTCCTGATAGCGATTTAACCAGAATGATTGTTGTGTTCTCGACACACCTGTGCTAGGAAAAAATCACTGTCCTCCTGACTGAGATTTAACCAGAGTGATTATTCTGTCCCTCGTACACCTGTGCCAGGAAAAAATCACTGTCCCCTGACTGCAATTTAACCAGACCAAAGTAATTGTTGTGTTCCAGCATGCAGACCTGAGCTAGGAAAAAAATCACTGGTCTCCTGACTGAGATTTAACCAGACCAGAGTGACTGTCATGTCACTGTGTACACACCTGTGCTAGGGAATACATCACTGGTCTCCTGACTGTGATTTAAACAGATCAGAGTGATTATTGTGTCCCTGCATGCACACCTGCACTAGCAAGATCATTGTCCTCCTGATTGCAATTTAACTGGAGTGATTGTTTTGCACCTGTCGACACACCTTTATTTAGAAAACAAATAACTGTCCTCCTGACTGAGATTTAACCAGAGTGATTGTTGTGTGTCTGCATGCACACTTAGCTAGGGTAAAAAAATCACTATCCTCTTGACTGCGATTCAACCAGACCAAAGTGACTGTCATGTCCCTGTGTACACACCTATGCTAGGAAATAAATCACTATTCTCCTGACTGTGATTTAACCAGACCAGAGTGATTGTTGTGCACCTGCTTACACACCTTTATTTAGAAAACAAATAATTGTCCTCCTGACTGCGATTTAACAGAGTGATTGTTGTGTCCCTGAGTGCACACCTGTGCTAGGAAAAAAATCACTGTCCTCCTGACTGAGATTTAACCAGAGTGATTGTTGTGTCCTGAGTGCAAACCTGAGCTGGAAATAAAATTAGTCCTCCTGATCTGATTTAACCAGACCAGAGTGATTGTTGTGTCCCTGCCTGCAGACCCATGCTAGGAAAAAAAATCACTGTCTGACTGAGATTTAACCAGAAAAATTGTGTCCCTGCCGACACACCTTTATTTAGAAAAAAAATCACTCTCCTCCAGACTGCGATTTAACCAGAGTTATTGTTATGTCCCTGCATGCACACCTTTGCGAGAAAAAAAAAACACTGTCCTCCTGACTACGATTTAACCAGACAAGAGTGACTATTGTGTCCCTGTGAGCAGACCTGTGCTAGGAAAAATATCACTGTCCTCCTGACTATGGTTTAACCAGACCAGAGTGATTGTTGTGTCTCTGTGTGTGCACCTGTGATAGGACATAAATCAATATCCTTCTGATTGTGAGTTAACCAGACCAGAGTGAGTTTTGTGTCCCTGCATACACACCTGTACTAGCAAGAACATCACTGTCCTCCTGATTGCGATTTAACCAGAGTGATTGTTGTGTGTCTGTGTGCACACCTGCACTAGGAAAAATCACTGTCCTCTTAACTGCAATTTAACCAGACCAAGGTGACTGTCATGTCCCTCCATATACACCTGTGCTAGGGAGTATATCACTGTTCTCCTGACTGTGATTTAACCAGGCCAGAGTGATTGTTGTGCACCTGTTGACACACCTTCATTTAGAAAACAAATAGCTGTCCTCCTGACTGTGATTTAACCAGAGTGATTGTTGTGTGTTTGCGTGCACACCTGCGCTAGGGAAAAAAATCACTGTTCTCTTGACTGCAATTTAACCAGACCAAAGTGACTGTTGTGTCCCTGTGTGCAGCCCTGTGTTATGAAAAAATCACTCTTCTTCTGACTGAGATTTAACCAGTGACTGTTATGTCCCTGTATAGCACATGTGATAGGATAGAAATCACTGTCCTCTTGGCTATGATTTAACCAGACCAGAGTCACTGTTGCTTCTCTGCATGCACACCTGTACTAACAATAAAATCCTGTCCTCTGACTGTGATTTAACCAGAGTGATTGTTGTGTCCCTGCCAACAAACCTTTATTTAGAAAAACAATCACTGCCCTCTGACTGCGATTTAACCAGAGTGATTGTTGTGTCTCTGCATGCACACCTGTGCTAGGAAAACAAACCACTGTCCTGACTGTGATTTAACCAGACCAAAGTGACTGTAGTGTCCCTGAATGCTGACCTGTGCAGGTATAAAAATCACTGTCCTCCTGACTGTGATTTAACTAGAGTGATTGTTGTCACCCTGCCGGCACACCTTTATTTAGGAAAAAAATGAATGTCCTCCTGCCGAGATTTAACTAGAGTGATTGTAGTGTTCCTGTGTGCACATGTGTGCTAGGAAAAGTAATCACTGTCCTCCTGACTGCGATTTAAGCAGATCAGAGGGACTATTGTGTCTGTGTGTCAGACCTGTACTAGGAAAAAATCACTGTTCTTCTGACTGCAATTTAACCTGACCTGAGTGACTGTTGTGTCCCTGTGTGCACACTATAATTAGGGAAATAAATCACTGTCCTCCTGACTGTGATTTAAGTAGACCAAAGTGACTGTTGTATCCCTGTTTGCACACCTGTACTAGCAAAAAAATTATTGTCGTTCTGACTGCGATTTAACCAGAGTGATTGTTGTGTCCCTGCGAGCACACCACTGGTAGGAAAAAAATCACTGTCCTCATAGAAACATAGAAACATAAAATTTGATGGCAGATAAGGACTGCTTGGTCCACCTAGTCTGCCCATTTCCCTACTTAATGGATACGCTGCAGATCCTAGTTAACCAACAGCTTACTTCCTCCTGACTGTGATTTAATCAGAATGATTGTTGACTCCTGCCGACACATCTCTATTTATAAAAAATGAATGCCCTCCTGCCTGAGATTTAACTAGAGTGATTGCTGTGTCCCTGTGTGCACACCTGTGCTAGGAAAATAAATCACTGTGCTCTGACTGAAATTTAAGCAGACCAGAGTGATTGTTGTGTCTCTGCGTATGAACCTGTACTAGAAAAAAATCACTGTCCTCCTGAGTGCAATTTAACCAGTTCTGAGTGACTGTTGAGTCCCTGTGTGCACAACTGTGTTAGGAAATAAATCACTGTCCTTCTGACTGCAATTTAACCAGACTGGAGTGATTGTTGTGTCCCTGTGTGCACATCTGTACTAGCAAAAAAAATCAGTGTCCTCCTGATTGCAATTTAAGCAGATCAGAGTGACTGTTGTGTCCCTGTGTGCACACCTGTGGTTGGAAAAAAAATATTTGTCTTCCTGACTGCAATTTTACCAGTCATTGTTGTGTCTCTGCTGGCACACCATTATTTAGAAAAAAAATCACTTTCTTCCTGATTGTGATTTAACCAGAGTGATTGTTGCCTCTTTGTGGACACCTGTGCTAGAAAACAAATCACTGTCCTCCTGACTGAGATTTAACCAGAATGAGTGTTGTGTCCCTGAGTGCACACCTGTGCTAGGAAAAAATCACTGTCCTCCTGACTGCGATTTAACCAGAGTGATTGTTGTGTTACTGAGTGCACTGAAGAATGACTGGGAAGAAAAGAACAATTAAAGAGATGCCATGGATCAGCCACAAAGAACATTACTCAATTTGGGGTCCTTAATAGAGAGCAAGAACCAAAAATGTGTGAGTGAGAGCAAAGGACAGCACTGAGATGATTCTGTGATGGGCAG
The DNA here is from genome assembly GCA_016271365.2 of Neoceratodus forsteri. Classification (NCBI taxonomy): domain Eukaryota; kingdom Metazoa; phylum Chordata; order Ceratodontiformes; family Ceratodontidae; genus Neoceratodus; species Neoceratodus forsteri. The sequence goes on along the minus strand of CM028130.1, from coordinate 352,849,787 downwards.
TAGCAGTAGTAGCAATGTATTTTGCCCTGGTGGTGTCTTTCCTGCCTCAAAGTTTTTCTTTGCCAAATCTGTAGCAGACATGTTGATGGATGCATCAATGTCAAGTGACATAGTGACAGGAAGCAGCAACACCACCACCTAACAAACAACTGTGGACATGGAGGAGTTGGTTTGGAAGTGCAATTAGAAAGTGGTGCTGTTGGCAATGGTGGGTTGCAGGCGGAGCCTGAAATGTGTGTCCAGAGGTTGAGGTGAGGTAGTACTTGTGGAGCAACCTGAAGATGCCAGTTATGAAGAGGAGGTGTGTGTCACAGAGCCTGTTGCTACTGAGGAGGACAGACCTGCAGAGGATGATGAGAATGGCAACTTTTTGCATGCTATGATGTGGATGATGTCCAGACGACATAGATCCCTCATGCGAGCCTGAAGAGAAAAGGCCAAAACAGGTTGTTACAGAACTTGTCTTTCCTGTTGGCGTAACTGCTACAACCACCAAGGAAAAGGACTCCCCAGCACTGTTTCTCCCATTTTTCATGTCACCACACAACATAACAAAGAGCAAATTGTTTGCTATCCCAATCATCTTGGCACCAAGTAACTACAAGGCCCCAGAAATCCCTAGTGTGGGATTTTTATGTACTGGACCCATCTGATTAGACAGTGTCAATTTTCCAACTGTGTCAAACCTGAGTAAGTAGGGGTGAAAAGGTTAGTCACCTTGGCACAGGTAGGCAACAAACACACCTTAAAAAAAAACACCCAATTTGGTGGCATGAAGACCAGAAGGCAGCTAGAGCCATTGACTCCGGTCCATCCAAATCAGCAGGTAATGTAAGCCAAATACACCTGACACTACATGAGGGAGATGGAGGTGCAGGTGAGGAGGAGGACATCTTTGTGGTACTGGATGTGGAGGATTCTGGAAGTGGGCGAAGTAGTGGTCCTAGCAGCAGCACTACCAACCCAAGTCAAAGTGTGATCGCTATCCAGGTAATAAAAACAAAAAGGTGCTGAGGTCTGTCATGCAGCACCTGTGAGTTCCACTGGCAATCCCCAGTCAAGGAGCACCCATTAATGGCACATTGATGAAGCAAGCTGTTTGCACACCACCAGGTGCATCACCAGCAGCAATATCAAGATAAGTTCACTGATGCTGCATTCCATTTTGATTGGCAAACTAAATTTCCACCTAATCATGGTACAGTGCAGGAGCTGAATGTAGCAGCTGCAGAAATGCTTGCTCTGGATTTGTTGCCATACTCCTTTGTTGAAAATGTGGAATTATGTGGTTTGTGGCCCATTCCTTTCCTAAATGGCAGGTGCCATCACGTACATACTTTTCAAAGCATGCCAACCCCCACAGTTGTGCACTATGCATCCTCTACCCTTTGTGCCCTTTGCCCTTTTTATACTCCCTCTCTCCAGTTTGAGACCTACCAGTGCTGTAGAGCACTGGATATTATGCATAGGAGAGGAAGGAGGGTGGGAGGTCATGAACAGTGGAGGATGTATGAGGGGGGGGTCACTGAATTGGGGTGATTAGATCCAGAAGACACCCTGGAGCAAAATGGAATCCAGATTGTGGTTCGCCATGTCTGGTGCCCATACCCAATGGCACTACTGAATGTGGTAGGCAGATGGCCCGGGCAGCCCATGAGGTTCTTCCAACTCGGGCAGTGTTGTGCAATGCCAGGTCCATTAAGAATAAGACTGCAATTATTGCAGATCTTGTTGATGCAGTGGACCTGGCATGCATCACAGACCTGGACGGATGAAAATTCTGGCCCCATTGTGGAGGCTATGACTCCAGCTGGGTACTCAGTGATACACCGCCCGAGATTGGATCATGGTGGGGGATGTAGCAGTCTGTTTCAAGACTGAACTAGGCCTCACAGGGTAGTAGTTGAGGAGGTTGAGTCCTTCGAGTGTACAGTAGTAGCAGGTGTAGGTTATCAAATTGCTTTCATCTACCATCTACCGGTGATGAGAAGCAATTCCTTCAGGAAGTGGCAGACTTCATCATCGACATGGCGTTTGAGTCACCCAGATTGATAGTTCTGGGTGACTTCAACGCCTGGGTCAACGATGAACTCTCGCAATTTGGGCAACACTTCCTCCAGTTAATGACATCTCTGGGCCTTACACAGGTGGTTTCCACTGCTACTGATAAACATGGATACTCTTTGGACTTAATCTTCCGCCTTGAGATTGAAGCATCTGATGTGGGGGTGGAACCAATTGGGTGGTCCGATCACTACACCATGGGGTTTGGTTTTAGCACCCCCCTGAAGGCCTACCTCTGTAGAGATGATTAGGTACCGCCCTTTACGGGATATTAATTCCCATGACCTTACAGCAGTCCTTGACCTCTCATCCTCCACGTTGGCAAGCAATGATCCAGAGACCCTCATGTCAGCTTACAATACAGCTGTTGCAGTGGCTCCAGTCCATGTTTGCCCTCTCTCCCTTGCCCCAAGTCCCTGTGGTTTGATGAGACTTTGAGGGAGATCACGGAGACAGAGGCGAGGTCAGAGCATTGCTGGCAAAAGTCCCTTGTTGCCGACCGCCTTAGATTGATGGACCATTATTCAGTCTATCAATCTGCAATCACCTGTAGAAGGCAGAATTCCTGTCCGGAGATTGCGGCTGCTCAGAATCGACCAGTTCAGCTATTTTGAACTGTGGACAGACTCGTAATCCAGCCTGCCTTCATGTTCAGAAAGCCTTTTCGCAATTAGAGTGCAATGAGCTTGCTCGATTCTTTGCAAATAAGGTGGCTGACATCAGGTGGTACTGCAGCCAGCACACTCTAGGGAGTTGCTGCTGATTAGTACAAGTAACTATACCTTAGTTTTCCTGGAGTACCTTCAGTCAACTGGAGTTCATGGATCTCAAGAGGATTATCCAGGTGTGCGACCTATGTGCTGTAGTTTGGACCCTGGTCCAACCTCCCTAATTTTGGGTTGTAGTGACATCATCAGACCAGTCTTGGTGTGGATAGTCTGGTGCTCCTTGAATTGGGAGAGTTTCTAGCTCCCTGAAAGAGACGGTGGTGACACCACTCTTGAAGAAAGCTACCTTGGACCCAGACTGTCACACAAACTACAGACCTATCTCTAACCTTCCCTTTGTTGGGAAGGTGATTGGGAAAGTAGTGACAGCACAGCTGGAGGATCATTTGACCATCCTTGACATCTATGAACCCCTCCAGTCTGGTTTTAGTAAGAAACATAGTACCAAGATGGCGCTGGTTCGGGTGCTCAATGATGTCCTGATGGCGAGAGAGCAGAAGATCTGTTCCATCTTGGTTCTTCTGGATCTTTCTTTAGCTTTTGACACTGTGGATCACATGGTATCGATAGGACACCTCAGGCATATCTGTGGAATGTTAGGGACAGTCCTCAGATGGTTTACATCGTTTCTCACGGGAAGAACACAAAGAGTTGTATCTGGGGGGTTTTCTTCAGGTACAACTGCTTTGTTGTGTAAGGTGCCTCAGGGTTCTGTGCTATCACCCATGTTATTCACAGTGTATATCTACCCTCGGAGACATTGTTAGAAGGTATAGACTGAGGTTTCACTGTTATGCAGATGATACCAGGCTCTACCTCTCTTTTGCACCTGACCAGGATGGAGCTCTCTCGATCTTTAACAACTGTCTGAATGAAATCCAAGAGTGGATGGGTTCTTGCTGGCTGAAGTTGAACTCAGAAAAGACTGTGGTATTGGTGGTGGACCGGGTCATCAGATGGGGTGGGGTGGTGCTGGTGTGCCCTCGGAATTGATCTTGGTGGTCTCTCTTCTGACCTCTGAATGGGTGCGTAACCTGGGGGTGGTTTTTGATGAAGGACTGACCCTGCATTTGCAGGTGTCAGCTGTCATCAATACTTTCTTTTACCATTTCAGGAATATTGCCAGGGTGAAACATCTTATTCCTTCTGATGACCTTCCGACTTTGGTCCTCGCCTTTTTGTCCTCATGCTTGGATTAGTGCAACTCCCTTTATCTAAGGCTTTCTGGGGTTGAAATCTGTCACCTGCAGCTGGTGCAGAATGCAGCAGCCCAGCTTTTGATGGGTTGTAGTCATTCCTGCCATATTGCCCCAGTGCTGCCACGAACTGCACTGGCTGCCAATCGTGTGAGAATCACCTTTAAAGTTGGTTTACTGACTTTTAAAGCCCTACATGGACAGGGCCCAGACTATCTGAAAGAGCTCCTGGTTCCTTACTGCCTAGTCAATCACTCCACTCGGCCGATGAAGGGTTGTTAGAGATTTCAAGGGTGAATTTGAAATCATCTGGCTTAAGAGCTTTTGTTTATGTAGCTCCACCCTTTGGAATTCTCTACCCGTCAGTTACGGAGTGCAATCTGTGGAGGTATTTAAGAAGGGCTTAAAACCTTTCTGTGGCAAAAACTTTTCTGGAGAACTGAAGTTTTTGTTGAATTGTTTATGATTTTCAGATGTATTTTTTGTATTGCATTTTATATAAACTGTTTTTAAATTGTTAGGCACCTTGAATTTGGAAAGGAGCGTTATAAATAAAATTATTATTATTATTATCCTGGGACTGTACAGTAATGTATCCTGCAGCATTCCTCAACACAGTATGAACATCTGAGCATGGTCATGCGGACCAGTGGGAAAACAGCTGGTAGCTCTTATCTGTGCATTACAGCACACTGGACACAGGTACCTGGGGTACAGGCTGATTGGGGGAGGCAAAGAATTGTACTAGGACAAACTGTGGTGGTAACAACATGCCTGCTGTTAAGCAACATGTGACACTCACCATTACGCACATCCCCGGTCACACACTGGAAAAAGATGCTGGAAGTGGCACTAACAGAGATTGATGAGTGGCTTCACCCCATGTACTGAAAGCTGGATTCATCGCCAGTGATAATGGATCAAATGTGTGGAAATGCATCACTGATGGAAGATTTATTAGGGTGCCATGCTGGTCACACTGTCTTAACCTTGTTGTGCAGACCTGCATCAACCATCCAGATACAAAGAATTTGACTCTAGCCTGATGCATCTGTGCCCACTTTGCATGTTCAGCAAAAGCACATGACCATCTACATGCTCTGCAGATAAAGAACAAGCTGCCTCAGCATCGGTTAAAACTTGACGTTGTCACCAGATGGAACTCCACCTTGTACATGATGGAGCATCTATAACAATAGTACAAGGCAATCTCTGAGTATCCGCTACTTCATGCAAGTTGTAACAGCAGTGGGTCATTCAGTGTCTCACAGCAGAGCAGTGGTGCCTAATTGATGGGCTTATCTTGATTTTAAGGCCCTTCAAGCATGCAGCACAGGCAGTGAGTGGGACACTGCCAGCATCAGTGAGTCCATTGCTCTGCTATGGGTGCTGAGGCAGACACTGCTGGACATGCAGCACAGCTGGAGGCAGGTGGTGACAGAGCAATTTGCTCATTGATGGAACACATGCTGTACACATTAGACTCCACACCCACATTAAGTATATTCTGCAGTCTGAGGTGTTTGGGATTGCTACAGTGCTTGACCCACATTAAAAACATGGGCTGGCAGCCATATTACAAGGTTGGCATCAGGAGTTGCAGACACTGACTGAACTAATCACTCAAAGGTAAGTGGTACACAGTTGCTACTAAGGGCACAGGGGTGAAAGCCACATGAGGGTACTGTACAGGGAGCCAGTGTTCATGCCACCTACTCTTCATCATCCCAGGGGGTGTCAAACTGCACAAAAACCTTGCAAGTTGTAGGAACCTATGCTGAATCCCATTTGGGTTTCCCCCTGTCAAATGGGAGTCACAGACAATGAGGAAACTGAGTAGGAGGAGAAGGAGGATCACGCTGCATGTCTTTGAGTGGCCAAACACATGGTAGATGCAGATTTTGCAGGTACAAGAGCCTCACAATTGGAGATGAGCCACTGCTATACTGGGGCACTAAGGTCAGTGACTGGCCAACACTGAGAGTGGTTGCCCTGAAATATCTACCCATTGTCCAGTGTCAGTGTTGAGCGGGTGTTCAGTTCAGCGGGTGCCATTATGTGTGACAAGCGCACCAATCTCTCTCCCAAAAATGTTGGCATGCTGACGTTTTATCAAAATGAATGAGGCTCACATTCTAGTGAGAAGAGTAATGTCCCTTGTCACACCACCACCTGACAGTGATGAGGAGGAGAAAAATGCATTTGGCAGAGCGGTATGTACCTCATCATTGTCTCGCAGCATTGAAGTGGATGAAGCAGTGATGGAGAGGGAGTTCCCCTATGGTGACAATTCCAGTCTTGAAGACTGTGAGGGATGCTTCATGGATGACGTGGAGAAATAACAAACTCTTCATTTTATTTTCTACTTCTCCCTCCCCATCCGTCCCCAACCATGTAATCCTGGATGTCAAATTAATAACAATTATAATGTTCACATTCAGTGCTGAGCTATAAACCCACATGTATTAATTAGTGATGCTTTTAATTGCATCAAATGGAACACCAGTAAACAATGCACTATGCCACTACAATGAACACCCACACTAGCCAGCATGACACATTGCGGCTGTGCAGCAGTGAGTTCAACATCCCATCCTTCTCCACCTCCTCCTCCTCCTCCTCCTCCTATCATCTCATGTGTGTAGTCACCTTGGCTCCTCCAACACAGGCAGAAACAGCATGGCACAGCACTTCCACCACCACAGTGGTATCTACTCGCTAGTGTAGAAATTCATCAGGATAGTGAATGTACAATACATACAAGGCACGGGCAGCACACAGCAGTCACCCAAATGTGATAAAAAGAACCACCTCCTCTACCTCCTCTCTGCTCCCTGTGCTGCTTCAGCTATGTCCTCCTCCTCACAGCAAGTATTAAATAGCATTGGCTACCACTTCCACAACTGTAGTGATGATTCATTGCCACCAATGTGATAAACAGAACCACCTCCTGTACTTCCTCAAAACTCCTCTTGTCAGATTCATCATGGTCCTCCTCACCAGAACTATCACACAGCATGCCACAACATTGCAACTGTTAGCCCAAGGAAGTGATGGTCCTACAGTGTATATCAAGCAATTGACTGAAGCTGGCAAGACCTTGTCATGCAGAACCACACTGCAGCAAGGACTTTTTTCAGCGGATGTGATGGTAAGATACCTGCACTGTTTTCGAAGCTGCAGCCCTTCTGTCAGCCTACTAGAGGCAGAAAATCAGTCCATGAGACTCAGTGTGGCATTAAAATGTTTTCATGCCATTTCTTCTTCATTCAGGTTTTGCTGTTTCCAATATACATGGACACCAAAAATACACCATTGCACACAGCCAGCAATAGTACTATGACAGTACAATTTAACGTTTTTCCTCTCCTCTCCTTTCCTTTCCTTTCTTTTCCACTACTTTCCTTCACAAAAATCCTTTCTTGCCTTCACAGATGCTATCTGGACTGAAATTTGAATGAAATGGTGTAAGAGATCCTGCAGGCAAGCAAGCTATCTCCATCCTCTCAGTTAAGTCAAGTCAAGTATATCACAGCACATACACAGTCTTGAAAGTGCTGTACCTGAAATTATAACAACAGCAACAGGATATACAGAGTATTGAATCAGGCACAATTGGCAATGAAAATACACCTTCAGAAAACGAAATGAAAAATGATCATCTTGAAATGTGCACAATACAAGGATCAAGCTTGATGGAAGTTGAAAGTCAGCATGTACCCCAGCCCAGGATCACTAGTAAACATAATTTGCTTGGTGAATCAAGCCCATCACTGGAAAAAATACAGGTACAAGGAAAACCTGTAAGGAAGAACAGCAGAGGCAGTAATTAACCAATACAATTAATGTATCAATTATGGTAGAGAAAGAATTCGCCCCCAAACAAAAAATACTTGCCTTCTTGTTGCCACAGTTGTGCATAACAACAACATCTATGTTGTAGCTGTCCAGCAGTATGTTGTCATCAGCACAAATAACTGAAAATGAATGAAAGAGCAATCGAATATATTAGACTTGAACAGTAGCAATAACCCCCCACCTTACAATGAAAAGAAAACAAAGGCACTTACCTGTGCTCTGTGTCTATGTGCCATCATGAATCACAATGAGCAAGTGGCCATTTCCTCAACTCCAGAACAACAGCAGCAAGCAGCAGCAGCAGCAACAAAGCACCTCTCCTTAAGTTATTTACTCCATTCTCCATGTAAAAAACCAAGCCACTTAATATTTTTCACACTGGGGACGCATCTTTACATTTCTGGCAAAGTGCTGGTGGGAGTGGTGTGGTGGCAGGCCCAGAAATGCTTAGTATCAAAAATATATATAAGTTCTCTTGCAAGTCTCACATCTGCTTTGCACCGCCTTCTCCGGTGTGTGCGTCAACACTATTTGACTGAAGGGAAGCATTTTTCACTGGGGACACAACTTCATGTTTCTGGCAAAGTGCGGGTGGTGGTGGAGTGGCAGGCCCAAAAATGATTAGTACCATAAATACTGTATGTTTAAGCATGTTTCACTTCTGCTTTTCATAGCCTTCTCAGGGTGTGTGCAGCAACAGTGTTTGACTGAAGGGAAGCATTTTTCTCTCTGGGTACACAATTTCACATTTCTGGCAAAGTACTGGTGGTGGTAGTGGGGTGGCAAGCCCAAAAATGCTTAGTACCATAAATATGTTTAAGTTCTTTTGCAAGTCTCACATCTGATTTGCACCACCTTCTCAGGTGTGTGTGGCAACAGTATTTGACTGAAAGGAAATGTTTTCTCTTTGTGGAAACCAACTGGACATTTCTGGTGACTGTAGCAAACATGTTAAGCGCTTAAAACAGATTTATGTTTAACTTCTCAGAAGAATAGCTCATATTGTGTTATGGTTTGCGCTTCTTTGGGTGGTTGGCAGTTGCACACAGCTACCAGTCATGCACCATCACATACCATGGGGAAACAATTTATTTAGTGTGTCAAATACTTGACATTTGTGGCTAGAGGGAGTACACATGATGAATCTGTAACAAAAACTAAAGGAAGGAAAATGGTTCATCATGTGTAAAAAGGATTAAAGAAATAACAGAACTGGACAGGCAAGGGAAATCCAAATGAATGGGACAATACTAAAAAAGAGGACAGAGAAAAACATAGAAACATAGAATTTGACAGCAGATAAGGACTGCTTGGCCCACCCAGTCTGCCCATTTCCCTACCTAATGGATAAGCTGCAGATCCTAGTTAACCAGCAGCCTACTTCTTCCTAACCCCACGCCCTAGAATTGCTTTATGACTGTCCCATGCATGCTTGAATTCCACCAGTTTTTGACTCCACAACCTCCTCTGGAAGGCTGTTCCATGCATCACAACCCTCTCTGTGAAAGAATACTTCCTTAAATTACCTCTGAACCGCCTCCTCTATCTTCAAATTGTGCCTCTGTTCTTGCACACCTCTTTTTGAAAGATGCTACCCTCTTGGACTTTGTTGATTCTCTTGAGGTACTTGAAAGTTTCTATCATGTCCCCACTCTCCGTTCTTTCCTCGAGGCTATACATATTAAGTTCCTTAAGTCTCTCTTCATATGTCTTCCGGTGCAGACCCTGCACCATTTTAGTTGCCCTCCTCTGGACAGCTTCCACCCTGTCTATGTCTTTGCGGAGACTGGGTCTCCAGAACTACACGCAGTAGTCCAGATGGGGTCTCACCAGCTGTCTGTACAGAGGATGATAACTTCCTGTTTTCTACTGGTGATGCCTCTCCTATGCATCCCAGTATCCCCAACCTTCCTTGCTGCCCTCTCACATTGCTTGCCCACCTTTAGGTCATCTGATATGACTACCCCAGGTCCCTTTCCATTTTTGTTGTTGTTAGTATCTCACCCCCATTGTGTACTCTTCCCTGGTTTTGCTTCCCAGGTGCATTACCTTGCACTTCTTAGCATTGAATCTAAGCTGTCATACATTTGACCATTCCTCTAACTTGCCAAGTCTCTTCTCATCCTTTCCACCCCACCTTGTGCATCAACTCTGTTGCAGATCTTTGTGTCATCTGCAAAGAGACATACTTTCCTTCAGTCCCTCTGCAATGTTGCTTATAAAGACATTGAAGGACCGATCCTAATACTGAACCCTGCGGTGCCCACTAGTAATCCCCTTTCTTCCAGGTGGACTCCATTTACCATTACTCTCTGTGTCCTATTCTCAGCCAATTCTTTACCCAGGCTGGCTAACTTGTATATTACTCTTTTGTGTGGGACTGTGTCAAATGCCTTGCTAAAGTCTTGGTAGCCATGTCCACAGCCCTCCTGATCTACTACTTTGGTCACCCAGTCAAAGAAATCTATCATATTCAGTCTGGCATGACCTTCCCACAGTGAATCCATGCTGCCTTGGGTCCCTGTGCCCTCTGGCCTCTAGATACTCGACATTTCTTTCCTTCAAGTTATTCCATCATTTTCCCTACCACTGAGGTTCCACTAACAGGTCTGTAGTTTCTTGTTTCTGCCTTGCTCCCACTTTTGTGAAGGGGAAATCATATCTGCCCTCCTCCAGTCCTCGGGTACCACCCCATCCTCCCATGATTTGTTAAAGAGGGTAGTCAGTGATGTCACTAGTTCTACCCTTAGTTCTTTTAGAATTCTGGGATAAATCCCATCAGGCCCCATTGCTTTGTCTACCTTTAGTTTTAGAGTTCTTTCAGAACCCTTTCTTCTGTAAATGGGCTGGTATCGACTTCTGTATCCAGAGTGTTTCTATTGTTTGTTTTAGGTACCTCCCTCTTCATTTGTAAATACTGAGCAAAAATATTTGTTTAGTAGCTCTGCCTTTTCACAGTCACCTCTACCTACCCCTCCCTTTATTAAGCCTCACTATCCCTCCCTTAGTCTTCCTTCACTCCCTGACGTACCTAAAAAGGTTTTATCCCCCTTCTTAACTGAGTTGACTATCTTTTCCTTGGTTTGGGCCTTTGCTGTTCTGACTGCCTTCCCAGCTTCCTTTTGCTTTAACTGATACAGTTCTCTGTCCTGCTCCTTCTGTGATTCCTTGTACTTCCTGAATGCTTTCTTTTTCTCTTGAACCTTCACTGCCACTTCCTTTGAGAACCATAGTGGTTTCTTATATCATTTTGTTTTGTTTATTTGCTTCACACAAAGGCTTTTACCTCTGTGATGGCAGTTTTATTATTCCCATTGTTCTTCCACCCTCCTTCCTACCATTTGCTAAGTGCATTCTTATGCACTCACCCATTTAGCAAAGTCAGCCCTCCTAAAGTCCAGTACTTTTGTCTTTGTATGGCTTGACTCTATTGCTGTGTTTATTGTGAACCATACTGTTTGATGGTCGCTAGTTCCCAGATGGCTACCCACTTCTACATCTGTGATCCTCTCTCCATCTCCATTTGAGAGAACCAGGTCTAAGACTGCTCCCTCTCAAGTGGGCTCCAATACTAGTTGTCTAAAAACAATATTTTTATTTAAATTTTTGGTTACTGGGTAGGCCCACTGAGACCGTAATGGTCCCTTTTTCAGGGCGACCGGGTTAATTGCAGTCAACAGTACAAAAAGAAGTAGGAACAATTCAAGGAACGTATACATATACAGACATTAAAATCAGAACATATAGTACAATCACAGGCAGGTTAGGTAACGTTTAGAATAATATGGGGTAAACACTGGTTTCACAAGAGTGGCAGTTACATAAGGTTCTTTTATCAGGTCAGTTTTACGGGGTACAAGTTCAAGTGTTTCAGAAGTGATAAGATTCAACTGAAATAGGATACCAACCTGTTAGGTGGCAGGTTTTTAGTATCAGAGGTGGAGTGATGTTTTCTATACTCAACGGTGGCATGCAAAGAGGCTTAGCTCTAGAAGGTACATCTTTAGGCCTTTTTTAAAACCCCCAAAGGAGCTGAAGTCTTGAAGATTGCTAGGTAGGCCATTCCATAGGGATGGGATGTAATTTTTGAACGACTGAAGACCTTGGCTTGTTCGGACTTTTGGGACATGGAGGAGTCGACGACACGAGGATCTAAGTGTTCTTTTAGGCTGCTTGAGTACTAAGGTACGACTCAGACTGGGGGAAGCATCCATTTGTAGAAGCTTGAAAGCCAAGCATAGGGAAGTGTAAGCCAGTCTGCCCACCAGGGAGGGCCAATTCAGTGAGCTGAGTATATTACAGTGGTGTTCTAGTGGTTGAGCTCCCAGGGCAAAGCATCCTATTCTGTGGTACAATTTTCCTAGCTGCTCACATCTCTGTGTTTGCATTGAATATAGCACTGGGGCACCATAAAATAAGGTGGGAAAGAGAATGCCCGTGGCTAACTTTAGCCTGGAATCCTGAGTGAGAAAGGGGTTAGATGGTACATGAGCCCAAGCTTTTGATTTAGCGCCTTGGTTAATTGTTCAACATGAACCTTGAAAGAGCAGTCTTGATCGATATAGACTCCCAGGTATTTGATGCAATCCACCACCTCAATAGGATGACCACTGGACAGATAAGGGATAGTAGACATGTTCTGTCGGGCCCAGTTACTGGGTCGAATAGGATGGCTTTGTTTTTTTTCTCATTGAGGACTAGCCTATCTGTCAGGAACCAGGTTTCCAGTAGGGGAAAGATCATGGTTCAGGATTTGGTTTAGCTGTACAGCATTTGAAGCAGATCTGTATAGTACTGCATCATCCACATAGAGGGTCACTTTCACTCTGCCGCAGTGCTTTGGTAGGTTGTTGATAAACAGGGAGAATAGAAGGGGCCCCAGTGTTGAGCCTTGGGAGACACCCTCAGCAATGGAGCTCTTGCCTGACTCCACCCCCGGCCATCTGATTATCTGAGATCTGTCTTGCAAGTAATCATTAAACCACTGTGTTGAGTGGTTGTCCAGTCTGAAAGAGCTAAGCTGCTGGATGAGCAATTTATGGTCTACTAGATCAAAGGCCTTGGTAAGGTCTATGAAGACCACACCAGTAAGTTGGCCTTTGTCTTGGGCAGCAAGGATGTCAAATGTTAGACTCACCAGAGCAGTATCAGTACCATGTTGTTTTCTGAATCCATGTTGTCATGGAGTGAGGAGGCTATGTTGTTCAACATATGCCTGGACTTGTTGGTATACAATTCTCTCAAGCATTTTATTTAGCGTGCAGAGAATAGAAATCGGTCTATAGTTTTCAACTAGCTCACTGGGTCCTCCCTTAGGGATCGGGGTAACCAAAGCTGTTTTCCAAGCTGAGAGGACTTTGCCTTCCATTAGCGACCTATTGAACAACCACATGACTGACAAGACAATTTCTTGGTCAGCCAGTCTGAGTAACCTGGGTTCAGCCTTGTCATAGCCTGGAGAACCATCTGTCTTAATGCTCCTAATGAGCTTTAGGACCTCAGTTTTTGATGTTAACCTAAGGTGAAAATTAGGTGATGAGGGGAGATTCAACGAGTCATCCGAAGATGGCTGTTTTGGGCCGCAGGGATGAACTCTGTACTTGCCAAGGTCAGTGAGGAATTCATTAAAGGCATTTGCAGCATCTTGCGTGTTCGTGTGGTGGCCATCTCCCACAACAATGTCACAGGCATTTTGCATGTGGTGGCCTTTCAGGAGTGCGTTTATGAAATAACAGTTGGATTTTCCACTAATTTTCTATATTTTTTTGATGGAGAGGGGCTAGAGAGTGGAGAAATTAAGAACACAGATTACAGAATAACTAAATATGAAATAAACAGTGTCTGGCAACCACTCAGACAAACCCACCATCACTGCCAGAAGCCGACTCATTCCCACCACCACCATGCAGCTCGGCCAGGAGAGTGAGGATCCTCTCATGGATGGACATAAAATTGTCCAGCTGATCCATCACTTCCGCAGGCAGAAGGGAATAGGGAAAAGTACCAGGTGAAGCAAAGGTAGCAGGGAGGTCAGTAAGGGAAGCCAAAGCTCAGACAGAAGAGTGCATCACAAAATCCATGGGTAGAGGGGACAAAACCTTTTACAGGTACATAAGTGAAAAAAGAAAGGCAAAGAGAGGGATAATGATACTGAAAGGGGAGGATGGGGGCCATGTGGAGGATGACAACAGTAAAGTGGACATACTGAACAGGTATTTCTGCTCAGTCTTTACTGAGAAAGAGGTGGGTAATGGGCCCGAAGAGGTGGGAATGGTGCAAAAATGGGCACAAGTCCCTTTCCATGGGAATGGGTCCTGAAGGAGCTTGAAGAAGTAAGAGTTAATAAAGCAATGGGGACAGATGGGGTGCACCCCAGGGTCCTAAAGGAACTAAGAGAGGTGGTGGCTAAACCTCTGGCAATCTTGTGTAGCCAATCAATGGAAACAGGGGAGATACCCAAAGATTGGAGGACAGCAGATGTAGTCACCCTTATACAAAATCAGGAAAGTGGGACCTTCTCTCTCACCCATGGACTACCAGGGTCACTGCCATTGCCTCAGAGGTTGCCAAGAAAGAGGAGTGGTTGGACCACAGTGGGCTCAGGGAGGGTGAGGGTGGTGGAACAGAGGTGCATCCCTCCAGTTGTACCTCTCCACTATTTCTGCGCCATTCTGGAAAAGTGTGGTTCCTCTATGGAGGCACCCACAGTGGAGACCAAGGAGGATGCTGGGAACCTCCACCAAGGAGACCCACAGGAAAGTGGAATGGAACCCCACAGGGGAAGGAAACAACTCCTGGTGGGGGGGCTCCATTGTTAGGAAGGTAGAACTGGGAGAGGAAGGGGAGAGGGAGGGAGGGAGGTAAGGTGCCTGCCTGGCACCATGGCTTGGAGGGACAGAGAGCAAATCCTCAGGATCGAAGGAGCAGCTGCACAGGGGAGGGAGCTGGATGTCATTGTCCACCTAGGGAGAAACAATCTGGCTAAGAAAGGTATCAGAGCAGTGCAAGAAGCATTTGTGGAGATGGGGATGGGCCTTAGACAAATAGCACACACGGTAACCTTCTCAGAGGTGCTGCCTGTCTATGGCACGGGTGAGGCTAGGGTGCTCCACACCATGGGATTCAATCAGTGGTTGAAAAACTGGTGCAGAACTCAGGGATTTGGCTTCATCGGAGACTGGGGGTCCACTTGGAGGGATGCAGGCCTATGCTGGCATGATGGTCTGCATCTGTCCAGGAGGGGAACCAGAATCCTAGGTGATAGGTTTAAATACTTCATTGACAAGTATTTAAACTAGCCAATGGGGAGGCACTGGAAACGAGCAGGGAAATCCTAGCCCCCCCAAAATATCAGGGTACTAAGTGAGGTAGACACCAACATAGAGATGTCAATAGGGAGAAGTGCAGGAGTAAATGGAGAAAGTGACAAATGCAATAAGGACAGGGATGGGGCAAAAAAGGGTAAGGCCATCAAGAAATGGAGGGTTATGAGTTCCAACACCTGTAGTCTGGGCAACAAGTGCCCTGAACTGGTGGCCCTGATGCAAGAGGGATGCCTGGATATTGTAGCAGTCACAGAAACATGGTACACAGAGAACCATGACTGGGATGTTAACATACCAGAGTACACAACCTACAGGAGAGAAAGGGAGGGCAGAAGAGGTGGGAGTAGCTCTGTATGTAAGGGAAGGGATAAAAGCAACTGAACAAAAGAGTAAATAGGGAGGAGAGGAGGCACTGTGGGTCACCTTAGAGACTGAAAATGGCACCACAATCCGTGCAGGGGTTGTATATAGACCCCCATGTCAGGGGAAGGGAATGGACAAGGATATGATAGAAGGCATACTTAGGATGGCAGAGAAAGGGGAGATACTGTTGATGGGGGACCTTAACATTCCAGATGTTAACTGGAGCACCTTTTGGCAGCCACATCCAAAAGCAGGGCCATTCTTGATGCCCTTCAGGTGGCATGCCTCAAACAGCTAATTTGGAATCTACTCATGGGAGCAATCTTAGACCGTGTACTCTCAAATGGGGACAGTGAGAGCATCTCAGATCTAGAAGTGGGTAGCCATTTGAGACAAGTGACCACCAAACAGCGTGGTTCATGATAAACTCAGCTACAGAGTCAAGCCATACAAAAGTGAGGGTTCTGGACTTCAGGAGGGCTGACTTTGGCAAGATGGGAGAGTGCCTTAGAAAACCACTAGCAAACAGGCTAGAAGGAGGGGTGGAGCAACACTGGGGAAATATCAAAACTGCCATCACAGAGGCAACAAGCCTTTGTGTGAAGCAAATAAACAAATCAAAACAAAAGAAAAAGTCACTATGGTTCTCAAAGAGGTGGCGATGAAGGTTAGGGAGAAAAAGATAGCATTTAGGAAGTATAAGGAAACACAGAAGGAGCAGGACAGAAAACTGTACCAGTTAAGGCAGAAGGAAGCAGGAGGGTAGTCAGAATAGCAAAGGCACAAACTGAAGAAAAGATAGCTAACTCGGTTAAGAAGGGGGATAACACCTTTTATAGGTATATCAGGGAGCGTAGAAAGACAAAGGGAGGGATAGTGAAATATAGAAACAGAGACTTTGATGGCAGATAAGGACCCCTTGGCCCACCTAGTCTGCCCATTTCCCTGCCTACAGGATAGGCCGCAGATTCTAGTTAACCAACAGCCTATTTCTTCCTACCCCCCACAAGAATTGCCTTATGTCTGTCCCATGCATTCTTGAATTCTCCCACAGTTTAGACCCCACAACCTCCTCAGGAAGGCTGTTCCATGCATCCACTACCCTCTCTGTGAAAAATACTTCCTCACATTGCCCTGGAACCGCCCCCCTCTATCTTTAAATTGTGTCCTTGTTCTTGCGTCTCTTTTCTGAAAGATGCTACCCTCTTGGACTTTGTTGATTCCACTGAGGTACTTAAAAGTTTCTATCATGTCCTCTCTCCTTCTTTCCTCTAGGGTATACATATTAAGCTCCTTTAGTCTCTCCTCGTACAGCTTCTCTTGCAGACCCTGCACCATTTTAAGTGCCCTCCTCTGGACTGCCTCTATCTTGTCTATGTCCTTGTGGAGATGGGGTCTCCAGAACTGGACACAGTACTCCAGATGGGGTCTCAGCAACTGTCTGTACAGAGGATAACAACTTCTTGTTTTCTGTTGGTGATGCCTCTCCTATGCATTCCAGTATACCCCAACCCTCCCTACTGCCTTCTCCACATTGCTTGCTAACCTTAAGGTCATCTGATATGATTACCCCGGTCCCTTTCCTTTTTTGTTGTTGTTACTACCTCCCCCATTGTGTAATCTTTCCCTGGGGTCTTGTGTCCCAGGTGCATTATTTTGCACTTCTTTGCATTGAATCCTAGCTGCCATACTTCTGACCATTCCTCCAACCTTGCTAAGTCCCTTCTCATCCTTTCCACGCCTCCTTGTGTATCAACCCTGTTGCAGATCTTTGTGTCATCTGCAAAGATGTATAGTGAGGTTGAATAGAATGGATGGTGGGTGGGCAGAGAGTGACAGTGAAAAAGCAGGGATACTGAATGAATACATCTGTTCAGTATTCACAAAACAGGAAGTGGGGGAGGTGCCTAATCCAATTAACAGAAGCACTCTGGAGAGTGGGGTTGATCCCAGTCCTTTCACAGAAGAAAGGGTTCTGAAAGAACTCCTAAAACTGAAGGTAGACAAAGCAATGGGGCCAGATAGAATTCACCCCAGAATTCTAAAAGAATTAAGCAGAGAACTAGTGACACCACTGACTACCCTTTTTAACAAATCATGGGAGGATGGTGTGGTACCTGAGGAGTGGAAGAAGGCGGATGTGATTCCCCTTCACAAAAGTGGGACCAAGACAGAGGCAGGAAACTACAGACCTGTCAGTTTGACCTCTGTGGTAGGGAAAGTGATGGAATCACTTCTGAAGGAAAGAACTGTTGAGTACCTAGAGGCCACTGGGACACAGGACCCAAGGCAGCATGGGGTCACAGCGGGAAGGTCATATCAGACTAATCTAATTGATTTCTTTGACTAGGTGACCAAAGTAGTAGACCAGGGAGGGGCTGTGGACATGGCCTACCTAGACTTTAGCAAGGCATTTGACACAGTCCCACACAAAAGATTAGTAGTCAAATTAACCAGCCTGGGAGTGGGTCTCAGGGTGGTAGCCTGGGTAAAACATTGGCTGAATAACAGGACACAGAAGGTAACTGTAAATGGAGTCCACTCTGAAGAAAGAGGGGTCACTAGTGGGGTACTGCAGGGTTCAGTACTGGGTCCAGTCCTTTTTAATGTCTTTATAAGTGACATTGCAGAGGGACTATAAGGAAAAGTATGCATCTTTGCAGATGACACAAAAATCTGCAACAGGGTTGATACACAAGGAGGCGTGGAAAGAATGAGAAGGGACTTGGCAAGGTTGGAGAAATGGTCAGAAGTATGGCAGCTTGGATTCAATGCAAGAAGTGCAAAGTAATGCACCTGGGAAACAAAAACCCAGGGAAGATTACACAATGGGGGAGGTAGTAACAACAACAAAATGGAAAGGGACCTGGGGGTAATCATATCAGATGACCTTAAGGTTGGCAAGCTATGTGAGAAGGCAGTAGGGAGGGCTGGGGGGATACTGGGATATATAGGGAGAGGTATCACCAACAGAAAACAGGATGTTGTTATCCCCCTGTACAGACAGTTGATAAGACCCCATCTGGAGTACTGTGTCCAGTTCTGGAGACCCCATCTCCACAAGGACATAGACAGGATGGAGGCAATTCAGAGGAGGGCAACTAAAGTGGTGCAGGGTCTGCAAGAGAAGCCATACATGGAGAGATTAAAGGAGCTTAATATGTATACCCTTGAGGAAAGAAGGGAGAGGGGGGACATGATAGAAACATTTAAGTACCTCAGTGGAATCAACAAAGTCCAAGAGGGTAGCATCTTTCAGAAAAAGAGATGTGCAAGAACAAGGGGACACCATTTGAAGATAGAGGGGATGGCTCAGGGGCAATGTGAGGAAGTATTTTTTCACAGAGAGGGTGGTGGACGCATGGAGCAGCCTTCCTGAGGAGGTTGTGGGGTCTAAAACTGTGGGAGAATTCAAGAATGCATGGGGGGGTTGGAAGAAATAGGCTGTTGGTTAAATAGGATCTGCAGTTTATCCTCTAGGCAGGGAAATGGGCAGACTAGGTGGGCCAAGCGGTCCTTATCTGCCGTCAAAGTCTATGTTTCTATGATTCTATGTTAACAAAGAGGAAACGGGGAACTACAGACCAGTCAGCCTGACCTCAGTAGTGGGAAAGATCTTGGAAGCACTACTGAAGGAAGGAGATATTGGTGGAACATCTGGTTGCCAACTGACTACAGGACCCAAGGCAGCATGGTTTCACTGGGGGGGGTCATGTCAGACCAGCCTGATTGAATTTTCTGACTGGGTGACAAGGAAGGTGGATAGGGGAGGGCAGTGGATGTGGCCTATCTGGACTTCAGCAAGGCCTTTGACACTGTGCCACATAGAAGGCTATTAATCAAACTGGGGAATATGGGAGTGGGCAGGACAGTTGTGCAGTGGATAGGTCATTGGCTGGGTGGCAGGACACAGAGGGTGGTGGTAAATGGCTGTCATACCACAGAAGGAAGAGTGACCAGTGGGGTACTACAGGGATCAGTGCTGGGACCGGTCCTATTCAACGTCTTCATCAGTGACATTGCGCAGGATCTAGAAGGCAGAATTTCCTGTTCGCTGATGACACTAAGCTCTGTAACAGAGTGGACACACCAGAGGGTGTAGACAGAATGAGGAGGGACCTGCAGAAGCTTGAAGAATGGTCAAGGGTTTGGCAGTTGAAATTCAATGCAAAGATGTGCAAGATAATGCATTTGGGGCACAAAAGCCCTGGGACAACATATCAGTTGGGGGGTGAGGATATAGCATGCACCAAGCAAGAAGGGGACCTTGGGGTTATCATTTCTGATGACCTCAAGTTAGGAAAACAGTGTGACAAGGCAGCAGGTAAAGCAAAAAGGATGCTGGAATGCATAGGCAGGGGCATCGCCAGCAGGAATAGGGAGGTCATAATTCCACTATGCAAGACACTAGTGAGGCCCAACCTGGAGTACAGTGTACAGTTCTGGAGACCTTACCTACGTAATGACACAGACAGGGTAGAAAAGGTTCAGAGGAGGGCAACAAAGATGATACATGGATTGCATCACAAGTCCTATGAGAACAGGTTGAAGGATTTGAATATCTACTCCCTGGAGGTGAGAAGGGAGAGAGGGGATATGATAGAGACATACAAGTACCTTGCAGGGAGGAAAAAGGGGTTAGGAACACACTTTTCCAGTGAAAAAGATGTTTCAGGACTAGAGGGCATGGGATGAAGTTGGAGGGAGGATGATTCAGCGGAAACATGAGGATGAATTTCTTCACAGAACAGATGGTGGACAAGTGGAACACCCTGCCAGAGGAAGTTGTGGGGGCTGAAATAATCACAGAATTTAAGAATGCATGGGATCGACATAAGGGAATTCTGGAAGTCAGGGGTAAGGGGCAACAGATTTCTACGAAAACATAAAGTGAACTTACAAGCTCAAATGGGCAGACCAGGTGGGCCATAGGCCCTTATCTGCTGACAGTGTCTATGTATCTATGTAAAGTTTTAAAATCATGGTACAGATCCTGCACCTCGGCCCACAAAACTGTCACATTGCCATGTGTAACAGGTACCATGAGGTCATCAGGATATGTCTGGGAGGTAAAGGCCGAGTACTGCTGCGGTCACTCCTATGACTGCAGTGACAACTTGCAGCAACAGTAGCATCACCACCAACCTTCTGCTGCTCCACATTGCCCCCAGGGCCATCACTGCCACCACCATCCGTGATGCAGCCACATCGCGCTCCCTTGCCCTTCACTCATTGAGGTGGTGGATGCAGAGGTGTGTCCTCTGGCCACTGGTCCCAAGGTGGGCTCCTTTTTTCCCCTGCCTCATACAGCACCCACACACCTTACAGATGACCACTGTATTATCTGCAGGGTGTATTTCAAAAAGTCTCACTTTGCAGAGCGTTGTAGGAGTGGGGAAGCACCAGATGAGGAGGCAGTGGGCTCCTGCTTTGGGGGTACTTGTGGCTTCTGTTGCTGTTCTTTCTGTTACAGCTACTGCTGTGGTTCCAGCTGCTGCTGTTTCTCTTGCTGTTGTTGCTGTTGCTCTGCAGCAGCAGAACCCTCTTCGTGAACTGGGGGGACAGCAATATCTCTGGTAAATGCACTTGCTAAGGTGAATAACTGCACCTCCAGCCCCACCCTGTCTCTACTCCAAGTCCTGACGCTGTCCCTCCATAACAAAAAAAAATTTAAAGAAGATGAAAGAAAAAGAGCGTAAGAAGAAGTGAGAAAAAAAACAGTGTAGACTAACACAATTTATAAACTCAGAAACTATAGTACAGAAAGCTATGGACTAGAACTCAAAAAAGGTGTAAAATATAAAAATGTTAAGAAGATAGATAAAGATGTTGCTGCTCAAGTGATCAGTGACTGTTTAGCACACTGTCTCCTATGGCTACAATTACTGAAATGAAAGCGAAACATTCACTTCTTGCCTGCCTGGAGTCTCCCATGTGACCTGTTGTAAGTGAATCATGTGGCAAACCATGTTTTTCATTAACTTCGAAGTTACTAACAAAGTTGAAGCTAGCTCCGAAGTTAACCGGCTAAGTTTTGGCACCAGAAGTCAGTTACCTTCGAAGTTATTAACATAAGTCAAAGTTAACTTAGAAGTTAACTGGCGAAGTTTGGAACCAGAAGCCACTTTCGTGAATTTTTTTGCAGCGCAATTTTGGTGACTTCAAGGGAAATTCGGTGGTGGAGTAAAACTTCGCAACATCTCTAGTTGCCATCTGAAGATTTTTTAATTTTACAGGTTTTGGCCAGGAATGACACACTGAGATGAGGCTTGTGTTTTTTTTTTTTTTGGGGGGGGTGGTCCTGGGAGCATTGGGAAGTTAAGTGATTTGCTTATGGTCACAGTATGCAAGAAGTGACTGTAGGATTCAAACCCTGTTATCCAAGGTTACAGCTCAGTGCTCTTAACTACTGTGCCATGCTGCCTCTGTACTCAGCTGGATCATGCTACTGTTTCACTAATGTATCCTATTTAAGCTTCCTTATAGCCTGCATGCCCTAGAGAGCTGGGAATGGAAAGCAAGGTAGAAGCACAATACATTTCACATAGGAAGGTTCACCTACTGTATCATGTATTCCTGTATGATTAAGCTATGGATTTCTAGCAATCAGTCATGTCCTATCCATATCTAGTAAGCTGACACTGAGTTGCCATCACATATTCCCTCTTCCAATATCTGGTCACACTCTGCACACAGTTGCTGCTTCATGACATAGTCCTTAAGACAAGTCAGAAAAGTTGCTGACCTTGTTATAATTAATTGATGGTGGTATAATGGCTCTCTATGACTCATTAGACAGATGAAGGGGTTTCAGAGCTACTGCAGTTAGAAAATTGAAATGGTGAAACATTATTACTTCATGTGCACTGCAAGTAACTCCAGTTCTCGGGTCTAAAATTGATTATTTTTGCCATTAACAGCAAGGAGACCAGGAAAATAATATTCATTTTCTTTCCAGCATTGTATGTGCAGTGTTAAAATTATTCAGATGCATAATAAAGTTGCTAGAGGCATACTTTGGTCGTAGGAGCAAACATTAAGAAGCTGTGATTTCATCAGTACAGTATATACAACAAAACACATTTTATAGGGTCTTTAATTGTCTGAATCCAGAAGAAATGAGCAAAAGTTAAACGTAAAATATAAATATTATGCACTACTTGGCAGCGATTCTAGGGGCCTGATAATTACAAGACAAATGAGTTGTGGGACCAACATGAAATGTTCAAAGTGTTTAGCAAACATGACAGGAAGGAAAACATTTTTCATGCGCTCCAGTAAGCCAATGAGATCAATCCAGCTGGACAACATCCCCGCTCCCAATTTTGCAGATGCCCAGGGGGAGCAGTTCAAGAGAACACGAGACAGCCCGTGCATCTAAACTGTCAAAAGTCCAAATTTGTTTTTAGTGCTGATTCTGGTGAATGAGCCATCATGTAAGTTTTACTAGCCTCAGTTAAGGTCAGGGAGCAGATCAAGACTAGTACTGTAAGACTAAATGCATGACTTATCGTTGCTAAGGAAGTTAGGATTTTGGCCCCATTTAATGGTAAGGGCTGTCACCGTGAGACCCAAGAATTGTCCCATTTCTCTTTTCACTTTAATCACATACAGCACTTTCTTGATCTCTGGTTTTCTGCTGTTAGTCTAGTTGTTGCGGTGGGGGTTGGGGGTTAAACATGCTGCTGGCACGCCATGTACAGTGCATGCACTACCATTCTAAACATAGCCTCTCACATGGGTAACTGAGGTCCTTCCTTTTACATGGTGTAGTCTCTGCTCAAGCAACACATCTAAATCAATTATAAATATGAGTCACCCCTGCACGTCAAGGTTGTACAAGCAGGAAGGCCTTGTTTGCTCACACAGAGCAGGGGACCTCATTTTTTCAAAATTGAACTTCTAGTACTCTGCTGTAGAAGGACATCAAGCCCAATATTCAAATGATGCAAGCCTGACTCAAGGAGAATGGGGCTTAACTGCAAACACCCATTTTCTTAGCAACTGTGTTGGTGGTTCAGCTTAAGTAATACAGGTTTTTGGTACCAGGGAAGTGCCAGAAAGGAGATGTTTAAATTGGTGATGTTGCTGCAAGTACTCCACGGATGATGGGGTGGTGCAGAGGAATCCAGCCTGTGAAAGCAGGCTTATATGCTCCACTAGATTTTTTAAGGGATCTGTGATTTAATTCATTCTATCAAATGAGGAATTTGGGGGTGTAACAAAGGGAATTTTGTTGGAGAGATGAAAGGGGATTGAGCATCATTTGTTCATAATAGCATGCTTTTAAAATGTGTTTAGTGGCATTGCAGCCCATCTATAGCTTGCAGTAACCATTACTAACTGGCATTTTGATGGGTGCATTCTTGGTGCCAGTGCACTGAACAACCCTAGTAATTTTCTGCTCATGGTGAATGGATGTGCATTGTGTCTGACTACTATATGCTTTTAGTGGTGGTTTCAAAGTCAGTATTACAAATAAGTTATACTCCATTATACCCACAAACAATGTATGATAAGGTAATTACTGCTGAAAACAGAAAGCAAACAAATGCAGTGAGAAGTCACTGTCCATTAAAAGCGAGAATTTATGATAGCTACTTAATTCACCACCACCACCACCACCACCACCACCATGAACTTGCCTGTCATCATGCCGGACCTTAAGATTAAAAATGGACTGGTCAGAAAATGGGAGAAATTAAAAAAGTATTAACAATATACATCTGCAATGAGAAGAAAATTAATATCATAAGCTAGTTTTACATCATGTAATTCAGAAAAGTATACGTATATTGAGTATGGCAAAATTTAATTAAAAAATTGATAGTGTATCATTAAAGGGACCCTGATATAGTTTAAAACTCATAATACTGGAAATAGGTATTACACTGAGGGAACATATGGGAAGGTTAACCCAGAGGCAGATCAATTTCCAGTCTTGTCCACTAGTCTAGAGAGTGAGTTGTACTGGAAATGACAATGTGTTTGTGTGTTGCATATATCAGACCTTGGTACACTCCATCACACTGAGGAAGAGGAGGAGGAGGAGGAGGAGGGTAAGAGGACAAGATGGAGCAAGAGATGATCCAGCTGAAACAAAAAATGCTGCCTTAGAGACTCATTGTGTAGATCTGCAAGTGTGTTGGTAGAGCAAGTGTGATATAGACTACAGATCCCACATAAGTACAGATACACACCTTCCATCCTTCTGTGTGCCGGCAGTGCACCCATCATTAGAGTGCCATATTGATGAATTTGATGCCCCTCAAAGGTCTTCCCCAGAGTAAGAATATTTAGAAAGGGTGAGCATGAGGGGCACAACCTCTTGCAAAGAGGGATGGTGACATTGGAAATGGCCCTAATGACAGTGCACTGCATGTCACCCTACATAGGAGGAACTGGTGCACACACAGTGGTAAATGTGTTCACATAGCCTTGCCAGATCTCATTCTTAATTTGGTGGGTAGAACAGTGCATCCCTTTAAACAACCATGGGGGGAAATAGCCCTCCTCCCTCAATATACATACACAGTGGTGAGCCCCCAACTGAGATGGTGACTGCCCTCCCCTTAGATGGGCATGGCATGGACAGTCACTACTGTACCTACACACAATTTAACATACACACAGTAGCAGAGACACACAGACAACAGCAGACTAGGGATGCAGTGAATTATAAATCCGCCCACAAAGTGGATGCGAAGTAACCGCCAGTCAGCGAGGAACACAACAGTGTACCTGTAAAGTGCTCACTTTGCTTTATCATTACCACTTCACATTCTCATTATGCCTTAGCGAGTGAGAAGAAAATAGGCACATCACATGGCCTGCAGTACTGTAAGTCACATGTTTAGCCAGCAGGAAAATGAGTCAGAGAAGCAGTTTAACTTTCTCCTTTGCATTTATACAGGAGAAAGCAAAATTGTGAGGAGAGGAGTTGCCTAGCTATCAGACCTGTTTCTTGTTACTGCTATTTCAAACAGCTTTTTTAAAAGCTATTTTATTTAGTGTTTGTATTGTGTTAGTGTTTTTTTTGGTTAGTGAATTTTTTAGTATAAGTTTTGTTTTTGTTTTGAGTGTGTGACTGACTGTGTGTGTGTGTGTGTGTGTGTGTGCGTCCCATGGACACAGGAGGATGGAGGATCAGGTTGGAGTCGGGGAAGGTGAGCCGCTGGCACGTGGGAGTGTTAGGAGGGGAGGAGTGTGGACCCGTGGGGGGCTGAGCAGTCATGTTATGTTGGACCACTTCAGACTCCTGGCCAGTGTTGCTTCCCTGCAGAAGCAACAGCAGCAGCAACAGCACCACCAATGCCACTGGTGGCTGTTGCTCGTCCACCTTCTCCACCACCACTACTAGCAGAAGCTGTTGGGGCTCCAGCAGCAGCCCCTCCACCACCTCCTCCACAGCCACAGGAGGTGGCCCCGGCAATACTGGGTGGTGGTGGGACTCAGGGCCGTCAAGTGTATACTGTGTCTGGTCCTCCCCCACAGCTCCCCAGTGTGGGAGTTTTTTAATTGTGTGGGGGGAGAAAGCACAATGGTGCATTGCCATGTGTGTGGTGTGCTGGTGCGCCGTGGTCCCCTTGGGACACATTTGGGGACTGGTGGCCAGCGCACCCACATGATGAATCCCCACAGGGCAGAGTTGCAGGCTGCCATGGAAGGGGCAATGCAACCACCTGCTGGCCCTTCCATGGCAGTGGCCGAGGGTGCAGCTCGGGTGGGAGATGTGCCTCCCAACAGTCACCGCCGCAGCAGGAGGAGGGCTACATCAGGTGCTCCACTACCACCACCACCATCACCGCCACCACAGCCACCAGCACCACCCTGTCCACCACCAGCCCCACTACCTGGATTACCCACTGCAGTGGACCCCGGCACAGTCCCTGTTAGCCAGTCTGACTTCCTCCTGGTGTGGGCAGCACTGGAGGAAAACAACAAGCATTTAATTCATTTGGAGCAGCAGGTTACCAGAGTGGAAGCACAGCAGCAGCAAATACTTTCAGTGCTGCACCTGCTGCAGGACCACTATGGCATCCCACTGCCACAGTAAGTCCAGGTATTGTTTCCTGCCCCTCCACCCCACCCCCAACCCCACCCCCACCTCTCTGATCCCACCCCACTACTGTGTTGTACTTTTTGTTGAGTGTTTTTGTCTGTTATTATTAAATCATACACATTTCCCTTCAGAAATCTTTCTTGCACCACATAGTGCAATAAAGTTTTGAAAACAATGCATAAATGCATTACAGTGAGTCATGTGACAGAGGCATTCCCATTCTGAAAATCTGCCCACATTCTGCCTCCCTTCTCAGCAACATTAGGGCATGATGGCAGGGAGAGCGCGTGTGCATGCTCATTACAGTGAATATCGGAATGTGCAGGCTTGCGAATGTTTCTTTATGTTAATGGTCAGTTTGTTGTGAAATGAGTGGCCACATTTCCAGTAAGAAGAGCCTTGGTAGTGGAAGCATCCCACATTTCACCACAAAGTGAACCTCATAACATTAGGAAACATTGCTTGGGATAGCTGCTGGACATTCAGTATAGTGGAGCATGCACCTATGCTCCCCATGCCATCACGTCTTAACATTGCTGAGGAAGTGTGGCACAAATGTGGGTTGCTTTTCAGATTGTTAATTCCTCCACCATGTGACTCACTGTAATGAAATTATGGGTGGTTTTCACAGACATATATTGCACTCTGTGGAGCAAGAAATATTCCAGTGGTAGTAATGCCCCCACATATTAGTTCATGTGCATCACCATAACTACTGTATGTAATGTGGTGACTGTCTGTAAAGCAGCAACACAACAATCTGTTGATAACTCTGAGCAATATTTTTTAATGCAATGTTACAACTTCCTTTACTTACATCCTGACTGACTGGAATGATACGATAATTTGCAGCAGTTGAGTGTGCTGTACTACCTTTTTTCATGAGTGAAATAATGAAAGGAGCATTCTTTTTAAATTGGTGCTGCTGACAGTGAGTGTGACCAGGTCTTTGTCATTGTTTTCCTCTGCTTTTCTCCATCACATCAAGTAGTTGTCATATATAACTTCTGTTGTTAACTAACAGTTATGCATCAGTCAGTGTTTTATATGACACCACAGGAAATAGTTATTGAAAAGCAGCTGCAAAATACAAAACTGGTTGGAACAATATTGGAAGCGTGCTCATTTTGTTTTCATACATGAAAAAAGTAGGAGTAAGAGAAGCAGACATAAATTATGAGAAGAATCGTATCATTCAAGTCACTGACGACTCGCATGTAAGTAGTGGTTGCTGTGGCAATTTAAAGTAGCATAAAAAAATACAGCTCGGAACTGTGAGGACATTCTTGCAGGGAGTAAGGCCATCAGGAAATGGAGGGTAATGAGTACCAGTGCCCGTAGTCTGGGCAACAAGCTCCCTGAGCTGGTGGCCTTAATGGAAGAGGGATGCCAGGATATTGTAGCAGTCACAGAAACATGGTACACAGAGAACCATGACTGGGATGTTAACATACCAGGGTAAATAACCTACAGGAGACACAGGTGGGGAGAAGAGGGGGGAGGAGTAGCTCTCTATGTAAAGGAAGGGATAAAAGCAATTGAACAAAAGAGTAAACAGGGAGCAGAGGAGGCACTGTGGGTCACCTTGGAGACTGGAAAGGGCACCACAATCCGCACAGGGGTTGTGTACAGACCCCCATGTCAGGGGGAAGGAATGGACAAGGATATGATAGAAGACATTCTTAGAATGGCAGAGAAAGGGGAGATACTGTTGATGGGAGACCTGAATATGCCAGATGTTAACTGGAGCACATTTGCTGCAGCCACATCCAAACAGGGCCATTCTTGATGCCCTACAGGTGGCAGGCATTAGACAGCTAGTTTTGGAACCCACTCATGAGGGAGCAATCTTAGACCTCATACTCTTAAATGGAGGCAGTGAGAGGATCTCAGATCTAGAAATGGGTTGCCATCTGGGGACAAGTGACCATCAAACAGTGTGGTTCACGTTAAACTCAGAGTCAAGCCATACAAAAGTGAGGGTACTGGACTTTAGGAGGGCTGACTTTGGCAAGATGGGAGAGTGCCTCAGAAAAGCACTAGCAAAGAGGCTAGAAGGAGGTGTGGAGCAACAATGGGGAATTATCAAAACTGCCATCACAGAGGCAACAAGCCTTTGTGTGAAGCAAATAAACAAATCAAAATGAAAGAAAAAGCCACTATGGTTCTCAAAAGAGGTGGCTGTGAAAGTCAGGAAGAAAAAGATAGCATTCCAGAAGTATATGGAAACACAGAAGGAGCAGGACAGAGAGCTGTACCAGTTAAGACAGAAGGAAGCAGTGAGGAAAGTCAGCATAGCAAAGGCCCAAACTGAGGAAAAGATAGCCAACTCAGTTAAGAAGGGGGATAAAACCTTTTATAGGTACATCAGCGAGCATAGAAAGACAAAGGAAGGGATAGTGAGGCTGAATAGAATGAACGGTGGGTGGGCAGAGGGGGACAGTGAAAAAGCAGGAATACTGAACGAATATTTCTGCTCAGTATTCACAAAAGAGGTAGGAAGTGCCTAATCCAATTAACAGAAGCACTGTTGATAGGGGTCGATCCCAGTCCTTTCACAGAAGAAAAGGTTCTGCAAGAACTCCTAAAACTGAAGGTGGACAAAGCAATGGGTCCTGATGGAATTCACCCCAGAATTCTAAAAGAATTAAGGGAGGAACTAGTGAAACCACTGGCTACTCTTTTTAATAAATCATGGGAGGATGGTGTGGTTCCCAAGGACTGGAGGAAGGCTGGTATTATTCCCCTTCACAAAAGTGGGACCAAGACAGAGGCAGGAAACTACAGACCTGTCAGTCTGACCTCTGTGGTAGGGAAAGTGATGGAGTCACTTCTGAAGGAAAGAATAGTTGAGTACCTAGAGGCCAGTGGAGCACAGGACCCAGGCAGCATGGGTTCACAGCGGAAGGTCATGTCAGATGAATCTAATAGATTTCTTTGACTGGGTGACCAAAGTAGTAGACAAAGAGGAGCTATGGACATGGCCTACCTAGACTTTAGCAAGGCATTTGACACAGTCCCACACAAAGATTAGTAGTCAAATTAACCAGCCTGGGAGTGGGTCCCAGGGTGGTAGCCTAGGTAAAACATTGGCTGGACAACAGGACACAGAAGGTAATTGTAAATGGAGTCCACTCTGAAGAAAGGGGGTTACTAGTTGGGGTACATAGGTTCAGTATTGGGTCCAGTCCTTTTTAATGTCTTCATCAGTGACATTGCAGAGGACTGGAAGGAAAAGTATGCCTTTTGCAGATGACACAAAGATCTGCAACAGGGTTGATACACAGGAGGCGTGGAAAGGATGAAAAGGATTTGGCAAGGTTGGAGGAATGGTCAGAAGTATGGCAGCTAGGATTCAATGCAAAGAAGTGCAAAATAATGCACCTGGGAAACAAGAACCCAGGAGAAGAATACACAATGGGTGGGTGGTAGTAACAACAACAAAAAGGAAAGGGATCTGGGGTAATCATATCAGATGACCTTAAGGTTAGCAAGCAATGTGAGAAGGCAGTAGGGAGGGCTGGGGTATACTGGGATGTATAGGAGAGGCATCATCAGCAGAAAACAGGAAGTTGTTATCCCTCTGAACAGACAGTTGATGAGACCCCATCTGAGTACTGTGTCCAGTTCTGGAGACCCCATCTCATGAGGACATAGACAAGATAGAGGCAGTCGAGGAGGACAACTAAAATGGTGCAGGGTCTGCAAGAGAAGCCGTATGAGGAGAGACTAAAGGAGCTTAATATGTATACCCTTGAGGAAAGAAGGGAGAGGGGGGACATGATAGAAACTTTTAAGTACCTCAGTGGAATCAACAAAGGCCAAGATGGTAGCATCTTTCAGAAAAAGAGACATGCAAGAACAAGGGGACACAATTTAAAGATAGAAGGAGGGTGGTTCATGGGGCAATGTGAGGAAGTATTATTTCACAGAGAGGGTAGTGGATGCATGGAACAGCCTTCCTGAGGAGGTTGTGGGGTCTAAAACTGTGGGAGAATTCAAGAATGCATGGGACAGACATAATGCAATTCTTGTGGGGGGTAGGAAGAAATAGGCTGTTGGTTAACTAGGATCTGCAGCCTATCCTGTAGGTAGGGAAATGGGCAGACTAGATGGGCCTAGCGGTCCTTATCTGCCATCAAAGTCTATGTTTCTATGTTTCTGCTTTAAATGTAAAAATGTCACTATGACATCATGACTATGAGTTCACAGCAACAATCACAGAACACACAAAAGTGGCACAGAGTCTCCAGATTTTTTCTGCAGGCCCACAATATGTCCTCCTTGTGTGCATAAAATTCACAAGTGGTAACAAAGTGAAAAAAGACTGTTTCAGCACATACAAAGTCCCCCCGGAATTAATGGCGCATTCAGTCCTGCGTGCAGTGGTGGCACAGAGTCCCCAGATTTTTATTGCAGCCCCACAATGCATCCTCCTTGTGTGCAGAAAATTGACAAGTGGTAACAAAGTGAAAAGAGACTGTTTCAGCACATATAAAGTCCCCCAGAATTAATGGCACACTCAGTCATGCATGCAGTGGTGGCACAGAGTCCCCAGATTTTTTCAGTAGGCCCACAATGCGTCCTCCTTGTGTGCAGAAAATTGACAAGTGGCAATGCAGTGAAAAGAGACTGTTTCAGCACATACAAAGTCCCCCAGAATTAATGGCGTACCCAGTCATGCGTGCAGTGGTGGCACAGAGTCCTCAGATTTTTTCTGCAGGCCCACAATGCATCCTGCTTGTGTGCAGAAAATTGACAAGTGCTACCAAAGTTAAAAGAGACTGTTTCAGCACATACAAAGCCCCCCAGAATTAATGTCACACTCAGTCAAGTGAGCAGTGGTGGCACAGAGTCCCCAGATTTTTTCTGCAGGCCCACAATGCGTCCTCCTTGTGTGCAGAAAATTGACAAGTAGTAATGAAGTGAAAAGAGACTGTTTCAGCACATTCAAAGTCCCCAAAATTAATGGTGCACTCAGTCAGCGGCAGTGGCGGCACAGAGTCCCAGATTTTTCCTGCAGGCCCACAATCGTCCTCCTTGTGTTCAGTAAATTGACAAGTGCTAACGAAGTGAAAAGAGACTGTTTCCGCACATACAAAGTCCCCAGTATAAAATGATGACTGTGAGGTTCATGTTGTTGGTCCAATGTGTTGTGCGAGACCATTACACCAAATGAAATGTGATCATCTCAACTGGATTAAAAGGTGCCCTTTGGATGTACACTAATAGTAGCCTTGGTGAGTAGATATTATATATAGATATATGGTTGTGTATTTTGTAGAGGGATGATGAGGGGGGTTGAACTTGACATGGACATGTACTCATGCTATTGTTCTGCATCACAGGTGACTCAAACTGTTGCTGTGCACATTCCAGTGCTCAATGACAATTTTTTCACTTAAATGGAAACAGATAACTCTCAAGCACATGAAGGTAAGTATTTCTTTTTTTTTTGGTGGGTGGGGGAATCATAGTTTCAGTTTTGTCTGTAATGGTTTCTTATTTTATTACGTCTTCACAGATTTCATCAGCATCTTTCTGGAGTCCGGTTGTTAATGATGGTCATGGTCATCGACTGAAACAACTTCTCGTGTTGCATGTGTGCCCAAGCTTGAGGAAGGAGAGGGTGTGCCTGATGTTGAAGAACTTTTGGATAAGGCCACTCTGACAGAACAACAAAGTATCAGGAATTTTCCTAAAAAGAAATTAATGACTTCTTAAAAGTTATCATTTCATATTATGTGTCCTCCCTGGTTCTCAAATCTCAATCCCTATTGTCAAGTTACATTTCAGAGACACATCTTGTCAACTACTAAGACAACCTGTTGTGTGCAATATTTGCAGCAGTCTTTACAAAGCAATGAAACAGATTAAATAAAATCTTCATACTTACCAGACTGAATTTCACATGGACATTACATTGGTTCCTCTCTGTCGGTATAGCTGCAGCATCTTTCCCAATGAGTAATAGCAATGGAGCCTGTTTTGTTCTCCTGTAAAAGAAAAAAAGAAGTGTACCACTTTTGCCACTGCGCTCTGAAAAACTACAGAAAACAAAACAGACAACTTAAGGAAGTGAGGCAGCATAACAAACATGAGTGCACATACTCACTTTATGGTTTAAATATTAAGAAGCTGGTGGTAGTGGTGGTGGTGCACTGGGGACTGGTGGTCCATGGGGGTGAACAGACTCTTGGTGGCAGCAGACTGGAATAACATCAGTCCTGGTGGTGGTGGTGGTCCGTGGGGGCAGACAGACTCATGGTGGCAGCAGACTGGAATAACATCAGTCATGGTGTTGGTGGTGGTCTGTGGGGGGGCAGACAGATTCATGGTGGCAGCAGACTTGGATAACATCAGTCCGGTGGTGGTCTGTGGTCTGTGGGGCGGCAGACAGACTCATGGTGGCAGCAGACTGGGATAACATCAGTCCTGGTAGTGGTGGTGGTGGTCCATGGGGGGCAGACAGACTCATGGTGGCAGCAGACTGGGATAACATCAGTCCCAGTGGTAGTGGTCTGGGGTTGGGGGGGCACATAGCCATTTAAATACTGCAGTTAAAACCTGCCAACATTAACCAAATCATCAACCTCATAAAGAAAACTGCCCTCACAGTCATCGATGTCTGAAGTCTGACCACTGGGAAATTCTTTCTCCATTGTGTCATCATCTACATCAGTGGTGGGCCGTTTCAGGCAGCAACTGCCAGTGCTACCAGGATGCTCCATTTCCACATCAGCAAGACCACCATGACTAGGCCGGGGTACGAATACTGAGGTTGCAGTCTGTGCTGGTATGTGCCTCTCATTCATTTTAATGAATGTTAGCAAACTAACATTTGCAGGAGACAGGTTTGTCCAACGATCCTGACTATTGCACCTGAGCTGAATACCCTCTCAACATTTATACTGGAGGGTGGGCATATGAGGTACTTCAGTGCCACTGCAGTCAGCTCTGGCCATTCACTGACCTTTCCACTCCAGTACAAAAGAGAATCTTCACTTATTGTCAGATGCCTGTTTTCAGACAAATATGACTCAACCATTCTCTGTGCCACACTAAGTCCGATTGTTGATGCATCAGCATGTTCCCGGAATCATTGATTTCCCAAATACCCACTTGGGACAAAGCTTCCCAAAGCGGGTTGATGCCAACCACTTTGGATGACAGACCACCAGGAACTACAGTCCCTTCCTCTTGCATGATATGCTTCTGGTCCTCCAGCTACACCTTCAACTGGATTATGCTGTTGAGGTTTGCAAACCTTGGCACGTGACTTCTGTGCCCCATGAACCAAGCAAACCAGTTGACCACTGATATTTTTACCTGTTCAGGCCCTCCTTCCAGTACTGATGCAATTCCACGTTTGTATCATGGGTCCAGCACTGTTGCCATGCTAAAGTTGTCACTACTGAGTTCTCACAATGTAGCGATTCTGGTCGAATACTGTCAGCATGTATTGCAGCAACATACTGCTACCACCGTCTCTGGCAACCTCAAGGCTATGCTGTACATTCACCAATGTCTGCCTCAGCACCTGCAGCAGTGGAATTGATTGGGTAATGGAGGCAGACTCGCCACTCACTGCTTGTGTGGCATGTTCAAAAGGCAGCAAAATTGTTATTAGAGTCCATGAGATGCCACTGTTCAGTCATCATAGACATGGAGGCCCCAGAACTGTCCGGCTAGTGTGCATAACAAGATATTCTGAGATGGCTTTGCATTGTTCATACAGCCTCTCTGCCAGGTATAACATGGAGTTCCATGGGTGACAACTTCCAGCTTCAAGCGGTGCTGAGGCAAGCTGTTTTGTATCTGCAACTGCACTTGATTGGTCACAGGCCTTTCAGATCTTGAAAAGTGAGAGCAGATACATCGTGAAATGGTCAGCATTTCCTTTATGTCAGGGTGCTGCAGAAACTCTTGAACCACAAGATTTAAACAGTGCACCATGCATAGAACATGAAAAAACACCATTTGTGATGCATTTCACCATATTTACCCATTATCACTTGCTATGAATCCAGCACTCAGGGACAGATGGTTTAGCCATCTGTCAGTTTCAATCAGTACCGTGTCCAACATGTTCTCACCAGTGTGTGAACAGGTCACACTACACATAGCAATTGTTGCATGCTGGCGAATTCAGGAAGATTGCTACAGCAACAATCCACCTTCCTGCACTGATTATTCACACTACCAGCATCAAAACAACCCCAGAACCTGCTCCCAGTGTGCAGTTATACACAGATATGAACTACCCACTGTTTTGCCACAATGTCCACATATCCATATCTAAATGGATGAATGGAGAGGAGGAATGTTGAAGGGTATGTCTTACTAAGTCTAAGACAGTGCGAAACAACTCAGGAACAGCATGGGTAGAAAAGTATGTCCTGGATGGGACTTTTCATTTTGGACAGGCATGGGCAGCAAACCGCTGGAACCCAGAATTCTCCACAAAGGAGAAGGGCAAAAGATTGATTGCCAGGATTTCCACTACAGCAGCATTAAGTTCACCTGACACTGTATGATTCAGGGTACTTCAGCTTGTCTTCAAAAACACTCTGTAACATGGGCTGACTTAAGCGTTTTAGCAGTGTGTTGTTGGTCACAAATGGTTGTGCTCTGTGATAAATGGCATTGGCAGGGGTGGAGTGTGAACATTTGATGAAGACAGTTGCACAGGTGATGATGACAAACCCAGAAATGATGTTATTTTCCAGATTTGCCAGCGGGTTGATGCCACTTACGCTAGACATACTGCATTCACCACCACCAACACCACAAAAACTGCTACTTTCACCAGCACTGGACAGCATTTCAAAGTCATTATGGTCCTGCACCTCATCATGCATGTAGTAATCTTCTGCTCTTATTACCACACTACTGCACGCGTTTAATTTCCTACTGGGCTTAACAGTCATGGAAGGGGTTAACATGCTGGCTATGGTTGTCGGTGATATGGGTGAATGCCCAGTCTGGCATTAGCTGCCAGCTTGTGTTGAGTGCACATAGCCAAGTTCCTATTAGTGAATCACGTATGCTGTACTCCTGTCGAGATGGCTCCCTTTTTACCTCGACTCACACTATGGCAAACCTGGCAGATTGCAACTGAATCATCATTTGCATCTTGAACAAAAATCCCAAACAAAGGACTGTGATGCTTTGCTTTTAACATGTCCATGATGCTGTGGCTTATTTAAGATTGTTATTTTGAGCACTGAAGTGGGGGCACGTGATGTTTCTGGTACTGCACACCTGGACTGCAACTGACCACCACAACTACCTATCATAATGATTACTGGGTCATCATCATTAGGGTTGTCAGAACCCTCTGAAGTTCTGCGTTCTAGTTCTAGTCTACAACTTTTGAAAATGTTCTAGGGTTCTAATCTTTTTTAGAACTTTTTAGAACTCAAACCCTATTTTTTAATTGTGCTACCAGTAATGAAGATAGTAATGAAATACATGTAAAGGAAAAACTGTTTAATATAATGGAGACAGAAATGATCATGTGTGACATTGATAGGAATACAATTAGGTTTATCTATGGTTTCTTCTGTTTGCTAAAGCCAGCAACTTAATATGTAACAGGCCCACCCTCCCACCCATATGTTAAAAGTTTTCCTGCTGCAGCTGCTTCATAGTTCCATAGTGAAAGAAAGAGGCTCATTATCCATTTATGTACTCAGTTATATATACTCATCATCATGAATTATTAGAAAAAATAACTGATATTACCTAATTTCAGCTATTTGCTGCTTGTTTTAAATGAGTAAATCAAAAGTTGCTATGTTTAAAAGAAAGCTTTATAACAAAGTCAAGCCAAGGTACTGCAGCCGCACATGGAACTGTTGCAAAACATATTATGTCATAATGTAGTCAGTCAAGACATTTGAATAAAAAAATATGCCAGTCATTGTTGCTAACAACAAAATGCATACAATTTTCTAAGATAATGCATACATATACCAACATTCTTGTTGGCAAATTGAAATAATACATACAACTTTCTAAGATGATGCATTTTCCAGCTGATACATCAATAAAATCTGTATTTCAGTCACATAAATAAAAAGTGGTTTCCTCACCACATTCTAACAAGGAACATTTAATGTAGCTGCAGCAGTTGGCATGTGATGTTTAAGGGACAGTGTCTGTCAACCTTTATGTATCAAATTATCACTACTTATAAAGCAAAACACTTTATGATAATTCACATTCTGTGAAAACTGCTGATGCAGATATTCTTTTATTTCTGATTCCTTTATTCTTTTTTCGTTCATTGCTCTCCCATTCAATCCAGTGCTCCGTTGAGCAGGCGTGGCGGTCCTGCACCAATGGGTGCGGTAGCTCTGTATGACAGTGGTGGTCTTCACTTCAAAGAAAACCACTGCTGTCATACGGAGCACCGCATCATGCCGCCCTCGCGTCACGCGCTCCCCGTCGTGTCACGCGCCCCAAAGCTTTGGTGCCATGCTGGAGCCCACTCAGCATAGCAGCTCCATGACCCCCAAGCCATCCTTCTGCCATGCTGAGCCCACCCAGCTTGGCAAACTACCATTTGTTTTGCTGGCCAGGGGTGCCCAATCCCCGTCGGCTCCTCAGCCCAGCGTGGTTTGCTGGCGGGGTGCCCAATCCCGTCGGCTCCTCAGCCCCAGCCATCTTCTGCCATGCTGGGAGCCCACCCCAGCATGGCAACCATCCACGTAGTCCGTTTTGTTAAAAAACCTGTAAAGAAAACGGTCCCACATAGTCTCCCAGTCCCCTCCCACAACCCACACCCAGCCTCCCACCCCCTCACCCCCATACCCATACCCATACTTACCTCCAGAGCTCGGTACGCGATGATCTTCAGTGGACCAGGAACATGTCTGCTCTCTTCAAAGCTGATCGCGAACTGAGAAAATGCCGGTAAGCTGTATAATGGGCTAGATAGGGAGGTTTCAACTTTGTGCATATCTCAGTAATTTTTGGAATTTTGCACCAAATTTTCAACATGAGGTTTTGGGACCCCTTCTCATTAATGATGTCACTGTCATGGCATTATTCGGGCCCAAAGGGTGATTTCGCAGTCACTGTGTGAAATCGCCCTTTGGCTGAACTATGCCATGACAGCTTATCATATGAAGGGTCTCCACCATGTTAATTGAAATTCAAAATATGTTGTTCTGACTGGTTGCACAGTTCCTATGCAGTCTCATAAGTTCACGAATTTTCAATGTTTTCACTCCAGATTTTCAACATTGCCATTTTACCACACTCCTTATGAGCAGTACAGCTGTCATTTTCACATCCTGCCCAAAACGTGTTGCCACCCATGTACACACAATGACACAGTCGGTGTGCAAAATCAATGTATGGGACAGATTAAGAAAATCACGTTGACACTGTTCATTGCAGAGGTCTTAAAATGGCTGTGTTGAAAATTTGGTGAAAAAATTCCTAGAAATGACTGTTTCTGACGCTGCGTTGTGTAGTTCCTACACCGCTTGTAAGTTTCTTGAATTTTAAATATTTTCACTCCACATTTTCAACATTGCCATTTTACCACACCTCACTTATGAGCAGTGCAGCTGTCATTTTCACATCTTGCCCAAAGCGTGTTTCCATATATAACGCACAATGGCACAGTCGCTGTGTGAGCTCAATGTATGGGACACATTAAGGAAAATCACAGTGTCCGTTCATGAGCAGAGATCTTAAAATGGCAATGTTGACAATTCGGTGAAAAAATTCCTAAAAATAACCGTATTATGGCGTGCATTGTGCAGTTCCTATGCGCTTCGTAGGTTCTGCGAATTTTCAATATTTGTACTCCAGATTTTCAACATTGCCATTTTACCGCACCTTCTTATGAGTAGTACAGCTGTCATTTTTCACACCTGCCCAAAACGTGTTTCCGCCCATGTAGCGCACAATGGCACAGTCCGTGTGCAACCTCAATGTATGGGACACATTAAGAAATCACAGTGACACTGTTCATGAGCAGAGGTCTTAAAATGGCAGTGTTGAAAATTTGGGGACAAAATTCCTAAAAATGACAGTTTTACGAGTGTTCATTGCAGGTTCCTATACTGCAGCTAGTAAGTTTCAATGTTACAATATTTTCACTCCACATTTTCACATTGCCATTTTACCACACTCCTTATGAGCAGTGCAGCTGTCATTTTCACATCTTGCCCAAAACGTGTTTCCGCCCATGTAACGCACAATGGCACAGTCGCTGTGTGAGCTCAATGTATGGGACACATTAAGAAAATCACAGTGTCACCATTCATGAGCAGAGATCTTAAAATGGCAATGTTGACAATTCGGTGAACAAATTCCTAAAAATAACCGTATTATGAGCGTGCATTGTGCAGTTCCTACGCACGCTCGTAAGTTTGCAAATTTTCAATATTTTCACTTCAGATTTTCAGCATTGCCATTTTACCACACCTCCTTATGAGCAGTACAGCTGTCATTTTTCACATCCTGCCCAAAAGCGTGTTTCTGCCCATATAGTGCACAATGGCGCAGTCGATTGTGCAAAATCAATGTATGGCACACAGTAAGACAATCACAGTGACACTGTTCATTAGCAGAGATTTTAAAATGCCAATGTTGACAATTGATGAAAACATTCCTAACAATGACTTGTTTTGAGTGACGCTTCACAGTTTCCACATAGCTCGTAGGTTCTGATTTTCAATATTTCCACTCCAGATTTTCAACATTGCCATTTTACCACACTTCCTTATGAGCAGTACAGCTGTCATTTTCACATCCTGACCAAAACGTGTTTCCGCCTATGTAGCACACAATGGGGTTAACAAAAGGTCATGCTTGAAAATTTATTGTGCAAATACCAGCAATCGCCAGGGCATTAGGGTAAGCACCACATGCCAAACACCACTGCAAATACCTGCAAGTTGAACGTTCGGCATTGACAAATGCTTGTTTTAAAGGGGACAGGACACTTGTGCTAGGTGGCAGCAGTTTGCAATGCATTTAATAAGAAAAAAATATATATATTATATCTATAGTAGGTTCCACAGTGGGCAATCAGTGTAGCCCTCCCATACCATCGGTCTGTCATCATCTTTTCCTCACCATCCCCAGCAGATCACGAATCTGTAAGCGAAAGGACTAAAACAACACCCACCTTTCACCCAGTACCCATTCCACTTTTTCTTTCACCACCCTCATCTATGCAGTAGCACCATACCACCCTTACACCCATGCGTTAAAACCAACCCACAACCCTCACCCCCCTCAACACCTATTCCACTGTCCTCCCTCACCCAAATGTTTAAACTATCCCCACACTTAGCCATGAACTACCATTCATGTCACCCTTCTCCGTCTCTCACCCATGTTAAAACCCACTCCCCCAACCATCACCCATGTACTAACAACTATGCCATGTTTCTCCCTCCTGCATCCATGTTAAAACCAACTCCCAACCCTCATCCATGCACTAGCATCCATGCCATCTTTCTCCCTCTTGCATCCATGTTAAACTAACCTCCAGCCCTTTCCCACCCTCCAGCAACCATTATACCCTCCTCCCCCTCTCAAATGTTAAAACTACCACATGCTTACTCAAGAAAAATGAAACTCTTGCCTCCAAATGAACCATACTTAACTGTTCCTTAATAAACAACACTTATGTGAAAAACTGTCTTTTCAATTGCTTTCTTCTTATGGACAACATTCTGTACAGTCCTCTTCATGGAACCAGTAATTTGAGAGTTGTTGCTATTATGCCATGGTCTGTGTACAACAGAATGTTAAACACGAGCTATTGTGGTATGAGACCTATGCTTACAGAATTCGTGCTCAGCCATGATATAGGTAAAACTCCAGATGACTCTGTTTCCCAGAAGAGACTTGTAACAGGATGCTGCCCAGAGAAACATAACAATACAAAATACGGTTTTTCCCATAATTTTTTATTCAGTAAGATAAGTTACGTATGGATCATTTTGGTTTATGGCTAACATTTCTGTAATTGAAAAAATAATGAACAGCTACCAATTAGAACTCATTGTTTTGTCCTCTTTAAAATTAAAATAGACTGCCCCTAGTCCCAGCCCATACTGATGCACCACAAAGTCACAGAAGATTAATCCAAAATATATGTTTGCACTTTAACTATAAATAATATGATACAGAAATGATTGACGTGATAGTGTCCCTTTTATGCTAAATTTGGGCCTCTTCCACTGATATTAAAATTTGCCCTGTATATAAAACTTGTTGACTTTAGACCCTAGCTACAAAGCAGTTTGCCATGAAATGGTGAAAGTTTTGTGGGTATATAGTCAAGGTAGTAGATCGAGAAAGGAGAGACAACCAAAGTCATCACAGTTTGTAAAAGTTTCCTTTTGGTGCAGAGACTCTGTCCCTCAATATTTACCAGCCACCACCATCTGAGTTGCCATCACCATCAACATCCACAACATCAATCACTTTAGGATCAGTTTGTATGCTCTTGTAGGAATACGAAAATCTTGACTTATTAACTTTAATAAAAGTAAACGTGTGTACATTTTCTGGCAGTAACCTATTTCTGGTGTCTGTCACAATATTGCCAGCTGTATTAACGTGTTCTGAAGAGACGCTTGTTGCAGGACAACCAAGATATTTACAGGCTTCATCATACAGCTCTGTCCAAATCGACTTTTGATCTCCAGTATTCAAAAGGGCATGCATCAATAGGGATAGGCAGTTCTTGTAGGTAACTGTCTACCATGATGGACAGGACCGCTCAGAAGAGGAAGCAGCATAAGCTGACATGGCAGCAATTTGTGAAAGGTTTTGCTACAGATTTAGCTTGATACTAAGGGTTGAAGAAATGGCAGTTGTGGAACAACTACTGTTAATGTTTGGTGACTTTTCCAGTTCTGTATCCTTTGTGAAGATGAACCTGTATGTTGTGGTGATGACAACCTGAGGAACTGTGTGTCTGTGTTTGACTCCTGTGAGTGCTGCAGCTCATCTAGCAACAGACATTTGTACTGCTCTATATCACCTGTTTTTGAAGATGTATAGCCTTGAACCTGGGATCTAAGAGAGCTGCAAGGATGTAGTGTTTTGATTTTGTCATTGTAACTAATTTGTCATTGGTTTTGAAACACTCGCTCATTCTCTTTATCAGATTCCCATGATACAGGCGACATGTTGTCTGAGCTTCAGATCTGTCTTTTTCTATTTGTAGATTTAGAACACTAAGATGATGTGAAATCAGCATTATGAGTGGGATAACTTGACTCACAGATGCGCCTTCAGAAGACATGTCCCTTGTGGCTGTTTCAAAAGGAGCTAGGATGCAGCACACTGTCTCCATTAATTTCCACTGCATCACAGACAACATAATGCCATCTCCAATAATGTAACTGGAGCAATACTCATGTACAGCTTGCTTTTGCTCCAAAGAGGCACTGCAGAATATAAGCGTTGAGTTCCAACCAGTGGAAACATTTTGAATCAGCTTTTGCTGGGGCAGCTTGTGTTTGTTTTTGAGTTTGGACAATGTCCATATAGCCTTGGTTGAATGTGAAAAGTAAGTCACAATTTCTTTGCAAACAGTAATCATACCATCCACTTGTGTTTCATTGCTGAGAAATCCCGTGACAATTAAATGTAAGCAATGTGCAAAACAAGAAGCATGCATAAATCCTCCATTCTGTACTGCTTTCAAGATGTTGGCTCCATTGTCACTTACTATGAAGCCACATTTTAGACTGTGAGAATAAACCCATTCATCAAGGAGGTCATTTAGTTCCTGCAAAATGTTTGCAGCTGTATGACTTTGCCCAAACTTCTTTATATGCAGCAGCGCCATCTTCTGGGGTGTCTTTGTTTTTGAAGAACCACAAGAAAACGTGACCCAATGAGCGGTGAGGGACATATAATCTATGTTTGGAGTGCTGGTCCACATATCTGTTGTGACATGAATGACCCCACCTTC
Source organism: Neoceratodus forsteri (assembly GCA_016271365.2). Taxonomy (NCBI): domain Eukaryota; kingdom Metazoa; phylum Chordata; order Ceratodontiformes; family Ceratodontidae; genus Neoceratodus; species Neoceratodus forsteri. The sequence goes on along the minus strand of CM028130.1, from coordinate 352,807,227 downwards.
TGCAGTTTTAAGTGCAAGCATCGCTGTCACTTTTAAAGCCTGATAAATGTTTGGTATTTCAACATAAGAAAAGTACCTTCGATGAGGAACATTGCAACTAGGCTCTGCTAGTTTCAAGAGCTCCCTAAAATCCTTATGATCTACCAAAGAGTATGGGAGAAGGGCTCCGGCTAACAGTTCACCAATTCTGTGATTAAGATGAAGGGTATTTGGATGATTTTTAATAAAGGTATTCTTCCTTTCAAATGCCTGAGACAGTGTTAGCTGTTTACAACATGTCCCTGCTGGTTTATTATACACCATGCTTCAATGGGCAGATGGACGCTGGGATGGTGGATTAGGACTTATACATTCAGTGCCATCACTGGATGTGCAACTGGTACTAATGGTGCTGGCATTGGTGGTAACAGTGATGCTAGAGCTGGCAGCGGTTCTGTCCGCATCAAGTTCAGACAATTCAGTATCTATTTCAGATTCCTGATCCTTCTCACGTGCAGTCTGGAAGATGGAAGACATGGGTTTTGGATGATCAAGCAAAACTGAATGCTTTTTCAGATGGCATGTAAGAGCTGTAGTGCCAAGGCATGATACAACTTTACTACAGCTTACACTCTGTTTACACAGGGAACAGATTGCTCTGCATGGATCAGTTTTACTGACAGAGAAATAATTCCACACCTCAGATATGACAGATTTTGTTTGGGGTGCTAGGAAGATAGTTAAAGACTGTTTGCATCTTTTCACCTGTCCTAACAGAACCCGGGACATGCTCCTTGGAGCTAGAAGAGTGGGCAGAAGACTCTGATGGATTTTCATTGCTGGCCGACACAGAAGGGGTGGATTCAATGGATATGTCCTTTACATTGCCAACAGTGCTGGATGTATTTGCAAGTGCACTACCTGATTCATTGTCAGCAGACTTGCTCACTTCACTTTGTTGAGGAAGTAATGATATGTCGCAAGACACAACAGTGTCGGACTGAGACAAAGAGCTACTGCCTGAGTCTGAGTCAGAGAGGGACTCACTGTCACGTGCATTATTACTGCTAGTCACAGGGATTTTAACAGCATGAATGGCATACCTTATGGTGCCTCTCCGTGTGACCCCAGCAGCTGCACAGGTTTTCTTAAAAGGTCCCCCTTTACCACACTTCGCTGTTGCTGTTTTGCTGTTTGTTTCATTTTTATCATGTGAAGCATTTTGGTTATTTCTGCTAGCACCGGGATTACCACTACCACCAACACCTGCTCCAACACCAGCACCAGGTGCTTCATCTATGTTGGTGTCAGCCATAACAGTACCAGTATACTGCAGTGAACACACCCACACCCATGCAATTCCTGTGTAAGAAAGCAATGTGATCTGTGATCGCTGGCTACAACTCCAACATTTTATTTTGGTTGTGTGACACTGTGATGCAGTGGACTGAAAGCAGTTGAAGAATATGACGGTTTGCAACTAAAGGATCCCAGGTTCAAGGCTTACAGAATGATTGGGCTGCTGGGCATAGGCATACACATAGCAGTCAAGGGGCGCACAGCAGCAGGGTGGTGGGCTGATCACAAGAGATTGAGTTACACACACAAACCGAGGAAAGAGATTTTTCTGTCTCTCCTCCCAATAGGGAAATATATTTTTAGGCTTCTGTCATGTATTTAAGGATAATGCCACCACACAACTGGCCACTGGGCTTCACACAGTAATACACACTGGGTAAGGTACAGTGCAGTCAAGGGGCACACAGCAGCAGGGTGATGGGCTCACCACAAGAGATGGAGTTACACACACAAACCGAGGAAAGAGATTTTTCTGTCTCTCCTCCCAATGGAGAAACATATTTTTAGGCTTCTATCGTGTATTTAAGGATAATACCACACACAACTGGCCACTGGAGCTACACAGTAGCTTACACGGTGAGTACAGTGCAGTCAAGGCACAAGCAGCAGGGTGATGGGCTAACCACAAGAGCAGGAGTTATACACACAAACCGAGGAAAGAGATTTTTCTGTCTCTCCTCCCAATGGGGAAATATATTTTTTATGCTTCTGTCATGTATTTAAGGATAATGCCACCACACAACTGGCCACCGGGCTTCACACAGTAACACACATTGGGTAAGGTACAGTGCAGTCAAGTGGTGCACAGCAGCGGGGTGATGGGCTGACCACAAGTGATGGAGTTACATGCACAACCCAAGGAAAGAGATTTTTCTGTCTCTCCTTCCAACAGAAATACATTTTCAGGCTTCTGTCATGTATTTAAGGATAATGCCATCACACAACTGGCCACTGGACTTCACAGGTAACACACACTGCGTGGTATAGTGCAGTCAAGGGGCACACAAGCAGCGGGGATGGGCTGACCATGAGAGAAAGAGTTATACACACAAACCGAGGAAAGAGATGCCACCACAAAACTGGCCACAGGGCTTCACACGGTAACACACACTGGGTAATAGCCAAGTAAGTGCAGTCAAATAGCACAGACAGCAGCAGGGTGACTAGCTGGCCACCTCACAGAAGATGCAATGGAGATTTTTTTAGGGAGAAAGTTTAAAGAAGTGCCCCACCCCCCCCAGCACAGTCCTGGCTGAGAGAACCGTGTCTTCCTTCCAGACAATTATTGGGTGGGACTGGGACCAAATTATTTTTTCCTTTTTGTGGGCTTAAAACATCAAGTTTCACACAATCAGTAAAGTGTTTTAATTTAACCTCTTTTTTTCCCAAAATAAAACACCCCTCCCCCAGCCAGGGAGCTCTCCCAAAAGTGCCACGGCCCATGAGTCACAATTGTGATTTGCAAAGAAAATGTGTTTAATTCAGCAAGCAACTTGAGGTATGTGTGATTGAGCACTGGCACACAGGCAGCCTCCAGGCAGCAGTCTGCAAGTTAACTAATTCCCGAGCCTGAGTCCTCACGACAGTACTGAGTCCCAACCGTTTAGCTCCTTTCTCGGTTCCCGCCCTAGTTTCTTTCCTCAGTTCCCGATCCCGAGATTCCCGACTCCCACCTTCCCTTTCCCCACTGGCCCATTAACTTTTTTTTTATTTTCAGACACATGCACACTCATACAGGACCAGGTTTAATGACAAAAACAGTCGCTCATGTCATCACACGCACAACTGAACTGAGAGCACACAGACGCTGTAGCTCCTCCTTCCCCACTACAAGACTGAATGGCAATGGAGCCACAGCTGCGCAGAAGACTTTAGCAGGATCCCTCGACTCGCGAGACTGACTCGAGTCGCACTGCCACCACCACCTGACTGCATAGCAGATGGTCAGGTGGTACATTACACTAGCGTGACAAACCGACAACAGCTGCCCCCCCCCCAATAATAACACTGATGGGAGGGGGAGCGAACTGAGCTGCATTATTCAGCTGGTGCCAAAATCGGGAACAATGAGAATGGGAGGGGCGCAAAGCAAAAAGCACAGGCGTGAGAAGATTCATGGATGATTCGAACCCTTTTATGAACCCTGCAGTGTTCGAGTTCTAAATTAGAACTCGAACACCAGGGTTGAGGAGGTTTGAATCTTTCTCAAACTAGTTCTGACAACACTGGTCATCATCATCATCCACTAAAAGCGGGTAAATCACAAGTTTTTACGGGGGGGGATTCCTGCAAACAGATTCAGACACAGTCACTTTTAATTTCTTTTTCTCTGGTTCCCAACTGGGGTCAATTACATCATCATCATATTCGTCAACATCAGTGTCACACACATCCATATCTTCTGCTTGCATGCTAACACGTGGCCTGCATGATGCAACAACAGCAACATCATCATCATCAGCATCATCACATTCATCACCAGCATCTACACCACCATCACCTGATATTTTTTACTGATATTTTTTACAACACTGTCAATCATGCATGGAAAATCGTGGACGTTAAGTGCCATGGTGGATGGAATATCACATTGTATGCTATCGCTGACATGATCATCAGAATCAGGTTCAGTTAATGGGATGTTACTGGGAAGTATGACATCATCTACACTGTCACTCACTTGCACTGCTTCACACTCAATGTGTTTGGATACGGTACACTGGTCGGAACTAGAACTTGACGCAACAATGCTAATACTACATCCACCACCAAAAACACCAGTAACACTAACACCACCGGCTGGGAAAACATCATTTCCTCTAACTATCAGTGAAGCTACTGATTGGGCTGTAAAAAACATTGCAGGAGAAATACGTTTCCTCACATCAGCAATGCACTTCTCCATCCGCATACTACTACCACGCCCACAGACCCTCTTACTGCCAACATTGCCATGGCCAAAGCGGCTTTACTTGCGTCTCTTTGCAGGCATTTTGGGGATCAACCACAAGTATTATTACCAAATTCAGATTTTGATATGTTCACTTTCTGACTGGAGGTCGATGGTTGGATGTGAAGCAAAATAAACAACTGTGGCTTCAGCAACAGATAAGAGACTACTGTGTTGTGACACTGTCACGGAATTAAAACAACTTCAGTAACCAGTGGTGCTGATGGGGTCACAAAAACAATCCAGTCTGGTAAAAAATACCTTTGCAATGTGGGGGGGGGGGCACTGAATACAGACAGTGCTGATTTTTATGGCACTACAAGCAGCAAAACTAAGAACAGAGAACACGATCGCAGTACAAAATCAGGTAGCTGCAGTGGATAGCAGGTTCACACTGTTTCGCTTAGTTGCACTTACACTAATCTGTGTCACAAATTTTAAAAGGTGTATTATATTTGATGCACACAACACTGCACACACAACACAGAACACTTTGGCCCGGATATTCAGACTACGCCAGGCTGTGGAGCAAGCCTGGGTGCAGAGCAACTTAGCTGCGCAGGGGCGTTGACTGGGCGATATTCAACAGAGCTGCGCCATGGCACAGCATCACTGAAAATCGCACCTGGCCACCCACAGTGCGCATGGCGCGGTGGCAGTGCACCAGCGCAAGTGGCCAGAGTGGAGCGAGAGGATGCGCTAGCTCAAGTTCCCTTTCACTATGGTAACAACCATGATGTTCAAAGTGCACATGCAAATGGGGCCATAATGTATGCAAGGTGCAAATGGTTCCATTTGCATATCATTGTCTCCATTTGCATGCAGGTGCACCGATCCCTGGTGACTTGCGCCTGGCGTCCTGCCAGGCAGCAGCTGTCGGGGACCAACGCCTCCTGCACAGCATGGCAATGTGTCCTCTGCCTGATCGTGGGAATAGGAGAGTTAAAATGTCCCATATCCTGGTGGTCCAGTGGACTGCTGCACACCCGATCATGGGCTTAAGTATATAATAAATAAGGTCCTATATCCCTGGTGGTCCAGTAAGCCCGATGGGGCTTAAGTAAAAAAAACAAAGTCCAATATCCCTGGTGGTCCAGTGGACCGCTCACAGCTAATCAGCGGGCTAAGGTAAATAAATATGAAGTCCTATATCCCTGGTGGTCCAGTGGACCGCTGTCAAACCGACCAGGCTTAAGTATAAAATAACAAAGTCCAATATCCCTGGTGGTCCAGTGGACTGCTCGCAGCCTGATCGTGGGCATTTGTATTATTAAATTAATTCCAATATCCCTGGTGGGCCAGCGGTCCCCTCCCCACCGCATTCAGCCCCACCGCCCTGCTCCCCGGTCAGCGGCAGGCGGCAGCACCCACCCACCTGCTGCCCGCGCCTGCCGGCTGTGACACATAGGTAGAGCTGTACGCCCATTGGTTCCACAGCATGAGCCAATGGTGTGCAGCCTACCGTACTACACATTACAGATATGTGAATTCACATATCTGGACTGTATAGTAATGCACGGACAAGCGCCCATTGTCTCACACTGTGACCAATGGGTCAGCCCTACCCACGGTGCCAGCCAGCCGGGCAGTGGGGCAGCAGGTGAGTGGGTGCTGCCACCCACGCTGACTGGGGTGGAGCAGGGTGGTGGGGCCCAGGGGGGTGGGGAGGGGACCGCGCCCACCAGGGATATTGGACTTAATTTAATAATACAAATGCCCATGATCAGGCTGTGAGCAGTCCACTGGACAACCAGGAATAAGACTTATTTTTATTACCTAAGCCCACAATCAGGCTGCGAGTGGTCCACTGGACCACCAGGGATATTGATCTTTGTTATTTTATACTTAAGCCCGCGATCGCACTGACAGCGGTCTACTGGACCACCAGGGAGATAGGATGTTAGTAATTTATACAGATGCCAGCGATCGGGCATGGGGGGGTGCCGACAGGAGGTGCAGCTGGAGCTCGGGTGGCCACACACAGGTGGCAGCTGCCGTGTTGTGCCCTGCAATAAGGCAGCTCACCTGTGGGTGGCCAGCCGCTGTTCCTTTATTTTTTGGCTCACCTGTGTGCAGCGCAAGTAGGGGTTGTGCATGCATGGATTCAGCACATCCCGGGCTGAATATCGGGATGTGCGGAGTAGGCATGGGCATGTCCCCCCCTACCTGCACCGCATACATTACTGATGCACTCCAGAGCATCGGGATTTGTGCCAGGCACAATCCACATTTGAATATCATGCCAGGGCACATCAGTGGGTTGCGCATGGTGCAGCACTGTTGCACCAGGCACAACCCTTTCGAATATCTGGGCCTCTGTGTACAATGTTGAACGAGGAATGCGATTCAAATGCAAACGTTCAGTGTACTGCCAAGTAGTGTCAATTTGTAATTTAAACAACCTGACTTAATGAAATGCTGCACCGATTCACACAACACACAGCAAGAAAATCTGTACTATTACCGACAATTTTACTATGTGTACAGTAACACAGTCAGTTATATAACAAAAATATAACCAAAACACAAAAGAAATCACTAGTTCTCCAACTTAAATCTACCTACACACAGATCGCCCCTCCCACACAGCACACTTCACTGTCTTTCACCACACACACTCAATGTTGTAAATTTACATTCAAAATCCACACACAAACAAAAACTCTCAATGATGTGAGCACAGAAGAGTTTCCTACAATCGATGAACTACAGTTGGATCCCCCAAAAAAGCAAAAATGCTTTTTGAACAGCTTTTAAAAGATTCCTACAGACAGCTATCAGAGCTGTCTCCTACTCCTTTCTACTTATACTACCCCGAACTGAGGCTGTGCAGATCAATATACAGCCCATGTGACCTGAACTCCCATAAATCACTGCAAAATCCACCTTGAGACTTAAAAACAAGGTGAAGTGAGAGTGAACTGCCACCAATGTACTTCGACTTAAAATTGAAAGAGTAGTGACCAGTGGAGGCGGAGTAATGCGAAGTCGCTGTTTTCAATGCACTTCGCATTCCTCATTATAACGTGAAGTACTCCACTTTGCGTTGTGGAGCACTCCTTGTATCTGCCTGTGCTCCACAAAACGCTTTGCGGAGCGGATTGAGACCACTTCGCCCACCACTATAGCAGACCAACAACACCAAAACATGCAATAGCTGGTCAGGTAAGAACTATTTGTTTTGTTGACAGCATCCATCCAATCTTTTCATATTGGGGTTTGGGAGTCCAGTAGTTAACCCTCCTCAGACAATGTGAGGATCTCTGAGGATCCTCAATTCCCTAACAAAACAAGAAATGCTGCATCAGGGCTGTGGTGCTGGAACTCAAGGACAGTTCAGAAAAGCAGAAATTGAGTGCCCATCCACCCTGAGGCCACTGGCACTGAATTACTCTTTTTTTTCCTTTATTCTTTGGTAACCAGTTAAGGCCCACTTGCCAATTTTCAGGGGTGACCCAGGAGTACTGGGGTGGTTAAGTGACTTGCTCAGAATCACACATGTAAGTGGAGGTTCAAGGAATCAAACCCAGGATTGCTGGATGTACCAAGCGCTTTCTCAGCTCATTACTCTAACATCTAGACTATACTGCCACTTGGAAGCACTGCAATAAGTGTAAGGGACTGGGAAAGCATTGCATGCTTTAAACATGATGGCTTGTTACTTGTGGGGGTTGTTTGATTAAATACTGCTCAATTTGGCACTTTAATAAAACTCTTGTTCACCTAGTCCACTGCTTCCAGGTGTAATTCAGTTCTGGTACCTTGCAGTGGACAGGCGCTCAGTTCTTGCTTTCCTGATTTGCAGCCAAACCAAAAAAAGAAGAGCAGGGATTACAATGTTCAGCAATTTTTTCGCTTCTTTATGAAATGGGGCAAAACACATTGAATCCCCTTGGAGCACTTTCTGTTGCCCATAACAAGTAACAGTTTTCATCCCATATATTTTAAATGTAAGCCCACCTTTGGGATTTACTGGATCTTATTATTGAGGGGATGAAGTATACCAAAGTAAAATGTCCATATCCTTCACAATTTCTACAGTACATGGCCATCTCTTAATCTCAAGGGGCAGGAAGTTTACCTTCTTTTCCCCACTCTATCAACTCAGTTGCTCACTGGGGAATGTGTTCTTTGCTCTTTGAGTTGCTGATGCTGGCTGAGTTTACAATTTGGGGGGGTAAGGTACTGTGAGAACTACAACTCTAGAGAGGTTTTGCATGGCCATGGGGGGAGAAGAAAATGCTCATTGTAGGTAACTCATTGCACATTCTCCAATCTTTTTAGTTTAGAGTGCTCTACAATAGTTCAGTGGCCTATGTAGCCAGTATAGTGTTATGCTTGTGCAACTGTGTTTAGGTTTTGCCCATTTGCACTCTCTATTCCAGAGGAATTACCGCCTGTGAGGGTACCCTAGTGGTGCGGGATGATTCCCATACTAAAGGTACCTTAGGAAGGATCCCAAAAAGAAAGTAGTAGTAGTATTAAGCATATAGAACAATTGCGGGAAACCAGGTCAGGAGACAAAAGACAAATGGAAGGAGGAGATAGGGACTTGTGAGGGAGGCAAGAAGTGGCAAAAGTCATGGAGTGGAAAGGAGAGAACAGGTTACTATGTAGAGAGAGGGAGCGGGCATTTGTGAAGGGCCTTCAGAAAATAGTTTTGCACTGCTAGAGAGGAAGAAGGTGGAGGAGGGAAATGATGAAATTAGAGGAGTAATTGATAAATGCCTGGACCAAACTGGAGCGGGCGGAAGTTCTGCTGGGAGAATTGCAACAGGGGTAAAAGGGGGAAATAATGTGCAGGAGGAAGAAGAGGAGCTGGAAATGAGAGAGGGAGATGAATGGAAGCAAGCAGGGAGTAAGAGGGTGGAATCTTAGTGCTGGGGGACTCAATACTAAGAGGAGTTAGGTGGGGTAGCAGGGGAGAGGCATAGTCGCATTTGGGTGAGCCATGCCAGGAATGACAGCGGAAAGGGTGGGACAGTCTGTTCTGAAATATGCTAGAAGGGGTAGGGACAAGCCTCATTTAATTATACATCTTGGGACAAATGACCTGGCTGACAAGACAGTAGATACAGTTCAGAGGAAGTTTGAGGAACTAGCACAATTATGTGAGGGGCAGGAAGATCAGTAACTTTTTCAGAGATACTTCGGTGCAAAGCACAACAAGAAAGCTGAGAATAGAGGAATTTGGATGGCTAAGAACCTGGTGTTGTGCTAAAGGGTATGGGTTGTTGGGGGTGGGGGAGGGACCTGGGAGGACAGTAGTCTCTATGCCAAGGACAGACTACACTTGAGTGAGGAGGGAAAGAAAGTGTTGAAACAGAGGATTGAGGATACATAGAGGAAGTTAGGAATTCAAACTAGGAGTAGGGGGTGGCAGTTGGGGAAGAGGTATGCAGAGACCACAGGTTGGGAAACCATATGAGCTTACCCCCATAACAGTGACAAAGGACAAATGGCAAGTACTGTTGGTGATGCTAGGAAACGAGGGCAGGATGGGGGGGGAGGGTGGAAGGTGGTTACCCTTAATGGTAAGAGCCTTGGGAGGAAAACTGCAGAGTTACAGTTTCTCATGGCAGAGGGAGAGGTAGACATTGCAGCCATCACGGAAACATGGGCCACCCAATACAATGACTGGGACCTGTCTGTACCAGGGTACAGGTTATTTCATAGGGACAGGGTGATTGGGAAAGGAGGGGGGGTGGCACTATATGTGAAGGAAGGACTGAAGTGTGTAAGGGAGGAAGGGGAGGAGGGTAGTACAGAGTCACTTTGGATGCAAATCCAGGATTCCAAGAACAGGATTCTTAGAATGGGAGTGGTGTACAGGCCACCATCTCAGATGGAGGAGTTAGACAGGGAACTAGCGGGACAGATCAGGAGGATCTGCGAGAAGGGTAGTGTGGTGATTGTGGGGGACTTCAACATGTCAGGAGTGGACTGGAGCACCCCAACAACCAGGAACAGAAGGAAGCAGGTACTGCTGAATGCCTTCCAGGACAGCTTCCTGCTGCAAATGGTCAGTGAACCAACCAGGTAAGGGAATACTCTTGACCTTGTGCTGGCAAATGGGGACTTTGTGAGAGAACTTACAGTGGAGGAACCGCTGTCAGGGAGTGACCACCACTCAGTATGGCTCACATTGGATATGGGCAAGGAAGGAGTGGAATCTGGCACAATAGTGCTGGACTTCAGGAGGGCCAACTTTGGGAGGATGGGGGAAGTGGTAAAAGGGTACCTGGCCAGAATTCAGTCTAGTATGGACACTAACCAGAGGTTTGAGCTCATAAAGCTGGGGATAGTGGAGGCAACCAAAACCTGCAGCAAAGCCCAGAGCAAGAAGGCTAGGGGCTAAGAATCTGATCTGGTTGACAAGGAGGTCATGGAAAAGGTAAGGATGAAAACAGCTGCCTTTAGGAAGTACAAGAAAACAGGGAGGGGAGGACAGGGAGGAGTACTTGATAGAATCGAAGGAGGTGACAAGGGCAGTAAGGGGAGCCAAAGCATCTACGTAACTCAGGCTGGCACAAGGCATTAAGAAGGGGGAGAAGGACTTCTTTAAGAATGTCAGGGAGAAAAAGAGCTGTAAGGACCACATAGTAAGGATTAGGAAGGAGGAGAGTTGGGTGGAAGCAGGGCGCGATAAGGCGGAAGCACTAAATGAGTACTTCTGCTCAGTATTTACTAAATAGAAGAGGGGGGTGACACCCAAGGTGGAAGAAATGGCAGAAGCAGGGTGGGAAGTGGTGACAGATGGGGAAATCACGGAGAGCAGAGTTTGGGAGGGTTTGAAGGCACTGAGGGTGGACAAGGCACCAGGCCCAGATGGCATCCACCCTAGGGTACTGAAGGAGCTGGCAGAGGTCCTTGCAGGACCTTTGGCAGATCTATTAAATGCCTCACCACATTCGGGGTGTGTACCTCAGGACTGGAGGATGGCTCATGTGGTGCCCCTCCTCAAGAGTGGCCCCAAGGATGAACCGGGAAACTACAGACCAGTGAGCCTCACATCCATCGTGGGTAAGATAATGGAGACTATCCTGAAGGAGAGGCTGGTGGCCTCCTAGAGGCCAAAGGACTACAGGACAGCAGACAGCATGGCTTCATACGTGGCAGATCCTGTCAAACCAACCTGGTAGAGTTCTATGACTGGGTAACTAGGCAACTGGACAGGGGCCATGCAGTGGATGTCCTGTATCTGGACTTCAGTAAGGCATTCGACTCAGTGCCACATGGAAGGCTGGGAAAGAAGTTAGTAGGCACAGGGGCGGGTGCAAAACTGGTGAGATGGGTAGGAAACTGGCTACAGGGAAGGCAACAGAGGGTGGTGGTGGACAGCTCTCACACCCAAGGGCAGTGACGAGCGGTGTTCCACAGGGCTCGGTGTTGGGACCAGTGTTGTTTGGGATATTCATTGCAGACATATCATGGGACATCAACAGCAAGATCAGTCTGTTTGCTGATGATACCAAGGTAGGCGCAGTGGTGAATGACCTAGGGGGATGGCAGGGGTTGCAGGATGATCTGGCAAAGCTTGAAACCTGGTCAGACACCTGGCAACTGGGCTTAATGCCAAAAGTGCGAGTGCTGCATTTTGGGATGAAGAACCCAAGGAGGAGTTACCAGCTAGGGGAGTGCAGCTAGCCCAGAAAGAGGAGGAGAAGGATCTGGGTGTGCTCATTACAGGGTCAATGAACAACTCGGCGCAATGTGGGAAGGCAGCTGCAAGAGGCCAACAAAATGCTGAGTTGTATTGCAAGGGGTATATCCTCGAGGAGGAGGTGATTCTGCCACTGTATAGGTCATTAGTTAGACCACACCTGGAGTACTGCGTGCAGTACTGGTGTCCGATCTGAAGAGGGACATTAAGTTACTGGAGGTGCAGTGCAGAGTGACAAAGATGATCAAGGGGCTGGGGGACTTATCATACGAGAGGAGGTTGAAGGAGTTGAACATGTACTCACTGGAGGAGAGGAGAGACAGGGGTGACATGATTGAAACCTTTAAATACATGAAAGGAATAAACAAGACAGGTACAGAGGGGCTGTTCAAAGTAAGGAAGGGGAGGGACACCAGGGACCATGATATGAGATTGGAGCAAGGAAGGTTCAGGAGGGAGATGAGGAGACACTTTTTTACAGAGAGGGTGGTGGCTGGGTGGAATGCATTACCTGCTGAAGTGGTATGCAGTAGAACAGCGGACTGCTTCAAATGAGAATGGGACAGGACAAGGGGGAGGGTTAATGAAGGGGAAGGGTGGAAGGGAGGGGCAGCTGCAGAATAAGGGGTGCTAGCTGCACATTCGAGCAGACTTGATAGACCTCTAGGCCTTTATCTGCTGGCAAATTTCATATGTTTGTATGTTCGTATAGGCAATCAGTAGTTGTGACACATAGTAATAGATAAAGCATTAGATAGCTTGATAATGTAATGGAATGCGTAGGGTAGCAATGACATGGGTTAGATGGGTTGCAAGAAAGAATGAGGAATCTTCTAAGGAGAGGGAATGGCAGTAGGGACACCATCCTCCTCCATCCAACAGCGGATGCTGCCTACAGAACTAGGGAACACTACGCTAACTAAAACTTATGACCTGAGACATGGAGAAAAAAAAAAACTATGAAGAGGAAGTCTCTGGGAATCCAAGGCTTAGGTCACCTTCCCTCTAGGCTTAGGATATTTTATTTAGTGATGGCTCTGCTGCTGAAATTTGGAAACCCAATTAAAGGGAGGTGGTAAACATTCCAATTTTGGAGGAAAGCTCTCACTCAATCCCCCTAACAGGAATGCCGTGGAAGGTTACAAGTGTCACTCTACAGCAATGGACAATCAAGGTGGGAGGAAGAGCACAACGACTGCTGAGGCACTCACTTGGCCTACCGATCTACCCTCAGGCCAGGTGAACCAGAGGCAGTCATGGGGAGAATAGCTTTGAAGGGTGCATCCGAATCCGCTTGAGTAGCTAAAGGGGCCTCCGTGAGAGCCCCACCCCTTCAGCGCTGAGTCTTAATTTCTACAATTTGAGGTGCCGTCAGTACGGTTGATGACTGAAGGTCCACCAGGGCGAGACATTCCCAGATATGGGCCAGGTGAGAGGACTCCCCCAAGCTTCACATGCTCAAACTGTGGACTCTAGGGGTGTAAGAGCAAGACCGTTGGCTGCAGGGAGAACCCTGCACCAAAATGGTATGGCTGGCATGTCTCAGAGACTAAAAAGAGGCTAAATGATGGTTGACTGCGAGACCTTGCAGAGGTCAAATGGCGAAGAGCAATAAACAATGACATAATCAGGGTTAGATCTGGACATAGTTCAATAAGGCAGGGTAGTTCATTAGAGCAGGGTAATAATAGTTGAATCTGCATGTAGGTCAGTAAGCAGTAGGAATAGTAAGGCCTGTACTTAGGTCTGCAAAACATAGTAGCAATGGTGGGACATGAATGGAAGTGGGAGAAGCAGCACAATGACAATGGGGCAAGCCAGTCAGGTATTCAAAAAGCCAATGAAGGTGATAGATACTCTTGAGGATTTTCAGCGACGGAGACAGGATTTAAAACATAAGTAATTAGCCACATCGGCCACGACTCCCCAAACACTTCCAAGTCCCTGCCGTAGGAGTAACAAGAAAGTGATGGAAGGGGTCAAGAACCACATGCAGATAGTAAAGCTAGTTTACAACATCAGCAGTAGCTTAGCTGACCTCAGAGTATAACAGCAGTGTACAAACATGGAACAGCATCAGCATTGAGTAACTAGGAGTGGTAGTATTCTATAAGCATGGAAAGGAGGGAAGCATAATGCTCTGAAAGCTGCTATGACCATGTGAGAGGCAGACTAAGCTGAGACAGAATGATTGAGCTGCATAACTAGGGTTCAAAGGAACCTAAATCAGGTGAAAACTATTAGGCATGCAGCATGGGGAGCAGCTTGGTTTCAGTAGAGCACAGATATTGATTGCAACAGAAATGTGAGTAACTGAAAGTAAGTAGCTTGAACTCTTGAGTGGGATATTCAGAACTCGCCAGGCAGGGTGCAAGCTGGCGCAGCACAACTGGGATGCACAAAGGGCATGGTCTGGCCGATATTCAACGGTGTTGTGCCATGGCTCTACATCATTGAATATGGCACCGCGGCTACCCGCAGTGTGCATGATGCAGTGGCACTGTGCCAGCGCAAGTGGCCAGAGAGGAGCAGGGGGATGCTCTAGCACAAGTGCCATTGCGCTAGGTGCAGCAACCGCGATATTCAGCAGTGGACATGCAAATGCAGACATAATGTATGCAAGGCACAAATGGGGCCATTTACATAGAAACATAGAAGTTGACAGCAGATAAGGACTGCAAGGCCCATCCAGTCTGCCCATTTCTTTTTCTACCTTATAAATGTGCCATCGGCCTTTGCTCTGTCAGTGGCCTATCTATTCATAGTCATTTGTATTGCTCCCTTATGCCTATCCCATGCCTGTTTGAAGCCCTGCACTGTATTCATAGCCACCACTTCTTGTGGTAAGCCATTCCATGCATCCACCACCCTTTCTGTGAAAAGAATTTCCTCACATTCCCCTTAATTGGCCCTCTAATCTCATGCTGTGTCCTCTTGTCCTGCTATTTTTCTTATATTTAAACATGTTAGACTCTTTCACCTTGTTTATGCCCTTAAGGTGTTTGAATGCCTCGATCATATCTCTCCCTCCTTTGCTCAAGGGTATACATATTGAGCTCCATTAATCTGTCCTCATATGTCTTCTGATGCAGTCCCTGCACCATTTTGGTTGCCCTTCTCTGGACTGCCTCAATTTGGTTAATGTCCTTGTGAAGGTGTGGCCTCCAATACTGCACGCAGTACTCCAGATGGGGCCTAACCAGTGTCTTGTACAAAGGATTATTACCTCCCTCTTACGACTTGTGATACCCCTACTAATACACCCTAACACCCCCCTAGCCTTACCTACTGCTTTAGAGGTCTGCTTGGATGATTTTAGGTCATCAGTGATGATGATGCCCAAGTCTCTTTCTTCCTTTATGACTGCTAGCGACTCCTCCCAGCCTATAGGTGGCTTCAGGGTTTCTCTTCCCTATGTGCATGATTTTGCACTTCTTTGCATTAAATCCCAGTTGCCACTCTTCTGACCATTCTGCTAGTTTATCCAGATCTCTTCTCATTCTGCCCACCCCATCTGGATCATCTACTCTGTTGCAGATCTTGGTGTCATCTGCAAACAGACAAGCCTTACCCTCTAGTCCATCTGCAAGGTCACTAATGAAGATGTTGAATAGGACTGGCCCCAGGGCTGATTCCTGAGGTACCCCACTTGTGACTTGCATCTCTTCTGACTGTATACCATTTACCACCACTCTCTGTTTTCTGCCCGTCAACCAGTTTACCACCCAGTTGACCAACTTCTGACCCACCCCGAGCCTACCCAGCTTATTTATCAATCTTCTATGTGGAACAGTGTCAAAAGCTTTGCTGAAGTCAAGGTAGGCGACATTAACTGCTCCCCCTTGGTCCACCACTCTGGTTACCCAGTCAAAGAAATCTATGAGATTAGTTTGACAGGACCTTCCTTTGTAAACCCATGCTGTCTTGGATCCTGTGCTCCTATGGATTCCAGGTGTTGCTATCCTTTCCTTAAGAGTGCCTCCATAATCTGCCCACTACTGAGGTAAGACTGACCGGTCTGTAGTTCCCCACCTCCTCCCTGCTACCACTCTTGTGGGCGGGATCACATAAGCCCTTCTCCAGTCTTCTGGGACCTCTCCTGTGCTCAGAGACTCACTAAACAATTCTGCTAATGGCTCTGCTAGTTCCTCCTTTAGCTCCTTAAGTACCCTGGGATGTATGCCATCAGGTCCCATTGCCTTATCCACCCTGAGCTTAGCAAGCTCTTGTAGGACCCTTTCTTTTGTGAAGGGAGTAGTGCTCACCTCCCTCCCTTGCATATCATTATGCCCCATTTGCATTCAGGTGCGCTGATCCCCTGCAACTGCGCCTGGCACCCTGCCAGGCTGCAGTCGTGTTGACTGGCGCCCCTGCCCCTCACCGACAATCGCCTCATTGCCCGATCGCGGGCTGTAACGTTATTATGTAACTCCCTGGTGGTCAGTGGACTAACTCCATGCCCGATTGCGGGCTGTAACATTATTCTAACTTCCTGGTGGTCCAGTGGACCCTAACTCCGTGCCTGATGGTAGGGCTGTAATAAGTGTCTTAACTCCCCAGTGGTCCAGTGGTACCCATACCCCCTCTAACCCGCCAACTCATACCCATCACCCCGCTCCTCCCGGTCAGCGGTGGGTGGCAACACTCCACCCACGAGCCTCCCAGCCGCCCACCGACTGACAGCATACAGTATGGTTGTATGCCCATTGGTCCTGAGTGTGGGCCAATGGGCATGCAATTCATACTATACTACTGATCTGATATGTGAATGGATCCATTCTGCACATGCTGTGGACCAATGGGCGTACAGCCGTGCTGTACGCTGTCAGTCGGCAGGCAGCTGGGTGGCTCGCGCGGGTGGGGTGCTGCCACCTGCAGCTGACCTTGGGGGGGTGGCGGGTATGAGGCAGGTTGGGAGGGGATACGGGTACCACTGGACCACCGGAGTGTTAAGAAAATTGTTACAGCCCGTGATCAGGCAAGGAGTTAGGTCCACTGGACCACCAGGGAGTTAAACTATTGCTACAGCCCACGATTGGGCAAGGTGTTAGGTCCACTGGACCACCAGAGCTGCTTTTTTGTACTACAGCCCACGATCGGGCATTGGGGGGGTGCTATGCCACCGGATGGTGCCACCAGGGACGAGTGGCCACCCACAGCTGGCAGCCGCCGTGTTGGACCCAGCAATACGGCAGCCAGCCTGTGGTGGGCAGTCCTGCTCCTGTTTTTCAGGCCCATCTTTGTACCTCCCCTGTGTGGCACAAGGTTTTGTGTGTGCCTGCATATGACTGCATCCTGGGCTGAATATCGGGATGTTCCGCATATGCATGGAGCACGACCCGCGCTGCGGTGCGCTGCGTACTGGTGCACTCCGGCGCGTCGGGATTGCATGGAGCAATTCCCTTTTGAATATCGCGCTGGACGATCAGTGGGTTGCACATGGCACAACACTGTTGCGCTATGCACAACCCTTTGAATATTCCACCCTAAATGAGCAATTTGGTGGAGCCTGAAACCAAGTCCCCTAAAACAAAACAAAACCAAGACTCACACACAGAAAAACAGGGAAGGGACAAAAGGAAGCACACAGCCAGAGGCAAAATACAAACCAGAATCAGAAGAACAAAACACAGAAGTCTAGCAGAAAGAAGCAGCAAGGAGGAGGGGAGGGAGGCAGGGCTGCCCCAGCTAGCTGCGAGAACAAACAGACAGAGCCTCTGGCTGGTAAAGAAAAAGTGCTTCGGAAGGAGGCTGAGGGGAACTGCTTATATAGCTCAGGAAGTGCGAGTGGCTGGCTGCTTGTCCATTGAACCAAAGGCGGAGGCTTCCAAAAATACCGATTTCTTTATACTAGTTAACCTGTGCACCCCCGTTGCAAAATGATGTAATTTAGCCAAAAATCATGACATCTTAGTGTTCTGAAAATCTGCAGTATGACTCTTTTAAATTAAAGATGTTCTCTGGTGTTTGAAATTCCTTTTTTTCTGATGCACACAAAAGTTTTCCAAGACTGTTTACTGGCACTTTTTAAACATATGGAAGCATTCTTGGAATAATGATTCATCCTATCATGTTATGTCCAGCTAAGAATATTGTGTATATATAGGATGGCGGAGAGGCAATTAGCTCCCACGATTGTAGACATTGGCAACATTCAAGGCACTTTTCATACACATCTGTCTGCCTTTGTTTACTCTGTTGCTTTTATATTAAAGTCCTTATCACACTGTATGTACTTTTAAATTATTTAAATTGCTTTCTGGCAAGTTTTATTGTCTATTGGGATTTTTCAGTTACTTTTGTCCAGAACCAACCACCTCTGAAACTGCAACCTGAAAGCATATATAACCAAAAGAACCATGGAAACCCCTATATTTTTTTTTTGCTATATTCACTACCATATCCTATGCCTATCAAAAAAGGTTTTATGAAAATGACATGGGACTGAAATGGTTTTATGCATAAAAACATATAAATATTTCCCCCATTTGGGGGCATGTTCATTCAAGATGATGTTATTGTATTGGTAATTTACTCTTAATGTTTGCATTTGTGGAAAAAATTAAGCAGACGAATACACAAACATAAAAAATTTGCCAGCTGAAACAGGCCACGTGATCTATCAAGTCTGCTCAAATGTGCAGCTAGCACCCCATCTTGCAGCTGCTCCCCCCTTCCCTCTCCACAATAACCCCCCTCACCCTGTCTTATCCCCTTTTGAATCCCCCCACTGTCTTGCAGGATACCACCTCCTCTGGCAGAGAGTTCCATTCTGCAACAGGGTTGATACACAAGGTGGGGTGGAAAAGATGAAAAGGGACTTGCCAAGGTTGGAGAAATGGTCAAATGTATGGCAGCTTAGATTCAATGCAAAGAAGTGCAAAGTAATGGACCTGGGAAACAAAAATCCAGGGAAAGAGTACACGGGGGTGAGATACTGACAATAACAAAAATGGAAAGGGAACTGGGAGTAGTCATATCAGACAACCTAAAGGTGGGCCAGCAATGTGAGAAGGCAGTAAGGAAGGCTGGGGGGATACTGGGATACATAGGGAGAGGCATCACCAGTAGAAAACAGGAAGATGTTGACCCTCTGTACAGACAGTTGGTAAGACCACATCTGGAGTACTGTGTACAGTTCTGGAGACCCCCAGACATAGACAGGGTGGAGGCTGTCCAGAGGAGGGCAACCAAAATGTTGCAGGGTCTGCATCAGAAGACATATGAAGAAGGACTAAAGGAACTAAAGATGTATAGCCTCGAGGAAAGGAGGCAGAGGGGGGACATGATAGAAACTTTCAAATACCTCAAGGGAATCAACAAAGTCTAAGAGGGTAGCATCTTTCAGAAAAAGAGATGTGCAAAAACAAGGGGGCACAATTTGAAGATAGAGGGGGGACGGTTCAGAGATAATGTGAGGAAGTATTTCTTCTCAGAGTGGGTTGTGGATGCATGGAACAGCCTTTCTGAGGAGGTCGGAGAGTCAAAAACAGTGGAGGAATTCAAGAATGCATGGGACAGACATAAGGAAATTCTAGTGGGGGGTAGGAGAAAGTAGGCTGTTGGTTAACTAGGATCTGCAGCTTATCTGTTAGGTAGGGAAATGGGCAGACTGGATGGGCCAAGTGGTCCTTATCTGCTGTCAAATTCAATATTTCTATGTTTCTTTGTTCTGCCACAACCCTCTCTGTGAAAAAGTGTCTCCTCTTTATCCTCCTATATCTTTCCCCCTCCAATCTAAGACCATGAACTCTCATGTCCCTCCCCCTCCTTAACTTAAATATCCCTTCTGTTCATGTCTTGTTAATCCTTTTTAAGTACTTGAAGGTCTCAATCATATCCCCCCGATATCTCTGCTCATCCAGGAGTGCATATTCAAGTCAGGCAGATATGGGCAGCAGTACTGCACACAGTACTCAGGTGTGGCCTGACCAGTGACCTGTAGAGAGGCAGGATCACCTCCCTGTTCCTTGAGGAGATTCCTCTGCAATACATCCCATCATCCTGTTGGCCTTTGCTGCCGCTCTCTTGCACTGCCCCAAGTTGTTCATTTCCCAGTTACAACCACCTTTAGGTCCTTTTCCTCCTTGGTGGTACCTAGCAGTACTCCACCCAGCTGATAAGCTTCTCCTAGGTTCTTTGCTCAAGTACATCACCTGCCCTTTTGCTTCGAACCCCAGCTGCCCCTCTTCCGACCACTCCTCCAGTTTAGTCAGGTCATTCTGCAGTCCTGCCATCCTCTATGTTGCTCACCACTGCCCCCAACTTGGAATCATCAGCGAAGAGGCTGATCTTATTCCTGATACCATGCAAGATGTCTGCTATGAATATCCCAAACAACACCAGCCCCAGTACTGATCCCTGCAGCACCCTGCTTGACACTGCCCTTGGAGATGAGAGGCCCCCCCACACCACCACCCACTGCTGTCTTCCCTGTAGCCAATTTTTGATCCAGTTAATCGCCTTAGTTCCAACTCCCACATACCTCAATTCCCCCCCACCTCTCATGCGGCACTGAATCAAGGGCCTTGCTGAAGTCCAAAAATATGACATCCACTGTATGACCTTTGTCCACTTCCCTCATTACCCAGTCAAAATACTCAACTAGGTTAGACTGACAGGAGCTTCCCAACAAAAACCCATGTTGACGACAGTCTGGAGTCCATTATCCTCCAGAAATGTCACCAGCCTCACCTTCATGACACATGATGTGTCTGTGTTCACTTTTTCATTCACACTCCTGTTGGTACTGTAAAACACTAATGTTATAACTACATAAATCAATCTGACCCCATATGGATTTTTTTCCAAAAAAGGTATTAAGCCTCACCATCTAACGTAAAAACAAGTATGGCTACTCATGTTTTTGTCATTGATTTTAAACATTTAGATGACCATCACGTATTGGGCAAAGAATTATGATTTGACATGGGGTTATTGAAACACCAGGGAACATCCCTAAGGGTTTTAAAACTCTAAGAGGACAGTGATAAGCTGTGTGTAATATTGCATTTGGACATGTCCATGGCATTGCTATTATGGGTGAAAGAAGTGGGCTTTGAGTCGAGGTCTAAAAATCCAGTTTGGCTTTACTAATTCAGCTGAACCACTTCAGCCCCAATAGAGCTGTCACGAAGTCTATGAAATGCACTCCACAAGGTGGATTTTGCACAACAATTTGCAAAATTTGTGGCCTCAAATTTCACAAATTCTGCTGCAAAATGTGAAATTTCACCTTTGAATTTCAAGCTTCACCCACAAATTCTGTGCTTCATTGTAAAAAATTGCAAATTGTGCTGAACATTTCAAGCAAATAGAAGTTTTAGCTGCCAGTCAGAACTCAGAGAATTCAAAGAAGTGCAAATTTTCAGCATTTGGCACAAAATTCATGGGAGAAGTTTAACTTCGTAACATCTCTAGCCCTAGTGCAGTAATGGGCGTAGGCTGGAATAGACTACAAATAAGGGGGAAACCTTGAGGTCAGCAATGAACATGAACACGAATTGCTGAGTTATTTATGCTGGTTTTTAGTCTTATATTTTATGTGTTATTACTCTTGCACTTTACATAAGGCACCCTGGGACTTCAGAGAGGTCGTCAAATACAAATAAAGCATCTACTACTACTACTAAACTACAGTACTACTGGTAAAAGCTTATATTTGGCAGGTGCTGTTACCATGCATCTGCTGTTTATTACTAATTGTGGTGTTGTGACAGATATGAAAAACCCATTAAGACTGCAAAGACCTGACATGAGCTAAAGTAACCATTACCATTCATTGCTGACCTCAAGGCATATACCTTTTATAGTTTCTGGCTCTTCATTTTACCATGTCAATTATTATATTCTCCCTCACAGCACTGTAGATTTTACAATTATTTTTATATTATGATTAGTATTTTGTATTATTACCTCTTCTCTTATTTTGATTTGTGATGCTTTATAAATTTGATATAAAATAGGAATATGATTATACTATAAACTCATTTTGCTTCTGTTTTACGTAAACATTTTTATTTGTATGACAAAACACAGAAACATAATTTAATGGCAGTTAAGGACTGCTTGGCCCACCCATTCTGCCCATTTTTCCTACCTACAGTGTCACCACTGACCCTACTCAATGTCCAGCTCATTCTCCCCACCCTTTCCTTTCCACTAAGATTCCCTTAAGCCGATCCCATGAATTCTTGAAAAAAAACCAACTGTTTTTGCTGCCAGCACCTCTGCTGGAAGACTGTTCCAGGTATCTACAACTCTTTCTGTGAAGAAGTAGTTTATCACCTTTCTGCTGAATAGAGATGGGCGAAGTTGGAAAACTCCGCTCTGCGAAATAATCCACAAAGTGGATCCAAAATGTGCCCTGAAAAAAACTCGGCAAAATGTGGAGTTTGAATTCTGCCAGCGGAAATCGGCAACTTCATCAGTGGAGTTCAAACTCTGCATTATGCAGTCTGTCTCAGTCTCTACTGAACCTTAATGGTCCCGCCCCCACGAGCCGATTGCCAATATAAAATAAAATTGATTCTCTTCCTGGTGGCTAGTGATACCTTCTCCTTCTAAACCCATGCTGGTATTTATTTTTTATTTCTAGGTGTCTAGTGGATCCTTCCCCCTTCTGAGCCCATGCCCATATTTTATTTTTAATTCCCTGGAGTCTAGTTTTGTTTGTTTGTTTGTTGAATTTTGTTGACCCGGTAAGCCCACTGGGCCTAGAAGTCCTTTTTTCAGGGGCGACCGGAGTGGGGGATACAGATGATAAGCAACTGAAACTGAACCAGATTAAGCTGCTGGTGGTATTTTTAGTGAATGAGGGAAATTTGGCCAGGACAGCGGGGAAATTCCCCTACTCTTTTTTCTATAAGTGCCTTGGGATCTTTAACATCCACCTGAACCACCACCAGTCCAGGCAGATGGGACCTTGGTTTAACGTCACATCCGAGAAAGATGGCACCTCAAAGTGCAACACCAATATCATGCTGCACTACAGTGTCCAGTATTGGGATATTAACCCAAGTGCCATATGTGGGAACTGAACCAAAACCCTCTGATCTCCCAGCCTCAGGCGAGTGTGCTTCCTACTGAGCCACTGACACTGTCTAGTGGACCCTTCCCCTCCCAAACCCATGCCAGTATTTTTTGTTTTATTTCCTGGTGTCTAGTGGAGCCCCCTCCCACTCTGGAAAGTAGTGGTCCCCCATCCCACCCTGCTCCCTCCACCACAGCTCCGATGAGCAGGTAACCAGATCTGTCAACTGCTCTCTACAATTCATGGATGGTGGCCGCCCAACTGAGCTATCAATGAATGAATGAGTGAGTTCATTCATTCATTGACATCTCAGTCAGGCAGCTGCTAGCCATGAATTGTGGAGAGCGGTGGACAGAACCGATACCTACTTGTTGGAGTTGGCATGGAGGAGTGGGGTGAGGACCACTACCTGCCAGAGATGGGGCTGCCAATCATGTGGACGTGAGTATTGGGAGGGGGAAGGTCCACTAGACTCAGAGGAATTAAAAATTAAATATGGCCATGGGTTCGGGGAGGGTCCACTAGACACCAGGGAATTCAAACAAAAATTCAGGGCATGGGTTCGGAGGGGGGCGGGACCACTAGCCACCAATGAATACTCTTTTACAGCTAATTTGCCTTTTCCTTTGCTTGCTTTTTTTTTTTTTTTTAAGTTGGAATTACACTTAAGAAACCCAAAAGCAAAGCGAAGTCACAACTGGTGAATTTGTTATAAAAGAGGAAAATTTCGCAAAATGATCTGCAACGTGGATTTGGGGACTTTGACAGAAATTTGCCCATGAAGTACCACTTTGTTGTATCTGTACTCTTGAATCTACCCCTCCAGCTTCATTGTACATCCCTTGTTTTGAGCATCTTATTTTCTGAAAAACACTTCCCTCCTGTACTTTATTTACTTCTGTGGGGTATATAAAGACCTCTATCATATCTCCTACCTCTTCCAGGGTGCACATTGAGGTCATTTAGTCCTCATAGGCTTTAGATGCAGACCCAGCACTATTTCAGTTGCCTTGCCCTCCTCTGGACAGCCTCTACTCTGTCTATGTCCTTTCAGAGATGTATTCTCCAGAACTGGATACAGTACTCTAGATGCAGTCTTACCAGCAATCTATGCAGGGCAACACTATCTTCCACTTTCTATTCATGATATCCTCCTGATGCACCACAGCATCCGCTAGCCCTCCCAACTGCCTTGTTGTGGTGCCTGGTTACCTTGAGGTCATCAGATATGATTACCTCCAAGTCTATTTCCTGTTTGATGGTCATCACTACTTCTCCATCCATTTGCACTCTGCCCCTAGGTTTCTAAGTACTTGAGTTTGCACTTTTTGCATTGAAAACCAGCAGCCATACCCTTGACCACTTCTTGAGGTTTCTCAGAATGAGCAGAGACCTGAGATTTTGGCACGTTCCCCAAATGCAAATTTGGCATCAGGTGATTTGACATCAGATTATCCATAGTTGCTATCGTGTTTCTGATGACCAACTACTGTGCACAGCACTGTCTTTAACTACATGCACCCATGATGGTGGGACATGCAATTGATCAGGGACTTTACAAAGCTTCAGTAACACGGTCATTCATACAACATGAGTGGAATAAAACAAAAATAAAATAGGCATGTTGATGTTATTGCATTGCCTAACTGGCAACTGCATTGTTTAAAACATTTTTATCTAGCAGTACTGCATTTTGGTATAAATTTGTAATCTTAGAATTGCAACAGTGTTTGGCTCTCTATACCATATGAGAGGTAAGGAATATAGGCTTTTTTAATTATTTATTTAGAAACTAGTAACTCAGAAACAGACATTTGAATCAAGGCTCATTTCCCAGTTTGAGCAGGGGGAAAGGAGAGATGCATTACAAAACAAGCATTTGTTAATGCCAAATGTTTGCTTGCTGGTATTAGCATTGGAAATGCAGGTGTTAGACAGATGCAGACTAGGAATGTCAGTGAAGTATTGAACTTCATGCCAACCTCACCTCCAACCTGCAGAGACAGACAGGCATTGGGGTATGCATTTGTGTTGTTGCCCATAACATTCATGTCATTTCACCTCACCCTATCCTGCAGACACTGACAAGTGTTGAGGTGTGCCTTGGGGTGTTCAGCTTTACAGTCACCCCACTCCATAAGGACATATGCTGAAATGGGTGCAATGTAGGAGAATGGGGTGAACTCTGGGGCTGAAGAGTCCAAGGCACACCTTAATGCCTGTCACTAGCTGCAGGGTGGGGGTGGAACGGCATGAGCATTACAGTCGGCAATCCAAAGGCACACCCCTGATGCCTGTCAGCCTGTACAGGGTAGGACGTTATGGTTAGAAACCCTAACGCCATGGGTGTTTGTTTGTATTTGCACTACAGATTTTCAACATGGCCTTTTTGTGGCCCCACCTCATGAAAGCATTTGGGACCTCTTCTCATGAACAGTGGTACTGTGATTTTGTCAATGTGTCCCAAACTTTGAGTTCCCACAGCGATGGTGCCATTGTGCGCCAGATGTACGAAAACACAGATCAGGCAGGAGGTGAAGAATGACAGCTGCACCATTCATAGGGAGGTGTGAAGGGATGGCAATGTTGAAAATCAGTAGCGAAAATATTAAAAATGCTCGAACTTCCGAGCGTACGTGGAAACTGCGCAATGCATGCACGTAACACAGTCATTTAGTGAAATTATTTCACCAAATTTTCAACATGGGCATTTTGTGACCTCTGTTCATGAACACTATCATTATGCTTTTCTTAATCTGTCCTAAACATTGATTTCCCATAGCAACCACGCTATTCTGCGCCAGATGAGTAAATGCATATTTTGGGCAGGATGTAAAAAATGACAGCTGTACTGTTCATAAGGAGGTCTGAAAAAATGCCAGTGTTGAAAATCTGAAGTGAAAGTACTACAAATTTGTGAAGTTATGAGGATGTGTGGAAACTGCATAATGCACGGCTGTAACAGTTATCTTATGGACGTTTGTCACCAAATTTTCAACATTGGCATTTTAGGACCTCTGATCATGAACAGAGTCACTGTTATTTTACATATGAACATACATACAAACTTACGAACATACGAATCTGCCAGCAGAACAGACCAATCGGTCTATCTAAGTCTGCCCGAGTGTGCAGCTAGCACCTAGATTTCAGCTGCCCCAGCCTCCTTCCCCTCAGTTCCTCCCCCACTTGTCCCAGCCCCGCCCCCCGACTCTTCCTCTTGCTTTATCCCAGTCCTTCTTAAAGCTATTGACTCTCCTACATGCTACCACCCTCTCTGGCAGCGATTCCAACTAGACACCACCCTCTCAGTGAAGTAGTGCCTCCTTATTTCCCTCTTGAAATGTCCCCTTCCAACCTTAGTCTGTGCCCCCTTGTCTCTCTTCCACTCCTCTGTTTAAACACCCACTCAGTGCTAGGTTTATTTATCCCCTTGAGATATTTAAACACTTCAATCATATCCTCCTATCCCTCCTCTCCTCCAGTGTGTGCACATTCAGCTCATTCAGCCTAACTTCATATTCTTTTACTTCCATCCCCTTTAACATGTTTGTTACCCTTCTTTGCACCCCCTCCAGTAACTTTATATCTCTCCTCAGGTATGGCCTCCAGTATTGCACACAGTACTCCAGGTGTGGTCTGACCAATGATCTGTAGAGAGATAGGATCACATCCCTGTGTCTGGATGAGAACCCCCTTGCGATGCACCCCAGCATCCTGTTTGCCTTCACTGCTGCTGTCCTGCACTGGGCTGAGCTGTTCTTGCTCCCAGTTACCAACACCGCTAGGTCCTTCTCCTCCTCTGTGATCCCCAACCTCACCCCCCCCCAACCAATAGTCCCTCTTCTGGTTCTTGGCCCTGAAGTGAATCACCTTACATTTCTTTGCATTGAATCCTAGCTGCCACTCCACCAACCATGTCTCTACTTTGGTTAGGTCCAATGCAGTTTTTCCCTTCAGTCCTCTTTATTCACCACTGCCCCCAATTTGGTATCATCTGTGAACAGACTAGCCCTACTCCCCACTCCATGTTCTATATCAGAGATAAAGAGCCCAAATAGCACCGGGCCCAGCACTGACCCCTGCTGCACCCCACTTGTCACTGCTCTAGGTGCCAACAGCTCCCCACCACCACCAACCTCTGCACCCTTCCCTGTAATCAGTTCTCTATCCGTTAAGTCAGATTTTTTCCCACCCCACTGCCGTCAGCTTCCCCCAAGTCTCCCATGAGGCA
This sequence comes from Neoceratodus forsteri, assembly GCA_016271365.2. Lineage (NCBI taxonomy): Eukaryota > Metazoa > Chordata > Ceratodontiformes > Ceratodontidae > Neoceratodus > Neoceratodus forsteri. Next base: position 352,780,010 of record CM028130.1, on the reverse strand, counting down.
CTGTATCAAAGGCCTTATTGAAGTCCAAGTACAGGACATGTACCACATGGCCCCTGTCCAACTTCCTTGTCACCCAGTCATAATACTCTATTAGGCTAGTTTGACAAGACCTCCTGAGAACGAACCCATGTTGCCGCCCATCTTGGAGGCCATTACCTCTCTAGGAATGCCACCAGCCTTTGCTTCAGTATCACCTCCATAAGCTTACCCACTATGGACGTGAGACTGACTGTCTAATAATTTCAGTCTCCTCCCTAGGCCCACTCTTGTGTATGGGTACCACATGGGCCACCCTCCAGTTCTGGGGCACACACTTCATTTCCAGGGAGGTGTTAAACAGATCAGCCAGTGGCTCAGCTAACAGCTCCACAATCTCACTCAGCACCCTGGGGTGGATACCATCAGGACCTGATGCCTTGTCCACCCTTACTGCCCTCAGCCCCTATAGCTCCCTACTCCCTGTGATCACTTTGTCACTTCCTCTCCCCTTTCCCCACCCCCAGCCCATCTGGTAGTGGACCATCCTCTCCTTAGTGAAAACTGAGCAGAAGTACTCATTTAGAATTTCCACTTGCTCCTCCCCTTTTTCACGTAATCCGACCCCGCTTTATCCTCACAGTATGTTCCTTGCACTTTCTCTTTTCCCTGACATCCCTAAAAAAGTCCTTTCCCCCCCATGCCTTGTGCTAACCATAATTCCCTGGAGGCCTTAGCTTTTATCACCCTCCTGGCCACGTACCTTGACCATACTTCCGGTAAGCAGCCCTCTATGCCCTTACTCTTTGCAGCACTTCCTAGTTCATCCAGCATGGTTTCTTGGCTCTGCTCTTCTTACTCCTGGCCCTGGTACAGGCTACTGTGGTCTCTGTTAGCCCAGTCTTTATGACTACCCACTTTTGTTCTGCATCCATCCGGGCCTCATATCCTGGAGTCTCCCTCAAAGTATTGCTCCCATCCTTCTAAAGTCCACCCTACTAAAGTCCACTACATTAGTGCCTGTGAAGAAATGCAAAATCGCACTTACCCCATAATGCAAATCATCATGGGCTGTATATGCAAATCACCAGAGAATATTATGCTGGTTCAACTTTAAGCAGAAATGCATGGTGCTGAAAGGCCTCTCACACAATTTGCAAAGGGTGTCTCCTGTCTCTGCCCAGCGTGAGAACAGCCACACTGTTTGGTGGTCGCTACCGCTAGTGGTTCTCCACTCTTACCTCACTCACCACCTCCCCATTTGCCAGTACTAGGTCCAGAGTGCTACCAAGTCTTGTAGGCCCACTTACCAACAGGGTCAGTAGGCCATCCTGAAATGCATCAAGGAGCACTACTCCCTGGTACTGCTAGTGGCCAGGGTGCTCCAGTAAACCCCTGGTAGGTTAAAATCCCCCACTATTACCACATTTCCCCTTCTACACACCCTCCTTATCTGCTCTGCCAACTCCCCATACAGTTTCCCGGATTGGGCTGGTGATCTATACACCACTCCCAGCCTCAGCTTTCTGCCCTTAGACTCCAGGAGCTGCACCCAAAGCACCTCTGTCCTCTCCTCTTCTCCCTCATCCCTTATGCATTTGATCCCTTCCGTCACATAGAGTGCAACCCCCCCCTTCCAACCACCTGGTCCCTGCTGTATATCCTGTATCCCGGGATTGCCTAATCCCAATCATGGTATTCTGTGGCCCAGGTCTCTGTCACTGCAGCAGTGTCTACCTTCCCTCTGAAAGGAGTGCATGAAACTCTGCAATTTTGTTCCATGAGGGTTCTTGTGTTGATAGAGACTACCTTCCACCCATACCCTCCTTCTCCTCACTCTTCTGCTTGGTTGTGTCCCTCCTTCCAGTAGCCCACACTTTCTCCTTGTTATTCTTACTGGGTGGTGATGCTTTCTGTATTATACTCAGACCACTCTGCCCACCTCCCAGGGTTACTACGCCTCTGCTTTTACCTATATCTGGGGGAGGGTGAGCTTATTAGGCTCCCCTGACCAGACCTTTCTACTAACCTCAGTCTTTTTGCCACCCCCCACTAGTTTAAATCCACCTTAGTAGAGATATACCCCTCTAATCCCACCTTTAATACCCCCCCTCTCCTCCCTGCTCAAGTATAGCCTGTCTCTGTGTACAAGTCACTATTCCCCCAAAACCCATCCCCAGTTAGTCACTAACTCATAATTTTTGGTGTGGCACCAATCCCTCAGCCACTCGTTGAACTCGATCCTACCCTTCCTCCCAATGCTTGCACATGGTACCGGAAGTATCTCCGAGAATGCCACCAACTCCCCCACCCTCTCACACTGCCTGCCCAACTCCTAGAACCTCCCCCTCATTACTTACACAGTCTCCTCCGCCAAGTCATTTGTACCCACATGCAACACTAAATGAGGTTTCTTCCTCCCCTCACTGCACATTTGAGCAGTGCCTGCCCTGCCCTCCTGCAGTCAACCCAGGGATAGCTTCAACAAAATACGGCTGTGCCTTCCCCTTCTTCCCCATTTCCGCCTTTCAGCATAGAATCCCCAGGATGAGTACCCCGTCCATTACCCCTTTCCTTTCTAACGTCCTTTCCACCACCCCAGTATTCATTCTTCCCTGCCCCTTACCCTCGCCAGTTGCACCCTGTGTGACTTCTGAACCTGCACCCCCTACTTCTGCCTCACCCCTTTTCTCTGCCTTATTCCGCCCATCCCCTTGAACCCTCTACGCAGCCTGATGTCTTCCTACTGGGCTTCCCATGTAGACCTCCCCTCCTCCCCTGCTGATTTCCAACCCCTCTCCTATCTCCATTGTTGTCAGTTTAGAGCACCCATTCCCTTTGACCCCGGTAATGATGCCCCTCCCATCCTTCTCCCTTCCCGTAGCCTTCTCTCTTCTAGTCATCTTCCCTCCTTCTTTACTAGCCCCTTCTACCCTTTTGTCCTTGCTATCTCTTCCCCTACCTGTTGCCATCCCTCCTCATGCCCAGCTTGCCCTCCCCTTCAGTATGTTCCTGCCCCCTCTCTCTCCCATAACAGAGGCTCAAATCTATTCCTAGTCGATACCCCTTCTACATCTCTTGCCCCATCAGTTCCACCCTCCTACCTGTTCCCTCAATGCCCCTAGTCCAGCTCCTGGTCCCTCCTATCTGCAGCCATCTGTTCTGTTCCCTGGTACTCCTTGTGGTCTCTTCCTCCCCATCAAGAGGCCTCCCTCACCTCGGCACCCTCCCTTCTCCTCTCTTTTCTGCTAGTGTTTCTAATATTGGGGTTGGTTTCAGTCCTAATTGTTCTTCCTCCATCACTCCTTGTCATCCCTATCACCCCCAGCCAGGATGCCTACCATACTCATTTGCCCTGCCACTTAGACTCCTCCCTAACCTCTACAGTTCCTCCCTCAAACTAGGCAGTTGTCTACAGACCATACACCCCCATCCTCCAAGCCCAGTCCAGGATCATGGTGGACCCACACCTGTACACCCTACTACCTTTCGAAGATGCCCGTCCTATTGACATGTGGCACCTGCCCCATTTGGCCCCATCTTATGTTCAGGCTCTTACTCCCAGTTTCTGTACAATATTGCAACTGTTAGGGTCCTATTTACTCAAATTCCTGTTCCCGTAAACTAATCCCCTACTGCCCCTCTTGCTGACCACTTTAATTCATTCCCAGATCTCGTCCATTAGATAATGTATTACTGTTGCAATCCTAAACCCTCCTTGTCTGTTTTTCACCCCTCAGCTACCATACTTTTTGTTCTCAGCCCTCATAGTTTCACTTAGCCCAGTTAGAAATCGTATTGCACTCCAAGTATTACTCAGCTCAGTTAGAGAAATAAACAGAACAAATAAATATGCATTATTGTAGCAATCCTAACAGTATGGCTCAGTACTTAGCTCAGTTAGAGAAATAAACAGAACAACTAAATCTGTATTATTACAGCAATTCTAAAAGTATGCAATCATTGCATTGTCTCAACCCAGAGACCCTGCTGTAATATAGGACCACACAGGACCCTGGGCAGGTGGGTGGGCAACTCTAATGTCCCAACAGAGCTCCACTGAGCTTGCTTATCCCCCTCACTCGCTTATTATGTTTCTCCCAGTGCTGCAGGCTGCCATTTTGTACTGGGTTCCTGCCTGTGTTGGCACTTTTTCTGCCCACAAAGAAATCTGCAGCAGTCCTGACAGAGCTCCATTGAGCTCTCTCACTCCCCCCCCTCTCTCACTCGCTCATTCATTTCTCCCAGCACTGCAGGCTGCCGTTTTGTACTGGGCTCCTGCCTGCATTGGTGCCTTTTTCTGCCCACAAAAGAAATCTGCAGCAGTCGAGAAAAGAGCTCCATTGAGCTCGCCCTCCCTCTCTCTCTCACTCGCTTATTCTGTTTCTCCTGGTGCTGCAGGCTCCCTTTTGTACTGGGCTGCTGCCTGCATTAGCTCCTTTTCTGCCCACAAAGGAATCTGCAGCAGTCCCGACAGAGCTCTGTTGAGCTCGCTCACTCTCCCTCTCTCACTCGCTCATTCTGTTTCTCCTGGTGCTGCAGGCTGCCCTTTGTACTGGCTCCTGTCTGCATTGGCACCTTTCTGCCCACAAAAGAAATCTGCAGCAGTCCTGACAGGCTCATTGAGCTCTCTCACTCCCCGCTCCCTCGCGTGCTCTTAATCTGTCCCAAACACTGATTTACCAGAGCGACCATGCTATTCTGTGCCAGAAGTGTGAAAACACATTTTGGCCAGGATGTGTAAAATGACAGCTGTACTGTTCACAAGGAGGTGTGGAAAAATGCCAATGTTGAAAATCTGGAGTAAAAACATTACAAATTCACGAAGTCATGAGCGTGTGTGGAAACTGCACAACACACTCTCATAAAACAGTAATTTTTGGATTTATTTTCACCAAATTTGCAACATAAACTTTTTGAGAGCCCACCTCAGGAACAGTGGCACTGTCATTTTGTTAATTGGTGCCAAAAGATGATTCCACACAGTGGCCACGTAATCACCTTTCGGGACAGAATAACACCATGACAGTGATTGAATTCATGAGGAGGGGTCCCAATAACCACATGCTGAAAATTTGGTGCCAAAATTCCCAAAAATGCCCGAGATATGCACCAAAGTTGAAAAAACCTATTTATGCCATTATACAGCTTACTGGCATTTCTGTAGTTCGCGGTCGGCTTTGAAGAGCGCAGACGTGTTACCAGTCCACTGAAGATCATTGTGCCAGGCTCCAGAGGTAAGTATGGGGTGAGGGGTTGTGTGAGGAGGTGGGGTGCGCAGAGGTGGGTCTGGGTTGGGGAGGGCAACAGACATGTCGGGGACCATTTTCTCATTTTACAGGTAAAAGAAAAACAAAAGACAATGTGGGTCTGTTTTCTTCTTTACGTGAGGTGTGTTTGGTACACTGGGGTGGGCCATACATAACTCAGCACTGTTCAATCATGAGTTACTGCAGCTTTCAGTAGATTCAGTGTACTGGTGTCTGTGAACCATGTCTGACAAGAAGAGAAGAGAAGAGAAGAGAAGAGAAGAGAAGAGAAGAGAAGAGAAGAGAAGAGAAGAGAAGAGAAGAGAAGAGAAGAGAGCATGCTGGTGCATTGTTGCAGTGGCAGGGTTCATGTGCAAGTCACATAAATGGGGCTAGGAGGGGGTAGCCAAGGGTGTTGCTGAGATAAAATGTTTGGCTCCTTGAGCGGGAGTAGATTGCCCAGAATTTCTACATTACCTGCCAACAGACTAAGGGTTGTTATTGGAATTGACTATTAGGGGTGTGATGGCACATAAACCATGAGAGAGAAGCTCATGGTGTTAGCACAAGTATCCTGCGCTAAAAGTGTTTTAAAAATGAGTATTTATAACTCCCAATATTTTATTTTACAAAATTGCTGGTAATATCTGATGCCTACTTTTGAGGTGGAAAGAGCACTATAAAATAAAAGAAATGTAGTGCAGCATCAGTGTTGATGCGACACTGAACATGCTGTTCAGTAATGAGGACTTTTGTGTGAAACATTCTACCATAGTGTTGGAGATTCTCTGAGATGGTTGTAGCAAATATGGCTGGAGTGCAAGCAGAAGCACAAACTGAAGGTAGGTGCAGTCAGAAGAACAGAGTGAGGCCTGCAATTTATAGCACTGAGAGCTGAAGTCAGGTGCCTCACTCCTGCTGCCATCATGGGATGTTTTATTTTCATAAATGCATAAGGAGCAAACAGATATTAGTTTATGTGGATCAGCTGGATTGTTTGTAAAATCACACATTATAATACATGGATGGTTGTTATTCCAAAAAACATATATTATGGCATTTGAAAACACTGGCAACATATGCATTACAATGGGCTACCGGTATTTATATTACAGTAATAACTGACCATCAGTTTTTCCACTGGTGATGGCCAGGTAATATTTTCCATAACTGGCCAGTTATTATGGCAAATATGTTCTCACTCACTGAACAACATCTGCAGTCTAAAGCTGTTTAGTGAGTTCAGCGACAGCAGTCTTTAAGCTAACAGTGGTCAAGAGCTCATCCGTCAATATGCGTCGGGTGGTTTGTGGTCGATAGCCAGTCACGCTTCCAGTTTACGCTGATATTTTAAAGGAACTACAGTAGTGCGACTGATGAGACCAATCTGAAAGTGGAGACAGTACTATGCATGTGATCAGAATAACAGCTTTTATTTGCATTATCTTTTTTTAACAATTGGGCAGAGTAAATTAAAAGTTAGAGGCCTGGATATTCAAAGGGGCTGCGCCAGCATAACCCTGCATTGCACCCCAGCAGGATATTGAAAGGACTGACGAGACCACGGCAAATCCTGATGCACTGGGGTGCAATGTAATCATATGTGGTGCAGATGCAGCAGATGTGCCCATGCATATCACGGCACATCGATATCCAACCTGGGATGTGCGGCGCATATGCTGGCACAACCCTGCATTGTTCTGCATTCAGGGGCTCAAAGTTGAGCCCAGAAAAGTAGGAACAAATCCTGGCCACCCACAGGTAGGCTGCTGTATTGCAGGGCTCAACACAGCAGTTGCCCACTGTAGGTGGCCACCCACCCAACCAGAACACTGTTCCCAAACACACACAACACTGGTGGTCTAGTGGAATCCCCTCCCCACCCATAGCCACAATCTTGTGGTTTATGTTAAGAAATCAGTCCCTAGTTGTCTAGTGCCCCCCGCATATTGCAGATTCCCAGAATCTGTCAGTAACTGCCCTGGTGATTCAGTGAGCACCCCCACCCCTCAACTTACACAGAACCCTTGCCCACCCACACTCCATCATTCATTCACATATTTGGGACTGTCTAGTACAGTATGCCCTTCAAGCCCATTGGTCCACATTGGGGACCATGTGCCACAACCCATACTGTACCTGTCATTCAGCGGGCAGACAGGCAGTATGCGGGCGGGATGCTGCCACCCACCGATGACAGGGGAGTGGGGTGGGCAAGGGGTTCCTGTGGGTGGGAGGGTGGGGTGCCACTCTGGACCACCAGGGCAGTTACCAACAGAGATGTATCGCGGATCACGGCATTGGGCGGTGGAGTTCCACTCAGACACACCAGGGATGGACAATCTGACATATATCGGGGACTTGGGGACTCAGGTGGGTGGGGAACCACTAGACCACCAGGATGGTCATGTCATATATTACTCAGGGAATTGAGGACATGGGGGGCGACTAGACTACCAGGAATTGATTTCTTAACATATACCATATGAACGTAGCTGTGGAGTGGGGATGCCCCAGATCCCTATTGCACACATCATGCTGTGCAGGGTGCCAGGCGCAAGTCACCGGACTGCCCTGCGACAGGCATGCAAATGGAGCCATAATGATGTGCAAATGGCACCAGTAGCACCTTGCATATCTTATGGCCTCATTTGCATGCCCCTGGCTGAATATCGCAGGTGATGTGCCTAGCACAACTGCACTTGTGCTGGCACATCCCTGTGCTCCCTATCTGTGGCTTGCACTGGTGCAGTGCCACTGCGCCATGCACAGTCTGTGCGATGACCTTACTATATTCAATGGTGCTTCGCCATGGCGCATCACCATTGAATATCACCTGGTCCTGGCCCCGGTGCATCCCAGTTGCACTGCCCCCAAGCTTGCACCCCTGCCTGGTGCAGTCTGAATATCTGGGCCAGACTGTATATTTGGAGAATGTGTGAGACTGTTTGGTTTAGTTTTTAAGCACTTTTTATCTGATTATAATTTCAGAGTAGTGATAATGCTAATGATCTGGAAGGGTGAGGAAAAATTGAGGGCCTGAAATAAAACATGTGGTTGTGTGGTTAATCAGATTTAATGCACATTCTAAGTGTGTGATGCTTGATTAAACTCCTCAAGCTTCACTCTCAGGGTTCAGGAAGCATCACACACCTCGAGTGTGTATTAAAAGACTGTGTAACTTGGCACATAGCTAAGAAAAATGGAGAGGAAGATTTAACATTAAATTACCTTACAATACACAGTACATTGTGTTTTATTATAATTTACAAACTTTTGGACTCTATAACTGATTTACACCTCTTGGGATCCCTATTGTTTTCCATATTTGTGGATATTATACCAAGTAAAATTCTTAAGGCTAAGACAATCTTATATGCTGATGATATAATATTATATAATAGCTCTAATTCATTAGATAAAATTGCCCAAGATTTGACTGTAGATTTTCAGAGTCTAGAAAATTGTTTGTTGGACTTAAAATTATCATTGAATATTTCAAAAACCAAGAGTATGATATTTGCCTCTAAACAAAAGTTGGTTAAAATAGAAACTGAATATTTTTGGTAAAAATGGAACTAACTTGGAGCAGGTGCAATGTTTTGCTATTTGGGAATAAATTTGGACTCAAATTTAACATTTTCAAATCATATATTGACTTTAACAAAATCAGTAAATCAAAAATTAGGGGCTTTATTCAGACTACAGAATGTATTAACTTTACAAGTCAGGAAATATATAGCCCAAAGTATACTACCTTCTCAACTGAATTATAATTCATTTTTGTTTACTAGTTTTGTCTAAACATGTGGTAAATAACTTAATGTCTTTTCATAGTATTTGTAGTTTTGTTTATAGATTGCCTTATAGTACACATCATTGTACTTTACATCAAGTTTCAGAGTTTCTACCGCCTAACTTGAGTTCCATATACTCTCTTTGTTGTAAAACGGATAATGTATTGAGACAAGAAAGTCTCTCTCCCTTGTATTCTCTGATATCTGTAAGGGAGGCTCCGAGAAACTTGAGATCAAATTTTCTTTCTTGTTTAAATTTGAAAGTCACTAAAACTAAAACGGGTGCTCAAGCTTTTTCTATCCAAGCACCAAAATACTGGAATGATCTTCCAATTGAATTGAGAACTATGAGAATTCATAATTTATTCAAAAAGAAATTGAAGCATAATTTATTGAGTAGCTTGCAATGTCACTGCTATTTTAAATAATTTGTATTATATTGTTTGTCTTATATGTCATGTATTTGTATTCCTGTATTAAGTGAATGTAAAAGTTATCTTTTTGTATAACATCTTGTGACTATTTTATAGTCTTGGGTCATATATGAAAAAGGGCCTTGTCTCATATGTTTATCCGGTTATCAAAAGAAATAAAAAAATTGGTCAAATAAAGCTCTTTTAAAGTCACTTAGGTTAGTGGATTCTTTAATATTATCTAGCAGCTCATTCCAGGAAGCCAGAAGCAGTGGCAACAGCATTCTTGCCAGTGGATTTTCACACTGTAACTACATTGATGATGTTCCTGTTCTCAGACAGTAACTGATAGCTTAAAGTTGATCTGATTAACAGGTTGTTCATCTAATTTGGATACAGGCCTTGTGCATGTTTATGCACAGTGCTCCCTCCTTTACCTATCCCACCTTTATGCACCACCATTACTTGTTCCAGTGTGGGCTCCTGTCTTATTATCTCCTCCTTTAACAGCCATCCTCTATTATCTGCCACCCTCTTTTACCCACCAAAATTTAGGCTGTACCTAGGCTTGGGGTTGTTACATAACAACCAACACCCAGAAGTGTCTTACTGAACTAATAAAATTTGTACCATGTATAAAAGAAGACACATACAAGTATTTAACAGTTAAAAGTTGAGTTATTTAAATATAGAATTTGTTTAAAAGAGAGGGGAAAAGTCCCTATCTAAACTGTTAGGGTAGGGCAAAACAAAACCACCTGATGCATTTTGTTTGGGGTGGACAAAATAACAACAGAAAACAACATTCACCAACTTTATGTCAACATTATGTGTTTGCTTGTTGAAATTAATGAATTGTACTTTACCATGGAATATAGGGTTAGTGGACTAGAAAGACATATTTTCTAACTGCATTTTTTTTCCAGAAACTGGTGCAGCTAGACTTTCTGAGCTCATTTCTTCAATGTTGAGCATGCTGCTGCTGCAGTTATTTTCAGGATCCAGTTTGTGTTTTTTGTGTGCAGGCTCCAGTTTTTGATTTTCTTAGTACTATAGGCCAGGATTCCACTCCACTCCTGTCTCTTCTCAGTGGAAGCACTCCAAAACTTCTCAAGCTAGTTTCTGATCAATGACCCATGACTGCCGTTTCATGAAATCTGCCAGAAAATAGTACATTGCAGCAGTGTCTCTAATGTAGTGATTTATATACTCCTCCTGAGCTTACTCTCTCCTTACTCAGTCTGGGCATCATGTCCAAGATGTCATCCACCCCTCTATACTCTTTAAAATATCATACTGGTCAGTTGTTAAGGTATTCCTGATTTGCATAGAGGAGATAAATATAGAAGGCAGGAGTTTCTGCAGTAGTTTGAAGAGCAGGCTTTGAAAGATTTGACATTGGTCCATCCTGCATGGCAATTATACAACACTGTATTGGTCACAATTACAGAGTGACTCTTGCTGTTCTTTGTTGCCTCACTGTATTTCAGGCTCATATACTTGATGCCACTTTCATAAGTCTCTAATGGAGATTAGATTCGATGCTAAAATAAGGCTTGGAACACAGATATAAATAACTAATTTTTGAGCTATCCTCACTAAGTTACACTCATGGTATAAACTATTGAAAGTAAATTTGGGATTCGGAGTCTCATCTAGTACATTTGACTTGCCCTAGATGAGAAGGACCTATACTAGATTCAGAACTGAAGTTTGTAACGCCCAGTACATTCTCTACAGATAAAAAAGATCAAATGGTTCTTCCCCTTTTTGTAAATGTGGGAACATGACTATAGACAATTTGAAACATGGCGTCTTATTGTGTCCTCTTTACGAGACCCAAAGAAGAAGACACTTGGGTGAATTGTTGAATGGTCTCAGCCTTCCTCCTGACCAAATAGTAATTAATTTTTTTACCTCTCACTAGAAGATCATACAAGAATCCCTTGTTAAATTTTTGATGTCCACATACCTGTAAGCCTGTAATGCTGTAATAGTCTTTATATTAAGAACCCAAGAAGCATCAAGGCACATGCATACATGACTACACCATGATTTGTGCCTGAGAGAATTATTTTTAATGTGTGTGTGATTTTACCTTGCTATATTACCTCTGTATTTATTAGTTTGTAATTGAAGGTATTTTAACTATCATGAGTTTAAGACTTTAGAATATTGTAATGGCATTGTGCTGAACAATAAAGAAGTTCTGATCTGATCAATCTCTATTTTAAAGGAGTCAGGTTATAGGCCCATCTGCCCTTTCTTCCTCTGTGAACCATATGGATCTGGACATTGTCCCACACTTTTATACAAGCCTGTAACAGGTGCTCCTGTTATTTACCTTCTAAATCAAAAACAATGTACCAGTCCTCCTCCTTTCTCTCACTCTTTTCTGTCTTCTTGTTTTCTTTCTTTCTTCTTTTCTTTTTTTCCATGTCAGCGTGGCCAACCTGACATTCTCATTGGTTTTCTGTTTCTTGTTTTCTTATAAAGTCCTCCTGCTTACACATTAAGCACTGAAAGCACTTTCTCCTTGATCTCCCGAATTGGAGATAATTATTAGGACAAGTCACGCTGTTTGTGAAACTCCTGAGCAGAAGCAAATGGAAATAAGTGCATATCACACTTTAGGTTTAAAAACCACCGGTGCCTCTGATTACTAAATGGTATTTATATCATATTTTGAATGATATAATTGAAACATTTGTAGATTGTAATAAGGCATAATATGTTGTACTAATTGTAAGGACAAACTTGATTTTTGTCAAACAATAAACTAAACTAACTAACTAAATGGTCCTGCTGCTGAGTGCGATCGAGCGCAGGACACATGGCTGCATGTTGCGCTCTTATTTCCAGAAGGCAGCTCTGGTGTCTGGAAATGCTCCTAGTCACAATATGTGACCAAGGAGCATGTGTTAAAGCAGAGTAGGATGCTCCAGTTACAATTGCAGCACCAAGTGACTTAAGATAAGCTCCTTGTTCGGAGTTGGAAATAGGAGAATTGCTTCAGAGCAAAAGCATGCTCCAAAGCATCAGGAGAAACGCAAGTGCAGTTAAAGAAATACCACTTGCCATTTAGCAGGATGTATAAAATACCCGTAGTGTCCCAAAATTAAGTGAAATATGAAAATGAGTTTCTGCAGCCCCAGAGATGTAGTAACTGAGGCTGGCTGTAGAAATAAAGCATATTTGGGCAAAAAAAGCCAAATAAAAAGCCCCTACATGTTAAAGCATGGGGTAATATGGAAACTCCCCAATTATGTAATGTCATGGATAGGAAACTCCCCACAAAGTGTGATGTAATCCCTAGGGTATAAATAGGGCTCACTACATAGGTAGTTGAGTCAGTTTAGTGCTGACAGGGAAAGTGAGCAGGGAAAGGTAGTGAGCAGGAAAAACCTACTTGTGGAGTGTGCTGTTTCACCAGAATGAGAAGTGTAAGAAGGATTACACTTAGGCTATCTTGGCTGAAGTAAAACCACAGTCTCAGCTGATGGAAGCAGAGGGCTGAATTATTGTGTTGAACTAATCAAATGTTACTTTTATTTCTGTATTATTTTACTTTATTTATCAAAATAAATTGATAATGCACTTATGTGTTTCTATGCACTTTACCTTTAGTTGCTGTGTCTTTGTATCCCGTACCATCACACTGGTGTAAGAGGTGGGATATTTGACTTTCCTAGACTGCTTGGGAGACACTGTCAGGGTGTATAGTCCTGTACCCAATACATGCACCGAAGAAAAAGTGCTGACCTGGACAAAAATCCAGTTGACACAAGCTATGTTGTAGAAGTTTGGATTGAAAACCATACCCGGGTTGGACCCCAGCGCCTGGCCAAAGATGACAAGGAAGGAACAGAAGGAAGCCACAGATGAAGAACCATCAGAAGAAGAGGAGAGGAAGCAGATGGAGGAGAGTGCACCAGAAGACCCCAGTGACTTGCTGCACTGGCTTTGTTTAAAGCAGCTAGAGACAGAGCACAAGTGAACAGAGGACTGATGACAATGAGATGAGGACAGGAGAATGCAAGAGGAGGATCAGAAAAGACAGAATGAGAGGTGGTGGAATGCCTTACAGGCTATCCAGAGCTTTATCCTGGGCAACCAGATCAAAATATTTCCTGGGACATTAAATTAATGAAACTGACTGAGGCTGATGACATTGAAGCCTATCTAATGACATTCGAGCACATAGTTCAGACATGCACTTGGCCCAGAGACCAGTGGGTCATCAGACTTGTCCCTATTTGTCAGGAAGAGCCCAGCTGGTCTATAGTCATCTTAGTGTGCCTGACTCAACTATGATTAGGAGAAGGAAGAAATTTTTGCGGTACGACATCAACACCAAAATGTACAGGCAGAGGTTTCATTCCCAGAAGATGACCAGACAGAATAACCTCAGGAAACTTATGCCAGACTTCGAATTTTGTTACAAGTGGTTACAGCTAATGGTCAAAATACTCAACCAGATTTTGGAACTCGTAATAATTGAACAGTTCATTCAGATGTTGCCTTCAGATGTCCAGATTTGGGTGAAGGAGCATAAGCCGGACACAGCTGAGAAAGCAATCACTCTGGCAGAGGATTACTTGGCGGCCAGATTCTTGAAACCCCATGGATACCAAGGCTCTTCACCACAACCTATAACACCTGTAAGATCCTTTGACTTTAATTATCAGTGACAGTCACCAACTGGGGAAAACAATTGGATAAGGGATTGAAGGGGAAGGCCCTACTCAGCGGATATTATCTGTCATAGTTGTTTGGGGAAGGGTCACATGGCACATAACTGCCCAAATAGAAGGAATGATCCTGCCCACTTAGCACTGGCAAATTTGGAAGTATGTTACAACAGTTAGTATTGGGCAACATCAAATGTTGGGGTTACTAGACTCAGGCAGTAAGCAGACCCTGATGAGGGCATATGGTCTGGCCTGGTATCCATGAAAGTGTGGCTGAGTACTGCCACACTTGTCCAGAGGGTCAAATGGTGGCTAAAGGTGGAAAAAGGGATAAGGTGCCCCTACAACCAATACCAGAGGTAAGATTCTCTTTTGAAAGAGTAGATATGGATGTGACAGCCCCCTAACAAAAAGCTTGAAAGTTAACCAGTTTATCTTGGTAGTCTGTGACTGTGCCACAAGGTATCCTGAGGCAATACCACTTCAGATTGCAAAGGACCCTCAGATTGCTGAGGAATTAGCCAACATTTTTAGTCAACTGGGTATGCCTCAAGTCATTTTGACTGATGGAGGTACTAACTTTACCTCAGTGCTCCTTAAAGAGTTGTACCACCTGTTAGGAATTTCTGCTGTCCAAATCTCTCCATATCACCTCCAGGCTGATGGTCTGGTGGAGCGTTTTAACAAAACCCTTAAACATATGCTACAAAGTATGTAGGGGCAGAGGGACAGGACTGGGATAAATATCTACCCTATGTCCTGTTTGCTTATCGTGAGGTGCCCCAAGCCACCACAGGGTTGTCACCCTTTACCCTATTGTATGGGAGAAACCCCAGAGGCCCTTTGGATGTGGTCAGAGAACATTGGGAAGAAAAGAAAGGATGTAGGCCATAAGAATGTGATAGACTATATGTCCAGTTTATGAAAGAAATTGGTGAAATTTGTTACCATGGCTCATCAAAATGTGGTTCCCTGACAGGTAGAACAAAATAATTTTATGATGAAGGGTTAAAAGAGAAACATACCAACCAGGGCATAAAGTCTTGTTATTGTTACCCTCATCAGAAAACAAGCTATTGATGAAATGGCAAGGCCCTTTGCAATCAGCAAACAAGTGGTAAAGTTAATTATCAAATTGTAATGCCAGGTCAAGATCCCAAAGAAAATCTATCATGCTAATCTCTTAAAAAAATGGTTTATTAGATGGGATCCTGTACTCAGTTATTTCATTCATGCTGAACAGAATATCACATAACTAGAGGAGGCCTATGAAAGACTTGAGCAAAGCATAGAGAGTACAGGGGTACATGTCAACCCAGTGTTAGATGTTAACCAGAAGCATGAGGTAGATCAACTATTGCAGTACTACAGGGACACATTTACAGCACCAGCATCTCAGGGAGAACAAAGGAGATAGTACACACCATAACGGTAACACAAACGAAACCCATTCATCAAAAACCCTATCGGTTGCCAGAAAGGGTGAGACAGGATGTCATTGTAGAGATAAAGAAAATGGAAGACCTAGGGGTCATAATACCATCCTGTAGTGCTTGGTGCTCACCAGTGGTGATTGTGCCAAAAAAGAAAGATATCCAGCTATGTCTAGATTTTAGAAAGATCAATGCCATTTCCACATTTGACGGATACCCTATCCACACATATATGATTTGCTAGACAGAATTGGGAATGCCAGATATATTAGCATGCTTGACCTGACGAAAGATTACTGGCAAATCCCTCTAGCTTTACATGCACAGGAACTGATTGCTTTTAGCACCCCTGTAGGCCTTTACTAGTTTATGACCATGCCTTTATGGTGCCCCCGCTATCTTCCAAAGGTATATGGACCAGGTATTGCATGCCCATATCCAGTATAGTGCTACATACCTGGATGATGTTGTCATATTTAGCCCTGACTAGCACACACATCTTGTACACCTTAGTGCTGTTGTACAATCTTTTCAAGACTCTGGTCTGAATATCAACCCCACAAAGTGTGCCATTGCTAGAACAGAAAATAAGTACTTACAGTAGAATTTGCAATTGGGGAAGCTACTGTTAAACCGGAAGTAAGCAAAGTCAAGACCGTAGTTGACAGTCCCATTCCCCTGACAAAGAAACATGTATATTCCTTTTTGGGTCTGGCCAGTTACTACCGCTAATTTATACCAAACTTTGCCACTATAGTGATGCCACCGATGGACCTGACTAAAAACAAATGTCCTAACAAGGTCCAATGGTCCTAAGAATATGATGAAGCATTCCATAACATAAAAGCTATGTTATGTTCCTTCCCTATATTGCTTAGCCCAGACTTTTCTCTCCCTTTTGAAATGCACACTGATGCCTCTGATACAGGCATTGGAGCAGTCCTTTCCCAAAAGAAAAAGAGTATGGAACATCCTGTCATTTTTATTAGTCGAAAGCTACATGAAAGGGCGAGAAAGTATTTGAATGTGGAAAAAGAGTGTCTAGCACTGAAATGGACCATAGAGGCCTTGAAATATCATCTCTGGGGAATGGAATTTAAGGTACTCACTGACCACAATCCTTTGTGTTGGCTGCAGCAAATGAAAGACTAGAATGGCAGGACCATGAGATGGTACTTGGCATTGCAGCCTTACCGCTTTATGGTTGAACATAGGGCAGGATCTAAACACCAAAATGCTGATTTCCTGTCCCGCTATGGGGATCATGCTGATGTAACGTGAAAAATATGTGACTATGATGTATAATGTTATGGATTGCTGAGGAACTGTTGAAATGTTTTTGTATTTGATGTTATATGGGTATTTATAACCTATGTTAACACACCTCAGGGAATATAAGAAGGCGAAGAAGAAGAAGAAGAAGAATCAGAATTTATAAAGTGCTTTTCATACACATTATCAGCACTTTAACAACTGCCAGACTGGTAGTGAAGTGACTGAATGTGTGGTGGCAGCCATATCACACATCATCACCCACACACAGCCTGGATAATTGCATGAACCAGTTTGTGGGAAGGGGAATGTTGGCCAGGACACCAGGAATGTTCCCTGCTCTTTACGGAGAGTACCCTGGGTTATTTTACTTCCACCTGGACAATGCCAGGATGGGCAGAAGGGACCTCGGTTTAACGTCTCATCCAAAGGATGGCACACCCCAGCAGTACAGCACCCCCCAATACTGCACTCAGATGGCAGCGATTTTTAGGTGCAAGTCCATCCCGGTGTGGGACGAGAACCCATGACCTTCTGGTCTAGAGGTGGATGTGCTACCAATTGAGCCATGCTGACACCACACCACACCAATATAACTGTATTGGAGATATTGAGGTATCTGGATGTTGATACTGTTTAGAAAATTTGTAGTGGGTCCCTGAGGCGGAGTTTCTGAGAGTCGGTGGGTGAAGCTCCAACCTCCTAGGCTTCATGAGGGTGTCTGACAACAATAATACTGTTGCCTCTTGTGGGGAAGTGTGTAACAGGAAGCTCCTGTTATTTACCTTGTAAATCAAAAACAATGAGCCAGTCCCCCCACACACACACACTCTTTTCTGTCTTCTTGTTTTCTTTCTTTTCTTGTTTTTCATGTCAGGTGGCCAACCTGACATTCTCATGGTTTTCTTCACCTGTTTTCTTATAAACTCTCCCTGCTTGCACATTAGGTGCTGGAAGCACTTCTCCTTGCTCTCCGAATTGGAGATCATTTTAACACATGTCGCACTGTTTGTAAAACTCGAGTGGGAGCAAATAGGAATAAGTGCATATCACTCTTTAGGTTTAAAACCACTGGTGCCCCTGATTACTAAATGGTCCTGCCGCTGAGCACGATCAAGCACCAGACACACGGCTCTTATTTCCAGAAGGCAGTTCTGGTGTCTGGGAATGCTCCCGGCCACAATATGTGACCCAGGACCATGTGTTAAAGTGGAGCAGGATGCTCCAGTTACAATTGCTGCACCAAACGGCTGAAGATAAGCTTCTTGTTCAGAAGACAAAGAACCTCTGTGAGCAAGCACTGAGGCAATGGTTATCCCAAAGGGCACTTGGCAGGGAAGCCACGTTTCAAAGAAATACAAAATCACACATGCCCCCACAATGCAAAGCATCATGGGCTGCATATGTAGATCACCACAGAATATTATGCTGGTTCAACTTTTGGCAAAATGCATGGTTCCCAAAGTGTTCTCACATTAAGTTTGTTAACAGAAAATATAAGCCGTTGTCATTAGGACTATCAGTATAAATTATCTATGATTACCTCCCAGTGAACTAGCTACTCCTAAGATGGTCTATCTGGGTTATGGCTCAACATAACCCAGATAGACCAGCTTAGGGTAGCTGGTTCATTCCACTGGGGTGTCAAACAAATGAGGCATACTGATGAGTCCTGGTAGGATGAAACACATGCCTATGTTTTCTGTTGGCACCGGTTGCAAACTGTGTAAAAGGCCTTTTGGCACCATGCATTTTTGCTTAAAGTTGAACCAGCATAATATTCTGTGGTGATTTACATATGCAGCCCATGATGGTTTTCATTGTGGGGGCATGTGTGATTTTGTATTTCTTGAAACTTGGCTTCCTGCCAAATGCCCTTTTGGGTAATTCATTGCCTCAGTGCTTGCACACAGAGGTTCTTTGTCTTTAAATAGTTTTATGTTTTAATTGGGTTCACACAACATACTCAGATAGAGAGACTTAGGGTAGCTGGTTCATTCTACTGGGGTGCCAAACAGATGAGGCATACTGATGAGTCCTGGTAGGATGAAACACATGGCTATGTTTTCTGTTGGCACCCTTTGCAAACTGTGTGAGAGGCCTTTTGGCACCATGCATTTTTGCTTAAAGTTGAACCAGCATAATATTCTGTGGTGATTTACATATGCAGCCCATGATGCTTTGCATTGTTGGGGCTTGTATGATTTTGTATTTCCTTGTTCAGCACTGGAAATAGGAGAATTGCTTTGGAACAAAAGCATTCTCTGAAGATCAGGAGAAACCGTAAGGTTAAAGAAATACCACTTACTGTTTAACGGATGTATAAAAGCCCCATAGTGTCCCATAATTAAATGAAATATGAAAATGAGATTCTGCAGCTCCAGAGATGTTGTAATTGGGCTGCCTGTAGAAATAAAGCATATTTGGGCACAAAGGTCCAAATAAAAATCTCCTGCATGTTAAAGCATGGAATAATATGGAAACTCCCCAATTATGTATTATCATAGATAAGGGGAACTCCCCCACAAAGTGTGATGTAATCTCTAGGGTATAAATAGGGCTCACCACTAGGGGACCATAGCTAGTCTAGTGCTGACAGTGAGCAGAGAAAGACCTACTTGTGGAGTGTGCTGTTTTCACACTAGAACTGTGAAGCATAAGAAGGGATTACACTTAGGCTATCTTGGCTGAAGCAAAGCCGCAGCCTCTGTTGATGGAAGCAGAGGGCTGAATTATTGTGTTGAACTAATCAACTGTTATTTTTATTTCTGTATTATTTTGTTATTATTATTTATTGCAAATAAATTGATAAATGCACTTGTGCATTTTTATGCACTTTAGCTTTGGTTGCTGTGTCTTTTATTTCACACCATCACAAAGCCCCACTGTTGTCATTGGTGACAGTACTAAAGACATCGCCGCATATGTAGGTTACCATCTGTGAATGGAAGGTGGTGAGTGGAAACAACCTTTTTCTCCACTGTATACTGGTTCACCACAGAAAGAAATACTTTGCTGGCTGTGGTAAAATGAGCATTAGCAATTTATTTCAACACAGCATCTGATGTCTGGGCTTTTGAGAAGCTGACTCAGTCTAGTCTGTAGCCTGAGTTACCTGGAAATGGAATATCCCTCTCAACCACCGCACTGCACTTCAGCATAAAGTTGACAAAGTATTGTGTTTAACTGTTCAGTGGGTATGGTTTTTAAGTCTACTTCAAGCTCACTTTTAGATAGGTGGTCAGTAAAGATCTAGTAAGCCCAGCCACTATTTTTTATGTTGTTATGCCCCTCTTTTAATTTCTGTATTGCTGTCAGTACAGTATCTCTTAAATTCAGGTGTTTGCTTACAGTAGATGTGTTTTTTTCATCTGTTAAGATAAATTCTTTGTAGTGCTGCATGTCTCCACTGCTTCATTGAGCATCTCTTAAAGATAAGGATAATTGAAAATGAAAAAAATAACTACTTCTGGCATAGGAGACATTTTGTGGGGTTTTCCAGTACATTCATTTAATGTTAATCTTGTGTAGCCATTTATTTAAGCTTTTGCAGGGACACTGGTTTTCATTTTTTACTGTATTTACTCCCCACATATGGCAAGGAACTGAGTGCTGTTTGATTCCTGTAAACAACATTTACTATTAATGAATAGCAGCATGCGACCGTAATGATTAGGAAAAAGGTTTCATTTTTAAAAATGATGACTGAATCCTTTAGGTTTTACGACTGTGGGCGGAGCTTACAGGAGTATTGCATGTACAAAAGGAGTGATGTCTTGTTTTCTGTCCATGGAATTGACTGAAGGTGTAAATAGTCTTCTCCACCTTACCCTCCTCCAAGCAATGTTTTCCGCCCTCAAATAAATACGATTTCATGTTAGTCAATGGTTGCAGGGTACTATTTTCTTTCTCAAATGGGTGGTACAAGAACTGGAATCTGAGTAGTGGGAGGCAGCATTAGTTTTTTTTTGTTGAGTAAGATCCACCTCCACTCCAGACTTTTTTCTGATTCATGTGGGAGGGGCATGAGATAGCTCTAGCATGCTGTAACCAGATACACTAGTTTGGGACCTTATCAACTAACAGATATGCTTGTGCAGTGCAGAACAGAACAGAAGATGTTTAGTGCCTTCAAACTGACTTAAAAATCATTTGGAACAAATGATTATCAGAGCCACCTAGGGCCTCAGAAGGAGACCTAGACACACATCTAGCTCTGTAAGAAAATTTTCATTTTTTTTTTGTGGGGGCTGTGGGATTCAAACCCAGATCTAACTGCCCAGATCATCAATGCTATAAAATGCTATAATTAACAGACTCTAGCTGTTTTCTTACAGGAAACCCCACTCAGTTAGATTTCAAATATTAGCTAAATTGTAAATGTAGGTATCAGCATTCTGTTAGTAGTTAGTGCTGATTGTGGTCTGTGACAAGATCATTTTTTTTTTACAAATGAAGTGTATGGTAGGAAGCTGAGCACAGGCTTTGATGATAAAGTATGTTTTTTTCTTTTAAGTTTGAGATGTATTAGAAAACATTGAACAAGAAAACAATTGGTGATTATAAAAGCTATTCTGATCAGAGCTGACATAAAAAATCTTAAGTATTTTTATTTTATCATGGACACTAGAAATGGGATGTCAGCATTCACTCCATTAAACCTGTTTCTCAGGATTTTTATAGCATATTGCCAAGGTAGTCTTCCCAGAATGTAATCTGTCACAGGGAGGGTTGAAATTGTTTTAAAGGAGTAGTCCACCCAGAATGTGCAAAACATATGTTATGTAGAGTGTTTTGATATGTATGTTAAGTCCTAGTGTGTCCTTCCCTCTGTATGCTATTTGAAGTTTTCCTAAATTGCCTGCTAGTTGTAAGGTAGTTTTATGATCCATGGAGTTCTCCACAGAGAATAGTTTTATTGGCTTTCTTTCTTCACGATGCCCCTTCTTCATGTGACATGACGTAGCCATGTCCTGAGATTTACATGTGTATTGCTTTAAAATGTGTTTAACAACAGCAGAGCCTTGTAACTGATCTTATCCAGGGAGCACAAGTGTCAACAATTAGTTTAGCAGATACCTGAAAGCTGTCTAACTGGGGTTCCTGTAAGAAAAAAAGCTGCTAAATAGCTGTAATTCATTATTTGTGTTTTTTATGTTAAAACACTCCTGCTAACTAGATCTGATGCACAGAGAAAACAAAAATTGTTTTTGGACTTGTTAACTGTGCTGTCTTTTTATTATTTTCGATGAGGTGCCTTTGTAAATGAGTCTTTGACTCAAAAGGTTTGTATATCTGATATTTTTTTAAATAAATACATGTTTATGTTTAAGCCCATGAAACACCCTTATCTAGTTAATGCATTCACAATCGTAGTGGCTCTGCCAGATCTTGTTATGGTTGCAAAGCAAACATATTGTGGGAGTGGTGACCCTCAGATCCATGTTCCTATCTTATCCAATGCAGCTCAGGCTGCAGTAGGCTTGACAGTGACAGGCAAATGATTAACAAGGCTGATCATGATGCTGTTCTGCTGGCTGATGGGCAGAAACTTCATGTAGCTAAAAGGAGTCAGCCATGCATATCAGAGAGGGACTGCATCCTTTCATTTATATTACATGACACTGGCCAGCAACAGCTGAGTGGCATCATTATCAGCTAAACTCTTCATATTTGCACAGTCCATATTTTTTCATAATTTCAACTGACTTTCTTTGCCTACCATATGATTCTACACACATTCAAAATTTCATTTCTCTGCAGAAGAAGCGTATCCACTATTGTAAGGGCACGTGTGTTCCGTGTTTAAAGTCACTAGAAGGTAACTTCTCTTTTGAAATTCCACCATCTGATCACATTTACAGATTCAGGCTTTCCTCTTTTTTTGGTGCCTTCTCTTTAAAATGTGGACTGGACCATTTATGGCAAAGGTTAAATCCTCAAGCAGCAACAATTTCTTATATAAAAAATTCCAAGCAATCACAGTAGTCCTGGAATATGCACAGTAAGTGCCTGTTCTATGTTATTTAATTGTGGGTCATGAAGTTTGTGGAGCTAATGCCAGGAACAGTAAATGCATGAAGTGACATTATAGAGTGTCACACACCCACACAGACATCTTAGTAAGAAAGACCTATCGGGGAGATGACTGTCCATTTAATGAGTGATTCATGTGTGTGGCTACAGGGAAGCTGGAGGAGTTTGCCAGGTTCCTCATGGTGGTTGTTCAGTGTTGCCTCCCTTGGCCTGGGCAAGGCTAGAGTTTGGTGCTGCTGCTGATACTGCAGAGGCAGTATGACTGATTCTTATTGACCACTGGTGAGTTGTGCTGTGCAGTATACTCACAAAGCAGCACAAATCTTTACTTTGCCATCAGAGAGAGATGCATCCTGTAATGGGAAAGAAGGTAAGAAGTGCACATAGCTGTCTTCCTCTTACATACATATTATAAAAGAACAAATGATGGATCTAAAGGTCCAATGTTTCTGCCCTGGCTGCTAGCACACATACCTCTCAACCTAGTGTCACACATAAATTAAAGACACTGACAGGGAAAATGTGGGAAAATGAGGGTCGCTTACTATCAAAATGTAGGATACATCACAAACATGGAAATACAAGCCCTGGACATTGTGGAAACTAGAGCGTTTAATTTTGCTTTAGTATCACAGAGTGTTATGCATTTCTTCTTTAAAGTCACAGTTTACACTCAGCACCTTCTCTGTGTGTGCAGCACCTTTCCCAGTGGGGCTGGATCAGGGACATAGCAATGCTGAGGGGAAGAAAGGGGGGCAAGGGACATCCCTGATAATGTAGGACAGTTGAGAGATATGCTGGCACAGCTTTTGTTTCTAAATGTTGATGGAGAAACCAAACATTGCAGGGGCTGGTTTATTATTGTGCCCATGGAAGCAAGGGGTATATTAGGAAGGATGTGCTGCATGCACGCATGACGGAGAGACTTACTTTGCGTAGTTTGGGGTTGGCACTGCATTTTCCAGACAAACTGATAGCCAGTCAGACTAAAGAAGTTAGGATAGTTTCGGACTACAAAATCAGTCATTGTTTTTGGTGGGTGGGATGTTTTCCCCCTTTAATTATGGTACCCACTTAATAAACTGAGGTGCTGTGTTTGTGGAACACACTAACAGGGTTTGCTTCATATCTCACAACTGTCCCACATTTCAAAACAGGTGCTCATTTTACCACACAAAAACCCTCTGCCCCAATCAAGAGGGTGCTACTTTATGTTTGTAGGAATGAAAGGTGTCAAAGGGCTACGTGTCTTTGATTTTATAGGAGGTGCAACTTGCTGCTGGGATGCTATCATGAGCAATGAGACATACCTGGAGTTATTGGCTGGCAGTGCAAGGGGAAGGGAATGGTTTTCATTGCACTGCTACATGTCTAGACCTGCAGTGTCTCTCCTGCCTGCCATTAGCCTAAAGCTTATCAAAGTCTGGGTCAGCACTCATCATGACTCATGGCAAGCCCTTTGCCCTGGGGTTTGTACAGTAATAGTTGTATTTAACCCCTGGCTTGTGATATTACCAAAAATGTTGGATAGAATTACTGCAGACTTGCCTGACCTGTTTAATTTTGGTATTATTGGGTGGGCTGATGCTATTAAAAGAGATTTCCAGCTCACCTTGAGGGCAGCATTTGTCATACTGATCCTTTAATGGTGGTGGTGTTGGTTGTGATACTGGTGAAGACTCATCACTTTTCAGAAACCAATCAATCAGTGGATCTCGAATTATAGAAGAGCTTTAACTTCACATTGTTGGTTTATAAGAATGTGTTTGTCTGTTGCTATTTTTTATGTTTGCTTGTGTGTGTGCATGTGTAAAGCAAATATATTATAAGACTAGAGTAATGGGCTTGAGAGTGGTGTTGTTGTCATATCCAGTGCAGCTCAGGCTGCAGGAGGCTTGACAGTGACAGGCCAATGATCAACAAGGCTGATCATGATGCTGTTCTGCTGGGTGATGGACAGAAACTTTGTGTAATTGAAAGGAGGCAACAGCACCTATCAGGCAGTAGCTGTATCCTTTCATCTACATGACACCACACAGCAACCAGCTGAGAAGTGTCATTATAAGCTTGCTTTGTTTCATACTCCTTTGAGTTCCCCTCTGGTTAGGGCAGTGCTTTCTGTTCCCTCCCTCCACAAACCAGTCACTGACCATCATTCTTTTCTGTCCCTCCTACCCCTACAAATGAGAGTCAGTAGCTGTTTTCCCACCCCCAGCACCCACAAAAAGGCTGTCAGTGGCAGTTGTTTTCATTCCTCCTCCTGCCCACCCAGCATGTAATGATAAACATTACTGCACTTTAACTGAGAACATGGAAAATAAAGAGATTCAGAGTCTCACGAGCTGTTTTTTTCCAACCCCTGGGCCAGATAGGAGGCAGTGGGTTGCAACTGTTTTGTTGCTCCCTCCACTCCCCAAATGTAACAGTAAATGTTACACAAAAAGGAACTTTTTGTTGGCTTCATGTTGCAGAGTAATGAGGAAACACTCTGGCGTGCTGGTAACTTGGGTTCATGCACTGCATCTGGGACATTAGGAGGGGATGCTGACAGAGAAGATGAAAGAGCGTCCATTGGACACTCTCCTCCTGGGAGGAAAGGAGATCAAGTATTGCTCTGTAGTGGCTCCTGGTGGTATCTGGTGGAGGTGCCGATAATGTCGTGGGTAACCACGCGTCATCAGGCAGTCCTCCAGGCCAGCTATGCATGAATGAGAGTGGAGTGATTAGGGTGAAGGGTGGGTGGGACACAGAAAAGGCAAAATGCCATGCTGGCACACTGGATGATGGCTTCTCTGTCCATCTCCACATCTGGACATTCCTTGGTGACTCACCAGATAGTCATGGCCCCTCTAGATGCTGCTCATATACTCTTCCACTGGGCTATGGTGTGCCCCTGGCAGGGATAAGCTGGACAATGGAAAGGGAAGTCAGGAACTCCTAGGCACATTCCCCATGATGATGGCCTGTGGAAAGCCCCAGCAGGGACAGGAGAGCCCTAGAAGGCAGGTCTGGAATAGAAGTATGACCCAGCATGGTTTATGACAACGGTAAGTCTGGTGGAAGAAAGAGGTGGTAATGGTGGCCCAAAGGAGAGGGGTGCTTGGAGGCACAGTGCAAGAAAAAAAGGTATTCAGTGGCAGTTATTTCAGTGAGTCCCAAATGCAGCATGCTTAAATTAGCACTCCCCAAGCACATTTCAGTTGAACACAGAGTTTTTGTACCTGACATGCAAAGGTCTCTGTTAAAGAGCGAGGAAAGGATTTTGTGTAGTTCTTTTCTGTTAAATAAAGCATACAGAATAAACTATGGCCTCATTGTATCTTTTTTACTATTACTGTTTCAAACTCACATTTCTACACTCCAATTGCTTAGCGTGAAGATCAGAGTGACACGAAGGCTTGATTTTTTCTATTGGGAGCCAGCTTGTGTCAAGCTTTGAAAAGCTCACATCACTGACTCCCATCTCAGTGTGTAGTTCTATGTAGTGTGCACACTGCATGGAGTTGAAGAACCAGGGAAGAAAAAGAATGGGATCTGAGGGGAACTGATATGGCTGGCAATGTTAACCTCTGATGCCCAGTTGGAAAATCACCTCCCATAAATTCATTCATTTAAAACAGAGAATGAGTAAAATTCTTCTCAGTCTTCAGCAAGCGTTACAGCCCTCCCCTCTCCTCCTTGTGAGCCACTTTATAGAACATATAAACATCATGTACTTCAAACTACAGTAATGTTTTTTTTTAAGAAAATGTTACTTAGTTTACTTTCTTCCCTGATGTCTAGTCACACCACCCCTGTACAGTCCAGTTCAAGATTCCCCTAAAACAGTAATATATCTCCATTACTATTTGACAAGTGGCACAGTCTTCCTCTCTTCTCCTTTGCCACCTGTCACATGACAAATGCACTCCACGGACATCAGACACGACAATATCTACTTACTGACATCTGAGAGGGCGAACCAATCAAGTGGTGATGTAAAAGAGGTACTAGATTTGAAATTCAGTAAAAGAGCTTAAAAGGGAAGGTTACAAACCAGTTGGAAGCAGATGCCATCATGTAGGAGCAGGTCGGAGAGCTGATGGTGATTCTATAACACTAACTTTTTTTTCAGGTAGCGTCTACAGTGGTGGAGAGGTCAATTGATTAGGGACTGATTATTTTTTGCCAGGGCTGCACAGCAGGATAAACACACCCTCCCTTCCCATCCCACCCACACAGGGTTCATCTAACTTAATAGGGAAACATTTGGATAGTATAAAGTAACTTCTTGTCCAGAACCAGGAAAGAGCAGGACCACTCACACAACAGAACATAGACAGCCTGTGATTGATACCTTTGAATTGAGTGATACCAACATCAAGAGGGGGAAGCAAAGTAAAGGTGGAGAAAACAAAAAGAGTACACAGGAAACTAAAAAAACACCAATTCAGGGTCTAGAATAAGAACTAGGTGATGACTACTACATCAAGTGATACTGAGAATAGAGGTCACTGTAGCTTACATAAAGAGGGTATTCTTAGAGCAGACAGCATAGCAACAAACTGCTAGAAGGAGAACATGCAGGGAGTGGTGCAGTGCTGTGGGTGTGTGGCAGCAGTCATCAGTGTGACGTTCTGGGTACTGCGGTGCTACCCCGCAGGCAGGCACCTCTCCTGAGCTAGGCGGAGGTAGCCAGTCTTTCAGCAGAGCTGGCTGGATTGCTGGGACCTTGTCCCCATCCAGAGACCACCTTGTCCCCAACCACTACCACAACAGCTCTCTGGGCAGGGGCTGGTGGACTACAGTGGGCTCAGGCAGGGTGAGGGGGGGTAGGATGGAGGCACATCTCCCAACTGGTCCAAATTAGAAACTTCTGTGCTGCCCTGGAGGAGCAGGAGAGTCTCACAAGGGAGTCCAAGGTTGAGACCAGGGAGGATGAGCAGGTCCTCCAGGAAGAAGGCCCAGGGGTGGGAGGTAGTAGACCCGAGAGAAAGAGAAAACTACTCTTGGTGGGGGACTCAACTGTCCGGGAAGTGGATGTTGGCACAGGTAGAGGGGTGGAGAGGGAGGTAAAGTGTCTTCCCAGGAGGCACAGCTTGGAGGGAGGGGGAGCAAACCCAAAGGATCGCTAAGGCGGTAGAAGGGGGGGGGGCTGGAGGTCATTGTCCACCAGAGGGAAAATGACTTGGCCAGGGATGATGCAGGCAAGCAGCAGGTGCAGGAGAACTTCAGGGAGTTAGGAAGGTGCCTTGGGGAGGTAGCAAACTCTGTGACATTTTTGGAGGTGCTACTGATCCACAGCGGGGGGGGGGCTAGGAATCTCTGCATCAGATGCTTCAACACTTGGTTGGAAAGCTGGTGCAGGGAAAAGGGTTTTGGCTTCACTGGGGACCCACCTAGAAAGATGCAAGCCTGTACAAAGGCGCTGGCCTTCATCTGTCCAGGAAGGGGACGGCAGTCCTCAATGAACAGTTAAAATGCTTCTGTGGCAAGCATTTAAACTAGCCAAAAGGGGGCAGATGGGAGCAGGGAGACTCAAGCAGCCCAACCCCACAGGTTAGAGCAGCCAGGAAGAAAGATCAGGAAGTCAAGTTGTTGACAGGTACACCTGAACCCATTAAAAAAGGGATAACAGAGGACAGTAGGCAATGAAGGAAAGAAACCAGGGTTGAGAGGAGAATAAAAGAAGGCACAACTAGGAATAAAAAGGTGGACAGGTGGTGATACATGGAAGACCATGTATACTGCATAAATGTCAGCAGCCTGGGAAATAATATCTCGGACCTGGTGGCCCTGATGGCAGGGGCTGACCTGGACACAGTGGCACAACCGAGATGTGGTACATGGTAAATCACGATTGGGAGGTAAGTGTACCAGGTTGTGCCTCATTCAGTAGGGATAGGGAGGGAAAAAAGGAGGAGGAGGCCCTGTACGTCAGGGAAGGAATAAAAGCTACTACAGTATAGAGTAGACATGGGAGGCCAAGGCACTGTAGGTCACTCTTGAGCCAGGCAATGGCACAGCACCACACGGGTGATCTGCAGGCCTACAGCTCAAGGGGAAGAAGTGCATAGGGAATTGGAGAAGAAATACCTGAGATGGCAACAAAAGGGAGTTACTGCTGAGTGACTTTAATGTGCCAGATGTGGATTGGATCTTCCCAGCGGCTGCCTCAGTCAGGGCCGAAGCATCATGGATTCCTGCAGGGCCAGGCCTCAGGCAGTTGGTACCTGAACCCCTCAAGGACAGGGTGAATCTGGACCTAGTACTGACCAGTGGTGACAGAATCACAGAAGTCCAGGTGGAAGGTTACCTGGGTCCAGTGACCACCACACAGTGTGGTTTAACATGGGTACAGGGTCACAATCGAGCCACACAAAGGTGAGGGTACTGGATTTTAGGGAGGTGGACTTTGCTGGGATGGGGATATATATATATATCTCAAAGAAGCTCTGGCAAGGAAGGCAGGATGCAAGAGGGATTAGAGAAGCAGTGGGCACACCTAAAATGAGCCATAGTGGAAGTAACAAACTAGTGCATTAGGCTGAGAAGCAGAGGCAAGAGAAAGAAGAAACCACTATGGTTCTCAATAGATGCAGCAAAGAAAGTAAGGGCCTTCAGAAAATATAAGAGGACACAGAAAGAGGAGGATAAGGTGGTGTACCTAAATAGCCTGAGGAAAGTGGGGAAAGCAGTTAGGAGCACAAAGGTACAAACAGAGGTAAGACTAGCACAGATGGTGAAGAAACGGGATAAGACTTTCTATAGGTACATCAGTGAAAGAAGGAAGTCCAGGGGTGGGATTGTAAGGGTCAGAGGGGATAAACGGCAGTGTGTGTGTGTGTGTGTGTGTGTGTATGCGTGGAGAGAGACTTAGAAAAGGTGTCGATACTGAATAAATACTTCTGTCAGTTTGCATGGAAGAAGGTGAGGAACAGGGACCACAGTTAGCATCAAGTACAAAGCGGGATGGAGGGAGGGAGATAAACACCAGTCCACTAACAAAACTGAGGGTGGACAAGACAATGGGCCCAGATTGCATACTGATAGAAACATTGGAACATAGGTCCGGATTTTCCAAAGGAGACGCATGGCTTGTGTTCAGCCCTGCGCCACGGGATTTTAAATATTGCTGTGCACTATCACTTTTGCCACAGCTGCACCCAAATTTCCACGCCAGGTGCAGTTGCGACAGTTTCTGTGATTTCACGGCTGCTTGCTCCAATGCCTAACACAAGCACCATAACTTTGTCCTGAGGGATTTTGCTAGCAAGACCACAATATTCTAAGGGATGGAAATTCCTGATTGTCACCTAGCGAATGCCACATGCCCCTTGCACTGTATGTTTGGTGCACTGAGGGCTTGTGGTATTTATTCATGTTGGAAAATGCAGCCCTAGACTTTGACAGCAGATAAGGACCACTTGGCCCACCTAGTCTGCCCATTTCCTACCTATTGGATAAGCTGCAGATCCTAGTTAACCAACAGCCTATTTCTTCCTAACCCCACCAGAATTGCTTTATGTCTGTCCCAAGCATTCTTGAATTCCCCACTGTTTTTGACTCCATGATCTCCTCAGGAAGGTCATGCCATGCATCCACCACCCTCTCCATGAAAAATACTTCCTGGAATTGCCCTGAGCATTCCCTCTCTATCTTCAAATTGTGTCCCTTGTTCTTGTACATCTCTTTTCTGAAAGATGCTACCTTCTTAGACTTCGTTGATTCCCTTGAGGTACTTAAAAGTTTCTATCATGTCCCCCTTTCCTCCTTTCCTTGAGGATATATATATAGCTGCTTTAGTATGTCTTTGTATGGCTTCTGGTACAGACCCTGCACCATTTTAGTTGCCCTTTCTGGACTGCCTCCATACTGTCTATCTACTTGTAGAGATGGGGTCTCCAGAACTGCCCACAGTACTCCAGATGGGGTGTCACCAACTGTCTGTACAGAAGGATAGCAATTTCCTGTTTTTCACTGGCATGCCTCTCCTATGCATCGCAGTATCCCCCAGCCCTCCTTACTGCCTTCTCATAATGCTTGCTTACCTTTTAGGTCATCTGATATGACTATTCCCAGGTCCCTTCCCATTTTGTTGTTGTTAGTACCTCCCCCATAGTGTGCTCTTCCTCTGGGTTTTGTTTCCCAGGTGCATTACTTTGCTTCTTTGCATTGAATCTAAGCTGCCATACTTTTGACCATTCCTCCAACCTTGCCAAGTGCCTTCTCATCCTTTCCACCACCCCACTGTGTATCAACCCTGTTGCAGATCTTTGTGTCATCTGCAAAGAGGCATATTTTTCCTTCCAGTCCTTCTGCAATGTTACTTATAAAGACATAAAAAAGAATCGGTATTAAAGGAGCTAAGGATGGAGCTAGCAGCTCTACTAGCAGCCCTGTTCAGTGAGTCACTCAGTACAGGAGTCATTCCAGAGGACCAGAGGAGGGCACATGCAGTCCCTCTTCACAAGAGTGGATGCAGGGAGAGGGCAGAAAACTATAGGCCGGTCAACCTCACATAAGTAATGGGTAAGATTATGGAGGCACTGCTTAAGGAAAGGATTGTGGAACACTTGGAATCCAACAGAGCATGGGATCCGAGGCAGCATAGATTCACAGCAGGAAGATCATGTCATACAAACCTGATAGATTTTTTTTGACTGGGTGATGAATGAGGTGGATCGGGGGGAGCAGTAGATGTCACCTACCTCAATTTTAGCAAGGCCTTCAACACTGTTCTGCATAGGAAACTGGTTAATATGTAGGGCAGTTTGAGTATGTGTCACAAGGTGGTGAACTGGGGGAGAAACTGGCTGAGGGACAGGAAGCAGAGAGTGGTGGTAAGTGGGATCTGGTTCCACCATGTCAGTTTGACAACAATATTGTCGACCAACATTACATTGGCCACAAACTGCCGGCAGCGACCGTGTCACCTGGTAATCATGCCGCTTGACCGCAATCACGGCAGAGCAGTGGTGCACATCTGGGCTGTTTGAGGGGAACTTTGCCCCTCCCCGAAAAATCATATAATAACCAGTCCAGATCAGAGGTGTAGGGGAGCACCAGCAAGATACCCCTAAGGTGGCAAGATGGTGAGGGCTGCAAAATCCTGATAGACAGAATGACTGTCAATCGGGTTGTGGCACCCACTTTGCTGTCACTGTTGGGATGTCACTGCACTTATGGCATACCACAGAATCCAATCCATGGAAAGGGGGGTGACCAGTGGGGTCGGTCCTGGGGCCAGTCCTTTTTAATGTCTTAATTAGTGACATCATGGAAGGGTTGGAAGGGAAGGTTTGCCTATTTGCAGATGACATCAAGATCTACAACAGGGTGGACACTCCTGATGGGGTGAAGATGATCAGGAGGGACCAAGGAAGGTTGGAAAAATGTTCAGAAGTGTGGCAATTGAGGTTCAATGCACAGAAGTGCAAAATCATGCTCCTAGGGTGCAGAAACGGCAGAGCTATAGGATGGGAAAGGAATGCTACAGCCACCAGAAAAGAAAGGGATTTGGGGGTGATTATCAATGAGATGATGTAAAGGTAACTAAACAGTGTATGAAGGCTGTAGGGAGGGCCAATGGAATGTAGGGGTGCCTAGGTATGGGTATCGCTAGCAGAAGAAGGAAAGTGGTGATACCACTATACAAAATGCTGGTAAAGCCACACCTGGAATACTATGTACAGTTCTGAAGGCTACATCTTACGCAAAGATGTGGACAGGGTTGAGGCGTGTTCAGAGAAGGGCAACTAAGATGGTGTAGGGCTTGCAACAGATGACATATGAGGAGAGACTGAAATACCTTAATATGAATACACTGGAAGAGGGGAGGGAACGTGGTGATATGATAGAAACTTTCAAGTTTCTTAAGGGCATAAGCAATGTGCAGGTGTGTGACATCTTTCACTATTAGAGGGGTCGAAAAACAAGGGGGTACAGTATGAGATTGGAAGGGGGCAGGTTAAGGGGCAATGTGAGGAAATTATTTTTCATGGGAAGAGTGGTGGATGCATGGAACAGCCTAACCCAGGAGGTGGTGGAAGTGAGCACAGTTGGGGGATTCAAGCATGCATGGGTTAGACATAAGGGGAACTCTGGAGGTGGGTGGGAGAGGCTAAAGCCAATAACCGAGTAGGAACATTGGGCGCTGACATAGGTAGGGTATACAAGCAGACAGGATGGGCATAGTAGTTCTTATCTGCCATCAATTTTCTGTGTTTCTGTGCTTTATTGATACCTAAGTAAACTTTACAAATGAACATGCACGTGTCTCACCTGCTTTCCAAACATCAAAATTACAAGTGGAAATTGGGATGCTTTGATTTTTCTCTTGAACCATTTTTAAGTTTGCGCATGCGCATTGAACTTCTTGCAATGAGTGACTTTTGAGGGGTGTGACACTGCCTGTCCAATTCAGAGTGTTCTACAAGGGGCTCTACAGTATTACACCAACCTTCAGCCAGGCTGATTGTGACGCTGTTTTAGCCTGGAAGTGACTCAGACTTGAAAAGAAAAAGCTGCACCAATCATGTGGTGGCTTTTTCCTTTCATCTGCAGGTCACTGCCCAGCAAACAGCTATTTGTGTCCCGATCAGCCTGGCTGAGGTCTCCGCCCCCTCCCTTGCCACAACACCAGTCCCAGCCTCTTGCACCCCTGGCTGACACCTTAAGCCCTGTAGGGCATAAATAAATTTACAATAGTGCTGCCAGAGTGGCGATTCTGGAAGGTGGGAGGAAGCGCTTTCATCTCCTCCCTCCTCCACTTCTTGCTGACTTCTTTTGCTCCTCTTCTCCCACTCGTGCAGAGTAGGCCACAGCCTAAGCTCCATATGGGCTGGGAGTTTACAATGCCTGAAGGCACGTTCACTTAAGCATGACTGCACTAGCAGGTCTGTCTGCAACTGCAGCCCACCATGAGAAACATAGGAGATTGAACAACAGGCTTAAAGAGGTAGTGGACATTGGGATGCTCAATCCCCACATCAGCATATATCCCCTCTCAGTCGACTTTGGGGTGTCCAATCCCCGGGTCGGCATTGATTCCCCCATTGACATTGGGGTGCTCAATCCCCTTGTCAGCATGTATCCCCCCTTCCCCCATTAATGTTGCACGCTGGGAGCCCACCCCAGTGTAACATAGAAGCATAGAATTTGATGGTCCACCTAGTCAGCCCATTTCCCTACCTAATGGATAAGCTGCAGATCCTAGTTAACCAACAGCCTACTTCCTCCTACCCTCCCATTAGAATTGCTTTATGTCTATCATATGCATTCTTCAATTTCCCCACTGTTTTTGACCTCATAACCTCCTCAGGAAGGCTGTTCCATGCATCCACAACCCTCACCATGAAAAAATACTTCCCCACATTACCTCTGAGCAGTCCCCCCTCTATCTTTTTTTTAAACCTGAAGAAAAAAAGAAAATGGTCCCTCGTCATTCCCACTGGCTCCCCTCCCCCAGCCCGCACTCCCTCAGCATTCCCCACCTCCCTGCACCCCCCCCCACTTATACTTACCTCCAGAGGTCAGGAACAGAGATCTTCCATGGACCAGGATCATGTCTCCACTCTTCAAAGACCAACCGGAAACTGAAGACATGACAGTAAGCCCTATAATGGCAGTCAAAGGGGGGGGGGGTTCAACTTAGGTTGATATCTCAGCCAATTTTTGGTGTTTTGGTCCCAAATGTTCAACATGGGATTCTTGGGACCCCACCTCTTGAACACTGTCACTGTCATTTCGTTTCTCAGTCCTGAAAGGTGATTTTGCGGTCACTGCTCGGAATCACCTTTTGGGACCAATTAATGAAACGACAGTGCTACTGTACATGAGGTGGGGTCCCAAAATGCCCTTGTTGCAAATTTGGTCAAAAAATTAAAAAAATTACTGCGGTATGAACATCCATTGCGCAGTTTCTATGCACGCTCATAACTTCATAAAGTTTTTATATTTTCATTACAAATTTCCAACATTGTCATTTTTTCACATCCCTTCATGAAGGGTATAGCTGTCATTTTTTCATCTTTCCCAAAATGTGTTTTTGCACCTGTGGCACAGAATGGCGCAGTCACTGTGTGAAATCAACTTTTGGGACAGATTAACGAAATCCCAGTGTCACTGTTCATGAGGGGAGGTCCCTAAAAGGCCATGTTGAAAATTTGGTGAAAACATTCCAAGAAATAACTATGTTATGAGCATGCATTGCACAGTTTCTATGCACATTTGTAACTTCGCCACTTTTTCAGATTTTCACTTCAGATTTTCAACATTGCCATTTCTTCGCACCTCCTCGTAAACAGTACTGCTATCATTTTTCACATCCTGCCTGAAATGTGTATTTGCACCTGTGGCACCAAATGGCACACTCATGTGAAATCACCTTTTGGGATTGAGTAACAAAAATATACTGCCACTGTTCATGATTTGGGGTCCCAGATAGCCCATGTTGAAAATTTGGAGCAAAAATACCAACAAATGCCTGGGGCGTTAGGGTTTCCAACTGTGATGCCCACTCTGCACAGACTGACAGGCACTGGGGATGTGACTTGGGGTCTTTGGTTGTAATGCTCACTCCTTTCCACTCCCACCCCCATCCTGCAACCACTGACAGGCATTGAGGTGTGCCTTGGGGTCTTTGGCCCTAATGTTCACCACATTCTCCTATACTAGACCCATTTCAGCTAATTTCCTTATGGAATGGGGTGAGGGTAAGTGCCAAAGACCTCAAGACACACCGCAACACCTGTCAGTGTCTGCAGGGTGTGGTGAGGTGGAATGGCGTGAGTGTTATGGCTGATGACCCAAAGACACACCCCCAATGCCTGTCAGTCTCTGAAGGGTGGGGGTTGGCATTACTTCAATACTTCCCTGCCATTCCTATTATGTATCTCTCTAACTCCTGCACTACCAATGCCAGTACCAGCAAGCAAACATTCAACATTGACAAATGCTTATTAAATATTGTAATAGTTTTATACATTGCTGGCTTGTGGAGCTGTGTCACCTAAGAAACTGGAAATGAGGTCCTGGGAGGAAACATCCTCGTCCAGATCATGTTACTTAGCTACCTAGGTGGCCTTTTCTATGCAAAGCAAAACCTGTCTGGATTTTTTCTGTTATGTGGGTGTTCAGATTTTTATTTTGTTTCCTATTGGAAATGAAAGAGGTTTGCCTGAGTTAGCTCCCAATCTCACATGCCCATGTAAACTCCCCCTCCTTGTTTTTTCCTTCTGGCTGCCTGCCCATAGTCCTGACTCCCAACAAAAACACAGCAGCTACACAAGCCTTCCCTCCCCATCTACAACACGTGGCTTTGCTCGGTGTGTCCCCAAGGTAGTTAACTGTGTATGTGGCTAGAGATTGTAGCCAGCAGTGTTCTTGGTGGAAGCTGTGACTTGAGAGTTTAAAGTGGCTTCCATGGCAGTGTGTAGTCCAGGATCCTGACAGCAGTAGCTAACTGCCAAATGGAATACAACAAAAGCCACTGCAGTAAACAAGAGTATCACCTCTAGAAACTGCAGACTGGAATTGTGTAGGGGGTTTGAGAGATGGTCTGCTTTCTTGTCCACAGTGCCAGACAGCAGCGGTGGGGATCTGCATTAACAAAAAATGGCACACTAGAGAATGGGAATACCATAACTCAGTTGCAGTTAATGATAAAAGTGGTGCAAGCTTATTTGAAACATGGTGAGGTTTCACATAAACATGCACAGCATTAATTGACTTGCGTGCATGGTTAATTTTTTCAAGGAGGATATCCTATGTGTCTCTAATCGTAATCTCCTGTGTACTTTGATTTAGATCTCCACCACTGCTATCTGGCTCCATGGTCAAAAAAGCAGTTTGTCTCTCAAAGCCGATACACAACTCCCCATCTCCAATTTCCTATCCATGCCATTGCAGTGAAGAGGCAAGAGAAAGCCGACACTGCTTGCAGCTCATTCTGTCAGGAAAGCTGCTTGTCTTATCAAACCCACTGCTGCTGGTGTTCGTATGAAATCAACATCACTCTGGTGAAGAGAATGTCCCATTACATGTTTAGGATTTCAGGCTAGTTAGCACTAAAACATCATTGAGACTAGTGAACAGTGCTGTGCTCGCATTAAACAGATGCTGCAAAACCACAACCTGCTTTCACTTGATGCCTTAGAGAGGAGAGTTAAATGTGTAGGAGCAAATGTGACCCAGCAGGAAAGTGGGTGGGTTTTACTCGATCAGACTATTGGGAGGAGGTATGGTATGGACTTTAGTTCTCGGCCATAGAACTTCTATGCTGTGTACTGGATTCAAAAATACCAGGCAGCTTGCCCCCACTACGTCACTTCCTATCAACAGGCTAGTGCTCGAGACCAACATTACTTGCTAGAGCCGAGACAAATGCTTGCAACTTGGGGTTGACTCATGTGTTAGAACTAAAATATTAACAAACAACAAATTAACACTGAGAATGGAAGTAACTCAGTATGTCAGAAAGCTCAAAGTGGTTAGAAATGCTTGATACATTAGTTCTTTAAGGTTTCACAGACAGTGAATGAATGAAGGTGGTAGGTTGAAAAAAATGCTCTTCTGGTTCGCTTCTCTGTGCTCTAACCACTATGATGCACTGCCTCACCTCTCGTGTAAGTAATAACCCAGTCAGCACAGAACTGCTCCCTAGTCATGGTGCCCGATCCTCAGGGCTGCCTAATGGGACTTCTCCTGCCCTACGAAAGAGCTGGGGAGGGACTACAATGAGGAGTCGGTGCCTGAGCATTGAGGGTTGAGGACACGGGGAGCACGGATGATAGAAAATGACCTGGGGAATAAATCAGAGCCTTGTATTGTTGGTGAGAAATGATGCTACTCAACTGCATGTAAATAAGCTTGTATTGGGACCTGTTGCCCTGCCCCACCTGGTACAATACTGATACATGTACCAATAGCAAACTTTGGCATTGACAAATGCGTGTTATTTATCCTTTTTTACAGAGATTGTTTTTACACTTTCCCTCTAGTCTCCTAATGCTATACTGAAGTATTCTACCCTTTTCTGTTGACATCTCATTACCTATTACATACTGTTAAAAATTGTTTCTCATATTCTCACATTCCTCCTCAGTGAATTCTTACTTTTATCAAATAGTGTTAAGACAGCTTTAATACCTACTTTAGTAATTAATTACTCATGTCATTAAACATGACCACTCACTCACAATTTTTAAAAATCTCTCCCCCTGTGCTTACCTTTTTAATGTACATGCTAGATTCATACTCTGGATGTAATAGGATAATGGCATCACATATTTCTTTTTTTTATATTTGACATATTTTTTTTATTTTCATATATTCAAGAAAATTACATGGTGCAAATATTAACTTAGATTTTTCACATTACATATAAATGGGTCATTACCAAGCAGAACTATACCTTCCTTATTAGTTCTAACTTGGTAGAACTAGGCTTCTCATATAGTGTTTCAGTAAGTTCGTTGTCAGGACAATCATTGAGCTGAAGCAATATGACAACCTTCTGACAAACTAGAACAGAATCTATCAGAAGACTCGTAAGCTATCTGCTACCTGCTTCATTTTAAAGTACTATCTATTTGATGCTTCTTATAGACCCCTCCTTTAACTGTACACATTTACACTTATATGTAAGTTAACACAAATGTTAATATCTAAGTTAAGCTTGATTGGGAGTTAGGTAAGAAAGACAGAGTGATGGAGATTCGGCAGTCAAGGAGAGAGATGTAGTGCCAAAGAAGGAACAAGGTTTAAGAAAGAAAATGAAGGGGGAAAGAGAAATCTGACTTCATGGGACAAAGTCATAAAAATGATCCAACTGGTATAGCACCCATTTACGTCACCATATCTCAAATGAGAGTATGCGGTTCGATAATCGGGCAGATATTTTTTCCAAATTTCTTTCCCCCCTCCCAGCTCCTGTCATTTTTTCCTGATCCTCCTGACATTTCCCCTCCCACATTACTTTTTGAGAAGTACTGTAGGTCCCAGACCACAGTGATGGACTCCTCCAGGGAGGTTAGGGTGAGCAATATATCTTCCGCAAATAATGAGGTCTTACATTGTCGGCATCCTATGGGAATACCCTTTTCCACCTGGCTGCTCTGAATTGCAACTGATAGCAGTTCAAGATAGAGAGCTAAAACGAGTGGGGAGAGAGGCAACCCTGTCAGATGCCTCTAGTTAAAGGGAAAGAGTGGTATATAGAGACACCTAGTGTATGACAGGCCTGGAAGGTGTAGTAGATGGCCTGTATATTATGGATAAACTCCTTGGGGAGGCCGAAGTGTGTCAGGTTAGCCCAGAGGTATGGCTAGGTCACCCTGTCAAATGTCTTCTCCGCATGGAGACTTAGCAGTGCAAGGAGGATTTGGCAAGTGACCGCATAGTCAATCAATAGGAAGTTGTGCCTAATACTGTTGTGTGCTTGCCTCTGTCTAATAAAGCTGACTTGGTCAGGGTTTACTAGTAGGAGGAGGAGATGCTCAAGTCTTTGAGACATAATGGCCATAAAGATCTTATAGTCGAAGTTAAGCATATATATGGTTCAGTAGGAGGTTGGAAACTGAGGGTCTTTCTGGGGTTTCAAACAGCAGAAATTGTTAGTATTTTCATGGGGGTGGAGGCTCACCTTGCTGTGTTTCATGGAGGGCCATGAGCATTAGAGGAGGAGGAGCTCTCTAAAGGTTTTGTAAAATGTGATAGGGTAGCCATCTGGACCTGGCACTTTTTGAGTTTTAGAAACTGAAGGACTTTTTCAGTTTCTTGCATAGCTATAGGGGCTAATAGGGTTTGTGCTTGTTCTATGGCTAATTTAGGTAGAGAGAGGCTATTTAGGAATGCCTCTATTTGCTCAGGAGGTGGCAAATGGTCTGCAGAGTTAAGCTGCTGGTCGTAGTGGGCCATGGCAGCTTGATTGTCTACAGGGCACTTTAGGAGGTAGCCTGTGGCTGGGCCAATAAGTTGAGAGACACAGGTTTGAGCCCTGAATGCCTGTAGTTTGCGTGATAAGTGACGCTCCCCTCAGGGTCCTCTTCATATTGTCGATGCTTCAAATATAACAGCTGCTGTTCTATTTTTTGATCTAAGAGTTTCTGGAGTTTTTGCTCTGTGTGCTTAATCTGTGGGAGAATAGAGTGGTCCCCTGGGTCAGAAATTCCTGTAGTATATACAGCTCCATCTAGAGCTCATGCTGATGAGTCTCTCTCTCTCTCTCTCTCATGCATTCAAGAGGAGTATGCAATCATTTCTCTTCAAAGAACCACCTTAATGGTGTCCCAGAGAATGGCTGGGGCAGTGTCTGGGATATTATTGTCATTCTAGATTTGTGTTATCTTTTCCTCGACGAGTTGTTTGAATTCCGGATCTTGTAAGAGCATGAGATTAAATCTCCAGTGGGTGTTTCAACATGGCTTTCCTAGAAATAAAGTAGTGTACACAGGGGAGTGATCTGAGTGAAGTGCCATGCTGTATATCAGCAACTGAATCTAAATGTTCTAGGTGACAAAAATGTCATCTAGGTGAGAAGAGGTCCCAGACTGTGGGGTGCAGTGGTAAATTCCTTTCTGGTCGGGAAGAAGTGTCTCCAGAGATTTGTGAACCTTAGGTGGGAGAGGGTGAGGCACAGATATTTTTGCATGGGAGAGACATGGTACTGGTATAGTTCTTCTCCCCCCTCCTGTGGTCAGGGGTGGGTCATCTTTGGGCTTAGGTCAGAGATGTATGGGGAGTTGGGGGCACGAGTCTGAGGTCATCAGGGGAGTGGAATAACTAACTTATTATCAGTGTTCAAATTGCTGGATGGGAGCACCTGGGGTATCTGTAGAGTTGCATCTTCAGGCAGTTACTGAGCATAGGTATGGCTAGTGCTTGTTCCTCTTCAAATAAAAGGGAAGTGGGTATTGTGGTCGGGCCTGAAGGATTTTCATGCTGGCTCCCCCACCCTGTCTCTGAGCAGGGGGTCCCTTCCCCTGAATTTCAAGGGGCCCACAGTTCCCCACACCCCCAGTGTCTTTATTGAGAATGTCATCTGTTGCTTTCATGAACCATACTGTTCCAGGATTTGAGAGCAGTCAGGCCCCAGCACCATGGGGTCCCTCCTCCAGCCACACATAAGCACAGATCCTCAGGTGATTATCTTGTTTGTTAAGGTTCAAGCATGGAGCATGGTGAAGTAAGACCCCATTTAAAACCAATCAGAGCCAGCATGGAGGTGTTCATGGCTGACCAGAAGGTCATTGTTTTTAAAGCCTTCAG
The DNA here is from genome assembly GCA_016271365.2 of Neoceratodus forsteri. NCBI lineage: Eukaryota > Metazoa > Chordata > Ceratodontiformes > Ceratodontidae > Neoceratodus > Neoceratodus forsteri. The sequence goes on along the minus strand of CM028130.1, from coordinate 352,738,894 downwards.
TCTGGCTCTATTGGCCAAGTCAACAACTTGGGGCAGTATGGAGATGTAATGGTGATGGTCAGGATGCCTGCCCCCCAACCCCTCCTCCCCGATCCTTGTGGTCTGGCTTTCATCTGTCCTCTGGGATCCTTACTACATGCTGATTCTGGTGGATTACATTAGGGGAGGCCTATGCATTGAGTGTTTCCACCAGTTTTAGTTATTTGCAGAGGGCTCAATAATGGGTCCATTTGTTATAGGTGTCCTATGCTCCCACTTTTGTTGCACCTCATGTGACATTGGACATAAGTTTTCAGTTCTTGTGCATTCATTTTATTTCTACACCATGAATAGAATCAGACATATTCTGTTGCCTTCCCCTCCGCATTTGTGCAAAGCTTTAGCTATTCCTATATATTTGATCCACCATTTAAACTGCCCTACTTCATAGATTCCTAGGCATTATACATCAGGTCCCTTATCCAGTCCTAATGTAGGGATCAAACACTGACCTAGAGAATTCTTACACATAGTGTCCAATCTTGTTCACAAATAGCCAGCTCCTTTTACCAGGATCTATGCTCAGTGCAGTTTTTCCCTCTGTCTTACTTTAGGTATTATTCTCTTGGGGCATTTGTTGTTATGGTGATTAGGTGTAACGAATGAGCGTTAGCTGAGTCCCCAGTGGTTCATTTAGTGAATCTAGCACTCATCCCCATGCTGTATCCACTCCATTAATTAAGGCTGTAAAAGGAGAGTGGGGTACAACTGCCAGTGAGTTTCATATGCAGATCACCTATCCAGAGGGTGCAGTACTATTTTTTAAATTCCCAGGCTTATTTTTGGTATTTCTAAAGCCCCACTCCCACAGCTGCCAGTACATCAACAAAGAGAACCAGGTTTATTGCCTATCTCCTAATTTCACAGCTTAAAGTAGAGTCCTAAACTGGCTACCGCATGAGTGAGATGAGCTATAGCCCCATCCTCCTTTTATGATGGGGCTGTCCTTTTCATCAGACAATCTTCTGAAGCATGAACATTTACTACTTGTCGCCCCTTGTTGTATTGACTCCCCTGAACTTGGTAGGGGGATCCGGCTGGGGTATTCTTTCCTTATTTGAGGTAATCAGGAGTCATCATGTTACTTATGTCCATGTGGACTGGGCTGCTATAGCAAGGCAGGAATGGGCTGATCAGCGAGGGACATGGGAAGAAGCCTTCTACCCACAAACTTTGGCCAGAAGCATGACGACAGAGAGAGAATGACAGGATGAGGAAGCAACCAAGCAATCCAGGACTAGTCCACTGTTTCTTTATCCCCATAACATTTCCTCTCAAGCCATGCTGCACAATCTAGACCCTCTTCAGCAGGCTGGCAGCACCACAGGAGAATCCCATCTTGACAAATAGTTTATCTTGTGTATCCCTTATGATGAGCTCCCCTCTTCTCTCTAAGGTCACCCTACCCCTCCACCCTCCACTCATTACCAGGAAAGTCTGTTGCCCAGTTTGAGTCCAAGAAAGAATTAAACCAGATTGATGAGTGTCCTGAATAACTTGCTTGCATAGTACCATGATCAGTTTTTACAGGAAGGCCTTGTCAATTTCACTCAGGCATGGTAAGTTGAAAGGTGTTGGGTAGTTTTTTAATGTCCTGGATCATGGAAAGGCCTCACTGTTTTATGCTGCGGTTATCTACTTCTTGGTTCCACGATGCAGCTCTAAAGTCCCATTCATCTGTGGAGGGCTGTCCCCTATGAGGGAGTGTCAATGGGATGTCCTTGGAGGAAAGAACTCCTATGGCATCTTCTGGAACCAAGAAGGTTTGCGGCCCTGGAACATGACAAGTATAAGTGCAGGTAGGGCATCTGGAATTTGAGCTGATGTGTCAGAGAACTTGAAGGATTGGGCTGTATGCTCTACCCGGGATGCCACATTAGGTAAGTAGTCGTTATCAAAATATCAATCAATAAATCATATTGTATTTCTAAAAGGCTCCATTCACAAAAAAGATCAAAACACCTGTACAATCATTAAAATAAGAATTAAAAATCTAATAAATATTAAATTACACATCAATGTCAGTTCATATTAATCAAACTCTGGAAAAGCAAGGGTGAAGAAGTAGGTCCTAAGAGCAGATATGATGCTCTCCACAGTCAGGCATTCTCATATGTGGCAAGGTTGAGAGTTCCACAGGGTCAGTGCCATAAATGCAAAAGCCCAGCCACCAGAGGTCTTCAAACAAACCCTGAGAACCTCTAGCAGTCCCTCATCCGTGGAGTGGACTGAGTGGAGGAGGTGGAGGGACAAAGAAGGTCTTGTAGATAACATGGTCCCTGTCTGTACATGGCCTTATAGATCAGCAAGCTGACCTTGAAGGTGATCCCAGAATAGATGCAGGCATTGTTATATTATATGGTTTTGAGTCTTCATGCATTTATCAGTACTTGTTGTTTTGTCGCAAAACTCAGGTATTTTAATATTATGGAGTGTGGTCTCTTCTTGTGGCTCTGTGGTTTCAGTGTATGCACTCGGTGTGCCCTTTCTATATTTAAGGGGACCTCTGGGCCCAGTTGTAGCAGTTATCTGATTAGTCCATCCAGGAAAACTCCAGTGTTGCATCCCTCCTTGTCTTCTGGGATGCCTGTTATTCTTATGTTACTGTGAAAGCAGTGTTAATCTTAGTCCTGACATTTATTGGCCATTTTTTATTCCCCTTCAATATATGCAGGACCATACATTCTAGCCGATATGTATGGGAGTCTGAAGAGCTATGGTTTGCTTCTAAGTGTTACTTTTTTCTCAGTTTTGGCAAGTTCTGCTGTTAGCTCTGTCCAGAATGAGCAGATTTCCAATCAAAAGTCCTATAATTCAGTCAGGATGGTAGTATTGCTGGATCATGATGAGAGGTCCTGGGCATCTGCCATAACGTGGTGGGGTTTTGGTACCTGGTGCCATTCAGCCAAAGATCTGTGGTCATCCATTGCTGTTTCTGGTTGCTTCTTTTTCTGACCTCCCATCTGAATTAAAGACTCCTGTGCAGCATGATAAATATTGTTTAGTTGTAAATCTCACGTTTAAGGAGCTTAGCAGAAGAGGACTGACAGAGCCCCACTTTCAGTGTTGCATTCCTTCGGGTGATGTCACTGGAAGTCTTGGTATCACATATTTCTAATGGTAAATACAACAGCACTGTAGCAATATATTTCTTTTTTTACATAGCCCTCATGTCACTAGACTCAGAAACATGGAAACATAGATTTTTTAGTCAGAAAAGGACCCTTAGACCCATCCAGTCTGCCCCTGTCCTTGCCTATTCCATCACCACTGACCCCAGATGGTCACTGGTATCTCTCCCTCTCCCCATTCCTCTACCAAATATGCCTCGTGCACAATCCCATGTATGCTTGAATGGCCCCACAGTTTTTGCCCCAATACCTCCTCTGTCAGGCTGCTCCAGTCATCCACCACCCTGTGAAGAAGTATTCCGCACATCACTCCTAAACCAACCCTTTAGCTTTATTGTAACTTTTAAACCTTCAAAATCTTGTATCTTACCTAAGAAATGAAAATACGTAAGAAAACATTACTACTTACTGACTCCAGACTCTCTTATAACAATACTAGTCTGCTTTCATCATTCTCAACAACACAACCAAACCCACCTGCCTCAATTGAAGCAAACATTCAGCACTAACAAATGCTTGTTAGAAACATAGAAACATAGAGTGTATCGGCAGAAAAGGACTGCTATGCCCATTTAGTCTGCACTTTTTTTCTTGCCTAAAACTACACCCTGGAGACTTATTTGGTCACAGGTGCCCCCCCACCTCTATTTATTATACTCATGTGCCTATCCCATGCATGTTTGAAGTTCCCACTGTATTCGTCCCACCATCTTTTTGAGCAGGCTGTTCCAGGCATCTACCACTGCTTGTGATGATGTGTTTTCTCACATCCCTCTTTACGCCCCTTCCAAGCTTCATATCATGGCCCCGTGTTATGGTGCTTTTCCTCTTGTAAAACAGACTCCCCTCATGCACCTTGTTCATCACCATGCGGTGCTTAAAATGGACCCTGAGCAGACTGAGTAGTAGAGCAACTGGAGCAGGGCTGAGTGATGTAACATAGAAACACAGAAGTTGACAGCAGATAAGGACCGCAAGGCCCATCCTTGTAGCCTGAACACAAGTGAGCATTAGAAGAGCCAGTGCTTCTCTTATTTAGACATTTAGTTAAAAGATATGAAAACAAAATGCATCATAGATGGAAAGCTGTTGAAGACAAGGAAACTGACTGGCACATGGGGTGGGAAGGGGGTTCTTCTAAGTAACAAAAAAACAAGCCTGTATTGGAAGGCACACAGAAGAACTCATTACAGTGGTTTATGGCCTATAAACAAGACAGTGGTACAACTAACAAGCATTTGTCAATGCGAATGTTGCTTGCTTCTATGTGCTGTTTAGGTATTTGAAGTCATTGGAGTGCAAATATTGAAAATTTGCAAACTTATGACGTCGTGAGGAACTTCGCAATGCGCGCTTTAAAACAGTCATTTTAGGAATTTTTCACCAAATTTTCAACATAGCCATTTTAAGACCTCTGCTCATGAACAGTGTCACTGTGATTTTCTTAATGTGTCCCATACATTGAGTTTGCATACCGACTGCGCCATTGTGCGCTACATGGGCGGAAACACATTTTGGGTAGGATGTGAAAAATGACAGCTGTACTGTTCATAAGGAGGTATGGTAAAATGGCAATGTCGAAAATCTGGAGTGGAAATATTGAAAATTCGCAAACCTACGAGCGTGCGTGGGAACTGTGCAACGCACAGTCGTAAAACAGTCATTTTTAGGAATTCTTTCACCAAATTTTCAACATTGCCATTTTAAGATCTCTGCTCATGAACAGTGACTCTGTGATTTTGTTAATGTGTCCCATACACTGAGTTCGCACACCGACTGCGCCATTGTGTGCTACATGGGCCGAAACATGTTTTGGGCAGGATGTGAAAAATGACAGCTGTACTGCTCATGAGGAGGTGTGGTAAAATGGCAATGTTGAAAATCTGGAGTGAAAATATTTAAAATTCGCAAACTTACGAGCGTGCATAGGAACTGTGCAATGCACACTCGTAAAACAGTCATTTTTAAGAATTTTTCACCAAATTTTCAGCACAGGCATTTTAAGACCTCTGCTCATGATCAGTGTCACTATGATTTTCTTAATGAGTCCCATACATTGAGTTCACACACCGACTGCGCCATTGTGCGCTACATGGGCGGAAACAGGTTTTGAGTGAGATGTGAAAAATGACAGCTGTACTACTCATAAGAAGGTGTGGTAAAATGGCAAAGTTGAAAATCTGTAGTGGAAATATTGAGTCGCAAACCTATGGTCGCGTGGGAACTAGCATAGCATACACTCGTGAAACAGTCATTTTTAGAATTTTTTACCAAATTTTCAACATAGCCATTTTAAGGCCTCTGCTAATGAACAGTGTCACTGTGATTTTCTTAATGTGTTTCATACATTGATTTCGCACACCGACTGTGCCATTGTGTGCTACGTGGGTGGAAACACGTTTTGGGCAGGATGTGAAAAATGACAGCTGTACTGCTCATAAGGAGGTGTGGTAAAATGGCAATGTTGAAAATCTGGAGTGAAAATATTGAAAATTTGTGAACTTACGAGCCTGTGTAGGAACTGCGCAACGCACGCTCGAAAAACAGTCATTTTTAGGAATTTTTTCACCAAATTTTCAACATAGCCATTTTAAGACCTCTGCTCATGAACAGTGTCACTGTGATTTTCTTAATTTGTCCCGTACATTGATTTTGCACACCAACTGCGCCATTCTGCGCTACATGGGCGAAACACATTTTGGGTGAGATGTGAAAATGACAGCTGTACTACTCATAGGAAGGTGTGGTAAAATGGCAATGTTGAAAATCTGGAGTGAAAACATTGAAATTTTGGCGAACTTACAAGCCTGGCGTGAGGAACTGTGCAACGCATCGTTAAATGAAACAGTCACTTTATGGAATTTGGCACCAAATTTTCAACATGGGGTTTTGGGACCCCTTCTCATGAATGATCTCACTGTCGCGGCGGTATTCAGGTTCGGCGGGTGATTTCGCAGTCACCGCGCGAAATCGCGCGCTTGGGCCCGAATAACGCCATGACAGTGACATCATTCATGAGAAGGGGTCCCAAACCACATGTTGGAAAATTTGCAAAATTCCCAAAATGCCTGAGATATGCAACAAAGTTGAAACCCCTATCTAGCCCATTATACAGCTTATCGGCATTTCCTCAGTTCAGGGTCGGCTTTGAAGAGTGCAGACGTGTTCCCGGTCCACCAAAGATCATCGCGCCAGAGTCCGAGGTAAGTATGGGTGAGGGGTGTGGAGGCTGGGTGCGCAGTGGTGGGTGCAGGTTGTGGGAGGGGGTTGGGAGATGAGCCGCTGACTGCTTTCGCTTTACAGGTTTAAAAAAGATGTCATGGGATGTTTGCCACGCTGGAGTGGGCTCCCAGCATGGCACAAGAATCGGGGGCTTCAGCCGACGGGGATTAGGCACCCCTGGCCGGCTGTGGGTGACTTGCCACCACTGGGGTGGGCCCCAGCATGGCACCTACTACTGGGGATGCAGCTCAGCCGACAGGGATTGGGCACCGTGGCCGGCTATACAGTGCATGTGAGGCACGCCCTGCGTGTGTCTGGGGGGACCTCTGGCGCGAGCAGTCGATATCTTATCGGTGCTCACTGAAGCATAGCTCCCCCTTTCAACTGTATGTCACTGCATTTTGGAGCGTGTCATAGACAGCTCCAAAATGCATTGGCTTACAGGGGCCGCACCTGCCAGCACACTGACTGAATTGGAGGAGGAGGTGACACACCTCCGAAATCTCTGATGATGGCACTATGTTTCTTGCACATGCATGCAAGCAACATAAAAAGCAGAGTAACTAGATTTGTTTCAGCATATTGTTTTTCAAATGTTAGCAATGTAAAAAGTTGCTGCTGGATGGGGAGTTTTAAAAAATGCTAAGTAAAGTACTTTTGTGAATATAGAGTTAATCAGTATTTTTCTGTACATTACCCAACAAACATGGCTACTAGAAATGCTTTAAAAAAAACATTTCTAATAGGCATGATTATGTGGCTGCATTGCATGCCGCTTGGTGAAAGGATTCACAACCTGGAGGTTATCACCCAATAGGGCATTGATTTCTGAAGCCTATTGGCCAGTCAGAACACAGAAAAGTTCCTACCCATTTTATACATAGAAAAGTAAAAGGCAATGGTGACTTTTCTTATCTCAACCTAGTCCATAGCTGCACAGGTTGTGGAACACAACTGTGACTTTGCAAAGTGTTGTGGAATTCGGAATTTGTCATTCTGTATTTTTGTTAGAGATGCAGTGAATTATAAATCCACCCGCTAAGGATTTAGTGACCACTTCACGTCCAGGAGCACAACACTAAGTGGACCTCATAAAGTGCTCACTTCGCCTTTATCATTTCCATGCCACTTCGCATTCTCATTATGCCTTAAAGCAAAGTAAGGTGAAGTGAGAAGAAAATAGGCACATCACATGGCCTGCAGTACTGTAAGTCACATGTTTTAGCCAGGCAGGCAGGAAGTGAGTCAGAGACATAGTTTCACTTTCTCCTTTGCATTTGTCCAGGGAGAAAGCAGAATTGTGAGAGGAGAGGAGTTTGCTTGGCTCTCAGAGTCGTTTCTTGTTACTGCTATTTCAAACAGCTTTTTTAAAAGCTATTTTATTTAGTGTTTGTATTGTGTTAGTGTTTTTTTGGTTAGTAAATTTTTTTGTATAAGTTTTGTTTTTGTTTTGTGTGTGTGTACGTGTGTTTGTGTGTCATCCCATGGACCCAGGAGGATGGAGGGTCAGGTTGGAGTCGGGGAAGGTGAGTCGCTGGCACGGGGGAGTGTTAGGAGGGGAGGAGTGTTTGTTGAAGGGTATAGACTGTGCTAAATGGGAGGGAGGGTTCTAGTATGGGGAGGGGGTTAGGGTTAGGAGGGGGGAGCAGTTCCAGTGTATACAGTTTTTTCTGGTTTCATGTATAACACAGATTGTTTTTACTGGACCTGTTCTCATTATTCAAAAAACAATAAACTTTGATTTGAAAAAATAAAAAGGAGGGGAGGAGTGTGGACCCATGGGGGGGCGGGGCAATCGTGTTATGTTGGACCGCTCCAGACTCCTGACCAGTGTTGCTTCCCCTGTGGAAGCAGCAGAAGCAGCAGCAGCACCAATGCCACCGGTGGCTGTTGCTCGTCCACCTTCTTCACCACCACCACTAGCAGAAGCTGTTGGGGCTCCAGCAGCACCCGTCCACCACCTCCACAGCCACAGAAGATGGCCCCGGCAATAGTGGGGTGTGGTGGGACTCGTGCCCGCCAAGTGCGTACTTTGTCTGGTTCCCCTCTGCAGCTTCCCTGTGTGGGAGTTTTTTAATTATGTGGAGGGAGACAGCACAGTGGTGCAGTGCCATGTGTGTGATGTGCTGGTGGCCGTGGTCCCCCTGGGACACATTTGGGGACTGGCGGCCAGCGCACTCACATGATGAATCACCACAGGGCAGAGTGGCAGGCTGCCAAGGAGGGGGCAATGTGTCCACCTGCTGGCCCTTCCATGGCAGTGGCAGATGGTGCTGCTGGGGTGGGAGATGTGCCATGCAGCAGTCACCGCCGCAGCAGGAGGAGGAGATCTACATCAGGTGCTCCACCACCACCAGCACCACAGCCACCAGCACCACCCTGTCCACCACCAGCCCCACTACCTGGATTACCCGCTGCAGTGGACCCCGGTACAGTCCCTGTTAGCCAGTCTGACCTCCTTCTGGTGTGGGCAGCAGTGGAGGAAAACAACAATCATTTAATTAATTTGGAGCAGCAGGTTACCAGAGTGGAAGGACAGCAGCAGCAAATACTTTCAGTGCTGCACCTGCTGCTGGACCACCACAGCATCCCACGGCCATAGTAAGTTCAGGTATTGTTTTCGGCCCCCACAACCCACCCACACCCCCTAACCCCACCCCACTACTGTGCTGTACTTTTATTGTGTGTTTTTCTTTGTTATTATTAAATCATACACATTTTCCCTTCCAGGAGAATCTTTCTTGCACCACATAGTGCAATAAATTATTGGGAAAACAATGCGTAAATGCATTACAGTGAGTCATGTGACAGAGGCATTCCCATTCTAAAAATCTGCCCACATTCTGCCTCCCTCTCAGCAACATTAGGACATGATGGCAGGGAGAGCGGTCAGTGTCTCGCTCATTACAGTGAATATCGGAATGTGCAGGTTTGAATGTTTCTTTATGTTAATGGTCAGTTTGTTGTGAAATGTGTGGCCACGTTTCCAGTAAGAAGAGGCTTGATAGTGGAAACATCCCACATTTCACCACAAAGTGAACCTTATAACATTAGGAAACATTGCTTGGGACAGCTGCTGGACATTCAGTATAGTGGAGCATGCACCTGCGCCCCTGCCATCAGGTCTTAACGTTGCTGAGGAAGTGTGGCACAAATGTGGGTTGCTTTTCAGATTGTTATTTCCTCCATCATATGACTCACTGTAATGAAATTATGGGTGGTTTTCACAGACATATATTGCACTCTGTGGAGCAAGAACTATTCCAGTGGTAGTAATGCCCCACATACAGTATTAGTTTATGTGCATCACCATAACTATGTAATGTGGTGACTGTCTGTAAAGCAGCAGCACAACAATCTGTTGATAACTGTGACCTATATTTTTTAATGCTGTGTTACAGCTTTCTTTACTTACATCCTGACTGACTGGAATGATACGATAATTTGCAGTAGTTGAGTGTGCTGTACTACCTTTTTTTCATGTGTGAAATAATGAAAGGAGCATTCCTTTTAAATTGGTGCTGCTGACAGTAAGTGTGACCAGGTCTTTGCCATTGTTTTCCTCTGCTTTTCTCTATCACATCAAGTAGTTGTCATATATAACCTGGGTCGGACTGGCCCACCTGGATACCTGGAAATTTCCAGGTGGGTTCCCTCTCTTGGATTCCTGGCCACCTTCTAAGCTCTGAGAATCTTTGGTTTTATCTTCTATTTTTTAATTAAATGGGTCCTGTAAGTACATTCATAATGCAAACACAGATTTGGTGTATCATATTGCAGTGGAATACTTATATGAGTGTGACACCATGGGCCCTCCTTATTGATTTTCCAGGTGGCCCTTGTGCTGACTTTCCAGGCGGGCCCTCTGTAGCCCAGTCCAACCCTGTATATAACTTCTGTTGTTAACTAGCAGTTATGCATCAGTCAGTATTTTACATGACACCACGGAACAATAGTTATTGAAAAGCAGCTGCAAATAAATACAAAGCTGGTCAGAACAATATTGGAAGATGTGCTCATTTTATTTTCATACATGAAAAAAAGTAGGAATAAAAGAAGCAGATATAAATTGTGAGAAGAATCATATCATTCAAGTCACTGACACTCGCACTCGCAGGTAAGTAGTAGTTGCTATGGCAATTTAAAGTAGCATAAAAAAGTACAGTTCAGAACTGTGAGGACAGTCTTGCAATGCTGATTAAAATGTAAAAATGTCACTATGACATCATGACTGTGAGCTCACAGCAACAATCACAGAACACACAAAAGTGGCACAGAGTCCCCAGATTTTTTTTTGCAGGCCCACAATGCGTCCTCCTTGTGTGCAGAAAATTGACAAGTGGTAACCAAGTGAAAATAGACTGTTTCAGCACATACAAAGTCCCCCAGAATTAATGGCACACTCAGCCATGCGTGCAGTGGTGGCACAGAGTCCCCAGATTTTTTCTGCAGGCCCACAATGTGTCTTCCTTGTGTGCAGAAAAGGGAAAAGTGATCATCTCAACTGGATTGAAAGGTGCCCTTTGGATGTACAGTAATAGTAGCCTTGGTAAGTAGCTATATGTATAGATACATGGTTATGTATTTTGTAGGTGATGATGAGGGGGGTTGAACTTAACATGGACATGTACTTATGCTATTGTTCTGCATCACACAGGTGACTCCGAACTGTTGCTGTACACCTTACAGTGCTCAATGAGAATTGTTTGCACTTAAATGGAAACGGATAACTCTCAAGCACATGAAGGTAAGTATTTATTTTTTTTGGGGGGGGTGGGGAGTCATATTTTCAGTTCTGTCTGTAATGGTTTCTTATTTTATTACTTCTTCACTGATTTCATCAGCATCCTTATGTAGTCTGGTTATTAATGATGGTTATCGAAGGAAATGACTTCTGTGTGTTGTATGTGTACCCAAGCTCAGGTCGGGGAAGGGTATGCCTGATGTTGACAAACTTTTTTGGATAAGGCCACTTTGACAGAATAACAAAGTATCGCAAATTTTCCTAAAAAAAGAAATGAATGACTTCTTAAAAGTTACAACTTCATTGTTATGTGTCCCTCCCTGGTTCTCAAATCTCAAACCCTATTGTCAAGTTGCATTTCAGAGACACATCTTGTCAACTACTAAGACAACCTATTGTGTGCAATATTTGCAGCAGTCTTTACAAAGCAATGAAATGGATGAAATAAAATCTTCATACTTACCAGAATGGATTTTACATGGACATCACTTCGGTTTCTGGCTGTACGGTATAGCTACAGCATCTTTCCCAATGAGTAATAACGATGGAGCCTGCTTTTGTTCTCTGGTAAGAGAAACAAAAGAAGTGTACTGTATGTGTTTTGCCACTGCGGCTCTGAAAAGCTACAGAAAACAAAACAGACAACTTAAGGAAGTGAGACAGCATAACAAACATGAGTGCACATACTCACTTTGTGGTTTAAATATTAAGAAGCTGGTGGCGATGGTGCACTGGTGGACTGGTGGTCCATGGGGGGCAGACAAACTCATGGTGACAGAAGACTTGGATAACATCAGTCCTGGTGGTGGTGGTCTGTGGGGGGCAGACAGACTCATGGTGGCAGCAGACTTGCATAACATCAGTCCTGGTGGTGGTGGTGGTGGTGGTGGTCCGTGGGGGCAGACAGGCTCATGGTGGCTGCAGACTTGGATAACATCTGTCCCGGTGGTGGTGGTGGTCCAGGGTGGGGGGCACACCACCTTTAAATACTGCAGTTAAAACTGCCAACATTAACCACATCATCATCCTCATAAAGAAAACTGCCCTCACAGTCATCAATGTCTGAAGTCTGACCACTGGGAAATTCTTTCTCCATTGTGTCATCATCTACGTCATTGATGGACCATTTCAGGCAGCCACTGCCAGTGCCACCAGGATGCTCCATTTCCACATCAGCAAGACCACCATGACTAGGCTGTGGTATGAATACCGAGGTTGTAGTCTGTACTGGTATGTGCCTCTCATTCATTTTAATGAATGTTAGCAAACTAACATTTGCAGTAGACAAGTTTGTCCAATGATCCCTGACTATTGCACCTGCTGAGCTGATTACCCTCTCAACACTTACACTGGAGGGTGGGCATGTGAGGTACTTCAGTGCCACTGCAGTCAGCTCTGGCCATTCACTGACCTTTCCATTCCAGTACAAAAGGGGATCTTCACTTATTGTCAGCTGCCTGTTTTCAGACAAATATGACTCAACCATTCTCTGTGCTGAACTAAGTCCGATTGTTGATGCATCAGCCTGTTCCCTGGAATCATTGATTTCACAAATACCCACTTGGGACAAAGCCTCCCAAAGCGGGTTGACGCCAACCACTTTGGATGACAGACCACCAGGAACTACAGTCCCCTTACCCTTGCATGATATGCTTGCTGGTTCTCCAGGTACACCTTCAGCTGGATTATGCTGCTGAGGTTTGCAAACCTTGGCACGTGACTTCTGTGCCCCATGAACCAAGCGAACCAGTTGACCACTGATATTTTTTATGTGTTCAGGTCCTCCCACCATTACTGATGCAGTTCAATGTTTGTATCATGGGTCCAGCACTGTTGCCATGGCAAAGTTGTCACTACACTGAATGCTCACAGTGTGACGATTGTGGTCGAATACTGTCAGCATGTGTTGCAGCAACATACTGCTACCACCGTCTCCGGCAACATCAAAGCTATGCTGTACATTCACCAATGTCTGCCTCAGCACCTGCAGCAGTGGAATTGATTGGCTAATGGAGGCAGACTCCCTCACTGCCTGTGTGGTATGTTCAAAGGCAGCAAAATTGTTATTACAGAGTCCATGAGGTGCCACTGTTCAGTCATCATAGACATGAAGGCCCCAGAACTGTCACAGCAACTGTGCATAACAAGATATTCTGTGATGGCTTTGTATTGTTCATACAACCTCTCTGCCATGTATAACATGGAGTTCCATCGGGTGACAACTTCCAGCTTCAAGCAGTGCTGAGGCAGGCTGTTTTGTATCTGCAACTGCCACAGTTGGTCATGGGCCTTTCCAGATCTTGAAAAGTGAGAGCAGATATGTTGTGCAATGGTTAGCATTTCCTTTATGTCAGGGTATTGCAGAAACTCCTGAACCACAAGATTTAAACAGTGGGCCATACACGGAACATGAAAAAAACACCATTCGTGATGCATTTCACCACATTTGACCCATTGTCACTTGCTATGAACCCAGCTCTCAGGGACAGAGGGTTTAGCCATCTGTCAATTTCAGTCAGTACCATGTCCAACATGCTCTCACAGTGTGTGAACAGGTCACACTCGCATAGCAATTGTTGCATGCTGATGAATTCTCAGAAGATTGTTACCATGACAATCCACCTTTCTGCACTGATTATTCGACTACCAGCATCACAAACAACCCCTGGCATCTGTGCCCAGTGTGCAGTTATACACAGATATGAACTCCACGCTGTTTTGCCACTTGTCCACATATCCATACTTAAATGGATGAATGGAGAGGAGGAATGTTGAAGGGCATGTCTTACTGAGTCTGGAGACAGATCGGAACAACTCGAGAACAGTACGGGTAGAAAAGTATGTCCTGGATGGGACTTTCCATTTTGGACAGGCACTGGCAGCAAACCACTGGAACCCAGAATTCTCCACAAAGGAGAAGGGCAAAAGATTGATTGCCAGCATTTTTGCTACAGCAGCATTAAGTTCATGTGACACTGTATGATTGGGGGGGTACTTCAGCTTATGCACAAAAACACTCTGTAACGTAGGTTGGCTTAAATGTTTTACACGGGGTGTGTTGTTGGTCACAAATGGTTGTGCTCTGTGATGAATGGCATTGGCAGGGGGTGGAGTGTGGACATTTCATGAAGATAGTTGCACAGGTGATGAAGAAAAACCCAGAAATTATGTTATTTTTCCAGATTTGCCAACCGGGGTTGATGTACCCCTTGCACTAGACATACTGCATTCACCACCACCACCACCACCACCACAAAAACTACTACTCTCACCAGCACTAGACAACATTTCAAAGTCATTATGGTCCTCCACCTCATCATGCCTGTAGTAATCCTCTGCTCTTATTGCCGCACTACTGCACACGTTTAATTTCCTATTGGGCTTAACAGTCATGGAAGGGGATAACATGCTGGCTATGGTTGCTGGAGATAGTGGTGAATGCCCCAGTCTGGTATTAGCTGCCAGCTTGTGCTGGGTCCACAGAGCCAAGTGTCTTTTTTAAGATGCGCTTTGCTGTTCCGCCTGTCCCAAGATGGCTCCCTTTTACCTCGACTCACACGCACATGGCATACCTGGAGATTTCAACTGAATCATCATTTGCATCTTGAACAAAAATCCCAAACAAGGGACTGTGATGCTTTGTTTTAACATGTCCATGATGATGTGGCTTATTTATGTCTGTTATTTTAAGCACTGAAGTGGGGGCACGTGATGTTTCTGGCACTGCACACCTGGTCTGCAACTAACCACCTCGACTACCTATCATATTGAGTACTGGGTCATCATCATCCACTAAAACTGGTAAATCACAGGTTTTTACAGAGAAGGGATTCCTGCAAACAGATTCAGACACAGCCACTTTTAATTTATTTTTCTCTGGTTCCCAACTGGGGTCAATTACATCATCATCATATTCATCAATGTCACTGTCACACACATCCACGTCTTCTGCTTGGATGATAACATGTGGACTGCATGTTGCAACAACAGCATCATCATCATCATCATCAGCGGCAGCAGCATATTCATCATCTGCATCTACACCACCATCACCTGATATTTTCACCACACTGTGAATCACTGTTGCGTGGAAACTGAGTGATATTAAGTGCCACGATGGATGGAATATCACACTGTATGCTATCATTGACATGATCATCAGAATCAGGTTCAGTTAATGGATGTTACTGGGAAGTATGACACCATCTATGCTGTCACTCACTTGCACTGCTTCACACTCAATATGTTTGGATATGGTACACTAGTTGGAATTAGAACTTGATGCAACAATGCTAATACTACCTTTACCACCACTAACACCAGTAACACTAACACCACCGGCTGGGAAAACATCATCTCCTCCAACTATCAGTGAAGCTACTGATTGGGCTGTAAAAAACATTGCAGGAGAAATACCTTTCCTCGCATCAGCAATGCACTTCTCCATCCACGTACTACTACCACGCCCACAGACCCTCTTACTGCCAACATTGCCATGGCCAGAAACAGCTTTACTTGCACATCTTTTTGCAGGCATTTTGGGGGATCAACCACAAATATTAGTACCAGATTCAGATTTGGATATGTTCACTTTCTGACTGGAGGGTCGCTAGCTGGATATGAAGCAAAATAAACAACTGTGGCTTCAGCAACAGATTAGAGACTACTGTGTTGTGATACTGTTATGGAATTAAAACAACTTCAGTAACCAGTGGTGCTGATGGGGTCACAAAAGCAAACCAGTCTGGTCAAAAATACCTTTTCAACGTGGGGTTGGGGGGAGGAACTGAACACAGACAGTGCTGATTTTTACGGCACTACAAGCAGCAAAACTAAGAACAGGGAACACGATCGCAGTACAAAATCAGGCAGTTGCAGTGGATAGCAGGTTCACACTGCTGCGCTTAGTTGCACTTACACTGATCTGTGTCACAAATTTTAAAAGGTGTATTATATTTGATGCACACAACACTGCACACACAACACAGGACACTTTATGTACAATGCTGAAAGAGGAATGCGATGCAAAAGCAAAAATTCAGTGTACTCAGTGCAACGTAATATAAATTTGTAATTTAAACAACCTGACCTTATGAAATGCTGCACCACATTCACACAACAAACAGCAAGAAATGTACTATTACCAGGGCCCTTTCTGTTCTGCAGCAGCATTTTCTGATTTCTGCAGCATGATTTATTCATTTCTCTGGCAGAATGCAGTCCTGTCATTGGCTAAATATGATGTGATGTCATTGATGACGTCATATGCTGAACATAGATAGGGGCTTCAAGATAAGCGAGGTGGGAAGAAAGCCTGACACTATGGAATAGCAGTATAGTTATATGAAAATTCACCAAAAACAATGAATTCTGCAGCAATATATATATTCTGTGGCATGATGCAAATTCTGTGGCAAATTCCACAACCGCAGAACTGCAGAATTCCAGGGGCCTTGACTATTACTGACAATTTTACTATGTGTACAGTAACACAGTCAGTTATATAACAAAAATATTACCAAAACACAAAGAAATCATTAGTTCTCCAACTTAAATCTACCTACTTACAGATATGCCCGTCCCGCACACAGCACACTTCACTGTCTTTCACCACACACACTCAATGTTGTAAATTTACATTCAAAATCCACACACAAACAAAAACGCTCAATGATGTGAGCACAGGAGGGTTTCCTACAATCAATGAACTACAGTTGGATCCCAAAGAAAGCAAAATCCTTTCTGAAGAGCTTTTAAAGATTCCTACAGACAGCTATCAGAACACACTGTCTCCTACTCCTTCCTACTCATACTACCTTGAACTGAGGATGTGCAAATCAATATAGAGCCCATGTGACCTGAAATCCCATGAATCACTGCAAAATCCACCTTCAGAGCCCAAAAACAAGGCAAAGTGAACTGCCACCAATGTACTTCGCCTTAAAAATTAAAAGAGAAGTGACCAGTGGAGGCGGAGTAATGCGAAGTAACAGTTTCCAATGCACTTCTTGCTCCTCATTATAATGCGAAGTACCCCACTTCATGTTGCGGAGCACTCCATGAATCCGACTTTGCTCCACGAATCACTTCAAGGAGCGGATTGAGACTACTTCGCCCACCACTAATTTTTGTACGCCAATATTCAGGAGCAGGCAGTGGTGACTTACAAGGGATTTTTTTCTGAAATAGGGCCTAAACAGTTTTTGTGGTTATACAGTTAGACTAGTTTTTAGGTATCAACAAGCATAGTCTGCAGCATCTCATTGTCATGTGTAGTATATTCTGCATTTACTAAAGATTAGTGTTACAATCACTCTGAGTGATTCGGTTGTTGTCAGTGATAGGGACTGGTGCAGGGCTGAAGACCTTAGAACTATTAGTTCTAATTACATTGCAGACAGTCAGTCTAACTTAGTTAATGGCTGATGCTTGTACATACTGTAAGTTTGATTGCAACTTGAGCATGAAGCACTCAAGCTGCAGTAACTTCCTGAGAAGGCTTGTTAATTACCAAATTACATGCCTTCTGTGTACTGGGGGGGGGGTCTGCACTGAGTTACAGTTCATACACAATACATGGCTGAGCCCCAACATACTATATTCTGACAAACAGAAGAGCTAAGGATCGATGCCTTAAGGAGCAACTTTCCCATCATTTTGTAAATCCCCCCCCCAGAAACATTATAGGAGCCTTACCAGCCCTAAAGTCTGCTAGTATAAAAATTATAATATTTCTGTGGCACTGTTTTGGGAGGGAAGGGATTGTAATTTGGCTCTGTGGAGTCAAGAGACTGATTCTTCCACTTCCTGATAAGGAGACACACCCCCTGCAGTCTCACGCTTTGTAATGTAATAGTATGGAGATGACAGGGGCACACTCCATTGAATTATATAGGGACCCGTTTTTACATTCTTTTTTGAAAATTTTGGGGTCCCGATGTCAACAAATTAAGGCCATGGCTCAACTAACAAGTTCTTTGTTAGTTGAGCGGTGGCCATGATTTTTAAAACATTTGCACTGTATTTCCATATGTTTAATTGGCCATCCTGCAAGTCTTGTATTGACAAACTGTATATGCTTGTATTACAGTCTATTGACAATGGACTTGCAGGGCAGATGGTGGCTGGCTATGGAAGTGAGTGGAGGGTTATGTGAGCCACTGTTCTGGGTGGTGGGGGTGCCACTGAATGCCAATGAACATTATTATTAATTATGAAATGGGTAGAAAGAATGCTGGCTCTTGGTTGGTAAAGAGGTACTTTCAGCTGGGCTATTATTCCTATGCAACAGCCCAGCTGAAAATAGCTCAACAAAAATATGTTTAAAAAGTACATTCAATTTACTAAAAAGGGCCAGTTTTATAATCACAATAAGGCACTCCAGTGTGTACTTTATGGTGGGCTAATTACCATTCTCAGGTGGCACTTCAACCCACCCAAGGTGGGCCATTATCCCAGCATAATGTACCCCCTGTTGTGCCTTGCTGCTTAAGTTAAGATTACCAGATGCCAGCCAGGTGGCACTGAGGGTTGAGGTGCTGGACGCCATACCTTATGCCACACTGGCAACCCGGGTTCAGGAATGAGCTCAGGCCACCGGGGCTGGCAGGGAGGACAGAATTGAGCATATGGAGGACTGCTCTCCAGTCCTGGGAGGGAGGGGGACTCATCCCGGGGCTGGGGACTCCTAGCATTGGCTGAGAGCACAGCAACCTGAGACCAGGAAGCCCAAAGGGATTGGCTGTGGCAGTGACCCTGTAGATATGAATGGGAGCATGCATGCTTGCATGAGGATGCATTGCACATCCGTGTCAGTGGGGTGGGACCTAAGTAGATATCCCCATCCCCAGGGATAGGCAATGGCACCACCTCCTTCAGCCACACTCCACTGAATAGACCCGCCCCTCTCCTGGGCCAAGCCCAGCCTAGCCTGAATTGAAAGATGAGCATCCTGGGCAGATGGGCAGCCCCTACCTTGGGGGCTCAGAGCCAGGGGGATAACTGGGCTGGTGCTAGGACCTTTAGGGTTTCAAGTCCGGAGTTAGAGCTGCAAGGATCAGTGGTGCCGTGCAAAAATAGAGTTAAAAAAGTTAAGATTGCCAGCACTGTGATTTTGGGGGACTAGACACTGGGGACTTTTATTTTACATAGCTACATGGAATCAGAGAGAGGGTGGAAACTAGATGCAAGGAATAATTATTTTATATAGAAGCTGGGAACAGACAGGAAGCTAGACACCAAGGAGTATGAGGTAGGGGTGTTGCTGAACCACTAAACACCCTCCTTCTTTATCAGTCCCCCAGAGGGGATCAGGTGCTGGTGGGATAGGCAGCTTTGTTCTCCTGTAAAATATGCTTTTACTGCTCCTCAGGCAGGCTGTTAGCATATCCATAAAGCTTCCATTTTAAAAGTGAGCACATTTTCATGGGATTGCCTCTCATTTAATGAGATGTGTGCCTGGGTTGCTCTTGTGCTTTTACACAAATGGCTTTACCCTGTGAACAGTGTGACCTTCAACATAGACATGTGGCACAAATAGGTGTAAAACTCACTTTAAGAGGGGAATCCTGTTTGTGCAGCACAACAGCTTCCAAGATGCCACCCAAAAGCCGTTAGTGAGAATGGTATGTTTTCTGATTGTAGGAAATATCCTGCAATAATGTGTCACCAGAGGTTTTGGAGCTAATCAATATTCTGTTGAAGACAGGCAGGCACCAAGATAAGAAATCAATAGAATTTCAATATGATTATAAGCTGAGGTAGGTCATCCTTGTGCATAGTTAGAGGTGGGATTTTCCATATTGTATGTACAGCAGCTTTGACACATCAGTCAAACAATACCAGAACCTCTCTTTTCCTTTTTCCAGCAGGATTAAAAAGCTGGAAAACAGTACTGTATCTTTGCAATGTACTTTCATGTTTCATTAACAATACACTTATGGTAAGATGCCAATTCAAATGAAAAGCAGGGGCAATGTAATTGGCTGTGCTGTGTTTGCTGAGCTAAATCTTTTCAGTTTAGCTCAGCAAACAGAGCATATTACTACTAAATTGTCTCCCACTTGAGCAGAAGCTTAATCAGCGCAAAAAGCACAGCCAGCTCCTGTTCTCTTGTTTTGACTGTCTAAAAAGTGCTTATTGTTACATAAAGTTAGATGGGCTTGCAGCAACCAAAAGCATGTCTGACAAGACAGGTGCAGTATTGCTGTTACAAAGCCAAAATGATCTGGCAGGGAAGGCTGCTGTCACGTGGTTTTAATTTGTGGTGACACAACCCTTTATTCTGATATGAAAAGAAGGTACTATCAGTCTACAATTTTTGCAGCTTCAACAACAAAAATGTATTTCAGATTTAGAAGCCTCAGCCTTTTATTCCTGTAGTGTCAACATGTCATTTGTAAATCTGCTGTGCTGAGGCGGATGCCACTTTTGTGTTGTGACAGACTGATTTACTACCAGGCGGTTTGTGTGGGGAAGATAATTTTGAATATCTCAACCACTAAGCAGATGAATTAGAAAGATGTTCCACATATCATTTTCATTTAGCTGATATGCACAGGGCATAATCCGCTGTACTGAAAGTAACAGAATGAGGCTGGTTGTACCATTATGTTCAGTAAGCTGAATCTGTATATTCAGTGTCTGGTGGTTCCTCTCCATTCTGATACAGCTGCACATTTTGACAGCTGATCCATTTGCATCTTTAAAATGTCTTAAAGGAGAACTGTGCTAAGTCTGTGAGTGATTGTTTCATGTGGAAGCTGAGTTTTTCTGTAAATACGGTTCCCATTTTGTTTGTTTTTTCATCTTTACTGTTTTTATTAAGTTTGGAGGTTGTATTTGAATTACACAAGAAGTAGTAGACCATTGTAAAACTGTGCTATGTGGTTTATATCTTTGTTCAGATTTTATACTGTTTTCATAATTCATACTTGTTCTACTATAGAACTCTATGGCTGAAAGTGACATAAACTATACCATACAGTTCTAAAATGGTACCACCAGTAAGTGAATCAGAAACACAGTTTGTGTGTACTAAAAGGCCAGTAAGGATGGGAGAATACCACAACTGGAATCAATATTTGACAAGCAGTGGTAACCATCTTCATGTTTGCTTGCATTATTTATTTATTTATTTAGTTTTTGTTGACAGGGAAAGGTGCACTAGGCATACATTTGCCTGTTTTCAGTACGACCTGGGAGGGTACAATGGTAGAATTTTACAATCCACAGAAAAACAATAACAAAAGCATCAGGAATTGTACAATTCAGAAATTGGATGATATCATCATTAACTTAAGGCACAGAGATACACAGTACATACGCTGAAAATACAGCGGAGTACAAAAGCATTATATTTTGCAAAACACCACAGTAGTTTCATGGTGAGGCATGAGGCCAATGGGGGTAAATAGGAGCAATCAGAGAAGTACAGACAAATGAGTAATTAAGTGCAGCAAGTTGACAATTACGAGTAGGAGGGATAGGAGAGGGGTAATTGCTTAGGAACATTAAAGTTCCTTAGAATGATCTATACATTTTGCTATACAGCACGGTAGTTTCATGATGAGGTATGAGTAGCCATTTTGTAGTACAATAGGTAAGATTAGTTTGTTGCAGACATAAATATCAACAAGTGGTTGTGCAGGGGTGCCTTGGTGGTGGGCTAGTGGTTGGATCCTGTTGAGGGTTGTGAGCACAGCAGGCAGGGTCAGATCAGAGTCTTGCTCCAGGACTGGCAGTGGGATGGCAATCAGACAGATAAGCCAACTGACAGGCCAGCAGGGTCTGAGTTAAGCAATAAGGCACAACAGGATGTGGATTATGTGGGGTTTACCCACACCTTGTGTGTGTGTCACAAGGTGCAGCGAGTGACTTAACCACACAAGGCGTGGTAAACCCCAATAACCCACACCCTGGAGTACTTTATTGTGATTATACAATGGACCCATATGTAAAATATGTTTAATTATGTTGTTTTATAAATGCATTTCCTCAGCCGTGGGTAATGCAGGATTCACCCATGGTCATGTGACATGTTTTGACCAATGAAGTTACAGGATTTTCAAACACCATTGTACAATAAGCAATAAGGCACAACAGGGTGTGGGTTATTGGGGATTTACCCACGCCTTGTGTGGTGTGTCACGAGGTGTAGCCGAGTGACTTAACCACACAAAAAGTGAGTAAATCCCCAATAACTCATACTCTGTAGTGCCTTATTGTGATCATACAACAGACCCAAGTGTAAAATAAATGTAAAAATGTGTTTAATTATGTTTTTTATAAATGCAGTTCATCAGCCGTTGGTAATGCAGGATTTATCTACGGTCATGTGACATGTTTTGACCAATGAGGTTACAGGATTTTCACACACCATTGTATGATAGTATATAGTAAATCTGGCTTGGTAGATCACAGGGGAGCATGCACACAAGTGCAGCTCCCAGCAAGGACTGGCAAGTATCAGCTCAACATCAACAAGTCATCATTGTTTCATGCATGATCAGTATAAAAAGAGACAAAATGAAAAATCATTCACTCCATTAGAACATGTTGGCAAATGAACTGGTAGAAGTATGTACAATGCCAAAAATGCTGTTTATTTGTGCAATTAAAGCAAAGTCAGCTAGCCAAGAGCTACAGTAACCAGTACACCATTTCCTTGAACCTTGGCATGCTCTTCATCAGGTGGTATGCTTGTATAGAAACCCATCTGCTAACATAATACCAAAGTAGTAGCAAATATTTAGATCAACTTGCATCTTTGCTGCAATGTATTCATTTAAAATCTCTGTATTAACTATACCTGAATATCGAGATCACAACCATACATTTATTTGCTGACCTCTGGTGTGGAATACTTTGGGAATAAATATTTGCCTAGGTGTTAATGATCCATTGTTTACATACTTACAGTAGATGTCACATTGCTGTCACATTCTTTAATGTTGAACATTCAGTAGAGGCATTTGATTTTTTCACTTCCTCCTCCTCCTCTTACTGCATTTTAATAAAGATAGGTGTCATTGGTTCAGATACTGCCACCAATGTGCGTTGTTGCTATATGAACATACAAAGAAGCCAGCAGAAGAAAGGCCATTTGGTCTATCTAGTCTGCTCGTACTGCAGGGTGCACAGCTTGAGCTGCTGTCCCTGCCCTCCTTCCCCACACCTCCCATCCTCCCTACCTATGGTCCTTACCTTTCCCCTATGCCTATCCCAGCCTCTCTTAAAGCTGCCCACTGTCTTCAATGAAATTGCCTCTTCCAGCAGTGCATTCCAAGTGTCCACCACCCTCACTGTGAAGAGGTGCATCCTGACCTCCCTCTTAAATCTCCCATCCTCCAGCTTAAGAATGTGCCCCCTCATGTTATGGTTGCCACTTAGATTAAAGAGACTCTCCTTATTAACCTTATTAATCCCTTTCAAGCACTTGAAGATCCAATCATGTCCCTTCTCTCTCCTGTCTTTCAGGGAGTACACGTTCAGTGCCCTCAACCTCTCCTCTCATATGCCTTACCCTGCTGACCTGCTATCATCTTTGTAGTCCTCCTCTGGACCTTCTCCAACAGGTTAATGTCCTTTTGAGGTGTGGGCACCAGTACTGATCCCCATACACTAAATGAGTCCTTACCAGGGACATGTACAAAGGGCAGTACAACCTCTTCTCCTACTACTAATCCCCTAGATATGCATCCCAGCATGTCATATGCCTTCATTATTGTACTATAGTCACACCATGTATTCATGCCTTCAAATTACTGTCTATTTACACCTTCTTTGTAATATTGTTTTGTATATTTTTCCTTTGTAATCTCCTGGGTCATACCTGAAAAGAAGGTATTATGTGACTAGTGTGCCTACCTGATCAACAAAAGCTAAATAAATAAAATTTATGTCCTGTGTTTTTTGTATCACATACATTTATGTACGTAATGTAATGTGACCAAAATAAATGCAGATGATGCTGTTTCTGCTGTCCTGGTTGGTTCGAGTCCCACCTCTGGATTACATAGAATGTAAATTAGGTGGTTTTATTTATAGTCCCAGCTTAATACACCTCCCTGAATGGTCAATCAGGAAGGGGGGGGGCACCTCTGTGAAAGCAATGGCAGGCTTGCCCTGTAAAAACAGTATTTTATGTTAGCTTAAGAAACATTCCTTCAAGACAGTGAATTGGGCTGTTACATTTACAACTTGACTGAAAAACCATTTTTACACCCATAATAAATGCTTGACTTTGTGAATTAGATTTTAAACACTTAAGTAATGAGCTGTAAATATAAATTTTGAGTGTTTCATCACCACTGCCTTTTCGTGCAGTACTGTGAAACAAATTGCCCACAGAGTGTGATGGGAGATGAAGCCTGGAGTGTGTGTGTGTGCCCCAAGCTGATTACTGCATTCTGAGTAGAAAAAATCTTAAGCTTAGTATTGTCAGGAAGTTATCATTTTAGTAGTGCCTGTTTCTTATATTTCTGGAAGTTAAGTGTATACTGTAATCCCATCTGCTTTCACACACACACACACACACACACACACACACACACACATTCAGGCACGCACACACACACACAAAGAACTAATCACATCTGGCAGGAAGGGGGTGTGAGTAGTTCTTACGTAATGGTACAGGTAACTGCAAGAGATACAGTATGCCCTTGCATTAACAGCTGGGCTGTGGTCAGCACTCTGCTGAACTTGTTAGTATTGGTGAGGGGGCAGAAACACAGACACAGAGCTGCACAATTCCACATACTGGACACATATCTGCCTTAGTGCAGATTGATACCTCAACCAGCCAATCACAAGTTCCAGAGAGACTGGCACCTCCACTGGCAAACTGCATCCAACTATCTCAATGGGAAAATGTTAGTGGGTGGCAATGTGCAGAAAGGGTCACATGATAATGGTGCTGGGGTTATACAAGAAGCCCTGTGAGGCAACACTGAGGGATCTCAACATGTACAACCTGGAAGAGAAAAGAGGTAGAAGTGACATGATAGAGACCTACAAGGAAAGACACTGCAGAGCTTTTTTTAGATAGATTTTAGAACTGCGACACAAACCTACAGGCTAGCAGGCTAACTGTGTGTGCTTTACCCTAGTTAGACATTTTGTAACATTTAAAACAAATCATACTCACCCCAACTCTACAGTGAGCTCTTCCAGGTGTTGTGACCCTGAAAAGCAGCCCCACCTGTGAGCACCACTGAGCACAAATGGAAGCCAACATGGCAGAGACTAGTGTCTGCTATGTCAGCTGAGGCAGACAGGCAATAGGCCCAAACTGGTAACATCATTCAAGCTGGGTGACAAGCTCAATATTAGCTTGCAGCCCTACATAACATCAGAGTAAAAGCTCTGTAGGAAAGTTGTCATTATGGATGTTAATGGAGCACAACTTTCGGTGTTGATTAAAAGTTTGAAATTTGTCTCCACGCATAGTCTGGATCACTTTTCAACTGTCATTGCTCTCCAGAAGTTTGCACGGACCCTTAACCTCAAATGTATTTTTTCAGTCACTGACAGATTTGGTCATGATATTACCTCTGCTACTGTTAATGGTTCTTTTATGACTGAAACCATGTCTGACTCAGTGACCCAACTGGAATCTGTCCCTGTTTAACACTTGGACTATCAACATCAGTTGTGTCCTACAGTAGGTCCAACCATATTCCATCTATGAATACTGCTGTCAGTGTATTTTTGAAAGCTTGTGAGTGAAATTTGGCAACACTTGTAGAACATGATGCTAAACCTAGTTATGTATACCGTAGTAGTGTGTAATGAAAAGCATTAGAAGAACTGTGTATGGATTCTTCTATTATGATTAAGGCAGCTGGCAAAGGGGGTGGGATTATAATAATGAACACTGATTTGTATGTTGGGGAAGTCAGACGACAGTTGCTGAATGAAAACCACTATCATAAACTTAAATCAGACCCTAGAATGCATTTTAAACCTATCATTGATGCATATTTAACAACTGTTTTTTCACAGGGGTTTATTGATCAGAACACTAAGGATTTTCTTATCACTGAACATCCAGTTCATCAGACAATGTATGTACTTCTTAAAATGCATAAGCGTTTCAAGGCACCACATGGGCATCCTATTATATCAGGCATTGGCTCCCTCATGGAGCCATTGTCTGGATATGTGGACCATTTCATTAAGCCTTTTGTCAGTACTTTGAGATCACATTTATGGGATATTACTGAGGTGTTGGCAATACTGGAGGACCTCCACATCGAGCCTGGGGAGTTTTTTGTGACCTTCGATGTGGAGGAAGTCTATACCAACATACCTCATAATGAGGGTCTACATTCATTGAGAACCTTTTTGGACAGAAGAACAGAAGTTGCACTTACTCCTACATATATGCTAGTGGATCTGTCAAGATTCATCTTAGTATGCAACAATTCTTATTTTATGGGGGATTGTTACAGTATCTCCAAATCAGTGGTTTGGCAAGTGTGGCTATATTCGCCCCAAACAAAGCCAATTTGGTGGTCGTGAGGGCAAACGCTGCTGCAGCCCTCCCCCAAGCCCTGACACGCTGTATCACTCGGATGGCTAAGATCCATGGTGGTCATAAGGGCAAACATTACTGCAGCCCTACCCCAAGCCCCAACACGCTGGATCACTTGGACGGCTAAGGTACGGCTGCTTGAACGCCAACACATTTACTCCTGCTCAGCATTTGGTCGGATAAAGGAGTAAAGATTTAGGCGCCAATTTTGATGAAAGGGTCCCCTGCAGTATCTGACAGCCGGGCAAGCAGCTGATTTATAATTTTATCCTGCCCAACAGACGCAAAGCTGCAATTGTCACTGTTACTGGCAACCAGAAAATAAGGCTGGGATTTGTTTGCCGCCAATTGTGCTGAAATATATCTCAAAAGCTAAATCGGGACCCACCGCATTATTGTTGGAACTTTTACATTGTTAAAACATTAATGCTATGTTTGCCTCACTTTTGGGGCTTTAAATAAGCTACAGCAAGTGCTGTATGGATTATTGATTCAAACCTCCCCAGGGAGCCTGGCTACATTTAACACTGAAACTGTTGCAGCACAGCTTTACTGATTATTTAGTGTGTCTCCCCAATGTGTGTAATGAGATCTGCTGTGTAACTTTCTGAAATATGTAGTAACATAGTCTGGAGCCAGTCTTAATTCCGCGTCAGCTGCCCCACCACTCCCACCACCACCCTGGGCAAGCTGTCACTTAAATAGCCATCATCACGTGAGTGCAAGCAAAAAACAATCAACTCACTTTCCCATTAGCAGTTTATCTGCATCCACCACTAGTGGCCGCCAGACTCATTCCAAGCTATCTAATCACAGCAAACATGCTGCTACTATACTTACCTATTCTATGCCTGCTTGCACCTCTCGCGCCTTTCCCTCCTGCTTCTTCTCCAAATCAGCAGCCTAGCCCCTAATCATCCATTTCATAGCTGCTCTAACTACACGCACTACCACCTCCACCAGTGGACAGCCCACAATAGTTCACCTATGCAAGTGGGCGCTCAGTGCTTCCATCCTTCCACCCTCCTTTCACGCGGGACTGATGGCCTTAAATTTAGCCACCCCAGGCAGCACCTCACAAACCTCCCAGCATCTGCTGGCCCCCCAAAAGTCACAATGGGCCAGGCTTATATCAAAACACCTGTTCATAGCCGGCCGCCCGGCGCGGCTGTTGGATTCCTCAGCTATGACCCAGCCGCACCTGGTTCGGAATGAGCCCGGAAGCTGAGAGGGCCAGCCGGGGAGAGGGCTTGAGCGTCCCAGGGACTGCTCGTCCCTCCGGGGAGGGATCCAGAGCCCGCGCTGACTGTCCCCAGGTGGAGACCTGAGGCGCAGCAAGGCCGATGGCAGGAAGAAGGGGTGGCGTGCCAGATGTCGGCGCTCAGCGCCTTGACATCAGGGACACGGCCGCGTCGCGTAATAGAACACGGAAAAACCCTCGCGGTCCCGGTAGGCGGAGCACCATTGCCCCTCAAAGCCCCTGCCTGCCCAGAGACAGCATCCCGACGAAATTCCAGTAAGTCTCGGGTGTAGGGCCCCACCCTCGACTCCTCCCTGGGGTAAAACCAAGGCCTGTGGGGATGGACTGCTCTGGTCTACAGGCAGGTGAGCGTAGGGCTGAAAAAGGCCGAGTGTCTCCCAAGAGGGGACTGCGGGGGAGAGGAGGGAAAAAAAAAAAACACCTGTTCACACTACTGCTCCTCCTAGCTGGGGATGTCAAGTTAAATCCTGGCCCTACAACCCCCAGCAACCGCCACCCCTCCCCATCTCTCCAACTACCTCAGGGCTTTAAAATAGTACACTTAAATGTCTGCAGCATACTAAATAACCTCGATGGACTAAAACTACATGTACTATTTCTGCGTCCGGATATTCTGATAATCACAGAGACCTGGCTGAAACCTCACAACCAGGATGCAGAACTTCATATCCTCGGATAGTCCCTCATCCAGCATGACTGCCTGGACAAAAAAAAAAAAGGGTGGGGGCATTGCCATGTTCATCTCTTCCCAGCTCCAGTTCACCCCAGTCCTGCTTCCTGAGCTTATGGTCACCATAGATGTCCTGCTAATCAAAGTCGCTCTCCCCCACTCAATTCCCATTTTTGTAGCAGGGTCCTACTGTTCCCCTGATACCCCTCTGCCTGTCTTCCTAGACCACCTTGGCACCCTAAAGACCCTTGTGTCAGGGGGGTTAGTTGAATATCCTTGGGGACTTCAACCTAAATTAGCTTTCTAGTGCCATTGCCAAGTTCTGAAGCCAAGTGATTGCACTAAACATGTTCCATCAAATCTCTGAACCCACACGCCTGAACCACAAATCCCTGAACCACTCCCTCTTGGACTGGGCTCTGACCACACAATCTCACTGGATACTTGATGCTGGACTCCTGCCAGACTCTCTAAGTGACCACCACATGATTTACGTGGTGAGGAAAATATTCAAGCCCATGGTGCCTCCCCCTCGTACTCTGCTCACTAGGTCCTACAAATCCCTGGACCTCACAGCCCTCTTAAATGACCTGGCAAATACAGACTGGTCCTTCATCCCCAGAGCAGCCACCATTGATGCTGCTCTAGAAATCTTTAAGTCAAGATTCATAGCTGTATGGGACTACTATGCTCCATTCAGAAGTGCCCAAGTTAGGGCTGCCCACTTGCCCTGGATCACAGCCAATCTCATAAGGCATCTCTGTGATAGGGACTGGGCCTGGAAAACCTACAAGGCAGTCAGCACCCATGCGTCATTCCAACAATACCAATCACTTCAGAATGCCTGCACTAGGCTAATGCGGTAGGCGAAAGCGAACTACTTTAAAGCCTCCTTCCACTCCAACATAAACTACCCAGCTAAGTTTTGGAAGATGCCCAAATCACTCCTCACCCCTCCTGCTCAGTCCCCCACTCCAGCCCTGGAGGTAAAGGGCACTATCATCACAGAACCAAATGCAGTGGCCTCAGTTTTCAACACCTTTTTTACAAGCTACTCATCCTCCCCCTTGTCATCCCTCCTGCCCCCATGCGCCCAGCCCCTATCCACCCCTCCAACACCCTCACTCTTTTCCTTGTACCCGGTTACCCAATCCGAAGTACTAAAAACACTGTGGACACTCAATCCTTCCAAAGGAAAATGCCTATCAGGTTTGGACAGCAAAATGCTCCACCTATCTGCACCTGCCATTGCCAGCCCTCTGGCCGATCTGTTTAATCTCTCTTTCTCGCTAGTGTCAATCCCCTCTGACTGGAAACATGCCACAGTCATCCCCCTTCCTAAAGGAGGTGATCTCTCCTCCCCAGGCAACTATCACCCCATCTCTCTTCTCCCAATACTAGCCAAAATCCAGAAGCACCTCGTCTTTCCCAACTCTCCTCCTTTCTCAACTCCTCCTCCTTCTTCTCTACCTACCAGTTGCGATTTAGGAAAGCACACTCCACCACCACCTCCCTTCTGCTCATCACTGATGCCATCCTCGCAGGTATGGATAGTGGGCACACAATGTCAGCCATCTTTATTGACCTTGCAAAATTGCAAAAGCTTTTGACACTGTCTCCCGTGCCCTCCTATTACCCAAGCTCTCCCTCACTGGACTCTCAGGAACTGCCTTCAGCTGGTTCTGTTCCTACCTGGTGGGTAAGTCACAGGCAGTAAGAATTGGCTCTCACACATAGGTCCCCCTCCAGGTCACCACAGGGGTCCCCCAAGGCTCGGTCCTTGGCCCAATTCTGTTCTCCATCTTCCTAAATGATCTGCCCTCAGCCTGTACACCCACATCCATTCACATGTATGCAGACGACACAGTACTCTATGCATCAGGTTCCAACTCCTCAGAAGTAACTTTTAGACTAGAGCAGGACTTCAATAATGCCCAGCTCTGGTTTAGGTCAAGCCAACTTTTTCTTAATCCCAAGAAAACAGTCTCCCTAACCTTCAGCTCAAGACAGAGACTCTCCCATCTCTCCACCATCCCAACCTTCCACACCACTGAAGGGATTCCCTTAGAGGCTTGTACCTCATTCAGGTACCTGGGGGTCTGGCTCGACCAGCACCTTGACTTTTCTGTCCATATAAATGCAATCTGCAAGAAACTACACCCCAAGCTGGGCATCCTATATCGGAACAAGGGTTGCATACCTCTGCCAACCCACAAGGCCATTGTTCAGAAAATGATCCTCCCAATATTTGATTACGGGGACGTCATCTGCAGTGTTGCTCCTAAGTCCTCCCTAGCCAGACTGGATCATCTCTTCCACTCCTTCTGCTGGTTTGCCCTGGACTGCTCCCCCACAATCCATCACTGCATCCTCTACAGGTCTTTGAACCTTCCATCGCTTCAGGACAGCAGGCTGGTCCACTGTGCTAGGACATCAGCTAAATTCTGGGACCAGTCCCTTCCCCCTTACCTCACAGCAGCCATATCAACTCAACCTTCACCAGCGTACTCACTCAGGAACACCGACTTCAACTTCTTCTATGTCCCACATATGCCCACCAGTTCTGACCAGGCGGCCTTCACATACTGCATACCTAAACTATGGAACTCCTTGCCTGCAGACATTCGACACACCGCCAATACCCAGCACCTCTACTCTCTCCTCAAGGAGCATTTTTCCACCTCCTGCACTTGCACCTAGCACCACGGAGGGCTATACATCTTGCTTTTCTACAAAACCCTGACCATCTACTAGTTGCACACTGACTCCACTACAAGCGTTCACTGTCCTCTACCCTCAGCTGTTAATATGTAGTAAATCCTAATCCTACTGTTTGGATGTGCTTACCTGCTGTACCTGTATATGATCTGTATAAATCTCTATTGTATATCTCTATTGTATACCTTTCCACTGCCCCCTTCCCCCAGGACACATCTGGAATCGAGCGGTATTCCGCTTAGTATGCCTTCTTGGTAAAACTTTTAAATAAATAAATAAATAAAAATTTATACATGTGGCAAGGGGAGGAACTTGTTTATTGAGAAGCAGTCAATCATTTTTTGCCATCCATTGCCCTATGGAAGAAGTACACTGATGATATATTGATGGTGTGGTGGGGATCTAAGCATGAACTTTCTCAATTTCTTGAGTTTTTGGAGGCCAGCAACCACAGCTTGAGGTGTGCAAAACATAGCAATTTGGTGGCTGTGTTCTTTTTGGATATCACAATCACTAAGGTCAACTTTGGAAGTGTTAATGCTACGTCATTCCATAAACCAACTGATCAGAATACACTTCTCCTTTCTAGCTTGTGCCATTCCTGCCACATCATCAATAATATCCTTACTAGTCAGTTTCTGTGTATCCACAGAATCTGCAGCCAATTGGAAGAGTTTGATAAACATTCTGGTGAGTTGGTGGATTGTTTTAAAACTAGGGGGTACTCAAATTCTTGTGTTCTAAAGGCATTAGAATATGCCAAAACTATGGACAGACAGGTTCTCACTGCACTCAATGAATGTAAGGGTAATGTGTCTACTAAAAGGTGCAATTTTGTAACCACTTATAATACCCAATCAAGGGAGGTTGAAAGAATTATCAGAATGAATTGGCATATTCCTTCAACTGAATGAAAGTTAAATGAATGGGTTGAACAGTTCCTGTAGATAGTTTTTAAATGCCAAGTTAAACTAGCCAATAGACTTATGCGTAGCCTCCAATCAGTCCCCAAAAGATCTACATGGTTGCCACCTCTGCCTATAGGGTGTTTCAAGTGTGGCCATTATAAGTTTTGTGGGGATTGTTCAGTCAAAGACATTTCTACACCCTACCACATATGAAGTATACACAGTTACTAAGCTTATTAAGTGTGATAAAATACATGTTGTTTGTTTAGCCAGTTGCCCCTGTTTAAGCTTTTATGTTGGATGTACTAAATGAAAACTTAAATAAAGGTTTGGGGAACATTTGAAGGCAACAGGTACTCTACAAAGAGCCACACTAGGCCAACTAAATACAGCCCACCCAACCCACACAATGGCAAAGAGAATCACATCTATAGTGCTTACGCATGTACTCGCCATCCATGACATGGACTTCCTCTTGATCAAGGATGAAGGATTCAGTTCCCACAGGAGGCCCCTGGAGCACCTGCACCTAGATCTGCACTACCCCAATGAAATGATGATCAGTGACTCACTAATAATATTGCACAGTCTAACCAAAAAAGGGGCTTGCTGCCTAATGTTTCATAACTCTAATACTAGCATCTACAGGATCCTCACCCCCACATTGGAAATCATGCTACAACTGATCCCCCTCCTATTTCTTCTCCTGACAGATGATGTTCAATCCAACCCAGCCCCCCTATAGCAAACTCTACCATTGGTTCCCTACACAGTCCTAACTGGATTTCACTGAGGGGGCTATCTATAGTCCACATGAACATATGCAGTCTGCGACCTAAGATGCCTGACGTATAGAGCTGGGTGACCCTGTATTACCCAGATATACTCATAGTATCTGAAACATGGCTCAAACCAAGCATCTTGATGCATGAAATTGACCTTCTGGGTTACTCCGCTTTCAGGAATGATAGAGTAGTCAAGAAAGGAGGAGAGGTACTTATCTATATCTGGAACACCCTCTGTGCCTCCCTTGCCTCTCTTCCCCCCATTGATTGTAATGGCAGCAAAACAATATTCGTAAAATTCAAACTAGGCAATGCCAAGTCCCTGTTGTTAGGAGGCCTATACAACCATCCTAAAACAGCCTTCATGGCACTAGAAGCCATAACTAAAATGCTGGCAGAGCACGCCCCCAGTGAGCTACTCCTTTTGGGAGACTTTAACCTTCACTGGGCATCCAACTCAGCTCAAGGGTTCAACTCATTGCTGCTCGATGCACATGTAACCAGCTCATCACTGAACCCACTAGATTCAGTGTAAAAACAGGCAACCACTCGATGATTGATTGGGCCCTTGTCACCAACCCCCTCAACAAACAGGCGGCAGAAACTCTCTTGGATGCACTGAGTGACCGCTGTCCCATATTCTGTATATGGAAGAACCAATTTCCTAACCCACCAGAGTCTTTACTGCATGGGACTTTTCTTCCTTCTCAGCCTCTGCCTTCCAGACAGAACTAAATGATTTGGACTGGACCCCTATCCTGCACCTTCCAACCATAGATGAAGCACTGGAACACTTCCAGAATTGCCTCATGTCAGCAGCCAATAAACACATACTGCTCAGGAAGCTCAGGGTCAAGGGGCAATGCCATAAATGAATTACACTGGATCTTGATGCACTGATGAAAAAAAAGGGACAAGACCTGGGAGACCTACTATAAGAAGTCTGGCCCTCCTCAGATTGGGGATCCTATAGGGCACAGTGTAACCAAAGCAAAATATGTGCCAGCAAGGCTAGATGTGCATATGTTAACAATCTACAGCAGGCAAACCTGCCTGACCCTAAGCGCTTCTGTCAGCAGATCAATGGCTTATGACAGGCAGAAGCAAACCCCCACAAGCACCAATCATCTTTAAAGGTCAACCCATTGGTGATAACCAAGAGACCGTGAGTGCTATTAACAGCTACTGAATTATTCTGACCTTAATGAGTACATAGCTAATTTCTCTCCCGCAGCCTCTGCCCACCCTAATCCAGAGGCCCTTGATGCCCAACATCTGGAATTCCATTTAAAAATGGTGAAACATTCTGACATGTTCTCCCTCCTAAAGAGGATCAAGGCTAGAGGCTCTGCCAGCCCTAAAGGTCTGACCCCTAGATTACTAAAAGATGCTGTCCCTGCTATCTCTTCCCCAGTCGTATATCTAATCAACCGGTCCTTGATACAGGGCATAGTTCCAGCCATATGGAAAGAAGCTCATGTAGTCCCACTCCATAAAGGAGGTCCTAAGGAACCCACTGGTAACTATAGATCAATCTCGCTACTCTGTCTATTGTCCAAAAACCAGGAAAGGCTTGTATATAACCAACTATGAGATTACTCGGAAATGTACTCCCTCCTGGATCCTAGCCAGGATGGATTCAGATGCAACCACGGTACTGACACTGCTCTAATCAAATTTACCACCGACATCCTTAAGGCCCTCGATAATAGCACCCCTACTGGCACCATATTCACTGACCTCACAAAGACCTTTGATCTGGTAGATAACAAACTTCTAGTAAACAAGCTGCAGCTCATCAGCCTTGATCACCATTCACTGAGCTGGTTCAAAAACTATCTTTCTCATTGCATCCAGCAGGTCATCTGGAAGGGTTCCATAGCTGGGCAATTACCTGTCAAGGAGGGCATACCCCAAGGGTATTTCCTTGGGCTCTTCTTATTTTCCATATTCATAAATGATCTGAGCAACAACTGTGGTGGCAACTCAATAATACAATACGTGGACAACACTGGGTTGTATAGAACCATGGGCGGTCCTCCAGCCCTAGGGCCACAGCTGCAGGAGAACTTGATCTTTGAACAATGGCTGATAGCCAACAAGTTGCTGCTAAATGACAAAAAAATGAAAGCCATTGTCTTCAGACCCAGAAACCTGGGCCCTGACAAAACCCTGCTGCTCCCTTTACAATCCTCATCAGGCATGCCCATTAAGGTTATTAGCTCCTTCAGGTATCTGGGTCTCATCCGTGACCAGGACCTCACCTACAAAAATCACGTGGACCACATCACTAAGGCTTTACAACAAAAGCTCAGCCTACTCTACAGGCTGAATTCGCAACTCATCCCGGAAACCAGGGTGGCAATTGCAAATAGCATCCTCCTACCCAAGCTTACTTGTACAGCCCCCATCCTTCATGTACTAACAGGGAAAGCGCTGGGCAGGATGCAAATGCTAAACAAATATCTTGACTACACGTGAGAAGTGCACCTTATCGGTGGGCATGGTCAAAGTTTTGCATTGCTCTGATGCTTTTTCAAAGATGTGGGGGTTTAGAAGACCCCCTCTCTTACAGTTCCCATTGGTGCAGATACCTCCCCCTTGCTTAAAGTGCTAGTGCATAATATAAATATACAGAACAATCAATATACATGTAGGAATATATTATGTGGAAACAACTGCTGCAATTAATAATTTGTATGAATACCATAATCAGGCTACATGTGATAGATATATAAACAAGCTTAAATATGCAATGTAAAAAAGTGCCAAAACTAAATATGGAACATACCATGTATTATAGCAACACAGATAAAATACCTAGTGCATCATAAGACATACATATCAACATGTGTTGTGCCTAACAAAGACAGCATAGTGAGTACAGCACACTTATAATATAATATAAAAGGTTTTATACCTAATCCAAATTACTGCAGCAGTGCAGGTGTGGGGGGGGGGGTTATGGAAACAGCAGGTAAAAAGGTAACAGAGATAAAAGATGTTTTAATCCATGCAAAGATGTTAGGTACATACAGTATAAACACAGCATAGAGGTCTTGCAAATCAGATTTCAGAAACCCTATATTTTTGTGTTATTCATTGTGTATTTGTTTACTTTTTCATAATCAAATCTGAAACTAGAGGCTAAAGAAAATAAATACTGTAATTGATTACGCAACTGTAACTACTTAAACAATTTTGTCCTTTTTTTATTTCTTGCAAAATTTTGAAACCTTTGTTTAATGTTTGTTTTAGTGTCAGCCCACCATGCTCCACAATCTCATACAAGTCACATACTGAGGTTCTTACCCATAATAATCTTAAAATGCCCTTCTGAACAATAGGGTCGAAAAGGATTGATACATTTAATCTCTACCTATTCCATCTATACTTATAATTTGAGTGATTTTGAAAGTTTATTTTTAACAATAGGTGGTCTGTGAATTCTAATGGATGACTCGATAGACCGTAAGGCCTAATCTGCTGGCAAATAGTAATTTCAAGAGTAGGTGCTGGTATGTTTTTTGAAACAAAAGAATGGTCTATAGCAGAATTAAACCTCCCTCTTTTATAAGTGTAAGCAGGCCCTAAGCTCTGGAACTCAACGTAATTAGTGAGATCTGCTGTCTCAATACAGTTCTTTAGGGCATTACAGTCACAATATGTTTTTCCCTTCCAGTCTCCTTCCTATTTTAGGGGTCTCACAATTAAAATCACACCCCAAGAAAATAGTGTGAGAAGTTACCAAATAGGATTGTAGGATGGAAAGGAGAGCAACTCTTCCTGCTTTAGATTGAGGCCCATAGATAGTAATGAATCTACAAGGGAACTGTTCCCATATCCCGTCTACGATCAATAATCTTCCTGGAACTAAATCTATTAATTTGGTAAGTGAGAAGGAGAATGAATGAAAGACTATCCCCACTCCATTGGCTCTTTCCTGGTTGAAGGACCAATAAGAGGGCCCCCAACACCATTCAGCCTGAAACAATCTTGCCTGGTCAATAGAGGACATCCAAGTTTCCTGGAGAAAACAAACGTTAAATTTGTTATCATGTAGATATTCAAACACTGCCTGTCTTTTATCATGGTTTAATAAACTGCAGATGTTAACTGAAACTAGACAGTGTTTCCCCATAGGTTAGTAGTTTTGTTTTTTAAGAGCTCTTTTCTTCCCTTTTTTATTCCCTTTATACCTCACTGCATCAATATTAGTTGTGACATCTTCTGGATTTTAGTATCTGATTCCTCAACGTCCATGTCTGAACCCCAAATTTGTGGTGGCCAAGGCTCCAAGGGAATCTTGATTTTCAATATCAGGAGGGTCAGGAGAAATTTTAAAGTTTCTGGAGGACTGTCTCCTGGGCAAAAGAGCTGATCTAGGAGGAGGTAGAGTTTCAGATACTAAGTTCTTCTGCTGCTTCCATTCTGGTGGATTTTGGTAGCAGACAGGTTGTAGTTCTAAAATATTGTTAATGGTGGGGGAGTCACACCTTCAACTGTGCCCAACTTCCATAGCTTGTTCTGGCTTCCCTAGAGACAATTCTTGGGGATTTACCCGAGAAGGGGAGATGTTTTGTAGCTGAGCTCTCAGTACAGTCTGCACAGAGGTAACAACTGCATCCAGAGCTTTTGAATTATGGTATCAGGGCTGACAGAAGTAGCCTTGTTTTTTTACGGCTCATGAACAGTCTGAAAAAATGTGGCCTGGCTCCTCACACAAATCACCTTTAGTGTGATTTGCACATTGATGGCTTATGTGGCCTATTTCTCTACAATTGTCAGTGTGGCTTATCGTGCACACTTGATAGGTGAGTTCAGGAGCCACATTTGTAGCATGCACGGGGTTGCCCCATGTAAAAGCAAACTCCTCAGTCTCTGCCTAACAGAAAATAATTAGGAATGTGGCTAACACCTTCTTCTGTCTGTCGTAACTAATTTTAAATTTCCATCTCACTGTCCAAAGTAGTTCACTGTCAAGAATGGCCAAGGGGCACTGATAACTTTACATTTCTGACTAAGCCAATACACAATATCTTCCACATGCACTCCCTCATTATGAAACATAATCATTACGTATTTTATCAAAGGTTTTATTAATGGAATCACTAGGAAGGGAGACCAAAGCAGAGAAAACTTAACCTGATTATATCTTTACCAAAATAATTCTAATGCATGGGATAACCGAAAGCTAACATCAAAGTTATCTTCACCCAAAATATTGATGAAACCAAAGACTTCTTTGTGGGAAAAATGAAGGGAATCTTTTAGAGTTTTTTTCCCCACATATTGCCTATCAGGTCTTAAGTCCTCCTTTATATCTTATTCGGACAGCGTTCCTCCTGGAGGCTGCCTCCTGCTTAGCTTTTTGAAAAAGTTCTGACAAGAGGGGACTCTGTGGGGGGGGGGTTCTGAATGAAGTAGGGTTTCTGCTGTCTGCCTTCATTATTTGTAACTGATTCCTGAATCTTGAGATGAACCCCTTTTCTGTTCCCCTTGGGGGTGGGGGAAGGGACACTTGTAATCCATCACTCTCTGTTTCAGGAGTAATAGTTGCAAACCCTCAGCAGAAACACCATTTATAACAGGATCTCAAACATTAATATTAGAAAGATTCTACCCTCTTGGACTTTGTTGATTCCACTGAGGTACTTAAATGTTTCAATCATGTCCCCCCTCTCCCTCCTTTCCTCAAGGGTATACATATTAAGCTCCTTTAGTCGCTCCTCATATGGCTTCTCTTGCAGACCCTGCACCATTTTAGTTGCCCTCCTCTGAACTGTCTCCATCCTGTCTACGTCCTTGTGGAGATGGGGTCTCCAGAACTGGACGCAGTACTCCAGATGGGGTCTCACCAACTGTCTGTACAGGGGGATAACAACTTCCTGTTTTCTGCTGGTGATGCCTCTTCCTATACATCCCAGTATCCCCCCAGCCCTCCCTACTGCCTTCTCACATTGCTTGCCAACCTTAAGGTCATCTGATATGATTACCCCCAGGTCCCTTTCCTTTTTGTTGTTACTACCTTCCCCACCACTGTGTAATCTTCCCCTGGGTTTTTGTTTCCTAGGTGCATTACGTTGCACTTCTTTGCATTGAATCCAAGTTGCCATACTTCTGACCATTCCTCCAACCTTGCCAAGTCCCTTCCCATCCTTTCCATGCCTCCTTGTGTATCAACCCTGTTGCAGATCTTTGTGTCATCTGCTAAGAGGCATACTTTTCAATCCAGTCCCTCTCCAATTTCACTTATAAAGACATTAAAAAGAACCGGACCCAGTACTGAACCCTGCAGTACCCCATTAGTAACCCTTCTTTCTTCAGAGTGGAATCCATTTACAATTACCTTCTGTATCATGTTGTTCAGCCAATGTTTTACCCAGACTACCACCCTGGGACCCACTCCCAGGCTGGTTAATTTGACTACAAATCTTTTGTGTGGGACTTGATCAAATGCCTTGCTAAAGTCTAGGTAGACCATGTCCACAGCCCCTCCCTGGTCCACTATTTTGGTCACCCAGTCAAAGAAATCAATTAGATTCATCTGACATGACCTTCCCACTGTGAACCCATGCTGTCTTGGGTCCTGTGCCCCACTGGCCTCTAGGTACTCAACAATTCTTTCCTTCAGAAGTGAATAATCACTTTCCCTACCACAGAGGTCAAACTGACAGGTCTGCAGTTTTCTACCTCTGTCTTGGTCCCACTTTTGTGAAGGGTTATCACTTCAGCCTTCTTCCAGTCCTCAGGTACCACACCATCCTCCCATGATTTCTTAAAAAGGGTAGTCAGTGGTGTGACGAGTTCTCTGCTTAATTCTTTTAAAATTCTGGGGTGAATTCCATCTGGCCCCATTGCTTTGTCCACCTTCAGTTTTAGGAGTTCTTTCAGAACCCTTTCTTCTGTGAAGAGACTGGGATCAACCCCCCCCCTCCCAAGTGCTGCTGTTAATTGGATTAGGCACCTCCCCCACTTCCTCTTTAGTGAATACTGAACAGAAGTATTCATTCAGTATCCCTGTTTTTTCACTGTCAACTCTCTGACCACCCACCATCCATTCTATTCAGCCTCACTATCCCTCCCTTTGTCTTTCTACGCTCCCTGATATACCTATAAATGGTTTTATACCCCTTCTTAACCTAGTTGGCTATCTTTTCCTCAGTTTGTGCCTTTAGTACTCTGACTACTCTCCCTACTTCCTTCTGCCTTAACTGGTACAGTTCTCTGTCCTGCTCCTTCTGTGTTTCCCTATACTTCCTAAATGCTTTCTTTTTCTCCCTAACCTTCACCGCCACATCTTTTGAGAACAATAGTGGCTTTTTCTTTCATTTTGATTTGTTTATTTGTGTCACACAAAGGCTTGTTGTCTCTGTGATGGCAGTTTTGATATTTCCCCATTGTTGCTCCACCCCTCCTTCTAGCCTGTTTGCTTTTTTCTAAGGCACTCTCCCATCTTGCCAAAGTCATCCCTCCTGAAGTCCAGAACCCTCACTTTTGTTTGGCTTGACTCTGTAGCTGAGTTTATCATGAACCACACTGTTTGGTGGTCACTTGTTCCCAAATGGCTACCCACTTCTAGATCTGAGATCCTCTCACTGTCCCCATTTGAGACTATGAGGTCTAAGATTGCTCCCTCACAGGTAGGTTCCAAAACTAGATGTCTGAAGCATGCCACCTGAAGGGCATCAAAAATGGCCCTGCTTTTGGATGTGGCTGCTGCAAATGTGCTCCAGTTAACATCTGGCATATTAAGGTCCCCCATCAACAGTATCTCCCCTTTCTCTGCCATCCTATGTATGCCTTCTATCATATCCTTGTCCATTCCCTCCCCCTGACCTGGGGGTCTGTATACAACCCCTGTGCAGATTGTGGTGCCATTTGAAGTCTCTAAGGTAACCCACAGTGCTTCCTCTCCTCCCTGTTTACTCTTTTGTTCAGTTGCTTTTATCCCTTCCCTTACATAGAGAGCTACTCCTCCCCTTCTGCCCTCCCTCTGTTTCCTGCAGATTGTGTACCCTGGTACGTTAACATCCCAGTCATGGTTCTCTGTGTACCATGTTTCTGTGACTGCTACAATATCCAGGCATCCCTCTTCCATCAAGGCCACCAATTCAGAGAGCTAGTTGCCCAGACTAGGGGCGTCGGTACTCGTTACCCTCCATTTCTTGATGGCCTTACCCCTTTTTGCCCCATCCCTGTCCTTATTGCATTTGTCACTTTCTCCATTTACCCCTGTGCTTTTCCCTATCGACATCTCTATGTTGGTGTCTACCTCACTTAGTACCCTGATTTTTTTTGGGGGGACCTAGGATTTCCCTGTTCCTTTCCAGTGCCTCCCCCCTTGGCTAGTTGAAATGCTTGATAATGAAGTATTTAAACCTATCACCTAGGATCCTGGTTCCCCTCCTGGACAGATGCAGACCATCACACCAGTATAGGCCTGCATCCCTCTAGGTGGACCCCCTTTAACAGTTTACATCTAGTTTGCCACAGTAGAAATTTAATACATGTAAAAATGAGCCTGCCAATACTGAGATCCATTTCTAGAAAACAGAGAGTAAAGCCATCTGCCAATTCACTATATATAATGTACTTCCATCTAGCATCTTTCCATGTCTGTGATAACAAGAGCCAGAAATCCATTGCAAATGGACAAGTAATAAACATGTTTTCCATTGTTTCTTCAGCTGAACTGCAAGAAACTCTAGGGCATGTTCTTTCTGCTATGCTTTTCTGTTTGGCAATACCTTTTACACTAAGTCTTCCATGACAGCTTAACCATACAATATCCCACATTCTGGGGGGGGGGGACCTTGGATCCTTTAAAGTTTGTAGAACCTTAGGGTGATGCAAGTCTGGTATACCTCCAGGTGTAATTGAGAAAGCTTGATCCTGAATGGTCTGATAGACTATGGGGTATACTGACTATCTGCTGGGTGACCAATTTCCATTTCCTGAGTTTTGATACCACAGGTTTAAAAAATATAGGAGCCATATGAAATGTAGCAGAAAGCACTGAATGTCTCATCCAACAGCCATAAAACATGCTGTACCAGGAAATAGCAAAC
Organism: Neoceratodus forsteri; assembly: GCA_016271365.2. Lineage (NCBI taxonomy): Eukaryota > Metazoa > Chordata > Ceratodontiformes > Ceratodontidae > Neoceratodus > Neoceratodus forsteri. Next base: position 352,696,807 of record CM028130.1, on the reverse strand, counting down.
ACTGTCCACAGGGAAAAAGAAGGGGTGGCTAGATTCCAAATATTTTTACTTTAAAAAATGCTATAAAATAAACTATCAGGTTCAATAATACTAGTCCCCCTTGTTGTACTGGTAAGTACAGGATTTCCCTTTTAATTGGGTTCAAGCGGCTACCTCAATTGGTTTGGAACACTAGACCCAACAATATTACTTCCAACATTTGTGGAATCAGATATAACATACTCAAATACAAAAAAATAGGGAAAAAAAATGTCTTCAATAATATCACCTTTTTCTTTTTTGTCTGTTGCCATGTCTTCCATAGTAAGACCTTCCGTTTTCTGATTTCCAATTTGTCAGTGCAGTTTAATAGTGAATTATCCCCCCTACCAAATTTAATCCCTCAAACTGTCAAAAACTCACTGGATATAGGTATATCCTAGAGATAACATAACAGAGCTGCAGAAGGACTCATAATGTACCTTCTATTTTTGTCTTTATTTATGGATGCTCCTGCTACATTTGAATATTTCTGTATTTGGGCCAAAGCCTGCTCCCCTGAAGTCCCATTCACCAGAAAGAGGCAGACATCATCTACATACACTGCCACCTTAACTTCCAGGGAGCCAGCTACAGGGTGAATACCCCTGATGAGATCTGACTGTTGTAGTTGTCTCAACAAGGGGTCTAGGCAATAAATATATAAAAGAGGTCTCATCGTGCAGCCTTGCCTGACCCCTCTATAAATGGGGACATATAAGCCTAAATGGCCATTAATCAAAGGAATGGCTGAAGCCATACCATATAAAGTAGCTAACCAGGAGCAGAAATTTCTTGGTATGCCATAACTTTCCAATACTCTGAACAAAAAGGCATGACAGACCTTATCAAATGCTTTTTCTTGGTCAAGAGAAAGGAGATAGCCAGGCAATAAATCTTCTTTCCCTTGTTCCACTATATATCGCTGCCAAGTAAAAGATTCTCAGAAATAGGCCGTCCTGATACTTAAATAGCTTGTGCAGTGGAAATTACATATGGGGTGATCTGAACCAATCATAAAATTAATATTTTCATCAAGATTTTCAGATCAGAATTTAGAAGGCTCAAAGGCCTCCAATTATTTATTTTGGTCTTTTCACCTTTTTTGTACAGAAATATTTGAATTGCAATACAGAAGTAGAAATCAATAATATAGGATGATAACATCCAATTAAATACTACAAAAAGAATTTCAACCAACTCTAAACTTTTTATAGAATTTAGTAAAAAGGCCATCAAGGCTTGGCACAATGTTGTTTTTTAATGATTTTATGGCAGTATCAATTTCTAAATGAGAAATTGGTGCCACTAGATCTCTTAGTTTATCTACTGGGGGAGTTGGATGAAAGTTACGTAAAACTGCATATCAGAGTCCTGGAGACTAGGTGGGGCATACATGTCATCTAGATGCATCTGTACCACCATCAGGATTTCTGAAGTCTTGGTGACAAGGTTACCAGCTGATGTGGTCAAGGCAGTCATAGTTCTATTTTCAGATCTGGACCAACAACTAGAAAAAACATCTCCAAAGCTATTTTTCCCAGGGGTGCATATATTGTGTTCAAACAGTAAAGAGGTCACCATAGAATATTGCAAGGACTCCATTTCTTTTTTACAGCAGCAATTTGTGGGGAGATAATCTGATGTCCCTAATTAATATGGGAATATAATGTGGCCAAATTATTACATAGTGTCAAATATCTCTGGTATTTGGTGGTGTGTTTAATGGAAGCATGTATTCTAAACAGAGGTTGTAAGACTACTTTTGTTTCCACCCACCAGAAACTTAAATCATCAGACAAACAGGCAATATACATATGTGCCTTAAGCAATTATCAGACTTAAGTACGTAAGGAATTGGAATCTAACAAGGTATTATTCAATTTCCAGTATCCTTTCCCTATAAGTACTAATTCCTCTAAACCTATTTCTATGGTTACTATTTCATTGTCTGATGTCTCTAAAGGATAAATCAGGACAGTATGTACCCTAGTGTATTGGGAAGTAAAAATAAAATCAATTCTAGAAGAGAGACCTCCTTTATGAAAAGTATGTCTCCCTTGCTGATGAAGTACTCACTATGTATCTACTAGTCCAGACATGTGAAGAATGGATTTAAGACAGTTGGTATCACAGAAATCTTTTTGTGTCAGAGCTCCCCTATCCTGTTTTGATAATACACAATTAAAATCACCTGCCCTTATGACTTGTTTAGTAGTGAATAAGTAGGGCTGTATAGCAGTAAAAAGTTGAACCCTGTACTTTTTTTTGTGGGGCATATATACAGATAGCTCTCCATGCTATACTACCGACACTAAAATCCAAAAGTAGCACATGCTCAAGATAGATTTTAATACTCTAGTGACACAAAAGCCATCTCCCTGAAACAAAATTCCCACACCATCACATGCATCTGTACCATAGAAAAAATAGGAAGGACACCAACACCATAGTTTTTTTTGCTGCACATATTAAAGAGGAGGTATTCAGCCTAGTATCCTGTAGGAAACATAAATCATCTCAAATCGTGAAGTATAGTAAAAGTGGCAAGTCTACGTCTAGCATTCCTTATACTGTTTACATTAATAGTGGCTATTTTTAACTGAGAGAAGGACAGTGTTCAGGGAAAAGAAGAAGTTCAGAGTCATGCGACTATACCAAGTCTAGAACTCTTGCGGGTTGCTTTCCCTTGGGTGGTTCTCTGTTTGCTAGAAGGGGTTTGGGGGGGCAGGATCTCACTTTGAATCTGAGGACAATACCTTTTGTGAAGAAACAGTTGAAGAAGATTCAGATTCATATTCATCTCCTTGGTCAGATTCAGTCTGGAGAGATATGAGGATGCCATATTTACTGGACATTGGAATCCCCTTAGAGAAAGCAGTCGATTTTGCAATTTTTGATTTGGGTCTGGTTTGCCATAAGGCCCGCTTCCTAGTGACTGTTATCAGGTTGGGGGATGGGGGCATAATTACAGTGGAATCCTCAGAAGGAAGGATAGTACTTGGTTCCACTTGCAAAGGAACTGGGTCGGTTAGAGCAGCATTTGAAACAACAGTAGGTACAGCAGGTACATTCTGGACAGAAGGTAGTGTAGTGACTGGCTCCGCAGGAGGTAAAGTTTCCTTCAAGGGAAATGGGGGCAGCCTCATCCAGTACAACCATGGGTACAGGATCCAATGATTTATTTGATTCAGGCCCAGCAGCTGTTGGGGTTGCAGTTTGATTTTTGTGGGCAGCAATACTTTTTTTTGAGCTTCAGTAATGAGGGAGTCCTGATTGGGCTGATCAGACCTGTTGTGTGTAGACCATGGGAATGACCTATAGGAGTGGCCTCCCTCTTTGCAAAGATTGAAAGTCATCACATTTGTGCAGGTGGAACTAGTATGACCATAGTTTAGACACAGACTGCATTTAAGGTGATCACACGTGGAACTTAAATTTATTAGGGAGCCACATTTAAAACATGTTTTGGGCTGACCAGGATAAAAACAGTGACCCCGCTCCCTGCTCAAAAACAAACTACTGGGGAGATGAAAGGGACCTGTATTTAAACTCCTAAGTTTAACCTTATAACACCATCCCCCCATCCAAATATACTCTTCATCCATCGTCTGACTTTGATTTGTCTGTGGAAGCTGAAAACCTTGCTACACTGCAAAGAACAAACTATAACTCCATTTAGGACCTGGAAACCTGATGAGGCATAATACTTGTACAGAAAGGGAGCTACGCTTTCTACAAAAAGTTTCATTTTTTTTTCCTTATTGGCATTAAGCAGAGAATTGTAGGATTCCATTAAAAGTGTAAGTAATTTTATAACCAGAAGGAGTGAGATACAACTGAATTTTTCTTGATTGTTGGGGTTGAGACCTAGGATTTGGAAGGATATTTTTGCAACATTTTAAAAGTGTCCTGCTGGCTGAGAAGTTAAGTTTTCATCCCTGGTTTCACTGAAAGATTTTTTGTATTGAAATCAGACATAGCAGACTGCCTACATTGAAAGGCCTGCTTACATCACAAGTGTCACTAGTCAATCAATTGGCTCTGGGTGAGGTTTCATCACTGCTGTCTTAGGCATACTTCACAGTTAGAAGTCAGTCAGTCTGACTTTGATTTGTCTGTGGAAGCTGAAAACCTTGCTACACTGCAAAGAACAAACTATAACTCCATTTAGGACCTGGAACCCTGGTGAGGCATAATACTTGTACAGAAAGGGAGCTATGCTTTCTACAAAAAGTTTTATTTTTTTTTCCTTATTGGCATTAAGCAGAGAATTGCAGGATTCCATTAAAAGTATAGTAATTTTATAACCAGAGGGAGTGAGATACAACTGAATTTGCTTGATTGTTGGGGTTGAGACCTAGGATTTGGAAGGATATTTTTGCAACATTTTAAAAGTGTCCTGCTTGCTGAGAAGTGAGTTAATTTTTATCCCTGGACTCAGTAGAGTGATTTGTGCAGGAGACGTGGTCTAGTAAATTGTGGTGTTAGTTGAAGTACTATAAAGGGGCAGTACTCACCAGGGTGGTGGAGCAGTTGTGTATTTGATTGTTTCTATCAGTCACCAGTGGCTGATAGGGGACTCTATTGTTAGGGGGGTAAACCTGATAAAGGGAGAGGAGAAGGATGTAAGGTGCCTGCCAGGTGCCATGGCTTGGAGGGACAGGAAGTGAATCCTCAGGATTGCAGAAGCAGCATCACAGGAGAGGGAACTAGATATCATAGTCCACCTTGTGACAAATGACCTAGCTAGGCATGGGATCAGTGCAGTGCAGGATGAAATTGTGGAGTTGGGGAGGGGCCTCAGACAGGTAACAATCATGGTTAATTTCTCAGAGGTGCTTCCAGTCAATGGCAGGAGTGAGGCTAGGGTACTGTACACCATGCAGTTTAATGAATGGTTGCAAAACTGGTGCAGAGCACAGGGCTTTGGCTTCATTGGGGACTGGGGAGCCACCTGGAGAGATAAAGGTCTATTCTGGCATGATGGTCTGCATCTGTCCATGAAGGGAACCAAGCTCCTAGTGATAGGTTTAAATGCTTCCTTGGCAAGCTTTTAAACTAGCCAAGGGGGGAGGCACTGATAAAAGGCAGGAAATTTCAAGCCTCCCCCCCACAAAACATGGCAGGTAGTAAGGTAAACACTGAGGTACAGAGCTCAACACAGGGCAGGACAGTGGTAAATAGAAAAATAGACAAGGACAGTAAGAGCAGGGATGGGGGAAAAAAGGATAAAGCCAACATTAAATGGAGGGCAATGAGTACCAATGCCCCTAGTCTGGGAAACAAGCTTCCTGAGCTAGTAGCCCTGATGGAAGATGAACAGTTGGATATTGTGGCAGTCATGGAAATGTGGTACACTGAGAACCATGACTGGGATGTCAACATACCAGGGTACACAATCTACAGAAGGGACAGGGAGGGTAAAAGAGGAGGTGGAGTAGCTCTATACATAAGGGAAAGGATCAAAGCTACAGAACTAAAAAGTAAAGGGGGAGGACAAGAGGCACTCTGGGTCACCTTGGAGACAGGGAATGGCATCACAATCTGCACAGGGGTTGTATACTGACCCCTGTCTCAAGGGGAGGAAATAGACAACAAAATGATAGAGGACATTCTCAAAATGGCTGAAAAAGGGGAGATACTGTTGATGGGGGACCTGAATATGCCAGATGTTAACTGGATAACAGGTACTGCAGCCATGTCCAAGAGCAGGGTCATTCTCAATGCCCTGCAGGGGGGCAGGCCTTAGATAGCTAGTGTTGGAACCCACTCGGGAGGGAGCAATATTAGACCTGGTACTCTCAAATGGAGAGAGGATCACAAATTTAGAAGTCAGTAGACATCTGGGAACAAACGACCACTGCACAGTGTGCTTCACAATGAGCACAACCATGGAGATAAGCCATACAAAAACAAGGATACTGGACTTTAGAAGAGCTGACTTTGGCAAAATGGGTGAATACCTGAAAAATGCACTAGCAAATGACTAAAAAGGAGGGGTGGAAGAACAATGGAGAAAAATCAAAACTGCCATCATACAGGCAAGAAGCCTTTGTGTGAAGCAAATAAAGAAAACAAAGCGGAGTAAAAAACCACTATGGTTCTCAAACCAGGTGGCAGGGAAGGTTAAGGAGAAAAAGGCTGCATTCATAAAGTATAAGGAATCACAGAAGGAGCATGACAGGGAACTGTATCAATTAAAGCAGAAAGAAGTGGGGAAGGCAGTCAGACTAGCAAAGGCTCAAACTGAAGAAAAAATAGCCAACTCAGTTAAGAAGGGGGATAAAACCTTTTATAGGTACATTAGGGAGCATAGAAAGGTTAAGGGAGGGATAGTGAAGATTAATAAAGGAGAGAGGAGGTGGGCAGGGGGAGACAGTGAAAAGGCAGAGATTCTGAATGAATACTTTTGCTCAGTGTTCACAAAAGAAGATGAGGAGGAGTTACCTAAACCAGACAATAGAATCACTCTGGGTAGGGGAGTTGACACCAGTCCATTCAGAGAAGAAAGATTACTGAAAGAACTCCTAAAACTCAAGGTGGACAAAGCAATGGGGCCTGATGGGATTCACCCCAGAATCCTAAAAGAACTAAGGGAGGACCTAGTGACACCACTGACCACGCTTTTTAACAGATCATGGCAGGATGGGGTGGTACCTGAGGACTGGAGGATGGCAGGTGTGATTCCCCCTTAAAAATGGTGCAGGGTCTGCAAGAGAAGCCGTATGAGGAGAGAGTAAAGGAGCTTAATATGTATACCCTTGAGGAAAGAAGGGAGAAGGGGGACATGATAGAAACTTTTAAGTACCTCAGTGGAATCAACAAAGTCCAAGAGGGTAGCATCTTTCAGAAAAGAGATGTGCAAGAACAGGGGACACAATTTAAAGATAGAAGGGCAGTTCCAGGGGTAATGTGAGGAAGTATTATTTCACAGAGAGGGTAGTAGATGCATGGAACAGCCTTCAGAGGAGGTTGTAGGGGTCTAAAACTGTGGGAGAATTCAAGAATGCATGGGACAGACATAAGGCAATTCTTGTGGGGGTAGGAAGAAATAGACTGTTAGTTAACTAGGATCTGCAGCCTATCCTGTAGGTAGGAAATGGGCAGACTAAATGGGCCTAGCGGTCCTTATCTGCCATCAAAGTCTATGTTTCTGTGTTTCCCTTCACAAAAGTGGGAGCAAGGCAGAAGCGGGAAACTGTAGACCAGTAAGTTTGACCTCAGTGGTAGGGAAAATGATGGAATCACTTCTGAAAGAAAGAATTGTTGAGTACCTAGAGGCCAGCGGGGCACAGGACCCAAAGCAGCATGGATTTACAGCAGGAAGGTCATGTCAGACTAATCTAATTGATTTCTTTGACTGGGTGACCAAAGTAATAGACCAGGGAGGGGCTGTGGATATGGCCTACCTAGACTTTAGCAAGGCATTTGACACAGTCCCGCACAAAAGATTAATAATCAAGTTAGCCAGCCTGGGAGTGGGTCCCAGGGTGGTAGCCTGGGTAGCAAACTGGCTGCACAACAGGACACAGAAGGTAATAGTGAATGGAACACATTCCAAAGAAAGGGGGGTTACTAATGGAGTACCTCAGGGCTCAGTGCTGGGTCCAGTCCTCTTTAACGTCTTTATAGGTGACATTGCAGAGGGTCTGGAAGGAAAGGTATGCCTCTTTGCAGATGACACAAAGATCTGCAACAGAGCTGATACACAAGGGGTAGAAAGGATAAGAAGGGACTTGGCAAGGTTGGAGGAATGGTCAGACATATGACAACTTAGATTCAATGCAAAGAAGTAAAAGTAATGCACCTGGGAAATAAAATCCAGGAGAAGAGTACACAATAGCAGGGAGGTACTAACCACAACAAAAATGGAAAGGAACTGGGGTAGTCATATCAGATGACCTAAAGATGGGTAAGCAATGTGAAAAGTCGTAAGGAGAGCCAGGGGGTACTGGGATGCATAGGAAGGGCATCACAAGTAGAAAAAGGAAGTTGTTATCCCTCTGTACAGACAGTTTGTGAGACTCATCTGGAGTACTGCGTGCAGTTTGGAGACCTCATCTACGCAAGGACATAGACAGGATGGAAGCAGTCAGAGGAGGGCAACTAAAATGGTGCAGGGTCTGCAGCAGAAGCCATATGAAGAGAGACTGAGAGAGCTTAATATGTATACTCTTGATGAAAGGAGGGACGGGGGAACACGATAGAATCGTTCAAGTACCTCAAGGGAATCAATAAAGTCCAGGAGGGTAGCATCTTTCAAAAAAAGAGATGTATAAGAACAAGGGGGCACAATTTAAAGATAGAGGGGGGATGGCTCAGGGGTAACATGAGGAAATATTTTTTCACAGAGAGAATGGTGGATACATGGAACAGCCTTCCTGAGGAGGTCATTGAGTCTAAAACAGTGGGGAATTCAAACATGCTTGGGACAGACACAAGGCAATTATAGTTGGGGGTTGCAGGAAGTAGGCTGTTGGTTAACTAGAATCTGCAGCTTAACCAGTAGGTAGGGAAATGGGCAGACTGGGTGGGCCAAGTGGTCCTTATCTGCTGTCAAAGTCTATGTTTCTATACTTGCTGTGAGGGACCAAGACGGTCCCATCTCTGCTGCAATCAGTGGGTAATGTCATGCACAGCCACACTCTCATTATGAAATGAAATAGTGACTGCTTTTTTAGCTGATCTCATAAGGGGTATAGCTCAAAATGGTAACCAAAGAGCACAATATCTAAATTGTTCATATTTAACCCATAATCTATCTAGCCCCTGGGTTTTTTTAAAGCTGGCATCATACAGTGAATCCCCTGAGGCATGTATCAAAGCATACAATTTACTAGAAAAAAAACTAATGATTCTTTAATTAATTTCCTTCAAACATAAAGTCTGTCAGGAATATTGTCTATGCCTCCAAGATATTGCAGTTGAACTGCATTACGGCATTGTGCTGGAAGTGGTTCTTGAAGAAACTGGTCTTTTCTCCTAAATGCTACCCAAGTTGCTTTGGATAGTTCAGTCGCTGGAGTAGAGGGAGGGGCAGGCAGTTCAATATCTATTTGGCTGCCCCAAGTCCGAGGACATGTGCTAGGCCCCTCATCTCCTGAGTCAGAAGAGGAATAATGAACAGGTCTCGATGAAAGAGCTGGATCCCCATCAGTATGTACAACATCCTCCACATGTAGGTCTAGATAGGATTCTGTGACAAAATAAATCAAAATAGGTAAGGGCCCTGAAACAGCTTGCAGCCTCTCCTGTTAGGCTTCTCTGGCAAGGTACCCAGGAATAGGACTATGTGTAGGGTCTGGAAGCCATTGGCCTTTTGGCATTTTTTTCTAGCCTGATTTTTGCAGCAAATTTTCAAGAGCCGAAGGCAGCTTCAGAGGAAGTGTGCCAGGTGCTTGTCACAGTTGTGAACCAGCCCACCCACTTCTAAGTCCTAATGTTTTCCCTGCATCTGAAATAGAGTTCGTATGTGTAGCTGTACTCACAGTTCTAGCAGGGAGATGAAGTTTTGAATCCATGGGAGGCTGTATATTGTAGCTAGACATTTTCATTTGCTCCACAGCGGTTGTATTTTTTAGCGGTGAGTCACATAGGCCTGAAACACTTCTTTGAAGTTACAGCATCAGCATTAGCTGTAGGCAGATTGACAGGGACTCCTGAAATGTCAGGCCATTGGAAAGGCTCCACTGGAACAGCCTCCAGTGTGACTAATAGGTTTTCCTCAGTTGATTCAGACAAGTTAAACTCCATATCCTCTATTCTCGATGGTAAATCCACTGGGCTGGATACCGAAGGTACCGAGAATGTAGCAGCAGTTGTTTGGTCCTGCTTAAGTAAAGACAATATAAATTGATACTTTTCTTTATGCAATTTCCTTAGCCAGTCTTCGTCAGTCAGACCAGAAATCTGTTGAGATGCAGTTCCAGCACCCGTATCCATAGGCAAAGCATTCTCCAGAGCTAAATTGCCATCTTCAGGCACAACAGTTTCAAAAGGCAGGCTCTCCAACGCTGGACCTGCAGGGAGGGAGGGAGATCTGCTCACCTGCAGGTACACCAGCAGACTGGCCACAGTCAGGAACAGAGGCCTTGGGTGCAGCAGCTCCCCTTACTAGTGAGTAGGAAAATTTTTATTTGAAAAGGAGGACTATATAACAAAAAATATACAGAAAGATACAAAGATACAGTTTCCAATTACAAACATAATACATAAACATAAACATAAAAAGAAGGAAATCACCTCATAACAAAAATAAAAATAGTAAATATACCCAATTAACCTGGATCCCATCTTTCCCAGTTCACCCATAACATCCTATATCTCTCTTTTGAAAACAAACAAATATCTTTACCTCTGATCTGCTGTACAGCAGTTTGAATATTATACAGTATTTCCTCGTATGTAACTAACTTCTGCTGGGTTATCCAAACACATCGAGACTGCCATAAAAAATATCTAATAACGGAAAAAATGAAATACAGTATCTCCTCATGATATTTACCCCACCCGTGCATACAAGTCTCAAACATAAGTGCTTCATATCTTAAGGTCAAAGAAAGTGGTTCCTTCCATTCAGTGGCCAGCATGACCCAAAATCGTTTTACATATTCACATTCCATGAATAAATGCTCCTGAGTTTCCATTACCAGGACACATGAATTTCTTAAACAATGTCTTTCTTCAAGGGATTTATGCTTGTTATTGCCCTTGATGCCTAACCTTCCATAATTGCTAAGCCAAACAGAATCCCAAATAAAGCCAGGTAACCTTTTATTCTCTAAGAGTTTTAATGCTCCCTTAAATTTTTTCTCAGGGCATTTAGGGAAAATTATCACTTCCTTCTGCTCCGCCTTAACTATAGATTTATATAGTTTCTTCCTATCCGCAGTTTCTAGGGATCCTGGTAAGATTTTCCATTTAATTACATTCTTAATTAAATCTACACCATCGAAGGGTATGGAGTCAATGGTATGCAGCATTCTTGCCCTATTTTGTAACCAAAAAGGGATACTAGGTGACAACCATTCTAGTACTAAAGGCTTCCATATGTTATTTCCTGGTTTTAGGGCAGTACCAAAATTATAGCTAAGAAAGATCCTAGAAAAACAAGATACAGGGTTTACCCTATTAACACCACCCTCAGCTATTGGTCTGTAAGTGAACTCTCTTTTAATAGGATTTAACCTACTGACCCAGAAGGCTTGAAAGAAAATGCTTAATAGAGTAGTCACCACTGCCTGGGGGAGGGGAAAAACATAACTAATATAAAGGAACATGGGTATCAACAGTGTATTAATTAGTGTAACTCTTTTCTTTTTGAAAGCTGTTGCCCTTTCCATCCAACCACTAACCTGTTGGCTCTACTAATATAAACATCCCAATTCTGTTCAGCGATGTCCCCATCTCCAAACATTACCCCCAGTATCTTAATGGATTGTTGGGAAATATAATAACCTGCAAAACTTTCAATACCTGATAAAGAGCAATGACCTAGGAGTATTCCTGTACTTTTGCTATAATTAATCTGTGCTCCAGAGATAGCAGTAGATTTGGAGAATATCTCATGTATTGCGGCCTCAGATGACTCTGGACATAAGCATAACACTAGATCATTGATATAAGCCAGGATTTTTGTTTCTTCTGTATCCGGAATTACTTGCAAGCCTTTTATATTATCATGAATAGTGACATAACGGATCAGTATGTCTATCCCAAATACATATAATAGTGGAATGAGAGGACATCCCTGATGAACTCCCCTCTTAACCCTGATTTTCCAACCCTTCCATTCATTGACAATGGGAACCAAGGTTGCATTCTGATATAAAGTTTGTAACCAGTTTAGGAACTGGGCAGGGATTAAATGCGCCTGAAGTGCTGAAAAAAGGAAAGAATGAGCTATCCTATCAAATGCCTTCTCTTGGTCAAGGCTTAAAATATACCCACAAACATTACCCTTTGTACCTCTATAAAATAATTCTCTTAGAAAAATTTAATTATTTTGTTGACGTCTATGCGGAATTGCACATGTTTGGGCAGGGTGGATCACATCCTTGACCACTGTAGACAATATTGCCAAAAGAACTTTACTCAGAATTTTAATATCTGTGTTCAACAGACTAAGTGGTCTCCAATTAGATAACAGCTGTTTGTCTCCCTTCTTGTAAAGAAGAAACAATATGGCTTTTGACTTAGAGGGGGCTAATATATCCTGAGCTAACATATAGTTAAATAAAACAATTAATACAGGTGCCAGGTATTCTGTAAATGTTTTGTAGATACCTGCCCCAAACCTATCTAATCCCGGTGCTGCCTCCTTCCTTATGGTACCAATGGCAGATTTTATTTCTTCCACTGTGATAGGTTGTGTCAGGGATATTATTCAGTTCTCGCAACCTGTGGTAAGTTCAAAAGTGAAATAAAACTACTAAACATATCCTCTACTATACAAGTATTAAACAGAGTTTCTATATGCTGTTCTACCAGCCCTAACATTTCAGCAGGCGAGGTAAAAACCTGACCAGTATTGTTTTTCAAATCAGTCAAAATCCTATGTTCAACCCTGTCACTACACTCCTTAAAAAGGTCTAAGGACCCTTTCTTTACCTGCATACTAAATCATAACTCCTGATCCAATGATCTAGCCCTGTTATATTGGTGGGATTTCATCTGCACCTTGACCTCTGAGATTTGTGCACTTAGATCTCTAGCATGCTCTTCTGATAAAGAAATTAAAGTCTGCAGTTGTCCTCACAACTGTAAGTACCCCATCTATTCCTTATTGGATTTAACTTGAGCTGAGGTTTGAAAAAGGTACCTCCAAGATTGCTTAGTATCTTCCCACCAACAAGTAGGGTCATCATAATAGGCGGAGACTAATAACCAAGCTTCCCATTCCTTTATCTAGGCTTTTTTAACATCTGGCTCATCCAATAAGGAATCATTCAGTCTCCAAATGTTTTTTTTGCACCTAGGGGAACTTACCCAACTAATATACACTGTAACATATTTATGGTCTGAAAATTCCCAAGCAGAAGTAAAGACTTTATCAGTAATCGATGATTTGGTTAGAAAAATAAAGTCTATCCTTGTGGATAGTGAATCCTTAAAAAATGTGTGACCACCCACCAGGTGAAACATTCTATATGAATCAGAAAGGCCAGACAATGAAAGTATATTTTGTAGATCTTGAATGTCGAAAAAACCTTATCCTAAACTCTCTATCTGCCAACTCCAAACCACAATTAAAGTCACCTGCCCACACTATTAATCTGGATGAGTGAAGATAAGGCTGAATGCTTCTAAACAAGGAAACCCACTGAGCTCTGGTTTGTGGGGCATAAATAGTAATTAATCTCAGCCTCTCCTGACAATAATTGATGTCAAGCATAAAGGTCCTGCCAGAAACATTGTCCAACAACTGGGAAACAGTAATCCCAGGGTTGGAAAAAAGAATACCCACCCCATCACAGCTATTCTCCCCAACAGACCAAAAGGAAGGTCCTGCTCTCCAAGAGTTTGAGGCTTGCCTCAGGTCCTGGTGGGATTTGAGCCTGGTATCCTGTAGGCACCAAATATCAGTAGGAAACTAGGACAGAGATTAAAAAAAAAACACACCTCTTTTTCTTATTTTTTATGCTCTTAACATTTAGGGAAGAGATGGAAAGGGTATGCATGGATGAATGTTTGTGAAAAGGAATCCCCGGAAACCAGCCAGTTACCTAATCAACCAAGATTTTTTGAAAACCACCTCTGTTTGGTGCGCTTCACAATAGAATCTTCACCCCGCCCCCATCCATATCATCAGCTGTAGTGGAAGCAACCGATGGGGAATCTGATTCTTCATTCTCTGAGTCTCCCCATTGTTTATCCACTGGTAAAGAGGAAAATCGATTTTCAGTTTGCAAGAGTGGGGAAGTCCTCCCTTTAGCTCTTTTACCTTCTTTACCATCAGGTGGGACAGAATTTGTAATGCCCCTTGATCTAGTTCTTTTCTTAGAGGAAACCAGTTTGAAAGTTGTATCCATAGCTGGGGGGGGGGGGTGCATATGCTTTTTCAATATTTTGCCAGAAGAAGAAGAAGGTAAAATCTTGGGGGAGGCTAAATTAGAAACTGCCTGTGCATTAAAAACCCTAGGAATTTCTTCACTTTTCAAGGGAGGTGTAAGGGGGCTGTGCAGGCTGCTCTTGGACCTCTGGATCAGCAGGGTTAAAGGCCTGTGCAGGGGGAATGGGAACCTCGGGGGGGGGGTGTTCCTTCACCCTCTTTTCTAACTATCCTTTTGGCCTGCACTTGTTGGGCATGATTTATGAAGCCCTCATGTGATGGACAGTCATCTATATTATGGGAGGCCCAGGGACACCTCCCATATGCAATTCCAGTTTTGTCACAAAGATTACAACGAAAGAGGCTAAAGCAGTTTGCTGGCACATGCCCATACTATAAACACTGGTTACTTCTGATGGTATCACAAGCAGAGCTTAAATGTGTATGTGCCTCACACTTAAAACAAGCCTTAGGTTGTCCTACATAGAAGAGAGAACCTCTGTCTCTACCTAAAAAGAAAATGTTAGGCAGATGTATAGTACCATTGTTGGAGGAAAATAGTTTTACCTTAATTTTCCAACCCCCATTCCAGATTTGTTCGCTGTCTAGAATGGGGGTGGGCCTGTCTCGTACCTCGCAGCGCTGCCTAAGCCAGAACAGGAGGTCCTCAATATTGACTCCTTCGTTTTTAAACATCACAGTGATAAATTTTACAGCTGGCTTGGTTAGGGGATAGCCAAAAAAGGGAGCAATAAAGGGGTATTCTTTAACTTGTGGTATTCTGCCCAAAATTGATCAAGGTGTGAAACATTTTTAAAACTGACATCAAAATTAGCATTCCCCACATGAATCAAGGCAAAACTTTCTGATGAGAAAAAATGTAATGGCCCTTTCAATAAAATTTTTACAATGTAGAGTCTGTCCGGTGGTTCCACTAATCCACCTTTGTAGATAAGGCGAACAGTGTTTCTTCTTGGTGCTGGTTCCCCTACGTTGAGAAACAAGTCAGCAAGTTTAAACATTGTGGAAACATAGAAATGTAGAAGTTGATGGCAGATAAGGACCGCAAGGCCCATCCAGTCTGCCCATTTCCTTTTCTACCTTATTAATGTGCCATCGGCCTTTGCTCTGTCAGTGGCCTATCTATTCATACTCATCTGTATTGCTCTCTTATGCCTATCCCATGCCTGTTTGAAGCCCTGCACTGTATTCATAGCCACCACTTCCTGAGGTAGGCCATTCCATGCATCCACCACCCTTTCTGTGAAAAAGAATTTCCTCACATTTCCCTTAATCGGCCTCCCTCTAGTCTCATGCTGTGTCCTCTTGTCCTGCTATTTTTCTTATATTTAAACATGTTAGACTCTTTCACCTTGTTAATGCCCTTAAGGTATTTGAATGTTTCTATCATATCACCTCTCTCCCTCCTTTGCTCAAGGGTATACATATTGAGCTCCGTTAATCTGTCCTCATATGTCTTCTGATGTAGTCCCTGCACCATTTTGGTTGCCCTTCTCTGGACTGCCTCAATTTGGTTAATGTCCTTGTGAAGGTGTGGCCTCCAGTACTGCATGCGCAGTACTCAGATGGGGCCTAACCAGTGTCTTGTAAAGAGGGATTATTACCTCCCTCTTACGACTTGTGATACCCCTAGTAATACACCCTAACATCCCCCTCGTCTTACCTACTGCTTTAGAGGTCTGCTTAGATGATTTCAGGTCATCGGTGATGATGATGCCCAAGTCTCTTTCTTCCTTTGTAACTGCCAGCTACTCCCCTCCCAGCCTATAGGTGGCTTCGGGGTTTCTCTTCCCTATGTGTATGATCTTGCACTTCTTTGCATTAAATCCCAGTTGCCTCTCTTCTGACCATTTTGCTAGTTTATCCAGATCTCTTCTCATTCTGCCCACCCCATCTGGATCATCTACTCTGTTGCAGATCTTGGTGTCATCTGCAAACAGACAAACCTTATCCTCTAGTCCATCTGCAATGTCACTAATGAAGATATTGAAGAGGACTGGCCCCAGGACTGATCCCTGAGGTACCCCACTTGTGAACTGCATCTCTTCTGACTGTATACCATTTACCACCACTCTCTGTTTTCTGCCCGTCAACCAGTTTGCCACCCAGTTGACCAACTTCTGACCCACCCTGAGCCTATCCAACTTATTTATCAATCTTTTATGTGGAACAGTGTCGAAAGTTTTGCTGAAGTCAAGGTAGGCGACATCAACTGCTCCCCCTTGGTCCACCACTCTGGTTACCCAGTCAAAGAAATCTATGAGATTAGTTTGACAGGACCTTCCTTTTGTAAACCCATGCTGTCTTGAATCCTGTGCCATTCCCCCACAAATCCAAGCACATTTCTCGGCATTGTTTATAATATGTTCTGCTGGGCCCAGACTTAAAGAAGCATCCATAGAGAGAGAGAGAGAGAGAGAGTCTTGTGAAGCTTGATTTGTAATTTGGACATCCTGAAGCAAAAAGAGATTTTTGGGTTCAAGAGCATGTGAAGTGATAGCAGAGTCAGTTCCCACTTGCTGATCAGAATGTAAGTTCAAGTCTGCACATTTATTTGAGGCTGAATCAATGCCGTCAGGGACCCAGTGACCATCAGGTGTGTGTACCCACCCTGCTCCAGCAAGAGTATGCTCAGGCGACCAGTTTGGCTGGGGAAAGTCAGTGTTATTGGTATTATTCCTTTTCCGATCCGTAAAAGAAGAAATAGCCTCACTTGCATTGCTAACAGTAGTTTTCACAGTAGAAGCATAAAGAGGTACCTCTGTGCATTGTTGTCCACCGTTGGAAACTTTTTCTCCAGCTGCCTGCTTACTCGGCAGCAATTTAGACCCCAGTCTTTGTCGAACAGCTGCAAGTGGGGGAGTTCTCTGTGGAAGACCGTGCGGCTCTGGGCACTCAACCAGAACGTCGATTGTCCTGCCAGCCCCCTCAACGGAGCTTGTCTCCTCCTTCAGGCATCCTGACTCTCGCATAGCTGCAGTGTGAGTCACTACTCCATCTGGATTTCTTGATGATACCTACAGTTGAATATCAGGACTTTCTGTAGTAGCAATCCTACTACAAACTGAAGATGGTTGAGCAGCACACGGCAAGTTCAGTGGATTCTCCTGCAGTACGTCCTCACTCATTTCTAGTGCAGCATGTGGATCCACCTGATTCTCAGGCAATACAGCTTCATAAGCCACAACAGGTATATCAGAATCCAGCACAGTGTGCTGTTTGACAGAAACTTCCCCCAAATTTTGTTCTGCATCTGGTTCCATAAAGTCTTGCTTTAGCATAGCTTTCTCAACGGCCTCCAGGCTGGACCAGACATAGAGGAGGCCTGCTCCCCTGTCTCCACCTCCTGAGAAGCAGCTATCTTGATCAAAGACCAGGATGACAGAGGTTCCCGTGGAGGTGAGTAGGGGAATTTCCCCAGTGTCTACTAAAATACCACCAAAAGCTTAATATGGTTCTGTAAGTTAATTTACATCTGTACAAATATTCCCCTTCCCTTGTGCCCGAGTTGCACCTGGAAATGAGCTGTGGCTCAGTGTGCCTCTCCTGGTAACAAACATTCAAATAAATAAATAAAATATATCAAACTGGTTGGAAATTAATAAACTGATAGATTAGCTGATTGGCTAATGTCAGTACTAGTACTGAATATTATTTATATGTGACTGATCTTACCATGGATATAATTATAA
Source organism: Neoceratodus forsteri (assembly GCA_016271365.2). Lineage (NCBI taxonomy): Eukaryota > Metazoa > Chordata > Ceratodontiformes > Ceratodontidae > Neoceratodus > Neoceratodus forsteri. The sequence goes on along the minus strand of CM028130.1, from coordinate 352,679,023 downwards.
ATGTAACAATTTGCAGAGTGAGTTTAGGGGGTTAAACTAGAACTTTATAGCTAAAGGTAGTTAGTACTTCCTTAAAGGATTGATTCACTTTAAAATATGGGCAAACTGTGATAGTGAATAAACTATGCTATAATAAATTCCTTACATGCTTGACTAAATGAGAATAGTTAGCAGTTTTGACCCATTGTTTTGTGTGATTAGAAAAAGTATAAAGTATCTTCCTCCTCCCAGGTACATTTTTAGCTAGACAAGCCTTACATTATAAGTAATGATAAGAATTTGGATTTATTTTTTAATACTGTATTTGATGTGTATAATTAATAAAAACTTAATAAAATATAAGTTAAAATGTGTAATAGTATTAGTGTTAGTATCATGAGGCACATAGCAATCAGGAAAGAAGACAGGAGCCCGGGTTCATCCCCGAGGGAAGCATCCAATGGATTCTTATGCAACTCCTCCCTGCCGGTCTCCACTCCTGGGACCCAGGCTTAGGGTGTGAACACTAGTCGCCAGTGTGCTGAGCGAACCCATTCACTCAGCACCATGGAGATGCCACTTTCTAATCACTTGTGTGACCAAATCTGGAATATGGAGTGCAGTTTTGATCCCCACACCTTAATGGAGATAGTAAAAGAATTTAAAGGTTGCAGAAAAGGTTTACCAAAAGGACTGTAGCAGTGGATGGTTTGAGGTACGAGGAAAGAATATAGAAGATGAACCTTTTTACACTGGAACAGAGAATGGTCAAAGAAGATATCATCCTTGTGTATAAAACTATAGTTAATAACAAACTGACAGAGAACATAGTGATGCAACTCAAAATTAAAACAGTTCATTGAACTAGAACTCTTGGGGCCTGATTTTAAAACAGTCTTTAGAGTGACACAAGTTGTATTGCCTGAGGGCTGTGGCAAACTCTGGGTGCATCAGGGATCCTGAATCCAATTTTATAAAAGGGGGCCCCTGCACCAAAGACCTAAGAGTTGCCACAGTTGCAGACTTGCAACAAACGTATGGCACACATGCGGGGATTGATGCAGGGATCCACTCCCCCCACCCCGTGCAACACTAGAGGGGGTTATGAAGGTGGGGGGTGACTATGCATGCCACGAGGGGCAGAAGGAGCATTATGGTGCCAGGGGGGCATCGAGGAGACTGAGAAATAGCAGGGTTGTGATATGGCACCCGGTGGGGGTACCCTTTGTAATGCAAGGCATCAGATCAGCTTGCAGTCCATGGAGGGTTGGCAGGGAGGTAAACTGACCTGATCCCAAGTGAACACAGCCCTGGCACATGGCCCAGAGGTGCCATGATCCTCAACCCTGTAGGCAGAAAACATTGGCTGCAGGGTGAGGGCTGCCAGTGCTGGAGGGGAACATTATACAGGCACTCCAACAATCTCCTGGTACCAAGCCCCCCACCTTGAGGCAGATTGCCTCCCATCTACAGGGTTGGGGATCATGGCACCTCTGGGGCAGGTGCCAGGACTGTGCCCATCTAGGGCCATGTCACTTTTAGTCCCTGCCAACCCTCCTCAGACTCTGAGTCATTTGACCACCTGGCATTGCAAAAGGCACCCTTGCCAGGTGCCACATCACCATCCTGCTGTTCTGCTGTCTCCCTGATGCCCCCTAGGGCACTACCCATGAACCTTCTGCACCAGCACCCTCCTGGCAGGTCCCCACCAATCACCAAATTGTCCTGCAGTGGCCCAAGGTCCTTAGAGCACCTCCTGGCTGGTCTAAACAGAAGTTCCTGTTGTACCTATGGCAGGGCTTGCAAAATTCCTAAAAAAGGGGATGGTACACCCCACGGTAGTGGAAGTCCCCTTGTGACCTGGTGCAAAGGAACTTTTGCCACAAGGGTGATGCAGGGTGGCTTGGGTGCAAGGCATCCTGATTTTGATGCAGCCTGCATTCGAAAAGTGAGATTGCCGCAGACTTTGACACAAGGTGCCACTTGTGCCAAAACCATTTGGCACAAGCACCTTGTGCCAGAGTTTGCCTATTTAAAATCAGGCCCATGATCTTTATCTTATAGGGATTAAACCAAGAACAAATGAAAGAGCAGCATTTTTCAATTTGAGAGTGGTTTTGTTATGGAATGGACTCCCAGCAGATGATGTGAAGGCACCCACACTGCATTGTTTTGAAAATAAGATCACCAGATTCATGAATGCCAGTGTTGTTAATGGACATATGAACATATGAAAAGAACCAGCAGAAGAAGACCATCCAGTCCATCTTGTCTGCTCGGTAAGTGATGAAGGGTCTGGCCTTACAATTTACTCCAATGTCCCTGTCCCCCCCAACTGTCCCTCCCTCTTCCCCCACTTCTTCCCTTCATTGGTCCCTAGGGTTCCCTTTGTGATTGTCCCAGTTTCTCTTGTATGCTCCCACCATCCTTGATGATACCACCTCCTCTGGCAGTTCATTCCAGCTGGACACCACCCTCTCCATATAGAAGTACTTCCTTACATCCCATCCAAATCCCCTCCCATCAATTTTAGGCTGTGCCCCCTAGTGGTGCTGTTTTCATCCTAAACTCTAACATGTGTGACTGCCCCTGACCCTTTCCTACTGCACTCTGCCCTATTGGCGCCCATATCTATCTCTGTCTCTGGTTCAAAATCTCTTCTACCTCACAATCTGACTATCAGCCGGTTACAGTCTTCTCTGCAACCATTGTGGCTGTGCTAAAGTGTGACTCATCTACTGTACGGACCTTGACCTCCCCCTGATGAACCCTGCCTGCCATGTACTGTAATGTAATATCATGTAATGATATATTTCATTATGTATTATGACTGCCATGTACTGAAATGTAACCTAACTCCTCATTATGTAATATAATGTAATGTCTCATCTCTATTAGCTAATGTTTGCTTTGTACACTAATGTATTATGTGAAACCTTTGTAAATGAGTCTTTGACTCAAAGGTCTTTCTGAATTTGTCCAATAAACAAAAATAAACAAATGCACAATGGTAAAAAAATCCTCACTCCTCCTACTACTGAATCCCCCTACAAACACCTCAGCATTCTGTTAGCCTTCACCGCCACCATTTTACACTGAGAGGTGTGTTTCAGGTTACTCGTAGTCACTACCCCTAGATCCTTTTCCTCTTCCAAAGCAGTTACCTGAGCCCCTCCTATGTAATACTCTGTCCTAGGGTTCTTGGCCCCTATGCGCATCACTTTGCACTTTTTGGCAATGAAACTAAGTTGCCAGATTCCTGACCATCTCTCTAGTCTGGCGAAGTCCTCACTTAGGTCCTGTATCCCCTCCCTGGTGTCCACTCTACCACAGAGTTTGGTGTCATCCGCAAAGAGGCACAGTTTGCCTTTAATGCCTTCCCCATTGTCACTTATGAAGACATTGAACAACACCAGCACCGATCCCTGTGGGACCCTGCTGGTGACCTCCTTGGTGATGGAGAACTCACTCCCAACCACTACTATCTGGGTTCTACCACTCAACCAGTTTTCAACCCATCTTATCTTATTCTCCCCCCACCACTAGATCCCTCAGCTTCATTATCAACCTTTTGTGTGGTACAGAATCAAAGGCCTTGCTAAAGTCCAGGTATATGATGTCCACTGCCTGGCCTTTGTCCACTGCCCTCATGACTCAATCGAAGAACTCGATCAAGTTCATTTGACATGATCTGCTAGCCACAAACCCATGCTATCTTTCATCCTGTAGACCATTCTCCTCTATGTACCTCACCAGCCTTTCCTTTAGTATGGTCTCCATGAGTTTATATATTATCGAGGCCAGGCTGAGGTTGTATAACCACTGACTGAGTAGCCCATAGACTAGGTAGATTTATGTTTCCTTTCATCCAGCATTTTAAGTGTGTTCATGTGAGTACAGTACCTCACTGGGGTGGACAGGGTTCAGGAAGGAAGTCTCTTTCAAATGATGAGCACCAAGACTGGGAAGCATATAATGTAACTGGGGTAGGCAGTTTAAGAGAGATGTGAGGAACTATATTTTTACTGAAAGGGTGGTAGATGCCTGGAACAGACTGCTAGTGGAAGTGGTGGGGGCAAAAACACTGGAGGGCTTCAATCAGGCATGAGATAGACATAGGGGTGTATTACAAAACAGGTAGGGAGAAAGGAGGGTTGCCAGAGACCAGTAATGGTCTGCAAAGACAGATTTGGCAGGGAACAGCTGGGCAGACTGAGTCAGACAAGTATGCACTTTTCTGCCACCAAATTCTATGTTTCTGTGTTGACTGAAAAGTGGGAGAAGCAGTTCTATTCTTCATTACCAAATGGCTGACAGACCTGACACACCTACAGATTTATTTACTCATATCTTGGATTACAATACCTTTGAGTCAATGCCTCTTTTACAGAGGGTCCATGTAAGAATGAAGACAAACACAACAGAGAACTAATTAACATGGCAAGTAGCATACAAGATACAGGAAGTTCTGGTTAACAATACAAAACTTTTTACATTCAGGTTACACATTTTTACATTCAGCTTACAATAACAAGTGCAATAATTAAGGGGATTAGGGAGGTGCCTTGGGAGTCAGAGCAGAGAGCGAATGCCATCAAGAAGATTGACATTGTCAAAGAGCATAGTGGAAGATGAGAGGGAAGACTGAGGGTGAGAGGGAAGACTGTGGGGTGAAATGGGGAGAAAAGGAGCTGTAAATAGGGTCTGTTGACAACATTAGGAGTAGTTGAGAGAGGAGAGGAAGAAGGAGAGAGGGGGGATAGAAAGGAGAGTCAGGGGAAGGAAAGGGGTGTGAGCATAGAATGGGGATGAGGTACACAGTGGAGAGAGAGAGAGTGCAGGCTGTAGGCAGGGAGAAAGGAAAGTCAGGGCAGGGAAGTGGTATTGAGCATAGGACAGGGGGACAAGGATCCAGGTGGAGAGAGAGTTTAAGCTGTAAGCAGCATGAGAAGCAGAAAGGGAAGGCCTATGTGTGGGAATCACAGCTGCTTACAGCAGTAAGGTGTCGTGTGACTTTGTGTTTGAAAGGGCCTAGCTTAGTTTCTTCTAGAATATCCAAGGGTAGTCTATTTATCAAGCTAGGAGCTCAGACTCTGAAGGACCGTTGGGCTTGTATGGTTCAACAGAAAGGGTTCAAGTACACATGCCTAGAGGCACTCCAGGTGCTGCACTGGTTGGGTATGTGAGTGAGAAACTGCTGGGAGGTTGGGGGGGTCAGCTCCAGGGAGATTTTCTTTGTGAGTAGGCAGGTGTGATATATAATCCTTCCACTTAGATTAAGCCAGTTGGTGAGGGTGTAGAGGTTGCATGTATGTATTCATCAAGGTGCACCCGAGATAAGGCGACAGTAATTATTAAGGGCCATGTGTATGCTTTTAAGGGATGTTTCAGTAGCTGATCCATTGATGACTAAGCCATAATTAATTATGGAAAGAACAGAGCTTGTGACCGCAAGCCAGTGCATCAGGGGTCATGCTGTGCCTGTGCCTATAGAGGATCCCTAACCTGGAGTTAACCACCTTGGAGACAGTGTTAATATGTTCACAAAAGGATAAGGCACTGTCTAGGGTTATACTCAGGTACTTGAAGGTATGAACCTGCTCGATGAGGACATCTTGGTTGTTACGGATGATTAGGGGAATAGATTTTTGTCTATTATGAGGGATGGTGAAAAGCATTGATTTAGGTTTTTTATAGTTCATTACCAGCTTGTGCTGGGTGAACCAGGTTTTTACAGCTGTGAAGTCATGTTGAAGGCTGCAGGCTAGTGTGAGTGGGTCTGAATGGCTGATATATACCATGGCATCATCTGCATATAGGAGGAGGTTATTGATGCAGATAAAAGAGAGGGAATTAAGAAAGAGGCTGAAAAGCAGTGGCCCAGTTTGGAGCCTTGGGGAACACTGGACAGGACTGGCTTACTGTCAGATAGGGCATCATTGATTTTGACCTCCTGGGACCTATCTGACAGATAGCTTTTAAACCAAGCCACTGCATCATTTGATATACCAATGTCAAGAAGGGACTTGAGTAGGAAGGGGTGATTATCTGTATCAAATGCCTTAGTGAGGTCAATGCAAATTGACCTCACTAAGTGCTCTCAATCAATTGCCCTGTGTATGAAATCTGTGTACTCAAGCAGTGCAGATGCGGTACTATGGCCTCTTCTGAAGCCACGCTGTTCTGGACATTGGATGTTGTACTTGGTCAGATAGTCAGAGAGCTGGTCAGAGACTATTTGTTCTTGGACTTTGGAGAGTGGTGAGAGGATAGAAATTGGGCGGTAGTTTGTGGGGTCAGCCCTGTCCCCAAACTTATGAATTGGGTTCACTAATGTTGTTTTCAATAACATGGGGAATTGACTAAAACACAAGTGATAGGTTTAGAATTTTTGTAAGTGGCAGGAGCATAGCATCTAAGGTCAGGTGTAGGAGCTTTAGATCAAGGGAGTCACTACGGCAATGAGCCTTGCCCAGTACAATAAGAAGGTATTTTTTAGACTCTGTAAGTGTGATTTTCTTGAAGCAGAAGGGGGGTTGAGCAAGGGGGGACTAGAATTTTTGGGGTCAAACAGGTTGGATTGAGTGTCGAAGAAGTCAGGGGGGAGTACACCACTTAGGTCAGTGAAAGCGGAGTTGAAGGTGTCAGCAATATGTTTAGAATCCAGAATAGTTGCGCCATCTGGGTGAAGCATGGAGGAGAGAGAGATTTACTGGGCCTCCTTGTCAGTTCCCTGAGATTGTCCCAGAATTTCCTGCTGTCTCCCCAGGAATTCTTAAGGGCAACCTTGTAGTATGTAGCTTTGGCTAAGCAGATAGCTTGGGTACAAGCGTTTCTGGCTGCCTTGTACTGCTGCCAGTCAGAGGATTTATCAGAGGCCTAAGCTTTGTGCCACAGGTGATCTCTATTAGACATTTGATTTAGTAGTGTTGAGGTGATTCAAGGGTTGTTAGCATTTTTAAACTTCTGCTTCCTGTAGGGGGCATAGATGTCGCAAGTGGTGTGAATTTGGTAATAAAGTATTCAAGGGCAAGATCAACGCTTGGTGCAGCACCCAATGGTGACCTGTCACTGTTTAGGAGGTGTGCTTGGAGTTGTTAAAGCTGTCCACGTTTGAGGACATGTTGGTGTGATCATTTGCTTGGCTGCTTGGGTGTCCTGCTAGACCAGTGGCAGATGACAGGGGAGTGGTCACTGAAGGAGTCTGGGAGGACCTCTGTACCTGTGACCCACTCAGTGTGGTTTGTAAAAACCAAATCAAACAATCAAGCAGGGTACAATTTCCTGTCCTTTGGTTGAGTCTGGTTGGGGAAGTCACAACCTGTGCTAAATCAATGGTTGCTGCAGCATTCTTGTATGGGTTAGCATCCGGTGATAGCCAACTGATACTAAAGTCACCAAGAAGTATTACTTCATTGTGGCAGGGTAAATTAAATAAGCAATCGAGGATAGAGTTGAAACAATTGGATTGGTCACGAGAGGGGATGTAGGCTGTGAGAAGCATGAGTGCCTTATGTTGTTGACCTAGGAGCAATTTTAAAGCAAGCACCTGGGTGCTACTACCAGTGATTATTTTAGGGAGGACATGGCCTCGGATGGAGGTCCTAATGTATACTGCACTGCCCTTGCCCCTTTTCGTACCCTATCTTCACTGAATATGGTATAGCCATTGGGGAAGACAGCATGGTCCTGTACTTTGGGGGAGAGCCACGTTTCTGCAACCACAAGCACACCTGGGTTGCGCTGGGTCACCCAGGCCTGAAGGAGGTCAAGTTTCTGGATGAGGCTATGGATGTTTAGTGAAGCTAGTTTAAGTGCTCCATAGCCACAGCTGTGTGGGTAACGGTGCAGCACAGGGCCCGGGTTGGGGAGAACATTCCCTGATAAAAGCAGTAGTAACAAGGCATTCTGGATAAGAAGTTACCTGAGCATTTTCAGGTGGAGTGTGGGCCTTAGGTTCTTTGGTTTAGAGTCCTTGGAGAATGTCGGAGGGATGGAGATGTGGGGCATGAGGAGAGAGTAGAGACAAGCCAAAGGTGGGGGGAATGCCTCACTTTGATAGATGTGTAGGGTGGGTTATTGGAGCATGTACAGTCTCAGAAGCTATAGGGATGACTCTTTGTGTGGATATTGGAAGTGTATTATAAGTGGGTATGTAATTTCATTTATTTATTTATTTAGTTTTTGTTGACTGGGTAAGGTGCACTAGCCATAACAATGACTATTTTCAGGCATGACCCGGGAGTTTACAGAAACAAAACATTTTGAACAAATGACAGTACAATCATATAACAAATAGGCACTTAGAAAATAGTAATACAGTGCAGGCAGTAGAAAACAAATAGATACAACTGATTCTGCAGAACTATATGGCATAGAAATATAGGAGAGCAACAGTAAAAAATCCATTGGCATCATTAAGGTAGCAGTCTAGTGAGATTAAACAAAGCAAAGTGCCATCTTAATAGTCGAAGAATATGGAATACAATAGAAACTGCAGTATTAAGGGTGTAGGGAGGTAATATAAGGAGGTGGGATAGGATAGGAAAACTGAGGTGAGGTGAGGTGAGGGATGATGGCTAGATGTAATTAAAATTAAAATATGGCAAGATAGGAGACAGGAGGTCAGTGCAGAACTATTTTGTTGAGGTAAAGAGTTCGGAAAAGCTGTTGGGGTAGGAGACATTATCTAGATGCATTGGGCTATGGGGCTTTGAAGCAGGAGCAAGAGCATGAGACAGCAAGATGGTCACACAGCAATATTTTGAAAGAGGCATGGGATAAAGCCAGACGAACATTTAGAGGGAGGGAGTTCCATTTCTTCGGGGCATGGCAGGAGAAGGTGATAGCACCTTTGGAGGAGTGATGTCTAGGGATGATAACATGGGCATTGGCAGCTGAGCGTAGTTCATAGCTGGATGTCTGGTTTAGAAATAGTTATGCCAGTGGCTTAGGTGTTTGATTTCAGATGATATTATCTTTTTTTTTGAAATTCAAAATATTTTGTTTATTTTGTACAGTCGGCCTTAAAAGGCCATATTACAACAGAGCATGGTTACAGAAAATAAGGCAAAACAATACAAACATTCCAAACAGATCCCTCCCACCTCTAGCCCAGCCCATCCATGGTATCAGGAATGCAATCGTAAACTCAGCTGTAAAAGATGCACTCTTAAGCATTTACTATGTTTATTGAAGGGAGTATAACGTTTGCAACTTACTCCAATACTTCTCAAAGTTGGGCATTTTGTTGTGTACGCTAGCTATCACCTTCTCTACTGAGAGACTGAGCAAGAGTTCCTGCAACCACTCAGTATAAGATATAATATCCGTGTCTAGCCAGTGTCTAACTACTAACTTTTTAACCAACATTGCTGTCATTGCTAGGTGATATTTCCTTTCGGTAACATTTATATGGGAGTAGTCCCCCACCAGGCATGTCCCCAGTTCTATATATGCCGTGATGCCTAGTAGCGGATCCGCTCTCTGCTTTATAAGGGCCCATGAGGAAGTCACTTTGGGGTATTTCCAGAAAATGTGGCATAGAGATCCTACATCTTGTATACAACATCTGCAATTCGGAGAAAGAGACTTATTCATTCTAGTCAGTTTCACTGGAGTACAATACATACTGTTATAAATCTGAAATTGCATCAGCTGGAACCTATCCTGCGAAATGAACTGGTGGGTGTTTTTCCAGACCTTCTTCCAACTGAATGCTACTTTCGTGAACTGGGAATTCCAGTAATGAGAGGACCCATCTTGATGTGGAAAAGCTTTTTCTAGTAATATCTTATATATAACAGAAACCACATGTTGCTGAATGACCAGTGCACTGAGTGGTTGCAGGAAATTGCTTCCATCCTCTGTTGTTTGTTTTATTTGAGAGGCAGCAAGCATATGTCTGAGCTGAAACACTTTGAAACTTGAGTGGGGACTAAATGGTATCTGTTGAGGATGTCCATTGTTGATCTAATTTGGCCCTCATGCCATAAATCAACAACCTTGGTATGTAGCCAGCCCAGTGGCACTGAGGGTTGAGGCGTTGGACACCACACCTCATGCCATGCTGGCAACCCATGTTCGGGAACGGACACAGGCCACCGGGGGTCGGCAGGGGGAGGGAAGGATGAAGCATCCGGAGGACTGCTCTCTTTCCCTGGGGAGGGGGGTATCATGGCACTGATACCTGAGTGCCTTCTCGCAGAGGCTGGTGAGCAAGGCATACAAGCATGCATGTGGGGGAGGTCGGGTGAAGACGTCTCGAGGGAAGCGCACACGGGAGCATGCGTGGGACACCTCGGCTGATGCCATTGCATGCACCCAGCTCCAGAAGGAGTAAAGCAAGAAAATTCTGCCACAGTGCCTTCATGAAGCCGCCTCGCCATCCCTCATAGCTCTCAGGCTGACTCCCATTCCTGAACTGTGTCCGTGACACTTTGGCCGGTGGCACAGCTCCACCCTGGGGGGTAAGCCAGGGGGCAGGGAGGTCAGCTCATATGAGAGTGGGATCAGCGGGGGCCATGACTGGGTGGACAATTGGCGCTGTAGCAGGGAAAAAAAACAAACCAAAAAAAACAACCTTGGCATGTGCCAATTGGGGAAGCCAGGAAACTTTAATTAATCTCCCACCTATTTTAAAATTCAGGTTACCCACCAATGGTTGGATCAGGTCTTGTGTATGTTTATAAATGAGGAACGCACATAATTGAGTGTGGACTTTGACTGACATACCAACCAGAGTATCAACCAATGCATGAGGAAGCGATTTGAGTGGGACATGATATAGGGTGGGGGAAGAGATGCCTACTCAGGAAATAAGCTTGTTTTCCAGCTCTAACCATATAGGTATATATTGGTCTGGTTTTGGATTTTCGAGCTTGTCTGACCATCTCATATATTTCACAGCATGACTTGCCCAATAATAAACTTTGAAATGAAAGAATCTCAGTCTTCCTTTTATTTTAGGGACTGTAAGCTTCCCATAAGCCCTACGGGCTTATTTACCCTTCCATAGAAACCTGGTGATCAGTGAGTGCACCCTGGAAAACCAGGCATGAGGCAACCAGATGTTTAACATATTGAGGGGATAGAAGATTCGATTTAAGATATTCATTTTGATTAGACTCACTCTCCCCCATAGAGATATTGGTAACGATCGCCATCTATTTAAGTCTTGTTGGATTACTTGAACCAGGGTATCCAAGTTAAGGCTTCTTAGGGATTTAGAGTCTCTGGTCAAATATACACCAAATATTTAAGTTTTTTAGTTCCCACTGTAACCCTAAACCTGCGGTTTCCCTACAATGAGTGTGAAAATTAAGAGGGAAGACTACGTTTTTTTCAAAATTCAGTTTGTAATTGGCCAGAACTCCAAACTCTTGAATTAGGTCCAGGACCCTGATAATTGAAGCCCTCGGTTTGGATAAGTGGAGGAGGATATTGTCAGCAAATGCTGAAAGTTTGAGCTCCTGCCTTCCTACCATCATACCCTTAAATCACTGAGTCCGTTTTAATCCGCATCAGGAGAGGTTCTAGATACAGATTAAACAACAGGGGGGACAAGGGGCAACCTTGCCTAGTACCAGAATGGAGGGAGAAATAAGAGGAAAAAGTTCTATTGCAATATATGCATTCAGTAGGATTAGTGTACAGAGCTTTTATCCATTGCACAAAGAGGGGAGGAAAACTGAACCGACATAGTGTCCTAAAAAGGAAACACCAATCCACTCTGTCAAACACTTTTTCGGCATCCAAGGACATCAATATGGCAGGAGCAGCATTAACTTGGGAAGTAGAGGATATATGGTCTAGTTTCCTCATATGATCCGAGGCTGATCTGCCTACCATGAAACCCACTTGTTCTGTACAAATCATAGAGGACATAACCCAACCTAATCTGTTTGCTAGAATTTTAGTGAGGATTTTGATGTCATAGTCCAATAGTGAAATAGGGTGGTAATTCGATACTTGTTCTGGGTCCCTCTCTCTTTGTGAAATATTAGTGTTAGGGCCTCAAAAAGATGGGGGTCCAGTCTCTCTTCCGCCAGGATGGACTGGTACAGATGAAGCAGCCATGGGATCAGCTCCTCCTCCAATGCCTTATAGAAACTGGCAGAGAAGCCATCTGGTCCCTGGGCTTTATCAAGTGACAGACTATGAATGGCCTTTCTAGTTTCATCTTCCCTGAAAGTGGAGAGCTCATGAGGGATTTTTGATCTGTGGACAGGACGGGTAAATTCAGGGCATCCAGGTATTCATCTATCTTGGTAGCTGAAGGGGGGTCGGGCCTGACTCTGTATAAATCTCTATAGAAGGTATGGAATTCGGCTACAGTTTCACTCACAGTAATTAGAAGGAGGCCATCTGTCCTGGAACGAACTGCGTTAATCGTCCTCGAGGTTTTCTGCTGCCTGACTCTCGTGGCTAACAGACGACCAGCTTTTTCCCTGTGATCAATATACACAGAGTTTATTTTGAGGATTGCATATTCCGCCTTGGCCACCAGCAAATCATTGTACTGCACCCTAACTTGGATCAACTCCTGATGGAGCATTTCCATGGGTGATGGGGAGATATTCTTTTCCGGTTGCCTAATTTTATCCAGTAATTCTTTAGCCTGACCTTCCCTCTTGCGTTTCTGTACAGAGGCAATCCTGATCAGTTCTCCTCTAATACAACACTTTAGACTCCACCATTCCAAGTCAGGATAGCCTGTAGAGTTCAAATTAATTTACGTATAATGTGCAGTACAGGCCTTTTACTTATCTAACACCCATTTGTCCTTCAATAATCTGTTATTGATTTTCCAAGCTGTTTCTATACAGTGGTATAGGGTGATGGAGATGGTACAAGACACTGAGGAGTGGTCCGAGATAACTTCTGGTGAAATTTAACATGCCATAAGACCTGGGAGAAGTTGTTTACTCATTACAAAATAGTCTATGCAGGAGGAGGACCAATGTACTGGAGACCGGAAAGTATATTTTGTTACCCTGTAAAAGAAACAAACGAAGTGTACTGTATGTGTTTTACCATTGCGGCTCTGAAAAGCTACAGAAAACAAAACATACAACTAAAGGAAGTGAAGTAGCATAACAAACATGAGTTCACATACTCACTTTATGGTTTAAATATTAAGAAGATTTGTGTCTCTGGCTGATGGATGTGGTGGTCCGGACAGACTCATGGTGGCAGAGGTGGCAGTGGCTAACATCAGTCCCTGCGGTGGTGGTCTGGGGGTCAGACAGACTCATGGTGGCAGTGGCTAACATCAATCCCGGTGGTGGTTCGAGGGGCAGACAGACTCATGGTGGCAGTGGTTAAGATCAGTCCTGGTGGCGGAGGTGGTCCGGGTGGCAGACAGACACATGGTGGCAATGGCTAACATCAGTCCCAGTGGTGGTGGTCTGGGGTGCAGACAGATTCATGGTGGCAGTGGTGACAGTGGCTAACAACAGTCCCAATGGTGGTGGTCCGGGGGGGCAGACAGACTCATGGTGGCAGTGGCTAACATCAGTCCTGGTGGTGGTGGTCTGGGGGGGCACACCGCCTTTTAAAAACTTCAGTTAAAACCTGCCAACATTAACCACATCATCATCCTCATAAAGAAAGCTGCCCTCACAGTCATCGATGTCTGAAGTCTGACCACTGGGAAATTCTTTCTCCATTGTGTCGTCACTTACATCAGTGGTGGGCCGTTTCAGGCAGCCACTGCCAGTGCCACCAGGATGCTCCATTTCCACATCAGCAAGACCACCATGACTAGGCTGTGGTATGAATACCGAGGTTGCAGTCTCTGCTGGTATGTGCCTCTCATTCATTTTAATGAATGTTAGCAAACTAACATTTGTAGGAGACAGGTTTATCCGACGATCCCTGACTATTTCACCTATTGAGCTGAATACCCTCTCAACACTTACACTGGAGGGTGGGTATGTGAGGTCTCTGGCCATTCATTGACCTTGCCACTCCAGTACAAAAGAGGATCTTCAGTTATTGTCAGATGCCTGTTTTCAGACAAATATGACTCAACCATTCTCTGTGTCGCACTAAGTCTAATTGTTGATGCATCATCCCGTTCTCCCGAATCATTTATTTCACAAATACTCACTTGTGACAAAGCTTCCCAAAGCAGGTTGATGCCAGTCACTTTGGATGACAGACCACCTGGAACTGCAGTCCCCTTCCCCTTGCAGGATATGCTTGATGGTCCTCCAGGTACACCTTCAGCTGGATTATGTTGCTGAGCTTTGCTTACCATGGCATGTGACTTCTGTGCTTATTAACCAAGCGCACCAATTGACCACTGATATTTTTTACCTGTTCAGGCCCTCCCTTCAGTAGTGTTGCAATTCCATGTTTGTATCGTGGATCCAGCATTGTTGCTATGGCAAAGTTGTCACTATGCTGAATGCTCACAATGTGATGATTCTGGTCGAATACTGTCAGCATGTGTTGCAGCAACATACTGCTACCACCATCTCCAGTAACATCAAGGCTATGCTGTACATTCACCAATGTCTGCCTCAGCACCCGCAGCAGTGGAATTGATTGGCTAACGGAAGCTGACTCGCCACTCACTGCCTGTGTGGCATGTTCAAAAGGCCACAAAATTGTTATTACAGAGTCCATGAGGCGCCACTGTTCAGTCATCATAGACATGGAGGCCCCAGAACTGTCACGGCTAGTGTGCAAAACAAGATATTCTGAGATGGCTTTGTATTGTTCATACAACCTCTCTGCCATGTATAACGTGGAGTTCCATTGGGTGACAACTTCCAGCTTCAAGCGGTGCTGAGGCAGGCTGTTTTGTATCTGCAACTGCTGCAGTTGGTCATGGGCCTTTCTACATCTTGAAAAGTTAGAGCAGAAATGTTGTGCAATGGTCAGCATTTCCTTTATATCAGGGTGCTGCAGAAACTCCTGAACCACAAGATTTAAACAGTGGGACATGCATGGAACACAAAAAAAGCCACCATTTGTGATGCATTTCACCACATTTGACCCATTGTCACTTGCTATGAACCCAGCTCTCAGGGACAGAGGGTATAGCCATCTATCAATTTCAGTCAGTACATGCCCAACATGTTCTCACCAGTGTGTGAACAATTCACACTGCGCATAGCAATTGCTGCATGCTGTCAAATTCCTGGAACATTGCTACCGTGACAATCCATCTTACTGCACTGATTATTCACACTACCAACATCACAAACAACCCCCGGCACCTGTGCCCAGTGTGCAGTTATACACAAATATGAACTCCCCGTTGTTTTGCCACTTGTCCACATATCCATACTTAAATGGATGAATGGAGAGGAGGAATGTTGAAGGGCATGTCCTACTGAGCCAGACACAGTGCGGAATAACTCGGGGACAGCATGGGTAGAAAAGTATGTCCTGGATGGGACTTTCCATTTTGGACAGGCATGTGCAGCAAATCACTGGAACCCAGAATTCTCCACAAAGGAGAAGGGCAAAAGATCAATTGCCAGCATTTCCGCTACAGCAGCATTGAGTTCACATGACACTGTATGATTCGGTGGGGTACTTCAGCTTATGCACAAAAGTACTCTGTAACGTGGGCTGTCTTAAACGTTTTACACAGGGTGTGTTGGTCACAAATGGTTGTGCTCTGTGATGAATGGCATTGGCAGAGTGTGGAGTGTGGACATTTGATGAAGACGATTGCACAGGTGATGATGACAAACCCAAATGCTGTTATTTTGCCAGATTTGCCAACCAAGGTTGATGTACCACTTGCACTAGACATACTGCATTCACCACCACCACCACCACAAAAAGTACTACTCTCACCAGCACTGGACAACATTTCTAAGTCATTATGGTCCTCCAACTCATCATGCCTGTAGTAATCCTCTGCTCTTATTTCTGCACTACTGCACACATTTAATTTCCTACTGTGCTTAACAGTCATGGAAGGGGATAACATGCTGGCTATGGTTGCCGGTGATGAGGGCGAATGTCCCACTGTGGTATTAGCTGCCAGCTTGTTCTGGGCCCACAGTGCCAAGTGCCTATTCTTAAGATGCGTATGTTGTCCTCCTGTGCCCAGATGGCTCCCCTTTTTACCACAACTCACACGCACATGGCTAACCTGGCAGATTGCAACCGAATCATCATTTGCATCTTGAACATAAAAATCCCAAACAAGGGATTGTGATGCTCTGCTTTTAACAAGTCCATGATGTGGCTTATTTAAGTCTGTTATTTTAATCACTGAAGTGAGGGGGGGACGTGATGTTTCGGGCAGTGCACACTTGGACTGCAACTGACCACCATGACTATCTGTCATATTGATTACTGGGTCATCATCATCATTAACTAAAACTGGTAGATCACAAGTTTTTACGAGGGGGGGGGATCCTGCAAACAGACTCAGACACAGCCACTTTTAATTCCTTTTTCTCCAGTTCCCAACTGGGGTCAATTACATCATCATCATATTCATCAACGTCATGCACATCCACATCTTCTGCTTGGATGCTAGCATGTGGACTGCATGTTGCAACAACAGCAACATCATCATCATCATCATCATCACATTCATCATCATAGAAGACTTGGTTTTCTCACCAAGGCACCTAGCTTCACCTGAGCTCTTTCCTTCTAAGATTGCTTGAAAGAACAGAGCAGAGAACCTTACCAGAGCAAGGGAAAAGGATTAAGACTTCTTTTGGCTAAGTAGATTTACTGTGTGTTGTTATTTTTATTTTTACTCACATGGATTGCTACTGTTTGTTGCTAACATTTCATTGCTTTATTTTTCTCTGATTCAAATTTTGTTGCTGGTATACCTTCTTCTGCATTATTACAAGTTGTGCCTACAGGTGTGACTAATGGATTACTGCTGTAATCTTCTGATTCAAATTGTCTTTGCAAGGTATATCTTCAGTTACTGCTTTATTTTCTCTGTAGCAAAGTGTTTCTTACAGGGTATATCTTCTCTGAAATTATTACAGGTGGTGCTTTACAAGTTTTACAGTTTTATCTAACATTAGGATAAGCTTTCAGGGTTACTGCATTTGTTGTTGACTGATTGTTTCTGTTCTTACCTCCTTGTTCTTTCATCTGTGGTTCTTCTTTTTCAGCAGGGGAAGGGCCCAGCCACCCACCCCTATCCTCAACCACCCTACAATACACTCCTTTTATAGGGTACCACAGTTGTGACATTTCCTGTGGCAAAGCAGGAAGAGGCAGGTCTATGGGACATCCACAAGATGAGCTCATTTACAGGGGCACTAGTAATTTAACTTGTTATAACAAGTTATATGAAAACAAAACACAAAATCAAACCATTACTTGCATTTTCTTCCTTTTAATTACTCTGATCAGGTTATAAACCCAGCAACTTATCTGGAGTGGATATCATTAACTGCAGGTACTGTGGAACACTTTTCAGAAGGACAGTCTTACAGGATTTAGGACACTGTCCTACATGCTGGGCCACTGGAGATCTTAGGGCTCAGCTCCGGGCAGCATGGGCAGAGATTGCACACCTCAAATTTCATATTCAAGAGGAAATACATTATAAGAACCACCAGCCATTTCCCCAACATCCAACAGAAGAACCTCGACCACAGAGGGTAGTTGGTCCAGGAGGTTGGCAGGTGGTTAGGAGGGGCAAATCGGGTGCCCCATCACTCTGTGCTCTCCAACATATTACCTCCAAAACCCATATAAACACTACAAACAGGTATATGCCTCTGTCTCCAAAATCAAACAAAGAGGCAGAGGACACACTGCAGAGCAGGACACTGCAGCACAGGAGCTAGCACAACAAAACTCGCCCAAATCAGGAACCAAAATAAAAAAAGCCAAAAGGAAATCCAAAAAACTTCTGATCATAGGAGACTCCATGATTCGGGGAGTTGATACCCATCTGCAGCCAGGGATAATGGTCAGATGTCTCCCAGGTACATCGGCATGGAAAGACACTGACCACATTACTAAAATTGTTCAGAAAGCAGGAGAAAACATTGATGTCCTGGTACACATAGGGACTAATGATCTCACCTGCCGGTCAACTGTGGAAACCAAGGAACACCTGACCAGGCTGGGTGACAAACTATCATCCATTTTGTCCAACATCTCCTTCTCTGAGATCCTGCCAGTCTGGGAGGGGGGGGGCAGATGGATGGAAGGTCAGAAAAGGAGAGATAGGGGAGCTAAACATGTGGCTCAAGGGCTGGTGCCAGGAAAAAGGACACAGATTTGTAGGGAACTGGCAACAGTTCTGGGAGCAAAAGTTCTTTAAATTTGATGGACTACATCTGACTAAGGAGGGAGTCAGTGCATTGGGGCAGCATTTTGATGTCTTTTATTTAAATTAGCAAATGGGGAGAGGGGTGCAGCACACCATACATTGAATGGGAAGAACACCCCCCTCAACTAGTGGTCAAACAGGGATTCAGTATGTTTGCAGTTCATTTGCATCACCAGGTAAGAAAAAAGGTCTGTCTCCCCATATGACACAAAGGGGGAAATGCCAAACCTCACCCAACAACTAACACACCGAAATCTGACCAATGGAAAATCATGTACACAAATGCTCACAGCCTGGAAATAAGATTCCAGACCTGCAGGCAATAATGTCAGAGGCTAAACTGAACATAGTAGCAATTAGTGAGACGTGGTTTACCAGTAACCACACTTGGGAGACTTCAGTACCTGGCTATGTACTGTTCAGAAGAGACTGAGGCGCAAAAAGGTGGGGTGGAGTGGCCCTGTATGTCAATGAAAATATCAAAGTTACAGAAATTTAGAATACACATAAGGAGCCAGAAGAACTGTGGGTCACCCTGGAAACAGGAAATGGGACAGCCATAAGAACTGGGGATGACTCCAGGCCCCCAGACCGGGGGGGGGGGACATAGACACATTACTGTTAGAAGATATACAAAACATGACAGCTAAAGGAGAGGTTCTGATAATGGGAGACTTCAACATGCCGGATACAGATTGGTCAATACCAGCAGGAACATCTGCCAGAACTAGACACATGGTGGATTCTCTGCAGAGGGAGGGCCTCAAACAACTGGTACAACATCCCACAAGAGACAAGGTGATCCTAGATCTAGTACTGACTAACAGGGAAGGGATCACAGATCTCCAGGTAGAAGGTCACCTGGGGGCCAGTGATCATCACATGGTATGGTTCAATTTGGCCACTATATCTAAATCATTCCATTCCAAGACAAAAATATGGGACTTCAGAGGAGCTGACTTTGATAAGAAAGCCAACAGAGTTAAGCTAGCCCTGGCAAAAAGAAACACAGGTGAGGGGGTACAGGCAAAGTGGGCAAGCATTAAGGATGCAATACTTGAAGCAACATCCCATTGTGTTAGACAGAAAAGGAAGTGCAAAAGAAGAATGAAACCACTTTGGTTCTCAAATACAGTAGCAGAAAAGTTCAGAGCCAAAAGGCTGGCCTTCAGGAAATATAAGGGAACACAGCGGGATGAAGATAGGGAGGCAAACCAAACTGCCCTAAGGGAAGCAGGGAAGGCAGCAAGGCAGGCAAAGTCCCAAACTGAGGAAACACTAGCACGAACAGTAAAAGAAAGTGACAAGACTTCCTATAGATACATTAGTGAAAGGAGAAAGTCCAGAGGGGGTATCGCTAAGCTCAAAGGAGAAAAGGGTGTGTGTGAGGAGGAAGACCCTGTAAAAGCATCTATACTAAATAGATACTTTTGTTCAGTATTTACTGAAGAGAAGGTAGGGCAGGGCCCACAGCTCAGCACCATGGACACGGGGGGAGGGAGGGAGGTGAGCACTACACCCTTCACTAAAGAAAGGGTCCTACAAGAGCTCACTAAGCTCAGGGTGTACAAGGCAATGTGTCCTGACGGCATACATCCCAGGGTACTTAAGCAGCTAAGGGTGGAACTAGCAGAGCCATTAGCAGAACTGTTTAGTGAGTCTCTGAGTACAGGAGAGGTCCCAGAAGACTGGAGAAGGGCTCATGTGATCCCGCTTCACAAACATGGTAGCAGGGAGGAGGCAGGGAACTACAGACCAGTCAGTCTTACCTCAGTAGTGGGCAAGATTATGGAGACACTCCTTAAGGAAAGGATAGTGCAACACCTGGAATCCATAGGGGCACAGGATCCAAGACAGCATGAGTTTACAAAAGGAAGATCCTGTCAAACTAATCTCATAGATTTCTTTGACTGGGTAACCAGAGTGGTGGACCAAGGGGGAGCAGCTGATGTCACCTACCTTGACTTCAGCAAAGCTTTCAACACTGTTCCACATAGAAGATTGATAAATAAGCTGGGTAGGCTCGGAGTGGGTCATAAGTTGGTCAGCTGGGTGGCAAACTGGTTGACGGACAGAAAACAGAGAGTGGTGGTAAATGGTATCCAGTCAGAAGAGATGCAAGTCACAAGTGGGGTACCTCAGGAATCAGTCCTGGGGCCAGTCCTCTTCAATATCTCCATTAGTGACATTGCAGATGGACTAGAGGGTAAGGCTTGTCTGTTTGCTGATGACACCAAGATCTGCAACAGAGTAGATGATCCAGATGGGGTGGGCAGAATAAGAAAAGATCTGGATAAACTAGCAAAATGGTCAGAAGAGTGGCAACTGGGATTTAATGCAAAGAAGTTCAAGATCATGCACATAGGGAATAGAAACCCTGAAACCACCTATAGGCTGGGAAGACAGTTGCTGGCATTCACAAAGGAAGAAAGAGGCTTGGGTATCATCATCACCAATGACCTGAAATCATCCAAGCAGACCTCTAAAGTAGTAGGTAAGGCTAGGGGGATGTTCGGGTGTATTAGTAGGGGTATCACAAGTCATAAGAGGGAGGTAATAATCCCATTTTACAAGACACTGGTTAGGCCTCATCTAGAGTACTGTGTGCAGTACTGGAGGCCACACCTTCACAAGGACATTAACCAAATTGAGGCAGTCCAGAGAAGGGCAACCAAAACGGTGCAGGGACTACATCAGAACATCAGAAGACATATGAGGACAGATTAACAGAGCTCAATATGTATACCCTTGAGCAAAGGAGGGAGAGAGTTGATATGATGTAAACATTCAAACACCTTAAGGGCATTAACAAGGTGAAAGAGTCTAACATGTTTAAATATAAGAAAAATAGCAGGACAAGAGGACACAGCATTAGAGGAAGGCCGATTAAGGGGGAATGCGAGGAAATTCTTTTTCACAGAAAGGGTGGTGGATGCATGGAATGGTCTACCTCAGGAAGTGGTGGCTATGAATACAGTGCAGGGCTTCAAACAGGCATGGGATAGGCATAAGGGAGCAATACAGATGAGTATGTATAGATAGGCCACTGATTAAGCAAAGGCTGATGGCACATTTATAAGGTAGAAAAATAAATGGGCAGACTGGATGGGCCTTGCAGTCCTTATCTGCTGTCAACTTCTATGTTTCTATGTTTCTATCAGCATCTACACCACCATCACCTGATATTTTTTTCTCCACACTGTGAATCACTGCATGGAAAATGCGTGACATTAAGTGCTACGGTGGACGGAATATCACATTGTATACTATCGTTGACATGATCATCAGAAACCTCAGGTTCAGTTACTGGGATGTTACTGGGAAGTATGACATCATTTACGCTGCCACTCACTTGCACTTCTTCACACTCAATATTTTTTGATACGGTACACTGGTCGGAATTAGAACTTGATGCAACAATACTAATACTACCTCCATCACCACTAACACCAGTAAGACTAACACCACCAGCTGGGAAAACATCATCTGAAGCTACTGAGTGAAGTTACTGATTGGTTTGTAAAAAACATTGCAGGAGAAATACCTATACTCACATCAGCAATGGACTTCTGCATCTGCGTAGTACTACCACACCCACAGACCATCTTACTGCCAACATTGCCATGGACAGAAACAGCTTTGCTTGCATGTCTCTTTGCAGGCATTTTGGGGGATCGACTACAAATATTATAACCAAATTCAGATTTTGATACATTCACTCTCTGATTGGAGGGACGCTGGATGTGAAGCCAAATAAACAACTGTTACTTCAGCAACAAATAAGAGACTACTCTGAGACTGTCACAGAATTAAAACAACTTCAGTAACCAGTGGTGCTGATGAGGTCACAAAAACAATCCAATCTGGTAAAAAATACATTTTGAACATGGGGGTGCAGGGGAGCACTGAATACAGACAGTGCTGATTTTTATGGCACTAAAAGCAGCAAAACTAAGAACAGATACCATGATCGCAGTACAAAATCAATCAGCTGCAGTGGATAGCAGGTACACACTGCTGTGTTTGCAAGTACACTAGTCTGTGGCACAATAAAAGGTGTATTATTTGATGCATGCAACACTGCACACACACACACACACACACACACACACACACACAGAACAGTTTGTGTACAATGCTGAATGAGGAATGTGCTGCAAATGCAAAAGTTCAGTACTATGCCATGTTACGTATTGTAAATGTATAATGTAAATAACCTGAACTTATGAACTGCTGCAACACATCCACACAACAAACAGCAAGAAAATTTCTACTATTACTGACAATATTACTGTGCGTACATTAACACAGTCAGTTATATAACAAAAATATAACCAAAAAACAAAGAAATCACTATTTCTCCAACTTAATTCTACCTCCCCCAAAGCACACTTTCATTGTCTTTCACCACACACACTCAATGTTGTAAATAAACATTCAAAATCCACACAAAAACAAAAATGCTTGATGATATGAGCACAGGAGGGTTTTCTACAATCAATGAACTAAAGTTGGATCCCCCCCAAAAAAGCAAAAATGCTTTTTGAACAGCTTTTACAAGATTCCTATCACAGACAGCTATCAGAGCACACTGTCTCCTACTCCTTCCTTCTCATACTACCCCGAACCGAGGCTGTGCATATCAATATATGGGCAGGACCCTAATCAATCCCCCGTGTGGCTCCGTCCCGTTGCCGGAGTCTGAACTGCAAGGAGCCCATGTGACCTGAAATCCCACGAATCACTGCAAAATTCACCTTTGGAGCTCAAAAACAAGGTGAAGTGAGGCAAAGTGCATTGCCTGCAATGTACTTCCCCTTAAAATTAGCAGAGCAGTGGCCTGGGGAGACAGAGTAATGCAAAGTCATTGCTTCCAGTGGACTTCACGTTTCTCATTATAGTGCAAAGTACTCCGCTTCGCATTGCGGAGCACTCCACGAATCTGCCTTTGCTCCACGAATCGATTCGCAGAGCGGATTGAGCCCACTTCACCCACCACTAGTGGTAATTCCTGTGGAAGACAGTGCAAACAGCCAAAACCAAACTAACACAGTTGCACAAGCATAACACTATACTGGCTGCATAGGTCAGTGAACAAATATATAAAAATCTCCGAAGAAGAGATGAACAATAAGATAAAAAATATCAAAGCAGACTTCTCCCCTGGCCCTGATACGATAACATGTACCGTGATTAAACTAATGTCAAATGACCTCCTACACTCTTTGAAGCTGTTGTTTGAAAGAAGCCTAAATAATGGTGAGGTACCTAAGGAATGGAAAATGGCTAATGCAACACCTCTCTTTAAGAAAGGCGATAGACAGAATGTTGAAAACCATTGACCAATTAGTCTTACATCTATCATGTGTAAACGTCTGGAGGGCATTATAAAAGATAACATGATACCTTTATTAGGAAGTATTGACCATGAGAAGCATGGTTTTACCAAGTGCTGATCCTGTGTTACAAATGTTCTCTGCTTTTACAAAAAATCAGTAGTCATCTGAATATGAAAACACCTTGTAACGTGATCTTTTTGGATTTTAGCAAGATCTTTGACCTTATTCCCTATGGAGCCATAACAAAAAAATGAATATCAAGAGGGTAAACCACAGCATGAAAAAGTGGAGACCAGACTCGCTAAATGACAGAACACAGAGGGTAATAATTAACGGCATTCCATTATTGGAAAGTGCTGTTTCTAGTGGGGTTCCTCAGGGGTTAGTACTGGGTCCTTTTACTTTATATATTTATTGCAGATTTGACTCAAAGGTTAAATAGTTGTTCTGTATAATATGCAGTCGACCCTAAAATTGGTGGCACTAGTGCAAACCAAGAAGACTACATGCGTATTCAAGATTATCTAAATACCATAACTGCTTGGGCCACCATATGGGATATCCATTTAATGTGGAAAAATACAACGATATACACCTGGGTTTTATTTAGTTTTTGTTGACCGGAAAAGGAGGACTAGACAGTTCTGCCTATTTTCAGTCTCGTCCTGCGGGAGGGGGATACAGATGGATGCCAACTGATATTGAACCAGATTAAACTGTTGAAGGTATTTTTAGTGAATTGGGGAAATTTGGCCTGGACACTGAAGAAATTCCCCTACTTTTTGGGGAGGGGGGCTCTATACTCCCTATTGGAGGGATGGAGATCCCAGTGCAGTCAGAGCCTGGAGGTGAAGGAGAGGGAGCATCATGCAAAACAGTATAGTTGGCACTGTAGAAGAAAATCATAGCCACTCATCTCAGGAGGCAACCACAAAAACAGCAATGGAGAATATGGATATTTCAACAGAAGAGACAAACATGGAACAAAATAGTGCACCCACAGATACTGAAACGGAGAACCTAAACATGCAGAATGGACCCTACAAGCAAAACTGGCACAGCAGAAACAACAACTACTGGACCAAATGAAAGAGATCAAAATGCAATACTATGTAGGGAAAACAAAGTTAGAAGAGGAAAAAAAAGAAAACAACTGACCGGGAGTTCTTCTGGCACACCGGGGCAAAAGCAAAGCAAAGTTTTTCTGTTTAGCTCTTCTCATCAGTCCCTGGATTTTAACTAACTTTCAAACAGTTCTGTACCTGCAACAAATACAAAATGGACACCTGAAGCTGCACTGGAAAGAGCAGGCTGGATATGTACTGCCACTGAGGAATGAACTCCTGACCCACAAATGCTGATTCCAGGAACCTCAAAAAATGTCACAGGAGAAAGCACTATCAAGAACGGGAGCAAGCAGATGAATCAAATCAAGCAGCAGGCTACTACTACTAACTCTGATACATCACAGTCAAACTCTCAAACCACAAAAAATGCAAGTAACCCTTCTTATTCCCCATTAGACAATACAGGTGAAGTATTTTTGAAGCACTTACAGAGGTAACATTGATACAGCAGTAAACAACAGAAGCTAATGTTGCAGGTTTAAATCCTGATGTTACAGGAAAAAATGTAGATATATCGATGGAACTACCTGCTTCAGCCCCTACTAATGCCAGTCTGTTAAAAAGCCTATAGAAATGGCTAAGAGAAGACATGCAGTGAGGTTAAAATATTTAGGGGGAATGGAGATCCCACTAGATCAGTTTTATGTGGGGAAGATATTAACAAAAGAAGCCTTGGAGTTTGTCCCTTATGATATGTATGCACTCATACATGCACCTGGGGAAGCTACATATGACATTAATTTCAGAACTGGTAGTCTATTAGATCGTTTCTGGACCCGGTTTGCAGCACACAAAAAATACTCCCATTTGGTTGTCTTTTCAGGCCATACCACTGACCAAACCAACTTTCAAGGGAGTGAATATCACCAATGTCATTTTTTTTTGCTAGAAAAGTGTTGTGAAATCCAAGGCACCCCAGACCCCATCATAGACGGAGAGGGGTTTTGGACAGGGTTTGGAAATTTAGGATTAAACTCAAACAGACAGATACAGGTATCTCTCACCTCCCCAATTGTTTTTGCTTGGGAAGGGACAAGGGGATCCTCTCTTACCAGGTCCAACCCAGGTCCTGTTATAAATGTGGTTCGCATAGACACATCAGCAATAATTGTGAGATCCAGAAGTGCTTGCAATATGGAGCTGTAGGGCATTCAGGCTTTAATTGTATTGTAAAACCAGTCTGTAATCTATGTGAATAACTGAGACACAGTTTTAACACTTGCCCTGTGGCTCCAGACAATACATCAAGTGAAGATTATGGAGAGAAAGATTACTACATAAATAAAATGGTCAAAACAGGGCATACTCGGCAATCCTGAGTACCTCCCTCACAAAATAAGACTGAGACACCTTGTCACGAACCTGCAACAACCCAAATCCCCATTTCATTGCAGGTAGAAATTCCAACTTAAGATACTGTACAGCAACAAGATAACCCTGTACCTCAGATTGTGGCAGTGCCATTAGTCACTGATACTACTACTACCACCCAGGACTATCAGAGTCAGTCATCCCTGGCACTTCTGCCTCCACTGTAGATAACATCACTGAAAGGAATGATATGCCCCCACCCCCAAAAAAAGCAAGATGAGTTTCAGTTGGTACAAAAAGGAAACAGCACTGCAAAATCAACTAAACTGTTGCTGTCTGATCAGATTCAGTTGCAAAATAAATGTGGAACTCTACAGTGGAGTGAAATGGAAGTGGATGATGAATCAGATTCAGCATCCATGTATTCCACCTCGAAAGAAATTCCTGCAGACATAGAAAAACAAAAAATATAGAAAAACCAAAACCTAAAAAAAAAACCATATGGGACTCAATCTGGGGCAAAAAAAGTATCCTGAGTTTCCCTTTTCTTTTCCTAAAATGAAATATGTCCCCTGATAACTATGGAATAACAATAACCTCACTGAATGTTAACTGTATAAAGTCTGAAAGGAAAAGAAAACGTACATATGCTTTCTTTACTAACTGTAAATATGATATGGTATTTTTTCAAGACACCAGGTTACATTTGACTGTAAAAATGCAGATGGCCAGTGCAGATTGCATATGGGCTCCACTTATTAGTCCGTAGGGACAGAACTTTGTTATGGAGTGGATATCTATCAATACAACCCACTAATTAAAGTTACCCACATAGTAGATACAAGCCCTGGAAGAGCTCTGTTGCTAGACATCACACTAGAAAAGCATGATTTCAGACGAATAAATCCGTATGCCCCTCAGACCAAGGCTAGTCATATAGACCTATTAAAAACACATCCTATGGGGTGGGGATTTCAACTGCAGTTGGCTTCACAGAGACAGAGGTCTTGAAACCAATAAAACATTTTGTGACATGGGTTTTTTAAATAACTGAATCACACAAGCTGGGTTAGTAGATATGTTTTTTTCCATCTCACAAACACCACCACACACATATTTTTGTGGAACATTGTCCATGAGAATTGATTACTGGTTTCTTTCTCTGCATTTAAAAATCCAGAACACTTGGGTTACTCCTGTAGCCACTTCTGATCATGGACTTTTGGGAGCCATCTGAGCTAATACCTCCAACTCTACACCAGGCAGAGGATAATGGAAAATAAATAATACCCTATTGGACCATACTGAAATAAAACAGGGTTTACAACATATTATTGAGGCCTGTAAATTAGTTCTATTCCTGTATGTTTCACCCTTACAGCGGTGGAGGGACAGTAAAACAGCCTTCATTACATATTTAAAACTTATAGGAAAACTAAATGGAATAGAGAAAACACAAAAATATAACTCCCTTCGTTCCCACCTTCACCGTCTTTTTTCCCCTTAAAACAAACTCAGACACAGAACTCAGACTCAGAACTCAGAAGAGGCCAGAAAGGGAAGGATCCAGTTTCATTTCAGTGCAGTGCAGTAACTTCTCATTGCTGTTTTTGTTTTAAACCTATATTTGTGTTTTTTTTAGTGGCGCTGTTTTCCTTTCCTGTCTTTTCTTGGAATTGTTTTGGGGCTGTTGAAAATTTAAAAACTAGATTTGTGTGTTTTTAGTGGTACTGTTTTCCTTGGCTGTCTTTACTTGGAAATGTTTTAAGATTGTTGAAAACTTAAATCCTAGTTTGGTGTTCTTTTAGTGGTGCTGTTTCCTTTGCTGTCTTTACTTGGAATTCTTTTGGGGCTTTTGAAAATTTAAAACCTAGTTTGGTGTGCTTTTAGTGGTGCTGTTTTTGTTTTTTTTTTTCAACTTTATTTTCCTCCCTGTCTCAGCTGGGGGGAACTCTCTCAGGCATCCCCACCTTGTGCCTGCCCACCTGAGATCCACTGTGGACTGTGCCCCTCTCTCTCCCCCTTCCTATTGCCAGTACCCCTGGTTTAACCCACCCAGGGAGGGTAGCCCTGCCACTTACTTGGGCTCCTTGCAGTTCAGACTCCAGCAATGGGTTGGGGCCACACAGAGGAGTGATTAGGGTCCTACCCAGCCAGATCCAGCACTGGGCATGGAGGAAGGGTGCCGTCACCTATCCCTCCAGCTGGGTGTTTTTCACGTTTTCTCCCTGCCCATCCCTATGTGTGTGCATCCCCCGATGCTTAGTGCATAGAAATCCTGCCAGCATTGGGCATGCTGTGAAGTGCAGCTGAGCTACTGCAACAACCCCCAGTCTCCACTAGGAGCCACCAGAGCTCCAGACTACCCAATGCCCTCCCCGGAACAGGACAGCAGCCCACCAGGTGCTCATTCCTATCCCTCCCCTGCCAACCCATGGCACCCAACCTTGCTCCTGAGCCTGGGTCACCAGTGTGGCACAAGGTGTGGCATCCAGTGCCTCAACCATCAGCACCACTGGGCCGGACTCTTAGTGGTGCTGTTTTCCTTTGCCATCTTTACTTGGAATTGTTTTGAGTCTGTTGAAGATTTAAAACCTAGTTTGGTGTGCTTTTAGTGGTGCTCTTTTTCTTTGCCATCTTTACTTGGAATTGTTTTGGGGCAGTTGAAAATGTAAAACCTAGTTTGGTGTGCTTTTAGTGGTGCTGTTTTCCTTTGCCATCTTTATTTGGAATTGTTTTGGGGCTGTTTAAAAATTAAAAACCTAGTTTGGTGGGCTTTTACTGGTTCTGTTTTCCTTTGTTGTCTTTACTTAGAATTGTTTTGGGGCTGTTGAACATTTAAAACCTAGTTTGGTGTGCTTTTAGTGGTGCTGTTTTCCTTTGCTGTCTTTACTTGCTGCAAATTTTTGCCCACCCTGCCTTCTCTACCCCCCACTTTTAATTATATGTCCTGTTATATCTGATTGACAGGAGCCAAGCACAGGGAATAGCAGTTTTTGTGGAGTAGGAGGGGCATAAGGGGGAGGAAGCCTGCTCTCAGCACAAGTGTTTTGACTCAATTTTTCTTGTTTCTATCTTGAAAAAAAAGTATCTGAGGATCGATGGAGGGATTTTCAGGACAGAAAATTAATAAAGAGGGAGTTACAAGGAGAGCTTCAGTAACAGACAACTACTGGAATAGCAGTATAAGTGCAGTATAATGTGGGGAGTGGTGCAATGCAGTGGATGCAGGGCAGCTGTATTTAGGCAGACCTTCTGGATGCTGAGGTGCTGCCCTATCTGTAGGCATCTCTCTGGACGGTGGGATGAGATAGCTAGACTCAGAGCGGAAGTAAACTGGGTAAAGAGTACCTTCACCCCTATCCAGAGACCACCCAGTCCAACACTGCTGCCTCAAAGGATGCCAAGAATGAGGAGCACTTGGGTGATGGTGGGCTCGGGGAGGGTTATGGAGGTCAGGCCGAGGCACATCCCAAATCCTATGCCACTCCAGAACTCATATGCTGCACTGGCAAATGGGGACAACCAAACAGAGGTACCCAGAAAAGTGGAAGGGAAGGATGTAGAGGTCAACTGAGTAGGTAACCTCACTGGGGAGGGCAGTGGACCCCAGAGGAGGAAGAAGCAAATCCTGGTGGGGGACTCTATCATAAGAAGGATCCAGCTAGAAACACATGGGGGGGACAGGGAGGTGAGGTGCTTACAAGGTGCCACAGTGTGGAGGGATGGTTGGAAGATCCTAGGGATTGCCTGCAGGAGGGTGAGTGGGATGTCATTATCCACCTAGGTACTAATGACTTGGCAAACAGGGAGCCTAAGGAAGTTCAGCAAGAGTTTAGGGAATTGGGGAAGGGTCTCAAGCAAGTAGCTACATCTGTCAGCTTCTCAGAAGTACTACCTGTGAGAGCTATGGGGGAGTGTAGGGGAGCACGCACCAGGCACTTTAACACATGGTTGAAGAACTGGTGCTGCGAGGAAGAGTTTGGATTCATTGGTGACTGGGGACCCACTTGGAAGGATGGGGGCTTGTTCAAGCCTGATGGACTGCATCCATCCTGGAGGGGTATCCAGGCATTCAATGATAAGTTTAAATGCTACATGGACAAGCATTTAAACTAGCCAAGGGGGTGAAAGGCCAGCTAGAAGGGTACCTAATTGCCCACTCCCCACAGCTAGCAGTGGAACCAGTGAACAGGAGGGGGGGGATATCGCTATAAAGCAGTGTGAAAAAGATGGAGATAAACACCCAAGGGGTGGATAGGCAGAAAGGGAGCAAAATTCAACAGAAGGGCAGACAGCAGGGAGAACCAGGGATAAAGGTCAACCATAGAGAGAGAGCTGGAGTAGAACAGCTGAACAGTCCAGAGAGTTCACATCATGGAAAGCTATGTGTGCCAATGCCAGGAGCCTTAGCAACAAGATGGAGGATCTGGAGGCTGCGATGGTGCAGTCAGACCTGGATATTATGGCCATCACAGAGATCTGGTGTAATGATAACCATGACTGGGAGATGCCCATACCTGGCTAAAACATATTCAGAAGAGACAAGGCAGGCAGGAAGGGAGAAGGAGTGGCACTTTATATGAAAGATGGTATAAATCCCACAGAGATCCAAGAGGAACAAAATAGGAGAGAGACACTGTGGGTTAAGCTGGAAAGGAAAATGGAGTCAATTAACCACACAGGGGTGGTCTACAGAACAGCAGACCAGGAGGAAGAAAGAGATAGGGAGTTGATGCTAGCCATCCAAATAATGACAGACAAGGGGGGGGGGTGCTGGTTGGAGACTTCAATATTCCAGACCTGGACTGCAGCCTTCCAGCAGCAGCAGCATCAACCAGGAGCAGACTTATCCTGGAGTCCCTTCAAGGGGCCTTCCTTAAGCAACTGGTCATGGAACCTACTCGGCAGAAAGCAATACTGGACCTTGTGCTCACAAACGGGGACAGTGTGATGGGTTAACAGTGAGGGAGCACCTGGGGAACAGTGACCACTTGTCACTGTGGTTCAAAATCACAGAAGGAACAGAACCAAACCACACAAAAACACATATCCTGGATTTTAGGAGGGCAGACTTTGGGAAAATGTGGACATGCTTGAAAGAGGCACTAATGGAAATGGGGAGGGAATCAGGGGTGGAGGAACAGTGGGCAATATTTAAAACAGGGATTACAAGACAACATAATTATGCATTAAACAGGTTAGCAAGGGGAAAAGGAAGAGGAAGCCATTATGGTTTTCCAAGGAGGTAGCAGAGAAAGTGAAAGCCAAAAAGATTGCATTCCGGCAATACAAAAAGACATAGGCAGAAGGGGATAGGGAGAAGTACCAGGAGAAGCAAAGGGAGGCAGGGATGTCAGTAAGGGAAGCCAAAGCTCAGACAGAAAAGCACATTGCAAAATCAGTGGGTAGAGGGGACAAAACATTTTACAGGTACATAAGTGAAAAAAGAAGGGCAAAGGGAGTGATATTGATAATGAAGGGGGATGATGGGGGCCATGTGAAGGATGACAACAGTAAATCTGACATACTGAACAGATTTTTCTGCTCAGTCTTTACTGAGTAAAAGGATGGTAATGGGCCTGAAGGGTGTACAAGGGGTGGAAATGGCACAGATATGGACTCAAGTCCCTTTACACAGGAAAGGGTCCTAAAGGAACTGGAAAGAATAAGAGTCAATAAAACAATGGGGCCAGATGGGGTGCACCCCAGGATCCTAAAGGAACTAAGAGATGTGGTGGCTGAACCTCTGGCAATCCTGTTTAGCCAATCACTGGAAACAGGCGAGGCACCCAAAGACTGGAGGACAGCAGATGTAGTCCCCTTACACAAAAGCAGGAACAAAGAGGAGGCAGGGAACTATAGACCAGTCAGCCTGACCTCAGTAGTGGGGAAGATCATGGAAACACTACTGAAGGAGAAATTGGTGGAACATCTGGTTGCCAATGGACTACAGGGCCCAAGGCAGCATGGTTTCACTAGGGGGAGGTCATTTCAGACCAACCTCATTGAATGTTTCAACTGGGTGACAAGGGAGGTGGATCAGGAGAGGGCAGTAGACGTGGCCTAGCTGGACTTCAGCAAGGCCTTTGACACTGTGCAACATAGAAGGCTATTAAACAAACTGGGGAATATGGGAATGGGCAGAA
This sequence comes from Neoceratodus forsteri, assembly GCA_016271365.2. NCBI lineage: Eukaryota > Metazoa > Chordata > Ceratodontiformes > Ceratodontidae > Neoceratodus > Neoceratodus forsteri. The sequence goes on along the minus strand of CM028130.1, from coordinate 352,646,829 downwards.
CAGTAGTGCGCTGGGTGGGTAGTTGGTTAGGTGGCAGGACACAGAGGGTGGTGGTTAATGCCTGTCACTCCACAGAGCGAAGAGTGACGAGTAGGGTAACACAGGGATCAGTGCTGGGACAGGTCCTATTCAATGTCTTCATCAGTGAGATTGTGCAGGATCTAGAAGGCAGAATTTCCCAGTTCGCTGATGGCACGAAGCTTTGTAACAGAGTGGACATGCCAGAGGGTGTAAACAGAATGAGGAGGGACCTGCAGAAGCTTGAAGAATGGTCAAGGGTTTGGCAGTTGAAATTCAACACAAAGAATTGCAAGATAATGCATTTGGGTCGCAAAACCCCTGGAACAACATATCAGTTAGGGATTGAGGATACAGCATGCACCAAACAGGAAAGGGATCTTGGGGTTATCATCTCTGATGTCCTCGAGGTAGGGAAACAGTGCAACAAGGCAGCATGTAAAGCAAATAGGTTGCTGGGATGCATAGGCAGGGGCATCACCAGCAGGAAAAGGGAGGTCATATTTCCACTATACATGACACTAGTGAGATCCCACCTGTAGTACAGCATAGAGTTCTGGAGACCTTACCTATGTAAGGACATAGACAGGGTAGAGAAGGTTCAGATGAGGGCAACAAAGATGGTACAGGGATTGCATCACAAGTCCTATGAGAACAGACTGAAGTACTTGAATATGTACTCCCTGGAGGAGAGGAGGGAGAGAGGGGATAAGATAGAGATATACAAGCACCTTACAGGGAGGAACAGGGAGCAGGAATACACTATTTTCCAGTGAAAAAATGTTCCAGGACTAAGGGCATGGGATGAAGTTGGAGGGAGGGTGATTCAGAGGAAACGTGAGGAAGACTTTCTTCAAAGAAAGGGTGGTGGACAAGTGGAACACCCTGCCAGATGAAGTGGTGGGGGCTGAAATAATCACAGGATTTAAGAATGCATGGGATAGACATAAAGGAATTCTGGAGGTCAGGGTTAAGGGGCAACAGACTTCTAGAAAAACATAAAAGGAACTTACAAGCTTAAATAGGCAGACTGGGTGGGCCATAGGCCATTATCTGCTGACAGTGACTATGTATCTAAACTCATCACGTGACTATTCTGTACAAATTGCAGCAGTTAAGCAGGAAATGGTGCAGTTGCTGTACAATAGATTGAAATCCCTAGCGCCTGAACAAAGATTTGTTACACGGTAAATATTACCAATTAAATCCCTATGAGAATTGTGCCATTCATAGAAAAAAGGAAACCATTAACAGTTTGAAAACAAACCAAGGGACAACAGTCACTGGTAAAAAAAACAAATCCTAGCAGAGATAGAGTTACGTATTACTAATACGTTTGGCAATATAGTGGATTCTGCTTAAGTGCACACCGGTTTTGCAATGGCAGAATGTGCACTTAAGTGGAATGTGCATTTAAGCAAAACAGTCAGTTTTGTTCCCTGGTGCTTTTTGCTTTACATGCTGGCCTATGCACTGTAGGCTGCCAAGTGAAAGAAGCTGAAATATGGGACAGTAGTACATCAGTGTAGTATACAATATTTATTGTTCAGCAACTAGATTCAATTTTAAAATACAGAAAAGGAACATTTTATTTATTTAAGTGGAGCACTGAATGAATTATAACTAAAAATAATTTTTTATTTTGATCTGTTTTGTGTGCTCAACTGTGAGCTTGTTAAGTTAGTACTCAAATTCAAACAGAGCAGTGAGGTCTTGTTTTTCACGGGCATGAACAAAGCAGCTAATTTTATCCATGGGTACAAGTGCTTCAGACATTGTGACGAGGTGGAGCTGGATCGTCTTCTGCTTCCTCATTGACATGTACCCCAAGCACCTCACTACATACTGCAGCATCATCGATCGGATCATCAGTGGGTATGGAATCGACCATGTCCATGAAATTTTCAAAACTCTGTGGCAGTCATGTTGGGAGGAAGTCTTGGGGTAATAAGGAATGGATCCTCGCTGTCTCTGACAGCCTCAACCACAGCGGCAGCAGCATCGTTGGGAGGTACGAATCCAGCTTTCCTATAACAGTTCACAATTGTGTCCTGCTTCACATTTTGCCATGCAAAATCGAGCATCCTGATAGTGTCAAGGACTGTAATTATTTTTTCTGAGGGCATTGACACTCCCTGGGGGAACCTCGTCAAGGCATAGCAGCACTTTCTTGGATGACCTGGAAAAACAAAATATGTTTTAGTTAACCAAACATAGATTGACACTGGCTTACAGGGGTAACAAGCTGACATTACCTGGCTATGGTACCAATGCTTGCCATTCCTAATTATGCCTATGTTCATCGGCTGTATCAAAGCGATCATATTTGGGGGGATGAAAATCAGTCTTATGTTGGAGAGTGTCACATTAGGATGTGCTGAGCAGTTATCCAAAATAAGGGCAATTCTTAACTGCTTACGGTGCATCTGTGCATTCACTTTTCAGCCAAGTGGTGAAAATTTTGCCCATCATCCAAGCATTTGAATTGCCTTCCCAGCCAGCAGACAGGGCATCCAAAGAAAGTCTTGAGAAACAATGGGATTTCTTTGACTTGCCTATAATGAGTGGCCTTAGCTTGGCTTTGCAGTCCATGTTACAGCACAGTAACATGAATATTCTCGCCCTAGCTTTTTTTCCACCACAGGCAGCATCTGATTTAAAAGCCAAAGTTCCTCCTGGGACAGCTCTAAAACAAAAGCACTGTCTCACTGCAGTTGTACACCAGATGAGGTGGGTAATCTTTTAAAAACTATACCGTGTCTCTCCTTCCACCCGCTTAACCATCCACTGGTGGAGTTAAATTCAGTTCCCATGTTTTCAGTCAAGTGCTTAGCTTTACTTAACAGAATAGGGCCCTTAATGGGGGGTATCTGCAGTTCTTGTGGCATAGAACCATCTAAGTGAAGTGCTTCAACGTCTTCACTCTTGCCCCCTCTCTTGCGCTTACAGCACTTGGTTTCTGCCTTCTCCCATTCAGTATACAGTTGCTCTTTTGCCTTGACTATACAACATACTGTAGACAAATTAATGCCAAATTCAGAAGACATCGCTGACCTTTTTATTCCTGGCATCTCAATTTGCTGTAAAATTTCAATCTTCTGGCCCTATGTCAATGTAACTCTCTTTCGGTCCATCACAGGCTGCTTCTTACAACTGCTGCTGATGAAGTGTTGCTAAGCTGCTAAGGTGATAAGGTGCTTGGCCATTGTTCTTAAACACAGGTGAAGTACACCAGTTAACACATCATGCACTAATCTGGAACGCAATTAACACATTTAGTGCCAGACTGCAGCCTAGAAATATTGCACTTAGCCGAAAATTGCAGTTAAGCAGATTGCTTTAAAACAGAATTAAAACTGCCACCAATACAAAAAAAAATTGGAAACTGAAAATCATATCCAAAAATTGCATTAAACTGAGTTGCTTATAAGTGGAATTGACTGCACTTCCTTGGATAACCCTGAACTACCAAAATGGCTGGAAAGGGGTAACTTGCCCACATTATCTCAACAACAAACCCACCTCTTAATGATACCTATTACACAGATGGAACTTACCTCAGTGATTACAAATCTTAAATCAGCTGTAGCCCCTGGTCTGGATGGTCTATCTGGTGAATTTTATAAATTCTACCTTCCATGCATGAATCAGGAGCCAGCAACACTTTGCCCCACTCAAACAAGCCAGAGTCAGAGGTAACTACCTACCTTGGATAACCACTGAACTTCTGGCCTGCCTCAGGGCTAGAGATCTAGCCTGGAAGCATCATAAAGCTACCCAGCATCCTAGTGACCTTGCGAACTACTGCATGCTCCAAAATGCTTGCACCAGGGCTACAAGGTTATCCAAGTCCGAATATTTCAAATTTGCCTTCATCACTAACATAAATGCCCCTTCAAAGTTCTGGAAGGTGGTCCATGCTCTATTTACCCCATCATCTCACCCACCACCCCCATTACTTAAAGTAAATAGCTAACTAGTGTCTGACCCACCAGCTGCAGCTGCAGAATTTAACTCCTACTACACCTCCTGTGCCACTGAACTACTGAAACCCCCACCCATCCCCACCTCTACCGATATACCCCCATCATTACCCTCCACCTCTCCTTCTCTTTCACTACTGTAACCCCAAATGATGCCCTCTATTGCCCTCCTCACCATCAACCACTCTAAAGGTGCCTCCCTGACGATCTTGACCCAAAACCTCCTCCACTCGCCACTGCCTACCACCTCTCAAAATCTTAAATCTCTCATTCTCTGTTGCCTCGGTCCCCTCTTCATGGAAACATGCAGTGGTCCTTCCTCTACCCAAAGGGGGTGACCCCATATCCCCCAGCCAACTATCGCCCCATTTCTCTTCTCCCTACCCTTGCCAAGCTTCAAAAACATATTGTTCTCTCCCAACTCACCTTTTTTCTATCTGACACCTCCTTTTTCATCCCTTTCCCGACCGGTTTCAGGAAAAAACACTCAACCTCCACCTCTCTCCTACTGCTCACAGACTCCATCCTAACCAGGATGGACAATGGCCAAATTACCTCTGCCATTTTTGCTGACCTAGCCAAGGCCTTCATCACTATCTCTCACTCCCTTCTCCTCAACTCACTCCCAGCTGCTGGTCTATCTCCCTCTGCCACAAACTGGTTTAAGGCTTACCTTATTGACAGAACCCAATCAGTTAAGATCTTGGATGCCACTTCCCATCCCCTCCCAATTAGCACTGGAGTCCCCTAGGGCTCTGTATTAGGGACCTTCCTATTCTCTATCTTCTTAAATGACATTCCTTCTGTTTGCTCCCCATCCTCTACTATACATATATATGCTGATGATACAGTCCTGTATGCATCTGGGTCATGTCCTGATGAGGTTATAACCAGCTTACAGCAAGACTTTGACATGGTTCAGCTCTGGTTTGCTAACCATCAACTTTTCCTCAATGCCAAGAAGACTGTCTCCATGGCCTTTGGCACAAGGCAGATACTCTCAAGGCTTCCCTCCCTATTCATTTTCCACACCCTTAATGGGACTTAATGGGATCAGATAACCACATAGTCTTCAGGTGAAGCTACCTCTGGCTGCAAGCTGCAACACTGGACTTAAGATTTGCAAGAAAGTGAGTAGTGCTCACAACAGAGGGAAGTGAACCTTAAAATTTACAATTGTCTTTGGTTTGAAGCAGATTCCTTAGGAAAGTTGATATTCTTCAGGTGGAGGATACTTCTAACTGAAGGGTGAAATAAGCAACTTAGAATTATCAGAAAAGGCAGTCTTTCAATCAACAGAGGGAGGTGGAGTTTGCTTTACTTGTGTTACAAGTGTTAAGGTTTTCAGTGCAGGAAGAATTTAAACCCACATAGGCTAAATACTGTTTTCTGTGTCTGCCCTTCTGCACAGCTGATGTGTTTTGGGCTGACTGTTTTCAAGAGCACAAGTCACCAGGCTCTTTTGGGGCTGGGGAGGTTTACCTGTGTCTGACTTGGATGTTTGGATTTTCTCTGTTTGATTAGCAGGGTATTTTCTCTGTCAAATTGGTTTGAAGCAGTATTACAAATTGTCGTGTATGGCATCTTGCTGACAGGAAGGCACTCATGCATCGGTAGGTCAGAGCGTTTAGCTGATTGTTTCGTGAGGGCACAGTTTAGGCCAACCCTTCCACCCTCACCCCACCCACCCCTGGAAATAGTTCATTTATACCTGGGGTTCTGACATCATTTCCTCAAGAGGGCAAGGTACACATCACTGTCATATCCTGCCTAGCACACTGCACTGACAATATAAGCATACACATTATATAAATACATATATTTCTATATAATGCGCCAATCACACACACACACAAAAAAAACAACTAAACAAGGTAGACAGTTATGTGGGGAGTAGTACAATGTAATGGCTGTGGGGAAGCAGTCTTCCGGGAGTCTTTCTGGAGGCTGAGATGCTGCCCTGTTTGCAGACAACTATCTGCCCTGAGTGAGGAAGTTGCCCTTCTTCAGGCTGCACTGGACAGTGGCAAGGGAACCTCCCCCATCCAGGGACCACCACAGCCACCACCACTACCTCAGAGGTTGCAAAGAAAGCACAGCAGTTGGACCACAGTGGGCTCAGGGAGGGTAAGGGTGGTGGAACAGAGGCACACCCAGTAAGTTGTTACACTCCACAATCCATACACCATTCTGGGGGAGCATAGTTCCCCTATGGATGCACCCACAGAGGAGACTAAGGAGGGTGCAGACAACTGTCACAAGGGAGGTCCTCAGGAAGGAGGCAGAGGGCACCACAGGGAAAGAAAGCAGCTCCTGGTGGGGGACTCAATTATTAGGGGGATAGAACTGGGGAGAGCAGGGAAAACTGAAGTAAGGTGCCTGCCTGGTGCCGTGGCTTGGAGGGACAGGAAGCGCATCCTTAGGATCACGAGAACAGTTGCACGGGAGTCTGAGCTGGACATCATTGTCCACCTAGGGACAAATTACTTGGCTCATCATGAGATTAGAGCAGTGCAAAGGACTTTGTAGAGTTGGGGAGGGCTTAAGACAAATAGCACACACAGTATCCTTCTCAGAGGTGCTGCCTGTCAGTGGCATGAGTGAGGCGAGGTGACTGCACCACAGTTTAACAAATGGTTGAAAAAATGGTGTGGAGCACAGGGGGTTGGCTTCATTGGGGACTGGGGTTCCACCTGGAGGGACACCAGCCTATACTGGCAGGATGGTCTGCATCTGTCCAGGAAGGGAACAAGTCTTTTGGGCAATCAGTTTAAATGCTTCATTGGCAAGCCTTTAAACTAGTCAAGGGGGGAGGCACTGATAAGCAGAAGGAAAATCCTAGCCTCCCCCTACAAAACAGGGTACTAAATGAGAAAAAGACCAAGGTAGAAAGGTCAGTGGGGGTTGCCGCTACAGAAGGTAAAGCCATCAAAAAATGGAAAGCAATGAGTACCAATGCCCGTAGTCTGGGTAACAAGCTTCCTGAATTAGTGGCCTTGATGGAGGAGGAAGACCTGGATATTGTGGCAGTCACAGAAACATGGTACACACAGAACTATGACTGGGACGTAAACATACCAGGATACACTATCTACAGGAGGGACAGGGAGGGTTAAAGAGGAGGAGGAGTAGCTCTCTACATAAGAGAAGAAATCAAAGCAACAGAACAAAAGTGTAAACAGGGAGAAGAAGCACTGTGGGTCAATTTGGAGGCAGGCAATCACTACAATCCACACAGAGGTTGTATACAGACCCCCCTCTCAGGGGGAGGAAATGGACAAGGAAATGTTAGAAAGTATACTTAGAATGGCAGATAAGGGAGATATTGCTGATGGGTGATCTGAATATGCCAGATGTTAACTGGAGTGCAGTTGCAGCAGCCACTTCTAAGAGTGGGTTATTCTAGATGCCCTACAGGGGCATGCCTTAGACAGCTAGTATTGGAGCCCACTCGGAGGGAGCAATCTTAGACCTGGTTCTCTCAAATGGAGATGAAGAGAGGATCACAGATGTAGAAGTGGGTAGCCATCTGGGAACTAGCGACCATCGAACAGTATGGTTCTAAATAAACACAGCAATAGAGTCAAATGCCACAAAGACAAAGGTACTGGATTTTAGGAGGGCTGACTTTGCAAAATGGGTGAGTGCCTAAGGAATGCACTAGCAAATGGGCAGGAAGGAGGGTGGAAGAACAATGGGGAATAATAAAACTGCCATCACAGAGGTAACAAGCCTTTGTGTAAAGCAAATAAACAAAATGAAACGAGGTAAGAAACCACTATGGTTCTCAAAGGAAGTGGCAGTGAAGGTTCAAGAGAAAAAGAAAGCATTCAGGAAGTACAAGGAATCACAGAAGGAACAAGACAGAGAACTGTATCAGTTAAAGCAAAAGGAAGCTGGAAAGGCAGTCAGAACAGCAAAGGCCCAAACCGAGAAAAGATGGCCAACTCAGTTAAGAAGGGGATAAAACCTTTTATAGGTACATCAGGAGCAAAGGAAGACCAAAGGAGGATATTAAGGCTTAATAAAGGGGAGGAGGGTGGGCAGAGGGTGACTGTGAAAAGGCAGAGATACTAAACAAATATTTTTGCTCAGTATTTACAAAGGAAGAGGGGGAGGTACCTAAAACAAACAGTAGAAACACTCTGGATACAGAAGTTGATACCAGACCATTTACAGAAGAAAGAGTTCTGAAAGAGTTCTTAAAACTGAAGGTGGACAAAACAATGGGGCCTGATGGGATTCATCCCAGAATTCTAAAAGAACTAAGGATAGAACTAGTGACACCACTGACTACCCTCTTTAACAAATCATGGGAGGATGGTTTGGTACCTGAGGACGGGAGGAGGGCAGATGTGATTCCCCTTCACAAAAGTGGGAGCAAGGCAGAAGCAGGAAACTACAGACCTGTTAGTTTAACCTCAGTGATAGGGAAAATGATGGAATCACTTCTGAAGGAAAGAATTGTTGTGTATCTAGAGGTCAGAGGGGCACAGGACCCAAGGCAGCATGGATTCACAGCGGGAAGGTCATGCAAGACAAATCTGATAGATTTCTTTGACTGGGTGACCAAAGTAGTTGATCAGGGAGGGGCTGTGGACATGGCCTACCTAGACTTTAGCAAGGCATTTGACACAGTCCCACACAAAAGATTAATATACAAGTTAGCCAGCCTGGGAGTGGGTCCCAAGATGACAGCCTGGGTAAAGAATTGGCTGGAGAATAGGACACAGAGAGTAATAGTAAATGGAGTCCACTCTGAAAAAAGGGGGGTTAGCAGTGGGGTACCACATGGTTCAGTATTAGGACCGGTCCTCTTCAATGTCTTTATAAGCGACATTGCAGAGGGACTGGAAGGAAAAGTATGTCTCTTTGCAGATGACACAAAGATCTGCAACAGAGTTGATGCACAAGGTGGGGTGGAAAGGATGAGAAGGGACTTGGCAAGGTTAGAGGAATGGTCAAATGTATGGCAGCTTAGATTCAATGCTAAGAAGTGCAAGGTAATGCACCTGGGAAACAAAAACCCAGGAGAAGAGTACACAATCAGGGGTGAGATACTAACAACAACAAAAATGGAAAGGGACCTGGGGGTAGTCATATCAGATGACCTAAAGGTGGGCAAGCAATGTGAGAGAGCAGCAAGGAGGGCTGGGGGGATACTGGGATGCATAGGGAGAGGCATCACCAGTAGAAAACAAGAAGTTATTATCCCTCTGTACAGACAGCTGGTGAGACCACATCTGGAGTACTGCGTGCAGTTCTGGAGACCCAATCTCCGCAAAAACATAGACAGGATGGAAGCTGTCCAGAGGAGGGCACTCAAATGGTGCAGGGTCTGCACGGAAGACATATGAAGAGACTTAAGGAGCTTAATATGTATAGCCTCGAGAAAGGAGGGAGAGGGGTGACATGATAGAAACTTTCAAGTACCTCCAAGGAATCAACAAAGTCCAAGAGGGTAGCATCTTTCAAAAAGAGGTGTGCAAGAACAAGAGGCACAATTTGAAGATAGAAGGGGCGGCTCAGAGGTAATTTAAGAAGTATTTTTCACAGAGAGGGTTGTGGATGTATGGAACAGCCTTCCAGAGGAGGTTGTGGAGTCAAAAACAGTGGTGGAATTCAAGCATGCATGGGACAGTCATAAGGATATTCTAGGGGGTGGTGGTAGGAAGAAGTAGGCTGCTGGTTAACATGGATCTGCAGCTTATCCATCAGGTAGGGAAATGGGCAGACTGGGTGGGCCAAGCGGTCCTTATCTGCCGTCAAATTCTATGTTTCTATGTTACTTGAGGACACATCCTCCTTCAGGTACTTAGGTGTTTAGTTGGACCAACACCTAAATTTCTCTGGACTTATTGACGCCATTCAGAAAAAACTGCACCCCAAGCTTGGTGCCCTGTTCAGGAACTGTAGTTGCATCCCTCCTACTGCAAGGTGTGAACTTGTTCAGAAGATGATACTGCCCATTTTTGACTACTGTGACATAGTCTATGGTGCTGCTCCTAAGTCCTCCCCGGCCAGACTGGACACCCTCTTCAATTCTTTCTACCGCTTTGCCTTGGATGTCCCCCACCCTGCACCCACCATTATGAACTTTATTGTGCCCCATCCTTCCCCTCTCTTGCAAATAGGGTGCTCTCCTACTCTGTTAAATTCACCTCCAAGCACTGGTTGAGTGAGCTCCCTTCCTACCTCACCTCCTCCTTTATAACACTCCCCACCCTCTCATTCCCTTAGATCAACTGACTCTCGCACCCTGGTAGTCCCCGGCAGATCCACCCAAATCGGCCAATCTAGTTATTCTCACTGCCTCCAAAAAATCTGGAATTCCATCTCCCCTCAAATCTGGCACTCATCCTCTGCCTACTCCATCAGCTCTGCCCTTAATAATTACCTTGCTCCTAGCTGCTCCTGCTATGTCCCTCCCTAACTCCCTCCTCTAAGCCCTGGACAAATCCTATTCCTCTACCTACCTAACCCTACACATCTACTGTCACCTTCATTTTACCCTATGCACACCCACTCAAATTCCTATCTCTCCTCCCCTTCCCCCAAATTGCTCCCCCTTACTGGCCTCCCTTGATCTCTCACAGAATATAAGAGGCTCCGAATGGTCTTCATGGGTCCCTCTCCTACCACCACCAAAGGGGCTTGTATCTCTCATCTACTCCCTTCCCCCACCATCCAGAAGGGGTCTCTCTGGGACACTTCCTTATCCCCTTTTCTCTGGTCAGTGCAGTGCAGGATCCTCTCATCCTGAAGTGGTCTCCAGGGACACGACTCTTCTCCCTCCCCACCCACCTCACCACTGCCTCTCTTTTCCCCCTTTTCTTTCTTGTAAGCACTTGTTACTTATTAACCCAGGACTTATTGTTGTCCACTCTTTTTACCTATCATGTGCAACACTGTTGTAACACTGTTTGTAACATCTGCCTTACAACTGTATGCTAATGTTGAACTTATAACTTGAATGTTTAATGTCTCATTCCTAATGTACCCCTTTCCCCCAGGTCGCACCGGGAGATGAGCAACTTGTCACTCAGTGTGCCTTCCTTGTGAATCATTTCAATAAATAAATCAATAATTATTTTTTAACAATGGAGGTTATCCCTGATGACATGTATGAGGGGTTATTAGTTTTATTGCACAAAAAAGAGGATAAAGAACTTATAAAAAATTGGAGACCCATCACCCTTCTGAATGAAGATTTCAAAATATTGATTAAAATTTTAAGTAATCGGTTAGCAATAATATTGGACACAATTTTCTACCTACGTAGGTCTGCTCAGTACCGGGTAGAACAATCACAGAGGCACTGATTGTAAGTTGAGAAATCATAGAAAAAGGGGAGATTGACAAATTATCTGATTTTCTCCTCAGCCTGGATCTATCCAAGGCATTTGACAATGTGTCTCATGCATATGTATGGCATTGCCTAAAAGCATATGGGATTCTGGAAACTTTTACTTTCTGGATTCACCTTTGTTGTAAACACACTTCAGTTCTCTCATATATTAATGGCTGGATGGGCAATAAGTGCCCAGTTCTGAAAGGAGTACGACGAGGCAGTCCCATTAGCCTTCTTATGTACATTATCTCCTTAGACCCATTAATACAATCACTTAATTCATCTCCCAACATCACAGGCTTTACAGTGGACTGTCAAGTTGCAGAAAATTAAGATACTGGTTTACACAGATGGTATTTATCTGGTACTAGCGATTGTTCAATCAGGAACACATGCTAACCATATCTTACATTTTTCACAATTGACTGGTACATCTATTAATTACCAAAAAAGTAACTGTATATCTATAGGATCCCTGTAGCCTAACATCAAGTATCTGATAGACATCCCTGTCACACCGAAAAGATAAACATTTTAGGGTTTTTTTTGGACCTGGAGATCTAGCACTACCAAATTAAGAAAGCTCTAGATAGGATTGCCATGTGGAACAGATGGTTAATGAGTTAAAAAAAGAAGGGGCCTCTATGATCAAAATGTATTTAATCCCCATGTTCTCACATAGAAGTTATATCTACCTGTTGCAGGTACGTGGGTATAAAGATAACACCAGACAAAATAGGGTACAACACACCTGCAGTGTGTTTTATTTTATACAAAAATAGAAAAAATAAAGAAATATAAATAGAACAGTTCAAACAGAACAAAAAAATAAACAATAGCTCAAGGCTACTTCACCTTGCAACAGGTATCTCAACACAATTCATAAGCTTTCCTGCTGTTAGAGATACATTCCTGTTCAGGCACAGGTGCTGCTGCTTACCAGGTAAGCGAGACTGGCTATGCAGCCAATCTGACTCTTGGTGTTTGAGGAGGTCTCATGTAGCCCTCCCACTTATGGGAAAGTTCCTCCTATAACATCCAATTAGTTCTAGAATGGTCCCTAAATAGGAAAACTCATCCTCTATCACATAATGAGGTTTTAGCTCACAGAGTATAAATACAGACCTCTAGGGTCAGCTGTCCCCCTATAGGAACTCCCCTTCCTGAGGTCTTGTTAACAGGTCAGCACCTTATTTTCTATATATGCAAACAGTGCAAACATTTATTGTATTTATGCATGTGCTGTATTGTTATAGTATATGGACACTGGCCCTTTATATCTCAGGGCACTCTATATATAATGGGGCTCCTTTAGAGACCTGCAGTGTCTCTATTCTTTACTGTGTTCAGTTTATCTTGCAGCCCTCTCCTTATTCTGAGGGCTACTTCAACTGGATATCCAATGAACAAAGCGACTGCGATTGAGTGCTTTTAAAAAGTGCTACTCAATCTCGGTGCCTGTGTTCTGGGCTACCTGGCAGGGTAGCGACCGGACACAGTAGTAGGCTAGTACAGTGACAGGATGTTGCCATATATACATGCACGGGGGTGGGGAGACCACATCATGCAACAGGCAGAAGGGGAGGGAGGGTATGTGGGATGTAGTGCAGTGGTTGGCTGCTGAGCTGGCCATGTGGAGTGGTGGGTAGGTGGCAGGCTGGGGTTGGGAGGGTACCGGGTTCAGTTCTGGGCATGATGGTTTCCTGCGTCGGGTCAGGGTTTTCATTTTTTTAAAGATTTACACCCTCCCAACATGCACCCCCCCCCCCAGAGTTGAGAATCCTTAAGTAGGGGGTTGTGGGGGATGAAGCCCCCCAGGGGTTGCGGGAGGCACAGCCCTCCACATAACACAGAAAACAAGTTGCAGGTTTTCTAGTCACTGTGAGTGTACATCACCATAATTCATTTTCGGTAATGTACTTTCTCCCAAACTGTGATCGCTATTCCCCGATTGCCGTTATGACATAGAACCCTTCAACTGTATAGCATTTCCACATACATAGGGACACTGTTCTCCCTTTAAATCATTTGTTTTCTATGTGTAGCAGAGCGGCAGACTGATAGACAATCACTATCTAACCACTCTGCTTTGGGGCTCTGTATAGCTTTTAAGTCTAGGTACAGCATAGTCCCTTTTATTTTCAAGCACTCACTTTTTAGAGCACTCTGTTCATTCAGGGAATCAGGGCAGCTGAAAGTGAAAATTTGTACCCTGTGGAAGCCTGCCTCTCTAGCAGCCTGGACTGGCTGCAGACATGCCACAGACTCCTCCATGGCTAGCTGGCACAATTCTTCAGCATATTTTATACAAAGCCAGCAGCCAAGAGTCATAATAATACAGGGGCATCAGTAATTATTTACACAGTTATCGAGTTGCAGCAAAACTAGAAGTTACATTTTTCCACTCGGTTCAAACAGTTTCTGCTTCAATGCAGGATTTCTTTGGCATAGCATCTACATAACACAGCAGCAAAATAATTCAGACAACATTAGCATAATGCTGCTTCATTTGTATCCATAATCCACCTATATAAGTGGACATTATCTTGTATTTAACTGCCATATTAAACATTTCTAAACATTCCTGCACCATATACACATAGAATGGCATAGGGACCTTAGCATTTAAACTAAATTAAACACTGCAGCACTTTAAACTCATTATATGTACAAAATGCACTTTATGCACTTTATTTATTCTATGCACTTTATTTCAAAACAAATGCACTTTATTCAACCAGCACCATATATACCTAAAGGGACTTTATATCTTTTGGCATTAAATGCCATAAATGCACCTTATTTCATTCTTGCCTGCTGGCCTTAGCCTGGTGCATTATTTTGGGGAGTTCTTGGTGAGGGATGGAAATATGGAAATTAGAAATAAAAGTAGTAGGGAAAAAGTTTAGTGAGAGATAGAAAAGACTGATGTAGGAGGCCAACCTACACCAGGGGTGGAAAAAAGGTGAACGATAGTATAGGAAGATACTGTTGCACAACATATTTCAGTTGGAAAAAGAAGATAGAAAAGGCATTCCTCCACTGGGGTTTTTGGACTGGTAGAACACAGTTCTGCCACATCCCCAAAGATACTTGCAACACAGCTGCTTAGTTGCTTTTTTACTTGTATATGGGGAAGCAGGTTAAATCCTGTAAAAGAGGGATCATATATGCAGAAGTAGCCAAGGGAGGTTTGGATACAATAAATTATCTGGTATTCTTTCATAGTATATTTTTATATAACAACCTTAAGCCAGTACTTACGGATTATACAACCATTTGGACTCCTTGGAAGCTTGATCAGATTTACCGTATCATTGACAATGGCCATTAAGGCATGGGGTCATAACAGCGTGGGACAAAACTGTGCACAGCAAGACTGCGCTGTTACAAACAGTGTGCAGCAAAACCCGTAAATACTTTGTTTTATGGGGCTTTGCTCCCCGTGCCCCCATTCTCCATGGAACTATTATAACCAACTCCGAGGGGGTGTGGACACAAGGGCAAGAAGTAAATAGTAAAAAAGGTTCCTTACAGGGAATCTAACCTCTTCCCCCCAACCCCATCCACTGCAGGGTCAGGTGCTCCAGCCACTCCACCATGGGAGCAGCTTGACCGAGAACCCGACCTGCAGTGTCCAAATACACTTCCTTCTTCCAGATGAGTGACAGGGTGTAGCAATACTTTCATATCGCTGTAATTCCCCTGTCGCTATAAACCATTTGCTCTCTTCACAGCACGCTCTTGCTGTGCGTGATATTGTCCGTGCTATTCTCACCCAGTACTGGCCATTAACTGCCTCAATATCTAAACAAAAATATTTGTCTAGGTTGCCATTATATTTTCAAGTTGTTCTTGGTAAATTGAAGCAGTGGCATATCCCAAAATCACTTCTTATGACCACTACTAGAAAGCAGTTCTGTAATACTATCATGATTCAGTACTATCAGGAATCATCCCTATTCTTACAGAGACCCCCTCAAGAAAGAGAGTTTACCAGTTACATGCTTACTAGTACTCAAACTCCCCCAAAATGTGGAACATCATTTGGTTATGTTCCCATGGTAAATTGAATGTCAACAATAACTTAAAGCATAAGGGTATCACTGAGTGATACTGCCCTAGGACCACATGCTACGACTCCTTAGAAATGATGGCACATTTATATTTGACTGCCCCTTCATCCAAATAGTTTGGAACATGATTAGGCAAAGATGGATCACACCTTTTTTCCAAAATATTACCCCTGAAATGTTGTTCCTTGCAATTCTTGATTCAAGGATGTCACCACATGGCTACGGTTCAGTATGGGTAATTCTAGCCTGCCTAAAGTACTGGATATGGCAAGCTAGATGTAGATTCACCTTGCAGCAAATGGAAATGACCAAAGAATAAATTGTACAATCTATCTTATACAGTATTAAAGAGAGACAAGAACAGGAAAGGAAAACATACCCATGTACTATCTACACGGTATGGGCTGAGGTTTCACTGCTATGCTGATGATACCCAACTCTACCTGTCTTTTGCCCCCAACCAGGATAAAGCTGTCTCTGTATTTAACTCCTGCCTCACTGAAATCCAGGACTGGATGATTTTGAGATAGTTAAAGTTGAACTCCAGAAAGACGGAGGAGATTGTAGTGGACCTGGGTCACCGGATAGAGCGGTTGAGGGCTGGTCAGCCCTCTGGACTTGTTCTTGGGGGCTTGCAGCTCCTTTCCTCTGAATGGGTGCGAGACCTGGGGGTAGTGCTTGATGACCGGCTGACATTATGAGCTCAAGTGTCAGCTGTCATCAAATCTTCCTTTTATCATTTTAGGAATATCTCCAGGATTAAGCACCTTGTTTCATCTGGGGATCTATCCACCTTGGTCCATGTTTTTGTGACCTCGCGCCTAGATTATTGCAACTCCCTGTACTTAGGGCTGGCTGAGGTTGACATCCGCTGCCTGCAGCTCTTGCAGAATGCAGCAGCAAGATTTTTGATGGGAATTCCTCAATCCTCTCATATTACACCTGTGCTGCTCGATCTGCACTGGCTGCCGATTTGGTGGCGGATCACCTTTAAAGTTGGTTTACTGACTTATAAAGCCCTACATGGACAAGGCCCTGACTACTTGAAAGAGCTCCTTGTTCCCTACTGCCTGGTGTGACAGCTGTGCTCGGCTGATGAGGGGTTGCTAGAGATTCCGAGGGTGTCTTTGAAATCTTCAGGGGCCCGTGCATTTGTTCACGTGGCCCCGTCCCTCTGGAATTCTGTACCCTGCCAGCTTCAGGAGTGCACAACTGTGGGATGGTTTAAGCAGGCAATGAAAACATATCTGTGGTGTCATGCTTTTGGTGACACAGTTTAATCTTGGACCCTCTCACTATTTTACTGTTTTTCTCAGCTTTTATTTGATTCCTTATTTTTTGTACAGCACCTTGATAGCTGAAAGGCACTTTTGAGAAATAAAATTTATGATTATTATATATTAAGTGGTGGGGGTCACTCCAGTGGCTAAAATGAAAAATGTGAGGAGGTAAACACTCAGGCCAGACGGAGAAAAAAGTACCTGAGCCTGAAGGCAGCAGCCATTTTCTTATGCTTTATTTGGATATGGGGTTTATTATTTGATGGTTATGAAACATTGATCAGGTTTTTTGGTTTAGTGTATACACTAACTGGATTGTATGGAGTAACGGCTTTGACAGCATAATAAATATGTATTTGCACTTGTGTGTATTATGTGTATTATATTTTTCTTTGTTATTATTAACCCACTTTAAGTGTGTATGAATGTTGCTTTTTTTATTTGACAATAAAAAATTCTCCTACTGTTTGGTAGGGGGAACCCTTGTTGGACATTTCCAAAATGATGGATGGAGAGGAGGTTGGTGGAGGAGTTGAAAGAATTGCAGCTACTATATCTATGGACATTGGGACAGTGCCTAATCAGCCTATGGACCAAGTTTTGCCTACTACTTCTGCTGTGACAGTACCTATGGATTATACTTCTCATGGCACAATGCTGGAAACAGAGGAAGCGTTGCCTATTGAAAATCTGGAAGCTACGGTTGTTATGCCAATATCTGAATCGGTAAATATTATTGTTCTGCCTGCACTTGGTGATACATTGACTGCGACTGACCACAGGAGGAACTCTTACAGCAAGCCGTGAAAACACATAAAGTGTTTTTTATTGCTGCTTCTGCAGGAAGAGACTTTCATCTTGTTACCCCAGCTGTTACTACTGAGATCCCAAATGCTGAGACCCCTTTTATGATCCCATCTCAGTTTATGAATGGGTCACAACACAGTAAAGATGTTCCTGAGTCCCTAGCTACTCCTATTTTGGACTTGCCTGTTGCATCACTGGGACTCTGTCACGGCCATTCATTGGGAAAGCAGAAAACCCCAAGGAGTCTAGATGCTCCTCTTCATGCCGCTGTGTGGTAGAAAATGGCTGATGGCAAACATTGGACTTCTCTGGGCCTGGTAAGGGCCAAAGACATGATTTCAGAAAATGTGCATCAGCGGCCAGCGACTATGGCTTCTGACAAATGCGGTTTGCCACCACAGGTAAAGAAACACTAAACCGGTACTAGGATTGAAGCCACTATGGATAAGAGCACAAATTTGGAGATAAATAGAGTTCCAATTGGGACAGATTCACATTGTTTGCTGCCTGGGGTTACAGGGGTGTCTGGGCATACAGGTGCTCTCCCCAGTGAACCTCATTCTGAAACACACCAGCTGCTGGATGCAGCTGCCATGGTACAAGTCACAATACCAATTTTGGAGTCTAGGGATGTGGATTCAGAGCCTGCACCACAAAGTAAATTCTGCATGGCTGAACTTTTCATCAAAGTGGGGGAACCAGCAGAAAGGCAAAATACAGTTTGCCTGAAATATAACAGGGACATGACTGTTGGGCCAGACAGGAAGACTGTGCTGCACCATATGTTGAAGGACTCTTTGGGTATTTCTTCATCAGAAATATCTGTATCCTGCCCTTTTCCAAGCCCCAACCAATCTCTACTGTCCTTTCCCTTGCAGCTAAACCCCTTCAGCACTTACTTGTTATTGTTTCATAACTTTTATATCTGTATGAAATGTTTTTCCTCTAGGGATATACCTGCTGTATGTTTTATTTTTTTGCATCTTTGCTCAATATCACTGGTTTATTTTCCTTGCATGTTGTGAATTTACTGTTTTTGCTCCACTAGTCAAATTACCTTATTCCAATGCTATGACTTAAACGATATGTTCTGTACCCTGCCCTCATCACATTGCATTTTGTTTATACTGTATAACCTGCTGCTTAATTCTTTGTTTGTACTTTGCTGTATCACCCTGCAAGAAATTTTCAGGAGGATTTATACAAAATATAGGAGTAGGCAAGAAATAGTAAATTAAGTTTCAATGAGGAGATGTGTAAGGTGATGCACTTGGGGAAGGAGAACCACAAATACCATTACATCTTAAATGGCAGAAGGATTGATGAAGTAGGGGAAGAGAGGGATTTGGGAGTTATTATTTCAAATGAATTGAAGTTTGAAACTCATGCTAGAAAATGTTCACAAAAAGGCAATAGGATATTGGCTCCTATATTGAAAAATATTAGAAATAGGTCAAAGGAGGTAATGTTTCTGTTGTTCACTTCCCTTGTAAGACCACACCTGGAATACAATTCTGCATTTTGTGCTCCTCAGAGTGTTGGAGGACAGAAACTATTGGAAGGTGTACAACATAGGGCAACGAAAAAAATAAGTGCACTAAAGGATAAACCCTATGGGGATAGACTGAAGAGCTTAAATCTGTATTCTTTGGAATCCAGATGAATAAGGGGGACTTTGCCTGGTATAGAGGGCAATGAAAGATGACTTGTTATGCAAAAGCATTGGGATTTGTAAGAGAGTAATAAGAAAAGAAACTAGAGCACATAATATGCAGATTTGGAGGGAGCTACCAATGACTGTCCAGAGATCAGAATGGTTTAATCAGAGAGTAATATCATGTTGAAACAGTTTACCTTGCTGGGTAGTGAATAGTGACTCCCTGACTTCTTTTGAATCAGCCCTTGATAGATACATGAGAGAGGATAAATGGAGGTACTACCACTAATAAGTGGAGAGTTGTTAATGGGTCTAGTGACCTTCTGACTCATAATTATCCTATGAACCTAAGAACCTATGAACCCTCTGCTGTTATCTCTGAATTGCCACTCTGTAACCTCCTGGGTCGTGCCTGAAAATAGTCATCTCTATGGCTAGCGCACCCACCCGGTAAACAAAAATGAAATAAATAAAATAAAGAATTGTTTGCACTTATTCATGTTAAGGGAGAGGCAGTTTATGACTTAAGTTTTAAAAATGTGTCTACTTTGGAGAAATTTTGGCAAAAATACCCCTTAGCCAAGGATAGCCCTTTATCGTCACCTTTTTTCCCCATTGCACTTACTAAACCCACTGTGAAAATTATTATCTTGCTTTTCAGGAATGAAGGAATGAATATTGCTGATGTACAATATTGGTTGCGGCAAAGGTGTGAGTTGATGGATAGACCGAATCCCATTTTAGATGACAATTTTATTTGGAATGGGGGATGGAAAGTTAAAGTGCAGCTCACACAAACAAACACAGGGACTGTGCATTTGCCAGGGAGTTTCCATATAGGCAGGGACAGGAGGGCTCTGTTTTTAGCTGGGCAGCTGAAGACCTGTCACAAATGTGGAGCCCAAATACATCTGCATTCGGTATGTGATAAGCCCATTGTAACCTATATCTAGAATATGGACATGTTAGTTTAGGCTGTCCCAATCCATTTAAATGCAGTCTCTGCAATGTGGGGGGAAGGGGCATTCCTGCAGACAATGCCCCTGGGCAGACCATAACAGTTTGAACCGTGCCCCCCAGGACCAGGAACAATTGGTTACTGAGTCTCAAGTTAAAGCACAACTAGCTAGTACTTCTACCTCCTTAGTGGAGCCAGTAGTATAGTCCCAGGGAGTTCATGCACTGACTGACATTGCAGGGCCAGCACCATGGGAGGAACAGGTTCTGTCATCCCCAGGGCTTGACTCTTTACCTTGGACTCATGAAATCTCTGAACAAGATGCTGCTGCTCCCTTGGTCACTCCCCAGTCATCCCCTAGGGTGTCTATCCCCCCCAGCCCAATCCACCTATGGAGATAGAGAAACCCTCAAGACGAGGGAGGGGTAAGTGGAAAGCTGGGACAACACCCTCAAGGATATAGGTTGTCACTATAAATTGTTTCCAAACCTTAATAAAATGGAAACAATTGGGGGACACAGATGAAGAGGGGGAAGATTCTGACACATCCTTCATGGCATCATCCAGGTTGGATTTCTCCTCAGACTCACAAACTGAGTCATCTGTCTCTAAAAGGATTATGACAGTGGATAATTTTTCCTTTTCACATGCTTAGTTGTTTGTGCATCTCCCCTTTAACACTAATTGTATGCAGTATTAAGCCATACAAGAAATGCTTGACCATGCTACAACTTTTTGTGTGACCTGCCCAATAATGTTATTTTTTGCAGGACACCAGATTAAAGACAACATCTGAAATCTCTCAGGTTAAAAGAACTTGGCCAATTGGGGCATCTTATTGGACACAAGGGATGGATGTGTGCAATAGGGTGGGCATTTTGTTAAGGGGTTTTGAGTTTAGTATTACACGAATAGTGGATATTTGTCCAGGCAGGGCATTATTGTTAGATGTTACTTATAAAACATACAAATTTTGGCTTATTAATGTCTATGCTCCACAAGGTTTTGCCTTACGGACTGAGTTATTCCTCATAGTGCAGCCTTTTTTAAATACTAATAGACATGCTTTCTTTGGCGGGGATTTTAATTGTGGACTGTCCACTGCGGATCATGGTGGAGTTACCACAAAACGGTTTGGGGACATGAATTGTGTAAAATCTGTTTTGACTACAGCTGGCCTAAAGGATGGCTATATGGAATTACATCCTATAGGTGTTAAAACCTATATCAGGGGGATCTTAGCCACTAGGATTGATTTTCTTATCTCTCAAAACCTCCTTGTTCATTCAGTGTGAGTGGAGGTAGAAGGAATATGTTCCAAACTGTCTGCTGATTGCAACAATAAATACTTGATGTTTTTGGAATCTGATTTGCACATGAAGAGTGTAGAGTATCTTGTCCTCAACTCCTTGCTCTTTATGCCTGTACGATCCCTTACAAAACCTCGCACTATTTGGCAGTATCCCGTTCCTGTACTTTAAGAAATGGTACTTATTGTAAAAATGTTAAGTCCAGGTGGAAACTAAATAATGCATTATTGGTGGACCCTTGGGTAAAACAGAATTGTATAGAACAACTCAAAGGCTGAGTCTCAGTCATGGATGTCTATGATACCTTGTCTGATTGATAGCTAGATATGAATAAGGATTTGATGTCTTTTTTTATGGCCTTAGCTCAGAAAAAAACATCAAGATTCCTATTTTACATACTTAACTTTAAGAAAAAAGTTATTGGACCCAATTTCTTGGCTCATGAATTAAAATTGGACTTGAAAATGCAAATTGATGGGATTAAAGCTGACATGGTCTCTTATCAGTACAACAGGGTGGATACTTTAAAGATGAAGGACCCAGTATGGTACACAGGGCAAAAATAGCCTTGGATATTTTTAAGACTTTTAAAGATAGACTCCACCACACATGATTGGAGGTAGTTAGGGATCTGGTCTCACAAACCCTACAGGTAGCTCCAGGAATGGTTCAAGAGATTGGACAATCTTATCTGGAAACCATTATTTGGTATGACCTCCTCGGTGGTCTGGGATGAGATGTATCTACAGGAAGGGGATTTGCCAGATATTTCTCAGGACATGCAGGGCAATTTAACACTAGAGATCACATTGGAAGAAATTACTCAGGCCATTAAAGCCTTAAATAAGTGTTCCTCCCCTGGACAGGATGGGCTAACAGTTGAATTTTATCAAACCTTAATGGATTATTTAGTACCCTGATTAACTCTAATTTTTAATGCTGTACTGCAATTGAAAGCTTTCCCAGGCTCAATGGAACAAGCCATTATGACCTTATTATCTAAAAAAGAAGACAAGTCAGACCTCACACATTGGAGACCAATCAATCTCCTTAACATTGATTATAAGATTTTAGCTTCAATTTTTTGACACGACTGTCCATGGTTGTGGATACAGTTATATTTGTGGTTCAGTCATGTGATTTCTGAACAGATACATTTTCCATAATCTAATTTTTCTTAGGGACCATTTTCTTTCTAAAAACACAGATGTTTCAGGACTTATTTTGTCTTTGGATCAGGCTAAAGCATTTCATAGAGTGGATCAATTCTATTTGTTTCAAGTGTCGAAAGCATACCATATCCCAATGGTATTCATCTCATGGATATATATATTGTATAGTGATGCCTGGATTTGACCATATTTAAATGGAGCTCCTGGGAGAAATTTCTTGAGACAAAAAGGGGTTCACCAAGGCTGTCCCCTAAGCCTCTTCCATTATGTTTTTCAAATAGATCCTCTTATCTGGAAACTTTTGGCCCACCCTAGTATCCCCCAGATTTGCCTTTTTAATCAGCAGTTGATACCCTCAGTGTGTGCATATGCAGATGATGTCTGCATTTGTACTACAGATGAGGTTGTGGGTCCTGCACTAGCTGCACTAATCTCTGCTTATGTACTGTATCAGTATCTGGAGTAAAATTTAATTATCAAAAAAGTAGAGGGATTCATTTAAATTCCTGTGATGGACCGTATCTGGGACATTATTTTGCAAATGTTGCACTATCCGATACACCACTTAAAATGTTGGGATTATATTTTGCCAGTCCAGATGATGCTTCATATAATTGGGATACGACAGCAGAGATAGCTACAGGAATTATTCAGTCTTGGAAGTATAAGTCCATTTCAAAAAGAAAAAGAGTCTTTTTGTTGAAAACATTTATCCTTCCAATTTTTTGCATTTAGCTCACATTTTTCCACTTCCATTGACTTTGGAACAAAGATTAACAAATTATTTTTTACAGGTTTTTTGGGTAGCCATTTGAACCCCATTAAATGCCTGCATACTGTACTTATCATGATTGGTGTTATGGCGTGGTTTGTATGCTTCGTCCTATTTTATTTTTTTCAGGTTTGTTTATATATTGGAATATTTTTCCATTATTGGTGGGAAATTTACTGCCATGGCATGATATTTTACATTCTAGGTTGCAAACCTTATGTGATACCTGGAAATCAGACCCTTTTTTAATTTCGAGGAATTTTAGAATCTTTCATATTCCAATTTTTCTGCATTCGGTCTTTCTAAAATTAAGGCAGTGGCAGATTATGCCGCAGTTCTTAACTGCTCATACCAGAAAGACTTTTATTTCATGATTCTTTGAGACAAATATTATGAATCTCCCAGGTACCAGGTGACCAGGAGGAAGAGCCTGATGAAATATTTGTACAATGAACTCGTTCTATCTGATGCCGCCATTTTGGGTCAGGTTAAGCAATGGATGGTTCTGATGCCATATGGTGTTAATGGGTATAATGGATTAACAGATAAGAGAATCCCTTTTAAATTCTGAGGCGTGATGTGGTTGTCTTATCATGGGAGGCATGGGGTGCAGGATACACACAAGCATAAAGCACTGGAAGAATGAATGTGTCCTCATGCTTCTTGTCCAGATATATTAGAAACCATGATGCATTTTTTCTTACTTTGCCCATTTTCAAAAGATGTTTGGTCACTGTTTGTGGATAGCTGGGGAGAACAGTGTTCAGTGTTCTAGGAAATTTTATGGTCTAGTGACGAAATATATAAATTGTTATTTCCACTTTTATGCTCCTCAAAAGTGTAACCATACTACAAACCTCCATGTATTTACAATTACTGTACCATCTTTATTGCAAAGTGTAATTATTACTGTCTATATCTATGTCTCCCTGATGTACGATGCAGCCGGGTCGCACCTGGAAACGTGCCTTTCCTGGTCAACAATTTTAAATAAATAAATAAATAAACAGTGTCTCTCCCCAGTTATTTATAAGGTTCTAATTTGGGGGTTGTACCCACCTGCTATTTCTAAGTTTCACCCCTACACTTTGTAACTGTTTTTTGCTATATGCAAATTTTATCTGTGGCAAGCTATGTGAAATTAATGTTCACCTGTAACTGTATTATCACAAATATCATTTGGATTAACCTCTATTTATAATAAAGAGAAAAGTATTTCTACTGTATAAACTTCCCAGTTGCATTGGAAACATTGTGCAGGGTTTTTGAATGTTTAAATTAGTTTTTTTGTTTGTTTGTTTCTATTAGTTTCTTTCTCCCTAGTCAATGGATTGTTTTCTTTTCTTATGGTATTTTTTTTTGGGGGGGGGCATTGTTTATGTATTTGAAAGAACTGTTTGGATTGCATGATTTTGTTTCTGGTTTTGTATCATATTTGCTTTGATAAAAAATTCCCCTACTGTTTTCTAGAAGTACGATGGGATCTTTAACATCCACCTGAACTATAACCAGAACAGGCAGATGGGACCTCAGTTTAACGTCTCATCCGAAAGATGGATAATAATTGTAATCAAAACTATGTTTTATGTGGTATGAAGTTGAGGACAAAAACAGAAGAAAAAGACTGTGGGGTCTATGTAACAAATGGTTTAGCTCACTTGAGACAGACAAATGAAACAATTAGGCAAATAAAATCATATGGTCCATTAGAAACAATATTAGGTCCAGAGCATTGGAGGTTTTATTGCCTCTGTGCAGGTCATACATCTGGCAACATTTAGATTATTGTTCCCATTTCTGGTGTCCATATGAGAAAAATTATATAAAACAAATAGAAAGGGTTCAAGGAAGAGTAACTAAACAAGTAAATGGTTGAAGGAATTTACTTATAATGACAGACTGAGTAGGCTAGACATCACGTCACTTGAAAAAAGAAGGTTACATGGTAACTTGCTTCTAATGTGGGACATCATTAATGATCCATATTTATTTAATGAAACATGCTTTGAATTTAAGGAAGAAAAAGCAGAATCTAGAGGTCATCTGTTACAGTAACGATGCATTAATATAACAGTGTTGGGAGGAAATTTTATTTTTCACAAAGGGCGGTGAATCCCTGGCATGCCATTCCACAAGATATAATACTCAGTAAAAAAAAAATTAATCTTTAAGTGCAAATTAGATGCATGTATAATGGGAAATGGAATGAAGTGGTACTATGGGTTATGAGATGGGAGGTATTTATGGACATAATTGCCTTTGGCTCCCTAAAGCTCCTTAGTATGATCCTTAGTATGATACTATACAAGCAAACATAAACAGGAGGTTTCTACAAGACAAATAACTCACAGGTTCAGAGGCATGCTCCTCTAAGGGCTCATGTTCAGGGCAACTCTTCAGTTCTTGCTATGGTTTACCAAGATACAATGGGCAGAAGCAGACTATGAGGTCCATCGGTATTACTCACTCACTAATCAGTGGTTGGCCTTTACAAATTGTCCCTGTAATACTGGGTTATCTAGTCTATTTTTAATGATCTCCTTATTAGGTGTGTTGACTACAGATTGAAGCTATTGGCTCGAGTGGTAGGCTGCTCCTTTGCTCTAGACATTTGATCTTGCCATAGCATTCAGTCTTTCTAGAACTAGTTGTCCAGAATGGATTCTAGTTGTCTATTCATTTGCCCTGAATGTAAAGCCCATTAAATTCATTAACTCCATACCTTTAACACAGATGCTACAATACACACTGTTTTTTTTTTCTGGAGGATGGTTGTTATACTTGAGCAGATGGCCCAGACTGGTGCTAGGGTTGAAATTGAAATCATTTGCATGTGACTTTTGAATATTTATATTTAAAATACATTTGAGCTGGATTTGTGAATTGTAAAATGTTTTGTTGTCATTTTTCCTTTTTTGATGTATGGTTTGCAACATTTTATTGCCTAAAGTTATTTTATAATTATAATACAGAATGCTGACAGTTTGTTGTATTTCCAATACACTATTTTGTTTCTCCTAATTTCATTTTTGAAAATTAGAGCAGCTATTTTGGGACCACTCAAATACAAATGGCTGCCCCTGCTAACTGGCAGGATTGAAGGAACCTTTGTCAAGCTGAATTGAGTGCTAGGAATAGAACCTTGCACTCAGGTGTTGTATCCACATGTAGTCATGAATGACACACAGAACCTAATTGCAGTATTTGCTATGCAATCCAGAAAAAATACAGCAAACCTAAACTGTTAAAAAGTCAAAATTATTATACTGTTGATGCACCATGGTAGTTTAGAATAATGCCTAGATCCCAGTCCAGTGGGTGGAGAATGGATGTCTCCCTCCATAATCTGGAGGAATTCCAGCACATGATAAAAACAATGATCGAGGGCTATGCAGCTACAAACTCAAGTGGGCTACCGACTGAAGCCCTTTGGTGGGATGGCCTTAAAGCAGTGCTAAAAGGTCATATCATCAGCTATGCCTCTATGAAAAAGAAGGAGAGATTATGAGAACAGCTGGACCTGGAGAACAAGCTGTTTAACTTAGAGACAGAAAACAAAATTATCTTAAATGAGGACATAAAGATACGTTTAGAGGGCTGCCGGGAGAAGCTAAACCAACTGCTGGAGAGCCAGATTGAAGGGAACCTCAGACTCTCTAAACGGAGGTTTTATGAGTCAGGCTAGCAGGCCAGATGGCTCCCAGCTTGTCAACTCTGAAGAGAAGCAGCTAGCAGAATGGTTCTCCAGGTGCGCAACCCAGGATCAGGGGGGCTGGTGGAGGCAGATCCCATCCGAATCTCACAGCACTTCAGAGATTTCTATAAAGCACTGTATAAGCAGAAGCCAGTTGAGAACTTGGAGGGTAAGCTGCATGAATATTTCCAGAGGATCCAAGTTCTAAAACTAACAGAAGAGCAGAGAGAATTCATCTTGGCTTCTCTTACACTGCTGGAAATCTTGGATGCAATCAAGAGAAGCAAGCAAGGGAAAGCTCCTAGCCCAGACAGACTAGGATAGAATTTTACAAAGCATTCAGGGATAAACTGGCACCACAGCTGTTGTCGGTATGTCAAAAGATCCAGGAGGGGGAAGGGGTCCCACCATCCTAGCAATATGCACAAATTACTGTGCTCCCAAAACCAGGGAAGGATGCCACATTACGTGGCTCATACCACCTTATCTCCCTCCCTCCTGAATATAGACCTCAAGATTTTTATATCAATCCTGACATGCTGGCTGCAAAGCTATGTGGGCTCCCTGGTTCACCCTGATGGCAGTATAGCACAGTGGTCTAAGGCTCTGAGCTGCAAATCTGGTGTCATCCAGCAGACCAGACCTGGGTTTGAATACCACAGCTTCTATTTGCATACTGTGTGACCCTGAGCAAGTCACTTAACTTCCTTGTGTTCCCAGGTTGCTCCTTTAAAAAAGCTTTCCTGGTTAAACAACTAAAAAAAAATAATTGGATTTATCATCAGGAGATTAATCCATGATAACATTAGACACCTGCTAAATGTCCTTTCCAGGGCACAGTGGGGTGAACAACTAGGCCCGG
This sequence comes from Neoceratodus forsteri, assembly GCA_016271365.2. NCBI lineage: Eukaryota > Metazoa > Chordata > Ceratodontiformes > Ceratodontidae > Neoceratodus > Neoceratodus forsteri. The sequence goes on along the minus strand of CM028130.1, from coordinate 352,618,889 downwards.
CTGTCTTCATGGATGCAGAGAAGATGTTCAACTAGGTGAAATGGGGTTTCCTATACAGGACACTGAAAGAGGTGGGCATGGGGGGTTCATGTCTAGTGAGTGTTAAGGAGCTGTATGTGTCTCCACAAGCTATGGTGAGAGTCAATGGAGTGTCCTCACAGAGATTCCATCTCACAAGGGGCAACAGGCAGGGATGCCCACTCTCCCTGTTGCTTTTCACCTTGTGCATTGAACCACTAGCACAAGTGGTTCAGGCAAACGTGGGGATCTGGGGAGTAGAAGGGCCAAGTAGGACACTTAAGATATCCTTGCATGCGGATGAAACACTGTTCTTCCTCACACAGCTCCTTGCTTCACTTCCTGAACTAATCAAGGAATTCTCACTAATGGCTCCATTTCAGGATATAAAATCAACTTTTCAAAGTCGGAGGCCCTCAAGTTACATGGAGTGGTTCCTTCTGAACTTCAACCAGACTTCCCATTCCAATGGGCCAGCTGTGGGGTGGTGAGATACCTGGGCATACGGGTTTCAGTCAAGCTAAACGACCTTTACCGCTTAAACTATGGGAAACTGGAGACTGAGGTGCAGGCGGACATAGGCAGTTGGGGCCTGCTTCTCTTGGGGGTGGCAGGGAGAATAGCCACAGTCAAAATGAATGTTCTTCCATGGTATCATTTCCTATTTCAGGCCCTTCCAATTTCTATTCTGGAAACCTTCTGGAAGAAATTCTGGAAAATAGTCCTATCTTTCATTTGAGTAGGACACAGACACCGTGTCTGCAGGCACATGCTCTATATCCCAGGGAGAGCAGGGGTCTGGCACTCCCAGACATGCACCTATACTATATTGCAGCCCAGCTGGCCCCTGTGGTCACTTGGCTCAAGCAAAATGAAGAGTCAGGATGGTTGGATATGGAGGTGATCCCCCCTCTCTCCCAGTACCTCTGTTTATCCTTCCCCATGCCCCAATATCTGGATGCTTAATATCTTCTATAAAGAATACCTTCACGAAGCACACCTTGGTTATCCTGTGAATGGCCAGGCAGATCTCAGCACTCTGAATGATACAGACCCCCAGATAGCTATCATTGGAGAGTCAGGCTTTATACCAGCCATGGAAGATAAGGGGTTTAGAAGATGGAACCACAAATTGCTCATCCGGTTCAGGCAAGTGGTCCGCAATGGAACGGTGGTATCCTTTACAGATCTTCAACAACAATTTGTCCTCCCCAGGCAGGATTTTTTCAGGTTCCTACAAATCTGCCACTATCTCCAGATTCCAGAGAGGGTGGCACTGGTCCCATGGGACCTTACAGGCCTGGAGTGATTTCTCTATTGGGCTGCTAAGTTAGTGGGATACCATGGCAACATAGCACAGGCCTATTGAATGTTGTGGGGCCCAGCTCGACCAGAGTTTCAAGCAGTCCATGAGTCCTGAGCACAGGATACTCAGATCTTAATAAGTGCTGAGGAGTGGGAGGGCATGTGGAAGATGGGATGGCGCACCACATCCTCCCCATCCAGGCATGAAACCCACTGGAAATGCCTAATAAGATACTTCCATACACCAACTATCACTAAACATTTCCAACCAGGTAGTTCAGAGTTATGCTGTTGGAAGTGTGGACAAGTAGGCTCCCACCACCACATCTTCTGGGGATGCCCCCTTTTGCAAACGTACTGGTCTCAGATACATGATGCACTGGAGGGAATTTGGGGGCAGCCCATCCCGGGTACCTTCCAACACCTGTTCCTGGGCAAAATTGTATTGGGTGTAGGGGGGAATGCACAACATAGGATGCTCAAGACCTTCTGTCTGGCTGCCATGAAGGGGATCACCACTCACTGGTTGAGTGAGATGCCACCACCCTCGGGGAATGGTGGGCCAAGGTGAAGGAGATACATTCAATGGAATGGATTATGGCTACCCTGCGACTCACCTCAAAAAAGTTCAAGGAGCTGTGGGGAGCCTGGGAGAGATATGACTCAGGGATCTGAGGTGAAGCAGAGGAGGAGGACTCATCTGCCCATCCCTGAATTGCAGTGAGGGTGGGAGGTTATACACCATGGAGGAGGAGGTCTAGACAAACCACATGCTAAATTCTGGGTGGATTGGGCTAGGCTGGCCTACGTTATCCACTACAAGGAATGGTTTTGACTTAAGTTTCCCAACCCTAGGGGAAGAGGAGTTTAGCAAGGGATTAACCTATACTCTTAAGATGCTTGAAGGCAGATGGACAGCCATGTTGTTTACCAATTTCTGTTATGTTATTACTACAGTTCTAGTTAGAAATGAGGAGCTGAGACAAGAAGGGTGTCTGAATAATATGATTTATTAATAGGAAGTCTTTCTAATAGACTCTATGAAGATGCCAAAACACTTGCTCTACACATGCCCAGGCTTGATAGCATTACTTAATGTAAAAGAACAATGTATATAGCAGGGCAGCTGATTAGACATAGTTAGAAGTGACTACTTACACGAACACTACTTTTATGCGACTTAAGGACTGATCTCATACATATAATTCAATTATTATTACTGTACTTGTTATGTATCCTGATTGTGGATGTAATGTACCTGACTTATTCCATTTAATAAAACTGAGTTTAAAAAAAAAAAAGAATAATGCCTCATTGCTGAGGAGAGTTCATGAAAGCCCTTGAAAGCTCTGGCATCTCTTTTTTCTCTAATTTTTCCATCAGAAAACATTGGGGTTCTAAGTGTAGTACTTACAAATGTACAGTATGTGGCACCTGATTGCAGGTTCAATATTTCACAAATCAAAATATGATATTTTATCTTCCTGGTTAAAAAGTATTTCTGAACTGATGTTTCATAATGGGACTAACTCCATGTAGATTTTTAAGAAATAGTTTATTAAACAAGGACAAGGACTCCCTCATGACTACATGTCCATTAGCATCCTGCACTTGTTGTTTCTCTCCCGTTCTGTGTCTTAGTCCTTCCTCTATCAAACTCCCCTCTTACCCCCACCCCCTCTTCCTCCTACAGTTATCTCCATCTGTTCGCCCAACCCACCCCCAAAAAAGCTTTGACAAGGCCTTCCGGGGCTGATGTTTCTCTACTTCTTGTGCAAGTGTGGCTGCCCTGGGCTGCTACAATCCCTGTACAATGCCCTCCATCGGAACATCACAGTCTGCTGCAGTACCTCTTTCTGCCTTTCAGGCACCCCAGTCTGAGCTGTCCTCTCTCCCTTAATTGCCTTAACCCTCTCAGATACTCTTTGTGCTTATAATAGCCCAGTGACTTAGTCCACTGTCTTTGTCTTCTTGTTTATATTTAGATTTATACTTAGATTCCTGTTTGTTATTAGCCTGCACTTACAGTTCTACTGTATACCTAAATGTCCTTTTTTTTAAATCACTATTAATGTACTTCTGACGTGGAACCTATGTAATGAACTTGTTCTCAAAGGTGTTAATCTGAGATCACAATAAATAAAATAAAAAAAGTTTACATTTAGACGCACTAACCAGAACACCCATATATTAGCCAGCAGTTTTTAAGTTCAGAGATGCTTGGATATCATTCACAAGACATGGGACAACAGGTAATGCTCCTTTTTAAGGATAGAAAGAAAGACTAATTTGTGATTTGCATTATCCACCGTTGTACTCATCCAAAGTAGAACATATAGTTTCACCAATTAAATAAATGGATTTACTGTATCTGAATAATAAATACATGAGCTAGATGGAGCAGATACAGAGCAGATCATTAGACTTCATGAGTACTATGTGACCCCACTACTAGCTGTGCAACCTCAATTTTTGTTTTACACAGGAGAGCTATAACCAGCTATCATCTGTTTGATAGCAAGCAATGTGGATAATGTGCATTCTAAGCATCTAACTAAAGTGTTGACCTCTGAGTTTTAACAGCTAATGTTCTGATCTGTCAAGATTGCAAGAAAGATTCACTCCCCATCTCTAGTGTACATTAACTGTTGTCAAGGTAGAAAATTGTTTGCCAGGGATAGTCAGCAGAACCTTCTCTGAATTTAAACTCAGCTAGATATCTAAGGCCTAATCTTTAAACGTCCAGGAATGTGCCAGGGAGCAACAGTTCTGCACAACTTGCTGGTGCACGGAACAAAAGAATACTAAGCACCAGCAACCTACAGAAAAACTGCTATTTTCAGCTGTTTCTCTGCAGGGCTTCTAGTTTCCCTCTTCTGAGCACATGCTGGTCATACTAGGTGTAGCATGTGTTGTGAAAAAGGACAGCAAAATGTCATAAAGAAGAAAAGGTTTGTGAAAAATGATGCTTTTTAAGGCTGCTTGGTGAAGCCAGCAAACTTCTTGTGGGCTCATGAAAGTAGGTCTACCAGAAGGAAGCAGGAAAACTACCTAGTGAATTGTGGCCTACTTTTCAGTGTTACTCCACCACTGCCTTTGTTCCCACCCATGAATATCCTAACAGAAGTTGCATGAAAGAATAACTTATATGCAATCTCAGTCGGTGGAAGTAGGGGTGTTGCTAATTTTAACTTCACTGGAAGACTGCTGGGGAAGTGCCAGATGCCACATTATGTGTAAGAAATATGAAGTTGGCACTTTGCCTGCAGTTTACAGAGCAAACTGTATATTTTTTGTAAAGTCTCCTGTTAAAAAAGCAGTGTTACCTCCCCTCATTCTTAGCTACTTGGCAAGTATCCATCTGAATAAATGGGGCATGTAGTAATCGGCTACTAAAAGTGTATACTCTCATTTATTCAGTGGCAACCAGCTAAGGTGGTGAAAGAAGGGTCTTTATTGGTGGCTGTTCCCCCTATCTACTGTATCATGTCTGTGGGTGCCACTGTGGCATTGGAGTGGAGGGGTAGGTACTGAGTAGGGGGGATTGGCTTTTTTGTGGGGCTGGGGCTGGATTAGTGCTGAGTGGATAGGATAGACAGGAGGGTGTTGTTAATCATATTTTCACATGGCAGGGTAAGAAGGGGATTGGTCATTGTGATCACTGTTGCTGAGGGGGTGTGGGAAAAGGTGGTACTGTGCATAGTACGTTTATGAAGATGGCCATGGGTGGGGGAGGAGGGAGGTTTGGGTGCTACTGGAGGGTAGGGGAGGGGACATTGCATTTTTTTTAAATATGGCAGCAATCTGCAAAATGACACTTCACACAACTTCATGAGTGATGTGTCACTTCATGGAGTCTTCACCAGGCAATGTCCTAAACAAATGATATTTTTTGTACCACTCCACTCTTAAAAGTTCTGCACAAAGTGAGGGCTGATCGAGTGGCACTGAGGGTTGAGGTGCTGGATGCCACACCCCATGCCATGCTGGCAACTGGCATTCACTGCTGGACTAGGGCCACTGGGGGTCAGCTGGGGGGAGATGACTGATTGTTTGGAGGACTGCTCTCATCTCCTCTCCTCAGGAGGGAGACTTGATTTGCCTAGCTTTTGACTGCCATGAGTTGGAGGACTAGTGCTAATGCAGGTTATGGGCAGTACAGTATGGGATGGCTGTGGTCAGCTGAGCAGTCTGTGCCTCCACATGCATGCTCACATTGATGGCAGAGGGAGAGGCAGAAAATCTGAAAGGGAGGACTGGGGTAACATGAAGCCCTGACTGCTAGTCTACCAATCTGTGCTGCTGCCAAGAGATGATTTGCACTGAATTATGTGTTCAGTGGGGTACCCTTCCTTCCCATGCCCTCCATGGGGTGAAATCCATTGGGGTACCCAACCACTCCAGGGGAGGCAGGCATCAGTCTGTGTGGGCAGGAACAGGGGTGAGTAGCCATCCCAGACCAATGAAAGGAGAAGAAGCAAGAGGGAAGAAAAGTTCTACATGGAGTGGTTCCTTATGTACCACTCCTCCAGTAATGTTCTTCACAAAGTGATACTTTACATTCCACTTTACCCAAAAAGTTCTGTATGAAGTGGTACTTTATTTTATTTTATTTATTTATTATACTTTTGGGGTTTCAGACTCCCAAAGCTTAGCCCATTCCACCAGCCATTTCATCCCCTCCGGGACCCAACCTGAAGGATGATCCACCCAGGCTTACCCCCTCTGGCGGGAGGGCCACCAAATAGATGCAGCTCCAATGGATGACTGAATATGGAGGAGTCTATCAGGAGCCATCTCTGGTTTACCCCCAGGGTGGGGTCAGGGGTCAGAGCAGCTCCTAATGAGACTGCTAGCTTAGGTCAGTGACCAAGCATCGTAGTGAAGAGCGATGCAGAACATGGAAAACAGGGCATCATGGAGGGAGCTGGCAGCTGGCAGCAATTTTCATCAGTCAGGATCCCCAATAGGCATGACATACAATGACAAGGTATGCTATTGTACAAACATCCCGCATGCATCCCTAACAGCTTGGCTCCTGCAGCTACTCCCTCTGGCCTCTGACAGAGGTCAGTCTTGTACCAGTTACTCACCCACCCTCCATCCAGAGGAGGAGAGCAGTCCATTGGTCACTGTATCCTCCTCCACCAGCCAGCCCTCTGACTCTTGGGTCTGTTCCCAAACCCGAGATGTCGGCATGTCAAGTGGAAGCCTTACTGCTGCACCAGTAGGTCAGACTCGAAGTGGTACTGTTTTTTACCATGCCACCCATAAAGTTCTGCCCAAAGTGGTACTTTACATACTACTCCACTCATAAAGTTCTGTACTTTTTGTACAACTCCTTGTAAAGTTCTACACAAAGTGGTACTTTATGTAGCACTCCACCCATAAAGTTCTACACAAACTTGTACTTTACATACCACTCCACATGTAGATTTCTACACTATGGGGTACTTTATGTAACATTCCACCCCTAGAGTTCTACACAAAGTAGTACTTTATGGGTGGAGAGCCACCTTGTGTATTCTTTACCTCTCAATTTTGCTTCTCTGGCCAGCCTAGTGGTGAAGGCTGTTGAGGCACCTGGCATGCCTTACCTTTTCCCATGCCTGCAATCCAGGTTTGAGAACATGATCTGGTCACCGGGGGTTGGTCCGGGGGATTGTGCATCCAATGAACAGCTGTCCTCAAAATCCACATCATGACACCATCTTAATGTCACATTCCCATTACTCACCTGGGAATTATCATACAGCCTGAGTTAGTTTATGCAGCCTCTATATGTATTGCCAATACTAGTTCAGTACATGGTCGTCTATCATACATATTTCAGAATGATATGCCAACTAGTAATACTTTACTACTATTTATCCATAAAAGCCTTAAATACACTAAAAAGATATACTGAGCAAGCAGCACATTTTTGTAAAATTATTTTTCAAACACTTGTTAGTATAAAAGCCATGGCATGGGCTTATAGTGGTCGAACATGAGTTCAACAGGGACGTCTATAAAGTGGCTCACACACCGCTTAAGTCAGGTCCCATCTGACAGTGCTGTGAGTCCCAAAGTCTTAATCCAATACTGACAGTTTATTTTGAGGAGGGTCTACTGTCTTTCTGCTCCCCTCTTCTGATGCTGTGTCATCTCAGTCCCAATCCTCACTATTACAAGTTTGCAATACATGTCCCCACCACTTTTGGGTCAGAGAAAGTGTACATTTTGCCTCTGAAGGTAAACTGAAGTCAGGCCAGCAATGACAGCTGGTACTGAACTTCCAAGCTGCAGAGCTGCAGGGTAATCCCTCTGAAGGTCTTGCACCTCTTACACATTACGAGCAGTACTCTAGGAGTAAAAGAATTCTGTTCCCCTCCACTGTAATGGGACCCTGCTCGTGTGCTGTCTTGGGGATCCTACCTCACACTCCAGATGACTGGGTCACCATTAGGAGCATGCAAAGACCTTCTTCAGAATTTCTGGCATGCCAGAGAGTGATTCTGTATGCTCTCACCAGCACCAGTGTAAAAACTATCCCCAGCACTTCTGGCATCCATCTTTTGAGAAAGGTAGCTGGATCATCACCCTCAGTCCCTTCTGGCATGCCAAGTAAATGGATGTTCATGGAGCGAGAAGTATTTTCCAATTGCTTGATCCTCATTTTCAGTGCATTCTGCTCTTTAAGGGAAGCCACCACTGAAGTTGAGTGAAGTCAGAAAAGTTTCTCCTACTATACATTGTGCAAAGCTCCCCACTTCACACTAACTTCACAACCCATGTTTTAAAGCAGCTGGATTTTTTAGCAACAAAGGCAGTTTTTTCAGCAGTAATATTTGTCTGGCACAAAATAACAAGATAGAAATGTTTATTTTCATTTCTTTTCATTCCTGAAACCAAGATACTGTGTGGGATCTTTACTTTTTTTTAAAGTTCCCACTCCTGTGCCATGCCCGGCATGAACAAATTAAATATCTTGGCACAGTGTTGTGTTGTTTACCATGAGAAACATATGGCAGCACCATGTAATTACATCTGCAGTAAGAATCTAGCATGTACATTCAACAGCTAACCTCAGTGGAAGAGATATTTAAAAACGGTGAGTGGCAGGCATCTTTAATGGTGTGAGTCATCAATTGCAAAATTAGCTTTAAAAGCTGTCTTAACAATACCTGAGCAAATGAAAAAATACACTGAGCAGGAGTCCTCAGATGTCATAAATGCGTTTTTGTCAAAAAAATGACAAAAAAAAAAATGACAAAATGTTTTGCCGATTAACAAATAGTGCTGCAAATAGTGCTGCTACAATAGGCTGCATCTCTAGTGGCAACTGAAGCATGACTCATAGTTTCAAAATGTTTGCGGAAGTTAAAAATAGAGTATTAAAAGCTGCAGGGAGCCAATGATTAGCTGCAGACATTCTCTGAAGATGGTGGTTGCTTGCACCACTGCAACTCATTCATATTGATGGAGTGCAAAAAAGGACATGAGAACCAAAGGTGACAGAGGTGACTGGTGGCATGATATCTTTGTCCTCATCTTGTGAGAGAGCCTGAGAAGTGACAAACGGAGGTGGTTGGAAGTCCCTCCAGACAGGATGAATGCTGTTTATATGTATTACACCACCACTGTATGTTTGCTTGACTTGCACTGGCTTTCCTGTTATGATCCATGTATGATTCCTACTGTTTTCTCACTGTATGTATACCATTGTATGTGCCAGTCTCTGGCCCATGCCATGCCTGAAAAAGGTCTTCAGATCAGTGCACCAACCCAGTTAAAGAATGAATAAATAAATAAATAAATAAGGATGAGTGTGCTTTTACTGGGAGTACTGACAATGATTGTCTGTCCAAGGATTTCTCCATAGAGATCTCCTGTAAAAAAGATGTATATGTGATCTTTATGGTGGTCTGGTGTAACAAGAACTTCTGTTGAGAGGAGGTGTTCTGAAGTTTGATGTTGTCGGTGAATTGTACACAAAGTGTCAAGTTTCAGGCTAAGCATAGCTCTGGCAATTTGCAGTGCAAATATCCTTCTATTTTAGTTTTTTTAGTTTTTTACCCCAAACAAGAGGTTCTCTTCACCTCATCCTCTAGAATCATCTCATAACACCCTCCTCCCCCATTCAGCCCTACCTGGTGTGCATATTACCGCCTCCTTTCCCCTAGCTACTGTTACAAACAGCACCCACAGCACTACCCTCCTCCCTCCAATCCTAGCATGAAAGGGTCTATCCATTTCTCCCATCTCTTTGTAACACCCAATCTCAATCTCCTCTCCTCCAGCCACCATTTCAATATCAGAGACCCCATTCCACACATCCACTGCAACACCATTCACCCTCCACACCCCATGTCATCCCAAGAAAAGGATATTGGTCAGAAGAAAGGGATGGTAATTGGCAGAAACCCTCTTCTCACCATCTTGACTGGCCACTGCCTGAATGACTGGGAGTGTGTAACTGATATCCAGAGGATGGGTGGGTGGATGTGCATATGTTTTTGTGTACTGTACATGTCTAAGGAGGGAGTTCACAGCATGCAAGATTACAGATGTTGTGAATTTTTAATTTACTGACGAAGCTGGTGTGACTTCACATTATTCGCAATTTGCAAAATATTTGCAAATTCTGAAGAACTGCTAACTTCATGACTGGCTTTTCTTTTCAAACTTAAAAACCTCTCCAGTCACTGTGCTGTGACACCACCCCCTCCACCCACCCAAGAATATATAAATGATAATGATACCCCCCTCCTCCTCCTCCCCTTCACCAGCAAATGTCACACTGCTATAGGTGGCTGCCTGTGGCTGTAAAAGAAAAGGAAACCCCTTCCCCCCAACACGCATGCTAAATACACTTCCCCCACCTCCTCCCACCCACATCTTACTGTCTTCAAGATGTACACCATCCCCACCCAACCCCACTCTGTTCCCCATCACCATTCTCCCCACCATCACCCACAAAATCAGCCTGCAAATAAAGACCATTGTCCCTGGTGAAGAGTGACTGCCTGCTCAGTGCTGAGTCCCATCTCATAATTGTGCAAATGAATGAATGGTGGCACCTTTGCTCCTGGTAAAACCTGATTGGTTGAATTTTTGACCAGTTAGGTTTTACTAGGAGCAAAGGTGTCACCATTCATTCATTAAAGCAACTACAAGATGGGAGTCAGCACTGAATAAAGTAGACACTGTGCACTGAGAGGAGAGGAGAGAAGAGGAGAGCAGAGGAGAGGAGAGGAGAGGAGGGTGATGAGGACCAGAAGGGAGGCTGGGTGGAGGACTGGGTGTACCTATTAAACACAGTGAGACTCAGGTTGGAGGAGGTGGGAGAAGTGAATGTGGAGGGGAGTGTGGGAAAGGGATAAACTTTTGTTACAGCCACAAGCATCCACCTGCAGCTGAGCGAAGTTTGCTGGGATGGTGAGAGGGAGGAGGGTGCCAGCAGGTGGTGTGAGAGGGGGTATCATGTTTTTCACCCAATTCAACTTCAGATTCACCTGAGTACTGACTATTTGCCCTTCAAATCTGCCCAATCTGCCTTGTGAATAAAAATGGAAATTGCAGTCCACAGCTCTGCGAATTTAATTAAATTCTTAGATTTTTTTTTTGTGGAGTAAATTTTGGCAACTTTACAAATCTCTATGCAAGACTGCTGACACTGCTGGGGCCTGCTAAAGATGACAGCAGCTGCTGCTATATTACCTGGATGCATGAGGTTGCATTGTATTACAGCAAATTAATTCAGAAAGTTGGAAACACTGACCAACTCATCAGATTTTTTCAATATAATGTATTTTTATTAGATTTTTGATTTTTGTTTGGTGCAGTGAACATTCACTGAAGTACCTGTCATCTATGATCATTTCAGGGTGGCAAGGTCAGGTTTATTAAACACAAAGCAATATAGAGAGCAAAAACTTTTTTTTTCAATATATGGTCATAAACTATACATTTAACTCTTTCATGCTTTTTACAAGCTTGCACTTCAAATTGACATATAGGCTTAAAGTCAAAACAGCCTTGGTACTCATGTATAAAGCTACTTATTTATCTTAGTATTTTTAAAATACAGTGGTTGTTAAACTTATCTCAGTCACATTCTCATTAAAACACTAATTGTGTACTAACAAAACTGCAGTAAATAATCTTGTATCCCTTTATTCTCGCTGCATATTGAATTCTTCGGTGCATTCCTCAGAGCTCTTTTGTTAGAGTCTAAAAATGGAGCATACATGCACTGTAATATTAATAACCCTGCTACAGACATTTGGCCATATGTTTCACACTGCTTATTCTACTTATAAATTACATATTACTTTTATCATCACAAATCATTTGCTGCTTGAGAAATACAGCCTCTCTTTTCAATGTCACATTGCTACAAAATTCCTGTGTTTACTCATTACCTGCATCCTTTTCCTTAGGATGTCTATTGATGTTAATATATATTGCATACAATATACTGTATAATTTTTTATTCACAACTGTGATCCATGATACTTGAAGGATCCTGAATCCACCTGTTGTCATGTGCATGCTTAAGACTTAAAATTGCTTCAGGATGAAAGATTGAAAAATAAAATAAAATAAAATAACTTTTTAAGAAATAAAAGGAATAGCATTAGTCATTTGTGCTTACATTTGCTGCATCAGTCCTCTGTATCTAATGCTCTATTGATTCTCAATGCAGCAATCCACACATTTGCAGTCTGAATTGTTTAATCCTGGAGCCATGAGAAAAGAAATACTGGTTAAATTTTCTCACGTTCCTGCTTCCATTATTTAAGAGAGATTTAATATTCCCATTATTCATTTTCTTATATTGGGCTTTCTTTATAGCAGTGCCTCCTCCATGTTATTAAAACATTTTGCATCACATGAGTCAGTGAAAAAACAAACAAAAAACTAAACAAAAACCCAGAAAAATATTATTTTATGTTACCTTTTTCTCTGCAGGAAAATTTAAACTTTCATTTTCATTGTTATAAACATGGGTATTCTTATGGGAAATACAGAGGTCAAAACAAACCTTTCACATGTTGTCTGTTGTATAATACATTTACTTTGCATTTGTTCTAAAGTGTTTACAGTAAGGACATTTTTCCTGATGAGCTTACCTGTTAGTAGGGCACTGAATCGCATGGCTCCTGTCCCTCCTTCTAATAGCAAGAGTGAGTGCTTTGCAGCTTGTAGCCATTTAAAGGATCCACTCTGGAATCAGGTTGGGGCTATGGGTGTGCAATTGTGATGTGTCAGGCGATGTCATCACATTGGTGCATGCCCCATGTGAGCTTGTGCACTCCCGGGTTCCTGCCTGGTCTGCTATGTGGTGGTGCCAAATGGTAGATGTGCTATGTGGTGGTGCCAAATGGTAGATGTGCTATGTGGTGGTGCCAAATGGTAGATGTGCTATGTGGTGGTGCCAAATGGTAGATGTAAGCATTACCGCCAAGGTGTCCACACACACATACACGTTCTGTAATGCAATCCCTGGATAAATAACAGATATTCTGTTGCATGCATAATTCCAAGCTTACTATTTCTGTAATGTGGTAACAATGGGCTGTATTCAGTAATAGACCCTGCTGGTAATTCTAGTGGAATCTGTTCCTCTGCAGGTGACAAAATCCAATCCAATGCAGGGTGGTAGTGCCCGGCAATGACCCCAACTGAAATCTGTCTACTACAGTAGCAACAGTGCTAGCAACCATGGCAGTACCGATGGCCTGCCAGGCTCATTTGCATGTACTCTGCAATGAAACACTACATGCAGGATAGGCTGGCCAACACGTATACGGGTGGAGGCTAATTCAGAAACCTTTCCAACTTAGATGTCCTCTGGCTCTCTATCATCCTGCATTCTGCCCACACAGCCCTGGAACTGGATGGCAGGTACCATATTGTACTAATCTGTGGCTTTAAATCTCTCTATGTAATGAGCCTCCCTGGTCGCAATTTTTTATCAAGATCCCCACCCCTCCTGCCAAATTTTACTTTCTACAATCCAAAAAATCTCAGGGTGGGTAACAGATGGCCAGCTTGTTCAAAGTGTCAAGTTACTGGGGAATTTGGATCCTTGCATTTTAATCTTGTGCTCCACTTAATATTGTACACTGCCATTTTGGGAACAGATTGCTCCATCAGGAAACATTTTTGTTCCTTATCCCCTGTACAGTGAGAAGGTTGGATCGTAAGTTTCCTGAATTATAGCAAACTCCTTGCATGCAGTACAACCTTAAACATCAGGCTAATGCCAAGCTGTAGCAGCTGCTAATGGCTGTAGTCAACTGTTGTTAAAAATAATGCATGCTGCAGGTGTTGTGGGAGTGCAACATAATTACATCCATTGCCCAACTTTCTTGCCACATGCACCGTATGTGAATTGCAACCCTTTGAGTACTGGGTCCCAGGTGTTGATTCATATCCATGTATCCACCATATCCATATAATCGTATATCATTACAAACAAAAGAGACAATACATCTATCCCAGGAGCTATGTCTCCAACCACCTATATCACTAAGCACAAGGAGACAGCACTCAAGAAAAGAAGGATGTGCTCACTAACTGAAAGTATCCAAGGTGCCTCTTTATTTTGTACAAAATAAGTGGTGATACAAACATTTAAAGATTGCTTTTCAGCAGGGCTGCCTGCACCCCAATACCTGACCTAACTTTTCATGATAGCTTCATCAAAGGAGACAAAGCTATTGTGAAACACAAGGTCCATTGCCAGGGCATTGGCAGCCATACTGGAAAGCAATGTTTGTATCACCGCTCATTTAGTATGAAATAAAGATGTATTTTTGATACTTTGAGATGGCAAATACATACTTCTTTTCTTTTTTTTTGGAGAGGGGGATTCAATGCAGACTTATACTTAGCAAAATTATATATCACTGCCTGTGTGCCTGTTATAGCCACCTTAGGCAGGACCTGATTGTGAAAAAGGTTTGGGGCTTAACTTATTATCCTGTAAAATATCTTCAAATATATAAATAAAATATCTCGAGATCTGATTATCCTGTAACATATCTTTAAATAAATGAAATATCCAGAGATCTGACCTTTCCAAGGGTTCAGACTGAGGAGCACTGGATTGCATTTACTTCATGTTAGTAACAGTTCCTAACAGAGATGAAGAGTTCTGGGAGGGGTGTGAATTTTAATTTATAAAATCCCTCTGGATTTGGATTTGGTTTGAGATTTTTATTTATGAAATTTAAAAGCCAACTTGTTCTCAAGTTTTGCTAATTATAGCCCCTATTTTTACAAGGAGGCACTTGTAAATTGCATGCCTACTCAATGGCCCTTTAATTTAATGTCCCTTTCTTAAGGGCTATAGATCAATAACCAGTAAGGGTGTATGCAGGACAGCTTTACATGCTCAAATCTAGGGCACCTCATATTTTTAACCCTCCCCCTTCTAACATTTTTAAATGAGGAACTGGAATCTAAAACTTTTTTGATTCCAATACTGAGACACTTTTGTACTGTTATTCCCAGCCTCTGTGTGCCCTTTCTCCCCCTAACTGCCTTTGTGAGGAAGGAGTAGCAATGCTAATAGGTAGGTGTAACAGCATTCACAAATTGAATGAATCATAGTGGCAGAGCATGCAATAAGCTGCTGCCTTGTAGGTCTCAGCCATCTGTTTAACAGACACATCGAGACCCCAAGAAGGAATCAAACTGGGGACCTTGGGTCACAAAGGCAGCCACTCTACCATTTGTGTAATGTAAATATCCCATGAGCTGGGGGTTAGGGGTAGCTGAGTGGGGAGTGGGGTTTGAACTGTGGTTTCAACCTTCCGATATCTTCAGTCTCTCATATCTGCAGGGCAAGTTTTTTGCAACATTGGGGGACTCTTCTATTAGTGTTTTGTTTTACCTACTATGGCCTTTGGGAAGCTGTAATCTTATAGAGTGCTATACAGAGTATCCACTGTTGACAGAGCTCCCCTGCTGCTGGCACCCACAGTGCACCATCTTCTCAGAGCTAACTTCATTGCCCATTTGCTGGTATATACCTTGACCTAGTTATACAGAGGAAGCCCTGTAACCAAAGAAAAACAGTGGCTGCCGCAGGAAGACTGATGGCAGATTGTAAAAGTGCCCTTGAGCTTAAAGGAGCTGGCCAAAGATTTTAGCTGTCCATATATGCCTACCCAATGGCTGTAACTACTATGATATTTTTAGTGGGGGCTGTGCTAGTGAAACATAATAATATAGAAGCTGACAGCAGATAAGGACCGCCAGGCCCATCCAGTCTGCCCAGTTGCTTACCTTTTAATGTGTCAGCTGACTCTTCTTAGTCATTGGCCTTGGCTTATCTACCCTGTCTCTATGATTCCCTTTTGCCTATCCCATGCCCTTTTGAAGCGTTGCACTGTGCTCATTCCCACCACCTCCTGGGGCAGGTTATTCCATGCATCAACCACCCTCTTTGTGAAGAACTTTCTCACATTTCCCCTTAATCGGCCTCCATGTATTCTCATGTTGTGTCTGCTTGTTTTACTATTCATTTTAGACTGGAAAATGTTTGTCCCCTTCACCTTATTAATGACCTTGAGATATTTCAGTGTTTCATTTCAATGTTTCAATCATATCAGCCCTCTCCCTCCTTTGCTCCAGAGTATACATATTGAGATCCTTTAATATGTCCTCCTATGCCTTCTGTTGTTTGGGGTTTGCAGCTAGGAAGCGTACTGGGTTAAATCAGTGGAAATTAGGGGTTCCATGTGATAAGGGGGAATTTGGAATGCCAAATGCCCTTATCGCAACTCCACATCATCGAAATTGAATTTCAGTGATGTGGAATCCTGGTGCCAGTGAAAGTGGTGCAAAACAAATAGTTTTTATGCATTTATGCAGTGGACTGCACCCCCAGCACCCCCCGGGGAGGCTTCACCCCTGCACCCCCCTAAATTAAGATTCTCAACTCCAGGGGGGTGCATGTTGGGGGGTGTATATCACATAAAAAAAACACTGTCTAGGGCCAGACGCAACCAAAACTACCAGTGCACAGTCCCGAACCCTGCATTCTCACCACCCCAGGCCAGCACCCACCCCTCCATGCCACGATGCCAGCTCGCCGGCAACCCATAGCACCATCCCTCACAAACCCTCCTAAACCTTGTTCAGCAGGTTCTCTCCTCCCACGCATGTATATATGCGCAACATCCTGTCACCTTTTCACGACCCTCCCTATCCAGTTGCCAACCCCACACCCTCGCCCTCAGGGCAGTAGCCACAAGTGGGGCGCTGTTTTGGCAGGCACCCACTTGCTGCTTGCCCACATCACAGGATACCAAAATGAGGTCTGGTTGGAAACAAATGCTTTGTTGTTTAATGGTGTGAACTTGAGTACACTGAGGATCTATGAAGCACCCCTGTCAAGGCACAGAGAAATCCAGCCTGCACACTCACATCTGCAGTGTTTCAGATTGGAGAACTGAACAACCCAAAGCTTTAGGGACTACTCAGTTTGGTTTTTGCCTTGATCTGAGAACTGATGATGTTGCAATATTTGTAGTTTAGTGGTCTGCGATCATCTTTTTGTGCAGAACATTTTAAAGCTTGAAAATCAGAGTCTCTGGGCCAGCTCATGTGAATTCCAAACCTATGGCAAGTCTACATGCACACCTACAACCACAGGAGGTATAGATATTGGCACAAAAAGCAATGTATATGTTATCCTAGGTAGTGCTGAGTGGAAATGACTAAATCCATTCAATGGAATTTGCATATCAGAAACACCATTTTCAAAAGACTTTTGGCAAAAACTGGAATTCCTGTTTGGGGAATGTAAAACCCAACCAATGCAACCCATCATAGGGTAGGTGTTAACAAAGGAAAGTATAGGCAAAGACAGTTCTTTTTTTTTCTTTGCCATCTAGCACTGCTACCAGTCTACCATCCCACCACCTCACCCTATTCCCAGGTCCCCTACTTTTCTGCAGCACAGTGGGACCAAGTTCTGCTGCAAGACTACCATTTGCTGCAGAACTTCTGAGGTGGTGGTTTGTAATTTCTACGGAAGTTCTGCGGCATTAACAAACTACCACATCACCGTGTCAGCTTGTCGTCCTGACTTCACTTTCATGGCAGTGGATATAGCAATCAGGATGGTGGAAAGCACAGTAACACTAGTTCAAAAAATAACAGACTTATAAAAATAATTTTATGCTAAAAAAGCAAAACAAATGTCTCTCCCTTAAGGTCCTAGCCTGTTGCATAAATGACATATGCAGAGGGAATCTTATGTGATAAATAAGGTATTTCTATATGCATGCTATCTATCCCACTAATGAGGTTTCCACTATCTATCACTTATATATTTGTATGTGATTTCTACACCACTCATGAGGTTCCCGCTATGTATCACTTATATATTTATATGCAATCTGTAACATGCATACAAATATATATGTGTGTGTGTGTGGTGAGAGAGACAGAGATACTGTATGTGTGTGTGTGTGTGTGTGTGTGTGTGTGTGTGTGTGTGTGTGTATATATATATTTTTTTATTTCCATGAACTTGCATCCTCATTCATACAGGTCCCATTGGAAATGGAATAGAGGAGTTATTGCAAAACTCATTTTTCATGTCAACCTGCTTTCCCTGACACACTGCGTAACATCATCAGGCCATGACATGCATGTGAACCGATTGTGAGATACAGCTCTCCCCCCTATCACAATGTGTCCACCATGTGACAGAACACTGCACCATACCTTCTCAGGCTCCGAGCAGTGACGTGTTCCACGAATCTTTGTGCTGCCCAGCCAGCTCCCAGAGCTAATCTCTGAACCCGAGTTGCCAGCACAGAAACACAGCATGCTACCCTCTGGCCCAACAGCTGTCCCTGCACACAACATTTCCCCATAACTTTTAGGTGATTCTATCAACCAATGACAATATGTAATCAATAACCCTGGCAAAAATGCGTACAGGGCAATTATTTATTTAACAGGTCTGTTCTTTCAACAGGTCTACACATTATTATATTCCACTTTTCGGGGCATAATTACTTTATTTTTCTTAAAAATGACAGTTAAATTCATTTTACCAGTTATTCATTTCAGATGGCATCTCTATATCTTAAAGGCAAAAATAGGTTTGCACAAAGTGAGGTGTGAACTTAACAGGTCTGTGCTATTGACAAGGTTTTGTTTAAGTTGGCCCTTGTGCAATAATTTAAGACTGAAAATTGTATTAGGCTGTAGTGCAGGTTGAGAAAATATCACCATACCTGATGTGCTGTGCCACCGTCTCTGGCAGTGGGAGCTGTGGTAGATAAGTGACTGTTCATTTCTGTTGCAGAATTCAGTAATTTCATTAGCTAATATATAATGTTATAGCAATGATAACATCACATTCTGAGCATATGGGGGGTTTTGATATAAAAAGAGGGGACGGGAACAATGTTATATGGATAAACAGAAATATTAATAAAAAATCACCAAGAAGAGTGAGTTCTGCGGCACCGCAGAAGTTCTGCGGTAGATTGCAAGTTCTGCGCAAAATTCTGCAGCTGCAGAATTCTAGGGGCCTTGCCTATTCCCCAAGACTTACTTGTTGCCTTCCCCGGAGTGCACCCCTGCAGGGCAAGGCCATCGGGGAGCTCCCTCTGCTATTCCACAAACTGTGCCATGTGGTGATCCGGTGGCAGAGTGCCTCGGCCAGCTTCTGGGGCTCAATGGGGAGGGAAGTGTACGTCTTCCATGCTTAAGGCAGGCAATTTTTCTTCCTGTTGTCAGGAGATGTAGAGTGCAATGATGTAGAGGTGCGTATGTGCTGATGTCTGCCACACCTCCCTTTGGCAAATCTTGGCTGTGACACCCCTGGCTTCCACCAGGGGTCAGTCAAGCACCAAGTACTACCCCACCCTCCCCCCAGAGTAAGCAGTCCATCAGACATTCAGTCCTCCCCTGGCCTTCTCTCTGACTCCCCGGGCTCACATCTGATCCCTGGTTGTTGGTGTCACAGATGGAAATCCTATCCCTGTGCCAGTGGGCTGGCATAGGCAAAGACAATTCTACACATAGCCTCCATTCCATATGAGCAGTTAACTGAGGGTTCCACAGCTTAGCTACTGCTCCCTTCAACCCAGCTGCACAAAGTTTTTGCTCCAGATCACAGAAGTGCAGCATGGGGCTGGGAAGCCCCAAGGACACCAACACATCAGTTTTTGGCTCCCAGCCAGAAGTGGCAGGAGAGTCAAGTGGTTGAATCACATTTTTCAAAAGGTCAACTACCCAGACTTGGAACAGAGCATCAACAAGATCTCCGACACTCCTCTACATCTTCCGCTTCCCAGGGAAGGCAGCGGAGGCTGGCAACAGAACTGCCCAATGGTTATAAACAGCAAGGAGGGACATATTTAAATAAAAATAGTACAAGAAGCCCATTTAAGCATGAGTCCCAGCATCTTAGATATCTCCTGACCCTCCCAAGATTGGTCAAGGATCAGCTGTCACAAACTGAGCCCACACTCTGCAGACCAATCATGAGATAAGGAATGCCTCGGATGTCCACAAGGGGCACAGGATGCTGCCTACAAATGACTCTTGGACAAGTAGTTAACAGGATAAGGGCCAAATATACAGCCTATTGGAGGGCAGGACTGAAATAATAACCTCCCATCAGTCAATTCTGAGACACTGTCCGTGTGTTTGAAATTGCTGCAGACTGCCAGCGTGAGCAGGTCGAGTTGGGGACCTAAAAGGAGGAGCTGTGAGATAGAGATCTCTGTCTAAGGGCTCTTGTTCCAACCTTTGCAGCATATTGGACTGAGAGCCTGCATTCTCAAGACTCTTTGTGGATTATCTCAATAATACTATTCAGATAATGAGGTGGCCTGGACAGGCTCTGGGCCTCATGGGAGTCATGCCCCTTCTCTTAGACCCCTGCTGATGGGATTTCTCCTGAAGGAGGGCATTGCTACATCCAGTCTTGAGTATGTACTTCCCTTTGGGGAGTAAAACAAAAAGGTTTCAAGCAGGGTAATGCCTATGGCATGGGACAAACCAGAGAGGTGATCCACTTCAGCCTAAATCCAGCTGAGGTGTGAGGACACTGTGGATAGCAACTAGGGTGATGACCCTCCTCCTGAATATTGCCAGAGACTGCTGGCACATCACAGGTCCATGTGTCCTGATGACCAGTGTTTATAACACACAGTAGTTGAAGCCAAAAGTTCAGCTGTCAGTTTAAAACAATCTTGGGTGTCTGGATGAGACTTCATATTTTGGATAACAAGTAATCACTTTTCTAGAAAGACTAGGTTGCATGTTGTAAATACTATGTTAGTGCCAGTGATAGACTATGCTGATGTGGTCTATGGAGGAGCAAATAAGACAGACTTGAAAATAATAGACAGTATATATAATAAAATGGCTAGCGATGTAAAAGATGCACATAGATATACACATCACTGTGAATTATATGGAGAATTGGGGTGGGACCATTTGAATAACAGACAAAATCAAAATATAATTAAAATGATGTACATTTCCATTAAAAATAAATTGTCTGAGTACATCACTAAAGAACTGATAATAAAGCAGCTGAACTGGGGACTAAGATCAGCTCATTACATAGAATTGGAAGTACGAACATGTAGAACAAAAATTGGTTGTGCCACTATATCTATCTTTCTTTCTTTCTTTCTTTCTTTCTTTCTTTCTTTCTTTCTTTCTTTCTTTCTTTCTTTCTCCCTTGTAGGCCTGGTGAGCAGACTGCACATTTTCACAGGCGACAAGCAATCTTACCTAATGTAGGTTCCTAAAATATGGAACAACCTACCTGTAATTTTGAGACCTTATGGTACTAATGTTAGCTGGTTTCAAATTAAGCAATGGTATAAAATACAAACTGGTCAATTGCCAGAATATTGCATGATATCAGATGTTGAATAAGCATCACGGGAAGTTAATAATGTTTCTGATATGATAATATTGACTTAATGGCTAACTGTATTTATATATTTGTAAGTCCTTTGTTATATTTATATGTTTGTGACTAATCTTTCTCCCTTGATCGTAACCAGGATATGTATTTTGTTATCGTATCCCTTGAAAATGAGTGCATTTTTGTACTCAGTGGGATTTTTTACCATGTTCATTTATAAAATTAATAAAATCACTACTACTACTACTACTGTATTTAATACGTTTGGGGAGGACTCTGTGCCTTTATTTACATCTCAGTCACCTGCGCTGCAACTGATATATTCTAGGCCAGAAAAGTACTACAGGCATGTGCACCTGGGAGGACTATAGTGGTGCACCAGTGGAAGAGGTATTGCATGGATAAGGACAAGGTTGTGATTGCCTTTTAGTGGGACACAAGGATATTATTTGCCAGCATATTATTGATCTTCAAAGATATTTTGTTTATTGCTAAATCCTATCCTACCTCTTCCCCTAAATCCTTAGCCTGATACATATCCCTTTTAATAAACTCCTTATAGCTGTATATACCATATTAGTAGTTTTCTTTGGCATCAGTGCCTGCCATACATTACTTGTGTCAAAGAGTTGCAGAGTTTAGTGATAACTGTAATATAGGGGTTGCTGTTTAATGTGGATGGTCATCAGTACTGTGTGGGAGTGAATGAGATCTTTTATGGCTTTCCAGGTATGAAGTTCCTCGACACCAACCCTGGAAGGATCCTGCTTGCAGAAGGCACCTTGTATGGACTCTAACTGCCAGTCCAAGACCCTGTGACCATGTGTCCTAAGGCCTAAAGACTCTAGCCATTTCAGTATCTATCAAGATAAAAGGGGCAGCTAGCTACATAGATACTGTAGCTGTCCTCAAACTGAAGAGCCAACCACTCAATCGAATGAAAAGCCAGTTCTTTTATACTGTTATCATAGAATGAGATGTCATTTGAATAAGAGGGGCTTGTGCCAGTTTAGAGGGTAACATTGATTTTAAGGAAAATTTAGAGAGGTGCTGTAATAATTTAGGTATGTAAACATGCTATGCCCTATTTTCTAAAGAAATATCATGATCTCATGTCAGATGAGTCAGCCTGTCTGTGTTTCTTTAGGATGAGTCAACCTGCCTGTGTTTTCTTAAAGAATTGTGAGTCAGATTGGTCACATGGTGCTGGCATCATCAGTAGGAGGGTATAAAAGCCTGCCCCTTCAGATGCAAAACAGATGAGTCAGTGAGTGGAGACCTGGCTGTCATGAAGGAAGCATCTCATTGTACATGCGCATTTTCATGTGCTAGGAATCTATTTGGCTGGAACTAAGCCTGGAAGCTGTGCACTGTGGGAATTGTGCAATGTTTTTTGCAGAACTGAAGGACTAATCACTTACCTCCTTTCTGTATGTTTATTTAATTTTTTATTTTGGAAAATAAATATCACAAAGTGTGTTCTACACCTTTTACCTGAGTTTGTGCATCTGTCTCGCCCACTCACCTTCACAATCAATTCAACACACTGGCCCCTGCATGACCTGATTCCTGCTGGAAGAAGCATAGAAACATAGAAGTTGACATAGAAGGAGACCGCTAGGTCCATCTAGTCTGCCCATTTGTTTTAGAAATGTTTTGACACTCTAGTTGCCCTTTGTAGTCAGGGCTCCCCTTGTGTTGATCCCATGCATTCTTGAATCACCCACAGTGTTGACCCCCACAACCTCTTGTGGCAGGATGTTCCAGGTGTCCACCACTCTTTCTATGAAGAACAACTTCCTGGTGTTGGTAGAGAACCTTCCTCTTTGTAGCCTGAGGTCATGTCCCCTGGTTCTGGAGCCCTTCTTGAAGTGAAAAAGTTCCTGTGCCTGTACCTTGTTAATGCCTTTTATGTACTTGAAAGATTTAATCATGCCCCCCCTTCTCTGCTCCAGGGAGTACATATTCAGTTTCCTAAGTCTCTCCACATAGGACATGTACTGCACACACTGAATCATTTTTTTCACCCTTCTCTGTACTGTTTCCACCTGGTCAATGTCCTTCTTAAGGTGAGACCTCCAGAACTGAACTCTGTATTCCAGGTGAGGCCTGACCAGTGATCTATACAGAGGTAGTATCACCTCCCTCCTCCTGCTCGTGATTCCCCAACCAATGCAGCCCAGCATTCTGTTGGCTTTCAATGCTGCCATCTCACACTGCTTACGAACCTTCAAGTTGTCTGAGATTATGATTCCCAGATCTTGTTCCTGGTTTGAAGCCACCAGCCTTTCTCCTCCTAGATAATACTCCTTTCTTGGATTTTTCTTTCCTATGCGCATGATATTACACTTTTTGGAATTAAATCTCAGCTGCTACACTCCAGACCATTCTTCTAGTTTCTTGAGGTCAGCTTCCATCTTGATCACTCCTTCTGAGGTGTCTACCTGTTACTTATTTTGGTGTCATCTGCAAACAGACACACATTCCCTTCCAGTCCATCAATGATGTCAGCTATAAAAACATTGAAGAGCAGAGGTCCCAGCACTGAGCTGGTCACCCTGCCCTCCATTGATTGCATTCCATTTACCTGTACCCTCTGTGATCTGCTTTGTAACCAGTTTTGTACCCATCAGACTACTTCTGGACCAACCCCTGTGTGGTCAAGCTTCTTTACCAGCCTTCTGTGTGGAACCGAGTTGAAGGCCTTACTAAAGTCTAGGTAGACCACATCTACTGCCCCACCGTTGTCCACTATTTTTATAGCGTAGTCAAAAAACTTGAGCAGATTTGTCTGGCATAACCTACCTGCTGTGAAACAGTGCTATTTAGGGTCTTGTTGGCTGCTAGTGTTGAGGAATGCTGTGATCCTCTGTTCGATTATTGTCTCCATTAGTATCCCTACTATAGACGTGAGGCCCACCAGTGCAAAATTACTAGCCTCTTCACAACTGCCTGATTTGTGAAGTGGAACTACTATTGCCTTTTTCCAGTCTTTGGGTACCACTCCACTCTTCAAGGATTTCATGAATAGAAGTGCCATAGGGGCTGCTAATTCTGCCCCAGTTCCTTAAGGATTCTGGAGTGCATCTTGTCTGGTCCCATGGCTTTGTCTGCTTTTAGTTTATTTAGTACCGCCCATACTTTGGCTTCTGTGAAGGGACTAGTGTCTACCTCTGGTCCTGAGGTGTTATTTTTTCAGGCCTCTTTTTTTGCCCTGCCTATCTTTCCTGAACAGATTGCAACTGGGAATGGCTGTATCCCATCCATGGTTTTCTGTGAACCACATTTCTGTAACAGCCACCCAGTCCAGCCTCTCTGTTTGCAAGATGGCTATGAGTTTGAGAAGTTTGTTGGTTAGGCTCCTAGTATTAGCAAATATTGCCTTCCAGGAATGTACATCCTCTTTGGCGCTAGTTGTACCCACTTCCTGGACTGCTCCAGTTTGTTCTTTCTAGCCAAGAGATAATGAAGGTTGCTGGTTTGGGTGGAGGTTGGCTCTGATTTGTTTTCTGAGGATGTATGCACACATTTGGCATTTTGGGGAGTGATAACCAGCCTACCGATGGCAGGGTGTGAGCTGCATCATGCTCTCCTTTATTTAGTTTAAACTACCTGTATAGACATCGATTTTTTGTCTGAATACTCACACACCTTCTCTGTTTAGGTGCAATCCCTTTCCCAAAAGTTGTACCAGTTCCCTGTGTAGTGGTATCCCTTGTCTTGGTACCAATCAATCAGCCATAAGTTGAATTCATGTACTTCAATCTTTCTGAATCGTTTGGTGATTTTGCCTTTATCCCACACTGACAGCACTTCTGGAAGGCTAATTTGGATGGAAGGGAAGAAAATGTGTTGGCCAAGTCCTCAAAGTGTTTCTTGGCTTCCTGAACTATGCAGTTTGCCAAGTCATTAGTACCAAGGTGTATTGTTATATGTGCAACATTCACTGATTCTGCACAATTGCCTTTATGTAGTTAGTGTCCCTACTTGCAGAGGCTCCTGGTAAAGACTTTACCATGTTGTCACTTTTTTTTAATTTATACTATTTGGTGCCCACCCTACTGCTTGGACATCCACCCGGTCACAGACCCCCTTGGCTGCGACTACCTCACATTAGCTGCCCTCCCAGGACACCCTGGATTGCCCCCCAGGGTGGGGTCATGGCACTCGGCCCAATGTGCCACGAACATCGGGAAAGGGCAGAAGTCGGCCTGGGAAACCAGTTGCAGCTGGGGGTGGGCATCATGGAGGCAGTGGGCAGGCTTCTTTTTCCTGTTTTTTTGTGGGCAGGGGCAGGAATGTGCAATGATGCTGGGGTCCTCGTTGGCACCATCTGCTTTGGCACCCCTGGCCTCCACCAGGGGTCCCCCATGCACTGGTGACACACCACACCCTCCCCCCAGAGAAGGAGAGCAGTCCATGTGATGCTTAATCCATCTCCCCCTGGCCAAGCTTCCGACATCCAAGGTCTGTTCCTGAACACGGGTCGCTGGCATTACAATTGGAAATCTAACCATGATGTTGCTTTTAACATGTTGTGTTAGGTGGTGTTCCACTCCAAAGATCATGGAATCCCCGACTATGAAAATTTTGCTTTTGTTTATACTAGTGTTGTTTTTATTTTAAATTTTACTATTTTTGTTCTTATTGCATTTGGTTTTGGTATTGTTGTTGGTTGTATTTTGAGTATTAGTATTTTTGGTTTTATTGTAGTTTGTATTGGTTTTAATTGGCGTGTTAGCCTTTTTTGGTGGTTTGATTTCTTTACCTTGTATTACTTTGTCTATGGTTGGTAGCAGTGGCGTGAACCTGTTTTTGGTTTGGATGGCTAAAAAATGCTCCTGGTTTGTGGCTTCCTTTCTGGGCCTCCTATGATGTTTCCTTTTCCTTACCACCTTCCAGTCTCTGGGCCCTGCCTTGAGTCCAGGCCCCTGGCTGGCATGCTGGTGCTGGTGGTGGGGGGGGTCAGAAGGTGTGCTATAGAGTTCCCTGTATTGGACATGTAAGCAATAAGACACGACAGGTGTGCGTTAGACACTTTAACACATGGCTAGGAGGCGTAGTGAGGCACGAGGCCATTGGCTGAGTGCGTCCAGCCTCCTAGCCATGTGTTAAAGTGTCTCACGCACACCCTGGAGTGACTTATTGTGCTTATGAAATGGCCATCTTTAATGGAAATTGCATTTGGTAGGTTACATTTGCAATTTAAAGTAGGAAAAAACATGTATGTTTGTGTAATTTTTAATAAAATAGTTCCTCCGCCTAAGTGTCCTGTGTGGTTTTTTTTTGCACTTAAGAACTTTTGTCCTAGGAAGGCTTCTGTACTTTAGGTCTGGTTGTCATGGTAGTATTCACTTCACCCCCCCACACACACGTTGTGTGTACAGAAGGAAAAATGCATCTGTTTTGTTTTTTTTATAATAGTTTAATGTTAAAACGTGAAGATGAGGTGGGCTGCTACAGAAAGAGACACACAGAGCGAGCAGAACGGCAGGTACAGTGAGTGTGCTGGTAGCGCGGTTGCGCTTTCTTTTTAAACACATCGCAGCTGAGTGAGCGAGCAGGTAGCGAGATCGCATAATTTCATGTTAAAAGTTCAATATTAGAGCCCAGAAATCTTGTTTCCAGTTGTGATCTACAGGGTAGCAAGGTAATAGGCAGAAGCAAGTGAGCCGGCGAGCCGGCGGCAGGTTGCGGTTTCGTTTTAAACACATCGCTGTTGAGTGAGCGAGCGGGTAGCGAGATCGCATAATTTACTGTTCAAACTTTAATCTTACAGCCCAGAAATCTTGTTTCTAGTTGCGACCTAGGGGATGGAGGTTGGCAGAAGCGAGTGAGCCGGTGGTGGGCTTTTTTTATTGCCATGCAGTCAGCAGATATGTTGACATATTGAAAATGCAGCCTTGTATTTCACTCGCAGTTGGTGAAAATAAGATGGCTGATTTTCAATTTGCCAACATTCTAATTGCCATTTTACTAGGATTAGTGCCCACAGGGCACTGCTGGTCCTTTTTTCTGTGCGTTAGACAGAATATCACACAGGTATGGACCAATCAGCACTTGTATATTCTGATGCCCATTTCATAATGTATATTATAGTTCAAGCATCCTGTAGTTGGGCTGCAAGATCTACTATGGCACAGCATGCACGGCAGGGTCCTGGTTGCCATGTGTTATCTTACTGTACTGTGCACCACAGTTTTTGCAACTGACAATGTCCATTATTTATTTTTTTTTAGTTGAGAGGTAGTGCTGATTCCTATTTCTTGGCAGGAAGTGTGGACAAAAAAGAAAACAGAACATTGAGTTTTTTTTATTTTGTACCTTACTACCTCCTATCAAGTGTTGTGGATGGTGCTACACACCTATAAAGCAAGAGGACCTGAGGAGGGTGGGATTAGGGGAGGGTGGGTGGGCATATCTGACTGTTCCCTGTATGCTACAGAAAATAATCAGGTTGCTGTTGAACAGATGAGGTCTAGCTTGTACTTCTGCAAGGTAAGAAGGAATCTGGTTTAGCTCAGTTAGAAGGAAACTGGTTTAGCTCAGTTGTTCTGCCCTTTGGCTCAGAGCAACTCCATGGAGTCCCCGCTGCTTGTTTCTATATTTCTAAGGGGGAATACGCAAAGGTAGAACTGCTGTCAAGACATCCCTGCTTCTGCACCTGTTGGAGTCTGCCTCTTCTCTGTGACTGGTCTCTCTCCCCATCAGTGAAGATCAGTGAAGCTCAGCAGACAGTAAGGCTAGGGGCTGGACCACACTTGTCGTATGCTTATTAGGGTTGCCCTTTGTGTCTGAGCTGTTCCTTCTGGTTGTTTCTAGCTGAGAGCTTTCTGTTAGTCAACTGCTATTACTGTATTGGGTACAGCAGACAGTAAGGCTAGAGGCTGGACCACGCTTGGTGTAGGCCTCCTAGGGGTGCCCTTTGTGTCTGAGCTGTTGCTTCCAGCTAAGAGCTTTCTATTAGTTGACTACTATTTCAGTAGTGTACAGCAGTACAAATGCTGATTTACATACAGCAGCCAGAAATTCTGGGTAAGTGTTCCAACTGCTTCTTATACTGAAAGAGAGCAGCCACTGGCTGGGTCTGAGTAGAGTGATCGAGGAGAGAAGTTGCCTCAGTGGAGATAGGAGTCTGGACTGTGCACTCCAAGGGGAATTCAACCAGGGAGAACTGCTGTTAAGGAATCCTTTCTTCTGCACCTGTCGGAGTCTGCCTTCCCTCCATGATTGGTCTCTCTCCCCCAGTCAGGAAAGATCAGTGAAGCTCAGCAGACAGTAATGCTAGGGGCTGGACCACACTTGACGTATGCCTTCTAGGGTTGTCCTTTGTGTCTGAGCTGTGGCATATAATTAAGATATTATTTTCATTGTTAATTAAGATACTGTTTTCACCATCCTTGCAATTTTTGGACCATTCTTATTTTTGCACTCCTTTATACATATCACACATGTACATATTCATGCTACCTTGCATGGTATACATTCATTTTCACAGTTTTGTATTGTTGCACTGCCTGCATTATTCATGTTTATTTGCACTGTCCTGTTGCCTGTATCATTTTGCCTGTTCGTTTTGTTGCTCCCTGTTACCTTTCCTTGGGCTGTACCTTAAAACTAGTTTCAGCTCGGTGTGCCTTCCCCTGTCACCAATTTCTAAATAAATAAATACAAAGATAATTTATGGATTAATCAGTACTGAGCAAAACTGTAAATCTTACAGAATGGCTATCCAAAAGACAATGTGTTACTTGAAGGGCTGGGTGATTTATCAGGGATGGTGAAGACCCGATGTGCAAAGTAACAATTTTGTAGAGCTCTGTGTCACAGTGCTGCATTCAGATTAGAAGGTTAGAGCATCAACTGATTGCAAACATATAGGCCAGATCTTTTAGTTTTATGGCCCCAACCCTGTGGAATTCTCTACCTCGTCAGGTACGAGATTGCCCGACCATCCAAACTTTTAAGGGAGCACTTAAAACATATCTTTTTAAACAAGCGTATAATGATTTTTAAATATTATTAAGCTTGGATAATTATTATTGTTTTTAGTAATATTGTTTTATTATGTGATGTACAGGTGCCTTGGTTATAGAAAGGTGCCTTTTTATAAATAACGTTTTGATTGACTGATTGATTTGATTTTCAGATGGCCTTTGAATCAGAGCCAGCAGAATTCTGCATACGTTCAGTCTTCACAGCCACTATGCATTCCATGGACTTTATGGTTTTCCAGTTCAACATTGTGAATATTGCTGCACACACTCATAATCCGAATCTGGAAAGCATTTGGGGAATTTTTCAATATTTTACTACAATTTGTCTTTTTCATCAGTAGAACAGATTAGACTGAATTCACCATGTTGATTTTGCAAAAACATGCACCTATGGCACAGGAATCTAGGAGCTAAGTATAAGATGGGTGGGAGGTATTGACAGTCGCTAAGCAGGAAAGGGACCTTGACATTATCATATCTGATTACCTCAAAGAGGCAAGTCAGTGTGACAGAGCAGTGGGTAAGGCCAGTGGGATGCTGGGATACATTGGGAGAGATATCTCCAGCAGGAGGAGTGAGGTGGTGTTGCTCACTGGTGAGCCTCACCTGGAGTATTGTGTATGGTTCCAGTGGTCACACCTCAGAAAGAACATAGGTTGAGGCAGTCCAGAGGAGAGCAATTAAAATGGTGCAGGGGTTGCTTCAAAAGCCCTATGTGGAGAGACGGAGGGATCTCAACCTATACACCCCGAAAAAGAGTAGAGCAAGAGGGGACATGATAGAGACCTACAAGTACCTCAAGGAGTGAACAGGCTGCAGGATAGGAGTCTCTTTCAAATGAGAAAGAGCACAAGGACCAGAGAGCATGTAATTAAGCTGGAGGGAGGGAAGGAAGTTTAAGATGGACATGAGGAAGTATTACTTCCCTGAAAGAGTGGTGGATGCCTGGAACAGACTGCCAGTGGAAGTGGCGGAGGCAAAAACAGTATGAGGCTTCAAGCATGTATGGGATAGACATAGTGGAATAGTAACAAATAGGCAGGATGAAGATAGGATCACTGAAGACCAGTAAGAGTGTGCAGAGACAGATTAGGCAGGGACAATCTGGGCAGATTGGGTGGGCCAAGTGGTCCTTTACTGTCGACAAATTCTAGTTTTCTATGATTTCCCCCTCAGTTCAATTATGCTTTCGTTGTGCAATATGAACATGCAGTTTTATTTATTTATTTATTTTATTTTTTTATTTATTGATAGTTCAGATACCCCTTTGAGAGGGGATCATTTACAAAGGTTCCATGTCATTTACAGAACAATAACAATAGTATGTGTACATAGCACACAGTTCATTGAATACAGCAGCAACTTGTATATAACTGTTTGTCAGAGAGGCACTTCATAGAAGCATTGTCCAAGAGGTAGGTGAGGAGGAGGGGAGAGGTAAGAAGGTAGAGAATGCAACAGAGTAGGTGAGAGGGGATGGGAAGAAAATAAGTTGATACTCCAAAGGGCAGTGGTGGTAGTTAGGTGTAGGTGGTTTTACCAGAGAAGTATCTTTTCAGTGCTGTTTTGGTTTGGGTGGGGCCAGTTAACCCCATGATGGAGGACAGGAACTAATTTTTCCATGCCGGGGATCTAACAGAGAAGGAACACATAGCCTGGTTAGTCCTATGGAAGGGAACCTGAAAGGGGTTCTTGAGGGTGCTATGGGTTGCATGCTTACTTTTGGCAGGTAGGAAGAAGGATTGAAGGGTGGGGGAGGAGTGGCTCTAGTGAGCTTTAATTCCCAACAGAAACATTTGGTAGTTGTGAAGGTCCAGAGGAAACCAACCCATATTGGTGTAGAGGTTGCAGGTGTGAGCCAATCTGTCAGCTCCTAGGATGAAGCGACATGCATTATTCAGGTCTACTCTTACTCTATTTAGGATCGAGTCAGTAGAGGTGGCATAAACCACTAGTCCGTAGTCAATTATCGGAAGTATTGAGGAGGCAACCGCCAGTCGCCTAGCCTCCTCTGTCATTACAGATTTATAACAGTAAAGGGCACTGAGTTTTTTTATTTACTGATTTCACTGTTTGTTCTACATGGTGTGCAAAGGAAATGTTGTCATCAAGGTATACACCTAGATATTTGAAGGTGCTGACCTGCTTTAAGACAGCTCCCACCTGATCAAGGATAATAAAGGGCTGTAATCCTCTCTTTTTTTGTGGACATGAAATCAGCATTGTCTTAGCTTTCTTGCATTTTAATATTAGATTCTTTTGGAGGAACCAGTGCTCCAAGGCCGTGAAGCTTCACTAAAGGTTATGTGTGAGATCATGCTGGCTTCTGCTACAATAGGAGACAACAGCATCATCTGCATAGAGAAGTACGTGGGAGTTCAGGCAAGCCAGCGGGAAATCATTGATAAATAAACTGAAGAGAAGGGGTCACAGGATTGAGCCTTGTGGTACCCCTACTGAGACATGCCCTGTGTCGGAGACTGTCTCATTGATTCTTATTTATTTTTATTTATTACTAGAATTGCAATACCTTTGAATTGGAGGTTCTTTTACAAATGTTCCATGTCAAGTACAAACCAAGATTGGGAGTAAAATACAGAAACAAGTAATGTAGATGAACATAGAAGATAACATGAGTTAACAACACATTAAAAGTACAATTATAACAACTATTTACAGTTCATAATTAGGAATACATATGAACAGGGTATTTACAAATGGATAAAAGGCATAAATACATAATAGTAGGCATAAATATATATGTGGTACAAGTAGAAGACGGAAGAGGAGAGTGAGAAAGGAAATAAAAGCAGAAGTCAAGGATATGTGGGAGGTACAGCAAGAAGTAGAAGGGTGCGGTGAGCAGCAGGGCTACGGTGTAAGGCAGGGATGAAAGGGGAGGGGAGATAGAAAAAGAGAGAGTAGGATGGGGTTGGAAAGGAGAGGGAGGTGTGTAGGAAAAGGAAAGGGCTGGAGTAGAAGGAATGATGGTGAAGAAGAGTGAGAGTAGGGTTGATGCAGTCTAAGGTGTCCTAGTCAATGTAGAGTAGTGGTTGAGGAGGGGTGCATGCTAAAGTTAGGAAAAAGGAGAGGGAGAGTGTTCAGGACAGATGCTCAAGTCTAGGACAATAGGAGCCAAGCTTGTGGGTTGCAAGAGGGCACGGAGGGGTCAATTTGTTACAGGGGGCAGTCGCAACTATTGAGACAATTCAGGTGCTGACGAAGGCTACTTTTAAAGGGACCAAGAGTAGGGTTCTTATTGATCTAAGGGGGGAGATTATTGATCCAGGAAGGGACTCTAAATGTAAAGGATCACTGTCCCTGAGTGGTCCCGGCAGAAAGGGACCTGGTATTTTGTCAGAGTGGATTCATTCATGTAGCAGGAGTTTGGTACTGGTAGCAGAAGGGGGCTGGGTGGTTCGTGAGGTTTGGCCAAGGCTAATTTTTTTAGCAAAAAGACAAGTCTGGTAGGTGACCCTACCTTTGAGATTTAATCAAAGAGTCTGCACGTAGAGATCATAGGTATGGGTGAACCTTGGGGCACCAGAGACAAGCCTGCAAGCCTTATTGAGAGCCACATTGATTCATTTCATAGCAGAGTCAGAGGCAGCCCCATAGATAATCAGGCCATAATCAATAATAGAAACAACAGAGCTTAAGACAGCAGTTCTGAGGGCTTCAGGGGCGAGGCAATGCCCATGTCTATATAAGGAACTGATCCTAGCATTAATAGTTTTAGACAGAAGGTTGATATGCGAGGAGTATGACAGGGAACTATCTAAGGTTGTGCCTAGATACTTAAATTCCCTGACTTGTTCAAGGGGGAGATTTTGGTTGTTAAGGATGGTTAAGGTATAGGATTTGTGTTGCTTATGTGGACTTGAGAAAAGCATTGATTTTGTTTTTTTATAGTTCATTAGTACCATTCTTACTTTCTGTGTGCAACCTGTGAGATATTCTTTTAACCAGGATACCAAGTCTTGTAAAAGCCCTAGAGTAGTGAGTTTATTTAGCAGGAGGGTGTGATTAACAAGATCAAAAGCCTTTGTTAAATCAATAAAGAATGAGCCTAACAGCTGGTTATTGTCAAGGGCACTGGGAGTGAGGTTGGTGTATTCTAGTACTGCTGTTATGGTGCTGGGCTATTTTTAAAAGCCATGTTGCTGCTGGCACTGTATGCCATATCGACTTAGGTGGGTTATCAGTTGTTTGGTAAGTATCATCTCCAGTGCTTTAGAAAGCCAGGATAGATTAGAGATTGGGCAATAGTTTGATACAACATTTTTGTCCCCCTTTTGTGTATGGGGGTGACCAAGGCTGTCTTTTAGACACTTGAGAACTGGGCATTCCATAACAAGTGGTTAAAAGCTTTGTTATAGGCAAGATAAGGGCATCCAAGGCAGCTGCAAGAAGCTTCATATCTATTGTGTCACTGCCCATTCTTGTTTTCCCAAGTACCTTCTTGACGTGGCAGAGGGTGTCATATGTGGAAACTGATTTGAAGTAGAATGCTGAGTGGGGTGGAGAGGCAGGGGCTGCCTCAGATGGATACCTGGGAAGGTTAGGAAACATGTTAATTGAGTCCAAGGTGGTCAGTATTTGGCTAAGGTCAGTGAATGTAGAGTTAAAGATATTTGCAATGTTATTTGAGTCTGTGATATCGATGTTATTGTGTTAGATTAGAGTGGGGGATACTATTTCCTCTATGCCTGGAAGGTCTTTCATTGAGCCCCAGAATTTTCTGCTGTTACCTCAGAGTTGTAATTGTTTTGTTTTGAAGTAGGTAGCTTTGGAAGACCTAGCATCTCTAGTGCATTTATTTCTGGCTGCCTTATACTGTAATTCTGTAGGTCCTGCAGGATACCGATGGACTTGGCTTTGAACCATAACTGTCTCTATGCTTCATTTGAGTCCGGGGGGGGGGGGTGTTAGCCACTCAGTGGTATTTCCAGAGATCATTCTTTTCTTATATGAAACATCAGTGTTTGCTGCTGCGTTAAATTTATTAGTGAAGAATTCCAGAGCAATGCCTATCTCTGGGATACAATCCAGGAATCCCCAGTCGACCGATGCTAGATGCAGCTTGAAGGCTTCTAGTGTGTTATTGGGGAGGACCCTAGTGTTCACTAGCTGTGGGGGGGGGTCTGGAATGATTTGCAGACCATTCGCATAGCACAGGATAGTAGTTACTAAGGGAACCAGGGAGTACCGTGACCTTCACTAGCCTTTCTGGGTGTGTGGTGAGCACCCAGTCAACTAGGGTACCTGTAACAGTTTTATAGTTAGTTCTGGTGCTTTCATTTACTACCTGTATTCTTGTATACTACTTGTAAGTTTTCTTGCAATTTATTTGAGGTTTTGTCTGATTTACTAACATATGGTATCTAAAGTGTGTGAAAAGTGACGTGCATATTTTAACAACTAACATATGATATCCAAAGTGTGTGAAAAGTGACGTGCATATTTTAACATGATTAGTTGTCTGAATTGCAGGAAATCTAGTGTATGTGTTTTACTGTGCTGAACTAATTGAAGTGCAGGGAAAAATAACTTGCATAGAACTGAATGCTCAGTATAGATTTAAACATGTGTATAAAATTTATGGCAGATAATGTCTACAGTACACGTTTAAATACATTAAAGACATTGGCTTGATTTTCAAAGGGTGAAGCAAGAATTGCATCAAGCCCTTTCTTTAGCACAGCTGTGCCAGTCACCTTTGCTGCAACTGCATCTGATTTTGGTAGGTCATGTGCAGCTGTGACAATTTACCCAGTTTACAGCAGCTTGCACTATGGCATATGCATCATAAAAAAGGGTCCCTGGGATTGCCACAAGCTAGACCAGAAAAATATGGTCTATCTTGTGGCAATTGATGCAGGGGATCAAAAATACCAATTACCAGCCAGGTGATTGCCGTATCCCTCATGTGCCATATCTGTGGCGCACCCAGGGCTTGTGGCAAATGTGGGCAATTACAAATTGAGCCCATTGTCTTTGCCCTGAAGCTATGAGTTTACAGGAAGCAAAAAACAATAACCTCTGTAAATCAAGACTTACCTAAGTACTCAAGCAGCTAATGCCATATCTTTTGGAAGGCAGAAGGGAGAGGTTTTGTCAGGGCAGAGGATTTTTTTTTTTGAAGCAGTTCATCAGGAGTAGCACAGGCAAGCAACCAGTACAATTCAAGTCTGCAAGGGATGAAGATTAGTGAGACACTGGAAAGCTAAGAGGTGGTGAGAAGAAACAGAAAAACAGAATTAGTGAGTTGGGATCCATTGGATGCTAATGACTATGAGTGTGCTTTGGAGGGGGAAATGGTCAGTGGACCACAAGAGATTGGCAGAACAATGAAGATAATTACCTGTTCTTTCAACCCAGAAGTGGGCCTAAAGGTATAGGTTGGGAAAATGCAAAGTGCCAGGGTAGCAGCTGGAGCTATGCCAGCTACAGTTGTCTGTGGTAATCACAATTCAGGTGTCAGTGGTTGGGCATCTTGTTTTTGACCACTAACATCTGGTGACCATCACCACTTGTATCATGGACAAACTTGAGTCACTACAGTAGCACTCCTCTCAACACATTTATTTGAGCCACAGTGAATCAAGGATCCACAAACACTAGTACAATGGAGCAAAAGATGCCAAGGTGCCCCGCTGAAATCAAGAATCCACAAACACTAGTACAATGGAGCAAAAGATGCCAAGGTGCCTGCTGACCTTACATTTCATCCCGCCCAATTAGGGACTTGGTCAGAGGTAACTTCAGCCATTTGGTTCTCCATATTTAAATGCTAGTTTATACATATTCATATTTAATATAAACTAATTGACTGAACTCAGAGTGAGAGAGTATGAGTATGACTATTCTCAGCTAAGGCAATCTGTTTATATTAAATATAAATATGTATTAACTAGCTTTTAAATATGGAGATCTGAATGGCAGAAGTTACTCTGATGAAGCCCCTGTTTGGGCAGGGCAACATGTAAGGTCAGCGGGCACCTTGGTGTCCATTTGCTCCACTGTACCAGTGTTTCTGGAGCCTTGCTTCACTGTGGCACAAACAAACATGTTGAGAGGACTACTACTATAGTATCTTATGTTGTTCATGATGCAAGTGGGGAGTGCTGTCTCCTTGTTTGTGGATTTCCATTTAGTGCAGGCACCACCATTCATGTGGTATCCTTCTCTAGTCCGTCTAGTGACCATCATTTGGATGGTGACTTAGTCACAGTGAAGAGTCCTCCTTACAATGACTAAATTCTCCTTTGGAGTATGGCTGATTTAGGTTATGCCACAATCAGGAGCATACTAGCACCATACAAGTGTGCCACCACCAGCAACCGTTACTGCTTATTAGACCCAAGGTTTATTTTGACATTTGTTTCTACTTTATTTTGTTATACCCCCTTACCTCCAGCCAGCCCTTTCCTTCTGCTTCTCCCCCAGTTCCACCACTTGTCTTCTCTGGGACTTCCCTTTCTCATTCATGCTCCTCTGGCTTCCTTCCCACAGTGGGTTAACTGAATTTATTTATTTATTGTATCATTTAAATCAGATCTTCAGACAAACAGTAAGCTATATGGATATTTTAGTAGTTTATATTTCATCCCTCATCTTATAAATTATGTTTGTGAAGAGAAGAAAAAGCTGTGAAATGTTTGAGCTTTTTTCTCCTTTTCTGGTGAGGCAAACCAACATGGGCCATTTTTGCAAACATACACTATGTATTTCCCTGAATATTAATTAAGCATACACATGCCTTTTCATTTTCTTGAGCATGTGCATTGAAGTTTCCTGGGTCAGCATCTGTGGTTCCATGCAATAAAATGCATTAATAATTGTATAAAATTATTGTGCAATTTTCCAAAACATGCATAGCACATTTAATTGCAACTTTACCTGTAGTTGGGCACAGTAGCTATATAAATTAACATATTGTTGAATAAAAGAAAAGTGTGCTACTGTGTTTCAAATGTGCATGTGATTGGTGGGGGAAAAGTCTGTAGGACATACTTTAGGTTCTGTATCTGGTTATGTTATCTGTGTAATTTTCTCCACCTAAGTGGTACCTGTACAAATGTTTACAACATTGTTCTGGTGGGAAAACATTCCTTTTGATAACATCTAGTTGATCAGACAATTCAAGAACTAGTAACATTTACTTTACATTTCTGTAACTACACTGTAATTAAAGTATATTTTAACTTTAAAGGCAGGATAAATAATATGCACAATGTTTACATGGAACATGATTAACTACTGGGCATTTTTAATGTAGTTTAACTTTTACACTGTAATTATAATTAAATTATTTGACACTGCAAAAGTGAACATACATTAAAAATACAGAGCATTTACACATTTGACACATTTAAATACATAGTAGGTGCTCTGCAGTTGTTTACAATAATTACTCTGCAGTTACAGTGTAATTAGCCTTTAATTACAATGTAGTTACAGAACAATCTGCAGGATTCCTGGTTGTGTGCATGGGCTGGGTAGTACATACAATAGGTACTTCCACTGGTGGATTGTGGAACCCAGCCAGAGCACCATACACAGTGTGCATGCACCGCATGAAGAAGTGTCTTTCTCATGCATCTGCACCACAAAGTGCAGAGTGGCATTCAGAGGCATGTCTGAATATACCTGCCATCCACATGTGCAAATGCCAAACCACAGCACAAGATAGGAATTCGCATGTGGGGATGTCAAGCTCCACAACTATGGTATGCCAGGGGCTACTGTAATGATGGCACACCCCCTTAATGTCTGGTGGATCATCCCCATAACAAATATACAACAAGCCCACATTACATATTCCACAGTCAGCTCATAATAGTCTCTGGGGTTGCAGCAGGCATAGTCTTCTATGGACCAGGCATCTCAGGGAGTTGTATGAACTTTAGGGTTATTTTTAGCTGAATTTCCACTTTGAGCCCACAAGGAATGTTACACGTCCCCATATGGTCAGGTAAAGCGGAGAGCTGGAGCATGTTAGCTGCTCTGGGGTTCATTCCTCTTGCCTACCTGTGCAGCTTCATGTATTTCTGCATGTACCTGGCCCCACCCACTTCTACAGTATTGTAGATGCAGCCTGGTATGGGTGAGTACATGGTGTGGTGCCATGAACATTGTTAGACAACATTTTTACATAAATCACCAACTTCTGTAGATCAGGTCCTTAATATAAAGTGCTGCCAGAGAACTGATTAAATTACCAATGAACATCATTGGATTAGTTAAAAAAATCTGCATAGTCCTTTTGACTCCATAAAAAAAAACACTCACAAAAGCAAAATTATGCAATTCCACCCAGCTCTGAACTGAATTTAAATTTCTGATTTAAAGAATTATTCAGATTTGAAATTGGTGGTTTTTTTTAGGCATTTAAGTAAACCATGGTTCTGTACATACCAAAAGAAAATGGGGTATGCACTAATAAATTCTTCAGGTTTTTGGGATTTTTACATTTAGATTATACTTTTGACTTAGGCTCCAGCTGAAATAAACTTCTATAAACACTTGTGATCTTTCCATAAGAGTTAAGGGTAATAATGCCCCTGTCTATGCATAAATTACAAAATAGTAATTCCTTCATAATCCTACCCTTCTTTTTGTAGTCCTTGTAGACAACAATAATGGCATTTGGTCAACTTGTATGCATAACACACTTACAATAGATATCTCCCCATTGGTATACACTTGTAAATGGCCAGACCATCAGCACAGCAGTACAGCTGATGCTTGTGATACTGGTGACCCAAGTGCAGCAACAAGTCCAGTGCCACTGACAGGCTGGTGGAGGGGGCAGATTCTGCATCTCAAAGCATTCTCTCCTCTTCTGGGGGAAGGGTGTCATGAAGCCTGCTGCAATACTGCCATGCACACTTGGATGACCACAGGTGGTAGTGCAGTCTAGGACATCTAAGGATGCATGAGGTCAGGGAGATCAAGCATGTTGGTTTATTTGGTGTGCTGGCACCAGACAATGTTGAATGTTTTCTGGAAGGAGGAGGTGCATAATCAGGGAAAAATATTGTGCCTGTAGGGCAGCTGAAGCCCCCCCCCCATGAAGGTTAGTGGGTAGACAGATGCAACAAACACAGGTAAATGGTGTAGAACACACTTTGCGGTATTTATTTTCCAAAATAATAAAAAAAAAATAAACATACAGAAAGGAAATAGGTGATTAGTCCTTCAGTTCTGCAAAAACAGTGCACAATTCCCTTGGTGCACAACTTCCAGGCTTCATTCCAGCCAAATAGATTCCTAGCACACAAAGACTTGCACACACTATGAGCTGCTTCCTCCACAACAGTCAGACCTTCACTGACTGACTCATCTTTTTTGCATCTCAGGAGGCAGGCTTTTATCCCTGCCTGCTGATGATGTCAGCACCATGTGAGCTGTCTGACTCACAGTTCTCTAAGTAAACACAGGCAGGCTGACTCATCCTGAATAAACACAGGCAGGCTGACTCATCTGACCTTAACACACCTCTGCTTCACCTAGGAAAGAATGTTTTGTTTTTGGCTTCTTGCAAACCCAACGCAGTTTACACAGAATAAAACACTGAGTGCAAGGCTATGTGTTTCAATTATTTTTCATTAATTATATTCCCTCTGTGTCTGCCTGCAGTACAGCACAAGAGAAGGCAAGCAAGTTACTGCCGCTTGTCTTACTTATATGTTCCTTATACAGTACTTGGGAGAAGGTGGGGGGGAGACTACAAGACTAAAAGTGTTCAGATTTCAGCCTGTAGCTAGAACAGCAAACTTACAAGAACAGGACAGTGTAAAAGAAAATGCAGCACAAATTCAGACAGGAGCTCTGACCTTGCCACCCCCCCATCATTGAAAATCAACTCAGATTGATATCCTCTCTGACCTCTGGGATAACTCCAATACAGCCTCAGTTAAGGTGTCTGGATGTAGAAGGGGTATTGCTGCCATTGAAGCAGAAGAAAGGACTGTGCTTCAGGGGGCAAGCTGAGGGGGAACATCACAGTGTGTCACAGGCAAGCCCGGAGTCCCATAAAGTCTGAGGGGTGTGACTTCAAAGGTCAGGAAGGTGGCAGTGGAAGCTGTTATCAGCAACACTCTAGTAGAGTAGAGACCATAATTAATAAACAGACAGCACACTTGTAACTCACTGCCCAATGGTTATTAATTGCAGTAACTCAGAAACAACAAACTATAAGATTTCCTCAGTATGAAATTTTCCAGAGCTTATGCTACTCCTGAAAACATAATATATAATCCAACCCTAAAGGACCTTCAGCTGCCCCCATAGGGAAGCTGACGGGTAGAGAAACATGCAACACAATTTGATGTTATGCAAAAGACAATTATTTACTTTCCATTGTATTCCAACCAATGTGAAAACATATTACATTATTACGGTGTAGGACTGATTGTCCGCTACTATACATTCATTGATCAGTATTGCACTTACATTTTTTAATATACAATCCCTGATTGTGTTATCCCATTTTCTGCTTGTTATGTTCCTCCTCAATGGGTGGGATACGGAGTGCTGTATGGAGCTGCCCTTATAATCACCTTTACCAGGTGAGTAAGCTACAAATATCTATTGCATCTTTTACAGCACTCCGAGTCTCAGCACATGGGTGATTATACAGCAGTATTGGACTTGTCTTGGGAGGGAGGAGGAATATGATTCAAAGCCATCTGGAGTACCTTGCAACCAAACTGAGTTTCCTGTTAGTCTGGTATCCAACTGGTAGAACCTGGTGAAGGTGTGTGGTGATGACCAGGTTGCTGATTGGCAGATCTCTCTTACCGATGCAGAGTTATGCTCCACCTAGGAGGTGGCCACCACTCTCGTGGACTGTGCCCTGATATCTGATGGAGGGGTATTACCACCTACCTTGTAGGCTCGAGAGATGGTGTCTCTCAACCATCTTGCTATTGTGGACCTGGAGGCTGACAGACCCTGTTTCTGACCCTGAGGCAGTATGAAGAGTCTGTATGACCATCGGAAAGCATCCATTTGGGACAGGTAGGTCTGGATTGTATGGGTCGGGTCTAGACAGTGAAGGGTTTCCCTGTTGTGATCCCCTTCTTTTGGACAAAGGGTAGGAACTGTAATTTCCTGAGCTGTGAGGAAAGCATTGGCTAATTTAGGAATGAAGGAGGGGATGGGTTGGAGTATGACCCTGTCCGGGAAGAATGTTAGAAATGGCTCTTTACATGAGAGGTCCTGTAGCTCACTAGTTCTCTTAGCTGATAAGATTGCTACCAAGAAGACAGTCTTCATAGTGAGTATGGATAATGCAATGGAGTCTAGGGATTCAAAGGGCATGATGGCTAAGGAGTCCAGAACTAAGTTGAGGTGCACGGACCCAAAATAGGCCTTGGGGAGTGTGTAATATTAGCTGCCACTTTTAGGAATGATTGAACCGATGCTGGCCTGGTGGCGCTAAGGGTTGAGGTGCTGGATGCTACACCTCGCGCCACGCCGGTGACCCATGTTTAGAAATGGGCACGGACTGCCGGGGGTTGGCAGGGGTGGAGAAGGATCGAGTGTCCGGAGGACAGCTCTTCTTCTCCGGGGAGAGTAAGGGAATCAGTTCCGGCATCATTCACCCCCTGGTGGAGGCCAGGAGCATGGTGCTGCACCGTAACATGGGGTAGAGCTGGGGCAGATGCTGCTGAAAGGTGCTAGCATCATTGCATGTCCCCAGCTCCAAGGGGGACTCACTGTAAAATCTCCGCTGGCCCCTGCATGTGAGCCGGGGCCCACTGCCTGACCCTCTAGCCAGCTTCAGTTCTGCCTATGGTGGCCCCACTTTGGGGGCATCCCCACGTGAGGATCCAAGTCACTGAGCCCAGGGTGAGCCTGCTTGTGGGGTTAGAGGTGCTGGCGAGGAAAAAGCACAGTGTAAAAAAATAAATAAAAGAATGATTGAACCAATGGACGGGCCCCCGGTAAATGTCCATCTGTTTCTCCCCTTATTGCCCCAATGGCAGCCGTCTGCACCTGTAAGGATGCTGATGTTAACCCTTATCCATTCCATTCTGCAAGAACTCTAGAATATTCAAGATATTGCATTGTGATGGCCTTACATTTTTGACTTTACACCATGAAGCAAATACCCACCAGTGTCTGTTATAAGTTCTGTTAGTAGACTGCCTTTCGGCATGTACCAGAGTGTCCACTACCTTATCTGATACCCCTAAACCTAATAGTCTAGCCCTTTGAGTGGCCATGCAATCAGTTTCAGTGGTTGAGGGTCTTCATGCCAGATCGGTCCCTGTCTGAGTAAGGTCTGGTAGTGGGCGAGTGTCATAGGAGTGTCTATCAACATTCTCTTGATAAGTGCATACCAGGGCCTCCTCAGCCAATCTGGGGCTATTAGAACCACCATGCTGTGGCTCTGATTTTCTGTAAGACTGCTGGTATCATGGATATCAGAGGAAAGACATATGCTTTTTGGAAATTCCATGGTGTGGATATTGCATCCACTCCTGCTGCTCTCTTGTCCCTGTATCTGGACATGTAGGCTGGAAATTGTGTGTTCACTGCTGATGCCATGAGATCCATCTGGAAGGGGCCCCATCTCCTCTGGATCTTTTTCAAGACTCTTGGGTTGAGTTGCCACTCCACCTGCTGTTAGGTTTGTCTGCTCAACCAGTCCTCCCTTGTATTCAGGCTGCCTGCCAGTTGCACTGCTGTGAGGCTGAGCAGATGCTTTTCTGCCCATAGCATTAGTGTTTCTGTTTCTCAAGCCATGGCCCTGCTCTTTGTTCCTCCCTGTTTGTTGATATATGCCATTGCAACTCTGCTGTCTGTGTGCACCTTTACATAGCATTTTGAGACTTGAGATTTGAAATGTGTGAGGGCTAATAGAATGGCTGTGGTCTCCAGTATGTTGATTGGGAGTTTTGTTTCCTGCTCTGTCCATTTTCCTTGGAGTGACTGTCTGTCTATTATAGCACCCCAGCCTAGCAGGCTTGCATCTGTTCCTAGGGTTCTTGTTATATCTCTCTCCAACCTCACCCCTTGTGTGAAGTTGTGTGGGTCTGCCACCATGTCAGTGATCTCTTTATCCCTGCAGGTATGGCCACCCTCTGGCTGTAGTTCTGTTGGTTATAATTCCAGTTGTCTAGCAATAGACAATGCAGGTGCCTCATGTGTAATCTAGCCCAGTTGTGCAGATCTATGCAGGCTGCCATTAGGCCCAATAGCTGCATCAGGTGCCATCGTGTCGTTGTTTTGCAGTGCAGTATTCTCCTGCAGTGTGTCGCTAGTGTGGTGATACGGATCTCTGATGGTTTGGCAGTGCCCATCGTTGTGTTGAATGTGGCTCCCAAGTGGTCTATCATTGTTGTGGGATCCAAGTGGCTCTTGGCCTCGTTGATGAGCCACCCATGTTCCTTGAGCAACTGTTGTGTTCTGATGGTTGCTGTTCTCGACCCCTCTATTGACCTTGCTCGTATTAGCCAGTCATCCAGATATGGGATGACATGAATTCCCTCTCTGCAGAGTTTTGCTGCTATGAGGGCCATGTCTTTGGTGAACACTCAAGGGGCCGATGCCAGACTGAATGACAAGCACTGGTACTAGAAGTGGTAGCCCAGGATGCTGAATTAGAGAAATGTCTGGTGGGTTGGTCTGATGGGGATGTGTATGTAGGCATCCTTCAGATCTATGGAGGTCAGGATGACGCCCTTTCAAATTGCAGCAATTGTTGATCTTAGTGTTTCCATTTTACACTTCCGGTATCGTACAAACTGGTTTACAAATCTGAGGTCCAGTATGGGTCTAAAGTCACCGGTCTTCTTTGGTACTAGAAAGAACACTGAGTAAATGCCAGAGTATTGCTCTTGACTTGGAACCGGCTTTATGGCCCTTCCGTGTAACAACTGATTTAGAATAGCTCTTACATGTTGTGAGGTTGCCTTGTCTCTTGTGTCATGTGATTCTATGTATCTCTCTCACCTTGGAATTGCATTGAATT
Organism: Neoceratodus forsteri; assembly: GCA_016271365.2. Classification (NCBI taxonomy): domain Eukaryota; kingdom Metazoa; phylum Chordata; order Ceratodontiformes; family Ceratodontidae; genus Neoceratodus; species Neoceratodus forsteri. Next base: position 352,574,668 of record CM028130.1, on the reverse strand, counting down.
CTATGGCATATCTGTGCGAAATTATCTCCTTTACCCATCTGTCCATGATTGATTCAGTCCAGATTGGGGCAAAGTGTTGCAGTCTTCCCCCCCCACTGCACTTGCATGGTCCTGGACCTGTGGATTCTCATTGGTGGAATCCCCTGTTAGACTTGTTCAGTTTGTACCACTGTTTGGCACTGTAGTGAGCGCCATGGCCTTGACTGCTTTCGTAATTTTGTTTGTGATTGAAGAAGTTTAGCTTGAAGCCAAATGACCATCTCTCCTGCCCTTGGTGACCTTGTTTGAGTAATGACAAAATTTGTTGCTCCAAAAGGATGGCAACATAGCCTGTCCAATTTGGCTGTCTCTGTCATCTCCTTTCTTTATGGCAAATTCCTCTATCCTGGGGACAAACACTTTGTCACCTGAGAACTGTAGTTTCATTATTCAGGATTTTGATTCCTGATCAGCATTACAAAGTTTAAGCCATATATGCCTTCTGGCTCTGTTAATGGATGATGCTGATCTGGATGCCATCTTAAAGCTATCAACTGTGGCATCGGCCATGTACTTCTTGGCCTGTATCATGTATGCCATGGTGGCTCCATGGGTGCTAGTTTCAGGAATGTCATGTAGTGCCACCTCCAACCATCTGAGCACTGTCCTGTATGAATAAGTAGTGGCCATGGATGTCCTCGTGTTCATGACCATCATGTCATGAACCTTTCTAACAATCTCGTCCACCTTTCTGTCCATGGGGTCCTTCAAGGCAGATGCCAACTGTGAGGGTAGTACAGCTACAGTCTTATTACTGAGAGAGGAGACTTCAGAGTCAACCTTTGGTGTGGCTGACCAATGCTTCTCCTCCTCCTCCTGTGCCAGTAGGTACCTCCTTACAAAGGTACCCTTCTCTCTGGTTTTCATTGGATGGATGCCTCCCATTCTTTTGCTAGTATGCTCTCCAGTGCCTTGCACATGAGGAAATAAGTTGAGGATTGTTTTCTTTCCCTCACTAGGAGATCCAACCTACTCTCTGGCTGCTCTATTGGCTCATCAATCCTGAGCATCTCGCACATGACCTTGATGAGCTCAGGGATAGTGTTGAAAGGGCAGAGTCTGGCAGCCAAATCCTCTTCTTCAACCCTTCTCCTCTTCCAAGTTCTCATTCCCAGACTTGGATGACTCTGAAGCATCATCTGGGCATGGGGTGTTTCTGGGTCACTTTGGGTGAGGGGTTTTGTTCAGGGACCTGGGTCTTTTGTCCAGCCCCAAGGAGTCAATTCTATCCAGGAGTTTCTGAAACAACTGCACTACCATGCTCTGAGATGTGGTGGATGCACTGTCGTTTTTGGGGTCCTTGTCTGTGGATCCTGAGGTAAGGGTAAAATTATTTGGTTCAGCATCCACCATGCAGAGGGAGCAAAGGTCCTCGATATCTGAGGTCAGAAGTATATTGGGGCATTTTTTGCATAATCTTCTGGATGCAACCATAGCTTCTGAAAAATACAAGGAACATTGGAGATTCTCAGAAATGGGTTGTGACTTACTGGGCAATCAGCATGCAGTCAAGTCACTGACTGGCAATGAAAGAGCTGAGGATATACATCTGGCTTTCTATGTTAAAAAGGTACCAACTTCTTGCCAAGCCAGGAATACACAGAATAAAATAATTCCCCTTAATAAGTCAATGCCTAGCAGCTTGTGACCTAAATATGGGGAAAAATATTTTAAAATATTTTAAAATACTTTAAAATGGCCATATAATAGCAACATATCATCCTATGCTCACAATGGTGATCGCTGGCACTTTAAATAAATAAAGAAGCAGCCTGCACTGCGGAGGGTGCTGTGTCCCTTGAAGATAGTCGCCATGGTTCCTGGTGCCATTTTGGGAGAGGGCACAGCATGCTGACGGCACCATCTTGAGAGAGGCATCCCTAGCCAGATCTCTTAGGAATGCCTTTACAAGATCTCGTGCTGGTATCCTCTCACGATAATACGTGAGAGGCAAGATGGTGACTGCTAGTACAGCAGGGCTCCTCATGGTTGTGAGCCTCCATAGAACAATGAATGTGAGACTGTTTGAGGAGCCTCAGCAAGGATGTCACTGCATGTGGAGGCTCCCCCTGTGCTGGCAGAGATGTGGAAGAGGCTGTGGGTCGTTCAGATCGGCAGCCTAGGATGAGCAGAATCCTGCAGGTAGGGACCCTGGGATGTAGCTCTTTCACCTGCACCTCTCTACTGCTGGCCAGATCGATTAAAAACAGTGGTGGGGCATTCCTGTAGTGGTCAAGGTTGAACAAGGTAAACCGCGACCCCCAGGAGTAAGAGAATAATCAGACCTCATATGGAACACAGAGCTCACCTGCTGGAGTCACCGCCTCCTCGGCTGAATAAGATAAGCTGAGAGGGGGGCTCAGATGGTCCTAACTCGGCCTTGGGCAGAGACCTTCGTCCCCCTCCTCAGTTGAACGAGGTAAACCGAAGGAGGTTTTAGTGAGCAGGAGTTCTGCAGGCAGGGAGAAATCTTGGGGTTTTTCACACTAACCCTGTGCTAAGCCCTGACACCAACACATAAACTAGGCTAGAAACTAAGCATAGACAGATTGAACTTGCAGTACAGATATTAAGAAATGTAGTACTAAATGTTACTCTGAGGGGCTATAACCCCCTAATAAGCAAAACGATTTTGCTTTAAAGTATTGCAAGCAAGTTTCTGAGGCTAACGCAGAAATTGCAGTTGATAAAGGGTGTTTTAATTCTTACCTTAGTTAGTTTGGCACAGAGCCAAGAAAAAACATGACCAGCCTGGGATGATGCACAAAAAGAACTGAGGATTCTGGGAGCTACAAGGGAGGAGAAGGATCAGATTTCGAATTTGGAATTCCTTTTGTGCATCAGCCTATAGGAAGAGCGCTTGATAACACATGTGTTGAGACTTGGAGTGCTGCAAGAAGGTGCGATAGATAATAACCATTTGGCAGCGAGCTACAAACTATCTGTTAATGATGGTGTCTCCACTGGACTGCAGCTAATATCAGTGTCCATGGTTGGGTATTCAGGGTAGCCAACCCTTTCAACAGCACCCCCTGGGACTTTACCAGAGTGCAGTTGCATTATAACACAAAGGTGGCACTGGAAGCACTGCAAGGAAGCAACAAACCATAAGATTTAAACAAATGGCAGCATGTAATAATGCAATGCACCCAGATCAAGCTTGTATTGGTGAAATGCTGTGGCTTTGACTTAGTGAAAGTGACACTTTCTGCACTGTAGTATTACATGCTGCCATTTCCTTAAATCTTGCAATTTGTTTTTATTTATTATACTTTTATTAGGTTTTAAGCAGTCCATGGTACAAGAAAGACAAGGTCAAATGATGAAAGTAGGCTGCATATGCATACAAAACATAAACAAACATACTAACAAACACACAATCCCCCCTTCCCTCCCAAAACTCCCTCTCCCCACTCTAGTGCCAGCTCCAGGAGTCATCAAAAGACAGGGATACTGGGACCTGATCTGGAGAAAGTAATACCTTATGGTTTCCATAGGGATAACAAGATATAAAATGGTTTCCAGGTAGCCTGGAAGGCCTGAGGTCTATTGTATATGCAGGTTATGTGCTTCTCTGGTTGGATTGCAAGCAATGTTTCATGGTACCACTCCATCACCGAGGGGAGGGAGTCTTCAATCCAGTGTCGCAACATGGTCAGTTTCACTTGTGGCAGCTATCAAAGCGAGATGGGCTTTCCTTATTCTGGGAGTCCCAGAAGGGAATATATTTAGAAGACATTTCTGCAGGGTAAAGAGAGGTTCAAGACCCAAAAGTGGGTTGAACACCCGCTTGATGGAGTTCCAAAAGATTTGGGACTTGGGGCAGCTCCATAACAAATGGTATAGTATCCTAGGAGCCTCTCTACAGCAGGAGCTTACCTGTCTTATTCAACTTTGTCGGAGTATAGTATAGGTTGTGAATAATGTTAAACTGTATCAGCCAGAGCTTATCCTGTTTAACAAATTTGTAAACTGAATGCTAGACCCTCTTCCAAATAGCCACTTCGGCAGGGAGGGACAGTTCCTAAGTCCAATAGTAACAAATTCCAGAGGGGAGGTGGGGGTCCCAAGATTGCAAATATTTATATACTGTACTTTAGAGACTGCATGTGACTGGTCAGCTACCTGAAAGACTGAGGATACTGTAGTTCTTCTCTAGGCGAAGGGGGCCAAGGCTTCCATCCCAAAAAGGAGAGTATTGCATTCTTAACTTGTAGAAATTTGAAGAAATCTCTGTTGGGAACCTGTAGCTGAAGTTGGAGGGTGGGAAAGGGAATCACTTCATCATTGAGCAGGAAGGAAGAAAGATTACATGTCCTCAGGAGAGGCCAGAAGGAGGGTGTGATAGGGCGGTGGCCAACCCAAAAGTGAGGGTTACCTCTGATGGGCTGCTCAGGAGACCTGTGCCAGTTCACTGAGAGGTGGACCTGGATTTGGTGCAAGGCTTTGTGTGACCATCTGACTGGGGTATTCCTTAGAGGCAGGGGAATTTGGGAGGAAGACGAATAGACAAAGGAACTTAGGGAACAGTGAAATTTGTTCGCTAAAGATCTTTCGATTTCAAGCCATAAGGGGTATATATATATATATATATATATATATATATATATATATATTGCAGTGTCAGTGGCTCAGTAGGTAGCACATTCGCCTCTGAGGCCTGGAGATCAGAGGGCTGTGGGTTCAGTTCCCACATCTGGCACTTGGGTTAATATCCCAGTACTGACATTGTAGTGCAGTATGAGAGGGGTGCTGCACTTCTGAGGTGCCGCCTTTCGGATGGGACAGTAAACCGAGGTCCCATCTGCCTGGATTGGTGGTAGTTCAGGTGGATGTTAAAGATCCCATGGCACTTATCGAAAAGAGTAGGGGTAACTTTTATTAGAATAATCACATTGATACATTTTCACAAGAAAAATCCAACATATAAGGACAACAAAAAAAAGGAAATTACAGCAAAAGGACTTTCTCCATAATTACATCTTGAATATTACAATTTATAAGCTCTTTGGGTACTAACAAAGTAAGTGTGACCATACATATTTAGAAGGAGAAATAAAATAAATAAGATAGACTAAACAAATTAAAATTACTCTTTTCCTAGACAAAGGAAAACTATACTAAGAGTAATTATTCCCCTAACTTGTTATTTATATTTAATAAAGTGTAAAAATCCCTTCCACCAGAACCTTACTTTCTCTGTATTATACAATTGCACTTCTTCTAAATAAATTTTAGTCAAGACATTAATCACGTAGCCTCTAAAACCCTCTAAAGAAGGACTCTTTTGATATAATACCCATTGGCACCTTGTCTGCCATAGACAAAATCTTAAACTAGCAAGAAATAAGTGCAAAGTACCCTTCTCATACTGTATTAAAAAAGGGGGGAAACTCCCAATCACTAAAATATCATAGTTTAACCTGGCCAACCATGGTAAGTCCCATACTTTTGCTAAATAAACCCATAATTTCGTGGGGAAAGAGCACTGTAGAAAGAAATGTTCCATCGTCTCCTCTTGATTTATACATTCTGGGTAAGGACAAGATCTCTCTTCTATTGCCTTATATTTTGCCGTTCCCCTCACATTCAGTCTACCGTACATCATGAACCATAAACTCTCCACATATATTGGCAGCCTGGGGTTATTAAGTTGCTCCAAAACATCCTCCATCCTTTCTCTGGGACAGTTTTTAAAATTTGGCTCCAGACAATAATATGTCGACATTATTTCTTTATATTATGACCTTGAAGAGCACCTTGTTATTTGATTTTGAGTAATTTTCCATTTATATAATTTCTGCGCTGCTGGCTTGAAATACTCCGGAACCCAAAGCCGCGGGGACCATTTGGGTGCACAATGCAGCCAGTTGGAAAAATAGTGTTTCAATAGATTTTTAAAAACCAAGCTTTCCTGATATTTTGAAAATCCTAATCCCTCTTTTAATGAAAAGGAGAAAAATAATGCCAAACAAAATACCACTGGGTCTACCATTCCCAGCCCTCCCTGTTTTTTGTCTAAATATGTACAACCTCTCTTGACCGGGTTCAATCTGTTCCCCATAACATCTGAAACAAATGCTATACAGTTTTGTCTCAAACTGTACTGGTAAGAGTAAATGCCCCAGATACTGGAGCCTTAGTAATATAAATTGTTTTAGGACTTGGATTCTTTTAATTTTAGTAAACTTAAACCTTTTCCAAATGTTAACTTTAGATTCTATTTTATCTAACACAACTGTCCAATTGTCCACTGGACAGTTCTGAATATAAACATTACCCCTAATATTGATAAGGGCTGTGAAGACATTTCTATTGAATTAAAGAGAAATGGTTCTTGTTGAAATCTACCCAATAATAGACCTTTAGACTTATCACAATTTAACTTAGCATTAGCTAATCTTGCATAGGTATTAAACACCGAGAAAAAAACTTTAAATTGAGCATACTTGGAAAAAAAAAGGCAAATATCATCCGCATAAGCCTGGATGGTAAAAAATAGATTTGTGCTGAGAATTTTTATCCCCTGCCACAAGGGGGGAAGACTTATAGCTCTGATTAATGGTTCTAATGAGGCATTATAAAGAAGAGGGCTTAAAGGACACCCTTGTTGAACCCCACACTTAATTTTAAAACCGTCACCCAATTCTCCTTTAATAAATGGAAAAACCTGCGCTGAATTATATAAATCTTTAATTAATTTCAACATTACCTTAGGGACCCCAAAACATTCTAAAGTGGTAAATAAGAAAAAATGATTAACTCTGTCAAATGCTTTTCTAAATCTAAAGATACTATGACCCCTGTCCCCAATGTAGTTCACTTGTTCAATGATATCCCTTATAAGGCATAATACCGATTGAATTCTTCTATTGAGGATTCCACAATGCTGAACTAGGCGTAAACATCACATCGGCTACCATTTTAATCTATTATTAATCAGAGTTGCAAAGTTTTGTAATCTGAATTCAACAAAGTTATTGGCCTCCAATTCTTGAACTCTCCCTTATCTCCTGCTTTATATATATCGTCTGCAGCCCCTCTGAAAAGGAACTTGGCCCAACCTCCTCTTTTACGAAGAAATTAAAAACCAACACTAAACAATCCACAATCTCTGATTGAAACTTTTTATAAAAAGCATTTGACAGACCGTCTAATCCTGGGGCCACATTAAGCTTAAGAGAATTAATAACCTCTATAATCTCGGATTTAGTAAAAGGCTGTTCCATGTTGCTCAAAGTCACCTTATCGATCCCTTTGCTGAAACTGGGCCTAAAAACTGTCTAATCTGGTTTAAAGCAGGATTATAATGAGACTCTATATTCGGAAGTGATTTGTAATTATGTCTCCTATAGCTTTTACTGTAAATACTTTCTCATCTCCTTGATTTAAAAATCTAGAGAAACACGATCTTTAGGGTTTACATAATTCAAAAGGTCTCGAACACAGATTTTTTACATGATTAGCCAATAGAGCTTGAAGTGTTTTGTCCTATCATATTGTAAAATTCTCATTTGTTTTTTAATTTCAGTAATTTGTGTCTAAAAATCCTCTCTAGAGGAATTTGCCCATGTTAGAACTTGTTGTAGATGGTTCCTTAGTTTTAAATATTCAAAAAAATCAGACTTCTGCCGTCTCTACCCATACTTTTTAAACCATAAAATACAGTCTTCTTTAGTTTCCTGCCACCACACCCCTAAGTCCTGATACAGGAAACTTACAGATAATCTAGCTTTTAATATGAGTTTAATAGAGTTTGTGACTACATTTTCTTGAAGAATTGAGGTATTTAATTTCCACCTATTGCGTTGCCTGCTGTGTCTATGAATCTCTCCCACTTTAACTAGCACCAAAGCATGATCAGAAAATTCTACTGGAATGATCTGGGGACTATGTATTGGAATTTTTCCTGAAAGAAACAGATAATCTATTGTGAAGCTTTTCCCCCTTGTAAAAAAGGTACCCCTGGGACCATTTGCTCTATTATTAATACAATTGACTAAATCCGCCTTTTTAATAATATCTCTTAAACAAAAGGTGTCACAATAATTTTTTTTTCCCTTTTCCTTTATTTCCCCTCCTCCAGGCCCCATTAATTTACAGTTAAAATCCCCCCCCCAAAAGATAGGAATGGATGAAACTAGGAATGGTTGGATTTCTTTAAAACACTTTACCCCCCTGCCTTAGTTTGTGGATTGTAAATATTAATTAGTCTTATAGTGCTTGTACACCACTTCCCTCTATAATTAATATTCTCCTGGGCAAACCTCCATTAATTTATATAGCTGAAATCAAAGAGTTAAAAGAATCCCTAACCCATCTGCCCTATCCTCCTCAAAGGACCAAAAGTTGGACCCATGGCCAATCTTTAGAAAAGGTGGCTATTTGGCTTTTAGCAAACATCCATGTTTCTTGTACAAAGCAGATTGAGATTTGTAAGTCATGGATTAATTGAAAAACTGCTTGTCTCTTCGATGCTTTAAGGAGACTATGTGTGTTTAAAGTAGCCCATACCAAATCCATGTTAAGGCCTTGCAGAATTTACCCTCTACCTTCTTTTTATTTTTTCCTTCTTTTCTTTTTCTTCCCCTTATAATCCTCCTTCTGAGGCACTCCTACCTCTTGTAATGACACTTGGGAATCAGTATCCCCCATGTCCATTTCTGAATCCCCCCAAAATAACTCCGCATATGAATTTTTCGACTCCAAAGCATCTGTTTCTATTGGCAAAGTATTTTTGGATGCTCTATTTGATCTTCTTAGAACCAAAGGAGCAGAAGGGGGTTGTAAAATGGGGTTTATAGGCCCACCACTTTCCTCATTTGCAGCTACATAACACACAGGCTGTAAAAGGTTAGGTACTACCTTTTCCACGCTTTTTAACAGCACTCATTTCCATTTTGTTTACCCTACTTTCCCTGAGGTTCTACAGTGCTCTGTGGATCAGAAGGATTTTACAACCTTTCTACCTCCTGCTGGGAATCTCTAGCCTCCTGTGCCTTTTGAATAATTAAATCTGAATTGCCACAGTTAATTTTATTCTGGGCTGCCCATGGACAATCCCTAAATGCATGGTTCTGTTCCTCACAAAGATCACATTTTATCAATTAGTGCAAAACATGGTAATATGTCCCACTTCTCCACAGTTGTCACATTTTGGCTGGTCACAAGCACTAGATAAGTGTGTTCAGGCCCCACCTTGTAACAAGCCCTGGGCTGCCCGCTATAAAGCAGACCCCCTATCCCTTCCTAACAAAAGGAGTTTGGAATGTTCTCCACTCCTAACACTGTTTGTCTTAACTTCACTTTAAATTTCCACCCTCCAGTCCAAAAGTGTTCTGAGTCTAAGATTGGTTCTGGCTCACTCAGAACCTCACACTTCTGAGATAACCAGAATTTAATGTCATCTACGTGAACTCCTCATTTCTGAACATCACCGTTACAAACTTTATTAATGGTTTTGACAAAGGGATAACAAAAACAGGCCCACAAAGGAGAGAACTTTACCTGATTATATCTTTCCCAGAAGAGGTCTAATAAAGCTGGGATCGAAAACTGATGTCATAATTATCTTCTCCTGATATGTTTATGAAACGAACACATCTCTAGGAGAGAACTTTAAAGAATCCTTTATTAATGTTTTACCATAAAAATTCTGTTCGGTCTTTCTTTTAATCCCCCTTTATATCTAATTCGTACTGCATTTCTACGTGGTGCAGCTTCCCTCTTGCTCTGTGCAAATAAACTGGATAATAAGGGTTTCTCAGGCCTAGGCCTTGGGTCCTCTACATTATTCTCCCTATCTAAATTAGACATAACAGTATTACCACTTTGTTTAGATGCATTGTCAACCTTTCCCTCTGTAATAGTCACACTTTGCCCTTTGTTTTCTAAAACCATTTTTGATGTCCCTCCCCCCCGGCTGCCATTCTGGCTTAGCTTTATTAAATTCCCATGATCTATCCCATGCAGAATCTGAGTCCAAATCCCTTGACCAAGTTTCTTCCACCCTGCTGCTGTTAAAGCCGCTTGTGGAGTCAATTTTCATCGTGTTCCCCAGACTGTAAAATCCCGGGTGTTCACTCATAGTTCCATTATTTGAACCATCTTCAGGCAAATTTACTTCTTTTTGTTGTAATAGTTTTTTGAGTTATTATTATTTTAAAAGAAACCTCTGTCACCCCTCTTGTACTCCGCTTTTGTTTGGTATTTAACGTTGAATTCCCCTTTCACCTGAAATGTCTGGTTAAATACAAATCCAGTCTCTTTATTTATCTGGTGTGGGAAGTTCTCATTGGGAAATATCGTACTCACTGCACCGTTTCTCATTGTCCCATACATTTCCCGTCTTCCAGCACTCCACGTCTTCCGATTCCTCTCTTGGGCATTTTCTTCCGTATCCTTCTCCTTAGCCCTGACAGATTCTGCCGAAACGCCTCCTCGTTGCACCTCAATAACTTTTTTTGCCAATGCTGCTAAACTCCCAATCTTCCTCACGCTCTGTAGTACTTCCGCCTTTCCGCCTCTCGCTCCGGCTTCGACGGCCGGGTTTAAAGGCGCAGAGACCTTCAAATTCTTTTCAGTCGCCCAGGGATCCTCCGCAAATTCCAACATCAAGGAACTCCCTGCTTCTTTCATATTCGGTCTTCTGTATCGGATATTGCCTCCAAAAACACATCTTTATCTTCCGACTCTTCTCCATTACTGACATCCATCTCTACTCCTTGTAAATCTTCCGACTTTGCATCTAACAACACCACAACCTCCTCCTCCTCCGACTGCAACTTGGCCATAGTAGCCATCTTGCAAACAACACCCGTACTCCCCCCACTGGCTACTGAGCGCCAGCAGCAGTAGGGGAATTTCCCCGGTGTCCTGGCCAAATTTCCCTCATTCACTAAAAATACCACCAACAGCTTAATCTGGTTCAAGGTCAGTTGGCATTCATCTGTATCCCCCTCTCCCGGGTCGTGCCTGAAAATAGGCAGGATTTGTCTAGTGCACTTACCCGGTCAACAAAAGCTAAATAAAATATATATATATATATATATTATGGTAGTACGGTAGTGCTACCATAGTTAGGGTTGAGGAGCCATTTCTATGTTAAACCCCAAAATTTTACACCTTAATAACTTTGCAACCGTGTTATGGATTTGCCTGAAATTTGGAATTTATGATCAAGAAGCATAGGTCTTGGGATCTGCTAAGTTTTATACCAGTTGGATATACAGCTGTGGAGTTATTAAGTGTGATCTGTGCGCGCGTTTACACTTTTTCTGGAATTCTATGGTAGCGCCTACAGGTCGTACGGTTTGCGTGACCGGCCTGAAATCTTGAGAGAATGTGTGGCCGGGGTCCCCAATGTGCCTTTTGAAGATTTGGTGAAAAAATATTAAACGGTTCAAAAGTTATTCAAAAACAGTTTCCATTATAAGTCAATGGGAAAAGTTAACAAAGTTCAACACTTTCGCAAATGCATTTTTACTTTCGCAAATGGGCCTGTTACTTTCTCAAATCAGCCATTTTGTTTTCAGTTGGTGATCAGAAAAATGGTTGTCATTTAAATTTGAGACCCTCTAGCAACCTAATTGTTTTTGTATTCACCTAGTCGGGCCCTTAGGATGCTTGCCGTGTCTTTATTTTGTGGTAAAACACCCCAGAAATATGTTTTCAAATTTCTGGAAAAAGTACTTTCGCAAATTACTTTCGTGCTCACGAAAGTGTCGAACTTTTTTGTGAAAGCTTTCGCAAATTGCGACAGTAGTTTTCCATCTGTGGGACAGTGACAGCGATTATTTGGCACTGCGCTGCAAAAGAACCGTTGGGAGTTTTGGGCTGAAATTTGAAGGGAACGGAGCCGACATCTCACAGATGTGCCTTTCAGTGTTGTATTAAAAAATATTACATGGTGGCAAAGTTACAGCACTCCAAATTTTACGGTTTTTCCATAGGATAACATTCGGTATAGCGATTACAGAAATCCACTTGGCACCCTGCTGCAAAATAACGATTTGGTCTTTTTCCTGAAATTGGAGGAAGACAGCCAACAGCCCACAGATGTGCCTTTCAGTAGTTTGGTGAAAAAATATCACACGAGGAAAGGTTACGGCACTGCAAAGTTGGACATTTTTCCCATAGGATAACATTAAGCCTAACGCATAACAGAAATCCTTTGGATCCCTGCTGCAAAATAATGGTTTGGTCTTTTTCCTGAAATTTGGAGGAAGACAGTCCAACAGCCCACAGATGTGCCTTTTAGTGGTTTGGTGAAAAAAAATTGCAGGGAGGCAAAGTTATGGCACTCTGAACTTTTCTTTTTTTCCCATAGGATAACATTACGGCATTCGCCGCGCCTTTCAGGGCCCGTATCTCGGAAACGGTGTGAGATATGGACTTTTCGTCAGAAAATTTATTAGCCCCCTACCAGGGCTAAGATTCAAATTAGCCAGGACAGTTGTATATAATATGACTTTTAAATTTTTTTTCTACGTCGTACGGTTCCTGAGATATAATGTATTTAGTATTCCAAGATCTCATTTTCTGCGCCAATACTCATTATTTTGCATACATTATTTGTACTCACTGTCTTTCTCAATGCAGGTTTTGGGGAAAACCAGCCTGTGCGCTTACATTACTGTTACTGTTGCCCTTTCCGCTTGCAGTTCCATACCCGTTTCACTTACCGTTGACGTCTGCGCCACCATGTGCGTTATCCTTTGCGTTTTCATTTGCGCTTGCGTTTCTGTTATTTTTTGCCATTTCTGTCTACAGTACTGTTTATCTTTCTGTTTCACTTTACATCACCATACCCATTGACATTTCTGTTTGCAGGCACCATGTTACTATGTGGCAACACATCACGTGGCAGACCATTCCCGTCTACGCCACCATGTGCATTACCCTTTCTGTTCTCATTCGTGCTTGTGTTACCATGTGCGCCACTGTTAGCATTTTTGTTTGTGTTGCTGTCCCTGGGCCCCGCGCTCCCGCTGCTGCATTACATTCACTATTTCTTGTTATCATTCTCAAAAAGAAGGGAAATTAGAGGCAAAAAACTCAGTTTAATGCATTAGTTAGAGTTGTTCCACAGCGATAAAAGTGATGAAATTTGCTGTTAGGGTTGAAAAAAACCCTTGCACCCCCACCCCCAACCGGCATTGGGGTGTACATTGGGATCATGAGTCCTAACTCTCACCCATTCTCCTATACTTCTGCTGCTTTACACAGGTCATGGGGTGAGAGTTAGGGCTGATAGTCCCAATGCACACCCCAGTGCCACCACGCTCATCCTTTGTGTTTTCATTTGCGGCTTGCGTTTCTGTTACTTTTTGCCATTTGTGTGTACCGACTGTTTCTCTTTCTGTTTCACTTTGCATCACCATGCCCATTGACATTTCCATTTACAGGCACCATGTTACTATGTGACCAGACATCCGTGGCATACCGTTCCCATCTATGCCACCGTATGCGTTACCTTCTGTTCTCATTAAACGTATTACCATGTATTGCCACTGTTAGCATTTCTGTTTGCATTGCTGCTCTCTGTTACTATGCCACAAGACATCATGTACGGGAGTGAGTGGCCCCGCCACCGCATTACATTCACTCATTTCTCAATATCATTCTCAAAAGAAGAAATTAGAGGAAAAACTCCATTTAATGCATTAGTTAGGGTTGTTCCACAGCGACAAAAGTGAGGAAATTCGCTGTTAGGGTTGAAAACCCTAACTCCGAATTCACCCCCCAGCACCACACACACACAGACACACACACACATTCAAATATGGGGGAGGACCAAGTCAACACAACCAATGACAGACATCCAGCAGCAGGTGACAGAAATAACAAACAATTGTCTAAATGTACTACGAGACATCCCCACCCACCTGACCAGGTACTGCATGCTCAGTGGAAAGCAACAGCAAAACTGAGGCCATGTACACAGCGTACACATCCTGATTGCAGCTGCACCAAGTACCACACTTAGTAGTTGCATTTGCATGGCCTTACCTACCGATGCCCCACACCAGACCACACCACTTGTGGTGGGCCACCTGAGCAATAGAGTTCAGCAAAACGAAGGAGTTGTACAGGTATAATATCTCTGATTATAACAAGGGTTTGAGAAATGCAGCTTTCTAATTGACTGTAAACATTGTAACAGCCTTATGTTTAGTTTTTATTAACATACATGTAGAGCCTAACCATATGATGAACATGGTTTAATGTTGTTTAAAAAACAGTTTTATTATGATAGCAATAAGCCACTCCCAGGTATTATGTTAATGGTCAGTTTATCACTGTCTAGCGACATGTGGCACTCGGATATGCCTCATTCAACATTAAACCCCTACAGGGTGATTAACGAACCATTTAACATAACTGTTGGTCATGCCTTATTGTTTAGTGTCTTTATAGTAGATACTTTCCCTCTGCTAGGCACTGCAGCAGCTTTGCAACACAGTGTCCCACCCAGTTACACCATACACTGTCTAGTTAGTGGAGAATGGCTGTGAATATGAACTCATGAAGATGAACAGTGTAACTTGATCATTACAGTCATCGAAACTCTAGTGTGATTATAACTGACAGACTCAGTGATAGAGGATAACCCCAGCTGTCCTAGTACATTTACCCCATTATGAGTTAAATCACTACTAAAAGACATTCTGTTTATATCTACACCATACCTACTTGATTCCTGTTTGTGGCAGAATTAACATAGTTATCACTTTGATAGCATCAGTGACAGAAGTGTATGAAACAAAACAGTAGGCATACAGCCTGGTATGAAACAACTGTTAAAAAAATCACACTGTGTCCATAAGTGGCATAGATCACTCATTGCAACAATAGCAAATGTATTACTATTTGAATAAGTTAGTCATCACAGATGCAATGAGATTGTCTTTATCAGGTACAACATACTCAGTAAGTGCCTACAGGAAAATCTATCCTATATACATGTCCGATACAGGTACATCATTGTTGGCTCAGTAGTGCTATGATATTTAGAAGTTGCTTGACCTGATCCATGCAATTACAATCTTTCTTACAAAGAATACTTACTGCATCTTTAGTATTGAAACACACTGGAGGTCTATGTATGTACATCAGCAGTACACCTTCATCAGTAAGAATGCATGTGATACTGGCAGTACCAATTTCATAGCGTTGAACAGGCAATGCTTTTCCATAAGTTTACATCAGCCTCTCTATGTTGAGTAAACCATTGCAGTAAATGTACTACTATGTAAATCACCTACTAAATGTATTACTACTTTTATCTTGAGCATGCTAGTGTCTTGTAGTTAATTTATGTGCTTCTCTTAATGTAAGTATACTCAGTAGTGTAAACCTTTCTACAACTGTCATCATGCACTTTCAGCATTTATATTGACTAACGGCACAGTACCAGTTGTGGTGTGATGTGGGGCATCGGTAGGTAAGGCCATGCAACTACTAAGTGTGGTACGTTGTGTGCAGCTGCAATCAGGGATGTGTACGTTTGGTGTACATGGCCTCAGTTTTGCTGTTGATCTCCACTGAGCATGCAGTACCTGGTCAGGTGGATGGGGATGTCTCGTAGTACATTTGACAATTGTTTGTTATTTCTGTCACCTGCTGCTGGATGTCTGTCATTGGTTGTGTGACTTGGTCCTCCCCATACTTGAATGTGTGTGTGTGTCTGTGTGTGTGTGGTGCTGGGGGGGGGTGGTCGGTTAGGGTTTCAATCCTAAGCAAATTTCCTCACTTTTTGTCGCTGTGGAAGAACCTAACTAATACATTAAACGGAGTTTTGCCTCTAATATATATATATACACACACATATATATATATATATATATATTCATGGCAAAAACCCGCTTAATGCATCAGTTAGGGTTGTTCCACAGCGACAAAAGTGAGGAAATTCACTGTTAGGGTTGAAAACCCTAACCCGATTCTACCCCCAGCACCACACACACACAGACACACACACACAATTCAAGTATGGCGGAGGACCAAGTCAACACAACCAATGACAGACATCCAGCAGCAGGTGACAGAAATAACAAAAAATTGTCTAAATGTACTACGAGACATCCCCACCCACCTGACCAGGTACTGCATGCTCAGTGGAGATCAACAGCAAAACTGAGGCCATGTACACCAAACGTACACATCCCTGATTGCAGCTGCACACGTACCACACTTAGTAGTTGCATGGCCTTACCTACCGATGCCCCACACCAAACCACAACTGGTACTGTGCCGTTATTCAATATAAATGCTGAAGCTGCATGATGACAGTTGTAGAAAGGTTTTAACACTAGTGAGTATACATTAATTAAGATAAGCACATAAATTAACACAAGACACTAGCTTGCTAAAGATAAAAGTAGTAATACATTTAGTAGGTGATTTACATAGTAGTACATTTACTGCAATGGTTTACTCAATATAGAAGGCTGATGTAAATGTATGGAAAAGCATTGCCTGTTCAACGCTGTGAAATTCATACTACCAGTATCACATGCATTCTTACGATGAAGGTGTACTGCTGATGTACATACATAGACCTTCAGTGTGTTTCAATACTAAAGATGCAGTAAGTATTCTTTGTAAGAAACATTGTAATTGCATGGATCAGGCCAAGCAACTTCTAAATATCATAGCACTACTGAGCCAACAATGGTGTACCTGTATCGGACATGTATATAGGATAGATTTTCCTGTAGGCACTTACTGAGTATGTTGTACATGATAAAGAAAATCTCATTGCATCTGTGATGACTAACTTATTCAAATAGTAATACATTTACTATTGTCGCAATGAGTGATCTATGACACTTATGGACACAGTGGTTTTTTTTTACAGTTGTTTCATGCTCAGGCTGTATGCTCATTGTTTGGTTTGCCACACTTCTGTCACTGATGCTATCAAAGGACAACTATGTTAATTGTGGCACAACACGTAATCAAGTAGGTATGGTGTAGATATAAACAGAATGTCTTTAGTATTGATTTAACTCACAATGGCGTAAGTGTACTAGGACAGCAGGGGTTATCCTCTATCACTGACTCTGTCAGTTATAATCACACTAGGTTTTGATGACTGTAATGATCAAGTCAAACTGTTCATCTTCATGCGTCATATTCACAGCCATTCTCCACTAACTATACAGTGTATGGTGTAACTGGGTGGGACACTGTATTGCAAAGCTGCTGCAGTGCTTAGCAGAGGGAGAGTATCTACTCATAAAGGCAATTAAGCAATAAGGCATGACCAACAGTTATGTTAAATGATCTGTCAATCACCCTGTAGGGGTTTAATGTTGAATGAGGCATATCCGAGTGCCACATGTCGCTAGACAGTGATAAACTGACCATTAACATAATACCTGAGAGTGGCTTATTGCTATCATAATGTCAGTGGCTCAGTAGGTAGCACACTGGCCTCTGAGGCCGGGAGATCAGAGGGCTGTGGGTTCAGTTCCCACATCTGGCACTTGGGTTAATATCCCAGTACTGACACTGTAATGCAGCATGAGAGGGGTGCTGCATTTCTGAGGTGCCATCTTTCAGATGAGACGTTAAACCGAGGTCCCATCTGCCTGGATTGGTGGTAGTTCAGGTGGATGTTAAAGATCCCATGGCACTTATTGAAAAGAGCAGGGGAATTTCCCTGTGTCCTGGCCAAATTTCCTCATTCACTAAAAAATATCACCAACAGCTTAATCTGGTTCAAGGTCAGTTGGCATGCATCTGTATCCCCCCTCCCCCCGGTCGTGCCTGAAAATAGGAAGGATTTGTCTAGTGCACGTACCCGGTCAACAAAAGCTAAATAAAAAATAAAAAAAAATAATAAAACTGTTTTTTAAACAACATTAAATCATGTTCATCATATGGTTAGGCTCTACATGTATGTTAATAAAACCTAAACATAAGGCTGTTACAATGTTTACAGTCAATTAGAAAGCTGCATTTCTCAAACCCTTGTTATTATCAGAGATATTATACCTGTACAACTCCTTTGTTTTGCTGAACTCTATTGCTCAGGTGGCAAACCACAAGTGGCGTGGTGTGGGGCATCGGTAGGTAAGGCCATGCAACTACTAAGTGTGATGCGTTGTGTGCAGCTGCAATCAGGGATGTGTCGTTTGGTGTACATGGCCTCAGTTTTGCTGTTGATCTCCACTGAGCATGCAGTACCTGGTCAGGTGGGTGGGATGTCTCGTAGTACATTTAGACAATTGTTTGTTATTTCTGTCACCTGCTGCTGGATGTCTGTCATTGGTTGTGTTGACTTGGTCCTCCCCATACTTGAATGTGTGTGTGTGTCTGTGTGTGTGTGGTGCTGGGGTGAATTTGAAGTTATGGTTTTCAACCCCAACAGTGAATTTCCTCACTTTTGTCGCTGTGGAACAACCCTAACTGATGCATTAAACGAGTTTTTTTGCCATGAATATATATATATATATATAGAACACACACACATATATATATATATATATATATATATATATATATATATATATATATATATGGTAGCACGGTAGTGCTACCATAGATTAGGGTTGAGGAGCCATTTCCATGTTAAACCCAAAATTTTGCACCTTAATAACTTTGCAATCGTTTGATGGATTTGCCTGAAATTTTGAAAGTATGATCAAAACCCATAGGCCTTAGGATCTGCCAAGTTTTGTACTGATCGGATATACGGTTGCGGAGTTATTAAGCATGATCTGCGCACGCGTTTACGCTTTTCTGGAATTCTATGGTCGTGTGTACAGGTCGTACGGTTTGCGTGACCAACCTGAAATCTTCAGGGAACGTGCAGGCAGGGTTCCTGATGTGCCTTTTGAAGATTTGGTGAAAAAATATTAAACGGTTCAAAAGTTATTCAAAAAACAGTTTCCCATTATAAGTCAATGGGAAAAAGTTAACAAAAAGTTTGACAGTGTCGCAAATGCATTTTTACTTTCGCAAATGGGCCTGTTACTTTCGCAAATCCGCCATTTTGTTTTCAGTTGGTGATCAGAAAAATGGTTGGCATTTAAATTTGAGACCCTCTAGCAATGTAATTCTTTTTGTATTTAGCTATTCGGGCCCTGAGGATGCTTGCCATGTCTTTATTTTGTGAAAACACCCCAGAAATATGTTTTTCAAATTTCTGGAAAAGTACTTTGCAAATTACTTTCGTGCTCACGAAAGTGTCGAACTTTTAGAAAGCTTTGAAATATGGCTAGTAATTTTCTAGTCTGTGGGAAATGACAGCAATTCTTTGGCACTGTACTGCAAAATAACCGCTTGGGAGTTTTGGGCTGAAATTTGAGGAGCATGAGCTGACATCTCACAGATGTGCTTTCAGTGCTGTATTGAAAAAATATTACATGGTGGCAAAGTTATGGCACCCAAAGTTGACAGTTTTCCCATAGGATAACATTGTGGTGCCCAAGCATTACAGGAATCCTTTGGCAACCTGCTGCAAAATAACGGTTTGGTCTTTTTCCTGAAATTTGGAAGGAAGACAGCTAACAGTACACAGATGTGCCTTTCAGTAGTTTGGTGAAAAAATATCACATGGCGGAAAAGTTACGGCACTCCAAAATTGACGTTTTTTCCCATAGGATAACATTATGGCGTTCGCCGCACCTTTCAGGGCCCGTATCTCGGAAACGGTGCGAGATACGGATTTTTAATCGAAAAATTTCTTATCCCCCTAATGGGGCTCAGATCCAAATTAGCCAGGAGAGTTGTAAATAATATGACTTTTAAATTTTTTTTCTACGTCATACGGTTCTTGAGATATAATGTGTTTAGTATTCCAAGATCTCATTTTCTGCGCCAATACTCATTATTTTGCATCCATTATTTGTAGTCACTGTCTTTTTCAATGCAGGTTGTGGGGAAAACCAGGCTATGTGCTTACATTACTGTTACTGTTGCCCTTTTCGGTTGCGGATCCGTACTCGTTTCACTTACCATTGGCGTCCTGCGCCATCATATGCGTTATCCTGCGTTTTCATTTGCGCTTGCGTTTCTGTTATTTTGTGCCATTTCTGTGTACAGTACTGTTTCTCTACTGTTTCACTACTTCACCATGACCATTGCCATTTGTGTTTGCAGGCACCATGTTACTATGTCACAACACATCATGTGGCGAACCGTTCCGTCACGCCACCATGTGCTTACCCTTTCTGTTCTCATTCGGTTGTGTTAGCATGTCCACCACTGTTAGCATTTCTATTTGCATTGCTGTCCCTGTTAGTATGCCACAAGACATCATGCGGTGGGGCCAGCGGGGCCAAAGAGCCGCATCACCACTTCTACCATTCACTATTTCCTGGTTATCATTCTCAAAAGAAGGGAAATTAGAGGCAAAAACTCCATTTAATGCATTAGTTAGGGTTGTTCCTGGCGACAAAGAAGTGGGGAAGTAGCTGTTAGGGTTGAAAACCCCCTTGGACCCCGCCCACCCCCAACCGGCATTAAGGTGTGCATTGGGTCGTGGGTCCTAACTCTCACCATTCTCCTATACTTCTGCTGCTTTACACATGTCATGGGGTGAGAGTTGGGGCTGGCGATCCCAATGCCTGTCTGAAATGATGAGGAGTTTTCCAACTTAACATGATTTCTCACTTGTGTCACTGTGAAATAACCTAACTAGTACGTTCTTTGCCTCTATATATGTGAGACCCCTGTGGAACTGCCCTATTCACCCATAGTGCTAACTTACTGATATGCTGGGCTCTATAACAGGTGAAGAAAGAAGGAAGTGCTAGGCCACCTTGTAATTCAAGAACAGCAAGCTTACCATAGGCCCTGTGAACTCCTTTTTTCTTCCACGAAAAGGCATTGCGCATACTCTGAAGACAAGTAAACCATATTTTGGGAAAGAAGAAACCCAGCATGCCCATCGGGTACAATAGGTGTGGTAGCACATTCATTTTGACAATACTGATCTGCCCCAAGAGGGAAAGAGGAATAATGTCCCATCTGTCCATGTCCAATTTTAAAGAGTGTATCAGTTTGGTAAAGTTTTCTTTAACCATGGCAGAAATAATTTGAGAAACCTTAATACCCAGGTATGTCAATGAGTTAGGCTCCCAAGAGAGACCCAAATTACTCAAATCAGCTCAGACAATTTGGTTATTCAAGGGGAGAATTTTAGTTTTGGAGAGATTTAATTTCTAGAAGGATATTTTAGAGCAATAGTTCTTAGAGTTTGTCACAGTGAGCCTCCCCAAATCCATGGAAAAGATTTTGAGCCTCCCCCAAAAACTGAAATAATCTTGTGCCTCCCCAAATGAAAACAACATACTGTACTTTGTGCAGTACATCATGAATAAATTTAAACCCCTTTGAGTACCTGGGTCACATTCAGCTCTTTGTCTTATACTGACGTGGGACCTTTGAAAAAGAGCTCCTGTGCTCAAAGGTGTTATTTGAATAACAAATAAAATAAACAAATATTATTATTCAGCTTATTGTAAGACACCCACCCCCCCACAGGTCAGCCTACTTGATCCACTATTTTCTTTCTTGAACCATTGTTACGCCTTGTTACAGTACCTTCATGGGTCAGACTACTTTCTCTGTTTCCTCTCTATATGAAATAACCTTCCTATATACTTTGCCTCTCCCCCTCCATCCCTGCTCCTAAACAACTTCTGTGGGATTGCTTTGTTTCTTCCTGCTATTGCTCTTGGCACTTCTATGCTGCTCAACCCTTGTATTTGGGCTGTTCTGCCATCAGTCTACAAACTGATCAGTTATCACCACTCATTATTTATTGTTCATATTTGTTTGCACTATTGTTCACTGTGTATTTCCTGATTGTTTTGCAGTTATCTTTTGAAATGTATTCACTCCCTACCCTTCCCTGGGTATACCTGAAATGTGTATTTGCTCATTCACCTTCCCTTGTCACCTATTAGTAAATAAACATATAAAATTCACCTGCTGTTTTCCTCTTTCAGTTTGCTTCATCTCTTCACACAAAATACATACAACTCAAAATTTAAATACAGTACTTTCTCAGACCTGCTTGAGCCTCCCCTGGAACAGGTTGGGGCCTCCCCAGGGAGGTTGGCCTCACCATTTGAGAACCCCTGCTTTAGAGAAGTCCCTTATTTCCACTAACAGGGTAGTGATAGTAACTTGCGGGTCTTCCAGATATATTACATGGTTTTAAATAATTGATTAGCAGTTTTTTTTCCTGGGACAATACTAAATGTACAAAAAGTATTTATATATGTTTTCTAGAAGTGTCATGTTTGTTAAACACAGTGAGGCAAGTGCTATGCATTTTTACAATGTTTTAGCACTTTTATGAGCAAAACGCTAATCAATTTTTAGAGTTAAATAAAACCCTGTATTAGTAAGTCATCAGCATAGGCTGAAAGAGTATAGTGTTTACCCTCTACCTGGATACCTGTCAGAACAGGGGAATTGATTAGTCTATGAATCAGAGGTTCCTGGTAAAAGTTAAACAACAAAGGGGAAAGTGGACAGCCCTACCGGGTGCCATGTTGAAGAGAAAAGGGCTTAGAGAGACAATCATTGCACCAAACCCAGGCTGTAGGTGAAGTGAACGAAAGTTGGACCCATTTAATATAGTCAGTGGGAATACCAAAATGATGAAGGGAGGCAAAGAGGAAGTCCCAGGAAACCCGATCAAATGCTTTTTCAGTGTCGAGGAAGACCAGAGCTGCCGGTGTTCCGGACTCCCCCATGCCGAAATAAGGTGGAGCAATTTCCTCATATGGTCTCCTGATTCCGGGTCATGCCTTAAAATAGTCATTTTATGGCTAGTGCACCTACCCGGTCAACAAAAACTAAATAAAAAAAAAATAACCTCCCCGACATTAAGCCCACTTGTTCGTGGCCAATTACCTCCCCTATAATTGGAGCAAGGCGAATGGCCATGAGTTTAGCTAGGACTTTCACATCGGTATTTAGCAATGATATAGGATGGTAATTCTCAGGATATAGAGGATCTTTTCCTGGCTTTGGGATGAGAGTGATCAGGGCTTCTAAAAATGAGGATCTGTCACCCCTTCCTCAAATCAGAAATTGAAAATATCCACCAACAGAGGGGCTAATTGGGAGAGACAGGATTTATATAAATTGTTAGAGAGGCCATCTGGCCCAGGATCCTTATCCAAAAGTAATTGTTTGATGGCCTGCTTCACCTCACCTAATCCTATCCGGGTCCCCAGAGATACAGTAGTGTAGGGAGGCAACCAAGGAAGATTGGCAGAATTTAAATATGCCGCAACGGCATGGTCAGAAGGACGGGATGCTGTATCCACTGAATAGAGGTCCTGGAAATATCTCCCAAAAACAGAAGCTATTTCCTTGGAATAGGTGACTACCGCTTCATCTCTTGATGGGTGCAGACCAGGTAAGAACTTTGCAGTTTCTGCTTGCCGTAAGCTAAGAGCTAAAAGTTTACCGGCCCTTTCCCCAGATTCTAGGTACTTTACTTTAGTATGATGTAGGGCGAGCTCAGTCTTCTATGCCATAAGGTCAGAAAACCGCGACTGCAAGTGATGCAGGTTAGCACAGTCTGATTCACTGGAATAGTGGTTAAGGGAGTGTTCTCAGTGGCTGATCTCAGTAAGCAGTGAATCTAGTTGGTCCCTGGCCTTATGGGTCTGGGTTGCTGCCAAACATATAAACTCTCCTCGAAGGGCACACTTAAGGGCAGCCCAGATGATATCTATTCTATCCACCAAGCCCATATTAGTCTCTAGGAAAAAGGAAATAAAATCCTGAATATGAGTAAGGGACAAAGGGGTTTGTAAAAGTTGAATATTAAGGTGCCATATAGAGTCTCACTTGATCCCATGCCCCAACAGATAAGAAATACTGATTGGGGAAAGATCAGACAAGACCCTAACATGTATTGTGGTATCCAAAATGCCCTGGAGGCCAAAGGGCTAATAAGAAAATAGTCAATCTGGGAAAGTGTGCTATGCGGAGGGAAAAATAGGTATATTGTCGTTCTGTGGGGTTTAAAATACGCCAGACATCTATGGTCCCAGTACCCTTCATGAGATCGCTCAGGGTCTGTTGAGCTGGAGTTAATCCCAGTCTCCTGCAATCTGATCTATCCAGATCAGTCTGGGGGAACAAGTTTCAGTCTCCTCCCAGAATAGTTAACTAAGGGGGGTCTGAGACAAGTAAGGTTAGTAACTGAGTGAAAAATTGAGGGGAGTCTGTGTTTGGTCCATAATTGGAACCTAACAGGAACTGGTAAGATTCTAAGACACCTTGGAGAATAATATAATGCCCATTTGAATCCCAGCATTCATGTACTAATTTAAAAGGGATTGTTTTAGCAATTAATATTGTAACCCCTCCCCGTTTCGAGGTACCAGAGCTAAAAACTTGCTCCACCCAACTTCTTCTGAAAAGAGAGACATCCTCCCTCCAAAGATGCATCTCTTGTAAATAAATTATTCCTGCTTTGAGGTGTTGGAGGTGGCATAGAATTACCATCCTCTTATGTCTGTCTTGGGCCCCTTTAATGTTCCAGCCAACCAAACAGTGGTCCTGAGGTGATATAAACAGGAACCACCAGCTGCCCCTTGAGACAAGAACAATTGACAGAGAGGTTATAAAAGTGCAGCACTTAATCTCCCCCCAACATCCATAGTTCAGTATTGTACAGCATTGATAACAGTACCCCATCTCCAAACTCTACCCCACTCCCTCCCCACAAACATTCCCAACATGAATAACATCAAAACACACAAGTCTAGACTATCTAACCCCAGGACTAACTAACTGCACCACCTTCAACACACTGGCATGTGATGTTTACAAAGCTAATCTAAGACAGCCCACAATCATGACCTCCCCCCCCCGGCAAACAGGTTAGTGTAAACAGTAGTACAACCTTAGGTAGCAAGTACTAAGAAGGCATAACTTAAAACAAGTACCCTTAGGCAATTAACTTCTTACTGTAGTTACTGCATCTACCTAAACTAAATAAGTTAAGCACCCTGTGCTTGGAGTAGACCGTCAGCACATCTTCTGGGTGATAGTCCTTCTAAACTAAACTTGGCCTACAGAAAAAGTAGTGGCATTCTGTTTCAGTAATTTCGGACTAATAAGATTCTGGGTAGTTTAATTAGGCAAAGTCAACATAAACAACAGTTTCACATCTGTTTATGTCCAGTTTCCCAGATTGCATGTGAGGAAGGCCCGCTAGAAAGGAACATTGAAAGAAACCATGAATTTCTCTCACCAAAGAAGTGAGTCCATCTCTTACTCCAGCTGAGGTAAAAGTCGGCTGCTACTGCAGGAAGGGTTGACTAACCCTTGCTGATGGACTAGGAGTGAGGGCAGATGTGTGGGCCTAGTCCGTAGAAGCAAGTAACTGGGACATCACTCAGTGTTGCTAGTAGCTTTACCGAAAGCATAGATATCTGTGGTTAAATGACACTCTGCTCATTCAGACTCTTGAAACAATGGTGTGAGAATTTAACACCCCAATAGTATAATAAAGCCAAAGAAGAATAAAGAGAAACCACTGGAGTTGGAAACAGCAGTTAAAGTTCACCACATACTCACTGCACCCTCAAAAAGATAAATGCCCCAGTAGATCAGAGAGGATCTTTCACTTAAGCAAATCAGGTAGCAGAGTCTTAAGTTCCATTGCAGCTTGCTCTGGAGTATCAAATGAGACCGACTGTTCAGCGTGTTTCACTTGTAGCATGGCTGGGTATCTGACCCTGAACGGTTTCTCTGCCACTATCAGCTTAGAGACAGTTGGATGGAGTTCTTATCTCTTAGCCTGACCTGACTGTGGCAGGTCTTGAGTGATCCATAATTTATGTCCCTTCCATTGCAGCTTCTTAATCTCTTTAGTTTTAGCCAGGATGTGTTGCTTGTCCTGGAAATTTAACAACTTAAAAATCAGGGGTCGAGGGAGAGAACCAGGAGGTGGGAGGGGCACAGTGAGCAATGGGCCCTCTCAGTAACATACATGGTGTCATTTGCTGATGGTCCAGCAATTTTGTCACTGAACCTTTAAAGAAATTGTATTGGCACATTGCCCTCTTCTCTCTCAGGTAGTCCAAGAATCAGTAGATTATTGCGCTGACTGCGACCCTCTAAATCCTTTAATTTTTCTTTGAGTTTCTTGAGCCTGCGTTTTATATTTGTAGTATTCTGGTCAGTTTTCCCTTGCCATTTTTCTATAGAGGTGAGTCTTGCCTCTGAGTCACTGAACCTTGTTGAGAGTGAGTCAATTAAGGAACAGATCTGCTGGAGATATGCTGAGATAGCCGAGATGGTCTCCTGCATAGGCTGCATTATTTCGAGGAACCATTCTTCCGAGAGTGCTGTGTGTCTGGATGGATTCTTAAGTGAGTAGGAGGCCTGCTGTTTAGGCCTCTTCACGACTTTGTCTTTCTCTGGCATGGGAGGAGGAAAGTGGTGCAGAGGAGCCTTTTTCATTTTTATTTCCATAATCCGGGTGCCGATTCTCATGCCACAAGGTTCTGTCAGCTAGGAGTGCTCTATTTGGCTTTAGTCAAGATGCTTAGTGCAAATAAAATCAGGATTTTTTTGTGGTGAAGCGAGAAGCAATGGAGGCATGCTGTTCTCCCTCAGACAGCCATCACGTGATTGCAATTTATTGTTTTTGATTTAGTGCAATAAATAGCCATTTGGCAGTGAGCTACTAACTGTTAATGATGGTGTCTCAACTGGAGTGCAACTAATATCAGTGGCCATGGTTGGGTATTCAGGGTAGCCAACCCTTTCAGCAGCACCCCCTGAGACTTTACCAGAGTGCAGCTGCATTACTACACAAAGGTGGCACTGGAAGCACTGCAAGGAAGCTCTAAATCTGACAGATGGGAATTGGTGGCCATAAGAGAGTTAAAAAACACTTTACAGAAATAATACTAGGAATACGTTTTCTACTTAGATATACTGTGCCACTGTTCATAGTGAACCTTTTATTTTTTACTCAAACATTATATCAGTTGATTGTGGAAAAGCAACTGCAATAGGTCTTGCATTCTTGTTATCCTAAATCCCCACACTTCTCATTGGCATATAGTATAGAAACGTTACGCAAATATTCTAATTCATTTGGAAAACAAAAGCCGTACAAAACCAAAGAGAGAATGAAATTATTTTACCATCACCCAAGTCCACTGTCATCTCCCTTTTCAGTCCACTCCCACTTTTGAATAGCCTGTTATAGTGTGATCCTAGCACAGTCCACAGTAAATCAGCATCCCAAAGTGATTATAGTACCCTGAAAGTACAACTAGCCAGGCCTCAAGGGAAATGCACACTGGTAATAATAAACTCTGAAATGTACCAAAAGTACACTTTATTGTGGCAACAAACTGTGATAGTAAAGAGGGGCAATTCAAGTGATGTATCATTGCCACAGTGCC
This sequence comes from Neoceratodus forsteri, assembly GCA_016271365.2. Taxonomy (NCBI): domain Eukaryota; kingdom Metazoa; phylum Chordata; order Ceratodontiformes; family Ceratodontidae; genus Neoceratodus; species Neoceratodus forsteri. The sequence goes on along the minus strand of CM028130.1, from coordinate 352,547,216 downwards.
ACCCAGTGGAGGGCCTCTGAAAACAAAGCACAGGTATAAACTTCAATATTTAGGGGCCTTCCACTAATAAGTGCTGTGTTAATAATATAACACTTTTTAATTGTCCTTTGGAATTTTGCTGCTCTGTATGAGGGACTTTCTATTATGTTACACACATGCACACACACGCAGGCATGCACGCTCACACACACCTTTCAACCTCTCAGCATTAAAATTCATAGTACAAACTTTCAAAATTCAGAGCAATTGCCAGAATGTGTAGCCCTTTCTTAACTGACAGAATAATATGTATACAGATAGTGGGACCCATATGTTTAGCTTTAAAGAATGTCTCTACCTAGCTAGTCAATGATATAATATTTTGTCCAGAAATGACTTAAAACAATATTAAGAGCGTCAGTAAACCTTTGTGGAGCATGGGTAAATTTGAGTGTAAAAATCATAACAGTATGACAAATGCATAGCAGTTGAGAAGTATCTGCATACACATACACACACACACACACACACACACCCCTCTACAGATGTCACTGAGTGTCACCTTTCATGAGTGACCATGTGACCTTTATCTGCCTTGAGTCACAGTTTGGCATTTTAAGCGCTTTTGCCCTTTTTTTTCTTTCACAGCTGTTGTAATACATTAGTAGTCTGCATCCTGTTTCCACAATAAACAGTATCTTTGGCTCATTTCATAACTTCATGTTGCCAGCATGCATTTCCCCAGAATATCAGCCAGCTTTAATTTTTTTTATCATTAATGTTCTTTACTGGCCTGTCACATCAAACAGAATATTCAGTTTTGCTTTTCTGAAGGAAAGACTCCATTTGTTTTGGAACTTAAGAACAAACCAGATTTGAAGAGCTTGAGTTGTTTTTAACTCTTTCTTCCATTCCTAAAATGTATTCCAGCACTTGCTTATTACTAAGAATGTTAGGATACAATATACTGTACAGTAGAATGTTTTGGGTAGTTTGAACACTATCACAATGGGATTTATCATCCGAGCTTTTCTATCCATTAAGAAAGACAGTACAGTAGCCCTGGGTACTCAGTCTGTGGCCGGCCATCGTGTGTGCAGAGGGCTGTGCTGGTCACCAGCGCTCAGGGTTGGTATGGAGGGAGCAGGGTGGTGGGACAGTACTTGCATGGATGGAGGGGCTGGGGGTCTACTAGACCACCAGAGATGACTATGTGCAGGTTGAGGTTCAGGAAGGGGGACCGCTAGACCATCAGTGATAACTGTCTTTGCAGCATTGTGGGGATCGGGGCATGAGAGGGACCACTTAACCACCACAGCTTTCTTGCTTTTTATGGATGAGGAGATTGGGGCATAGGAGGGTCAACCAGACCACCAGGGAATACTTTTTTTATATAGAAGAGGGGACTGGGGCATGGGAGGGACCGATACACAATCAGGGAATAATTTTCTTTATACAGAAGCAGGGATCTGGCATGGGAGGGAACGCTAGATCACCAGGGAATACTTTTCTTTATACATAAGAAGGGAGCAGGGCATGGGAGGGACTGCTAGACCACCAGGGCCCCTAGTCCATGATAGTGTGTGAACGGGCTGCAGGGCATCCAACCCCTCTGCACACCTCTAAGTTCTGGGTTTCAGAAATGTTAAACTGCACCCATGCTAGTGGTTCTTTAGCTCTTCTGAAACTTTCAGTATTGTGCTGTGCTGCATATGCATGAGGACTCCCTCATTTGCATGGGTGCAGTGCAATACTGTGCATGATGGTGCTATCGGGGGCGTACCATGCATAGGTGCCCTTTGAATATGGGCATAGACCCAGCAGCTGGCACTGTTGTGAGTTAGCATGGTGCACAACAATTTTGTGCCATTTAAACCTTTTGAAAATGGGGGCCTAAGTCACAAGAACAACCAAACACGTGTAGCATCAGGTCCAATATTATAATCTGATTTCTTCTCTTCCTGCATGGGGAGGGGTGGATGTTTAGCTCAAAGGATTGGGGGGTAGCTGCAGTTGGCTGTCTGAGGATTCTGTTGCAGGAAAAGTAGCTGAACCTGAAAAGCTCTAGGAGGCTGTGTAGCCTGGCATCTGAGAACAGTCTTGGGAAAAAAAAACTGCCACTAGAAGCAAAAGGGTCTCAGCCCTCCATTAACTCAACAATCTCCAGCTACCACACACCGTGAAGGAACCGTGCAGTTTAAAGGACTGATAATGCAAGCAGAAACCTGTCACTTTGTCTGGCCACATGTTAATTGTGGAAAGAGACTGAGACGCAAATAAGAGTGCTTACCTACAAGACATCCAATGATTTGTTTTCAGGAAAAGAAAAACATAGTTGTTCAGTGACATGTGTACAACTACTAAGGAAAAACAGAAACTTAAAAGAAGTGAGAAGTCCTACAGAGTCATTGCAGTTAGAAGTTGGAAACAAACTCTGGTCAGAGCCAATAGGACTGCAACTGATGAATTTGGGGTAAGAATATTGAAAATTATCAAAGTTACAAGCCTGCATTAGCAAAATGTAATGTAGGCTCATAAACTTCTTGTTTTGCAATATTTTTACACTAACTTTTCAGCATAGCCTTGTTATGACCCTACCTCATGAAGAAGGGCAGACCAAAAGTTTAACTCCTGTCCGAAAGGTGATTTTGTGCAGGGACTGAGAAATCAACTTTCGGGATACAAAAACACATGTTGGTCAGGAGTTGAAAAATTACAGTTGTCACATTCATGAGGTGCTGAAATGGAATGGCAATGTTGAAAATTTGGGGTTAAAATATTGACTGTTACCAAACTTACAAGCCTGCATTTGCAAAATTCAATATAGCCTCATAACTTTAAAAAAACCTTTTTTTACATCAAATATAGAACATAGCCTTCTTATGACCCCAACTTATGAACAAGGGCAGAACACATTTTTAACTCCTGCCTGAAAGGTGATTTTGTGCAAGGACTTTGAAATCACCTTTCAGGACAGATTTGCCTAATTTCAGTGCAGTTCTTCATGAGGCAGGTATCAAAGATGACATGTTTAAAATTTGAGCCAAAAATATGCCAAGTTATGCCACTAAATTCAAAGCACCTTTGAAATACATTGAAACACATACCTGTTTCTTCAGTTTGCCATTTGGCTTTGAAGAGTGAAGTTATGTCTGTGGTCCAGAAAAGATTACAGCATTGGACTCCTGATGGGTAAGTAAGGGCTTGGGGGGGCAAGTGCAGGATGGTGGGTGCTAAGTGGGAGGGTCTGGTGGGGGGGACAGGAATGCCCATAAAAGATGTTTATGGATGGTTTTCTATTTACAGGGAAAAAATCCCTGAGGATTCTGTATCGTGATTCTGGGGGATTGGGCACTCCCAGTGTCACTCTTATGTTTCTGGGGGGTGGGTGGAGAGGGAGGGTCAAGTGGAGGAATATAAAATAAAATGGGGGAGTCCTGATCACAACACTGGAGGTTTGGGTGCCCCCAGTATCACTCTTATGCTTCTGAGGGGATGTGGTGTGTTGGGTGCTGAAAGGGAGGATGGGGTGGGGGGATATCTATAACAAAGAATTGGTGGCATCCTGATTGTGACACTCTGTAATTGGAGCACCTCCAAAGTCATGCTTATGTTTCTGAGGGGGGGTCCTGAGAGGAAGGGTCAGGTAGGGGGGATATCTATCATTTAAAAAAACATCAGCAGTCTCGGCGGAACACAGCACACTCCACAGTGTCCTAGATGGCCACCGCACTCTACTGTGCATGTGCAACTAACAGTACATGTGCAGTAGAGTGCAGCCACCATCTTGCACATGGCAGAGTGTGCTGTGTTCCACTGTTACCATCGACAGAGTAAAAAACAGTGCAGTGTGACTGCTAATGGAGACAGCAAGTGGAGTGCTTCATGAATGTGGAGGCGACTGTGTTGCAACTCCAAGATGTTGTTCGGTCAGAAGGAATGCATGGAGTCCTTTTTTGATAGCAAGAGGTCTTCAGGGCTATGCCCACTGCAGCCCTAAAAACAGGAGTTCTATACAAAGGTTGCTAAGTCTTGACTAAAAGAGATGCCCTTGGAATTTTGGTGCCAAGTCAGAAGAGAATAAATGAGAGTGGGCGCCTGGTCTTCAACCTGAAGAAGGAGGTGAAGCAGCAACTTTCCAGAGGTTTCTTTCTGATCATAATATTCTACTAAGGAACAAAACAAAACAAACCTGCAGCTAAGGAATGTCAGTGGATCCTGCCACCTCAGTATCAGTGAGACAACCCCTCATAGCCACAATCTTCAAGCCCAAGGTAAAAATGCAAAAAAACAAGCATATGTCAATGCCGAATGTTTGCTTGCTGGCATTAGCAGTGGAAGTGCAGGAGTTAGACAGATGCAGTATAGGAATGGCAGTGAAGTATTGAACTGATGCCAACTCCACCCCCACCCTGCAGAGATGGACAGGCATTGGGGTGTGCCTTTGGGTCATCACCCATGATGGTCATGACATCTCAGCTCACCCTACCCTGCAGACACTGACAAGTGTCAAGGTGTGCCTTGGAGTGTTTGGGCTTTACATTCACCTCATTCCATAAGGAAATATGCTGAAATGGGTGCAGTATAGGAGAATGGGGTGAACTCTGAGGCCAGGGGGTTCAAGGCGCACTTTGATGCCTGTCACTGGGTTCAGGGTGGGGGTGGAATGGCATGAGCATTACCATTGACAATCCCAAGTCACACCCCTGATGCCTGTCAGTCCCTACACAGTAGGGCGTTATGGTAAAACACCCTAACACCCTGGGCATTTCCTGGTATTTTTACTCCAGTTTTTAACATGAGCTTTTTGTGACCCCTCTGCATGAACAGTGACACTATCAGTTCTTTAGCCAAAAGGTGTTTTTGCATAGCGACTGTGCCATTTGGTGCCATGGGTGCGAAAACGCATTTTGAACAAGGATGTGAGAAAATGACAGCTTTACTGTTCATGAGGAGGTGTAAAAAATGGCAATGTTGAAAACTTGGAGTGAAAATATAAAAAACTGGAGAAGTCAAGAGTGTGCGTAGAAACTGCACAACACACACCTGTAACAAATTAGTTTGGGGATTTTTTACAGCAGATTTTCAACATAGGCATTTTGGGACCTTTGCTCATGAACAGTGTCACTGTGATTTTTTAATCTGACCCGAACACTGATTTTCCACAGCGACCCCGCTATTCTGCACCAGAAGTGCGAAAACACATTTCGGCCAGGGTGTGGAAAATGACAGCTGTACTGTTCATAAGGAGGTGTGGAAAAATGCCAATGTTGAAAATCTGGACTGAAAATATTACAAATTTGTGAACTTACGAGGGTGTGTGGAAACTGTGCAATGCATGCTCATAACACAGTCATTTTATGGACTTTTGTCACCAAATTTGCAACATAGCCATTTTAAGATGTCTGTTCATGAATAGCATCACTGTAATTTTCTTAATCTGTCCCAGACATTGATTTCACACACTGACTGTGCCATTGTGCGCTACATGTCCGAAAACATATTTTGGGTGAGATGTGAAAAATGACAGCTATACAGTTCATAAGGATGTATGGTAAAATGGCAATGTTGAAAATCTGTAGTGAAAATAGTAAAAATTCTCGAAGTTACGAGCATGCGTAGGAACTGCGCAATGCACACTCGTAAAACAGTCATTGTTGAGAATGTCTTCACCAAATTTTCAACATAGGGTTTTTGGGAGCCTACCTCATGAACTGTAATGCTGTCATTCTGTTACTTGGTCCCGAAAGGTGGTTCCATGCAGTGACCGCAAAATCACCTTTCAGGACTAGGTAACAAAATTAAAGTGACTGAGTCCATGAGGTGGGGTCCCAAGAACCCCATGTTGAAAATTTGGTGAAAGAATTCCCAAAAATGGCTGAGATATGCACCAAAGTTGAAAAAACCCACTTATGCTATTAAACAGCTTACTGACATTTTTTCAGTTCGTGGTTGACTTTAAAGAGTGCAGACATGTTCCCGGTCCACTGAAGATCATCGCGTTGGCCTCCAGAGGCAAGTATGGGGTGAGGGGTGTGTGGGGAGATGGAGTACGCAGAAGGAGGGTGTGGGTTGGGGAAGGGGGCAAGAGAGTCAACGAGGGACTGTTTTCTTTTGTTATAGGTGTTTTTTTTTAAAAGACAACATGGGACTTTTGCCACACTGGGGAGGGCTCCCAGTGTGGCACCTGGAAGTTTGTTTGGGGGGGCAGTGGAGCCTATTGGGAACTGGGCACCCCCATCAGCTATACAGTGTGCGGGGGTGGAAGGAGCACATGAGCATGCTGGGGTGAGCTCTCAGTGTGCTACCTGAGTGTTTGTTTGGGGGGGGGCACTGGATCTGATGGAGATCACACTGTTCCATCAGAAACAAACGAACTGTCTATGACGGTTCAGTTGCAGTGCTGGCGTGTAGGTAATCTGCATACTGCTGATGGCAGTATGCAAATTGCCTGCCGACAGCAGTATGCAAATTGCCTACACATTACCACCACTGATTGTAGCAGTGATTTTCTATGAAATGTATGCCACTGCATCTGAACGGCTGTCATAGACAGCTCGGACATTCATTGGTGCAGTGCAGCCGCGCCTGCAAAAAGGAGCAAGGCATTGGAAGTGGGGGTGGCACACCTACCGAAACTCATATGGTAGCACTATGTTTCTTGCACATGCATGAAAGCAAACATAAAAAAAAAAAAAAACTAGAGATCAAGATTTTCATAGTTTCAGTTGTTTGCCCACAGAAATGTCCAGGGTTACAGTGGGATTGAAAGATTCTGTTTGGTGGTGGTGGTGGTGGATGGGGGGTGGATTACAGTGAAAATGATAATGACAAGTGCATTTCTTTACTAAATCTCTAACATGTAAATATAACTCTATTACTTAAAGAGGGAACAGAGTGTTCTTAAATAATATTCCTTATTAATATAGCTGAAGTAAGGAAGGTTAGTCCAGTACACTCAGAGGTTTTTTTGAGGTGGGCAAAATACCCAATTTCTAGGAATCAGTTAACTAAATGCAAGCAATAACACCCCACAGCATGGGTGGTGTTGGGCTATACCAGACCACACAGGGGTTTAATGAGGCCCAATGCCACAGGCAGTGAGCCTTATAACCCCTTGAAGGTCTGATATAGTCCATATAACCTCTTTAAGGTCTGGTACAGCCCATACCACCCACCCTGGAGATTATCACTACTCCGAGAAAATGGGCTACATATAGTATTTGTTATAGGTTTTAAAAAATGAGTAAAAATCAATGTTGTTGTTTTTTTTTTCATAACGTAGCCCCTGTACTAGTATACCTGCCAGTAAAGGACAGTGCAGTGTTTGATAGCTGTCTCAGCAGTTCTCTTCAACCTTGCCCCCCTTGTCCATTTTGAGGTATGTGTAGAGGAAGCCATCAAACATAACAAAAAAAATAAATAAAAAATGGAGCACTGGCGGGGGCGGGGGGGCACCACTGCTTCATATTATTTTTTTTTTTTTTTGTTATGTTTGTTTAGTTTGGGAGACTGCCATATGGAACAGAGTCAGAGAATGGGGGCTGACTGCAGCGGGCAGGGTGGCTGAGACATGGAGCACGACTGGGTTGAGCAGTTATATAAGATGATTTTTGTTTGTTGTATTTACAAGGTATTAATTTTTTTCTGTGTTTTAGGTGAGCGGGGTGCAGTCAAGGTGAGCAAGGCTATCTTGGAATATCACTAAGCATGTGACATGCAAGTGCTGCAACTCTGAATTACAAAAACTGTTTTCAATATGTATTCGAATGATATTGAATATCAGCTAGATCACAACAGTTTGTGTGTGTCTGTGGTAAAATGATGAGGCAGTATTATTCTTAACCTTGGTCTAGTCTCACTGTGGAAAATGTTGATTTTTATACACTACAGTCAGTTATCTAGGTTTATGTACTAGCCTCTCCATGTAGAAAACTCTGGATTGTGCATAAAGTTAACCTATTGTGAGAATGTGAACTAATGTTATGTATTGTGAACATATATCAACTATGGTTCCAGTTTTGTAGAATGGTCTCCTACAAAATTAATAAAGATAGTGATAGAGCAACCTAAAAATAAATAAAAGCCATTTTTTTAAAAAAGATGGAAAAATATGTTACTGTGTGGCAAATTACTGTTGAGCTTGCCATTTTCACTGGTATTTAATTAAGTACAGCACTCAGTAATAGTAATTGCAGGACCAGCCCGGTGGCGCTGACAGTTGAGGCGCTGGATGCCACACCTCACATCACACTCGTGACCCGAGTTTGGGAACGAGCTTGGGTCGCCGGGAGTTGGCCAGGGGAGAAGGATTGAGCATCCAAGGGACTGCTCTCCTTCTCAGGAGGTGGGGTGGGTACCGCCACTCTGTCTGCTCCTGGCGGTGGCTGGGGGTTACTACAGCAGTGGGTTGATGTGGGGACAGCATGAGCAGGTGTCAGATGTGTTGTGCTTGGGAGCACACACATCAGCCTCATTGACGCCATTGCATGCTCGTGCCGGGGAGCAAAATATGTAAAAAATAACTCAGTGCACTTTGTGACGGATGGCCCAGCAGCACCACTCCACTCCGATTCTGGATGCTCCCTCTGGATCCTGACCCCTGGCATCCACGGTGGTGGGGTACGTACCCGCCATGATGCGGCCGATGTGTGGAACAGAGGAGGGGGTCAAGCATGGGAACTTGGGGTGGTACAGGGGCTGTGTGGCTTGACGGATTGGGGGGGAACCATAGGTACCACCCCCCCAGCTGTGAAGGAAATAAATAGTATAAAAAAATAGTAATTGCAGTTTGTGCTGGGGGGGGTCACTTGTTAAGTCTGGAAAAAACATGGTTAACATTTAAAGTTTTCAAAGTGAGTTGTAGAAGAAAAAAACAAATATAAGTGGTACATTTTATTGGACTAACAGAATGGTTTCTGAGACTCTATAGCTTTTGAGAGATAATATTCTCTTCTTCAAGTCAGGACAGTGAAAACAGAGCTAAATAACATGACAGATATAGAGGTTGGATATGGATTTGAGACATGGTGTAGCAGGTTTAAACATCAAAGCACTACAGTCAATTCACATTTGTAAAAAACAGGCAGGAAGAATCAGATTGTCATTCAAGTGTGCCTGTTGAGGAGCCCACCTTATAAAATCAGAGGGTAGTTACATTTTATTCTGGACCATAAATTCATATTTGTAAAAAATAGGAAGAATCCCATTGTCGTTAGAGGGTACCTGTTAAAAGAGCCAACCTTATGATCAAAGTGATAGTTACAATTTAGTCTGGGAAAGGGGACTGATGTGATGGTTCAAGGATGAAAGGAGAAGCATCTGAAGCATTTTTTTGGACTTTAGTCCTGGTCATGTGCTAACAAAAATCTTCTATAATTTTTAGTTCAAATGTGCACCTTTCTTGACTCTTTATGAAGTTTCCTTTTAATACTCCGACAGTAAAATCACTGATAGAGTGGCCTGGTCTTGAGAAACATTCCTCTATCAGTGTCTTTCATCTTTACGGGTGACTGTGAATCTCTTGTAGTTCATCCTTGTTTTGATCCCTTTGTACAGTTTCACCAATATAGCAGCCATCCTCACATGTTCTACATTGTATCATATATAATATGTTGACAGAAGAACAGGAATATGAGTTTTGGATTTTAAATGTTTTTCCATTACAAATGGCAGATGTCTCAGGAGAGTTGTGTGTACATAGTTCGCGGCAATGTGTTTTGCATGGTTTTGTACATTTGTCATCTACTGTAGCTGAAGCTCTGTGAGAAGTTTGCTTTGCACTAATTTCTGCTTCAGGTTTGGTGGTTGGTGGAAGGCAAGCACTGGTGGAGTGGGAAATATATTTTTAGAGTCTCATCTTCAGACAATAGTGTCTGTAAATCTTTTATTTTCCATAGTTTTTCCAGTTCTGGATTGTAGGTTACTACCAGAGGTGTGCGTTCAGATGTTCTCTTTGGCTTGCACCTTAATAGTTCTTCTCTAAGCACGTGGAGCACAGACTCAATATTCCTGTCGATGGTGTTGGATTTACAGTATATCCCCTCTGCCTGAAGGATTCTTTTAGCATACTAAGATGTCTGTCCCTGTCCTCCTAGTCTGAACAGGAGCTCCAACTAGGAGACAAAGGTAAAAACCCATGCAAAACACCTCGCTGCAAACTAAATCATGCTACACCATGTCTTGAATCTGCATCCAGCCTCAGTATCTGTCATGTTATTCAGTTCTGTTTTTCACTGACCTGATCAGAAGAAGAGATTATTATCTCTCAAAAACTAGTCTCAGAAATGATTTTATTAGTCCAATAAAAGGTATCACCTGTAACATAGTTGTTTTTTGTTTTTTCCTTCTTCATTGTTGACTGGACTAACACGACTACTGCATTTCTTTTTTCAAATTGAGTTAGGTGCAGTGATTTCACTTGTACTATGGCACATTGGCTGGTACTTATTATTTCCTGGTCTCTACTGGTACTAAATTTTACCCCCTTGACAAGAATGTCAGCCAGTCACAGACCAGGAAATCGTAAGCCCATTTTTCTCACATAAGTTAAAAATTATTTAAATTCAACTTTACAACAGAATAGCTCATGTTGATGTTTATTTCAATGGTAAAACTTTAATGCCTTAATATAGTGAGTGATTTTGAAACTATCATACAGAGAAAAAAAGTCTTCATTGTTATAAAACACCACCAGGAGTTTCCACTGGTGTTGAGTACTATATCAATCATCCAGTCCCTAATATGAATTTTAATTATAGTTCAATATGGACATACACATACAAACAAACAAAAATGGCAGCAGAAGCAGGCCTTACAGTCTATTGAGTCAGTTCAAATGTGCAGCTAGCCCCTCAAATTGCAGCTGCCCCACCCTCCCCACCGATCTTCATCATAACCCCCCACCCTGTCCCAACCCCTCTTAAAGACACCCACAATTCTACAGGATACCACCTTCTCGAGCAGAGTATTCCACCTGTCCTCCATCATTTTAGTGAAAAAGTATCTCCTGATTTCCCTCCTGAAACTTCCCCCCTCCAATCTCAGCTGATGCCCTCTCGTATCCCTCCCTCCTCTAAGCTGGAACATCCCTTCTGTATTAGTCTTATTTATTCCCATAAGGCATTTAAAGGTTTCCATCATATTCCCCTGTCCCTCCTCTCCTCTAGGGAGTACATGTTCAGTTCACCCAATCTATCCTCCTAGGACTTTCCCTCAAATCCATGGATCATCTTTGTTGCCCTAAGTTGTACCCCTCCAACAATTTGATGTCCTTTTTCAGGAATGGGTGCCAGTACTGGAAGTAGTACTCCAGGTGAGGCATGATCAGAGACCTGTACAGGGGAAGGATCACCTCCCTATTTCTGGAGGAGATTCCCCTTGCTATACACCCTAGTATCCTGTTGACATTTGCTGCCACCTTCCTGCACTGAGCTGAGTTCATGCTGACTTTTATAAGCACCCCCAGATCCTTTTCCTCATCAGTACTTTCCAGCTCCACCCCTCCCAGCTGATAGCTCATCCCCTGGTTTCTAGCACCAAAGTGCAGAACCTTGCACTTCTTGGCATTGAACCCACGCTGCCATGTTTCCAACCATTCCTGTTGTTTGGTCAGGTCCTCCTGCACCCCCTTCCACTCTTCAATGTCATCTACCACAGCTCCCATCCTTGTACCATCAGCAAACAGACTAATCCTACTCCGGATCCCATGTGAGATATCAGCTATGAATATCCCAAACAGCACTGGTCCCAGTACCAATCCCTGTGTCACCCTGCTCGTTACTTCCCTTGGTGATGAGAGTTCCCTACCACCACCACTACCTTCTGCTGCTTTCCATTCAGCCAGTTGAGGATCCATTTCACCAACTCTGTTCCCACACCTATGTGTTCCAGCTTCCACCCCGGGCTCCCACATGGCATGGAATAAAAGGCCTTGCTGAAGTCCAAATACAGGACATCTACCGCATGGCTCTTTCCAACTTCCTCGTCACCTAGTCATAATACTCAGTTAGATTTGTCTGGCAGGATCTGCCTGAGACAAACCCATGTTGATGACCATCCTGGAAACCATTGTCCTCCAAAAAGTTCACCAGCCTTTCTTTTAGGATTGTCTCCATGAGCTTACCCACAATTGATGTGAGGCTCACTGGTCTGTAGTTGCCTGGTTCATCCATACGGCCTCTTTTGTGAATGGGCACCACATGGGCCATCCTCCAGTCTTGTGGTACACCTCCTGTGTCCAGAGAGGTGTTGAACAGGTCAGTCAGTGGTCCTGCCAGGATTTCCACTAGCTCTCTTCAGGCATAATGTACATAGCCGTATGTTTCATTATTGCTGCCTGAAACTTACACCCCTCTGGAAGAATCATATAATCATATTGGTGCTTTTTAATGTAGATGTTAAGGTACTCTTTTTTTTATCATGCACTTTGGATTGTTGACAGAGTTCGTAAATATACTGATCAGAAAATCAATGAAACTTTTAAACATAAAAAAGTGTCATGGGATCTTTATAGCCCACGTAGGTAAACCCAAGGATAAGTAGAAGGAACTTCATTTTTGCACCCTTCTGAATGTTGATTTCTCCAACAGTGCAGCATCCCCTGGTGTAGCATGGCAGTGTCAGTGTTAGGTATTAGCCCAAGTGCCTGGTGAGGGATTTGAACATAGTACCATTTGATCTTTTTGACTCTACATAAGAGTACTACCAACTGAGCCATCTGCAGTTCTTACTGCACTTACACTCACATTGACCTGTAAGAAATGACAGAATTCTGCACTAGTAGTGCTTATAAATGTAATCTGGCAAGTCCTGCTTCTTAATGAGAGGTCAAAACCTGGTCACATGCAGTGAGATACAGTATATAAGTAATCAGCCACTCCAGGTTGTGCATTAAGTAAGCAATAAGACACTATGGGGTGTGCGTTAGACAGTTGTAATGCACAGCTAGGGGACGTAGTGAGGCACAAGGCTGCAGACTGAGTGTGTTCAGTCTCCTAGTCATGCACTAGAACTAACTAATGCACATTCCTGGAGCGGCTTATTGCACTTGTAAAATGGGACTTTGTATTCTTGGTGGGGTTTCTAGTTTTAGCCATGCGTTAGACACTTCTAATGCATGGTTAACAACCAATCAGATTGCTTGAAATCCTTTGCCCATTTTATAAAGGATTTTAGTGCACTCTCCAGGAGCAAGCTAAGGAAAGAGACTGCAGGCTGAGTGTCCTTATTCTCCTGGGAAGTGCATTTAAATCCTTCAATGCACAGCCTGGAGTGGCTTATCACACATATAATGGCGCAGTTGTAATTTACTAATAAAAATATTTTAAAAAGGTGTGTTGTTTGTATACAAACAATATAGCAAGTGTTTAAAATGTAAATTTATAAGTATTTCACGGCAGGATTTGAAAGCAGTTCATAAAATAGTGCTCTTTGCAATAAGTAGCCAGCAGGTGGTGCAGTGCTGTAGACTGCAGGTAGCTTGTTTGTAGATGTGACTACCTCCCTACAACTGAACCGGATCCACTGGTATCTGACCTGCCTGCTGCATTCAAAATTAAGACATTTAACATACTAAATAATGACAGTTTTGGCTCTCAGCATACTGTAGAAGAACATCTCATCAACACAATGAGACCAGCATTAGCTGGTCCAACATACCGCACTGCCACCCGAGGCCTGATCTGGAGAGAAGAAGAGACCAAAATTGCCTTACGGTCCCCATCACTCTTACAGAACTTTGTTGTGTCCCTATCCTTGTGCCCTACTCCCAGCTTAATCGCAGGACCAGAGCCATGTTGCTCTACTGTGTGACACAAATTGGAACTGCAGTCTGAAGTCTCTTACATCCTTCTCACTTACAGATCACCTGCCCAGCTTAAAGTTTTTAGGTTCTTTGATTGATTAGGAATACATGGAGGTAAACTAAGCCATCTCAAAGCAAAAATGTATTTATTTTGCAATTTGAAGTTGAACACAGTTTGAACAGTTGAACTGATTGCTCAGCAGTGGATTTTGCAGTGTTGCCGCTTAGCGGGAGATGGGAGTAGTAGCTAAAACATTGGTGTTTCAAGTAGAGGTCACAGAGTGTAATTTAAGTTCTTGCCAGTTAAAATAGTGTGTTTGAATTGTGAATAAAATAATGCAGTATGATGCTGACATTGTAGTTTGTGGGCTAAAAGGTTGTGTGTACTTAGCAGGAATTTAGTTTGAAATTTTGTGGTAGGAAAGGATAGAATTTTAAACATGGTGGCTATTGGATCTATTTTTCTTTCTGTTTTGAGGCTTAGTGATTTTGTTCAGTGAATGGGTTTTGGGGGACAGGAAAATGAGATGCATGACCATGCATTTAATGAGATTTAATTTATGGTCAGCTGACATCTCTTGGCCAGTGCAGTTACTAGATTTATTTCTTTTTTTGCCATTTTATAACATGCTTTATCCCATATTTTAACATTTGTTTAAATTCTTCAAACTCAGTTCTCAAAACCCAGCATGAGGCTTGTCCTTTCTGCTGAGTGCCCACACCACACATGTGAAGTGCTCCACAGTATCCACACACCCTTCCACCTTACCATAACCAAGCACTCCTGACTGAATCTCATTCCTTTCCTAAACTATGTTGTCACTCTTTTCCAGAGGTAGGCAAATAGGTGGAGCCATTCTCCATGAAACAGAAACATAGAAACATAGACTTTGACTGCAGATAAGGACCGCTTGGCCCATCTAGTCTGCCCATTTCCCTACCTACAGGATAGGCCGCAGATCCTAGTTAACCAACAGCCTATTTCTTCCTACCCCCCACAAGAATTGCCTTATGTCTGTCCCCTGCATTCTTGAATTCTCTCACAGTTTTAGACCCCACAACCTCCTCAGAAAGGCTGTTCCATGCATCCACTACCCTCTCTGTGAAATAATACTTCCTCACATTGCCCCTGAACTGCCCTCCTTCTATCTTTAAATTGTGTCCCTTGTTCTTGCATCTCTTTTTCTGAAAGATGCTACCCTCTTGAACTTTGTTGATTCCACTGAGGTACTTAAAGTTTCTATCATGTCTCCCCTCTCCTTCTTTCCTCAAGGGTATACATATTAAGCTCCTTTAGTCTCTCCTCATCTGACTTCTCTTGCAGACCCTGCACCATTTTAGTTGCCCTCCTCTGGACTACCTCTATCCTGTCTATGTCCTTCGGGAGATGGGGTCTCCAGAACTGGACACAGCACTCCAGATGGGGTCTCACCAACTGTCTGTACAGAGGGATAACAACTTCCTGTTTTCTGCTGCTGATGCCTCTCCCTATACATCCCAGTATACCCCCAGCCCTCCCTATTGCCTTCTCACATTGCTTGCTAACCTTAAGGTCATCTGATATGATTACCCCAGGTCCCTTTCCTTTTTTGTTGTTGTTACTACTCCCACCCATTGTGTATTCTTCCCCTGGGTTCTTGTTTCCCAGGTGCATTATTTTGCACTTCTTTGCATTGAATCCTAGCTGCCATAGTTCTGACCATTCCTCCAACCTTGCCAAGTCCCTTTTCATCCTTTCCATGCCTCCTTGTGTATCAACCCTGTTGCAGATCTTTGTGTCATCTGCAAAAGGCATCTTTTCCTTCCAGCTCCTCTGCAATGTCACTGATGAAGACATTAAAGGACTGGACCCAATACTGAACCCTCCGGTACCCACTAGTAACCCCTCTTTCTTCAGAGTGGACTCTGTTTACAATTACCTTCTGTGTCCTGTTGTGCAGCCAATGTTTACCCAGGCTACCACCCTGGGACCCACTCCCAGGCTGGTTAATTTGACTATTAATCTTTTGTGTGTGACTGTGTCAAATGCCTTGCTAAAGTCTAGGTAGGCCATGTCCACAGCCCCTCCTGGTCTCACTTTGGTCACCCAGTCAAAGAAATCTATTAGATTCATCTGACATGACCTTCCGCTGTGAACCCATGCTGCCTTGGGTCCTGTGCTCCACTGGCCTCTAGGTACTCAACTATTCTTTCCTTCACAAGTGACTCCATCACTTTCCCTACCACAGAGGTCAGACTGACAGGTCTGTAGTTTCCTGCCTCTGTCTTGGCCCCACTTTTTGAAGGGAATCACATCCGCCTTCCTCCAGTCCTCAGGAACCACACCATCCTCCCATGATTTATTAAAAAGTGTAGCCAGTGGTTTCACTAGTTTCTCCCTTAATTCTTTTAGAATTCTGTGGTGAATTCCATCAGGACCCATTGCTTTGTCCACCTTCAGTTTTAGGAGTTCTTGCAGAACCCTTTCTTCTGTGAAAGGACTGGGATCGACCCCCCCTATCAAAAGTGCTTCTGTTAATTTGATTAGCCACTTCCCCCTGCTCTTTTGTGAATACTGAGCAGAAATATTCATTCAGTATCCCTGCTTTTTCACTGTCCCCTCTGCCCACCCACCGTTCATTCTATTCAGCCTCACTATCCCTCCCTTTGTCTTTCTACGCTCGCTGATGTACCTATAAAAGGTTTTATCCCCCTTCTTAACTGAGTTGGCTATCTTTTCCTCAGTTTGGGCCTTTGCTATTCTGACTTCCCCTCCCTGCTTCCTTCTGCCTTAACTGGTACAGCTCTCTGTCCTGCTCCTTCTGTGTTTTCTTATATTTCCGGAATGCTATCTTTTTCTTCCTGACTTTCACAGCCACCTCTTTTGAGAACCATAGTGGCTTTTTCTTTCATTTTGATTTGTTTATTTGCTTCACACAAAGGCTTGTTGCTTCCGTGATGGAAGTTTTGATGATTCTCCATTGTTGCTCCACACCTCCTTCTAGCCTGTTTGCTAGTGCTTTTCTGAGGCACTCTCCCATCTTGCCAAAGTCAGCCCTCCTAAAGTCCAGTACCCTCACTTTTGCATGGCTTGACTCTGTAGCTGAGTTTAATGCGAACCACACTGTTTGATGGTCACTTGTCCCCAGATGGCAACCCACTTCTAGATCTGAGATCCTCTCACTGCCCCCGTTTGAGAGTACAAGGTCTAAGATTGCTCCCTCATGAGTGGGTTCCAAAACTAGCTGTCTGAGGCCTGCCACCTGTAGGGCATCAAGAATGGCCCTGCTCTTGGATGTGGCTGCAGCAAATGTGCTCAGTTAACATCTGGCATATTCAGGTCTCCCATCAACAGTATCACCCCTTTCTCTGCCATTCTAAGAATGCCTTCTATCATATCCTTGTCCATTCCCTCCCCCTGACATGGGGGTCTGTACACAACCCCTGTGCAGATTGTGGTGCCCTTTCCAGTCTCCAATGTGACCCACAGTGCCTCCGCTCCTCCCTGTTTACTCTTTTGTTCAGTTGTTTTTATCCCTTCCTTTACATAGAGAGCTACTCCTCCCCCTCTTCTCCCCTGCCTGTCTCTGCTGTAGATTATGTACCCTGGTATGTTAACATTCCAGTCATGGTTCTCTGTGTACCATGTTTCTGTGACTGCTACGATATCCAGGCATCCTCTTCCATCAAGGCCACCAGCTCAGGGAGCTTGTTGCCCAGACTACGGGCATTGGTACTCATTACCCTCCATTTCCTGATGGCCTTACTCCCTTTTGCCCCATCCCTGTCCTTCTTGCCTTTGTCACTTTCTCCATTTACCCCAGCCCTTCTCCCTATCGACACCTCTATGTTGGTGTTTGCTGCACTTACTACCATGATTATTTGTGGGGGCTAGGATTTCCCTGCTCCTTTCCAGTGCCTCCCCCCTTGGCTAGTTTAAATGCTTGCCAATGAAGCATTTAAACCTATCACCTAGGATCCTGGTTCCCCTCCCGGATAGATGCAGCCCATCATGCCAGTATAGGCTTGCATCACTCCAGGTGGACCCCCAGTCCCCAATGAAGCCAAATCCCTGAGCGCCACACCAGTTTTTCAACCACTGATTAAATCCCATGGTGCAGAACACCTTAGCTTCTCCTATGCCATAGATGGGCAGCACCTCTGAGAAGGTTACCGTGCGTGCTACTTGACTAAGGCCCCTCCCCAATTCCACAAACTCTTCCTACACTTCTCGAATCCCTTTCTTAGCCAGGTCATTTGTCCCTAGGTGGACAATGACATCCAGCTCCCTCCCCTGTGCAGCTGCTCCAGCAATCCTGATGATTCGCTCACTGTCCCTCCAAGCCATGGCATCAGGCAGGCACCTTACCTCCTCTCCCTTCCTCCCCAGTTCTACCTTCCTAACAATGGGTCCCCACCAGGAGTTGTTTCCTTCCCTGCAGGGTCCCCTGCCACCCTCCTGTGGGTCTCCTTTGTGGAGGTTCCCAAGCATCCTCCTTGGTCTCCTGCGGGTGCCTCCATGGGAACCACACTTTGCCAGAATGGCATAGGATTGTGGAGGTACAACTGGAGGGATGCGCCTCTGTTCCACCACCCTCACCCTCCCTGAGCCACTGTGGTCCAACTGCTCCTCTTTCTTGGCAACCTCTGAGGCAATGGCAGCCGCACTGGTGGTCCCTGGATGGAAGAGGAGGTCCCACAAATCCTGGCCAACTCAGCCTGGAGATGAGCAACCTCCTCCCTCAGCCCAGAGAGGTGCCTGCAGATGGTACAACACTGCATTCTCCAGAATGTTTCCCGGAAGACTGCTACTCCACAGCCACTGCACTGCACCACTCCAATCATGTCTTATTTCTGGCCCCTTAACTGTTTGCAATCCTTACTCTTTCCTCTGTTTTTTTTTCTCTCTCTCCTTACTTTCTGCCTGTGTGCCTTTTAAGCTCCTGATTGTCCTGTTCTGAGACAAGAATGTCTGATGTCAAGTATGACTGATGTCAAGTATGACTGAATTGGAGTACAGCAAAGGTGTGGATGTTATGCAGGGGGCTGTCATAATAGCTCCATACCCACCTACCATGGTCACCCATACCCACCTACCATGATCACCTACATTCTGCCCACAAAAAATGCAAATGACTAATCTCTAGTTAAAAATTGCATTTTCAAAACTGCAGTGCTTGTTTCAGAGAAAATTTTAACCTTTACTTTTTTATTTAGTTTTTGATTGCCCCTTAGTTCCTATGTTGTAAGATACCACTTACCACATTTTGAATCTGCTTTAGCACTTCTTGATAGATTTGATATAAAAAAAAGAAGCATTCCTTTTATTAAGGCTATACCACATTTGTACCATTAATTTTAGCTGTTTTGAAAGACCTATTGTCCCAAAAGTCAGAAAGAAGTGTCTGTTGCATAATAGCTAATTTTAGTACAAGAAATGTGAACTTAAAATGTGGTATTAAAACACAGCTGAGAATACTGATGAAAACCTGGGGAAAACCATATGGAAAAGATTGCTGCTTTTATTATTTTAAATGTATAAAAAAAAGTGATTAAGCAGATGCAAAGTAGGGAAACATATATTACAAGACAGGAAATAAAAGGTATTCTAAAATAGAATTAAAGGAATAAACATGCATATTTAAAAATGTCTCCATCAACATGCACTACTGCTTAAAATAAATCAATATACTAAATATGTTTTATGGAAGCAATGACCCATGCCAGGGTATGGGGTTATAGTCATTGGATCCTGCACAGGGTCAGGGGCTCACTCCCACCCCCCGGAGGCCACGAGGCCGTCGGACCGGAGCTCTTCCCACCCCAAGGACCGATTCCAGTGCCGTACAGTTGTTGGATCCTGCACAGGGTCAGGGGCTCACCCCACCCCGAGTCGCGAGGGCGTCGACGGAGGCTCTCCCCCAACCCCCAAGGACTGATTCTAGCGCCGCACAGGTAGACCCACGGAAGTGCTCCCTGCATCCAGGGCTGCACAAAGATTTGAATTTTGGTGCCTTTTTCATTCATTTGTTGAAGCAAACCCAAAAGAGACTAAAAGTGATATTTGTGTAAATCCTGCCTTGCAACAGTGAAGCAGTGGGTTTGTGTTTCTTTGTGCTGCCTCTGACTTAATTTAAGCTTACCTGCACAGTTGGCATAATTTTTTTTCTTTTTTTTTACTTTTTCCTTGCCTGAAAACCTACACCTGCCTTGTGATTTCATGCTAGCAACCTATTACGTTCACTTGTGCAATCGGACCAGCCCCTGTACAAATTGTACTTAACTTGTCCTACCTCTCCTTTCCTTGGCAGTTGTTGGATCCTGCACAGGGTCAGGGGCTCACCTCCACTACCCGGAGGTCGCAAGGACCATCGGACCGGAGGCTCTCCCCCAACCCCCAAGGACCGATTCCAGTGCTGCACAGGTAGACGCATGGAAGCGCTCCCTGCATCCAGGGCTGCACAGTTTGTCCCGCGGTCATTTTGCGACCACTCCCCACCTGCCCCAATACCCTCCCACCCTTTTACTGCTTTAGTTATATAGGCGCAAACCTCGAGTTAGGTTGTGTGGTCTCGTGGCTTTTTTTCTAACAGCACTGTTTCCCATTTGCTCGTTATAATGTCTGGCCACTAGAGGGACTCATATTCCATCTTTACTCAAATGCACACTTTGGTACTTCAACCCACCTAGCCTTCCTTTTTACTACAGAAACTCCTGACCTTCAGCGGATGCCTATTGAATGCAGGGGCTAACTAACTTTTATATTTTCCTACTTTGCCTCTCCTCGTTTCATACACCATCCCATTTCACCTCTTAAATTCTTCCATTCCTGCACAATGGCTTACACTGCTATCTTGACTCTACTATTGTGTGCCTTCTCCCTTCTGTTACTTTCTGCGCTCTCCAGCCCTGTCGCACTTACCCCACCTCCCAACGTCTACTCTCTGGACAACTTTAACTTTTCCAACCTTCTGGCTTCCTCTTCACCACTCCCCATCCCCCTACTGTACTTATTAGCAAGCGCCTGTTCCTGTTAACTAAGTTCTGCCCGGTCAAGTCAAAATTCTCCCCTCGAGATTCTATAAGGGCTTGCTTCAGGATATCACTTTGGACTTGTATCATCTACCTCATGCTAGCTGGGGATATCGAGGCTAATCCCAGTCCTCCTAGGACATCCAACCCAGGACAACCTCCCCCGTTGCTATACCTACCTAAATCCAATGGTCTCACCCTGGCCCATATAAACACTAGGAGCCTTCTAGCCAACCTACCCGACCTTCAGGTCTGGATGAATGTAAACTGCCTGGACATCTTAGCTATCTCGGAGACTTGGCTAAAACCCACAGTTACAGACTCCCAGTGCTCCTTTCCTGGATATAATATGCTCCGGGCTGACCGCGTGGGGACAAAAAAAGGCGGAGGGCTAGCACTATACTACAAATCACACTTTAACATCACACTCATACAGGACCCCCCTCTGCCAAATTGTGAAGTACTCCATGTCCTCTTTTTACTTGGTGGAGTAAAGAAACTTCATATCTTCTGTATATATGTCCCTCCCAAAAACTCCAAACAGGGTCTCTCTGAACTCATGGATAACTTGCTATCAGGTACAGGCAAAAATGACATTATCTGCCTCGGGGATTTCAACCAAGACTGGTCTGAGAATAACTCAGCCCACCTATCATCAATCACTAGTAAGGCCAACCTCTCCCAGCTCATCCAGGAACCCACGAGAGTCTCTCGGGGGGGTGCCTGTGCCACCCTGCTCGATTGGATCCTCACTAATAGGATGGAATACGTTAACATGGCAGGCATGCTCCCTGACACCATAAGCGATCACTATCCTGTGTACTGTGTATGGGACACCTCCACCCCTTCGTTACCCGCTAAAGTCGTTTCCTTCCCTGAAGTATCACACCTAAGGGTTGATGCTTTCATAGCTGATCTTGGCCTTGTTGACTGGTCGCCTGTCTACTTAACTGAAGACATAAACCAGGCCACTGACTACTTTAACTCCGTTCTTCTCTCTCTGCAAAACCTAGATATCCCAGTCTCTACTCGCAGGGTGGCAGGGAAGGTAACCAAGTGGCTCACGCGCCCCCCTGCTTCAAATGCTGAAACGTAGGGACAAACTTTGGGCTGCGTAGAAAGTCTCTCGCCTGTGAACTGACTTTGAAGCCTACAGGGCTTCTCGGAACTACTGCAAAAAACACGTGCACCTGGCTAAAAGCACCTACTTTAGGAACCTCCTAAAATCCTCTGCTGACAACCCTGAGATGTACTTGGCCCAAATCAAGGAAATTCTTGGCAATAACAAGCCTCAGACTCCCACTGACATGATCATACAGGGCACTCACTGTAACAACCCGCTCACCATTGCCAATGCTTTCAATTCCCTCTTCTTCTCGCTACCGGCTGACGCTCCTGGGGACACAAGAGTTAACTAGCCCGCCGCCCCAGCTTCAAGCCCAACTCATCCCACCTTTGCGTTGTCGCTGACCATGTACCGTGAAGTATGTAAACTTCTTAATTCCATTCCAGCCTGTGGGGGCCCAGGCCCAGACGGCATCCATCCTGGGATTCTCAGGCAGTTTGCTCCCTGGCTTACCAAGCCGGTCACCAGGCTTTTCAATCTTTCTATCAGTACCTCCTCCATCCCATCGGCCTGGAAAATGGCTAGAATCATCCCTATCCTTAAGAGGGGTGACGTCAAACAAATGTCCAACTACCGTCCCATCTCTCTCTTGCCCACCCTTAGTAAACTTCTCGAGAAACTAGTTCATCGCCAGCTCTCCGAACACCTCGGCAAGTTCAATCTCCTGACCCCCTGCCAACATGGCTTTAGGCCTGGACACAGTACCACCACGGCTCTAACCCAACTTACCAATGACATAAAAAGCAATAGGGATATTGGTCTACTCACCAGCGCTGTCTTCATTGACCTGTCCAAAGCTTTCGACATGGTTCATCACCAACTTGTGCTGTCAAAGCTCCAATCCACTGGTGCCTCTGACCCCACTCTAACTTGGTGCCACAGCTACCTGGACAATTGCACCCAGGCTGTAGCTTTCCACAAGGCTTTATCCTCTCCCAGACGAATCACCCGTGGCGTTCCTCAGGGGTCCATTCTTGGTCCATTACTATTCTCCCTCTTCCTGAACGACATTCCCTATTCCTCCCGAATAAGCTGTATTCTCATGTACGCTGATGACCTGGTCCTCTACTCGGCATCTAAATCGATCGAGAACATCAACCTCTCACTCTCAAACGACCTTCATGTCCTTCAACAATGGCTACTGAACAACCACCAACATCTTAACCTGGACAAAACGCGAGGCATGCTATTCGGCTCAACTAAAAAACTACCCCCCATGGCCTCAAAGCTTCTGGTTCGGTGCCAGGATGGCTCCCTGGTCACCAACAAGTCCTCCTTCAAATACCTGGGGGTCACCCTTGATCCCTCCTTTGACTTTTCTACGCATATCAACTCAGTCTGTCGCACTGTTAATGCGAAAATTGGTGCCGCCTACGGTGTACGACATTCCCTCACACCATCTGCTAGACTATCAGTAGCAAGGGGGGTGCTTCTCCTGCAGCTCCAATATGGACTACCTCTTCTATACTCTGCTAACTCCAGCGTGCTCAGCAGATGGGACACCTCTTACAATAATATCTGCAGATTTGCCTTATCCGCCCCATGCCTTACTCATCACTGCCTCCTTTACTCTGGATTAAACTGGCTGTCATCCATGGAGCTTCGGGCCTTCTCCCTGGGCTGCTTTATAGACTCCCTAACAAGACCCCCAAGACCTGACTCCCTGGCTCAACTGCTGACCCCTGTTTCCCAAACTCGCTTCCTCATATCCTCCTCCGCACCCCTGCTCTCATGTAGATCTTGCACCACAAAAATGGGCAACAGGCTTTCTCTTGCTTTGCTCCTAAGTTCTGGAACTCTCTCCCCCATCAGGTCAACAACGCCAACTCCCACCGGGAATTTAAAAACTCGCTGTTTTCTCACCTACTCACCCTTGGTCACTGCCAATGTTCATAACACAACCTCAATTGACCACCGGCCTGTTGCCATGACCTCCTCCCATTTGTAGCAACATTAATGCTTTTTTTATGTTTGTATCCTGGAGTACCAACTTGTTGTTCTTTCCACTGTGTACTGTTGTTACATTTTTCTTTTCTCTTATTTTTTATTATTATTTTTTTGCTGCAATCTAATGATTTCTTTAATGTTACTATGTCATGATGTATCACTGTAATTTGTTGGCATCTTTGTCTTGTACTCTCCCGGGTCGTGCCTGAAAATAGGCAGGATTGTTGCCTAGCGCACTTACCCGGTTACCAAAAGCTAATAAATAAATAATACACGCCCCGGATTCATTGTGAGGCAAGAGGCCACAGGCCAAGTGTTCTCACAGCACCCAGACCATGAATTAAATCCCTAATACCACATACCCTGGAGTGAGTTATTGTGCTTATAAAATGGGTTATTCATTATTCATTTCAAAATATACATAAAATATGTGTTCCCCAGTTTAAATGGCAGAAATGTTACTGTATCCTGTGACTATTAGAGTAGTCCACAACACATGCATTTTTGATGTATCCTGTGGAAACACAAATGTCAGAAATAGTGCTAACAGCATTTCTGACATTTGATTTCCAGTGTGATGCTTGGCCAGCTGGTTATGATTGTTGTATGATATTTGTAATATAAAACATATAGTAGGTGATTTTGTCATATAAGACAGCCTGTGCGTATGGGTGGGCCCCCCCCCCCCATGTTTCAGTGAAGCTACATATATTACACTGACAGGAGATCTCTGCAATATAATTAACTTCCTTGAGAAATTGCATTTATGGCTGTTTTATGACCTGTTGTGGGTCTGAAGCTGGGAAACTAAAATATACATTTTATGACTTCAGAAACAGGACATCATTAAGCTGATTCCTGACAGCTATCTCACACTTAGGTGAGGGATTGCAGGGTTATAAAACTTCAAGAGAACTGGTGGATCAAAAGACTCATAATTTGGGAAATGAGGTTTTGCTGTTACCTTATTTAATATACCTCCTGATAGGACATCCAGTTTGTGCTTTTTTTATATTCTAAAAGGAGGAGTTAGATGACTTACAGAAGTAGTGTGGAGAGACACAGTTTAAACTATACTGTGTCTGAACTGTTTAAATATTCCATCTTGGGACTTTAGAAAGACACACAGATCTGATAAGCACTTAAAGAGATAATACATTAGATAGAAAAGATCTAAAATGTATGTTGGTAGGAGTTTGTCTGTAGTTTTCTTTTTTTCCTTTTAAGTAATTCTATGCTCTTTGATATATTGTTCTGTGTTGACATTTTTCATATTTTTTTATCATCTTTTAGTAAAATCTTTACTTGAAAGACTACCTAGGCATCTTCCAGTTCTTTTTTTGCATGTGATATATAGAGGGTTAAGACTGACAAAAACTGTTCAAAAGCTTGATGGTGTTACTAAACTGGGAAAAGGTAAGAATATACCTAAGGTCTTTTATAGAGTTTTAAGGGTTCATTTTGGAAGCCTGGCTTGGTGCCCCTGATGAAAGATTGTACAGCAAGCCACTGAAGAGGGTACATATCTGGGCCTGTACATTGGGTACACTAGCATAAGGTTCACAGTCTGAATCCCCCCAGAACTTGACACTAAAGGTAATTCGGACCCAAAAGCAGACAGGAGGATTACCCTGTCTGTTACCTGTACACATTACTGAGCTTGGAGGTTGACTCTGTGGGAGCAGCGGGCCTGACATGCTGAGTGCATTTGTAACAGATTTGGTTAGCAGCAGTGTAACAAAAATTGGTAACACAAGCTTTAACTGTTCAGTGTGTCAGCTTAATACTGTACAGCTCACTTGCAAAATAAGACAGTGATTTTTTTTTTAAATGGAAACAGAACTATAACATTTTGCTTACAGTCAAGTTCCTACCTGTTTTATTTTTTTTCTAAAGTGCAAGTTAGAGTAGCCATAGTTAGGGAAGAAGATGGCTTCCAACTACAGTGGGTACACTGCAGACTACTTGAGGCAGTTGTGCCAGGACTGAGGAGTCCTGCACGAGGTAAGAGCCACTAAGCAGAACCTTGTGAATGCCCTGATGGCAGCAGATGCCCAGAGCATCGAGTCACAGACTGTGACTGTAGAGGACCAAAACTTGGGCATGGGGGGGCCAGCAGCAAGTGCAGTGTCCAGATCTGGTGAGGATGACAGCAGGGCCAGTGTCAGTGAAGGGCTACAGCAGCAGGGGAAGGTCACCAGCAATCTGGAGCCAGAAGCAATCAGGCTGCAGATTGAGTTGTGCAGAATGGAGCTGGAGTTCCAGAGAGAAGAGAAGTGAGAGCAGCAAGCTGCAGAGGAGAAGAGGGAGCGAGAACAGCGAGAAGCTGAACATGAACAGCAATTGGTGGACCGTGAAGAGCATGATTGCCAGAGATGACATGAACTGGAGAAGTTATGACTCCAACCACCAGCACCAGAGGAGGTAAGTGGCTTGGGTTTAACTGGAACTACAGGACTGAGTTACAAATTGAATTCCAAATTGATAGCTAAATTTAAAGAGGGGGAAGATATGGATGCCTTTTTAAATTCCTTTGTAAAAGTTTGTATTCAGGCAAAACTTCCTAGAGGGTCCTGGAGCTTCCAGCTATCCCCACTACTTACCAGGAAAGCTCTGGATGCATTGGGTCAAATGGACAATGAGGACAGTAATGATTAAAGTAAACTTAAAGCTGCACTTTAAAAAAATTTTGATTTAACTGCAGAAGCATACAGAGCTAAATTCTGTAAGCTCAGGAGAAGTCCTGACATGAGCTAAGAGGAACTGGTCATGAAACAACGTCAATGTTTAAAATGTTGGTGGGAGGGAATGGAAGCAAACTCTGTAGATAAAATTTAAAATGCTACTTTGTTAGAACAGTTTTTTGGGGCATTCCCAGCATAGCTGAAAACCTGGCTGGAGGTCCAAGATCCCAAAACAGTGCAATAGGCTGCTGAACTCTCAAACCACTATGCCAAGAACAGACCTGCTCTGAGAGTGAATGGGGTGGGTGTGGCAGTGCAGAAAGGGAAATGTGTACCTTCAGGGCTGCTAAAACCCTCACTGCCTCCACTGAAACCAGTTAGCCCCAGGTTTCAAAGAAAATATTTCTCTGAGAAAAGAAACAAATATTGGGTTTGTAAAGAAACTTGTAACAAAAACTGTTCAGAAGCTTGATAGTGTTACTAAACTGGGAAAAGGTAAGAATATACCAAAGGCCTTTTATAGAGTTTTAAGGATTCATTTTGGAAGCCAGGCTTGGTGTCCCTGGAGAAAGATTGTACCGCAATCCCCTGAGAGGGTACGTATCTGAGCCTGCACATTCAGTATGCTAGCATAAGGTTCACAGTTTGAATTCCCACAGAACTTGAGAATAAAAGTGATTCAGACCCAAAAGCAGACAGGAGGGTTACCCTGTCTGTTACCTGATCACATTACTGTGCTCGGAGATTGGCACTGTGGGAGCAGAGGGCCTGACCTGCTGAGTGTGTTTATGACATCCAGAACATACTTGCAAACAGTTAAAAAAATTGTTTACTTTGTCCTTCCTATACACAGACAGATGGTGAGACATGCTGCGTAGAGCGTGCAGTACAGTACTGCTTCTGCTGTTGCTGCTTTCTCTCTGTCTCTCCCCAAATAACAGCTGCTAGAAACCAGGCTACTTCTGTGGGTCTCTCTCTCTCTCTTACTACAAACTGATGTTTTGCGGTTGACTCTCCATCTCTCACTCTCTCACTCTGCCAGCATAGTATATGTGTTTTTTTTTATACTGCTCACTGCTGCTGAGCATGTGCTCCCATGTTGTTGCTATGACATGATATTATTGGGCATTACACTGTGATGCTTGCATTTATGTCATTTCAGCCACAGGATGGCAACTATCTGTCAGGGACAGAGGGAGATACCTGCCTAGCTGAAGTACACTGTTGCCATCACTAAGAGGGAGGGAGCTGCCTAGCCGAGGTATGGTGTTGCAGTCACTACGGTAAACTACATCACTTTTACAGGACCATGGTGAGCTGCTCTCCATGCTCTCTCTCTCTCTCTCCATTCATTCAACTGTTATACGTCTCTGGTTTCAGTTGCATTTACTGTGATTTCAGCCACAGCATGGCAACTAACTGTCAGGGAGAGAGGGAGACAGCTGCCTAGCTGAGGTAAAGTGTTGCCGTCACTAAGGTAAACTGTGATGAGCTGTTCACATTGATCACTCTCACTATATGCTTATTAAACTACTTCTCTGGTGGATGTGGGATGGGGTGGGATGGGGGTATCACAGTTGGGGGAGGCAGCCCCAGAGCACTTCACTCTGTCCTAAATTGAATGGCTGCCTTTCTGCTTGATTTTCCTCACCAGCTAAGGAGTCCCAACTCTGCCCAGGGATACTGCTTCAGGGAGCTTCACACCAACTGTGGATTAGATAGGAGATTGAATCCACGGTCAGGTGATGCTCTTCCACCAATTGTCTTTCCTCCTTTTTCCAACCCATGTTATAAATGCAAACATATCTCACAAAAGGACATTCAATGATAAATACAGTAGATGGATATAAAAATACTTTAACGTGTGACGGAGTACCATGATCTATAATTAAACAGATGTACCTTATTGTCAATCACTGAACATTATATTTTTGTAATCAGCCATTTATCATTAAACAGACTTTTTTAGAAGTTCAAAGAGTGTACAAACAGCTTTATGTGCTAAAATCTTCTCAATATAAGCACTGGAAGTGGAGACCTTACGGTGCAGATGAATGCAATCAGGGGACATACTCTAAGCTGCTAATAAAGTACCTTTGTAACAAATGCAGCCATGCTGCTCACCAAACAGGTGGAGAGTTCTGCCTCTCCAGGTCATTATACAGCACATTTACTTCTGACAGGTATGTTTTTGGAGCATGGCTGTCAATTAAAAAGACAGGGTGTTTCTCTACTTCTGTTTCATAACATATGTCACAGGAACAGTTCCCTACATAACAAAAATTAAATCTTTTCAATTTCTTCTATTATTTATCATCTGTAATGAGTTTTGAAGAATTTATGTTGGGAACAGTCAATGCACTATTTTGTATACTGTGATATAGAATTTGTTTTGTTAAAACATGAAGATCAACAGCACTGAAGAACAGGGATGCATATTACTGGGTCTGGAGGCACAGCCATCATTTTCATGAGGCTTTGTGGGGGAGGAGAAGGGAGGTTGATTGCTAGAGAATAGTAGGGTGAATGTGTTCACTACTTGAACATGTCTCAAGGACAAGGACAGGGTTGGGGGAGGTTGGCAGTGTTGTCCGACAGACAAGTCACGTATTCTGTACTACAACGGAATTGGAATGAAATTGACTAGCTGTGCTGTGACTGTGGAGAGAGGAGGGAGGTGTGCAGTAGAGGGTGGTGGATGATAGTACACACTTCTGAAGAGTCAGTGTGGTGGGAAAAAATTGGGAACAGTATACCACAATTGGTTAGGGTGGGTTCTTCATTTCAAAAACATTTTTATTTTTAGAAACAAACACTTCACAGTGTTCCCCACTGATGTGATTCTTCTCCCAATGAAAATCACACGAAGTGGCACTTTATCAACACTTTGAATGCTAATATGCCACTATGCATAGTTTGTGCCATGCAAAGGTGGCTACTTTGCCTGGCAAAAAACATACAAGGTGCAGCTGGTTGTGAACTGAAGCTGAGGAATCTTTGTGATGTTCATTTCAATGTGGATTTTGCTGACTTCACCCACCTCTTAACACTGGTGTCATATAGAGTCAGCCATGATGCAATACAATAACTTGCAGTGAGTGACATGTCAGAAGTACTGCATGACAAAAGAGCTTAATTGCAATTCAGTTACACTGTTCTCTGCAGTACACTGCAACACTTTGTGATATACTGCAGCATTACAGCATTGCATCCTGGCTGGTGCCACTGTAGCTGTCTTATTTGATGTACAATCATACACAACGAAGCAGACTTGTCAGGCATGTCCCTAGAGCAATAACTTGTTTTGTATGGGTAAAAGAGCAGACACATGGTTCACAGTCCCAAACTTGTGAAGTATAAGCAAAGTAACAGACCCATTGGTTACAGCCCTTATGTGTCATTTGGTTTTTGCAGGGTCATATGGGACCCACGTAAGTGAACCCTTGGGGCCTGCTTCAGACCTGTACTTGCTTTGTATAGGGCCCTGAATGTTCTACATGAAGCAGCAAGTGGTGGGGCACAGCCCCACACCTGCATCTTGCTTTGTATTCAGATCTTCAGGTCCATATGTGAAGCAGCAGACCTCTGTGGTATGACCCAGAACCTGTAGCTTTCAAAGCAGCAGCCCCATACCTGTTGATTATACCCATGATGCACGGCTATGGACATGTGAGATATGGCCCCAGACCTATTTTTAAATGGTCCTTCATCATGTTCCTTACAGAATAGCCCACTCAGTTACCCAGGTCTTTGCCAAACTTTGAAAGTCTTTCTTAGTGCTCTCTGGATGAGGAGAGGCACTTACAATCAAAGTTCTACTGCTGTAAACTTGACACCAAACCAGCACTTTCTGAATCTATGGTCAGGGATGCATCTTTGTCACATGTGACAGCTGGCATTGCAGGGAAAAGAAAAGCAATAATACAATCAAACATGGAGATCCCCAAGGATCATAAAATTAGTAGGCACATTTTGGAAAAAAATCCTAACAACAAACAAAGGAAAGGACACACTAGGGCTACATGCACAAATCAAAATGCTCTGCACAACACGTTTTTGCAAATTATAACTACAGTTCTTCTTTAACAAAGGCAGATTTTCTGTAACCCTTATATTCAAAACCTTACCCCATAGAACAGCATGTCATTTCTTCCATTGCTAACTATACGCAAACCCATTTCCTAAATAACAATTTCCAAAGTGTTAATGTCAATATTCAGTAACATTGAAAGACACTGCATGAAGCAAGACAGGACCAACAGGCCCTGCAGAAAGAAAGTTAGGACTTACCTCCTAATTTGAACAGGTCCTGTTTCACACAGGACTCGAAGAGCCCTGTGCAAAGCAGATTATGATTTATCTCCCGAAGGGTCCTGCATGAAGCAGCTTTGGACTTATTTTCTTTTTTGCTGATTTGCACCATGTTGCATCCTACAGGGTCTGCAAGACCATTCATGATTTATTTTTATTTCTATTTATTGAAATCTAGGATTAAACTCCTTTGTGATAGAAGCTTGTTTACAAAGGTTCCACATCAGTGGGAGGGTAGACAATACTTACAAAGGTTATACAAGCAAGACAGTAAAAAAGTGGCAATTATAGTTACAATACAGTAGGTTTGAGTACACAGTAAGCAATCAATGCAGGCAACCTGAGCATAGCTGGCAAGCAAATAGTAGGAGAAAAGGCAGATAGGAGTTATAAAGGTGCTCTGAGAGTAAGTGCATCGGGGAGGGGGTGTGAGTGAGGTGCGGAAAAGGGGCAGCAGTCAT
Organism: Neoceratodus forsteri; assembly: GCA_016271365.2. Classification (NCBI taxonomy): domain Eukaryota; kingdom Metazoa; phylum Chordata; order Ceratodontiformes; family Ceratodontidae; genus Neoceratodus; species Neoceratodus forsteri. The sequence goes on along the minus strand of CM028130.1, from coordinate 352,515,893 downwards.
TGACATTGTCATAGTAAGGGGGTTGGGAGGGAGGAAGGGGGTTAAAGGTATCCAGGGGCTTTGTCAGTGCAGGGAGCTGCTATGCAGCAGGGCAGAGGGTGGGGGGACTAGGTGTTGCAGACACAGGTGCTGGATGTGGAAAGTTGTAGACGAAGCAGTCTTTTAAAAGGGCCCAGAGTAGATAGGTTGGAGATGTCCCAGCTGAGGTCATTAAACCAGAGGGGTGCTCTGTAGGTGAAGGAGCTTTGGCCCTGCATCATTTGAGGATGAGGAACATGGAAGAAGTGGGTGCTAGAGCTTCTTGTGCATTGCGAGCTGCTGTGCAGTTGGAATAGGTTAGCTGTGCCAGGGAGAAGGATACCAAGAAGAGTCTTTTTGATGCACCCACTAAAGTACTATCGAGCAGGGCAAGTTAGGCTACAAAAAAATCCATAACAACAGATTTCTCTTCTTTTGATGTTTCAGTATCCCTAACTAAATAATTTTTTGCCATGGATTTTATATTGCAAGTATAGCTAGCCCTGAGATCAACTGAGAAAAACCACCTCCCCTGAGAAAAATTGAGTATGTGGCTTACACGGAACAGGATTTTTGTGGCTAAAAAGTTGAAAATATGGTAACTTTGTAATTTAAAGATGTGCTGTGCCTCAAATGTTTTTTTTATTGTTACAGTATATTGAAAGAGTGTTATTTTTTAAACAAGCCAGCAAATTGATTTTTTTATAGATGTACTGCAGCTCTGTGAGGGGTTCAGTATGTGCTATCTTAAGACAGTAGAAATTGCTCTGCTGTAGATTGCACATGACTGGAGTTATAATAAGCCAGTTATGGTGAAAAATTACACATTTCTTATTAGAAAAAAATATTTTGCCAGTAATTATGACAATATACCAGACAACTTTTTTTCCTTTTTTTATTTAGATGTTTAATCAGGAGAAGAAGAGGATTTCAGTGAACCTTTTTCAGGCATGCCTGAGACAGATGAAACAATGAGCAACAGCAATAACAACAGTACAAACATAGGGTTCTAGTGCAAATAATGTGCCCTATGCACTATGCCTACGCACTGCATAAAACGGGCGCATAGGCATAGCTACATGGGAATACCACACAGCATGGTCCTGAGGACCCTCTGCAGCATTCATGACCAATGTGGAGCACAGTTGCATGCCTGGTCCCTCGGCTGCACAGACACCAATGTTTTGGGGGTTGGGGGGCATGCCAGGGGCATGCCAACACTCTGTGCCATTCACTCAGGTACGTAGTGCTGCCCTCAGGGGTCCTGAGAAGGCTACAGGTTATGGCAGCTGAGACCCTGCCATAACCCACTGTGTGCACTCATGGACTTCACCCACCAGGTGCAGTGGACCCGAGAATCCAACTGCCATGCTGCCCCAGCCCACAAGTCCAATAGTGAGGGTTGGGGCTGTGGACTGGGCAAGTGCCCATACACTGTGGTGCCATGTACCAGTAGTTCCAATGCCCCTGACAAGGCTGCCCAATCCCTGTTACACTACAACCCCCCAACAAATGTCTGCCCTGGTCCCTGGCATTGCTCAGGATGCCCCCACCACCACACACCGGAGCCCCGGGCCAAACATACCTGACCCCTGCACCCAGTACCCTTGTCCCACATTGGTGTTCAGTGGCCCCCCACCCCCACGGCACTGACCACTCCTCCTGACACCGTACATGAATGCCAGTACCACAGCTCTGGACAGCCGGTGACACAGCCATCTGCACACCTCTTCAGCCACCAGCCATCCAACTGATGCTGGGAGTGTGCTGCTACAAATAGGTGGCATGTTCCCAGCAACAGTTGGACCACCACTGGCCAAGGAGGTGTGAGGAGGGCTGTGCCATTGACTGGACAGAGCTGCGGCACCGACACTCAAGTACGGTATTGTGGAAATGGTCGGTGCCCGCAGGGGGGTTGGGGGGCCAATGAACAGCAATGTGGGGTGGGGGTACTGGGTGTAGGGGTTGGAGGGCTGTCTGGATGCACTATACTGGGGAGGCTGTGTGGACTGATGAGGCGTGGGGCATAGGTGTGTGGGAGATCTGCCTTTATGGGGCAGGTGCCCCTATATGTGTGTGGGAGTCTGTACTGATGAGGTTAGGGCACTGCCATGTCTGAGGGGGCAGTGGGTAGGCATCGGGGACATGAGCGAGTGCTATGTCATGTTTGGGGAGGGACAGCTGTGCTCCAGGTGCTGGGGGGTGCCACTGGGGTGGGGGTAGAATATGGGGCACACCAGCTGATGGGGACCATCTGCGCAGTCTGTGGGTGCCTGTGTGCCATGAACTAACCAGGTCCCGTGGCCATCCACACAAGTATTCCACTCCGGGACCCAGGATGGGCATCCCATTGGATGCCTGCCTGGGTCCACCACCCTGTCCCCGGTCACAGTGGAGAGTCCTGTGCACCAACGGGGTTGGGGCCATGGACTAGTGTTAGCCATTAGTGAATACTGGCCTGAGCACACCTGTTGGAGAGTGCGGAGCCACGCGGGTGGGGTACGTGCCTCTGGCATGTACCTTACACTACTTCATGCATAGGGGCCACTAATAGTGCAAGTGATACATGTGTGAAATACAGTATGTATTGTATCAACATAGCACAGGTAATTGGACATTAATGTAATGTGATGCTTAAAACTAGGAGGGTGGTGACAAAAGAATGTGCTGGATAAACTCCAAATGGCAAGAGTTCACACTATAAACTTTGAAAAAAACACAAAGTGAGAGCTGAAATTAAAACAAATATATGCATGAATTACAAAGGGGCAATAAAAGGAAAAAAGGAAAGGGGAGGGAAAAACAAATAAAGAACAAAGGGGATGAGAGGAATGGAGAAGGAAGGAACAGGAATGGGTAAACTAATAAGGAACAAAGTGGGTGAGAGGTCTGGGTAGGGAAGGAGGGGGAAAATAAGAAAAAAACAAAGGGGATGAGAGGGCTCGGTAGGGAAGGGAAATTTTGCAACAAAGAACACGGTTAGATATTTCCTGAAATTTCTACACAGATTGGGTGGCTCGAGCAGCTGCCACATAGTAGCCAGGACCAGCACGCTGACTGTGCTTAAGGAGAGAGTGAGAGTAAGTGTACTTTTTGGGCTTAAATAACAAAGCAGTCTGCATTTGCTGGTGTGTTGGGAGGTAGGGGGAAGATGGAGGAGAGGGCTGTTGTAGCAGGAAATGGGGGTGAATAAACCATCAGTCAGACCCAGCGCCATTACTGGTGGGCTTGAACATGTGCCTGCAGCCAGCCAATAGCATGGCTGTGATCCAGGAATTCAAAAGACTGTGCAGAGTTATATTTGTTTGTCTTTCTTCACAGGTCAGGGGATTCTAGCAGCCACCATGCAGTAACCAAGACCAGCACAGTGAGTGTGCATACAGAGAGAGCTAAGTGTGCTTTTTGGGCCTAACTAACAAAATGGACTGCATCTGCTGGTGTACAGAGGGGGGAGAGCAAGGAGAGGGCTGTAGTGGGAGGAAGTGTGGGCGGGTAAGCCGGCAGCCAGACCCAGCGCCATTACTGGTGGGACTGAACATATGACTGCAGCCGACGAATAGTGTAGCCGTACTCCAGGAATTCAAAAGGCTGTGTAGAGTGTTGTTCATTTTCCTTCACAGGTCGGGGGATTTGATCAGCAGACTCACTGAAACCTGACCAGCACAGTGGGTGTGCTTAAGGAGTGAGCTAGATGTGCTTTTTGGGCTTAAATAACAAAATGGATTAAATTTGCTGGCATGTGGGGAGGGAGGAGAAAGAGGGAGGAGAAAGAGGGAGGAGAGGGCTGTATGGGGAGGAAGTCGGGGTGGGTAAACTGGCAGCCGGACCCAGTACCTTTACAGGTTGGACTGAATACATGGCTGCAGTAGGCCAATAGCATGGCTGCAACCCAATATTTAAATCCCAGAGGGCCAAGCAACCCCTCACATAAGTGACCCCGAAGTGTGAGTGTCAGGAAGCAGAAGTGTACCATCTTACTAACTACTTCTGTAGGACTTCTGCAAGGGGTTCTCTCCAGTGGAGGACAGGTAAGGGATAAGGCTCTAAAAGAGGAAGGGGGGGCCTAGTGTTGAAGATACACAAATGGCCAGGTAGGTCTGAGTAGATAAGGAGTAGCCCATCTGTTTTAGGCCTGTGAAGGCAGGTGCATTTACTGTTTTTGTACCACATCCTTGTCTGTGGTAGGCCTACAAAGACAGGTGGGGTTACTGTTTGGTGTGACTACCTATCTGGAGTAGGCCTCCAAAGGCAGATGGGGTAGCTGTTTGGTTCTACTCCCTATCTGGGGTAGGTATGTGAATGCAGGTGGCATTGCTGGTTAGCATTACTCCCTGTCTGGGCTAGGCCTGTGAAGACAGGTGGGGTAGCTGTTTAGTATTACCCCTATCTGAGGTAGGCATGCAAAATCAGGTTGGTGTTCTGACTGGAGCTAGCCAGAAATAGGGCAGGAGTGTAAAGGGAAGTGTGGTAGTATCTGAAATAAAATGCTGAGCCAAGAAATAGTAAGAGGGAGGGTAGTGTGCTGTAGGGAGTGTGGGACTGCAGTGTTCCTGGGAACACTGTGGGAGGCAGGGGCTTGCCCAGTATGTAGAAGGCAAGGCTTCTTGACAGCTGAGGTGCAGTTGCTAAGGTAGGAGTTAGGAATACAGGCAGAATGGCAGGAAAGTTGGGCCAGGTCAGGGTCAGGATCAAGGAGTAGTGTTAGATCAGGGGGATATGGGGTCCAGTTTGCACTGGCAACCACTACCAGAGAGGGTGAGGAGCTAAGGGGGGGAGGGATGGAGGACCATGTTATAGAGTACTGTTGGGGAGATAAGATGGGTTCAGCAGAGGCAAGAATTGTCAGGAGCACCCATGGTGGTATCAGTAAGGAATCCCTTCCAACCACTGAGTACTGCAGGGGAGGGGGGATCTAAACTGAACACAGATGATGGAGGGGCAGCTAGTCTGTAGCAGGGGGCTGGGAGATGCTGTAGTGGGGAGTGAGGGAAACAGAGTGAGACAAGGACAACAGGAGGGGAAAGGGGTACCCTTTAGGGAGCAGAGAGGGGGAAAGACAGGGAAAACAAGGTTCAACTAGAGCTGGGGTGGACTGGGGATTAGACAAGAAGGGGAATGTTATCCAAACAGGAGCTGAGGAGAAGGGGGAGGGGATAAGGGAGTAGGAGTAGGAGGTCAGTTGTTCAGATGGAACAGTTAAAGGTAGAGTCAGTAATAGGGAGGTAGAAGGGAGGGACAGAGGCAGAGTCATAGTGATAGCGACTTCAATAGTGAAGGGAATGAGATGGGCTAGGAGGAGGAGGGAACAGCAAGATAGGAGATTGGTGTGCCTCCCTGGAATGGCAGCAGAGCACATGGGACTAAAGGCAGGCCCACTTCCACAGAGGATGTGGGAAAGTCACATGTGATCTTTCACCTAGGTACCAATGACCCAGCTGGATGTGAAGTAGGGATAGTTCAAGATATGTTTATATTGGTGGGTCAGGTCTGCAGGGATGGAAAGGTTGGTAGCCTTCTCCGAAGTGCTGCCAGTACCGAGAGACTGCACAGTCAAGAAACAAAGGATAGCCAGTCCGGTGGCACTGAGGGTTGAGGTGCTAGATGCCACACCTCGCGCTGCACTGCGACCCGGGTTCAGGGGTGAGCCCGGGCACTGGGGGTCAGCCGGGCAGGGAGTTGGATTGAGCATCCGGGGACTGCTCTCCCTCTCCCTAGGAGGATCCAGGGTTTCCGGCACATTAGTGGCCCCGGTGGGGGCGGAGGTACCACATGCGTGGAACAAGAAATTAGAGTCTGAAGGAGGCAGTCAGTCTTACGAGAGTAGCCTGCATGCCATCAAGCACAGTCGCCATGCTTGGGGAAAGAAATAAAAAAGAGGAAAGCCTCCTAAACCGTTGGTGAGATGATGGTGGCCCCAGGAGAATCGCCCACATCCCAAATGCTGGCCCAGATGTGCTTGGATCCCTCTCCATGGGCCGACCCATCAACAGAAGGTAAGGTACTTCATACTTAGGAGCCTACCACTGAGGGAAGGCGGAATCAGCCCCGGAGATGGTACTGGGGGTTGAACCTGCCTGTGGTCATTCAGGGGAGGGGATCCTGGGAGATGCGGAGGGTTCAGGCTGGGAGTAGGGTGAATTCTGAGTGGGTATTCCTGAAGGATGCCCAGGGGTGTAGGTGTATAAAGAAAATAAAAAAAAAAATAAACAAAGGATAGAGGAATTCAGGCTGTCTGAGGGAATAGTGTAGGGAGGAGGGCATTGGATGTATAGAGGACTGGGGAGGGGGGACCCTGGATAACAGAATTCATCTGCTACACACCTGATATGTTGCATCTAAGCAAAAGCAGAACCAAGCTGCTAGGGGAAGTTTGGGGACTATATTATATAAGCAGAAGCCTAAATTTAAACTGAATAGGGGAGAAACAAGGGTCAAAGGGCACCTAGGGTTTCCCAGATGATGGGCAGAAAGGCCTCACCAGGTAGAGTACAAAGAGTGATCAGACAGGAAAGGGCTTAGGGAGGATTTTCCAAAGGAGTGGACAATCACTCTCCTTCAGCTAAATGGCTCATGAGGAACAGTGAAGGAGGATAGAGGTGGAAATGGGAGGGGGCTAGGGATCATAAGCAAGCGAGAGAAGCAGGGAGGGGCGGGCGACAAGCAAAGAGGAAGGAGTCATTTGGTTAAAAAGGAGGATGTATTTGGCAGCGATCCATGAGACTTGGGATACCCTAAGTCACTGACCTGGATCTCTCTATTCTTCGATATGCTCTCTACAGAAGGGCAGAGAGAAATAGGAGGGGAGCAGGGTGGCACTATACATCAGGGAGGGTATTACTGACACTAGGGAGGAAATTGAGGATGGAAAATAGAGGTACTGTGCTTACAAATCCAGATGGCAGTAGGAAGGAAATTAAGACTGGGTGTACTTTATAGGCCACCAAAGCAGGATGATGCAAGGCACAGGAAGTTGGGTACTATGATCAGAATGGCAGTCAAAAAGGGTGAAATGATGGTGATAGGAGACTTCATTTTGCCTAAGGTGTATTGGGGTGTCCCATTCACCACCTGTGCAAGGAGCCAGTTACCACTGGACGCTGTCCAAGACAGGCTCCTGGTTCAGGGAGTGACTGAAACATACGAACATATGAATCTGCCAGCAGAAACAGGCTTTATAGTCTATCAAGTCTGCTCAAATGTGCAGCTAGCACCCTTACATTGCAGCTTCCCACCCTCCCTCCCTCCACTCTGCTCGACACAGGAGGATGCCATGCTGGACCTAATTCTTACAAATTGGGATCACATCTGGGACATCATTGTGGAGGAGCCCTTGGGCAATAGCAACCACCGAATGATTTGGTGATGAGTTGACATGGGAAAAGAAAATAAAAAGCACAAAGACAAAAGTGCAAGATTTCAGGAAGGCCAGCTATGGTAGGATGGGAGAGATTTTGAAGGGATGCCTAGCTAGCCTTGAGGAAGATATGCGTCCCTGCCTCTCTTCCCACTGTCCCTGCCTCTCCTCCCTGTTTACATTCTTCAACTAGCTCCTTGTCCTTCTCAAATATTTCTTCCTCTGCCACCCTGGATGCTCTCTATTCTCTTAATCCATCCAAGGGCAGTTTGCCTGATGGTCTGGACCCAAGGCTGCTTTACCTGTCAGCTCCAGTGATTGCTGCTCCTCTATCCACTCTCCTGAACCTCTCCTTTGCTTCAGTAACTATACCATCAACTTGGAAGCATGCCACTGTCCTTCTATTGCCCAAGGGAGGTGATCCTACTATCCCAGCCAACTATCACCCTATATCCCTCCTACCCACCCTTGCTAAGCTCCAAGAACATCTGGTCCTGTCTCAACTCTCTTCCTATCTCTCTGATTCTAACCTTTTTACTCAATTCCAATCTGGGTTCTGGAAGAACCATTCCACCACTACCTCCCTGATTAGGCTCACCAACTCTATCCCTTCAGGGATGGACAGTGGCCAAATCACATCAGCATTTATTGTTGACCTCGCTAAGGCCTTCAACACTGTCGCCCATACCTTTCTCTTAAACTCACTCTCCTCGGCTGGTTTAATCGACTCTGCCATAAGCTAGTTCAGTGCCTACCTAGTAGGAAGAACACAGTCAGTCAGAATAGCTGACTCCATCTCTCCTCCTCTTCCTATCAATAGCGGCGTACCCCAGGGATTTGTATTAGGCCCTATCCTCTTCTCCATATTTTTAAACGACCTGCCCTCTGCCTGCTCCTCCACCTCCATACACATGTACACCGATGATATGGTACTCTTTACCTCTGGCCAGTCCTCTGCAGATGTTGAAACCAGACTTCAGCACGACTTCAACAAAGTCCAGCTCTGGTTTTCCACCTACTAGCTCTCTCTTAATGCCAAGAAGACAGTCTCAATGACCTTCGACATTAGGCAGAGACTCACTAGGCTTACCACCCTGCCCTCCTTCCACACCCTTGATGGAACAGATCTCAAGGACACTGCATACTTTTGGAATTTGGGGGTTTCTCTGGTCATGTGGATGCCATCCTGAAGAAGCTGCACCCTAAACTTGGTACGCTTTACAGGAACCGTAGCTGTCTCCCGCTACCGGCTAGATGCAAACTTGTCCAGAAGATGATCCTATCTACAGGTATCTTTGACTACTGTGATGTAGTCTACAGTGCCAATCCCAAGTCTTCCCTAACCAGACTGGGTACCCTTTTTAACTCCTTCTGTTGCTTTGCACATAATGCCCCCACCTCACACCCATCACTGCAATCTCTATCACTCCCTAACTTTCTCCTCATTAGAAAATCATTGTCACCTTCACTGCACTAAATTCATAAATACATTTTAGTTTGGCACTCTCCCAACATACCTTACTTCCTATCTACACCCTCCCTCCCTCCCTCCCTCCCCTGCCCACTCCCTTAATTCCACGATGTTCTTGTGATGGAAGTCCCTCACCTGACTACTGATATAGGCCAGTTGGCCATCTCTCACCGCTTCCCTAAGATATAGAATGTACTTCCTCCACATATTCATCACTCTTCCTCCTCCCGTTCCTTTATCGTAGCCCTACACAACCTCCTGTCAGTAAACTACACATGTGATAAATACCGCCACTTTCTCTGCCAATCTCACCTATGCTCTCCTACTAACTGACTCAATCCAATCTCAAAGATCATACATGTCTGCACTTGTTGGGGTCCTTAGATTGGAATTCAAGATATTTTAGGGCTGCACTTTTATTGTTCAATACCTGCTTTAATTACTGCTGCACATGTATCCCTTCAATTTCCATTGCTAGTATTTGGTCATTTCTGTGTACATGAATGTTAAGAACTCCTTGTACCCCTCTCCCCCAGAACGCATCGTGAGATGAACAACTTGTTTGGTCAGTGTACCCTTTCTGACGAAACATTTCAATAAATAAATAAATAAAAAATAGAAAGTGTGAAACAAAGTTGGCAGTGATCAGGGAAGGGATCACAACAACCACTAACACATGCCTATAACAGGAGTGAAGAAATTCCAAGGCTAGGAAACCTAGCTGGTTCAATGGAGAGGTGAGTCAGGTAGTCCAGGGTAAGATGGCTACATATAGGAAGTACTTGAAGTTCCAGAAGGATGAGGATGAGGGGGTCTAGTTGGAGAAAGCTAGGGAGACAGGTAGGATAGTCAGGCAGTCCAAGGTTCAGAAGGGCCAGGGTTTGACACCCTTAAACCCCGATTCCTAAAATTTGGAGCCATCACCATTGCTTCCTCTGTGCCTAACCTAATCAAAAAAATCCCTCTGCTCCAGCAGTGTGCCTTCCAAGTGCAAGGCCACTATTGTTGTCCCTATTCACTACAGGGGCCCTAACTCCACATTCGAGAACTTCTGGCCAATCTCCATACTCTTCCCCCTTGTTAAAATACAGAAAAAAATTATACATGCACAACTTCAGCAACACCTAGAGCTAAATACTTCACTCTCCATTAACCAGCATGGATTTTGTACAGTAAATCCCACAGCACCCACACTGCCCTTATTAAGGTAACATCTGACATCATTTCTTTTATGGATAAAGGCCTTGTAGCTGGTGCTATTTTTATTGACCTTACCAATGCCTTTGACCTTATCAACCATAGCCTTCTGCTCCACATGCTCCTCTCTTTCGGTCTCGATGTCCCATCATTTAACCGGTTTTCGACCTATATCTCTGGCCATACCAAACATGTGAGGTGGGCCAGATATACCTCCACTTTCAGTGCCATAAGAGATGGTATCTCCCAGGGGTCAAAGCCTTGTCCCTCTCTTGTTCTCTTTATTTATCAATGAACTTCTGCAGCACTGTGGAGGCCCATCAGTTCAGTTGTATGCAGATGATACTATATTGTACAGGTCCTCTTCTGACCCTACTTTGCTGAACCTACACTTGCAACAAGACTTCCATCTTCTTGAAGCTTGGTTCCTCAATAAGCTCTTGCTGCTCAACACTAAGAAAATGAAATTGATGCTCTTCTACCACCGGACTCCTAAGTTTTCCCCCACCTCCTTGGTGAGCAATTCCTCTCAAGGGAACCCCTTAGATCAGGTTCAATCTTTTAAATATCTTGGTATCACACTGGACTCCCACCTATCCTTAAACTCACATGTTTCAACTGTGGTCAAGACCATCCACCAAAAGCTCAGGCTGTTGCATCACCTCTTACCCTACCTTATGTTCCCCTCCAGACTTGCCATAGTATCCTCCTCATTGCTCCTGCTCATCACCTGTAGTTCCCCTATTCTCCACTCTGTTCAAGTCTCTCATCTTGCCAAACTTAAGCAAGCTTACCACAGGGTTGCTCACTTCATCCTGGGTGGTAATGCCAGGACACACCATTGTTCTGTCCTTGATTCCCTTGGCTGGCCATCCTTTGAAGCCAGACTTCAATACCCTACCATTTGTCTGACCTACAAGCTCATCCATACCTTCACTCCTCCCTGCCTCTTACACATCATTCAACATAAAACCTTTACTAGATACTTAAGGTTAGCTGACCTACCTCTACGCATCATCTTGAAACCCTGTCTAGCAGTGGGCCCATGTGCCTTCACCTTTTTCTGGGCCCTTCCTCTGGAATTCACTACCCTCTACTGTTCTGACCTGTACCTTTCTTTACTCCTTCAAGATTTCTCTTAAATCCCACCTATCTTTTCCCTCAAATCTGCACTTGTGACTAATAGTTTCCTACCTCTACCATCCAACTTTTTTCTTACCCCTCCATTGCCTCGTCCTGCTCTCTTCCTCACTCAGCCTTGCAACCCCTCCCATGAGTTGTTCATGGGGTTAAGCCGGTTGCATTGTGCCCTACTCTGTTAACTGCCTACTTCCTCTCCCTAATCCCCTGTTCTGTTTGAATCACTTGCCGACAAGTTTGCACTGTTTGAACTACTTTCTGCATTTATGTAATTATGCACAGTGGCATCTCCAAGGGATGAAACCCACTTTTAAAACACTCTGCAGTATGCGGCAGAAGACCTACTGAATAAAGCAATGTAATTTCAAAGGCAATTAGTCCCTTTGTCATGCAGGAAACTGTGGCATTAACTTTATCCTAGCAGTGTCACATATTTCTGAATGACAATAGGGACTAATTGCCATTGAAATTACATTGCTTTATTCAGTAGGTCTGCTGCAGCATTCTGCAGAGTGCTGCAAAATGCTGCAGAATTGGGTTTCATTCTGGGGAATGCCACTGTATATTTGTGTAACATTTCCTAAGCAACTTGTATTTATTTGCATCACTTGTTTTGCAGCATCTGTACTCACTGTACTATTTGTATATAATATAAATGTCATGTATTACTTATACATGCCTTTTTGTACTTAGATTGTGATCCACGTTCTATCACGCAAGTGTCTTTACACACTTATCTTGCTTTATTTTGTATTTTCTGTACCTCCCTTTCTACCCCCCCCCCCCAGGTCACCCCTGAAAAAGGGACTTTTTTGTCTCAGTGGGCTTACTTGGTTACCAAAATTCAAATAAATAAATAAATAAAACTGCAGAAAGGATTTAAAAGAGGCAGACTGTCTTCCTTAAGTATATCTGTGAGAAGAGAGACATAAAGACAGGTATGGTAAAGCTGAAAAAGAAGGAGGGGTGAGTAGAAGGCAGTAAATAGAAAGCAGAGGTGTTGGACCAATACTTCTGCTCTGTCTTTACTAAAGAAAAGGATGGACTAGTGCTGCAAGGGAGGAAGGTGGGAGGATCATGACTGATGGCAGGATAATGCAGGACAAAGTTAGGAAAGGGCTCATGTCAGTAAAGGTAAAGAAGACCCAGGGCAAGGATGGCATGCACCTGAGAGGGTTGACATAACTTGCTGTAGACCTGACAGGTCTGCTGATGGACCTGTTCAGCAGCTCTTAGAATACAGTGGTGGTACCACAGGAATAGCGAACCATGCATGTGGTACTGCTTCACAAGCATGGGCCCAGGGATGACCCAGGGAACTACAGACCATCAGTCTGACCTTCATTACGTGCAAGCTCATGGAGACCATTCTGGAGGAAAGAATAATGGAGTTCCTTAAATCTAACAGGCTACAGAACAATGGATTGCATGGGTTCATGTCAGGGAGGTTCAATCTAACCAACCTGATCAACTTCTTTGACTGGGTAACAAGGGTCAGGCAGGTGACATTCTCTATCTGGAATTTAACAAAGCCTTGAACTTGGTGCCACATGAGAGGTTGATCAAGAAGCTGGCTGGCACGAGATCCAGAAGGTATGTGAAAAAGTTTTATTTTATAGAGAGAGTGGCTGAGCCGTGGAACTGTCTACCAGCAGAGGTGGTGGGTGCAAGAACCATTAATGGCTTCTACTATAGCTGGGACAGAGTAAAAGACTTAATAGTTTACTAGGGAGAAAGCAATAGGACAGGTGGCACGGTGGAAGGGTAGGGTAATTACCTCCCACTAGACATTAGTTCCCAGGGTAGGACAGGGTAAAACAAAACAGACTGGATGGATGGTCTTTTTTCTAGCAACATGTTCTTTGTTTCTATGTTGTTATGTTGCTCCCCCTAAAAATACTATTTTGAAATTTATTTAAATATAGCACATAATTGTTTTCTGGGTCTAAAGAAACAGGGTTTATCAAATGTGTAGTTACTGTGTAATCCTTTAACTTGATATCTGATTTCAAGTTTGGTTTCTGCTATTGTCTTCTATATACCTACCAATTATATGCATTAAGTTTTATATTCTGTGCTTTATATTACTTTGTATACCTTGTATTATTATGTTTTCACTAGGTGCTCTCACTATGGAATTGTCACTGCTATTTCACTGCAATTGTTCCTCCTTACCTTATTATCTTGTTTTGTATTTGTCTACTTTGTAACCTCCTGAGTTGTGCCAGAAAATATAAATTTTTATGGCTAATGCACCCACCTGGTAAACAAAAACTAACTAAATAAATAAATCAACTTGTTTAGTAGAGCTGTGCAGAATAAAAAAAAAAATAATCTGTAAAATTTTGATGAAATTTAGTTACATTCCATGGAATTCTATGGAACTTTGTCAAATTTTTTAAAGTTATTTGGTCATAACTCAGCCATCCATTCAGCTGGAGACATACCCTTTGGCATGAGTACTTGATGGCATGCCAGCTACTATGATATTTAGATAACTAGTTGTGTACTGACAGGGCTCAACGTCTGGCATTTTTTTCAGGGAAATTATATATCTGCTTATAACTCAGCCACCTTTGGAGTTATAGATCTACAAATGAGTATGTGTAATCTTCTTAGAAGGGCATAGAAACTACTAAACATGAATTTGTAATCCTAGACTTGATAAATAAAGTTTGGTTTAATCATTTTTAAGTTACAGGGTATCATAATTTCACCACATATTATTTGTGAAATTTTGTGAACATTTCCAAAAACAATTATTTGTTTATTCAAGACATCTGAGAATTACCTTTGAGCACAAGTGCTCATTTACAAAGGTTTCACATCAAATACATAATCACAAAAACATTACAATTACAATAAGCAGTTCCAGAGGAAATGCAATTGATTCAGGCTCAAAGGACTTAAGGCAGAACACTTGCTGTACATACAGTTTTGAACAAAATGAAATCCACATAGGTTGTTGTACAAAAGTCAGGGGTAATGTACAGAAAAAAAAACAAAACAAATACAACTGTTTAATGGTTAAAAATGCATTGGACTGCAAAGGCGGACCACAAAGATCTCTTAAACTGATTAAACTTGTGAGATTCAGCAGTGTATCATGGAATTTGTTTAACTAATTAGCAGCCCTGACAGCAAATGACTGCTTGCCCAGCTGAGTATGCCTGAAAGTGGACTCAAAGGAGAGAAGAAATTATTTTTGCATAGTTAACTGCCCTTCCATCTTCCTTTCCATGCCAGTTAAGCATTCTGATATGCTTTGACCAATGTTTAATAAATAAATAATTTAGCTTTGGGTTGCCCTCAGATCTACATTGGATTCCACTCTCCTCACCAGCTACTGTTCTTTATGTTCATATTTCAGAGACATTCTATGACATGAATAACTCCAATTCCATGCTATTTATCTGAATGGCCAGGAATGGTGTTATTGATGTCATAGAATGTTCATGCAATATGAAATTAGAGAGCAGTAACTGCTGAAAAAAGAGGGATTCAGAGTAGCTACAAAGGCAACACAATTAGATTACTAATTTAACTAAAAAAGGTCAAATACATATCAGAATACTGGGCAGCCAAGAAAAGAACAACTGCAGGGAATCTAGAGGTGTAAAAACTGTTTCCTATCACCTTTAAGGGCATTTCTGGGCATGTTCCTGGTTTTGTAGTAGTTGGAGATAGTGTGAAAGCAATTTGTTAAAGCAGGGAGTGTTAGGCCCAAGAGCACATTTTTAGCTAGCAAACAGGTCTTGAGCGTTATTCTGCTGAGTAAAGGTAGCCAGTAAGTGAGAGTGTAAAGGATACAACTTTGAGTGCGGCTATCTGCACCAAGTACAAAGTGTCATGCCTTATTACAGATCAGCTTTACTCTGTTTAACACTGTGTTACAGGCAGCTGTGTAGACAGGAGCCCACAATCTGTAAGTGACAGAATGGAGCTAGCCACAATAAGACATCTAGCATTTGCAGTGAAATTGTTCCTTTTCTGGTACAGGACACCCAGTCTTCTGTTAACAATGGGCACCAGATTATCAGCATGGGGTGCAAAAGATAATGGGCAGGATTTTCAAATGGGAGTGCAGAGCTTGCATCCCACCCTGCACCACAGGACTTTGTATTCTGCGGTGCACCAACCCTCTTTATTGCAACTGCACCCAAATTTCAAATATCAGGTGCAGTTGTGACAATTTCCACATTTTACCGCAGCTTGCACCAATGCTCTGATGCAAGTACCGTTACTTTGCCTCCCGGGGCGTTACCCCTGAACCCATGAGCTTTGTGGTTTAAGGTGAAAGCAATCGTACAAGGATGGAAAATCTCAATTGCCAACTGGGGAATGCTGCAAGTCTGCATCTTATGTTTGGCACACATGGGGCTTGCAACATCCCCAGAGCTTTGAAAATCTGGCCCAATGTGTCATCCAAAGTTACTCCAAAGATGTTTGCATGTTGCCTGTGTGTGTGTGTGTGTGTGTGTGTGTGTGTGTGTGTGTGTGTATATATATATAGATATATATATATAGTAGATATGACATTTGGTAGGCAAATCCATTGCCTGCAGATCCTGGTATCTAACCAGCAGTTTTAATTTGGTTAAAGTTACAGTGGAAATATCACAGATTACTATTGGCAAAGTCTTCCCTAATATTCTTGGTAGCATAATGTGCAATGCCTCTAGAATCCCAGTTGCTCAGTTTTTTCACTTTTTTTTGTTTTTGACAAAATATTACAGTACAGTCATAGCAGGCATACTGTTTAATAGTTAAGTATGCTAGAAGAGCATTACATTTACAGACTTATTACAGTCATAAATGGCAGCCAGCTATCCTTTTCAATAAGGTTTAGGGAATCCTGTTGTAATCATAAAAACAAAATCACAGACTTTTCCAAATTACCAGTCACTTTATGGACATGGAAAATATCCTTATGAAGGAGGATAAAAAAGGTGCTTGTGAATCCAATGATGTACCCTTTCTCCTTAATATTGTACTTAACAGGAAACAATAGCCCCAACCAGTGAGCCACCATTTATTCATTTGTTTATTTATTTGAAAACTGGGGACTGGCAGAGTCACACTGAGCCAAGGTTCATTTCCCCAGGTGTGACCTGGGGAAAAGGAACAAGGGAGGCAAATTCATAGCACAGACACAGTACACAGTTAAATGCAATTATATGGCATTGACACAGTTACAGTAAAGAGGAACATAGTACATGGTTAAAACAGGAGTAAATACAATAAGATCGAGCAGCAAAACTCAGGCAATTCAGCCACACCTACTCTGGCATAGGAGGCAACTGTAAGAGAGACAATTAGGTAGGGGAAGATAGGAGTATGGAGAAGGAAGGAGTTTCAGCTGGTACCTGAGGCAAATATGGGAGGTAATCAAAATGGAGAGAGGATGGTAGTAAGTTTCAGAGTAAAGAGAAATTATAGGAAAAGGCTGATTGCCCAGCAGAGGAGAGGGGATGAGGAATGGCAAAAGTGCTAGGATCCCAGGAGCAGAGGGAACAGAAGAGAGGAGAGAGGAGAGAGGAGGAGTAAGAGGGAAGAGACCCAAACTGGTATTTGGTTATGAATGAGGCACAGTGGTTCTGGTCACATGAAGGTAGAGGAAGAATGGATAGGGAGAAGTAGAGCGAACAATGGTGGGTACAGAGGGGGGTAGCAAAACAACAGGAGGCACTGCAGAAGGTATCCAGTCTGGCCAGAGAGGTGGGGCCATTTCTGTTCTCCATCTTCCTTTACAACCTCCCCATAGCTTGTGAATTCAACACTATAACTGATCTGTATAAAATGTGTTGCCAGCTTAGTTTAGTCTTTTTTTTTATCAGAACAGGGACAAATGGGGTGACAACAAAAACCCCTATAGTAGGGCCACTGGAACTGGTGCAGCTGCTACAGCTATGGCCATTTCACTTTTTCACCCCCTTCAAAAAAATAACTCCTCACATTCTGATTGAAAATCAGCCACTAATTCTGTCACCCTGTACCTGTATTCTCCTCCTGTCCCAACCAAAAATCAGCCTCTAATTCTGTCACCTTGCTGCAGGTAAAGTACCTGTATTCTGCGTGTTGTAGCAGCTGTGAGTGAAGTTTTATTGCTTCTATATTAAATCTGTCCAGCATTCTACATTAATATCAACTAGCAAAGAGAACAGCCTCTGTGTTGTAAATGCCCTTTGTAGATGTTAAATAATAATGATGCAAAAATCCCAATAGAATGGATTCATCACTTGGCATATGTTCGATCTGAGCATTAAATAACCTGAGTAACAATATAACAATTTAACCTGTGTAAGAACATTGACCATAATATGGACAATGTTCTTATGCAGTCCACATTGTCACATTATTACACAGGTTGTTAAATGCTCAGATCGAACAGTAACCATCTTATTGTAAATACGGTGCCAAGCATGTCCAAAACAGTACAAGGAAGAACAGATATGCTAGCTTACCAGTGCTTATTGACTAAAAAAAGTGGAGGCAAAACAGAGAGTGTAACATACAGTAGACTGATAAGGGCTAAACTGAGAAAAGGGAAACAGTGCCCAAAATAATATAATTAGAAAGCAAAACTAGTATATACTTGTTTAACTGTATTCCCATCTCTCTATACCCTGCTGCGGTATCATGGAAGTAATTATCTCAATTTCAGTGATTGCAGTAACTGCAATCATTGGAATCATTTTGATTTCAGAGTCATGTTTTTTTTTTCTGATCCAAAATTCATTCAGGGTCAGATCTCAGGTTTGAGTATAAAAATCCCCATTCCAATCTGACCAGTACTGTATCCATTCAAGTGGCACTCCTTGCTCACCTATTGTATGCAATACATTTCTTGGTGTCCATTGGCTTCCTCTCTCTGTCCCCATCTTGCATCTCCTTCATATTATAATCAAGTAGTGCCCCCATTTATCACCTCGTTTTATGCCAATAATGTCTTTGTTGTCTAGTGGTGCTGCCTTACCCCATCCCATACAAAAATATTCTGTTTTTCAGTTGTGCAACAGGACTGCTGTGTTGTGTATTTACTCCATCCCATACCAATCGAGAGTCCCTGGTGTCCGGTACGGTTGAAGTTATTTGTGAAAAAAAAAATTGATTGTGCTATATAAAGGCCTAGAATTAAATATATTTTTGCAAATACATTAAATTCATACCACTTTGATTAAAACAAACAAAAAAAAGAAAACCTCTGTGACATCATTTAGTGTCAAGAGGGTAAGTCACACTATAAAGTCAGAAAAAGTGCCCCCTCAGAAGATCATGTACTCATAGTGCATTGCTGTATAACATTCAGACAACAGTCCTTTCCCTGTGTCCTCATAGGTATTACTTGCCCTAAATCATCATATTAAACATGCTTAACATTCAGATTGATTTTCAGCAATAAAACAGCTGCCCTAATTTATTAATTAAGAGTCCATGCATGTAATAGGAGGAGATGAAAGTGATTGCTATAAGTTCAGTCTGTCATTATATTTTATCCATATATTACTCATTCAAACTCCCATCTTTAGGAGGATGTCTTTTGAGGACAGTAGATGTCACAGATTCCAGAGCTATTAAGTTTTGGAAACAGCTTCATTGGTATGAAATTGGACATGAATGTTGTAAACTAGCGATTAATACCTACCAACTGTCCCTACATTACCACATGTGCCTCATTTTAGTGGCCTGACCCCCTCTACACACCCATCATTATTGGGGATGCAACTCACTCATGTTACCATTGATCTAAAATCTCTACATAGGTCTCAAGTGCGAACTCATCACCAGTGCTACTCCTGGCTTGTTTTTCAGTACATATAAACACAATGAGCAATAACCCTCATGGTGAAGCAACAGTTTTACTTCTTAGTTTGCACAGTTAAATGTTAGTCCTAAAAATTAAATCATACATGTCAGTGCTGTTAAATGAAGGACTGGGCTAAAGTTCTGGAACATGAAGCTATTCTATATCCAGGATTTTTGTATTAAGTAGGTCAGCAGGTCAGAAATTGACCTACAAAAACAAAGCCTCACTTTATTCCAAATGCAGGTTCTACTGTCATGTGTCTGTCACATCTTAAAACTCCAGCAGACCCTGTATCATAACATGCATCATGCAAGATTAATGAAATCATCATTGCATTTGTTATAACAAGCCTGCATGGCAAACTAGCTGGTGATCATACCTGTCCAGCTGTTATTACCTATATTTAAGTAGCACTGTATGGAAAATGAACAAACCATGGCACATTATTGTGATAGAGATGGAAACCAAATCCAGTCCATAGAAATAAGTTGACTGTTGATGTTATAAAACAGTAAAAACCCGTGGAGATTTACAATACATTCCTGATGTGTTTTCTTTTTAATTATTATTCACCTTTTTTTTCCTGGAAGATGTATGCAAGGTGAGACAGCAGACAGATTACATTTTATTAACAATGTCTTGTGGATGTTAACACCCTCCGATAAAAAAAAAAAAAAAGATTATTCCAGTTTGAATGCTTCAGTGTAAAGGGGTTATAAACAAGTAGCTATCCTGTTCTGCTCCATATGGTTACAGTACACCACAATAAGAAATTAGCTGCTCATGTTTGTGTGTGTGCAGCGTGGCAGTAGAGAGTAACAACACTGTGTGGAATCGGGATGGAGTGTGACTGTGTATTGCTGCTGTCATCTGGTTTCACTTGGTTGCCGAGTCTGCGTGGAGCAGTTGCACTGGTGCTGCAATCTAGCATATGTAAGGACAGCCTGGGGTCCTTCACAGATCACATGTCACCAGACTGTTAACTGCTCTGTCCACATTTGCAGACAGACTGTCGGTGTGGAGGTAGACTGAAGAAGTTCTTCTGAGAGAGCAACTGCTTGCATAAACTTGTGGCTGTTTCGGCATGAAAGCGTGATTCTGGGACTACTGTGTCTCACTGTGGTTTCTCATCAGAATCTCAACAGCGAAAAAATATGACTTAAATAAGACTTTCGTTCATTATTGATTGACCTTGTTTTTAGTTGGCTTTACCAGGGTAGCACTGAACTTTACAACACAGAGGGAGGGGGCCTGACTGGGGTATTTATGGGGCCTGTGTGCAAGTCTACTCTGAACAGAAAAATAGGAAAGTACAGGAGAAGAGATTATCCAGAGGAGTGGACTGAGAGGACTCTCTGAGTTGTGGTCTGCAGGGTCAGGAGCAAGACCTTAAAAAGCAGACATCAGTAGTGCTGCGTGTGTGGACTGTGACTGAGGATAAAATACAATAAAATTTGACTTAAATTTGTTCTTGCCCTATTGTTTCTTTTGTGCTCTTTACCAGCTAGGGCAGCACCACATTACTACAGGGAGGAGAGACCTGGGTTGGTGTTGCTGGGGCCAGGGGGCAAGTCTGAAAAGAAGAAAAAAAAGAGGTAAAAAAATAATATATCCCACTGAGAGGGAGGATCACAGTTAGTCTCAGTCAGTGCCAGGAAGCCTCTGGTAAACCCAACCCCCAGGAGGCAATATATGTTAAATTCTATAAAGCAGCTGAGGTGATATGGTACTGTTGACCCCCCCCCCACAATAACAATCCCAATTAAATGTAAAAAAAAAAAAAAAAAAGATCTGTTATTTATTTTGGTCAGAGCTGTCTGAGGTTGAGCTAGGATGAGAACAAAAGGAGCAAAGTGGGGAAAGCCCACTAGAAGGCAGCATAGCACTGCTGAGATACTGGTGAGCACCCATTTACAACAATCCCTATTAAGGTAAAACAAAAGAAAAAAGGGAACTGTTTGGATCAGAGCCAGGTGTCTGAGGTTGTGCTATGAAGAGAACAAAAGAAGTAAAGTGGGGGAAAGCCCACTAGAAGGCAGCAGAGCACTGGTGAGATACTGGTGAACACCCATTTACAACAATCCCTATTAAATAAAAAAAAACAACCACTCCCCCCGAAAAAGGGAATTGTTTGGGTCAGAGCCAGGTGTCTGAGGTTGTGCTGCTAGGAGTAGAACAAAAGGAAAAAAGTGGGGGAAGCCCACTAGAGGGCAGCAGAGCACTGGTGGGATACTGGTAAATACCTGCTATTCTCAGCAATCCTTAAATAAAGAGAAACGAATAAGGGGATCTGTCTGGGTCATAGTTGGTGCTGGGAAGAGAACAGAAGGTAGGAGAACACACTAGATTAAATAGAAAGCAGTTGTTGTATACTGATTACTGTCCCCCCCCCACCGTCAACAATCCTTGAAGCTAAAATAACAACCATTTGTCAATGCCGGATGTTGGCTTGCTGGCATTTGCATTGGTACTGCAGGAGTTAGAAATGCAAAATAGGAATGGCAGTGAAGTACTGAAGTAACACCAACACCCCACCCTGCAGAGACTGAAAGGCACTGAGAGTGCGGCTTTGGGTCAGCCATAATGCTTACACCATTCCACCTCATCCCACCCTGCAGAGAGCAACAGGTGTCAGGGTGTGCATTAGGGTCTTCTGCCCTTATGCTCACCCCATTCCATAAGGAAATAAGCTGAGATGGGTGCAATATAGGAGAATGGGGTGAACGTTAGGGTGACAGAACCCAAGGCACACCTGAATGCCTATCAGTGGCTATAGGGTAGGGGATGGGGGTAGAATTCTACAAACATTATGGCCGACGAACCCAAGTTATGTCCCCGATGCCTATTAGTCTCTACAGGGTGGGTGGGTGCATGGTTGGAAACCTTAATGCCCCTGGTGTTTGTTGGTATTTTCACTCCAGATTTTCAACATTGGCTTTTTGGGACCCCACCTCATGAACAGTGGCACTATAATTTTGTTACTCAGTCCTTAAAGGTGATTTCACACAGCAACTGCGCCATTAGAGGCCACAGGTGTGGGAAACATAATTCAGGTAGGATGGGAAAAATGACAGCTGTGCTGTTCATGAGGAGGTGTAAAAAATTGCAATGTTGAAAATCTGGAAAAAGTATGAAAAATTTGCAAACGTATGAGTGTGCATAGGCACTGCGCAATGCATGCTTGTAATGCGGTCATTTTTTTGAATTTTTGTTACCAAATTTTCAACATGGGCATTTTGAGACCTCTGCTCATGAATAGTGTCAGTGTGATTTTCTTAATCTGTCCAGCATGTTGACTTCTCACAGCAACCATGCTATTGTCGGCCAGATGTGCGAAAACACATTTCGGGCAGGATGTGAAAAATGACAGCTGTACTGTTCATAAGGAAGTGTGAAAAAATGGCAGTGTAGAAAATCTGGAGTGAAAATATTAAACATTCTCAAAGTTACGAGTGTGCATGGAAACTGCGCAATGCACACTTGTGACAGTCATTTTTTTGGAAGTTTTTCACTAAATTTTCAACACAGGCATTTTGGGACCTCTGCTTATGAACAGTGCCACTGTGATTTTCTTAATCTGCCCAGAATGTTGATTTCTCACAGCGATTGCGCCATTGTGCGCCACATGTGCGAAAACACATTTTGGGCAGGATGTGAAAATTGACAGCTGTAGTGTTCATAAAGAAGTGTGAAAAAATGGCAATGTTGAAAATCTGGAGTGAAAATATTAAAAATTCTCAAAGTTACGAGTGTGCATGGAAACTGGGCAATGCACGCTCGTAACAGTCATATTTTTGGAATTTTTTCACCAAATTTGCAACATAGGCTTTTTGGGAGCCCACCTCATGAACAGTGGCACTGTCATTTCATTAACTGGTTCCAAAAGGTGATTCCATGCAGTGACCTCGAAAGCACCTTTTGGGACTAAATAACAAAATGACAGTGACTGATTTCATGAGGTGGGGTCCCAAGAACCCCATGATGAAAATTTGGAACCAAAAGTAAAAAAAAAATGGCCAAGATTCAATAAATAAATAAATATCCACCTACGTTGAAACCTCCCCTATTGATGCCATTATACAGCTTACCGGCATTTCTTCAGTTCATGGTCGGCTTTGAAGATCGAGGCGACAACCTCCGGAGGTAAGTATGGGTGGGGGTGTGTGTGTGGGGAGGTGAGGTGTGCAGAGGATATGTGCAGGTTGGAGGAGGGGTGCCGCAGACAATGAGGGACTGTTTTCTTGTTTACAGGTAAAAAGAAAAAGGAAAACTTCAGGGAAAGGTTTTTATTTTACAGGTTACAGAATTACATTTGAGCATACTGAGGTGGGCTCCCAGTGTGCCACATGGGTTTTTTTTTTGGGGGGGGGACTTGAGATGACAGGGATTGGGCACCCTGTTGGCAAAGAAAACTTGTCTGTCTTAGAGGGCATGATACCAAGGGGGATTGGTCACCCCCCTTGGAAGACAGATTAAACTGGGGGGACATTATGCCGATGGAGATTGGGCACCCCTGTCAGCAAACAAATTGAACTGGGGAGGAGGCATGACAGCAGGGGGACTGGGCACCCCTGAAGTCAGCTTTCTAGGGATTGTGAGAGGCAGAGGGCAACAGCTGCTGCCATGTTTATTGAAATGTTTCACCAGGAATGGCACATAATGGAGGCGTGACAGATCTGCCACTGCAATGATGAGTCTGTCTCTCATTGCAGTGACAGATTTGTTTAAAGTTTGTGGCACTCTCTGAAACTGCTGTCATCAGCTGCATGCACACTGATTGGTGGCTGAGGGACACACCCACTAAAGCATTCCCTGGATTTTCCACAACACTGACAGACCTTTGAAAGTGCTACTACTGCAAGATGTTGCTTATGCATGTGCCTTCAAGCCAGCATAACAAAATGATGGGGGGGCCCAAAATAAAAACCTGAACTGGGGCCCATCTGTCTCTTCAGCAGCTTTGCTGTGGAGACTCTCAACTGCTGCATACTACTTACCTTCAGTTGCTGGTACTGTTAACTGTCATTTGACTGAGGTTCATATAGGGTGTCAAACCTTGGGTGCTGCTAGGTTCTGAATACTAAAGGTGGGCTCAGCCTTTACAGTCTCCTGAGGTGGATAATCAAATAACTGACAATAATGGCCCTATCAAAGTTTTTCAATAAATTCATTGCAGGACTGGAAATATCAAATATTTCCTACAGCCCTCATCAGCCAATGGGTTACGATTTTCCTAAACGCCAATTTGAAAAAACACAGGTGGTAAACAGACAATGCCTCTTGGTTTGAGAGATGGAAGTGGCTTTATTATGATGAAATAAAGACTGTGTGCTTTGCTTCACTTAGGTAAAGGCATCTCACAATAAACTTATTAACTCAAATTGCCTTGATCTCTCTTTGATATCTAAGGAGTATAGCAACTTGAAAGATGCTTGTGTTAACTTTAGAAAACACAGTCTCACGAAGTTTCATGAAAATGCTGTTTTCAAGGTTGTAACAGCTCCCAGGACATTCCCAGGTGCTGGTGAATGTGTATCATTTAATATGGGTGAGGTTATAATGGCTAAGTCATTTGAGCAGTCAACAATTGTGACGCCAATTATGGTGACTGCCCAAGTACGGCGAGTGGACGATAAGAGCTACTGCACTAAATCTGTGACCCCCACCATCCAAGTGTGGCATGGAGTTAGAATATATAAAATGGGGGGTTGGGGGCATAGCTCCCTGCATTAAACATGGAGACAAAGCCAGATGAGAGACTTATGTGTCCATAGGCAGGCTGTACAGATGGCAGTCAATTGTCAATTCCAGGTTTAATGATGGAAAGTAGTCCTTATGTGTGTCGCTGTAGGGTGGGGGTCACCTAATTGACCATCACTGTTATTGACTCACTGTTATTACATTCACTCTTATTACCTAGCCCATTTAACATGAAAATGGTGAATGTCTGCATTCACTCCATGAACAACAGAAGAGGGATTGACATTACAGTTTCTTAAAAATTCCTTCAAAATGTGAAATTCTTAGCTAGACAGGGTTTGGCTTTGCATGGAGATGGGGATGAAATGAATTCAAACTTTATACAAACAATCAAATTAAGAGCTAATGATGACCCGAGGCTTAATACCTGGACAGAGCAAAAAACAAACACACATCCCCAGAAATTCAAAATGAAATTTTGAAAACTTTAGGCTTAAGAGTCCTGTATGAAGTTACTGATATAATTCCATTAGCTGCAATCTTCTTGATAACGACTGATGAAACCAGGGATTCTGCCAAAAAGGAACAGGTAGTAATTTGTGTCAGATAGGTAGATGACAAGTATGAAGCACATTAAGAATTCTTGGGACTCTATGAAGTTGTGGGAACTGATTCAAAACTGCTACTGCAGGTCACCAAAGATGTTCTAATGCATGCTAACATTCACATGCCAAAAGTCAGGCGGCAGTGTTATGATGGTGCTGCTGCTAAGGCTGGAGGGAAGTCAGGTGTGGTGCAACAGATATCACATGCAGAGCCTAGGGAGCTGGTTAACCACTGTTATGATCATTCCATAAACTTAGCATGCTGTGATGTTGTTAACAAGTGTAAAGAAGTCAAAACTGCTCTTCAGATAATTCATGAAATAACAAAATTGATCAAAAACTCTCCCAACAGAGTAGCCTGCTTTGAACAGCTTAAAAAGGATCTCACACCTAATGTCCCATCACTTCATAATCTGTGTCCAAAAAGGTGGACTGTGAAACGGAAGTCACTGAAGAGTGCTTTGCATAACT
Source organism: Neoceratodus forsteri (assembly GCA_016271365.2). Taxonomy (NCBI): domain Eukaryota; kingdom Metazoa; phylum Chordata; order Ceratodontiformes; family Ceratodontidae; genus Neoceratodus; species Neoceratodus forsteri. Next base: position 352,490,130 of record CM028130.1, on the reverse strand, counting down.
ATGAGGTGCTCCAGAACACATGGCTTGCATATGAAGACAATACTCCAAACCCGGAGACTAAAAGCGAATACCGGGTATTTCTTCCCAGATGAAGTCCTTTGATTTCTTATTTGGTGTTTCCCTTGGTGAGGTTTAATTTTGTCACTGCGATAACCTTAGCATGTCTCTACAATCACCAGAAATATGTGCATCAGAAGGACAGAATCTAGCAAGAATGTCTGTAGCCACTTTAAAAACACTCAGAAGTGAGGCTGAGTTCAAGAAGTTTTGGTGACAAGTATGAGAGATGGCCAGTAACTTTGATGTGGGTGAACCACAGTTCCCCAGAAAGAGGAACGCACAATGCAGACTTGATGACTATGAAATTACTTGTCCAGCACCAGCAGCGTTTCCCACTTAAGTTGAAGACCACTATCGCCAAGTCTACATGCTCACATTCAATGTTGCTAACTTGCATCACAGACTGTTTTGAGCAGCCTACATATCAAATGTATGCCAAATGGAACAACTGATATTAAAGACTGTTAATTGTAAAGAATGGGAGGCAGAATTTCAGCACATCATAAAACTGTACAACGAAGGCATTGATCCATCATCCCTGCATATACAATTATAAGCCCTTGCTGCAAACTTTTCTATGAAAAAAGACAGCTTGTGACTCAGGGATGTAATTGACTTAATGAAGAGTCTGTTTCATGCTGAACAGCATTTTTTTTCTCAAACGCTGCAGTTTTGATTAAGTTAATACTTGCGATACTTGCCACAAATACAGTTAGCAAACAGTTTTTCAGTGCATTGAGAAAAATTAAACATTACGTCCCTACAACCATGACACAGACCCACCTGAATCCCCTAATGCTTCTTCACATTCACAAGAACATAACAAACAGTTTGAACCTTGTGGATGTTGCCAACGAGTCTGTAGAAGGCTCAGAGCACCGCCGCTGTATCTTTGGAAATTTACTGCTGGGGATTTCAAAGTGAAATGACTAACAGAACAGAAGTAAAATGTGTATTAAATGAAAACTCCATGTTAAAATCAGAAAAAGATATGTAGTAGACTCTTTTTCTGTGTTCTAACCAGCTCCCAGTGTTTTCTTTTCCTCTGGCTGTGAGAGATGTTTTTTCTAACTTTCCCTAACTGTTTTATTGCCCTTGGAGGTTGCCATTCTGGTTTCTTTTATGGCCTCTAGTCTTCCCAGAGTGCCCTTTGGTGTGATGTCTAATTGCTCCTGCAGGAAGCCAGTGTCTTGTTACAGGGTCTGTCACAGCTCAGCCACAGAGAAAATACTTCTTCCAGAGAAGAAACACTACTAGATTTTGGGTGAGTGTAATCATTATTATTTTTTGATATCAGTACCTTGTCCTGCTATGTTCTGCTGTGTGTGTGTGTGTGTGTGTGTGTGTGTGTGTGTGTGTGTTTGAATCATGTCACTGTTTACTCTTTTCCTCTCAATCACTTTCAGTTTTTACACTAGTACTAAGTAGTAAACATTGAACATCACCTTATAGGTTGTAACATAACAAGACAAGGTACTAATGTCAAAAAATAATGATTACACTCACCCAAAATCTAGCAGTGTGACTTCTCTGAAAGAAGTATTATCTTTGTGGCTGAGCTGTGACAGACCCTGCTAAATCTAAGGGCATAGCTACATCACTGTCACATGAGCCAAGGTGCATCGTACGAGAAAAAAACCAATAAACCTGTTTGTGATGGAGATCCCCAGGGGTCGTAAAACTACCATACAGCTAGCAGGCTAATTTAGGAAAAACTCCTAATAGCAGACAGAGGGAAGGACACACTAGGATTTAACATACATATCAAAACACTCTGCATAACATATGTTTTTGCACATTCTGGGTGGACTTCTTTAATGAGTCAGTCTTTGTTTTTCTTTTTTTTTTCTTTATTGCAATTGGTCTGTTATTTTCTAGTACAAAGTTGGCCTGGGACTGACATACTGTACCTGCGCTAGCTAGTACAGTAAACAACCATCTACAATAACTTGGGATTACTATTTTCTATCAGTTAAGAAGGTAGTTGCAGGTGCCCAAGCTTTTTTATTATATTCTTATTTACACCTAAATGTTATATGATTGCTTTGCCCAAGCAGTAAGAGAACATGTCAGTAGAAAGAAGTATAAAACAAAAAAAAAAAAACAAAATCAAACAACAATAAAAAATAGTGAAGTGACTCATGATGACAAAACCCCCAAAACTCAGTAATGTTTATTTAGCTGGCCTTAGAGTCTACATCTGCAGCTGGGAGATGGGATACAGTTGGCTGACGAACAATGTCATCTCATGGTGTGGGTGGTTGATGGATGCCATCCAACAACCACCCACACCATGATATCTTACTCTGAACCAAATTATTGCAATGTCCTGTGAAAGAAAATGTTTTTATATAGTCTGTTTGTGCTCTGGGAGTCTAGATGCTCTTGATGTGTTTGATGGCTTCTATGGAAGATTAAACTGTAAACACGCTCTTTCCTACCCTTGGCTGACTCCTGAAACAAAAATAATTTCACTGGAGGAAGGAGTGTGGGAGACTGTAGCTGGCCTTACAGCCTGCAGCTGCAATGGGGAGGGGGCAACTTAATGACCAGCAATGGCATCAACCACCCTCCAAGCCACACACCCCATGATGAGCAGCATTATTACAATGTCTTGTGTGAAACATTATTATATAAAGGTTGGGCAGTCTGGGGGGGGGGGCACTAGGCTAACAAAATCACTGGAGGTCTACATGTTCTGTGGTACATTTTAGGGCTTTTATTGAAAATTTAGCACACTTCTGTTATGTCTTCCCTACCCGTGACTCTTTGAAAGCATAATTTTTTCCCCTGGAGTTAGGGATATGGAATATTCTGGCTGCCAGAGTCTCCAACACTACTGGAGAACAAATATTTTTTTCTCAAGGAGTCAGGGCTTTGAAGGATCTAACAACAAAAGTGTGTTTAGTCTTCAGTGAAAGTCCAGAAACTCACCACAGAACAGCTTGGCCCCCAGACCCCCAGTCCCCCAGTCTTTATAAAAATGTTTCACACAGGACATTGTAATAATGATCATCATAGGGTGGGTGATTGATGATGGCATTGCTACTCGGTCAGTTGACCCCACCCCCTCAGTTACAGCTGCAGGCTCTAAGGGCAGCCAGAGTCTCCCGCACCCCTAACTAAAGGGGGGGAAAAAACAAGTCTCAGGAGTCAGGGTGGGACAGACACAACAAATCTGTGTTTTATCTTTAATAAAAACCACAAAACTCACCACAGAGCATCTACACCTTAGTTTAAATGAAGACCCCCCAGCCTTTATATAAAAATGTTCCCCAGGACATCATAATAGCGATCATCATGGGATGGGCAGGTAGGTGATTGATGGCATTCTTGCTTAGTCAGTGGACCATCCCCAGTTGCAGCTGCAGACTCTAAGGCCAGCCAGGGTCTCCCACACCTATAAATCAAGGGGAATTCCCCCCTTCCCCATGAATCAGGGGTAGGAAAAACACAACAAATCTGTGTTTTATCCTCAATAAAATCCCCAAAGCTCACCACAGAGCATATAGACCCCCAGAGCTTCTGGGGGCCTGGTGGCCATCAGATCCCCCCCGTCGCCTGCATGTCTTGGATTTCAAGGTTATGGCCTTACTACATTCGAAATGCTTACTACAGGCCTGCCCTATAGGAAGTCAAGAACAGGAAGGTAACAATGGTCAAACTATTGGCAATTTGCCAATGTTTCAAAAAAAGATCTACCTTCTGCCCTTCACTTTCTAGAGCCATTGAAGTATTCAAAGAAAAGTGTGGAAAAGATCTGTAAAAAATCATGAACTGTCAAAGATGACTGGAATATAGAAATATAAGTCGTAGTGAGCAGGATGCACTTCTCAACTTACAAATGAATCATAAATTGACAACAAAACCATCTGATAAGGATGGAAGAATATTTGTTATGGACACCCAAGATTTTGAAAAAGAGGTGTGGAGACAATTGCAGAATACAACTTTTTACAAGCGGCTTGGTAGTGATCCAGTTAAGGATTCTAAGAAGGTAGTGGTGCTCAAATTATGAGGGGTTATCAGAATGGATGAATTGATGATGTAACAAGTGACTTCTTAGTTACAGAATTTCCAATCAAGCCAGTAATATATGTCCTACCCAAGGCCCACAAATCTCTGACATACCCACCAGGATGCCCTATAATAAGTGGCATTGGATCACTGACAGAGTCACTTTCACAATATGTGGATTTCTTTTTCGGTGACTTTGTAAAACAGACTTTATTCTACATAAAAGATTCAGGAGATATTTTATGTGTCTTGGAAGAATATAGCATCCCACAAAATGCATTGTTGGCAGCATTGGCTATTGAGTCTTTATACTGTAATATCACACACCAACAAGGGCTAGAAGCATTAGAGTATTATCTTAATCAAAGAAAGGCAGATGCTATGCAACCAACTGAATTTTTGGTAAATTTATCAGAATGTGTTCTGAAATTTAAATGTTTTACTTTTAAGGGAAATAACGTTTTGCAAGTAAAAGGGACAGCTATGAGGTGAGTTTTGCCATCAGTTTTGTTAATTTATATCTGGCAAATGGGAAGAGGAATTTATACGTAACTTGGATGTTAACCCTTTCCTTCTACAGTTGGAGCTGTGGAAGCATTTTGTTGATGATGTCCTGTTCGTGTGGCGTCGAGACAGCACTAGTCTGCAGACTTTTGTGGATTATCTGCATTATACAAATGATCATTTCAAATTTAGTTTTAAGAGCAGTCCTGATGAGATAGAAGTTTTAGATATCAAAATTATAGTTGATGACTCAAGGGAGGTGGAAACAAATTTATTTCAGAAATCTACAGACCAAACTACAATCCTTTTGGCTAGTAGTTGTCCCCTGTATCACATGACTATGAATATCCCTAAGGGATAGTTCCATGGAATTAAAAGAAACTGCAGTTCACAGCAAGCATATCTGGAACAATCTGAGGATCTGGAAAAAAAGACTTTTGGAAAGGGGGTAGGATGTGGCTGACATAGAAAGAGCAAGAGAAAGTATGGAAAATATCCCAAGGTCACAAGTTTTGCAGGAAAGGGAGAGATACAGTGAGAATACATTGGATAAGATTAATTTTGTAACAACATATTGTCCCAATGTTAACGGAAGTTGGCAATATAATTAAAAGAAATTGGCACATTTTAGAAACAGATCCTTTCTTAGAGGATGTAAGTAATGTTCCACCATAGATTGTGTACTGAAGAGGCATGAACTTCAGGGACCATTTGTTCCACAGTTGTCAGCCACAGGGAATGGAGAGGCCAATACATGGCTACCATCACCAGCTAAAGGATCTTTCTCATGTGGTAGATGCAAATCATGTAAAGTGGTACCTAGAACATGGGAGTTCCTAAGACCTAGAAATGGCCAAAGGATAGAGCTGAGAACTTTAGTGACTTGTGACACTGAGTAAGTTATATTCATATGGCCATTTGCAAATGTGGGGCACATTATGTAGGTACCAAGTGACAGCTGTCATTCAATCAATGCATACTATATACAGTACGCACTCACTGCCAGTTCAGTTGGCAGCCAGTCATGGTGGTAAGAGGAGGGCTGTGCTAGTTGCTGGCTCCAATTTGGGGTGGAGGAGCAGAGTGGTGGGATACTACCTGATTGGGTGGGGTCCACTACACCACCAGGGCATAAGTTACTTGATACTTGACCTATACAAGTGATCAGGGAGGAGGGCCCACTAGCCACAAGGCATATTGCTTTCATACAGCGCATGGATGATTGGGTGGGGGAAGGGACAGCGAGTCACCAGGACTACTATATTTAATACAGAGGGTTGGTTCTGGGGTGGGGAAGGACCACTAGCCACTAGGACTACTATGCATAATACAGCAGGCAGGTGCTGGGGGAAGGATCTACTAGACCACCAGGGATTATTCTGTGCTATACTGTTCAATGTACACACGCCCCACCAGATGCCAGATCACTCTCAATGATGCTCAGCTGTCCCCCCAACTCACCCACTGCCACCTCCAATGCCCCTTATGCCCCCAGTCACCCACTGTCTGACCTTGGCCCACTGGTGCAAGCTACATAGACCACCTCCTGGCTGGTCTAAGTGGTGCCCTTTATTGTATCCATGGTGGGGCTTGCAGAATCCCCAAATAGGGGATGTTGTAGCCCTGCCATGGTGCAAGCCCTCTTGTGACCTGCCACACCTGGTTGCTTGCCACAACCTTGGTGCAAGGGGGATTTTGTGCAGCTGCATTAGATTTGACGCAGACTGCTTTACAGGATCATGTTTGTTGCAAGTTTTCACGCAAGCCAATACTTGCGTCAACCTCTTATGATGCAAGTCCCTCAAGTCAATCTAAATCTTTTGAGAACTGGGCCTAAGATGTCAACAAGCAGGAACCAGGTTGATGCAATGCCTCTCAGCAATGTTGTAGATAAGAAGAGAGCAGTTAATCCTTTGCAGAATGTACTGGTCATAAACAGCAGGTATCAGGTTTCTAGAAACAAACAACTGGAATGGCTGAAGCCCTTGAATCTTGCTGAAATCTTTTTGTTGGAGCAGATCATTTAAAGGTTAAAGTTTATCTTGAAAAAAGTATACACATACCCAGTACTGTATTGTTCAAGATGATGATTCAGGTGATGTTCACAAAAGATGTGTTAAAAACTGATAAATTTACTTGAAGTTTATTCGCAGACTAGATGGGCCAAGCGATCCTTATCTGCCGTCAAAGTCAAAGTCTATGTAACACACACATAAAAAAAGGCAAAAAAGTAATCTACAAACAGAAAGAAAACACTGCAGTAAGTTTTTTCCCCCCTGACAACTGGTCAGAGACTAGTGTCTGAGACCAGGCTGATGTGGAGACCAGCCTATTCTGAGACCAGTTTCTGAGCCACCTAGTCTGGGGTCAGTTTCACTTCTGTACAGGAGCTTTTTTTGTTGCAATTAGTTTTTTTCCTATACCAGCTCCCTTTAGTGTAGATTTACTGTTGCCAAGTCCACACTGCCATGGATCACCACTCCAGTGAAATTTGGGGTTAAAAGAATTTTAGGGGAACGTGAGATTTAAACCCAGACTTTCAGGGTCACAGCCTAGTACACTAACCACTACACTATGCTGGCTGCTGCCTAGAAAGCCTGTGTTTAGACACATATGTGACAAAAACTGAGCCCAGACCAGTTCTGCTGGAAGAAGAAACTGGTCTCAGACCAGGTGGCATGGAAATTGGTCTAAGATCAGGTAGCTCTGAAAGTGGTGTCAGACCAGGATGGTCCCAGACCAGGCTGGTCTCAGATCAGGCTGCTCAGAAACTGGTCTCAGACCAGTCATCAGGGGAACAATCTTCCTACACCAATAGAAAACAGCCATTATCTAGGCAGCCATCTTAGAAAATGTTTAAAAAGCAAACTATAAAATGGCATATTTTTAACAATTTAACTGCTGCATAAGAATGCAGCCATGTAGACTGTCTGGGCTATGACAGTATACAAGATAAACGTTAATCTTTCTGAAAGATATTGTTCAGCATGGAACCATACATACAGTACATACATAAAGAAACAGCAGCAAGAGCATTTCTGTGTCAGAACTCATGTCCCACTCCTACAAATCACAATGTGGTCAACACCATTAAAATCTTACTACCACTCCAAAAGCTGGCCTTCTAATATCCCCTCAGGTTTAAAGTCTGCAGCTCAGAATAATAACCCACTCTGAGTAAACATGCTTACCCCTTACATCAAAATCCCCAAAAGTCCAAACTTGCACTGCTGCCACAGCTCCTTTACTCTGGGTCTGATTTATCTGCTGGATCCTCTCTGACCACAAACTGTTTTTCAGCCTTCTTGACCTCTCTGCCAGTATCCTTCAGGTTGCAATACTGGTACAATGTTTTTCCTTAATAGGCTACTATCTATAGAAGTGGTAGGTAGGCTGAACTTGCTGAAGGCAACATAATGTCCTAAACACATCTGCACCCATAGTCCTCAGCAGGACAATTTGGGGTATTGGTGACCAGGGCTGTGGACTGATCATTCAGAAGAGAAGCCTTGCTCAAAGCAGGCAAATCAAGGTTTTCTGTTAAGTTCAGATGTTCACCTTTCCAAGCCCTCACAGGCTGCAGCAAACTGAAATCTTTTACCACTTCAGGTTTCTCAACCAAGCTGAGATTGACTTGTTCTCCAGTACCCCTAACTATCCATGAATTACCCATTTACTGAGTGAAAGTAGCAAGAGGACATTGTTGTAAAAGGCTATTTATCAATTTCTTCCACTTTGGAATTCAGGTCTTTGAGCTGAATGTCATGTGCCTCCAAAATGAGCTAGGGTACTCTCAATCTTGGATGGACTCCAGCATCACATTCCAGAGGGGGGTCTTTCTTTGCACAGTTGGTGCTAACCCCTGACTCTTGGGGGTGCTGCTACAGTGCCTGTAATTTTGAGCCACCAACCTATTTTTATTTGTTGTACCACACTTTGTTTTCATATCTGGAAACTTCACAGAATGTCTGAAATACTAATATGCTGAAATCAGATTTAGTTTGGTCAAAATAAACCTAATTTGAACAATTAAATTGTATTGCAAAGGAAGAGCCCATGTGAACCTCATCTTGCCATGAATGAGGCTCTTCAGCACCCCCTACTGGTGGAACTTAATGTTCACATTTAACTTATCACCACTGCATCTGATAAGCTGAGCTGTTTGCAGTCCAGAAGTTCCTTCCTGGGTAATTATTTTGTTCCTCTCCCTTTTTCTCTCTTAGCTTGACCAGATGGATTCAGTGAAAGTACTTGTTACCCTGATATCCTTCTTGTTATTCACAGTGAAATACTGTCTAAAAAAGAATCACCTGCCTACTCCTTTTCTTAGCAGACCTATGCCCTTGCAATAGACAATATTTCTCCTTCTTGGTACCCTAGTCATTTTCCCTATTAAGTCTCTCTGAGTGCCTCCTAGTACTCGGTGTATGAGTACATCAGGCTCTCATGCTAATCAGATTTGTTGGGTTTGACTGTTTTATGACCTGCATTCAAGTTGGATTTGCTCTCCCTCTGTGCTTTCTTGCTCCAGCCTGGGGTCTACTATTCTTTTGTTACCCAGCTCAGATGTTCTTTTTTTGGTGAACCTATACATCTTACTCATGTCACTGAAGAACCCTTGCACTATGGTACCTGATTCCCCAGCCCCTATCCTTTAGTATAATTCCCTGCCCCATCCCTTGACAAGAGCAGTACCCTTTCTCTCAGTACAATTACACCACATCCTGAGGATGCATTCATTCCTTGCACCATAATGCCCTGTAATGTGCCAAAAAAGGAAAATCATCACACTTTCAACAAAATCTTTTTTTTTTTTGTTCTATTTATCTCCTCTTTCTTCCGGCAGTCTCCTTCTGACCACCCCCCCCCCCAGTTCCATCATCTGGTTCCTCTGGGACATACCTTCACCATCATCCTCTGCCACAGGACATGTCATTGTGCCCAGCCATTCATCCTGCTGCCTGGGGTGGTTTTCCTCCCAAACCTCTCCCTGGGCCCACAGACATGCAATGGGTGCAATGTCCAAGCTCTGCTTCTGTGGAGACAGCCCTAGCATCCTGAAGGTAGGTTCCCTTCCCTATCTAGTGACATTCATGTGCTGCCAAACAGCCACCACCGAGTGGCAGGCAAGCAGTGCACCACTCTAACCCCCCCTTCCTGAGAAAGGAGAGCTGTCTTGGCATGCTGAATCCTTCCTTTCCACACTGCTCTCTGAGCAACCCAAGTCATTTCTTACCCTGGATCGCTGGTGTGGCAGGAGATAAGGCATCCAGCACCTTAGCCCTGCATGACACTGGGCCGATTTCTTTCAACAGAATCTTAGCAAAAGTCATATAATGTTGGAGAAGATCCTTCTGGAGATATTTAGATATTTCCCCATAGGAACATCGTTAATTCTATAAATGACTTCCTGATGTCCAATAATCATGTGGTTCCTATCACAATACATGCAACATTCTGCTCATTATTTTAGTTGCAGTGGCTGGCAAGAGATCATACTCATTTGACCTGCAATTTAGATAGGCAAATCACCTTACTTGCATTAGCTTTATGGTCCTTCAATTTCTCTTCAACTCTCCTGCTAATTTTACACTGGAGTCCCTATAAATCTTACCTTATTACTATTCTCACAAACCTTTTCCTTTCTCTTCCATAGCAGATCAAGTGTACGGCTTGGCAAAATTCATAGATATGTCTTCCACAAAATTATCACAAAATTCCACATTATTTACAAAAACTCATTAAATTAAACTTCAAGAACTGATGTTATTTTGCAAATTTGGTAATGTATAACATGGGCAGCCTTTAAGCAAGAGAATAAAAAGTTATCACATATATCCTTATCTTCAGGGTGTATGAACCTGTCAAAGTTGGTGGCATTGCGCTATCTAGTTTTAAAGTAACGGGCTTCTAATTTTGAAGTTGAAATACTTGTAAAATGAAATTGTAAAATGTCCGAATGTTTAGCTGTGGATAACTCAACTCTCTTTAAAGTTAGATAGATGAAAGTTTGCATGCATACATGGTAGATGTTATATGGATTTGCAAGTATGCCACATTAAGTGACATTTAAATACATGGTTTTAAAATAAATTTAAATAACTCAAAGTTAAATTATGGCAACATCTCAAGACAGTCTTGTACAAATTATTTGTAGTTACAGGGGAGCAGATTTGCAATTTTGCTTGAATTCTGCCAGAGGAAGATTAAATCTCCCTGAGCCTTACTGATCATCACTGTAGATGGTCTACTGTAGTGGGAAGCACTAACAAAGAAGTGATAATGACTCACCTTGAGCCTTTTTTGGGTTCTGATCTTACACTGCCAGGTAATAGCAGCTCTTAAATAGCTTTCAGCCACACCAAGCCATCTCACATTGAGGAAGATTAGCAGGACTACACACTTCTATTTTTTTTTGCTTTTTTACAGGAGCGACCTGGGAGCACAGGAAAGTTAAGTGACTTGCTCAGGGTCACACAGTATGCAAGTGGAAGCTGTGGGATTCAAACCCAGGTCTGGTCTGCTGGATATCACCAGATGTGCAGCTTAGAGCTTTAAACCACTGCACTATACTGCCTCATGAAGGCATATTTTGTTTTCAAAAACTATTATTATTTACTGCAGTTCTGCAGCTTCTGCTGCTAGTTTCTACAGCCAGTTCATGGGGATGGGGGGTTGGGTGAGGTCTCATGTGACAATCCTTCCCCCCAAATCTGCAAATGTGTGGTCTCTTTAAATGTGAGTTTGTTTGAACACAATGGCTGCAGGCTGGTGTCTCACAATAACTAGCACATAATAAACAGGCTTATATCAGCCAAAGAATGTCAATTGAAACACATACTGTATAGTAGCTTACTTCAGATCCACATTCATCTCTCTCTCTCTCTCTCTCTCTCTCTCTCTCTCTGTCAACATTCTGCCTTTTTCAGTCTGCTCTGAAATTCAGGGAGCAACTTGCTAGGTAGGATGGGATCAGCTCAGATGTACTCCAGCTCATTCAATCCACAACTGAGTGCTTTAAACAATCTGTGAGCATGTGCTTTAATGGATGAATTAATTAATTTATTTATTAAAATGTTTCACCAGGAAGGCACACTGAGCAACAAGTTGCTCATCTCCCAGTGTGACCTGGGGGGAAGGGGTACAATAGGAATGAGACATTAAACATTCAAGTTTCAAAGATCAACATGACCATACAGTTGTAAGGCAAATGTTACAAACAGTGTTACACCAGTATTGTGCATAACATGTAGAAAGAGTGGATAATATTTATTTATTTATTTAGTTTTTGTTGACCAGGTAAGTGCACTAGACAAATCCTGCCTATTTTCAGGCATGACCCGGGGGAGGGGGATACAGATGAATGCCAACTGAACTTGAACCAGATTAAGCTGTTGGTGGTATTTTTAGTGAATAAGTGCTGGGTTAATAAGTAAACAAATGCTTATGTGAAAGAAAAGGGGAAAGGGAGGGAGGAGGGGTGAGGTGAGGGGAAAGAGTCGTGTCCCTGGAGACCCCTTAGGGTGTGAGGAACCCTGCAAGGGGACTGGTGGGACCAGAGAGAAGGGGATAATGCAATGTCCCAGGGAGACCCCTTTAGGATGGTGGAGGAAGGGACCAACCTTTAAGTAACCAAACCTTCCCAAAATATGGTTGTGCAGATTCAAATCCCTTCTGCAACCCCAGTTTCAGCTCTGTCAAGTCAAATACTCATGGTACCTTGTAGAGGTGATAGGTGTAAGGGATGTACAGCCCTTCACAAGGAGGTTTGTTTGAACCACATGAGCCCTCTCTGCTGCAGATGTAATGCGATGTAAGGCCCTTTACAGGGAGGTTTGTTTGAACCACATAAGCCCTCTTTGCTGCAGATTTAAAAAACAATAGCCAGCAGCACTCCCCAGCCATAAGAGATCCCTATGCATTTTGAAAAATGAAGTCTGGATGTATCATTTTGATTTCCCTCTGAATGATAGAAACAACTTTGCCAAGTACAACCAGGAAGTAAACATGTACTAAATGTTTACATTTTAGTAGCTTAACAAACATAAAATACTAATGGCCTGTTAAATGTCAAACCATTACAAATGATGTCTCCCATGAAAACCTCATCAGCTAATCATAAAATGGAATGTGTAGGGTGGTCTGACTTGTAAGGATTACCTCATGTATTCATTTTTGAGGGGGGAAACTCCAAAAGTGGTAGCAATGGAGCTTGTGATCCACACATGGTAAAAATGGGAACAAAACTGGAACGAGGACCTCAAAAGACAGTTCATACAAAGAGCATTCACACCATAGTGGAACATATAGTACAACTTAGACCAGCACCTCCTAGGGGAAACCCAGTCTTGCATGGACTATTCTATGCAAAACTAGGGTTTAAACAGGATGTGAAGCCAGCAACTGTTTAAGCATAGGGATGGATCGATCACAGAAAACCAGAACTATAAGCTGTCAGGGAGAAATTTAGAACAGATGTGAGGAAGTACTTCTGCAAGAAAAGGGTGGTGGAAATGTGATACTGCTGCTTGCCTGAAGAGCTGGTTAATGAAGTTTTGAGAGAGTGGAATAGGCACATGGGACTGGTGAAAATGATGTGAGATAGAATGGGGATAATGTGGGTAATGGGATAATCAGAGCAGAACTGAGGGATGATAGATCTGCATAAGACCTTGCCAGTTCTAGTCTGGTTAGGACTTGCATAGGAACCAGTCAGACTAAATGAACTGAGACCCTTATTCTGTCAGTAAACATCTATGGTTTTAAACTTTTTTAGTTTTCTTTGCAATTTTGTAATTTTCTCATATTCTTAAAATGAAATCCATTGTTACATACAATGGGGCCCATTATTCAAAAAGGCACAAAGCACAGAACAAACATTAGCACTGTGACTTGAGGGTTGTCCAGGTGTCCAAAAATGCTATACTTAGTGGAACAGCACAACAGGGCTATTTGACTGAATAGAGGGCCATGGTGTCCCAGTGCTAAGCCACTTAACACTCGGCAGACATGGCTCTCGAAATAGGGCACCACAATGGATTGTACCCCAGCTAAATTTCTGATATTCAAAGGGACCAATACAGATGAGCTCATTGGGTATGCAAGGAGATAAGAGCCCATTTGCATGAACATTATGGGTTCATTTGCATGGGTAGCCCGACAATTTAGCGTGGCACTGCTGCCCACTTGCCCTGTACCAAAAAGCTCTCCCTGTTGCTAGTGGTCCTCCCCCTGCTGATTGCTGGGCTTACATACAAAATAAATTTATTTCCTGGTGCTTGTGCCCCCCCCCCCCGCTGATCACCAGGTCGATCTACAAAAGTAATTAATTCTCTGATGCTAGTAGTAACCCCCTCCTGCTGATCATCGGCCCGGCCAGATGTACACAAGTAATTCATTTCCTGGTGCTAGTGGTTCCCCCCACCAGTCACCAGTCTGGTGTTAAACTTAATGTTTTCCCTGGTATCCAGCAGTCCTTCCCCCCACCCATACCCATCCTGATGTTTATATAAGTATTTCCTGGTGTCCAGTGGTCTCTCCCCTCACCTGCATGCATGCCCAATGTTTACATAAGTATTCCCTTGTGTCCAGTGGTCCCTTCTCCCATCTGCACCCATGCCTGATGTTTATATCCTTAGTCCCTGGTGCCCAGTGGTCCCACTCCCCTCCTCATTCTTATTCACTGTATAATGACATAGCACCATTCCCTGGTGTCAAGCAGACCCTCCCACCCCCATCCCCTGTAAAACAAAATGTACCCCATTCCCTGATGTCTGGTGGACCCCACCTCACTATCCCCGATCCCCTGTAAAATATATGTAAACCTTTTCCTGGCATTTAGTGTACTCCACCTACCTATCCCTGATCCCCTTTAAAATAAATATAAACCATTCCCTGTCATCTAGTGGACACTCTTCCTATCCTCGATCCCCTGTGAAATACAGTAAAGCCAGCCCCCCACACCAGCATGTAGTGCCCCGCTACCCTGCTCCCCCCATCCCAACCACAAGCCAATGAGTGGCACAACCCTCTTCACCAAGCTCCTCACCACAGCTGGTCACCAACTGAGCTGTCAGTAAGTGCATACAGTACAATTTACAGTATGGGCTCATTGACAGATCAGTCTAATGTACAAAACTAAATCATTCATTGGTGCTAGTGCCCCCCCCACGCTGATCCCCTGCCCCAGAGGCCTGCCCAATTTCTCTGGTCCAGGGACAGTCTGGACTTGTATCCTGGGTAGGCAAGGACAGTCCTTCCTTCTCAGCTCCACCTCAGGGGGCAATCTGTGGGAGATGATGGTCCCTGATACAGGAGGAGATATGAAATGGCTGCAGCTGGCGGGGACAAGGCAAAAACAGCCACCTGATCCTGCCTAGGAGGATAAAAAAACCTATATAGAAAAAAAAGAAAAAAACATTATATCAAAGAGTCCCTGGAAGTCTAATGGCTCCAGCGATTGCAGTCTCTATTATGAAAAACATTCCCAGGGAGTTTAGTGATTCCCTACATCATAATTTTGAACCACCATCCTCATCCTGTTCACTCAGGTCCCTCCACCCCCTCTCCCAGTGGCCCCTTTAGCCAACCTGGCAGGCCCTCTGTATGAGGGCAATGGGCACAGCGCCCTCTGCTCATCACCTCAATTGATCATTGTCTGAGAGGCAGGGAGCAAGCACAGTCCTGCTGTAGAAACAACTGTTTCTACATTAAGCATGCACTCACTCCATGTCACTCAGATGATGTCTAGACAAGATGATGAGTGAAGAGATTGCCAGTTACCATCGCAGTGAGTGGGCTGCCATCTTCAGAAAGCGGTTGGGTACCACACGTTGGGGTGGAGGGACCTGACTAGGTGGAATGGGGGGTCAGACTTGAACGTATCTTATCTTATTAGGTTTGTTAACTGGGTAAGAACCCTAGAGCATTGATTGCCCTTTTTCAAGAAGACCCAGCTACAAAAATACAATAAATTAAACATATATAAAGCAAGTCAAAATGCAGGTACATTGAATAAAAAGAGAATTATTTAAAACAGTTACATTCAGATAAAGTCATAAAATGACATTTTTGTGCAGACTTAAATCTGGAATATGAGATCATCTGATAATACTTTATAGGTAAGGAGTTCCAATCAACAATTGAGTTATACTAAAAACATTTTTGGCCAGCAGTAGTATGAAAATGTGGAAGTCCAAAATTACCATTTTCTGATAACCTTGTAACATACACTGAGGACTAAGGAACCAAAAAATTTTTGAAATAGAACTGGATAGGGCCCTTGTAAAATCTTCCAAAAGTAAGGAGTTTTACATATGAGCAGCAAGCCTCAAAAGAAAAGGGATGGGGGAACCACTAGATGACAGGGAAATATGTTTTATTATACATGTTAGGGGGCATGTAAATGGTGATCAGAGAGGAAAGGAACCACTACATGCCAGGGATACATTGAATACAGTGTACTGGGGCATCTGAATGGTGATGTGGGGGGGGGAGTTGGCAGAGCTCTGCAAAATGCCTCCACACAGTCATGCAGAGTGGCTTTGTGTATAGATGCTAATGAACCACTAATGGCATGCAAATGGCCCATTAGCACCTTGCAAGCCATATGGACTTATTAGCATGCAGGCAGCTGAAAATGACTCACGTGGGCCAAGGCACTATACCCTCTGGGACACACTATCTCCTTTTGCCCCTGTGAATCACTGTCCTGACGGGGGATGTGATAGTGTGGTGCATAGTCACTGTGTGCTCCCACAGCTCCCATATTCAGACAGGCAGCACTTATTGGCTGGAACACGCTGCCTCTATGAACATGTCCCCTTCCTGGCTGTGTGCTATCTCACACCCTTCGCTAAGGGGTGCACAGGGCTAACATCCGGCTCTGAAAAAGGGGGCAGATGTGTATACATGACAGCAAGTATTGCACTGTTATGGGTTGTATGGGTGTGTTCATCCAGCAGAAATACTGTGAGAAGCAATTCTAAGAGAAGCAATGCTCGTATAATATTTTCTCACTCTGTTAGTCATACACCTACAGAAAGCCTTATGTGCAAGGAGGTGGTAGTGTAGAGAAAATGGAGCACTATCTGGGGAATTCCTAGAAGAAACAGTTATAAAACTGATAGAACATATTGAAAGTGTCTCCATAAACCCTTAAAGAAAATCTTCCTGTTCCCTGCAGAAATGTTAGGTTTGGCATCAACGTGACTCAAATATCTAAAATAAAAAAAAAGTTAATATAAGAATAGTCCGTTTATTAGAGATGAAAACACATGCATGAAAATAGGCACTTTGGGGACTTCCAGTGGCATCACGAATGGATGAGCCGCTAGCTTTGATGACTCCATTCCTCATCTTACCATTATCATAATTTAACCCTTAGACTGCCAACAGAATGAGAATGTATTGGAGTTCTGAACTGATATATCAATCCGCCGCCCTGTAAGGGTTAAACCTCTGTTTTTACTAAAAGCTTTCACATTGGATAACATAGTGACCAAGATAAGAATGCTGGCCAGACAATGACTAAAAACATTCAGCGCAGACAGCCCGCAATGCAAAAGAATGTCTCACAGGTTGCTGAAGGACAGTGTGACAGGCCCGAACTTAATGGAGTCTGAGCTAAATGAGGGGCCGAGCGATCTTGAGGAGGAGGAGGAGGATGAAACATGCACCATCACCTTCAGAAAACTAGTCACGGAGCTGCAAAAGATAGGAAGCACTCTCCACTCAATGCAACTGAATTTAGTAGACACACGGAGAGAGCTACGAGATGTGGGGACACACACTAAGGGTCCTGAAGAGTGCCTTACCACTATAGCACAAAACAAATATCTGCATCACACAAGCACTTGGACTAAAAAAGCAGCTTTGATATTTAAAAAAACCAAAATGCATGCCATGGGCATCAGCTCAAGTGAACCTCTACCAGTTTCACAATCCTTACATCATCAGGAGGCTACCAATGCATGATAGCTGTACCCTTAAATACACACCATCACACAAGTACTTAAAGTGACAGTGCTTAATAACAGTGTAAAATTACAAAAGTGCATAATAACAATATAATTACCGGTCTCCCTTTTTTCCCATAGGGAAACCGTGGCATAATTTGCCATAATGAAGGAGTGTTCATTATGGCAAACACGCGCATGATTTCCTCACTGTGCGTGACACGCCTCAGCCGCACTCGCTTCACGACACCGTGCCTGCTCGGGAAACTGGTAATGGACAGCAAACCGCCACCTCGACTAGGTGGTAAGTACTTAAAAAAAACAAGCAAAATCTCCCTCAGTCAGTGCTGTGCACAAGATAAAAAAAAAACTAATTACAAAATCAAACTGCTGACTGTGGCCACCCACTTCACCGAACCCCTGCTGCACAGCTGTATTTTATGTTATACAATTGCTGAGGCGAAAAAAGGAAAACCCAGCAATTACTGTATATAAAATAAAATATGGATCTGGGTGTGTAAACTCAATTACACACACCGGGATAGATGCTTCACATAAACCCATCAGGTGTGTGTAAATTCTCGTCACACACCCAGACCCATACTTTATCCTATATATAATCAATAGTTCTTAGTATTCAATGGCACCTTCCATTGAATACTAAGAACTGTTGATTATAGCACTACAATAAAGTTTCCTTCTTCAAGTTACAAAGTAGGACTGATATATGTTTAAATGAATTGTTTAGTTCCCTTGTGTAAGCAAACACTGTAGGATCTGTTTGATACTGATTTTAAATTGTTATTATGTACTTTTTGTAATTTTGCACTGTTATTAAGCACTGTCACTTTAAGTACTGGTGTACTTGTATGTATTTAAGGGTCCACCTATCATGCATTGGTAGCCTCCTGATGATGCAAGGATTGAGAAACCGGTAGAGGTTCGTTGAGCTGATGGCGTGTATTTTTGTATTTTAAATATTAAAGCTGCTTTTTTGGTCCAACTGCTTGTGTAGTGCAGATATTTGTTTTGTGCTACCTTGGTCTTATAATAGCCAGCATACACCATAGCCTTCTGAGCGGTTTTGTTTTTTGTGGCCTTACCACTATCACCGAGCAGGTGGATCACCACAGCTCCATGCTGCTTTACCTGTACCAGCGAGAGAAGGCCCAGACCACAAAACTGGAGGATCTCATGCAGAGATCAAGGTGCAACAATATTCATTTGCACAGAGTACTGGATGGCACTGAGCAGGGTGTTATGGAAGACTTTACGCTGTCTTTTCTGCTGGAACTCATTGGTTGGAAGAAAACCATGAATCTACAGCTTGAGAGGGTACATCATTCCATGGCACCAAAACCATTCAACCTGAAGGCCCTACTTTGATCTATTGTAGTGAGATTTGTGGATTATTCAGTGAAGATGCTGGTGCTCAGGGCAATGTGGAGTAAGAAGTAGCTGATTTTTGGGACCACAGGATCTACCTAGAACATGATTTTAATCCACTGATTATGGACCAGAGACAGGAAATCTTGAAGGTGATACAGGATCTTAAGACGCGTAATATAAAAGCCCAACTGTTTGCTGCTGCACAGCTGAAAATTCATATGGATGGAGGGGCAACATTTTTTGGAGCCTTCTGGAAGCCCTGCAGACTATCCAACAACTGGGGAGTATGACTGAGGGAGTTACTGACTAGAGAGGGGTGCCGGGTGAACAGGACAAAAGACAGTTCCAGTGGTCATGTCAAGGCCCTTGAGGTAGTCGTTGTGTTCCCTCTCTAATGACATTGCATAGCTGGGAGGTGATTCAAGTCAGGAGAGACCTTCGCTGTGACTGAGGAAGAGAACCAAGTGGTTCCAAAGCAGAAGAGATGAGAAGCAGCAGCAGTGAGTAACTGTGAAAACCTGCTTGTACTGCATTTGCCTGGGTTGTGCTAATTGGAAAACAAGCTCAGGGCTATGAGTCTAATTTGTAACCTATAAGAGCACACACAAGATGGATATTTCAAGTTAAATTAGTTCCTGCAGGGTGGTTTCAGAGGACAGAGATAAAGCCTGTGCCTGAATGTTGTAAAGGCATCCAGTGTTCTTAACTCCACGCCCAGGAACAAACTCAGACAAATCTGATTTTTATAAATTATGTTTAAGTTTAATGTTATAATAATGTTGTTGTTTGACATACAATAGTTGATTCAATGTTCCAGTCCTGCACTGTGGGGGTGTTAATGGGAGTTGGGGAAGTAGCATACACCAGGGTGTTGTATGGGTGTGCTGCTGACCCAGGCTCCAGAACAGTGGAGCTGCTAGAAAAAGTTCAGTCTGGACACTATGGTTAAAAGTTTATGGCATGGGTGACCAGGCAGTTTGAAGGTTGGTGGTGTGGAGTTTCTCTTTTCCCTCATTCTCTCTGGTTGTATTTCTTTCAGGGGAACCCTTTCTGACTGTGTGGTGTTTTTCCATTTGAGTTCGTACTCTGGATGGGGGGTTGAATTCCTCTCACTGGACTGTAGGGGTTATTTCGGGGGGAAGGCAGCCAGCATGCAAGTATTGTAAGGGTGCATGGCAGGGTCCTTTTCTCCTCTCCCCTACCCCGTCCTAATGGTAGCAGTTATGGGTACTTCTTCTTGGTAGCAGTAGATAATAACCAGATTGTTTAGGTTTTGGGCCCTACTACCCCAGTTAATAGAGTGGACCACACACGGTTATCCAGAAAAGACTGTTTATGTAATGTAAATAATTGAGGGAGATGCATTCTGATCCATGGGTCTCTCATCTCACTCAGCTAGGAGGTAGTCTAGGCTACGTGGGGGACAGGGAGCAGTAACCAGATTATGGCACAGCTACAAGTTTAAGGGGCACTAGGAAAGTTAAGGGGGACTTACATAACTGAAGGAATAAGTGGAGGAGAGGGGTAAGGAATAGAGGGATAGCACCCCACTAACATCTTTAAGAAAGTGAACACAGGTATCATGACGTTCAGGGGGTTAAGAACTGAATTACTAGCAAACATCCACCACTGAAGTAGGTACTGTCCCATGTTACAAAGAGTTACAGGTAATGGGGGTAATATAGAGAGCGTTGGGTAAGACAAGGGGTTCAAATAAAAGGGGGAGGGTGAGTGTATAATATGGGTAGGATATACTGTGCCAGTAGAGTAGGAAACTGCTGCTAGCTGTTCTCCAAATCTGGTTAATGGGAGTTCTTTGGATCACCTCGTTTGAGGAGGAATCCTCGGGATCACAAGTTTTGTGAAATAAGAAGGCGAGGGGGAGGGAGACTATTGGTCTCATTCTGTTCTGGTTGCTGTCCAAAGATCATGGGATTGAAGGTGTCCAGAGTGGAGAATTATTAGACACAGAGGGGATAGGTATGCCTTCTTCTGTATCCACTCAGATGGAAGCTAAAAACAACTGGCTTGCCTTTCTCTAGGTCTTGCTCAGGAAACCATGAAAGAGGAACAGGCAAATCATACTTTGAAGTCACAACATCTGATTCAATTATTGGCAATAGTTTTGATACATACATTACAGTTTATAGTTCATCTATGTTTGTTTTTTCTTGTAGATAGTTTTGGTTCAATGGTACAGTCACAATTTGTGTGTAATAAGTGTACCCTGTTCAGCAGCCCCAGGGAGGAAAGAGGGTATAGATTACGGTGGATTTTAAGGTTGTGACATATAAGGTCAAAGGAATTCACTCCCTGATTAAAAAACATGAATCCTGCAGGAATTGGGCAGGAGAAAAGTCAGCATAGTCTTTCTACAGGAGGCCCACCTATCCCAGCAAGACCATGTCAAACTAAAACATAACTGGGTGGGGGCAGTTTGCTCAGATTCGTATGAGGTTAATCTACATAAGAAAGGGGTGGCTATACTGGTGAGAAAAGATATCCCGTTGGTAGTAGATAAGGTTGAGAAGGATAGGGAGGGTAGGTTTATAAAGGTCATAGGGGTCTACAAGGGAAATCCCTGCACAGTACTTAACCTCCATGCTCCAGATCATGGGGAGGGGGGGAACATTTAGCCTTTTTCAAGCAACATTTATTAAGTAGCCCAGGGGAACAGGGTCCTCCTTTCTTGGTGAGGAGGGGATTTTAATGGTGTGGCCCAGCCTGAATTAGACAGAAGTGGACCTCTGAGTGGGGAACCCCCAAGGAGAAAGCTGAAGATTCAGAGGGCTGCTTAAAGAGCCACTGAAGCTCTGAGAAGAACTCTGAAAAACATTATTTGGACACAAAGCAGCTTATATTTCTCATTAGCTCTGCTTTTCTTATCCCCATTGTTTACTACAGAGGTCACGTGCATAAAAACAGGATAGTTGTTCCTTGAGGGTTCATCAGCTCCAGTTGCTTCTTCCCAACCTGATGTCATAATACTCTGCTTGTGACATCATAGTTATTCCCTTACTCTGCTTGTGACATCATAGTTATTCCCATGACAACAGACTGTGATGACACAGCAGATAATTATAATTTCAAGCAGGGAATCAGTTATAGAGGCAGATGGACTATAAAGGATAAAGATCTTGATTATGTGGGAATTTCTTCAGTAATAAGTAATGGAGAGGGGAAATCTAGAATCTATGTTTCTATCAAGAATGCATGGGACAGACATAAGGCAATTTTTGTGGGGGTAGGAAGAAATAGGCTGTTGGTTAAATAGGATCTGCAGCTTATCCTCTAGGTAGGGAAATGGGCAGACTAGGTGGGCCAAGTGGTCCTTATCTGCCGCCAAAGTCTATGTTTCTATGTTTCTATACAAGATATGACATACAAGCTAGTTTTTTTCTAAATATTATGTTTTCCAAAGTTTCCTGAAAGGCGTCAGCTGCTCTTTAAAGAAGCAGGCTTTATGGAGGTCTGGAGGATCCTACACAGAAAGGAAAGGGATTACACTTTTTTTACACCCCCATCAGCCGTATTCCAGGATTGTCTTCTTTCTGTTGCCATCTGAGTAGACCCACATAGCTCAGCATAGTGATATAAAGCAGATCACTGCATCAGATCATGCCCCAGTCTTGCTGGATCTCTTGGTGGAATCTGTATGCAAGAAACCCTTTTGGAGACTGAACATTTCTAATCTCAATGATAAAGACATTTGCCAAGGATTAACAGAAGCCATGCGGGATTACGTTAGGATAAATAAGGAGGGTGACATGTCAGATGCCAATAGGTAGGATGGGATGTAGGTGATGTTAGAAGGCCTCTGCATCCAACATGCACATCAGAGAAAGAAGGAACAGGAATGACGGGGAAAAGAACTTGAAAATAAAATATTTGATGCAGAGGCTGAACATAAAATAACATTAGATCCACAAGTCCAGGGAAGGTTGAAGGAATACAGGGATAAATTAATGAGAATATTAGAACAAAAGATTGAAGGGGGTCTTCTACACACAAAACAAAGATACTATGAAGTGGGTAACAGGGTTTGGAAATTTCTTGGCTTGGCAGCTATGGCAGTAGACCACCAGTAGGGCAGTGGGGCAGATAAAGGGGGGAGAGGGCACAATGTAATGCATACCAACCCAGCTGACATCATAAAAACATTTGCTGCCTTTTATGTGGAATTGTATGTGGATTCGTGGGGGAGAATGATGACAGAGCCACATAGAATTTCCTACCCTCAGTTGGCCTGCAACAACTGACAGAGAGGGGGGATACTGGAAGCCCCAGTGTCACAAGGGAGAATAATAGAGACAATTAAAAATATGAAAAGCGGTAAGGCCCCAGGAACATATGGTATTCCGGCAGAGTTCTACAAAAAGTTGGGTGGGGGGGTGCGAAGGTTCAGCCCTTGCAGGCAGCATTTAATAAAATATTTGAGGGAGAGCAGGCTCCAGATTCCTGGAGGCAGGCCCAGATCACAGTACTTCCCAAGCCGGGGAAGGACCCCCAGTCCTGCAGTTCGTATAGGCTGGTGGATGTGAAAATTTTCACTTCCATTATGGCTAACAGACTGCAGGGGGTAGTGCAGAGCCTGGTAGGCCCAGACCAAACAGGTTTCATTAAAGGTAGACTCCTGCAAGACAATATAAGAAGAGTCTTTAACATCTTCTCCTCACAAGAAAAGCAACAGCAGGTACAAATAGCACTCTCCATAGATGCCAAAAAGGCTTCTGACAGGGTGCGATGGGGATACTGTAACAGGGTCTTAGGCACCATGGACTTTGGTCCGGGTTTCTGGGCATGCATCAACACCCTGTATCGTGACCCGGAAGCAGTAGTTAAGGTCAACTGGGTCAATTCCAGAAGATTTCCATTGCATAGAGGGACAAGGCAGGGCTGATCCTCTCCCCACGGTTGTTCACAATATGTATTGAGCCCCTAGCAGCAAAAATAAGAGAAACAGACGGCATTAAAGGAATAGAGGAAGCAGAGGAGCATCATAAAATTTCCCCTCTATGTGGATGATTCCCTTATTCTTTGGGGACAATCACAGACCTTACTCCCAGTGCTGAATGAAACATTGCAACAATATGGCAAAGTTTCGGGGTACAAAATCAATGATGGCAAAGCAGAACGGATCACAATAAGTAGCAAGGTGACACAAATAAATAGAGACTAAAATTCCTTTTGCTTGGGCAAAAAACAACAACATTCAATACTTGGGGGTGAGGGTAAAGTCTAGGGTTAGAGACCTTTTTAAACTTAGCCATGAAAAATTACAGGCCAAAGTAAATGCTGACCTATGGCACTGGACTGCACTTCCTTTCTCGCTGGTGGGGCGGATTGGAATTCTAAAAATGAATGTGCTGCCCAGATACTTGTTTATGTTTTAATCACTGCCAGTGGGGATTACAAATAGCTACTAGAAACAACTAAACAAAAGCTTACTTACCTTTATCTGGTTGGGCAAGAAACCAAGAGTGGATCACAAGAGGTTGTCCCTCCCCAGTGAGGGGGAGTGTGGCCTACCGGCTTTTTGAAGATATCATGTGGTGGTACGTGGGTTAAACAGAGAACAGACTCAAGGTGATATAATATTGAACAAATGGGGGTTTTCCCAATCCCACTCCATGCAGTCCCAATCATGCCAGTTACCCCAGAATGGAAAAGGAGTATATCAAGTAGATGGGTCCTGCATACCCTCAAGATTGTTCACAAACTTAGAACCCAGACCAACATGCCCAATGAGATAGGGCCCCAGACAGTGATTATAGGGGACCAGGCTTTTAACCCTGGATACAGAGACCAGAGATTCAAGCAGTGGAATAGAAATGCACTAATTTGGTAAGTGCAATTGGTGGATAGAGGGCACTTCATGTCTTTTAGATGCCTCTAGGTCAAATATGTGCTCACTAGGGAAGGCTTTTATTGATTCCTGCAGGTGAGAAGGTATCCGCGGGGGTCGAATAGAATCAGACAGGTCCAACGGAGCCAGATTCCAATGGAGGAATTTCTTTACTGGTTCGTCTTCCTTAGAGATAGAGTTGGCTAAATCTTCCACATGTACCAAATCTTATTAAAATCACGGTGGGAGGGATTATACCCTATTGAGGAGAAGGAATAAGTGGGAAGAGGAAGCAGGGGCCCCCATCTCAGATAAACAAAGGAAGGAATGCCTGCAGGGGTGGAAGGTGTCGGCCTCCCCAGGTTGGAGGGAATTCTGATGGAAAATACTAAACAGGTTATTTTATATTCCAACCATCACTAGACACTTTGGAACCATGGCCTCGGATAGGTGCTGGCAGGGATGTGGTGAAAGGGGCTCAAACTATCACATGCTATGGGTCTGTCCAAAAATAGAACCATACTGGATGGAGGTCAGGCGAGAGCTGTCAAAGATTTGGGGGGTGATGATGCCAGAGGATTATGTTTACTATATGCTGGGAGCAAGGGTCCCAGGGATCACAGATAGGGCTATGGGGGAGGTTTTTTTGATGTATGGCCTTAGCAGCACTCAAGTCCCTTACTTGACACTAGCTGGACCAGGAAGTCTCAAAGGTAGGGGAATGGAGGGACAGGATAACTCAACTCATTCAAATGGAACTGATTTATGCTTAACGAGATAAATTTCAGGATAAATGGAGGGTCTGGTCATCTTATATTAATCCCGTCTAAGTAAATGAAAAACATAGAAACCCAGCTTGAAGAGGGGGGAGAGAGAAACAAGTCAAGTGCCTGGGCCTGGATCATTTTTGCCGCACGGGTGTGGGGGGGGGACTGGTACAGGGCACACAGACACCTTAGTCAGTTATTGTTTGACTTAGTATGTTCTTGTTTTATCAGTTTAGAAAAGTTTTACGTGCACACATTTAAAGTTGGTAATCATAGATGGCTTGAGCTCTAGCCACTTCCAAATGTACTGTTATGAGAATGCTGAGTGTGTAATCCCTGGCACCTTGCTTATTCAGGATTAGCAGCAAGGAACAATATAGAAGGGATTCTCACCAGAAACATCTAAAGGATCACCAGCCTTGCCCATGGAAAAGTGCAGGCGACAGTGTATGAAATTCGGACCTCGGTTAGAAAAGCAGTACACAGGCAGCACCTTTTTCTTTTTCCCTTCTTCTTTGACACACCCTGCATATCAAAGGCCTCTGAAGCAGTGGGTAAGGAACATCCCACTAAGGAGGAGGAGTGTCATGCCTCAGCAGGATGTGGTGGTGGGGGGAGGTGGTGGAGGTACATCACTACTCCCAATGGGAAATAAATAATTGTGTAAATAATTACCTGCACTAGAGTGTAGTCACTTCCGACTGTGGAAGGTGGCAGGTGTGGAGTTGGAAAAATGTATATAAGATGCATGTTCATTAATAAACTTTGAGTTTCAAAAAAAAAAAAAGAAAATAGGCACTTTTTTCCTTTAGACTGCATCTTGGGGTATATAGAGTCTTTAACTGGACAATGCAGAATGCCATTTGGAAGAGGAAGATGGAAATTATAGACTACAGAGAACTAGACTACAGTCTGATACGTCAATTAAGGAAGACTGTCCCTCTAGCTGAATGGTTAGAGTTGCTGCTTCTGACACTTGGCAAGTTAGGATTGATCCCTGGATCAGGCACTTGCTTTTTCTTACCAGTACTGTAAATCAGTTTTCAGAAGATGTCCCCTACCCCCCATGAGCTGGAGACAGAGGACATTTCACATCTACTGCTTTTCTTTCCATGAAGTTAAAATTCTCCTTTTGTGACTGCAGAATCATTTCTCTGGCAACAGGTTGGGATGTCATAAACAGAGGATCATGATTTTAAGGCAGGTATAAACAATGTGGATATATAAATCTATGAAATGTCCTTTTTTTGTGATTAACATTTTTATTAGGTATAGGTAAAAAAAAAAACATGATACAGTCATGATATTAACAATGAAACCACCATAAGAGTTTGAACAAGCATTTGTCAACGCTGAATGTTGATTGCGTTGGTGTGTTGACCACGCTCACTGGCCCTCTGTCAGTCGCTCAGTCTGTTTCGTCCGGTGCTGCAGGCTGCTGTTTTGTACTGGGCTCCTGCCTGCGTTGGCACCTTGTTCTGCCCACTAAGAGTTCTGCAGCTGTCCTGACAGAACTCCGTTGAGGTGGCTCATTCCCCCTCTCTCACTCGTGCATTCTGTTTCTCTTGGTGCTGCAGGCTGCCCTTTTGTACTGGGCTCCTGCCTCTGTTGGGGGCTTTTTCTGCCCACAAAGAAATCTGCAGCAGTCCTGACACAGGTCTGTTGAGCCTGCTGACTCCCCCTCTCTCACTCACTCATTCCATTTCTGCCGGCGCTGCAGGGTGGCCTTTTGTACTGGGCTCCTGCCTGCGTTGGCACCTTTTCCTGCCAACAGAGAAATCCGCAGCAGTCATGACAGAGCTCCATTAAGGTCGCACACTCCCACTGTGTCACTCACTCTTTCTGTCTGTCCTAGCGCTGTAGGTTTCCCTTTTGTACTGGGCTTCTGCCTCTGTTGGCACCTTTGTCTGCCCACAAAGACATCTGCAGCAGTCCCAACAAAGCTCCGTTTAGCTCGCTCACGCACTCCCCTTTTCTCACTCACTCATTCCGTTTCTGCCGGCACTGCAGGCTGCCCTTTTTCATTGGACTCCTGCCTGCATTACCACCTTCTTCTGCCCACAAAGAAATTTGTAGCACTTACAACACAGCTCTGTTGAGCTCGCTCACTCCCCCTCTGTCACTCGCTCATTCTGGTTTCCCCGCCAGTGCAGGCTGCCCATTTGTACTGGGCCCCTGCACGCACTGGCACCTTTGTCTGCCCAAAAACAAATCCGCAGCTGTCCTGACAGAGCTCTGTTGAGGTCACTCAGTCTCCCTGTCTCACATGCTCATTCTGTTTGTCCTGGCTCTGCAAGCAGCCCTTTTGTATGGGACTCCTGCCTGCATTGGCACTTTTTTCTGCCCACAAAGAAATCCGCAGCAGTCCTGACAGAGCTCTGTTGAGCTCACTCAGTCCCTCTGTCTCAGTCGCTTGTACTGTTTCTCCCACTGCTGCAGGCTAGCCTTTTGTACTGGGCCTCTGCCTGCATTGATGCCTTCTTCTGCCCACAAGGAAATCTGCAGCAGTCCTGAAAGAGCTCCGGTGCATTCGCTGACTCCCCCTTCGTCACTCACTGTCTTGTTCTGTTTCTCCCAGTGCTGCAGGCTGCCCTTTTGTACTGGGCTCTTATGTTGCGCCCTTTCTCTGCCCACAAACAAATCCACAGCTGTACCAACAGAGCTGTGTTGAGGTTGCTCAGTCTCCCTCTCTCACATGCTCAGTCTGTTTGTACTGGCGCTGCAAGCGGCCCTTTTGTAAGGGACTCCTGCCTGCATTGGTGCCTTTATCTGCATACAAAGAAATCTGCAGCAGTCCTGATGGAGCTCAATTGAGCTCACTCAGTCCCCGTGTCTCACTCACTCGTACTGTTTCTCCCATCGCTGCAGGCCGGCCTTCTGTACTGGGCCCCTGCCTGCATTGATGCCTTTTTCTGCCCACAAAGAAATCCGCAGCAGTCCTGAAAGAGCTCCGGTGAGTTCGCTCACTCCCTCTCCCTCACTCGCTCTCTCGTTCTGTTTCTCCCAGTGCTGCAAGCTGCCCTTTTGTACTGGGCTCTTGCGTTGGGCCCTTTCTCTGCCCACAAAACCGTCAGGTCCAACATGAGCTCAGTTGGCGCGGTCCTCCCCTCTCACTCGTTTGATCTTAATGTGTCCCACACAGTGATTTCCCACAGTGACCGTGCTATTCTGCGGCAGGAGTGCAAAAACACATTTTAGCCACGATGTGAAACATGGCAGCTGTACTGTTCATAAGGTGTGGAAAAATGCCACTGTTGAAAATATGGGGTGAAAATATCACAAAATTGCGAAGTTACAAGGGTGTGTGGAAACAGGTCAATGCACGCTTGTAACACAGTCATGTCATGGAGTTTCTTCATCTGATTTTCAGCATAGGCATTTTAGGACCTCTGCTCATGAACAGTGCTACTGTCATTTTCTTAATCTGTCCCGATCAGTGAATTCCCACAGCGACTGCGTTATTCTGCGCAGGAACTGTGAAAACACATTTCGGTCAGGATGTGAAAAATGACAGCTGTGCTGCTCATAAGGAAGTGTGGAAAAATTCCACTGGTGAAAATGTGGCGTGACAATATTACAAATCTGCAAAGTTACAAGGGTGCATGGAAAGTGTGCAATGCACACTTGTAACACAGTCATTCGATGGGGTATTATCACCAAATTTTCAACATAGGCATTTTAGGACCTCTGCTCATGAACAGTATCACTCTAATTTTCTTAATCTGTCCGGACAGTGATTTCCTAGCGGCCACTCTATTCTGTGCCAAGTGCGAAAACACATTTTGGCCAGGATGGGAAAAATGACTGCTTTACTGTTCATAAGTAGGTGTGGTAAAATGGCAATGTTGGAAATCTGGAGTGAAAATATTATAAATTCGTGAAGTTACGAGCATGCGTGCAAACTACGCAATGCACGCTCGTACCACAGTCATTTTATGGAGTATCATTACCAAATTTTCAACATGGCCATTTCAGGACCTCTACTCATTAACAGTGTCACTGTCATGTTTTTAATCTGTCCCAAACACTGATTTCCCACAGCGACCACGCTATTCTGCGCTGGAAGTGCGAAAACATATTTCTGCCAGGATGTGAATAATTACAGCTGTACTGTTCACAAGGAGGTGTGACAAAATGCCAATGTTGCAAATCTGGTGTGAAAATATTGCAAATTCACAAAGTTATGAGCGTGTGTAGCAACTGCGTGGCCACTTACCTCGTAAAACAGTCATTTCTTTGGATTTTTCTGGAATTTGCAACATAGGCTTTTTGAGAGTCCACTCTGAACACTGGCTCTGTCATTTGTTAACCAGTCCCAAAAGGTGATTCCGTGCAGTGACCACGAAATCACCTTTCCGGCCGATAACACCATGACAGTTCAAGAATTCATGAGGAGGGTCCCAAAAACCATGTTGAAAATTTGGTGAAAAATTCCTAAAAATGCCGAGATATGCAGTAAAGTTGAAAAACCCTATGTATTACATTATACAGCTTACGGCATTACGTCAGTTCGCGGTCGGCTTTGAAGAGTGCAGACGTGTTACCGGTCCACAAAGATTGTCGTGACCGAGCTCCTAAGGTAAGTATGGGGTGGGGTGTGGGGAGGAGACAGGGCGTGCAGTGGGTGGGTGCGGGGAGGTAGGGCGAAGCACCGAGGACGGTTTCCTGCTTTCCAGGGAAAAATATAATAAAAAACAAAACGGACGCCGCAGGACCTGCTTTTTACTTTGCAGAGGCCTCTGACACACTGGGGTGGGCTCCCAGTGTGCCAGCAGAGGCTTTCTTCTTTGGGAGCAGCAGTAGCTGACGGGGGATTGGGCACCCCCATCGGTTGAGGGGCCGGGGTATCGTTATGCCGATGGGGATTGGGCACCCCATCAGCAGGAACAAAAAGGCGGGGTGACAGAATGCCGACGGGGAATGGGCTCCCCCGTCGGCAACAAAACAAACAGGGGGGGCACTACAGCCGACAGGGATTGGGCACCCCGTTGGCAGGAACAGAAGGGGGGGGTTACAGAATGCCAACGGGAGTGGGCCCCGTCGGCAACAAAACAAACAAGGGACCACTACAGCCGGCCGAGTTGGGCACCCTGTCAGCAGGAACACAAAACGGGGAGGCACAGAATGCTGGCCAGGATGGGGCCCCTGTCGGCAACTGAACATGGTGAGGCGGTTATATTTTTCCGAACACGGCGGCAAGCCACCGCCATGTTCACAAACAATCTCAGGGGTTTACATCCCACCCTGCAATGACGGGTCGCTCCCTCATTGCAGCAGATGACTGACGCTGCAATGATGAGGCAGCCCCTGATTGCAGAGGCTGATTTTTAGAAAGTTGTGGCACACTGGCTGAACTAGTGTCAGCAACAGCGTGCCACAGCATTGGGGGAACTGGGGCAAGCCTTTCCAGGCTGTGGGGGCATTGGCCACAACAGAGCCGTGCCTCCATAACCTGCTTCTGGACAAACCTGTGGCAACATGTTTCCTGTGCATGTGCAATCAACATAAAAATACACACTGGAAAACCAGCCACTCCAAGCGGAGAACCCCCTTGGAGTTACAACTCTAAGAATAGACATCAGGAGTATTAACGCTAATAGTAACAGTCTGTGGAATCTGACAAGTTCTGAACGGTAATCCTAAAATGACAGGGTGTTCTATAGCAGACCTGTAGCAAAGCGATATTGTTAAGCAGCTACTAACCCACCTTCTCATTGGCCATGGGGGCCTGGACTACCTAGAGGTCTGCTGGAGTATTAAGTTTTCAGGCTACCAAACAGGTGCAAGAAAGAGATCTCAGTAAGCTATCAAGCTGCCAGGGAAGGTGCTTCAGTTTATGAGATATGGTGGTATGTAGTAGTCTTTTGTGATGATACAATACTTCAAATTTAAGTATTGGCCCCAAGGCTCCATACAACTCCCTATACTGTGTGATGCGGCATGGTGTAGCCTTTCGTAACATGCCATCTTCCCTAACTCTTCTATCTATTCATGTACTAAGGAGGGTGCAGGAACACTCCAGTGACAAAATCACTCATTGTATGGCTATCAAGGCTCCCTGTAGCCACCTTGTGCTGCTGTGATGGTCTGCATGTCTGGCATCCAGTTTGTTGGGCATGCACAACATTATCAATTGGGCTGAGAAGGTAAAGTCTAGTCTAACAACCTCCTGGCAAATCTTCTGGATCTCTGCCCAGTATCCCTGAAGTTCATTACAGTTTCAGAGTATGAGTGTAATGCTCCCTATGGCAGACTGGCACCTCCAACATGCCTCCATATGGGCTAGATCCCATTTATATACCTTTTGAGGGGTTCTACACCACCTGTGCAAAATCGTAAACTGGGTGAATTAATATCTGGCATCTTAAGATGCTTTACTTAAATATTTCCAGCACTCCTTCCAGCACACAAGGAGGCGTGGAAAGGATGGGACTTGGCAAGGTTGGAGGAATGGTCAGAAGTATGGCAGCTAGGATTCAATGCAAAGAAGTGCAAAATAATGCACCTGGGAAACAAGAACCCAGGGGAAGAATACACAATGGGTGGGGAGGTAGTAACAACAACAAAAAGGAAGGGACCTGGGGTAATCATATCAGATGACCTTAAGGTTAGCAAGCAATGTGAGAAGGCAGTAGGGAGGGCTGGGGTATACTGGGATGTATAGGGAGAGGCATCAGCAGCAGAAAACAGGAAGTTGTTATCCCTCTGTACAGACAGTTGGTGAGACCCCATCTGGAGTACTGTGTCCAGTTCTGGAGACCCCATCTCCCAGGACATAGACAGGATAGAGGCAGTCAGAGAGGTCAACTAAAATGGCATAGGGTCTGCAAGAGAAGCCATATGAGGAGAGACTAAAGGAGCTTAATATGTATACCCTTGAGGAAAGAAGGAGAGGGACATGATAGAAACATTTAAGTACCTCAGTGGAATCAACAAAGTCCAAAGGGTAGCATTTTTCAGAAAAGAGACTTGCAAAAACAAGGGGACACAATTTAAAGATAGAAGGAGGCGGTTCAGGGGCAATGTGAGGAAGTATTATTTCATAGAGAGGGTAGTGGATGCATGGAACAGCCTTCCTGAGGAGGTTGTGAGTCTAAAACTGTGGAGAATTCAAGAATGCATGGGACAGACGTAAGGCAATTCTTGTGGGGGGTAGGAAGAAATAGGCTGTTGGTTAACTAGGATCTGCGGCCTATCCTGTAGGTAGGGAAATGGGCAGACTAGATGGGCCTAGCGGTCCTTATCTGCCGTCAAAGTCTATGTTTCTATGTTTCTATGTTTCCTCCACTCTTGTGGCATGATCTCTGTGATTAATGCAGTACCCCACAGCAGCCTTAACCCGTCTGTGTGGTCCCCCTCCAGGGTCTAGAGTTCCTTTTAGATCTGTCCATCCTTCAGGGGTGAAGAGTCCTGGGACCGTTCAAGTAGTGTGTCTAATATGGTGGGGTTGGGCATTCTGTAGCCAGGGCCCAGGGTTTGTGAGGGTGCATGCCTCAGTTGTAAATACTGTCAGTGATGATGCTTTGCCATGTGAAACTCAGCCTGTGGTTGTCCAAAGGACTTGAGGTGTCTTGTCGACTGGTCTAAGATATACCCCAATGTTAAGATTCCCTTGGCTTGACATTGTGGCCAGGATACTGGGCAACCTTCTATCATGAGGGTTGGATTGTTCCAGACAGGAAAGGCCGGAGAAGCCCTCGGTTTCCAGTGGGCCTGTTTTGCATACCTCTTCCATATCATGGCTGAATACGACAAGGTAGGGTGAGAGATCAGATGAACCGGAGGCTTACTCTACAGCACTACATGTAGTGAGGAATTGCCTAGGAGGTGATCTTCATTTTGGGCCACCTTTGCTTGGGTTGCCATTGGCACCAGGATCTGATTTGGAAAAGTTGCAGGAGTATGTGAGCAGCATACTTCCATGGGAGATTTGGAGGGTTTAGGCCTGCTTCTGCCAGTGGTTTGTCCAGCCTCTTATAGCTTCCCCACCTGGATTAGCAATGATGAGAACTCCTGCTAAATAGTAGAACCACCCAAGCTACTGTACTACAGTAGCAGAAGACTTTTATCCAGTATATGCATATTTAATCTCAATGTCTTTTTTGTGTGCAGCTCTCTCAAGTGTTGAACATGACCAGCACCATGTCGAGTGTCTGTAGTTAAGGCAGGTTTATAATATGGGCCACTCAGCATATCAGTGTACTGATCTCTGACAAAAATCAAACCATGATTTTAATCTAGTGCAAGATGTGAAGATGCCCTTGGCTTGCCACTGTGACCAAGATATTGAAGATGGTATGAGACCATTTGAAGAATGACTTACTCGACATAACAGGGCATATCAACTGTGTGGTTTTAGAAAACTGTATGCATTGTGAAAGCAGAATAGAAAGCTGTGTTCTCTGTATTTCACACATACTCTAAATCTGGTTTACACAATATCTGCGTGATGATAGAAAAATACAGAATATTCGGATGATTCTTTCTGAAATTTGTGGCCATTTTAGTCACCCTGCAGTGGTTACAAGATACACAAATGTAATATAATCTATAATGAAACATCAGTGATAGCAAGAAGTAGGTGAAGTGTCACCTTTTACTTACTACAGCGGCTTCTTTGGGCAATATACTATAAGGGAGTCTAGCAAATAAATGGAGTATCAGACAGAAGGCAGTGGATGTGACACTTGACTTGGCAGAGCAGTCAATCACGACACTCTTGTGCCTGATAAAACAGACATTTGAGGAAGTCACCCATGAAGTCAGCTCAGATTGCATCATTGCCAGATAAAACTCATGCTATTTCTTTTGATTAATACACTATAGAGACAGAAACCCAAGCTCAACAAAATAATTTGCCCCGCTGTAAAATGTGTATAAAATGTACATCTCATTCTGGATATGGTCCCTTGAATCTATAAGAATGTACAACTGAGAACATGTATCATACTCAAAATATAGTAGAAAAATACAAGTATAACCTAGAATCATTTAGTGTGGACAAATGTATGGTCCCACAATGTTTGAAAATGAACCAAAAATGGATGTACAGTCTCGGGAACATTCTAGTAGAGGAAACCACACAGGAAACTGAGTTGAGAGCCCTTTGAGTTCTTTGTTAAAGGTGAACTGCACTGAATCTATATGCTGTTTTTTTAGTAGAAGCTGTGTTTCTAATACTATTTCAAAGACTGTTATTGCTTCATCCTTACTGGCCTTTTACTAAATTCAGTGGGTATTTCTGACCTACACACTGCTGGTAAGGGCCATTTTAGAGCTATATGAGGTAGTTTGCAGTATGTCCTTATTAAGCTCTTTATTGTTGTCATAAATGCATCTGTGTTCTACTACAAACCTCTGGGTTAAGACGTACAGACATTACATCATACAGTAAATATGGAACAATTACAGATTTGAAGACCATATTTACTGTAATAACAGCTTTACAGGAAAACATAACTTA
The DNA here is from genome assembly GCA_016271365.2 of Neoceratodus forsteri. Lineage (NCBI taxonomy): Eukaryota > Metazoa > Chordata > Ceratodontiformes > Ceratodontidae > Neoceratodus > Neoceratodus forsteri. The sequence goes on along the minus strand of CM028130.1, from coordinate 352,455,129 downwards.
CAAGTTCAGTGCAGTTCTCATTTAAGCTTTAGGAACAGAGATCAGCAGTGGGAATCAGGAAAAATACTGGAGAAAGCTGGGAAGTGTCAAAAAGAGTATCAATACTCAAAAAAGATGGAGGGTCATCTGTAGTCAATAATACAATACGGTTTGGGTGGTACTGTAACAACTGCATGTCCAGGGGATCTATGACAGTCAGTTGACAATTTTGTTGTTGACCAACGTTACAGCGACTCCTTTATGTTGACCACATCAAACTTTGCTTTCATCTGGGGGCTTTGGCCTCCAAATCCCCCAAGTGGGGGGCTTGGCCCCCACACCCATGCTGCTTAAATAATCAACTCTGAGTCAGAGTTGCTTTGAGGAAGGGGTGCAATGTCCCCAGAAGGCAGTGTCTGGGTTCCGCTCCAACACTACAGCGACCTGGTGCAGTTGTCACTGTAGTGTCAGTCATAGTAAAGTTGGCGGGGAAGCATCAGTATACCATGTCAAGGTGCATAGTGAGGCTTTATTAGTTGCCTAGTGCTGTCCGTCATGCAGAAGTGTATTTATCACAGTACAACCCACCACATCATGTTGTATCTTACAGGACTTATAAAATGACATGTTAGGGACATTTTTTTTTTTTACAAAAAAAGTATTATTATTTTGTTTTAGACAAAAGATCAAAAAGTATAACATAAACTATCTTAACCATTGAATTATGTCATTCTGAACTGCTCTTTTATCACACTATTTTTAAAACAGTTTCCTTGTTTGCTAATTGTGCCAGTGTTCTTCTGTATGAAAAAGAGATAGCAAGAGAAAGAGAGAGAGAGAGAGAGAGAAAGAGAGAAATAAATGAAGACTGGACAGGTCATTCTAGTCCCCCACAGGTTAAACAATTTGTGAGCAACTTGGTAAGCATGTTGGGGCCCTGACATAAGAGTGAGATGCATTTTAAAATAAATTGTTGGACAAAAAAGACTTTAAAAGAACTGTGTCCACTAGCTCCAAGACTTGAAATCAGAAACATTTTACGTTGTCATATACAATATGTTTTGCCATCTATGGGTGTATTAAAAATTATACGACAGCTGACTTTTTAACAACCCATTGCTCCTTACTGAGAAAAATTTCAAATACCTGTTTTTAGTAATATGTTCAGTGCAATCACTTACAGTATTGCCACCCAGTTTGTGCAAATGTTACAGCAAATGTCATGTTTACCATCACCCAGTGCATCACAAATATCATACAGAATTACACACTACTTTTCTACACTTAATTGTCTCCTTTCTAGTTCATTAGTATTCTAGGTGCTTTGTAAATATGCTGTACATCAAAAAATGATTTGTCACTGCTCCTGTAATATGGCTGCTATTCACTGTTTTAATCTGATGTTGTGCTACAATTATTGTAGTTTTTTTTTAATGACTGTATGGGCAGACCCCTGCAGACATTTTGGGATCACGTCACTGTAGGAGAAAAGTGGAACTGATGCCCGTGTTCTCCTGCAGTGATGTAGTCTCCTGTCACAGCACTGAAGTCGCTTGTGGTGAGTGGTGACTCCTCTTCCTCAGCCCTCCGTGAAAGCAGCTCCCCTCCATGGCTCTCAGCTCCCCCAGTACACCACTTTCCGTAACTGTGGAAGTGACAGCCTTGCCACAAACTGTGCATGAAAGAGTATCGCACATGCACATATCTGTTGAACCTGTCATCAGCACGGCAGGCTCTGGTTCGGCGAGAGCTCCAACTATGGTGTTACTCGCTCTCATGGCATAAAAGCACCACATTTGCTCTGGGCAGCCATATCGTCTCTGACCAGAATTTATCTTTTTGACTGTCAGTTTCATACTTAGAAGCTTAATTGTGATACAACATTTTCAATTTCAAATGTTGCTTAATTGGCATCTTCTATTGCTTCTTTATTTTATTAAATATACAATCCCCATGGAATGCAGTAGTTTGAACACAACTGGTAAGTGGTTTTTCTTGAGGAAGGGATATTTACTGTCACCAGAAAGCTTGAAACACTAATTTGTTATTATTGTGATGCAGTGTAGTTAAAACATCTCACTTTCAAGGGAGTAATTAAACCCTGTGACCAGGCAGAAGCAGGAAGAGGAGCTGTAGTTCCCAGGTATATTCTTGGAAACCACAACTCAAAGGGGTCCTTTATTTTAAGTTCTTATTACATCTGGTGCACTACTGAGCTGCTTTCACCATGCATTCATGGTCTTTTATGTACTTTTTTAATGTAAATTGACTTGGCTGCTCAAACTCTCTCCGTGACCCCTGAATACACTTCCATGTCATTGACAGCTATTTCACTCGCCCCCTCTGGAGAGCAGGGTGAGCATGTGGTGACGCGCGTGAAGATGCGCACAAAGACACATACATCTAGTGCATGTTTAGTGTGTTTGGCATTATTGGCGTCGATTATCTCTTCTTTACCTCAGCAACATCAACAGGTAATTGTCTATTATATTATACCTGCCTCTTCCTACAGAGTGCCATAGCAACTATAGGCCGTGCAATACTCCTGAATCTGGATTTATTCAACTATTTTAGTGGAAGAGGTTCTAAATTGTATTCCTGACCCCACTGGAAACAAGTAGGATATGGGTTGGGTACTGTCACAATCATGACCCTTGATGGAGAATTGGGTATCAAATGCTTTCATTGTAGTATGTACCAGTTGGTGCTCCACCCCCCAGTCCTAACCATAAATTTGTTTGTGACAAATGTAACTCAAATATGTTAATGCAAAAGGAGATTAATTCCTTTTTTGTGCTTGGTTATCAGTTTTGGAAGCTAGCCAAGCTGAAATGTTTAGACGTTATAATGAGTTACACACCCCATGTTCTACTGCTGTAATAAACCATAATGAAAATCACCTCCTCTTAATTCACATTGATCCTTCAGGAAACCAGGATGAGATTATCTCAGTTGAAAATTCTCAAGAACAAGTAGACACTTCTAAAGCAACTATGTTTACATCATGAGACAGACAAGGCAAAAACTCAGCAATATTAAAAAAAACGAAGTAGAGAGGAAGAAGACGAGGAAACTGATCTTGTCTCAGACTGGGCCATTGTTCCTAATTCAAGGGCATCCAAAAAGGGCCACAGATCTGATGAATTCTGTATTTCTACTTATAATTCTTTCACCTCCTCCAAATAATAAACCCTATCTATCCTGAGTCCCTTACTCCAGATAAAACAGGAAAGGGTCAAATCTCAACTGATGAGATAAATAGCACACTCCTCCCAAACAGAGAGTCAAACACCTTTGCAATCCTCTGTTACTCAAAATCCTGATGCTACACCACCCTCACTTGTAATTCATCCAACCAAACTTATTAAGAAATCTACTATTACCGAGACTAGACCCAACTCTCCCCCAACCCCACCAAATATTGTTCCAGTGAAGACCAATTACATCTTAGTTCTTTCTGTCCTACACCATCAGATTTATGTCTTGGGAAATTCCATCACCAAGCATATTGATAGAGCCATTTGTAATTCTGATAAAACTAATCGGACATGTTCAAGTTTTAGAGGAACAAAGGTCTCAGACATCAGAGGAATGGTTAATAATATATTATCCAATGCAGGCACCAACCCACTTATAATAATATATGCAGGTACTAATGACATAAATCACACCAATCTATTACAGCTTAGACAAGATTATGTTGCCTTAAATAACTTATTAGTAGAAAAAGGTTCTACTGTTTGTTTTTTGGAAATTCTCCCTGTACTGAAGGCCACTAGTGACATAAGAAAAAAAATTAAATCAACTAATGAATGACTAAGAAAATGGTGTTTAAAACAAAACATGCACTGCATCATGCATTGGAAGAACTTCTGTGGCAGGGACTCACTCTTCTGCTGGGATGGTCTCCACCTCAGCAGAAGAGGGAGTGCCCTTTTGTGAAAATCATTTGTCTCTGTAATTAACTTATTTGTTCCCATAGATGCCATATGGTGTCAGAACCATCCATTGCTGGATCTGACCCAAAATGGCCACTGGGAGCAAGTGAGTTAACAGTCAACTATCCAAGAATCATTTAAACTAAAATACTTTGGGGAGAAAGGGAAAGTTCCCAATTCTCTTATTATAGGAAATAAAAATCAGTGTAGCAATACATGCAACATCCTAACATTTAATGTCAGATCCTTAAATAACCCTAAAATGTTGGAACTTGAAGCCTACTGTATTCTCCAAGATTTGAGTATTATTACCATGACAGAAACATGGTGGGATGCATCATCAGCTTGGATTAGGGAAATTCCAAATTTTAAACTCTACCATTAGGATAGAGAAAATAGACTAGGTGGTGGTGGTTCGGGGGGGGGGGGGTCTCTTCATCCTTGAAGACATTCCTTCACATGAGATTAGCCTCTCACCACAAAGACAAAGCTGGCGAATCCCATGCCACTTCTTAAATCTGTCCAGCCACCCCTCACTTGCTGAGAATGGTCCCGAAATGCCAAGATGATTGTGAAATTGTAATGCCTTTTCTTTAAGGAGCGGGCCAGATATCGGGGTGGCCTTCTCCCTCTCCTGAACCATGTGTAAATTGCAGCATCGCGCTGCTCCTCTTTATACATCCTGGTGTTTTTTCTTGTATCGGATCCAGCAGCCGTCTCCATACTGACAGCACAGTCCCTTAATTTTTCTTTAGCAGACTTTATATCACTAATTGCAGACTTCCTGACACCATACTCCCGTGCTAAAGCAACAGCACGCTCGCCATCTTCAAGCCTGTCAATGATTTTAAGTTTCAGGGCCATGGAAAGGACAGCTTGCTTTCTTTTGCCTGAGGGTGAATCCATCGCTATGCAGTACTGTACACTGATATTACACTGCATGAATCTTGTCAGAATGACACAGCTCATTAAGTGTTCGTTAAGGTCATCAGGTCACAGCTGCAAAGAATTAAAGTTAATTGCAGCGCATACTAATGACAGCTTTTGACAGCTCTGACAGCATATGATGAACATATGAAAACAGTGGGGGACACATATCAGGTTCATCAAATAGGGAGGTTCAGTAGTATGGAGGTCGTATAAACAGGGTTTGACTGTATATTAATAACTTAACCGACATATTTCCCAAATGATAGACAAGGGAGACACCCTAATAATGGGAGACTTTAACATGCCAAATGTTAACTGGGAATCTCTCACTGGCAAAACTGAGCTAGAGAAAGCATTTATCACATCAATTACTGACACAGGTCTGGAAGAACTAGTTAATTTTCCCACAATAGGAAAGAATATACTAGATCTAGTTATTATAAATATTGAGTATCAATTTTCTGATATTAAAATTAAAGACCCTATTGGAAACAATGATCTCAGCTCCATCCTCTTCAGTATTAATACCAAACCCTCTAAAATATCCAGTAGAACAATATATAAGGATTAAAGCAAAGCAAACTTTGTCATGATCAATGACTCATTAAATAAATTAAACTGGGTGGAATTATTCAGTAACACAACCATTAATAGTGCATGGGAAAAATTTAAAAATATAATTCTCAAACTGGAAGATCAATATATTTCAAACTAAACCAAATATAACAAGAAAGTCAAAATCCCCATTTGATTCACCAAAACCATAAGCAAACAAATTAAACTCAAAGAAAATAGGTTTAAGAAACTTAAAACAAATCCCAGTCCTACTACCCTGACCAGTTATAAAACTGCTGTTAAAACTTAAAAAAAAATGATAAAATGGTCCAAACTCAGGCTTGAATTCAACTTGGCACACTCCAAAAACAATAAAAAGTCACTGTTCTCATATATTAATAATAAAAAGGGGAACACTAGAATAGTAGGATCCTTAAGTATAAGTGGAAGTACAATAAACTCTGACCAAGAAAGAGCAAACCACTTTAACAAGAATTTTTGTTCTGTCTTTAATAAAAATGACCCCATCTGTTTACTATATATAAGTAATTCTACAACAGTCTAGTTTAATTAGGATGAGGTTAGTAAATTCCTATCTTTCCTTAAAAAATCCACCAGCCCAGGCCCTGATGGTATTCAATCTAGATTCCTAAAAGAAACCTTCAATGCTCTGATCCTACCACTCATACTATTATTCAATAAATCTTTATTAGTATGTGACATTCCAGAAGACTGGCGAAGTGCTATTGTGACCCCTATTCACAACAAGCATTTGTCAATGCCGAATATTGATTGCGTTGGTCTGTTTAGCACGCTCACTGGCCCTCTTTCAGTCACTCAGTCTGTTTCTTCCAGTGCTGCAGGCTGTTCTTTTGTACTGGGCTCCTGCCTGCATTGGTACCTTGTTCTTCCCAGTAAGAAATCTGCAGCTATCCCGGCAGAGCTCAGTTGAGGTGGCTCACTCCCCCTCTGTCATTCGCTCATTCTGTTTCTTCTGGCACTGCAGGCTGCCCTTTTGTACTGGGCTCCTGCCTCTGTTGGTGGCTTTTTCTGCCCACAAAGAAATCTGCAGCAGTCCCAACACAGGTCTGTTGAGCCTGCTGACTCCCCCTCTCTCACTCATTCATTCTGTTTCTGCTGGCGCTGCAGGCTGTCCTTTTGTACTGGGCTCCTGCCTGTGTTGCCGCCTTTTTCTGCCAACAAAGAAATCCACAGCAGTCATGATAGAGCTACATTAAGCTCGCTCACTCCCCCTCTGTTACTCGCTCATTGTGTTTCTCCTGGCGCTGCAGGCTGCTGTTTTGTACTGGGCTCCTGCCTGCGTTGGCACCTTTTTCTGCCCACAAAGAAATCCACAGCTGTCCCAACAGAGCTCCATTAAGGTCGCTCACTCCCCCTGTGTCAGTCACTCATTCTGTTTCTCCTGGCACTGCAGGCTGCCTTTTTGTACTGTGCCTCTGTTGGCACCTTTGTCTGGCCACAAAGAAATCTGCAGCAGTCCCAACAAAGCTCTGTTGAGCTCACTCACTTCCCTTCTCTCACTTGCTCACTCCGTTTCTGCAGGCGCTGCAGGCTGCCATTTTCTATTGGGCTCCTGCCAGCGTTGCCGCCTTCTTCTGTCCACAAACAAATTTGCAGCAGTTACAATAGAGCTCTGTTGAGCTCATTCACTCCCCCTCTCTCTCTCTCTCTCTCTCTCTCTCTCTCTCTCTCTCTCACTCATTCTGGTTTCCCGGCCACAGCAGGCTGCCCATTTGTACTGGGCTCCTGCATACATTGCTGGCTTTTTCTGGCCACAAACAAATCTGCAGCAGTCCCAACAGAGTTCCGTTGAGCTCACTCACTTCCCCTCCCTCACTCACTTGTTCTGTGTCTCCTGCCACTGCAGGCTGCCCTAGTGTACTGGACTCCTGCTTGCATTGGCGGCTTGTTCGGGCCAGAAAGAAATCTGAAGCAGTCCCGACACAGCTCCATTGAGCTCTCTCACTCATTTCATTTCAGCCAGCGCTGCAAGCTGGCCTTTTGCATAGGGCTCCTACATGCACTGCTGCATTTTCTGCCACAAAGAAATCCACAGCAGTCACAATAGAGCTCTGTTGAGCTCGCTCACTACCGCTCTGTCACTCGATCATTCTGTTTCTCTTGGCGCTGCAGGCTGCGCTTGTGTACGGGGCTCCTGGCTGTGTTGACACCTTTGTCTGTCCACAAAGAAATCCGCAGCTGTCCTGACAGAGCTCTGTTGAGATCGCTCAGTCTCCCTCTCTCACACACTCATTCTGTTTGTCTGGCGCTGCAAGCGGCCCTTTTGTATGGGGCTCTTGCCTGCATCGGCGCCTTTTTCTGCCCATAACGAAATCCACAGCAGTCCTGATAGAGCTCTGTTGAGCTCACTCAGCTCCCCCGTCTCACTCGCTCGTACTTTTTCTCCCACCACTGCAGACTGGCCTTTTGTACTGGGCCCCTGCCTGCATTGATGCCTTTTTCTGCCCACAAAGAAATCCGCAGCAGTCCTGACAGCACTCCGGTGAGTTTGCTCACTCCCCCTCCATCACTTGCTCTCTCGTTCTGTTTCTCTCAGTGCTGCAAGCTGCCCTTTTGTACTGGGCTCTTGCGTTGGGGCCTTTTTCTGCCCACAAACAAATCTGCAGTAGTCCCGACGGAGCTCAGCTGAGCTCAGTCACTCCCCCCTCTCAGTTGTTCGATCTTAATCTGTCCCAAACAGTGATTTCCCACAGCGACTGTGTTATCGTCAGGCAGGAGTGCAAAAGCATATTTTAGCCAGGATATGAAAAATGGCAGCTGTACTGTTCATAAGGAGGTGTGGAATAATGCCACTGTTGAAAATGTGGCGTGAAAATATTACAAAACTGCAAAGTTACAAAGGTGCGTGGAAACAGTTCAACGTACGCTTGTAACACAGGCATGTTGTGGAGTTTCGTCACCAAATTTTCAACATAGGCATTTTAGGACCTCTGCTCATGAACAGTGCCACTGCCATTTTCTTAATCTGTCTCGAACAGTGATTTCCCACAGCAACTGCGTTATTCTGCGCCGGAACTGTGAAAACACATTTCAGTCAGGATGTGAAAATGACAGCTGTAATGCTCATAAGGAGGTGTGAAAAAATGCCACTGTTGGAAATCTGGCGTGACAATATTACAAATTTGTGAAGTTACAAGAGTGCATGGAAAGTGTGCAATGCACACTTGTAACACAGTCATTTGATGGGCTATCATCACCAAAATGTCAACATAGGCATTTTAGGACCTCTGCTTATGAACAGTATCACTCTCATTTTCTTAATCTGTCCCTGACAGTGATTTCCCACAGCGACCACTCTATTCTGCGCCCGAAGTGCAAAAACACATTTTGGCCAGGATGGAAAAAATTGCAGCTGTACTTTTCATAAGTAGGTGTGGGAAAATGGCAATGCTGAAAATCTGGAGTGAAAACGTTATAAATTCGCCTGCTTACGAGCGTGCATGCAAACTGTGTAATGCACACTCGTAACACAGTCATCTTATGGAGTATCGTTACCAAATTTTCAACATAGGCATTTTAGGACCTCTACTCATGAACAGTGTCACCGTCATTTTTTTAATCTGTCCTGAACACTGATTTTGCACAGCAACCACGCTATTCTGCACTAGAAGTGTGAAAACACATTTCGGCCAGGATGTGAACAATGACAGCTATACTGCTCACAAGGAGGTGTGACAAAATGTTAATGTTGAAAATCTGGCATGAAGATATTGTAAATTCGTGAAGTTATGAGTGTACATAGCAACTGTGCAACGCATGCTCGTAAAACAGTCATTTTTTTGAGTTTTTACACCAAATTTGTAACATAGGCTTTTTGAGAGCCCACCTCATGAACACTGCCACTGTCATTTTGTTAATCGACCCCGAAGGGTGATTCTACACGGTGACTGCGAAACCATCTTTCAGGGCTGATTAACACCATGACAGTTCAAGAATTCATGAGGAGGGGTCCCAAAAACCCCATGTTGAAAATTTGGTGGAAAAATTCCAAAAAATGACTGAGATATGCATTAAAGTTGAAAAAAACCCTATTTCTACCATTATACAGCTTACCGGCATTTCCTCAGTTCGTGGTCTGCTTTGAAGAGTGCAGACATGTTCCTGGTCCACAGAAGATCATCGTACCAGACTCCGGAGGTAAGTATGGGGTGGGGGTGGGGTACTCGGCTAGGCAGGGTCCACAGTGGGTGGTGCGGGTGGTGGGAGGGGAGAGTCAGGGGAGACCGCAAGGAACAGTTTTCTTATTCCACAGGTTTAAAAACAAAAAACTATTGCCAGACAGTTTTTTCTTCACAAGGGCATTAGGCACACTGGGTGGGCTCCCAGCGTGCCACCCAACTGCTTTTTTAGGGGCCAGTAGCTGACGGGGATTGGCACCCTGTCAGCACACAAGTAAAGGGGTCACATTATGCCAGCGGGGATTGGGCACCCTGTCGGCACACAATATCAGCAGGGGGGCAGTGTTTGACATAATGCAGATGGGGAGTGGGCTCTCCCCCATTGGCACACAAGTAAAGGGGGGGGTTCACACCACCTGACTGCTTTTTTTGGGAGGTCAGTAGCCGACGGGGGATTGGGCATCCCCATTGGCACACAAGTAAAGGGGAGGTTCACATTATGCCAACATGGATTGGGCACCCCGTCGGCACACAATATTAGCGGGGGGGGGTTGACATAATGCCGACCGGGAGTGGGCTCCCCCGTCAGCACAATCAAAATAGGGCCAGTGAAGCTGATGGGGATTGGGGCCCCCATTAGCAACTAAGCATGGTGGGGGGGGTTATATTGTTTGTGAACACGGCAGCAAGCAGCCGCCATGTTCACAAACAATATCAGGGTTTTTACAGCCCACCCTGCAATGATGGTTCACTCCCTCATTGCAGCAGATGGCTGACGCTGCAATGACGAGGTGGCCCCTGATTGCAGCAGCTGAATTTTTAGAAAGTTGTGGCACTCTGACTGAACCAGTGTCAGCAGCAGCATGCCATGGCATTGGGGGACGGGGGACAAGGCTTTGCAGACTGTGGGGGTATTGGGCACAACAGTGCCACGCCTCCACAACCTGCTTGTGGAGAAAGCTGCCACAACATGTTTCTTGCACATGCACGCAGTCAACATAAAAAGGGTAATAAGTCCAGTGTCTGAAATTACCAACCTATCAGTTTAACATCCATTATAGGGAAAGTCATGGAATGTCTGATCAAAACACTATTAGAGCAAGATATCTCTAGGCTAGGTATCCACAATCTTTCCCAACATGGGTTTAAATCTGGTCACTCATGTACAGCCAATTTTATAGCCTTTTACAATAATATTAGTAGGTGCCTTGATAACAATATTAACATAGAAACATAGAAGTTGACGGTAGATAAGGACCGCAAGGCCCATCCAGTCTGCCCGTATCTTTTTCTACATTATAAATATGCCATCAGCCTTTGCTCTGTCAATGGCCTACCTATTCATACTCATCTGTATTGCTCCCTTATGCCTATCCCATGCCTGTTTGAAGTCCTGCACTGTATTCATATCCACCACTTCCTTAGGTAGGCCATTCCATGCATCTACCACCCTTTCTGTGAAAAAGAACTTCCTCACATTACCCCTTAGTCAGCCTCCCTCTAATCTCATGCTGTGTCCTCTTGTCCTGCTATTTTTCTTATACTGAAACATGTTAGACTATTTCACCTTGTTAATGCCCGTAGGGTGTTTGAATTTTTCAATAATATCACCTCTCTCCCTCCTTTGCTCTAGTGTATACACATTGAGCTCCGTTAATCTGTCCTCATATGTTTTCTGATGCAGTCCCATTTTGGTTGCCCATCTCTGGACTGCCTCAGTTTGGTTAATGTCCTTGTGAAGGTGTGGCCTCCAGTACTGCATGCAGTACTCCAGATGGGGCCTAACCAGAGTCTTTGCCACTCATGCTATTCTGCTGGACTACAGCAAAGCCTTTGACAAAGTTTCCCACTCTATATTAATTAACAAACTTTACTCCTTTGGTTTTACCACTAGTTTAGTTAACTGGATATCTAAGTGGCTTAGAAAGAGTACCTAATCAGTGAGAATAAATGGTACAAAGTCAAAAATCGACTGAGTCACCAGCAGTGTACCGCAAGGTTCAGTGCTCAGCCCAACACTTTTCAACATTTTCATAAGTGCCACGTCAACCAGCACCAGTAACCACATCTCCAAGTTAGCAGATGACACTAAACTTGGTGGTAGAGTGGACAATACTTCCAGCATATTTTCACTAGAACAAGATCTAAGATCTATCGAACAATGGGCAACATCAAATTCCATGATACTGAACACTGGGAAATGTACAGGTCTTTGTTTTGGAAAAAATAACCCACAAAATAAGTATTTTTTAAATGACTCCTTGCTCTAGTCTTCCACTTGCAAACGTGATTTAGGCTTCTTAATTAATACTAAACTGTCTCCCTTTAATAAAGTAGCACGCACAGCTAATATTATCTTAAAAGAAGTTAAAAAAACATTTATTAGTAAATCTGAGTGTTGCCTTGTTCCACTGTACAGGTCATACATTAGACCTCACATTGATTACAGTTCCCCATTTTGGAACACTCATCTTAAGAGTGATACTAACCGCCTGGAGCAGATCCAGAGGAGACTCACGAAAATGATCCCCAAACTTACAACTCTAGACTACAATGCTAGACTTAAGGCTACAGGTCTATACCCCTTGTGTCTCAGAAGACACAGAGGAAATATTTTGCTTACATTTCAAATATTAAAATCTCCAGCCTTAATGGAACAATGTGGACTCTCATTTGCCACTAAACATACAGTTGACAGACTGCACAACAAGAAACTATCAGTTGAATGTGCGAACATTAATAAGCGGGATAACTTTTTTTGCATTAGAGCAGCTAAAAAATGAAACGTATTGCTGCAAGAATTAGTTAACTCACTAATTTTGATACCTTCAAATTGAAACTTGATATGTGACTACGCCAACATTATTTTTCAAATTAATGTCACACATCTGTGAGGGACAATCATGAGGGGCCATGAACCTTCTTTTGTCCTACAAAATCCAGTAAAATCTAGTAAACAATCACAGTACCTTACTGTTTTTGTTCATATTCTTGGCTGACAGTCTGTCATTATTTGTCATTATTCATTTTCCTATGTTGAAATAAAATAGGCAAGGCAATTTTATTTATATGACACCCAATCGTGAGGGCTCTGGGCACCTTATAATACAAGAATAAAAGTCATTCAGTATAAAACATTCAGTTATTAATAAGTAGTAAAGAGCAAAATGATTGTAAAAAAAGCGTCACCAGACCCCAAATTCAATATAAACAAATAAGTTTTGAGGTAGGACTTAAAATGGTCAAGCAAAAAGACATCTCTAACCCCCAGGGAAGGGCATTCCACAAAATTGAGGCAGTAACACCGAATATGTCATTACCAAGAGGACTTATGCCTGGCTCTAGGTACTATGAGGAGGCTTGGCTCCATTGATCAACATGGGCAGCCAGGAGTGCATGGAATCAGGAAGTCTTTCAGGTAGCCTAAACCCAGACTGTGCAGGGCCTTGTAGGTTAGCAAGCACACTTAAAGTTGATGCACCACCACACAGACAACCAGTGCAGAGGAAGGAGAACTGGCGTGATATGTTCAAGTTGTTCCAATGAATAATTACATTCACGCTGATTGTTCTTATGGCTGACTTCAGTTTTCATAGTTTTTACAAAGTAGTGAGATATTTTCTGTAAATAGTAGTTTCCTGTACAGAGTATCAAGCTGTATCTCATCTAAGCACTGTGAACACCATTTTGAACTCTGTTTACAATGTAGTGCTGTTGCCATTGGCTCACTCATGACAGTGCGCAGGCAATGTGGGTGAAGTTGTTTAGGGCACCGGAATTATATTGCCCGGAATTATAACCAGTGGCATTCAGGCACCCTAAACTGATGGTGCCACAGGACTGTGCCTACAAAAATCCCCCAAAACAGGAGATGGTTTGGTGGCACTGAGGGTTGAGATGCTGGATGCCACACCTCTTGCCATGCCAGCAACCCAGGTTCAGGAACGAGACTGGGAAATTGAGGGGGAGGGCTGGGGAGATGGATCAAGCTGCCATAGGCTGCTCTCCCCACACAGGGAGGGTCCCAGTTGTGCCTGCTGCAAGGCTGCCCCCAGATGGAGAACCGAGGGTAGTGCAGATGGGAGTAACTAATACAGGGAGGATGCTGTGGATCGCTGCATGTGCATGCCTCCACATACATGTAAGCAAATGCTGCAAGGGGGAGGCAGAAAAGTAGAAAATGGAACTGGCAGGCTCCATGATGGCCCTTCACTGCCCATGCCAGCCCTCCCTGAGTCTAGATGTTGGGCTCCATAGGAGGGAGGAAAGTTGACACCATTTACCCTTGGTCCTGTCATGGGGGGCAACCCATGGGAGACTGCCCAGAGGGTCGGGCACAGGACAAATGTGGACTAGAGAGTGATCCCCTCTGACAGAGGGGCTGGAGACACCTACCAGCCCCGTGGGGAGCACAAACAAAGGATTGAATAAATAAATACATACATACATACATACATACATACATACATAAATAAATAAATAACTATAACTATAACTACCTCCGGGTGGGGGGCATGCTGAAAGGGGCACAAAGTTGTGGGATGCCCAATAGGGTGTGAATGTGGAATGATCTAAAATCCAGATCACCCCTATTACTCATGCCCTTGTTGTGGCACCCTCTTTATGGTACCCTAATCATGGTGCCCTAACAACAGAACACCATTCTCATTAGTTAACAATCCCTTGCCTTGTTTGCTTAAAGTAGTGTTTTTGCATGACCCCTGCAATTATAGTTTGAAACATAGAAACATAGACTTTGATGGCAGCTAAGGACCGCTAGGCCCACCTAGTCTGCTGATTTCTCTATCTATTAGATAAGCTGCAGCTCCTAGTTAACCAACAGCCTATTTCTTCCTACCCCCCACCAGAACTGCCTTATGTCTGTCCCATGCATTCTCGAATTCTCCCACTGTTTTTGACCCCACAACCTCCTCAGGAAGGCTGTTCCATGCGTCCACTACCCTCTCTTGAGCCCTTGAGCCATCATCCCTCTATCATCAGATTGTGTCCCCTTGTTCTTGTACATCTCTTTTTCTGAATGATGCTACCCTTTTGGACTTTGTTGATTCCCTTGAGGTACTTGAAAGTTTCTATCATGCTCTCCCTCCTTTTCTCAAGGGTATACATATTCAGCTCCTTTAGTCTTTCTTCATATGGCTTCTGTTGCAGATCCTGTACCATCTTAGTAGCCCTTCTCTGGACTGCCTCCATCCTGTCTATGCCCGTGCGGAGATGAGGTCTCCAGTACTGCATGTTGTACTCCAGATGGGTTCTCACCAACTGTCTGTTCAGAGGGCTAACAATTTCCTGTTCTCTACTGGTAATACCTCTCCCTATACATCCCAGTATCCCCTCAACCATCCTTACTGCCTTCTCAAGTTGCTTGCTTATCTTTTGGTCATCTGATATGACTACCCCAGGTCCCTTTCCATTTCTGTTGTTGTTAATCCCCCATTGTGTACTCTTCCCCTGGGTTTTTGTTTCCCAGGTGTATTACTTTGCACTTCTTTGCATTGAATCTAAGCTGCCATACGTTTGACCATTCCTCCAACCTTGCCAAGCCTCTTCTCATCCTTTCCACCCCCCTTGTGTATAAACCCTGCTGCAGATCTTTGTGTCGTCTGCAAAGAGGCATACTTTTCCTTTCAGTCCCTTTGCAATGCCACTTATAAAGACATTAAAAAGGACTGGACCCAGTACTAAACCCTGCGGTACACCCACCAGTAACTCCCTTACTCCAGCATGGACTCCGTTTACTATTACCCTCTGTGTCCTGTTGTCCAGCCAATTTTTAACCCAAGCTACCACCCTGGGATGCACTCCCAGGCTGGCTAATTTGTTTATTAATCTTTTGTGTGGGACCATGTCAAATGTCTTGCTTTTTTTTTTAACATAGAATAATTTTTATTATTTCCAGAAGCATCACATCCAGCACAGAAGAACTCCTGCCTCCATAAGGCAGTACATAGTTACATATACATACCAATATTTGTCCCACCTAATGATATATTCAAAACTCAGAACTTCATAGCAAGTTGAATTACAGCATCTTCTTCCATCAACTATGGTATACCATATCTCATCTATATCTCCTACTCCTAACTAGGCCAAATGGGTGCCGCCATCTCAACATTAAGTTTGCCAGTTACATACTCAGGCCAAACATATACCACTTCTTTTGGCTAAGCAGATTTACTGTGTGGTGTTGTTTTTATTTTTTATTCACAGGGATTGCTACTGTTTGTTGCTAACATTTCATTGCTTTATTTTTCTCTGTAGCAAAGTGTTTCTTACAGCGTATATCTTCTCTGAAATTATTACAGGTGGTGCTTTACAGGTTTTACAGTTTTATCTAACATTAGGATAAGATTTCAGGGTTACTGCATTTGTTGTTGACTGATTGTTTCTGCTCTTACCTCTTAGTTCTGTTGTCCGTGGTTCTTCTTTTTTCGGCAGGGGAAGGGCCCAGCTACCCACCCCCATCCCCAACCACACCACACTACACTCCTTTTGTAGGGTACCACAGTTGTGACATTTCCTGTGGCAGAGCAGGAAGGGGCGGATCAGTGGGGCATCCACAAGGTGAGCTCATTTACAGGGGCACTAGTAATTTAACTTGTTATAACAAGTTAAACAAAAAACAAAATACAATCAAACCATTACTTGCATTTTTTTCCTTCTAATTACTCTGACCAGGTTATAAACCCAGCAACTTATCTGGAATGGATATCATTAACTGCAGGTACTGTGTAACAATTTTCAGAAGGACAGTCTTACAGGATTTAGGACACTGTCCTACATGCTGGGCCATTGGAGATCTTAGGGCTCAGCTCCGGGCAGCATGGGCAGAGATTGCATGCCTCAAATTTCATATTCAAGAGGAAATACATTATAAGAACCACCGCCATTTCCCCAGCATCCAACAGGAAAACCTCGACCGCAGAGGGTAGTTGGACCAGGAGGTTGGCAGGTGGTTAGGAGGGGCAAATCGGGTGCCCCATCACTCTCTGTTCTCCAACATATTACCTCCAAAAACCATAGAAACACTACAAACAGGTATCTGCCTCTATCTCTGAAATCGAACAAAGAGGCAGAAGACACTGCAGAACAGGACACTGCAGCACAGGAGCTAGCACAACAAAACTCACCCAAATCAGGAACCAAAACAAAAAAAGCAAAAAGGAAATCCAAAAAGCTTCTGATCTTAGGAGACTCCATGATTCTGGGAGTTGATACCCATCTCCAGCCATGGTAATGGTCAGATGTCTCCCAGGTACATCAGCATGGAGAGACACTGACCACATTGCTAAAATTGTTCACAAAGCAGGAGAAAACATTGATGTCCTAGTACACATAGGGACTAATGATCTCACCAGCTGGTCAGTTGTGGAGACCAAGGAACACCTGACCAGGCTGGGTGACAAACTATCATCCATTTCATCCGGCATCTCCTTCTCTGAGATCCTGCCAGTCTGGGAGAGGGGGCAGATGGACGGAAGGTCAGAGAAGGGGAGATAGGGGAGCTAAACACGTGGCTCAAGGGCTGGTGCCAGGAAAAAGGACACAGATTTGTAGGGAACTGGCAACAGTTCTGGGAGCGAAAGTACTTTAAATTTGATGGACTGCATCTGACTAAGGAGGGAGTCAGTGCATTGGGGCAGAAGTTTGACGTCTTTGCAGAATATTTAAACTAGCAAATGGGGAGAGGGGTGCAGCACCCCATACGTCGAATGGGAAGAACACCCCTTCCCCCTCAGCTAGTGGTCAAACAGGGATTCAGCATGTTTGCAGTTCATTTGCATCACCAGGTAAGAAAAAAGGTTTGTCTCCCCATACGATGCACAGGGGTAATGCCAAACCTCACCCAACAACAAACACACCGAAATCTGCCCAATGGAAAATCATGTACACAAATGCTCACAGCCTTGGAAATAAGATCCCAGACCTGCAGGCAATAATGTCAGAGGCTAAACTGGACATAGTAGCAATTATTGAGACGTGGTTTACCAGTAACCACACTTGGGAGACTTCAGTACTTGGCTATGTATTGTTCAGAAGAGACCGAGGTGCAAAAAGGGGGGGAGGAGTGGCCCTGTATGTCAATGAAAATATCAAAGCTACAGAAATTCAGAATACACATAAGGAGCCAGAAGAACTATGGGTCACCCTGGAAACAGGAAATGGGACAGCCATAAGAACTGGGGTTGTCTACAGGCCCCCAGACCAGGGGGAGGACATAGACACATTACTGTTAGAGGATAGAGGTAGTCCTGCTAAATGCCAGGAGCTTGGGCAATAAAATGCCTGAGCTCCAAGCGATGTTAACTGAGGGAGCAGTGGATGTGGCAGCAGTCACTGAGACTTGGGCCACTGCAAGACATGACTGGGACCTGAACCTGGAGGGTTACACTATGTTCAGGAAGGACAGGGGAGGGAAGGGAGGAGGGTAGCAATGATAGTAAAAACTGCATTGGCATGGGGGAGGAGGAGGCGGAGGGAATCGTGGAGGCGATTTGGGTCACCTTGATAACAAGGCGGGAGAGAAAAATAGGAGTGGTGTATAGACCCCTGCCCTGGCGGAGGAGCTGGAGGACAGTCTGGTGGCAGATGTTAGGAGACACTGCAGACTGGGCAGAGGAAAGTGGTGGTGTTAGGGGACTTAAACATGCCAGGAACAGACTGGGAGACTATGACATCCTCTGTGACCAGGGAACAGAGGTTGTTGGATGTCTTTCAAGACGGCGTTCCTAACTCAGCAGGTGAGGGAACCGACCAGGAGGCACGGTACTGGATGTGGTCTGGCAGACAGTGACCAGATTGGGGCCTGGAGGTAAGGGACCCATTGGTGGGAGTGACCATGCCACGGTCTGGTTCTGCCTGGACCTAGGAGGGTAGAAGGCTGCACAAAGGCAGAGTAACCGACTTCAGGGGTGGATTTTAAGGAAATGGGAAGGATCCTTAAGGAGCATTTGGATGGGATTGGGTCAGACATGGATGCTGATAGTAGGTGGGAAATCATCAGGAGGGGGTGCAGGATGCTACCAGCACCTGTGCAAGAGTAAGGCAATCACGGTGGGGCCCAAAAACCCTGTTGGTGGACCAGGGAGGTCCAGGAGGTAGTGTGAGGGAAAGAAAGCAGCTATAAGAAATTCAAGTGCTCAAGGAGTGAAAGGGATCGAGGGGTAGTGAGCTGATGGCTAGAAGGGCCACTAGAGTGGTGGAGGGTGGCTAAGGCAAGGAAGGAGCAGAACCTGGCCAGGGAAATTAGGAGAGGGAAAAAGGGGTTCTTTAGATACATTGGGGAAAGACGAAGGGTGAAGGGGCAGATTAGCAGGATTAAATCAGGGAAGAGATGGGCACAAGATCCAGAGGAGCAGGCTGAGGTACTAAATGAGTACTTCACCTCAGTTTTCACCAGGGAAAATGGGGATGCTGCATCATACATGGGAGGAGACAGAGATAATGAGGAGGGGCCCTTACCAATCGGCAGGTCTGGGGAGAGGTGGGGCATCACTGGCAGGTGGGGAGGGCTAAGCAGGAGAAGAGGTACTGGAAGTGGAAATCACAGCAGAGAGTGAGGGAAGCCCTCAGCTCCCCTTAAGACGGAGAAAGCACCGGGCCGGATAAATTACATCCTAGAGTGCTGAAGGAACTTGCAGATGTCCTGGCGAAACCCCTGGCAGAGCTTTTCACCATCTCCTGAGGACAGGGTGGGTGCCCCAAGACTGGAAGGTGGTGCATGTAGTGCCTATCCACAAGGGGATCAAGGGAGGTGGCAGGAACTACAGGCCTGTCAGCCTGACATCAGTGGTGGGCAAGGTGATGGAGGGCATTGTCAAGAGAGGCTAGGGGGGACCTGGATAAGTCAGGGTGCCTGGACGATAGACAGCATGGATTCATCCTGGAAATCGTGTCAGACAAACCTGGTGGAGTTCTATGACTGGGTGACAAGTGCCTTGGACCTGGGTAGACAGTGGATGTCCTCTTTCTAGACTTCAGCAAGGCATTTGACTCTGTTCCTCACGTGGGCCTGTTGGATAAACTGGGAGAAATGGGGTGGGAAACCAGATGATCCGATGGATAGGCAATTGGCTCAGGACCGGACCCAGAGGTCGTAGTTGAGTGGGATAGTCTCTTTCCCAAGGAGGGTCATTAGTGGGGTCCCACATGGCTCAGTTCTTGGGCCCTTCTGTTCAACGCCTCACGTCTGACATAAGGACAGGAATCAGGAGGAGATGAGTCTCTTGCAGATGACTCGAAACTGGGGCGTGGTGGATGGGGAGGAGGGAGGGTGGCCTGCAGGGGACCTGGAGGCTCTGGAAAGATGGTCTAGAAAGTGGAAGCTGAGGTTTAATGCAGGGAAATGCAAGGTACTCCACCTGGAGCAGAAACCCAGGCAAGTGTACACCCTGGGGGGAAATACTACAAGTCTCAATGGCTGAGAGGGACCTGGGGTGGTGGGTGGATGTCAAGATGAACAACTCTGAGACTTGTAGGAGGCAGCAGCCAAGGCCAACAGGATGCTGGGATGCATCGCTAGGGGATCACCTCCAGAAGGAGGGAAGTGATACTCCCTCTGTATAACTGCTTGGTGAGGCCGCACTGGAGTACTGTGTGCAGTTTTGGAGGCCGCACTTAAAGAGGATATTAACCTCCTGGAGAGGGTCAGGAGGGCAACCAAAATGATTTGGGGCTTGGGGACAGGACCTATGAGAGAGGCTCGAAGAGCTAAATATGTACACTTTGGAAGAGAGAAGGGACCGGGGACATGAGAGGTCTTCAGGTACATGAAGAGGGTAAATAGGGGAGGAACAGGAGGGTGCTTGAAGGAAGGAGGAGGGGCCACTAGAGGCATGGGTGGAAGCTGGAGGGAAGATTCAGGGAGAAAGGAGGAGGTGCTACTTCACTGAGAGGTGGTAGAGCCATGGAATGCACTACCTAGGGGGCTGGTGGAGGCAGAGACAGTGGAGGGGTTCAACAGGGGTGGGACAGGTACAGGGAAGGGTTCAGGAAGCAAAATCAATGCAGCAAGAATATCCAGAACTGGGAAGGGAGAAGCCAGAGAGGCAAGGGGACAGCAAGGTCAGCACCCAGGGTGGGGCTGACCAAGACGAACACACGAAGACCATTAGCCTATTCTGCTGGCATTTTAGTATGTTAGTATATACAAAACATGACAGCTAAAGGGGAGGTTCTGATAATGGGAGACTTCAACATGCCGGATACAGATTGGTCAATACCAGCAGGAACATCTGCCAGAACTAGACACATAGTGGATTCCCTGCAGGGGGAGGGCCTCAAACAACTGGTACAACAACCCACAAGAGACAGGGCTATCCTAGATCTAGTACTGACTAACAGGGAAGAGATCACAGATCTCCAGATAGAAGGTCACCTGGGGGCCAGTGACCATCACATGGCATGGTTCAGTTTGGCTACTACATCTAAATCATCCCATTCCAAGGCAAAAATTGGGACTTCAGAGGAGCTGACTTTGATAAGATGGCCAACAGAGTTAAGCTAGCCCTGGCAACAAGAAACACAGGTGAGGGGGTACAGGCAAAGTGGGCAAGCATTAAGGATGCAACACTTGAAGCAACATCCTATTGTATTAGACAGAAAAGGAAGTGCAAAAGAAGAAGGAAACCACTTTGGTTCTCAAATACAGTAGCAGAAAAGGTCAGAGCCAAAAGGCTGACCTTCAGGAAATAAAAGGGAACACAGTGGGATCAAGATAGGGAGGCATACCAAACTGCCCTAAGGGAAGCAGGGAAGGCAGTAAGGCAGGCAAAGTCCCAAACTGAGGAAACACTAGCACGAACAGTAAAAGAAGGTGACAAGCCTTTCTATAGATACATTAGTGAAAGGAGAAAGTCCAGAGCGGGTATTGCTAAACTTAATGGAGAAAAGGGAGCATGTGAGGAGAAGGACCATGTAAAAGCATCTATCCTAAATAGATACTTTTGCTCAGTAATTACTGAAGAGAAGGTAGGGTAGGGCCCACAGCTCAGCACCGTGGACACAGTGGGGAGGGAGGTGAGCACTACTCCCTTCACAAAAGAAAGGGTCCTACAAGAGCTTGCTAAGCTCAGGGTGGATAAGGCAATGGGACCTGATGGCATACATCCCAGAGTACTTAAGGAGCTGAAGGTGGAACTAGCAGAGCCATTAGCAGAACTGTTTAGTGAGTCTCTGAGCACAGGAGAGGTCCCAGAAGACTGGAGAAGGGCTCACGTTGATCCCACTCCACAAGAGTGGTAGCAGGGAGGAGACAGGGAACTACAGACCAGTCAGTCTTACCTCAGTAGTGGGCAAGATTATGGAGGCACTCCTTAAGGAAAGGATAGTGCAACACCTGGAATCCATAGGGGCACAGGATCCAAGACAGCTTGGGTTTACAAAAGGAAGGTCCTGTCAAACTAATCTCATAGATTTCTTTGACTGGGTAACTAGAGTGGTGGACCAAGGGGGAGCAGATGATGTCACCTACCTTGACTTCAGCAAAGCTTTTGACACTGTTCCACATAGAAGATTGATAAATAAGCTGGGTAGGCTGGGGTGGGTCAGAAGTTGGTCAAATGGGTGGCAAACTGGTTGACAGGCAGAAAACAGAGAGTGGTGGTAAATGGTATACAGTCAGAAGAGATGCAAGTCACAAGTGGGTACCTCAGGGATCAGTCCTGGGGCCAGTCCTCTTCAACATCTTCATTAGTGACCTTGCAGATGGACTAGAGGGTAAGGCTTTGTCTGTTTGCAGATGACACCAAGATCTGCAACAGAGTAGATGATCCAGATGGGGTGGGCAGAATGAGAAGAGATTTGGATAAACTAGCAAAATGGTCAGAAGAGTGGCAACTGGGATTTAATACAAAGAAGTGCAAGATCATGCACATAGGGAAGAGAAACCCTGAAGCCACCTATAGGCTGGGAGGGGAGTTGCTAGCAGTCACAAAGGAAGAAAGAGATTTGGGCATCATCATCACTGATGACCTGAAATCATCCAAGCAGACCTCTAAAGCAGTAGGTAAGGCTAGGGGTGTTACGGTATTAGTAGGGTATCACAAGTCATAAGAGGGAGGTAATAATCCTCTTTACAAGACACTTGTTAGGCCCCATCTGGAGTACTCATGGCAGTATTGAGGCCACACCACAAGGACATTAATCCAAATTGAGGCAGTCCAGAGAAGGCAACCAAAATGGTGCAGGGACTGCATCAGAAGACATATGAGGACAGATTAACAGAGTTCAACATATATACCCTTGAGCAAAGGAGGGAGAGAGGTGATATGATCGAGGCATTCAAACACCTTAAGGGAATTAACAAGGTGAAAGAGTCTAACATGTTTAAATATAAGAAAAATAGCAGGACAAGAGGACACAGCATGAGATTAGAGGGGGGCCGATTAAGGGGGAATGTGAGGAAATTCTTTTTCACAGAAAGGGTGGTGGATGCATGGAATGGCCTACCTCAAGAAGTGGTGGCTATGAATACAGTGCAGGGCTTCAAACAGGCATGGGATAGGCATAAGGGAGCAATACAAATGAGTATGAATAGATAGGACACTGACAGAGCAAAGGCCGATGGCACATTTATAAGGTAGAAAAAGAAATGGGCAGACTGGATGGGCCATGCGGTCCTTATCTGCCGTCAACTTCTATGTTTCTATGTTTCTATAACTAACATCTGGCCCTTTGAGGAAGTATATAAGGGGAAATCTATCAAACGAAACCTCAGCGTGTCAGCAGACAGGGTCATCACTGAGATTATACTTAAGGATTAGCTCCCTATGATGACCTGTACATTACTTGGGGGGGGTCTATCCCACTGCCATAGACCCAAAGTAGTGATTACCATAACAAGGGGGAAGGGGAGCCTGACACAGAACTGAATTAAGATATGCCCCCCATTTGGAGAAGTAAGCAGGTAACTGCCCTCTGGTAGCATAAATTAACTTTTCAAAAGTAGCTAATCTAGAAATAGCTGCATGCCATGACGAAATGGGTGGGGGTAGGGGTTGCCGCCATTGTCTTAACAGGAGCCATTTGGCCTCCAGCAAAGCAACCAGGACCCAGTTTTGGTGTTGAGGTCTCAAATGCTCTAGCCGAGTCCGGTCGCCCAACAGTAACATAGGATACAAAAGATCTATAGGCTGCCCCAACACTGCTGAACAATCCATTGCTACCATTGACCAGAAAGGGGCTAATATTTGGCATTTCCATAAAAGGTGAAAAGTGTCAGCAGGGCTGTGCTCGCATCTCCAGCATCGTGCGTGTGGGAGAGCCCCCCACTTAAATAAGATAGCAGGTGTTCTATACCATCTAAGCAGTATCTTAAGTTGAATTTGTTGGCTTCTAGAATCCTTATACGTAGAGTGCACTACACGAAGGCAGCGGGACCAAGCCTCCAGGCCAATCTGATTGCCAATTTCGGTGCCCCATGCCACCTGCATGACTCTGTGTGATCAGGTTGCGCTTCCCGCCAGGTACTATAGAACCTGCTCGCTAGTCCACGAAAAGAAAGTTTTAAGTGTAGCGAAGACAGCCAATGCCACTTCGCTTCCCCCTTACTCGACCAGTTAATAGCCTGCACTGCATTACGGAGTTGCAAGAACCTACAAAAATCCTGTGACTTTAACTGAAAATGTGCACGCAGTTGTTCAAAAGACATTAAAGTGCTAGAGTCTGGCATGTAGAGGTCTTGCACAATATGAATCCCTTTCCCTTCCCATGAGGCCCACGTCAGGGGTTTGTTGTCCGCCCTAATAAGTGGGTTGCACCTCAATTCCAAATACCTAAAAGGTAGCATGGCACCCTGCTTCGACACCCCAGTCGACTCCATGAGGCGAAACCAGGCCTTTCTTGTGGCGTCCATGACTGGAGCAAGTTTGTCCAGGGGTGTAGCCGCATTAGTTAAGAGTAGGCTAGGGGGGAAAGCCTGACAGATCTGCTTCTCTAATTGCACCCATGGTGGTACAATATCTGAGGTTGAGACAAACCATTTAGCTGCCTGGGCAGCTAAAAAGGACCAGTGGTACCCCCGGAAAAATGTCTTGCTAAAGTCTAGGTAGACCTGTCCATTGCCCCTCCCTGGTCTACTACTTTGGTCACCAAGTCAAAGAAATCTATTAGATTCATTTGACATGATCTTCCTACTGTGAATCCATGCTGCCTTTGGTCCTGTTCCATGCTGGCCTCTAGGCACTCAACAGTTCTTTCTTTCAGAAGTGATTCCATCATTTTCCCTTCCACTGAGATCAAGCTAACAGGTCTATAGTTTCCTGACTCTGCTTTGCTCCCACTTTTGTGAAGGGGAGTCACATCTGCCCTCCTCCAGTCCTTAGGTACCACACCATCCTCCCATGATTTGTTAAAATGGGTAGTCAGTGGTATCATAGCTCTCCCCTTAGTTCTTTTAAAATTCTTGGGCAAATCCCATCAGGCCCCATTGCTTTGTCCACCTTCAGTTTTAGGAGTGCTTTCCTTCTGTAAAAGGAGTGGTATCAACACCCCTATCCAGAGTTCCCGTATTGTTATTATATTTTCTATAAGTTCAATAACACACTCCATGGTGCTGCATTCATTGGTAGATACAGACACACCTTTGAAATGTACAGAGAAGCAATCAGTCTATGGCCTCATGCCTCTGACTCACTGGAGGAGTCTATACTGCACAATGAACACACCGCCTGTCATGTTTTATTACCCACACAAGGCATTGGTCAGAACACATACAGAGAACTGGTTGAGGCTATTAATGTCAAAAGCATAGATTCATATTAAAAAAAGAAGTCTTTGTGTAATAAATTTAATAAGAGTTGTAAGGATATTGAACTATGAGGTGCAGCTGAAAGATCTGTATTTTTTACTCTGCAAAAAGGAGAAAAAGAAGTCATTTAGCAATGAATTGAGGGTATCTTATTGCTAGAAAAAGTTGTCTGTTTCTTGGAACTCAGTGATTTCAAAAGGGATAATTCCTTAAAGTTGAGTGGATGAATGTTTCAAAAGGATTTGAGGAAACATTTTTCCTTCACAGGGTAATATGGATTTGAAACAAGCTGTCAGATGGAATGCATATACAGTAGCTCCACAATCGACAAATTCTGGATTTGGGGAAAAACTATTTCAGGTTTCATTTCTCAGAATAACTGCAATTTTGACTCAATGAATCACTGGTCTGACTGTTGTGCCCCACTTACATTTTGTGCCAATGTTCATAGCCATCCATTCTCACAAATATAAAGAAGAACTAATTTTAAAAGTATTAGCAGAAATGGAAATACTAAATCACTGATAAGAAGCAGGAAAATCCCAGCCTCTCCCTACAAAACAGGGTACTAAATGAGAAAAAGACCGAGGTAGAAAGGTCAGTGGGGGATGCTGCAAAAGAAGGTAAAGCCATCAAAAAATGGAGAGCAATGAGTACCAATGCCAGTAGTCTGGGTAACAAGCTTCCTGAATTAGTGGCCTTGATGGAGGAGGAACATCTGGATATCGTGGCAGTCACAGAAACATGGTACACACAAAACCATGACTGGGATGTAAACATACCAGGACACACTATCTACAGGAGGGACAGGGAGGGTAAAAGAGGAGGAGGAGTAGCTCTTTACATAAGGGAAGGAATAAAAGCAACAGAACAAAAGGGTAAACAGGGAGGAGAAGAAGCACTGTGGGTAAATTTGGAGACCGCAATGGCATCACAATCCGCACAGGAGTTGTATACAGACTCTTCTCAGGGGGAGGAAATGGACAAGAAAATGATAGAAAGTATACTTAGAATGGCAGAAAAAGGGGAGATATTGCTGATGGGTAATCTGAATATGCCAGATGTTAATTGGAGTGCAGTTGCAGCAGCCACTTCGAAGAGGGGGGTTATTCTAGATGCCCTACAGGGGGCATGCCTTAGACAACTAGTATTACAGCCCACTTGGGAGGGAGCAATCTTAGACCTGGTTCTCTCAAATGGAGATGGAGACAGGATCACAGATGTAGAAGTGGGTAGCCATCTGGGAACTAGCGACCATCGAACAGTATGGTTCACAATAAACACAGCAATAGAGTCAAGCCATACAAAGGCAAAAGTATCGGACTTTAGGAAGGCTGACTTTGCCAAAATGGGTGAGTGCCTAAGGAATGCACTAGCAAATGGGCATGAAGGAGGGGTGGAAGAACAATGGGGAATAATAAAAACTGCCATCACAGAGGTAACGAGCCTTTGTGTGAAGCAAATAAACAAAAAAAAAAAACGATGTAAGAAACCACTATGGTTCTCATAGGAAGTGGCAGTGAAGGCTCAAGAGAAAAAGAAAGCATTCAGGAAGTACAAGGAATCGCAGAAGGAGCAGGACAGAGAACTGTATCAGTTAAAGCAAGAGGAGGCTGGGAAGGCAGTCAGAACAGCAAAGGCCCAAAACGAGGAAAAGATAGCCAACTCAGTTAAGAAGGGGGATAAAACCTTTTATAGGTACATCAGGGAGTGAAGGAAGACCAAGGGAGGGATAGTGAGGCTTAATAAAGGGGAGGGAGGGTGGGCAGAGGGAGACTGTGAAAAGGCAGAGATACTAAACAAATATTTTTGCTCAGTATTTACAAATGAAGAGGGGGAGGTACCTAAAACAAACAGTAGAAACACTCTGGATACAGAAGTTGATACCAGCCCATTTACAGAAGAAAGGGTTCTGAAAAGAACTGTTAAAACTGAAGGTGGACAAAGCAATGGGGCCTGATGGGATTCATCCCAGAATTCTAAAAGAACTAAGGGTAGAACTAGTGACACCACTGACTACCCTTTTAACAAATCATGGGAGGGTGGGTGGTACCGAGGACTGGAGGAGGGCAGATGTGATTCCCTTCACAAAAGTGGGAGCAAGGCAGAAGCAGGAAACTACAGACCTGTTAGTTTAACCTCAGTGATAGGGAAAATGATGGAATCACTTCTGAAGGAAAGAATTGTCGAGTATCTAGAGGCCAGAGGGGCACAGGACCCTAGGCAGCATGGATTCACAGCGGGAAGATCATGCCAGTCGAATCTGATAGATTTCTTTGACTGGGTGACCAAAGTAGTAGATCAGGGAGGGGCTGTGGACATGGCCTACCTAGTCCCACACAAAAGATTAATATACAAGTTAGCCAGCCTGGGAGTGGGTCCCAAGATGACAGCCTGGGTAAAGAATTGGCTGGAGAATTGGACACAGAGAGTAATAGTAAATGGAGTCCGCTCAGAAGAAAGGAGGGTTACTAGTGGGGTACCGCAGAGTTCAGTATTAGGACCGGTCCTCTTCATTGTCTTTATAAGCGACATTACAGAGGGACTGGAAGGAAAAGTATGTCTCCTTGCAGATGACACAAAGATCTGCAACAGAGTTGAGGCACAGGGTGGGGTGGAAAGGATGAGAAGGGACTTGGCAAGTCTAGAGGAATGGTCAAATGTATGGCAGCTTAGACTCAATGCTAAGAAGTGCAAGGTAATGCACCTGGGAAACAAAAACCCAGGGGAAGAGTACACAATGGGGGGTGAGATACTAACAACAACAAAAATGGAAAGGGACCTCGGGGTAGTCATATCAGATGACCTAAAGGTGGGCAAGCAATGTGAGAGGGCAGCAAGGAGGGCTGGGGGGATACTGGGATGCAGGGAGAGGCATCACCAATAGAAAACAGGAAGTTATTATCCCTCTGTACAGACAGCTGGTGAGACCCCAACTGGAGTACTGTGTGCAGTTCTGGAGACCCAATCTCCGCAAAGGCATAGACAGGATGGAAGCTGTCAGAGGCGGGCAACAAATGGTGCGGGGTCTGCACCAGAAGACATGAAGAGAGACAAAAGGAGCTTTAAGTAAGCCCTCGAGGAAAGGAGAGAGAGGGGACATGATAGAAATGTTAAGCACCTCAGGGAATCAACAAGTCCAAGAGGGTAGCATCTTTCAAAAAAGAGGTGTTCAAGAACAAGAGGGCACGATTTGAAGATAGAGGGGGCTCAGAGGTAATTTAAGTATTTTTCACAGAGAGGGTTGTGGATGCATGGAACGCCTTCTGGAGGAGGTTGTGGAGTCAAAATCAGTGGTGGAATTCAAGCATGCATGGGACAGTCATAAGGCCATTCTAGGGGGTTGGGGTAGGAAAATGTAGGCTGCTGGTTAACTAGGATCTGCAGCTTATCCAGTAGGTAGGGAAATGGGCAGACTGGGTGGGCCAAGCGGTCCTTATCTGCCATCAAATTCTATGTTTCTGTGTTAAACTGATGGAGACACTACAATGCTCTCTCCAGAAATAAGAACAGAAAGCATGAGATCCTCTGTCACAATACACTAACACAAACATCATTATCTGGCAAAAATGTACCATTTGCTGGCAGAGTAGCCTAGAGGTTAAAGTAATGAGCTCTAAATGAGTGTGGTAGATCCAGAAGACCTGAGTTTGATTCCCACAACCTCCACTTACATAATGTGTGACTCTGAGCAAGTCACTTAAGCTCCCTAGCGCTGCCAGGTCAACCTTGAAAACAGGCATTTGTGGTTAGTGGGCCTTACCTGTACAAAAGAAAAAAGGAAAATCTCAATATAACTCACAAATTGTAATTAAATGATGTGCCTAATTGTCAAGGTGCCCCTGACTGACAACTGGGATTATTCATTTCACCAGTGCTGCCACTAGCCTGCTAAGAATTTAAAACTTGACTGTGCCATTCTTGACTCAGTTAAAGTACTTGCTCACACAGTGCAAGGCTGGAACATGGTCATCCCCAGTTTCCATCTAAACACTCCTGAACACACTGTTGCATTAGAAGCAGATCACTTTATCCCACCACATGCTACTGGAGATAGAAGAAAAAGTCTGATAGTAAAACAAAAAATAATAATTTTTACAGCACAGTCCCAGATGTATCAAATAATAACTATTGAATATTTACAGAATTACATAATTAACAAGATTTGAATCTGAACATTTACCCTGGGGAGTGGGGGCAGATTGAAACCTTCAAGTAGATTAACAAGCTGAACAAGTCTCAGTGGCAATACACCTACAAGAGGACATTGCCTTAAGCGGGGGGGGCGGGGGGTAGGAGGTTCTGGAGATAGTTCAGTAGACATTTCTTCATGGAGAGGGTGGCTGCAGGATGGAACAAGCTCAAGAGGAGGTGATCTCACGGGGGACAGTGGAGCATTTAAAAAGAGGTGGGACAGGGTAAAGTGGAAGGTCAGGATCGAGGAAGGTTTGGCAGTAGGGGTGTGTAGCAGTTGTGGAGGAGGGCAGAGCTCCTTAATTGACACTTAGGACTCTGTAACATGAGCAGACTCGATAAAATGCTAGACCTTAATCTGTTGGCAGTTTATGTATGTATGTTTGTAAGGTACAGCTGAGTTAGCCAGGATGCAGGCAGTACCTTGCAGTATTTCTTCAGAGTGCTGCAGTATGCTGCTGGGAACAATGCAGTTCAATTACAGTTAAGCTCTCTTCTAATACAGGAATTGATGAGATGTCTTCTATTGTGCTACATCCTGGTTGACTCCACTGTAGAAAGAAAATAAATGGGGTCAATCCTCCCCTTTCTTGGAGCCAGTCACCCCTCTCATTGTGCCACCTTTAGCTCCAAATTTTAGCTTGGCTTCCTCCCACTTACTGTACAGTAGTTCCCTTCTCTTTGTTTCCCTCCTGTTCTGTGTACCATCATCATAATACTGACTCATTCTTCCCCTCCCTTCCAATAAATCCTGTGCAGGTCAAACAGCTTTCTTCTTCAGATTCCCCAAGCTGGTCTACTCTCCCTCCTACTATTTGTCTCCGCTCTATCATCACTCAAAACCCTCCTCCATGATTTCTTGTCCCAGTCCAGAAAATGCTCCTTACCTTTCCTTAATCTCTTATATACTGCTCTTAGTGTGGCTTTCATGGTCTGCTGCCTCCTGGGACTGCAACTCCCACAACTCCATCTTAGTGTTCTGTGCATTGAAAATGTGCTGTAGGTGTTGACTTGTTGACTAGATTAAAACTATACATTACCATGCAATTATAGAATTTTCATAACAGATTGAACCTTTTTGTGCAGCTACTGTGGTAGGGTTTTAATTAATTATGTGTGCACTTTATTACTGTGTTGTAGTTTTGCACTGTTGTTTCCTTTTCCCATTCCCACAAGGACAAATCTGGAAACAAACTGCTACCAGCTCACCACGTGTTTCCTGGATCAGCTTTTGAAATAAATCAATGAATAAATAAATAAGAAAGCAACATGAAGCTTTTACTGTAAAAATATTACAAATGAGAAGAAACTGACCTAAGACTATGTTCTGTATTAACTCATGGACTTTCACAGACAGAACTTTCATACAGGATTTAACTTCCAAAGGCACTACTCAGTAGATTGGGAGACTGATCTATTTCTGATTCACACAGCTTTCTCAGTGAGGGTTCTTGACCCTCCCAGTACAGAAAAGAGAAAGAGGGCTTTCGGTGCCAGGGTCAGAAACCTGTCACAAGTTAAAAAAGTACCTGCTGCTGTCATTGTCTTCAGCACTATTGTTTGTTTCTACCTTTCCCTGGTTGTGCAGCAACAATTATCTTAAGCTAGGAGATGGCCACATCTTAGGTCTACGCCTCCCCTTTTGTTTCCTATTTGCTTTGTTTTCTGTCTTACTGTACTTTATTTTATTTTCTTCTTCTTTATCTCTTTCCTCCTCTTCTTTCAGTCCTTAGTGGTATGGTGAGCGGTTTGGGTTCTTTCCCTCCAAATAAACAAGAAAAAGCACCCATGACCCTGTCACAGAAATGTGTCCCATACATTTGAAGGTGTGTTGCTGTCTGTTTCAAAATATAAATATATATATATATACACACACACACATGTATATATATATATGTATTTATAGTAGATACTGGCGTCTTTGGTGTTGGAAAACATGCTGGATCTTTATTCTGAATCTTAACTGGTGCTCTGGTGATGAGGTGAATTTGTCCTTTGGAGCCCTCACCTAAACAAGCATTTGTCAATGCCGAATGTTTGCTTGCTGGCATTGGCACTGGTAGTGTAGGAGTTACAGAGCTGCATAATAGGAATGGCAGTGAAGTATTGAACTGAAGCCAACCCCACCATCACCCTGCAGATACTGACAGGCATTGGGGTATGCCTTTGGGTCGTCAGGCATAATGGCTATGGCATTTCACCACACCCTACCCTGCAGACACCGACAGGTGTCACGGTGTGCCTTGGGGTCTTTGGCTATTATGTTGACCCCATTCTATTAGGAAATATGGTGAGATGGGTGCAGTATAGGAGAATGGGGTGAACTTTGAGGCAGAAGAGTCCAAGGCACAACTAGATGCCTCTCACTAGCTGCAGGGTGTGGGTGGGGTGGAATGGTATGAGCATTACAGGCGAAAATCCCAAGTCACACCCCCTGAGGCCTGTCAGTCTCTACCGGGAACGCCACAGACCTTCATTGGTATTTTCGCTCCAAATTTTCAACATTGTTTTTTTGTGACCCCCACCTTATGAACAGTGGCAATATCAGTTTGTTAGCTGAAAGCTGATTTTGCACAGTGGCTACGCCATTTGGCGCCACAGTTGTGAAAACACATTTTGAACAGGATGTGAAAAATGACAGCTGTACTGTGCATGGGGAGGTGTAAAAAAATGGCGATATTGAAAATCTGGAGTTAAAAAATCAGAAAAACTGGTGAAGTCATGAGTGAGCATAGAAACTGCACAACGCACACCCGTAATGTAATTAGTTTGGGGATTTTTTACAGCAGATTGTTAACACAGGCATTTTGGGCCTCCACTCATGAACAGTGTCATGGCGATTTTCTTAATCTGTCCCAAACAGTGATTTCCCACAGTGACCACGCATTTCTTCGGTGAAAGTGCGAAAACACATTTTGGCCATGGTGTGAAAAATGACAGTTGTACTGTTCATAAGGGAATGTGGAAAAATGCCAGTAGTGGAAATCTGGACTGAAAATATTACAAATTCAAGGACTTATGAGGGTGCGTGGAAACTGCGCAATGCTCGCTCGTAATACAATCATTTTATGAACTTTTGTCACCAAATTTTTAACATAGCCATTTTAAGACCTCTGCTCATGAACAGTGTCACTGTGATTTTCTTAATCTGTCCCAAACATTGATTTACTTTACAACTGCGCCATTTATGCTACATGTGAAACACATTTTGGGTGAGATATGAAAAATGACAACTAAAATAGTCTCTGTTCATTTGTGTGCTGTGGAGGAGCTGCCAACCATTGAATTATGTAGAGCAGACACTTGGTAAAAAGGTATGAGGGAATTATTGTGAAACTATTTACAGGATATTTAAAAAAAATCCTCCTTTTAAAACAGCAATTAAAAGCAGGTGAATTCGGGTAGCTGCTGTACTGTTGCTGTCTTTTGACATAGAAACATAGAAACATAGAATTTGACGGCAGATAAGGACCACTTGGCCCACCCAGTCTGCCCATTTCCCTACCTGATGGATAAGCTGCAGATCCTAGTTAACCAACAGCCTACTTCTTCCTACCCCCAGCCCCTAGAATTGCCTTATGACTGTCCCATGCATGCTTGACATGACAACAATGCCTTGACATTTGCGCACTGATTTCATTTATATATCCTGCATTATCCTAAATTATTTAATTGCTGTTTTTTTTTTCAAATTCAGTGGCATAGTTGAAATCATTTGTCACACAGGCTAGAACGTCCCTTGTAAGTTTACTCATGTAAGCTTCAGAAGAAGACCTTGTTGGGCCAAACACTTAGACACTTTGTTCTTTTTGTAACATCCATGTATATTGGTTCAGTAAAAGGCAACAAACCATTTGCTTCAGTATAATTTTTTTTGAATGCACTGCATTAAAATATGAATTATATTGTAAGACCCTGGCAGACTACATACAGCAGGGCTCCCAGATCTATAGGGAGTCATTTACAGGGAAATTGTTCCCATTGACTTGCATTGGTTACAGGGGCATCAGACATATGCCCTTTTACTCAGGATTTCATGACAAGTTGAATTCTTTTGGGGAACAATTGCAGTGAATGAAGTGAATATAGGTTCACTAGGAGAGAGTGAGTGTGTGTGTGTGTCTGTGGGAGAGAGAGAGAGAGAGAGAGAGAGAAAGAGAAGGGAAAAAGGGGGGTGAGAGAGAGAAAGAGAGAGAGAGAGACCATCTCCTTAAAGCTATGTATCTCCCCCACCCACTTTATGGTGATGTGGGGTGGGTTAGGGTGTATTGTTTATATGAAGAGGAGGAGAGAAATTACATTTTTATCTCTTTTTCAGATTCCTTAGACACTTGTGGTACATTAAGTTGTTACATTCTCAGTGTATATAGACATCAGTACATATCAGGCTATGTGGTCTTAATTCCTTGAGGTTCCTCGACTAGAGTTTTTTATTTGACACTAATATTATCAATTTATATTTAAATTATCATTTATATAGTCCTGAGGTTTTTGAAATTTCTTGGGCCTTATATCTAGCCGGAGAGTACAGCTGGGTGACAGGTCCAGCCAGGTTTTACACATTACACAGTGTGCACTTATGTCTTTAAGACAACTTTACTGGTAAATTCTTGTCTATAATGCAGACATTGAAACTTCATGAGCCCTATAACAATCTTAGTTTGTCTTTAATCTGGTGGGGTTGCCTTTCAGTAATCACATCCTTATACTAACTGTGACACTCATAGCTTGATTTAGGAGTTATCTGCTTCAGCAGTGTTATCTTATGTCAATTAAATTTATATGCAGTAGGATTCTTTGTATGTGTGTTCCACCAAGCACGTTTAACCCAAGGTTGCTTCTGGCTGAAGGCAGTATAGTACTGTTAAACTTCTGACATCATCTTCTGTTTTTTTTTTTTTTTTAAATGAGTATTTTAAACCAATGGGATTTTTTCTGTTTTTCTCTGCATTATCTAGCTGTTATAAGTATTGTATTTTCTAAACAACTGCCATGAGCTTCTGAAGAAGGACTGGTTGGTCCGAAAGCTAGAGCACTTTGTTCTTGTTGTTACATCTATGTTGGTCCATTAAAAGGTAAATAATCATTTGCTTCAGGGGCATCAGAGCAATTCTGCTTCATGTGAAATAATGAAATGTACAGGGGAGGAAAATTTGCACTAGAGTTACAGGAAAATGCAAAATCAATGTGATAGCACTGCTACTGTGTCCTCTAAAGTCCATCATTTGTTTTTTGGTTTTACGTTCACTTGCACACATGTGCAAGGAACATCTTGGGAGAATGGGACACTTTGGAGGTGTGCCTGCCCTGTGCAATCCCCTGCTCTGTTGAACAGGTGTGGTGGTCCTGCACCAATCGCTGCAGTGCTGTGCATGACAGTGGTGGTCTTCTCTTCAAAGAAAACTACCGCTGTGTGCTTGCAGCACATCACGCCCCCCCCAAGTCTTTGCTGCCACGCTGGGAGCCTACCCCAGCGTGGCAAACATCCTGCATCGTCTGCCGACAGGGGTGCCCAATCCCCCGGCGGCTCCACAGCCCTCCCAGCCATCCTTCTGCCATGCTGGGAGCCCACCCCAGCATGGCAAATGTCCCGCGTCGTCAATTATGGAAAAAAGAAAACCTGTAAATTAAAAACAGTCCCACGCAGTCTCCCCGCCCTCCTCCCAAAACCCGCACCCACCACTGTGCACCCTGCCTCCCCACACCCCCCTCACCCCATACTTACCTCCAGAGCTCGGCGCAATGATCATCGCTGGACCGGGAACACGTCTGCACTCTTCAAAGCCGACCGCGAACTGAGGAAACGCCGGTAAGCTGTATAATGGGCTAGATGGGTTTTTTCAACTTTGTTACATATCTTAGGCATTTTTTTGAATTTTTGCACCAAATTTTCAACATGGGGTTTTTGGGACCACTTCTCATGAATTCTGTCACTGTCATGGCGTTATTCTGGCCCGAA
The DNA here is from genome assembly GCA_016271365.2 of Neoceratodus forsteri. Lineage (NCBI taxonomy): Eukaryota > Metazoa > Chordata > Ceratodontiformes > Ceratodontidae > Neoceratodus > Neoceratodus forsteri. The sequence continues at coordinate 352,419,648 of CM028130.1, read as the reverse complement.
GGGTGATTTCGCACAGTGACTGTGAAATCACCTTTTGGGCCTGATTAATGAAACAATAGTGCCAGCGTTCATAAGGTGGGCTCTCAAAAAGCCTATTTTGAAAATTTGGTGGAAAAATTCCTAAAAATGACTGTTTTACGAGTGTGCATTGCGCAGTTCTACGCACGCTTGTAAGTTTGCAAATTTTCAATATTTTCACTCCAGATTTTCAACATTGCCATTTTACCACACCTCCTGATGAGCAGTACAGCTGTCATATTTCACATCCTGCCCAAAACATGTTTCGCTCATGTAGCGCACAATGGTACAGTCAGTGTGCAAAATCAATGTATGGGACACATTAAGAAAATCACAGTGACACTGTTCATTAGCAGAGGTCTTAAAATGGCTATGTTGAAAATTTGGTGAAAAAATTCCAAAATGACTGTTTCACAAGCGCTATGCTATGCAGTTCCTACGCAAGCTCGTAGGGTTTGTGAATTTTCAATATTTCCACCCAGATTTTCAACATTGCCATTTTACCACACCTCCTTATGAGCAGTACAGCTTTCATTTTCACATCCTGCTGAAAATGTGTTTCACATGTAGCGCACAATGGCTTAGGTCGGTGTAAAGAACTCAATGTGTGGGACACATTAAGAAAATCACAGTGACACTGTTCATGAGCCAAGGTCTTAAATGGCAATTTTGAAAATTTGGTGAAAAATTCCTAAAATGACTGTTTTACAAGTGTGCTATGAGTTCCTAGGCACGCCAGAAGTTCGTGAATTTTCAATATTTGCACCCAATGACTTCCAAATACCTAAACAGCACATAGAAGCAAGCAACATTCAGCATTGACAAATGCTTGTACTTCTTTGTCACTGATTTTTTTAGGCCATGTCTAAGTGCCAAATACCACTGCAAATACCTGCAAGCGAACATTTGGCATTGACAAATGCTTGTTTTCATAGTGTAATAGACCAACAACATGCCTTTCCCTGATCTGAAAGGAAGTGTGAATTAAGTATCTGAATGTGCTAGTGCGAACTAGCCTTCATGCTTTGCCCAAGAGATGTGGGGGTGGAGGGTTGAAACAAAGAGAGTGGATGAGGCAATGTGCAGTGTATCTGGCACAACTTCTGAAATCCATGTAACTCTTCTCAATTCAGTAAGTACCATTGGCTTTGTTTGAGAGTTGTGAGGGGATGAGTGTGGAATGCAGACACATGGCTGACATACAGCATCTTGTTTCTGCAGTCACATAAAAATGCCAGCTCATGGCAATTCAGAGAAAAAAATATTTGAAGCTGCATTACCAGACTAAGTGTGCAGTTTAGTGAATTACCACACAGGGGTGTGTATATGACAGCACTAAAAGGTGCATTAAAGTTAGCTTCAGTCATGAAAACCTACCCACTGGCTGCTGCTGAAATACGCTGTAGTATGTTCTCCTTTGTGCATTCTGGCTGTTCTTTCCTTCAGCTGCAGGTAGTACAGTACGCCAAGTTCGCTTTGCATAGGTTTTAGCAGTGGGGAGTCACATTGACAGAGTCTAGTAAGAGAAAACGCTTTGGAATTACACATACAACGTAAGTCTGAGTTTTCACATCAAATGCTGAGGTATTTTTTCTGGAGGATTAGAACCCATGGAGTCCATGAAGGTGTGCTTTGAGAGCTGGTGTGAGTAAGGACTGTTAGGCACCCACACATTTTGGTGGTCTTGCTGTGGCAGGGAACAGTTTATTAAAGTAATGATGTGTGGCTTGTCTCTCTAAGCTAGACAAGACTACAGCAATCTGTCAGGTAACCAACACAGTTGATCTGTGTGTTGTGGGGGGGGAGGAGCTGCTCACTGAAGCATAGCTCCCTCTTTCAACTGTATGCCACTGCATTTTCAACTGCTGTCATAGACAGCTCCAGCAGTGATTGGAGAACTGTGAACACGCCTGCAAACACACTGACTGAATTGGAAGATGCTGACACACCTCTGAAAAACTCAGATGATGGCACTATATTTCTTGCACATGCGTGCAAGCAAACATAAAAATGACATTTAAAGGCTGCAGGCAGTGTAGATAGAGTTACAAAAATTATTCAGGGCCAGAAGGGCAAATCTTATGAGAAATGTTTGAAGGACCTGAACATGAACTCAATAGAGGCCGGATAACAGATGGAGCACATGAGAGAGATTTATAAGTTCCATAGTGGTATAAATAGAGAGTGAAAAATAGTAGGGAGATATGTTTTAGTGGGAGGTAAATTTGAGGAGGATCTACGGAAGTTTTTCTTCACAGAAAGGGAGGTGAACAGATTACGGGCAGAGGTTGTGGGGACAAGGAGCCTCACTGGGTTCAAATATAGGCAGGACAAGCCCAGGGGACTCATAATCCCACTTGGGAGAACTAGGAAGTGGAAGAGAGGGAGGAGTAAATAATATACATTGGCTACATTGGTCTATGGGGGAACTTCTGGGAAAGGAGACTGTTCATAGCAGATGGCCTGCACCAGAGTAGGGAAGGGGTGGGTGCACTGGGACAGAAATTTGATGTACACTTATGCTCTTTAAACTGACTAAGTGGGGAACATGGGACAAAGAAACCCATCTTGGGGCTTGCTCAAGATGGTACTTTCCGCGTAGCTCCCCCAGATAAAATGAGTCATTCTACAAGCCATTCTTCCATATAAACATCCCAAAAGATGCCCGCACAACTCCCCAAAACTTCAAAGTGCATGAAAGACTGCATGCAGAAATCATCAGGTCCTCAGACCAGTATACAAAATGCCTCTAAACAAAGGGCAGTCCTAAATAGCATGGAAGGTGCTTAGTTTCAATGCTAGAAGCCTGGGCAAAAAGATTAGAGAGCTCCAGGCACTAATTACAGAGTTAAATTTAGACATAGTAGCCATAATGAAAACCTGGGTCTGTAACTATAATGAGTGGGACTTGGCTGTTCCATGCTACTCACACCACAGAGCTGAAACTTAAGGTCATGATCGGGGGTGGGGGTGGGGGAGTGGAGTGACACTTTATGTAAGTGAGGGTATTAAGGCATCTACAGTTAGTATGCAAAAAATATCATGATGTTGAGTCCCTTTGGATGCAGTATTTGCTCCTTCTGGGAAGAAAGTTTACTTTGGCACAATCTACAGGACCATGCATAATCGGCCAATGTGGACAAATCACTTACTGGTGAAATTAAATACATCACAGCTAATGATGATATTATCATCATGGGGGACCTTAACATGCCACATGTGGATTGGAATATTCCCACAGCCAAATTGACTAGGAAACAATCCATAGTAGGGGCTGCTCAGGGCTGCCATCTGAGGCAATTGGTCCTAGACCACATTAGACTCAATGCAATATTGGATCTAGTGCTCACCAACTCAGACACAGTGGATGCCTCAATGGTCAAAGAGCTGTTGGCAAACAGTGATCATAATTCCATATGGTTCTCAGTTGCTCTTGGAGCCTCCCCTTCATGCTTGAAGTCTTCAGTGCTGATTCAAGGGAGCAAATTTTGACCTCATGAGGAATCACATAAGAGAAAAATTGGGTTCTCCCATTTGTCAGTCTGGGGTAAACAAACTCTGGACAGATATAAGACAGGATATCGTAGAAACCACCCTAACAGGTATGAAAACCATTGCCAAGAAAAACAAATGGAAGGTACTGCTGTGGTTCTACACTGACATAAAGTTGGCTATCAAGTCTAAACGCAAAGCCTTCCTAGACTTTTAAAAGAATTCAAATGATGATTTCTGGGAAAAATACCTGACTAGAAGCAGGGAGACCAAAACAATGATTAGAAAAGCCAAAGCAGGCAAGGAGCTTTGCATTGCTTCTACTGTCACGGCAGGAAATAAACAGTTTTTTTCGCTATATCAAAGAAAAGCGTAAGAAGGCAGAAGGAATAAGCAACTTAAAGATGATGACAGAACAGTAGAGTTAGACCAGTAAAAGGCCAAAATTCTCAACATATTCTTCTGTTCAGTTTTCAATAAAGAGAGGGATGGCCCACTGCCGGTTAGTGGTATAAATATCCCAAATAGGGGTATTCCGGTTATGGGAACACTGTTATTTACTATTAGCAGGGTCCATGAGGCACTAAAGAACTTGAAACAGTACAAATCCATGGGACCCAACAGCATACACCCTAGAGTCTTGAGGGAATTAGCAGATGAACTAGCAGAGCCACTTGCCACCCTCTTTAAATGTTCACTCCTAATGGGAGATGTGACAGAGGACTGGAAGTTGGCAGACATCATACCTCTGCATAAGGGAGGTGACAGAGAGGAGCTGGCAACTACAGGCCTGTTAGTCTCATGGCAGTGGTGGGCAGATTGATGGAGTCTTTGTTTAAACAGGATATAGTGGAACACATGGACCAGTTTGGTCTGCATGACCCCAATCAATATGGCTCTGTGGTGGGCAGATCGTGCCAACCCTATCTGATCTCATTCTTCGACTGGGTTACCAGAAAAGTGAATAAGAGACATCTGGTTGACCTTTTGTATTTCGACTTCAGCAAGGCCTTCGATTTGGTCCCCCACCAATGCGTACTTAGCAAACTTAGTGACATGGGAGTGGGGGCCTACATCATCAAATGGGTGGCTACCTGGCTGCAGGGCAGGAAGCAGAGGGTGGTTGTTAACAGGGTGGGGTCCGATCCTGGGGAGGTCACTAGCAGGGTTCTCCAGGGTTCAAGTTCTGTGTCCCCACCTGTCCAACCTGTTCATTAGTGACATTACTGTGCCTTGCAGGAGGCCAGAGAGGCTTACCTGGTGGGGCTCTTTGAGGACACCAACCTGTATGACATTCATGCCAAGAGGGTCACTATCATGCCTAAAGACATCCAGCTGGCATGCTGCATCTGGGGCGACTGTTCTTTTATTGTTTCTGTTATGTAGTTATGTACATTTTGTGTTTATGTACCATGTATGAATTTTAGTGTTTTTTTGTAATATTTGTCACTTGTGAAAATGGGCAGTGATGCTCATCTTGCTTGCAAATATAAAAAATTAAAATGAAATGAAAATAAATGGTAAAATACTGCTTTTTGCAGATGACATGAAACTGGGTGGGAGGGTAGTTAGTGACATAGGCATCAGCAACCTAAAGGAGGACCTATCACGGTTGGAAAAATGGTCAGAAGACTGGTAGCTGAAATTCAATACCAAAAAGTGTAGGGTAATTCATGAAAGCAGAAATAACCCTAAAATGGACTATTGGCTTAATGGCTTCAAATTTACAGGTTCAACTGAGGAAAGGGACTTAGGTGTACAGATTACAGATAACCTCAAATGTCCAGGCAATGTGAATTGGTGTACAGCAAGGCAAGTAAAATGTTTTGGTGCATCAGCAGATGTTTTGATAGCAGATGCTGGGAGGTTATCCTGCCACTGTATAGGTCCTTGTTGAGGCCGCACCTGGAGTATCGTGTGCAATTTTGGAGCCCTTACCTCAAAAAAGGACATTAGAAGACTTGAAATGGCACAGAGAAGGGCTACAAAAATTATCTGTGGGATGAATGGGTTGTACTACGAAAAGCGTTTAGGGAAACTCAACATGTACTCCCTAGAGGACAGAAGGAGGAGAGGGGACATGATAGACCTTCAAATATCCTACTGGTATAAATAAGATCCCCTACACTCAGCTCTTCTCCAGGTCAGGCAACACCTCCATGAGGGGGCATACTTGGAAGCTCAAGGGAGGTAATTTTAAACTCGAGCTAAGAAAAAATTTCTTTACTGAATGTGTGATCGAACTGTGGAACAGACTGACAACCTTAGTGGTGGAGGTAAAAACAGTCACATCCTTCAAGCTGCGTTGGGACATAGCATACCTCCCAGGAAAGCAGAGCACATAGAGGAACAATTCAGTTAGCAATTATTTAGGCCCTGGTCCCCAGCAAGGGTTCCAGGTCTGTATCCTGGGGCAGACTAGATGGATCTTTGGTCTCCTTCTGCTGACCACTTCCTATCTGTCAGTGTTTCTACTACATCGGTAGGCTGGGGGTTAAGGTAGTAACAACTATGGGTGGACAGATGGGCCATAGGTCTACTTCTTCTGCCATTAAATTCTATGTTTTTATCTTTTAATTAAGCCACTCTAGATTTTATGTTTCAAACTTAAGCTCCCCAGGCTTTATGAGGCTCTGACACTACTGTCACATTGCCTTATATCAGGCCTGTAGTTCCCTTTCATCCATTCCCTCTTACTGCACCAACTAGGTGAGTGTTGAGTGGAACAGTAATAGTAGAAAATGAGAGCTGTTTTTTATTTCCTACTTACTGGACTAAAGCCCTCAGGCAACTTGCAGGGAGTGAAAGCACTTGTAACACTAGGTGTCCAAATAGGAGCCATAAATGGACTTTAGGCAAGGCAAGGCATTTTCATGTTTGCTTGCACGCATGTGCAAGAAACAGTGTGATGATCCAAAATGCAGTGCCATATAGTTGAAAGAGAGAGCACCGCTTGATCGAGCAACACTCCCCGTCCCCACACAGACATGCATGCACACACGCATATTGCTTGCTCATGCGCCCCCCCCACACACACTGTATAGCTTGGGGGGGTGCCCAATCCTCCATTGGCTTCATGCTCCCCCCCGCCAAAAAGGCTGTGCAGGTGCCATGCTGGGAGCCCACCCCAGCATGACAAAAACTGTTAGAGCCGATGAGGGTGCCCAATCCCCTGTCGGCTGCACTGCTCCATGCCCCCCCAAAAAGCTTTCAATGTGCCACGCTGGGAGCTCACCCCAGCATGGCAAAGCTTGTTGTGGCTGATGGGGGTGCCCAATCCCCCATTGGCTCCAGCCCCCCCAAACAGCCTTTTCAGCTGTCATGCTGGGAGCCCACCCCAGTGTGACAAACGTTCAGTGTCGTCTTAATAATAAAAAAAAACTGTAAACAAGAAAAGGTCCCTCGTAGTCTCCCTGCCCCCACCTGCACCCACCCACTGTGCACCCTGCCTCCTCACACCCCCATCACCCCATACTTACCTGCGGAGTCTGGTGCGACGATCTTCGGTGGACCAGGAACACCTCAGCACTCTTCAAATCCAACCGAGAACTGAGGAAATGCCGGTAAGCTGTATAATGTAATTAACATGTTTTTTTCAACTTTGTTGCTTATCGCAGGCATGTTTTTGAATTTTGGCACCAAATTTTCAGCATGGGGTTTTTGGGACCCCTCCTCATGAATTCTGTCACTGTCATGGTGTTAATCAGGCCTAAACGGTGATTTTGCGGTCACTGCTCCAGATCACCTTCTGGGACAAATTAATGAAACAACAGTGCCAGTGTTCTTAAGCTGGGCTCTCAAAAAGCCTATGTTGCAAATTTGGTGAAAAAATTCCTAAAAATTACAGTTTTATGAGTGTGCATTGCACAGTTCCTACACACGCTCGTAAGTTCACACATTTTTAATATTTGCACTCTGGATTTTTAACATTGCCATTTTACCACACCTCCTTATGAGCAGTACAGCTGTCATTTTTCACATCTCACCGAAAATGTGTTTCCGTGCATGTCTCACACAATGGCGCAGTCGGTGTGCGAAATCAATGTATGGGACACATTAAGAAAATCACAGTGACACTGTTCATGAGAAGAGGTCTTGAAATGGCTATGTTGAAAATTTGATGAAAAAATTCCTAAAAATTACTTTCACTAGCGTGCATTGCGCAGTTCCTACACATGCTCATAAGTTTGCAAATTTTTAACATTGCCATTTTACCACACCTCCTTATGAGCAGTACAGCTGTCATTTTTCACATCTCAACGAAAATGTGTTTCCGTGCATGTAGTGCACAATGGCGCAGTCGGTGTGTGCAAATCAATGTTTGGGACAGATTAAGAAAATCACAGTGACGCTGTTCATGAGCAGAGGTCTTAAAATGGTTATGTTGAAAATCTGGTGACAAAAGTCCATAAAATGACTGTGTTATGAGTGAGCATTGCACAGTTTCCATGCACCCTCGTAACTTCATGAATTTGTAATATTTTCAGTCCAGATATTCACCAGTGGCATTTTTCCACACTTCCTTATGAACAGTAAAGCTGTCATTTTTCACAACATGACCAAAATGTGTTTTCACACTTTCAGCACAGAAATGCGTGGTTGCTGTGGGAAATCATTGTTCGGGACAGATAAAGAAAATCACAGTGACACTGTTCATGATCGGAGGTTTCAAAATGCCTGTATTGACAATCTGCTGTAAAAAATCCCCAACTATTTACATTACGAATGTGCGTTGTACAGTTTCTACGCACGCTTGTGACTTCACCAGTATTTTTAATATATTCACTGCAGATTTTCAACATTGCTATTTTTTACACCTCCTCTTGAACAGTACAGCTGTCATTTTTTACATCCTGTTCAGAATGTTTTTGCACCTGTGGTGACAAATGCTGTAGTCACTGTGCAAAAGCAGCTTTCCGCTAACAAACTGATATTGCCACTGTTCATGAGATGGGGGTCACAAAAAACCCATGTTGAAAATTTGGAGTGAAAATACCAACGAATGCCTGAGGTGTTAGGGTTTCCAACCATAATGCCCCACCCTGTACACAATGACAGGCATCAGGGCTGTGGCTTGGGATTGTCACCTGCACTGCTCATACCATTCCGCCCCCACCCACACCCTGCAGCCAGTGAGAGGCATCAAGGTGTGCCTTGGACTTTTCGGCCCCAAAGTTCACCCCATTCTCCTATACTGCACCCATCTCACTGTATTTTCTGATGAAATGGGGTGTGCTTAAGGGCCAAAGATCCCAAGGCACATCGTGACTCTTGTCGGTGTCTGTAGGGTAGGGTGTGGTGAAATGGCGTGGCTGTTATGCCTGATGACCGAAAGGCACACCCCAATGCCTGTCAGTCTCTGCAGGGTGCTGGTGGGGTTGGCTTCAGTTCAGTACTTCACTGCCCATCCTATTATGCAGCTCTGTAACTCCTACACTACCAATGCCAATGCCAGCAAGCAAACATTCAGCATTGACAAATGCTTGTTTTTCATGTAGCATCACATACATCCACAGGGGCTAGGAGCACTTTACAAATTCCAACATAGCATATACAATACTTACAACAGTAACGAATATATATTTGAATAATAAATGAATACATATTTAAAAAAAGGTAAGAATGCTAAGACAGTGCCCTTAAAAACCTAAAATGCTTATATGAATAAATAGCATTTAATCCCTCTTTTGAAGGGACCACTGAAGAGGAACTCTTTCTAAATAAGTGAGGCCACTACCAAGAATGCTCGTTCCTGGCAATTTAAACATGCACCCTTGGAATGCGCAAAAGAAGATCCTCAATGGAGCAGTATGGACAATGGAGAGCATACCAAGCTTAGAGACTTTTAAGGTACCCTTTAACTGTTCCTACTTGGCTACATATTACAAGTCAAATTAATTGAGTGGTTCTGATGACAGGGAGATTCCCTGCTTAATAAATAAAATAACTTGTGAGCTTCACAAAAGTGAGAGCAAGACAGAGACAGGAAACTACAGACTTGTCAGTTTGACCTCAGTGGTAGGGAAAATGATGTAATCATTTCTGAAGGAAAGAATTGTTGAGTACCTAGAGGCCAGTGAGGCACAGTACACAAGGCAGCATGGATTCACAGCAGGAAGGACATGTCAAAAGAATCTAAAAGATTTCTTTGACTGGGTGACCAAAGTAGTAGACCAGGGAGGGGCTGTGGTCATGGCCTTTCTAGACTTTAGCAAGGCATTTGACACAGTCCCACACAAAAGATTAATAAACAAATAAGCCAGCCTGGGAGTGGGTCCCAGGGTGGTAGTCTGGGTAAAACATTGACTGGACAACAGGACACAGAAGGTAATAGTAAATGGAATCCACTCTGAAGAAAGGGGAGTTACTAGTGGGGTACCGCAGGGTTCAGTACTGGGTCTGGTCCTTTTTAATGTCTTTGTAAGTGACATTGCAGAGGGACTGGAAGGAAAAGTATGCCGCTTTGCAGACAACACAAATATCTGCAACAAGGTTGATACACAAGTGAGGGGGAGTGGAAAGGGTGAGAAGGGACTTCGCAAGGTTGGAGGAATGGTCAGTAGTATGGCAGCTTAGATTCAATGCAAAGAAGTGCAAAGTAATGCACCTGGGAAACAAAAACACTGGAGAAGAGTACACAATGGGTGGCCAGGTAGTAACAACAACAATAATGGAAAGGGACCTGGGAGTAGTCACATCATATGACGTAAAGGTTAGCAAGCAATGTGAGAAGGCAGTAGGGATGGCTGGGGAGATACTGGGATGTATAGGGAGGCATCACCAGTAGAAAACAGAAACTTGTTATCCCTCTGTACAGACAGTTGGTAAGACCCCATCTGGAGTACTGCATGCAGTTCTGGATACCCCACCTCCGCAACGACATAGACAGGATGGAGGCAGTCCAGAGGAGGGCAACCAAAATGGTGCAGGGTCTGCAACAGAAGCCATACAAAGAGGGACTAAAGGAGCTTAATATGTATACCCTTGAGGAAAGAAGGGAGAGAGGGGGCATAATAGAAACGTTTAAATACCTCAAGGGCATCAACAAAGTCCAAGAGGGTAGCATCTTTCAGAAAAAGAGATGTGTAAGAACAAGGGTTCACAATTTAAAGATTGGGGGGGGTACGGCTCAGGGGCAATGTGAGGAAGTATTTTTTTTTCACAGAGAGGGTGGTGGACACATGGAACAGCCTTCCTGAGGATGTCATGGGGTCAAAAACAGTGGGTAACTCAAGAATGCATGGGACAGACATAAGACAATTCTTGGGGGGGGTAGGAAGAAATACGCTGTTGGTTAACAAGGATCTGCAGCTTATCCAGTAGGTAGGGAAATGGGCAGACTATGTGGGCCAAGTGGTCCTTATCTGCCGTCAAAGTCTATGTTTCTATGTAAAGTATGGGAGCTCTTACAGTGAAGCCACCAGTTAAAATAAAGATGAAAGATTAAATGTGAAACCCAAAGAAAAGGTGTTTAAATTAATACTCCACACACAAGATCCAGACATTGTGAGGGTAGGGTAAATCCCAACCCACTAGTTAAATATTAGATAACTACAGAGTGCTGGCTTTTGCATATATAAATATACATGTATAGTATTTAGTAGAATACACAGACGAAGAGTTGTTTAACTAATGCTTATTTGTCTTACTGTCACCTGAAAAAGAGGGTGTGAAAAGAGTTTAAAAGTTGTAAAATGGTTGCTTGCAATTAAAAAGCTGAAAGTGTTTGTATTTACCTACTTGGAAAGTGTTCCTATGTTGCTAGCTGTCTTTCCCCTTCCATACTTTTACAGAAAATTGAACAGATGAGGAGGAACTCGGGGGATACCAGAGGTGAGGGTTCTCATATTATTAAGACTTTTTTTATTTGTGAATAAAGTATTCAGTATAAAACCTTGGCCAAGATGTTCCAACTGCGCCAGGCTGTGGCGCAAGCCTGGGCGCAGCACACTTGGCTACGCAGGGGCGTTGACCGGGTGATATTCAACGGAGCTGCACCATAGCTCATTATCGTTGAATATCACACCCTGGCCACCTGCAGTGCACATGGCACAGTAGCACTGCACCAGCGCAAGTGGCCAGAGTGGAGCAGGGGGATGTGCTAGCGCAAGTTCCATTGCACTAGGTGCAACAACCACGATATTCAAAAGTGTTCATGAAAATTGGGCCATAAGGTATGCAAGGCACAAATGAGGCCATTTGCATGTCATTATGGCCCCGTTTGCATGCAGTTGCGCCGATCCCCGACGACTTGCACCTGGCACCCTGCCAGGCAGCAGCCGTCGGGAACCAATGCCCCCTGCAGCGTGGCACTGTGCCCCAGAGCCCGATTGCAGGCATTAGTTAAATATAAAAAGATTCCACTATCTCTGGTGGTCGCAGGCATTTGTTATATATTACAGATTCCGCTATCTCTGGTGTTCTAGTAGACCTCTGTCACCCCGATCGCGGGCATTGGTAAAATAAAATAAGAATCCTATATCGCTGGTGGTCCAGTGGACTGCTGTCAGTCAATCGTGGGCATAGTAATGAAATAAAGACTCCTATATCCCTGGTCGTCCAATGGACCCCCCTCCCACCCACCCACTGATTCCCTACCCCGCTCCCCTGGTCAGCGGCGGCGACACCTCCACCGCCTGCCCCCGCCACCAGCTGACTGACACCATCGGTGGGGCTGCATGCCCATTGGTCCACAGCTGGCCATGGACGTGCAGCCTGTACTTCATACACATTCCAGATATGTGAATGGATCCATTCACATATATCTGGAATGTGTAGTACGGTACAGGCTGCATGCTTATTGGCTCACACTGTGGACCAATGGGTGTACAGTCCTACCGATGGTGTCAGTGGGTGTGGTGGGCAGTAGGTGGTGGAGTGCTGCCAGCCGGCGCTGACTTGTGGGGTGGAGAGGTGGGGATCAGTGGGCGAGTGGGGAGGGGGGGTCCACTGGACCACCAGGGATATAGGAGTCTTTTAATTCTTTACTAATGCCTGCGATCAGGCTGACAGCAGTCCACTGGATGACCAGGGATATAGGAGTCTTAATTTGTTTTACTTAATCCCGCAATTGGGCAGACAGCGTTCCACTGGACCACCAGGAATATTGGACTCTTTTTTATTTTACTAATGCTCGAGATCGGGCAGACAGCAGTCCACTGGACCACCAGGGTTATAGGATTCTTATTTTATTTTACCAATGCCCGTGATCAGGCTGACAGCGGTCCACTGGACCAACAGGGATATAGGAGTCTTAATTTGTTTTACTTAAGCCTGTAATTGGGCAGACAATGGTCCACTGGATCACCAGGGATATTGGACCTTATTCTTTTTAACTGATGCCCACAATCGGGTATGGGTGGGTGCTACCACGGAGGTGCAGCGGGAGCTCTGGTGACCTGTGGGTGGCTGGCCATTGCTCCTTTTTTATTGGAGCATCTTTGTGCGGTGCAAGTAGGGGTTGTGTATGCATGGCTCAGCACATCCCGGGCTGAATATCGGGATGTGCAGAGTATGCATGGGCATGCCCCCCCACCTGCACCTGCATACAGTACTGATGCACTCTGGTGCATCGGGATTTGTGCCAGGCGCAATTCCCGTTTGAATATCGCACTGGGAAGCATCAGTGGGTTGCACATGGCGCAACACTGTTGCGCCATGCACAGCCCTTTTGAATATCTGGGCCCTCATGTTTAAATGCAGGAAAGCAAAACACTATTGATTGTGCTACTGTGAATACATAAGCAGTGTCATCTAGAAAGTATTAGGGACAGCAGCTACTTATAGTTAGTGTGGTTCTGAAATTGGTACTAGTGGTGATGAGGATTAGTAGGGTGTAAAGTGAGACTACAGAGCTCTTGGGGAGGTAACAGAAAAAAACTTTGTTCAATGTTGAATAGAGAAAGGTACTATGATCAGGGCCATTCATTGTATAATATAAGCACTTCAATGCTGATTTCTGCAGCAATGCTCTTGGGCTTCTGTGGTGGGATGTCATCATTTCCTGGTGAGAATTAATCACTAAGATGGCAGACTGTAGTTCATCCAGTGGCTGAGATGTCATGTGATGTATCGATGACATCACCTGCCAAGCATGATGATTGGCTTCAGGCAAAATAGAGTTGAAGGGAGATGGTACTAAGGAAAACAGTGTTCTGGGTATTCAGTAGGGTTGGATACAGATGTGGAGCATGACCAACTCACATATACATCTGATTAAATTCATCCTGCATTGTCCACCCTATTTTCAAAGGGATGTTTCAACAAAAAATCATGACTGATGAGTTTGCATCAAACTGCTATGCAAATCAGGTTTGTATAATTTTTTTTTTTGATTCAGCAGAACCAATTCTCAGATGTTACTGTGTCCAACTGATAGTTGCTTTTGACCCATCTAAATGATGGTCTAGCAGCATGCACTTACATTATGTCCACCTTGAAAGTAGAAACATAGAAATATACACAACGACAGCAGAAAAAGATCAAATGTCTATCTAGTCTGCCAGTAGTTTCCCATCTGCTCTGGGACCTATTGACCATCTGGAATTTTATCCCTTCTAGTCCATCTGGTCCGCTCCCTGCTTCTACTGACCTGAGCAACCACCAAACCCTTTACTGTGTCCCAACCATGCCTGAAATGATCTATAGTCTTGGTGCCCACCACCTCCACTGGCAGAATGTTCCAGCACTCCACCATCCATCCTTTCTGTAAAATAGAACTTTCTGACATCCATCTTAAACCTTCCCCCTCTCCAGTTTTCACTCATGATCTTGGGTTCTTGACTCTGTACTCCTGCTAAATAGTTACCAGCAGTTCACTTTTATTCCCTTTGGGAACTTGAAGGTCTCTATCACACATCCCCCTCGTCTGATCTTGAGTGAGTACATGTTCTGTGCCTTCAGATGATATTCGTAAGATTTGCCCCATTGGCAGTGAATCATCTTGATCAACCTGCATTGCACCATCTCCAGCCTTCTCTGTCCTTCCTTTGGTGACAACTCCAAAACTGAGAACAGTTTTTCAGATATGGACTCACCAGTTACCTATCTAGAGGTAATAGTTCCTCCTTGCTCCTGTTGTCAATACCCTTTCCAATACACCCCAGCATCCTTTTAGACTTACAATAGGCCTTGTTACATTGGCTTGATTGTTTGAAAGGGAGAGTCTCTAATGATGACTCCCAGGTCTCTTTCCTGTACTGTAGTGGTCAGTTTAACCCCTCCCATCCAATACTCTGTTGTGTTTTTTCTGCCAGGTGCATAACCTTGTATTGTTTGGCATGAAATTCCAAATGCCAGACCTTATACCACCTCTTTAAATCAAAGCAAATCAAATTTTATTTATAATGTGCTTTTCTGAAAACCAAAGCGCATATACAATACAATATAAAACCAAATATACAGTCTAAAAAAATAGATAACATAAAAAGGCAGTAATAATAAACTAAATTTTGTCCCCAAAAGTGAAATCAAATAAATAAGTTTTTAATGAGGACTTAAAGGTCTCGGCAGACAGGCACTTTCTAATCCGACGAGGTAGAGAGTTCCACAGGGTCGGGGCTACAAAAGAAAAAGCCCTAGCACCTGATGTTCAAAGATGGACCCTGGGAACCTCTAGCAATCCCTCGTTGGCCGAGCAAACTGGGTGGTGGTGGGGGGGGGAGTAGTGCTGAAGGAGGTCTTGCAAGTAACCTGGTCTCTGTCCATGTATGGTCTTATACGTCAGCAATGCAACCTTAAAGGTGATCCTCAATCGCACCAGCAGCCAGTGCAGTTTGCGCAGCACGGGAGTGACATGGCTAGTTTTTGACAACCCTGTCAACAACTTTGTCGCAGCATTCTGCACCTGCTGCAGGTGATGGAGATCCACCCCTGGTAACCCTAAGTATAGATCATTACAGTAATCAAGATGAGAGGACATAAAAGTGTGAACCAACATAGGAAGGTCCTCAGGTGGAACAAGGTGCTTTATCCGGGCAATGTTTCTCAGATGATAAAATGAGGACTTGACAGCTGCTGACAACTGCTGACACCTATGCTTTTAGTGTCAGTTCGTTATCAAGCACAATGCCCAGATTCCGCACCCATTCAGAATGTCCCAACTGGTTGCCCCAAAGCACAAGGCCAGATGATTGCCCAGGAGTCAACTCCTCTACCCGAGTACCTGGGGCCACTACCAACACCTCAGTCTTATCTGGATTTAGTCTCAGCCAGTTAGCACTCATCCAGTCCTGAATCTTAGCGAGGCAGTTGTTAAAGACCGAGACTGCACTGTTTTGTTCGGGTACAAAGGACATGTAGAGCTGAGTATCATCTCACAGCGGTGAAAACTCAGCCCATACCACCTTGTAATGTCTCCTAACAGCAACACATATGCCTTGAACAACATGGGGGACAGCACGGAATGCTGCGGCACCCCACAAAGCAGGGCAATGGGGGACGAGGAAAAAAACCCTGACACCACCCTCTGGGTCCTGCCTGTATGGAAAGAATGAACCCATCTGAGGACTGTCCCAGACAGTCCACAAAACAGCAGCAGGCATTCTAGCAATACCCCATGTTCCATGGTGTCAAATGCTGCTGAGAGATCAAGAAGGACAAAGACTGAATGACTCCTCTGATCCCTCGCTATCAGGAGATCATTAAGTACTTGAACCAATGCTGTCTCGGTACTATACCTCTTCCTGAAACCGGACTTTAGAGGATCATGGACTTCGTGGATGGTAAGAAAGTTCTCGAGCTGTAACACAACTACCTTCTCAATAACCTTGCCCAAAAAGGGCAGGTTAGAGACAGGCCTGTAGTTCACATTACAGTCTGGGTCACAGGAAGGTTTCTTTAAAAGGGGTGTCACCACAGCCTCCTTCAGGAAGTACGGAGACACCCCTTGGTCCAGTTAACACCAGACTATCTCAGCAAGGATAAGTCCGATGACATCCATACACCCCACCAGGAGGCAAGTTGGACCAGGATCCAAACTATAGTAAGTCGGTCGCAGATCTTGAACAATCTTCACGATGTCCACGATAGCTGGCTGGTCAAAATCTGTCCAGATAGATTGGTTGCCTGCATCCTCACACTGACCATGGCCATACTCATTTGAATGAGTCAAGCAGATCTCTGACCTGATGGAGGACACCTTATCTGCAAAGAATTGAGCAAACTCCTCACACTTCGTTTGTGAAAAAGCTCTCCAGCCCCAAAGGCAGGCTGGATTGCACAGCCCGTCCACGGTCCGAAAGAGATGGGCCAGTTAATTCCTTGCTGCAGCAATCTCCCTGGACAGGAACTCTGCCTTCTTAAGGGAGATTCCTGAATGATAGTCTGAATAATGGACTATCAACCTAAGTCTGTCCTCTTCCAGGCCAGATTTACGAACATACAAACATATGAAATTTGACCGCAGATACAGGCCTAGAGGTCTATCAAGTCTGTTTGAATTTTCAGCTAGCACTGCTTATTCTGCAGCTGCCCCTTACTTCCACCCTTCCCTCCATTGATGCTCCCCTTTGTTCTGTCCTATCCCCTTTTGAAGCAGTCCTCTGTTCTACTGGATATCACTTCTGCAGGTAACGCATTCTACCCAGTTACCATCTGCTCTGTAAAAAAGTGTCTCCTCATCTTCCTCCTGAACCTTCCCCCCCTCCAGTCTCATATCATGACCCCTGGTGTCCCTCCCCTCCCTTACTTTGAACAGCCCCTCTGTACCTGTCTTGTTTATTCCTTTCACGTACTTAAAGGTTTCAATCATGTCCCCCAGTCCCTCCTCTCTTCCAGCGAGTACATGTTCAACTCCCTCAGCCTCCTCTCATATGATAAGTAATAAATAAATAATAAAAAATAACAAAAATATGATAAGTCTCCCAGCCCCTTGATCATCTTTGTTGCCCTGTGCTTCACCTCCTCCAGTAGCTTAATGTCCCTCTTCAGATGCGGGCGCCAGTACTGCTTGCAGTACTCCAGGTGCGGTCTAACTAATGACCTATACAGTGGCAGAATCACCTTCTCCCTCCTCAAGGACATACCTCTTGCAATGCAAACCAGCATTTTGTTGGCCTTTGCAGCTGCCTTCCTGCATTGTGCCGAGTTGTTCATTAACCCTGTAGTGAGCACCCCCAGATCCTTCTCCTCCTCTGTCTGGGCTAGCTGCACTCTCCCCAGCTGATAACTCCTCCTTGGGTTCTTCACCCTAAAGTACAGCACCTTGCACTTTTTGGCATTAAACCCCAGTTGCCAGGTGTCTGACCAGGTTTCAAGCTTTGCCAGATCATCCTGCAACCCCTGCCATCCCCCTAGGTCATCCACCACTGCTCCCATCTTGGTATCACCTGCAAACAGACTGATCTTGCTTGATTTCCACCAACAACAATCCAACCTTCATCCAATTCTCCTCAACTCCCTCAAAGTCCCATTAAACCAAGGGGACCAAGGGCAGAGAGGGAGAGGGAGAACTCGGATAGGAGCTATGGAATCCAGGGCCCTCAGTACCACACTATTATAGTGCACTGCTAGGTCTCCCAGGTCTGAGCATTCCATTGGCCTACTCGATAGGTCCAGCACCACCATCTGACCCTTCAGGGTTACATCCCTCAAAGGGCAGTACCAGACCATCTCCAAACAGGCAGGTCTCACAGAAAGAGTTGAAAAACAGAACCTTATAGAGTGATGGTCTGACCATCTGACTGTTTTCAGCACCAAGTTAGTGGCCTTAATCCCTAGGAGGAACACCAGATCCAGGGAGTTCCCTGACTATGGGTTGCAGTGGTAACTACCTGTATGAAGCCCAACAAAATCATCAGTTGGAGGACATTCTGACCAAAATGCGAGAGTTCATTGTTGACCCAGGCACTGAAATCCCCCAGGACCAACTATCTGGAAGATTCAAACACCATGTTGACCATGAAGTCTGCAACTTCCTGCAGGAAAACGTTCTCATCTCCAGGTGGATGGTAGATGAGAAGAATCCTGCTACCCACACCTGCACCCATGATACACTCGAAGGACCTAGTGGCCCCCACTGGAATGTCTACAAGGCCCAGTTCCGCTCTAAAATAAATAGCTACACCCCCACCCCTATGATCCAATCTCAGGAAGTGTATCACCGAGTACCCTGCTGGAACAGATGACTCCAATACTGGGCCAGCATTCTCATCCAGCCAGGTCTCAATTATGCAAATCAGGTCAGTTGTTTCAACAAGATCAGCAATAATTGCTGTCTTGTTCTTTATTGACCTGGCATTGCATAACAGCTCCCAAGTTGTATGAGAGGCCATGGAAGAGCAGACAACTTGTCCACTAGCAGTGGAGCCCTTGAGTATGGGTACCAGGCAGGAAGGACCCCTTTTCTGGATCCATTTTGCATCAGGGCTCTTCCTTTACTTCATTACCCCAATCCACCCTCCCTGCTCCCTCCACCCTCCAGGTCCAGGGACCCCACCTCTACGGCCCCTCCTTGAAATACCCAATGCACGTCCTTCTAGATCTCTCTGTATTTTCCTGATCCCCTTGTCACTGTCTATCCTACAACAGAGCTTCCTGTCTTCGGCGAAGAGTCACAGCTTGCCCTGGATGTCCTCTCTAATGTCATTGATGAACATATTGAAGGAGGGCAGGACCCAGGACAGATCCCTGCAGTACCACACTTATCACCTCCCTATCTTCTGATTTGACTCCATTTAATAACATCCCCTGCTGTCTCTCCATCAACCAGTTTCCTACCCCTGTAACTATGTCCCTAGCCAAACCCAGCTACTCTAGCTTCTTCAGAAATCTTCTGTGTGACACAAAAATTGAAATACTTGCTGAAATCAAAGTAGATTAAACCCACAGCCTGACCCTTATCTCCTACTTTGTTACCCAATCAAAGAAAACTATCAGGTTGATCTGACATGAACTCCCTGCCACAATCCAGTACTGTTTACTATATTGCAGACCATTGCTCTCTAGCTAGTCCACAAGGTCTTCTTTGATCAGTGACTGTATCAGTTTACCCACTACAGAGGTAAGGCTGACTGATCTGATATTCTCTGGTTGCTCCTTGCCCCCCACCTTGTATAGCGGGACTACATCTGCTACCGTCCATCTTTTTGGAACCACTTCATCAGTATTAAGCAACTGAACAGCCCCACTAAAGGTTAGAATTGGTGTGGATGTATATGAGATTGATCAGCTCTGAACATCATGCCTAATATGTTAATATGTTTTAAAGAAAAATCACTCAAAAGGGCATAGGGTCTCACAGGAAGACATGAGATCCCTTCATGGGAACAGAACATTTCTAGGGTTGGAGCAAGTTCTCAAATGGGTTGAAAATCTTAAAACATATTTAGAGAGAACAGTATAATCTCACCTGTATATATAATGCTGAAATCAATAAGAGATTTTTATTTACATGTTTCTGGCCAACAACATCTATGACAGCTATTGTATGAGCTGACATTTTTTGCTGTAGCCTTTACACTTTCAAGGCTGGCAATCCTACAAAGCATTACTAATACTGTACATTAAGAAATCAATAATCATGAAATTGAAGTTACATCAAATGTCAGTGCCAAAAGGGCTGCCTGTAACTAATATCAACTTATTTATATTCATAGGCTTACATATCCCAGTTGTTCAAAGAAAATATAATTTCACATACCTATTTAGTTTTTTTCACTGTTCATATGTTCTACAGAATCTGCATGCAGTCTGCTTCAGTAAGAACACTGTTATGTGATTACAGCAAAATAAATGTCTAGGAACTATTGCTTATATAATAGATGCTTACTCATTATTTATAGGCTTACCATTTATTAGAATGTGGGTCCGACACCATAAAACATAACCTCATAGTTATTGCACATATTATAATGGGGGCTAGAAATGTGTGGATAAAAAATCTCTTTATGGATTTAAACATATTGGGCTAGGTTTTAAATCAGGAGGCCCTGTCAGCATTGTGCCAAAATGTATGCAACTTATTTTCAAAGGTGCACATTTTTTTAAGACAATTGCCTTGATTTATATCAGTGTGCATCATTGTTTGATGCAGGTGGTGCCATATTTGTCACAAATCACAGCAACTGTGTTGGAAAGTTCAACCACTTCCTAGGTGGTTTATCATTGCAATGTGATGATATGAAATGTATTGTGAAAAAGCCACAAGTCGGCAACACCTTGTTTTTGTAAATATATCTTTACTATAAACAATGTATGTGATGTCCAATACAGTAATGCATACTGTAGAGGTTTGCAATTATGAATTAGGTTACTGGGTAAAAGAAACTGATATAAATAAGACATTCACAAGACTTCCGCCCTCCCGG
Organism: Neoceratodus forsteri; assembly: GCA_016271365.2. Classification (NCBI taxonomy): domain Eukaryota; kingdom Metazoa; phylum Chordata; order Ceratodontiformes; family Ceratodontidae; genus Neoceratodus; species Neoceratodus forsteri. Next base: position 352,398,832 of record CM028130.1, on the reverse strand, counting down.
TACAGCAATTGGGGGACGGGGAGCCTCTAAGTTTTAGTAAGACACAAATTCCCTGCATAACAAAGTACTGTACACTTCAGTTCTCTTTGGGGTGGGGGAGATGGGGCCAAGATATCAAGAGCAATGGAACAAGATGCTGACAGGGGTCTCCAGATATTCACATCTATTATGAAAAACCTTAATCATTTACCAGTCTCTTCTGGCTGATTGCTTTCCATGCAGGCAGGATCTATTAGTCCAGGGGACAAATAAGGAGCCATACATCATCATATATAGTACCTACTTGGTCCATCTAGAAGTGAGCAGCTCTGTGTTATTATTTAAACTAAATCATTCAAACTAAAAATGATCTTTTCCATTCTGTATATGGCATTAACCATAGCCCTCCAGTGGTCAATTTGCACCTTGTAAGGGATGATCCACAGCCTAGTGATGCACTTCTTAGCTATAATAAGCATGATTCCCAGGAGGTATTTTGTAGTTCTAGCCTATATCCCCTTAGGATACATGTAAAACAGACACATCTGTGGGGTTAAGTGGATACATGAATGAAGGGCCTCAGTGACAGCCCCCTCTAGGTCTGACAAAAGGACTGTAAGCCGAAGCAAGCCCATATCATATGGATATGCATAGCACGCAGCTCACCAGTTCTGCAAACATGCCAAGCCCTCCCCTCCTTATTGCCCATATTTCGCTGTGACAATAGGAGTACAAAAATAAATTGTATATTTCCATGCATACTCATGCCAAACATGGGATAAGGTTATCCTGTCCATGTCATTGCATCCCCAGTCCCAGTCCTCCTGCTGAATCTCTTTCCATAATCCCCCCCCCCCATTTACCTGCTACACACAAGGTGTTCATCTTCTGTAGTTCTTGGAGTGCTTTGTAGATGATAAAGATAAGATGTTGTGACATTTGGGTTCTAATGTGAAATAATAGTGCTTGTTTAATTGCTATGACTTTAGTCTGATCTGTGTGGTCTGGGGTTTAGGAGAATGATAATGTTGCAACTGAAAGTAATAGAAAACATCCCCCTGTTTCAGGCCAGATTGCAGCTGGAGATCCTCAAAAGGCTTGAGAGTGGCACCCATACAGAGTTGGCCAACGTACCGTAGGGTTTTCCTCTGCCACTCCCAGTATGTATGACCTATGTGGGCCATAAGGAAATCTTACAATTTTGCCAAGGGGCACACCCAAATTAACTGTGCTGATAGGTGCTGATAGGTCCAGACTGGTGATCATTCTCTACCAGACCTCAAGAGCCCTGTGGATCCAAGGGTTGGCATCCCTTATCAGCAATCTGCCTGTATCCATCCTGAAGATATAACAGGTCATGTCTTGAAAAAAAAATACATCTCTTTCAATATTCAACCAGTGGGGGCCTGGTCCTACCATCTGCCAGGTAAAAAATATATGCATATGAGCTGTAGCATAATAGAGCTGGAGATCGGGGAGTCCAATACTTCCCTTACCCTTAGGTAGCTGTAATGTAGTAAAGTGTAATTGTGGTCTCTTCCCTTGCCAAAGAAATTTGGATATAGCTACCCACCATTTCAGCCAATCAACTGGTGGGATGGGTAAAGGGACATTTTTGAAGATGTAGAAGAGCCACGGTAAAACCACCATTCACACTGAATTTACCCATATGATAAAATTCATACAATGTGTGCCTCTTTATCTGCCAACATTTAACCAGTCAAAGGCTTATAGTTGATCTCAAAGAGTGTATTTGAGAGAACTGTATTCCCAAGTATTTCAAATCAGTGAGGTTCCATTGAATTGGATAAGTTTGGGTGAAGGCAGCCATCGGGGTATAATGCATTAGAAGTTCTTCTATTTTGGTCATATCCAATTAATAGGATGAGATGTGGCTGAAGTGATCTAAAATCTGGAAGGTTTCAGGAAGTGTTGTCTCAGGACTGATGATGTAAAGCAGGACATCGCTGGCATATAACTGAGGGTGCTGCAAATCAAATATAGCTAGGAAAGAATACGAGAGAAGCTAAGTCAAAGAACAAGAATAGTTCACTGATACCAGGAAAGAGTTCTATATTACCATCAGAACGCTAGGCAACACAATTAGTGAGCTTCAGGTGATGATGACAGCATCCAAGCTAGATATAGTGGTGATCATATAAATGTGGTCTACAGATAAAAATGACTGGGGACTAACAGTGTCTGGATAGATACTGCTAAGAAGGAACAGAGAAGTAGGGAGGGGAGTGACGTGGCTGTCTATGTCAGACAAGGCATTGATGTATCAGAGGACAAGAATGTTAGGTGTAACAAACTTTACAAAAGTCAACTGCACACACATGACAGTCTCATTGAAGGAAGGAAATGAAACCTTACAAGTATTTCTTCAGAAGTTGCTCCTTTTATTTGTTCAGCGTAAAAACAGCATACATGGACCAGGCAGGCTCGTCTCCCAGGTACAAACCCTCAATGTTTCATGTTTACATGCTTTGTCAAGAGGATAAGTGACACACCTGAATGATACTCTTAAATAGTGCTCACTTAAAGCTACAGTGTATTGTTTTATGTTACATGACTTGAGTGTGTCAGTTCTTAAGTGTAGTAAAACCTACAATTATGATAAAACATGAAATCAAATCATCAAACTAATCATTAGTCTTAGTGACAATAAATAAAAATCATTAAGAAAACTTATACTGTAACAATGTATTTTTAACAGTTTTTACAACGTTTTCAATTTTTTCAATACAGAATGCTGCTGCCATAATTATTAAATTTTATATCTTTTATCCTGTTTTTGAAGCAACAAAATACTCAAACATATTCTTAACGTGTTATAAAATTGCATAAAGTGTATCCTACCTATACACTATAAATATTAAATACTGCCTATGGAAAAATGTAAGTTTTCTCATTAAGACCAGGTAAGTTCATAGCATTTGTTTTAAAAATCCAGAATTGCTCTCTTTGAGCCAATTTATCATCAATATTGCCCCGTCTGGGGCTCATGCATAGTTTCTCTATTGCTACAAAATACCACCCATGATTAACATTATCTTGTGCATTCTCTGCATTACATTGGTGAAGGGCTGTAACATAATCTTTATTTTAGCTACTGTTGCCCTAACATGGTCACCTACTCTTTCTTTAATTTTTCATTTAGTATGTCCCATGTACTATGCCCCACATAGGCAGTTGGCCATTTAAATAACATATGTAGTATCACAGTTAATAAAATCTAAAATGTGAATTGTAGAATTATCACCTCTATTAGTAAACATGTCAGTGCAGGTGATATGTTCACAAAATTTGTGTATTTTACAAATAAAACAACCTCTAGGTAAAGGTGGGAACCAAATTCTACTGGTTTGTGGGCCTTTTTGATAACTGTTAACTATAATATCACCACCTATATTCTTAGCTTGCTTACACAATAATCTGGGCATAACATCAACAAATGGTTTTAACTTATTCTCTGTCTGTAAAATTCTTCAATTTTTCTTAACAACATTTTCTGCTTTTTTGGCTTCAGTGCTGTAAGTGGTAAAGAAAATTGAACCTGTCAATATTCCTGTTTACTTCACACTTCTCTCTGAGCAAATCCTGTCTGTTACAATCTTGCACTGCTAAGCATGCATATGCAATTAAAAACTTCTGATAATCTCTCTCTACAAACCTACACTCTAAATCATCTGCCTGTTGCTGAAAGTTGAAATCCATACTGCAATTTCTGCATGCCCTAATAAATTGCTTTGGCATTTAGGTATGTGTGTCATTCACAATATAGCAAATCAGTATTTTTGTCAGTAGGTTTTCTATATAAAGTAGTATCCACTGTTTGTTAGTTGTTTTTAACAATGCATAAATCTGAAAAAGAAATACTTATGTCACTAACTATAACTGTAAATGTCAAGCAAGGATTTGTAGACTCCAAGTATGTGACAAAATCATACAGTTTTATCTTAGTTCCTAACCAAATCATAAGGCAATCATCTATGTAACAGTGATAAAGACTTATTTTGTCAAAAAGTCGATTGTTTTCCCTATCATAAATAGCCTATTTTTCCTAAAAACCAATATACAGGTTGACAAAATTAGGGGCAAATTAAGCACCCATAGCCATTCTGCTGATCTGTAAATAAAAATTACCTTCAAACATGAATGAATTGTACTTCAAAACAAAACCTACAATGTATTTCTTTTAGTCATGGATCAAAAAACAAATTTCTTTCTTTGCCATAAGATGGAAATTTCAGTATTTGTGAGCCTCTGGAAAAGAATCCCCTTTTTTGACAAAATAAGTCTGTATCAGCATTACATAGATGACTGCCTTATGATTCAGTAAGGAACTAAAGAAGAATTGAATGATTTTGTCACATACTTGGAATCTATAAATCCTTGTTTGAAATTTGCCATTGCAGTTAGTGACATAAGTATTTCTTTTTTGGATTTATGCATTGTTAAAACAACAAACATACAGTGGATACTACTTTATAAAAAAAGAACCTACTGACAAAAATGTTGTTTTGCTAGCAAATTCTTGTCACCCACGACACATTGTCCTGGATTCCCCCCTTTTCCCTCACAAAAACACAGAGACCACTGTTTGTTTTTGTGCTCAGATTTGCAATTAATTTATTTATATCCATAATTCCATATTCCATTTCCATTAGTTTATTATCATATTTCCATAATTTCCATTTATTTCCATCCATATGTCACTCTCTGACTATCCATCCCCCTGGCAAAAACCTGGGTGCCTTCTTCTTCTCCTTTTCTGTTAGGTAACGGTGAAAACCGAGACTGCTTTTGTCCTTCTTCTTTTTCCTCCTCTTGTGTTATTCCTTTTTTCTTCCCCCCTTCCATCCTCTCCCCCTTTTTCCCCACTAGCCAGTCTCCAGCTTGCATTGGATGACTGGCGTCCCCCCAACTTAGGGTATCAATCTCCCTTACCTCAGGGATGAAACTTCCTTCCTCCCTCTTTTTTTTTATATACTAGCTTCTGTCTGTTTCCTCCATTCCTCTATGAAGCCCATTGTTTCCACATTAAACATGTCTATTGCTAATCAGCCACCTTCCTGCTCCATTCCCCCGGTTGTGTCCACGTGCCCCCCCTTTTTCACGGGATTCTTGCACACCCGAGTTTTGCAGGGGTTCACTTTTTTTTGTGTGTGTGTCCCCCCCTTTCTTTCCTTATCCCCTCCTTTCCCCTCTTTTTTTTTTTATTAAGCTTGGAAGCTTTATATGGAGCAGACTCTGGCTTTATGACCCTGGACCATGTGGACCAAAACCCGCTCTCGTATTTAGCCTCTTCCTCTGAGGGGTAAGTTCCCCCCGAAACAAAAAAAAAACACTGGAGGCAGCCACGAGGTTCCCTTGGGGTAGGGGAGTGCCCACTTCTCCCCCATGACCCATCTGACATGCCTGCTCCTTGCGCTGCTTTTACCCATTGATATCCAGGCCCCTCTGTGCAAAAAACCCACCCACCTCCCCCTTCCTTCAGCCTTTCCTCAAAAGAAAGATGCAGCCCTCATAGGCCTGTATCCTGGCAATCGGCCCATGCACCCACAGTAAATAGCACAAACAGGCTGGTGTTCACCGCGACTACCATGCGGCATGTGACATCACGCCACATGTTCTCCAGGTCGTGCTCCTGCTCCTCTCCATCCCTTATTCGCTTTAGTGCCTCTTCCAGGCCTACCTACTTCCCCACGATGCTCGTTCTCACTCTCCCTTCACCCCGTCCTCGCGACCGTAGTGTGGCGTGTGACGCCACACCGAGCGGTCACTATAGCATGTTTCTGCCATTCCTGCTGCAAGGCCTCTCCCCACTGGCCCTTTTACGTGCTGTTCCCCTTGGGATTTTTCCACCAGCACCAAGCGACCACCACCCCCTTCTCTATACTGAATTCTGCCGCAATGCCAAAGCTAACTAGCCTCCCTCTGCACCCCTTTTTCATCAAATGAAACATTGCAGCCCCTGTTTACCTGTACCATGGTCCTGGGCCCACCCCCCCAGGTGGTAAATGGCATGAAAACAAGCTGGGGTTTTACCGCGACTACCACGCGGCATGTGACGTCACGCCACGTGTTACCCCAGTCATGCTCTTGCTCCTCTCTATCCCCCCACTCACTTCAGGGCCTCTTCCAGGCCTACATACTGTGGAAACTTGTACAAAACACCCCTTCACCTGTACTATGATCCTGCTTCTACTTTACCCAGTCTCCATTGCTACCACATGTACAATTCTGGTGCGATTCCCATTACACGCTTCTACAAGTGCTCTACAGCACAGTGCGCTTGTGTTACTTGACCAAAAACTCATTGAACAAAATGCCACCTCTGATCATCACCACTTGCATGTATTAGCCCCTGTCTCCCGGAGGGACAGTTTATTTGTCTGCTGGAAAGAAAAAACGTAAGCTGGTTCCATAACAATCCCTTTCACAGTTGCTCCAGCACCTCGCAATTTTTATCGCAACTCACACATCCCACTCCTTACAGCTCCACCAACTTCACCACGATAATTCCTGCTGTATAATCTTCACATGCCTGCCAAGCCCTTTTGACCATGTGCTGCCATCATTACCCCCCAGACAAAAACGGATAAATTGGACAAATATCACAGCCATAACCACCTCAGCTCATTACCTTCTCTCTTCTCTTTTTTTTTATTTTATTTTAGCATTCTATTGGTTCTTATACAAACTGTCCCCACTATCTTTATCATCCCTCTTATATGTCATTCTGTCCCCACTATATTTATCAATTCATTATATCCCCTTTTCTGTCTCTCTTCTTTCTTTTTTTTTTGCCAAATCCAAATTATCCTTCACCAAATTAATCATTTGCTTCCTTACCTTTCTCTCCTGATGAACAAACCTCAATCACTATGCCAATCTGATGTACTGCAGTTGTTTGTAAATCAAAACTCCAGCAAAAAGTGGCTGAGGCCCCCTTGTGCTGACCCTTATGTACCTCCCTTCTCCCCTTCCCTTCCTGTTACCTGCCCATTGTTCTAGGCTCTTGGCCCCTCCCCTTCCTTCTCCCCTCCCCTTCCAAGCACAACCATTCCCTAATGGAGGGAACGGGTGCACCAGGGCAACATGGTCTGCCCCTTAAAGGGCAAACTCCATTGTGAATGCAATACCCAAAGGGTAATTTATTAGGGCATGCAGAAGTTGCAGTATGGATTTCAACTTTCAGCAACAAGCAGATGATTTAGAGTGTAGGTTTGTAGAGAGAGGCTATAAGAAGTCTTTAATTGCAGATGCACATTTAGCAGTGCAAAACTGTAACAGGCAGAATTTGCTCAGAGAGAAGTATGAAGTAAACAAGAATACTGACAGGTTGAATTTCATTACCACTTACAGCACTGAAGCCAAAAAAGTGGAACATATTGTCAAGACAAACTGGAGAATTTTACAGACAGAGAATAAGTTAAAACCATTTGTTGATGTTATGCATATATTTGTGTATAAGCGAGCTAAGAATATAGGTGATATTATAGTTAGCAGTTATCAAAAAGGCCCACAAACCAGTAGAAGTTGGCTCTCACCTTTACATAGAGGTTGGTTTATTTGTAAAAGATTCACATTTTGTGAACATATCACCTGCACTAACACAATTACTAATACAGGTGATAATTCTACAATTCACATTTTGGATTTTATTAACTGTGATACTACATATGTTATTTATATGGCCAACTGCCAGTGTGGGGCATATTACATGGGACATACTAAATGGAAATTTAAAGAAAGAGTAGGTGACCATATTAGGGCAATAGTAGCTAAAAATAAAGATTATGCTTCAGCCCTTCACCTATGTAACGCAGAGAATGCACAAGATAATGTTAATCATTAGTGGTCTTTTGTAGCAATACAGAAAATATGTATGGGCCCCAGAGGGGGCAATATTGATGATAAACTGGCTCAAAGAGAGCAATTTAGGATTTTTAAAATAAATGTTATGAACTTACCTGGTCTTAATGAGAACACTGAAATTTCTCCATATATTTAATATTTATAGTGTATAGGAAACATAAACTTTATGCAATTTTATAACACTTTAAGAATATGTGTGAATATTTTGTTGCTTCAAAAACAGGTTAGAAGGTAGAAAATTTAATAATTATGGCAGCAGCTTTCTGTATTGAAAAAATTGCAAAAATTGTAGAAACTATTAAAAATACAGTGTTACAGTATACATTTTCTTAATGAATGATTTTTATTTATTGTCACTAAAAATAATGATAAGTTTGATGACTTGGTTTTATTTTTTATCATAATTTTAAGTTTTACTACACTTAAGAATTGACACACTCAAGTCATGTAACATAAAATAGTACACTGTAGCTTTAAAAGAGCACTGTTTAACAGTATCATTCAGGTGTGTCAATTATCCTCCTGACAAAGCATGTAAACATTAAATGTTGAGGGTCTGTACCTGGGAGAGGGGCCTGCCTGGTCCATGTATGCTGTTTTTATGCTGAATAAGTAAAAGGAGCAACTTCTGAAGAAATACTTGTAAGGTTTCATTTCCTTCCTTCAATGGGACTGGCATGTGTGTGCATTTGGCTTTTGGGCAGTTTGTTTCATTAACTTTGCCATAGGCACCACAGACTGTAGAACAGCTTTGTTTTTTGTAAACGTTAGGTGTAACGCAGGGAAGACTGACTCTATATGGGTCAACTTACAGAGGCATCTGGGAAAAAGCTCAGCCTAGGCGTATGCTATAGACCTCCAAACCAAGTAGAGGCAGAGGACAGGAAGCTCAGTGAAGAAATTAGAAGGGAAACAGCAAAAGGAGATGTTGTGGTAGTGGGGGACTTTAACTTGCCCGATGTAGTCTGGGGCATTCAGGTGGCCAGAAGCATGAAAAGTCAAGCTTTGCTTGATGCCTTTCAAGACTGCCTATTAGTTCAACTTGTAAGAAGCCCACAAGACAGGACACTGTCTTACATATGGTGCTGACTAACACAGATGTAGTTGAATCAGTAGTAGTCATTTACCCCCCTCGCAGCGACATTTTGCCAGTGAGGTCCCCCGCAGTGACTACAGCACCTAGCCAGGGTAGGAGACCCACTGGAACCCAGCGCTGCCTGTAGGGGGTCCTGCACCCCCCAATCAGCTCTGACTGGAATTGAGAATCTTTAAGTGGGGAAGGTGCAGGGGTTCAGTGGGCAAAGCCCCCTGAAGAAAACATAGAAAATGATAGCGAACCAGCAGCTGACTGCAAAATGCGGTCGACCTGCTGGTGTCACTGACAGTGCTTTTGACAGAAATACTGTCAGACTCCTGTTGTGGATCCAGTAGTAGTTAGGGAGCTGCTTGCAAACAGTGACCACAACTTGGTTTGGTTTGAAGTTGCCCTTGAGTCTGAGAAAACACATTCCAGTAAGGTGGCCTGGGATATTAGGGGCAGATTTCAGCAAACTCAGAGAGGTGGATTGAAATAAATTAAAGGGATAGAGCAAGGGTGCAAGGGTTGAAGAGACATGGAGGGTAATTAAAGGGGCTATTCTTGAAACTTCATAGCTTTGCCTAAGGAAACTAACCAAAAGAAATAAATTCAAGAAACTACTTTGATTTTCAGCTAGGGTCAGTCAAGAATTAAGTGCCAAATGGATGGTCTTCCATAACTACAAAAAGAAGCAGGGGGATGCAGAATAGAAGAATACCTCTAAAAGAGCAGGAAGGCAAGGAAGGTGATAAGGGAGGCAAAGGCAGACACAGAGCCTTGATTAGCCAAGGGAATCAAATGCAGATAGCAGCTTTTTTTCCACTATATAAGTGAAAAAAGAAGGAGGGGTATGAGAGTAGCTAGGCTGTTGGATGGGTGCCGTGTGATGGAGGAGGATGAGCAAAAGGCTACAGTCCTAAACAACTAATTTTGCTCCATCTTTACCAGGGAAGGTAGCAGGCCTCTATTTCAGAGTAGTGTTAAAGTGGCCGAGAGAGAGAGATCCCAGAGATGATGAGGCTAGTATTTACTGGGGATGGGGTATGAACAGGTCTAGCAGTTCTCAAGACAGACAAGGCCCCTGGTCCAGATGGGATCCATCAGAGGGTGCTCAAAGGACTTGGAAATAAACTGGCTAAACCTCAGGCATGCTTTTTCAATAACTCGCTTCATTCAGAAGTTGTCCTGAGGGATTGGAGGATAGCGGATGTGGTTCTGCTTCATAAAGAGGAGACAAGGAACAAGCAGGTAACTACAAACCTGTCAATCTCACCTCTACTGTGGGAAAGCTGATGGAATCTCTTATCAAAGCAGACCTTGTGGATGGTCTGGAGGGTTATGGTCTCCTGGATCACAAACAGCATAGTTTTGTGGCAGGGAGGTCATGCCAGACAAACTTAATAGTTTTATTTGATTGAATAACAAAGGAATTAAATAAAGGCCATACCATGGATCTGCTGTATTTTGACTTCAGCAAGGCTTTCAACTCTGTACCCCACAGATGCCTGCAGAAGAAGCTGGGGAGCCTTTGGGTGGCTAGGAATATAGTCAGGTATATGGAAAACTGGCTAAAGGGGAGATGACAGCAGATACTGACAAATGCTGTTGAATGAGAAGAGAGGGAGGTCACAAGTGGGGTACTGCAGGGGTCTGTCCTGGATCTAATCATTTTCAACATATTCATCAGTGATATTGGAGAAAGGATCTTGGGTAGAATATGTCTATTTGCAGATGACACAAAGCTCTTTCGAAGAGTGTATAGTGCTGAAGCAATTTGAGAACTACCAGAGGACCTGCAAAAGCTAGAGAGATGGTCAAGGGTCCAGCAGTTGACTTTCAACACCAAAAAGTGCAAGGTAATGCAACTAGGGAATAAGAACCCAGGAACAAAATACTGCATTGGTAGGATAAAACGTAATACTACAGCAGAGGAATGTGACCTCAGAGTCATTATTAGCTACACCCTTAAGCAGGCTAGACAATGTGACAGGACTTGTAGTAAAACAAATAGGATGCTGGGATGTATAGGCAGGAGTAATGATAGTAAAATGAAGGAAGTGATACTCCTCCTCTGTTGATCCCTGGTGAGACCACATCTGGAGTACTTTGTCCAGTTTTGGAAACCCCACCTTAGAAAAGACAAGGATAGGTTAGAGGCAGTGCAGCATATAGCAATGAAGATGATTCAGGGCCAGCAAGGAAAGTCCTACGAGGAACAGCTTAGGGCATTAAATATATATTCATTGGAGACTAGAAGGGAGAGGGGGATATGATAGAGGCATTCAAGTTCCTGAAAGGAATAAACAAGGTGGACTCCAGGGAACTATTTAACAGGAACACCAGCTCAACAACTCAGGGGCATGACTGGAAACTGGCAGGTGGAAGGTTCAGGAGAGATGTGAGAAAGTATTACTTTACAGAAAGGGTGGTGAAACCATGGAACTGCCTGCCGACTGAGGAAGTGGCAGCAGAAACTATGGGTGGTTTCAAGCTTGCATGAGATAGAATGAAGGGGATAGTCATCACTGGTAGGGACCAAGATGGGGAAGGAATAGGATAACTGCTGGGGAGGGGGTACAACCCCCAACTGACATCAGTTCACAGGGTTATATAGAGACCCATGGGCAGGGTTTATGGGCAGACTTGATGGACCATTGGTCTTTTTCTGCCATCACTTCCTATGTTTCTATATAATGCCACCCGATGTTCCCCATCTCCCACTTGGATACCCAGAAAGGTGGCACTCTCCCAAATTGCTTGTGCCAAAAGCTCTATATAGAGTGCAAACCGGGCAGGGGGCATGCATCAGCCCTGTTCGATACCTCTTCCTAGTGTAAAAGATGTGGAGGTGTGGCTGTTCACTTTAATAAAGGCCTGTGGGGATTCATATACCCTCTGCAGGAGGGATACAAAAGCTGATTGGATTCCCATCCTCCCCATCACTATAAATATAAGGCCTAGACACCCTATCAAATGCTTTTTCAGCATCTAAGCTGTACACTAAAGAGGGGTGTCTGCTGTGATGGATATGATATGAGGGGTGTAGGGTGCACTTGGTGCTGTCACTCATCTGCCTGGCCCAAACAAAACCAGTTTGGTTCCAATGCATGAGTGAGGGCAGCAGGGGATCCAGTCTTTGGGACAAGATGGTCATAAAGAACTTATAGTCCTTATTCAGGACAGAAATTGATCTGTAGGATGGGCACTCCATGAGTTTTTTCTTAGCCTTCAGGATGGCAGAGATCATGGTGTACTGCCAGGTGAGTGGAATCTCACCCCAAGACAGGACTTCATTACAGACTGCCAACAGAGAGGGGTGTAGGTCTTCCCACTAGCATTTATAAAACTCAGCAATATAGCCATCTCATCTAGGAGCCTTCAGGGAGTTTGATCTCTGAGACACTCCCTCCAGTTCAGACATTAGGATAGGGCTCGTGCCTGCTCCTGAGACAAGCAAGTGAGGGTCAATGGAAACAATAATGCTACCATTCATTCCTTGTCATGTGGCCCCTCCAAGAAATATATAGCACAGTAAAAAGAGCACAAGACCTCCACTGTATGAGGGGTTCCCTTGAGGGCCTGGCTCATGTTGGGGTGTTTTAGGCAGGCAACCATTGCCCTCACCTGTTGTTTCCTTAGATGGTGTTTAAGGAGCTGTGTGACTCAGGGACCTGCTTATGGTATTTATGATGCAAGCAGGTCAGAGACACCCTAGTTTTATGCAGAAGGAGGGTGTCTATTTCTCGCTTAACATGGTCTAAGTGATCTTTTACAGAGGAGCATCCCAGTTTATGGGAATCCTGCAAAAAATGGTGGGTATCTTGTAGTTATTGAAGGTGTTGCTGCCTCTAGCTTTTTTTTCCCCCAAGTAGTGTATTCAATGATTTGGCTCCTGGAGGACAGTTTTCAGTGTGTCCCACTGGATTGCTTCCATGTGGTCCCCCCAGTTAAGTTCCCATATTTCAGCAAGTTGATCTTTAAGAAATATATGAAATTCCTCTGATCAAAGATGAAAAGCTTTCCCATGTCACTGCATCCTTAGTCTTTCCTGGTTCATGGGCATGGTCTTATGGGAAAATATCTCCCAATTCACAGAACCTGACTGATTGCATGTTTTCCTGCTGCACATAGGCATGCTTGTGGTGTGTGTACACTGCAGAACAGTGACCACAGAATAGTGAGTGTAGTCTGTGTGTGTGTGTGTGTGTGTGTGTGTGTGTGTGTGTGTGTAAGACCCTCCAATCATCCATCCATTCCAGGTCACAGAGAAGTGACACACAGTATTTATGCACTGTCAGCAGTCTAAGCAGTCGAGAGTTGTGGTATCCCAGGTGTCAGAGTGGAACATTTTAAAGTCTGCTGAGAGAATTAACACTCACCAAATGTTAGTAAGGAGCACATCAAAGATCTTCTTGATCTCAGGAGTATTTGTGCTTGGGCATCTATATGGAGGCTAAGGTGACCTTGGTCTGGTTCAAGAGGCCTTGGATGATAATAAGCTTCTCTGCCTTATTGCAGATAACTTTTTGTTCCTGGAATGGAGTGGTATGGGGATGAACATGGAATTTGCCTTCATTTTCTCCCTGACAGTTCTGAACAAAATACCTTTTGGAAGACAAATTTCTGGAGTTTCCCATGTTCCTGCTCCTGAAGATGTGTTTCTCGTACTGTAGGTATACAAGATCTGGGTGCTGCCTTTTAAGGAAAGATGATGCATTATACTGTTTGACTGGATTGTTAAGTCTATTGACATTCAATGAATAAAATGTTATGTCAGATGCCAACTGTTAGTTTGTTATTGTATCTGCCTGATGGCCTCCCATTCCAGCAGCACCTTTTTGAAAATGTTGGTCAATATTGGTCTGTGTATGCAATTCTTTTCACACACCTTTAAAGAGAAAATCTCCAAGAATGTTTAATTCTGCAGGACTACATCGAAAATATGGCAGGACTCCATACATGCAGAATTCTGGGGAATCTGACCATTATGCAACAGCATTCTGTAACTGATATGATATTATAGTTTGACTCATTTTACACACTCAAAATTGTGTATTTATTTACCTTCTTTCCTGTTTGAGCTGAGTTTTGCCCATGTTTTATAACAAAGGGTTCATTTTCTATGCAGAGCATAGAATGCTGAGCTTGAGCTCAGCTGAGTTCTCTGTCTGAAGCCCTTTGAAATCCAAGTGTCAGATTCTTACGAGCAAGTACAGAGAACAATTCGTTTTTTAGTAATTTCACTGGTGGAAAAAACACCAAATACCAACAAATAGGAAGTAATTTTTTCAACTTGCAATAACTTTAGTATTTTTTTTCTGAAGGAAATACTGTAAATGTGTGAGTACCTGAATGTATGAGAATATGTGGCTATAAATCCTCTTAATGGTGTGTATTTGTACTTTCCTTAGTAAATACTGTATGCTTAGGTTTTGTTCCTAATTTACAGAAAAGAAAACTATGTGCAGGCAGCACTAAACGAAAACATGCCAGTGCACACTGAATGTTTATCCAGCAGGGAATCTCCCACTGTTGCCTACAGCTCTAATGTCAGCTGCAGAGGATTCTGGGATTTGTAAAAACAGAGGGTGTGAGCCTAGAAGTAAACAAAATTAATCTGATACAATCTGTAACAGCCCTTTGACTCATCTAGTGGCACCGAGGCCCTCGGGGCAACTCAGGTCACATCTCCAAGGGGGCCAGCCTGGATTCTACAGTGGTAGCTAATGTGGTACAGTGCTTCCATCTGGAGGAAATGGCAGGGAATACCTGTGGATAAAGAACAGAGTACCACCCCCCCAAGAAAATGAGTAAGCTGCCCCTTAACACTTTTCCCCACACGGTAACAGTTTCCCACATAGTAGCACCCCTACCGCTAGCAGCACACTTTCAATAACACAGTGACAGTGGATTAAATGCAAACAGTGAACTTATTTATTTGGGAAGTGTGAAAGGGTTGAATAAGGTCCTTCCCCATTTGTTATGCACAAAGAGTTTAAATGCAAAGGTATGTTCTGTCCTCTCCTTTTCTGTCTCTTCTCTGTCTGGTTGTGCAACCAGATTTTCTTGTGGTACCTAGGAAATGATCACTCCTATGGTTTTGCTGTTCTCTGCCTCTCACTATCTCTCTGCCTTCCCTTGCTATTTCTGTCTTTTCTTCCCCCTTGCTTATCTGTGGGTATAAATATATATGTGAATCTTTATGTGGAAATGTCACTATACTGGGATCCCTTTGTTTAAACCTGTGTATAGTTATACTGTTGAAATGATCACAAAATGCTATTTGGAACGCATGGGGTAAGTTAAGATGTAGTTTTTAAGCCTTTTGCAGAGTTGTGAACAAGAGGTCAGTTCTGGGACACCATGTACTGTTTTGTTGCACCTGCAAGGAATGAAACTTACAAGAGCATTCTGTAAACTTGCAAAAACATTCTGTGAAAAGTAGACTCTCTTAATGAGTTCCCAGACAAAGACTTATAACAAGTGAAGCAATGCTTTTGCTAGAGAGACAAGAAGAGTGAGAGACAGAGACTGAATCTTAGAATTAAGAGATACCCTTAGAAGAAGGGCTTAGTTTTCTCTGTTTGTACTGCCTTTGTAAAAAGTTATCCTGAATAATTTTTATGTTTTATTTTGGTGTTCGAAAAATAAAATGCTATTTGTGAATTTTGAAACTGCTCCTGGTTTTTCTATGCTTCCTGACCTGTACGTTGATGACAGATGGTGCCAGCCTAAGTGGGATTTATGCCGTGTATGCTCTTAACCAGGAGTTTTGTGCATGGGTATGAGACCTGGTACCAGGGAAGTATAGCAGAAAGGTATGGATTCTGCAGCAGAAAGCTCAGGAGTCATTACCAGAAAGATGGCAACCAGACTAGCAGAGACATAAGTCCAAGCTGAGACTGTACAGCCAGCACCAGTGATGGAAAAAAAGAACAAGCAGTGACAGAATTTGAAAGCTTGTCTGCCTTCTTCAAATAGTAGGCTATGCAACATAGAGAGACACAGAAGCAGGAGAAGAGAAGGGATGCAGCGACTAGAGCAGTGATGGCTGGATGCTTTGCACGCTATCAAAGCTGGAGATTCTGGCACAGGTATAGCAGAGCAACATATAGAATAGTGGAAGGGCGACCATCCACAACAAGGCTGTGTTTCCCTTGAGGGAGTTGAAGACATCATAGAGACCTCACAAGCGAAGCTTGAGAGGTCTCCCTGATGTCATTAACTCCCGAGAGGGGAACGCAGCTTTAATTGTGGATGGGCGACCATCCACTGTTTTATATAGGATATGGTTGCACACTAAACATATTTGCTGTTGTAGTTTTGAAAAAAAAAAACAGACAAGCTTTGTCATCTGCTGTTGCTCCCGCTCTGTCTGCTGCCTCTCCTTGATCTCACTCATTGCAGCTTCTCCTCACTACCACTCACTGTCAATCTCTCCACAGCAGCTTCTTCCCACACCCACAGTCTCTCTCTCTCTCTCTCTATTTCTTTTTCCAGCATGGATTATTTTAAAATGCTTTAAAAAAATTACTTTTTTGACCTGAAGTTGTGGGGGCTCTTCCTTTCAAGAATGGGAAGACTGCGTTCCTGGCATCACCAAGAGTAAGAAAATTGCACTGACATATTATGTTTCTTTCTCCTTTGGACCTTGTCAGGAGAGCCAATCAGGTGGCAGAAAAAGGTTCAGAAGTTGTTGTACTATCAATGTGACATCAGAATGATAGTACAGCAGCTTTTTTGACATTTGAACTGTCCTACAACAAGATTTAGACAGCATCTGAATTCCATCCACAATAAGCCTTAACCATATACTATAAAACACCAACAACTTAAAAGATCTTAAACTTATAAAATTGTGTCCCTCGGATGATATGAAAGCATACCTTACAATGTTTGCAAGGATTGCTGCAGCCTGCCAGTGAAGCAGCAATGAGCAATCAGGCTAGTACCTTACCTGACAGGGAAAGTCCAACTTGCCTACAGCAATATGGATATTGCACAGTCGGAAAACTATGACCTGGTGAAAAGAGAGGTCCTTAAAAGATATGACATCTCAGGAGAGGCCTACAGGCAGAGATTTTGGTCTCTGAAGTACAATTCATTCATTCATTCATTCATTCATTCATTCATTCACATTCATTCATTCATTCATTTATTTATTTATATCTTTCATAACTGGGTGGGTGCAGTGATACAAAGGACCATTTTCAACCATGACCCAAGTCACAGCATAGCACATTAAGCGATACAGATGTGGAGAGCAACAGTAAACAAAGGCCTCAACATGAGGTTCAGGGAATTGCAGAACAGGGGGCCAGTACATAAAGTGCAATTACCTAAGAATACAAGGTGTCAAAGAAGGCCAGAGTACAGGTCAAAAATACATAGTCACAGGCCAGGCAACAGGCTGAAATATAAGTCACAAAACAGAGACCAAACGCAAGTCTCAGATATGATACATAAATTGCAAAATGCATTCAGGCACATTAATAGTGCACAGGTCAACAAGCAGATTGGAACTCTGAAACTGAGTACAACACTTCCCTTAGGAAATGGTGACAGGATTTAAAATAGGGAGGTAACAGCAGAAGCCCCAAAAAGTGGGGGAAGAAGACAGGAGTGGTAGTGGTGATGGGTGTAGCATGGATGAAACACTGCTAATAGGTGGGAGAGGGTGGAAGGAGGGGATGTCAGAGATTCCCCCACAGAGCAGTGGCATTTGGCTTCAGACAGTAGCAACTCTTTGAAATTGTTTTTGAAGGAGAGAAGAGAGGTGGAAGAGCAAAGAGATGTAAGGTGTCTGTTCCATAGGGAGGAGGCAGAGATGGAAAATGCTTTACTACCCATGGTAAAGGAGATTCCTGGAACTACAGAGTGACACCTAAGTACAGTATTTGATACTAGAGATATTTTCAGGTGCTTAGCTGTTATCTTGCTGATGTGACATCTGTGTGGTAGGTGTTCACCTGACTCAGAGAACTCCTTATGAAATGACTCCAACCAGAAGACAAAACGCTCCCACAGATCATCAAAACATTTGTAATGGAGCAGTTCATCAACATCCTAACCACAGAAGTACAGTTCTGAGTAAAAGAACACCGACCAGAAAGTGGGGAAAAGTCTGTTTCTTTGGCTGAAGATTACCAAATGGCCAGACAAATGCCACAGCAGCAAGGTAACAGCCAAGCACTGATAATACACTCTTTTTCACATTTAAACTCCAAGTCTGATGAGAACTCTGGTGGTGGTAGCAAATCTGCATCCAAAGACTTTATTTGACATAACTGTAATAAACCAGGTCATATATAAATTGTCACAGTAAGAAGAGTGACACAGGGGCAGATTTGGCCTTAGCAAATTGGGGGAAGTACTTAACAGACATGAAGGTGGGAGATAAGACTGTGAAGGGACTTACAGATTCAGGAACCAGACAGACCCTAGTACATATTGAAGTGCTGGGAAAACGATGTTCAAAAGGATCAGGTACTGGTGTCATCTGCATACACAGATACACTCAATACTATCCCACCAGCCAAGTGACTCTGACTTTTAATGGGATGGCACAACATATGAAAGTGGGGGTAGTACCTAAGTTATCTGTACTTGTGATTATTGGAAATGACTTTCCAGGATTTACTGAGCTAATCAAAGAGGGTGTAAATCCTGATATTTCAGCAGCTGTGGTGACAAGAGCTCAGGCAAAGAAAATCTCAGATGGTGGTGACTCTTTTCCATTCAATGATTTTGATTCAGACTTGTTTGAGCAGAGCTCCAATATCCAGAAATCCAGGAAAGAAAGACAACCCCTGAAGAAATAGTGGGAACAAAAGACTCATGGACATAAGTGGTTAACTAAAATGCTGAAACTAAACTGATCACTGACTGTGATTTTCTTTCAGAACAAGCTAACAATGTTTCACTCCAGGGGTTATTTTAAGCAGCTGGGGGTGAAACCAAAACAGGGTGAACCTATGTTTAGAAAATATAATGGGTTACTGTACAGAGTTTGGGTTAAACCTATAACACAGGACCAGATAGAACAATTGGTTATACCACAAAAGTATAGATATGAATTGTTACAGATAGCACATGATAGTCCTATGGCTGGTCACTCAGGGAGGGATTACACCCTTGCCAGATTGCTGTACAGATTTTACTGGCCTAGAATTCATGAAGATGTTGCTGCCTATTGCAGTTCTCATGCAGAGTGTCAGAAAGTAGCCCCAGTGACTGAAAAAAACAAGGTCCACCTGATGCTCCTACTCTTGATAGATATGCCTTTTGAGAGAACTGCAAGGGATGTGGTTTGATTTTGATTTGATTTGATGTGGTTGGCCCCTTAGTCAAAAGAAAAAGGGTAATTGATTAATTTTGGTAGTATGTGACTGTGCTACTCGATACCCAGAGGCAGTTCCAATGCATACAGTCACAGACCCAAAAGTGGCAGCAGGGCTTGCCAAAATTTTCAGCAGGATGGGCATACCTAAAGAGATTATTACTGTTCAGGGTAGTCATTTTGGTGTTGCATTACTGAAAGACCTGTACTGACTACTAGGTATCACTGCCATAAGAACCTCCCCTTATCACCCTCAGACAGATGGTCTTGTTGAATGCTTTAATCAAACCCTAAAATGCATGTTAAAAAGGTTTGTAAAAGGGGAAGGGAAAGACGGGAAGCAGTTCTTACCTTACTAGATTTTTGCTTACAGAGAAGTGCCACAGGTATCAACAGATTGTTCACCATTTGAAATGCTGTATGGTAGATAACCTAGAGGGCCACTAGATGTAATAAAAGAAACATGGGAAGATAACCCCCATCAGAAGCAATCTATTACATTGCATATGTGTGCCCTGAGAAGGAAGTTGGCAAAATATGCTGAAATTGACCATAGTAATCAGGAAGATGCCCAAAACCAGCAGAAGGTATATTATGATCATAGGGCAAAAGAAGAAGTTTTTGAACAAGCTGAAAAGATCTTGCTACTGTTACCCACTACAGAAAATGAACTGATAATGAAGTAGCAAGGGTCTTATAAAGTGCGTAGACATACTGGCACAGTTAACTATGAAATTGAGACCCCTGATCAAAAAAATCCTTCTAAGATATACCATGCTAACCTCCTCAAGAAATGGGTTGAAAAACACCAAAAGCTGTTTTGCTGGTTTTACCAGAAACTGATAAAGAAGATATTGATGTAGCTTATAACAGACTGGAACAAACTGTAACTGCTGATGCTGTAAAGGTGAATGTTTCCTTAACATCCAAGCAAACTACAGAAATTCATAACTTGCTAAAGACATTTAACCCTTACACTGCCAAGGTTTTTCTGAAAATTGCATATCCCTGCTGCCAGAGGTTTTTTCACTGGGTTTGTACACTTATCGGTTATGACGTTACTACATAATTTTTCTTAATTCCCTGGTAAACTTTTTTTGTCAAGGTAGTAAGAAACTAACACAACTATAATTCAAAGTGAAAATATAACGTTTCCAACAAAGACATTTGGAGATATATATGTTTATTTAGTGAAATTTCGACTGTTTTTGCGAATTTGTATTCGCAAAAAATATTGAAATTTGTAAAAACGTTAAGATCGGTTGCATCACTGATAAAAATTGTTGTCTAAAATGTAACTAATTTTCACTTTCAGGCTACAAATTCTTTATATAAACACAAATTTCACATTGGTTTCTTACCTACAGATTATGAGAGTGACCAGAACGGACCACCTATGGTAGGGCCATGCTGGCCTATGAGGGGGTACCTATTGGATTATGGGGTACACGTCACAAAATTAATTAAGAAAAAGTAAGAAGTAGCCTGTTTCACATGATAGGGAAGTGAATGAGTAAATCAAGGGCCAGATTACACCTATAGCTACCTACCCAGGGTCACATGACTAAAAACAAGATGGCTGACACCATCCAGCCATTTTCTGTGTCAAAATGCTTGTGACTCATTTATTGAGATTACTAGATCATAAAAGTGGTAAATGTCAATGGATTACACCCTTTCTTATGGCAGCAGTGGCTTGGATGAAATTTCTGATCCCTAATTTCACATTACAGACCCACTTGCAGATAGCCGGGGTGCCATACCCAACCACCCCTGGTATGTCCATGCTGGCCAATGAGGTGACCACCTATTACATTATGGGGTGCATGCCAATAAATTCAAAAAGGAATAGTAAAAAGTAGCCTGTTTTACATGACAGAGAAGTGAATGAGTAAATCAGCGCCCAGACTGTACCCATAGCTACATCCTCGGGGTCACATGACCAAAAACAAGATGGCAGCTACCATTCAATCATTTTCTGTATCAAACTGCTTCTGTTACACATTTGTAGGGATAACTACATTATAAAAGTAATAAATGTCAATGGATTACACCTTTTCTTACATCTGTTGGGGCTCGGATGAATTTTCTGATCCCTAATTTCACATTATTGACCAACCTGCAGATAGCCGAGTTGCTATACCTAACCACCATGGTATGCCCATGCTGGCCAATGGGGTGTCCACCCATTGCATTATGGGTGTATGATAATAAATTCAAAAAGTAAAAGTAAAAAGTAGCCCGCTTTATATGATAGAGAAGTGAATGAGTAAATCGAGGTTCGGACTGTACCTATAGCTACATCCCCTGGGTCACATGACCAAAAACAAGATGGCGGCTACTGTTCAATCATTTCTGTATCAAACCGTTTCGTTACATATTTATTGTGATAACTACATCATAAAAGTCATAAATGTCAATGGATTACACCTTTTCTTACATCTGCCGAGGCTTGGATGAAATTTATGATCACTAATTTTACTTTATAGACCCACCAGCATATAGCTGGGGTGCCATACCAACCACCCTGGTATACCCATGTTGACCAATGGTGTCCACCTATTGCATTATGGGTTACATTCCAATAAATTGAGAAAGCAAAAGTAAGATGTAGCCTGTTTTACATGACGGGAAGTGAATGAGTAAATCAAGGCACAGACTGTACCTATAGCTACATCCCTGGGTCACATGACCAAAAACAAGATGGCTGACACCATTCAAACATTTTCTGTATCAAACTGCTTCTGTTGTACATTTGTAGGGATAACAACATCATAAAAGTGGTGAATGTCAATGGATTACACATTTTCTTACTTCTGCAGGGGCTTGGATGAATTTTCTGATGCCTAATTTCACATTACAGACCCACTTGCAGATAGCCGGGGTGCCATAACCAACCACCCCTGGTATGCCCATGCTGGCCAATGGGGTATCCACCTATTGCATTGTGGGGTGCATGCCAATAAATTCAAAAAGTAAAAGTAAAAAGTAGGCTGTTTTACATGACAGAGAAGTGAATGAGTAAATCAAGGCCAAGACTGTACCCATATCTACATCTCCTAGGTCACATGACCAAAAACAAGATGGCAGCTACCATTTGATAATTTTCTGTATCAAACTGCTTCTGTTACATGTTTGTAGGAGAACTACATTATAAAACTGGTAAATCTCAATGGATTACAACTTTTCTTACATCTGCAGGGCTTGGATGAAATTTCTGATCCCTAATTTCACATTACAGACCCATCTGCAGACAGCTGGGGTGCCATATCCAACCACTCCAGTTATGTCCATGCTGGCCAAGGGGGTGTCCACCTATTGCATTATGGGTTACATACCAATAAACTGAGAAAGGAAAAGTAAGATGTATCCTGTTTTACATGAAGGGGACGTTAATGAATAAATCAAAGATCAGATTGTACCCATAGCTACATCCACTGGGTCACATGACCAAAAACAAGATGGCTGACACCATTCAAACATTTTCTGTATCAAACTGCTTGCTTAGCACGCTTGTAGGGATAATAACATTATAAAAGTGGTAAATGTCAATGGATTACACATTTTCTTACATCTGCAGGGCTTGGATGAATTTTCTGATCCCTAATTTCACATTACAGACCCATTTGCAAATAGCCAGGGTGCCATACCAACCACCCTGTATATCATGCTGAGCCACTGGGGTGTCCACCTATTGCATTATGTGGTGCATGCCAATAAATTCAAAAGTAAAAGTAAAAAGTAGCCTGTTTTACATGACAGGGAATGAATGAGTAAGTCAAGGCCCAGACTGTACCCATAGCTACATCCCTAGGTCACATGACCAAAAACAAGATGGCTGACACCATTCAAACATTTTCTGTATCAAACTGCTTCTGTTACATGTTTGTAGGGATAACAACATTATACAATTGGTAAATGTCAATGGATTACTCATTTTCATACATCTGCAGGGGCTTGGATGAATTTTCTGATCCCTAATTTCACATTACAGACCCACTTGCAGATAGCCGGGGTGCCATAACCAACCACTCCTGGTATGCCCATGCTGGCCAATGGGGTGTCCACCTATTGCATTATGGGGTGCATCCCAATAAATTCAAAAAGTAAAAGTAAAAAGTAGTCCATTTTACATGACAGGGAAGGGAATGAGTAAATCAAAGCCCAGATTGTACCCATAGCTACATCCGCTGGGTCACATGTCCAAAAACAAGATGGCAGCTACCGTTGCATCATTTTCTGTATCAAACTGCTTCTGTTACACATTTGTAGGGATAACTACATTATAAGTGATAAATGTCAATGGATTACACCTTTTCTTTCATCTGTTGGGGCTTGGATGAATTTTCTGATCCCTAATTTCACATTAGAGACCTATCTGCAGATAGCCAGGTTGCCATACCCAACCACCCATGGTATGCCCATGCTGGCCAATGGGGTGTCCACCTACTGCATTATGGGTCATGCCAACAAATTCAAAAAGTAAAGTAAAAAGTAGTCCGTTTCATGACAGGAAGTGGAATGAGTAAATCAAAGCCCAGATTGTACCCATAGCTACATCCCCTGGGTCACAAGACCAAAAACAAGATGGCAGCTACCGTTTCATCATTTTCTGTATCAAACTGCCTATCTTACACATTTATTGTGATAACTACATTATAAAAGTGGTAAATGTCAATGGATTACACTTTTTCTTACATCTGCGGGGCTTGGATGAAATTTATGATCACTAATTTTACTTTATAGACCCACCAGCATATAGCTGGGGTGCCATACCCAACCACCCTTGGTATACCCATGCTGACCAATGGGGTGTCCACCTATTGCATAATGGGTTGCATACCAATAAATTGAGAAAGGAAAAGTAAGATGTAGCCTGTTTTACATGACGGGGTAGTGAATGAGTAAATCAAGGCCCAGACTGTACCCATAGCTACATCCCTGGGTCACACGACCAAAAACAAGATGGCGTGCTACTGTTCAATCATTTTATGTATCAAACTGCTTTTGTTGCACATTTATTGTGATAACTACATTATAAAAGTGGTAAATGTCAATGGATTACACCTTTCTTACATCTGCCGGGCTTGGATGAAATTTATAATCACTAATTTTACTTTATAGACCCACCAGCATATAGCTGAGGTGCCATACCCAACCACCCTCATATACCCATGTTGACCAATGGGGTGTCCACCTATTGCATTATGGATTATATTCCAATAAATTGAGAAAGGAAAAGTAAGATGTAGCCTGTTTTACATGACGGGAAGTGAATGAGTAAATCAAGGCACAGACTGTACCCATAGCTACATCCCTGGGTCACATGACCAAAAATCAAGATGGCTGACACCGGTTTCAAACATTTTCTGTATCAAACTGCTTCTGTTACACATTTGTAGGGATAACATTATAAAATTGGTAAATGTCAATGGATTACACATTTTCATACATCTGTAGGGGCTTGGATGAATTTTCTGATCCCTAATTTCACATTACAGACCCACTTGCAGATAGCCGGGGTGCCATAACCAACCACCCCTGGTATGCCCATGCTGGCCAATGGGGTGTCGACCTATTGCATTATGGGGTGCATGCCAATAAATTCAAAAAGTAAAAGTAAAAAGTAGTCCATTTTACATGACAGGGAAGGGAATGAGTAAATCAAAGCCCAGATTGTACCCGTTGCTACATCCCCTGGGTCACATGACCAAAAACAACATGGCGGCTACCGTTTCATCATTTTCTGTACCAAACTGCCTATCTTACACATTTATTTTGATAACTGCATTATAAAAGTGGTAAATGTCAATGGATTATACCTTTTCTTACATCTGCAGGGCCTGGTTGAATTTTCTGATCCTAATTTCACATTACAGACCCATTTGCAAATAGCCAGAGTGCTATACCAAACCACCCCTGGTATGTCCATGCTGGCCAATGGGAGTGTCCACCTATTGCATTAATGGGGTGCATGCCAATAAATTCAAAAGTAAAAGTAAAAGTAGCCTGTTTTACGACAGGAAGTGAATAGAGTAAGTCAAGGCCCAGACTGTACCCATAGCTACATCCCTGGGTCACATGACCAAAAACAAGATGGCTGACACCATTCAAACATTTTCTGTATCAAACTGCTTCTGTTACATGTTTGTAGGGATAATAACATTATAAAATTGGTAAATGCCAATGGATTACATTTTCTTACATCTGCAGGGGCTTGGATGATTTTTCTGATCCTTAATTTTTCATTACAGACCCACCACTTGTAGATAGTCATGAGAGACCCAACTTCCCATGGTATGTCCATGTTACTAACGGGTGTCCATCATTGCATTATGGGTGGATGCCAATAAATTCAAAAATAAAAGTAAAAAGTAGCCTGTTTTATATGACAGGGAAGTGAATGAGTAAATCAATGCCTAGAATGTACCCAAAGCTTACATCCCCTGGGTCACATGACCAAAAACAAGATGGTGGTTGTACTGCTCAATCATTTTCTGTATCAAACTGCTTCTGTTACATGTTTGTAAGGAAAGCTACATTATAAAAGTGGTAAATGTCAATAGATTACACCTTTTCTTACATCTGTGTCGGGGCATGGATGAATTTTCTGATCCTAATCGTACAGACCCTGCATATTAATAGCTTACCAACCACTCCATGGTATGCCCATGCTGGCCAATGGGGTGTCCACCTATTGCATTATGGGTGCATGCTAATAAATTCAAAAAGTAAAAGTAAAAGTAGCTCGTTTTACATGACAGGGGAAGAGAATGAGTAAATTAAGGCCCAGACTGTTCCCATAACTTCGTCCTCTGGTCCACATGACCAAAAACAAGATGGCGGCTACCATTTGATCATTTTCTGTACCAAACTGCTTCTGTTATACATTTATTGTGATAACTACATTATAAAAGTGGTAAATGTCAATGGATTACACTTTTTTTACATCTGCAGGGGTTGGATGAAATTTATGATCACTAATTTCACATTATAGACCCACCACCATATAGCTGGGAGCCATACCCAACCACCTAAGGAAGGCCATGCTGGCACATGAGGGTCACATCTATTGCATTATAGGTTTACATACAAATAAATTCAGAAAGTAAAAGTAAGTTGTAGCCTGTTTTTATATGATGAGGAAGCGGAATGAGTAAATCAAGGCCCAGACTGTACCCATATCTACATCCCCTGATCACATGACCAAAACTAAGATGGCAGCCACCGTTCAATCATTTTCTGTCAAACTGCTTCTGTTACACATTTGTAGGGATAACTATATTATAAAAGGGTAAATGTCAAGGCATTACACCTTTTCTTACATCTGCAGGTGCTTGGATGAAATTTCTGATCCCTAATTTCTCATTAAAGACCCAACTGCAGAAAGAAGGTGCCATATCCAACCACCGATGGTATGCCCAATCATGTCAATGGGTGTCCACCTTTATTGCATCATGAGGTACAAGCCAATAAATTCAAAAGGAAAAGGAAAAGCAGTTGTTTTTGCATGTTAGGAAGTGAATGAGTAAATGAAGGCCCAGACTGTACCTTATCTACATCCCTGGGTCACATGACCAAAATAAGATGGTGGCTACCGTTCAATCATATTCTGTATCAAATTGCTTCTATTCTAAAACCTGTGAGAAAAAACCCTACCCTTTTCCTATTCAAAATACCTGTGGAGAAAAACCCTATCCTTTCCCTATTCTAAAACCTGTGGGAAAACCCTACCCTTTCCTGTTCTAAAATCTGTGGACAAAAAAGCCTATCCTTTCCCTATTATATAACTGATATCATGAAGTCCACTATCCTTGACAGGACGGTGTCTAAAGTCTGGTAGGGAAATGTCCTGCTGAGTCTTCTCCGAGACATTGACAGTTGCAAGATAGCTGATCAGGAAGGAGACATAGGAATCTGTAGTTGCAGGAGCCTAGTTTCCAGATCTGAAACCAAGTTCTGACCTGGCCCCTGCCACAAGAGTGAATCAGGTCTTGAAATCTGAAGTAGCCAGGGGTTTGGGAGGTGGATCCTGTTTAGACTGGGGGAGGAGGAGGAGGGGTGTCCAGTGGAGGATAATACCTTTGAAACCCCATGTGTAGTTGGAGTAAGGGCAAAATCCAGGTAGAACTGCCCCAAATGACTCCATTCTGGAGTGGAGCAATCTAGGTAGGATCTCTTGGATACCCAAAGGGGTAATGTGGGACAGTTCAGGGTTGATTACTAGCCCCAATGTCAGACCTGGCATCAGATGAATCTATTGGACTCGCCGTTGTGTAGATGGGGAGGGTCCAGCACCAAGACAGCCCACTGCAGGTCACTTAACATTGTAAATTGGTGCAACCTAACCTGGCACTGGAAGGGTTCTGTTGGTCAACGACGTTGTATGGGTGGTCCCCTTCAGGTATTGCTAGAAAAGTCTGCCATGCGGCCCGATGCCAGGTGGTGCAAGTCCTATATGTGATGACCTACTGATGGAACCCTCTCGAAGTAAGATCTGTCTTTTCCTATATCTATCTCAGCCCTCCAGCCTTTATGCATGTGAACAGTGCAAAATGTATCTAGTATTACCTTTACTATTATGTTTTAGTTCACTGTATAGCTCTTTGGAAAATTAACACATTTTTTTTGTCACCTATCCTACTATGCCTTAGTCCCATGTTTTGTGATATTTTCCCCATACATTATATAAAATAGTTGGTTGTTGTCAATACACACAATGATACACCTTCACCCTAAGGTTCATAGATGAAATACAAGATATCGTCACCCATAGGTTTTATATAATTAAAGAAAATGGACCTAGTTTCTTCAGTATCTCACGGTTACAGTGAGAACAGCAAATTAAGTAAGGTGTTAACAAAAGTGGTGTGTATTTAGCCACCATACAGTATCTTATACAGTGTACTATACATGTAGAAAGAAACCAAAATAGTTTACTATTTTTTATTACCATTAGCATTTACCATCAGTTGTCCACATTTCACCAATGCGACACTTGTTCAAGTATATAGATTATCATACACAAAGAGCATTCCATCAGGCATGGTAATGCCAGAAACGTGGCAAAAAACCCTCTCCGTTCCCTATTCTAAAACCTGTAGAGAAAATCCCTATTCAAAAACCTGTGGAGAAAAATCCTATCCTTTCCCTTTTCAAAAACCTGTGGAGAAAAACCTATCCTTTCCCTATTTTTAAACTTGTGGATAAAAATTCTAAGATTTCCCTATTCAAAAAACCTGTGGAGAAAAACCCTATCCTTTCCCTATTCTAAAACCTGTGGAAAAAACCCTACCATTTCCTATTCAAAATACCTGTGGGAAAAACCTATACTTTCCCTGTTCTAAAACCTGTAGTAGAAAAACATATCCTTTCTCTATTCTAAAACCTGTGGAGAAAAACCCTATCCTTTCCCTATTCTAAAACTTGTGGAGAAAAGCCCTATCCTTTCCTATTCTAAATTCTATATATCGTCTTCAGGCTTGTGACCTGTAGATAAAACTGTCTGATCTTACCCTATGCTACACCATTGCATCAACATTTACATACTCTGTGATATTTAATTTAACCAGCAATGTAGCTCACCCTCACATGAAGTCATCTCTTGGAGTGTTCAGAACTAGTCCATGCATTATAATTCATTCCAACTGATGAGACGGTGAAGGTGAAGTTTGTTGTGGTGCAATGCGCATTAATAGGTCTACAAGGCTATTTATGTTAACACCGCAAAGGTTTCCATAGCCTGTTAGACAAACCAGATTTGTCTCTTCATCGTAATCCCAGAAAGTATCAGTTGAGTAGTATCTTAGGAAGTCAAGATAAAAATGTTGTAATGTAGCATCATTGCAGTGTTTCTCCTGGTATGACAAAGGTAAAAAGAAATAAAAATAAAGGTAAAAAACAAAGTACACCACCCCTTTTGCTAGATATGGGTAGCAAGTGTGAATCACTGTTGAGGTACCCAGCTGGACTAACACTGTTAGCAGTTTCAATGAGGTCAAACCCTGAATTAATTTTTAAACATGAATACATACTGTACATCAATACACACATCTCAAAACCTAAGCTAAACTGTAAGTTACCGTTAGTGACATCACATATAACCTACCTTATGCACTTATTATTTCAATTTATTTCCATTCTGACTGTTGCAAGAGTATTTCTAGCTAGGACATATTTCATACAACGTACTGTGTATAGATTACAGTGATTGTCATATGAAGAGCGACCCGGCTTGACAGTCGATAGGGCATTTGGAGCGATATATCCGTATCGTTCTTACGGACCTAAAGACTTTTAGCCTATATACTCCAATCTGAAACACAGAATTTAAAGACATTATACCAATGACACCTGAAAGTTATAGTCATTGGATTATATGGTACATTCCCCGCCACTGCATCTATAAATTGCATACCTTTATAGGATTGGGCTTCTTCCTCTTGATGTCACTGCAGAACATATCGCTTCCCTGATCCGTTAATGGACACCATCCTGCCGATACAGTTCTGGGAAGAGGACATTATGCCATTCATGCTTGACCACGCCAGCTGACAATCCTCTCATGAATGCCCCATCTCTGTGTTGATCATTCTCCTTGTTCTGTCCATTTTCTTCGTATCAGAAACATTCCTCCACTGCCGAGCTGGATGATGTGGGACCAAAGGATCATGGTTTTCGCATTCGATTGCTGATCAAGGCGATGTCCTCCTTCATCTTCCTCAAGCAACATCACTGATGTCTTCAAACCTAAATCATTGCCTCCCAGGTGGATGACGATGACATCTGGTTTGGATCCTCAGGCACTCCTGTCGCAACATTAGCAGCCAGTTGATCCCAACGCTTACCCCTCTCACCTAACCAACGAACATTGACTGGAGTATCGAAGGGTCAACACTGGTCCCCAGTTCGAGACCACTCCCGAATCCCGCCCAATGCGCGAAGGAGTGTCCAGATCCATACAGTCTCTCTGGACTCTGCATATCTGAATTAAGAAAACATACATATTATAGCATCGGATGTATCCAATCTATGACAGGTAGTAGTGTAATTCTGACATTTGCTGGCAAAAGACAACATGTCTGGTATCTTCCAGGAAATAAAAACATTCAAGAGTGATTACTAATAGTGGTACTTAGAGCAAAATTGTGCATTTGGGCGCAAGATCTCATGAAAACATTATGTGCTTGGTGGTTTGAGAAACTGATGGTTACCAAATAGGAACGGTATTTTTCAGCAGTCATGCTTTGACCTAGTCTGAATAAAGCAGTACATGTTGTTCAGCCTTCCATGTCATCCCACACTTGTGCTGTATCCCCTAGGTGGCACTATCTCAAGAGGCTACTACCCCTGCCTGCATAGCTGGTTACCGGGTTAAGGGCATGTGTGCTGTTTGGGAGCCCACCTGGAGGACAGGTAGTTAGTAACAAGGCTAACCTGATACAGCTTTCTGGGGCATTGTAATCCTTTTTCCTTCTAGTAGCATAGACAATATGCAACAAACATTTCACAGTAGCCCTATTCTGTATATTCTCTACACTGTTTGAACTTTCCACCAGGGCTGGTTCCACCAGTTCAACCCTGGAGACCCCCATAAAACAAGGTTAGGCACAGTATATAACAGTATAGTGCTTTTGTTTCAAACTGGAACCAGTTTGATTAAAGAGAACAGGAATCATTTCTAATTGGCAGCAGTTTATAAAGTTCTTATTCTTAGAAATGATATGCATTATTCTAAATAATCCACATTTAACTGTACTTGAACAAAAAACTTGATAATAAAAAACTGTATTTTTGCATTGTTGTTTTATGCTTATGGGCAGCACTTGGGATGCAGCACCAGCATTCCCCACCTATCCTGGTTATTCGATCACCGCCATCTCGGTCCCAATATCGAATCTATACCAATTAACTATTACATGGAGTCCAAAGGACACCGTCATCCCACACTGGGAAACAGCAACTATAAAACATGCCATGGTGTCCAATGGACACGCAATACGACTGATAGAGGGTCTTGTGCAGTCCATTCCAGGATACAGCACTTGGTATTCCACCTATCTTACATCTCGATCACTCACCATCCTCAGTCCAGTACCGGGAATCTACACCAATTAGTTCATTCCCATGGTGTCCAATGGACAATTCTATGCTTCCCACACTGGGAAACAGCAACTATAAACATGCCATGGTGTCCAATGGACACGCAATGCCGACTATATTAGAGGAAGTCTTGTGCAGTCCATTCCAGGATGCTGCACTTGGTATTTCCCACCTATCTTACATCTCGATCATCCGCGCCATCTCAGTCTCGAGCACGGGAATCTACAGCACTAACTATTCCATGGTGTCCAATGGACACCCCATGGCTTCCCACACTGGGAAACAGCAACTATAAACATGCCATGGTGTCCAATGGACACGCAATGCTGACTATGATAGAGGAAGTTCTAGCAGTCCATTCCGGGATGCAGCACTCAGCATCTCCCACCTATCCTACATCTCGATCACTCCGCCATCTCGGGTCCCGATACTGGGAATCTATACCAATTAACTATTCCCATGGAGTCCAATGGACACACCTATGTCATCCCACACTGGGAAACAGCAACTATAAAATATGCCATGGTGTCCAATGGACACGCAGTGCTGACTATGATAGAGGGAAAGTCTTGTGCAGTCCATCCAGGATGCAGCACTTGGCATTCTGTACCTATCTTACATCTGATCACTCCGCCATCTCAGTCTCGATATCGAATCTATACCAATTAACCATTCCATGGAGTCCAAAGGACACCCCATGTCATCCACACTGGGAAACAGCAACTATAAAACATGCCATGGTGTCCAATGGACACGCAATGCTGACTATGATAGAGGAAGTCTTGTGCAGTCCATTCCAGGATGCAGCACTTGGTATTTCCACCCATCTTACATCTCGACTCCGCCATCTCAGTCTCGAGCACGGAATCTGGCACAATTAACTGATTCCATGGTGTCCAATGGACACCCCATGGCTTCCCCGTACACTGGGGAAACAGCAACTATAAACATGCCATGGTGTCCAATGGACACGCAATGCTGACTATGATGGAGGGTAGTGTTGCAGTTCATTCGGGATGCAGCACTCAGCATCTCCCACCTATCCTACATCTCGATCACCCGCCATCTCGGTCCCGGTACTGGGAATCTATACCAATTAACTATTCCTATGGAGTCCAAAGGACACCCTATGTCATCCCACACTGGGAAACAGCAACTATAAACATGCTATGGTGTCCAATGGACACGCAATGCTGACTATGATAGAGGAAGTCTTGTGCAGTCCAATTCCGGATGCGGCACTCAGCATCTCCCACCTATCCACATTCGATCACTCTGCCATCTCGTCCCGATACTGGGAATCTATACTAATTAACTATTCCATGGAGTCCAAGGACACCCATGTCCTCCCACACTGGGAAACAGCAACTATAAACATGCCATGGTGTCCAATGGACATGCAATGCTGACTATGATAGAGGGAAGTCTTGTGCAGTCCATTCCGGGATGCAGCACTCAGCATTTCCCACCTATCCTACATCTCGATCACTCCGCCATCGGTCCCGCTACGGGAATCTATACTAATTAACTATTCCATGGAGTCCAAAGGACACCCCATGTCATCCCACACTGGGAAACAGCAACTATAAATATGCCACGGTGTCCAATGGACACGCACAATACAACTATTTCACCATCTCGATCTTGAGCACCAGGAATCTGCGCCTGTCGGTTTATTTATTATTCTGTGTCGCCATTTGTATTCGTGATCCGGGCATCTCAGAGCCATCTTTGAATGGTATTCGAGGCATTTATCTACACACAGGCCTCTGTCGCAATCTGCACACCAGTAGGTCGATTCCTTACGCTTCCTTTCTTTGTGCACACCACACATCTTCGGTAGGTACAGCTTCTTTGGTGTTCTTGGTATTTTTGATGGGAAGTGCTTTCCTTGCAGTCGTTGGCATGGATCCAATTTTGTCGATTGCCGTTTTGGCTATGCTGTGGAAGATCATCTATTTTTGCTGAGTCGTTACAAGTTCTTTAACTACAGTTCAGTTGGAATTCCAAGTCGTCATCTTCTTTCTTTCTGGGAAAATTTCTTGTGTACATTATGTACTTTCGAATTAATGATGAGATCAGTAAATAAGAACTCCTTCTGCCATACCTTCCTGCATCACTGTTAAAATTGTAATACCCTGCCAGCTGATCATTTTTGTCCACTCCACCCATGTATCTGTTGTAGTCCAGTATACATTTTGGTTTTTTCTACGACCCCCAGTCTTCCAATCTTTTCTTCGGTATCAACAAATTCAGTACTTGATGTTGTTGACAGCATGTATATGTCCTCTTGTTCTCCACTTCATACAGAGCATTGGTGTCTTCCTGAATGTAACCTTTTTCTTTCATCTTCAGCTTTATGTCTTTTATTTTGGGAGGTATCCCTTGTGGTTGGGCATAACAGTTCCAGTTGCACCAACTCCAGATAAAAAATAGATCTGTGTAGAGTTGAGGTCCAGTGTAGTATCTGTCTGTGTAAATCCTGTAGCTTTCCTCTGCAGTTCTTTCTCTAACAAGATCAAACAAACTCTGTATGTATGTCCTTTGCTCTGTTCCTCGTCGACTTTGCCTGTATAGAATTGCCAGTTGCATATGTATCCCGAGTTTGATTCACATAAGGTGTACACCTTGATTCCGGTGCTTCACTGGTTTTGTGATTAAATGTTCTGTAACTTAGATTTCCCTTCCACAGACATATACCTTCATCCAGGAGAGGTCCTGTCAGGAAGATAGGTTTCTCGTGATCTCTTCAGGAATCGTCATGTATCTCTCTAATGTGAAAAGTTGATCAAATCCTCCATCCCCCTAGGCTTCGATTCAGAGTTGTCAGCCATGTGGAGAAAAGAAAAATCAGGTTGAATCGGTTCCTTGCCATCACTGCCCCAGAATGGTGTGTAGGTGACTTCATCCATTCCCCAGTATTCATCTTTACTGCTCTTCACTACCAGTCCCATCGCAATGTATAATGCAAAAACCTCTTCAGTTCTTTCTTTGTCAGTCACTTTCAAGCCCTGGCCCTTGAATGTGGTGGCAAATCATCAGTTGATGTGCCAGAAAGAAATCATCGCATATCTATTTGTTTCTTGCAATAAGCTCCAAATCTTCATCCGTCCAGGCAAAACAGTTGTACAAATCCAAGTGGACTTTCTGGGACTGGTACTTGGAGACCTGAAGTTGCAGTGAATAGGTGTCCATTGTCACTTGTTGTTGTCACTTCTTCCCTTCTTCTCTCTTCTAACGCTTTGTTCTGCTGATGACCGAGCCCTTTTACCATGAGTCTTCTTGGGCATTGCACCTACTGATGTTGTGGGGGTCTCTTCATGATCTTCCTGCTCCACATCCGGCATGTAATCTTGATCAGTAACTTCTTCATCTTCAGAAGACTCATTCCGCACTTCCACCAGATCCAGATGTACAATCTTTCTTCAACATCCTCTACTATGCGATTCGGAGAAATCGGACTCACTACACATCTGGATCTCGCCAAAACATCCAATGCAGTCATTTGTTTTGCCATGATGAATGTTCTGTCAGGTGTAGAGAAAACAAAACAAAAAAAAAAACACATCATTGTTCAAGATTATCTCTGTGGGGTGATTCTAACAATAATATGAAAACTGAAGCCCTTATGAATACCAGTTTGGCTCAATAAACCCTACTCCCCAACTCCCCACTGTGCACTGATTTATATTTTCAAACGTACTACAAAATATTGTATCTATGATGAATTATGTCAAATATACTGCAAGAATCAACCGAAAGACAAAAATAAGTTATATTCGAAGAGTTACGTAATATCTTTAACGAATACCGCTCATTTTCACACATACGGGAGACACAGTGATATGATAATAGAAACATCCCATCCCGTATCAGGTGCAACATCGTTAAGCATTCACTCAGTGTACAATGTCAACCCCAATATATCACTATAGGTTTTGATTGTATAACATCAGTCTGCATGTTACCACCTCCAGTGAGTTGTAATGCCTCCTGATGTTACCTGGTTATAAACAGATAGTGTATTTCCTCACTAGTCAAGAAAATCACCAAATTGAAACCTTTCTTGTTTTGAACTTGCAACTTTAATTAACCATACAATATGCAGTATCACAACATAGGAAGAACTTCACATATATCAAGTTAGGATCAACAATTCACAGTACAGCTTATATCCATCAAAAGTCAACGTTCAAAAGTGTCTATGTGTCAGTGAACTGATAAATGTAAAATAAACCATTAGTTCTCTTCTGATTTTCGGATACTGTCCCAATGAAGATGATGCGATTAAAACTCTAAGGATCAAGTCAGGATAAGTGTTATTAAATTGACCTTAAACATTTGCAAGAACACATCATACATTTTAATTCAGTGATAAAAGCAACCAATTTTATGTCTTATTAATAAAGCATATACATCCAAAGTATTGTTTATAGTTTGTGAATTCAATTCTCAGTTCTTCTGATTACATTTGTTTTATATTGTGTCATAATACTAACAGTATATTACATGAACAAATAACTACTGTACAAGTAGAAGTGAGAGTGAAAATATGTATTATTATATATTATCTTTTAAATGATGAACTGATTTTATCAGCAGCATCCATTGAAGCACCAGATGGTGCAACCTATGTGGTGATGAACACTTTCATACATAACTTTTCTCACGCTGGCTGGGAATTGAGTGAATGATAAGCAATACACCCAACAGGGTGGTGGCTATGCTATACCAGACCGCCCAGGGGTGTAATGAGGCTCTCGATGCCGCAGGCGGAGATGCTATAGCCCCTGAAGTCAGTCCAGTATAGCACAATACCGCCCACCCTGGAGGGTACATAGCCAGAAAATAAGCAGAAGTGGACACCTGCCTTGGCTTTTTGAGCTCCTTTACATTGAACTCATCTTCTTCTTTTTCAGAATATGGCTTCCAGGATTGTTGCTGCCTTTCCGGGTTCTGTAAGGGGGTGAGGAGGACAACATGTCCGGGTCACAGGGTTTGGGGGCAGATTGTTGGTGATTTTCCCTATCTAACACACTGAGAAAGTCGGCACGTCGCGAGCCCCTACACCCCCAACTGTCAGATCACCCAGCACACTGCATCTGTGTTTACAGGCCTCCAAATGGGCAGCTGGGGTTGTGGAATTATGGCAGAAAGTCAGATCTGTTAAGAGTCACACTTCAGGCTTCCGTATTGCAACAAATTTAAAATCTAACAGCTCTAAAATGTAAAAAAGATAGTTGTACTTACGGTTTACCAGATAGAGCTTTGAACCTAAATGCGGTAATTTAGAACTTTTGCGGTTTAAATGAACCAAAATTAACTCGCTTGAACTGAGAAATGAACTGAGGCTGAAGGAGATCTCCGAGCACTGTTCAGTGAGGCGAGAAGAATCTGACAGTTTCAGTTTGAAACTGTCCAGACAGAGCCCCTCGCGCAACAGCGCCCAGCGAGAACTCCACCCACACCGGAGCCAACTCCCTCCTCTCCGTGGCAGCCCAAGCGCTGTGGACCACACAGAAGTCACAATACAGCAAGACCTCATGTTGTTTGAAGGACCTGCAGAAATGTGAAGAATGGTCAGGGTTTGGCAGTTGAAATTCAATGCAAGGAAGTGCAAGATAATGCATATGGGGCACAAAACCCTGGCACAATATATCAGTTGGGGGGTGAGGATATAGCATGCACCAAGCAGGAAAGGATCTTGAGTTATCATCTCTGATGACCTCAAGGCAGGAAACAGTGTGACAAGGCAGCAGGTAAAGCAATAGGATGCTGGGATGCCATAGGCAGGGCATCACCAGCAGGAAAAGGAGGTCATAATTCCACTATATAAGACACTAGTGAGGCCGCACTGGGTACACTGTGCAGTTCTGGAGACCTTACCTACGTAAGGACATAGACAGGGTAGAGAAGGTTCAGAGGAGGCAACAAAGATGGTGCATGGATTGCATCACAAGACCTATGAGGACAGGTTGAAGGCACTAGAACATGTACTCCTGGAGGAGAGGAGGAGAGAGGGATATGATGAGAGACATACAAGTATCTTACAGGGAGGAACAAGGTGCAGGAATGCACTATTTTAAGTGAAAAAAGATGTTCCAGGACTCGAGGGCATGGGATGAAGTTGGAGGAGGATGATTCAGAGAAAACACGAGGAAGAATTTCTTCACAGAACGGGTGGTGGACAAGGGAACATCCTGCCAGAGAAAGTGGTGGGGCTGAAACATTTAGAACAATGCTGTGCCACAATATCCCTCTGGGTCTCCATTTTGTGACTTTACATTGCAGAGTTATGTAGGAACTCCGCCTAACAGTTGCAAGTTTCGAGGTGGGAAAAAGACTCGTAAGTGGGGCAGAAAGCGTTTTTTTTTTTCACTAAACAGCGATGTAAAGAGACTACCGGGGACTTTATAATAAACTGTGTTGTTCTGGAGGAGTTGATGTTGGGGTGAGGGTTGGCACAGATGACAACAAGAGAAAAGCTCTGTGGAGAGTGGCAAAGGGATGGAATAGCCCAGAAAGGGTGGCACTACTTTATAGGACAAAGAAAAAACTTAATTTCTTACCCTATTTTTATTTTGCCTTTAATTTTTTTAATCCCATATAAAAGTATACAGATAGCCCATTTTCTAAGCGCAATAATACCCTCAGGGTGGGCGGTATTGTGCTATACTGACCTTCAGGGCATAAGGCCCTCCGCCTGCAGTGTTGGGCATCATTACAGCCCCGGGAAGGTCCGGTATAGCACAATACCGCCCACCCTGTTGGGTATTATTACTACCTACTGCAAGAGCCCTCTCGGCAAGATTAGGGATTATAGGACATATATCCTATGCAACCCCTCCCATACCAAACACAATCAAGTAATATGTGGAGAGTGTCTTACTAAGATACTGTTGAGTCCGAAGCAGGAATTTAAGGGCGATGTCCGCTAGTACTGAAAAATAAAATACAGGAATGGAGTCACAAAGGATCCATAGTTCTTAATAAATTATTAATATATGACATGTTCACAGTAGAAAATACTTATCTGATGGTGAAGGAGTCCTCATCTGTTCAGGCATGCAAAAAGAGAAACAACAATAGGTTAATATGAAAAGATACAGTAATGAGATAAGAAACCGATAGTGGATAGATACTGTTGTGCATCAGACTACATTACAGTGTAATGTTGTATAAGAAAAATTACTGTTGTAAGTATTATAATAATAATATTAATAATGACATAAAGGAATAAAATTAGTTAACAAAGAAGAAAATTTGTTTTTAGTAAAGATGATTAGAAAGACTAGTGCTCTCTGCCTAGATGGCCAATTTTCAATGACTGTTGTATCCCAGTTGGGATAGGTGATATTCCTTTTTGGTTCACTGTCCCATTGTTGCCTGGGCAATCAGTTAAGTTCATTCACTGACCCTTTTAATGGAATTCCTTCTTTGCACCTCTTCTGTAAATGAAGCATCTAGTTCACTTCGACCGTCAAATTGGCACAACATGCACCTTGATAACATGCGCTATCATGAATGTTCACTTAGACCATCAAATTGGCACAACATGCACCTTGATAACATGCGCTATCACAAATGTTCCATGCGACTGAAAAATTGGCACAACATGCACCTTGATAACATGCAATCACAAATTTTCACTTAGACCATCAAATTGGCACATGCAACTTGATAACATGCAACTGTCAAATTGGCACAACATGCACCTTCATAATTTGTGCCACCACAGAATCACAGTTCGACTGTCAAATTGTCCAAACATGCACTTTGATAACATGTGCTATAGCACCCTAATATAGCATGGTGGTTAATCTCACTCTCAAAACTCCCCACACTGGGATCCAACTAATCACAATATAGTTTAGTTTAGCATAAGGATAGATACTAACTCAAGTCATACTAGGACAAAGGTTTTGGATTTCAAAATGCTGACTTTGCTGAAATGGGAGAGGTCTCAAAAGAGCTCTGGAGAGAATGGGGCAGGAGGGTGGAAGAACAGTGTAAGCATCTAAGGAAGCCTTAATGGAAGTAACAAACCAGTGCATCAGATTGGTATTCAAAGGCAAGAGAACAGGAAAGTTACTATGGTTCTCCACTCCACATACTCCTAATCTGAATACATTCCCCTAGTTGACCCTCTTCAATGCTGTCACTTGCCCCTTCTGACCCCTCTTCCTGGCACTGGACCCCACCCAGACCAATAGCCAACCTTAAATCTTAGGTGACCTAACTTCGACCACCCTACATTCATGTCGCCCACCTTTACTAACCAGGACGGAGAAGTAGCGGCGGAGGATAAGAAACAGCACAAGTAGGAGAGAGGGGTTTGGAGAGGGACATCACAGAGATAGAAAACAGGACAAGGCAGGAGCAGGGAAGTGGGGGGAGGGACCGATGCCAAAGCAAACAAAAGGAGCAACAAGTGAGTCTGGAATACATCCTCGTCATCAGATCCAGCAACGAGGGAATCAAGGTCAGACCCGCCATCATTATAGAATTGCTGGGCGTCGGCATCATGACATCCTATGGAGGGATGGCAGCTGAGAAGAATGAAGGGCCTTGTGCGGGACCTGATACAGTGCTGGGGCCAAAGGCAAAGGCTGGTCAATAGGTCCAGGTTGTGAGACTGTCATCAGGACATCTGGCATCGGGACAAGCGACGAGTCCTGCACGAAGGGGAGAAAGGGCATCCACATTAAGGTTGAGGGCACTGAACATGTACTCTGGAAGACAGGAAGAGAGGGAGAGAGAGAGAGAGGAGAGACATGATTGGGAGCTTCAAGTACTTGAAAGGGATAAATAAGGTAATGGCGGGAAAGAACTGGATGACGGGCAAGGGACTGCCCCCCCTTTATAGTCACGCTGACATCACATCACCCGACGATGGGGCACGGCCCCTGCTGACGACTGCTAGCTACAAGTTTGCCATGCAGTTCTGATGCCAGGAGATGCAGACCTATACGTGAAGACCTACTGCAGGAACCCTCTCGAAGTAAGATCAGTTGTTTTCTGTCCTTTCTATGGTCCTTAGTGGTTGTCATGTACCAGGTAAGAGATCTCTTGACATCCAGTCTCTCTCTCTCTCTCCCACCCCCACCCCCAGATTGTGCAAGTCAAATATGTTTTTTTTAATCAGCCTGCCATTGCCTGGCCTGTACACAAAAACCCACATTTAGTGTTAGAATACAGTTGCGTGGCACTTGGGTCCATAAGAGGATGGCACAATGTGTCACAATGTGTCCCATGATTGTGGCCTATTTAACACCACCACCTTGCTACCTGTATGCCACTAATTTAGGAGCACACCTTGGCACACCTGTGTCCCCTGCAGAGACACAACACACTGTGCTGCAGCATGTCACGTGGGACACTGTTGGAGGTCTAGTCCAATGCAATAAATTTGATGTCCCACACCACAGACACAACATGTAGGCTGTAGACACCCATTGAACATAGCCATCATGTGTGCCTGACCCAACACTACGCTGGGATGCTAGTTGTGTGGTAAACATGTCACTGTTGCAGAAAAAACATCCATCCAGTACTGCCAGTACAGTGTCATGCAGTGTGAGGCTAGGCACAGAGGCCCAAGGTTGCATGCCTCCCACAACAGTACTGCTGTTCCCATGGACACCATGTGCACTCCCTGACCCCACCAGGAATAGGAATGTCTTGATGGATTTGCAGAACTGTGATGTGAGTCATGCTGTTAATGTACTTCACATGTCCTGCACAGTCCATGTCTGTCCCCAGCCCGCACCATTGTAGGTGTCCATGGTCACGATGTAACATATGCTAACTGATGTCATCCCCATTGCCATGACATGTCTGTGACCCATATCAATCATGTGACCATGTGGCACTAAGGTCATAGTGTTCACACTTGCATCTGCCATCATGCAGACATGACACAGACATGCCAGTTGTCACCATCGTGATCTGACACCTGTAGCCCTCCATAGTGACACATCCAAAATGTATATACACTGCATTGCATGTGCCTGCGTCAGGGGGTCAGTGTAATCTGTACAATGTCATCTTGACCAACAAAGATGTTGAAGTAACTATACAGGTGATGATGCTCTGCACACAAGGCCTTAGGTGCTGTGTACAATTGTGTCGATAGAGAGGTAACATCCCACTGACAGGTACTGCCAAGCATGGGACATGGTGTTCTGCACATCCCACAGACAGTGCTGTTATGTATGTATTGTCCGGCAGTGTGCCTGCACCATGACAACCACCATCCACAATTACTCAGGGTACAATAGACTGCATGATGTATGAGAACATGGAGGTGAGCTGAGGCAGTGCTTTGCACCCACCATGTCCCCACCCGATGCTGATATATGTGGACGACACTGATGATCCACATAGTTGATAGTTGCGTGCAAATACAGTACATATGTGTCTCCACATGCCAGTGCACTACGGCTGCCAAAAGCACATTGAGGACAGATTAACAGAGCTCAATATGTATACCCTTGAGCAAAGGAGGGAGAGAGGTGATATGATCGAAACATTCAAACACCTTAAGGGCATTAACAAGGTGAGTCTAACATGTTTAAATATAAGAAAAATAGCAGGACAAGAGGACACAGCATGAGATTAGAGGGAGGCTGATTAAGGGGGAATGTGAGGAAATTCTTTTTCACAGGAAGGGTGGTGGATGCATGGAACAGCCTACCTCAGGAAGTGGTGGCTATGAATACAGTGCAGAGCTTCAAACAGGTATGGGATAGGCATAAGGGAGCAATGAGTATGAATAGATAGGCCACTGACGGAGCAAAGGCCAATGGCACATTTATAAGGTACAAAAAGAAATGGGCAGACTGGATGGGCCTTGTGGTCCTTATCTGACATCAACCTCTATGTTTCTAATTCCTTTCCAGTTTCTTCGATTGCTGAAGGCGAGATTCAGAATGGTGGTGAGATTCAGAATGGTGGCATCATTATGAACGTTCGGTAGACAGCTCCAATTGCGCCAACCCTTAAATCTTCGTACCCTAACTCGACCACCCTACATTCATGTCGCCCCACCTTTACTAACCA
Organism: Neoceratodus forsteri; assembly: GCA_016271365.2. Classification (NCBI taxonomy): domain Eukaryota; kingdom Metazoa; phylum Chordata; order Ceratodontiformes; family Ceratodontidae; genus Neoceratodus; species Neoceratodus forsteri. The sequence continues at coordinate 352,356,386 of CM028130.1, read as the reverse complement.
GGACAGAGAAGTGGCCGCGGAGGATAAGAAACAGCACAAGTAGGAGAGAGGGGTTTGGAGAGGGACATCACAGAGATAGGAAACAGGACAAGGCAGAAGCAGGGAAGTGGGGGGAGGGACTGATGCCAAAGCAAGCAAAAGGAGCAACAAGTGAGCTGGGAAGCAGCAGAAGGGGGCGATCCACGGAGGAATGGGGACCGGGGACATAGACTCTAGATCCAGGTGCTCCACGAGCCTCTGCCACATAGGGTCCCAATCCTCAGACTCCCAATCAAAGTACTCTTATGGGAACAAGAAGGTCCAAAAAGCTGGGTCTGGAATACATCCCCGCATCAGATCCAGCAGAGAGGGAATCAAGGTCAGATAACAGCAGGTCAGCAGGGCAAGTCATACGAGGAGAGGTTGAGGGCACTGAACATGTACCCTGGAAGACAGGGAAGAGGAGAGAGAGAGAGGAGGGACATGATTGGTAGTTCAAGTACTTGAAAGGGATAAATAAGGTGATGGTGGAGAAGAACTGATGATGGGCAAGGACTGCCCCTTTATAGTCACGCTGACGTCACACCACCCGATGATGGGGCACGGCTCCTGCTGACGACTGCTAGCTACAAGTTTGCCGTGCAGTTCTGATGCCAGGAAATGCAGACCTATACTTGAAGACCTACTGCAGGAACCCTCTCGAAGTAAGATCAGTTGTTTTCTGTTCTATGGTCCTTAGTGTTTATCATGTACCAGGTAAGAGATCTCTTTACATCCAGTCTCTTCCCCCCCCCGGATTGTGCAAATCAAATATGTTTTTTTTAATTATAAAAAGAGTCTGAGAAATATAGTTTTCTGATTGGTTGTAAACATTCTATCAGCCCTATGTTAATATTTGATTAACATACATGTATAGCCTAATCAAATGCTGAACAGGGTTTAACACTATTTAAAAAACAATTATATTATAATAGCAAATAAGGCACTCCCAGGGATTATGTTAATGGTCATTTAATCACCCTGTAGGCTACACTCGGCTACACCTCGTGCCACAGTACACCCCTAGAACGTGATTAACAGACCATTAACATAACCCTTGGCCATGCCTTATTGCTTAATCAGCCTGCCATTTGCCTGGCCTGTACACAAAAATCCACATTTAGTGCTAGAATACAGTTTACTTGTGATTTATGTGACAGTAAAATATATGTGTACCTTATTCTTATGTTATATATGTGCCTGAACCAAGATGTATGTTAACCCTGTATATGCCTGATGATCATTTTTTTGTTCCATTGTAACCCTCCTGGGATGCATTTGAAAATAGACACTTGTTGTCTAGTGTGCGCACCCGTAAACAAAAGCAAATAAATAAGTTAACATTTCCGTGTACAATGTCAGTCACACACCTTCCCATACCAGACCCTACCACTAATTTCTGTTGCTGAAAAAATGTATATTTTCTATCCAATAGTCTGTCTCCCCATCTAAACAAGTCAAATATTTATTTTACCAGTCCGCCATTGCCGGACTAAGCCTGTGTTAGGTAAGCATTAATCACCGGCAGAGAGGCTCTCATCGGGATTAATGGTCGCTGGGGGCATTGTTGCACGAGGGCGAAGCCGGAGGGTTCAACTCCCCAGCGGGCATTAATCACCGGTAGAGGCCGAGGCTGCCAGTGATTAATGCTCTTGTAACACGGACAAGCGTGATGTCTACTAGGACGAGCACAGTGCAGAGTGATTCAGGAAAAAGGCGCCGGAGACTGAGGCAATCTTCATAGACTGTAGTCTTGCTTTAGAACACAGCATTATTGAAACCTCTACGAGGCGCCCCGTAATAGGCGCTACGCCGTCACGTGGTGCAAGAGCAACACGGCATTGTGAGCCAATAATGCCGTGTTGCTGTGCTGGGAAGCGCGTTCCCGAGCCCAACACGGCATTATTTCTCATTATAGTAATGTGATCCAGATTAGCCTCATTTGATTGGCTGACACAATAAAATGAGCCCTACGTTAATCTTTGATTAACATATTTGTACAGCCTCATCACAAAAGCAGTGATACACATAATGAAATTCTAAATTTGAAAGCATTCTATAAAAAAATGCTAAAACTGCCTAGCTGACCGCCATTGTTTAGCAACCGCCCGTAGTAGCAGTGACAGTCTCTGTAAAAAAAAAAATATGTATCACCAAGTATTCTTAAGAAAATTGACATAAAAGTAACCGTTTACGACTCACAGTATCACAATATCAAGTAAAAATTCCATCTGTCTGACACCTAAAAAAATGGATCTGTCATTCGAGCTAATGGACATAGAGATGGACTTGTTTGTGAACAGGCTTAATGAAAATCACAGCCGTGACTCATCTGAATTTGACAGCTGGACAGTAGATGAAACAGCTGCTGTCATCAATGAAGTTGAAGCAGTTTCGCAGTCACAGGCGGCGGTAATCACAGAAGTCCAAATAGAAAAAAACCTGCCAGAATGTACATCTGTTGAATTAATCACTGCAACCTCGACAATAATGGCACCAAACCCAGTGATGCCCACAGATGAAAGCACAGTGAAAATTGTTCAATAAGATCTCCTCATAAATATTCATGAGGTATACAGGTTGCCATGACACAGACAGCAATACCATTGGCCACAATATCACTGTCGCTAGGCAACAGGACGACATACAAAGTCGTGTTACTGAAAGCATAACTAAAAAAAAGTAAAAACATTTGTGTCACAGTAGTTTTCAGTTGATCGCACTGTCATCAAAGAACTGTGCTTCAGTGGACCAGTGCGCAAATGAAGCTGTCAGGTAGCGATATATTTAATTAAAATCACGTAACATTTAAAATGTTACCTCTACTCAATGACGGTTTGAAACTGTAACATATTAACGAACGTGCAAAAAAAATACTCTCACAGCAAACTGTCCCGTGGTGTTAACAATTAGCCTACCGCTTTGCATAACCTACAATACTGCACGACAGTGACATAAATTAGCAATTACTGACACTATCTCATACGATGCCATCCCCTAGGTAACACACTCACTGCCGGACCTCAACACTGCGGAAGGACTATTTTACTAAAAATAACAATAACAGTACACAAAACACTTAATTAAACTTAAAATTACACAAAAATAATACTTCTACAAATACCATAATAGCAATAAGGTATTTCTTAGGGTTATGTTAATGTCCTGTTAATCACACCCTGGGGGCATGTGGCACTCGGCTGCGCCTCGTGCCACATTACACCCCCAGGGTGTGATTAACAGGACATTAACATAACCCTAAGAAATACCTTATTGCTTAATAATGCAGTTTTGGTTTTCGTGTTCCCGAGCCCAACACGGCATTATGAGAAATAATCCGTGTTGGACTCGTGAACGCGCTTCCCAGGACACCAACACGGCATTATCGGCTCACAATGCCGTGTTGGTCCTATACCACGTGACGGCATTCAGCCTAATCCGGGGCCGCACTGTCCTGAATAATGCCGTGTTACAATGTGTGTTAATGCCTCCTGAGGTTACCTGACCATAACCAAATAGTGCTTCACCGTACTGTAATGACACACAACTTTCACTGACCTCAAGAAGAACTGAGCACCCCATATGTATATGCGGTTCTGGGCATCAGCTGACATGAACAGCTAAGTGGAATAACAGAATAGCAGGTAAATTACTTCAGTACCGTATACATAAAGACAGACAGTGAGAGCTCACATAAGGATACACACAGAGACATTACAGCTGAAATATTTTTTATTTGTTGTAACACAATTCATTGTTCCTTTAGATTCCTCTCATAATGCTGGTGGGTGCAGTCTATGTAATACACTTTATTATTGACTTTTATGCCTGTATAAATGTATCTTTGGTCCCCTGCTGTCTCTGTCCCTAACTCTTTCCATCTCCCCCTACCCTGCCTGTACACAGTGTAACAACCTCACTTTTCCACATCAATGGCCTCCCAATACCCTCATAAACCAAGCACTGCCACAATTGTATCATTCCTGTTGTTCTGTTGTACCCCAATCCCCTCCCATATTAGGCTAACATGTAATGCATAGAACTAACCTTGACAAAATGAAGAAACTGATGTTCGATAATCTCTGAAAAGCTCGAACCAGGACCCTCTACGAGACAGATGTTCTTGTCGGTCTGTAAGATGTCCAATCAGGAGCTTTCCTGCTGAAAGACAAAGTGTGATAGTAAAAACATCCTATTGCATATCAGGTGCCACCACAAGTTAAGCATTCACTGGTGGACAATGTCAACTCGCACAAACCCTCCCAAACCAGGCCCAACCGCAAAACAAAAAAACAAACAAAAAATAATTTTCCAGCACACCCCTTCCCCTATTCCTGTCCATCTCCTCCTGAACACCTCCACAGTCTCTGCCTCCAATAGTCCCCTGGGCAGCACAATCCATAATTGCACCACCCTCTCGGCATAGGTCGTGGGACCATGGCCACTGATCCCATCTTTACCTACCACTGAGGCAGGGGTTCTTAGTTTTAATTGTGACCGGAAAGCCTTTTGGCTGGTGCAGTGGAATTTCTTACATGTGAATATGTTGTGAGCTTATAGTGGGTCGTGATTTATACAGGTCTCCCCAGCCCTCCTTGACCCCCTACAACCAACTTACCCCGATTCGGTTAACCGCACCCTGTCTATCTCACGCCACATGATTAACCTCTCAGCAGCCCATGCGAGACAACCATCAACCCCGAGCCCCCAAAACAGTAACAAACCACGTATAAACCTAAGTATTAATACCAGCCAGTGATATAGAGCAGTAAATAGCTATGCTGCATACCTAACCCCAAATCCCTGGTGCCCTAATGTCCATTCAAAAGGCTTCAGATCTGTGAAGCCATTTATACCCAAACAGAGAGAGAAAAAAAAGGTGAGAAAGATCCTGTATACCATCAGGCCCAGTTCAGCGCACTGGTAAGAGAGTCGGTCCATTGGATCTTGCTAGGAACACTCCCGATCTTACAACCAGCTTCCTTGGAAGACGAGCTAAGAGTCGCAGCATTTTACTCATAAGATTCACTGTGCAGGAGCTCCCCACGATGTGAGTCATGAGGGCCAGGAGAACCACGACCCTCCCTCAAAGCAGCACTGCTGACTCCCCCACCCGGACTCACAGGCAGCAGCTACAAAAGATGTTGACTATGAGGGCCAAGAGAACCATGGCCCTTCACCAAAGCAGCACCATTGACTCCACTGCCAGACTCATGGTACAGCAGCTCCCCGAGGTCTTGGTTGAGAAGGCCAGGAGAGTCACAGCCCTCCCCTGAAGCATCACCACTGACTCCCTTACCCAGACCCACTGTGCAGGAGCTCCCCAAGGTCTTGGTCATGAGTTAAAGGAGGAGCATGGGACTACCCTGAAAGAGCACCCCCGTATCTCATGCCTATACTGACTGTTCAGCAGCTCCCTTAGTGTTAGTTGTGAGGGCCAGGAGAACCAGGCCCTATCCTGAAGCACTGCTGCCAACTCCCCCACCCAGACTCACTGCGCAGCAGCTCCCCGAGGTGTTGGTCATGAGAGCCAGGAGAACAATGGCTCTTCCCCAAAGCAGTGTCGCCGATTCACCACCTGGACTTATGTGCTGAAACTCCCAGAGGAGTTGTTCCTGATGGCTAGGAGAACCATGGCCTCACCCAGAAGAAGCGCCACCAACTTCCAAGCCAGGACTCACTGTGCAGCAGCTCCGAGATGTTGGTCATGATGGCCAAGAGAACCATGGCCCTCTGCTGAAGCAGCGCTGCTGACTCTCACACCCAGATTCACTGTGCAGCAGCTCCTCAAGGTGTTGGTTGTGAGGGCCAGAGGTGGGGGGCATAAGTACAACGGAATGCTTATCTGGGGTGGCAACAGAACATAGAATAGCACAGAAAAGAAGGAACTATTTTACAAGCAAATGACTTTCAGTAAGCAATAAGGCATGATGGGTGTGCATGGAACACATTTTATCGCATCGGCCAGGGGCGTATAAGGCACAAGGTCAAGGCCGAGTGACTTAGCCACTAGCCGTGCGGTAAAATGTGTTCCACGCACATCCTAGAGTGCCTTATTGCGCTTATAAAATTGACTCCTTTTTTTAAAACGTTTTACAGTTGGGAAAAGCATGTTTATATGTAGAAACAATAGATTTACTTGTGTACATTTATGATAAAATAGTCCTTCCACCCACTACAAATGATGTCATTGATGATGATGTCATTGTATTATTGCCTACTTTCTTCTTCCCATTTTTTTTCTGCATTCAAGATATGGAATGTTTATCATAGAATGTTTACCGTGGAATACATGGATTCAAAATTCTGCTCAGTTCCATTGGCAGAATGTTTTTCTGCTAACACTCTGTATGCATAGACAACAAAGGCCTTTGTTACAGCCAGAGCCTCAGTTATCTCTCTGTCAGGACAAGAAGAAGAGAGTTCCCTGATGAGCAGGTAAAGATAGAAGGGGGATTTTTCACTGTAAGCAAAGAAACAGTTGTAGTGAAAACTATAAACAATACTTATTGTTTCTAATTTGTTCATGTGTGTAAGCAGAGTGTGATAATCAAGGAAACTACAGTTAATTAATTTGTTTTATTTTTTAGTTAAGGTAGTTTATTTTAGGGCCCAGATGAAGTTTTTTTTACAGTGTAAAGGTAGCAGCCATGTTTGTGGTGGAAGATCAGTTCTGGCTGTAGGGGCTAACTGAAATGCCTGTGTTCCAAATGCCCATTGATCTGGTTTCCAGACTCTTCACAGTCCTTTTTTAGCCATGTAAACCATATTTTACACATAAATAACAGCCAATCAGATTCCATGATTTTACCCTGCCATTTTATAAATTAATTTATACTATACTTTTTAGTTATTTCTTTTTTAATCTACATAAAACTGGCACAGATATCTCATTTTCTAAGCGCAATAATGCCCTCCAGGGTGGGCGGTACTGGGCAATACCGGACCTTTCAGGGGCTATAAGGGCCTCCGCCTGTGGTATCGGGCCTCATTACGCCCTGGGCGGAACGGTATTGCCCAATACCACCCACCCTGTCTGGTATTATTGCTTACTTAGAAAATGTGCTTTTTATTTGCTGGGCTCTGACTAGTACCCCTGCCAAGGGGTACATTAACTTTCAATAGATGCCCATCAAATAAAAAGTGCCAGCCCAAAGTGCCATTTGGCCCACTCCAGTCCTGAATGCATCCAATCTGCCAGCAGCTTGACCTTAACCCACTCAGCCCTGTGACTGCTTGATCCCAATGGTTCCTACACCTTGACCTCTCCACACTGTGCCTATTTGTCAGACCAGACCCTTCCCGTCATGTACCCTCCAAATTTGTTTAAAATGGGCCCCTTTTTCCTACCTTACTATTGGCAAACAGCCTTTGTTTGTTGGTCACAGATATGGCCTGCTGTGACAAATCAGTTCCTGTGGCCCTGGAAAGGAAAAAAAAAAGATAAATACAAATTACCACAAGAAAGGTAAAACTAATGTTGAAGCAAAAATGCTTCCTTGTCCTGCTCCTAGATCATTCAGTGTTCCTCCTCTGCCCCATCTGTACCTGGTCTGCTGAGCAATCTCTCTCTCAATGACACATCATGTCAAGGATTTATTATACTAGTCTGCCCTTGATCTGCCTGTACACGCCAGCTCACATTGCAATGACTGAATGTGTGGGTGGAAGCCAATACACAAGGTAATCCTTTTCTTTGATTAGTGCTTTATACAGGAACTGGAACTGCCTCCCTCTCCCGACAAGGCGTGAACTTGTCCCGAAGATGATTCTCCCAATATTTGCCCACTGTGATGTAGTCTACAATGTTGTGCCCAAGTCATCCCTGGCCAGATTGGATACCCTGTTCAATTTTTTCTGCCACTTCACACTTGAGTGTCCTTCTCTCACTCATCACTGCTCTCTCTCTATCACTCCAGACCCATGTACTCCCTGGAAGACAGGAGGGAGAGAGAGATGGGGGCATGATTGGGACCTTCCAATACTTGAAAAGGAATAAATAAGGTTGATAAGGACAGTCTCTAAGCTGAATGGCAACCATAATACTAGGGGGCACAGTCTTAAGCCGGAGGGTGGGAGGTTTAGGAGGGGGGATCAGGAAGCACTTCTTCACATAGAGGGTAGTGGATACTTGGAATGCACTGCTGGAAGAGGTCATCTCATAGAAGTCAGTGGGAAGCTTTATGAGAGGCTGGGATAGGCATAAGAGGAAAGTAAGGATCATGGGTAGGGAGGATGGGAGGAGTGGGGGAAGGCAGAGACATTACCTCAAGCTGTGGACCCTGCAATACGAGCATACTTGATAGACCAAATTGCCTTCTCCTGCTGGCTTCTTTGTATGTTCATATAGAATTTGATGGCAGATGAGGACCACCTGGCTCATCAAGTCTGCCCATGTTCTTTACCTACTGTCACATTGTAGACCCTACTTGATCACTAGGATTACCCCCACCCCTTTTCTTGCTTCTAAGATTCTCTTATCCCTATCCCATTTCTTCTTAAATCCCATTACAGTTTTTGCTCCCATCACCTCCACAGGGAGGCTGTTCCAGGCATACACTACCCTTTCTGTGACAAAATATTTCCTTACATTTCCTTTGATTCTACCCCCTCCAGCGTCATTGCATGACCCCTTGCTCTTGTGCATCCTTTCTTCTGAAAAGGCTTTCCTCCTTGAAACTTATTTATACCCTTGAGGTATCTGAAAGTCTGCATCATATCCCTCCTCTTCACTCCTTTCGTCTAGTCTATACATATTGGCATTGACACGGTCTCCACACCCACACACACACACCACAACATGAGAAATGGTTCGCCATTCCCTGTTACAGTATTGTGGAAATAATGTAAATGCCAATTCAAACAACTGGATCATACCTTTAGGTTGCCTGGGTCACCACTGTGTGTCTGCACATTGTCTGCTTTACATACACTGTTTGTGATTTGTGTAACAGCTGCAAGCAGGCACACACAGCACTGCTGTGTCTGCATAATAGCAATGATGGTGTGAGACAAGCGTGGCGCTTGGGTCCATAAAGGAGATGGCACGAATGTGTCACAATGTGTCCCATGATTGTGGCCTATTTAACACCACCACCTTGCTACCTGTATGCCACTAATTTAGGAGCACACCTTGGCACACCTGTGTCCCCTGCAGAGACACAACACACTGTGCTGTAGCATGTCACATGGGACACTGTTGGAGGCCTAGTCCAATGCAATAAATTTGATGTCCACACACCACAGACACAACATGTATGGCTGTAGACACCCATTGGAACATAGCCATCATGTGTGCCTGACCCCAACACTACGCTGGGATGCCAAGTTGTGTGGTAAACATGTCACTGTTGCAGAAAAAAACATCCATCCAGTACTGCCAGTACAGTGTCATGCAGTGTGGAGGCTAGGCACAGAGGCCCAAGGTTGCATGCCTCCCACAACAGTACTGCTGTTCCCATGGACTCCCTGACCCCACCAGGAATGGGAATGTCATGATGGAGTTGCTGAACTGTGATGTGAGTCATGCTGTTAACATACTTCACATGTCCTGCACAGTCCATGTCTGTCCCCAGCCCGCACCATTGTAGTGTCCATGGTCACGATGTAACATATGCTAACTGATGTCATCCCCATTGCCATGACATGTCTGTGACCCATATCAATCATGTGACCATGTGGCACTAAGGTCATAGTGTTCACACTTGCATCTGCCATCATGCGGACATGACACAGACATGCCAGTTGTCACCATCATGTGATCTGACACCTGTAGCCCATAGTGATACATCCAAAATGTACATACACTGCATTGCATGTGCCTGCATCAGGGGGTCAGTGTAATCTGTACAATGTCATCTTGACCAACAAAGATGTTGAAGTAACTATACAGGTGATGATGCTCTGCACACAAGGCCTTAGGTGCTGTGTACAATTGTGTCGATAGAGAGGTAACATCCCACTGACAGGTACTGCCAAGCATGGGACATCCCACAGACAGTGCTGTTATGTATGTATTGTCCGACAGTGTGCCTGCACCATGACAACCACCATCCACAGTTACTCAGGGTACAATAGAGTGCATGATGTATGAGAACATGGAGGTGAGCTGAGGCAGTGCTTTACACCCACCATGTCCCCACCGATATATGTGGATGACGCTTGGTGATCCACATAGTTGATAGTTGGCTGCAGAGGCACACACAGTCCCTGGAACAGTTCAGGTGGGGGGGCTTGCCACTCCTGCAAGCATGGCAAGCTACTGCAGGTGCCTTGGGTGTGCAACATATGTGTGTCCATCTGGGTGGATGCACTGCATACAAACACAGACTTGTGTCAGTAGATGGTCTGCAATACATCACATTGGTAAAGGCCTGGTGTTCCAATGAACGGACATGACATAACACACAGTGTCTGTGCTCTTTACTGTCACTGACTGGCCACTGTTGATACCATGTGATAGTGGCAATTATGTGCCACACAACATGACCTTGCTCACAAGTTACGACATGCCATGTAGTACAACCAGTGTTTGCCTGCTATTTCTCTGCATGTCTTCATGAAGGGAAAATACAGCAGTGGTGAAACTAGCACACGATGGGACAGTTCATGTACATGAACTGTTACAGGTGTCATGAATCCTGTGTGTACACTGAGCTCTTCGAAGCCCACAAATTATCAGCAACAGTTCATCCTCCGTAGCTGAATCACCAGAGCTATTCTCCAGTGAGCGGTTCCATATTTCCCCAAGGCTGCAACCCATATGCTAGCTTTGGACAGCTGCTAGTCAAAGATAACCAAACCTTACCTTTTAATGAGCCAACCATGAAGGGTTGTTAGACCGTGGCAACTTCATCCAGATATTTGACAGAAAGACTGAATTGCAACTGAAGAAAATACCACTGTGTTGTAAGTAAGCATGATTCCCTGAGCCTTGTCACGCTGTCCCTCCCCCATGCACTGAAAAATTAAACCAGCATTACCTCCGAACTGTTCCAGGGACCACATTGAAGCAAAAGGTGTCTGTCTCTAACTAACGATTATCTACCTAATTAACTAACGGCACTTTTACTGCCTATTTATGCACTCAGCAAATCTGTTCCTTTTTTTTCTCTTGGACAAGGTGAAAATGGGGAATTGTGGAGAGCATGTGTTCAGTCTCAGAGTCAGAACAAAGACAAAACTGCAGCTGTGCAGGAACCCTTCCAAATGTAGCCTTCCTCCTGAACTTTAGCAAAAAGCTCTTGCAGGCATGTTTCAGCCTTTGTGGTTTATATTTAATTACTCCTTCTCAGGATAAAAGACTGTCCATGTAGAAAGGCTCTGACATCTGACAAACCTGTAGGATTATATCCCAAACTGATAGCAACAAGCTTGAATGAGCAGTTATCAGTGCTGGATGTTTGCTTGTATGTTGGGTAGTAGAGAATGATGGCCAACAGTTGCTTGCTCCTGCTCCCAGAGCTGTCAATCTTGTCATAATAGCAGCACTCATTCACTATCTCCTGTCAGCTGTTCCATCTTACATCACCCTGACAAGAGCACCTTCTTTATCTTGAGCAGGAGGCAGAGTTCATGAGGAACAACTAAGAAGCGAACATTGGTGACTAGCCACATATTTACAATGAGGAAATATTTATTTTATACCCCAGAAATAAAAGTAGATCCTCGATTGTTTCCCCTCCCATCATTCAGCTGAGCTTATCCAGGGACCCGATGGACTTACTGTACCTGCCTGGCCGTTTGTGAAAAAAAAAAACTGCTCTCTCACAACTGGGTACTGGCAGGTGGCTGCATTCCTCCTCAATCAGTCTCTCATCGCCATCGGTTCAATTTACAAACAGTAACAAACAAAATTACTACTTAACCCCTTTCAAAACTGTCAACCGTCAATGCAGAGCACTTCTTTTCTCCCATTTGATCTTGAACATAGCCTGATCTGGTTCATGTAGGGAAAAAAACAACTGCATGAATGAACGGCAAAAAAAAAAAAAAAAAGCGCTAGTACTGACAAGAATGGGCAGCATTCTAAAACAGCTGCTCCACAAACACTTTTTGTTCCATTATCGAACATTACCACAAAAAATAAAAGTAAAGTATAAAATGGGGACACAAATAAGTAAATATTGAAAATTGGTAGACAGTAAAGTTGGAGTATACTATATGGAGCCCTGAACATTTCAGATCGCATACTCGAGAGAGGGAGGCACAGCAAACAGAGACATTTATTCAAATCCCCCTTCCATCTCCTTCAAATTGCACCCCCCCAAACAAAATGCTATAAAACAGTGGTATTTTCTTCAGCTGCAAGGCTAACGATCAACAAATTACCAAAAACAAATATACATGCCCAGCACTGACTGGCGCTGACTGGCGAATGCGCCAAAGATCTACTTTTTTCTCCTAATCCATGCTGATGCAATATTTCTATCCTACCCAGCAAAAATATAATAAATATATAAAAAACAATGTACTGTATCACGGTAAACTCTGCCCCATAGATTAGGAAAATTACATCCTCTGTTCACTCACTAATTTGTACTGAAATGAAGTACACCATTACAGTGTAAAAGTGTTGTGTGGTAGTCACGGCTGCATGAATTGCTGACAGAAAAACAAGTTTTCTTGTGGTGGGTGCCCGATAGTCTGCTCCATTGCCCTAATTTACAAATTGTAATAAACACTTATTCCTTTCAAATCCCTCACTTCTTACATGTCTGTTTGCCATGTAAGTACAGTTACTAGTGCCCATTTTCAAACTAGAACAAACAACTGACCTCACAAAAGAGCTGCTTACGCTGACTTCACAAAGCAGTAGATCTCAGGCAACTGTTCGATAGAGCGTTTGTTTCAGAAACTCGAGATGCTCAGCTCAGCTTGCAGTCCACAAAGGGAAAATGCAAGTAAAGGCCAAATCTCGGTCAGACGAAATAAAAAGAGGCTACTGTTATGTGGTGAGCTGTGATTGGTTAAGAGTGATATCAATTACAGAAAGTCAAAGGTCCCTGCTTTGCCTATCACTAGGCAGATTTCTATGACATCAATCCTGTCTATGTGCTCTGTAGCTATAAAAAAAAAGGTTTGAAAAGACGAGTTATGCCGTCGGCGGCAGCAGGGGCTTAATTAATGTAGGACGAGTTAACTCGTCGGTGGCAGGATGGGGGTTAACAGTACTTGTACCACAGTACCAGGCTGAGCAAAAGGGGTTGAGCAAGTAATAGTGAAAAGGAATGCTCGCCCTGTTAGACAAAAGACATACAGATTTCCAGAGCGGTTAAGAGCAAACGTGGTTAAGGAAATACAAAAAATGAAAGAATTAGGTATCATAGAAGAGTCAGGACATGCTTTGTCATCACCAGTGGTGATTGTAAATAAAGAAGAAGGGGTAGATGAATCTTACTTGATTTTAGGAAACTTAATCAAGTGTTAGAATTTGACAGTTATCCTACCCCAAGAATAGATAAGTTGGTGAATAGAATGGGAAGTGCCAAGTATATCAATACCCTTGATTTCACCAAGGGTTACTGTCAAATCCCCATAGTTAAAGAATCCAGAGACAAAACTGCATTTGCCACTCCTATAGGGTTCTATCAGTTCACCACCATGCCATTTGGTTTAAATGGCGTACCCATTACATTCCAGCAGTACATAGATGTAATTTTATCCCCTCACACTGGTTATTATGCTGTGTACCTGGATGATGTTGTGGTGTACAGTCCAGACTGGAAAAGTCACCTGGAACACCTATGAGCAGTTACCCAACTGATCAAAAAGGCAGGTCTGACAATTAATCCTGCCAAGTGTTCATTGGGCATGCAGGAAACCAGATATTTGGGCTGTTCTGGGAAATGGAAAAGTCAAGCCAGAGGTTTACAAGACTGAAGCTGTAGCTAGCAGCCCTGTCCTCAAAATCAAGAAATATGTCTGATCATTGTTAGGGGTTTCTTGTTATTATTGGAGATTTGTTTCCAGCTTTGCCAAGTTAGCTACTCTCCTCACTGAACTCACAAAGAAATGGTTCTCGAATAATTTGAAATGGACCCCAGAGTGTGATGAAGCTGTTTGAGCCATTAAGGCTGCATTGTGTTCAGCCTCTGTTATAAGAAGCCCAGCCTTTGGGAAACAGTTTTTGTTAGACAGATACATCAGATGTAGGCCTAGGTGCAGTCTTGAGTCAGTATATAGCTGGAAAAGAACATGATATTCTATACATAAGTGGGACAGAGAGAGAGAGAGAGAAAAGGTACTCCACAATTGAAAAGGAATGCTCTGCAGCAAAGTGGGCCATGGAGTTCCTTAAGTTTTACTTACTAGGAGCTGACTTTGTACTTGTAACAGGTAACAATCCTCTCTGTTGGCCTAACCAAATGAAGGATAACAATTCTAGAATCACATGGTGGTACCTGGCACTACAGCCATTTAAATTTAAAGTGATGCACAAATCTGGGAAAGAGAATGTCAATGCTGATTTTCTGTCAAGATATGGATCAGGAATTGAGAATTCTAAATGTTGAAAAAAATATGTAAGTTTAAATTTTGCTGTTTGCTATAATGCATATGCACTGAACTGTAAAGATTATAAGCTACTATAATGTTAAAGGATATATATTTTTTTTTTTATAATTTAAAGTTTATTGAAAGTTTCACAATATACAGTGGACAGGGTCAAAACATCCATAGCATAAAACTCATGACAAAACAGGTTGACTGACCCCGTCCCCCTCCCCCCGACACCCTCACTCCAAAAACCCCCCAACAGTCCCAAAGACATGACAGTCCATGACATCCGAGAGATTAGAAATTAAGTATTAAAAATTAGATGGTATATAACGTATGAAGTGAGGCCCAAATCCGTTCATATTTGGACTTGTTGTTATTGATACTCGAAATAGTCTTCTCCACTCGAAGATTAAATAATAGCTCATTTAGCCATTCAGAATAAGAGATGACCTCAGAACTCCTCCAATACTTGAGCACCAGTTTTTTAATGGACATAGAAATCAAATCAATATGAAACTTATGCTTATTAACAGAAATCTGTGAGTAATCCCTGAAAATACAAACCTCGGGGATGAACAAGTCTCTCAGCCCAAGAAGTGGTTGGCCTTGTCCCTTATAGTCTCCCAAAGGGGTGATATCTTAGGACAGTCCCAGAAAATGTGAAGTGGGGAACCTTCTGCTTAAGCACACCTAGTACTAACATTAGAGGAAATTATTCCCCATTTAGCCAATTTCTGAGGATAGTAGTAGAGATTATGAAGAATGCGAAACTGCATTAACCGTAACCTAACTTGTGTTACAAAATGATGGCAGTTATTCCATATAGTCGTCCAGTCCCTATCCCAGTGTGGGAAGAGGGCAGACCAAAACTCTGGAGGGCCAAATGGCACCGGGAAACACTAATCATACAAAATATTGTACAATTTGGAGATACTCTGGGGGGAGTTAACCAATGGGACTAGTTCAGTGAGGAAGGTGAAATTATAAGATAAAGGGGTACTCTCCCCAAACTTTTTAATGAGGAGGTGTCTAAGCTGAAGTACCTTGAAATAGTCACTTTCCTTAAGCCTGAATTTCACCACAATATCTTCAGCTGATAACCAGGTACCATCCTCTGTTAAAGGATAATTAATAGAAAGTTTTGGAAATCTGCTTTGTAAATCAGGTTCCCTCTTAAAGAGGGGGGTATGTGACAGGGTTGAATAAGGTCCTGCTCCATATGTTATGCAGAAAGAGATTAAACATAAGGGTCTGTTCTATCTTCTCCTTTTCTGTCTCTTCTCTCTCTGGTTGCACAATGACATTTTCTTGTGGGACCTAGGAACTGATCACTCTGATGGTTTTGCAGTTCTCTGTCTCTTGCTATCTCTCTGCTTTCCCTTGCTTTTTCTGTCCTTTCTCCCACCCCTTCATATATGTGGGTATAAAAATATATGTAAATCTTTATGTGGAAATGTCACTATACTGGGATCCCTTTGTTTAAAACCGTATATAGTTGTACTGTTGAAATGATTGCAAAAAGCTATTTAGAACTCAAGGGGTTAACCTGAGATGCAGTTTTTAAGCACTTTGCAGAACTGTAAACAAGAGGTCATTTCTGGGACATCATGTACTGTTTTGTTACACCTGCAAGAAGTGAAACTTATAAGAACATTCTGTGAGAAGGAGGCTCTCTTAACGAGTTCCCAGACGAATACGTATAAAAAAGAGCAGCAATGCTTTTGTTAGAGAGACAAGAAGAGTGAGAGACTGAGAAACTGAAACTTGGAATTAAGAGATATCCTCAGAAGAATGACTTAGTTTTAACTGTTTGTACTGCCTTTGTAAATAGTTAAACTGAATATTGTTTTTGATGTTAGAAAAATAAAATGCTATTTGCGAATTTTGAAACTGTTCCTGGTTTTCCTATATTTCCTGACCTGTGCCTCAATGACAGGGAGGGGGAGCAAGGAGGAGAAAGTCAAACACAACCACACTGTAGTTAGAAAATAACATTGTCCATAACAACCCTTTTCCCACCACTGGGTGCACCCAGAATGTCCCTATACGGTGGGTACCTCACTGGATGGTGATGCAGGCCTAGGGTCTTTCATCATGCCTAACTAAAACACTGAACACACTTTCAAACTTGAAATCTTGACCTTGCCAAACTTTCATGTTACACAGAGCCCTGTTCAGAATTCACTCCCTGAATCCTAACTGGCTGACTAACTGATAAACTCCCTAGAGCCACAGCTTGGGGTACTCACAGTTTCTGCAGTTCACACAGGGGTCTTGCAGCTCGCTGAGTTGCACAGTACTGTAGAGGGTCTCTGTTGGTGGTGCACCACAGGTTGAAGATCTTGAAGCTGGGCAAAATTTGAGGCATGATGATCTCTGCCTGCCTGGTCTTGCCAGCTTCACTGATGTGTCTTTATAGACAGACTTCACTAAGGCAGGCATGTTCTGTCCTTCTATGCTGGGTGGGTCTTCATCGGTCCAAATGTTCCCTTCACCAAACAATTTCTCCTCCAAGGGGCTCAGTAATTCAATCAGAATCTGCAGTTCTAATAGTTTCCCAGCTCAGAAATAGTGTCCAACTGCTGAGTATTTTCCCAGCTCAGAGATAGTGTTCAATTGCTGTGGCAGATAGGGAGCAATTTCCCACTTTCATTAACTGGTACAGCCAGCTATTCCTCTTGCATACACTTAGGAATCTTACTTTAGAGCTGAGTACTAGAAACAGCAAGGCAAACTACCAAAAGTTTGGCTCGGGGGGGGGGGAGGTGGCCTGACCAGGCAGAAGATGGCAGCATAGTTTAGAATCTCTGCAGGAATGACTGCAATCTAACCTCTTCCAGCCTTAACCAGATCTTTCTTTGGTACCAACTCCTGTGACCATCCTGTAATCTTAGTGCCTGACACAGTTTGTAAGTCATTTTTGATCCATCATCTACTTATACTCAATTATTCTACACTGTACTGCAGCATACTAGGCCTCATCCTTCAGCATTATGGCAGATCTCTAAGTACAGCAAAGCTCACTTGCTAGAGTGGAAGTAATGTTTTCTAAACTGATGGCTGAGATTAATTATCTAAAAACCTCCACCCAACAGAATGCGACCACTCTTGAAACTTTTAGCCAGAAAATTGCATTTAACGAGAAAGCAACTGCCTGTAACACCCCAACTATTCACGGCCTTCAGGCTACTATCCGTAATCAAGTTCAAACTATTAAATCCCTACAAGCCAAATTTGACAATATTGAAAATCGTAATTGTCGCAACAATTTACAATTTTTTGGCTTCTCTGAAGGTGTAGAATTAGGAGACACTACTGCGCTTTTGTTACATGTGCTCCCTGCAATGCTTAAACTGCCTCCTGACCTAACGTTAATCACTGAGTGGTCTCACCGCACTCTGGGTCCCAGGCCAACCTCAGACCAGTGACCAAGGCCTATCATTGCTCACTTCTTGAACTATTCCCACACAGAATTAATACTGAAACGAGCCAGAGAAATGGGGAAACTTCAGTGGCAATAGTTTATTATTTCCATCTACAGAGACTTTTCAAAAGATTTAACCATCAGAAGGAAGGTCTACAATTTACTTAAACAAACCCTCCACCAAAGAAGCATTAAATTTGCTCTACGTTACCCCGCTACACAACACTTTTCTCAGGCTCTTCCTTCAAGGATTCTGTAAACCCTGATGCCTTAGCCAACTATCTGGAGGTCCCTCTCTGCAATCTGACCCAGGGAGATTCAGCAGCAATTGGCAACCCACACACAACTTTGGTATCCACACAGAGGGTGGACAATGAGGTACAGGAACGTGGGGAAAGTGCTGCAGAACTTGCAGCCCCAAGCAGCAATGCCGCAACTGATTTGACCCCAAGGCAATCAACACAGCTGCAAGAGACGCTTCTGTTGGGGCATTATTCTTCAAGACTTTCATGCTGTTCTAGCGAGGTTTCACCCCAAACACCCCAAGCTGCAGCCTCTCACCTTCAAATCAACCCCTGTATTCCCCTGAGCAATAAATTTGCTCTGTTGGAGGATGACATGCACTCCTCGCAGGAGGATCTTTCAAAGCAAATTTCAGACAAACATCCCTCTAATTTGGGCCCTGTGCCTCAGGGATGTATTTCTGCTGATACTTCATGGGCAGAAGTTGTTACACGTTCCCCCCTCAAAATTTTTACAGCTGCCCAAAGAAGAAATGTAGGGCAAAAACCAAAAGCAGGAACATCAATAGTCACTATACTGCTAACAAATATAAGGTGTCATGAGCTTATATGGTCAGTAATATGGTCACAGCTGCTATATATTGATAGATTTTGCTTCCAGAATACTTAATGTGAGTGCCAGTATACTTTTTCTGCCTAGCCACCCTCTCTACAGTCTATGCTACCTGGTTGCTTTCGCTCCCAGCGGGTACAAAAAGCAAAGGCTGTACATTGTGGTGAAATCAATTTACTTTTTGTTGTAGTGTTTAAATGAGCAACTTAAATGTCTTCAAAGGAACTGTGGTATATCAGCAATGCTTTTCTAACCCATTATTTTAGTGTTAGATCTTATACATTGCCTCACTAAACAGGCTCTCTGTATCTAGCTTTTTACACTCTAATTTAGCAATCGATATGCATCCTGAGTATTGCCTTTTCTTTTTTCATATGTGAATTATTATTTAATATATGGATTGTAAAATTAATACTATTCTAAAGCATACGAAAAATTCTCAGTAATATACTTGCTTCCACAGTGATAATAGCACAGTGAATGAGTGATAATACTATCGTTCAGATGTGGTAATACCATCGTTTGGTACCTGAACAATAGTATTATCACGAAAACTCCAAAGCGCAGGCGCAAGAATCCCTTGTGAACAGTGGGAGCCGGCTTTTAGTATAACTGTTGCAGACTGTAAAAGCTGACTCCCCGCTCATTCAAAACACAAAACACTGAACCTGTGGCCACATATTATGAAACGGAAGCAGCTAACCTCCATCTTCTGTCCTCCATGCTTCCTACGCGCTTTTGACTGGACTGCTCACTCGCACAGACCGCTCGCATAAAGACGCCACCCATTTTCCCATAAAATTTTTGAAGAGAGCAAAGCAGAACCAATAGAAACACACGCTGTGTGTTTCAGAGGTGTCTCTACATTCTGGCATCCATGGCATGCCTGCCAAGCACCTCCGTTTAAAGATACATGAACTCACACTACAGCAACCTGCCTCTTTAGCACCACATTGCCACAGAATAGTAAAACTTCTCAGATCCATATATTAAAAAAAATAATAAATAGGGAAGTATGTATTTCAATGCTACAATACCATCTCGAGGTTCTGGAGACATAGGAACCTCTCGAGCTTCGCTCTCAAGGTTCCCATGTCCCCAGAACCTCTCGATGGTATTATAGCCTTGTAATACACACTTCCCTATCTATTATTCTCTATATATTACAAGGCAACTTACCCCCTCCCTCTCCTGATAACAGGTTCTTAAGTATTATTGGCAATTTAATTTAATCTATCTCCTTCTCTGCACTCCATTATTCTAACTACCTCCCATTTACAATATGGAACTATCATTAGCACTCAAAGAGGTGGCTATGTTTGGTGTACTGTTGCAAAGGATTGTCAATCTACATCTTTCTTATGCTACTTATTTTACTCAAAGCCTACAGATATTAAAGAAATCCACTGCTGTGTGGTCCCTCCTGTTTTGGGGCTCACTGGGCCTAGTCTTCTAGACCTAGTTAACCCATATAACACCTATTTAGGTGATTTTCGAGTAATCGGAGATGATCTTTACTATGACTACCTCTTCTGTCTACAGTTATCACCGAAGCCTATACCTCTCCACAGAATCCCAATTTGCATTTGGCTCAGGGCGTAAGGGCTTAAACTGACCTTCCCTTTCTTCTTTCCCCCTCAATATTGTATTTATTATGTACTTATTCTGTTATACTGCAAAGTATACTCAGAGTCACTCTAATGTGGTAATGATCTACTTTTCCTTTTATATTTGTTCATTTGCATTCCATTTGGCTCCCTGAATTTCTTGCTCTATGTCTAGGCTGTACTGGCATCTCGTATATGGTTCCTTAATTTACTGTTATTTCGAGTTGGTGTATCTTGTACTATTACTATTGTTTACAAATAAGTTCTGGTGTATAGCTTTATCCTTATACCTTGTCCTGTTAGCTTAGAATTAAGCTGAGGTTATTATAGTCCCCTGCCTTTCTTGGTATTATTCCCTTTCAGTTTAGCTTATCAGGAATACTTACTTTATTATATTACTGGGATCAGACTTAGGTTTGGGCCGATATTTATAACCGGTCCTCCCTAGTCTCCTCCCTACATTGACACCCCAGAGTGTGATGAGAGAGTCTCTTAGCCAGTTGGCTGACTCATATCTCCTCGCACCCATAAAACATTTTCTTTGTTATTTAGCTTACTAGTATTGTTGTTGTTAATGACTTTTCTCCTTCCCCATCTCTTTTCTAACTTTATTAAGATATCTGTGCTACTCATGTATCAAACATCTCCCTTTTTTTGGCTTGAATGCTCCTGCCACTCTCTGCATATAAGTAAGCTCTCAATATTGTATTCTAATCATCCTCTGCCTCATTTATTTGTCCCTTCACACGCCAACAATTATTCCCTTTCTTTAGCACTAACAATATGAGTGACATACTTTTATATACATGAAATGTGAAGGGACTTTATTCTCCTTGTAAGCGGAAGCAAATTCTTTCACATCTCAAAAAACATAAAACAAAAATTGCTTTCCTTCAAGAAACAAAATTATTAGCAGAGGATGTTCATAAACTTACAAAAGATTGGGTTGGTCAGATCTATGAATCATCCTATACCTCAAAAAAAAAAAGAGGATTTGCTATTCTTATTCATAAGAGTCTCAAATGGTCCCTTGTAAACTCCGTTTCTGATACTGATGGCAGATGGGTGATGGTCAAACTGAATACCAGCTCTGGTCCTCTTCTGCTTGTTAATGTCTATGCACCCAACTCTGATTCCCCGGAGATTTTTCATAAGTTAGCTCAACAGATTCTGTCCTTTAACACTGATAATACTCCAGTTATTCTTGGAGGGGATCTTAATTTAGCTTTAGAAGCCAGCATTGACAGAAGTAGCCCCACTACAGAGGCCCACCCTAGAAGTATTAAAGCCCTCTCATTACTAATGCAAGAGGTTGGATTAGCTGATGTATGATGCCTCTTTCACCCCCGTGATCGAGAATTTACTTTTTACACCTCTCTACATAAGACACACAGTAGAACTGACTACTGGTTAGGCTCTCCTGTTATAATGGAAAAAAATATTGATTCATCCATCTTTCCATCATAATCTCGGACCATTCCCCTGTCAAATTGCAACTTCTGTGGGGCCCATTAGCACCTAAATCTTCTTACTGGCATCTGGACCCTCTCCTTCTCAAGGATCCCAATTTCTCACCCATGATCAAAGTACAAATTCAGGACTTCCTCTTTCACAGTACCCCAATCAAATCTTCTATGTCCTCTGTACAGTAAGCTCTTAAAGCTACAATTTGAGGAAAAATGATCAGTTATGCTGAACATAGAAAAATAGTAAGGGAACAACAGCTGGCTAACTTGGAAAAATCTCTTAAGGCTAAAGAGAATTTATACTTTTCTTCTAATAAGCACTGTCCTGATTCTCAACTTCATCTTGAAATTCTTCAACCTAGAGTTAGAATTAATGAATTAATTTCTCGTAAAACCGAACTAGCCTTGTTTAAACTTAAATATAAGTTTTGTGAATATGGCGATAAAAATTGGAAACTCCTCTCTTACCAGCTCAAAGTACAACAAATGGAACGACACTTCCTAAGCCTAAAAGATGAACAGGGTACAGTTCACTCCTTCAGCCCCTCTATAAATTGTATCATGAAAACCTTTTACTAAAAACTGTACTGTAACACAAATCCTCCATCTACTTTACAAATTCAACAATTCCTTAAATCGTTACATCTTCCTCATCTTTCTACTCTTGAAACAGATTCTTTAGATGAACACTTCTCACTTCAGAGAATCCAGAAAGCTTTGTCTTCCTTGAAATCTGGCAAAGCCCCTTGGGGTGTCTGATTCCTTGTCGATTTCTATAAAATGTTTTCCGACACCTTATGTTCCCTTCTTCTTAATGTTTATCAAGAAGCTTCCAACACTGGCAAGATTCCCCCATCTTGCACCGAAGCAATCATGACCCTAATTCCTAAGAAAGAAAAAGACCCTACTCACACCGCAAGTTACAGGCCCGTCTCTTTATTAAACATGGCTGGGAAATATTTGCTAAACTACTAATTTCTTGACTTGAATCCTTGATTCCCAAGCTAACTCATTGTTCACAAGCTGGTTTTATTAAACATAGATCTGGTTCTGATTACCTAAATTCCTTATTTAATTTAATTCACAAAGCCAAATCCCTCAAGACACCAGCTGCAGCCATAGCTATTACTTTCGAGAAGGCCTTTGATTCCTTAAACTGGGACTACCTTCATCAAGTTTTATCTTATTTTTGTCTTTCTCATACCTTTTGCTCCTGGATCAAGCTATTATATAACTCCCCTGTTTGTAAAGTACTTACTAATTCTACCCTTTCCTTTTGCTTTCATCTAACAAGTGGAACTAGACAAGGCTGTCCCCTGTCACCTTCCCTGTTTATTTTAGCCATGGAACCACTGACTGCTTGTTTACTTCAATTTTCTGGCATTATGAGCATACTTGTGAGCAATTCAAGATATGTTTCTCTCTCCTACGTGGATGACCTCTTAATCTTACTAGAAAACCTGAATGAGGCTGGGCCCCTGTTGGTTGATTTGCTTAATAATTTTACTAAAATTTTTAGCCTTGCTTTGAATTATGGCAAATCGCAAACTATGCCCCTTAACGATCACTGAAAGCCTTTATGAACATACCTCTTGGATTCTGCTGGTTACCACAGGGTATAACATATCAAGAAATCAAAATTACTAGTAACTTAGGGAAGATATGGGACATTAACTTTAACCCCTTATTTGATAACATCAAAACAATTCTGGACAGATGGAAAGCTTCTTAATCTCTCTTTCATGGGGAAAATTGCAGCCATTAAGGTGTCCATTTCTCCCAAGTTTTTTACCTCTTTGCCAATATTCCTTTAGTCTTACCATCCTCCTTTTTTGCTAAAATTGATAAATTATTAGGTAACTTTATCTGGGATGGGAAACCACTGAGATTTAACTGCAACAAACTTCGATCACATTGGAAAAAAGGGGGATTTGGACTCCCCTGTTCAAAGGCTACTGCTGGGCTTTCTGAATAGCCAAAACCATTAAATGGCTTCAGAAACCCTACCCTCACTCACCACTATGGGTTGCAGTGGAATCTGCATTGTGCCCGGGAGGAGTTCTCACTTCCTTCATTTTTAATCCCATTTCCTCTAAACTAAAATCTCATCCGACTATATCATCCAATGTTCTTTATTGGAAACTAACCCACAAATTCCTGAAATCCAATCCAACACCGTGGTTTTATGCCCCCTTATAGGGCAATCCACTGCTCACTCCAGAAGATCACCCAATTTTCTGTCATACATGGAGGAACAAAGGCATTTTCTTTATCAGAGATATCTTGGACCAGATTTCACTCACTCTTAGATCATTCTCAGACTTGAGGATCACATGGAAACGTCCTAAACAGGACTTCTGGAAGTTTTTACAAATTCAGGCAGGTTATAACTCTGTCTCTAGTTTAGTGTATAGGCATACTCTTCTAAACCCATACAGTACATCTCACATGGGACTAATTTATAAGTAAAATTAAATTGCTCGATTTACAAAGACATTATTGATAATCTACCTGATCAGTCTATACAGGCCAAAAATAAATGGAGCACTCTTCTTAACTATAATATTTCAGATGCACAATGGAGTAATTGTTGGCATATTGCACATAATACTTTTAAAGATTCCCGTAGTTCTTTAATACAAACTGAAATCCCACATCTTTGGTATAGAACCCCCTCTGTGCTTCAACAAATGGGCCTATTAAATAATAATAATTGCTGGCACTGCAATTTGGCCAATGGGGATCTATTTCATATCTTGTGGTCTTGCGTTCCCATTAATAAGCTCTGGCATAAAGTCTGTTTACTTGCCTCCAGAGTAACAGGACAAAAACAACCTTTTGACCCCAAGCTATTCCTTCTAGGCATCCTTATCCCCAATAGCTCTCTCCTCTCACATGCACCTTTTAGATGGCTAAACATACTTTCTCTTTTGGTTAAACATCTGATTCTTATGAAATGGAAATCAACTCTGGTGATTTCTCTTTCAGATGTTCTTCAAAGTCTCTCTCAGTATGTCTCTCTAGAACAATTATCTCATGTTACTCATAAACAACTCACTGTATATGACAGATGTTGGCAGGATTACTTCAAGTACATGAATCTCATTCTTCTAGACCCTAATTCTAATGGATATTTAGCCCTCCCTCTTATTTTCCTCTCAGATTATGTTTTCTAGAAACTTTTGTGCACAGATTTCTCCTCTTTTTTCCTTCTTCCCTGTTTTCTCCCTCTCTAGTTCCCTTCTTCCTTGCTTTTTCTCTCTCCTTTCTTTCCTTGCACACTTTTCTCTTATCTTCACCTCTCTATTACTGAACATTGTTCATATTACCACTTTAATCACTTTTTGCAATTTACTGAATGCCTTGCCATATCCTGCCCTAGCATGTATTACATACATGGTTGCTATTTCTGATCCTATAATACCGTATTGATTGTAACCTTTCTGCTCTCCACTTACATCCTGTCTAGTTTTGTGCTTTATTATCAATACATGTATATAAGACTTCTCCAATATTGTTACCCTAAATACTGTGTTTTGCTAAGTGATATTTTATAACTTACACGGAGGATAGTTTTCTATTGTATAAGATGTGTGTTTTCTTATATACTGGAATTTCAATAAAAAGATAAAGTGAAAAAAAAAGTTTGGCTCAAGAAGCAAACACAGTCTCTCTCTCTCTTCACAGCCACAGTAAAGAGCTCTAGGACAACTCTCTCCTTTGTTTTAATGCCAAACAGTTTAATGTATAACCTTCCAACAGAATCCCTGCAATTGGCTGCCATCTCTCAGATGATCTCAATGTGGGCTCTTTATTTTACCCAGCAGCCACTCTCTGTAGTTTCCTATGAGGGGGCTGCTATTTTGTTTTCCTTAGGCTGCCTATAGTCCAACCCTGATTTATTTAATTGAGCCCTTTAAACAGGGCTAAAACTATGTTCCCCCTTCCCCAGAGGCACAGCAATGTGAATCGGACCTCAGCCCATTTCTGTTTCTGGGCAGAGGTCCTGAAATTTCAGCAGCTGCCACAACAGAGCAACTGCAGAGCCAATAAGGTTTGAGCCCCATCACAGCCACTTGGGTGACATACCAGGAGAATGGAAGGCCATAGCCCTCACCAGGTAAGCCCATTTGGGGTGCTTACACACTCTCCCTGCCAAATGTTTGACATCCTGACAAGCCATTTAAATGCAATAAACATCTCAACATGCACTTTTCTGGATAGGCAAGTGAGTTATAGCTAGTATCAATAATAGTCATCATTTAACAAGTGCTAATATAAGCTTACACCTTTCCACCCTATGAAATGGGCAACACATTGGGGGATAGATCACTGGAACCACAGGTTTATGAGTAGCATGGAGGGAAAGGTCTGAGGAAACACCCAGGGTATCATATATGAGTGTAACAATTGGGCTGGGTTGTCTGGCTGACCTCCTAGACAAGGCTGTGTTGGAGATGGGAATCTCCCCAGGAATAAAGGGTAACTCAGCTGAGCTATTCTCTACAGTCAACCCAGGGGCATGGTCAGGTAAAACTACACTGCCCTGAATCTACTTGGGGAATGGAACAAATGTAGGGCAAGGAAGGGCTGGTGCAAAAACAGTTTCATTTGGGCCTGAATCGTTCCCATCATCCACTTCAATGTCCAGTTCAGGTTTAGAAATAGATATAGTTGGCCCCTTCTCGGGAATAAAAGGTATTGCATTTCAGCTCAATAAAAGTACATGATCTGGAGGGTTGGTACTGGTGAATGGTGGTGAATTTTGATAGTACAGTTGTCACTGAGACTGAGTTAGCACTGGGTTTTTTCACAAGAGCAAAGTTCAAAATCCTCATTTTCACTCTCATCATTAAAACTGCTGGCAGGCCACTCAGGAGGTTCTATAGGACCAGTCCTCAGGGTCAATGTGTTCCTTTTGGGAGACATGAATGAGGTGGTGATTTGTTGTTTCTTCAGAGCAGCTTGACTATGTGTTGTTGGCCTTCCCTCAACAGGAGTTTCAGGACCAGGCATGATTTTGCCAATGGGTAGCAAATGATTTCAGTGAACTGTCTTTTCTAGGCCTCTGCCTTGTTCCTGTTTGATTATGTACACCTGCAGTTCTAGCAATTTCTCAACCACGGTGTAATTTTCAGGGGCCCACCGATTTTGCAGCTTGTGTTTTTCCTTGTAATCCCAAGATTCAGAGCAGAATGTGATCCCCTACTTGCAACTCTTGGTGATGGACCCAGCTTTCATACCTCTGCTTGTTACTCTGGTTACTTTTGGTATCTGCTTCAGATGCCAGCTGGTATGCCTTTTAAAGTTGCTCTCCCAACTGATGGGTGTACTCCAGGTAGGTTTTGTGGGACGTGCCATTTGAGGACACTAAAATAAAGATCAACCGGCAACCGGACTTTACGACCAAACATGAGGTAGAAAGAGGAGCATTGGGTGGAATCATTCTTGGTGCAATTGTATGTATGCACCAGATAGCTGACTTTCTGACTCCAGTTTGCTTTGTTGGCTGGGTCCAGGGTACCCAACATATTCAACAGAGTTTAATTGAAATGCTCCAGTTGAGGGTCTCCCTGGGGGTGGTACTGTGTGGGAATTTTTATACCATATGTGGACAAAACTTCTTTCACCAATCAACTATTAAAATCTTGCCCCTGATCAGAATGGACTCTCTTGGGAAATACTATTGTGTTGCACAAACTGTTGCACAACTCTGACCACAGTGCTGGCCTTCTGATCTTTGGTGTTGAATGCCTGGGCATATCTAGTATAATGGTCAGTGATAACCAGAATATTAGCTGTCCTCTTTCGGTCAGGCTCTAGGGATAAAAAATCCACATAGACTAAGTCAAGGGGCTCACTTGTACTAATGTTGACTAGGGGGGCAGCTTGCTTTGGTAAGGTTTTTCTCTGTATACACCAGAGGCAGCTTTTGCAATGCTTTTCTATATCAGTTTTCATCCTTGGCCAGTAAAATCTTGCTCTACACAGATCTAGGATGTGTTCACAGCCCAGGTGACCCATGTCTTCATGCAGGGACTTGAGAATTGTATCACGGTACCCACTTGGCAGTACTAACTGGAGCTTGGGGCTTTCAAGGTTGTCCTTGTCATGCACTCTTCACAGTAGCAGCCCATCTATTAGAACTAGCTTTCCCCCATTCTCTCAGCATGCATTTGGTCTCACAGTGATGGCTACACACTTGGTCTGCAGACTGCCTCTTCTCAAAGGCCCAACTTAGGCCTTGGATGGAGGGGTCTTCTGTCTGTGCCCACTGTAATTCTGGCTTACTCAGTTTGGGCAGTGAAGAAATGTCCAGTCCCATTAAATTCAAATATGTAGGTGGGATGGATTTGGGGGAGATCCCCATCATATCTATTGCTCTGGTAGGATTTATGACTGGATTATCAGTAGGTAGTGTGAACTTGGAACACAACACTTGAACAAGGGCATTCTCTGTTTGAACTGGGGGGGGATCAGAGGAGTCACCATGCAGGCATCTTGACAAAGCATCTACTTCTACATTAGTTCACCCACTTCAATATTCAAGACTGAAATTGTAGGTGGACAGGTCAGATAGCCACTGGTGCCCTTCAGCATCTAATTTAGCCGTGGTGGTAACATAAGTCAGTGGGTTGTTGTCTGTTCTGACTGTGAAAGGGATCCCATACAGATATTCATGGAACTTGTCTGTTACTGCCCACTTTAATGCCAAAAATTCCAGTTTATGCACAGGGTAGTTTTTCTCAGAGGGTGACAGGCTGGGGCTAATGAATGTCACAGGCCTATGCCCCTCGGGATACTCTTGGTACAGCATGGCTCCCAAACCACTCAAACTGGTGTTGGTGTGGAGGACATAGGGCTTGTAGGGGTTAACAAAAGCCAGGACTGGGGCTTCACTTAGTCTTTTGATAATCTCCCTGAAAGCAACCTCACACTCAGGGGTCCACTGGTCCCCAAAAGGTTCTCCACATCACAAACACTGTTTGGGTGGGTTGGTCAGTCCCTGACAACTGAGCTCTCCTTTTTTATTTGTTGGAGGAAAGCCTTGCATTAGGTCATTAAGCAGGAGTACCACCATCGAGTAGTCCTTCAATAAACATTGATAGTAGCTGCAGAACTCCAAAAAGGATTGCAGAGCTCTTAAGTTGGTAGGTCTGGGCCAGGTGGTGAGGGCCTCCACTTTAGCTAGGTCAGTCTGAACACCCTTTTCTGAGATGATGTGCTCCAGGCTGGCAGAACTGGCACTTGTCAATTGAGACCTTTATGTTAAATTCCTTCAGCCAGTTCAGGATATTCATCAACTGGGTCTCGTGTTCTTCCAGGGTGTGCTCAAATATGATCAATTCATCCAGGTAGATGATAACTTCAAGCAAGTTCATATCCCTCACAGCCTTTTCCATCAAGTGCTGGAAGGTGGATGGTGCTCCAGATATTCTTTGCAGCATTTGCTTGAACTGGTACAACCCCAATGGGCAAATAAACATGGTCTTTTCTTTGACCCCTTTGCCATGGGGATTTGTTAACAGCTGCTCTGGAAATCCAACACAGAGAACCACTGGCTTCTGGACAGGCTGGCCAGAGCATCTTTTACTTGGGTCATGGTGTACTGATCTAGAAATGTCTTCTTATTTAATGCATGGCAGTCTATGCACATCCTTACAGCTCTGCTATTTTTCTGGGCCACTACAATAGGGAAGGCTTAAAGACTCTGAGACTCGGTAACAGTACCTGCATCCAATAACTCCTGTAGGTTGTGACAGACATCATCAATATCACCAGGGGCCAACCTCCGAGACCTATCTTGGAAAGGGCATTCATCCTACAGATGGATCCAATGCTCTTCACTTTCCATACACCCCATGTCCCACTCATGGAGCAAAAATACCTTTCAGCACTTGTCCAGCTTCTGACTTAAGCTCCACCAGTAACTGGTGGGTACAGGGGAATCACCAAACTCATGCAAAGTCTGATCTTTCTCTTCCTCTGTGGCCACCATCAGGTTCACTGCAATAGCACTTTTACATCTGTAGATGCTTGCAAACACTCGACCCTTTTGGATGACTACGGGTTTCTTGGATTCATTTTGAACCCTCAACATTACCCATTTGGCCCAGGGTGTATCTTGGGGTGTCAGCACTTCTTTTTGTACCAGTAGCCCTTTCAGTAAACTGTCAGGTGGCGGTGCATTGATGATGAATGCTGGTTCCTTGGGCAGCTTTGTAAACTGAGCAACTCCCACAATCTGATACTCAGAACTTGGAGGCAGGATTAACTCCTTGGCATCCACCCTTCACACACTTCACACTCTCCTCCAGCAACTCAGGTTCAGCATTTTTCAGTTAGGCCAACTCTCTTTACCACTGCTTTTACCAGGGGGTTCACCAGTGCAACTGCCCCAACTCTTTTAATACACATCTTTGCTAGCAGTATGAACATATCAGCATTTGTTCCAATCAGTAGTGGTGTGTCAGTCATTCCTTTTGGCTTGGGGCAGATCAAAGACAATGTCTCAGTGGTGGGGTGTTCATTCGGACATTTTGAGATGAAAGCTATTCGGACTAGGCAATAACCATCATGGGGTAGTCCGAACTACCTATCTCCCACAGTGACAAAGCAGATGAGGGTAGAAGGCGTAAATGCTGCAGATGCCTATCTTAGAAAGTCTGGTGAATGATAGTGACTTGCGACCCACTATCCAGTAGGGTGAAACAAGGCACTCCCTCTAGCAGAATGTCAGCATCAGCTTGGGGGCCAATCAGGACAGGTGACACCTGCCTGTTGAGGGGAATCTGGGGATTGGTCCACTTGGTGGAGCAGTGCAATTTCTAGGGCCCATGTAGCTCCTTTACCGGTCCCCATTGGTGTTTCCCTGGTCCATCTGCCTTTGTTTCTCTTCAATGAGCTGGGAATTTTCAGCACTGATGCCCCTCACCTTGTAGGACCATCTTGTCCATATTTAAAACAGAACCAGCCTTCTTGATGCCCGAGGGGTACTCGGGGCCTAGGCCTGTGGGTACCGTATTGAGCTGGCAGGTGCCTAGGTTCAGACAGAACAACACTTTGTAAAGACTGAAACTCCAAAGCCACCTGCAGAGCCTTCACACAGTCTTTTATTTCTTGGATCTTGTCCATATTTAAAACAGAAGCAGCCTTCTTGAGGCCCGAGGGGTACTCGGGGCCTAGGCCTGTGGGTAACGTATTGAGCTGGCAGATGCCTAGGTTCAGACAGAACAACACTTTGTAAAGACTGAGACTCCAAAGCCACCTACAGAGCCTTCACACAGTCTTTTATTTCTTGGAACTTGGCCATAGTAGGGGCAGGGGTGTTTCTCTCACTCCCTTGAAGTCCTGTATACAACCTCTCGGCTCCTTTAGCACTTTTCCCAACTCCAAGAATGAAGCTGGTTCTGCAGGATTTGTGGCTTGGGGTTGTAAGGTGGCAATGGTGGCTGCAGTCATCAGCAACGAGTCACCCACATTTTCATGTTCCTCTTCCTCCTGTACCTCATCCAACAACTGCTTAAAGGATAGGGCTTGTTTTTTTGCAGCCTGAGGGAGATTAAAGTCAGTTGGGAGTACACAACCCCTCGAAGAATTTGGTCAAGCCTCATCTTGGAAATTTGCTCTGGAGTATCCCCACCAGCCTCAACAATCTTATGCATCACTGCCTCCGCTCGGGTAATATACTGTGACAATCTCTTTCTGGGCTGCTACATGGTGCCTCACAACTGAAACAGGATGGCTTCCCTTTTCTTGATGCCCCAAAGGTGCTTTTTCAGAACTGCCACATGGTCATCTGTGCTACAGGTAGGCTTGCTGGCCCATAGGGACTGAATCACATCCAGAGCCATGCCCTTTAAGCTTTCAACAACCTGCTTGCATTTTTCCTCATCAGAGTGCCCCCAGACTTGGACCATTTGGGCGGTCTGACTTATCCAGGATTCAAAATCATCTTCCCTGGTTGGCGTGGAGATTGCCCCTGAGAAAGTGCACAGCCGCTTGTACTGTTCATACGGCGCCACCACATAGGGGGTCACCCCACCCAGCAGCACTACAGGAGTGGGGCCCCTCCCAGGAACATAGCCTGAATATCTTTTATGGACTTCCCTTCACTAGCAAACAGGGACTCCAGTTTAGTCTCAAAATTCCCTTTGTCATGGGGCGGGGGTCTTGGGGGTGGATTAGCAGGTTGTGGACTGGTCTGGCTCCTCTCTTTAGCACCACCCAGGTCTCCTGGAATTATTCTAGCATCACAGCATGGGCCACATCTACAGGCCCCAAGTTCTTGTTGGTCTCTATGCTCAAATCCCTAAGCTCAGTGCCATGGTCCCTAGTTGCCCATTGAATTTTTATCTTCCCACAGTCTTTCAGGACCCCATCTAATACAGTATAAGTCACATTAAACTGTTCCTCAAGCTCACTGATCTAGCATTGTTTGTTTGCGCTTTTAATTCAGTGGCAATTCTAAATGTTTAAAACACAAACACTTTTTCAACTAATCATCAGCTCACAAACAATACACTTCCAACCACTGTACAATTCACTTCAGCTCCCACTCCAATGGTCACGTAATGCACCGTCAAATGCACTTACAGTGCAGTACTGTGCTGTACACAATTTCAGCACTACAGTATCGACCATCTTGTCTCTCGTTTACTGTACAGTAAACATAAAAACATAAAGGGTAGATAAGGTACTGTAAATAAGTTAACTTTAATAAACGTTATTTTATTTGTCTTTAGTTGTAGTTTCATGATGCACAGTAGTGTAGAGTTACTGTACAGAGCAGATCACACTGCTCACTTGCTACCCACACACTCACCTGATTGCCGACTGTTTTTAGTGCTCTCACACCGTTCGCTCGCTACCCACCCGCCCGCCTGCTTGCCGACTGTTTTTGGTGCTCTCATCCTCCATTCACATACTGTGTAGTACATACGTTTCATAGGTACTGTGCAGTACCGTCCCTGAACTCCATTATGAATCACCAGCTCTCTTGCCCCCTCCCTCCAAAAATTTACGATGCATAGGACCTGGAAAGTGAAAGCAAATGACTGTTACCACCATCAGAGATCAGTGTACAGGTACTGTACTGTAGAGCAAAAGCAGGGCTTGAAGTACTGTAAGCTGGCACTGTACAGTGGACAACTTTTTTTTTCAGCAACACATACTGTTCAGTATGTCCAGCTTACAGTAGCAGGGAATAAACTGCATTCACATCAGAGGGGTTGGAAAAGTGAAAGTGCAGAGTACGCAATTGTAGTTTAAAGGTGAATCACGGAGGGACAGTAGCAATCAGTGGCTGAGGTCTTAGAAAATGAAGTCAGGTGCCTGGAATTATTTTTCCCCCAAAATAAATACCAAATGTACAGTACTGTAAACTGGATGAGACAGATTTGTACTGCACACTGCAGTTCAGTACAGTAATGAAATCAGGCTCCAACTCATTTTTTGGGGGGTTGCTTAATGTCTGCAATGATCAGTACACTGCATTGTTAACAGTTTCCAGAGAGCTGAAAAGTAAGCTGAAACTGAAAGGCAGCTCTAGACAAGCCATTAGGAAACTGTTATTAATGCAGTGCAATGCACATAATAAACAGCTCATTGGAAAATGCTACACCAGCCAGTTGGAGGAACAGTTTAATGCAACTTGTATTGTATTCCCAAAATAAATTGTTTTGTCTGCCCCTCAGTCACCTTTCTTATCAAGAGCACTTTCTGGGGGTCAAGGCCCTCAAATCCACACACGTCCTCTAATTCTTGAAATGCCAGTATCGGTTATCTCAATCATGAGGAGGGGTGGTACCAAAATTTCAAGTGCAGTTTTGGTGGTAAGTGCTAGGGGGCAGCAAATCCTAGTGGTGTCTCCACTTGTAACAGCCCTTTGACTCACCTAGGCTGCACTGAGGCCCTCGGGGCAACTCAGAAGACACCTCTGAGGGGGTCAGCCTGGGTTCCACAGTGGTAGCAAATGTGGTGTGGTGCCTCCACCTGGGGGAAATGGCAAAGGATGCCTGTGGATAAAGAACAGAGTAGCCCCCCCCCCAAGAAAATGAGCAAGCTTCCCCCTTAACACTTTTTCACGCACAGTAAAAGTTTCCCACACAGTAGCACTCCAACCCCCAACAGCACACTTTCAACAACACAGTGACAGTGGATAAAATACAAACAGTGAACATATTTATTTGGGGAAGGGAGCAAGGAGGAGAAAGTCAAACACTACCACACTTTAATTAGAAAATAACATTGCCCATATCAACCCCTCTTCCCATCACTGGGAGCGCCCAGAATGTCCCAATATGGTGGATACTACACCGGATGGTGATGCAGGCCTGGGGTCTTTCATCAGGACCCAACTAAAACACTAAACACACTTTCAAACTTGAAATCTTGATCTTTTCAGACTTCAGTGTTACACAGAGCCCTGTTCAGAATTCACCCCTGAATCCTACTGGCTAACTATCTAATGGACTCCCCAGATCCACAGCTTGGAGTATTCACAGTTTTTGCAGTTCAACACAAGGGTCTTGCGGCCGGTTGAGTTGCACGGTACAATAGACGGTCTCCATTGGTAGTGCACCACAGGTTGAAGGCCTTGGAGCTGTGCAAATTTGAGGCATGATGATCTTTGCCTGCCTGGCCTTGGCAACTTCACCAATGGACCTTTATAGACAGACTTCACTCAGACAGTCCTGTTCCATCCTTCTACCTAGGGGGAAGGGTAGTCACCTTCAATCTGAGGAACAAGGATAGATGAGGTTCCCAAAACTCCTTGGTTGCACCTCTGGTCAACTTACAGGATCTGCGCTGGGTGACTGGGCTTCCACAGTCTCTCACCTCACAGCCCCTCCCTTAGGAGATGTCTCCAAAAGCAGTGCTAGGTCCTGTCACAGATGCTTGCCTCAGCACTTACAGTTTCTCCCCTGGCTGAATGTTCTCCTCACCAAAAGATTTCTCCTTCGAGGGGGAATAGTAACTCAATCAGAATGTGTAGTTCAACTAGTTTCCCAGCTTAGAAATAATGTCCAACTGCTGAATATTTTCTCAGCCCAGAGATTGTGCCCAACTGCTGGGGCTGATAGGGAGCAATTTCCCACTTTCATTAACTGACACAGCCAAATATTCCTCCTGCAGACACTTAGGAATCTTTCTTTAGAGCTGAGTACCAGAAACAGCAAGGCAAACTACCATATGTTTGGCTCAAGAAGCAGACACAGCCTCTCTCATCACAGTCACACTGCAGCTCTCTAGGACAACCCTCTTCTTTGTTATCACACTAAACAGTTTAATTTATAACCTTCTAACAGCCTCCCTGTGATTGACTGCCATCTCCCAGGTTATCTCAGTATTGGCTCTTTATTTTACCCAGCAGCCACTGTTCTGTAGTTTTCTATGGGGACTGCCATTTTGTTTCCCTTAGACTGCATACAGTCCAGCCCCAATTTATTTAACTGAGACCTTTAAACAGGGCTAAAACTATGCCTCCCAATAAAGAAATGTGGATTGGACCTCAGTCCCATTCTGTTTCTGGACAGAGGTCCTGACATTTCGGCTGCTGCCACTGCAGAGCAACTGTGGAGCCAATATTGCTTGAGCCCTACCACAGCCACTTTGAGGGACATGTCAAGAGAATGCAGGGCCATAGTCATCACCAGGTAAGCCCATTTGGGGGGCTTGCAAATCTAATAAACTGCAGTAAAGAGTAAGTAAACCAAAATGTTTTTGCATGGAAACTACACATTGGGACCAGCCTCACACTTGAGTGTGATGCCACTTGTGTTGACTGTTCCCCATTTAACTGCACATATCTCTTTAGGGAATAATACATATTACATTGACTGTTTATCAGTTGCTTGTAATCTCCCAGGTTGTGCCTAAAAAGGGGCTTTTGATTGTCTAGCACACTTACCTGTTTAATAACAACTAAATAAATAAGACAAAAGGGATTAATTGCCACTGAAATTGCCTTGTTCCTGCACTAACTCTTCTAAGAAATTCTGCTGTATTGCTTTGCTTCCTAGTGGTCACCACTGTACATGGAGAGCTAAATGGAAAAGTAATGTCAGTGCATGATTCTGAAAGTTTACCCTACTCTGTCTCCATTATAGGATAAAACCTGACACATAAGACCTTACAACCTGGGTGTGTGGGAAATATGCTAATGTAAATCTTATTTATAATCTTCTTCATTGCTTTCAAAATAACTATGATCAGGGTATGTTCCTAATGTATAGTTAAAGCTATATATATATATGCAGCTTTAAGGGAAAATATAATGTCAGTATGTAAGATTGATAGTTTATCCAACAGTGTCCCATAAAAGGGTTTGATATGACACACAAGTCCTCTTAACTATAACAAGCATTTGTCAATGCCGAATGTTTTCTTGCTGGTATTAACATTGGAAGTGCAAAAGTTAGACAGTTGCAGAATAGGAATGGCAGTGAAGTATTGAACTTCACGCGAACCCCACCTCCACCCTGCAGAGATGGAAAGGTGTTAGGGTATACCTTTGGGTCGTCACGCATAATGATCACGCCATTTCACCTCGCCCTATTCTGAAGACACCCATAAGTGTTGAGGTGTGCCTTGGGCTGTTTGGCTTTACAGTCACCCCATTCCATAAGAACATATGCTGAAATGGGTGCAGTAAGGAGAATGGGGTAAACTCTGGGGCTGAAGAGTCCAAGGCACTCCTCGATGCCTGTCACTGGCTGCAGGATGGGGGTGAAATGGCATGAGCATTACAGCCAGCAATCAAAAGGCACACCCTGACACCTGTCAGTCTGTTCAGGGTGGGATGTTATGGTTAGAAGCCGTAACGACCCAGGCGTTTGTTGGTATTTGCACTTCAAATTTTCAACATGGCCTATTTGTGACCCCCACCTCATGAAAGCGTTTTTTACATCTGCTCATGAACAGTGGCACTGTGATTTTGTTAAGCTGTTGTGAGTGTTGCTTTGCTACAGTGACTGCGCCATTCTGTGCCAGTTGTGCAAAAACACAGTTTGGGCACAATTTCAAAAATTATAGCTATCCTGTTCATAAGAAGGTGTGCAAAAATGCCAATGTTGAAAATCTGCAGTGAAAATATTACAAAGTCTGGAAGTTACGAGCCTGCGTGGAAACTGCACAACACACACTCATAATACAGTCATTTTGTGAAATGTTCTCAGCAAATTTTGAAAATAGGCATTTTGGGACCTCCACTAATGAACAATGTCACTGTGATTTTTTTAATCTGCCTTGAATGCTGATTTCCCACAGCTACCGCACCATTGAGCACCACATGTGTGAAACCACATTTCTGGCAGGATGTGAAAAATGGCAGCTGTACTATTCATTAGGAGATGCGTAAAAATGGCAATGCTGGAAATCTGGAGTGAAAATATTAAAACTTATCGGAGTTATGAGAGTGCATGGAAACTGCACAATGCCCGCTTATAATACAGTCATTTTGTGAAATGATCTCACCAAATTTTCAACATAGGCATTTTGTGACCTCTGCTCATGAACACTGTCAATATGATTTTAGTAATCTGTCCCAAACATTGAGTTCCCATAGCGACCGCACCATTGTGCAACAGATGACTGCTCTATTGTTCAGAAAGAGGTGTGAAAAATTGCCAGTGTTGAAAATCTGGAGTGAAAATATTACAAATGTTTGTGAAGTTAAGAGGGTGCATGGAAACTGCACAACACTCGCTCATAACACAGTCATTTTATGGACTTTTGTCACCAACTTTTCAACATAGGCATTTTAGGACCTCTGCTCATGAATAGTGTT
Organism: Neoceratodus forsteri; assembly: GCA_016271365.2. Taxonomy (NCBI): domain Eukaryota; kingdom Metazoa; phylum Chordata; order Ceratodontiformes; family Ceratodontidae; genus Neoceratodus; species Neoceratodus forsteri. The sequence continues at coordinate 352,318,727 of CM028130.1, read as the reverse complement.
ACTGTGATTTTCTTAATGTGTCCCAAACACAGATTTCCCACAGTGACTGTGCTATTCTTTGCTGGAAGTGTAAAAAAACATTTTCACCAGGATGCGTAAAATGACAACTATACTGTTCATAAGGAGGTGTCAAAAAATGCCAATGTTGAAAATCTGGAGTGAAAATATTACTAATCCACGATGTTACAAGCATGCGTGGAAACTATGCAACGCATGCTAGTAACACAATAATGTTTTGTGAATTTTTCCACCAAATTTGCAAATTTGCAACATAGACTTTTTGGGAGCCTACCTCATGAACACTGACACTGTCAGTTTGTTAATTGGTCCCAAAAGGTGATTCTGCACAGTGACCATGAAATCACCTTTTGGGACCAAATAACAAAATGACAGTGACCGAATTCATGAGGTGGGGTCCGAAGAACCCCATGTTGAAAATTTGGAGCAAAAATTCTCAAAAATGGCCACAATATCCACCTAAGTTGAAAAAAAAAACATTTATGCCTTTATATAGCTTATTGGCATCTCTTCAGTTCACGGTCAGCTTTGAAGAGTGCAAATGTGTTCCTGGTCCACCGAAGATCATCACACCAGCCTCCGGAGGTAAGTATGGGGTGAGGGGGGTGTGGGGATGCAGGGTACACAGAGGATGAATGTGGGCTGGGGGAGGCGACACAATGGCAAGGGACCATTTCCTTTGTTTCAGGTAAAAAAATTACAAAAATTCACCACGGACCGTTTTCCATTTTTTAACAGGTTTTGGACACTGGGGTGGGCTCCCAGTGTGGCACATTTGTTTGGGGAGTCATGTTAGCCACACTGGGGTGGGCTCCTAGTGTGACACACAGTCAAGTGGGGCAGTGGTATAAAAATGGTGGGGATTAACATGCCGACAGGGGGACTGGGCACCCCCATCGACAAGCATGTCTGTGTTTGGGGGCATGATGCCGAGGGGGATTGGACACCCCCTCGGCAGACCACAGCAATAAAAGAGGCACATATGCTGATAGGGAGATTGGGCACCCCTGAAGTCAGCTTCCTAGGGACTGTGAATGAGCGGCGGGCAGCGAGCCACCACCTGCCATGTTTATTGAAATGTTACACCAGGCAAGGCATGCCCTGCAATGATGGGTTGTTCTCTCACTGCAGCAGCCAATTTGTTTCAACTTGGTGGCATGCTTGCTGAATAAGTGTCAGCAGCAGCATTCCACCGCATTGGGGAAACATGGCCAAGCCTCAGAATGCAGTGGAGGAACTGGCCACCACATTGCCGCACCTCCAAAACCCCACTTCTCTCCTAAGCTGTCACATAATGTTTATTTTCATGCATGCAAGCAAACATTAAAAGCATGACAAATGCAACACTGCAGCAAAATGTTTTTTTATATTTTTAATATGAAATATCACAGGAAGTATTATGAAGGCTTCCTGTAAAATATTGTTGTTTGTCTGAAATACTCTAACCATGGTCCAACTATCCTCCTGTGCTTTCTAACCAAGAGTTGGGTACTCACAAGCAGTGGCATGCCTATTGAGTGTGTGTGTGTGTGTGTATGTGTGTGTCTGTGTAATAATTAAAATCAAGCATCTCAGTCTGAAATCACAAAATCTGGCATGAGTGTATGTGTGTGTATATGTGTCAGAATCCGCGTGTGTGTGTGTGTGTGTGTGTGTGTGCATGTATGTAATAATGAAATCAGGCAATCTCAGTCTCAAATCACAGCATTTGCTTTGTGTATTTGTGTGTAATAACTAAATAGGGCAATCTCAATCTCCAGTCTCAGAATCTGCTCTGTGTGTGTGTGTGTGTGTGTGTGTGTGTGTGTGTGTGTGTGTGTGTGTGTGTTTGTGTCTTTCTCTGCTCCATCTCCCAGGCCTGAGAAAATGCAGTTGCAGCTAACTGAGTAGAAAACAAAAAAACTCAGAACACATACTCGACACCACTATCACTTGTATTATAAAAATGTAGTAAAACCTGAATCTAAGCAAGATTTTCCAAGGATTTCTTGTGCAGGTTTTACTGGACAGAAATCACAAGATCCTCAGTGCAGAACCTTCCCTATTAAAGCCCACAAGGTGTGCAGTGAGCTGAGGAGAACACTTGGATACATTTGCTCTGGGATACAGCTCTAGGCAGTTCCAAAAAGTATTGCAAGATTAACCGCAGATTCATGTTCCACAAAACATTAACTCTGTGTAATACAGTTCCAGATCTGATACACATGACAAAATATAGAAACATACAACAATGTTAACAAAAACCATAAAAGAAACTATTTTAATGAACACAGTCCTGAACAAAGCATAAAAAAGCAATTTGGTCCACTTCTGCTGCAATTTGCCAGCTTTCTTCCATGGAATTAAAGTGAAATGGTCACAGAAAGCTTTGTGCAGAATATGCATAACCACACAACAGGGTTCCATCTTTCAGTGATCAGAAGATGGAATTCTGAGGAACAAGTCAGATTTTTCTGAAATTCCACAGAATCCTATTCCAGCAGAAGTTGAAAAATCTGTACAGCAGTAATGTCTATCTGTCCATCTTCTCTGTCTGTCTGTCTGTTTATCTATCTATCTATTCTATCCTGTCTGCCTGCCTCTGTCTGTCTATTTATCTATAGATCTATCTATCTTGTCTGTCTGTCTCTCTGTCCATCTGTCCTTCTGTCTGTTTGTTGACAGTATCTGTCTGTCTGCCTGTCTGGCTGTCTATCTATCTATCTATCTATCTATCTATCTATCTATCTATCTATCTATCTATCTATCTGTCTGTCTGTCTGTCTATCTATCATTAGCTCTGTCTATATCTACAGACAATATCTGTGTGTGTGTGTGTCTGTCTATCTATATCTAGCTCTATCTATATCTACAGACAATATCTATTTGTTTGTTTGTCTATCTATATATCTTTATCTATCTATCTATATCTATCTCTGTCTATATCTACAGACAATATCTGTCTGTCTGTCTGTCTGTCTGTCTATCTATCTATCTATCTGTCTGTCTATCTACCTACCTACCTACCTATCTATCTTCTCCCAAGCAATTTAGAAAAGCATCAAACCACCTGCCATTTTAGTTAAAATTTATTCAAACAGATATTATATCCCCCTGCACCCACTCAGGAGGCAGTCCAAACTATTTTCCTTCTGAGCCTCACTTGTACTGCATATTGAACCACCAAACCCATGGCTAGGTCTATACATTTATACTTCTAATGTCTGATGTACAGCCAGCTGCGACACCCACCCAAATCCCTTAAAAATGAGTGATGTACATTAAAATTCTCAAATGTCTTGTCCAAATAAATATTCAACTTTATGACAGGTAGGCCTGATTTTGATCCCTGCTACCATTTTGATACATGTGGCCTTCAGCAGAGTAGAGGTTTGCTATGTTAACAAAACTTCACTTCAAGTGAACTTCTCAAGGTTGACTGACTTCTCAAAGTCTGAAGTATCACTTCGTGTAGTTCTTTACCCAGTGAAAAACCTACTTCATACAGCATAATCTAACCATGGTGGCTTTTTTTCAGCAAATATGCCAGCTGAGTCCTATACTGTGTAGTTTTCATTATGCTAAGTAGAACTCTTCTGGAGAAGAACTACACAAAGTGTTATTTTGTTATATAAAAAAACATTTGTTAATGTAATCCCCCACTCACTATGCAACAGTGCCAATCCAACACCCAGACCTTTAAAAATACTTTAACCACTCTGTCACCCCATCTGCCACAGTTGCCATTAAGTTTCTTATAATATGCATACTATAGTAGTTTGAAAAATCCCTTCTCCTCACCTGTGCAAAATCCCATAACCATCCACCTTATCCCTCCCCATCAGTCATCTCAGCCCCTTAAATCAACTGTCAACCCCCCAAGCCACCTATCTCCTAGCACCCAACCTCCCAACCCCCATGCCCCCAGAGTTTAAGGCTATATTGCAGATGGCACCTAGACAAAATGAAAATCACCCATAGTTGACCGATCCTGCTCTCTTTAGTCTTCCGTGGTACATGAATGACTGATAATATCTCCTTTAGTAACACATGATTGGCATTTCCTATGGTAACACCTGATTAACTGACAAACTGCCAGTCAGGTGTTATAATGGAAGACATCATAATTCATTCATATATTGCAGGAGATCATGATGGCTCTTCTGAGACATGATTTCATGTTTTATAGGTACAATCTGTGATATATACTTAAACCTGGTGGTTTGGGAGTAGGGGATTGTTTCTGGCGGGGTGGGGTGGAGGGATTGACAGTATATTTTGAGGTTGGTGGGGTCTGACAGGAGGCGGGTGGTTATGGGACTTGTTGAAGATAGGGGGAATGGATTTACTATACTATTACAGTGTGTATATTATAAGAATCTTTAAGGGGACCGAGGGAGGAGGGAGGGAGGTGGGTACTAGAGGGTAGCAGGGTAGGGGATTAATTTTAATGGTGTGGGTGGTGGAACACTTTTATTAAAGGTACTTAAAAACACTTTTCAGGTGAAGTTGGAGCAGAACGTGAGAAGTTTGCTACACCATGTGTAGTACAAAGTTCCCGACATCACAGCAACTTCACCAGGGAAGCTTAAATTTAAAACACCTCTAATCAGAACCACAATTTCCTGACTTGAATAGCTTGTTGTTCTAACCACTGGGCTATGCAATCTATTAAAAATCATACTCACCAACATACTGAATGAAAACCCATAACTGTTTCATTAAAATGGAATGTTTATGTTTGGATACAAATTACCATGATTCAGCTCTAAACAAACTAATAAAGAAAGCTGAAATCATGATCAGCTAAGATGCTTAGCTACTGCATGTTAAAGAAGCCATTACCCCTCAGCACTGTGGCATGTGCTTCCACAAGTATAAACCTTGCAAATATCATTGCTCAAATAATTCATCTCAGGTTTACAGTATGTTCTTATGAGATAAATGTCAATGAACAGGAGAGGAGATTGCGCCATGGTGGTACAGTGGCTTTGTGCCAATATAAACAGGTTAGTCCCAAAAATGGCACTGATGTTTGAAGCAACAGCACTAGGAGCAGGCTACCTGCCTGCTCCTTATCCAGGTTTCCACTTACACTAATGAAAATCAGGACTGCCATTCATCAAAGTGGCAGCAACATGCATATGAGAGAGAGAGGAAAGGAATAATGAAAGAGCTGAGAAGAATGAATGTTTTTAAAGAGGGACAGTGGAGTTGAATCTAATCCCAGAATGGGGAAGTTAACATAAAAATGAAAAAGATGAACTAGTCCTTTAACCTTCTTTAGCTGCATTTGGGATTTTGCTCAGTAATTGTGTTTACTTTCTGCTTTCTTGTTGCGCTTGATTTAATTAAAGTGTCATTCAGTGGAACGGGAAATTTGTTTTACAGTGGATTAAAGCAATATCTTTTTAATTCTTGGGGGAGGTAGAACTGGACATCAAATCCAGCTCAGACCAAAATGACAGGAAATCTTTTAGGGCTGTAGGATGAATACACTTATTTTAAACTCAACAAAGAATGAGTCATGGGATTGTTAATGTAATAGACATCACATTCATTACTATATTATGCATGCATGCCTACAGCTATAATCATAGTTTATGCCTTGGAAAGCAATGCTTTTCAGAGATAGTTTTATGCAGGAAAATATATTTTAGTTATCTTTAGAATCTGGACTTTTTGGGACTTGATAAAATTTTTAAATATCTTCTTTTTGCATTAATGAATTAACTAATTAAGATTGTTGTTAAATTTTCAAGACTTTGTTAAAAGAGTTATTCATAAAGCTGCAGTGTTCCTTTAAGGATTGCTGTGATGATCTGTATGAATCAGTATAATAGTCTATCAATGACAAATTTCTGAATAGTAATGCACCTATTAGCAAAATTAGTTTCAGTTTGAAAGATATCTTTCAGTGGTTATCTCATGGCTTGTGTCTGCTATAAACACTCTGAATTATATATTCCAGTGCATAGCATTGCATAGATAGCATAGCTTCAAGCATTGCATGGCGTAGCATAGTATAGTACAGCACAGCGCAGCGCAGTGTGCCATAGCATAGTGCAGCATAGCAAAGCATGTATAAGAACTGTTGTATTCCAGATCACTTTTTTCACCAAGTAAATGAAAAAAAAGCAGGAACGTCACTGCCCTTTAGAGATGTTGTGAAATTAAATTTCGCCAGTGAAATTGCTGCGAAATTGGCAATTTTGCCACATGAAACATTTAATGAAATTCTGCCATTACGCAAAACATGTCGCCAGGTGTGAAACTGTGAAATTTCACCTTCAAACACAAAATTTCACTGTGTAATTTGAAATTTCACCTGAATTTTGCAAAATTTTGCCCAAATTTTACTGTTTTACAGGCAACATTTTGCATTTCACCCTTGGGAATTTTGCATTTCACATCCACAAAATATTTTGCTAAATGCGTGAATTTCACAAAATATTTCATGGAATGAAATTTTCTAATTTTGCACATTTCTATTGTCTTGTTGAATCTGGCAGGTTTGGATGGAACCTTGAATCTGCTGAGGGACTGTATGTTAGGGATTCATTACTAGGGCTGTATTACTATCTTCCAGTTAATACATGGTGATTAGTCACTCAGGACCAAAGCATACTCAATATTTGTTACTCAGTAATCATCCTTTAAGTCAAAATAGGTCAACTCAAAGCTCTGATAGTTTTGAGGAATGGTAAGCTATCCCAAGCAGAAACAATATATCACAGGAAATAAGAAGTGTCAGCTTGTGAAGAGCCACGAGAGGGCCACTACCACCAACAATCAGAAGGTATGAGTCTTTGAGCATTTCAGGTTCCCCTAACCTACTCCCAAATGCCAGTAACCTCTTCCAAATAGCAGCAGGAGCTGTTCCCATTGACTTTACCAGTCAATCTGTGCTCATAGCACTCATGTGGAGGAGGGTCCTGAGAGAGTTGTTGCCCAGTTATCAGCACAACTGGTGAGGAGCCATGAGTAGGACACCATTATCCATGTTCAGGGGTCATGAGTGTTTCCATAGTCAGCCCCCCAAAACCTTCCCACGATCATCATCAACAGCCTCTTTCCAATTGCAGCAGGAGTTGCTACCATTGACTTTATCAACAAATCAGCACTTGCAGCTCTTGTATCTTGCAGGGACATGGGTCCAAGTCATCCTAGCTCCTGGGCCATCTAGTGGTCCCATATGAGCAGTCCCATAGCAGGAATGGGAGACCTTGAAAAGTCACCATAGTGGAGGTGCCAGGACACTTGGAGACTTTGCCCAGCTTCCTTCTTGTGAACAGTAAATGTACCATGTAAAATGTAAAGTGTGATTGTGCAGCCACTCAACTGCATTGCCTATAAATTAGGAGGGGTTAGGTGGGGCTATTATATGTAATAGCTACTGTCACCTAACTATAATTTTCAGTTAAGAAAGGGATATGTGGGGTTAAGTTCTCTGAATGTGTATTGCTACTTAACTGTGTTATCTCCTAAGCTTGCAAGGGCCTATTTGCCAGCTGCTGTTGGGTGCCTTGTTACTGTGTACCTATTTTGCTAGTTACCCTGCTAATACTAGCTTCCTTTTGGAACCCATTGTTCTGCTGGCCTCCTCCCTATCTGTTTGAGACATACAGTACTTCCCCCATAGCCTCCCTATCTGGGTGAGGACTTCATCCCTCCATAGCCTCTTCATCTGGTTGAGACCTATTTCCCTACTGTCTCCTTACCTGTGTGACATCTACATCTCTCTGCACTAGTGTGACCTCCTCACATTTACCCCTACTTATTGTATTGCAGTTCTACTGCTCTGCTTCTTCCATCATGTTCTTCCCTTCCCTTACTCACCTCCCCCTCCTTTGTTTCACTCTCCTCCCTCCCAACTCGCACTGCCCCATCCCTACCCTTCTCCTACATTTACCCTCCTCCTCCAGCCCCATCTTCCTTCCTTCATTCCCTGCCCCATTCCACCTGACCTCCTGGGTGCTGCCTCCTGCCATCTCCTTAGCTTCACTGTGAAGCTGTCTGGTTACTTTTACCCCTTCCTTCCCTCATCCTCACCATAACACCACCCACAACTTCTGAACCACTCATTTGTTCCATCAAGCTCCTTGTGTCCTTGCTTCTTGTGGTGGCAGGTTCTATTAAACTCAGTCCCATCCCTGTCCCTGTTTCATCCTTGCAGCTCCCAAAAGGACTGATGGCCCACCTCAACATCCACAGTCTTTCCCATAGCTGCATCAGTTACATTATAATCAACCTCCAGATGGGTTTTTTCATTATCTTGGAGTCTTGGATCTCCCCAAGATGTAAGATTCCTCAGTTACCATGCCTGGTTATACCATAGTTAGGCAGAATTGCCCCAGGAATGGTGGCAGTGTTGTGGTTTTCTTCAGTACCAGTATCCAATTTGAGTCTGTTCTTCCTGTCTCATCCCTCTCTGCCTATGAGCTACACCTCCTCAAATCCTCCATCCCCTTCTCTGTCCCTATTTTTATTGCAGGGGTATACTGCCTTCCTTCCTGGATTGTTCTGTCCATTGGTTACTGAGCTTTTCTCCTCCATCTCTTCTCTCTCCTTTTCTGAGGAGTGTCTCATCCTTGGAGACTTTAAAATCAAGTGGCTTTTCAATTCTGCCCATAAATGTTACCAAAATATAAAATCCCTCCAGCTACATCAATTGAATTGATTTTGGATCCCATCAGCCCCATCCATAAATCCTAAACCACTCCCTCCTGGACTGGGTCCTCTCCTCTGTGTCTATGTCATGAGTTCTGAAAATATCTCAGACAATAAATTAAGCTCTCCATTCTTAGCTTACAAGGCATTTTAAATGTTGTGACTCGTGATTATTGTTAAATTGTTCATGTATATATTGTTTGAATCATGTTTCTGCAAATATGAATTAATAGTCACACCTTACTTGGTAAACTTAGGTTTTGCTGTTTTTTAATTTTCTGTAAGATCGTGGTGTTATACTGTCTTCCAAAAGTAATTTCTGCTTCTTCTTTGTGAAGTGCTTGCATCAGCTTTGGTGTTTCTACTTTACATTATCATCCCTGTAAAGTCATTAGCTCGGCAAACACCAAGTACCTAGGAATTAATATTTAATCATTGTATTTGATTAGTTAACTTTGCCTTTTGGTGTGTAATTTCTCTATTTAATGTTTTCATTTTGTTTGTCTCACGGTTACCTTTCCTGATTAATTTGGTAGCAGGTGTGAGGTTGGATTGCCTTGGAAGAAAGTCAATCAGCAGATTTTTGTTTTTGTAGCATGCATGAAAACTCCAATCAAGTAAAATTAATCAGTGTTCTGAAAAGCAGTCTTCAAGTACAGAAAGAAAAAAAGATGAAATGGTTGATATTTGTGTTTAATAGATATTCACTGACTAATGATGCTGAAGTACAAGAAAATAGCCATTGATCAGAAAGTAAAGCAAAGTAATTTGACTAGTTTATCAAAGAAGAAGTTGCTGAATTATAAACATTAATCAGTGTTGTATGAAGTACAATATTAGTTCTGAAAAGAAAGTGAAGTTGTAAAGGAGGGTGGGTACTGCTTAGTGTAGTTTGTTGTAATAAAAAAATACTGAGCAGATTACTGTTCACACTTATATCTATCCATCAAAATATCAGTCAACGGGATGCATTTTTAAGCCCTGAACCCATGTTGCATCCTGGGCAAGTTTTAAAGATGCTGAATCCAAGCAAATGCTAATTTCAAAGGAAGGCAAATGTAAGTTCATCTGCATCAATTGAGGAATGCAGTAGCAAGTGTAGCATGGAAAATCTGAAGCAGGGCACAGTCCAGTAGGATTTTCATGTGGTAGGAGTTACCTGAAGAAATGCGCAACTGTAGTGAGCCATGTGAGAAATGACTTCCCTTCCTGTCACTGCTGTTTGATCTCCATGGGTGCCCAGGAGGCTTTCAAGATAATTCAGTCATCCTTTTCCTACTCCTTGTGCCACTGCACTTTATGAGATTAAGTCAACTAGATCATCACTTTGATGAATTAGCTACCAATCAATGCATCAGGAAATGTATCTAAAACATGTTACCATAAACACTGCCCAAGTGTTACAGTTCAATGGAGTTTTGAAGATCTTGAGTGGATTTACAAAAGGGGAAGATGCAGGAACAAATGCCCTTTCTGCCTACATTTGTATGTGACTGATTATGCCAAAACTTGAGAGCTGTCTTCACAGGGTCCTGTGATTCTGCAAAAGGGTTTTTAATTTGCATCAGCTTGCATCCAAACAATTGTGCATGTATCTAAAAAGGTGATGTTAAAAAAAGTATGCAACATCAAAAAGGGATGCAGACATTAAAAAAAATAGTACACACATCATTTTGTGATGCACTGTCCAGAATTTGCACCCAGACTGCTAGACAAGCTACTAAACAGTCTCAATGTACAGATGGAAGTCTGCTTGGAAAATATGGCTGGATGGATCAATTTTAAAATCCTGCACCTTATCTGCATCCCCTATAGAGGTGTTGTATGCAGCAAGATCAGCAAGCTACAGGTGCATCTCATAGACGTGTCCATATCCTGACAATAGAAAATTTGGCCTTATGTGTACTTCCTCTGAAAAGTCTCAAACTGGGATTTGAAGACGATGTTGACATATACTACAACTGGTCAGGCAAGGATTTTCCAAAACCTATTTTTAATTCAAAATTACCATAAAGGAGCTAGCCTAGTGGACCCATTCAAAACCCACTGCTGGCACTTGAAAATCTTGATATACGAGTGGATTCTGTTTTTCTCACCCTAAGATCATAAGAGAACCAAGTGAGCTATGGAGGCGAGTCAGTTTGTTCCAAGGGAAAGAATATACTGACTGCCTTGCATTTGCATATTTATCTACCAGACAACCATGTAGATGCATTCATTTTAGTTGACATGGTGGGCAATACTCTTCATTTCCTCAGGATATGGTTTAGCCATGGCAGCACTGATAATAACATTAGGGGAAGAGGATATGCAAGGATAATGTGTATATGGCATCCCCAGACATATCAGAAAGTTTCAGCTATCAACAAGTTATGAGAGAAGAAAAGCATATATCTGAAGTTACTCCACTGTATAAAAACATTAGATTTTTTTTGTTGGAATCTGATCCAGTAGCCAATCATGCATGTTCCCTACTTTGTAATAGTTACAACATCTCAGATCTACATTAACTACATGTATTTTGCTTAGTTTAGGTTAAGGGATCATACTGTACTTGCCTCTGGATTAGCTGGGGTAGACGGTCAATGTATAACAATAGCTGACTGCTTCTGGACTCCCCACAGCAGCATTTAATCCACTGTAGTTCAGTCCATGTTGGAAGTTAGCTACAGTGGATTGGGGGATGCGGTCTGAACAGTACATAGTGGCTGCTCACACCTTCTTATCTAAAAAAGAAATCAGTTGACTAAATATGAGGGCGTATGAGACAACAAATAAACATTACACTTATGTGTAGAATGGGGTAATCTCACAAAAATAGGGGTGGGGCATCATTAATTCATGTTTCCATTTCATACAAAAAGGAAAATACCTAATACCTATTTTTGAAGGTGATTTGTTATGCCTCTATAAACATATATTTCTCCCTCCATCTCAGAATACATGATCACAATGTAATAATGTCTCCCTAATCCAAAAAGTTGACCTTTTCTTGTCTGAAGTATGATTGTCTAGTCTATGTCTATTTGCACCTTTAAAAGACAGGGATGCACATTGAGAAGGATCTCAGAGCTTGTATCTCCAAAAGTCTATTTTCTATGCTTCATGATGAAAAAATCAAGTTTAAAACAGCAAAAATGAAATAAATAATCCACATTGTCAAATGAAGGGGGTTCACAGTTAAGAACAGAGAGAGCAAATACAGTTGTTGCCTTTCTGTGCCACACAATAGGTCCAGAAGAAACCATAGCCCAAAAGGCAGTGTTGACCAGTGTTGGGGAGGGGGGGCTGGTGGAGTCCCTATAACCAATCAGTGAAAACCGGACAACTGAGACTCTTACTGCATCTCATTAGATAGCTGTATCCTCACTGAGTAGTCAGTAAAGAACTGGTTGTTGTTGTACTGGTCCTTGTACAAAAGGATGAACAAAGTAGGTAATTACAGTAGATACCTTTTACTGGACCAACAAGAGATTTACAAAATACAAGCTTTCAGGTTACACCAAGCCCTTCATCAAGCATAACAGCCAGGTTCTACAGAAAACAAGCTTCTTAGGATACAGAAATCTACTGCTAAATAAACTTTTACACACGGGTATAACAGTTCTTATTTTTAAACTCTTTATTTATTTTCACAGTGAGAGAGCATCAAACTTTAATCCGTAATATCATATTCCAATAGCTTTCAGTACAACCATACATAGTGTCAACATTCCTTAAGTTCAATGTCTCCATAAAACAAAAGAAGGCTACAGAACGTTAGGGAGGTACACCCAGATGCAGTAAATATTCATATCATGGTAAAAAAAAGCAGAGACTACTTGGGACATTTAAAAAAAACACTTTCTCCACATTATCTCAGACCGAGAAGTTTGACCCAGTTGATGAGCTAAGAAACATTCCAAATAGTATATTTCATTCACAATACTGTGCCACTGGGCAAGTGCAGGGGGTTCAGAAGAGTGCCATAAATGAGTGATGGCTTTTTTTACAGCTGCAATGTATAAATACAGGAGACTGGTTCTGGCAGGAATAGTTCCATCAGGTGCGACATACTGCATGACAATACTAATTGTGGGGTTAAAGTAAACCCTATGTCCATATGCTTAGACAGGCTGTCCTCCATATCTCTTCACAAATCACCAAGCACAGGGCAATACTGAAAAATATGAGGGAAAGTGGCGAGCTGCTCACACAGTGCTGCCAGCATACTCCATATTTGGCAGGCAAAAGTTTTGCCAGCTTAGCTGGCGTATCAAAGAATTTTACCTGGCACTTTCAGATAAATTCCTGTCAATAGGGAGCTTGCTAAATCTTCATTGATGGTAAAATAGTCCCGAGTCATGTCTCATAAGGAATATCTGAAGAAAGTTCAGATTTCCATGTCTGAAGGATGGCTCATGACGATTCAGTCCAAGCCTCCCTAAAGGCTCAATAAATCTACCCAATTAAATGTGGATACTGTTTGCCCTCATGTGCATCTAATATCAGTTTTAAGATTGGTGGCCTGGGGTTAGGTATAGTACTCCAAGACAGACCTTTTTGCAACAAATAGGCTCTTACTTGTAAATACCTAAAATGGTCTTGGTTCGGTAACTGAAATTACCATTGGAGTTGTGAAAAAGGTATAACCCCCTGCAAATCTAAAAATTGGTAAATAAAAGTCACAGTTGCCTCCAACTTTGAAAAGTTAAGTCTAAATGTGCAGGTAAAAAAAATTGGGCTCTGCTGTCAACAGCCAGACAAAATAAAAGTAATTTGCAAGTGTGGAGTGGGATCATATTTTATACCAGCACCTCAAAATATCCCTAGTACTAAAAGAGAAGGTGTTTAAATCTAATAACGAGCAGTAAAGGGCCAAAACTATCTGGTTAATATTAAACAAGTCATTTATTATGTAATCCCCCTTCCCCAACAATTTGAGGGTTTACCTTAATGTCTTCCTGGGCTTCTCAATGCCCGCTGTCAGGCTGGTGCCCTGTCTTTAAGTAGTTCTTTTCATTTGTGTGAGAGTGCTATATCGAGCCTCAGTGCCTGTCCCTTTAAGAGACAAGCTAATCTGTTTTAAGTAAATGGTCTGAGCTGGGTCCAAGTGATTTAGGGCTTGCGACCGGCCAGACAGAGCACTGTTTTGTTCCACTCTGCAGTCACTATTTGCGCAAGGGGAGCCTGTGTAGGAACTGTGCTTATTTACAGTTTGTGCATTGTTATATTTAAAATAGAGAAGTTTTTCTAACCTACTTTATTTGCAGCTTGCTTATCTGGATGGGAGCCACCATTTTAGGGCCTGGACTTCCAGTAATTGGATCAATAGAACCTGGGGACCTGAAATGGATCCAAACCCCAGTATTTTGGGGGAAGGAAAGTGTGTAGTTTTGTAGTTTTTCAGTTGGTGCCAAATTGACCTGGAGGGGAAGCCCTAACTGTGACTGACAGCTCTTTCAGCCAACCAAACTGCTGGATTTGCAAGTGAAATCTCCAGTGTGCCAAGAGACAGTGGATCAGTTAGAGTTGGAGGTTGAAGTGTGAACAGCTCAAGCTTTCAAGCAGCTGCTCCCAGAAGGACCATAGGGGAAATTGGCAGGAAGAGGTCCAACTTGCCTCCCTGACATGTTCTCCTGCTTGGGACCGTCTTATAGTAGAAGTTGGACTTGTCTGATTCCAGTCTGGAACCGAAAGAAAGAAGATTATCAGTGCTACCTGTAATTTGGAACAAAAACTTGCTCTTGAAGTGATCAGCCCAATGTGTGCGCGAGATGTGCTCAGATTCAAAGGTTAGCTCAGTAAAGCTGCTGAACTGCAATCAGACTATATCCAAACTGTTCCTGGAGATAGCTGTTTATTTTGAATGTGCTGAGTGTGTAATGTGGACCGAGACCTGCTCGCCCACAGCCAAACCTCTTATGCTAGCTGGAGGCTTCACCAGCAGAACTTATGAACTTTGCCAGACTGCTCATCCTGTCTGGGTCTTGCCAATTCAGCCTAAGCTGGAAATCCTGCACCAGAGACTGTTTCAGCAAGAGACCAGCTCAGGGATCCAGCCCCTGAGCAGCAACAACATGCAGGTTGTGGCCACCTTGAGGAAAGGACATGAAAAGGAGGTGTGTCGTGTCAGCCCTGCTTCCCCATGCTCATTGGTCAACAATACAAGGCCTCAATATCACCTGCATTGCAGCTGAATCTTGGTAGCATGAGTACAATCAGGGTAGCTCCCTGCAACAAGTGTTTAAATCATCTGTGGTGTCTAATTGTTTCAGTTTCTTATGTTTACAAGGGACTGAGCCAACTGGCTCAGATAACAAATAATCTGGTTGTTTTGCATGTTAACTGCCTTTCTTTCCACAAAGGGCCCCAACATCAGCTGCAACATCAGACATCCCCCGGGCAACACCTCTGGTTAGCCAGACTTTCCATTCTGGGTACCCAGTGTTGTGTGATTGTCAGTTTGGACAAAAAGTGCATGCAATCACTGAACAAAGTCAGATTGCTAATCATTTGACTAGATTCACACCCCTTCCTTGTTCACTACCCCTAAATAAACCTGCTTGTCTTTTTTTCAAGTTTAACTTGGCTAGTGTGCATATTATTAGTTGGGTTACAGTGTTAAGAGTGTGCAACTGTATTTCTAACCTTATTTTACAGGGGTCTCCAGGGAAGCTGCTGCAAGTCCAACTGTGGTGGTATATGTGAAGGGTCTATGCATATTATTACTGTTTCATACTGACTTTGAATTAACTACTGTGTCAGGTGCTGAGCCACTAGGAGGGCTGGTGGGTGGTTATAGCTTCCCAGAAGTCTATAGCAGAACAGACAAACATCCCCAATATCACTACTCTGGGTGAAGGCACCTTGTTAGTGAATCCAGGCCCCTTAACCTGTGCATAGCCATACAGGCAGGGGGTAGTAGCCCCTGGAATAGTGCCGCCTAGGGGTTACAATTACAAAATCTATATATTTCCATGGAGATTCCAAAGTTGGGTTTCGCCACTGTAAAATCATTTTGAAAGTGACTTCTTTATAATATTCTTTTAAATTTGGAAGATTTAATCCCCCTCTGTCTATTGGCAGCTGTAAGATCTACCAGCGGATGTGTGGGCGTCTACCTGCCCACACAAAGTGGGAGCGAGATCTATCCTAAGAATTAAATAATACGGGGGTGAGGTTAACGGAAGAGACTGAAAAAGATACAACAATTCGGGAAATATAGTCATGCTGATAGCATCAATCCTGGAAATAAATGATAAATGTAAATGTGTCCATCTATTCAACTCTCTCTCAATCTCCTGGGTTAAAGATTCATAGTTTAACAAATACAAATGTATTAAATTCTATGGTAAATATACTCCTAAATATTTAATCTTGGGGAGATGGAAAAGTGCTTTCAAGGCATGGGAAGGGGCAAAGTTGAGAGCAAGGACTGCAGTTTTCTGAACATTTATCGTATAGCCAGACAACTCCACAAAAGTCTGCAAAATCCTGTCTACTTTAGGGACCAAAAGGGTTTAAAAGTGTTAGAAGAACATCATCTGCATAGATGGAGATCTTAAAAAGTTTCGTCCCTCCCCAGCGGAATCCCTGTACTCCCTCCTCCTCCCAAATAGTAGCGGACAGAGGCTCGATATAGAGAGCAAAAAGAAGTGGGGATAAAGGACAAACCTGGAGGGTCCCACAGGAAATAGAAATTGGATCAGACAACTGAGCATTGGACTGTATGTAGGCTTTAGGGGCCTGGTAAATCAATTGAAGCATTTGAATAAAATCTTCTGGAAAACCAAATCTCAATAGAGTTTTCCATAAAAAGGGCCATGAGACCCTATCAAATGCCTTGTCAGCATCAAGGCTGATTAAGGCTGACAGTATAGATCTTTGATTAATATGGTCCATTAAGGAAAGCGTTCTATGGATATTGATGGAAGGACAAATCTTTTCAAGTCTGTAAGCCTAGACAGACATAAACAGCTTGTAATTCATATTTAAGATGGAAAAAGGTCTATACGAGGATGGCCATCTGAGATCCTTGCCCGGTTTCAAAATTGGGGATAAAGTCACATAGGCCCAGGATGGCAGAGGAAACACTCCCTCCTGTACCTCAAGGTAAGCCGAAAGCAGTACAGGAAACATCAACTGCTGAAAAGTCTTGTACTATTCAGCCAGCAGCCCATTGGGGCCAGGGCATTTCATTGTTTTTCTATGTGAGATCGCCATCTGCACCTCCTTGGCTGTAACTGGGGAGAGTAGATGCTCAGAATGTTCTGGAGATAAAGTGGGGGGAGACAGGCAAGACAGCAAATCCATGATTAATGAATTGGGTGGAGGAGCAGGCATGGTATGTAAGGCAGCATAATAAGACCGAAATTCTGCCAATATATCAGTTGTACTGGTGAGTAGACAATTGGCATGTATAGAGTGTAACTGAGTTACAACCGATGCCATCCTCTGGCCACAAAGGCATCTTGCTAAATTTCTTGCTCCCCTAGGTGCCCCCTTATAGCAATATTTTTTCAGGAGAAACAAGGCTTGCTGCACCTTCTTGTCCAGAAGTGTCTGCAACTTTGCCTTAATCTCCCGAATTCGGGTATGGATCTCAGCTTTGTTTCTACCAGGGGCTTGCTGAAGATTTTGCAATTTCACCTCCAGTATGGTGTATTCTGTCTTCTGTCTCTCATTGCTTCCTTTTATATGCTGTAAAAGTGTTGATTTCCCCACATATTACTGCTTTTAGAGTGTCCCACAAAGTAGTTGATGGGGGATCTGAAGAAGCATTCTCTGACAGGATTTGGGGAATCTTAATCTAAATCATTCTTTTGAACTCCTCATTTTTCAAAAGGGATAAGTTAAAGCACTATGTCAAAACCTTTCAGAGTTTACCTAACTCTAATTTTAGTAGCAATGGAGAGTGATCAGAGAGGTATCATGGGCATATGGTAATATCTTGAATCAAATGTATATGTTCATGAGATACGAAGAAATAATATAAGTGAGAAAAAGTGTGGAATCAAGGGTAGTGAAAAATATATGCCCTAGTGGACAGTGAGGAAAAAAAAGTGCCAGACATCAGTGAGGCCCAATATGTCCTGCTGAGCATGAAAGAATTTCTGGCCAACCGAGATGCTATGGGAGGTAGGGATCGAGGAATCCAGCTGTGGAGACAAAGTTAAATTTACATCAACCCCCATAATTAGGCAGCCTTGGAACATTTACAAAAGCTTATTGAAAAAGGTGTGAAACTGACTGGTGGGAGCCTGAGGAGGAAAGTATGCGTTCACCAGAGTTACCTCCCTGCTATAGAGATGGCCAGTCAATATGACAAAACCACCCTGAGTATCAATATATTGCCCCTGAAGAAAAAAGGTGTGGACTCGGGGACCAAAATGGCTGTACCTCTGCGCTTGGCCTTTGGGCAGGATGAAGCAAAAACCCCAAATCTTCCCAACCGGAAGGTTTTGCATGTTCCTCTGGTGTTGTGTTTTTTTGCAAAAAGGTTACATAGGGGGCCCTGTCGACATATATACTGGACTACCCTAGACCTTTTAATCAGATTGTTCAGGCCATTTCTTTTTTTTGTTTGTTTGTTAGTCTTTGGTAACCGGGTAAGGCCCACTAGGCACAAGTTCCTGTTTTACAGGGTGACCTGGAGCACTGGGTGGTTAAGTAACTTGCTCAGAGTCACACAGTATACAAGTGGAAGTTGCGAAAATCAAACCCAGGTCTGGTCTTCTGGATGTATCAAGATCGTTCACAGCTCGTTACTCTAACCTCTAGGCTATACTGCCAGCCCATTTATATTAAGAGATAATACCTGAACTAAGGATGTAGACATTTTAAGTAAAACTGTTTTAACTGCATCTAGCACTCTCCAACAGGGACCAAAATCCCGCACTGCAAGACCCATCATCATGCTCCCGACCATAATGAATGTCATGGAGGATCCTTGCTCACTACATTCTGTGTGACCAGCCTCAGTTAATAATATCCCAGGAGACCATCTAATAATAGAAATAAAGTCTTGAGTTCTTTCTCTCTCTCTCTCTCTCTCTCTCTCTCTCTCTCTGTCTTTTTATAAAAACACAAATACATAAAAAATTGAACAACAAACTGTTCTGCTTGAGATTCATCAAAATAGGGAATGCCATCAGGGCAAAACTTACAAGAGCTTGATGCGCTCCTCCGAGCCTGCTCAAGCCCTTGAACTATGTACAATATGTGTTGCATCCAAAAAAAGCAAACCCTTGTACTTATACCTCAACCAAAACTAAAAAACTAGGATGCAGAAATGAAGACTTCCAAGGTGGGGGAGAATGAAACATGTCTCCCTGTGGCTCATTCAGAATACCGGTGAGTTTAGGAGGTAATTCAAGTCCTTCTGATACTTGGGCCTCCTTGAGATGATATCCCCCTTGATAATAGGGTAAAGGGAAAAGGAACAAAAGAAAACTAAAAAACCATAGGGCAGTGGTTATTAAATGCATCAAGCACTGGCTGCTCACCAAGCCCCACTTAAATAGAACAACAATAATATCCTGTTCCCCAATAAAGGACCGCCCACCATGATAACAAAATATAACATGGAAACTATTTCCATACATCCCGAAATGATCAGGCAGCAAGAGAAAATTAACCATCCACTTATTTCTAAAATTACATATAGTGCATCCCCAGTCTGAATTGCAGGAGCTCAGTTCACGAGCCTGTATAGAAATATCTGTTCCCGCAGGACCAGCTATAAGCCATTTATCTCTGGCAGTCATGGCAAGTATTAACAATCATGCAGAGCATATATTAACACTTCTGAACAAACTTTAATGTCCCCCCCTCACATGACTGGTTAACAAAAGTCCTGCTCATAAGCAAATTTTAATAAGTCCATAGCGACACCCTGTTCATGCCACAGGGATAAACATACTCTACATAGAAACATAGAATTTGATGGAAGATAAGGACTGCTTGGCCCACCCAGTCTGTCCATTTACCTACTTAATGGATAAACTGCAGATCCTAGTTAACCAACAGCCTACTTCTTCCTACCCCCACTCCTTAGAATTGCCGTATGACTGTCCCATACATTCTTGAATTCCACCACTGTTTTTGACTCCACAACCTCCTCTGGAAGGCCATTCCACGCAACCACAACCCTCTCTGTGAAAAAAATACTTCCTTATATTTCCTCTGAGCCATTCCCCCAATCTTCAAATTGTGCCCCCTTGTTCTTGCACACCTCTTTTTCTGAAAGATGCAACCCTCTTGGACTTTCTATCATGTCCCCCTCTCCCTCCTTTACTCGAGGCTATGCATATTAAGCTTATTAAGTCTCTCTTCATAT
This sequence comes from Neoceratodus forsteri, assembly GCA_016271365.2. Lineage (NCBI taxonomy): Eukaryota > Metazoa > Chordata > Ceratodontiformes > Ceratodontidae > Neoceratodus > Neoceratodus forsteri. The sequence goes on along the minus strand of CM028130.1, from coordinate 352,298,740 downwards.
GTCTTCCAGTGCAGATTCTGCACCATTTAGTTGCCCTCCTCTGGACTGCCTCCACCCTGTTTATATCTTTGCGGAGATTGGGTCTCCAGAACTGCATGCAGTACTCCAGATGGGGTCTCATCAGCAGTCTGTACAGAGGGAAAACAACTTCCTGTTTTCTACTGGTGATGCCTCTCCCTTTGCATCCCAGTATCCCCCAGCCCTCCTTACTGCCCTCTCACATTGTTTGCCCACCTTTAGGTCATCTGATATGACTACTCCTAGGTCCCTTTCCATTTTTGTTGTTGTTAGTATCTCACCCCCAATTGTGTACTCTTCCCCTGGGTTTTTGTTTCCCAGGTGCATTACCTTGCACTTCTTAGCATTGAATCTAAGCTGCTATACATTTGACCATTCCTCCAACCTTGCCAAGTCCCTTCTCATCCTTTCCACGCCACCCTGTGTATCAACTCTGTTGCAGATCTTTGGGTCATCTGCAAAGAGACATACTTTTCCTTGCAGTCCCTCTGCAATGTCGCTTATAAAGACATTGAAGAGGAACGGTCCTAGTACTGAACCCTGTGGTACCCCATTAGTAACCCCACTTTCTTCAGAGTTGACTCCGATTACTATTACCCATCTTGGGACCCAGTCCCAGACTGGCTAACTTGTATATTTATCTTTTGTGTGGGACTGTGTCAAATGCTCTGCTAAAGTCTAAGTAGGCCATGTCCACAGCCCCTCCCTGATCTACTACTTTGGTGACCCAGTCAAAGAAATCTATTAGATTCATCTGACATGACCTTCCTGCTATAAATCAATGCTGCCTTGGGTCCTGTGCCCCTCTGGCCTCTAGGTACTCAACAATTCTTTCCTTCAGAAGTGATTCCATCATTTTCCCTATCACTGAAGTTAAACTAACAGGTCTGTAGTTTCCTGCTTCTGCCCTTCTCCCACTGTTGTGAAGTGGAATTGCATCTGTCCTCCTCCAGTCCTCAGGTACCACCCCATCCTCCCATGATTTGTTAAAGAGGGTAGTCAGTGGTGTCACTAGTTCTACATAGAAACATAGACTTTGATGACAGATAAGGACCACTTGGCCCACCCAGTCTGCCCATTTCCCTACCTATTGGATAAGCTGCAGATTCTAGTTAACCAACAGCCTACTTCCTGCAACCCCCCACTATAATTGCCTTATGTCTGTCCCATGCATGTTTGAATTCCCCCACTGTTTTAGACTCCACAACCTCTCCAGAAAGGCGGTTCCATGCCTCCGCCACTTTCTCCATGAAAAAAAATTTCCTCACATTACCCCTGAGTTGTCCCCCCTCTATCTTTAGATTGTGCCCCCTTGTTCTTACACATCTCTTATTCTGAAAGATGCTACCCTCCTGGACTTTGTTGATTCCCTTGAGGTACTTAAAAGTTTCTATCATGTCCCCCCTGTCCCTCCTTTCATCAACGGTATACATATTAAGCTGTCTCAGTCTCTCTTCATAGGCTTTCTGATGTAGATCCTGCACCATTTTAGTTGCCCTCCTCTGGACTGCTTCCATCCTGTCTATGTCCTTGCTTAGATGAGGTCTCCAGAACTGCACGCAGTACTCCGGATGGGGTCTCACCAACTTTCTGTACAGAGGGATAACCACTTCCCTTTTTATGTTGACGCGCTTGCGCAACCAACATGTATTAAACTTTGGAGCTTTAGTTATTGTTGGGTGAATGTAAGGCACACACCAGTTACAGCGTCTCCATTCCCCAATCAGTCTGCATGTCGGCGCCATTACCATGCATATGGCTGTGGCGAGCACATCTAAGAAAAGGTCCGCTGCAATCTGAGCAAAGCTCATCAGATGCAGTGGTCCTTTTCTTGCTGTGCCTGCCACCATTATGTACATGGCAGCACACTGGCCACCGAACTGCCAACTTCGAGGGTACCCAATCCCCCTGTTGACTTCCCCTGCAAATGTGCCAACAGGGGATACCACTCCCCGTCAGCATAAAGCATCCCCCCCATTTGTGATATGCAGTGGGGGGTGCCCAATCCCCCTCGGCTCTTTTTTTTGAAATTCAAGTTTATTAGTTTTAACAAAGCATATACAAACATATAGTTGTACATTAGTGTCATAAATCCAGTTATGGTATAAACAAAATACAAAAATAAAAACCCTTCCTAACACACACCCTCCTTCCCCCCCTCCAAAACAAACCCACCAAACCTCCCTACTATCATCCATAACATACCCACCCTCCACCCTACTAAAGCCCTTATAGAGTGTGCAAAATCATTGTATGGTTGGCTCTATCAACAAATTCACTACGGAACTATAGCTTGATCATGTAGTCAATGTCGCCTGAAATAAATGCAAAAAAAAGGGGAGAGGTGAAAACCTTATTGGGCATCAGAGAAGACATCGAGAGGTCACTGGTGTAAATATAACGCATATAATTTGCCCCATTTTTTGTCAAATAAATCCATGCGGTTATGAGAGCTGGCCATAAGTCTCTCCATATTGAAGTAACTTGAGAGTTCTGTCAACCATTCAGAATAGATCAGGGTCAGCTGGTCAATCCAGTGTTTAAGGACCAGTTTTTTGACCACTATAGACACTAAGGCCATGTGATATCGATGTTCCAAGCAGTCTATGGTGGAATAGTCACCTAAAATGCAAATATCAGGTGTAAAGAGATTGGTAAGGCCAAGTATAGGGTCAAGCTTGTCCTGAATAGAGGTCCATAAGGGGGCAACCTTTGTACAATGCCAGAAAATGTGGAGGGAGTTCCCTTCACTAAGTGAGCATCTGGAGCAGAGGGGAAGAGACAGTTTATTGAAACAGAACAGTTTATTGGAAGTATAGTGCATATTGTTTAGTATGTAATATTGGGTAAGTTTAAATCTATCTTGGGTGTGGTATCTGTGTAGGTCTTTTCACATACGGGCCCAGTTGGGAGTAGACTCTGGGAGCAAGGAAAGCCAGATACTGGAACCTTCAAGTGACTTTGGGAATTTGTAGTCCAAAAGGTAGGAATATATTAATGAGATGGAATGTGGTTTGGAGGCAAGGGTAAAAATATGGGAGAGAAAGGGGTGGACCTTAGGGTCACGAAATTCTAAGCCAAATTTAGTGGCTATAAGATGTCTTAATTGGTATATCTTGAAGATCTTATTATTGGGAATACCAAGTTTAGCTAATATGCTTAGGGATGAAAGGAGGGATCCTTGATCATAGTAACATTCGAGATTGGTTTCCTTGATATGTGGGAGCCACTCAGGAGTAATTATCGAGTTGCCCAGTTTAATATTAGGGTTGAGAAAAAGGGGTTGCACTAGATCCATTTTAGGAAAGATTTTAAGGAAGTATAAGCATTGAAACAGGGATTTGAGAGATGTGATAATTGTTTGATCAGATAGCCAGTGTGAAAGCACCAAGGTGGGAGTATAGAAATTGCCTGGGGTCTATTTAGTCTCTGAGAGAATCCTTCTTTCAATTTGGAGCCAGATTGGGAAATGGAGTCAGTGTGAGTTGAATACCATTTACCTAGTTTGAAAGGTGGGCAGCCCAATGATAAAGTATTAAATTAGGAAGTCTAAGGCCACCTTTATCTTTGGGAAGGATAATTTAAGGAAGGAGCGCCTAACTGCTTTCCTCGCCAAATAAAATTTGAAAAGATGGTATGGAATTGTCTTAAATAAGAGAGCAGTAACAGAGACCTAATAGATTAAGGGGTAAAAGATACGGGAAGAATGTTTATTTTAATAATGTTAATTTTACCCCAGAGAGATGGGAGGTTAGACCATCTTTGTAAATCTAATTGATATGGGTTTTAAGATTGTCTAGGTTGAGTTTCCTAAGTAGAAGGGGTCTGAAGCAAAGTGGATACCTAGGTATTTAATTGATTTAGGGGACCATCTCATACCAAACTTACTGAGTTCATGTTTATATGTATAGGAATTCAGCGGGAATATTTCAGATTTTGAGATGTTCAATTTATAATGGGAGAGGTTGCCATATTGAGTTATAAGTTGAAGTGCGTGGCCTAGGGAGGTAACGGGGTGAGTGACATGGAGTAATATGTCATCCGCATAGGCTGAGAGGACTAACTCCTCTTGGTGTAACAAACAACCTTGAATGAGTGTGGAAGCTTTAAGTTTAAGAAGAAGAGGTTCAAGATACAAGTTGAATAAGAAAGGTAAGAGAGGGCAGCCTTGTCTAGTACCAGTGTGGAGGTGGAAGATAGAGGAGAACACCCCATTACAATATATCTTGGCTGAAGGGGATTTATACAAAACCTGGATCCATTTGAGGAAAGAGGGTGGGACGCCCATTTTGGTCAGGGTAGCCCAAAGGAAGGATCAATTGACTCTGTCAAATGCTTTCTCAGCATCTAGCGAGATCAGAGCCATTGGGAGGTGGGATGTTTGGGCAGCTTGAGAAATATGAGAAAGGGTTCTAAGATGGTCTGCTGGGGAACGAGATTGCACAAAACCAGCTTGCTCCGGACTAAGGAGGTGAATCCAGGTTTTTTTAATCCGTTCGGCCAGGATCTTGGAGAGAATTTTCATATAATTGTTTAGAAGAGATATAGGTCAGTAACTCGCTGGGTCAGTGGGGGTTTTATCGGGTTTGAGGATTAGAACAATGGTGGCCTCGAGAAGTGTAGGGTCCAAAGTATCGGTAGTGAGGATATAGTAATATAGCTTAAGGGGTAAGGGGGCAAGCTCTTTAGAAAATACCTTGAAAAAATTCGAGGGAAACCCGTCTGGGCCTGGTGCTTTATCTGGGGCCATGGAAGTAATAGCATCTTCTATTTTGGAGAGAGAAATAGGGAAATTCAGGGTTTCTTTATGGGAAACCGAAAGTTGGGGAATATTGAGGTCTGCCAGATAAGTTGAGATATCTGAGGAAGATGCAGAGACGAGGGGGGTACTATAAAGGGGTCTATAGAAATATTCAAAAATCTGTGTAATTTCCCTGGGGAAGGTTTTAATGAGGCCTTCGGGGGATTGTAGGGCTGAGATTAGTCTGGAGCTTTCTAATCTACTCAATTTTAAGGCCAGAGTCTGCCCGCCTTTTCACCTTGTTCGATATATTTAGATTGGGTTCTAATTAAACTATATTCAGCTTTTTCTTTAAGAAGATCCGTATATTCGTTTTTGACTGCTAAAAGGGCTTCAAGGGATGGCAAAGTAGAGGAGGGGGAGTAAGAGCTTTCAAGCTCTTTGATCTTGGCCATTAATAGGGAAGCAAGAGCTTGTCTAGTTTTTTTCCTCGTCGAGGCCAATTTAATCAGTTCGCCTCTTAGGTAACATTTTAGGGAGCTCCAAATAATGTCGAACTGCGGGGTAGAGTCAATATTGTTCTCGAGGAAGTTAGAGATGAGAATTTTGATGTGAGCCACCAACTGGGGATCTTTGAGGAGTTGAGTATTGAGCTTCCAGACAGTGTCCCATTGAAAATTAGGATCAGGGGAAATTCTAGCCCAAACTATAGCATGATGAGAGAGGACAATTGGTTCAATACCAGTCTGAACAAGGCCGGGGAGAAGGGATTTACTAATCAGAATGTAGTCTATTCTGGACCAGGATCCGTGAGGTTGAGAAAAAAAGGAGAAGCAATGCAGGGAGGGATTGGAGAGACGCTAGGGGTCACACAACCCAAGTATATGCAGAAAGTCTAATAGGGACCTTGAATTGATTGGGTGGATGACTTGAGTCTGGAGCTTTGTCTAGGAGTGGGACGGTGGTACATTCCAGTCTCCACCTAATATAAACTGGAGGAAGAAGGGACTTAATTTATCTGCCAGACCATAAAAATTCAGAACTACCTCCTACTGGACCATAGATTGAGCCAAGAATGATGGTACCGTTATTAAGGATCCTTTGACCAATATGAATCTGCCTTCTGGATCAATTACTGTTGTATCCACTAGGAACGTGACATAGTTCTTAACAAGGATGGCAACACTCTACTGAAGCCTGACCCATTCACAACAAATACCTGTGAAAAGCAGATCTAAGCAACCATTTAGACTCTGAATTGAGTAAATGAGTTTCTTGTAGCAGTAAAATATCGGTTTGAAATAGGTCACAGTGATTAAATACTTGGGTTCTCTTGATTTTCTCTCTGAGCCCACGTACATTCCATGATGCAATTTTGACAGAGTTTATAGCCATTTTAAAAACAAAAAGTTATAAAGGCAGTCAATAGAACCCACAACTATAATCCAGAACAAACAGCACACTCTAAACCCAAAACCCCGACCCACTGTAACCTGCCAAGTGTGACCTATTACATATTGCTGTGCCATAAATAAACAAAGCAGGTCAAAGCTAATATGAAACATGAGAAAAAATAGACAGAGCAACCATCCCGACCCCCCCCTTTTATAAACCCCTACTAACTCTATCCAACTATATACATCCTGGTACTCAGGCAGACTCAATCAAGAATTGAGAAAGGCATTAGAAGCCTGAGAGCCAGAACTCAATAGTAAATCCAGCGTGCAACTTGTTGCTAACATTATGTAAACTGAGGGGTCTACAAGAGACCAGACATACTAAGATGTTATTCAACCCAATAAGACAAATCAAAAATAGCCCCACATGTGGACCTGGATTTACATACCCCCCTTTTCTAAGTTCGCAATGCAACTCTTCATGCAGTTACAAACAGCTCAGGAGCCACCCCCCCCATCAGCCCCCATCATATCCATTGAAAAAGCACTTGCGATTGCGAGGGATGATCAGCTGCTATTTATAGAGGAAAGGCTTCAAAAGATACGCTCACCTCTTTAGTCGGGCTATTAGAGGGATCTGTAAGTTGGCAGGGCGAGGCGAGGGCTGGAACTCATTGCCACACGAATATGTGGAATGTTTCCCCGGGGAACGATTATGAAATGGGACCAGAGCGGTCCCTCGCTGAAAAAAATGGCAAACCTTATAGCAGCTTCTGTTTGGTTCCGAGCAGATGACGAGGACCAGAGAAAACGCAGCCTACCCTGACCTCCGCCTGGGCCACCGAGGATTCTCCACTCATCAGGATGATGCTGGAACTAACCACCCAGGTAAATTAACATTAGTAACCTCAAATATTCAGACTGAAACAGCTCCTTAACTGTTAAGTTGGGGACTGAGAAATCAACTGTTTTGTTTAAAGAGGTTGGGGAGTTTGACTGATAGGTCCTTGTAAGCAGAGTCTGGGGAGTCGTAGCTTTTGGAAGTGTCCCCAGTCGTGACTTTAAGGGTAGCAGGATACAACATTCTAAAAGGGATGTCCGCCGCAATAAGCTTCTGGATGACAGGATGAAATGCTGTTCTCTTCAGTCTGGTTTCCTTAGGAAGATCTTGAGCTATGCATAGTTTGGCCGATCCCCACATAATGGCTTGTAATTCTTGAGATTTGGTAAAAACATGCTGCTTTTCAACATAGCTGAGGAATTTCACAATCATCGGTCGCGGGGGAAGAGTTGGAGGAGGTCTAGGTCTCAGGGATCTGTGTGCTTTTTCCAGGTGATAGTGGGGGTTGAGAGGTGAAGGACCCACTGTTTTGGCTAGAAATTTTTGGAGGAAGGCGATGGAGTCGGGGCCTTCTTCAAGCTCAGGGAGACCCAGAATGAGCAGGTTGTTTCTCCGACTGCGACCCTCCAGGTCTTCCGTTTTTAGTTGTAATTTTTTGACCTGCTGATTTAACGTGACCAAATCAGATTGTGCCTTAGTTTTCCATTGTTCCAGAGAGTAGATTCTAGCCTCTGAGTCAGACACCCTCATGGTGAGAGAAGAAAGGTCTCCCCGAATGGATTTAAGCTCCGAGGTAATATCTTGTAATACCTCCTTCAAAGGTGTTAATTTCAGTAGAAATTTCTCCTCAGTTAGAAGATTTGTTGATGGTGCCTTATTGCCCGTTTTATCGGGGGTGAGACCGAGTTGATTCCTCGCTTTTTTAGGCAGCTTTTCAGGAGTAGCCAGTGGTGTATGCCGGATTGTGGCCTGTTTTTTCTCCGCCTCCATCCTTTTTTAATATTAGAGGGATGTAGAAAGAAATTGCCCTAAGGCCAAAAGGCGGAGTAAGATGAAGCAGTAGATATATGAATTGCTGAACTTGTTCTTCAAGAATCGCAATTTAACTTAGATAAAGCTGATGGGAGTCGGGAGCTCCAAGCCTCTGCTGCTGCTCAGGAAGTTAGCATCACGTGACCTCCCCTAGGCTCTTACCCAGACCCCCCTTTCCTTGTGTGCTGATGGGGGACCCCAGTCCCTATCATCAGAAATAACCCACCCAATTGTTTAATGCCGAGAGGGGGTGCCCAATCCTCCTCGGCTCTGTGCCCCCCTTCACTCTGCTTTGTGTGCCGATGGGGGTGCCCAATCCCTGTCAGCATAAACTCCCCCCCGTGTTGTTTGCCGACGAGGATGCCCAATTCCCCATCAGCTCTAGACACCCCCCTCCAAACAGTTAGGTGGCACACTGGGAGCCCACCCCAGCGTGCAAAATCCCCTGCAAAAAAAAAAAAAAACTGTCCCCAGATGTTTTTTTTTCCTTCCTGAACCTGTAAAAGGAAAATGGTCCCTTATAGTCTCTGTGCCCCTCCCCACCGCACTCCACCCACTGCGCACCCTGCCTCCCCACACCCTCATCCCATATTTACCTCCGAGTCCGGCGCAACAATCTTCGGTGGACCGGGAACATGTCTGCACTCTTCAAAGCCAACCGCGAACTGAGGAAATGCCGGTAAGCTGTATAATGAAATAAATAGGTTTTTTTCAACTTTGCTGCATATCTCAGGCATTTTTGCTAATTTTTGCCCCAACATGGGGTTTTCAGACCCCTTCTCATGAATTCTTGCAATGTCATGGTGTTATTCGGTCCCGAAAGGTGATTACGCAGTCATTGTGTGGAATCACATTTTGGGACCCCATAATGAAATGACAGTGCCACTGTTCATGAGGGGAGCTCTCAAAAACCCTATATTGCAAATTTGGTGGGAAAAATCCAAAACATGACTGTTTTACAAGTGTGCATAGCAACTGCGCAACGCACGCTCATAAGTTAGCGAATTCGCAATATTTTCATGCCAGATTCTCAACATTGGCATTTTACCACAACTTCTTGTGAACCGTACAGCTGTCATTTTTCACATCCTGGCTGAAATGTGTTTTCACACTTCAGGCGCAGAATAGCACGGTTGCTGTGCGAAATCAGTGTTCAGGACACATTACGAAAATGACAGTTATACTGTTCATGAGCATAGGTCCTAAAATGCCAGTGTTGAAAATTTGGTGACAATACTCCATAAAATGACTGTTTTATGAGCGTGCATAGCAACTGCACAACGCACACTCGTAAGTTAGCGCATTCGCATTATTGTCATGCCAGATTCTCAACACTGGCATTTTACTACACCTTCTTGTGAACCATACAGCTGTCATTTTTCACATCCTTGCCGAAATGTGTTTTTTCTCGCTTTCGGTGTAGAATAGCACATTCGCTGTGCGAAATCACTGTTCGGGACATATTACGTAAATGACAGTGACACTGTTCATGAGCAGAGGTCTTAAAATGCCTGTGTTGAAAATGTGGTGACAATACTCCATAAAATGACTGTGTTACGAGAGTGCGTTGTGCAGTTTTCACGCACACTCACACCTTCGCAAACTTCTAATATTTTCACTCCAGATTTTCAACAGTGCCATTGTTTTGCACCTCCTAATGAACAGTACAGCTGTCATTTTTCACATCCTGACCAAAACCTGTTTTTCACAGTTCCGGCACAGAATAGCATGGTTACTGTGGAAAGTTTGTGTTTGAGACACATGATGAAAATGACAGTGACACTGTTCATTAGCAGATGCCCTACAATACCTATGTTGAAAATTTGGGAACGAAAGTCAATAAAATGAGTGATTTCTGAGCATGCATTGCACAGTTTGCATGCACGCTCATGACTTTGTGAATTTGTAATAGTTTCACTCCAGCTGTTCATCATTGGCATTTTTCCATACCTCCTTATGATCACTACAGCTGACTGAAATGTGTTCTCGCACGTCCGGCACAGAATTGCACGGCCGCTGTGCAAAATCAGTTTTCGGGACAGTTTGAAGAAATGACAGTGACACTATTCATGAGCTGAGGTCCTAAAATGCCTATGTTGAAGAACTGGTGCCAAAACTCCATACCATGACTGTTTTGCAAGCGTGCATAGTGCAGTTTCCACGCACCCTTGTAACTTCATCAATCTGCAATATTTTCATGCCACATTTTCACCACTGGCATTTGTGCACATCTCCTTATCAACAGTCCAGCTGCCATTTTTCACAGCCTGTCCAAAACGTGTTTCTGCAGCTGTGGGGCATAATGGTGTGCTCGCTGTGAAAAATCATCTTTTGAGACATATTCACAAAATCACAACACTATGCGTCTCTAGCTCCACCATTCCCACTGCCAATGCCAGCGCGACAACATTCGGCATTGACAAATGCTTGTTCTACTTGTGATGCCCCTCCCTATGCATTCCAGTATCCCCCTTGCTCTCCTTACTGACTTCTCACATCGTTTACCCACCTTTAGGTCATCTGATATGACTACCCCCAGGTTCTATCCTTAGTTCTTCTAGAATTCTGGGATGAATCCCATCAGGCCCCATTGCTTTGTCCACCTTCAGTTTTAGGAGTTCTTTCAGAATCCTTTGTTCTGTAAATGGACTGGTATCAACTCCTGTGTCCAGAGTGTTTTATATTGTTTGGTTTAGGTACCTTCCCCTCTTCATTTGCGAATACTGAGCAAAAATATTTGTTTAGTGTCTCTGCCTTTTAACAGTAATCTTCTGCCCACCTCCCCTTCCCTTTATTAAGCCTCACTATCCCTCCCTTGGTCTTCCTTCGCTCCCTGATGTACCTATAAAAGGTTGTATCCTCCTTCTTAACTGAGTTGGCTATCTTTTTCTCAGTTTGGGCCTTTGCTGTTCTGACTGCCTTCCCAGCTTCCTTTTGCTTTAACTGATACAATTCTCTGCCTTGCTCCTTCTGTGATTCCTTGTACTTCCTGAATGCTTTCTTTTTTCTCTTGAACCTTCCCTGCCACCTCCTTTGAGAACCATAGTGGTTTATTCCATTGTTTTGCTTTGTATATTTGCTTCACACAAAGGCTAGTTGCCTCTGCGATGGCAGTTTTGATTAATCCCCATTGTTCTTCCACCCCTCCTTCCTGCCCATTTGCTAGTGCATTCCTTAGGCACTCACCCATTTTGGAAAAGTCAGCCCTCCTAAAGTCCAGTACTTTTGCCTTTGTATGGCTCGACTCTACTGCTGTGTTTATCATGAACCATACTGTTTGATGGTCGCTAGTTCCCAGATGGCTACCCACTTCTACATCTGTGATCCTCTCCCCATCTCCATTTGAGAGTACCAGATCTAAGATTGCTCCCTCTCGAGTGCGTTCCAATACTAGTTGTCTAAGGCATGCCCCCTGTAGGGCATCTAGAATAACCCCACTCTTAGAAGTGGCTGCTGCAAGTGCACTCCAGTTAGCATCTGGCATATTCAGATCCCCTATCAGCAATACCTCCAGTTTTTCTGCCATTCTAAGTATACTTTCTATCATTTTCTTGTCTATTTTCTCCCACTGAGATGGGGGTCAGGATACAACCCCTGTGCTGATTGTGGTGCCATTGCCTGTCTCCAAATTGACCCACAGTGCTACCTCTCCTCCCTGCTCACCTTTTGTTCTGTTGCTTTGATTCCTTCCCTTATGTAGAGAGCTACTCCTCCTTTTTTACCCTCCCTGTCTGTCCTGTAGATAGTGTATCCTGGTATGTTTATGTCCCAGTCATAATTCTGTATGTACCATGTTTCTGTGACTGCCACGATATCCAGATGTTCCTCCTCCAACAAGGCCACTAATTCAGGAAGCTTGTTACCCAGACTACGGGCATTGGTGTTCATTGCTCTCCATTTTTTGATGGCTTTACCTCTTGTAGCAACATCCCCCCACTGACCTTTCTAACTTGGTCTTTTCCTTATTTAGTACCCTGTTTTGTAGGGGGAGGCTGGGAATTCCCTGCTGCTTATCAGTGCCTCCCCCCTTGTCTAGTTTAAAAGCTTGCCAATGAAGCATTTAAAATGATTGCCCAGAAGACTTGTTCCCTTCCTGGACAGATGCAGACCTTGTATCCCTCCAGGTGGAACCCCAGTACCCAATGAAGCCAAACCCATGTGCTCCACACCATTTTTTCAACCATTTATTGAAATGCATCATGTGAAGTACCCTCGCCTCACCCATACCATAGACAGGCAGCACCTCTGCGAAGGATACTGTGTGTGCTACTTGTCTTAGGCCCCTCCACAACTCCACAAAGTCCTCCTGCATTGCTCTAATCTCATGTTGAGCCAAGTCATTCATCCCTAGGTGGACAATGACATCCTGCTCAGTCTCCCGTGCAGCTGTTCTCCTGATCCTAAGGATGCACTTCCTGTCCCACCCAGCCATGGTGCCAGGCAGGCACCTTACTACAGTTTTCCCTGCTCCCCCCAACTCTATCCCCCTAATAATTGAGTCCCCCACCAGGAGCTGCTTCCTTTCCCAGTGGTGTCCACTGCCTCCTTCCTGTGGGCCTCCCTTGTGACAGTTGTCCTCTGCGGGTTCATCCATAGGGGAACTATGCTCTCCCAGAATGGTGTATAGATTGTGGAGTGATACAACTGACTGGGTGTGCCTCTGTTCCACCACCCTCACCCTCCCTGAGTCCACTGTGGTCCAACTGCTGTGCTTTCTTGGCACTCTCTGAGACAGTGGTGGTGGCCCTAGTGCTCCCTGGGTGGGAGAGGTTCCCTTACTACTGTCCAGTGTGGCCTGATAATGGGCAAGCTCCTCTGTCAGGGCAGAGAGTTGCCTGCAAATAGGGCAGCATCTGAGCCTCCAGAAAGACTCCCGGAAGACTGCTGCCCCGCAGCTAGTACATTGCACTACTCCCCACATCTCTGTCTATCTTCCTGTTTATCCTGTGCAATTTTTTTTTATATAATTTCTTTTTCTCTCTCTCCTTCCAGTTAATTTTTTATGTATAAATATACATATATTATATAATTTGTACACTTATATTGTCAGTGCAGTGTTCAGGAAAGGATATGACAGTGGTATGCACCTTGGCCTCTTGAGGAAATGATGTCAGAACCCCTGGTATAAAGGAAATGGTACCAGGGCGGGAGAGGTGAGGGGAAGGGGGGGAATTGGGCCCAAACTGTGCCCTCTCAAAACAATCAGCTGAAAGCTCTGACCCACCACTACGACGAGTGTTGACCTTCCTCTCAGCAAGACAACCTACACAACAATTTAACAGAGAAATTACCCTGCTAAACAAAAAGGGAAAAATCAGACAGCTGAGTCAAACACAGGTACACCTCCCCAGCCCGAATACAGCCTTGCGGTTTGTGGTCTGAAAGCAATCAACCCCTAAACAAGTCAGCTGTGCACCAGAAAAGAAACAGTAAGTAGTTAGTTCAATCTCTCTGGGTTTAAACTCCCAATATCCAAAGCAGTACTAAAAAACTCCACCCAGAAACCCTTGACTGACTAGTGTCACACCTGTGATGTAAGCAGGCCTTTTTGTGCTCTGTCTGGGTTGAATACACAATCCCTCTACTGAACCCAGGAATAATAATTAAATCAAACCTCAGACAAGTACAATTCTAAAACGTGCAAAAACATCCTTACAAATACTAGGTCTCTACTGCAGTGATCTATCACAGTGAAAAGCAAGTTCAGTAGTAGTTTACTCCCTCTGCTTATAAAATTAACGCTCCTGAAATTGAATCTTGCAAGCCTCTTCTTAATTCAAATAAGCAAAAATGAAAGCATCAGTAAAATGGTGTTTCAAACCTTCCTCACAGGTCGCAATCAATATTATGCATTTCCAGGCTCCCAGTTCTGAAAAATGAGTATGATTGTGTTCTCTTCAGTATAGCAAAGTCTTCCACCAAAAAGTCAAGGCTCTCCTGATAAATCATCACATCCACAAAAGGCAAACAAAAAGAGGGAGGGCAATGTCTGCTTGCATTATCCTTTCCTTAGTTGGTGTCCAGTGCTGCCCCCCATCATTATTTCCTCCTCGGGGGATATCACAATAGTCTCTTCCCCTCCCTCCTGCAGTAACCACGTGGATCCCTTTATCAGTTAAGTAGAACAAAATTGCAGGTAGGGGGATCACCAGCAATATCAAGTTACTGAAATACTAGCAACGTTTCCCATTATGCAAATAATACAGTCTAATGATCTTGGAATTGTCTCACCCAGTTGTAGTCCAGAGTATCTCTGCCAGGTCCACAATTTAACCCTCCTCTATGTTCTGAAGAATCCACCTCCCACAGTGTGAATATAAGAGCCGATGACTCCCTCAGTCTTCTCAAGTTCTTCCCCAAGGTGGCCTCTGGAATTCTGCCAGACGGGATGAGAGTTGCACTCTCTTTTTATCCACGGTACCACTGGGACCTGGGTTTTCTTGAGCTTGCTGCCATTGGGGTAGTTGTGACCTTGCTGATGCTGACTGTGGCTGTTTCCATGGACACTGGATACCCTGCTTCCCAAGCTCCTTCCTTGCCTCCTTGGCCGTGTCAAACTCCTTGCGACCCTCCTGTAGCTGTTCAATGAGGCGGGCTGGATAGGGGGTGAAGAATCTGATGTCCCATTCCTTGAGAACCAGTAAGATGTCCACATAAGCCCTCCTCTTGTGCATAGTGTCCGGTGCACAGTCATTATCAAGGAAGATTCGTGCCTGGCCATAAAAAATTTATGTTTCCTTCAGGCTGTTAGAAGGACCCACTCCTTGACTGAAAAATTGAGAAAGTATGCTATGATTGACTGGGGCTGGGCATTCAGAGCAACCGACTTCGGGCCTAAAGCCTGGTACACTTGTTCTAGCTCGAGAGGCAGGTCAGTCAGTAATTCCAGAGACATGCGCAGCAGAGTTTAAACAAAATATTTTATCTCTTGGCCCTCTGACCCCTCCGTGACACAATAAGTTCTAATATTTTTTCTTCATGCCATGTTTTCGGCATATTCCTGCCAAGCCTGTAGCTGCAGTTGCTGGCCCTGGAGGGATTTTACCATCTCCTTAAGGTCATTGACTCTGTTTTCAACTGATGAGATCTGGCATTCAGAGTCATCAGCTCATTGCTGCAGGGCGGCCACATCCCGACGTAGCTCCGAGTACATTTGTTTTACCTCTGACCGAAACAATATTAATTCTTTATATATTGTTTTGAGTTTTATCTTTTTGTTCTTTTTCTGTTGTTTGTCCTTTGGGCTTTTACTGTGGTCCATGCAGCCATCCAGCTCCATTGAAGCATGGGACTATTCTGACTTGTAGACCTCCTCAGCAAGAGCTGCTGCATCCTCCAACGTTCTGTTTTTTTGATTCTGGTAGCAGTCCTCAGGAGCACTAATAGTAAGACCTCTGTAGCAATAAGTCTGATGCTGCAAAACAAAGAAAAAGCCAGCTGTACAGGGTATTTTGATGAGGGGACTGGAAAGCTCCAATAGTTAAACCACCATCTTGTGCAGGATGCAACTGGAAGTCCCGGTATAATAGTTGTTTTGATAAGGGAGTATGCAGAGACAAAAAAACCAAAAAAATCTTTGATATATAGGTGGTTGTAAATCAGATTAGTGATGTAGACTCCTCTCCCGAAATGGAATGTGGACAGCAGTAGGCCTATAAATTATAAGACTTTTATATTCAAAAAGCTCCCCTAAACACAGAGTGTGTGTGTGTGTGTGTATGTGTATATATATATATGTGTGTGTGTGTGTGTGTGTGTGTGTGTGTGTGTGATAGAGACACTGTAATATAAATAAACAAGCATTTGTCAATGCCGAATGTTCACTTGCTGGCATTAGCAGTGGAAGTGCAGTAGTTAGATGCAGTATAGGAATGGAATTGAAGTATTGAACTGACGCCAACTCCACCTTCACCCTGCAGGGATGAGGAGTGCCTTTGGGTCGTTGCCCATGACAGGCACGACATTTCACCTCACCCTACCCTTCAGACACTGACAAGTGTTGAGGTGTGCCTTGGGGTGTTTGGGCTTTACATTCACCTCATTCCATAAGGAAATACAATGAAATGGGTGCAGTATAGGAGAATGGTGTGAACTTTGGGGCCAAAGGGCCCAAGGCGCACCTCAATGCCTGTCACTGGCTGCAAAGTGGGGGTGGGAGTGGAATGGCATGAGCATTACTGTTGACAGTCCCAAGTCACACCCCTGATGCCTGTCAGTCCCTACAGAGTAGGGCATTATGGTCAAAAACCCTAACACCCTGGGCATTTCATGGTATTTTTACTCCAAGTTTTCAGCATGGGCTTTTTGTGACCCCACCGCATGAACATTGACACTATCAATTTGTTGGGCGAAAGGTGATTTTGCGCAGTGACTGTGCCATTTGGCACCACAGGTGTGAAAACACATTTCGAAAAGGATGTGAAAAATGACAGCTGTACTGTTCATGAGGAGGTGTAAAAAATGGCATTGTTGAAAATCTGGAGTGAAAATATAAAAAAACTGGTGAAGTCATGAGAGTGCGTAGATGCTGCACAATGTACACCCATAATGTAATTAGTTTGGGTATTTTGTACAGCAGATTTTCAACATACAGTAGGCATTTTGGGACCTCCACTCATAAACAGTGTCACTGTCATTTTCTTAATCTATCCTGAATACTGATTTGCCTCAGCAACCGTGCTATTCTGCGCCAGAAGTACGAAAACACATTTCAGCCGGGGTGTGAAAAATGACAGCTGCACTGTTTGTAAGGAGATGTGGAAAAATGTCAATGTTGAAAATCTGGACTGAAAATATTATAGATTCATGAACACAGTCATTTTATGGACTTTTGTCACCAAATTATCAACATAGCCATTTTAACACCTCTGCTCATGAACATTGTCACTGTGATTTTCTTAATCTGTTCCGAACATTAATTTCGTACACCAACCACGCCATTGTGTACTACATGTACGAAAACATATTTTGGGTGAGATGTGAAAAATGACAGCTGTACTGTTCATAAGGAAGTGTGGTAAAATGGCAATGTTGAAAATCTGTAGTGAAAATATTAAAAATTCTCAAAGTTACGAGCATGCGTAGGAACTGTGCAATGCACACTCATAAAACATTCATTTTTGTGAATTTTTTCACAAAATTTTCAACATAGGGTTTTTGGGGGCCTTCCTCATGAACTGTGACACTGTCATTTCATTAATCAGTTCCGAAAGGTGGATCCACACAGTGACCATGAAATCACCTTTCCGGACTGAATAACAAAATGACAGTGACTGAATTCATGAGGTGGGGTCCCAAGAACCCCTTGTTGAAACTTTGGTGGAAAAAATTCCCAAAAATGGCCATGATATACACCAAAGTTGAAAAGAAAACCATTTATGCCATTATACAGCTTACCGGCATTTCTTCAGTTCATGGTTGGCTTTGAAGAGTGCAGAAGTGTTCCCAGTCCACCGAAGATCATCGCGCCAGTCTCCAAAGGTAAGTATGAGGTGAGGCGTGGGTGTGGGGAAGTGGAGTACACGGAGGGTGGGTGCGGGTTGGGGGAAGGGGCAAGAAAGTCAGTGAGGGAGCATTTTTTCTTATAGTTTTTTTATTTTACTTTTTTTACAAAGACGACACAGGACTTTTGACACACTAGGGTGGGCTACCACCGTGGCACCTGGAAGTCTATTTAGGGAAGGCAGTGGAGCCAATGGAGGCTTGGGCACCCCCGTCGGCCATACAGTGTGCGGGGTGGGGGGAGCGCATAAGCACGCTGGGGTGGGCTTCCAGCATGCTACTTGGTGGTTCGTAGTGGGGGGATAACAAGAAAAAAACTGAGCTGTCTATGACAGCAGTTCAGAAGCAGTGCTGACATGTAGGCAGTTTGCATACTGCCGACGGCAGCATGTAAATTGCCTGCTGACGGCAGAGTGCAAATCGCCTATATGTTACCACCGCTGATTGTAGTGGTCTTTCACTTTGAACTGTTCGCCACTGCATCTAAACTGCTGTCATAGACAGCTTGGACATTTATTGATGCAGTGCAGCTGCGCCTGCAAAAAGGAGCAGGGCATTGGAAGCGGGGGTGGCACATCTATGAAAACTCATATGTGGCACTATGTTTCTTGCACGTGCATGCAAGCAAACATAAAAACACCTTGTTACTATATAAGAACACTAAAAATATATTCAGTTAAAAAGCTTATAATGTATATAAATATAGGCACAGGAAATGTATATGCACCTGAACAAAGAAGAAGACAGTTGTCAGTTAAAATTTGTATTGGACCTTAAAATCAAAGTCTATAGTCAGTCCACTATTTTTAGTGTGAAGAAGGAAAATAAGTTTAAGCCCTCAAGCTCGCCTTTCTTGTGTATTTTTGAAGTGTCCTTTGAGCCCAGGACAGAGAGGTCAGAGACAGAGTGATCAGATAGAAAGAAATGTCCCACTGATTTTTCAGTCTTTTTCTCCTTTATGTTGTGCCTGTGTGAGTTCATTTAGATTTGAAGAGGTTGTCCATTTTATCCCACATGGCCTGCATGTGCACCCATCTTGCACTGGATGTAACAGGCAACATTCTGAGACCCACATGTTTAACTCCCCTGTATTATGGATTGCTTGTTTTGTGGGGTGTTGATAATGAAATGTTTTTTTTTTTTAATTCACCTTATTTTATTTTATTTTATTGGCATGTTCATTACAGGTGTCATAAATAACACATAAGGCTGTCAAGGATTTTACAAAATAACCATGAGTACCTTATACATAATAATTATCAGCCCATACTAATAGTACTTACATGTCTACATGGATGAAAAACAAGAGGAAAATATATGAAAAAGAAAAGAAAAAAAAAAAAAAACAATAAACCCAGCAACACAAACCCCACCCTTCACCCATTAAATTAAATAAAATATAACAGCATTCACACGCCAGTGAAAAGAAAGAGAACCCACGGACTTCTCATCAAGGGGATCTTATGGGTGACTTCCAGGGCCCCATGCTGTCAGGACTGCATCCAGGGAACCCCACTGTGAGTAATAACCCTCAGTCCTGTTATTCATTTTGGCAATATGGGACTCCACCTGTAATGCTAATGTAATTTCTTTGTACCATTCACCCACAGACGGAGCCAAAGTATCTATCCAGTGCCTCAAAATAACAGCCTTTGCAGTCGCTGATATTAAGGCAATATACTTTTTCTGTTGCCTGGACATACCATTATGGAAGTTATTCAATAAGCAAATTTCAGGTGAAAAGAGACCATCTAAACCTAATGCTTGTGAAGAAAACGAATGGCCTTTCAAAAGGGCGAATTTTAGTACATTCCACATTATATGATATATGTCGCTACCTTCCTCCCGCATCTAACACATGCAGACTGCCTTGATTTACCCATTCTATATAGTTTCATATGGGTATAGTACATATTGTATATAATATGATACTGCTGTAGTCTATATCGATCTTGTCTAATATTTCTATATGTGCCTAGCCATATATTCCTCCATGTGTCCCTATTCTCCGTTATACCTAACCTACATATCCAATAATAACTAACCCCATTGGGGAGGTTGTCATCAAGCTGTTGCAATGCATTATAAACCCGAGAGATAGAATGCAGTTGGTCGGCTATCTTAATCAAATCTATTAACTCAATTCTATTGTCTGTCTCCATTATATTTTTTTTATTCAAGTGGGTTCTGATCGATTCAGAGACTTGTCAGAATTTAAAATATTGGCCCTTAATTTCTGGGAACTCGACCCCAGCCTGTTCATATGATAGTAACTTGCCCTGAGGAGCCAAGTCTCCTAGTTTGAGGCCTTCTAAAATTTTCCAGAATCTTAACGAGATTGGTGCCTGTTGGATTAAGAAATGAGGGTTCTGTGTCAATATTTGTTCTAATGAACACCGCCAGTTAACCCATAGGAATTTTTGTGTCTGTTGTAAGGCCTTTAGGGACCATCCAATAGGAGTATCTTTTAACTTTCCCGGGAGGAGTTTGAAAGCAATATATGCTACCGTATTTAACACTAACTTGTGCATTCTAGTTAGGTCCCTTTCAATAAAAAGCCAAAGCAGTGTATAGAGGCGCATAGGCATGGGTGTGCTTGGTTTAAACCAATGTGATACCTTGCTTATATGTAAGGCCAGATAGTACTTATGAAAAGACGGTAGGGAAAGTCTCCCTTTTTCTCTTGGACCCGTGAGTTTCTGATATGTTTTCCTTGCGGTTTTCCCTTTCCATAAGTATTTGCTAATCATCTTTCTTAAATTAACAAACCAGACTTTAGGTAAATAACACCCTAACATGTTCACAGGGTAAATAACCCTTGGTAATATATTCATTTTGACAGTTTCTATCCTGGCCCATAGCGACAGAGGCAAAAAATTCCATCTATTTAGATACATAGATACATAGACAGTGTCGGCAGATAAGGGCCTATGGCCCACCCAGTCTGCCCATTTGAGCTTGTAAGTTCAGTTTGTTTTCCTAGAAGTCTGTTTCCCCTTACCCCTGACCTCTAGAATTCCTTTATGTCTATCCCATGCATTCTTAAATCCCGTGATTATTTCAGCCCCACCACTTCCTCTGGCAGGTGTTCCACTTGTCCACCACCCGTTCTGTGAAGAAATTCTTTCTCATGTTTCCTCTGAATCGCCCTCCTCCAACTTCATCCCATGCCCTCTAGTCCTGGAACATCTTTTTCGCTTAAAAATAGTGTTTTCCTGCACTCTGTTTCTCCCTGTAAGATACTTGTATGTCTCTATCATATCCCTCTCTCCTCTCTCCTCCAGGGAGTACATGTTCAGTTCCTTCAACCTGTCTTCATAGGACTTGTGATGCAATCCATGCACCATCTTTGTTGCCCTCCTCTGAACCTTCTCTACCCTGTCTATGTCCTTACGTAGGTATGGTCTCCAGAACTGAACACTGTACTCCAGGTGGGGCCTCACTAGTGTCTTGTATAGTGGAATTATGACCTCCTTTTCCTGCTGGTGATGCCCCTGCCTATACATCCCAGCATCCTATTTGCTTTACTTGATGCCTTGTCACACTGTTTCCTTACCTTGAGGTCATCAGAGATGACAACCCCAAGATCCCTTTCCTGCTTGGTGCATGCTATATCCTCACCCCCCAACTGATATATTGTGCCAGGGTTTTTGTGCCCCATATGCATTATCTTGCACTTCTTTCCATTGAATTTCAACTGCCAAACCCTTGACCATTCTTCAAGTTTCTGCAGGTCCCTTCTCATTCTGTCTACACCCTCTGGTGTGTCTACTCTGTTACAGAGCTTTGTGTCATCAGCAAACAGTGAAATTCTGCCTTCTAGATCCTGCGCAATGTCACTGAAGATCTTGTTTGATAGTCTTAAGGAGATTGTCACAGTTTTCTTTAATCATTGAACTTATTCCCCTTGTAATTTTAACACCCAGATACGTCAACTTTTTAGATTCCCAGGCCAAGCCGTATTCCCTCGCAATATTGGGATAACATCTATTATTCAATGGGAAGAGTTTCATTTTGGAAGGGTTGATTTTATAATTAGAGACTCTAGAGAATCCAGCTATCTCTAAATATCTCTGGTATACTAGTATCTGGATCTTCACGTGCATCAAAGATCATCAGCATGTGCTGAGACAAGGCATCGCCTACTCCCCAACTCAATTCCTTTTATCACCTGTGATGTCTGTAACCTGCGAATCAGAGGTTCAAGATACAAGTTAAACAAAAGCGGTGATAGTGGGCATCCCTGTCTAGTACCACAATTTAGTGAAAAGGGAGATGATACGATACCATTGCACCACACACAGGCTGTAGGAGCATTATATAGAATCCGGACCCATGGTAGGAACTCTTTAGGCAGTCCAAGATTATCTAGCACTGCAAAAAGAAAGTCCCAAGATATTGGGTCGAATGCCTTTTCGGCATCCAACGCCAGTAAAGCTGCTGGAAACTGTGCTCCTTGGGCATGAATAATCAAGTGTTGGACCTTACGTAGATGATCACTAGATAGTCTTCCACTCATGAAACCCACCTGTTCCGCACTGACCATAGTACCCATGAGAGGGCTCAATCTATTTGCTAATATTTTAGCCAATATTTTGACATCAACATTTAACAATGAAATCGGGCGATAACTACCCATCAATATAGGGTCACGGTCTGGTTTGGGGATAAGGGTAATAAGGGCCTCCAGGAAAGTCGAGTCCGACATCCCTTCGGTGAACCAAAAATTGTAAACTTTAGTTATTATTGGTCAAATTATGTCCACATAAGCTTTAAAAAAATTAGTAGTCAGCCCATCCGGCCCAGGGGATTTATCTCCCGCTAACTGTGAGATCGCAACCCTCACTTCGGCTTCTTGAATTGGGGCCCCCAAGTGTCTTACCTCAGCATATGATACCTTAGTTAGAGGAGCCGAGCTTAAAAATTAATTGATTTCTGAGAAGGTGGGTTTATTATTAGCATCAATTGAGTAGATTCGTTGAAAGTAATCTCTGAAAGTGGCTACTATCTCCCTCGGGTCCTTTACCACACTATCCCCATCTTCTTTCCTTATTGCTGCAACAGCTCGGTTAGAATTTAACTGCTGCAATCTAAGTGCAAGTAATTTACCTGCCCTCTCCCCCGAGATAATGAAATATGCTCACATGTTTTACATTTAGAAATATTGGAGGGTTTAGTGCCTCCTAGCATTCTGTTGTTTTGGTCAAGTATAAGTTTGTGCCTGACAATCAGGTTGGATAAGTTAGGCAGTTGTTTGAAAGACAGTAAAGGTGGTTCCTGAAAAATAAATTTCAAGGTGTCATCCTCAGTGAATTTTGTTTGTAGGACCTTAATACATTGTTGTAGAGGCTCCAGATCAGAGTTGTGTGTAACAACTAGGGGCCAGATAGTCAAAGCTCAGTGCCGGGTACAAACTGATTGCATCCTGACTGTGCCAGAATTGCGCTGGGCTGCCATATTCAAATGGTGAAATAAATCAAATCAAATCAAATCAACTTTATTTTTATAGCGCCTTTCAAAACCAAGGCGCTGTACATAAAACCAAATACATAAAGATAAAAAATTTAAAACAAAAACACTAAAACACAACATCTGTGACTAGGGGAAGCTAAGCTAAATAAATAAGTTTTTAACTCAATTTTAAATCTATCGACAGTTGGGCATTCTCTCAGCCAACGAGGTAGAGAATTCCACAGGGCTGGCGCTGAAAAAGCGAAGGCACAAGATCCAGATGTCTTCAATCATACCCTGGGAATCTCCAGCAATCTCTCATTGGTGGAATGGAGAGGACGGAGGGGGCAGTAGGGTAGTAGGAGATCTTGCAGGTAACCGAGTCTCTGATCATGTAGGACTTTAAAGGTTAGCAAGCCAACCTTAATGGTGATCTGCCACCAAACAGGCAGCCAGTGCAGCTCGCGGAGCACAGGTGTAATATGACTGGTTCTAGAAGTCCCAGTCAAAGCCCTGGCCGCCGCATTCTGCACCAGCTGCAGGTGGCAGATATCAACCCCTGGTAGCCCTAGGTAGAGGGAATTGCAGTAATCAAGATAGGTAGTGACAAAGGCATGGACCAGTGTTGGAAGATCATCAGGAGGAACCAGGTGTTTCACCCGGGCGAAATTCCTCAGATGGTAAAAGGAGGATTTGACTACAGCTGACATCTGAGATTTTAGGGTCAGACCATCATCAAAAATTACGCCCAGGTTACGCACCTGATCCGAGATAGTGAGTGACATACCACCAAGTAATAAGCCTGATGGTTGGCCAGCCCCCAAACCCGCCCCCGGATGACCTGGGTCCACTACCAGCACTTCAGTCTTATCCAGATTCAGTGTCAGCCAGCTGGAACTCATCTAAAATCTGATCTCAATAAGGCAATTATTTAGCATGGAAAGTGCATCATCCTGTCCAGGCAGAAAGGACATATACAGCTGAGTATCATCTGCATAGCAGTGAAAACCCAGACTGTATCACCTGATGATGTCTCCCAATGGCAGGATATACACTGCAAACAACATGGGGAGTAGAATGGAACCCTGCGGTACCCCACAAGGCAGGGAGTGAGCACCAGAGGAATAAATTCCAGAGTCAAATCTCTGAGACCTGCCAGTGAGGTAAGAATGGAACCATTTAAGGACTGTACAAGACAGCCCACAAAAGAGCCGCAGGTGCTCCAACAGCACACCATGGTCTACAGTGTCAAATGCAGCAGAGGGATCAAGAAGGACCAGAATGGTACGTGCCTTTCAATCTCTAGCCATTAGGAGGTTATTCAATACCCAGACAAGGGCAGTCTCCATGCAATGCTTCTTCCTAAAACCAGACTGGAGAGTATCATAGACATTGTGAGTTGTAAGATGATCATTCAATTGCAACGCAACCACCTTTTCAACAACCTTACCAATAAATGGCAGGTTAGAGATAGACCGGTAGTTGGCTAGACAATCTGGATCCAAGGAGGGTTTTTTAAGGAGTGGTCGAATGACCGCCTCCTTGAGGGGGTGAGGAAAGACCCCCTCTCCAAAGACTTCCAGACAATGTCAGCAAGGATCAGGCAGATAACATCTATACATCCCACTAAAAGGGGTGTAGGACCCGGATCCAAACTACAACTGGTTGGGTGCAATGTTTGGACGATCTTCACAATGTCAGTGAACTCCAGCCGGTGGAAATCTGACCAGACAGACTGAGTACATGCCACTTCCTGTCGACCACTGCTATCCCTCAGAGGAGAGGTCAGACTGATGCCAGACCTGATGCTGGCAACCTTATCCACAAAAAAAAATCAAGTGAACTCCTCGCATCTCAGCTGAGAAAAAGCTTCTCTGGGCTGGAGACAGATTGGATTGGATTGCACAAAATAGCACCGGAGCAACGTGTTAGCACCAGTGCTAAAATATAATGTATGCATGGGACAAAGTGAGAAGCAGGGACGTGCATACAGGCGCAGTTGGATTTTCAAAAAAATAGGAGGATCACGTGATGCAGCAGGCCTCAGAAGATGCTTTCCCTTTCTCTCCTGCCCACCGCCACTAACTTCATATATTTTTATTGAGTTTACCAAAATCGAGAGCCTGATCTAAGTTGTATTCTGGTGGGGGAAACCTTTAAGGGGTGAAATTGGCATGCCCGGTGAAGTATGGAAGCCGAAATGAAGAAACCTCCACCTAAACACACACCCCTGGTCACCCCAGAGAAGGCCCCTAAGAAACCGCGGGCTGGAACTGCAGGATCAGTGCAGGCAACGGCACCTCCATGCTCAGATCAAGAGCCCTTAACCCTCGCCAGATTTCTGGCTGAATTCAGGCCGTTTAAAGAAGAACTAAGAAACCTTGCTTCTGAATTCAAATCTCTTTCTCAGGCTATCGAGGACATAGCATTGAGAACTTTGGATGTTGAGACTCGTCTTATTTCATTAGAAAGGAAGGTGGACAAACAGAGTCCTGAGGTGGCTACGCTTCAGCAAAAAATTACAAAGATGGAACAAAAGCTTGAAGACCTCGAGGATCGTAGCCGCAGGAACAATACGGTCATCATTGGCCTACCTGAGATGGAAGAAGGGCAAGATGCAGTTCTGTTTGTGCAGAAGTTTATCGAGAGAATTATTGGACCCTCTCCCTATGGCCCCCATTACATTATAGAAAGGGCCCATATAGCTTTACGTTCTAAGACTCCGATGGGGGCCTCTCCCAGACCACTAATTTTTTGCTTTCTTAATTTTTTGGAGAAACAGCATTTTTTTCTGAAGCTGAAAGCCATACAAGAGTTACAATGGGAAGGAACAAGAATTAGAGTTACCCAGGATCTGCCACTCTCTGTGAGCCAACGCAGAGCTGCCTTCCACCCAGTAGTGAAGAATCTTCTGGCGGCTAGCCTAAAATTCAGAATGCGATATCCTTCAATGTTACAGGTTCAGATATCCGGACAGTGGCACTCACATGAGGATTCTGATTCTGCTATGGATGGACTGAGAAAAGCTATCCCTGACCTCTTTAAAGACTCTTAATAGCAAGGGGGTTATTAGAGAGGACTGTTTTTTCAGTTTGTGATGTAACAGAATTTTTAGAAATGTCTAGTGTTGGATTTTCTGGCTTATTGTTATCTATTCCTGATGGTTTCGCTATTTGGGGTTAAAGAAAATGAAGAATTGCAATATCTTAAAACTTTTTAGTTAGGCAGGTACATTTTAGTTCTATTGGGTGGAGGGTAAGGAGAATAGTAGGGACATCCCCGGCAAAATTTATGGGAAGATAATGCCCATTTATGTATAGGGCATTGTTTTGGTGGGACCGTGAAGGTCTTCTGGGTGTAATGGGGGCAGTTTCTTGCAGGGCCATCCAGACTGGTGATTTGGGCTGCAGGGATGAGGTCTTAGGTTAGGGTGATGCTCGCACCCTGTTTGTGATTAATACAGGGCCAATCCTGTTTCTCCCCTCTCTCTCTTTTAAGCTGGGGTACAGGAGTTCCACGTCAGTCTAATAACCCTGGTGAGAAGAGTTCTTGTGGCTGGTCGAGGGCTGGCTTTGCAGGGCTTATCGAACTTTAAGGGAGGTCAGCGAGGTAGAAGCCCTTTCAGGTTTTTATCGCTTACTGCAGCCATGTGAAGGGACGCAGGGATTATCTATCGGGTGGACAGTCTCCATGCAGTTCTGTTTGGCAACCACTAGAGGAGAGTATTTCCTTGGTTTTTAGTGCAGCCCTCACAATAGTGAAGATGTGGCGAGGCAGAATGGGTGGTAATCAGGATATAGGCTGGGCACTGTGCCACGATTATTGTTCTGGGACGGAGCGGGCGTTCGGCTCATTTCGATTTTCTTATTCTTGTTATTTTAGGGGGAGCTCCCCGAGTCAGGGGCTTTGGTCTGTGTTCCTAAATAATATCCCTTCTCTTTCTTGTTTCTTACTCTCAGTTACTGCTTTGATTGATCATGGGGGAGATCTATTCTTGTTTGGGCCTGCGGGTGATGATTTTACCCCCTTTGTGTGCTCTTGCTTCGAGGCAAGGCATGGGATGGGAGATACACTGTCTCAGGTTGTTCTGTTTCAGGGGTGATGCCCATTTTTGTGTGGAGTTTGAATTAAAGATAGGGTTCTCGAGTTCTGTTAATACTACTATTCTGGTTTTCACAGTGAGTCTCATACTTAGTCTTGGTGTTTGTGGGTCCCATAAGCGAACTGAACTGGTATTATTTTTCAGTCTTGTCTTGGATAGTTATTATACCAACTTTCTGCACGGGGTGGGCGGGAGGATGGGAGTGGCTGTTTTTGTAGGAGTGCTGCTTAGCGATGCATAGGAGATTTGGGTGGGATGGGTGAGCGGGAGTCAATGGGTATGCCATTGGGGTTTGTGTTATGGTGGGATAGTTTGGAGGATGGGGTCAGTAGGGTGGGGGGGCTTGGGGTTGGAGAGGTGTTTCTGGGGGACACAGTTCATCACAGGTTGGGTGAGTGTTCTGTTCAACGTAGTCTGTGACCTTAGTTACTGCAGTGATATATTATATTTGTACAATGGCTAGAGAGCTTTGTTTCTCAACTTGGAATGTTAAAGGGGCCCGGAAAAAAACTAAGCAATATAAGATATTGAAGCACTTAGATATTTTAGATGCTAATGTTGTTTTTATCCAGGAATCTCATTTACTTGATTTGGAAGCCATTCAGATGAGACAGATGCAGATTGGACAGGTCTTCTCAGCTCAAGGAACTTCAAACTGCTGTGGGGTTGTAATTCTCATTAATAAAGGCATTCCCTTTCAGGTCACCCAGGAAATTAAAGACCCCCAGGGCAGATTTGTTCTGGTTAAAGGCACCTTGTTCTCTGTAGATTTTGTGTTAGGCAGTATCTATGGCCCTAACAAAGATGACCCTTTATTTTTTACGAGATTACTTAATAATATTCTTTCATTGTTGCCTTTCATCATTATTTTAGGGGGGGGATTGGAGCCTAGTGGTAGACTGAGGTAAAGACCGTACTGGCTCTCATACGACTTCACTTTCCCCTGCACAACGTGCACTACATGAACTAAT
Source organism: Neoceratodus forsteri (assembly GCA_016271365.2). NCBI lineage: Eukaryota > Metazoa > Chordata > Ceratodontiformes > Ceratodontidae > Neoceratodus > Neoceratodus forsteri. The sequence goes on along the minus strand of CM028130.1, from coordinate 352,270,686 downwards.
AGATAGACTGGGCCTTTGTGATATTTGGAGGGTCCTACACCCTACGAACAGGAAATACACTTTCGTGTCCCCTGTTCACAGGTCTTTCTCCCATATTGATTATTTACTAGTGTCTCAGGTCTTGTTACCAGGGTTGACAGGTTCTACTATCCTGTCAGGTCCACCATCTGATCACTCTGTAGTGCTTTGTAAGCTGGCCCTCACTTCTCTGCCCAAAAGGCAAACCAGGTGGAAATTGAATGGCCAACTGCTTAAGGATTATAAGTGTAGAGACCAAATTAAGGAACATATCACACAATTTTTCGATTTGAATGCTACGCAAGACATTAGACCAGACGTGCTCTGGTGTGCCTTTAAGGCATCTCTTTGAGGCATCCTAATTGGGATAGCTGTGACGAGGTAAAGGAGACAGGAGGACAGGCTGAGGGAGGTGCTAACCCAGATAAGAACATTAGAGACTAGCCTACATTCAAATCCATCTGACGATTCTGATCAAGAGTTGGCAAAATTGAGAGACTCCTATATAGCTATGCTCAATGAGAAAGCAGAGTTTGCTATTTTATGTACCAAGGCCTCCTATCTAGAACACGGGGAAAAAGCAGGCAAACTACTGGCCCAGAGAATTAAACAACTGGAGTCCGCTCAGTTTATCCCCCCGACTCGCTCCAAATTTGATGGAACTCTCAGATCTAGCCCTCAGGAGATTGTCTCGGAGTTCGTAACTTATTACAAACATTTATACAGTGAAATGCCTAACCCCCCCTCAGCCCTTACTCTCTTCTTATCTGGTGGAGGCCCATCTGCCCTGTCTCTCGGAGTCCCAGGGTAGGAGGCTAATAACCCCTATTACGGAGTCCGAAATCCTGGAGGTGATAAAGGGCCTACCTTCAGATAAATCACCTGGATTAGATGTTTTTTCAGCAAATTTCTATAAGTGTTTTAAGGAACAAATTACTCCCCATCTTCTGTCTCTTTTCCACTATATATTATCAGGGGTGCAAGCTGACTCCTCTTTATTTGAGGCCCTTATTGTGCTCCTTCCAAAACCTGGGAAAGATTTAGAATGTATTGAGAGTTATAGACCCATATCATTGTTGAACCAAGACATTAAAATTCTAACAAAGACTTAGCTTGGTTCTCCCTGATTTAATTGGTTCGTACCAAGTAGGATTTATGAAAGGCAGATTCTCCGCAGACCATCTCCGCACTCTTTCGCATGTATTCTCAGTGTCCAGAGATGCTTCCTTGCCAATGGCACTGGTTTCTCTGCACGCAGAGAAGGCTTTTGACACAGTCAATTGGAGTTTCCTACTTCAAACACTAAATTCCTTTGGATTTCCTCAACAATTTCAGTTGTGGATAAAGGCCTTATATCAGCAACCAACGGCTAAGATTTCAGGGAATGGAGTGTTCCCTAGGACCTTCATCTTGCATTCTGGAACCAAGCAGGGGTGTCCCCTTTCTCCCTTGCTTTTCAATCTCTATCTAGAGCCGTTAATCCGTAAATTAATTTCTTGTCCGAAGGTCCAGGGGATCACCATTCTCGATACTGAGCTTAAAGTTGCTGCATATGCGGACGACCTGCTTTTGCACCTTTCCCACCCAGAGACTTTTATTCCCGCCATGTTGGATATAATCGAACATTATAGTAAATTATCTAATTACAAATTAAATGTAGGGAAGTCGATTGTGTTTCCCCTGAATCATAAAGTTTTTAAGAATGATATTACTTCCCTGGGTCTGGCCTGGTCCAAAGAATCATTGCGGTATTTGGGTATTGTGTTAACTAGAGATCTGCAGAGTACCTTTAAACACAACTTGGAGGCCATACTGTCCACAGTGGCTCTCGATTTGATTAGATGGTCAGCTCTACGTATCTCTTTTTGGGGGAGAGTCAGCCTGGCCAAGATGAATATTCTCCCACGTCTTTTATACCCTCTCCAGCTACTTGACATCTGTGTGCCAAGCGGCTGGTTCAAAAAGGCTCAAAGTCTGACTGGTGATTTTATTTGGTCTAAAAAGAAGCCCAGGTTAGCTTTTTATAAGCTTGTGGCGCCTAAGTCCAAGGGTGGTTTACAACTCCCATACATATGGCTGTACTTCTGGGCCTGTTGTGTGGCCAAATACTTAAAGTGGATGGTCTCCTATTCCTCGGGTTATTTGCCCGCATGGCTTAAAATAGAGAGGGAAAAGATCCATTCGGTTAACATTGCACCTTCCACTTTATTTTTCCTCAATACAGACTCGACACCTGAGGAGCTGAAAGGTACCACAATCGGAATTTCCCTGAGGATTCATTCACAGTTGTGCAGATTCCTAAAATATAAACATTGGTTGGACGTCGAGCAGTTGATTTGGAACTCTCCTGCTTTTAAAATAGATAACAGAATGTTATCCTCCAGATGGTTACCTAGCTTACGTGAAGGGAAGGTTCATTTATTTCTCAAGGAGGATGGTACTTGGTTATCAGCTGAGGATATTGTGGTGAAATTCAGGCTCAAGGGAAGTGACTATTTCAAGGTACATCATCTTAGACACCTTCTCACTAAAAAATTTGGGGAGGGCATCCCTATATCTTCAACCATCCACCTCACCCATCACTGCGAACTCTATGACAAGCTAGGTTGGCTTTCCCCGGCCAATCACCTAAATTTTGGACTAGGGTGCCTTGTGAGCAAAGTGATCAGCACTGGTTCCTCCCCAGGACTGGCTCAGCTTCTCTCTCCAGCTAACCGCTCCTCCTACCCTCTCAGGTCCCAGGGTCCCGGGATACTAAAAGTACCTCCAACCCGCACCCTAATGGGGGACAGGGACTTCACTGCACATGCTCCTAGGCTCTGGAACACCTTTCCTGAGCAGGTTCGCACTGCCCTCTCCCATCAACATCTTCGGACATCCCTGTGGGAGCATCTGAAGCTGGCCTCATGCTGCGAGTGCCATAAGCCTCCCTAGCGCATCGTCCTAGGTACTATTACGCCATGATTTCCTGTTACTGGAACACCAACTGAATCAATATCGGTTTGCTGATTTTGCTCCAGCTCTTCCTTATGCACTTGCCAATGCTACAGATGTTCAATGTTGCTTAATGCTTGCTCACTATGTTTTCTGCCACTTCCTGTCTTACATATGATTCCTATCCTGCCTGTTTAATTTTTGTGCTATGTTACAATATGTTCTGTTTACCTGCTACGCTGTATTGATGTATCTGTAATACCTGTTGTACTCTCCCGGGTCATTCCTGAAAATAGGCATGTAACTTGCCTAGTGTACCTACCCAATTAGCAAAAGCTAAATAAATAAACAACTTTTATGATTTTGCCTTCCTTACAGAATTAGCCCCTTTGTTTAACTCTCCCTGAAGCATTTCCAAATTGTACAATATTTTGTATGGTTGGCGTTTCCCTACACTGTTTGGCCCTACAGAGTTCTGGTCGGCCTTTTTCCCAAACTGGGATAAGGACTGGACAACTATATGGAATAACTGCCATCGTTTTGTAACACAAGATAGGCTACGATTGATGCAATTTCGTATTCTCCATAATCTCTACCACTATCCCCAGAAGCTGGCTAAATGAAGTGTAATCTCCTCGAGCCTATGTACTAGGTGTGCTCAGGCAGAGGGTTCTCTGCTCCACATTTTTTGGGAATGTCCTAAGATATTACTCCTTTGGGAGGCTATAAGGGACAAGGCCGACCCACTCCTTGGGCTGAGAGACCTGTTCATCCCAGAGGTTTGTATTTTCAGGGATTACTTGCAGATTTCAGTTAATAAGCATAAGTTCCATATTGCCTTAATTTCCATGTCTGTTAAAAAATTGGTACTTAAGTATTGGAGGAGTTCTGAGGTTATCTCTTATTCTGAATGGCTAAACAAGTTATTATTTAATCTCCGAGTAGAGAAGACTATCTCAAGTATCAGTAATAATAATTTCAAATATGAACGGATCTGGGCCTCGCTTCAAACATTATATACTATCTAATTTTTAACATTCTTTCTCTAATTTCTCTGTTGTCATGGACTGTCAAACCTTGGAGACTGTGTCAGGGGGGTGGTTTTGGGGGGGTGTTTGGGGGGGAGGAGGACGGGGTCAGTCAATCTGTTTTCTTTCAAGGATTATTCTATGAATGTTTTGACCCTGTCCATTGTGTATAGTGAAACTTTCAATAAAATTTTAAATTATAAAAAAAAAACAATAGTGCAGCACAGCAGGTGGTAGCACGGCGCTGGTTACCTCCTATAAAAAAGTTGTCTAAACTCAAGGTAAACCACAAAAAGGGGGCATGGCCACAGCAGGAAGCAAAATGGTGGTTGGCAACCATTCCTGGATGATCCACCTGAGCTGGAGGAGGAAGAGAGGAGCAAGTGCATGCTGGGCCACTCCATAGGCTAAGGAGGAGATATGCTGCACACAGGATGTACCTGCCCTGCATTTCATTTGAGATCACTACTGGATGACCACCTTGTAGGCCTGTGAAGACTAAGCAGGGTCAGGCTGAGGCAGCTTTGTGAGTTCCTGCATGAGCAGCTGCAGCCTACCACCCAAAACAGCCATGCCATGTCAGTTGAGCAGAAAGTAACAGCTGCAACGTGTTTTCTATCCACCGGGTCCTTCCAGGCAACAATTGAAGATACCATCAGCATATCACAATCTACCACATCGTGCCTCCTGGCCCAGTCCCTAGATGCCCTGCTGCCACTTTCTGGGGAATTTATTGTGTTCCCCAGCATGGCAGCAGAGCAGAGAGAAACAATGCAGCAATTCTATCGGGTTGTGCACTTACCAGCTGTGCTCGGTGTCATTGATTGCACCCACTTTGCAATCCATGCACCACCTAGTGAAGTGGGAGACACTTTCCTCAGCAGGAAGGGCTACCACTCCATCAACTGTCAGGTGGTGTGTGATGCAACTGGGCGCACCACCAATGTCCTTGCACGGTTCTCTGGCAGAGCCCATAACATCTTTATCTGGCACCAGTCCCAGCTGTGCCAGGGATTTGAGGCTGGCCTAATACCAAGTGGACACCTTGTTGGTGAGCACCTGCAGCAAGCACAACCGCAAGCCCCCCAAAGGTGGGACAGTGCCACACTACATCAGATAAGAGAGGTGAGATGTATACAGGTAGACAGGAGAACCCAAACAGTAGGGTCTGCAAGCAGGTCAGGGTGAGTGACACAGTGCACACCTGCTAACAAGTGTATATGTTTTCACAGGGAACAGTGCCTATCCCCTGAGACCCTGGCTCCTAACCCCTGTCCTCAGGACAGCAAATCTGGCCCAGGAGAGATATAATGAGGTACACATCATTACAAGGAATATTATTGAGTGAGTCTTTGGCATGCTAAAAATGCGATTTGGATGCCTGGACTGTTCTGGTGTTGCCATACAATAGAACCCTTGGAAGATATGCCACCTATTCCTGGCCTGTTGCATGTTGCACACCATGGCCCTAAACCATAGGGATATGTCTGCCTGAACCCAAGGTACATGCAGAAAGTGACAATGAGGCAGAGGTCCAGTGTATAGTGGAGAAGTGAGACCCACAAATGGCCAGGAGAGCCCAGGAGCACAGGAACAATGTCATACAAACCCTCACATGGATGGGAAGGTGAGTGAAAACATCATGGAGAACAGACATTCTTTCAATTGTGTATTTACAGTATATACAGGAAAGTGAAAGACACAAAATATAAATGGTATGGTAATGCAATGTAAGTGAGTGTGCACACAGGTGCTATAAAATGAATGTGATAGAAAGTGGAAATTGACAAAGAGGTGCATGTCAGGGGTGTAGGTGGGGGAAGGGTGCAAGAGGGTCTGGCACACACAGCGCATCATCGCCATCTCCCACCACAGACCCTTACAGATGCCCTACTGCATTAATGTGGGAGGGGGAGTTGTGTACTGCATTCCGTGGAACCGAGAGGTGAATGCTGCGGGGATGGAAATGCCCTGGGATGACCTCAGCCATGGTGCGGGCTTGGCAAAACCAAGAACAATCACCGCCTAATGTACCATGGTGTGCCCATGGATGATGGTATGTCAGAGGTGCTGGCTGACCCAGACCTGCCACAACATGATGTGGCGGCACAGCGGGGGAACCCAACCAGCTCACTAACCATGTGTGCTGGTGTTGTGCCACTGGACAGCCATCCCAGCCTCCCTCCCTGTGGATGCATGCTCCCTCACAGCCCCAGTGAGGTCACCAAAGACCTGGTGTAGGGCATTCTGGAACTGTGCCTGATGCTCTTCCTCATGCTGCTCTGCTCACATAAGGTCCACGTGCAGAGCCTCCTGGATGTGGGCAAGTTCCTGCCTAACCTCTCTCCAGAATGCATGCAGCTCCCACTGTGCGGCAGTCTGCGAGTCCACTGCAGAGTGTAGCAGCTGCTAAGCCCCAGAGCCACCTTGTCCCTTGTCAGCATGGACACCCAGGATGGTGGGTGGGGATGATCAGTGGGGCAGGAGCAGCCCACACCCTGTGTGGCTGTGTGTTGAACCACTGACTGCTGTGGCCTGCATGTCATGGGTGCGATCAGCTGGGGCATCGGGAAGGCCATCCACAGGAACGTGTCATGGAGGCTGAGTGGTGTGTGAGTCCATAGACATGGTAACCACAGCATTAGCAGCAGTCCTTATGGTGGTGGTGGTGGTGGTAGTGGCAGTAATGGGGGCATGGCCCTCAGTGCATCCTGGCAGCATAAAAGGTGCTGTGTGCCTTGTGGGTGACTGTGTGGAGGCTGCTATGTGGACACTGATGCCTGTCCCTATCTGGTCCCCCATGCCCAGGACAATGTCTGATGGGTAGAACCCCCCCCATCTCCAGTGGGGATGTATGTGACATCATCAGCAACATCATCATCATCATCATTATCATCCGCTATATCTCCTAATAATGTTTCCATGGGCACCCACACAGCAGCATGTGCAGGTGGTCTCTGCACCCCAGATGTCGATGGGCATACATTCTCCTCCATCCGTTCCTCTGCTGTGAGGCCATCACCTTGAACTGTGGACAGAAAAGAACACTGTAAGTGTGATGCACAGTACACAGTGGTTCCGTATCAGTGCCACAACATGCAAACCACAGCAGTGCTGCCTATGTCGTACAGTGCCAGCCCAGAAACGGTGTTCACAGCCTACACACTCACACAGCCAAGGTACACGCACAACCACAGTCAGAATGTGTATCCCACAGGCATGCACACAACCAGCACAAAGTGTACACAACATACCACACACACACACACACACACACACACACACACACGTGAAGCCCGACACCCACAGAGAGATAATAGGTATAGCACCCAGTGACACTTGTGGCAGCATGCAACACCACATGGTGCAGTCAAAACAACTGCTAAGAAACACACTATTTGCAGGGGCACAGGAACACGTTCCCCAGGGTACACTATGACTGTGCTATCAAGGCTCATGTTGTAGGACAGGCACTGCAGATGACACACCACCAAAGGGTGCTACACTGCACCCAGGTGATCACACTGCACAAATGTGTGCATGGGCAAGGGTAGCTGTGGGCTACAACACAGGCAGAGCAATCCATACAGACATGAAGTGACATTCATATCATGGAGGTGCATGGCCATGTACTCAAATGCCTATTGTAATGCCAGTGGTGTTTCACAGCCACCACCATCAACACCTGCCATGGCCACAGTCCATATTGTTGATGCCACAACCTCCATGATAGGGTCCATTGCTGCAAACTCCACCTGAGTGGACCACCACCTGTGCCATGCATTGTACAGTGGCATGCCACCTCCTCCTCCTTTGCCCTCTTCTGCAGGTCATGCCAGTGCTTCCATACAGCTTCAATTGTGTGGCCACGTCTGCTCATGGCATTCACCTCTGCAATGATATGCACCCACACGTCCCTTACAATGGTATCAGTGATCTTATACTAGCTTATGGCCTGCTCCCTGGACTTGAACCCATTGACCAGGACTTTCAGCTCCTCTCTAGATAACTTGTGTGAACATAAGTCTCACCCTTCCATCAAGGTCACCTGTGTAGGGATGTAAGGTGCAACTGGTCAGTGGTTGTCCTGTACTCTGTGTGTGTGTGAGTGTGAGTGTGTGTGTGTGTGTGTGTGTGTGTGTGTGTGTGTGATGTGTGTATGTGTGTCTGTGTGTGTTTCTATGTGTGGGAGAGGGCTGCTACATACAACTGAAGAGTCACAACGAGGCATGAGCTCTGGGTATGTGACACTGCAACCTCCCACATCACATGCCGAACATGGCCAACAATGTCCTCCGTATGGCTGTCTAGCATTGTTTGCCACATGGCAGTGTGTATGTGCAACAGGGATTTCTGCAGAGCCTGCACTGCAAGGCCAGCACCAGGAGCAGTGTGATGTCTGTGCTCCAACTGGCCTGTGCCGTACAGTCACCACATGGACCGGTGGGGATGGCGTGTGCAGAATGTGCCCTTGCTGGTGCAAAGCATGGCATGGGGTACACATACAAATGATGGTGGCATAGGGGCAGCCATGTGAACAGCAGTGCTGTGTTGTGTGTTGTGAACCCCCCCCCCGGAATGTACTGGTTCCCTGTGGATGCACACGGGCATCTGTATGTGTGTCACAATGTGTGCATCCAGGGCCAATGTCTCAGCATATACATGTGGTACGCTACAGCAACAGTGCAGTGCTATGAACGGACACATCTGCATGCTGGGCCTGCTGCATTTGAGACTGCATCATTGTGCTGTCACTGACACAGCATATCCCATTGCTGTTCCCACACAAGGACTGTAGCTCCATTACAGTGTAGCAGACTGCACACATTATTGCAGACCATAATAGCATGGTAATGACTGGAGGACACCTACCTGTATCTGTGGAATTCATGTCATGGGAAGTGTTGAAACCCAGTGTATTCAGCAAACAATTCAGCCTTCTGCCTGCAGTTCCAGGAAGCTGTTCAGCTGGTGCTCATTCTCCCCTTAAATAGCCCAAATGGGCAATCCACACATGGTAATGCATGCAAATGGATCCATAATGAGATGCTAATATGGTAGATTCCACACTGATTGCCTAATGAGGCTTATTTGCATGTCACCTTTGAATATGACAAGATTTTGCACAGGGCAATCATGATAGCCCCACACAAATTGTTTGCGCTGTGGCACAATACTGATTGGATAGCTCCAGGCAAAATGTGTTTGTGTTGCACGCTGGGTGCATGCACATTGACATCATCATGATGGGGGTCATGTAAGGGTCATGCATACCCAGTGATGCACCTCTGGGTTAGCATGGTACCACAACACTTTGCATGGTACCATCACCATTGGGCAGCAGAGGTGAGAGGGGAGGTGCAACAGGCAGTGTATAAACTGAGAATGTCGAGTACTAGGCATGTGAGGACATTAATACAGAGAGACCAGAGGTGGGGGGGGGGGCTGAAATGGCCAACCTGAGTGTCAGCTATTTGGGGAGGTGCGTGAGGGTGACAGGCCTTGACGCCAGGTGTGGGTGTCAATTGCACACCACCTGTGCCAGTGAACAGGCATTGACTGCACAGGTGAACAGTGCTGACATTGGTATGTGGATATGTAGTGCTGGGAGACACAGCAGCTATAGAGGTTCAAGCGCATGGTGCATGATGGCACAGTGCCTGCACCGGGTAGGTGGACACCTTTATCCCAGCTGAGCCATATGCATGTCAGTGGGTGTGGGCACCCATGTACACACTACACATGTGAGTACATCTGTATAGGGAGGGTAACTGCACGCATGCCTATGCATCAAACCTTATATCGTGCTTACTATTGTTGCTTGTATCAAATCTGTTTCATGTGTATTACTGTTACCTTGTACTCCACTGTCACCCTGCGCCATGTCTTATGTCCTTGGTCGTGCCAGAAAATGGTCCCTGGCATCAGTGCACTCACCCAGTTACCAAAGTCTTAAATAAATAAAATGCCTGTCATAATGCTGGGTACGTCCCATGCAGAGCACTTTGTGCAACAGTATGGGCACAGTGGTGCTCGTGTGCAGATCCACAGTGTCTGTGTCTGTGGTCGAACATGTGACATGCAGTGATGGCATCACGTGATGGCTATCATTGCTGGTCATCACTGGATGTGGTGCACATGTAAACTGCACTCACAGTGCACGTGTCCCATGCAACATATGCTCTTAGGGGTGGGCACTTTACACTATATGACAGTTGCCCAGTGGTTACCTTGCAGAGTTGGGGGGGCCTCAAGTCCCTGATGGTATCCAGTGGTGTATGCAGGCATATGCACTGTGCACATTATTGTTCACTGTTATTTACCTGTCCATATCCATATGCTCATTTATTTGCATTTAACATTCTAATCTGTAGTATGTGTGTTAGTGTAGACCACTGAGTACTGTTTCTGTTTCAACATTTCTGGTTTACGAGATAGGTATGTGCACAACCTGTTTAGTGTTTGGAGTGGTCATCTAACAACAGTGTGATATGTTTAGCATGGGGGCAACCTTTGGAGATGATGTTTACCATTTGTGTTACAATGGAGGGGGCAGCAGTTGGGGACTTAAGAGTACACAATAGAACTTTCTGGCTACACCCCTGGGGGCACTCACACTCCGAAATGCCAGGGGATCGCAAGGGCACATCTGGAGGCAACAGGTTCTATCAGACCACAAAGAGGACAGCAGTGAGGGGCAGCGTGATGTTGCATGTGAGCATGCTTCTATGCTGTGAACTAGTGTTATGTACTTTGCTGGGTGGGCCATCTTTTCCAACCTATACGGCACTGGGTTGCACACTTATGTGCAGTTGCCCTGTGATATGTCACTGTTCCTAGGGGAACATGGCCATGAGGTGACCATGATGCCATGCTGCTGGGGAGGGCATCACAAACACCTACTGCTGCCTGTGGTACAGTGCTCCTGCACACTGCCCATAGTATACACACAGACTGTGGACCTGTGTTGTGGTGGCACATGGCTGATCACTGTCCTGCACCACTGCATCATGGTATGTCCTGCTTGCCCATGCCATGGGGGGGTTGTACACTGCATGTCACACATGCCTACGTGGAAACGTGCCCTCCATAGTGCCACTGTCTTGTTGTGCTACATCTGCACACTGAGTGTTGCAGGACCACCATCCAGTGGCGCTGCATCACATCTGTGTCTGTGACATGTTGGCATGGTCATGACTGTCCCCATGCACCCTGTGCAGCAGACCACACATGGTAGCCTACAGTCCACTGTGGGCATGCCAGTCTACACCATGGGGCTGTGTCTGTAGCTCCATTGTCCCACTGTGTTCCCCATGTGTGCTGTGCATAGTGTGTCTGCTACCATTCCATGATTATCTTGTACTGTTACCTGTGTGCAGTGCCTCCTGTGTACTGTGATGCACGGTACCTGAACATGTGCCATGGCCAGATTTTCTCAGTATACATTGTACAGTAGCCATGTGGTGTATGGGAATCATGAATGTGTGAGATGGTGGGTGCGTGTATCATCATATTCCTGTGGTTGCGTGTAAGCCAACAGCATGACTTCACAACATGATGTGCCCATGGCCTGAACATGATCCCTGTGGGCTCTGTGTTTACACAGTGGTAAGGGCATGTGTGTGCCATCTGTGGCACACATACATGATGGTCACATTGCACTGTGCTGTTCCAGTGTAGCACCATGTCAGGGCTGTGCTGCACACTGTGGCCAATGGCCTATGTTGTCGCTGGGTAGGGGGGTTGCTACTGCTCTTGGGCTCCATGTTGCATCAACGGCCTGGGGTCCTGTGGCTGTTGCATGTGCACACAACACACTTGAGTCACGGATGGTGTCTGTGGCTGTGCAGATTGTGTGTGTGGACAACTGCACATTGTCTGCTTTACAACCCTATGGATTATCAGAACAGCTCGCAGTCTGTTGATATGTGGACATTGATTGTGGGATTCTGATTGTGATGTTGCAAATTCACCTGGCTCGACCTTCTGTTCCATAAAGTAGCATGTCCCACCCATTCTGTTACCATGGTTTGTTTGTTGTTGCTATGGGGTAGACTGTGGTTTACCCCAGGGGGGGCTGTGTAGTTCTATTGTGACAGAGCCTACATTGGGTATCCATGGGGTGGTGTCCCATCTGTGGTGGTAGCGGCAATGGCCTTACAAGCCTTCACACCTGCATGGCATGGGCATGTGCACTATGGGGTTCAGTGCTGTCACATATAGGCTCAGGTCAGGTGGTATATGCACTGTTTCCATTATTGGGTACATGGGTATGGTGGCTGGGACATGCTGTCCTCTGGGGCCACGTCCTGAGTTCTGCATTGATCCACAGTGACAGTGCACCATTCTTACATGGGCATCATTCCCCCCATAGGTCATTGTCACATATCAGTGTAGGCCAGGCATCCTGAGGATGGGGAGGGCCGGGATGACCTCCTCCGGGGGATTGTGCGGCAATAATGTACACTATTGGAGTAGCAGGTGGTGCTTATCCAGGAGACCAGAAGGATCACGACCATCCTAGATGCAAGGCTCCCTATGTAGAACCAGCAGCAGCCTGCAAACCCTAATCACCCCCTTTCCTAGTTTTTCATCAATCCCTGCCCCCCCCCCATTTGGTATTTGTTTGTTTCTATTGTACATATCTGAACTTGCTTTAGTTTGGAGTTTCTATAATATATATATTTTCTTGTTGCATTCCTGTGTCCTGTCTCTTTCTTTGGAAACTGTAGTCAGTGTCGCTGCTGAGCTGTGTCACACCTACTGGCATGTGTTTTTGGGTGGGGGGTTGTGATTTTTAGTGTTTAATGTGTGATGTGTGATTTGTATAATTCAGGATTTATGTGTTTTAGTGTATAATTGTGGTTGTGTGGTTTGAGAGTTAGGTTTCGACCTGTGACTTCTGGTCTTCCAGGATGTGTCTGGGAAAGGTTAGGGGCCTAGGGCAGGCAAGGATAGTGTACAGGGCATCCCAGCTGCTTGATCTGTGGCCTTTCTTGGACCTCCAAGTTTCTACCACCATGGCAAGATGCTGTTGGGAGGTCAGGATAAAGAGGAACTGTATAGATCATCGGTGGAGGAGTACCCCATACACTGCAGCAGGGGGCAGGATTGAGGTTGTCAGGAGCAGAAGGCACCCTGGTTTTTGACAGGCCCTCGGGAGAGTCATGACATGTTTGGTGCCTGTCACCAGGGTTCCCACCAGACCGAGTGGACAGGTAGCCAGAGGGGCTGCATTGTCCACCACTCGTCTGAGGGTAGTGCTGTGCAATGCCAGATTGATCAGAAACAAGACTGCAATTATTGCAGACTTGATTTTTTCAGTCGATCTGGCATGCATCACAGAGAACTAGGTGTGTGATGATGCTGGCCCGATTTTTGGGGCTGCCGCCCTGCCCGGGGCACTTTGTAGTGCACTGCCCTAGAGCAGATCACAGGAGTGGGGGGGGGGTTGCTATCTGTTTTAGACCCAAACTGGGCATCACCCTGCACTCAGAGAGAGCACTGGGTTCATTTGAATGTGTGGCCATTTGAGGAGGTACAGGTGCAGGTTGCAGGGTTCTCCTGATTTACTGCCCCACTGGGGTGGTGGGAAAATTACTGCAGGAAGTAGCTGACTTCATCATCAGTGAAACATTGGAGGCCCTCAGATGTTAAGCACTGGGGGACTTCAATGTTTGGACCGAGACAAATCATCTCAGCTGGGATACAACTTCCTCCAGATGATGTTATCTTTGAGCCTGTTGTAAGAAGTTTCTTCTGAGACCCATCAGGGCAGCCACATTTTGGACCTGGTGTTCTCCCTAGGGCTTGAGATAAACAATCTCAGGACTGATTGGGTTGTTTGGTCTGATCATTGCACAGTGAATTTCCAGTTCGGGACCCCTCTCAAGAGCTCTCACCTGTGGAGAAGATTAGCTACTGCCCTTTGAGGGGCTTGACCCCTGAGGGTTTTCTAGCGGTTGATGATCTATCTAGTGTTGACAGTGCATGTGTCGAGGGTGCAGGCGCGGCAGTCACTGCTAACAATAAGGTGATGTCTGGTGCACTTGACATCCTTGCACCAGTTTGTGTATGACCCAGATCCTCTCACTTGAGGTCCCATTGGTTTGATGGGGAACTCAAGGTGATGAAGATTGTGGGTCGGAGATTAGAGCGCTGCTGGTGGAAGTCTGGGCTGGAGATGGAAAAACTGGCCCTGAGTACACATTATGGTGTGTAACAAGGAGCACTCAACCGTAGGAAGGCAGAATTCCTGTCCAGGGTGATTGCTGCCTGGAGGAACCTACCAGTTCTGCTTTTTCAGACTGTGGACAAGCTTCTAAACCTAGCCTGTCTACAGCCGAAAAATGCTTTTTCTGACACTTTATGTGAAGAGTTTGCTCTGTTCTTCTTGGACAGGGTGTCTGCAGTTCGGCAGGGCATTGCGTCAGTAAGCCACTTTGTGGCCAACAGTGGTCACTGTGGGCATCCAGAGAGCACTCTGCCTTGTTGGGATGAGTTTAGACAGGTGGAGGTGGTTGAGGTCATTAAGGTGGCTTCCAAGCTGAAGCACACATTTTGTGAACTGGACCTGGTGCCGACACGTTTCTTGACAAGATGTGCTGACTCCGTAGGCCCAGTGTTTGCCTTGATTATCTGGTGTTCTTTGTCAGAGGGGGTCTTTCCTGATGTCATGAAGGAGGCACTGGTGAGACCCCTTCTGAAGAAGCCATCTTTAGACCCTGACTTCTTGGCAAATTACTATCCCATCTTCAATCTTCCATTTTTGGGTAAGTTTGTAGAGAAGGTTGTGGCACTTCAGCTTGAGGAACAGCTTATGGCATATGATCTATACGAGCCCCTCCAGTCTGGGTTTTGAGCAAGGCACAGCACAGAAACTGCATTAGTTCAGGTACATAATGACCTTCTCAGGGTGAGGGATAGAGGTGAGTGGACAATTCTCGTTCTCCTTGATCTCTCCTCATCATTTGACACAGTGGACCTTCGTTTGTTACTCAACCACCTGAGGGATTTCTGTGGACTTGCCGGCACTGTCATCTGCTGGTTTGAGTCTTTTCTTACTAACAGGAGGCAAATGGTAGTGATGGGGAAGTTCTCCTCCTCTCCTAACCGCCTATCATGCGGAGTCCCCCAGGGTTCGGTCTTGTCACCGATGTTGTTCACTGTGTACATGCTGCCCCCGGGAGAGCTCATTAGGAAGTACAGTTTGGGTTTTCATTGTTATGCCGATGACACCCAGCTGTATATTTCCTTTGCCCCTGGGGACATCCAACGCAGTGGTTGTGCTTAACATCTGCCTTGCAGAGATCAATGACTGGTTGGCCTCCAACTGGTTGTGACTGAATCCCGACAAGACAGAGGTACTGGTGGTGGAGTCAAACAGACGGCATGATAGGATGGCCTCTGGTGCAGAAATGGGGCTCTTTCTTAGATCTGTACCATTGAATCCTCTTCTAGTGTGCGTGATCTTGGCATTATCCTTGACAGCAGATTGACACTTGAATCTCAGGCGTCGTCCGCTGTTCGCACTAGCTTTTACCACCTCAGGAATATCACCAGGTAAAGCCCCTAGTCCGCCTCTGTACCTTCCCACCTTGGAGCATGCCTTTGTGCCATCTAGGCTTGACTACTGTAATGCGCTCTATCTCAGGATCTCTTGAGGTACCCTTCACCATCTGCAGCTGGTGCAGAATGCAGCTGCCTGGTTGTTGACGGGGCAGTCTAAGTACTGCCACATCACCCCGGTGCTGCGTGAACTGCACTGGCTGTCAGTTAGGTGGAGGGTCCTCTTTAAGGTGGGCATGTAGGGCCTTAAAGGTGAGCCATCAACTACATAGAAACATAGAAGTTGATGGCAGATAAGGACTGCAAGGCCCATCCAGTCTGCCCATTTTTTCTACCTTATGAAAAATCTTACCCTACCCAGACTGGAGGGACTTTTACTCTGTCAATGGCCTAACTATTCATATTCATCTGTATTGCTCCCTTGTGCCTATCCCATGCCTGTCTGAAGCCCTGAACTGTATTCATATCCACCACTTCCTGAGGTAGGCCATTCCATGCATCCACCACCCTTTCTGTGAAAAAGAACTTACTCACTTTACCCCTTAATCAGCCTCCCTCTACTCTCATGCTGTGTCATCTTCTCCTGCTATTTTTCTTATATTGAAACATGTTACTCTTTCACCTGAGCCCTAGCTACTTAAAAGACCTCCTTACACCTGCTGTCTTGGACCACTCCCTCAGCTCCTCCTCTAGCGATCTCCTTGCAATTCCCAGGATGAGGTTAGAAACTGCTAGCAACAGAACTTTTAGTGTCACTGGCCCCATCCTGTGGAATTCACTACCTTTAGCTGTAAGGGAGGCCCCTTCAGTAGCTGTATTCAAAGCCTGCCTCAAGGCCTTTTTGTACAATCAAGCCTTCCTGGACTTTAGCTGATAATTCCTATTCAGGCTGTTCTTTGTGTTAAATTTGATCAGAGGCCAAGTTAGATGTCAGATTTTAGACTTTAGATATCTATGCAGTATTTATTTATAGTTATTTCATGATTCATTTTAATTATATTGTGTGATTTAATTCATTGTGTTTATTTGTTGCTTGTTCTGTTTCTGAGTTTGATTCATTTGTACAGCATCCAGAGCATCCAGGATGGGCATCTTTTTAAATAAACCTTGCCTTGCTATTCATCTGATTCACCATGGTGGCTGCCATCCTGGCCTCTCCTGTGGCACTGGATTCACCACAAGTCTCCCTGCGCTCTATGTGGCTGCGCATCTGACAGTGGGTTTTTGTGGGTGTGGTAGGTTTATCTTCCAGTTGGCTGACACAGTCCATTGTCCATGTGTACCCTGCATGGCCTGTGTGTATGACAGGCAACATCTGTCCTGTGTCTGCCCATGGACAGGATCGGTTCCCTTTTCCTTGTGTGAACCCCTATGATGTTTCCTGGTGGTAGGGGGCCTGGCTGGTGGGCCTGTGTGTGGTTAGGTCCATGTGACCATGGCTGACATCAGTCCCCCTGTGACCTCACAATGTGTATTCTGTGGTGTGCTGTACCCAGTTCTGTATCAGGGATCCTTGTCCCCTCCTCCTGTGCACATTGGGCACTGGTTGGGACTGTACTGCAACACAGGCATGGTTGGTCCTTTGTGTGTGGGTCACATCACCTCTGTCCCATTTGTGTACCTTTTCCAAATATCACATCCATGCAGTGTTGCACCATTCGGTGGTTTCTATTGTTTTTCCTGTTCTGTTTATTTTGAGTTTTTTTTCTTGCCATTGCCTTTGGTGATTCTTTGCTGTTGTTTGCATTGAACACTGCTGTATGCCCTGGTTTTCACATTTTTGGCAGCAAGTCTTTGCACGCGCCCCAAGTGGACACTTGTTTCTACTTTGCACTGTGCTGCTGTTGCTGTTTGCACTGTCTGGTTGTGATATTCAGTGCTGTCCTCATTGCTATTTTCAAAGCTCTCTTCTTTGCTGGGCTATTGCTGAGATATTTTTGCACTGCACTTTCAGCCTTATTTGCAAAGCCTCATTTGCATGCTATATTCAACTGATTTAGCCCCTGGGCTATTCCTTTGACTATAGTGTACTAATGGTTCAGGGCTAATTTTGCCCACCGGGCAGTACTTATTTTGCCTAGGGCTATGTTTTGAATATTGGTCCCCAAGAGTCAGTATTTAGGAAGGTACTGTGAATATAAACATAATTTATAGGCCTCCTGCTGTCACAGTCCATTTCAGGAGAGGAGTCTTCATCACTAATCTGATTTACAACCGCCTAGTATTTTAAAGACTGATTTTTTTTTGTCTGTGCATATTGTCGTATCAAAAGAACTGTTATACTCATGTGTAAAAGTTTATTTAAAAGATTATTTCTCTTTTACTAGTAGATTTCTCTATCCCAAGAAGCTTGTTTTCTATAGAGCCTGGCTGCTACAGTTGATGAAGGGCTCTGTGTAGCCTGAAAGCTTATGTTTTGTAAATCCAATAAAATCACCCACTTTGTTCATCTCTCTGGAGAATCTGTAGACTGCAAGACCTGAATTTTTAAAGAATAGCACATGATGCAGCTGTGACTTGTGTCAATATTGTGATACAAATAGCAGCTATGTCTGTGTCGGGATATGGTGCAACCATCCAAAGATGATTGCATCACTATCTGTTGTATCCATGGTTACACCACTGGTGTGCCACATTTGTATTAGAAAAATGACTTGCACTCATTTTCAATACTTACAGCAGCCATTTGCATCACAATTATGCCTCACATGTGGTCTAAGTCATGTGGCAGGTATAAAGGCAGCAATGCAGGCCCCCAAATCAAAGGGATTGCAGCAGTAGGAGACATCAGAGATAGATAGTTGCATCATGAATTAATGTGGAT
This sequence comes from Neoceratodus forsteri, assembly GCA_016271365.2. Lineage (NCBI taxonomy): Eukaryota > Metazoa > Chordata > Ceratodontiformes > Ceratodontidae > Neoceratodus > Neoceratodus forsteri. Next base: position 352,252,314 of record CM028130.1, on the reverse strand, counting down.
AGACAAATCTCAAACATGTCTAAAGAATACTACACAATAAACAACTCCACACAACACCACACACACACACACACAACACTGGTTGTTGTACAACATGCTAGTGTACATGTATGAGGGCAAGTGCTAGACACACCTGAGCCATGTCCTGTAGTGTTCTGTTGCGCCATCTCCCTAACATTTGTTGTCAGGTGTGCATTGTATCAGGTATGGCAGTCATGACTTCAGCATTCCTGTACCTGTAGCACCACCCTCAGCCTGCAAATCCTGCATACAACTGTCTCCTTTGACACCATGAGAGCCTGGGGTAAGCCATCCATCTGCACCTTTCCCTTCAGTGTCATAGGTGGTGGACTGCGGTGCTTCCAAATATGTCCTGTATTATCCTTGACCTACATGATATGCAGGAAGAGGTGTAGATGTGGCATAGATGTCTGCTGGGGGTTTGTGAATATCACTGTATGGTACTGGCTGGTGTGTCTGGCCAAAGTGTGTTCTACCATGGACACAGGGCCTACATATGATTGTCCCACAGAATGGCTGGCACTGCATTAAGAGAGATACCGTGACCTGTTTGATGACACGCATGTCCTGGGTATGATCAGTGTTCCATGTAACTCTGCTGTGCCTGCAACTAGTTCTTCTCCCTCCACTTCCTCCTCCTCCTCCAAATACTACAGCATTGTACATACCCATGTATGTGTGTGTGTGTGTTTGTTTAGCATCCTCCTCCTCCTCCTCCTCATTCACCACATCACCATGCAGCTGCTGGTGCTGCACATCTGCATCACCAATTTTTGCCAGGCAACAACGTAAATGGGAGGGTGATATCAACACAGGTTGAGTGATATAAGACAGCACTTATGCAGGACAACACAGAACAACATACATGTGAGCCATGTGGAATGTACACATATACCATGTGTGCTATAACCAGTACAATGCAGCATGTGGAATTCCACTGGTGGAATCAATGTGGAATGACCATTGCACCAGAAGGATTTCCTCCAGAATTTCATAGTCCTTCAACTGAATTCTGCCTGCTCTGATCCAAGGAATTATATTCCATGGAACAGCATTTTTCTGTGGAAAATCATTCTGCATTCATTTCCATGGAAAATATTGAGACCTGTGGAATAGAATTTGGTGAAAATGCATCAGAAACCCATTCTGCATTTTTCGGCAGTGCAATTCCACTGCTCCACTCCTGACAAAATCTGGTAGAATTTTGGTGGAATTTCAAAAATTCTGAAGCATTCTGTTCTGCTGGAATCTGAAAATTCTGCACACCACTAGCTATAACCAACATCTTGATAATGTACGTGGTGTATGGACCATCATCATATTAATTCCTGTTCCTGGTCTACTGTATGTGTGTGGTGCTCTTACAGTGCATACGGGACATATAGAATAATGGGGGAGTGCATAATGAGAATGTAATGCACACCTGAGGTGTGGGATGCTACGTAAACCCCGAGGGCAAAGCCCAAGGGGTTTATCAAAGCATCTCAAACTGAGGGTGTGTCTTAAATTTGTGTTGTGCATGCTACCCGCTATGTATTGTTTTATGTAATTTCTGGAGGTTGTTTTTTTCTCCATTCTGATTTCTTGAAATTAAAGCTACTCTTAATTAAAACTTGGGTCTGCTTTTTTTTTTTGTTTTTGCAGAACATTTTATAGAAGAGCAGAAAATACCTAGCTATTCGTGTGGGGAGTTTAAAATATTGTGAAAAGAAGTTTTAAAACTTTACTGTCAAGTGCTTTAAGATTTAGTTTAGGTCCGAGTGGCGGTTGTCATGGGCATATGCAAATGAAGTTCAGAGGTAGCACATTTGCATATCACCATGACAATGAGGACCCAGAGCTGAAAAAAATCTTGAAAAATGTTAGTAGCCTTCAAAGATGTGTTTTTTTTTTTTTTATGGTTTTTTCTTTCTAAGTGCAGGAAATGCTGGTGATTGACTGCTGGTTTAGTGAGACCAGTGGGGCTGACTGAGTAAGAACAGGGCAGAACAGAAGGTACGTCCATGTATGTGTCAGATTCTAAACTGCCCAACAGTGTTCTCAAAGGTTAATGATTTCTATTTTATTGCCTTTCACTTCTGCCAGCAATTTGTAGTCACTGTGGTGTTTCAGTGAACTGTTTCTGTACTTGAGTTGTGGCAATGTAAGAGCTTCAGTGAGTAAGCGTGAGTAGGGGTTGAGGTGAAGCTGGAGTGTGTTCTCTGTTATAACCCACGGGTTATAACAACAAACTATGACCAGCTTCTGCTATGAGGAAAAATGTCCTCCAGTATTACATAACAAGTACAAACAGAACCACAATTGTTTTGCAGACTGTAACTGTATATTTTTGTGTTTTTGGTGGTTTTACAGTACACTACAACACCAGCAATACCATCCACTGACTCCCTCAGCATTGCTAGATCCAGTGCACCATCCACAACAGTCAATGACTTACCCCTGCTGTCAAGGATATTGATCATTTTGTCAGTGATTACATCCTGTCTCCAGAGCAGTGTGCACACACACAGCAACATTTCACATCACTAGTGTTTTATACATGCTCAATTACATCCTTTAGTAGTAACATACTTACAAACATGGAAACATAGAAACATAGAATTTGTCAGCAGATAAGGACCACTTGGCTCACCCAGTCTGCCCATTTTTCCCCTTCCTATAAAGTCACTGCAGACCTTGTCTGATCTCTGGCTACTTCCCCCCTGCTCCCCTGCCAAGATTCCTTTGTGCCCATCCCAAGCATGCTTGAAACCCACTACTGTTTTCACTCCATCACCTCCACTGGAAGACTTCCAGGTATCCTCCTCTTTCAGTGAAGAAGAACTTCCTCACACCCCTCCTAAATTTCCCCTCTTCCAGCTACATTTCAAGCCCCCTTGTACTTGTGATCCTTCTTTTCTGAAAAATGCTCCCACTCCTGAACTTTGTTCTCCCCTGAGAGGTATTTATATGCCTCTATTATCTCTATCATGTCCCCCCCCTCCCTCCTTTCTTCCAGAATGTACATACTCAGATCCCTCAGTATCTCCTCATAGGGCTTATAATGCTCCTGAACCACTTTAATTGCCCTCCTCTGGACAACATCTACCCTGTCTTTGTCCCTTCTGAGATGGGGTCACCAGAACTGGACACAGTAATCCAGTTGAGATCTCACCAGAGATCAATACAGTGGTAACATCACATCTCTTCTTCTGCTGGTGACACCCCTTCCTGTGTACCTCAGCATCCTGCTGGTCCTGAGTCCTGCCTTCTTGCACTGCCTCACCACTTTGAGGTCTTCAGATATGGTTATGCTTGCTAAGGCCCCTTTCCTATTTAGTGACCATCAATACTTCTTCCCCCATTTTATACACAACCTCTGGGTTTCTGTGCCCTAGGTACTAACTGGAAGTATAGTTTAGAGGTTAGAGTACTAATCTGTGAATGAGCTTGTTACATCCAGCAGACCTGGGTTTAATTCCAACAAATTCCACTTCTGTATTGTGTGACTGAGCAAATCACTTAACCTTTCCAATACTCCTAGGTTACCCCTAAAAACAGGAACTTGTGGCTAGTAGGCCTTACCCAGTTACACAACGAATTTAAAAAAAGTGTGTGATTGCATACTTTGGGATTAAAACCTAGCTGCCATACTCTTGACCTCTCCTCGACTTTTCTCCAATCTCTACTTATTCTCTCCACCCACTCTGGTACATTTAACCTTTCTCAGCTTTTGATGTCCTCTGCAAAGAGGTATACCTTCCCTTCCAGCTCTTCTGCAATGTCACTTACAAAGACATTGAAGAGATATGGTCCCAGTAATGAGCCCTGAGGTACCTTGCTGGTCATTCTCCCCTCATTAGAGTGAGTGATATTTGCCACCACCCTCTGTCACCTATACCTCAACTAATTGCGCATCCAGTTTACCACCTTGTGTCCCACCCCCAAACTGTCCAGGTTCCTTATAAGCATCATATATGATAAGGCATTGATGGCCTTGCTGAAATCTAAGCAGACCATATACACTACCACACCGTCATCTATTTCCCTGTTCACCCAGTCAAAGAAATCAATCATGTTTGTCTGACATGACCTCATTTCCATAAATCTGTACTGCCTTGGGTCCTGTAACCTGCTGGATTCAAGATACTCCACTAGCCTTTCTTTTAAAAGTGTCTCCATTAACCTCCCCGCCACTGACATTAGGCTGACTGGCCTAGAGTTGCCAGCCTCCTCCCTGCTTCATTTATTTATTAATTAATTTATCATATCGGAATTGCAAATTTTTGAATCAGAGACTCCTTTTCAAAGGCTCCACATCAGTAAAACAGTATACAAGCATCAGACAGGTGAACAGAAGCATATACACACAGAAAGATATAAACACAGGTGACAGAGTCATAATAGGACATATTAGGACATAGTAGAACATAGTAGCCATCAGTAAGAGCTGCCACTTATATGAAGCGGGAGTACATCTGCTCTCCTCCAGTCCTGTGGAACCACTCCTGTTTCCAGCAAGTTGTTGAATAGGGCTACCAGAGTTGCAGCCAGTATCACCTCCCTGAGCACCCGTAGCACCCTTGGGTATACCCTGTCCATGAGATAGCATGCATGGTCTCCTGTCAACTTGTCATCTCTATCTCTCTCTCAATCTCACTTGCTGTCAATTGTTCTCCATTGTGCCATGCGCATCCCTTTTGAATATCCCAGCCTGTATATTTAACCTACTATACAAAGAAAGAAATTGTGAGTAATGGAAAAAGAAAAGGAATTTCGAGTTACTGCCAATAATTATCTGAATTAGAGCTGACATTGAGTGGAAGTAGTCATAGCGTGGTAAGAATTCTGGGATGTTTTAAAAAATTGAAAAAAAAAATGTGTTTGTGAGCAGATCCAAGGACATACTGGTGCCACTCTGCAGAACATTGCTTAGGCTACAGGCTGAGTACTGCAGTCAGTTCTGGGTGCCATGTCTTTAGAAGGGCATTAGAAATGCAGCCCATCAGCTGGTCCAGTGGTGTAGAGGGCTGAGGTGCCAAGCACCTTACCAGCTGCCACACTTGTGACATGGGTTTGGGAATGGACATGGGTTGCTTGGGGTTGGCCAGAAGGGGAGAATCAAGCATCTGATGGACTGCTGTCCTCTTCCAGGTAGGAAAAGCATGTTGGCTTCACCAAAAGACTGCCACCAGGTGGAGGCCTGGTGGCACTGTGGGGCCAGAGTGGCATAAAAGGAGGAAGCTACAGGATCCACAGAACATGCATGCCTCCACATGCAGCTGCTGACATGTGCACCACAGCTAGGGTAGGGGAGAAAAAAAGGAAGGCAAGGCAGGTATATATGATACCTGCATGCCAACCCTGCACCAACTCTGCCACCAGGACCCTCCCAATCCATATCTGGATGTAAGATTCTGGGTGGGAAGGACAGTCCTCCCCCTCCTGGCACCACCACAGGGGGCAATCCATGGGGGAACAAGGGATGAACAAGGTAATTCCTGGAGAGGTGGTTGCTGGTGGGGTGCTGTAGGGACAGGGCAGATGAGAGCTTAGCCTGCCTGGGCCCAGAAATATACAACCTTAACTGAAAATAGAAGGGCAGCCCATCATCACAGTGGTAGTACTGCTCATGGGTTCAGAAGTGAGACTGGGTCCACTGGTGTCAGCTTGTGAAGGAAGGAAGAGGATTAAGCCTCCCAGAGCACACTCCTTCTCCTCAGAGGGGATTTTCTGTTCTGGTGCAATGCTGCCACCTTGGTGAGACTACAGGTGGCAGTGCACTCAGAGCAGCACAAAGGCTGTCATTCTGCAGAGGGAAGAGTGACCAGAGGAGTGACACAGAGATCAGTTCTGTGTCCAGTCTTCTTCAACATCTCTATCAGTGACATTATAGATAACAATAAAGGGAGAATTTCCATGTTTGCTGATGACACAAAACCCTGTAACACAGTGGACACACTGGAGGGAGTGGATAGAATGAGGAGAGACCTGCAGAAGCTTGAGGAAAGTTCAAGTTTGTGGCAGTTGAGATTTAAAGCACAAAAGTGCAGAATAATGCAAATGGGGCACAAAAACCCATGAACAACATATCAGCTGGGGGGGAATACAGCATGCTCCATGCAGGAAAGGGACCTAGGGGTTATCATCTCTGATGATCTAAAGGTGGGGAGTCAGTGTGACAGGGCAGTGGGCAAAGCATATAGGATGCTGGGATGCACAGGCAGGAGCATTACCAGCAGGAAAAGGGAGGTCATAATTTCATTGTACAAGACACTATTGAGGCTACACCTGGAGTACAGTGTCCAGTTCTGGAGGCCTTACCTATGTTAGGATATAGACATGGTGGAGACAGTTCAGAGGAGGGCAACCAAGATGGTATAGGATTTGCATCACAAGTCCTAAAAGGACAGGCTGAAGGACTTGAATATGTACTCCCTGGAGGAGAGGACGGAGAGGAGGGATATGGTAGAGACATACAAGTACCTCACAGGGAGGAACAAAGTGCAGGTAAACACTATTTTTCAGAGGAAGAGATGTTCCAGGACTAGGGGTCATGGGATGAAATTGGAGGCAAGGAGGTTCGGAGGTAATGTGAGGAAGTATTTCTTCATGGAATGGGTGGTGTATAAGTGGAACGCTCGGCCAGAGGAGGAGGTGGTGGGGGGCAGAAATGATTACAGCATTCAAGAATGCATGGGATAGGCATCGGGGGATCCTAGCAGTTGGAGGAAGGGGACAACCCAGTTCAAGAGAAGAATGAAGAGGCAAAATTACATGTGAAATTAGGCAGACTAGGTGGGCCAAAGGCCCTCATCTGCTGTCAGTATCTATGTATCTATGAAAGTGGGAGGGACACCATTGGTGGGGTGCTCAACATTCTTGTGTGTATCTGAGCTTGTGCAGACTAGTGTTGATGTCTCATGGGGAGAAAAAAAGTAGTAAATACCTGTCCAGCAGCACAATGATGATCTGACCCTTTGCAGGCCCTGCACTGGCAATATATCCCTTCCCTTCCCTTGACTGAAGATCCATTTACATGGCAGCCCTGCCACCCCATCACAGTTGGAAAGCCATGGGAAGGGGATCAGAAAGTATGCCCATGCGAAGCCCAGTGATGGGGCTGGGAGGGTCAGGACTGAAAAGGGCATGGCTGGCAGAAGACGAGGAAAATAGATCAACAAAAAAAAAATAGGACATTAAAAGCCTGGAGAAAGTTTAGAGAACAGCAACCAAAATTATTTTGAAGATATGTACTATGAACACATGTAGGATAATTTAGATCTTTTTAGTCTTGAAAAGAGGCGATAAAGAGGGGGATTCAAACAGGCATTGAAAACTTTTTTATGGCATCAGGCCTTTAATTGAATGGATTTAAGGGAAACATAGAAACATAGAATTTGACGGCAGATAAGGACCGCTTGGCCCACCCATTCTGCCCATTTCCTTACCTAATGGATAAGCTGCAGATCTTGGTTAACCAGCAGCCTACTTCTTTCTACCTCCACCCCTTAGCCTTATGACTGTCCCATGCATGCTTGAATTCAACCACTGTTTTTGACTCCACAACCTCCTCCGGAAGGCCGTTACATGCATCCACAACCCTTTCTGTGAAAACATACTTCCTTACATTACCTCTGAGCAGCCCCCCCCTCTATCTTCAAATTGTGCCCCTTGTTCTTGCACACCTCTTTTTTGAAAGATGCTACCCTCTTGGACTTTGTTGATTCCTTTGAGGTACTTCAAAGTTTCTGTCATGTCCCCCTTCTCTCCATTCCTCGAGGCTATACATATTAAGCTCCTTTAGTCTCTCTTCATATGTCTTCCGGTGCAGACCCTGCACCATTTTAGTTGCCCTTTCTGGACAGCTTCCATCCTGTCTATGTCCTTGCGGAGACTGGGTCTCCAGAACTGCACGCAGTACTCCAGATGGGGTCTCACCAGCTGTCTGTACAGAGGGATAACAACTTCCTGTTTTCTACTGGTGATGCCTCTCCCTATGCATCCCAGTCTTCCCCCAGCCCTCCTTACTGCCCTCTCACATTGCTTGCCCACCTTTAAGTCATCTGATATGACTAACCCCAGGTCCCTTTCCATTTTTGTTGTTGTTAGTATCTCACCCCCCATTGTGTACTCTTCCCCTGGGTTTTTGTTTCCCAGGTGCATTACCTTGCACTTCTTAGCATTGAATCTAAGCTGCCATACATTTGACCATTCCTCTAACCTTGCCAAGTCCCTTCTCATCCTTTCCACCCCACCTTGGGCATCAACTCTGTTGCAGATCTTTGTGTCATCTGCAAAGAGACATACTTTTCCTTCCAGTCCCTCTGCAATGTCGCTTATAAAGACATTGAAGAGGACCGGTCCTAATACTGAACCTTGCGGTACCCCACTAGTAACCCCCCTTTCTTCAGAGTGGACTCCATTTACTATTACCCTCTGTGTCTTATTCTCCAGCCAATTCTTTACCCAGGCTATCATCTTGGGACCCACTCCTAGGCTGGCTAACTTGTATATTAATCTTTTGTGTGGGACTGTGTCAAATGCCTTGCTAAAGTCTAGGTAGGCCATGTCCACAGCCCCTCCCGATCTACTACTTTGGTCACCCAGTCAAAGAAATCTATTAGATTCATCTGGCATGACCTTCCCACTGTGAATCCATGCTGCCTTGGGTCCTGTGCCCCTCTGGCCTCTAGGTACTGGCAATTCTTTCCTTCAGAAGTGATTCCATCATTTCCCTATCACTGAGGTTAAACTAACAGGTCTGTAGTTTCCTGCTTCTGCCCTGCTCCCACTTTTGTGAAGGGGAATCACATCTGCCCTCCTCCAGTCCTCAGGTACCACCCCATCCTCCCATGATTTGTTAAAGAGGGTAGTCAGTGGTGTCACCAGTTCTAACCTTAGTTCTTTTAGAATTCTGGGATGAATCCCATCAGGCCCCATTGCTTTGTCCACCTTCAATTTTAAGAGTTCTTTCAGAACCCTTTCTTCTGTAAATGGGCTGGTATTAACTTCTGTATCCAGAGTGTTCCTATCATTTGTTTTCGGTACCTCTCCCCCTTAATTTGTAAATACTGAGCAAAAATATTTGTTTAGTATCTTTGCCTTTTCACCGTCTCCCTCTGCCCATCCCCCTTCCCTTTATTAAGTCTCACTATCTCTCCCTTGATCTTCCTTCGCTCCCTGATATACCTAAAAAATGTTTTGTCCCCCTTCTTAACTGAGTTGGCTATCTTTTCCGCGGTGTGGGCCTTTGCTGTTCTTACTGCCTTCCCAGCTTCCTTTTGCTTTAACTGATACAATTCTCTGTCCTGCTCCTTCTGTGATTCCTTATACTTTCTGAATGCTTTCTTTTTCTCTTGAACCTTCACTGCCACCTCCTTTGAGAACCTAGTGGTTTCTTACATCATTTTGTTTGGTTTATTTGCTTCACACAAAGGCCTGTTACCTCTGTGATGGCAGTTTTTATTATTCCCCACTGTTCTTCCACCCCTCCTTTCTGCCCATTTGCTTGTGCATTCCTAAGGCACTCACCCCTTTTGGCAATGTCAGCCCTCCTGAAGCCCAGTACGTTTGCCTTTGTATGGCTTGACTCTATTGCTGTGTTTATTGTGAACCATACTGTTCGATGGTCGCTAGTTCCCAGATCCTACCCACTTCTACTTCTGTGATCCTCTCTCCATCTCCATTTGAGAGAACCAGGTCTAAGATTGCAACCTCTCGAGTGGGTTCCAATACTAGTTGTCTGAGGCATACCTTCTGTAAGGCATCTAGAATAACCCCACTCTTAGAAGTGGCTGCTGCAACTGCACTCCAGTTAACATCTGGCATATTCAGATCACCCATCAGCAATATATCCCCTTTTCCTGCCATTCTAAGTATACTTTCTATCATTTCCTTGTCCATTTCCTCCCCCTGAGAGGGGGGTCTGTATATAACCCCTGTCCGGATTGTGGTGCCATTGCCTGTCTCCAAATTGACCCACAGTGCTTCTTCTCCTCCCTGTTTACCCTTTAGTTCTGTTGCTTTGATTCCTTCCCTTATGTACAGAGCTACTCCTCCTCCTCTTTTACTGTCCCTGTCCCTCCTGTAGATAGTGTATCCTGGTATGTTTACATCCCTGTCATGGTTCTGTGTGTACCATGTTTCTGTGACTGCCACGATATCCAGATGTTCCTTCTCCATCAAGGCCACTAATTTAGGAAGCTTGTTACCCAGACTATGGGCATTGGTACTCATTGCTCTCCATTTTTTGTTGGCTTTACCTTCTGTAGCAGCATCCCCCACTGACCTTTCTACCTTGGTCTTTTTCTCATTTAGTACACTGTTTTGTAGGGGGAGGCTGGGATTTTTCTGCTGCTTATCAGTACCTCCCCCCTTGACTAGTTTAAAAGCTTGCCAATGAAGCATTTAAACCGATTGCCCAATAGACTTGTTCCCTTCCTGGACAGATACAGACCATCCTGCCAGTATAGGCTGGCGTCCATCCAGGTGGAACACCAGTCCCCAGTGAAGCCAAACCCCTGTGCCCCATACCATTTTTTCAACCATTCATTAAACTGCATGGTGCAAAGTACCCTCGCCTCACCCATGCCACTGACAGGCAGCACCTTTGAGAAGGATACTGTGTGTGCTATTTGTCTTAGGCCCCTCCCCAACTCTACCAAGTCCTTCTGCACTGCTCTAATCTCATGATGAGCCAAGTCATTTGTCCCTAGGTGGATAATGACATCCATCTCAGACTCCTGTGCAACTGTTCTCATGATCCTAAGGATGTGCTCCCTGTCCCTCCAAGCCATGGCACCAGTCAGCCACCTTACTTCAGTTTTCCCTGCTCCCTCCAGTTCTATCCCCCTAATAATTGAGTCCCCCACCAGAAGCTGCTTCCTTTCCCTGTGGTGTCCTCTGCCTCCTTTCTGAGGGCCTCCCTTGTGACAGTTGTCTGCAACCTCTTTAGTCTCCTCTGCAGGTGCATCCACAGGGGAACTATGCTCCCCCAGGATGGTGTATAGATTGTGGAGTGGGACAACTGACTGGGTGTGCCTCTGTTCCACTATCCTTACCCTCTCTGAGCCCACTGTGGTCCAACTTCTGTGCTTTCTTCGCAACCTCTGAGGTAGTGGTGGTGGCTGTGGTGCTCCCTGGATGGGGGAGGTTCCCTTTCTACTGTCCTGTGTGGCCGGGGGGAAGGTTCCCTTACTACTGTCCAGTGTGGCCTGAAGACGGGCAACTTCCTCCCTCAGGGCAGAGAGTAGTCTGCAAACAGGGCAGCATCTCAGCCTCCAGAAAGACTCCTGGAAGACTGCTGCTCCACAGCCATTACATTGCTCTACTCCCCACATGTCTGTCTACCTTCTTCTTTTTTTTTTTTGTTTTGTTTTTTGTGTGTGTGTTTGTGTGTGATTGGTTTGTTATATACCGACAGATTATTCTACTACTGTGTTTGTTGATTGTATTATTGTTGTTTTAACCTTACTTTACAGTGTCTTGATATTTTGAAAGGTACTTAATTTAAATAAAGACTATTATTATTACTATTATTATCTTATTCTTATACACTGTACAAACTAATAAAACAGGGCAACCTCCACAATGGCATCAACATAACATCAACAAGTGAAAACATACCTAGAGGGCATGGAAAACAACTGAAAGGACAACTATTCATCCTGGAGCTCCATAGATTCTTCTTTACCCAGTGGATAATGGGAGTGTGCAATGGCCTGTGAAGGGGCATGTGGAGGTCAAAACACTGGACACATTTAAGGTAAACATGGATGAGCAGATGAGGGTAGTAGACTTAAAAAGTTATGTCTGCTGGGAAGTGAGAGATGGCCTTGTTGGGCTTCATGGCCTTCATCTGTCTAGAATTCATATGTTCTAATTTTCTAATATTAAGCTCTCCATGGAAAGCCTTCCAGTTCTGACATAGAATCCCTTGCATGGGCTATTTTTCTGCAGTCCCCACAATCACATTGTCCACTTACAGTCATGATAATACCATTTTATTTCCTACAATGTTTTTACTGCCATTGTTTTATTTCTCTACATTATCCCTGACAGCATTGTTATCAGAAGAATGTTTAATAAATCGTTGAGCTTTTGACAAAAAAATTAAACTTCATTGTTATTTTTCCCTTTGATTTAAATCAAATTGTGTCATCCCTTTTTGTTCCCCTCATTTACATCTTCCTGCTGATTCTGTCTAGTAGCACAGCTGCTTTCAATGTAACCCAACAGTAAAATATTTCCCAAAACTTCACAAAGTCCGTTATCTGACAAGGGCATGTACTATATTCACAAACATCACCTCAAAATTAGCACCACTTTACTTTGTCTTAACTAACCCTATTTAGTAATGTTCCATTGAACAACATGGAAATTTGGTGAATCGGGTGAAGAAGACAAAGTACTATAATGTTACCCCTGGTAGTAATGTTTTTGAATACAGGACAGTGTCTCTCTACAAAGGCTGACAGGTATTTGCTAGTATCCCCATGGATACATGAAACCAATATATTTCTTTCCTCCAATCACTTGAATATATTGAATAATTTCTTGCTTGCTGCCACTGCAGGCATTGAATCCTGTACCCGCACTGTTGCACTCAGCAGCTCCACCACTCAGCTATCACATCAGACTATTATTTGTGATAGGTTTTAAGACTCTAAAAGCCTCTAACCCTCATAGTCTGCTAAAATATTTTCTGAGTGTTACTGCAGGCTTTGAGCCCTGCTCCCTGCTGCTGCAACTACTGTCTTGGGACCTTTTCTGTCACCCTAGGCAAGCCTTGAACCTGGTGCTCTGTGCGCTTGAGGCATGGGCTCTGCCACTGTACCAAGGTGGCAACTACACTTATGGGTAGACCTTTCACCCTCTTCTACCCATCTCGTTACTGCTATCTGCAAACCCATCCTGTTGTACCCCCCTTCCCCTCTTCTCACCTCTCCCATCCAAATCCAGCCCCTACCATCTTCCCCTCTATCATCTAAGTTCCCCCATTTTTCTTCACTTCAGCTCTCACACCCTTACCAATCATTCCTGCACACCTCCTGCCTACCTGCCCCTCTCTCTCCTCCTCCTCCTCTCCCTATTGCCTTCCGCTAACTCTAATGTCCCTGCTAACCCTCAGTCTCACTACTCTAGTGGTCCTACCTGCCCTTCTGCCCTCCCCTCCTTCTATGCCACTGCCTATCCCCCTCCCTCCTCCTCCACTCACCCCATATGCTCCTCTCCACCTCACCCCCCATCTAGACACTACCTTTCCTCCCCCCTTTGCTCCCTTGGGCATCTTATCACTCAAACCTTCCCAGCCTGTGCTGCCCTGCCCTACCCACCCCTGTGCTAAAACCCCCTTCTCTTCCTATCGCTCCCGGCGTAAACTCTTCTTCTGCCACCCTCTGTCCAGAGTGGCTCTCCCCCTTCTGCTCCTGACTGGTAACATGCATCACAATCCCAGTCCAGCGTGCAAAGGCTCCTCAAAGGAATCCACCGGACTTCATATTGCTTCCATGAACATATGTAGCCTCCTTAAAAAATTTGACTCTCTCAATTGCTGGGTTGCGGTTCATAAACCTGACGTTATCGCAATAGTTGAAACTTGGCTGTCAGACTCTACCCCTGACTCCCTGGTCTCACTCCCTGGCTACTCCCTCTATCGGGAGGACCGTGTTGGTAGGCAAGGTGGGGGCTGTGCCATTTATGTCAAAGACCCTCTCATTGAACTAGCCCTCTCAGCCCCAGTCCTTGACTTCAGGGCTCAGGTCCTAACCCTAAAACTATCTCCTGATCCCTCTAGGGGTCCCACCTACCTGACTACAGCGTACATACCTCCAAAAAATCAAGCACAAGCACTAGGCCCACTAATTGATTATCTTACCTCCCTACCCCACTCCTCCGATCAAATCCTTGTGGGGGACTTGAACATCAATTGGCTTAGCCCTTCATCTACCTCCTCCAGTGATGCCTTTGCAGCCATCGACCTAACCCAACTAGTCTCCCAACCCACTAGAGTGAATCCTAGAATGGGCTCTAGCACACTCCTGGATGTGGTCCTCACAAACCGCCCTAACCGCATCCGCAATATCCAAATCCTCCCACACTGCCTTAGAGACCACTCCCCGGTTCTCTTCTATTGGTCAACCTCCTTGCCCAAACCCACAGCACAAACTACCCTTCGGCGATGTCTTAGACCTGGTGGGCTGAAAGGCCTTAAGCAACTCCTAGCCCTCATAGACTGGTCCCCTATACTAAATGCCCCAGATATTGACACGGCCCTTACCTTCTTTATCCACACCTTCAACTCTGCTTGCGATATTTTTGCACCCATAACTGCACACGGTCCAAAGTAAGGCATGCCCCCTTGGTTACCCCCACCCTGTGCCAACTTCTTAAGCACAGGGACAATCTATGGCACATTGCCATGGAAACAGGCCGCCCAGTTGACAGGCTGGCCTATGCTGCTGCCCGGAACAAATGTACATGGGCCATCCCCAAAGCGAAGGCTGAGCACTATCAAGCCTCCCTCACTTCCTCACAGGGGAACACTAGGACCTTCTGGGACAACATTAAGCAGCTGAATGGTGGCACGCATTCCCCCCCACCTTGGCTTATCAACATTAATGGTTCGGTCTCCTCAGACCCTCTCCTTATTGCCAACCACCTCAACAAATCTTTCACAGACCTTAGCCCGGTGCTCCCAGATAATTTATTCGCTCCCCCTCCCTCCAGGTCTGTCCCTATTCTCCCACGCCCCTTGTTCTACCTGCACCGAGTCACTACCCAGGAAGTCAGACCTTACCTACTCAAGGCCTTAAAGAGTAACACAATTGGCAATGACTCCCTTGATCCCAGTCTTCTCCATCAGGTTCTGGATCTGGTTATCTCACCAATCACCAGCCTCTTTAACAAATCTCTCTGCCTAGGGCAATTCCCCTCTGCCTGGAAGATAGCTACTGTCACCCCAATACACAAGGGTGGTGATAGGATCCTCCCTAGCAATTATCGACCTATCTCAATCCTCTCTCCTCTCTCTAAGGCCTTAGAAAAAATTGTGGCCACCCAAATCTCTGAATACCTCGATAAATATAGCATCCTCTGCCCAGAACAACATGGTTTCAGAGCAGGCCACAGCACCAAAACTGCCCTCCTGGAGTTCTCTAACTTCCTTACACCTCACTGGACTCTGGCTCCCTAGCAGGTGCAGTGTTCATTGACTTATCAAAAGCCTTTGATACTGTCTCCACCCCTCCTGCTAGCTACCCTTAGTCCTTAGGCTTTGCCACTGGGCCTGTTTCCTGGTGCTCCAGCTACTTGTCAGCCCGCTCACAACGTAGTGGAAAATCAACGGGAAACTTTCCAGCACCTGCCCTATCCATTTGGAGTCCCACAGGCTCCACCCTTGGGCCTTGCTCTTTCCCTTTTCTCAACTCCTGCCCAGTGTATGTACTGGTAAAATCCTTCTTCACGAGATGATGCTGTATTCTTTGCCTCTGACCGTAATCCATCTCACTTCAGGATTCTCTGCAGGAATCCCTACAATGACGCAGAAGCCTGGCTTTACTTGAGCACAGACTCGTAATTAATCTAAAGAAAACCAAACCATGCTCTTTGCCCACCCCAAAATAAATCCAGTTACTATCCTCTGGCAGTCCACTCCACCTCCTAAACTCCCTATTGAGCTAGTTCACTCTATATAATACCTAGGTATAACTTTGACCCTACCCTCTCTTTCATGCCCACATCTCTGCCTTGTCTCAGCCTCTAACACTCGGCTGGGTATCTTCTATCATCATAAAACTGCCTCCCACAGATGCCCTCCGACTTGCAGTCATATCCTCTGTTCTATCTCTGGTAGACTAGGCCTAAGCTACCTGTGTATGTGCAGCAGACCAGACTGCCCTGCACAAGAGCTGCCTCACCTTAAACAAGGCCTGCAGGCTCATAACTCGGGGCTCCTAGTCTAACCCACACTTGCCTTCTTTACACCATGGCTAATCTACTCAACCTAGATGAGCGCCTCAAATACCAAACCTCTCCTAACAAAAAATCACTCCTTGGACTATCCCACGGGTCTGTCAATCACTATCCACAGGCAAACCCTACAGTGCATGCCCATTATCCGCAAAACTGCACTGGTTATACGAGGTGAGAACTACATAAGGTCAAAGGCTTACCCTACAGAGCCCCCCTGTTGGTATAACACCCTCCCCAAGAGGAATCACTGATGCCATTTTGTTTTTAAAACTAGCCTTAGAAATCACCTGCTCAACACACAGCTGTACCTGCCTCTAAGCCTCCTCCTATCCTTCCAGACAAAGCTCACTGGAGCTCTCTGACCTTCTGTCCAGCTCTACCTTTACTGCTACTATCTTCCCACACTCCTCTTCTGATGTCTTCCACCCAGCCTTACCTTTATCTGCCCACTGAATCAATCTCCATGTAACTACTGTATATTGTCTACTCTAAAGCACACATGTAAGCCTGTTGTATACTGTGTTTGACATATGCCTGTATTTTTGGCTGATTCCTAAATGTTCTTTGATTTTTTTGTCTGCCTTGATGTTTGTTTCTTGCACTGTTTTGTCCTCACTGTGACGAGGTACCTTTGTAAATGAGCCTCTGGCTCAAAGGTTGTTAAACTGATGTTCTAATAAATAAATAAATAAATAAATAAATAAATAAATATAAATTTGACCAATTAGTTATTATTTTACTGATGGCTGCCTACTGCCAAATCTTCCTTGATCCCTACTGTTTGGTCAGCATCTTGCATTTGCAGTATTATTAGTTAGTTGCCAATAATAATAATTTTTCTGTTATATCATTTATCATCACCACCACCATCTGCATAATCATAGTTTGTAAAATGACAGTAACTGCTGTACTTATAAGTTCAAGTTCATCACGGGTTCTGGACCTTAAATTTTACCAGCCTCAGTTTGCTGCCACTCCATTTGGAAATCTGACTTGTAACCATTCTCCAATTGGTTCTCTGAGTTTACTGCATAGGGGGGTTGAACTCTATGCAAACTATCTGCAAAATCACATTTTCGGTCAAAACTATTATCTTTAAGGCCAGGTTTGCAACGAATGTAACCAGTAAATCAACCTCATTTCTGGTCCCCTACCCCATTTGATAACCTCAGGGAAAGCAGGTTATTAGTTTCAGACCCATTACATATTGGTCGTCAGTCTCAATTGTGATACCCTTCCCCTATTCATTTTATTTCATTTAATTTCATTTATTTAAGGTTATGACCACTGAACAAAGCTCATTTACAATGGTGACCTATGTAAGTCATCATACAATACATGAATAACAAGAAATACAGTACAAAATATAGCCAATTACAGACATAATTACACATAATTGCACAAATATAAACATGTCGTAAAATATTAAATAGTTTACCCAAAACATAAACAAGTATTCTCAATAGATACATGATGCAAAAACCAATATTTCAAAACTATGATTGACGGGGGTTTCAAGTTTAACACTCGAAATTCAGGTGGAAGTTTATTCTAGTAAGTGGGCACAAGCAGACTAAAAAACTGCATGAATCTTTTAATTTTAGAACTTGGAACCACAACTTCCAGTTCTTGTAGACCTGAGTTTCTAAATGAGGGCTCAATTTTCCTATGAATCAACCTACTAGTTAAGTAGTCTGGGACTTGGACCAAGACACTTTTGTAGGCCAGTACACAGTTATGTAATTCCTGTCTCTTAGGCAGGAAGATCCAATCCTGTCTGGAATGAAGTTCACAGTGATGAACATCTAGAACATCTAAGTATTAATCTAGCAAGGCGATTATACAGCTCCTCTAACTTGTGTAATCTTTCGCTTGAGGCATAATCATAAAGAACATCTGCATAGTCAAACAATGGAACAATCTGTACCTGAACTATTGTTTTTAATGTTAATGAGTCTAAACAATGTTGGGTTGGCTCTAATATAACAAGCCTACTCCTTTGCCCACTTGGGCAGTCATTTTGTCCACATCCATGCTACCTGATCTGGTTGGTTCCATCCAGAAACATAGATATTTACTGTATATGAATCCTCACATTCCAAAGCAGTTCCATATTGGTCTATTATCAAGATTTTTCTACATTTTTTTCAGTTTAGAAGTAGGACCAAATAACATAGATTTAGTCTTAGATGCACTGAATTTTAATTTAGAAGTAGTGAAAAAGGCCTGAAGCCTATTAAAACTGCTTTGCAATGTTGCTCAAATCTCCTGCAAAGAGGAATTAGAAATATACACTATTGTGCCATCAATATATAAATGGTACAATGAATTCTTCACACTAGCACTCAGGTCCTTCAGTTGAATCAAAAAAGAGGAGCAGTCCCAAGACAGAACCCTGGGCACACCTCTAACGACCTGCAGCAGGAAGGACTCATGCCCATTCACTACTGTTATTTGATCCCTTTGGCCCAAATATGAGCAAAACAGAATATGTCAGTGTCAGTGGCTCAGTAGGTAGCACATTCACTTCTGAGGCTAGGAGATCAGAGGGCTGTGGGTTCAGTTCCCACATCTGGCACTTGGGTTAATATCCCAGTACTAACACTGTAGTGCAGCATTAGAGGGGTGCTCACTTCTGAGGTGCTGTCTTTTGGCTGAGATGTTAAACTGAGGTCCCATCTGCCTGGATTGGTGGATGTTAAAGATCCCAAGGCACTTATCGAAAAGAGTAGGGTAAAGTTTTATTGAGACAAAAATCGTACAATGGTACACAAAGCATAATACAAAAAAAAGGAAAAACCGGATAGGTATTATACAATCATTCAGATAACTGCAAAATCAGAGTCTGTGATCCAAGGAAGAGCTTTCCAAAGTTCCAAAAGAGTCATATCTGAGTATAGAGTACATTCATGCTCATAAATTTCTTTTAAATCTTGTACAATCTTTTTTTTTGAGCTCCAAATAGGAGCAGTCCTTTTGCTGTAAAGAAAACATACAATGCACCATCCAAATATTCCATTTAATCCAGACAAAACAAGGTTCAAATTGTCCTGGTGCCATTTTGACCACTGGGGAGAAAAAAACCCATATACAAGATTCAAATAAGTAACCGACTGAAGCAAGGGGGTATCCCATGCCTGTGCCAAAAAGGACCACCAATTTTTGATAAAGGAACAGTCAAAAATAAATGAGGATAGTTTCAAGTTCTGTAACACATAATAAGCGAGAACACATTCTATCTTGGGACTGCTAATGTTTATGATTTGATTTTACATTAATCTTTTCGTGGCATGAAAGCCAATGAAAATCCCACATTTTGGCTGGAACCCTCTTACATCTCCACAATAACAAAAGGGAAGGGAGGTGTTGACCAGGACACTTATCAAAGGGTACTGATACAGCACAAACCATCAGGAGTAAATTCTTAATTAAAACTTTATGTGAATGGTTTAATAACATCTGAACAGACACCTTCCATTGTTTGAGACGTAGAAACATATGTTTTACCTAAGTTGGTATACCAACAGTTTGTCTTAACACCGTTAAGGAATTAGTTTCCCATTGATGAAACCAAATCCTGCAAGAGTCATAAAACCTAGGTTCCCACCCCCTTTGGGCATGAATCAACAAAGGCCTAAGGTTTGCAGTGAAAAAAATACAAGAAAAAAATAACAAAGGGTTAACCATACAAACGCCACCCTCAGGGATAGGTAAATAAGTGATATTTCACTTTATCGGGTTTAACCTACTACCCCAAAGATCCTGAAAAAACAGGCTAAAGACAGCAGTTTCTAGTTGTCATGGAATAGGGGAATACATAACTCAGAAAAAGGAAAGTAGAGATCAAATAGTTTTTAATTAAGAAAACACGTTTCTTTTTCCCTATCTGCCCCCGGTTCCAGGAGGCAACCTGAAGTTTACTTTGTTGCAGTTTAACATTCCAGTTAAAAAAATCCGAGTCCTGTGTCCCAAAAAAAATTCCCAAAATGAGAATAAAAGAGGAGGAGGAGTAGCTCTTTACATAAGGGAAGGAATAAAAGCAACAGAACAAAAGGGTAAACAGGGAGGAGAAGAAGCACTGTGGGTAAATTTGGAGACAGGCAATGGCACCACAATCCGCACAGGGGTTGTATACAGACCTCCTTCTCAGGGGGAGGAAATGGACAAGGAAATGATAGAAAGTATACTTAGAATGGCAGAAAAAGGGGGAGATATTGCTGATGGGTGATCTGAATATGCCAGATGTTAACTGGAGTGCAGTTGCAGCTGCCACTTTGAAGAGTGGAGTTATTCTAGATGCCCTACAGGGAGCATGCCTTAGACAACTAGTACTGGAGCCCACTCGAGAGGGAGCAGTACTAGAGAGAGGATCACAGATGTAGAAGTGTGTAGCCCTCTGGGAACTAGTGACCATCGAACAGTATGGTTCACAAAAAACACAGCAATAGAGTCAAGCCATACAAAGACAAAAGTACTGGACTTTAGGAGGGCTGACTTTGCCAAAATGGATGAGTGCCTAAGGAATGCACTAGCAAATGGGCAGGACGGAGGGGTGGAAGAACAATGGGGAATAATAAAAACTGCCATCACAGAAATAACGAGCCTTTGTGTGAAGCAAATAAACAAAACAAAACGATGTAAGAAACCACTATGGTTTTCAAAGGAAGTGGCAGTGAAGGTTCAAGAGAAAAAGAAAGCATTCAGGAAGTACAAGGATTGCAGAAGGAGCAGGACAGAGAACTGTATCAGTTAAAGCAAAAGGAGGCTGGGAAGGCAGTCAGAACAGAAAAGGCCCAAACCGAGGAAAGATAGCCAACTCGGTTAAGAAGGGGATAAAACCTTTATAGGTACATCAGGGCCGAAGGAAGACCATGGGAGGGATAGTGAGGCTTAATAAAGAGGAGGGAGGGTGGGCAGAGGGAGACTGTGAAAAGGCAGAGATACTAAACAAATATTTTTGCTCAGTATTTACAAATGAAGAGGGGGAGGTACATAAAACAAACAGTAGAAACACTCTGGATACAGAAGTTGATACCAGCCCATTTACAGAAGAAAGGGTTCTGAAAGAACTCTTAAAACTGAAGGTGGACAAAGCAATGGGGCCTGATGGGATTCATCCCAAAATTCTAAAAGAACTAAGGGTAGAACTAGTGACACCACTGACTACCCTTTTTAACAAATCATGGGAATATGGGGTGGTACCCGAGGACTGGAGGAGGGCAGATGTGATTCCCCTTCACAAAAGTGGGAGCAAGGCAGAAGCAGGAAACTACAGACCTGTTAGTTTAACCTCAGTGATAGGGAAAATGATGGAATCACTTCTGAAGGAAAGAATTGTAGAGTATCTAGAGGCCAGAGGGGCACGGGACCCAAGGCAGCATGGATTCACAGCGGGAAGGTCATGCCAGACGAATCTGATAGATTTCTTTGACTGGGTGACCAAAGTAGTAGATCAAGGAGGGGCTGTGGACATGGCCTACCTAGACTTTAGCAAGGCATTTGACACAGTTCCACACAAAGATTAATATACAAGTTAGCCAGTCTGGGAGTGGGTCCCAAGATGACAGCCTGGGTAAAGAATTGGCTAGAGAATAGGACTCGAGAGGTAATAGTAAATGGAGTCCACTCAGAAGAAAGGAGGGTTACTAGTGGGTACCGTAGGGTTCAGTATTAGGACCGGGTCCTCTCAATGTATTTATGTTTACATTGCAGAAGGACTGGAAGGAAAGTATGTCTCTTTGCAGATGACACAAAGATCTGCAACAGAGTTGATGCACAGGGTGGGGTGGAAAGGATGAGAAGGGACTTGGCAAGGTTAGAGGAATGGTCAAATGTATGACAGCTTAGATTCAATGCTAAGAAGTGCAAGGTAATGCACCTGGGAAACAAAAACCCAGGGGAAGAGTACACAATGGGGGGTGAGATACTAACAACAACAAAAATGGAAAGGGACCTGTGGGTAGTCATATCAGATGGCCTAAAGGTAGGCAAGCAATGTGAGAGGGCAGCAAGGAGGGCTGGGGGGATACTGGGATGCATAGGGAGAGGCATCACCAGTAGAAAACAGGAAGTTATTATCCCTCCGTACAGACAGTTGGTGAGACCCCATCTGGAGTACTGTGTGCAGTTCTGGAGACCCAATCTCTGCAAAGACATAGACAGAATGGAAGCTGTCAGGAGGGCAACTAAAATGGTGCAGGGTCTGCACTGGAAGACATATGAAGAGAGATGAAAGGAGCTTAATATGTATAGCCTCGAGGGAAAGGAGGGGGGACATGATAGAAACGTTCAAGTACCTCAAGGGAATCAACAAAGTCCAAGAGGGTAGCATCTTTCAAAAAAAGAGGTGTGCAAGAACAAGAGGGCACAATTTGAAGATGGGGGGGGCTCAGAGGTAATTTAAGGAAGTATTTTTTCACAGAGAGTGTTGTGGATGCATGGAATGGCCTTCCGGAGGAGGTTGTGGAGTCAAAATCAGTGGTGGAATTCAAGCATGCATGGGACAATCATAAGGCAATTCTGGGGGTAGGAAGAAGTAGGCTGCTGGTTAACTAGGATCTGCAGCTTATCCAGTAGGTAGGGAAATGGGCAGACTGGGTGGGCCAAGTGGTCCTTATCTGCCATCAAATTCTATGTTTCTATGTTTCTAATAGGGCTCTCAACTAAACGTAACGGGCCAATACGGTCCGAGGGGGAGGTTACTGAACCGACCCGAATAACCAGACTTTTAGTGTAATTTAAAACAGCACCAGAGAAGTTTCCAAAAATAGAGCACTCATGGAGAGAATGAACCACGGAGGCTACATCTGCTACAAGAAAACAAACATCATCTGCATATGCAATCACCTTATAAGGCAAGCATAAGGCACAACTAGAAATAGCCCGAATCTGAGAATTAGTATTCAACCGACGGAGTAAAACATCAAGAAAAAATACATATAACAAAGGGCTTAAAGGACAGCCCTGACAAACCCCCCTTTTTATGGGGATCATGGGTCCTATCCAACCATTCACTACAGGCACAACAGTAGCCATTCTATAGAAAGCACGAATCCAGCATACCATACCATAACATCAGGTACATGCAGAAAACGAAGTGTTTCCCATAAAAAATCATGCCTAACCAAATCAAAAGCAGCCTTCTGATCTACGGAGACAACAAGTCCTGAAGTCAGACCTGCATAGACATGAGAAAATAATTCTCGTAAGAGGATCAAATGATCAGAAATTCTCCTTTGAGGCACAGAACAGGATTGGGCGGGATGCAAAACCATCTCCGCTATCCTCACTAAATGCTTCACAATAATTTTCGTTATGAGCTTAAAGTCGGTGTTCAACATACATAAAGGTCACCAATTCTCTAGAGAATGGATATCACCTTTCTGTTTATAAATGTAAATCAAAATACCCTTAGTAAATTCCAAAGGGGAGAGATTCACATGTTAACAGAGAATTAAACACAGATGTAAGTTCTGGGGCCAAATGGTCACCCAGCACCTTATATAAACCAGCAGGGAGACCATCCAGACCAGAAGTTATCTGTACAGGTAATGAAGAAATAGCCAGTGTCAAATCCTGCGCCATGATAGGAGAGCAAGTCTGGTCCTGACATAGCTGTGAGGGGGCTGGGATATCAAGGCCACTATACAAAGTCACACTGTTACCAGCCACAGCAGGGAAGGGAGAAAAAAGGGCTGTAGTATACTGCGTTACAATATGACAAATCTCAGTTTGTGAGGAACATAAGGTCCCTTCTGAATTTAGAAGACACGTCATATTTTTTCGGGCGGACTGACGGGAATTATATTCAAAAGGACAAATAACATCACGTGTTCCAACAGTACAGAATTTATGTTGGTAATAAAGTTGTTGTGATTGCCGTAATTGGAAAGTCAACATATCATTCTGTAGGACTTTTATTTGTTGAGTAAGGTCTTGCCCGTTGTGTATGCTATGGTTAATAATGACTGAAAATGTACCCTCTTCTGCAAATAGTCTAGGTATTCCCTCCTACATTTTAAGCGACTGTAAGTTTTTAAAAAAGTGACCAGATCATGTTTGTGTCTAACCACCAATGAACAGGATCTTCACAACAAATAAAAACAGATCTACGGGCTTGTATGAAGGACAGAAGGGATTGCATAAACATCGGAATCTGCAACAAAGATGTGTTGAATTTCCAAATACCTGGACCTTTACGGGAAGAGACAACAGAACCAAAACCAACAGAAAGCAGCTTATGATCAGAAAACTTGACCACTTGAACTTTGGCAGAAATAATTGTTACTGTACGAGAGGAAAACACATAATCAATACGTGTGGCTATTTTACCCTTTTGGAAGGTAGGGGTGTGTTGTGTAGTAAAGGAGAGATAGGAGTCTGTTAAGTGAGCGACTCGAACCAATTTACCCAATTCGTGGGAATCACTAAACAGTTTCTTTGTAGCAGCAAAGGAGCTCTTATCTTGAAGACTCAAGCCACAATTAAAGTCACCAGCAAACAATACCTGAAAGGAAGTGTGCAAATAAGGACGAAGCAAAGTAAATAAAGCTATGCATTCAGTTTTGATTTGAGAGGCATAAATGTTTATCACCAGGTAGGGACAGGACCCAATGACATAATCTATAATGAGCACCCTACCAGGGGCTACATCAAACAATTTAAGCAAACGGAAGTCTGGGATATTAATTAAAATTCCCAGTCCCGAACAAGAGTCCTGACCAATCGACCAAAAAGAAGGACCCAGTAACCAGTCCTGTTGTGCTTGTCAGATGTCGTTTGTAGTATGAAGTCTAGTATCCTGTAATAAAATTAAACCCAAAGGCAAAAGATGTAGAAAGGAAAAAATCAATCTCCTTTTAGCCATATGCTTCATACTATTTATATTAATAGTATGGCAAACAAAGTGAAACATAGCACCAAAAAAAAGGAAAACAGACAAAAAATACATTTTACAATATCCTTTTCCCAACCATCTTCTTCCCTTTAAATTTTACTCTGGCCTTTCGCATCTGAGAAAGGCCAGTACCAAGTTGCAACTCAGAGTCAGTGGTACCGTCAGAGAAGAAGCTATGGAGAAAGAGTCCAACTCACCTCCAGCGTCATCAAAAAGGGTTGGAGAAGTTCAAAAGAATTAGATAAGGGCACTGGGGGTTTCCAGACCACTCACAGGAGATGGTGCAACCCGAGGGTTATTTCTCAGTGACCTTCTATGTATGACACTTGTAAGCACTCGGGGGGGGGCATAGTACTTGGACCTGGGATCGGGTCCTGAACAGGAAAATTAGACTGGGCAGGATCAGGGACAGGAGAAATCTCAAGCAAGGGGTCATCCATGAAGGAAACTATCTGAGGTATGACCTCAGAGGATACAACAGGCACTGAAGCCTGCAGTAAGGGCTGGGCTGCCTTAGGGGGAGGTACAGCCAAGGTGGTCCAGAGACGGGCCTTCTGCACCTGTGTAATAATAAAGCTGGTCCACCCACCATCATGAAATTCCTGGTTATGCGTAGCCCATTTACAATTCTGAAAGGTGTGCCCCTGTTCATCACATAGGTTACATCTACATTCATTCAAACAGTGTGCCCCTACATGGCCCAATTCCCCACAGACATCGCATTTCATTTTATCACATACATTACTAAGATGTGCAGGGTCACCTCACCGATAGCAAGCCTTCGGCTGACCCAGGTAGAACAAGACCCCCTATCTTGGCCTATGAAAAAAGAGTTAGGCAGATGTACAACCCCATAATCATTAGATCGTAACAAGACTTTACACTTCCTGCCCCCAGTCCAAATGTTCTCAGTACCCAAAATGGCTTCAGGCTGTCCCTGGAAGTCACAACGCTGTTTCAGCCAATACACAACATCCTCCACCTCAACTCCTTCATTATGAAACAGAATAGTAATCACCTTAAAAGTAGGTTTAGAAAGAGGAATAGCCTGAAATGGGGTCCATAATGCAGTAGTCCGTAGAGAATTATACTTTGACCAAAAACGCTCCAATCCCCTAGATGTTTGGAAACTGATGTCAAACGTGGTTTCACCAGAGATATGAATTAACGCATATATTTCATGGGAAAAGAATTTTGAAGAATCCTTTAGAAGCGTAAGTGCCACATAGACCCGATCAGGTGGTTTAGGTAACTCATTTAGGCATGCTGCTTAACAGCGCTTGTGTTCTTAGCAGCCTGGATTGGAAATTTAAAAATGAAGAAGATGAATGGCTTGGTCCCAATATTTTGGGGGGGCCTGCAGTGGTAGGTCTAGCCAGAGCCTCTATAGAAATAGTAGAAAAAGGAGCCTGGGATGGAGAACCCTTCAGATAATTCAACACAGGATTCTGTGTAAGCTCCAGTTCATGAGAGAGACACAAGGGGTCAGTAGTGACTTTTGAAGCACCTAAAGTGCTCTGTAGCTCCGTAAAATCTTCAGGACGGGGGGACCGTATTGGAGATGGACCCGACTTCCAACTTCCTGGGACAGTACCCTGAACCCAGCCAGCACCTCTCAGCACCAATTCAACAGTCCAGGTAGGCACTTTATTAATATTGATTGTAGATGATTCTTGTACATGCAGGGAGCTCTGCAATTTAATGGAAGCAGGTAGTGAAAAGGAAACTGAATCCATCTGAACTGCAGGCAGCAGGGGAGCATTTACTGTAGAGAAGTCTTGTCCATGTGGGGAACTCTGCGATGTAATGGAAGAAGGTTCTGAGACGGAAACCAAATCTGTTTGTACTGCAGAAGGCAGGGGAGCAGGCAGTAGAGCTTCAGCTACCAATGCACAGGTCGGGTCAGAGCCTGTCACAGCAACAGGCAGGAAAGGAGACAAGTCAGGTAAATCTTCAAGAGCTTCCACCCGAGTGGAAGATGCATCTGTGCTGTCGGTTCTCAGGCGTTGCATATCTCTATGCATTTTCAGTTTTGCACTAGCCAAACGGCGCTCCGCCATTGCAAAATGCTCCCGGATCTCTTGTGCTGTCAAACAGTGATTTTCAGAATCAGATGAAGTAAAATCCTCTGGTAAGTCGACTGTAGGCACGCAAGTCAGCAAGTCAGTTCCATAAGAAGCAAGCAGAGGGCTAGGTATAGCAGCCTTAGTATGAGCAGCAGTACTTAAAGTTGTAGTAGGAACATCAACAGGCAAAACATCAGTTGTTGGCATCTTGGTCTCCATTCGGTCAGAGGTAGGAGCAGAGACCAAATCTCCCACCTCCATAGCTCCCTCCTCAGAAGGCAAGGGTACATCTGCCATCTTGGACAGAGGTTCCCCCTCTGACTAGTAGGGGAATTTCCCTGGTGTCCTGGCCAAATTTCCCTCATTCACTAAAAATACCTCCAACAGTTTCATCTGGTTCAAGGTCAGTTGGCATTCATCTGTATCCCCTCCCCTGGGTCATGCCTGAAAATAGGCAGGATTTGTCTAGTGCACTTACCCGGTGAAGAAAAACTAAAAAAAAAGAATCACTTCAACACCTCCCTGCTCAACCCCATCTCACAAAGCCTTTGCAATAGAACTTGGTGATTAACTGTGTTGAAGCCTTGGAGAGGTCAACAAAGATAGCCTTGGTAAATTGCCAGAGTCCATTGCCCTGCCAGCATTATCCAAAACCCTTGCCATGGTAACCAACGTTCAATGATACCTACGGAATTACAATTGGAAATTATCAAACAGATCATGATTTTGTAAACAGACCATTGACTGTTTACCCAATAACTTTTCCAATACCTTGGAAACAAGGGAAAGCAGAGAAATAGGCCAATTATTGGACAGGTGACCAGGTCTGTCCCCTTTGAAGATCAGGACAACCCAGGCTAACCTCCAAGCCTGAGGGAAAGTACCAGAAGAAATTGACCAATCAAACAGATATGCAAGAGGTTTACTTGATTTAATCAGTGTGCTAAGACATAAGAAAGCATTAGCCCATCATGAGTGTCTTTCACTCCTAGTGGGTGTCTTAGTTAGTGTTTGTCCCATCCTAGTTGAGATGTCTGTCTAGTTTGCTTTTAAAGTCCATTGGATGTTTTGAATGAACCACCTCCTCTGGGAGCAAGTTTTACTATTTGAAAGGCAAAATATTTTAGCATAATTGCGGTTAAACAATCTGGACCTGAACTCTTGCTGGTTTTTAATTCCAGCAAGAGTTCCAGTACTTCTTGCTGTTCTAGTGCACTAAATGAAAAGTGGAAAGAACCTCCATTTTCAATATCCGATGTATTTCTCTGTGGCAGCTGTAATTGCCCAAGGAAATTTTCAGATCCCACAAAAACAATTGTTAAACCTATCAGTGGCTTTTTGGAACACCAGGAAACACATTATGATGTTGATACCCTTTGCATGTCACATGTTTTTTTCTCTTTCCACCCTAAGTCCTTTGACCAACTTCCTGACTGGATCTTCATATCTGGCCAATATTTGTGTATTATCAGCTTCTATTATTACCTCTTAGAAACCATATGAATCAGCTACTGTGGCATCTTCTGTAACAGCTATTTGCTTTGCCTATCTCTGCCCACTTCATCTGCTTAAAGCCTCTCCAGAGGCTTGGTGACTGTAGCCATTTAATTGCAGTCAATATTGTTCACTGCAGGAGACAGTACCCCTTCTTGGCAGTCAAACCTGTACATATGAGTAACCTCAATAGCAAGGATTCACTGGCCTCTCCCCCCTTTCAGATCACCTGATCTAAACCATCTTCAACACAAATAAAAAAGCAGCACCATCCACAACCATATATAATGGAAATGTGAACCCTTTTGCAGAAATGGTGCATGAAACTGTCAATACTCACAAAAGCATCATGAGCTCACAAACAAGTGAGGACACCAACTCTGAACTCAAGGTCCTCCAAACAGTTTCACTCATATGAGCATTGTCAGAACCTGCTCTCTGATGATGTTCATGTGAGTGAAAGTGGTTGGAGGCAAATAAATTCATATTGTCATTATATATTGTTGTGTATGGTGCTGTCTTTTCTGTTTGTAGTTCGGGCTCTTCAGACTAGCACATCCAGTGGTGGAGCAGCTTTTGGTGTTTTTCCAAAAATCCTTGAACCTGACACTTGGGATCCACAATTCACACTGACCAGTTCTCCCCTTAATTCTCTCTGCTGCTTTTTCAGGACATCAGCACTGCTGTGGTATAATATTCTTCTGGACCTTTCCACCTCTGCATCATAATGTCCTGCTGTTACCCTTGATGCTACACCTGCTGCAGCCTCCATGGCTTTCCCTTCTGCCACTACAGATCCTCAATGGTGTCCCTCATGCTTCCTATACCCTAGAGGGAGTTGTATCCCATTTGTTAAAGCAACCATATGTGAATGGGCAGTGTGTGCTAAATGAATTTATAAACCTTAGAAGGGTTAACAATGTCCACTCAAATTTATGATCAGCATTTCTGTTGCTGATATTGTTCAATTGAGAAATAGAATGTCATAAGAACTATTGCTTTGTTCTCTGAAAGCTAGTAAAGAAGATTCTGAAAGGATAAGACAGCACAGTTTTCAGATTACCTGGTTTGATGCTCACATGTTGCAACTTCTTTAAACCTGAATCTACTACACCTTATTTGTATCTACTTAGTGTAATGTAAATCTTCTACAAAGAAGGTGAGCTTGGGGACCTCATTAATCACAAGACCACCACTGCGTTCTGATTTGAGATAATAAAAGGACACTGTTATGGTTACCCTCTTCACTTCCTTTCACCCGTGACTTAAGCTCTCTGTGTGTTCACATTTCTCCACTTACAGAGCAACTGTAAGGCCAGATGGTCTTGTTTGGAAGCAGTGGTAGAGCATAATGCTGTTTATAAATCATCAGGGCATGCACAGCCAAACTGCACTCATGGCAAATATACTTGCGCAATACATCACAGACATCATTTCTTGTCATTTATTTACAAACTGTTATTTTTATGCCATGTGTTTCTGGTTTGCAGGGCTTGATCTTCAATGTCCTTAGTGTCAATGCTGAAAGTATTTAGTAGTTTATTAGTCAATGTGGTCAGATGTAGTGCAGTGCTGCTAATGATGCTGCTAATGCCAATTAGTGCTGGTTTCTTCAGCCGTGCCATTGAGAAAAGCTAGAACATTGACCTCTCAGCATTTCTAGCTGCAGTGCAATGCAGTTTAATATAAAGGCATTTGTCAGCTAAATTCGAAACAATTTTAATATACATATTTGGCCTTTCTTTCCCACAATCCTAGTGTGTCATAATCATTCTCAGATGACCTGGGCAGTATGCAACTGCTAAGACAGATTAATAGCATAGTACTGATGTGGATATTATATGGACTATGTCATAACAGAAAAAAGGCAAGATAGGAGAGCAACACAACTGAGACAGGTAAACAATGTGTAGGGAAGTCATGTTGTTTTCTGAGAAAAATATTTGAACCCTAATGGAACAAAAAGTCATGTGAATAAATTAAAATGAATTTTGACTTCAAACATGCAGTCTGAACAATGAAATGTCAGATGCTTCCAATGGTTGATTGCATTTCTGCTTCAGACTCCATTTTCTTTATCAGTGCCATACTGTAGCATGGCTGGCACCTTTCATCCATATGAACATCATTTTTACCACATTAGAAATGTACCCTGACAGAATTTGAAATTGCTTGTGAACCTGTGTGTTCATCCTATTGTGAACATTTTGGGCAAGATTTTCAAAAGGATCTGCTCAATATGTGTCTGCCACTATTTTTAAAGCAGAAATGCATTTAAACTTGCTGGACCATCTGTTGGTCACAAGTTTGCATCCAGAAATGGATGCATTTGCATCCCAAATGGACACAAATATGAGCTGCGTCCAATCTGCATGCAGCTGCATCCATTTTCTGCTATAACTTGTGACTTTGTGTTGTGAAAGGATTTGTGTTGTGAAAGGATGCAACTTCTAAAAATAGCACACAGACAAATACAAAACAAAAAAAATACAAACAAATGAAATAGTGTCCACACCACTGAAACATATAAGGCTATAAAGTTTGGTTATAAGTAGAGCCGCTGGAAAATTGCACCCCACAATTTTTTTGCGGAATCCACAATTTTCACCATTCTCCACAAAAACTGACATGTTCCACAATTTCTTGAAATTTTTTAGTTTTTACATTTACCTGTATAAAAAGTGTTAACATTTTTAATAAAATACTCTCAAATATATTGACAATTTTGCATGCAGACTTGGGTTTGGCTGAAAAAGTGAAGTGCAAAGTAGGGGAAGGGTTTTATGTGACACTGTTTTCTTTTGAATCCTTGTCTTGTCTGGCTTCAAAATCCACTCTCCAAGCTTAAGTACCCTTGGTTTGTGTTGAAACACTCCATCAGAAAATTCTGTTGCCACAGAGACTGAAGCAGAAGATGGGAGAAAAAGTGCATATTATCCCATTCACCTAAATGGGGTACTAACTATGAAGCCTTTTTGTAAGTGGTGGGGCAGGTATTTCCTTGTGAGCATTCTTTCCTTCAGACTAGTTTAGATTCAAGCAATTGAGGATTTTGGATGGACCTACTGATTATAAACTTGAATGAGCTAGTTGGTAACAGTGATCCGGTGCTTAGTAATCTACCACCGAGATGCTCACCAGCAAAGACTACAATAAAAACCTGACTAAAGTCTGAAAACAAGCTTATAAAACACATAAAATGTATGCATCTGAACATTTATCTTTAGCTAAACAAAATAATTGCAGCCAGAGTAAAACAAAAGTGAATTACAGTGTACCCTGACTACTGTATGATGCAGTAAAAATGTGTTGGTATTTTTTGGTAACTGGGTAAGGTCCAATAGGCAGAAGTGCCTGTTTTCAGGGGCAACTCACGAGCACTGAAAAGGTTAAATGACTTGTTTAGAGTCACACAGTATGCACGTGGAGATTGTGGGAATCAAACCTGGTCTGTTACATGTCCCCATCTCATTCACAGTTTGTCATTCTAACCTCTAGGCTATCCTGCCAGACCCAATAACCCCCAGGTTTAATGTTTAAATATGTGATTTCAAAAATAGTGTACAGTACCTAGATTGCAAATTATGAACATTAAACACTTTAACAACATTTTACTAAAACTCAATTATTCCTCACTCTGTTTCTTTATTTTTCCTTGTACCAAAGTGGGTGAACAGCTGACAGAGCACTATAAACAGCTATTGATCAGGCTTCATTATTCTACATCTAGAAACAGAAAAATGTGTTTATTCTGGATTAATTTAATATTGATTTGCTGTGGCTCATTTTATAGAATCTATTTAGCACTGCATGAGGCAAATGTTTTTAAATTCTGGAAGGTAGGCAACGCTTATGATAGCTTATCAGATTAGTATTCATTTTAGGAACATAAACTTTTCTTTATGTTTAAAACATATTCAAGTGGCAGTGTATTCATTTTGCAGCTTATACTGACTAACACATGCTGCAGAAAAACAGTAAAAGATTTATTGTGAAGCACTCAGTGTTGATAGTAGAACTCCCTCAATTTCCCCGCAATTTTTGCAAAAAAGCTCCACAATTTTGGGTAACCTTTTATGCAATTTTCTATTTGCCCTGGTTATAAGCCATTACAAAAAGCATGTAAACAATTTTCATTTTTAACATCTTTAATCGTAACACATATTTCCATAAGAACCCAAGGATGAACTACAGTAGAAATACAATAAAAATGATAGCTTTTACAGTAATTTAAAACTCAGTTTGATAAAGTGCATCTTCTGATGTGTTATAGCACATACATTAGATGTGCGTTAACACTGCTATTTCATCTCTACTCTTGAAAAAATGTTATCCTTGGCTAAGGATTTGTATTGCATAATTCCAGAAATGTCTTAACATTGTTAAGGTGGAGGCGAATGTGAACTTGAAATAAATTGATAGCCTTATATGTTTCAAGGAGAAGGTGGACAGGGTTCTAGTGGAATCCATCCACACAATGGCAGCTAAAGGGGATGTGCTGCTGTTAGGTGATTTCAAACTGCCAGATGTGGATTGGAGTTTCCCAGCTGCTACCTCAGCCAGGAGCAGTGGCATGCTGTACTCTGTACAAAGGGCAGGCCTCAGGCAGCTAGTGCTAGAGCCAACCAGGGAGGGTGACATTTTGGATCTGGTACTCACCAATGGGGTCAGAATTGAGGAAATCAAAGTGGGCAAATACATGGATCTAGTGATCATTGCACAGTGTTGTGTAGCATGAGTACAATGGCAGAATCAAGCCACACAAAGGACAGTATCCTGGATTTCAGGAGAGTGGACAATACTAAGATGGGGATATGTCTCAAGCATGCCCTGGCAGGGAGGGACAAGAGGGTGGGAGTGGAGGAGCAGTGGGCCCATCTGAAAGGAGCCATAGTGGAGGTGACAAACTTTTGCATTAGGCAAGTAAACAAGGGCAAGTGAAAGAGAGCCAGTATGGTTCTCAAAAGTAGTGGCTGGGAAGGTAAGGGCAAAAAAGATGGCTTTCAGGAAATACAAGGAAACACAGTGGGTGGAGGACAGGGTAGTGTATCTGGATAAACAGAGGGAGGCAGGGAAAGCAGTCTGGAGTGCAATGGCACAAACAGAGGAAAAAATAGCACAGGAGGTAAAGAAAGGAGACAAGACTTTTTATAGGTACATTAGTGAAAGGAGAAAAAACAGGGGTGGGATAGTAAGGCATAAAGGGGAAGAAGAAGAATGTGTGGAAGGGGACCTGTAAAAAGCATCAGTACTGAACAAATATTTTTGTTCTGTATGCCCAGAAGAACAAGGTGAGGGACCATAGCTAGGCACCATGAACAAATATGGGAGGGAGATAGACACCAGTTCATTTACAGAAGAGAGTGCCCTAAAAGAAGTCACAAACTGAAAGTGGACAATGTAGTAGGGATGGGAAAGTCAGGATACAATAACAGGCAGACTACCAGACTTGGTACATAAAAAAGCACCGGCAAGGCGCTTATCATTTTATTTTCTATTAAAATGATATTTTACAGAAATAATAAAGTTTGTTAGTTAATTCACTTTGTAATACAAGAAAATAATGAAAACAAAAAGAATTAAAATAAGGTCAAAGAAAAAGGGCCACTGCTATGCCCAACAGTGCCTGCTCCACACAATAGTGTGAGCTCCAGAGGTCCTGCACCTCTGGCAGTCAGCTCCAACTGACTCACCCTATCTAACTTTAAGCCCCTAGTGGTAATCTTTTATATTTTTATCTAGGTGACATCATGGATCTAAGAACAGCCCATAAGTGCCCCTTAACTACAAAGTACCTCTCAATAGCTCATAACCCATCCTATGCAAAAACAAAAGGGCTATTTCAAAGCCAAGACAATGAGTGTTCACAACTTTAACATAACACCTTTATATTCATGCTAAACATATTTATTCTCCTTAGGCTCTTTAATTGCTACTAGCTCCTCCTCTAGGTAGTGACCTCACTAGGTAGAGTTCTTATAAAATCAGACAGTCTGAGGGCTGCCAGCCCTATAGCAGCACCACATATAGCAAAGAGAGGGGCTCCCCACAGGTAAAGATCCACTATTTCATAAAATTTATCCTTAGAGCTTTATCTAGCTTTGTTGTGTTTTCTGTTGTGTTTTCTGACTTCCAAACTAGCTCTCCTCCTAGACTAAATTCAGGTAAGCACCTTGTAAAGTTTCTTTGGTAAACAAGACCCAAAAATGTATTTTAGTTTCTTTGCTTCTACTTAAAGTAATGTGTACCTTACTAAGGGTTCAGCGAGACACCACAGATAATCTTAATGGGGCCCCAGAGTCCTACTCTGACTGTTAACTGCATTGTCATTGTTAAGGTATTTGCTGTTTTTAAACTTTCATTAGAGCAGATGTAAACCCTGTACCACAAAGTATGGTATATTTTTTTAAAGTAACAGAGCAGCTACAAGCTGCTTAATTAGCTGCTTGTATTTAGAGCTGTAGAAACAGTTCTTGACTTTTGCCTACACTTTACTCAGCTACCATAAAGGTCTAGCAAGTTAGCCAGCCTACAAGCTTGGCATTGAAAGACTTACAGCCTTCCTCAATGAAATAGGGAAGGGGTTTCTCAGAGCTATATTAATCAAATATTTAAGCCCTTCAGCAGTTCTATAATTTCAGTATTTTCCTCAATGTATTTCTAAAAACCATTAAGATCAGTTATAAAACAACTCCCAACCTGTTGTATTCTTAGACACTGCACATTTTATTCCTGTGTGCTCAGGCACTTATTATTTAAGCACTTTATATATCATTACATGCACCTTAATTTCAGCTTGCTCTTTACCCTTCTCAGATGAAGCCTCTACCTTCCTTTTCAGGAGCATATTGCATAGGGCCAATAACTAAATTAAACAAACAAACAAAGGCACAGTTTCTCCATTTATTCTTTTATACAGTATATAAGTACTTTAACAACCAGCATACTTTTAGCCCATAAGCACCTTAATTCTACTGGAATCTTCTAACAATCTCTAAAGCACATTTGCACTGTAATTTGTACTACTCTATTGGGGGGGGGGCAAGTGACCCTCACCTTTCTATCATGGAACCCATTCTTGACAGGGGTCACTCTGTCACAGACAAGGCAATTGGACCGGATGGGATACATCCTAGTATATTAAGGTAACAACAGGAGGTGCTGGCATCACTGGCAGCAGTGTTCAATGAGTCACTTGATACGGGAGTGGTTCTGGAGGACTGGAGAAGGGCAGATGTAGTTTCTTGTCACAAAAGTGGCTGTAGGGAGGAGGCTGGAAACTGTAGACCAGCCATATTTTATTCTTGTGGGAGAAAACAGGACCTAAAAAAATTAGAAGTCTGTTATAATAATTTTACCAGATTTATCTTGGGGGCTCCTACATTAACCCATAAATGTCAATTATATGACCGGTTGGGATTACCTACCCTATCTGAGCATAACCATGAACATCTATTGGCATTTATTTATAAAGGCCTGATAGGTAAATATCCGGGATATGCTGAAGACAGATTGACATATAGAAATAAATTGGTCTCATTAAGAAATTGTCAAGTGCCAAGTCTGGAACTGCCTAGCTGTAATTTAAAAATTGGCTGACAGTCCATCTACTATAGAGACAGTGGGATGGAATGCAATTCTTGTGACAATATTGTCAGCTAATGTAAAGAATCTATGGTTATACATAAAATGTTGGCTTAGAAATAGCTTACACCAAAAAAGACACTTTTGTATAGCTACATAAACGGTATTTGTAGATATAATGTAGAGTAATCTAGATAGAATTGAATTAAGATCTTAGGAATTATATAGGATGTGAAATAGTGGAAATTGTGTACGTATTTTTGGTATAAGTGTATTTGATGCCTCTGTGTGTATATACTGTAGTGTCTATTTATTTTGTTTTATAAATTTTCTTAAGGTTATGAAATTTGTAATTGCTCCACTGCATGTATTTATGCTAATCTTTTTGTATAACGTTGTATGGGACCTCAGTCTGCTCAATCGAGTTTATCCTTTATTCATATGAGATTCGATGAATAAAAATATTTTACTTCTACTACTACTGCTACAGTCAGCCTCATCTCAATAGTGGGGAAGATTATGGAATCACTACCGAAACAAAGGATCATGGAACATCTTGAAGCCAGTGGAATGCAGGATCCAAGACAGCATGGATTCACAGTGGGAAGGTCATGTCAAACAAATCTAATTGATTTCTTTGACTGGATGACTAGGGTTTTGGATCAGGGAGGAGCATTGGATGTGGTCTATCTGGATTTCAGTAAGGCCTTCAATATCGTTCACACAGAAGACTTGTGAACAATCTGAACAGCCTGGGAGTGGGTCATAAGGTGGTAAACTGGGTTAGGAACTGTTTGAGTGATAGAAGACAGAGGGTCATTGTAAATGGAGCTCAATCTGAAAAAAGGAGGGTGACCAGGGGAGTGCCACAGGGATTAGTCCTGGGCTCAGTCCTGTTTAATGTCTTAATAAGTGACATTGTGGAGGGACTGGAGGTGTAAGTGTGCCTCTTTGTGGATGACACTAAGATCTGCAACAGAGTGGACACTCAGGGAGGGATGGGAAAAATGAAGAGGGACCTAGGTCAACTGGAGGAGTGGTCCAAAGTGTGGCATCTGAGATTTAATGTGAATAAATGCAAAATCATGCATTTATAGTGCAACAACCCAGTGGAGGATTACATGATGGGGGGGGGGACTGATGACCACCAAACAGGAAAGGGATTTGGGGGTAATCATATCTGATGACCTAAAAGTGGCTAAACAATGTGCCAATGCTATGGGGAGAGCCAGTGGGATGCTGGGGTGCATAGGGAGAGGTATCACCAGCAGAAGGAAGGAGGTGGTGAAGCCACTGTGAGATCATTGGTGAGACCTCATTTGGAATACGGTGTCCAGTTCTGGAGGCTGCATCTCTATAAGTATGCAGACAGGGTGGAGGCAGTTCAAAGAAGGTAACAAAGGTGGTGCAGGGCCTGCACCAAAAGTCATATGAGAAAAGATGGGGAGACCTCAACATGCATACCCTGGAAGACAGAAGAGACAGGGGAGATATAATAGAAACCTTCAGATATTTAAAGGCATAAATAGGGTACTGGAGGATAGCATCTTTCAGAAAAGGAGATGTCCAGGAACGAGGGGGCATGATATGAAGCTGGAAGGGGGTAGACTAGGGCGTAGTGTGAGGAAGTATTTCTTCACAGAAAGGTAGGTGGATGCATGGAATAGACTCCCAGGAGAGGTGGTGGGAGCAGACACAGTGGGGGAATTCAAGCATGCATGGCACAGGCATAGGGGAACCCTAGCAGTAGAGACAAGGAGGTAAAGCCAGAGATCAAGAAGGGTCTGCGGCTTTTATGGTAGGCAGGGACAATGGTCAAACTAGATGGGCCTAGAGGTCCTTATCAGCCATCAGTTTCTATGGTTCTATGTTAAAACTCATTAAGTGTTTTACAAGTGGCCAGGTGATAAAAAACCCACAAGTTTATGCAGCAATCTGGGATCTATAGCTGTAAACAAATGAATAACTAACTGGTTGAGGGGGGGGGAGAGACCAAGGTTATTCAGGATTTCTCCTAGCCATTGTTTCATTCTTTTTACATATAGGGGATGTTGGGTTTTGGTAGGATTCTAAACCTGATGGCAAAACATGACAAAGAAGACAGGTGTCACAGAATAAAGGTTTATTCCCCAAATACATGTAAAAAGGACAATGTACCTGCTGGGAGTTCAGAACCTCCAGACACC
Source organism: Neoceratodus forsteri (assembly GCA_016271365.2). Classification (NCBI taxonomy): domain Eukaryota; kingdom Metazoa; phylum Chordata; order Ceratodontiformes; family Ceratodontidae; genus Neoceratodus; species Neoceratodus forsteri. The sequence continues at coordinate 352,214,113 of CM028130.1, read as the reverse complement.
CGGTGTTGTCATAGGAAAAACTCAGTGAAAAACAGGATGACACAAACTCTAGAGACAAGAGGGTTTATTACCTGGTAATGTGCTCATCTGCATACATAGAGAAGCTAAACAAAGCATTTCTATTGGTGGGTATGCTCGGCAGCTCGCACCAAGGCTGTTAGGTTTTGCATTTACACAGTGATAATCATTATGCTGACTAAAACTACTTTTTGGCTACAATACAATGATTCATAAAATATGCTGATCATAGCGTTATGACTAATAGCTGTAGGTGGTGCACTTGGACCAGAAATATAACTGTGCTGAATAGTACATCATAGTAACCATGAGTAAATACTAATGTCTCTTATGCTGTATCATAGAGACATGGTAGTCCACATTAAGGACTGTGGGTCAGGCAGGTCTACATATTCCCCCCTTGTATCCTGAATAAGGATGCAGCACCACTAGGGAAAGTGTGATTGGTTTCAGTCTAGCTGCATGGGTTTCATAAAGAAATTTCAGTTGTGCACAATGTTGTTTGGTCATGTGGCATAGACAGCATAAGGTAATAATCAGAAAAATAATCAACAAAACCTGAATAATAACAAAACCTTTACAAGTGAATTCCAGCCAAGTATTGGAAAATGCAGTACTTATATCACCAGCATGAAATAATTCACTCAAACAATCACCTACCTTTGTAATGTTGTTACTATTATGGATAAGGTGTGTATCCTTTCTCTCTATCAAGGATATAAGATTCAGGGTAAGTGGGCTGATATGCACATTGAACACTGGTAAATACTGTGAAATAACATTCAGATAGTCAGGGTCACAATCAATGTAATCATGTTCCAGGGTGGGAACCGGGGTGATAATCATATGGCCAATGACAGTGTGCTCATTAGATACAAAACAGAAGTTGGGCATAGTGACGACACACACCAGAGGTCCATAAGAGAAAGTCTTGTAGTTGTTCACAATGCAGTATTGTCTATCAGTACTGTAGGTAACCCGAACTCAAGGAAGCTGTCACTTTGTGAGCTGCACAAGGCAGGTAACGGAGGCATTCATCATCTGGCTGGTTTGGCATTTTACATCTTCTCTTGAGGCATAAGTGACATTTGTGAAAAGTGGCTTGTCAAAAGGAGCTGTGACATTAATAGTGTTATTGGCAGAGGTCATTATCAAAGGTATATGACCAGTCCATAGAGTTTGGTGAGTAACCACAAACAGGAGTACTTACATCAAAGACGTCACATCTACACAACTAGTGGTAACCCTGTTTGGCACAACAGTCAGTATGTGGGGCTACCCAGGTGTCCAGTTGAGGATGAAAAATTAGCAAAGGAGACAAGTCGATCTGTTCAGAGTAGATGCTGCCCTCTAGATGACTTATGGAGTGGACGTTCGCCAGCTTGTCAAAAACTGAATAATCTTTGTCAAAGATTGGAAGGGGCACAGTGAAGGTAACGTACATAGTGTTCTGTAGAGTACATTGACCCATAGCATAACAGGGTCCTTGGTTCAGCTGTGGAGTTACATAACCCAAGTTCTATGCTGTGGCCAATGAAAAGGACACAATCCTGTCCATGCACCTGGTAGTGTATGTCAGGGTTTTACAATAGGGGCAATATCATTTAGCCATATATCTATTATGGATCAAATCCGGGATCCGAATTGATTCCAGATCTCAGGAGAGATTGGTGATGGTGTTTATAACAAAAGTGCCACAAGGTGAACAAATAATTTCACTGTCTATGTATTGCTCTGAGGCTTTTTTATTGTTTTGGAAGATCAATTCATTGAGTTTGTTTCGAGTCTCATTAAATAAAAGTGCAATATCGTGCGTGTTATACACTGTGGCCCGGATATTCAAACTGTGGCACAAGCCTGGGTGCAGCTCAAATTTGTTGCACCGGGGTGTGGCCTGGGTGATATTCAACGGAGCTGCACTATGGTGCAGCAGCTTTGAATACTGCACCCTGGCCACCCCCACTGTGCATGGCGCAGTGGCACTGCATCAGTGCAAGTGGCCAGAGTGCAGCATGGAGATGTGCTAGCGCAAGTGCCATTGCACCATGCACAGCACCTGCTATATTCAAAAGGGGACATGCAAATGGAGCCATAATTTATGCAAGGCACACAGGGGCCATTTGCATCTCATTATGGCCCCATTTGCATCATAAATATTTGTCTGAGTGCGCCGATCCCGATGACTTAGCCTGGTGCCCTGCCAGGCAGCAGCCATCGGGGAACAATGCCCCATGCAGCCCGATCGCGGGCATTCGTGTACAAAAAACCCCCCATCCTATATCCCTGGTGGTTCAGTGGACCTCTATGTGCTCAATCGCAGGCATTTGTTCTGAATATTAAGCCCCCAAGTCCAATATCCCTGGTGATCCAGTGGACTGCACTCAGCCTGATTGCAGGCATCAGTAATAGAATCCCCCCAAGTCCAATATCCATGGTGGTCCAGTGGACCGATTGCTGCCCGATCGCGGGCATCTGTACCTCATCAAATACCCCTACTACCCTGGTGGTTTAGTGTACCCTCACCCCACCTGCCCACTGAGCCCCACCACCCCACTCTTCCCCCTGTCAGCTGGAGGGCAGCAGCACCCCACCCGCCTGCCACCCTGCCGCCCGCCGACTAACAGCTCGGTAGGGCTGCACGCCCATTGGTTCACAGAGTGAGCCAATGGGCATGCAGACCATACCATACTTCTGAGTCCAGATATGAGAATGAATTCATTCACATAACTGGACTGAGTAGTATGGTATGGGCTGCTCACCCACTGGGTCACGAGTGAACCAATGGGCGGCAGACCTACTGAGCTGTCAGGAGGCGGGCGAGAGGCAGTGGGTGCTGCCGCATTGGCTGACGGGGGAGCGGGCTGGGGCTCAGTGGTGGGTGGGTGGGGGTACACTAGACCACCAGGGTAGTAAGGGTATTTGATGAGGTAGATGCCCGCTATCGACCAGCAATCGGTCCACTGGACCACCAGGGATATTGGACTTGGGGAGGGTTCTATTACTGATGCCCGCAATGGGGCTGAGTGCGGTCCACTGGACCACCAGGGATATTGGACTTGGGGGGCTTAATCTTCAGGACAAATGCCCGCGATCGGGCACATAGAGGTCCACTGGACCACCAGGGTTATTGGACAGAGGGGATTTTGCTACACAGATGCCCACAATAGAAACACAGAAACATAGATTTTGATGGCAGATAAGGACCGCTTGGCCCACCCAGTCTGCCCATTTCCCTACATAATGGATAACCTGCAGATTCTAGTTAACCAGCAGCCTACTTCTTCCTACCCTCACCCCCTAGAATTGCCTTATGTCCCATGCATGCTTGAATTCCACCACTGTTTTTGACTCCACAACCTCCTACGGAAGGCTGTTCCATGCATCCACAACCCTCTCTGTGAAAAAATACTTCTAAATTACCTCTGAGCCACCCCTTCTATCTTCAAATTGTGCCCCATTGTTCTTGCACACCTCTTTTTGAAAGATGCTACCCTCTTGGACTTTGTTGATTCCTTGAGGTACTTGAAAGTTTCTATCATGCCCCCTCTCCCTCCTTTCCTCTCGAGGCTATACATATTTAGCTCCTTAAGTCTCTCTTTATATGTCTTCCGTGCAGACCCTGCACCATTTTAGTTGCCCTCCTCTGGACAGCTTCCATCCTGTCTATGTCTTTGTGGAGATTGGGTCTCCAGAACTGCACGCAGTACTCCAGATGGGGTCTCACAAACTGTCTGTACAGAGGGATAATAACTTCCTGTTTTCTATTGGTGATGCCTCTCCCTATGCATCCCAGTATCCCCCCAGCCCTCCTTGCTGCCCTCTCACATTGCTTACCCACCTTTAGGTCATCTGATATGACTAACCCCAGGTCCCTTTCCATTTTTGTTGTTGTTAGTATCTCACCCCCCATTGTGTACTCTTCCCCTGGGTTTTTGTTCCCAGGTGCATTACCTTGCACTTCTTAGCATTGAATATAAGCTGCCATATATTTGACCATTTCTCTAACCTTGCCAAGTCACTTCTCTTCCTTTCCACCCCACCTTGTGCATCAACTCTGTTGCAGATCTTTGAGTCATCTGCAAAGAGACATACTTTTCCTTCCAGTCCCTCTGCAATGTCGCTTATAAAGACATTGAAGAGGACCGGTCCTAATACTGAACCCTACGGTACCCCACTAGTAACCCCCCTTTCTTCAGAGTGGACTCCATTTACTATTATTCTCTGTGTCCTATTCTCTAGCCAATTCTTTACCCAGGCTGTCATCTTGGGACCCACTCCCAGGCTGGCTAACTTGTATATTAATCGTTTGTGTGGGACTGTGTCAAATGCCTTGCTAAAGTCCAGGTAGGCCATGTCCACAGCCCCTCCCCTGATCTACTACTTTGGTCACCCAGTCAAAGAAATCTATCAGATTTGTCTGGCATGACCTTCCCACTGTGAATCCATGCTGCCTTGGGTCCTGTGCCCCTCTGGCCTCTAGGTACTCAACAACTCTTTCCTTCAGAAGTGATTCCATCATTTTACCTACCACTGAGGTTAAACTAACAGGTCTGTAGTTTTCTGCTTCTGCCTTGCTCCCACTTTTGTGAAGGGGAATCACATCTGCCCTTCTCCAGTCCTCAGGTACCACCCCATCCTCCCATGATTTGTTAAAGAGGGTAGTCAGTGGTGTCACTAGTTCTACCCTTAGTTCTTTTAGAATTCTGGGATGAATCCCATCAGGCCCCATTGCTTTGTTCACCTTCAGTTTTAAGAGTTCTTTTAGAACCCTTTCTTCTGTAAATGGGCTGGTATCAACTTCTGTATCCAGAGTGTTTCTACTGTTTGTTTTAGATACCTCCCCCCACTTCCTTTGTAAATACTGAGCAAAAATATTTCTTTAGTTGCTCTGCCTTTTCACAGTGGCATGGGGGGGCACCGCCAGGTGTAGCAGGAACTTGGGTGGCCACCCACAGGTGGCAGCTGCTGTGTTGCACCCTGCAATGTGGCAGCTCACCTGTGGGTGGGCATCACTTGTTCCTTTTTTTTTTGGCTTAACTTTGTGCAGGCGCAGGTAGGGATTGCGCATGCATGTCTCTGCACATCCCAGGCTGAATATCGGGCTGTGCAGGTTATGCATGGGCACGCCCCCCCACCTGTGCCTGCATACATTACTGATGTGCTCCGGCACATCTGAATTTGTGCGGCGCACTTTTCCCTTTTGAATATCACACCGGGCGCATCAGTGGGTTGTGCATGGCTCAACACTGTTGCACCATGCGCAACCCTTTTGAATATCTGGGCCTGTGAATCCTTCCTCCTGGGACATACCATCAATACCGGTGTACCATGGGCTGCATCACATCCTGACCTAATTTAGTGCTGAAAATGTTATCTTGACTTTGAATTCTTGTCAAATTGACACAGTTCCAAATTGACATTCCTGAAACAAACATACTGGTAACAGTGTCTGTAATGCCTGTTATGTCATAAAATCCCAAACTCTGTTTTGGGCGTAACACCCCTTGATGTTCCGTACTGTAGTGCCCAGCTACAGGGTCTTGTGCATATGCTTGATATGCTGCCATTAAATCTAACAATATGACAGTGTGAAATGTTGACACGTTCATAGAGGAACAGTGGCCAAACTCAGCCATGTTCCAATGGGAGAGGTTCATAACAACAGGAACATGCAGAAATTGAACATTATTAATGAAAGTCCCAGGGACAAAAGTAGCAGTCAGACTACTGGATGGGCCTGACTCCAGGGCTGGACATTGCAAAGGGTCATCCTTTGATGCCTGGATTACTGTAAGGAAAAGAGTGGCGGATGCAATGGAGTGGTTGGAACAGTACTGGTGTATTGTGGTATTAGGGAGTCTGGTGCAAAGGTCTAGACTCATCATTGCTGTAAGGCTGTAAAGGCCCATATGTTGCTGGTTAGCTTGGCATATGCACAAAGTTCTATTGGGACAAATGCAAGTGTTGGGCCAGCTTTTAAAAGTTCCTTTGGCAAAGCGGGCAACTGGAATTCGCTTTTCAGCAGGGTTGTTGGTCTTCCATTCCATCTGTAGAGTGGGGTAGTCTGGAGATACCACCATGGCTTTAAGGTAAGCATATTTCCCTTCATGCACAGTCACATAGGTAGACAGAAGGTCGATGGCCACCCCTCCAGTGGGAGAGACAGAGGGGTAGTGAGGAAAGAAGTCTGGATTCACAGGGCTCAGAATGTGGAGAACTCTCTAGAGATCCATCTGGAGGAACTCTGACACATTTGTCAGTGTGTATGGCAGAAGGTAGAGAAGAATTATCATCATTTTTGGAAAAGAAGAACACACAAAAAGGTAAACTGACAAGTGTCCCTAACCCAGCCAGGAGAAGGAGCATTAATCACCTTTGTGCAGTTTCTGTTGATTGGCATGGTACCATTTGTCTATGGGTTTCTTGAAGTCTGTTATCTGCACTTGGTAGACAGCATGGCTTAATTTGTTGATGATAATGTCATAAGGGACCACCCATTTGTTGGCAAACAGGTGGGCAGGGGTGGAGAATTTCCATACCATAACTTGGTGTCCTATTTGCCAATTGACTTCTTTGAAATTCTTGTCAAAGCACATTGAGGACTGCTGCTGGGCCTGGCCCAAATTCTTGGCAGCAAAAAAGGTAGGTTTATACAAGATTGTCTTTCAGCTGCACAACATAAGTGTCTATTGACACTCTGTCTGCAGTAGGAGTATTCAGATTTTGTATTTTCTTGAAACTTGGCTTCCCAGCCAAATGCCCTTTGTACCCTTGCCTCAGTGTTTGCGCACAGAGGTTCTTTGTCTTTTAAATAGTTTTTTATTTTAATGGGTTCACCACAACATAACCCAGACAGACCATCTTAGGGTAGCTGGTTCATTCCACTGGGGTGTCAGACAGATGAGGCATACTGATGAGTCCTGATAGGACGAAACACATGTCTATGTCATCTGTTAGCACCCTTTGCAAACTGTGTCAGAGGCCTTTTGGCACCATGCAATTCTGCTTAAAGTTGAACTAGCATAACATTCTGTGGTGATCTGCATATGCAGCCCATGATGCTTTGCATTGTGTGGGCATGTGTGATTTTGTATTTTCTTGAAACTTGACTTCCCAGCCAAATGCCCTTTGGGATAACCCTTGCCTCAGTGTTTGCACACAGAGGTTTTTTGTCTTTCAGATCAATCGACAGGTGTTCTGGTAGTCTCATTTGTCTGATGGTAATCACCTCGAAGGGTGTACACTGGGTTGTTGCACCTGGGGTAGCTCTGATTGCCATTAGGAGTAAGAGCAAAAATGTTTCCCAATCTTTAGGGTTTTCATTTGCACATTTAGACATTTGTTTGATATGTGTGTTGGCAATCTCCACCTGCCCAGATGACTGAGGATGGTATGTGATGTGGAACTTCTGGCTAACTCCCAATAATTCCAAACATTCTTGCATCAGAGCTCCTGTAAAGCTAGTACCTTTGTCAGAGTCAACCTTGAGAGGTAGGCTCCACCTGGTAAATACTTGATCTACCAGTATTGTGGCAGTGGCCTTCACTGTATTTGCTCTACATCAATCAATCAATCAATTAAAGTCTTTATTTAACCTGGCGATTACCGTTGAGCAAGCTCATTTTCGAGGTGGACCTAGGTTTGTTAACAAGGAACAAGGGACAATATACATGGGATGCAACACACAAGAAAATAGTAATAACACAAATAAAGTGAGATACAATAATACAGTATATACAAAGTATCAGCAGGTAGCATTGACAGTAGTATATGTCTGGAACAGAAGATACTGCTAGTTTTGGGTAGGACACAATTTTTCATAAAAGTAAAGAAATATACATATCAGGTGCACCGAACACAAATAAAACCTAATATAAAAAGATACATAGTGATACGGTATGGAGAATTTAGAGCTGGAACCAGGGTCAAAGGAATGTGGAAGGGACAGATATGGGGGTAGAAAAAGGGGAGAGGGAAGAGTCGATTATAGATGTGATCAGTTTTTTAACAGTAGTAATTAGAGTGTGCTTGGAATTATATGAGTCACTATTTAGGGTAGACAGGCACAGGACTCCTTATTATGATGTAGATATAGAGATTTAAAAGCTGCTATGCTGATGGGGTGAGTTAATTTCAAAGTTTTTGCAGCTTGTTCCACAGTTGAGGGAGCACAAAGCTGATGGCTGCTCTGCCAATGCAAGATTTTGCTTTGTAAACATAAAGGTAGATATATGAGGTGCTTCTCGGGGCATACTTCCCCAGAGTGCACAAAGGTAAAAAGACAGAGATATACTGGGGCAGTTTATGTGAGATAGCTTTGTATGTCCAAACCGCAGCATTTTTTTGACATCTGTAAGCAAGAGATGACCATCCCACTTTCAAGAAAAGGTCAGTGATAACAAGTGCATCCTTGCTGTTTCTGCTCATGTTAGGCAAGATTCCAATGAAATTAATTTGAATTGCATTCCAGGGACCTGATTGTCTTTGCAGGGGCAATTTGGCGTTTTTCTTGCCAGGGATTGGGTTATTCTGAGCACAGGTAATGCAATTGTCCACATAATGTTGGACATCTATTGTCATACCAGGCCACCAACCCATGGTTTTCAGTTTCTGCGTGGTCTTGTCCACCCCTTGCTGTGCATCTGTAGGGGTGTCATGGACCTGGTGCATGAATTCTGGTCAGAGAGTTTTTGGAATCACCCATAGTTTTTGATCACCAGAGTGATACAGAACCAACTTCTGGTCTGTAGAGAGGGGAAGCTTGTTAGAATGTCTTTTGAATGGGTTATTCAAAGACATTTCTTTTTCTGTTTCCTTTGAGAGGTATTCATATGTGAACATACGAAATTGACAGCAGATACAGGCCATTTGGTCTATCTAGTCTGCTCGAGTGTGCAGCACTTCAGTCCATTAGACTGCAGCTGCCCCCCTTCCCTCATATGCCCTCCCCCCATCTCTCACCCCCTCCCGATTTGAACCCTCCCCTTGAATCTGTCCCACCCCTTCTTGAAGCGCCAATACTCATGAGCGATATGACTTCCTCTGGCAGAGCATTCCACCCTGCCACCACCCTTTCTGTGAAATAGTGCCTCCTCAGTTTCTTCTTGAACCTGCCCCCTTCCAACTTCATTGTGTCCCCTGGTTTCCCTTTTGCCCTTCAGACTGAACATACACCTGGTGTCTACTTTGTTCAAACCCTTCAGGTACTTGAAGGTCTCAATCATATCCCCTCTCTCCCTGCTTTCCTCCAGGGTTTACATATTGAGCTCTCTCAGTCTCTCCTCATATGGCGTGTCCACCAGCCTCAGGATCCTTTTTGTTGCTCTGCGCTGTACCCCTTCGAGTATTTTGATCTCCCTTTTCAAGTAGGGGCACCAGAACTGCACACAGTACTCTAGGTGCGGTCTCACCAGGGACCTGTACAGGGGCAAGATGACCTCCCCACTCCTAGACATAATCCTCCTTGCTATGCACCCTATCATCCTGTTTGCCTTTACTGCTGCCTTCCTGCACTGAGCAGAGTGGATTATCTCCCCGGTTACCAGCACTTCCAGATCCTTCTCCTCCTTGGATTTTGTTAACAGGACACCCTCCAGCCAGTAATCGTGTTCTGGGTTCTTGCCTCCTAAATGCATCACTTTGCACTTCTTGGCATTGAAACCAAGCTGCCAAGTGTGAGACCATTCCTCCAGTTTTGCCAAATCCTCTTGAAGTACTTTTGCTCATCCCCCCATCTACCTCGGCACAAATCTTTGTGTCATCTGCAAAGAGTGTTTCTATGACTGATCTTGCTCTTATTCCCTACTGCAGTGGCTATGAAAATGTTAAACAGAACCGGTCCCAACACTGAACCCTGTGGTACACCACTTGTTGCTTCCCCGGGTTCAGATGCCTCCCCCCTCCACTACTACCTTCTGCTGTCTACCCTGCAGCCAGTTCTTGACCCATCTGACCAGTTTCCTCCCTGCTCCCAGACTCATCAACTTGCTGGTCAGCCCACCATGTGGCACTGAGTCAAAGACCTTGCTGAAATCCAGGTAGAGGACATCCACCACATGTCCCCTGTCCAGTGCCCTCGAAACCCAGTTGCAAAAATCAACCAAGTTCATCTGGCAGGATCTGCCAGAGACAAACCTGTGCTGCCTGCTGTTCTGGAGATTGTTATGCTCAAGAAATTGCACCAGTCTTTCCTTGTGGATTGTCTCCATCAGTTTTCTCACAATTGCAGTAAGGCTCACCAGTCTGTAATTCACCAGTTCGTACTTTTAACTCTTATCTCTTTTATCTCTGGATCTGCCATTTGCACTGCAGTTAGATCCAGAGGGACCACTTTGGTTCTCTTGTGGGCAGCCACTGTGTGCCGGCCCAGTGGGAGGTTGCATGACCCATACTTTCACTCCTTGAGTGCCATCTTTTGCTAAGGTGTCTGTTTGTTCATTACATAGAAACATAGACACTGAAACATAAAAACATAGACTTTGACAGCAGATAAGGACCACTTGTCCCACCTAGGCTGCCCATTTCCCTACCTACTGGATAAGCTGCAGACCCTAGTTAACCAACAGCCTACTTCTTCCTACCCCCCCACAAGAATTGCCTTATGCCTGTCCCATGCATTCATGAACTTTCCCACAGTTTCACATCCCACAACTTCCTCAGGAAGGCGGTTCCATGCGTCCACCACCCTCTCTGTGAAAAAATACTTCCTCACATTTCCCCGAGCCATCCCCCCTGTATCTTCAAATTGTGTCCCCTTGTTCTTGCACATCTCTTTTTCTGAACGAAGCTACCTTCTTGGACTTTGTTGATTCCACTGAGGTACTTACATGTTTCAATCATGTCTCCTCTCTCCCTCCTTTCCTCAAGGGTATACATATTAAGCTGCTTTAGTGTCTCCTCATATGGCTTCTCTTGCAGATCCTGCACCATTTTAGTTGCTCTCCTCTGGACTGCCTCCATCCTGTCTATGTCCTTGCGGAGATGGGGTTTCCAGAACTGGATGCAGTACTCCTGATAAGGTCTCACCAACTGTCTGTACAGATGGATAAAAAACTTCTTGTTTTCTGCTGGTGATGCCTCTCCCTATACATCCCAGTATCCCCAGTCCTCACTACTGCCTTCTCACATTGCTTGCTAACCTTAAGGACATTCGATATGATTACCCTTGGGTCCATTTCCATTTTTGTTGTTGTTAGTACCCCCCCCCCCATTGTGTACTCTTCCCCTGGGTTTTTGTTTCCCAGGTGCATTATTTTGCACTTCTTTGCATTGAATCCAAGCTGCCATACTTCTGACCATTCCTCCAACCTTGCCAAGTCCCTTCTCATCCTTTCCACCCCCTCCCTCTTATGTATCAACCCTGTTGCAGATCTTTGTGTCATCTGCAAAGAGGCATGCTTTTCCTTCCAGCCCCTCTACAATGTCACTTACAAAGACATTAAAAGGACTGAACCCAACACTGAACCCTGTGGTACTGTACTAGTAACCCTCCTTTCTTCAGAGTGTGGACTCCGTTTACTATTACCTTCTGTGTCCTGTTGTCCAGCCAATGTTTTACCTAGGCTACCACCCTGGGACCTACTCCCAGGCTGGCTAACTTGTTTATTAATCTTTTCTGTGGGACTGTATCAAATACCTTGCTAAAGTCTAAGTAGGCCAAGTCCATAGTCCCTCCCTGGTCTACTACTTTGGTCACCCAGTCAAAGAAATTGATTAGATTCATCTGACATGATCTTCCCACTGTGAATCCATGCTGCCTTGGGTCCTGTGCCCCACTGGCCTCTATGTTCTTAACAATTCTTTCCTTCAGAAGTGATTCCATCATTTTCCCTACCACAGAGGTCAAACTGACAGGACTGTAGTTTCCTTCTTCTATCTTGCTTCCACTTTTGTGAAGGGGAATCGCATCCACCCTCCTCCAGTCCTCAGGTACCACACCATCCCCCCATGATTTGTTAAAAATGGTAGTGAGCGGTGTCACTAATTCTCCCCTTAATTTATTTAGAATTCCGGGGTGTATCCTATCAGGCCCTATTGCTTTGTCCACCTTCAGTTTTAGGAGTTCTTTCAGAACCCTTTCTTCTGTGAAAGGACTGGTATCTACCCCCCCCCATCCTGAGTGCTTCTGCTAACTGGATTAGGTAACTGCCCCTCCTCTTCTTTTGTGAATACTGAGCTGAAGTATTCATTCAGTATCCCTGCTTTTTCACTGTCCCTCTCTGCCCACCCACCATCCATTTTATTCAGCCTCACTATTCCTCCCTTTTTCTTTCTATGCTCCCTAATGTACCTATAAAATATTTTATCCCCCTTCTTAACTGAGTTGGCTATCTTTTCCTCAGTTTGGGCCTTTGCTATTCTGACTGTCTTCCCTGCTTCCTTCTGCCTTAACTGGTATAGTTCTCTGTCCTTTTCCTTCTGCATTTCCTAATACTTCCTAAATGCTATCTTTTTCTCCCTAACCTTCCCTACCACCTCTTTTGAGAACCATAGTGGCTTTTTCTTTCCTTTTGATTTGTTTAGTTGCTTTACACAAAGGTTTGGTGCCTCTGTGATGGCAGTTTTGATGTTTCCCAATTGTCGCTCCACCCCTCCTTCTTGCTTGTTTGCTAGTGCTTTTCTAAGGCACTCTCCCATTTTGACAAAGTCAGCCCTTCTGAAGTCCAGTACCCTCACTTTTGTATGGCTTGACTCTGCAGCTGAGTTTATCATGAACCACACTATTTGGTGATCACTTGTTTCCAGATGGCTACCCACTTCTAGATCTGAGATCTTCTCACTGTCCCCATTTTTGAGTACAAGGTCTAAGAGTGCTCCCTCCCGAGTGGGTTCCAACACTAGCTGTCTGAGGCATGCCCTCTGTAGGGCATCAAGAATGGCCCTACACTTGGATGTGGCTGCTCAAAAATACTCCATTTAACATCTGGCATATTCAGGTCCCCCATCAACAATATCTTTGACATTTCCAGTCCCTAAGGTGACCCACAGTGCCTCCTCTCCTCTCCTCTCCTCTCCTCTCATTTCCTCTCCTCTCCTCCGTTTACTCTTTTGTTCCATTGCTTTTATCCCTACCCTTATATAGACAGCAACTCCTCTCCCTCTTCTACCCTACCTGTCTCTCCTGTAAGTTGTGTACTCTGGTATGTTAACATCCCAGTCTTGGTTCTCTGTGTGCCATGTTTCTGTGACTGCCATGATATCCAGGCATCCATCTTCCATTAAGGCCACCAGTTCTGGGAGCTTTTTGCCCAGACTATGGGCATTGGTACTCATTACCCTCCATTTCTTGATGGCTTTACCCCTTTTTGCCCCATCCATCTCCTTACTATCTTTGTTATTTTCTCCATTTACCCCCACCCTGCTCCCTATTGACGTCCTTATCTTGGTGTTTACCTCACTAACTACCCTGATATTTTGTGGGGGGCTAGGATTTCCCTGCTTCTTTCCGGTGCCTCCCCCTTGGCTAGTTTACATGCTTGCCAATGAAGCATTTAAACCTATTACCTTGGATCCTGGTTCTCCTCCTGGACAGATGGAGACCATCATGCCAGTATAGGCCTGCATCACTCCAGGTGGACCCACAGTCCCCAATGAAGCCAAACCCCTGAGCTCTGCACCAGTTTTTCAACCACTGATTGAATCCCATGGAGTGGAGCACCCTAGCCTTATGCATGCCATAGACAGGCAGCACCTCTGAGAAGGTTACCATGCATGCTACTTGTCTAAGGCCCCTCCCCATCTCCACAAACTCCTCTCACACTGTTCTGATCCCTTTTCTAGCCAGGTCATTTGTCCCTAGGTGGACAATGACATCCAGCTCCCTCCCCCGTGCAGCTGCTACTGCGATCCTGAGGATTCGCTCCCTGTTCCTCCAAGCCATGGTGCCTAGCAGGCACCTTACCTCCCTCTCCTCTCCCTCCCCCAGTTCTACCCTCCTAACAATGGAGTCCCCCACAGGGAGTTGTTTCCTTCCCCTGTGGGGTCCCGTGCCTCCCTCCTGTGAGTCTCCTTTGTAGAGGTTCCCAACAGCCTCCTTGGTCTCCACTCTGGGTGCCTCTATTGAGGAACCACACTCTGCCAGAGTGGCATATGAATTGTGGAGAGGTACAACTGGAGAGATGTACCTCTGTTCCACCACCCTCACCCTCCCTGAGCCCACTGTGGTCCAACCACTCCTCTTTCTTGGCAAACCTCTGAGGCAGCGGCAGTGGCCCTGGTGGTCCCTGGGTGGGAGCGGAGGTCCCCCAAATCCTAGCCAACTCAGCCTGGAGATAAGCATCCTCCCTCAGCCCAGAGAGGTGCCTGCAGATGGGACAACACTGTATCCTCCAGAATGTCTCCTGGAAGACTGCTACTCCGCAGACACTGCACTGCACCACTCTTGCTGTCCTCTGCCTGTTCTCTGCCATAAGCTTATTGTACTCATGCGGAATGGCTAGGTCTTGGAGTGGGCCTTAACCTTGTGTATGTACAGCCTGAAGAAAACTGTTCAGCAAGGCTGACAATGTGTATAAACAGGTCCCTGTATTTTACAAGGATGCCTTATGAAGAGGCAAATCATGAGTCTTTCAGAAAGAAAAATTCAGTCAAGGAATTGCACACCAAGGAAGAATCAGAGAATATGATGGTGTCCTCTCTGCCTTGGCCATGGATGATTTCCTGGGCACAGGCTACAGCAGCAAGTTCTGCATACTGAGAAGATTTTATGCTGCACTTCCTGGACACTGCAAAGGTGTCATCTGTAGGGTACAGAACCAGGACCAGAACCTGCAATTTGTTCTCCTTTGTGGTAGGAGAAAGATCCATCTGTAAAGATGTGGCAGAGTGCAGGATCTTTTAGGGTGCACTCAGTGGTGGGAAGAAATGGATCTAGTTCTGGCAGGGCAGGTGGCGTTAGGCTATACTCATGGAGATCTCCTTGGTAAAGGAGTCCATGTGCCAAAATGGAGGCCATTTTGGCAGGAAGCACAGTGATGTCTCGATTCTGTAGAAGAAGAGAGCAATGGGTGAGTCTGGTGTTAGACACATTGCCATCTATGATTCTGTCTGTCAGAAGGAAGTTGGTAGGGGTGTGGTTAATGTGCAGCACAATAGGGGAAAACCCTATGATGTAAGTGAAGTGTTTAACAGCCCAAAAGATCTACAAGAGATTCCTCTCACATGGAGATTTCTGCTCCACAAGGGAGAGCATTTGTGTGGCATAGCCAATAGGCTACAGGGTGCCATTTGCCTTTTGTGCAAGGACTACTGACATGCCCACATCAGAGGTGGCAGTTTCTAAATGGAATGGCAGTTCTGGGTTAGGTTTGATCAGATCTGGAGCAGAGGCCAAACCCTGCTTCAGCTTGGCTCAGTTGGTAGTACATCCGCCTCTGGACCAGATGGTCGTGGGTTCTCGTCCCACACCGGGATGGACTTGCACCTAAAAATCGCTGGCATCTGAGTGCAGTATTGGGGGGTGCTGTACTGTTGGGGTGTGCCATCCTTCAGATGAGATGTTAAACCGAGATCCCTTCTGCCCATCCTGGTGTTGTCCTGGTGGGTGTTCAGGTGGAAGTAAAAAACTCGGGATACTCTTCATAAAGAGCAGGGAACATTCCTGGTGTCCTGGCCAACATTCCCCTTTCAATAAACTGGTTCATGCAATCATCCAGACTGTGTGTGGGTGATGATGTGCGATATGGCCACCACCACACATTCAGTCACTTCACTACCAGTTTAGCATTGCTTGTAAAGTGCATTGGGATACTGTGTATGAAAAGCGTAATATAAATGCTGATTCTTCTCCTTCTTCTTCTGCTTCAGAGAAGTGACAGCTGCTGTGTGTTCAGGTCCTCACTATCAGGGAGACATCTTTCTTCGGTAATTCATACAGGGGTGCTGCTTTCTGTGCAAAGTTGCAAATGAAGCCCCTAGAATAGTTTACTATACCCAGAAATAATCTCAGTGTAGCCACATTGGTGGGAAGTGACAAGTCCTGAATGCCCTGGACTTTGTCCAAGATGGGCCTCCTCCCTCAACAGTGATGCACAGGCCCAAAAAGGAAACTTCAGGAAGGTACAATTGTACCTTTGCAGGGTTACACTTGAGGCTTTCCCTCTGTAAGAGTGTCAAGAGCTCATCTAGAAGCTCAAGATGTTTCTCCAGGTCTGTTGTGGCCAGTAGGAGGTTGTCCACATATTGCAGGAGGCACTGTGGTATGGAGAAGCCATGTATGGCTTCCCTCATGTGGATGTAGAAAAGGAGGGGCTGTTGTAGAATCCTTGTTGGTGGTAGTTCCACATGTACTGACATCCTTCAAAGGTGAAGGCAGTGGCCAATGGGAGTGACCAGAAACCACTGGAAATGTCTAGTGTACTGAACCACTTGTGTTCAGGTTTCAGAAGTTTAAGCACATCAGGAGCAGATGCCATGGTGGGTGCAAAACTGGGAATGACTTAGTTAAATCTTCGGTAGTCAATGGTAAGCCTCCAACTAAGGTTGAGCTTCTTCACTGGCCAGATGGGAGAGTTGACTGTGGACACACAGGACCTAATGACCCCTTACTTCAAAAGGGAGTCAATGGTAGCTGTCAAAGAAGGTAGTGCCTCTGTTAGAAAAGGGTATAGTCTCTGACATGGTGGTTCATCACCGGTGACCTGTATGAGAGTGTCCATTCTCCCACATTCATGTCTGTGCTTGGCAAAGGCATCTTGATGTCTTTCCAAAATTGGTCTCAATTGAGAGAATAGTTTATGGTGCTGGAACATGAGGATGACATCATACTCCGCATCATTGGCTTTTACTGCTGCTACCGCATGTGAGTCAGTGATGAGGAGCATATGGTACTGGCCAGGTATCTAAAGGAATAGCCTATTGACTAAATCCACCACACATCCATAGCATGAGAGAAACTCTATTCCCAAGATGTTCTGGTGATGGTGTAATATCATGAGGTCAAAAAGGTGTGTCAGCTCCAAAGTACCGATGACAATTGATATTGGCTTGGACCAATACATTGTAATCATGGTCTCCTCGAAAGTCTGGGTGGAAGTGGCATTCCCCATTGACCAACAGGATAGCTGTGGATCATCTTCGTGTAGCACTGAAACTGCGGCACCTGTATCTAGAATTATCTTGTGCTGGTGGCCCCCAATCAGTGCTTCTACACATGGACATCTGGAATCATCGGTTACCAGGGAGGTGAAGATGTGAACCAGGGCCTGACACCATCACTCCAATTCACATTGTTTCTGTTTAGCATCTTCAGATGAGGGGTCTGTCTCTCGAAGCATTTGTACCACTTCAGAGTATAGAGACTTGGACCACCTGCCCTCATCAGATTCGTCCAATGGAGGAGTGGATGGGATGGCAGTCATGGTTCTGTCTGAGATGGCTGCAGTGAGCAACTGGACTTTGGCCTTAAATTCCCTGAGCCAGTTACTTTTCTCGGTCAAATTCCTATATGAAGGGCCAGACCGCTGTTTTTGTCCGTTATTCCCTTTTGTATTCTGCTGGTTCAGCATCTGCCGATATCTCTGTTTGTTCTTGTTAAACCCTCCTCAGTTCTGATAGGAGGGCTTGTCCTGTTGGGAATCCTTTGATTTCCCTTGCACGACATATTGTGTGGATAACTTGGTGCCATTCTGCACCTTGGCCTTGGAACCTGAGCCCAGGTCCCACCCATAGATCTGGTATGCATGCTCCACTTTTTCCATGATGAAATGGAAGCGGTCCCATCTCTGGAATACCACTGTCTCTACCTTCTTGTAGAGGGCAGGTTATAGATTTTTCAGGAACAGGGATTTGTACTCAATCAATTCCCTGTCAGAATTTTTGCCAGCCAGATCTTTGCCTGCTATGCATGTAAGCCAGAATCAGCCTTTGTACTGGGCCGGGTCTCTTTGGCACAATGCTTTATCAGATGGACCAGCATCACACCAACCATGTTTGGATTGTGTGCCACCAAGAGGTGGGTGGCAGCAGCTCCAGTGGGCCCTGACATCACTACATGTGCCTTCCAGCAACTTGATCAACAATTTAGGATCCATAGTTCGCTTCAAAACCTGTACCCAATGCTCGGTTGCAAGGCTGAGCATCTCACAGTGAGTTCTCACTTTTTTCCAAAAGCAACTTAGGTTGTCTCCTGGGTCCATACAGCCTATCTTGTCCACAATGTTTTGGATGGCCTGCACAGACTGCAGGGCAATTGGGGGAGGCCCATGCTCCCCTGCGATGGACTTGACAACTGCCTCAGCCATCTGCTTGTATCAACACCCTGGCCTGACTATCGGGGATCCCAGCCTTTGAGATCAGGCCTTGTACTTTATCCTTGTCTTTCTTATTCGAGGTGGCTACTGGTGGATGAGGCCCCAACCCTCCGATGTCCCAGGGACCGCCATCTTGAATGACTTTGTCATCACTGCCTTCATCTGATGATGATGTCAGATCGATAGACAGGGCATACGGCATAGCTTTCACATGACCCTTCAGGATTACCAACTGCTGATGTAATTTCACCATCCTTGCATTGCACGTCAAATGATTCACTCCACCTTTGTACTGTCCATTACTGACATGTTCTTGCAAAACTCTATGCGCTGTGCTTACTTCGTGATTTTCCCCTAATCTCCCTGTCTGATGCTTCCTGACATTTCCTAAACTCTTCCAATAACTCCTTCTCATTCCACAGTGTATCATTCATATCAGTAAGGAAATCATTCAGCTGTAAGACATGCTTCTTATTCTGCTGCAACCTTTCACAGTCCTCTGTCAATCTAACACACTCTCTGTCTTTCTCCTGCACAGTACATTGCAGTTCATTCTGAGTCTCTCAATTTCTTGTTCCAACTCCCTCTGTTATTCACCAGTTTCTTGGGATTTGGAGCCCAATACCTTTTTCAGTGCTAGGACTTCCATTTACACTGCCTGTAGTGCAGCATACAGGGTGGCAAACATTACTCCTTTTTTGGTCATGTTTCTTAACCGTAGGTTTGGTCTCTGAGTACAGCATGCACACATACTATATCGGATGACTGTGTGACTTCGTGTCCAGCGTGAAATCACCCCAACTTCTGCAGTAGGTTAGAAAGTTTGAGACGTCTAGGTTGAGCTCTGCGCTAGTGGCCATCTCAGAAGATTCCCCTTTTCTTGCACTAGCCAGGAGTCCAAGGAGTATCAATCTACCTTGTGCTCTTCAGCTAAATAGTTGCAAGTTTTGGGATATGAAATCCCACAGAGCAATGCCGCTAGGTGAATGACAGGGTGTAGGTTTGAGCTTCTTTGCAGTTCCCAGTCCCGTTCATTGTGCAGAAGCCCTGTAAGATTTGTCCGTTTGGGTTGAATGGGTGGATGTAGTTTTGAGTGCCTTCATGATTCTCCTTCTGATTCATCTGTACACCCAGTATGTGGTGGAAGCATCTAACCTCCTGATCTGTTGACATTGGGGAAGATGGTGGCCATGCTGGGCTGACCGTTAGCTAGAGAGGGAGAGAGATTGAATTATTCTAAGTCGTTTTATCATTTTATTTGTATTTTGTATTTGTATTATAGCAAGGAGTACGGTCATTTAAGGTTAGTGAGGGTTGTAAGTGAGTAGACTTAGTTAATATAAATCTATTTTCGTATCGTTGAAAAACTGGAATGGCAAACACCAAATTACCAATGAACTTATGAACTTGGAACACACCTTCAATTGCATTCGGCAAAACCGATAATAATATTCCTGTTTATCTAGTTGTGCCATTGACAAGTGCACTGAAAAATCAAATGTTTGACTACTTGCCTATTTTCTGCCAGCCTTCTGTCCATCTTCCACTGCTGACAAACTCTGCTGCAGTGAAGGAGATATTGAACTATTCTTCTGTGGCTCTTTTCAGTGAGGGAGATCCTGGACTGCATCTGGCAGCCCATTTGGTGAGAGAGGATCTGGACTGCCTTTTTTGGTTGTTGGAAATCCAGAACTGGTTGGAGTGCTGTGAACTTTGGAGTGGGGGAGAGGTCCTTCTATGTCAGGCTGCAGCTCTGGTGTGGTACACAGGCCAGCTACTGGAGGGTGACGGTAATGCAGCTGGAACTGAGTCGGTTGCCGGAGGGTGATAGGTGACGCAGTCAGGACCGGAGTATCATGCCAAATCTTGGAGGACCCCCTCAAGGAACAGCTTGTGTTAACAGGTCAACAGGTCTTGAGGAGCGATTGGAGGAGTTCTGGGGATAGTTCTGTTACGCTTGGGTTATGCCCCATCGTCCCACATACACCTCACATACACCTCACACTGTATTCCTGGTCTATTGTACTGTGATACTGCTATTTTGCACTTTTATATAGATATGAGTGCTAGGAATGTGCTTTGTTGCTAACACATGCTAATATTATCATGCATGATTTATTATACCTCACTATAATACATTTATCTAGATTATGTTTGTCTTTTACATATATTCCATATATAATCTATCTAATCACTGATAAGATGACTCAGAGGGATCATCAGTGAGTACTGTATACTTATATTGTCATATAATTATATGTAGTGTGTATTTTACACTCAGGCAGATGTGTCTGTCAGCAGTTCTCTTTGTCTAAGCAAGCTGACACAGAGAGAGACAGCTTTTGTTATGTCTTTATGCTTTATAGTGTACATAAGTAAGAAATGTGCATGTAGTTTGAACTGTCAGCATTTCTTTTGTCTAAGCTATAATGCTAATAGAACCATATTCTGTCTCATAAGATACTCATTAGTAATTCTGTCTCCTAGGTCATTCTCCAATGGAGAATGACTTATGGCCAATACATATTGTTTCTCATATCTGTAACTATGTTGTAATCTCTGTTGCTTTGCTGTTATCTGTAGTATTTAGCTGTCTGCAGCCCATTGTAGTGCTCTTGAGACACTACTGTAACTTCTCTAGAAGGGCAGAGAGATGGAGCACAGGGAGAGATAGAACAAGATCTTAAAGAACCTAAGATCTACAATTCTGGAGATTATGTACATTCTACAGGAGTGGTGAGAAACCTTCTCCCTTGTGATTTTCTCTGTCATGTGCTTAGCATAAGTAGCATAATAAACTTTATTAGTACTCCTTGCTTGTTTACAAATGTTTCTTGGCAGACTCCGAGACACAAGACTCTGTATTATTATTATTATTGTTTACCCTACATGCCAAGAGTGTTTAGACAACAGTTCTACTGAACTGGGTCACCAATTGGTCTGGTTAGGGGGTTGCCTGATGGAGGGTAGTCATGGCTGAAGCCTGACTGAGTGGTGTTATAGGCTTGGAGGGGACTGTTTCCCAGGAAGATTGTTTGGTGTTTCTCTCATCCTTGAGATCATCGCTTTAGCCTGTGGATATTGCAGAGGAAAATAAGGAGAGGAGTGGAGCGATCAGTATTACAACAGAGAAGAAAGGACTGATGTGTGTGATGGACAGGTTGGTCTACAATATATCTTTTCCAAGGAAATCATCTGGCAGTGACAGTGCCTGAAATATTTTCTTTAAGTGTTAAATTTGGATAACACAGAGTTCCAGACAGTGAGAATACCCTGATTTGTGTTTAACTTTGGACCTTTGGCAATAGGAAGTAAGACTTCCTACAGTCTGAAAGTCCCTTTTAAGTGACTAGAAAGCAGAACTATTTAAGACAGTTGAATATTATCATTTGAACCCTCAAAGGACATTTTAAATTATCAATTCTTAATGTGCATTTTGTTTGTTGGTCAAGGGGAGGGGGTATCATTTGATATTATTGGAGATTATTTTGGGATTTTGGGGAGGATTATTTTGAATTGTTGTAGTTTATTGTGTTAGTGTCTTATTTGCTAGTGTATGTGTGAATTTTTGTGGAGTGTGTGTGGATGAGTGATTGTGTATTGTTTAACTGCTGTTAGCCCAGTAGCTCAGCTGTGATGTGCTGGCAGAGTACATCAGTGGTCAGGCATTACTGTCCCACAAGACTCAGGGATCTCCATCCTTTTGACTGTCCCCCTTTGCCAGCTGAAGTGTACAGGCATTGCTGGGCACTTGGGATAGTCAGGAGGGAGGGAGATAGGGAGCGACAGTATGTGGTGGGATAGTGGAGCGAGGTGGGCGGACTGGAGTGGTGGGGTCAAGAAGAAATCCTGGGGCAAAATAAGTCCAGGAAAGGGTACCTTCTTGCCTGGTTCCCATACTCAAGGGCTCCACATTAAGTGGGTAAGGTGCTTGATCTACCTTGTCTACCTGTCCTTCTCGGGTGGTGTTGTACAATGCCAGATCTATAGAAAAACAAGGCAGCAATAATTGCTGATCTTGTTAGTACAATTGTTCTGGCTTGCATCACTGAGACCTGGTTGGATGAAAATGCTGGCCCAGTGTTGGAATCAGCAATTCTGGCTGGGTACTCAGTGATATGCCGCCCGAGAAAGGATCATATGGGGAGAGGAGTTGGGCACAGGGTCATAATGTTGCTAGACATTATGCCGTAGTAATATGCCGTGCTGCCAATACAGTGCGATTTATTGCAAAACAGCATAGTTCTTGTTTTTGTGGGGGGTGAGCCCCCCGCAACCCTGTTATGGAGGGCTGTGCCCACCGAACCTCCCCAACTAATATAACTAACTCAGAGGGGGGTTAACACTTAATATTGCATGATGTGCGAAAAAAGGAAAAATTCCATGCATCTGGGACCGGGAAGTGAAACCCGGTCCCAAATGCACTGCTTGCCTCCCTTGTTGCTAGTGGCTCATCCCATCGAGCCATGGTAGCTGCTCAGCAGACCTCTGTCCCAGCAGGATTCTTATCCTGCACTGGGAAGAGTTAGAGGGTGCACTACTGAGCATAGTTCCTTTTGTGGTTTTGCACCCTCTCGCTTTTACCTATGATGCTGTTCCTACCTCACAGACATGTCATGCACTGTAGAGCATGTAAAAATTTTGACCTGGTAGGGGGGAGTTGCCATTTGTTTTAAATTGGACCTGGGCCTTGTTGCCACCATGATAGGAGAGACCAGATCCTTTGAATGCATTGTGATTGCAGGTGTAGGTTGCAAAATCCTTCTCATCTACCATCCACCAGGTGATGGGAAGGAATTCCTACAGGAAGTCGAAGACTTCATCATCAACCCTGTGATGGAATACCCCAGACTGATAATTCTGGGTGATTTCAATGCCTGGGTCAATGATGAACTCTCACTATTTGGACAAGACTTTCTCCAACTAATGAGTTCCTTGGGCTTCACACAGGAAGTTACCTCTGCAACTCATATTGATGGTCATTCTTTGGACCTGGTCTTCCTGCTACAGATAGAGATCACTGACTTGGTGGTGGAACCAGTCAGTTGTTCAGACCATCCTACTATATGATTCAGGTTTGAGACACCCCTTAATAGGCCTGCCCCTATGGAGATGATCCAGTACCACCCTTTAAGGGGTGTGACTCCAGATGGTCTTATGGAGGTATTGGACTTATAAGGTTTGACGAGCATATGCGAGGAGCTGGGGGAATTGGTACTAACCTTTAACAGGGTAGTGGCCAGGCCCTCAGCCAATCTCTTGACAGATATTCAATTTCTGTATAATGAGTTGTTTTATTTTTTATATTTTTTTCCTGTTCTTTCTCTGTGGGAAACACAGCTAGAAAGGATCTGAAACAAACAGACCGCTTTCTTGTGCATTCAAATCCTAATGTGTATTTACTCATCTAGATGTCCACATATGCTAAAGGCTGTTTGTGTCCTGTCATGAACTTTGGTTGCAAGCAAAGTTTTTTGATCCACAGACAGCTAAGGGTTTCTTATCTTAAGACATGTCTAAATATATCAGTACTGAGTTGAGGCTGGATGATTTAACAATCCAAACTGCTAACAGTAGTTGGCTTGATTTTGTTAAAGTAGCAAAATCCAATGATAGTCCTTTAAGGGATATTATAAAAGCCCATTATGAGGAATTGAAAAATGGTACCAATGATCCTGAAGGATGATTACTTGCAACGTTGTTTAATTGTTTTGATGTTGCACTAAATACGATATATGTTTTGAAAAGTGAGTATGATGCTTGCAAAATGGAGAATTCAGCCTACAAGCAGGAGATTAGTCTGAAAAGGGCTTCTCATACAGAAAAAATAGCTAGACTATTGTCTGAGCTACAATCTGTCCGTTTAGAAAATGAGTCTCTGTTTAATGAGAGAAGCAACCACGACCTGCATGCCTTAAGAGATAACACTAAAAAGGCAAAACTTAAAAAAAATGTTTTTCAAACAAATGGTGTTCTGGCTAGTAACACTAATTCCTTACATTTTGAAAACAAGGAACTTAGAGATGATAAGTCTGAAATAATTACTGAAAAAGTTAACTAGCTGGTATTTCAACACCAGACCTTGACGGTACAGCATGATTCAGTATGTTTTAATTACAGCAGACTTGAAATGAAGGTTTTGAATCTAAATCATGACACAGTTTCTGTTGGTAAGAAACAAGTTTTACAAGATGTAAATGTCGTGAAATCTGAAAACAAAGCACTTTACAGCATGCTAACTCCTGTATCTGAGTTAGAATGTAGGAGTAAAAAGTCAGATATGGTGAACTTGCGCTGTCAGCCAGAGGTATTGGCAGGGCATACTAACTTAATGTCCAAAGACCTTGCCTCTTCTGATGTTGAAGAGTTTGATTCTGAACACTCACAGTATGCTGTGGGGTGGACTAAGGTAAAGGCTAGTCACTTGTTTTTCTGTGATTCACAAAATGGAGAATTGTTAGAGTCTCAAAATGGTGGACACACATGTCATCAGGTTGCATCCCCATACCATCCCCAAGATGGCCGCTCATGGTCATGTGATGATGGTCATGATACAGTAACACATGATGCCCATGAGGTAATCCAAAATGGCCGACCACCATCTCATGGAGATTCGATCTTGTAGTCACAGGGACCTGTGATTGCTGCCATAACCGAACAATGTTATCAGTAACACTAGTGTTCCTGAGGGACAGAATATTCTCATTAAAAATTATGTTGCTGTACTTTTGAATAAGGCTGATACGCAATCTGTCATGAAGTCAGTGACTGATACTGCAGAAACAGCTGATGCTGTTAATGTTTGCTTTATTAGATTGACCTGGGATAAAGAACACATTGCAGTTAATTACAAGAAAGGTTGTTTTCATTTCCTATGCAATTTAACATCCGTTTCTCCTGAGAAGACTAAACATACTGCTTTTCCTATGCAGTGCATTAATACCTTAAGCTGCAACATTAAAAACAATGTTGCTACCATCCAACAACATTCCAGTGAGGAAACCCACTTTACATTTGATGGGGAGGGACAACCCAAATTCTAAAATCCCTGTGGCTGTGATATTTTCAGCATCACAGGCCTCATTAGGGGAGGTTACAGGTTTGATTTCTGAACCTGAGTTGACAACTGTTTCAGCACTATTTTCTCCACCTCTGATGGCTACTGAACCACAATCCAAAGCTGGAGAACTACGTGCATCTTACACACAACTTTTCTCCACTGTGCAGGCACCCCTGAAAGTGCCAGTATTATCTGCACATGATGCAGAACCCCCTCCATTAGTGACAGCTGAATCATCCCATACTGTGACTGCAATGGCAGACACTACAGGTAAGAAGGTATAAGGTATCCTAATATTGATATCATTGTCTTTTCTTTTGGGATCACTGACCATGGTCCCAGCATTGGTTAATCCTAACACAGTTTTAGGGCATTATTTTGAAACTGCTACATCAGATAAAGCAATCTGAGCAGTCTTAGCCCAAACATACAATGGACACATCAGAACCATTGCTTATGCATCCCAGATGCTTGCCCCAGTGGAGCTGAAATACAACCTTTGTGAAAGGAATCTTTCGGCTACATCCTGGGCTGTGAGATACTTTAGGTACATCATTGGATATGCACCCACTGTGCAGCATTCCAATCATTTGCCAACTAACTTTCTGTTGTCAGACAGAGTAAAAGATGACTCTGTATCCAATGCCAGACTTACACACTGGTCTCTCATTTTACAATATTATGACATCACTGTTCTTCCTATCAAAACTTCATCCTTGTTGGCCCATGGCCTATAATTTACAGGAGAGACCCATGATTGTTCACTCCAACTCACCGATCTATCTGTCCCAGTGCCCTTTCTGACAGAACCTCAGAAAGTGTTAAAAGACACCACTGTGTGTCATGTTTTGACTGATGACTCAGCCGCATATACCAACGAGGATCAGCTAGCAGGGTTTGAAATTATTTTACATTCTGGTGATGACAGAGTGTGCATGGCTAGTACTTGCATCATCGTGTATGTACGATTCACAGGCAATGTTAAAACACACCTGGCAAATAAAATGAAAAGCAGGGAGGCGAGGAGTCTCCTAATTACCACATATATTTGTGAATGGTTTAGAGAGCAGGAACGTCCTTGAGAAAGACACAGCTTGTGTTAAGAAAGGAATAAAAAGATTTTTCCTTGCATAAAATGATACCAGCACTCTATGAAAGAGTTAAGTTCTGCCAGCTTCAAGAAATGTCCTTGAGATAATTACAGAAAGCACTGCAGACACAATGTTTTTATTACAGTTTCTAATTGGGACTATTTCTCTCTAAACTAAATTTCTTTGCAGAAGACAAACTTCTATTCCTGTACTCTATAGTACTACTGAGAAATACAGTGACTTGCTTGTGTACGTCTCAACCTAACAGTTTACAAATACTGTACATTCATAAGGTTCGAGCATGTTGTTTGTATATTCATTATGCTCCATAAGAAGGACCCTCATTTGAGGGCAGTGTATAGGTTTCTTAATAAAGGAACTGGGGAATAACTTCCAGAAAATAGCTCTTATAAAAGTTCAGCACTCCCCAGAGGCCCAGAGCCCCGCTGAGCATCACCGAAACAAAAATCCTCCAGCGGTCATGATGGCGAGCGAGTCCAGCCCTTCCCAGAGCCCCACAGTGCATCGCCAAAACAAAAATCCTCCAGCGGTGGTGAGGGTGAGCAAGTTCAGCCATCCCCAGTGCCCCAGAGCCGTACGGAGCATCGCCAAAACAAAAATCCTTCAGCGGTCATGAGGGCGAGCAAGTTCTACCCTCCCCAGAGCCCTGTGGAGCATCGCCGAAACAAAAATCCTCCAGGTAGAGACACCACGCTTTGAAACAGCTCCAGCTGACTGCGCAAGAGGGAGTTTGAATTTGGTGCCCTTTTAAACAAAGGCACTTGTCTTTCTAGTCAGCAGAGCTCTGTAGATTGTTTTTTCTGCCTACAATAGAGCTCCTACAACATACTATTTGACCACAGGAGAAGTGTACTTTAATTGGGGAACTAAAACTATCAGTTTGCCTTAAAGGGTTGATTTAGTGCACCAGAGACAAAATTGGGGCATTTAGACTGCAGGCAGCAGTGTCTTTAATTCATTTCTCTAAATCTGTACCAAGCAAGCAACTTGAAGTAAATTAGTAACTGTAGTAAATTAATGGGCTAAATATTGTACCTGCATGCATGTACTGGGAAATGCACAGCAATTACCATGTACCTGACTCTGTTAGCTCCTCCTCTACCTGTACTTATAAGGTGTCTCTCTTTGTCCCTTATCTGCAGCGGTTGTGAGGGAGAGCAAGTTCAGCCCCAGAGTCCTGCAGAGCATCGCAGAAACAAAAATCCTCCAGTTAGAGACCCCACGCTTTGAAACAGCTCCAGCTGACTGTGCAAGAGGGAGTCCCTGATGGCACTGCGTGCCGGCTCCCCACCGCCCCCACCTCCACCCTTGGTGAGCTCCTTTTTTATAGGCTGAACCGTGTGACTGCACCGCGTGACTGCATGAACCAATCATTCCACTTTTCCATTAGTCCCTTATACTTCTCCAACACTAGTGGCCACCCCTGAGCAGTTTCCTAACTTCTATCAAAATGCTCCATCTCTGTCTAATATTGGTCGTTCTATGCTTAACCATATAAGCCCTTCCAACCTTGTCCTTCCCAAACCAACAAAGCTCGCTGCCCCTCATCTCTGAGGCTGTAAAGCTATCCCCCACTCTTCTACTGCCCTAGTGCACCGCACTCTGCGTGGCTGGCATAACTGGATACTGGGAGCCTCTATCCTGCCTCCCTCCTTTCATGCAGGGTTGCCTGCTTTATATGCCCACCTCCCAGTCTCCTAACCATCTCTCTATCCGCTGGAAGTCTCCAAGGAACATGCACTTAGCAAAGCACATCTTGGCACTCCTGCTCCTTATAGCTGGTGATGTAGAACAGATCTCTGGCCCCTTCCCAATAAATGGGCGACTCTCCATCCCGGCTAATCACCTCCCTAGAGGGTTCAAAATAGTTCACCTAAATATTTGCAGTATTCTGAATAAAATAACGGCCTTACAAACAAGTGTCTTATCCCTTTGCCCTGATATCTTAATCATTACTGAATCATGGCTGAAGCCCCACAACCTTGATGCTGAATTATCTATACCTGGGTACTCCCTAATTCGGCAGGACCGGCTGGGCAAAAAGAAGGGTGGTGGCACTGCCATGTACATCTCCTCTAAACTCTAGTTCACCACAATCAGACCTACCTTACCCATGCTGTCAATAGATTCCCTTCTAATCAAAATCTCTGTACCACACTCGATTCCCATATACATAGCATGATCGTACTGCCCACCGGATACACTGCTGCCAAGCATCCTTGACCACCTAGGCACCCTGAGAATCCTCGTGGCTGGCGGTGAACTTCATATCCTTGGAGATTTCAAACAGAACTGGCTAGGCAGCGCAGCCACCAAAGCACACTGTCAAATAAATGCTCTAAACCTGTTCCAACAAATAACAGAACCCACTCACCTAAACCACAAATCCAAGAAGCATACTTTACTAGATTGGGCCCTTACCACCCACCTGCATCGTATAATTAAAACTGGCCTACTACCGGACTCCATCAGTGATCACCATATGATCTATTTGGTGTGGAAAATTTTCAGACCTAAGGTCCCTCCTCCCCACACTTTATACAACAGAGTTTACAAATCACTTGACCTGCCCACACTCCTAAATGACCTCACCAGTATCGACTGGTCCTACATCCCTAGGGCTCCCTCCATGGATGAGGCCCTCAAATTTTTCACGACCAACTTCCTGACTATCTGGGGCTTCCATGCCCCTCTCAGAAGATCCAGAGTAAGAGGATACCACCTACCTTGGATAACCGCAAACCTCTTGGAACAACTACTAGCCAGGGACCGAGCCTGGAAAACCTTCAAGGCAACTGGTACTCAATCGGCTCTGCAATACTACCGCTCACTAAGGAATACCTGCACAAGACTCATACAACAGGCCAAATCTAATTATTTTAAGTCTGCTTTCAACAATAACTTTTGACACCCAGCACAATCCTGGAAATCAATTAAATCCCTACTCACCCCTCCGGCCCAACCCCCTACTCTTACACTCAATATAAATGGTAGTATCATCACTGATCCAGGCACTGTAGCCACTAAGTTTAACTCATATTTCACCAACACTACATCCTCTCTACTCTTCTCTCACCCTCCCTCCCTCCCCTAGTTCCCCCTACTATCTCCTCACCTGCCTATTTCTCACTCTGCCCGCTCACACCCGCTGAGGTACTAAAAATACTTCACTCACTAAATCCAACCAAATGTAAATGCCCCTCGGGCCTTCACTCCAAAATGCTCCTTCTCTCTGCCCCAGCTATAGCCAATCCTCTAGCCACTCTCTATAACCTGCCTTTCAGACTCGGGTCCATCCCTACAATATGGAAACAAGCCACAGTCCTTTCCCTCACCAAAGGAGGTGACCCTTCCTCCCCATGCAACTTCCATCCTATATCGCTGTTCCCTATCCTAGCCAAAATACAGGAGCATCTTGTACTAGCCCAGCTCTCCCACTAACTCAACTCCATCTCATTCTTCACCCCCTACCAGGCTGGGTTTAGAAAAAATCACTCCACCACCACCTCTCTCCTTTGTCTCACCAACACCATCCTCACAGGCAAGGATAAAGGGGAGATAACTGTGACAATCTTCATCGATCTGGCTAAGGCCTTTGATTCAGCCTCTCATGCCCTGCTACTGTTTAAACTCGCCCAGGGTGGACTGACTGTGCTTGCCACCAACTGGTTCCAGTCATACTTGGCAGGTAGGTCCCAGTCTATCTTTATTGGCTCAGCTATCTCCACCTCACTCCCAGTTGCCAGCGGGGTCCCTCAAGGATCTGTCCTTGGCCCTTTGTTGTTCTCTATTTTTCTCAAGGATCTGCCTGCTGCCTGCCCTCATACATCTATCCACATGTATGCAGAAGACATGGTGTTGTTTGCCTCTGGTTCATCCCCCACTGCCGTGGCAGCTGGCCTGCAGGAGGACTTTGACTTCGTCCAACATTGGTTCCATGCAAATCAGCTATTTCTAAACCCTAAAAAAACTGTTTCCCTCACTTTCGGATCCTGGGCCAAACTGTCCCACCTTCCTGCCTCCCCACATTCCACACACTAGAAGGCTCCCCCCTGGAGGTCTGCACTTCCTACAGATACCTAGGGGTCTGGTTAGACCAGCATCTTGACTTTACTGCACATATTGATGCTATACACAAGAAGCTGTGCCCCATGTTAGGCGCATTATAACGCAACAAAATTTGCATCACCCTACTGACGTGACTGGCTATCGCTCAAAAGATGATCCTCCCAGTAATGGACTATGGTGATGTAGTCTGCTGTGCAGCTGTTCAAACCTCCCTGTCCAGACTAGACCCTCTCTTCAACTCCTTCTGCAGGTTCTCCCTGGACTGCCATCCTAGTACACATCACTGTGTCTGCTACCAGTCCCTGGATCTCCCCTCTCTCCACAATTGTAGACTGCAACACTGTGCTAGTACCGCTGCAAAATTCCAGTCACAGGCACTCCCCTCCTACCTGGCATCCTCTCTGAATGTTCTTCCCCCTCCAGCCTACTCACTCAGGAACACTGATTCTCATCTACTTCACATCCTGCACAGGTCCACCAGGTCTGGCCAAGCTGCCTTCAGCTTCAGGATGCCCAAATTATGGAACTCCCTGTCGGCCGACATTAGACACGCCACAGACATTCCACTCCGGAATGCTCTTCTTAAGACTCATTCACTGTCACTTGTTCTTGTCTCCTGCCCCACTGAATCCCTTGCAATCTTGTTGTCAGTTGTTTATTGTCTCCACTGTTTTCTTCCCATTTTGTCATACCCTGCTTACTGTGTGTTGAGGAGCATATATGTAATTCAGTGTATGCCATTCCATTACTTTCCACCTGGCAGTATATTTGCTATTTGTATATAGGATTCTGACTACTCTAATTTATACTGTAACTGAACATGTATATGTGTGTAAATGATGCTATTACTGTATCCTGCCTATCCCCATTCCCCCAGGGTGCATCTGGAATCGAGTGGTAAACTGCTCAGTATGCCTTCATGGTAAAAGTCTTAAATAAATAAATAAATAAGAAAGCAAAAATGACATTCACCTATCCAGTGATGGCGTACTCATTTGGAACATCACTGCTGTAACACTCATGAAAAGTTACGGGTGATTCCTGAACACCTGAGAGTAGATTTTATCTACTGTGCCAAATACATTGTACTTCAACTGGTGGACACCAGTGAGTCAGTAAAAACACTAGACAGACTAAAATCCTTTGTCTTGTGGCCACTCATGAGAAATGATGTAGAACACTACATTAGTAACTGTTTGATCTGTGAAAGAACAGTCCTATACCAGCTAGGAAAAATGCATTGTTGCCCCTGGAACAAAATCCAGTTTAACTATATTGGCCTTACTCCAACCACTAAGACCAACTAGTTTGCACAAATGATCACCAACCTATTTTCTAAACAGTTTAAAGCTATCCCAAAACAGAACAACACAGTCAAAGTGACTGCAACTGTCTTGGTAAACCAGCTATGTACCAGGTAGGGTTTTACCCCTAAAGGTAAATTCTGATTACAGGAATCTGGCTTTATAGCCAAAGTAATGCAGGAAATTCTGGATTTGTTATGGATAAAACAGAAGTTTTATATCACTTACCATCCACAGTCATCAGGACAGGTGGAATGTGCTAACAGGCAGATCAAAGTTATGTTATAATAAACTTGTTCAGAAAACCCAAAGGGACTGAAATTCATTATTGCCTTTACTCCTTATGGCAATAAGAGGGACACCCTCTGTAGGTACACAGCGTACACTATTTCTGAAAATCATGACCAGACAGTCCATGAGACTCCCAGAACATTTACTTCTGGACCTGTGTACTGCCACTGCTGATGTAGCATCAGCAGATAAATGTTAAATATCTCAAACAAGACATCCAAAAGGTACACTTGTTTGCTTCACAATGAGTGGGCAAATCCCAACAATAGGGCCTATCCCATTGTAAACAAACTCAGTCCAGCAGTCTACCAAGTTAGACTGCCTCACTGTAACAGTCATTGATAAATGGCTACATGCCAATCAAATTAACCTCTTTAAAGGAGATGAAATTACTTTTCCATACCCCAATGGGCGGAATAGTACTAAACTAACTGTTTTTCTTTTCTCTTTTCTTTTAGGTTCTAGAGAGAGAGAGAGATGCTTGCATTTATGCTTATTATTCTTTTTAAAAGTATGGGTCTTCTTACAAGCCCAAACTGCACATTTTATTGCAGATAAGAACCAGTGACCTAATCCTAAACAGATTTTTGAGGCAAAACACCTCACAAGCCCACATGATTTAATTGCATCCTGTGGAATTCACACTAAAGTCCTAAAAGACATGTTCATTGTCCAGATGGGTAGTGAGGCCCTATGGAACGTTATGATCATTGCTTTAGATCAATTCTAGCAGCTAGACTTGATTTGGACTCCTGTTTTCATTTTATTGATAATCAGGAATTTTGCAT
This sequence comes from Neoceratodus forsteri, assembly GCA_016271365.2. NCBI lineage: Eukaryota > Metazoa > Chordata > Ceratodontiformes > Ceratodontidae > Neoceratodus > Neoceratodus forsteri. Next base: position 352,181,224 of record CM028130.1, on the reverse strand, counting down.
CCAAAATTATATGGCAATAAAAGCCATTAGATCTTAAGGTTTTTAACCCTACGATGCTTCATAATTTGTGACACTTAATACTGAGTGCCCAAAACAGAACCCTGGTCCTACCCAGTGGTCTAATAGCCACTTCTCAACCAGGTACCCTAGTTAATAATGTGCAGCTTATGCACATTCCAGTGATTTTTAAATTTCACCTTTTAGAACTTGGAATGATTTGTTTTATGTTTCACAACAAACATTTCCCACATTGTTTTTTTTTTCTTCTCTTTTTTTTTTTAAAAAATGATGTGATTGAATACCCTGGCAGCATACCAGGTACTCATTAATGACTCTGTAAGGGACTGATAGCACCACACATACACACACTTAGGATTTTCACATCTTGACTGCTAGTGGTACATCTTATGACTGTAAACCTACCCAAATGCACTAGGCATTTTGTTTTTGTTTTTCTTATTGATACAAAACACAGGTTTAGACTCAGACCTATTTGGCTCTGACACATCTATTTGAAATAAGGCTGATATAGCCATTATTCATACATACGTTAAAGGTTCATGATAGTATGAAATATATCATACCCCCCCCCCCACGGCATGGTATACATGATTTTGCTCATAAAGAGTGATTTATATTTACAATATTAAGGATATTGTGAAGGGTTTTGACGTGACAAATGTTCATGTTATCAATTAATTTCTGCTCACGTTAAGGAAGCAGATGAGCATCACATAGCTAGGAAAATCCTTTGCACTGCCTATGGCTATCACATTCTTACAACCCTTTTGTCATCTCTTCTGGGATCTGGAATTAGGATATATCCTTGCTCTCATACATGGCAGATGTATGGGTCAGTGGCATTGCCACATTTGCACTTCTATTGCATGTGTTAAATGTTTATTTAAATCTAGCACCATTCCCTTGTCAATGGCAAGGAACCTTGGATATGTCACCACACACATCAGTATTGCTACATGTTTTGAAACGTATTCCTGCACAATCCAGAAAGTCTTGTTTGTGACTCTCACAGTGTCATTGACACCTTTTTATCCGGCAACATCCATCTCTGATCGTCTGGCAACCGTCCATTCTAGTGATCATCTTGATGGTAACTTTTATCATGAAAAGGTTGAAACTACATCCTTTCTTTGTTTACCATAAGGTCTTGGAATTGTGACTGAACTTTGAATGTTGCACCTGAAAGGAACATCACCTTTTACGCAGATGTGACATCTTCTAACTTGTCTTACCAACTTGTGAATACTGGCCTAATAACTGAAATTAGGCTTCCATTTATGAACTTCCAAATAAACTGTATTCAGTCCAGCCAATTAAGATTCTACAATCAAGCTCATTGTTACGCATACCATGAAGCTAGTCTGGGGTAAGGACAATTATCTAGCACAGCAAGAAGACTCTTCTTCATTTGATCTACAGTCAAGAAATCCATTTTCTTCACTGCTTGTTTTCCAAGCCTGGCTGACACCTCATACAAACTGAGTACTGTTATAAACTTTTACACTTTGTGCAGCCGTGTGATCATCTTCAACTGAACACTGTTGCTATTCCATTGTGAAACTCAATGTGCAATCTAATGTACCCCCCGCTGAGGCCTATGAAAATACTGCTGCCTCCTGAACATTTTGATCAACCTTTGGAAAATCTGAATGCATCAAATATGAACTATGAATCTTCATCTAACACTTGAAGAAACCCTGGATTTATCCCTGGAACTGTGCGTAGTTTATGCCTTGTGGACATTGACATTTCGTGTCCTGTTCAACTTACCAACTGAAAAATGCCATCCTTCAAGGTGGTGTATTCTGCTGATATGGAACATTGTGTGATGACCAACTATACATTCTTCTGATATGGACTAAAAGTTTTGTAAAATAAACTTTTCTAATTTCTGTTTTTATTCCCTAAACAGATAATAGGTAATATGGTAATCACACCTGTTCCCATCCCGGAACCAGATATCATTAAGTCTAGGCCTAACTATCTTGATGCTCTATCTCGATTTTTTTACTTATTTTTAATATCCATACAGGCAACTTAAGTTTGTCTCTTCAATTTCTTCCCAATAGGATAGATACACACCTGATACATATCAATATTTACTGATTGTTTTGATATTGGAAAACCCCAATGTGAAGTTTTATTCCAAATGTTTATAGTAATACAAGGTTTACTAACATTTTCCCTTATAATTACATTTTGTTGTTTAAGGAAAACCCTGAAATACTACTGTAACCAGTAATTTCCCCTATCAGACTCATGTCTTGGGCCTGTAGATGAATGGTGCCTAACCTCCATCCTTTTGTTGTGTTGCCACTTTTGCAATTAGGGCAACAAAGAGGGGATTGTTATGCTTTGATTATGCCCCTATCATCCCACATACACCTCACACTGTATTCCTGGTCTATTGTACTGTGATACTGCTATTTTGCACTTATATATAGATAGGAGTGCTAGGAATGTGCTTTGCTGCTAACACATGCTAATATTATCATGCATGATTTATTTTACCTCACTATAATACATTTATCTAGATTATGTTTGTCTTTTACATATATTCCATATACAATCTATCTAATCACTGATAAAATGACTCGGAGGGATCATCAGTGATTATTGAATACTTATATTCTCATATAATTATATGTAGTGTGTATTTTACATTCAGGCAGATATGCCTGTCAGCAGTTTTTTTATTTTTATTTATTTTTATTTATTTAGCTTTTGTTGACCGGGTAAGTGCACTAGACAAATCCTGCCTATTTTCAGGCACGACCCGGGGGAAGGGATACAGATGAATGCCAACTGATCTTGAACCAGATTAAGCTGTTGGTGGTATTTTTTTTAGTGAATGAGGGAAATTTGGCTGTGACACCGGGAAATTCCCTACTCTTTTCGATAAGTGCCATGGGATCTTTAACATCCACCTGAACTACCACAATCCAGGCAGATGAGACCTCGGTTTAATGTCTCATCCGAAGACGGCACCTCAGAAGTGCAGCACCCCCTCATGCTGCACTGCAGTGTCAGTACTGGGATATTAACCCAAGTGCCAGATGTGGGAACTGAACCCACAGCCCTCTGATCTCCCAGCCACAGAGGCGAGTGTGCTACCTACTGAGCCACTGACACTGACAGTTCTCTTTGTCTAAGCAAGCTGACACAGAGAGAGACAGCTTTTGTTATGTCTTTATGTTTTATATTGTACATAAGTAAGAAATGTGCATGTAGTTTTAACTGTCAGCATTTCTTTTATCTAAGCTATAATGCTAATGGAACATATCCTGCCTCATATGATAATCATTAGTAATTCTGTCTCCTAAGTCATTATCCAATGGAGAATGACTTATGACCAATACATATTGTTTCTCATATGTGTAACTATGTTGTAATCTCTGTTGCTATGCTGTTATCTGTAGTATTTAGTTGTCTGCAACCCATTGTAACTCTCTCAAGACACTACTGTAACTTCTCTAGAAGGGCAGAGAGCTGGAGCACGGGGAGAGATAGAACAAGATCTTAAAGAACCTAAGATCTACAATTCTGGAGATTATGTACATTCTTCAGGAGTGGTGAGAAACTCATCTCCCTTGTGCTTTTCTCTGTCACATGCTTGGCTTAAGTAGCATAATAAACTTTATTAGTACTCCTTGCTTGTTTACGAATGTTTCTTGGCAGACTCCGAGACTCAAGAATCTGTATTATTATTATTATTATTTTTATTGTTTACCCTACACACCAGGAGTGTTTAGAAAACAGTTCTACTGAGCTGGTCACCAATCGGTCTGGTTAGGGGGATGCCTGATGGAGGGTAGTCTTGGCTGAAGCCTGACTGAGTGGTGTTATAGGCTTGGAGGGGACTGTTTCCCAGGAAGATTGTTTGGTGTTTCTTTCATCCTTGAGATCATTGCTTCAGCCTGTGGATATTATAGAGGAGGATATGGAGCAGAGTGGCGCAATTAGTATTACAACAGAGAAGAAAGGACTGATGCATGTGAGGGGCAGGTTGGTCTACAATATATCTTTTCCAAGGCGATCATATGGCAGAGTGCCTGAAATATTTTCTTTAACTGTTAAATTTGGATAACATGAAGTTCTGGACAGTGAGAATACCCTGATTTGTGTTTAACTTGGACCTTTGGCAATAGGAAGTGAGAGTTCCTACAGTCTTTTAACCAAAACTGCCTCAGGATTTCTGCAAGTCCCTTTTAAGTGACTGGAAAACAGAACTATTTGAGACAGTTAAATATTATCATTTGAACCCTCAAAGGACATTTTAAATTATCAATTCTTAGTGTGCATTTTGTTTGTTAGGCAAGGGGAGGGGGTATTATTTGATATTATTGGCGGTTATTTTTGGGGGCATTATTTTGAATTGTAGTAGGTTATCGTGTTAGTGTCTTATTTTCTAGTGTATGTGTGAATTTTTGTGGAGAGTGTGTGTGGATGAGTGATTGTGTATTGTTTAACTGCTGTTAGCCCAGTAGCTCAACTGTGATGTTCTGGCAGAGTGCATCGGTGGTCAGGCACTAATGTCCCACAAGGCTCAGGGATCTCCATCCTTTTGACTACTTCCCTTTGCCAGCTGAAGTGTACAGGCATTGCTGGGCACTTGGAATAGTCAGGAGGGAGGGGAGATAGGGAACGACAGTATGTGGTGGGATAGTGGAGCGAGGTGGGCAGACTGGAGTGGTGGGGACAAGAACACACCCTGGGGCAAAATGAGTCCAGGAAAGGGTACCTCCTTGCCTGGTTCCCATATCCAAGGGCTCCACATTAAGTGGGCAAAGTGCTTGGTCTACCTTGTCTACCTATCCTTCTCGGGTGGTGCTGTGCAATGCCAGATCTATAAAAAACAAAACAGCAATAATTGCAGATCTTGTTAGTACTATTGTTCTGGCTTGCATCACTGAGACCTGGTTGGACGAAAATGCTGGCCCAGTGTTGGAATCAGCAATTCTGGCTAGGTACTCAGTATTATGCTGTGTGAGGAAGGATGCGTATGTGGAGAGGAGTTGGGCACAGGGTCATAATATTAGCTAAGACATTATGCAGTAACATGTCAGCCCTGCCAATACATTACGATTTATTGCAAAACAGCATAATTTTGTTTCTGTGGGGGGTGAGTCCCCACACCCCATTATGGGGGCTGTGCCCACTAAACATCCCCAATTAATATAACTAACTCAGAGGGGGGGGTTAACACTTAATATCGCACGATGTGTGAAAAAAGAAAAAATTCCATGCCTCTGAGACTGGGAATTGAAATCTGGTCCCAAACGCACTGCTTGCCTCCCTTGCTGCCAGTGGCTCATCCCAGTGAGCCATGGCAGCTGCTCAGCAGACCCCTGTCCCAGAAGGATTCTTATCTTGCACCAGGAAGAGTTAGAGGGTGAACTACCGCGCATATTTCCTTTCATGGTTTTGCACCCTCTCGCTCTTACCTATGATGCTATTCCTACCTCACGGACATGTCATGCGCTGCAGAGCATGTGACATTTTGACCCAGTAGGGGGGAGTTGCCATTTGTTTTAAATTGGACCTGGGCCTTGTTGCCACCAAGATAGGAGAGACCAGATCCTTTGAATGTATCATGATTGCAGGTGTAGGTTACAGAATCCTTCTCATCTACCATCCACCCGGTGATGGGAAGGAATTCCTACAGGACGTCGAAGACTTCATCATCAACCATGTGATGGAATCCCCCAGATTGATAATTCTGGGTGATTTCAATGCCTGGGTCGATGATGAACTCTCACAATTTAAACAAGACTTTCTTCAACTAATGAGTTCCTTGGGCCTCACACAGGAGGTTACCTCTGCAACTCATATTTATGGTAATTCCTAGGACCTGTTCTTCCTGCTAGAGATGGAGATCACTGACTTGGTGGTGGAATCAGTCAGTTGTTCAGACCATCATACTATAAGATTCAGGTTCGAGACACCCCTTAATAGACCTGCCCCTCAGAGATGATCCAGTACCACCCTTTAAGGGGTGTGACCCCCGATGGTCTTCTGGAGGTACTGGACCTATCAGGTTTGATAAGCGTATGCGAGGAGCTGGGGGAATTGGTACTAGCCTTTAACAGGGTAGTGGCCAGGGCCATCTGCCCCTTAGCTCCTGTCCATGTTTTCCCCCTCTCCCTTCACCAAAAGTCCCCATGCTTTGATGGGATTTTTGAAAGACATGAGATGAGGGGGTTGAAGGTTGGAGCGGCGTTAGAGGAAATCTGTTGTGGATGATGACAAATGTAGATTAATGGTCCATTATAAACACTATCGATCTGCATTCTCCTGTAAGAAGGCAGAGTTCCTGCCCAAGGAGAATGACGTGGCAAATAATTGATTAGCTCATCTCTTTCAGACTGTTGACAGGTTGTACAATCCAACCCGCCTTCAGTCACGGGGAGCCTTTTTACAGGTTAGGTGTGATGAGTTTGCTTTGTTCTTTGCCAAGAACATTGCCACCATCAGGGTGTTGATCCAATCAATGCACTCAAATGGCCTTGCAGTGATGGACAAGGGGCTGAAAGCACCCAGCCTGTCTGGTCTGATTTTGGCCAGTTGGCATTTGTGGACATTGTGCAGATCATCCAGGGACTGTGCCCGACTTATTGTAGTTTGGACCCGGGCCCAACATGTCTCCTAGTGGGGTGTATTGAAGCCATCAGCCCAGTCCTAGCTAGGATAGTCTGATGTTCACTAGAGACAGGATGTTTCCAGACCCCTTAAAGGAGACGGTAGTGGTACCCCTCCTGAAGAAATCTTCTCTAGATCCAGACTGCCTAGCAAACTACAGACCTGTCTCTAACCTGCCTTTTATGGGCAAGGTTATTGAAAAGGTGGTGGCAGCACAACTGGATTACCTTTTAACAGCACACAGTGTCGATGATCCTCTCCAGTCCGGTTTCAGGAAAAGGCATAGTACCGACCTGCTCTTGTTCGGGTATTGAATGATCTCCTGATAGTGAGAGATTGAGAGAGGCACTCCATCTTAGATTTCCTAGATCTCACTACAGTGTTTGACACTGTGGACCATGGGGTGTTGCTGGAGCACCTGCAGTTCTTCTGCGGACTGTCTGGTACAGTCCTCAGTTGGTTTATATCATTCCTCACTGGCAGGATGCAGAGACTAGTGTCAGGGATTTATTCCTCAGCATCTCTCCCCTTGTCATGTGGGGTTCCATAGAGCTCCATCTTATCCCCCATGTTCGAGAGTATTTGCTGCCATTGGAGGACATTATAAGGTAGTATGGACTGAGTTTTCACTACTACCGAGATGACACTCAGCTCTACATGTCCTTCATGCCTGAGTTGGGTGGGGTGGCCTTTGTCTTTAGCAACTGCCTCACTAAGATTTATTGATTTAAGTGTTTCACCAGGAGGGTATGCTGAGCAGAGTACTGCTCAATTCCAGATGAGCCCTGGGGGTGGAGGGGGAAGGGATGTATACGGTAACAAATGGTTGATAGTAACAGCCGTATATTACAACAACTAACAGAGGAATTGCAGAGGAACAAGATTACACACAAGTACAATAACATCAGTGATGTGGATAAGTTTGTACCCAGAGGGCGGTTGTAAGTTAACTAGCTAGCAAGTCTAGAGTTCATAAATTCAGCAATGTTGTATAAGTGCCTACAGATGGTTTTCATCTTTCCTCACAGGGAGAATGCAGAGAGTGGTCTCGGGTTTGTTTTCATCCGGGGCCTTCTCTCTGCCATGCAGGGTGCCTCAGGGCTTGTTGCTTTCCCCCATGTTATTTGCAGTACATATGCTACCCCTTGGAGACATTGTAAGATGGTACAAGCTGAGGTTTCACTGCTATGCTGGTGATACCCAGCTCTACCTGTCTTTCGCACCTGACTAGATTAGCGTAATCTCAGTACTGAACAACTGCCTCGCAGACATCCAAGACTGGATGAATTCCAGCGGTTTAAAGTTGAACCCAGGAAAGACTGAGGTTATGGTTGTGGACCCAGGTCACAGGGTAAAGGGACTAAGGACTGGTCTTCCCTCCAGATTAATCCTGGGGGTGAACCAGATCCTCACCTCTGAACAGATGTGTAACCTGGGAGTGGAGCTTGACGTTGGTCTGACCCTTCAACATCAGGTGTCTGCAGTCATCAACCTGGCCTTTTTCCATCTTAGGAACAGTGCCAGGATTAGACACCTTGTTCCACCCAGTGACCTGCCGGTCTTGGTCCATGCCTTTGTGATATCGTGCCTTGATTACTGTAATTCCCTTTACCTAGGACTTCCTGGGGTTGATAACCACCACTTGCAGCTAGTGCAGAACACGGCAGCACATTTGTTGACTGGGGCTTCTAGAAGTTCACATATTACCCCTGTGCTGCGCTCTCTGCACTGGCTGCCAATACAGTGGTGGATCACCTTTAAAGTGGGTCTTTTGACCTACAAAGTCCTACATGGTCTGGGTCCCGATTACTTGAAAGAGCTCTTGAAAGCCTTACACCCTCTTATGAATAGCTCCGCTGGCTGACGAGGTTGCTGGAGATTCCGAGGTAAATTGAAGTGCTATCTGGTGCCCATGCATTTGGATTTGCTGCACCTACCCTCTGGAATTCACTGCCCCATCAGCTCTGGGAGTGCAGTACAGTGGGGAGTTTTAAGCAGGCACTAAAGACTTTCTTATGGGAAAAGGCGTTTCCTACTTTATTCTGATTTTATATTGTATGTATTTGAATATGTGTTTGTATTTGATTTTATATTGAATGCATTTGAATATGTTTTTATGTTTGTATTTGCTGTGCAGTGCCTTGAGACTTTGAAAGGTGCTCAACTAAATACATTTTATTATTATTATTATTATGAACTTGATAGTTGCGGTTTTAGAAACAGGAAGAATTTTAAAGGCACTGAGGTGAATGTAGGCCTACTATACCAGGGGTACACTGGGCCTTGGAAGGCAGTAGTGCGTCAAGTGTGAGAAGTGGGATAAGTGGTATCGCGGTGGGGTTGCATGCAGGGGCAGATGGGGGGACATGCCTTGAGGAGCATGTTGTGGTGCTTTGAGTTGTCTGTATGCCTAATGCCCGCCGGTAGGGAGTTCCATAGTTTAGGCATATGATAACTGAAGGCAGCTTGCCCTTTGGCTGTAGCCATGTATGGGACATGTAGAAGCCGAGAGTCAGTGTTCCTGAGGGAGTAGACTGAGGGGGGTTGAGCACGGAGTGCAGACTCGAGGTGGGGGGGAGGGACTGCACCCAGAATTTTGCAGTTAGCCTTGTGCCATGGAGCTGTCTCTGATATAGGAGCAAAGGCAGATCTAGAGCCTTGTAGAGGTTGCAGTGATGCATAGTGGGAGGGCAGTCTAGGGCAAACTGGCAGAAGGAGTACAAGAGAGGGTCGAGTCTAGATAGGGTGGATTTGGGGGCGGCGCTGTATACAACGTCACCATAGTCCAGTATCAGTAGGATCATTTTCTGGAGGATAGCATTGCTTGTTACTAAAGGGATGCAGCCCATGTTTCGGTACAAGGCACCAAGCTTGAGGTACAGTTTCTTGTGGATTGAGTCAATGTGTCCTGAGAAGTCGAGGTGCTGGTCGAGCCAGATCCCAAGGTACCGGAAGGAGAAACAGGCCTCCAATGGTGTCCCATCCAAGGTGTGGAAGGAGGGGGTGGTGGGGAAGCAGGTGAAGTTTATGCCTTGTTCTGAAGGTTAGGGAGATGTTTTTTGGGGGATTTAGGAAGAGCTGGTTTGAGCAAAACCATTGCTGGACAGCAGCGAAGTCATCCTGAAGTCTGGAGGCCACTTCAGTGTGGGAGGGACCTGACACATACAGTGCCGTGTCATCTGCATAGATGTGTATGGATGCGTGTTTTTATACCGAGGGCAGGTCATTCAAGAATATGGAGAACAGGATCGGGCCGAGGACCGAGCCTTGGGGGACGCCTGTGATAACAGGGAGAGGGGGAGAATTATGTTGACCAACTTTTACAGCTTGAGACCTACCAGCTAGGTAGGATTGGAACCAATTGGAGCTGGGTGCAGAGAGGACTGCATACTAGAGTTTGGATATTAGGAGGGTGTGGGAGACAGTGTTGAATGCCTTGGCAAAGTCAATAAAGATAGCTGAGGTGATGTGCCCATGATTCATTCCCATGAGGATGGTGTCTGTGAGTTGTATCAGAGAGGTGATGGTGGAGTGCAACTTCCTAAAGCCAGATTGGTAAGGTGTGAGGTAAGAGGAGGAGTTGAGGAAGAGGGAGAGTTGGGCTAGCACAAGGTGCTCCTGAATTTTGGCTAGAATTGGGAGTAGTGAAATAGGGTGGAAGTTTCCCAGTGAGGAGGGATCTCCCCCTTTCGGTAGAGGAATGACTGTGGAATGCTTCCAATTGGCTGGGACTGTGGCAAGTGTGAATGAAAGATTGTAGAGCACAGCCAGAGGGGTGGCAATGGCTGGAGTGGACAAGTAAAGCATTTTGGAGTCCAGACCCAAGGAGCATTTACCTTTGGAGGGGTTTAGTGCCTGCAGCTGTTTTAGTACTTCAGTCGGGGTGACCAGGCGAAAGGTGAAGAACATGGAGGAGGGTGAGTTGGGCGTGGGTGGGTGAGGGGTGGGATTGGGGGAGTGCAGAAAGGAGAGAAGCCATGCAGCTTGTGAAAAAGTTGTTAAAGGCTGAGGCCACTGCACCTGGTTTAGTGATGGTGGCACCATTTACATTTAGAGCGGGGTGGGGTTGAGTGGGGGGTGAGTAGAGATTTTAATGTTTTCCAGAATTTCGCAGGGTGATTAAGGTTAGAATGGAAAGAGTCCTTGAAGTAGTTAGCCTTGGCCTGGTGTAGAAGCCTGGTGCAGGAGTTCTGGAGTGTGTGGTAGAGTTGGGTGCCTCCAGGGAACTGGTTGCCTTGTGTGCTTTCCATGCCTGGTCCCTTGCATGTAGTTGATCGATAATATTGTCAGTGACCCAGGGCAGGTGGACACCTCTTACATGGGTCCTTTTCAGCGGTGCATGGTAGTTCCATATGGCAAGTAATTTAGATTTGAAAATGTCCAGGGCAGAGTCGATGGAGGATGCCTGAGTGATGAAAGACCAGTCCACAGTGGAAAGGTCATAAAGTAGTGCTGGGAGTTTGAGAGATTTATATGACCTGGTGAGCAGTATCTGGGGGGGTGAAGCTTTGGGTCTGAATATTTTTCTTACCATGTAGGTCAGGTGATGGTCGTTTAGCGAGTCCGGAAGTAGACCTGAGTCTATAATACGGTAAGGGTGCAATGTAAGAGCTCAGTCTAATAGGGAGTGGTTCTGGGACATAAGATTCAGCCGAGTGGGTTTGGAAATTTGTTGGGAGAGATTTAGGGATACTACGTAGTTCCGTAGCTTACAGCGAGGACTGGAGAGACAGTTGGAGTTGAGATCCCCAAGGATAATCAGCTCACCCATTGAGCCAAGCAAATTAAGTGTGCTCAAGTGATCCATTGTGAGTGACGAGGGGGCGTTGGGGGACAGTAGGACCCAGCTACATATAGTGGCACTGAATAGGTTAGTGAGAGCTTTATTAGCAGGGAGTCAATGGACAGGGTGGGCAAGGAAAGCTGGACTGGGGTGTATTGGAGGTGAGCCGAGACGTACATGGCAACTCCTCCACCCCTTTTATTTCTGTGCCAGTCGTGCCTGATGAGGGAGTAGTCAGGGATCAAAAATTCAGCATCCGAGTTGTGGGGCTTCAGCCACGTTTCAGTTATGATGAGTATATCTGGGCGCAGTGTAACTGCATTAGATAGTAGGATGGCAAGCTTGTTCAGGATGCTGCATATGTTTAGGTGAATTATTTTAGGGCCCATGGAAGTTTAATAGGAGTGGCAGTATTAGGGGGTGTTGGGCCAGGGTTAGGCTGCACATCACCTGCCAGCAAAAGCAGCAGAGTAAGCAGCTGTTTAGTTTTAGGCATAAGCCCTGGCATCTTGCTTAGGGCAAAATGTCACTGAGCAGGTTTAGGCATCCTGGGTTTGTGAGAAATTCTTAGTGCTGACAGCACAGCGTGGAAGGATGGCGGCAGGATGGATGGGTCTGGTGCCCAATTCCTCGAGAGATGTATGAGCATAGGGCCTGTGGTAGCAATAGTGTGGCCTGGTTGGGGAGCTGTCCTGCTATCAATTAAGTTGGTGTTTGGCTGAGTGGCAGGAAAGGAGGAAGGTGGGAGGCATGTAAGTGGTGGGAACAAGCACAAAATAGAGACATGCAGTAGCAGCATAATGCAGAAGCTAGTATTAAGGGTGGACACTAGTGGTGATAAAAAATAAACTGCTATGGGAAAAGTTGGCTGTTAGGAATTATCGTGAGAACTCATGTCATTCACAGCCTATATAAATCTAATTCTACCAAGGGTGGTGGCGGGGGCTGGAGGGCAGCTGGCATGGAGTGCCAGTGAGGAGTAACTGGCAGTAATGTCTGCTGCAGTGTGGACTGGTCTTTGTACCTGGTTTGTGCAGCAAGGCTCTGGCTTGGGGGAGAGCAGTACAGACAAGGTCCTCTCAACCTCCTTGGGCACTGAGGAAGACAGAAAGGAGAGGATTAAATTTAACAAGTAAGCCAGCAGGAGGAGGAGCTTACCACAACTAGATTTAAACCTATTTTAACCTGCTCTGCTTACAGATTCAGCATGGCATAAACTCAGGTTAAAAGAAATTGTGCTGTGACCCTGTTAAATGGACTACTTATTTCCAGGTACAGCCTGTCTCTACCACTGAAACTGTTGAGGTTATATATGCACAGCAGTATTGTTTTTGTTTTTTCCTGCACTGTAGCCCAAAATCTAATTAAAGCAGGTGCAGGCAATTACATGCAGGCTGCAATATTTAATTTACCAGCAGAAATGCACAACACTAAAGTTTCTTGTTTTTGTTGTTTTTAAGGCATGTGCAAGCATGCTAAGTATCCTAGCAGAGTGTTTAACTATGAGAAAGTCACTGGTAAGTAAGGCAGGCAGACAGATTTAAAGGCTCCCAGGAGTAAACTGCAACATACATCAGTTAAAGCACCCTACAGAAGTAGATAAATCTGGCACTATAGATAGTTGAATCAGTTGAATCAGTTAAGGATCCCGAGATGGAGTGCGCAGCACCCCATGCTTTTACAAAAATTAGGAGCCCAAAAACTATCTGTATATCTCTGCCAGTGGAAAATTGTCCGGGCTCAAAGGCACCAAATTCAAAAGTCCTTTGTCCTCTGTAACCAACAGTAATGACTGCTGCAGCTTGGCGTGGTCTTTGTACCTGGTTTGCACAGCGGGGCTCCATCTTGGGGGAGGGTAGTACAGTTGAGGATCTCACGACCTCCTTGGGCACTTGTTTGCACAGCGGAGCTCTGGCTTGGGGGATGGCAGTATAGATGAGGCCCTCTCGACTTCCGGATGAGTGCCAATTGCTTGATGTTGAACTCTGTCAAGACCGAGGTGTTTGAAGTCAAGTCAGGTCACCAAGGCATGGGGTTGTAAGTGGGTCAACCATCTGGGCTTTGGCTCAGAGATGACCAGCAGCTTACCTCAAATCAGACACAAAATCTGGGCATTGTATTAGACAGTGGCCTGACATTAAAATCTCAGGTGTCAGCAGCCTTGAAGACCTTGTTTTTCCATCTGATGAACATTGCTCGGATCAAGCATCTGGTTCCACCTGGTAATATGCCAATTTCGGTTCATGCTTTTGTAACCTCGTGCCTTGATTACTGCAATGCCCTATACCTGGGGCTACTGGGGAATGATGTCCGCTGATTGCAACTAGTGCAGAATGTGGCAGCCAGGTTGTTAATTGGCTTATTAAGATCTTGCCATATCACTCCTGCGCTCCGTGGTCTGCACTGTCTGCCAAAACATTGGCGGATCACCTTCCAGGTTGGGTTATTGACCTATAAGGCCCTACATGGACAAGGACTGGGCTACTTGAAAGATCTTCTATGCCTCTACCACCACCTCTGCCCACTCCATTCAGCCAATGAGGGATTGCTGGAGGTTCTCAGGGTTTAATTAGACTTCTAGGGTGTGCACTGTCACGTTTGCAGCCCTAACCCTGTGGAACACTCTACACTGTTGGATTAGAGAGTACCTGACCATTGACAGTTTTAAGACAGAGCTAAAAACATTTGTTCAGCTAGACATTCTCTGATGATAGCTAAGCTTAGTTGTACTGCCATCTGGTTTAATATTTATTAAGATTATGCTTAGATTGTGTTTTTAACAACTGATGTTTATATTAATTTTAATTTAAGATGTAAAGCACTTTGATCTAATGGAATTGTGCTGACAAATAAAATTTTGATATGATTTTTGCATACTGTTTCAGTTATGTCCAATTAGGTCCATACCACAGTTGCCATTTGTTGGGTTTTGTAAGGATTCTAAACCTCATGGCAAAACACGACACAGAAGACAAGTGTCACAGAATAAAGGTTTATTCCCCAAATACATGTAAAAAGGACAGCATACCTGCTGGGAGTCAGGAACCTCCAGACACCTGGTGTCATCATAGGAAAAACTCAGTGGAAAACAGGATTACATAGACTCTTATAGTCAGAGATAAGAGGATCTGTTAGCTAGTAACAGGCTGATCTGCATCATAGAGAAGCTAAACCAAGCATTTCTATTGGTGGGTATGGTGAGCAGCTCACAACCAAGGCCATTAGGTTTTGCACGTACACGGTGATAAGTGTTATGCTGACTACAACTACTATTTGGTTACAATACGATGATTCATAAAATATACTAATTATAGCATTATGGCTAATAGCTATAGGTGGCACACTAGGACCACAAATATAACTGTGCTAAATAGTATGTTATAGCAAACATGAGTAAATACTAATATCCCTTATGCCATATCATAGAGACATGGGGCCCAATCCCAGATAGGAGTATGCCGGTGTAAGGCAAGATACACCAAACCCCATGGCGTATCTTGCTACTTACACCAGACGATACACCAGACCCTATTACAAGAGGTGAGATGCACCATGGCATATGCAGGCTGCAACAATAGCAAGATATGCCAACACATATGCCGCAGCCTGCAATGCCTGGTGTAACTGTGGGTTACAACATCAACATAGCCCAATTCCAGTAAGGAAGCGGTCATAACCCGCAGTTGCAAGTACAAGAGGTGCAATGGCATACCTAAGGTATGACAGGTCAGACCTGTCTTAAGTGGCATCCAATGGCTGGTATCATTGGATGCTGCCACACAGCACCCCAGCAATGGTGCTAGGTTAACCCCCAAGCCCTCACTAACACACCCCTGCCCCCAATCCCTCGATCTGCCTAGATCCCTATGGGTCCATTTCTGGTGCACCCCCTGGATGCCTGTGCCATGTGTCCTGCCACTCCCATGCCACCTTGTCTCTGCTGAAGTGGTCTGAGGATGGGGGCTTCAGGGGTATGCCTGTCACTTGCCACGAGTTGCAACATGCAGCTGCGATACACAATGTGTGGGCTACCACCATACGCATGGCATATCGCACATGTGGCAATTTCTGGGACCCTGACATTTCTGGAATGCGGTGTTGGGTCTCTGGCATGGGGCAACTGGTGTAACTCACAACTGCGTGCAAGTTATGCTGGCCATCCTGGAAATGGTCCGATGTTAATCCACGTTAGAGACTGTGGGTCAGGCAGGTCCACAGGGGCATAATAGCAATATATGTTATAAGTCACCCACAGTCTCATACTCACATCCACAGAAAGGGCTCGTTATTCCAGTTCTTTTCTGCTGAAAATGTATATAACTAGCTGTGCATAATTCCATGCGGAATCTTGTTATAAGTCTTCTATATTGTGAATCTGAGATAAGATTCCAAAAAGTGAGATTTTTTTCCAATTAAATATTTGATAAAATATCATAAGAAAAAATCATATATAATCAATCTAAATTCTGAAAACTTCATGAAACATTTTGAGAATTACACAAAAGGATGAGGAGAAAACCAGTACTGAAACAGAATATATATGGATGAGCAATGACTTACAGGTGGTAATACATAAGAATATTTTAAAAGAAGCGGTAAAAGAAAAACATTGCAATACATTTCCAGTTCAAAGCTTTATGCTAAAGAAGGGATTTCAGTTTCTGTTGTACACTTCATTTTATCCATTAATAAATAACATATCCTTTCATTGCTAGCCAAAGTAGACATGTTATTAAACCATTCTGAAATAGCTAATGAGGTCAGGTCTTTCCACCTGGTAAGGCTTAATCTCTTTAGAGCTAGGGCAGCAGCTAACACCCAACTAACTTTGAACTTAGGAAGATTCCTGAGGTGAAAAGAAAGGCCCAGAATGTAGGTCAATGGTGAAAACAGTAACTCCAAATTAGTTATCTTTCTACGGATCTCATGAACTGATTACCAAATCTTAGCAACATGGGGCAGTCCCAGAGCATGTGCAAAAGACCTGATGCATGCAACATGCCACATCTCCAGCACCTGCCCCCAGCACAATAATTCATCTCTTCTAACCTGGCAGGAGAGTAGTAATATATGTGTAAGATTTTAAACTGAATAGCTCTACCCTGCACTTTTCTGCATGAATAATATGCATTTGCCAAAGAGGTTATCCAGTCATCTGCAGATATGAGGAAACCCAGTTCTTTTTCCCATTTGTGCCTGAGAGATTCCGCCATCACATTCTGCTGGTTGTCATTTGTTAGACACTTATACAGTAAATCCTTGAAATCCCTCTTCTAAGGTTAGTTAATTTCAATACCGTAGCCCATTCTTGGTCAATGGGAGCTATAGTAGTTCAAGAGTGGGGCCTAAAACTGAATCTGATAATACCTTTCTGACCTGCAGATATATTACAAAGTGTTGCTTTTTAAGTTTGAATTTGTTTTTTAAATCTTTAGGACATCAGGATGCTAGTGACTGGATCCATCAAATCTCCAATGTTTGTAATACCTAGTCTATTCCATTCTGAGTTTTGTATGACATTTCCATTATCTAATATGTTAATATCATCCCAAAGTGATGAGTACTTTTCATTTCCTTATACCATTTGTAATGTTTTAATGCAGCTAAGCGATCCAGATCTTTCATAGCTGTTATGCCCCGATTCTTGTTTTAACCTGGAGAATGACCTCTTCCATTGGTTTTAGATATATTTCATATAATAAAGAGCCGAGTCCTACAGAAAATAGCTCTTTTTTAATTAAATTAATAGATGGAGCGATAAATCCTTGAGTTGAATATGTTATCTCTTCTTCCAGACACTAGCATGGTAATCTAACTTCTGATAGTTGGAATAGTTTCAATGTAAATACTAAACATCTTTCTAAAGCTAGAGTTGCTAGTGAGTAGTTGCTCAATTGTCTTAAAACTTCAGAAGGAACCAACTGTGGGACCATAAGTATGTTATGGTATAGTTTGTTCAGAACAATCTCAAGATCCTTTAAATCTACTGAGTCCCAGATCTATGTGGCATATGGAATGTTAGTTTTAAGTTCAGGATTCAGGACCTTGAGCATTCCCTTCACAGATCCCTTGCCTAGCTTAGAATTAAATAATTTTAATGCATTAGATGCTGTTTTCATTTTCAGCTGAATAAATAACAGATAGCAATTCCATGAATTATTCTGAGCAAACCATACCCCTAAATAATCAGAGTGAATATCAGTTACCATTTTTTTCTCTGTTAATGGCTGCTCTGGGTACTGACCTTGACTTACTGCAAAAAATTACCATCTTGTTTTTTTCTTTGTTAATTAATAAGCCATTTCCATGTACATCTCAGCAAAATGATCTAACTTTCTTTGTAGTCCTTAAAAGCAGGTTGAGATTAAAACAAAATTGTCTGTATATGGAGGCACAGTATTCTTGTGTTCATTATCTTAGGGAAATGGTAATCAGGACTAAACAGGCCTTCCAATATTGAGTTTATATAAAATTATTTAATTGGCACATGTTCAGAAACCACAACCATTTGGATGGTCATGTTCCTGAATATGCACCAATAACTTTAAGATTCCAGTGGTGTGTGCACTATTTCATTTGTCTGTATTTTAAGTCAGTCATATATAGTAGTTACAGCTTTGGGATCTGGAGCATTACTACCTTTACTGGCTCCGCTTCTGAAAATAGCAGCAGGGCTGCCTGGATGCAAGCAAATGGACACAGATTCAGGTGCAGCATGCAGTTGTGTCTGTCAGATGCTTTTGAAAATCTCCTCCCTCCTTTGTGTTTAGTTCAGCTCTACTTAATTGGTCAACTACAGAGCATTACAATCACAAGAAATCCATTCAAACACACACACACACACACACATATACATATATATATATATATATATATATATATACACACACATATATATATATATATTAGAAGCAAAAAACTCCATTTAATGCATCAGTTAGGGTTGTTCCATGGCGACAAAGGAGATTGGTGTTAGGGTTGAAAACCCCTTGGACCCCAACCACCCCAGCCAGCATCGGGGTGTGTGTTGGGGTCATCGCTCTCTCACCCCATCACATGTGTAAAAGCAGATGTATATAGGAGAAAGGGTGAGAGTTGGGACACAACCCCAACGCACCCAATGCCAGTTGGGGGTGGGCGTGGGGGGTCAAGGGGTTTTCAACCCAACACTGAATCTCCTCACTTTGTCACTGTGGGAACAACCCTAACTGATGCATTAAACAGAGTTTTTTGCCTTTAATTTCCCTTCTTTTTGAGAATGATGATGATGATGACAAATAGTGAAAGTAATGCAGTGGTGGGAGGGCCCTGCGCTCCCACCACATGATGTCTTGAGACATAGTAACAGGGACAGCAACATAAACAGAAGTGCCAACAGTGGCACGCATATTAACGAAATGTAAATGGTAAAGAAAACGTTAATAGAAACTCAAATGCAAAGTGACGCCAAAGCGAACAGTGACACAAACGGACATTGAAGCATGTACAAAAACACAACTGGTAACATGAACAGTGATGGCAGAAGTATTTTAAATGGAAATATTATGTGTCACAGCAAAAAGAATGCGAAACGGAACAGAAAGGGAAATGCAAATGCAAGTGCACACTTAAACACAAACCATAATGTGCACAGCCACGGTACCACAATAGTAAATGAAAATGGTAAAGTTAACAAGAAAAATTATGCCAAAGGAAGCAGAAATGGAAATGGGAATGGAAGCACATACAGAAACGCAAACCGTAACATGCATGGTCATGGAACTGCAATTATTAACGCAAATGGTAATGGTAACAGCAACAATAACTCCAAAGGAAAGAGAAATGTAAATGCAAATGCAAGCGAGTACAGAAATGTAAACCGTTTCTAGCACAGTCATGGGACCGCAATTGTAAATGTAAATGGTAACAGTAACAGCAAAAATAACGCCAAAGGAAACAGAAACGAAACAGAAATGCAAGCGCATATGAAAACGCAAACTGTAATGCACATGGATGGTACCGCAATTGCAAATGAAAATGGTAATGGTAACAGCAACAATAAAGCCAAATGACACAGAAATGCAAATGCAAGCAAAAATGCAAACTGTAATGCACACAGTGGTGTAGACGGTAATGATGCCACAAACAGTAATGGAAATGCAACTGGAAATGCTAACTGGCACAGTAATGAAAGGGCACACTCTTTTTTTCCCCAAAAAATGCATTGGAAAACACTGTGAAAACAAAGAATGTATACATAACAATGGGCCTCGGAGCAGAAAATGAGGACTTGGATTATTAAATTGCTTATATCTCAGGAACCGTACGACGTAGAAATAAAATGTAAAGTTCATATGAAATTATGACTTTCCTGGCTAGTTTAGTGCTTTTGCAACAAAAAGTCCGTATCTCGCACCGTTTCCGAGATACGGGCCCTGAAAGGCACGACGGGCATCGTAATGTTATCCAGTGGAAAAAAGCGTTAACTTTGGAGTGCTGTCACTGTGCTGACCTGTAATATTTTTTCACCAAATCACCAAAAGGCACATCAGTGGGATGTTGGCTTTCTTCCCTCCAAATTTCAGTCCAAAAGAGCAAACAGTTATTTTGCAGCAGGGCGGCAAAGGATTCCTGTAATGCAGCAAACGCCATAATGTTATCCTATGGGAAAAAGCATCAATTTTGGAGTGCTGTAACTTTTCCACCCTGTAATATCTTTTTCACCAAAACTGAGAGGCACATCTGTGAGATGTTGGCTGTGTTCTCTCCAAATTTCAGCCCAAAAGACCAAACAGTTGTTTTGCAGCAGGGTGACAAAGAATTGCTGTAATTTTGCCATAGCCTGGAAAAGTAGTGTCACAATTTGTGAAAGCTTTCACAAACATTCGCGACACTTTCGTGAGTGTGACACTACTTTGTGAAAGTACTTTTTCCAGAAACTTGAAAAACATATTTCTAGGGTGTTTAACCTCAAAATAAAGACATGACTATCATCCTCAGGGTCCGACTAGGTAAACAAAAAGAATTGTGTTGCTAGAGGGTCCCAAATTTAAATGTCAAGCATTTTTCTGATCACCAACTGAAAACAAAATGGTGGATTTGTGAAAGTAAAAGGGCCATTTTCAAAAGCAAAAAGTGCATTTGCGAAAGTGTTGAACTTTTTGTTAACTTTTCCCATTGACTTATAATGGGAACTTGTTTTTTGAATAACTTTTGAACTGTTCAATATTTTTTCATGAAATCTTCAAAAGGCACATTGGAGACACTGGCTGCGTGTTCCATGAAGCTTTCTGACCAGTCGTGCAAATTGTGCGACCTGTAGGCGAGAGCAAAGAAATCACAAAGAAGCGTAATTGCGCAAATGGTTGTTGCTTAATAACTCCGCAGCTGTATATCCAACTGGTACGAAACTTTGCAGATCCCAAGATCTAACATAACCAATTGTGCATACCAAATTTTAGGTAACTCTGTTGAACGATGGCAAAGTTATTAAGGTGCAAAATTTGACCCATTAACCATAAAAGTGCTACTCTACCATAATATATGTGTGTCTATATATATATATATATATATTAGAGGCAAAAACTCTGTTTAATGCATTAGTTAGGGTTGTTCCACAGTGACAAAGTGAGAAATTCGGTGTTGGGTTGAAAGCCCCCTTGACGCCCAGCCCACCCTCAACCGGCATCAGGGTGCGCATTGGGGTTGTCAGCCCTAACTCTCATCACATGTGTGAAGAAGCAGAGGTATATGAGAATGGGTGTGAGAGTTAGGACCGACGACTAGCGTGCACTTGATACCCGGTTGGTGGGGTGGGCTTGGGGGTCCAAGGGGGGCCTTCAACCCTAACACCAAATTTCCTCACTTTTGTTGCTGTGGAACAATCCTAACTAATGTATTAAATGGAGTTTTTTGCCTCTAATTTCCCTTCTTTTTGAGAATGATGACAAGAAATAGTGAATGTAATGAGGCGGCAGGAGCGCAGGGCCTGAAGTGGCATAGGAACATGAACAACAATGCAAACAGAATCGCAAACAATGGTGAACATGGTAATGCAAATGTAAATGGTAAAGGAAAGGTTAATAGAAACACAAGCACAAAGTGACATTGAAGTGAACAGTGACACAAATGGACATTGAAGCATGTATGAAAACATAACTGGTAACACGAACAGTGATGGCAGTGGTATTTTAAATGGAAAAGTTAAGTGTCACAACAAAAAGAATGTGAAAGGGAAGAGAAATGTAAACGCAAATGCAAGTGCACAAGTAAATGCAAACCGTAATGCGCACAGGCACGGTACCACAATTATAAATGCAAATGGTAAAGTTAGCATGAAGAATAACACCAAAGGAAAGAGAAGTGGGAGCAGAAGTGCATACGTAAATGCAAACCGATATGCGCATGGGTACAATACCACAATTTTAAACACAAATGGTAACGATAATGGCAACAATAACAGCAAAGGAAGCAGAAGCACAAAAGGAAACGCAAGTGCACATGGAAATGCAAACCATAATGCGCACGTGCACAGTAATGGAATTGCAAATGCAAATGGTAACAGTAACAGCAAGGAAGATGCAAAACAAAAGAGAAACAGAAATGCAAATGAAAGTGCTGCCATAAATACAAATGGCAATGTCCACGGTGACACAAACAAAAATGCAAACAGCAACAGTAGTGGAAATGCAAATGGTAACAGTAACAAAAATGCAAGCATGAATGTCAACTCAAAGGGTAACGCACACGGTGGCATACACGGTAACGGTAACGCAAACGGGGACATAAATGCAAGTGGAAACAGTGACTGTAACAGTAAAGGAAGTGCATCACCTGTTTTTGCCAAACAGGTGCATACAGAAACACAGTGTGTATAAAGAATGTATGCATTGTAATGGGGATCGAAGCTTAAAATGAGCATTGGAAGTATTTAATTGCTAATATCTCAGCAATCGCACAATGTAGAAAAAAAAAAATTAATTTCACAAAAATCTTGCTTTTCCTGGCTAGGTTTTTGCTTTAACTTGCAACAAAAATTCTGTATCTCGCACCGTTTTCGAGATACGAGCCCCAAAAGGCACAACAGATGCCACCATGTTAGACTATGGGAAAAAATGTCAACTTTGGACTACTGTAACTTGGCAGCCGTGCAATACTTTTTCACCAAACCACCAAAAGGTGAGATGTTGGCTGCCTTCCCTCCAAATTTCAGCTCAAAAGACCAAACTGTTCTTTCGCAGCAGGGTGCCAAAAAATTCCTGTTATTTTTGCCAAGTCTGAAAAAGTAGTGTCGCAATTTGTGGCAATATTCACAAAATTTTGCGAACATGTCGTGCCTGCGACACTACTTTGTGACACTACTGGTTCCAGAAATTTGAAAAACATATTTCTGGGGTGTTTTACTCCAAAATAAAGACATGGCTAGTATCCTCAGGGTCCGACTAGGTGAACACAAAAAGAATCGTGTCCCTAGATGGTCCCAAATTTAAATGCCAAGCATTTTTTTGATCACCAACTGAAAGAAAAATGGCAGATTTGTGACACTACTAGGGCCATTTGAGCCACTAAAAAGTGCATTTGTGAAAGTGTTTAATATTTTGTTAATTTTTCCCAATGACTTATAGTGGGAACTTGTTTTTTGAATAACTTTTGAACCATTCAATATTTTTTCACAAAATCTTCAAAAGGCACATCGCGGACCCTGGCCACACATTCCCTGAAGTTTTTGGAGTGGTCACATAAACTGTGCGAGCTGTAGGTGAGAGCAAAGAAATCGCAAAAAAGCGTAATTGCGCAATTGGTTGATGCTTAATAACTCCTTAGCCGTATATCTGACTAGTATGAAACTAGGCAGCATTCACAATCTATCATGCCCAATTGTGCATACCAAATTTCAGGCAAATCTGTTGAATGCTGGCAAAGGTATTAAGGTGCAAACTTTGACCCTTTAACCTTAAAAGTGCTACTCAACCCTAACTATGGTAGCACTACCGTGATACCATAATCTATAGATAGATAGATAGATAGATAGATAGATAGATAGATAGATAGATAGATAGATAGATAGATTATGAAAGCATGGTAGTGCTACCATAGTAAGGGTTGAGGAGCCCTTTTAAGGTTCAATGGTCAAACTTTGCACCTTAATAATGTTGGCACCATTTAACAGATTTGCCTGAAATTTGGAATGTGCAGTCAAGAGCCATACACCTAGGGATCTGCCAAGTTTCGTACTGGTTGCATATACAGCTGTGGAGTTACTAAGCATGATCTGCATGCACGTTTACGCTATTTGGTGAATTATTTGCCATTGCCCACAGGTCGCACGTTTTGTGCCAGTGGTCCGAAATCTTTAGGGAACATGTAGCCGGGGTGCCTGATGTGCCTTTCAAAGATTTTTTGGAAAAATACTGAACAGTTAAAAAGTTATTCAAAAAACAAGTTCCCATTATAAGTCAATGGGAAAAGTTAACAAAAGTTCAACACTTTTGAAAATGCACTTTTTACTTTCGCAAATGGCCCTAGTACTTTCGCAAATCCACCATTTTGTTTTCAGTTGGTGATCAGAAAAATGCTTGGCATTTAAATGGTTTTCAAAGTTCTGGAAAAAGTACTTTCACAAAGTACTTTCGTGCTCAAGACACTTTCGCAAATCTGTGCGAAAACTTTCACAAATCACGAAAGTACTTTGCAACACTATGGCCAAAAATGACAGGAGTTCTTTGCCACCTTGCTGCAAAAGAACAGTTAGGTCTTTTGGCCTGAAATTTGGAGGGAAGGCAGGCAACATGTCACAGATGTGCCTTTTGGTGAAAAAATATTGTACAACTCCAAAGTTATGGTACTCCGAAGCTGATGCTTTTCCCATAGACTAACATGGTGGCGTACGCTGCGCCTTTCAGGGCTTGTATCTCGAAAATGGTGTGAGATACAGATTTTTCATCATGAGATACATAGCCCTTTGGACTGTGTAATACAAATGGTAGCCAGGGAAATAATGATTTCTGTGAAATTTAAATTTTTTTTTCTACGTCATACGGTTGCTGACATATTTGCAATTAAGTACTTCCTATGCTCGTTTTAAGCTTCCGCTGCCATTATAATGCATACATTCTTTGTACACACTGTGTTTCTCTATGCAGTTCTCCATCAAAAAGAGGGTATGCGCTTCTGTTACTGTTACAGTTACTGTTTGTCCTTGCGTTTATGTACCTGTTAGTGTTACCGTTCTCGTGTACGCCACCATGTGTGTTACCCTTTGAGTTGTCATTTGCCCTTACATTTTTGTTACTGTTACCATTTACATTTCCATCTTGTGTTTGCATTGCTGTTCCTGTTACTATGTCACATGACATCACGCCGCATTACATTCAGTATTTCTCGTCGTCATTCTCAAAAAGAAGGGAAATTAGAGGCAAAAAACTCTGTTTAATGTATCAGTTAGGGTTGTTCCACAGTGACAAAAGGAAGGAAATTTGTTGTTAGGGTTGAAACCCCCTTGGACACCTCCAGCTCGCCCCCAACCGCATGTGCGCTGTTGGGTTGTTGGTCCTAACTGTCGCCCCATTCTCCTATACCTCTGCTTCTTTACACATGTGATGGGGTGAGAGCTAGGGCCGATGACCCCAACACGCACACCAATGCTGGTTGGGGGGGTGTGCAGCAGGTGTCCGGGGGGGTTTCAACCCTAACAAAAAATTTCCTTACTTTTTTCGCTGTGGAACAACCCTAATTGATGCATTAAATGGAGTTTTTGCCTCTGATATATATATGGCATCCCTCAGGATGAAACCCAACTCTGCAGCATTTTGCAGCACTCTGCAGAATGCTGCAGCAGATCTACTGAATAAAACAATGTAATTGCAAAGGCAATTAGTCCATTTTGCCATTCAGGAAAATATGACCCTGTCACAGGGCCGGATTAAGGAATAGGCAACATAGGCACAGACCTAGGGCCCCTCCCTACCAGGAGGCCCCAAGCATTCACCAAAATATATTTACTATATATCTTTTTCTTTCTGCCTGAACTGCATTTTCTTTAATAAAGGACTCACCCACTGAGTGATCTGAACAAAGATGGGGCTTAACTATGACATGATTCTCACCTCCCTAATTAGGTGTTAAGTGTAGTTGATAGCTTGAGGGACCCCTGGCCAGGCTGACCTTTAAAGTGTGAACAGGCCCCTTTCCTTTGCTTTGTCTCCCACCCCCACTTAGAATCAGGTCTTACTCTTAAACACAAAAGCTTAACAGTGTAATTCAGTGTGT
The DNA here is from genome assembly GCA_016271365.2 of Neoceratodus forsteri. Lineage (NCBI taxonomy): Eukaryota > Metazoa > Chordata > Ceratodontiformes > Ceratodontidae > Neoceratodus > Neoceratodus forsteri. The sequence goes on along the minus strand of CM028130.1, from coordinate 352,155,534 downwards.
ATGCTTTATAGTTAACCTCACTCCTAACATTAAGAAATCTACAATGTGTTTCAATGGTACAATTAAAAATCATACTCTATTTTTTAATTTTCCCGTCTCACTCATATTTAAGTTCTGACCTTGATATAGTTCCATTTTCAGGGAGAATGAATGCACATATTTCCAGGTTCCCATCAATAAATCTTGCCATGTATTTATCCCGGTTTATTTATTAATAGCAGAAATGTTTGACCCCTGGAATCATTTCTTCTATCAATCAGCCACTTTGCAATTTAATTTCTAAATTTCATGACTCCTCTACTAAACCACAAGCTAAAATCCTACACCACACAGGATCTAGCCTCTTTTAAGGATGAGTCCCTACCCCACCCAACAAAACTCCCACATCATAGTTCATACTACCTGACAGGACAAAATGATAACACCCTGAATGCGAGGGCACATGGGTATGCTTGGGGGGACCTTGGGAGAAGTTCAAATCATCACATTTCACACCCAAAAAAATATTGTTACCAGTCTAATTAGTAATTATTTTCTCTAAATGATCAAAACTCAGACTACTGTCATCTTTCTATACTGATATTATTAGTTTCATTAATTTTCAAGCATTTTAGTTAGGTTATTTATGTTTTATGCCACTTTTTAAGGAGAGTAAGAACTTTTCTTGTTCAAGTTTCAGTAACTAATATGAAATAGCCAAGAGGTATGGTCATGGCGAAGGGGCACAGTCATGGGGAAGGGTCTTAACTGCAGTGAGGGGGGGCCCAGATTCCTCTTCAGCCTAGGGCCCCAGGTTTCTATAATCTGGCCCTGCCCTGCCAGGATGAAATGAATGCCACAGTTTTCTGCATGACAAAAGGGACTAATTGCCATTGATATTACATTGCTTTATTCAGTAGGTCTGCTGCAGCATATTGCAGAATGCTTTAAAAGTGGACTTCATCCTAGGGGACACCTCTGTGTGTGTGTCTATATACACACACACACACATATATATATATATATATATATATTAGAGCAAAACTCTGTTTAATGCATTAGTTAGGGTTGTTCCACAGAAGACAATTGGGTGTTAGGGGTTGAAAACCCCTTGGACTAGATGATCCCCAACTGGCATTGGGGTGTGCATTGGGTGTTGTCTTCAACTCTCACCCCATCACATGTGTAAAGCAGCAGAAGTATAGGAGAATGGGGTGAGAGTTAGGACCAATGACCCCAATGCGCAAGCAATGCCAGTTGGGGGGTCGGTTGGGGCCCAAGGGGTTTTCAATCCTAGCAATCAATTTCCTCACTTTTGTCGCTGTGGAACAACCCTAACTAATGCATTAAACAGAGTTTTTGCCTCTAATTTCCTTCTTTGAGAATGATAACAAGCAATAGTGAATGGACTGAAGGGGGGAGCGTCGGCTCTTGGGCTCGCGCCCGCCACGTGATGTCTTGTGGCATAGTAACAGGTACAGCAACACAAACAGAAGCATTAGCAGTGGTGCACATGGTAACACAAGAGCGAATGAGAACAGAAAGGGTTACACATACAATGTCGTAGACGGGAACAGTCTGCCACGTGATGTGTTGTCACATAGTAACATGGTGCCTGCAAATGGAAATGTCAATGGGCATGGTGACACAAAGTGAAACAGAAAGAGAAACAGTACTGTAGACACAAATGGCAAAAAATAACAGAAACGCAAGCGCAAATGAAAACGCAAAGGATAACGCACATGGTGGCGAGACGCCAACGCTTAAGTGAACGGTATTGGAATCTGCAAGCGGAAAGGGCAACGGTAACAAGTACGTAACATGGCTGGTTTTGCCAAAAGCTACATAGAGAAAGACAGTGAGTAAGAAGAATGTATGCATAATAATGGGTCTCGGAGCAGAAAATGAGGAGTTGGAATACTAAATAGCATATATCTCAGGAACCGTATGACGTAGAAAAGAAATTTAAAAGTCATATGATTTATGACTTTCCTGGTTGTTTTGTACTTAGCCCCCATTAGGGACTTCATTAGGGGGCTAAGCATTTTTCCGATGAAAAGTCCGTATTTCACACCGTTTCCGAGATACGGGCCCTGAAAGGCGCAGCGAATGCCGTAATGTTATCCTATGGGAAAAAAAGAGAAGTTTGGAGTGCTATAACTTTGCCTCCCTGTAATATTTTTTCACCAAACCACTAAAAGGCACATCTGTGGGCTGTTGGCTGTCATCCCTCCAAATTTCAGGAAAAAAGACCAAACCGTTATTTTGCAGCAGGGTGCCAAAGGATTCCTGTAATGCGTCAGGCACCGTAATGTTATCCTATGGGAAAAACCGTCAAATTTGGAGTGCCGTCACTTTACCCCTGTGTAATGTTTTTTCAATACAACACTGAAAGGCACATCTGTGAGATGTCGGCTGCGTTTCCTCCAAATTTCAGCCCCAAACTCCCAACCGTTCTTTTGCAGCGGAGTGCCAAAGAATTACTGTTATTTTGGGCATAGTGCAGAAGTAGTGTCGCACTTATGAAGTGTCGCAAAAATTTGCGACACTTTTGTGAGTGCGACACTACTTTGCGAAAGTACTTTTTCCAGAAATTTGAAAAACATATTTCTGGGGTGTTTTACCCCAAAATAAAGACATGGCTAGCATCCTCACGGCCCGACTAGGTGAATATAAAAAGAATTAGGTTGCTAGAGGGTCTCAATTTTAAATGCCAAGCATTTTTCTGATCACTAACTGAAAACAAGATGGCGGATTTGTGACAGTAACAGGGCCATTTGCGACAGTAAAAAGTGCATTTGCGACACTGTCAAACTTTTCGTTAACTTTTCCCATTGACTTATAATGGGAAATTGTTTTTTGAATGACTTTTGAACAGTTTAATATTTTTTCACGAAATCTTTGAAAGGCACATCAGAGACCCTGGCCGCACATTTCCTGAAGATTTTGGGCTGGTCGCGCAAACCGTACGACCTGTAGGCACGACCGTAGAATTCCAGAAACGCGTAAATGCGCGCGCAGATCACACTTAATAACTCCGCAGCTGTATATCCAACTGGTACGAAACTTGACAGATCCCAAGGCCTATGGTTCTTGATCATGTATTCCAATTTTTAGGCAAATCTGAAAACGGTTGCAAAGTTATTAAGGTGCAAAGTTTTGGGTTTAATATAGAATGGCTCCTCAACCCTAACTATGGTAGCACTACTGTGCTACCATAATATATATATGTATAGATATATATATATATATGTATTATAGTGGCATGGTCGTGCCACTATAGTTAGGGTTGAGTGGCCAGTTACATACTAAAGTTAAATGTTTGGACATTAATAACTTTGGACCCGTTCAATGAATTTGCCTGAAATTTGGTATACGCATTGGGGCACACTAGATCTCTTGATCTGCCAAATTGCATTTGTGTTAGATTGCTGGTCCTCATGTACAAAAGCACTGAAAAATGCAAAATTATCCATTTTTGGAGGCACCTTTTGGAATTCTTAATGTGGTCCTGCACGGCCGCCATGTGGTGTGCCACTCTACAAGATAGCTCAATTGAAAGAACTTTGGTGGCCGAACATGCCGCCTTTTGTTTGATGAAAAATATTAAGGCATTCAAAAGTTATGGCACTTTTAAGTTCCCATTATAAGTCAAGGGAAAAATTTATATGTATATCTTGTGATCAAAGAATGGGGGTTCTGGCCATCTGGTCTCACCTGGTGATCAAAGAATTTGCAGCCTCACAGCTCAGGAATTTTTGTTCCTGAGGAATTTTCAAAATTCTTTGACCGTGAGGTCTGCCATCTTGTTTTCAGTTTTCCAATCACACAAACTCAAATATCTCAGCTCAGGGGTCACTTCTGAAGTAAACCTTGGTGGGTTTTACTCAGGGGACCCTGATTTATCAAGCCATAGCTTTGGTTCCATCCAAATCAGTCAAAAGATAGAGTTATAAGCTTTTAAAATCTTAATTCGTGGCTCGCTAATGATCTTTGATCGGAGCCTGCAAATTCTTTTGATCGTGAGATTCTTTGATCGTGATCTTGCAACGTGACCTAAAACATTAATATCTCAGCTCAGGGGTGGGCATAGAACACAAATGAGTGCTTATTTTGATCAGGAGAGTCTGTTCTGTTGAACCATGTCATTGGTTTGGTTCAAATTGGTGAATAAATTGCGTTTCACCATTTTTTATTCTTTGATCGTGAGCCTGCAAATTCTTTGATCGTGAGGCTGCAAATTCTTTGATTGTGAGATTCTTTAATAGCGATCTTGCATCGTGAGTGAGGGACCAGATGACTGAATTTAAAAATAATTTTTCTCAGCCCATGGGTGCCCTAGGAAGTCAAATGAGGTTGGATTTTACTCAGGAGGCTCCGTTCTGTCGAACCACGGTGGTGGTTTACTGCAATTCCTTAAATTTTTTGATTTATTAAATTTTTTATTCTTTGTTCATGAGCCTGCAAATTCTTTGATTGTGAAGCTGCAAATTCTTTGATCGTGAGATTCTTTCATCGTGCTCTTCCATCGTGAGCGAGGAACAAGATGGCCAGATTTTTTATAATGGAATAGATAGGGAAGTTTTGCCAGTTTTTGATGTTGAATATCTTAGAAATGGTTTGGTCTTTTTACTTGAAATTTGGAGGGACGAAAGGCAACATCCCATAAATTAGCATTATAGTGTTTGGTCAAAAAATATTACAGCGTGGCAAAGTTATGGTACTACTAAGTTGGCGCTTTTTCCCATAGGATAACATTACGTCGTCCGCCATGTTACAGGAATTCTTTGCTGCTCTGCTGGAAAATAACAGTTTGGTCTTTTGGGCTGAAATTTGGAAGGAAGAAAGCCAACATCCTACAAATGTGCCTTTTGGTGATTTGTAGAAAACATTTTATAGGGTGACAAAGTGACAGCACTCCAAATTTGACAGTTTTTCCCCATAGGATAACATTATGGTATCTATCGTGTCTTTCACGTCCTGTATCTCAGAAACAGTGCGAGATATGGACTTTTTGTCAAAAAAATGTTTAGCCCCCCCAAATGGGGGCTAAGCAGAAAACTAGCAAGGAAAGTAATAATTCATACACAATTTTAATTTTTTTCCTACGTTGTACGGTTCCTGAGATATAAGCAATTTAGTATTCAAAGTCGTACTTTTCATCTCCGAAGTCAATTATAATGCATACATTCTTTGTTTTCAAGTTGTTTTTTCAATGCAGTTTTTGGGGAAAAGAAGGGTGCACCCTTTTGTTACTGTCACAGTTAGCATTTCCAGTTGCGCTTCGGTCACCATTCAACCATCGCTCCCATCACGCCACTGTGTGTGAAACGGTTTGCGTTTTCATATGCACTTGCATTTCTGTTTCTGTTGTCTTTACTGTTGCTGGTACTGTTACCAATTACATTTACTATTGCAGTACCATGACCTTATGTGTAACAGTTTTGCATTGTTGTATGCACTTGTGTTTCTGTTTTTATTGTCTTTATTGTTGCTGTTACCGTAACCATTTGCATTTACAATTGTGGTTCCGTGAGTGTGTGTGTTACAGTTTGCATTTTCATATGTTCTTGCGTTTCTGTTTACTTAGGTGTTATTTTTGGTGTTACTGTTACCATTTGATTTTACAATTGTGGTACCATGAATGTGTGTGTTACCAGTTGCGTTCTGTATGCACTTCTGTTTGATGTCTCCGTTTACATAACTGTTTGCTTTGACGTCACTTTACGCTTGTGCTTCTATTAATGTTTGCTTTGCCATTTACATTTCCTTTGCCATGTGCATTACCATTGCCACTTACGTTTGCTTTGCAGTTCCTGTTACTGTGTAACAAGACATCACATGGCAGGAGTGCAGGGCCCGCTGCCGACACTGCATTCCTTTCATTATTTATCATCCTCATTCTCAAAAAGAAGGAAATTAGAGGCAAAAAACTCCATTTAATGCATCAGTTAGGATTGTTCCACAGCGAAAATAAGCTAGGAAATTTGGGGCTAGGGTTGAAAGACCCCCTTGGACCCCCCAGCCAACCCCCCAAATGGCATCGGGGTGCTCATTGGGGTCATCGGTCCTAACTCTCACCCCAGTCTCCCATACCTCAGCTTCTTTACACATGTGATGGGGTGAGAGTTAGGGCCAACAACACCAACACCAGAAAAAACTGCTCCCCAAGCATGGTGCCCTGTTCAGGAACCATAGTTGCATCCCTCCTATGGCTAGGCATGAACTTGTTCAGAAGATGATACTGCCAATTTTTGACTATTGTGATGCAGTCTATAGTGCTGCCCTTATGTCCTCCCTGGCCAGACTGGACACCCTCTTCAATTCCTTCTACCACTTTGCCCTGGATACCCTCCCTCACACCCACCACTGCGATCTTTATTGTGCCTTGTCCTTCCCCTCTCTTACAAATAGGTGACTCTCCCACTCTGCTAAATTCACCTTCAAGCACTGGTTAGGCGAGCTACTTTCCTACCTAGCCTCTTCCTTTATAACAATCCCCATCCTCCCATTCCTTTAAATTGACCGACTCCCAAACCCTGGTAATCCCCTATAGATAGACCCTAATCGGCCAATCTGCTTACTCTCACTGCCTCCCAAAAATTTGGAATTCACTCCCCCCTCAAATCTGGCACTCATCCTCTGCCTACTTCATTAGCTCTGCCCTCAAAAATTACCTTGCATTTAGCTGTTCCTGCCATGCCCCTCCATAATTCCCTCCTATAAGCCCTGGATAAATCCTACTCCTGTACCATCACCTTCATTTTACCCTATGCACCCTCACCCCCCAAAATTTCTATCTCTCCTCCCCTTTCTCCAAATTGCTCCCTCTTACTGACCTCCCTTTATCTCTCACAGAATGTAAGGGATGCCAAATACTCTCTATGGGTCCCTCTCCTACCCCCCCCGGGGCTTGTATTCCTCATCTACTCCCCTCCCCTTCCCTATATCCCTCCACCTCAACCCTCTCTCTACTTTCACCCTTTTTTCATGTTTACTTACTAATACGGCACTTATTATTGATTTACTTTTTTCTACTTATTATTTATGCACAATTTTGTTTTAACACCTGCCTTGCAACTGTATGCGAATGTTGATCTTGTAACTTGAATTTAACTTGAACATGACTCTTCTCCCTCCCCTTCCTTACCCCCTCCCTCCCTCTCCTTTCCCTCTCACCATACCCTTTTTCTTTACTTTTACATAAGCACTTGTTTACTTATTAACCCAGCACTTATTATTGACCACTCTTTCTACCTATTATGCACAACACTGTTGTACCACTGCTTGTAACACCTGCCTTTGAACTGTATGTTAATGTTGATCTTGAATTTCAATGTTTAATGTTTAGTCCTATTGTACCTCTTCCCCCAGGTCGCTCTGGGAGATGAGCGACTTGTCACTTAGTGTGCCTTCCTGGTGAAACCTTTCTATAAATAAATAAAAATGCTTTATTAGCAATGAAATCAAGTTTGGTTAGAAACATTTCATATTCGGGGTATAGGAAAAAACAGTTTGCTGCCATATTGATCTTTGTACAAGATGCACAAACTAGGTGATTTAATACCTTTTATCATACCAACAAAGATTACAGAAAAATCTTAAACTTTCAAACTTGAACAGAGGTCTTCTTCAAAAGAAAAGATAGATCTTTAAGAAAACTCAGTTTTGAAACCCAGAGAAAAAACATTTACACATAAATGTGACAGATTAACAATTAGATAAGAAATACTACCAGAGAAAAGCAGTCATCCCTGAGACTGTAGCAATGAGTAAGCCAAATGTCACAGAATGGAATGTTATGTAGTAAATCAACTGATGTTACAAGTCTCACTGAAGATAAGTTAAAGAAAATGTGTGTGTGTGTGTGTGTGTGTGTGTGTGTGTGTGTGTGTGTGCCCATGCACGTGCATGTGCTAAATCATTAATCAGAAATATGTAAACCACATATCTGTGGATATTTGGATACTGTAAGTGTGTGTGTGTGTATGTGTGTGTATGTGCTAAAGCATATTAATTAGAAATAAGTAAACAACATATCTGTGGATATTTGGATACCCTGTGTGTGTGTATGTTTTCTAAGCATTTGGTACAGCAGTCTTGCATGTGTAAAACTTAACACCTCCCCCACCCCTTTTAAGTTAAAATCAACCTTATAAACCCAGGAAGCATAAAGAGAAACTGTCGGTGTCTATAGACACTCTGCACTAGCAAAAAATTAGCCTACACATGATTGTTTTACACATATGTCAATGCTGGCACTATATAAACACGTTTCTGTCTGTAACTATGTGTTCATTTGTCAATAATATTTTTGAATATTTAAACTCACGGTGTTTAAACATGTTCATTCTGCAACTAGTGTTCATTAGTCAGTATTGTTTGAAAACATTTAAACTGTAACCTGAAACAAGATCACCTTTTAAATAGTGCTCTGGTACCCTAAAGATGTCAAGTTAGTCATACAGTATATGCCTGTATGAAACTAAAATATTTTATTGCTAAGTAGCAGTTCTGCATATATGAATCAAAATCCCAGAGAATCACAACCCACCAGTTACAAACAAATTTATAAACCCACATTTAAATAGAATAAATAGAACCATTTTATATTTAAGCATATTAGAACCATGTAAAACAAATAACTGTCCATGTGTTGTACCTGAAACCAGGATGAAAAAATACGGGAGCACTTTAAATATTGTAGTGGGACATGAAACCAATGTCTATGTTAATGCCATCCTACACAATATTCAAAAGAAAAACCTGTTTTGCCTCCCATGCTCACCTCTGCTTTGTATTTTTGAAATCACCTTTCAGAACCAGGATTGGTAAGTCAGAGATGGAGCGATTGGACTGCAAGAAATGTTGTCCAACAGGCTTTTCAGTCTTCTTCATTTTAATATCATGTCTATGTGAGTTCATATGGGTTCAAAGAGGTTGTCCAGTCAATCTCACATAACCTGTTTGTGGACATTTCTTGCATTGAATATAAGAAATAACATTCCAAGATGCAAATGTATCATTCCCCTGTATGTTGAATCATCTGATTTGGGTGGTGTTGACAAAATGTGAAGTGGAAATGTGCCCACATGTCTTACATCCAGAATGATTGCAGGGTCTCGTGCCACCTAGTGTTCTGTTGTTTATGTCAAGTATAGGTTTGTCCATGACAATCAGGTTAAATAGATTAGGTGATCATTTGAAAGACAGCAGAGGTGGCTCTTAGAAGATACACTTCAAGGTGTCATCCTCACTGAAGATTTGATGGAAGTCCTTAATAATTATACATAGTGGTGCCAGATCTCGGCTGTATGTGAGAAGGGTATTCTGGTAGTGGTAATATTTTCTTTGTATTGCAGTAGTTGTTCTCTTGGTATCTGCATTGCACACTCTACCACTGTCAATTTCTCTAGAGGAATGTCTCTTTAATGATAAATTAATGCATGCTGTATATTAGGGAAAAAAGGAAACATGACCTCTCTGCATGTATGGTAGGACTGGTCAGTGAAAGGAGTATTACTTGAAGACAGGGATCCTGGAGGATGATCTGCTTAAATACCAGAAGCATCAGAAACAAAATGAGCATGCTCCAGACAGTGGTGGCATAGGCTAAGATAGGTCTATTAGACCTAATGGAAACAAGGGCACCAAGAAACCCCAATTGTGACCCTACAGTGCCAGACTACTTAATCTACTCGAGGGACAGAAAACGGGGCAAGGAACAAGGGGTGGCACTGTATATTAGGGGAGGTATGGAGGTCATGGATGATACTACTCTGCATGATGGATATGGAAAATAAGCAGTCTGGGTGCAACTGACAATGGAAGGGTAAAAAGATCAGGGTCAGAGTGGTGTAGAGACAACAAAGCCAGAAGGAGGATGGGGAGAGGAAATTAGGGGAAGAGATCAGGAAGACATCAGCAACATGGGAGTTGGTAATGGTGAGTGACCTAAATATGTTAGATTTGGACTGGGAAATCTCAACTTCCAGCAATGTAATAAGTCAGATGCTTGTGGATGTGGTGGATTGTTAATCCTTGGAAAGTATGAAGTGGAAAGTAAACTGCACATTTAATAATAAATGTTTTCTTAATGTATTTGTGCATCTGGCTTGTTGGATCATCCCTGAATTGCCTTCCTGTACCTCCTTTCCTCTCTAGGTTTGTTCAGGGTATGCACTTTGGAATCCCATTAGGCATTACTGCCTAGGTGCTTTTATTTTTCTGCATGACCAGGACAAGCCATAGCCAGATCCAAGTTCAATGTTCTATACTCCCATTCATGATCAATACCCCCAAACTTATTTCCATAAAATAGAAGCAAATACGGCCTCAATCTTCTATTGCCCCCCACTCCCCTAAACTTGCTAATTCTGTATGTGTGTGTATGGATTCACAAAGTACACATCCAAGTGAGCAACAATATTTTTCAACTTACATTTTTTTTAAATTCAGTTCATACTGGCAAAGTCATTAACATTTTCATATGGCTTGATAACATGTAGGAATTGAAATATAAAACATATATGAATTTGGATTTAGTGATGTAAATTATTGCAACCTGAAAGTACTGTAAATGTTCTGTGGTACAACAAAGAGGATAGCTTCTTCTCTTAACAGTCCTAAGCCTTAGAGCAGAGCATCACTCAAATGAATGAAAAGAAATTATGTGTATCATCTATTTATCAGTGGCTGTTGACTTTTCTGGCAAAATCGTACCATGTACTGTATGATATGAGATATGCAGGTAGTAAACTTAATAATTGTTTAATTGTTTATTGTTTAATTAGTATTTTGGAAAGATCTTTGAGCGTGAGCTCTTTTACAAAGGTTCTACGTCAGGATGGACAAATAAGACAATACACATATTCAGTGGTTACAGAGGCCTGATCATTAGGCATTAGAGAGTGATTACATGACAATTAGACAAATAGGAGAAAAAAAAACTGAGCAGTTGTAATTGAATACTAAGCTATTTCTAATCAGTTGCCCTAGGTAGCACACCCCTGGAAACCTCCAAATCTGTTTATAAACTATGGCAGAGTAACTACATAGGGTTTAATGCTATCCCAGATGGTGAGAGGCTGGGTGACAGTGAAACGAGGGGGACTGGGTTTGATACCAACCGCAGAGAGCGAGAGGTGGGGGGATAGTGAAACGGGGGGTGGCTGCTTATCATAGTGGGGAGATCTTGCTTATCATCAAATAATTCATTTTTCTGTTTAGAAGATACATTATTTGTAAAACAATGTTAGAATTCATATTTATTCTTTGTGTTTTAGTCCCTGTTTTTGTGATGTAGCAAGGATTTCCTAAATATTTGAATTAGAAAACAAATAACTGCTTCACGTCTGTCAGGAATGCCATCCCAAGTCTTTGCCAGATTTACAGCTAGCCACTTACTGTGCCAAATACTAATAGTTCAATTTGAAGAATGAGTTTTGACTATGAAGTTCAAATTATGGAATTCTTTACACTGTCTGCAATGGATACTGATTTATTAAACATGTCTAAAAGTCACCTGAGATATTTTTTAACAATTGACCCTCTTTGATCCCATCTGGACATGACTTTATTCCATCACAGTTAATGCCTTTGCTATTCTGAAGACAGCTGCTGCACTCCAAAAATCCATGAAACCCTAGAGCAACACTGCTGATTCCACTGCCATGTGGAGTCCTCTCTGCATAACCCAGAGATGTGGTCCTATAATTCAGGGCTAATCATTAATCCCTCAATCTGTTTGCCAGGGATGGGGGACAGAGACACCTGGGCCAACATTGGAGGCAGATCGACCTCAGTAGATACAGAGAGACATGGGTTTCATCTGACAACACCAGTAACTACCACATTTAACCATTTAGTGCCCCACCCATGGGAATGTAAAGATGGCTCTGATGCTGGTATGCCAGATGCTTAATTGTTTATAAGTTAATAGGGCCTCCAAGGGGTGTCCTTTATGATAGAAGTGACACCAAACATGAGGTTTGGGTGAGAGGAACACAAAGAGATTCTGAGTGGTTCTGTCTTCCAAAACCTCTACAGAGGTGGTTCTTATACCATAAGAGACACCCCTCTGAGGCCCTATTACTTTATTATAAATCACTCAAGTTTAGCTCAGGTGATTTATAACAGGTTTAAAGTTTTTTTTTTTAATTTATTTATGCTGAAGTGGAGCACTCTCTCCTAATGCTCCTGCATGAGAGCACACTGTATACAAGTTAAGATATACAATAGCTGTGTGCAATGATTGGCTGAAATCACATTAGTGATTTATAACATATCTTCACCTCTTATTGTGCCTCCCTGACTTTACCACTACCTTCTGTCACACAAGTGACTGTGATGCAATGGGAAGTACAGATTACCTACCATAAAGGAGGAGAGTATCCTCTTGGACCTCTGGGATGCTCTTTCCTTCTCTGGCTGGTGTGGCACAATAGTCTGAGCTTGGAGAATGAACCATGGTAGCCAGCTGAGGTGTGCAAAATTGTCATTTCACTGCCTCCACCTAAGCCTGCTTTATCCGAAGAATGTCACAACAAATGGAGTCATTTTATTGAGTCTTTAAAGCTGAAGCACTGATCTAATACCTCATTAACAACTACCAGAGAAGACTAAAAAAAATCCTGCAACATGGAATTAGTTTCCTGTAGCATTACATTATTTTTTTCATCCAAAAGCGAAACTTCCTGCAAGTAGTGTATAAAATTAAATGACATTTTTCATTGACAAAAATGTACATTATGTGATTTTTCAACAAAACATTCCATGAATGTTTGCAGAGTTTTGTAAATACAAGGAAACTGACATGTGGACAAAGCAATGGGAACAAATAGAGTACAGCCCAGTGTATCAAGTTTCAAGTTCAAGCTTAAGTTCAAGTTTATTGCAAGAAAAAATACTCCATTGAGCAAGCTCATTCATAAGGAGGTCCTGTAAAACATATACTAATGGACAAACAGAAACATACAATAAATGCACTCACCAATAATACAAGTGCTGATTGGATACATGGGTAGCAGGTATACAGGCATTACTCAAGGGAGCTCAGAGAGGTACTGGCTGCACCTCTGACAGTATAATTCAACAGCTCACTCAAAACAGTGTGTGGTTCCATAGGACTGACGGAGGACAGATGTACAGTTCCAGCCATTGGAACATTTAGATATTTCCAGATATTTCATGATATATCTAAAGAGATTCACTCTGGTGACCCCTGGTGGTACAGGAGACAGGCAGGAAATGTCTCTAATGATATCAGAGAAAATTCAGGAAATATATGATCATGTCTATGGCAGCAATGGTAGTCCCACTTCATAAAAGTGGTAGCAGGGAGGAGGCTGGCAATTATAGACCAGTCATCCTCACATTGGTGGTGGGAAAATTAATGGAATTACTGCTGAATGAGAGGCTAGTGGAATATCTTGGTTCAAATGGGCTACACGACCTGAGACAGCATGGATTTAGAGGTGGAAGGTCATGTCTAACTAATCTGATAGATTTCTTTAATTGGGTTACCAAGGAATCTGATCAGTGTGTTGCAGTGGATGTGGCGTACTTTAACTTCAGTAAGGTATTCAACTCAGTTCCACACATAAATCTATTAAGGAAGCTGTGTAGCCTAGGAGTGGGTCAAAAGGTGGTAGTCTGGGTAAGAAATTGATTAGTATATAGGCTGCAGAGGGTAATAGTAAATGCATTTCACTTTGAGGAGGGGAGAATGACCAACAGGGTGCCTCAGGGGTCAGTGTTAGGGCCGGTCCTTTCTAATGTCTTTATAAGTGACACTGCAGAGGATCTGGAAGGGAAGATCTGCTTAATTTTGGACAACACCAAAATCTGCAATAAGATGAATACTCCAAGGGGGAGGTGTGGAAAGGATGAGCAGAGACCTGAGAAGACTTGAGAAGTGGTCATGAGTATGGCAGCTAGGTTTTAATGTGAAAAAGTACAAATTACTGCACTTTCTGTACTTGTGGTACAGAAACTCAGAGACAGAGTACAGAATGGGTGGAGTGTTATTGATGACCATCAAGCAGGAGAGAGACCTGGGGGAAATAATCTCTTATGACCTAAAGGTGGCCAGGCAATGCTAAAAAGCAGTTGGGAGAGCTAGTGAGATACTGGGATACATAAGGAGAGGTATCACCAACAGAAGGAGGGAGGTGCTGCTGTCTCTGTATAGACCACTGGTAAGACCTCACTTAGAATACTGTGTACAGTTCTGGGGGCCACATCTCTGGAAGGATATAGACAAAGTAAAGGCAGTCCAGAGGACAGCAACTAAAATAGTGTGGGGTCTGCATCACAAACCCTATGTGGAGACACTGAGGGATCTCAATATGTACACCATGGGAGAGAAAAGGGAGAGGGGGATATGATATATACCTTTAAATACCTCACAGGGGTAAATAAGGTGCAGGAAGGAAATATTTTTCAGAAAAAAAGATGCACAAGAACAGTGGGACATACTGTGAAGCTGGAGAGGGGTAGATTCAGGAGAGATGTGAGGAAGTACTCCTTCACAGCAAGGGTAGCGGATTCATGGAACAGCCTACCTGTCGAGGTTGTGGGGACAAAAACAGTGATGGGTTTAAGAATGCATGGGATTTGCATAAGGGAATCTTAGTGACAAGAAAATTGGGGAGGGGAAAAAGACGGAGAGTGAGTAGGGTCTACGGTGATACTGTAGGTAGGAAACAATGGGCAGACTGAGTGGGTCAAATGGTCCTTATCATCCAACAAATTCTGTGGTTTCTATTTTTTATCTGTAAAATTTATACATGGAAAAATCTGCACTGCTTAGGAGATAACATGGCAAGTGATACCCACTGCCATTCTACTATTAGGCTGCCCCCACCCGATACCTTTTCGATGGTATGAAAATTGGCAGTAAATTATGCCTTACCTGATAAAACATGTTGTGTATCTGCCTAAGGGCCACATATTCAATTTATTTGAAAATACAATCTAGATGCATTTAGATTGGAGGTGGGTGAACCCTGAATGGTTCAGGGCACTTATTAACAGGATCCTGACCTAGGTTGGAATAACTGTAAATTGAGCAGGTCTAGAATGGCATCTGCACTGTTGCCAAAGTAGTAAATGTAGTGAAATAATAAAGGATTTCTGAACAAGTAAGGGAAATGTTGTTTATTCTCAGTAGACAAGGAAATATTATCTTAGTATAGCACCTGTTCCTCAAGGCACTAGGTACTTTAAATGAATACAAATCAGCATCTGAAAAGAAATTCAAGTCATAGTCTACATACTCACCAGAAAGGTTTGGTTTAAAAGGTGGGTTCTTTGATTTGTAATGAAAGCTCTCCAACAAAGAGAAAGAGTGATATGTTGAGAGCTCTTTCCACAGGAGCAGAGCTGCAACCGTTAAGGCCCTATCCCTGATTAATTAACAGAAATAGTGATGTAATGTTTTCAAGGCAACACAGAGGGATCTGAGCAGTTGTAGTGGGTGTCAGCTCCTGAGTTCGAGAGTTCTGTACTATCTGACTACATAGCCTGTCTCTGTGCTGCATGCAGATTTTCATTGTTTTGGTTTACTGTCTTGGCTGTACTTTTTCACTTATAGTATGTTACCAGACCTTTGTATTACTGTATTACAGTTTAAACATTTTCACCTTTGCTCTAAAGATCTACTGAGAACCTGTTCAACAGTTATCGGGTTATATACACTAAATGTACTGTCCTTGCTCACCTGTTTGATTACATACACTACCTATGGTTGTCCATATTGCAGCAGGTGATGCCACAGGATGCAGCTTTACCTGGTCAAGCATTGTGATACTGACAGTTTGGGAGTTACTCCTTTATGAGCATGCTGTCAGGTCACCTCATTTGGAGGCACATATTTTGTAGCGGAAGGGATTCCAGGTTGTAGCCTTCCTTTGGCTGCACCCTTGTAGTGAGTTTGTGTTCAAGAAGTAGTTCTCGTTCCAGCATACTATTGTATTACTCTTTAGTAGGATGATTAAAAGTGGTCTGATTGAAGAGTTTGTTTTGCATCCTTTCATTGGAAGCTGTAAGCCATTCATTAATTTATTTGTTTTATTGGTCTGCCCACTCTTTGGTTTAGGATTTGGATGGGGTGGTAGAAGTATAGTATGGTTTCTAGCAGATGGTAGTGGTAGATTGTGGAGGCCTACTGTCTTTACAGATTATGACCCCCTATTACATTAATCCTCATAATATTTTATTTTATTTTGTATTCAGATTTTTTGACAATTGTGCATTTTATCATGACATCTTTAAACAGAATCTCAGCAGCAAGGTTGCAGCCACTGAGTCCACAAAAAACATCTGTGTAGCTACAGTTTTATACTAATTACATTTGTAAAAGCCTGGGAATTCTTTGGAAATCATATATGGGGCAAAAGTTAAGGGTAAATGTTGTAAATACCCCTTGAGAGTTCTACATGTGAGGAGTAATTGTTGAATTCCTACCATATTTATGAGTTGGAAATACTGTATGTCTCTTTCTAAATACGGAGTTCGCCCATCAATCTTGATTTATATTTTATATTCTTGGTTGATTTCTTCCAGCATGCTTGCCAATTCATAAGATCCAGTGGTAGACTGGTCTATATAGCTTATTGAATACCTGCTCTGTAATACCTGCTTAATAGTGAACAAGGTACTTTTTACTCATAACTTGGTGCTGTCTCAGAAAATGAATACTTGTGCATTGCTTAAGACATGGTTTATTCCTGAAGATCT
Organism: Neoceratodus forsteri; assembly: GCA_016271365.2. NCBI lineage: Eukaryota > Metazoa > Chordata > Ceratodontiformes > Ceratodontidae > Neoceratodus > Neoceratodus forsteri. The sequence goes on along the minus strand of CM028130.1, from coordinate 352,138,815 downwards.
GATGATCCTTGTTATATATGGGCAGCAGATGTGAGAGGGCTGCTAATGTGACATCTTGTTGGCCTGAGGGCCCAACATGCACTTCACCATCTGTGCCTCTAGCCATAGATGTCCCATGCCCAGTGAGAGAAGGCTTGGAGAGGACATCTGTAACTGGCTTGTGGCCCTGCTGAGGCTATCATAAAGCTCTACATTTTTCTCACATAAATTCTTGAAGCCCCAGGTCTGGTGAGTAGGACTGTGCAAAATTTAAACTTCCATCAGCAGAACTATGGTAACATTATGATTCTACTTCCATGACATTTCTCAGATGTTCCCTGAAAATTGCTCAAGCTTTTGCCAAAATGTTATATTTAGTTATTCTCTTAAGAATATAGAGCCACATTTCACACAAAAACCTAACTGCAGATGCCCTCAGTCTCCAGCTCTACCCTCTCCCTAGTCAACTACAGGCTGGTAGCTTATGGTGCTGCCACTGATATGGTCCTCAAAAGGGTTGCCACTGCCCTTAACAAGGCTTGCTGACTATTGCTAAATTTTTATTTATTTATTTTATTTAGTTTTTGTTGACCAGGTAAGTGCACTAGACAAATCCTGCCTATTTTCAGGCATGACCCGGGGGAAGGGGACACAGATGAATGCCAACTGACCTTGAACCAGATTAAACTGTTGGTGGTATTTTGAGTGAACGAAGGAAATTTGGCCAGGACGACAGGGAAATTCCCCTACTCTTTGGAGGCAGAGGGCGCCATGTGGCTGATCAGAGTTGTTGGTCAGTGGCGTCTGGAGCTTTGATCGAGGAGGACGTGCGGGAGGCCAAGGAGTGGGTCTCCTCCTTGGCTCTCGGAGATATTTGCAATGGAGACCGATGTGGAGATACTGAGGAAAAAGGATGCACTATTAGCAATGGAAGTCATAGAGAATGTGGAGGATTTACCGGGGGATGAGGTTTCCCGAATCCAGGTGCAACCACAGTGGAGAAAGCAATATGAACCTGAAATGGAAAGTATTCTGGAGCTACAAGTTGCAGAAGTGGAACACTGTTACCAGGCAGCAAGGCTACATTTGCAGAAGGCAAGAGAGCATCGGACAGAGATTGCAGTGGAACAGGAAATGGAACAATGGAGTAGCAACATGGAAACAGGCATGGAAGATGGAGAAATGGCAAGTGGCAAGATGGTGAGTCAGAATAACTTTTCTCTGGAAAAAGCTGCAGGAATACAGGGGGAAGATTGAGAGGCAGGGAATGCTGGGACATTGTTATGGACAGCAAACATTTCGGGAGTAGGGGAGATGGAAATGAGCGTCAGGACAACGCAACTGGCAGACTCAGGTAGTATTCCTCTTGTTTATGACCAAAATGGGGAAAAAGTTGCAAACATTATGAAGGAGTCCTTGATAGGTGGATCAAAGAGACTTTCGAAAGAAGGGGACAAAAGTAGAGGGCCACAGAATCAATTTATGGCTGGGCCCAGTCAGGGGCAAAAACAATTTCAAGAAGGTCAAAACCCAGAGGACTGGGTTACAACAGCCCTGCTAGCTGCAGGTTGGAAAAAAAACCCTACAGGGAATGGATGGGATGCGAATATCAAGAGCGACATTTTGACTGCATTTTCTGGCATTTCAGAAACCCCCCCCCCCGCTCCTCTTCTTAAGGTTGCAGTTACTCCCTCATTAGCTCTGGGTCAGCTCTCTCCTGCTGAAGAGGAACTGTTGCCACAGCAAGATGATCCTCACCCCTTGTTGCAGATTATAAAGGATCAAGAATCGGACGGTTTAAATGATTTACCAGAAGGCACTGGGAGAAGTCAAGCAGTGGTGCATCAGGGAACCATTTCTATGAATATATCTGAACAGGTTTCTCTAGTTGCTGATGTTGAAAAAGTATGGCATGGGAAGGTGACAGAGCATTTATTTCCAGCTGATAAGGGCCCATTGATGAAATCAGCAGAAAGAAGGAATGCTGTTCATTTAAAATATAGGGGTGATGCTGATACCATTCCAGATAGGAAATTTGTGGGTAGAGTTTTATTAAAAGAGAGCATGAATTATTATACATATGAAATTTACGCTTTAATACATGTACCGGGAGATGTAATATTTGATATTAGCTTTAAACATCTGGCAGGTTTGGAATGGTTTTGGAAACAATACCGGTTGATGAAACTCTCACCCTTGTGGAAGCCTTTTTTGGCTATACCATTAACGAAACCCCTGACAAAAAAAATTACAGTTCTTTTTCGTAATGAGGGAGTTAATGTTGCAGATATTACATACTGGTTACAGCAGCACTGTACTATTAAAGATTTTCCTGAACCTATCTTAGATGAAGAATAAATATGGACAGGGGGATGGAAATACCAAGTAGTTTTGAAGTTAGAAAATGGTCAGACTAAACATCTACCTAATTGTTTTTTTGGGGGGGCCGAGAGAGGGTGATTTTTTATCCTGGGCAACCAAGGGCTTGTATTAAATGTTGAGATGGGGGGCATTTAAGTAATATATGTGATAAACAGATATGTGGTTTATGTGAAGACTTGGGGCATGTCAGGGCTCATTGTCGGTGACAACTGAAATGTAACTTGTGTGAAGAACAGGGGCATTCTTTCCGTACTTGCACATGGGCTTCACACAATAATGCTGATGGTACTGTTAGGGCAGAACAGGATTTATACGTAGCCACAGCACAGAAAGAGAAAATGAGGATGGTAGAGTTGTTGTCAAACGTTCCTGATAAAACTCCATTACCGCAAAGGGTTTCAAGGAAGATAGGGGAAGCTGTGATTGAGAACAGTGGGAGTGATAAACATCCAGAAGGACAGACTACAAAGGAGGTACATAATGATGGCAGGGTTTTGAGTGTAGAGGAGGGGGGTAGAAGTAGTAGAGGAGGTAGTTCAGGTAGAAGATATGGGAGATGAAGGCATTTCTATGCCCCCCCCCCCGTACAGGAAAAAAACAGATTTTCAGAGTGTAACTAGATCTAAGGCAGGGAAACTACTAACGGCTGGCTCATTACAAACAAAAACATTGGAGGAAGTGCCAGTACAAAACTCATATGCCTTATTATTTGAGGAGGGGGTGGAGGAGGATGGTTGTGAGTCTGATCTTTCCTCAGTAGCCTCTTCTCAGGCAGATGAGGTTTTAGAGTCAGGTCTTTTGGAAAGGCGGAAGACTAAGAAAAGGAAAAAGAAATATTGAGGCATTAGGGATTTTATCTTAACACTCTGTATAAAGTAGTTATGGCTGTTTCCCTTTGTACAATTAATGTAAATAGTATAAAGGCCTATGAGAGGAGGCAAAGTACTTTTTTGAGTCTCAGCATTAAGGGCAGGCATGTTATCTTATCACAAGATACTAGACTACATTCTTTAAAAGAAATACAGAGTGCGCAGAAGGACTGGAGGTGGGGTGTTTCATTTTGGTCGATAGGAGAGGAGCAGTGTTCTGGGATAGGAGTGCTTTTTAAAGGATGTGTTCAAGTACTACATGTATATGATGTGAGACCAGGGAGGACCATGATTGTGGATGTGATTCTCCAAAAAGAGGTTTTTCGAATCATAAATATATCTGCATCACAGAAGAAAGCTGAAAGGTCTGAATTATTCAGACAAGTAGAGCCTTATATAAACACATCAAAATTGATATTGTGGGGAGGAGACTTCAATTGTGAGCTCTAATATAGAGATTGGGGAAGGGTGACACAAAAGATATTTTGTGATACCAATACATTATTAGCGGTTATGCGCAGGAATAATATAAGAGATGTCTATGACATAATGCAACAGGCACCAAAACATACTTTTTTTAAAGCAAAGTTATCCACTAGGATAGATTTTTGGCTCATATCAGCAAGACTGACTTGTCAATGGGTGGAGGTGATGCCTTTGGAAACCTCAGATGATTTGGTAGTTGTTCTAAAACTAGGAGAAAAGCAAAAATTAATGGTAGGGAGGGGTGTTTGGAAAATGAACATTTCCAAGTTACAGGATGCTATAGTAGAAAAATCTATAAAACAGTTATTTCAGGCAAGAACAGATATATGTTTTATGTACGAGAGTCCCATAGAATGGTGGGAAGACATAAAGAGGGATTTGCAGGAATGGTACGGGGCCTATACAAAAAAACAAGCAAAGGACAGCTATATTGTATATTTAGGGCACAGGGCAAAATACTTACAAGAGAGAGAATTCAGAAGGTCAAAAGTCAGATGACACAGTATTTACAGGATTCAGTAAAAAAAATGGCAACTCAGCAAAAATACAGGACGCAAGGGACAAAAAAGGAACTAAATCCATATGAGGGAGGGTTACAAGGGATACAAACGGTGACTGTGGTAAGTCTTAGAGACAAACAAGGGAATTTAAAAGATCATAACCAGGATATGATGCTTATTGCACAGCAACACATGGTAGATACTTTTCAGAAGGAAAAGAAGGAACGTAATGATTTTCTTGCAGACATAAAGATACCAGGGTTGTCTAGAGAAGAGAAAGAGGGGTTGATTGCTCCTATTTCAAGATTAGAAATTTAGGAGGCTATTGGGCAATTATCTGCTAAAACAACTCCTGGACAGGCTGGGATACCGAATTACTTTTATAAAAAACTATTTTGAGTTAGTGGTTCCCTGTCTAGAAGTACTTTACAGTGCTATTTGGGAAGAAAGAAGACTAGCCCCCTCGATGCAATTGGGGATGATGTGTTTTCTCTTTAAAAAAGGGGACCCCTATGAATTGAAAAATTGGAGACCTTTAGAGTTGTTGAATACTGATTATAAAATACTTGATAAAATACTCACGAAAAGATTGGCTCAAGTAGCTCAGAAAATAACTGTTCAGGAGCAGACTTGTGCAATTCCAGGTAGAAATATAATGCAAAATCTGGTGTTTATTAGGGAGATTACAGAAAAACGTTTAGCAAAACTTCTAAGTGGATATTTATTATCAGTAGATCAGGAAACATCCTTTGACTCAATTCAGCAGGAATACCTGGGGGTACTGCATCATTATGGAGTCCCCCAAGGTTTTATAGAACTAGTGAAGACTTTGTAAAAAGAAGCACAAGTGGTACCCCTGGTGAATGTTTTTTTAGGAGTCCCAATATATTTAAAAAATGGAGTAAAGCAAGGTTGCCCACACAGTCCTTTATTATATGTCTTTGGTTTGGACCCTTTATTATGGAGGATTGGGCAAACCAGGGACATTAGAGCCATAGGAAAACAAAGATGGGTATGTTTTTCAAAAGGTTTCAGCATATGTGGATGATTGTGTTTTTGCAATAGCTGAAAGGAAATCAGGAGAAAAAATGTTGACAAAGGTGCATGAAGTTTTGATACAACTGGTATTAGAATTAATATGATTAAAAGTATTGGGTTGATATTAGGGGAGAGTAAGGAGATAAAAGATTTTCCAATTCCAATGACAAAAGGTCCAGTAAAAATTTTAGGTATGTATTTTGGTACAAAGGAATCTGAAATTAAAAACTGGAATGAAGTGTATGATAAAGCAAACATTAAAGTACAGGCATGGTTATCCTGGAAAATGCCAAGGAAAAGGAGGGTGTATCTTTTAAGTGCATACATAGCGCCCATTTTTTTATATGTCTCTCATGTACTTCCCTTACCAAACTGTATGCACACAAAAGTTTTGAGTTTGTTTTTCCTGTTTCTATGGGGAAGTAGTCTGAACCCTATTAAAAGAAGTCATACATATAGAGTAAAGAAAGAAGGAGGTTTGAATATGTTACATCCCTTGGTTTACCTATTTGCTAATTTTTTTTTTATCTCCATTTTTCCCTTTGATATAACAGACAGCAGGGATTGGTAAAGTTTGTATGCAGCTTTGGGGCAAACTTTTTTTCGCAGCATGGGGTAGAGGAAAATGGCACCCTGTAGATCGGGGACTTCCTAGTTATGTTCAAACCACAATTTATTATATTAGAACTTGGAAAATAGATTTAGCATGGTGTATGGGAAAAGGGAAGAAGGTATTTTATAAAATGATTGTAGATACTTGGTATCATGAGGACCCAGTGTTTCAAGTATCATCCTCAATTAATGCTACATTGTTGTTGGAAGGAATGATAAATCAAAGAATACCTTTAAAAATGTAGGATTTTGCTTGGCTTTGTGGCCATCAGAAGCTACAAGTAAAAAACAATCAGAAGCATAAATGGTTGGAGGAGAGAGGGTGTGGAGAAATAGCTTGTGCTGGGGTTGTGGAGACAATGCAGCATCTTTTTTTTTTTGAATGTTTACATGTACAGCATTTTTGGACTTTGCTGTCAGACTTATGGGAGGAAAAGTTAATTTTATTAATTAATTATGATATTTTGGTTCTAGGACAAATCCCAGCTTCCTGGGCAAAATGGTCAAACAGTACAGTCCATATTTTTTTGGTATGTATTAAATGGTCCATTTGGCAGGTGAGATGCCTAAGGTTTTTACAAGGTAAAGTGGTACAGTAGCAAGATGTTTTTTTTCAAATACAACATGAATTGGGCAGTATTTATGAATATGAAAAGCGCACCTTAGGGCAAGATGTACTTGAAAAATTATGGAAGAATGTTGATTGGGTGGGGTAGGGGGTTGTACAACAGAGAAGAGGTATTTTCGAAAATAGAACAAGTATATGAAAATATGGTTCTAATTTTTTTTGGTGATGGTATTTTTCTGCATCTTGCAGGATATGGAAAAGAAAGAAGGGTTAGTTCATTGGGGATTATTGTCTATATAGTTTTTCCCTTTTTTTTCTCTTCTTTGTATTATTTAATTTAAACTAAAAGGAGGTTGTTACAGATGTTTCTTTTGTTGTTATTATAATTTGTGATGATATATTTCCCTGTATCTTTGTTTTTGAATAAAAATTTCCCCTACTCTTTTCGATAAGTGCTATAGGATCTTTAACATCCACCTGAACTACCACCAATCTAAGCAGATGGGACCTCGGTTTAACGTCTCATCCAAAAGATAGCACCTCAGAAGTGCAGCACCCCTCTCATGCTGCACTACAGTGTCAGTACTGGGATATTAACCCAAGTGCCAGATGTGAGAACTGAACCCATATCCCTCTGATCTCTCAGCTTCAGAGGTGAGTGTGCTACCTACTGAGCCATTGACACTGCTGACTGCTTTATGCACATTTGTACCCTGTATGGTCTTGCCCACATACTACCACTTTAGTCCAGAATCAGATACCAAACTTGCCTGCTAGGGAGAAAAGCCATGCTCTCCCTAACCCCTACCTACATTGCAGACCTGGTAAAGGAATCAAGCTCCAAATACAATACACGAAGAACAGTGACAACACAGCTTGATGTCCCATTTCGTAGAACTTCCCTAGGACAATGATCCTTCATGTACCAAGCTCCACTATGGCTAAATGAGATCCCTGCTGCAGCTCTTAATACCACAAATGTTTAGTCCTTTAAAAGAGAACTGAAACAATACCTGCTGAACTCAAACACTTGTGACTGCCTTACCTGAATCCATATTTTCAACCCAGATACCCCCATCATCTGTCTGAGCTTTCCTCCTGTTTTATCTACCCTGGACCCCACCTGCCATCCCTTGCTACCCACCCCCCTCTAGCTCCCTCCAACTCCCTACCCTCCATGCTCCCCCAGCCCCTCCCCTTTCTACCCACTCTCCCCTAAATGTTTTCCTTCTCCCAATCCTTCTCTCTCTCTCTCTCTCTCTCTCTCTCTCTAATCCACCCCTCATTCACACTTTTCCCCCCTTTCCTTCTACTACCCTTTCCGATACTGTACCTTGACAGGCACCCCTGGGGCAGCTATGCCATATGTTGCTAATTGGGAATCTCTTCCAGCTGTTTAATTTCAGTTGTCTAGGTTACTCAAATGTATTATTTATCTATTATCTGTATTACATAGCAATCTTATGTTTTGTGTTAACTGTGAAGTTTTTGTTATGTGTCTGCTGTTTTACGTCCTGACATGGAACCTTCATAAAAGAGTATATACTCTAAGGTTGTATCCGAATTACCAAATAAATTAAAAATAAAAAAAAAAATTGATATGTTAGCAGTTTTATACCTATAGAGTGACATTTCACCCAGACTTGGTATGTTAGCAGTTTTATACTGTACCACATATACTGTATCTTTGTGCTAAGTTTCAGATTGCTCTCTTTAAAGGAGCTGAGTTATAGAATTATGGTATGGTACTGATGATGTTGCCAGGCTGATTACTGATGTTCCCATCTCTAAGCATATTAAACCTGCAATGTATGAACAACATTAGCTGCCAGTTTGGTAGTGTTTGCGTATTACTTTCAATACTGCTTTGGTAACATACAGAGCCCTAACTGGATTGGGCCCCAGCTACCTCTAAGATCTCTTTGCTTTACATGATCCTGGCCCCCTTTTCACTTTACAGAAGCTAATTTACTGTCTGTCACCAAATCCAGGCTAAAGAAATCTGGAGCACAGGATAGGACCCACCATTTGGAACCCTTTGCCTGCCTTCTTAGGAAGTTCCATCTTGGTTTTAATATAGTAAGGGGATGACGTACTATTAGTTTAAGCAGGCTTTTGGTGGATATGAAAACTCCAAAGTCAGTTTTTAATTCATTGGATACTAGTTACACCATATTATTTATTAGTGTGTTATTCTGTCTGTTTTTGAAATGTGCAGTGCCCAAAGCACTATGGGACAGGGCACTTTATTAATTGCCTTGTTTTGCCATTCATAGTGTGTATTCTTGAGGTTCTGTTTTGGGGCTGCTGGTTTTTACTCTTTATCTTCAGCCACTAGATAATATTATTAGGTAATTTGGTTTCAGTTATCCTTTTTATGCTGATGACGCCCAGCTTTCTTTTTTACAATTTCTGTAATGAGATTCCAAGTGTCATTTCTTCTTGTATTAATGTTATCTCTTCCATAATGACATGTCTAATAACTGTTTAAAATTAAATATCTCTAAATCTTCAGAAGAAGCCAGAAGGGGAATGAAGGAAACATATTCAATTCAGTGCTTTAGAGTAACTGGTAATTTCTATTTTTCTTTTAAACTTAGATTGTGGGCTTTTAGTGACACTATACTTTCTTTGTTGTCTTTACTTATAATTGTTTTTGAGCTGTTGAAAATTTAAAACATAGTGGTGGTGTAATTCTGTGCTGTCTTTAATTGCTGCAAATGTTATCTTGGCTTGTCTGACTGCTCTGTAGTTGGGTGAAGGGTGTTAATTGTCTGGCCTCTGACCTCAGCTACGTGATAACAGGAGGATGGGCTTAGTCAGAGTTAAACTAGTAAGCAGAGTTTTAATTTCTCAGAATAAGCCAGAAGGGGAAGGAAGGAAACATATTCAATTCAGTGCTTTAGAGTAAGTGGTAATTTCTATTTTTTTAAACTTAGATTGTGGGCTTTTAGTGACACTAAACTTTCTTTGTTGTCTTTACTTATAATTGTTTTTGGGCTGTTGAAAATTTAAAACATAGTGGTGGTGTAATTCTGTGCTGTCTTTAATTGTTGCAAATTTTATCTTGGCTTGTCTGACTGCCCTGTAGTTGGGTGAAGTGTGTTAATTGTCTGGCCTCTGACCTCAGCTACATGATAACTGGAGGTGGGGCTTAGTCAGAGTTAAACTAGCAAGCAGAGTTTTAATTTCTCAGAAGAAGCCAGAAGGGGAAGGAAGGAAACATATTCAATTCAGTGCTTTAGAGTAACTGGTAATTTTTATTTTTATTTTAAACTTAGATTGTGGGCTTTTAGTGACACTATACTTGCTTTGTTGTCTTTACTTATAATTGTTTTTGGGCTGTTGAAAATTTAAAACATAGTGGTGGTGTAATTCTGTGCTGTCTTTAATTGCTGCAAATTTTTGCCCCCCTCCCTCCCCTTCCCCCAACTCTTAATTATATGCCCTGTTAAATCTTATTGACAGGAGCTAAACACAGGGTATAGTAAGGGGTGTGAAGTAGGAGGGGCATAAGAGGGAAGAAGTCCACCCTCAGCACAAGTGTTTTGACTCATTTATTTATTTATTGGTTTCTTTTTCTTTAAAAAAAAAATTATCTGAGGATCAGTGGCAGGATTTTTAGTACTGTAAATTAATAAAAAGGGAACTAGGAGAGCTTCAGTAGCAGACAAGTAGTGGAACTGCAGTATAATGTGGGCAGTGGTGCAATGCAGTGGCTGTGGGGCAGCCATATTCAGGCAGACCTTCTGGACACTGAGGTGCTGCCCTATCTGCATGCATCTCTCTGGACTGTGGGATGAGGTAGCCAGACTCAGAGCAGAAGTAAACTGGGTCAGGAGTACCATCACCCCTATCCAGGGACCACCCAGTCCAATGCAACTGCCTGAAAGGATGCCGAGAACGAGGAGCACTTGGATGACAGTGGGCTCAGGGAGGGTTAGAGCAGTCAGACAGAGGCATATCCCAGATCCTATTCCACTCAAGAACTCATATGCCACACTGGCAAATGAGAACAACCAAATAGAGGAACCCAGAGAATTGGAAGGAAAGGATGTGGAGGTTAGCCAAGGAGGTGACCTCAGCGGGGAAAGCAGTGGACCCCATAGGAGGAGGAAGTGAATCCTGGTGGGGGACTCCATCATAAGAGGGAACCAGCTAGGAACACATGAGGGGGAGTACAGGGAGGTGAGGTGCCTACCAGGTGCCACAGCATGGAGGGATGGAAGGAAGATCCTGGGGATCACTGGGAAAGCAAGATTGGATGGTGAGCTGGATGTCATTATCCACCTAGGTACTAATGACCTGGCAAATGGGGAGCCAAAGGAAGTTCAGGAAGAGTTTAGGAAACTGGGGAGGGGTCTCAAGCAAGTAGCTACTTCTGTCACTTTCTCAAGTACTACCCGTGAGAGGCAAGGGAGAGCATAGGAGTGCATGCACCAGGAACTTTAACTCATGGTTGAAGAACTGGTGCTGTGAGGAAAGTTTGGATTCATTGGTGACTGGGGACCCACCTGGAGGATGGAGGTTTGTTCAAGCCTGACGGCCTGCATCCATCCTGGAGGGGAATCCAAGCACTCAATGATAAGTTTAAATGCTACATTGACAAGCATTTAAACTAGCAAAGGGGGGTGGCAGGCCAGCAAGGAGGGTACCTACTTGCTCACCCCCCCACAGCTAGCAGTGGAACCAGTGAACCAGAGGAGTGGCTATCTCTGCAAAGCAGTGTGCAAAAGATGGAGATTAGTGCCCAAGAGGTGGATAAGCAGAAAAGGGGCAAAATTCAGCAGAAGGGCAGACAGCAAGGAGAACCAGGATAAATGACAACCAAGGAAGGGCTGAGAGAACAGTGAAACAGTCTAGGGAGGTCAAATCATGGAAGCCATGTGTCAAATGCCAGGAGCCTTAGCAACAAGATGGAAGATCTGGAGGCTGTCATGGTACAGTCAGACCTGGACATTGTGGCCATCACTGAAACCTGGTGTAATGATAACCACGATGGGAGATGACCATTCCTGGCTACAACATATTCAGAAGAGACAGAGCAGGCAGGAAGGAGGAGGAGGCACTGTATGTGAAAATGACATAAGGGCCACAGAGATCCAGGAGGAACAAAATGGGGAGAGATACTGTGGGTTAAGCTTGGAAAGGAAAATGGGTATTATCTGCACAGGTGTGGTCTATAGACCACCAGCCCAGGAGGAAGAAACAGATAGGGAGCTGATGCTAGCCATCCAAAGGATGGCAGACAAGGGTGAGGTAGTACTGGTTGGAGACTTCAATATTCCAGACATGGACTGGAGCATCCTAGCAGCAGCATCAACTAGGAGCGGATTTATCCTGGACTCCCTTCAGGGTGCCTTTCTCAAGCAACTGGTCATGGAACCAACTCGACAGAAGGCAATACTGGACCTTGTACTCACAAACAGGGACAGTATGATGGGGGTAACAGTGGGGGAGCACCTGGAAAACAGTGACCACCAGTCATTGTGGTTTGAAATCACAGAAAGAGCAGAACCAAACCACACAAAAACAAGTATCCTGGATTTTAGGGGGGCAGACTTTGGGAAAATGGGGAGATACTTGAAAGAGGCATTAAGGGGAATGGGACAGGAATCAGGGGTTGAGGAACAGTGGGCAGTATTTAAAATGGGGATTACAAGAACAACAGAATTATGCATTAGCAGGTTAGCAAGAGGAAAAGGAAGAGGAGACCATTATGGTTTTCCAAAGAGGTAGCAAAGAAAGTGAAAGCTAAAAGATTGCATCTGCTACAACACAGACACAGGCAGAAGGGGATAGGGAGAAGTACCAGGAGAAGCAAAGGGAGGCAGGGAGGTCAGTAAGGGAAGCCAAAGCTCAGACAGAAGAACACATTGCAAAATCAGTGGGTAGAGGGGACAAAACATTTTACAGGTACATAAGTGAAAAAAGAAAGACAAAGGGAGGGATAGTGCGACTGAAGGGGGAGGATGGGGGCCGCGTGGAGGATGACAACAGTAAAGCTGACATATTGAACAGGTATTTCTGCTCAGTCTTTACTGAAGAAGAGGAGGGTAATGGGTCTGAAGGGAGTACAAGGGGTGAGAATGGTGCAGAAATGGACACAAGTCCCTTTTACACGAGAAAGGGTCCTGAATGAACTGGAAGTAATAAGAGTTGATAAAGCAATGGGGACAGATGGGTGCACCCCAGGGTCCTAAGAACTAAGAGAGGTTGTGGCTGAACCTCTGGCTATCCTGTTTAGCCGATCACTGGAAACAGGGAGGTACCCAAAGACTGGAGGACAGCAGATGTAGTCCCTATACAAAAGTGGGAACAAAGAGGAAGCAGGGAACTACAGACCAGTCAGCCTCACCTCGGTAGTGGGAAGATCATGGAAGCACTACTGAAGGAGATATTGGTGGAACATCTGGTTGTCAATGGATTACAGGACCCAAGGCAGCATGGTTTCACCAGGGGGAGGTCATGTCAGACCAACCTCATTGAATTTTTTGACTGGGTGACTAGGGAGGTGGATCAGGGAGGGCAGTGGACATGGCCTATCTGGACTTCAGCAAGGACTTTGACACTGTGCCACATAGAAGACTATTACACAAACTGGGGAATATGGGTGTGGGCAGGACAGTAGTGTGGTGGGTAGGTAACTGGCTGGGTGGCAGGACACAGAGGGTGGTGGTAAATGGCTGTCACTCCACAGAGGGAAGAGTGACCAGTGGGGTACCACAGGGATCAGTGTTGGACCAGTCCTATTCAACATCTTCATAAGTGACATTGCAGGGACCTAGAAGGCAGAATTTCACTGTTCACTGATGACACAAAAGCTTGTAACAGAGTAGACACACCAGAGGGTGTAGCCAGAATGAGAAGCGACCTCCAGAAACTTGAAGAATGGTCAGGTTTGGCAGTTGAAATTCAATGCAAAGAAGTGCAAGATAATGCATATGGGCATAAAAACCCCGGCACAATATATCAGTTGGGGGTGATGATATAGTATGCACCAAGCAGGAAAGGATCTTGGGGTTGTCATCTCTGATGACCTCAAGGTAGGGAAACAGTGTGACAAGACAGCAGGTAAAGCAAATAGGATGCTGGATGTATAGGCAGGGGCATCACCAGCAGGAAAAGGAGGTCATAATTCGCTATACAAGACACTAGTGAGGCCCCACCTGGAGTACAGTGTACAGTTCTGAGACCATACTCACGTAAGGACATAGACAGGGTAGAGAAGGTTCAGAGGAGGGCAACAAAGATGGTGCATGGATTGCATCACAAGTCCTATGAAGACAGGTTGAAGGAACTGAACATGTACTCCTGGAGGAGAGGAGGGAGAGGGATATGATAGAGACATACAAGTATCTTACAGGGAGGAACAAGGTGTAGGAAAACACTATTTTTAGCGAAAAAATGTTCCAGGACTAGAAGGGCATGGGATGAAGTTGGAGGGAGGACGATTCAGAGGAAACATGAGAAAGAATTTCTTCACAGAACGGGTGGTGGACAAGTGGAACACCCTGCCAGAGGAAGTGGTGGGGGCTGAAACAATCACGGGATTTAAGAATGCATGGGATAGACATAAAGGAATTCTGGAGGTCAGAGGTAAGGGGCAACAGACTTCTAGGAAAACAAACTGAACTTACAAGCTCAAATGGGCAGACTGGGTGGGCCATAGGCCCTTATCTGCTGACACTGTCTATGTATCTATGTATCTATGTAAAACAGAGATTTTGTTATAGTTTCGGAGCACCAGTTGACCAGAACTCAACATAAAGGATCATGTATTGTCTGAAATCAGTAATACACATGTGTAATCATTGAGAGGTTACCATCGTGACTGTTTAAACCTCGAGAGCAAAGTTCAAGAGGTTTTAGTCATGCTGGTAACCTCGAGATGGCAACACACGTTGCCGATTGTGGATCATACTTTGTCTTTTATAGTGTATGGTCCACATATAGAACAAAAAAAGAGAACAGGATCCTTACTTTTAATTTTCTCTATAGTCACCGCCATTCCAGTCTGGGTCCTGCTCTCACTGCTGCAGCTGGTTCTGGAAGACCTGATGTTCACATACTGTGCAAGCATGAAAGCATTCTGTGTTGTTGTACCATCTATGTGTGGTACCCACGATGGTATAACAACTTTGTAACATCATATAGAGGGTGCAACAACCCTGTAAAATGATGGATTTTTTGTGTTAATAATGGGCAACCATACATTATTGTGGCATTGTATTATATATGATTATGAAGTAAGTCCAGTGAGTGCATTAACATTCTATGGGTATTATTTGATAGCTAAGTTTTTATAATCGCATATCAGCAGTTGCAATAACATCATTCTTTTTAGTTTTTAAAAATAACAAAGATCAAGAAATGTCTGACACAAGATGTCACAAAAACATTGGTCCATGCCCCTGTCATTTCTTGACTAGTTTATTCCAGTTTTTCATTAGCGGAACTGCCTAAATTTAATACCTGCTATTTGCAAATTATGTAAATTAGACAGCTAAATTGATCTGTGTACTACCTTGCTATATGCATGTGCCCTTGGTTTTAGTCTTAACTGGTTGAAGATATCAAAACACAACACATTTTACTGTGTTTAAATTTCAGGCCTTGACAAGAACTGATGCCCTACACCTGTATGACTTGATGCCTCATGCCCATTCTAGAGTCTTGCCAACAGCTGAGATCTTTTGTCAGTTCATTTTTAATGGTCATCTATGTGCTAAACCCCAAGCTTTTATGCATTTGGTGCCAAAAACCTGAAGCTGTCTATGGGCAAATGATCAGCTGAACTCTTCATTTATAAATGAATGATAAACATTCGTGCATGGTGAGTACTTTTATCTGTTGTATGAGTGTTCTCCAGGTGGCCTTGAAACATGTATCAAGCAGTGAACAAATGTTTATATCAATAAATACATACATACAGTACATAAATAAATTTAAATAAACAAACAAATGAATAAATTACAGTTATGACCCAGTAGGTTCACTGCTGTGTATGTGGTGGTCAAAGGCACTGGGGTCTGGAGGCCACAGATATAGTGTGGAATCAGCCCGCTTAGGACTTTTGATATGTTAGCACAAACACCTTGATGATGTACCATCAAACATCCAGCAATTGCAGATCATATAGCTTAGCATCATAAGGTCTGATGTTTGTGTTTTGTTTTTCAATGTATTTATCCAAGATAGTTCAGCTATGTTGCAACATTTCATTTCCAGTGGGGTCCTGATAATGCTCATTTATGCAGCTCAGTGAGTTAAAACACTGAGAAGTTAAGCAACTTGTTTAAAGAGCCACAGGTGCCTCAAGAAGAAATTTGAAATGCATAATATTTGGACACAATTTTTTTATTTTATTTAAAAATTGGTAACTGGGAGAGGCACACTGAGCTGAGGCTCATTTCAAAGTGTGACCTGGGGAAAAGGAAAGGGGAAAAAACACAATTACAAACAAAATACAGCCACTCTGGTGATGTGGTTACAATGATGATGTCATAAAGAGCATAAGTTGATTGTAGTACAGAAAAAAATGGGAAAACATTGTATATGGAGGACAACTGAATTAGCACACATAGAAACATAAAAAGTGATGGTAGATGGGGATCAAATGATTGATCTATTCTGCCCAAAGTCCTACTCCCTTCATGTCCTGTTGTGTGATATTATACCCATGTGATTATCCAACACAGTTTTAAAGGTCTTTATCGTCTTTGTCTCCACCACTTCTTTGAGAAGGCCATTCCATGCCTCCACCACTCTCTCTTTAAAGAAGTAACCTCCTACACTGTATCTCAACTTTCCCCGACTCAATTTCAGTTCATGACCCCTAGTTTTGGAGTAGCTGTTGAACTGAAACAGGTCTTGTGTCTGTACTTTATTTATACCCTTGAGGTACCTGAATGTCTCTAGCATGTCCCCTCTCTTTCTTCTTTTCTCAAGGGAGTACAGGTTGAGTGCACTCAGTCTCTTCTTATATGACTTTGTATGCAGCCTCTGTATCATTTTGGTGGCCATACTCTGGATTGTCTCCAACCTATTGATGTCCCTCTTGAGGTGTGATTTCCAGAACTGCATACTGCACTCCACGTGCTGTCTCACCAGTGATCTATATAATGGTAGTATCACATCCCTCCATCTGCTAGATATCCCCCTTCCTTTGCAACACAAGATTCCGTTTGCCTTCAGGGCTGCCTTCTCACACTGCTTTGCCACTGTTAAGTCATCCATTGTGATTACTCCCAAGTCTCCTTCCTGTTTGGAGGAGGTCAGTTTTTCACCACCCACGAAATACTCCCTCCCAGTGTTATGTTTACCCAGGTGCATGACCATTCACTTTTTGCATTGAATTTCAACTGCCAAGCTTTAGACCATCCCTCTATTTTGGCAAGATCTGACACCATCCTGTCTATCCCCTCTGGTTTGTCTACTCTATTGCAGACCTTGCTGTTGTCCACAAACAGGCAAGCATTTCCTTCCAGTCCCTCTGCTATATTGCTGATTAATATGTTGAAAAGCATAGGCCCCAGTACCAACCCCTGTGGCATCCCGCTCATCACACTTTTCTTGTTTGACAGGAAGCCATTTACCATGATCCTCTATGTCCTGTCCCTCAACCAATTTCCAATCCACTGAGCCATGTTTGACCTACACTCATGCTATCCAACTTATTTAACAGTCTTCTGTGAGGTACTGAGTTGAAAGCCTTGCTAAAGTCCAGGTACACAACAATCATTGCCCCCCCCCCCCCCGTCCACTATTTTGGTCATGAAGTCAAAGAACTCAATCAAGTTTGTTTAGCAGGATCTGCTGGCCATGAAACCATGCTGCCTAGGATCCTGAGTCACAGTGGACTCCATGAATGCCAACAACCTCTCCTTGATTAACATGTCTATCAGCTCACCCATCACTGAGGTGAGGCTGAGTGACCAGACAGTAGTTCCCCACCTCAACTATGCTCCCACTCTTGTGCAGCAATCCTCTGGGACCTCCCCCTGTTTTAAGTGACAAGGTGAACAGCTCAGCCAGCAGCTCTGCCAGTTTGTTACTGAGTTCCTTCGGAATCCTGGAATGGATCCCATCCAGCCCCATAGCCTTGTCTACCTTCAGATTGTGTAGCTCTTTCAAAACCCTTTTATCTGTGAATGGGCTTACTTCTATCCCTCCCCCTTCCTCAGTTGCTTTCTTGCTTAGGGGTGGACCATTGCCATCCTCTTCCTTTGTGAAGACAGAGCAGAAGTAGTCATTGAGAATCTTTGCTTTATCCTCGTCCCTCTCAGAGAGCTCTCCCCCTTCCTTAATGAGTCTAACTATTCCCACACTAGTTTTTCTCTTTTCCCTTTTACATCTATAGAAGGTTTTGTCCCCATGTCTGATGCACCTTGCTATTTTTAGTTCTGATTGTGCTATACCTGTTCATATTACCTTACATGCCTCTTTTCATTTGCTCTCTATATTACTCCCTGTCTGTCTCATTCCAGGACTCTTTAAACATCCCGAATGCTGTCTTTTTTCCCCTGACATTGGAGGCTACTAATCTGGATCACCACAGTAGATTCTTCCTATTTCTGGGCTTGTTTACCTGCTTTACACATTTGTTTGTGACTGTACCTATTGTTGTCTTTATCCATGACCAACATTGTTCTACTTCTCCCTCCATTCCACGTTGGAGGTTGTTTTTCAGGTTGTTTTTTTTTTTGCTCCTTCCTTCGGCTTCTTGGTCCACCTCTCCTTCCGCCAAGCCATAGACCTCACAGACACCCTTGCCCCAACCCTCTCTACCTACCTCATATTGCAGCCAACTGAGGGATAGCCTGGTGTATTCCTTCACCAGATGAGTACCTCTCTTCTAAGGGGAAAGGTGCCAGGGAGAACAACCAGCGCACTACCTGTTCAGTCCCTGGAAGCTGCTGAGGTGGCTTCAGGGCCTTTGGGCACTCATGGTTGCAGGAGCTGTTGGCCATCAACTGGCCAGCTGAGAAGCAGTTTTCCTGTTTTATCCCTGGGGGTGGGAGGTGTGGTGTGGCACAGATGTCAAGACACGTGCTGATGTCTACCATGCCCCTTGCATTCAGCAGGGCTCAACAAACTTTCATGCTCCTAGCCTCCATCAGGAGGCAGCACACAGTGAGCTGTATCCCCTCCATCCCCTCGGGAGAAGGCGAGCAGTCATCGGACACTCAAGCCTTCTCCTCTTGGTTGGCCCACCAGCGACCCAGGTTCATTTACGAACCCGGGTTGCCAGTGTCACAGGCAGAAATTCAATCACTTCATCAACAGGTTGGCAGGTATTCTTTCATGCTGTCAATGTCCACCCTTCTAAAGTCTAGGACTCTTATTTTTGAGTGGCTAGTTTCAGTCACTGTGTTGACTTGAAACTACACTGTGCATTGATTGCTGTTCCACAGATGGTTTCCCACTTCTACATTGAATATTTTATCTCCATTTGTTAAGACCAAGTCCAGGATTGCTCAATCCCTTGTTGGTTCAGCCACCAATTGTCTAAGGTCCACTCCTTGCAAAGCTGCCAGTATGTCTTTGCTTCTTATAGAAGCCACCGTACCATTTTTCCCATCTATATCTGGGAGGTTGAAACCTCCCACCAAGATTACATCTCCCTTATCTGTCATCCTGTGGATGACTTCCATGAGAATTTTGTTCTCTTCAACACCATGGGCAGGTAGTCTGTAGATCACCCCCACTCATACAGTCATGCCATTGCTTGTTTTTGAGCCACCCATAGAGCTGTGGTGGGATCTTGTGATCCTTGGATCCTTGATGTGCTAATGTCCTCCTGAACACACAGAGCAACCACCCTCCTTTTTGCCCCTCCTGTCCTTTTGGTAAAGGGACAACCCAGGTATTGCTATGTCCCAACTGTGGCTGTCAGTTAGTCGGTTCTCAGTAACAGCATCTAGTTGAGATTAGCCTAATTTATTATAGCAGTAAGTTCAGGTATTTTGTTTGAGAGGCTATGTGCATTCGTGCACATAGCCCTCCATATCCAAGTTTTCTTCTTGCATGTGTTGTTTTCAGCAGCCTCCAGTAGCCCCTCTTTATCACCATTCTTTGATTTTTTTTTTGAGACTTTATTTTGGGGTGTGGCGACAGAGTTTGTGTCTGCTATCTGTAGTGCTGCCACCATCACCCCATTTCCTAGTTTAAATGCCCAAGATGGATGTCAAACGTTTGCCCTAATGCCCTGACACCCTCCTTCATCAGGTGGAGGCCATCAAATCTAAAGTAGTTTCACTCCCAGAAGTCCTGCTATCCGCCTATGAATTGGTGGCCCTTTTTCCAGACACCAGTTTTTTAACCATGTGTTTAATCCTCGATTCCCGTCTGCTGGATTTTTTGTAAACCTGGCCCTTTTTTCCAGATGGGCAGGACTTCTGAGAAGGCAAGGACTGCAGAGTACTTTGTCAGTCTGTCCTATAGTTGGGTAATGTACTCCTTGGTCTCCTCAATCATGTGGTCGGCCAGGTCATTTGTACCGAGATGCATAATGGTGCCTGTGCAGTATTCCACCTTGTTCATAACATTTTCTCTGCAGATAGCATCCCTTTTTACAGATGTACCAGGGAGACACCTGACTTTTACATCTGAGTGATCCCCCTGTTGCAGATGGGGCTCCACACACCTGACCATGGAGTCCCCTATTATCAGCACTTTTTTACGGGCAGGCAGTATAGCGCAGTGGTTTAAGGCTCTGAGCTGCAAATCTGGTAACATCCAGCAGACCAGGCCTCAGTTTGAATCTCACAGCTTCCACTTACATACTATGTGACCCTGAACAAGTCACTTAAATTCCCTGTGCTCCCAGGATGCACCTGTAAAAAAGCTTTCAGCTTAGTGTGCTACTCCTGGTTAAACAACTAAATAAATAAAAATAAAACAACTCTTAATCACCTGTTTGGTTCTTACTGCACCTTTGGCAGTCCTAACTGAGATTTTTGCCTGATGTTGTGCAGTAACATCACTGGTCCCCATAACAGCCCCTGCAAATAGAGGCATTATGCGATTTGATGGAGGTACACTAATCTCCAGGGCAGGACTCTTCTGGGGTACCCTGTGAGACTTACCCTGTCTCTTTTTACCTCGTGCCAGCCCTCTTCAATGTGGTAATCCCAGGGGGTGGGGTTGATACAGTCTGGTGATGGTAAGTTGTATTGCTCCTGTACAGCAGACTTTGCAACAGGGAGATTTGGTCCCATGTTTCCCTGAGCTGGTATCTCAGCTTCTTGATTGCCCTGCATGAAGGACAGTGTCTAAGTCCGATAAGGCATGCTTTGCAGAACAGTGCCCCACACCAGTGACATTCTATGAGGTCCATATCTGCCCTATGTATGGAGCCTTGTGCCCTGCTGTATTGGTTGGACAAAATGGGAATAGACAAAAAAAATCTAGTTTGTCAGAGGCCTGCTGTGCACTGTAAACTACAGTTGTCAAAAATGCACCTCCTTTTTTAATTCCCTGTGTTGGAGCAGTTTGTTTGGAAAGCTCTATTGGAAAGTTATTCTATATGATTGACATGTGCTGGGCTCCCTCCAATCAGTACCCCAGGGGAAGTGGGTATGCCGATTTCTTCCCTCCTCCCTGCCTGTCTATATAACTAAGACATTGACAGGGTGGGTGGATGGCGGGGTGGGATGGTGGGAAAAACAAGCAGAGAATCCCTCTGATTGCCAGAGGAATTAAAATACAGGCAGTGTTCAGTGGGGCCAAAATACATTCTTCAGATATCCTGCCCAAAACTGTACAGTCCACCGCAATGACCCACAGTCCCTGTCAGTTCCAAAAATAAAGTCAGGTTAGTTCAGCTGGTGCCTTACAATCATGTTCTGGCTTCTAGTGCTCTGTGGGGCTGCAGTGTTAGAATATGTAGCCCCAGAAAACAAAGGACTACCAAGGTCAAGATCTGATTGCCCCTTTATGTGCTTTCGTAAAACTCCAGATTTGCTGGTTAATAGTGCTGCACTCTGATTGGTCCTATAAACAATCATCTTAGCTGTAGTTAGCTTTAGTGATTGCAGAGAACCCGTCTGATCACCAGAGGAATAGAAATGCAGACAGTGTTCAGCGGGGCCAAATGACTTCCTTCAGATTCCCCTCCCAAAACTGGGCAGTTCACTACAGTGACCAGGAGTCCCTGTCAGCACTAGGAATACGGTCAGGTTAGTTCAGCCAGTGCCTTACAGTTGTGTCCTGGCCACTACAATTCCCAAGCTGATGCTTAAACCTTTAGACCACTCTGCATGTCTGCATTCTTGTGTGAATATCAGTAGTCCAATGTCTGTATTCTGCACCAGCTTCAGGCAGCATATCAGTATCTTGGCGAGCCACGTAATGTGCATTACTGCAGACTAAGTACAGTAAGTGATCATGAATGTGTTAATCAGTGATATATCCTCACCCAACAGAAAAGTCCTCAGTCAGGTCACATTCATCAGGTGACAAAAGTCACCCCAGACTGCCACAGCTACCTGGGAGTCCAGGAATAGCCTGCTATCAAGAGTGACCCTAATTGGTAACCTCCAGAACTCTCTTGAGCACCCCATTATATGTTAGCAAATTGACAGTACTGCCAGTAATTACAAATGAGACATCAGTAAATCATCAACACTTCTGTCTTAAATTGTCTAGCCAGTTTTAGCCAGCTTATGACTATATAGTCCCTGACATCAGTCAACCATCCCTCTAATAGAGATATGGTTGTCTGATGTCATGGCTATCCAATGCCTGGCTTCAGACAACCATTCCTATAATACAGCTACAGAGTCCTCATTCCCAGGATGAAGACAAAATACAGCTGGTTGTCATTGGTCATAACAGTGAAACCCTAACAGTTTCTACCAGTGGCAGCTGATAAATGGTGAGAAAAAATCTGGCACACAACAGAACACCAAGAAATGCCACAGAATAAAGCAAGAGCTTTAAAGTAGCATTAACCACCATAATCATCTTCTCCCTCTCATATAAGAAAGAACAGATCCAGGATAATACCAACCAGTCAATCCATCACTGTGCTCCAGTTGATGAATCAAAACTCAATGGTTAGGGGTGCTAGAAAGTTACACAGTAATCTCACTCACACCGTTTCCATCGAAATGGACTATTAACATACTGAAAGTCATTTACAGTTTACTTTTTTACCTAACAGATTGTTGTGTGTGGCAGTGAAAGGAGTAGATTGATACCAAATATGCCCACCATGTCACCAAAATTGGAACACTGGCAGCAGCTACTTGAAGCAATAAATAGCCCTGCAGGGAACCATGGCTAGTACTGTAATATGCAAGCCTGTGACCATGGGAAGTACTCTACTATGGAACAATGTGCAGAAAGCAGTTTGAGAGATGGATTAAAAAAATAGAAAAGACTCTGGAGCAGATGGGGTCATATGATACAAAAGTGAACATACTGGGTCAACCAAAAAAGTCACAGGTGAACATTTCCACAAGACTTTACTTGCTTTTGTTGTGGCAAAAATCATACCGGAAAGTATACATGTCAGCAGTCATCAAGAAACCCTCAAAATGGAGAGAGAGAGAGAGAGAGAGAGAGACCAGAGTTTTGAGTTCTTGAGGTTCCAGGTGGCACTAATGGAGACAACATGTTATGCTACATTAGATTCTAACCGCATACAAGTATTTAATTTGGGGGATACTTGTGACTGTATTGAAATTCAATGGGCATATCAAGTCAATCTCAGGCATGAAGACTCCAGATGCTACCTGATCTGAATGATGTTTCAGATGATATTGGCAGCAGTGACTGAGAACTTATCCCAACAGGCCACAGGGGCCAAGGGCACCATCAATATTAATGATCTGGAGATTGGGCATTCATGATGAGCTTCAGATCAAAACAATTTGATGCTGTGTGCCGCCAGCTTCAAGGTCTAAGTATCGTACAACCAACACTAATGCTGGTTCACTTGCACAAGGATTACATAGAAAACATATCCAGGTTTCTAATGCAAGGGACATAGGTCTCTTGGTCACAAAATCCACAGCATAATTTAGAGACAGCTAGGAGGAGAAGGATGAGGCTAATTGCCCCAATGATGAGTAATTTGGCTAAAAGTAACAACTGCTGATGATAAAAAGGTAGTCACTCTGTAGTCTTGAGAGGCTGTGCCTAAGGAAGGGGAGTTACTCACTTTTTTTTTATAACTGTGAGACTGATTAGCACAGTGGTCTAGGTGCCTGAGGAAAATGTAGGTTACAACTCATCTTTTATGGCACATTGTCTGAGATGGCACTGGCCATGGGTGTTTACTGACTTCCACTGTGGAACTGTGATTTTGTACCCTTTAAAGTCAGATTACTAAAAACATTTAATAATATGGTAACTTGAATTTCCTAGTGGTTATACTGCATGCCTGTAATAGAATTTATCCACACTGAAAATGTGTAATTCCTGTTCAATTTATTTATGGTAAAACCTTTTCTAAAGGTCATGCTTTTACTGTTTTGAGGGGTTGATAACACTGACTTTTTTTTCTCTGTTGCATAATAAAAATGTTAAATGGAACAACAACTTTATGGTTGCATTTCATCAATCATCATTTTTATCAGTATCAGTAATTTCCATTGCCGTGCTTATCTCAATAGATACTGGACTCACATGAATTCTGAAAATAATTTCAAGTTACCCATTTTCTGTATCAAAATATTGGATAATTTAAATCTTGTATGTGTTGAAACTGCTGACAGAGGGGATGGTAAGCAACCAGTTTAAATCTAGAGGTATACTGTATACATATTATACTAACGCAGTCATGCCAGTATAGTTGAGGTTAACTTTATTTATTTATTTAGTTAAACATCAGTTTAGAAACCTTTGAGCCAGAGGCTCATTTACAAAGGTACCTCGTCACAAAGAGGACATCAGAACAGTAGTACAAGGGACACAGTACTTACAAACAAAAAAGTTACAGTTCAATTACAATTTTGTTACAATAGAATACAATCTCCAACGAAGCAAAAGATAACAAAAGGTGAAAAACTTATGGTGGGGACAGCTGGTGGGGTAGAAGGGAGGGATAGGGAGGAGGAATTAGTAGGGAAAGGAGGGGGCAGCTCAGTGAGCATTGTCAAACAGAGTATATATATATATATATATTTTTTTTTACACTAGGCTAGCGGCAGTTGCATTTGCAAGAGCTAAGCAGGAAGTTTCTGAGCCTGGGCTTAAAGCAAGCTAAGGTTAATGAGTTTGAGACACTGGCAGGGAGGGAGTTATACCAGTGGGGTGCGGTGAGGAATGCCCTCTGACCTTGAGAGGTCCTGGCTCTCGAATAACTAGGGTAGCTCTTGGCAGAGCTGCGTGTGATCAGGTCGGTGCAGTCTGCGAATGGAGTTGGATAGGGCCTATGGGATAGGCCACGCAGAGCTTTAAAGGTGAGCTGGCATGTCTGATACATGAGTCGCTCTTCCAGGTTGAGTAGGGTAGCCAGGGTGTACAGCTCACATGTGTGAGTGAGTCTGGGAGCACCAGTGATAAGTCTGCAGGCCTTATTAACTGTGAGGTGAACCTTGTTGAGGGCAGTCTGATCTGCTGAGCCATAGACCGGAAGGCCATAGTCAATGAGAGACATGACAGAAGAGGTGACAGTCAGGTGGAGGGCATCAGGTGGGAGGCATTTCTTGTGCCGGTAAAGAATGCCTAGCCGTGAGTTGGCTGACAGAATTTAGGGCAGATATATGTCCATGGAATGAAAGTGCATGGTCAAAGGTTATACCAAGATATTTATAGGACTGCACCTGGTCAATGACGAGATTGGGATAGTATAGAGATAGTATAGCTTAATACTGTAGCTTTGGCGGAGTTCCATGACATTGCCTAAATTTGGCATGCATTGTCTAGGAGGCTAGGTCTAAATATGTGGAAAGTTTCATGACAGAAGCTTATGTGGTTTCTGAGACCCTCATTTGCCATTTTTACATTAATGTCTAATTTGTTTCCTATAATGAATACACTTTTTTTGTTCTCACCTACAGCATAGATTGAACAGATCTTTTTCCCAAAACTTTCAGGGTAGACGTGGCTTTTACCAAGAAAGTGTTTTTATTTTTGAACATTAAATATTTTTTATTGAACATTTTGCCACTTTACAACGGTTTTGGCAGATTTGTGAGCTATACATAATATAGGTGTTTTTTACAGATGAGTACATGAATTGACAGCAGATTGAGCCACAGATGCATGTAGGTAAGTAGGGGTGACTGCTTACAGTGAAGGGTGTAGATCTGGCATATTCCAAGCAATTGCTACATAAGTGTAGCCTGGGAACTATTAGGCTGGATCCATATTTGTAGTCATCCATTAAGGTATAGGAGGGGGGAAGGGGGCCCATGTATCATTATACATTTGCGTTTTGTTTATGGCAATGTATGTGAGACGTTCCATCGAGGTTACCTGACTGATTGTTAACAGCCAGTCACTGAAAGAAGGTATTGCTTGGAAGCGCCAGTTTCTGAGTAGAAGCTGTTTGAAAGCAATCATTGCACTTATGCCCCAGTGTATAGAGCAAGAAGGAGTAGGATGGAGGTTTCTGATCAGGCCAAGATTGGCAAATGGCTCATCCATGACAAGAGATTGAGAGAGAATTGGTTGACAGAATTTAGTGACCTGATCCCAGAAAGGGTGAATAAGTGGGCAGGACCATAGTACATGAGAAAGGGATCCTGGGTCATCATTACATCTCCAGCACTTATTGTATGGTAGAATTCCTTTCTGGTGAAGCAACAGTGGGGTCCTGTACCAGTGGTGTAGGATCTTTAGCTGAATTAGTTGAGCTTTTGCATCCCTACTTGTCAGCTGGGCCCTGGACCAGCACTTCTGCCAGTCCATATCCCCAATATTAATGTTAAGCTCCTGTTCCCATTTTTCTTTACTATGCATTGGAGAGTCAGAGTCTTTGCCCCTTAGGTTTCTATATATCTGGCCCACCTTCCCTCTCTTAAGGTTTAGCCACACCTTGAGATCAGTTAGTAAAGGTTGGGTCTGGGGGCTGGCAACATGCCAAAACTGGTGTTGGATAGTGGCCCTTATCTGACGGTATCTCCAGAAGTCTTTTGGAAGGAGTTGAAATTCCCTTCCCAAGTCCTGGAATGTTTTGAGCATGGGGCAGTTTGGGAGACAGAGGTCTTGTATAGTATGGATTTCCACACAGTGCCATGTGGGTCATTGTATCGGTCTTTTGTACACCACAATCTTGGGGTTATCCCATAAGGGTGCCAGCATTGGGGGGACCTTGATATCTTGGGACTTTTTTATTTCCTGACAGTATGGCAGTGACATACAATCAGTCAATCAATCAATCAAAATCTTTATTTATTCAGGCGAGCATCATTGAGCATAGCTCATTTACAAGATGGACCTGATTGGTCTTAACAATATAAGGTTACAGTTTTACACAAAAGACATGGTACTGATTGAACACAAATACAAAGATTTATGAACGAAACAGGTATACTAATATTTACATATGTACAAGGCAAAATTGACATTTGACCTAGATTATATTAAAAGGAAAGAAACAAACAGTACTGAGAGATAAAGCTAGGGTAATGGGACTTGGGGGTCATTTTTATACGAAGTAGGTTGGAGAACAAACTAGAAAAACAGAAAACAGGGGTAGTGTAAAAGGGTAGGGAAAAGAGGGGGTGTGAGAGGACTAGGCCTTATGGAAGCAATTGCATGATTCTGGGAAGAGACTAGTGTACAGTTTTTTGAAGGATGTTAATGGAATGAGGGTATCCAATTTCAAGGTATTTTGAAGAGAATTCCAGATAAGTGCTAGGGAATAGCTGATTGCAGCCCTTCCATATCAGCTGCAGGTAATAGTGGTGGGAGACTTGTATTGGTTCAGTGGGGGGTTGGTGTATAGGAGAAACCAGGGGGGTTCAGTCCCTGCTAGATGTTCTTCTATTGGGACTTATTGAAGATGGGTTACCCCTTTGGCTGGGCACCACTTCAGGACTTGGGCCATAATGAACATCTCTTGGTAGTTAATAAAGCCAGGTAGGTCCCATACACCCTCCTTCCAATGTCCTTGTAACTTTATGTGACTGATGTGTAGGTGTTTCCCTTCCGATATGAACTGCCCCATTATTTTATTGAAAAGGTAAAACAACCTGTCAGGGATGTGGATGGGTAGGTGGGCCAGCAGGTATAGGACCTTAGGGGTGAACATAATTTTTAGTGCAGCAATACAGCCTATGAATGTGGGTGCAGGGCCCTCCATCTGTCTAGCTCTGTTGAAAGGTCTGGTATTAAGGGCAAGAAATTTGTTTTGCGTAGGTCAGACAGAATGGGTGTGATATGGATTCCCAGATACATAATGCCTTCTGCAGCCCATCTACAGCTTGTGTTGTGGAATTGGGCAGCATAGCAATGGGCATTGAGAGCCAGAACCTCTGATTTGGTGTGGTTTACCTTAAGTCTGAACATACTTGTAAATGAGTCTAGAATTTGACAAAGGGGTGTGATCACCTTTGGATCATCACTATGGACAATGAGTAAGTCATCTGCTTAGGAAAGTGATTTGTATTCCTGTGTACCTACCTGGATGCTGGTAATTGTGGTATTAGCTCTCAATGCAGCAGTGAGGAGTTCAATGGCTAAAAGAAAGAGAAGCAGGAAGAGGGGGTGACCTTGTCTGGTGCCATGGGCAAGTGGGAAAGGGGTGGAAAGGACACTGTTCAAGAGGACTATAGCTGTGGGAATGGTATACAGCATCTCTACCCATCCAAGAAAAAGGGGCCAATCCCCTGTTGATGCAGAATCTTGAAGAGGAACTCCCATTCAGTGGCGTCAAAGGCTTTTTCAAAGTCAATTGTGAGGGTAGTGGTGGGAGGCAGTCAATAAGGGTCTCCCATAGAGTGCCATCCGTTGTACTTTTGTCATCGATAAAGTTCAGGAATTCAGCAATTTCCTGCTGTACCCAGGGTGAAATGCAGGGTATTTTAATAACTAAGGGTTTAGCCTCCAGTTAGCTGATCTAGTCTGGGGTGGTCCCCAGTTTAGAGTGACTGTGACTGAAGCATGTTCAGAAATAACTATAGGGTGTATCTGAGATTCACAGTACACTGGGATCAGCTGGGGGTAAGATAGTCAGTATTCAAGTCTGATATGGGTAAGGGGAACACTGTACTGTAAAGTACAGTCTCTGGTTCCAGTGTGTAGCAGACACCACATGTCTGTGAGGCCATGATCTACTTCTAGAGGGTATACTGCAGCTGCCGCCTTTGTATGTGGTTCCTGAAATTTGTGAGATCTATCTACAGTATATGGGGCTCCTGTGTTAGGTTAAAGTCTCCCGCTGCCAGTATAGGAAGGTGCTGGGAAGTATAATCTGCAAGGGCTTCAGGGATCTTTATGAAAAAGGTGAGTTCATCAGCATTAGGGCCATATAGGTTAAGTAGTATCAGGGGGTCCTTTGGGGTATTGACCTTTGTCAAGACCCATTTACTTTCTTTGTCCATTTGCACGTTAGTCAGCACACAAGGGAGGGATTTGTTTATCATATGAGACCCCTCTCTAGGCTGATGTAAAGCCTAGCCTAGCCAAAATAAAAGACACCTGTAACTGTCATTAAGTCTCTTCCTTCCCCGTGTGTGCCATATTTATCCACTGGTAAGGTATAATTGATTTGTCACATTAACTGCTTTCCCTTCCCCTTCTACTCCTGGCTTTATCTTTGCTTACGCTCCACTGCTACTCTATCAAATCACTCCTCCCCCCCATATCAGTTGTAGACTGTTCTAGCTGCCAAAATACAGTATATGTATTGCACACACCAGTCATCATGTTTCATTTATCAGTATGCAACCTGTAAGTCGCTTCCCTGTCTCATATCAATGTTTGCCACCTGCGGTCACCCTATGTGGTACCCTTGTATGTATATCCAGCCTGTATCATGTAACGTGCATTTCATGTATATACTGTTATTACCTATCTGTGTTTGTACTTTAAGTGTTTATGTCACAGGACCTCCTTGTGAATGAGCTTGCTCAATGGAGTTTTCCTGCAAATAAAACTTGAACTTGAACTTGATGTATGGTTGCTGTGGACCTCTGTTCTCACCCATTCCTTTTTCAGTTTCCCCACCTCAGCATGTTACAGCTTTGTCTCCTGGAGGAATGCCACCTTTGTCCAAAGCTTTTTAAGTGGGACAATATCTGTTAACATTTTATGGTGAATTGAGGCTGCAGTCATTCCAGGAAGTGAGAATCATGTCCGCCATTTAATGTTTGACAGTGGATAAAGATGTTGCCCCATAGTCTAGCACCTACAGTGTATCCTCCAAGTGACAAGCTCCCACATTTGGAAGAGATTAGAGTGGCTTGTGCTGCACATGCTTTATGCTTGCATTGGTGGCACATCCCCTGTACTATCTTTCTGGAAACAGGTTCCAAAGTCCATAGTGTCCCCAAGATCACAATGCATGAGGTTCCTGTTTGGGTGTGGTGTCCTTCCTCCTGCCCATTGTGTGTGTGTGGGAGGGAGGGAGGTAGGTTATACGTATAGGATGCTGTGGTCCTCTGGTCATACCAGAGGAGTGTTTCAGGTGCAGCATGATGGTTTTGTCTGGTAGCTGCCATGTCCCCCATCAGTGGGGGATCCTAGGCATAAATCAGTGTGGCCATAGGCCAGATGTGATGTGGAGCTGTGGATGTTTGAGGGAGTGGAGGGTGGCACACTTTTAATAAATCTTCGATCATCAGGGCTACTGAGGTTTGGTTACAGTCTTCTACTAAGTATGATATGTTGGTTGTAGGGTAAGGGGGGGCAAGTCCCTTCTATATTTTCTTATAGGTTGTTTGTATATGTTCCCTAGTAGGCCTTTTCATAGAAACATAGACTTTGACGGCAGATAAGGACGGCTTGGCCCACCTAGTCTGCCCATTTACCTACCTACAGGATAAGCTGCAGATCCTAGTTAACCAACAGCCTATTTCTTCCTACCACTCACAACAATTGCCTTATGTCTGTCCCATGCATTCTTGAATTCTCCCACAGTTTTAGACCCCACAACCTCCTCAGGAAGGCTGTTCAATGCATCCACCACCCTTTCTGTGACAAAATACTTCCTCACATTGCTCCTGAACAGCCTCTCCTCTATCTTCAAATTGTGTCCCCTTGTTCTTGCACATCTCTTTTTCTGAAAGATGCTACCCTCTTGGACTTTGTTGATTCCACTAAGGTACTAAAAAGTTTCTATCCTTTACCCCCTCTCCCTCCTTTCTTCGAGGGTATACATATTAAGCTCTTTTAGTCTTTCCTCATATGGCTTCTCTTGCAGACCCTGCACCATTTTAGTTGCCCTCCTCTGGACTGCCTTTATCCTGTCTATGTCTTTGCAGAGATGGGGTCTCCAGAACTGGATGCAGTACTCCAGATGGGGTCTCACCAACTATCTATACATAGGGATAACAACTTCCTGTTTTTTGCTGGTGATACCTCTCCCTATACATCTGAGTATCCCCCCAGCCCTCCCTACCACCTTCTCACATTGCTTGCTAACCTTAAGGTCATCTGATATGATAACCCCAGGTCCCTTTCCATTTTTACGTTCACTTGCGGGCAAGGAACATTTTGGGAGAGTAGCACAATTTGGAGGTGTGCCTTTCCCATTAAATCCACTGTTCAGTTGAGCAGGCATGGCGGTCCTGCACCAATGGGTGCGGGAGCTGTGTATGACAGCGATGATCTTCACTTCAAAGAAAACCACCACTGTCATACAGAGCACTGTCACGCCACCCCCCAGCATCATGCCGCCCCCCGCGTCACGCTGCCTCCCAAATCCTTGCTGCCACGCTGGGAGCCCACACCAGCGTGACAAACCTCCCGCGTTGTTTGCGGCCAGGGTGCCCAATCCTGTCGGCTCCACGGCCCCAAGCCATCCTTCTGTCACACTGGGAGCCCACCCCAGCATGGCAAACATCCCCATTGTTTGCCGATGGGTGCCAATCACCGTCGGCTCCTTGGCCCCCCCAGCCATCCTTGTATCATGCTGGGGCCCACCCCAGTGTGGCAAGCGTCCCCAGTCGTCAATTAAAAAAAACCTGTAAAGTAAAATGGTCCCACGCAGTCTCCCGCCACCCTCCCACAACCTGTACCCACCCACTGCACACCCTGCCTCCCCCACCCCTCACCCCATACTTACCTCCGGAGCTCGGCGCGGACGATCTTCGGTGCACTCTTCAAAGCCAACCGCAAACTGAGGAAATGCCGGTAAGCTGTATAATGGGCTAGATAGGGGGGTTTCAACTTTATTGCATATCTCAGGCATTTTTTGAAATTTTTGCACCAAATTTTCAACATGGGGTTTTTGGGACCCTGTCATGGCGTTATTCGGGCCCGAATGGTGATTTCGCAGTCACTGCACAAAATCACCCTTCGGGCCTGAGTAATGTGATGACAGTGACATCATTCATGAGAAGGGGTCCCAAAAACCCCATGTTGAAAATTTGGTGCAAAAATTCCAAAAAATGACTGTTTTATGAGTGTGCATTGCGCAGTTCCTACGCAGGCTCTTAAGTTCGCGAATTTTCAATATTTTCACTCCAGATTTTCAACATTGCCATTTTACCACACCTTCTTATGAGTAGTACAGCTGTCATTTTTCACATCTCACCCAAAACATGTTTCCGCCCATGTAGCGCACAATGGCGCAGTTGGTGTGAGAAATCAATGTATGGGACACATTAAGAAAATCACAGTGACACTGTTCATGAGCAGAGGTCTTAAAATGGCTATGTTGAAAATTTGGTGAAAAAATTCCTAAAAATGACTGTTTGTGATGCATGCGCGGTTCCTATACTAAATGGTTTGTAATTTTCAATATTTGCACTCCAGATTTTCAACATTGCCATTTTACCACACCTCCTCATGAGCAGTACAGCTTTCATTTTTCACATCCTGCCCAAAACGTGTTTCTGCCCTTGTAGCGCACAATGGGGGTAACAAAAAGGTCATGCTGAAATTTTTTTGTGCAAATACTCGAAATCGCACAGGGCATTAGGGTAAAACACCATACGTGCCAAACACCACTGCAAATACCTGCAAGCGAACGTTCAGCATTGACAAATGCTTGTTGTTGTTGTTACTACCTCCCCCCTTCCCCATTGTGCAATCTTCCCCTGGGATTTTGTTTCCCAGGTGCATTATTTTGCACTTCTTTGCATTGAATCCAAGCTGCCATACTTCTGTCCATTCCTCCAACCTTGCTAAGTCCCTTCTCATCCTTTCCATGCCTCCTTGTGTATCAACCTTGTTGCAGATCTTTGTATCAACTGCAAAGCGGTATACTTTTCCTTCCAGTCCCTCTGCAATGTCACTTATAAAGGCATTAAAAAGGACTGGACCCAGTACTGAACCCTGCGGTACGCCACTAGTAACCCCTCTTTCTTCAGAGGACTCCTTTTTGCAATTACCTTCTGTGTCCTGTTATCCAGCCAATGTTTTACCCAGGCTGCCTCCCTGGGACCCACTCCCAGGCTGGTTAATTTGACTATTAATCTTTTGTGTGGGGCTGTGTCAAATGCCTTGCTAAAGTCTAGGAAGGCCATGTCCACAGCCCCTCCCTGGTCTACTACTTTGGTCACCCTGTCAAAGAAATCCACTAGATTCATCTGACATGACCTTCCCGCTGTGAACCCATACTGCATTGGGTTCTGTGCTCCACCGGCCTCTAGGTACTCAACAATTCTTTCCTTCAGAAGTGATTTCATCACTTTCCCTACCATAGAGGTCAAACTGTCAGGTCTATAGTTTCCTGCCTCTGTCTTGGTCCCACTTTCGTGAAGGGGAATCACATCCACCTTCTTCCAGTCCTCAGGTACCACACCATCCTCCCATTATTTGTTAAAAAAGGTCCGCTTTGACCCTGTCAGTGAGGAAGAGGTATAAAAGGGAGGGGCCCACCTCTGGTCTCATTTGTAGGTTTGAGGGGGAGACACCCCGATTAGGGGGTAGAGTTGGTAAAACAGTGTGGGTAATCAGAGGAAGCAGTCCTTATGCAAGAAGACACCATTGGTGTAAGTAGAATGTATAGTAGGGAAGGCACAGCAGCTGCCAGGAGGTGGTTAGGAAGTTAAAGTAACAAAAGAATGGGGTGTTGCAATTACCCAGTGTTAGCCTATGTTAGAGTATGGCAGAGTTCCTTTGTCTGTGTACTAGGTATATGCCACTGCCCCACTAGTGGCATGGGCCTATAAGGAATGTGGCTGACCAATAGTGGCACCAGTCCATCAGGCCCCCTATGTATAGGGGGGTTGGCCCTTGGGTAGTCAAGGCCTGCTGGTTGTGACCTCACTACACTGTCTTGTGGAGATTAGGGAGAGTATTTCAAACCCTCATGGAGGCTTTACAAACCATCTTATAAGCTTTGTAAGAGGGGCATGTGACAACTATAAAACACTTTACATAGAAACACAGAGACATAGACTTTGACGGCAGATAAGGACCACTTGGCCCACCCAGTCTGCCCATTTCCCTACCTACTGGATAAGCTGCAGATTCTAGTTAACCAACAGCTTACTTCCTGCCATCCCCCACTACAATTGCCTTGTGTCTGTCCCATGCATGTTTGAATTCCCCCACTGTTTTAGCCCCAACAACCTCCCCAGGAAGGCAGTTCCACGCATCCACCACTCTCTGCATGAAAAAAGATTTCCTTACATTACCCGAGCCACCCCCGATCTTTTAAATTGTGTCTCCTTGTTCTTACATCTCTTTTTCAGAAAGATGCTACCCTCCTGGACTTTGTTGATTCCCTTGAGGTACTTGAACATTTCTATCATGTCCCCCCGTCCCTCCTTTCATCAAGGGTATACATATTAAGCTCTCTCAGTCTCTCTTCATATGATTTCTGATGCAGACCCTGCACCATTTTAGTTGCCCTCCCTGGAATGCTTCCATCCTATGTCCTTGCATAGATGAGGTCTCCAAAACTGCACACAGTACTCCAGATGGGGTCTCACCAACTGTCTGTACAGAGGGATAACCACTTCCCTTTTTCTACATGTGATGCCTTTTCCTATGCATCCCAGTATCCCGCTGGTTCTCATCACTGACTTCTCACATTGCTTACCCACCTTTAGATCATCTGATATGACTACCCCCAAGTCCTGTTCTATTATTGTTGTTGTTAGTACCTCCCCTGCTATTGTGTACTTTTCTCCTGGGTTTTTGTTTCCCAGGTGCATTACTTTGCACTTCTTTGCATTGAATTTAAGTTGCCATATATCTGACCATTCCTCCAACCTTGCCAAGTCATTCTCATTATTTCTAACCCCCCTTGTGTATCAACTCTGTAACAGATCTTTGTATCATCTGCAAAGAGGCATTCCTTTCCCTCCAGACCCTCTGAAATTAATTATACATCTAATAAATACTTTAATTATACATCTGTATACCACCACTCAACTTAATAATTCTGACAGGTGTGGTGATACCAATCTATTTGAGTAGGTATTTACCCCTTTAAGAAGGGCAGGTAGGTATGGCCTGTCTCAAAGCCAAACAGACAGTCCTGGCCAACAATAAACATCAGTGGACCTTGCTCACAGTTTCAGGTGTCCCGGCCCAAAGTTTCATCACCGCCTCAGCCATTACCAGGCATCGTGGATGTAGTGGCAGGGAGAGGAAGGGACACAGCAGAGGCTGCATAGGAGATGGATAGGCCTATATTCTTTGTTTGAGAACAGGAGTGGATGTTGGCTACCACTGGGTAATCCCCAGAGCCCATAGCCATGTATTGAAGCTTGGTAATGCACTGTCTCTGGAGCTTAGGCTACTAGGCTGGAGTCGTCTTTGCTAGTGCGGGGGGGGGGAGGAAGAGATAACTGCCATAGGCTTCTACCTCCAAACTCCCGGAGGACCCTTGTCCATTTCTGTTGTGGCTCCTGTGGGGCGCGTTCTGGCATCAGGGCCTCTTTCTTCCTTGTCCCACCTCTTTCCACCCCCAGCCCATTTTTCAATTTGCTGGGTGCCATACTTCATTTTGCCAGATTTGTGGAAGCCTCAACTCCAGGGCTGGGCTGGGCCTTGGTGCTGGCTACTCAAGGAAGGTGGACAAGACTGGTGCTATGTCCATGGGGGTCAGGCCTCTACACTTGCCCAGGTCTGGGAACCATACTTCACGCTATGACTGTTTAATAAAGGTCTCTGCATTTTCTGGGTCCTGAAAGGAATGAGAAGTGCTGTTTTGGGTAATGCGGAGTGTTGTGGGTTACTGGAGACTGTATGGTACCTGTAGTGCCATCAGAGTATGACTGGTGGCTGTAAATTCTTTGCGGCACTCCGAGAGCATTGGGGAGTAATCCACGAAGATGTAGATATGGTGCACCTGTCAATGCAGAGGCCGCATTCTCTTGCCAGAGTTAAGATTCTTTCTTTTGTCTGGAATCTAAGCATTTTTACAATGATCGGCCAAGAACATTGCCTGGGTTTTGGGGGGCAGGGATCGATGATGGGCCCTCTCAAACTCCAGTGGGGCCGGCCATTGATGCTTTACAATGTTTGGTAGCATTTGCTTCAGAAAGCATATGGTGTCCTAGCCCTCAGCCCCTTCAGGAACCCCCACAAAATGGAGGTTGTTTTGCTGCCCCTGATTATCCAGATCATCCATTTTGTCTGCCAGTTGTCTGTACATACGGTCTTGTTCCCTCTTGTATGCTTCCATGCGGTCTGTGATATTTTTCTGGATTGAGATTTGTCTTTCATTGTCTGAAACCTTTTGTGAAATAGATATAATGTCTTGTTTGGTCTAAGAGTTTTGGAGTTTAAAATCTCCTTTTCTGTCAATAGTTGAGCAAACGTCCCTCTGATTTCTTTCAGATCCCCTTGGGAAGTGCTGCAGGGAGCCTCCATTCCTGATGCCATGCTTCTCCTTTGTTCCAGCCCATTTTCTGCCAAGGGCCTCAAAACTGACTTCCCTCAATCAGGTATGTATTTGAGTGATTGTCCATAAAATGGTTTGATCTGCAGGTGCTTCAGGTTCTGCTCTTCAAAATGATGTACTTTTGATGAGTCTAGAACACCCTGTACTGGTAGGATGGTGAAGGATAGGCTGGTAGGATATGGATCAGATGATTCAGGTAGTTTCCATCTTGGCTTCCAAGCCACACCAAGGTAGTGTTTTTGTGAAAAAAACATTAAAGAGTTACAGAGTTATAAGGATTTACCTGTTGCTGTTTTTTTATGAGCATGTTCCATATTATTTTCGGATAACCCTCTGATATGGCCTAAAAAATTCTCTATTGTGAGAGCTTTTTGCTTTCTGACCAGTTTCTTCTTACACCCAAAAAACAGTTTTTCAGATCATGAAGGCTGCCATCTTGTCTTCCGAAGAAACTAAAAAACATGAAAACTACATAAAAATGATTTATTTCTCAAAAAAGAAACATCTAAACCTAGCTAAACAGGATCCATTTAGTTAGATTCTGTTTTTTTTTAATTAACTATAGTTTATGCCAGACCACTGAGGGCTAAGCCCCTGACTCCCCCAACCTCCACCCACCCCCTAGACTTACCTGGAGTGGCCAAGTTTATCCCCATATGGTGAGAAATACCTTTTCTGGGCACCCCAAATCCAGGGTGTCCAGCTTAGCAAGATGAGCCATTCACCAACATTCTGTGTCTGGGAACAGTGGGAGTTTCTTGATATTTGCAGATGCAGATAAAAATGTGCTGTCAGACTGTGTGCCAGCAGTGAGATGGTGATGGGTCTTTTTCTGTCCCTCAAGCCATCTGTCTCTCTCTCTCTCTCTCTGTCTATCTGATGAACCTAGCTAAACAGGACCTATTTAGTTTTTTCCATGTAATTTTTTTTTTAAATATGGTGAGAAATACCTTTTCTGTGCAACCCCAAAGCTAGGGTGTCCAGCTTAGCAAGAGGAGCCATTCACCCACATTCTCTGTATGAGAACAGTAGGAGTTTCTTGACATCAGCAGCTGCAGATGAAGGCACGTTGCTGGACTGAGTGCCTGCAGTGAACTGGCAATGGATCTCTTTCTGTCTATCATGCTATCTGTCTGGTAGTCTATCTATCTTGGTGTTTTCTGTATTTTTCATACACTCCCCCTCCCAACTCAGCCAGCCTTCCATCATGTTGTCCCCCAGTATTGTATACAGTATATGAAAAGTGGACCAGGGTGCCTACCCCTGTATTGCTTGTCAACCCATTCCCCTCCAGGTCACTCAGACCCTCCAATGAATAGGTGGTGATACTGGGGTGCTCAACACCAGTGCCACTGTGGACTTAATCTGACCATGTTAAACCTCCAGAAAAGAAAACAGTCCCTCAGTGTCTTTAATCTTTTGAAAATTAACTTGTAAAAAGAAAATTGTCCCTCACCAATCTGACCCCCCACAAACCCCCAACCATCCCACCCAACTCCCAATCAGCCCAGAGGGCTCTGCACATCTGCATCTGTTTCGGGACCTGTGTGAATTAGGAAACAGTTCCACTATCTCAAAAAGAAGAACATTCTTTGCAAAAAACTGCATTAATGCATCAGTTAAGGTTCAAGTTAATGCCACAAAGATAAGAAAATATGGTGTTAGGGTTTCCAACCCTAACTCCTCTCCAACCCTCAAGCAGCAAAAGGACAGGACTACACAAGCAACCACAGACAGTCATCATCAGGTAAGATAAACAACATATAACTTTTTCCAGATGACACAAATGCTGTAGCACTGATGTGCTACCTTTGTGGGTTTGCATATGTGGCTGCATAAGGACAGACCCCACAGGGACATCTGCTTATGTAGCTATACCTCTATATGTATGTTGTACAATGTGCCTGAGTACGTGTGGCTGCAGAAGCACAGACCCATGGAAGGAAGCATTCTTCAAATTTCGTTATTTAGTTAGGTTCCAAACTAATGCATGTATTTAATATTTCTGCACTGAGCACTTTATTCATTAATAGTCTTGAGTATGGGTCACCATTCTTTCATTGTACCTCCAAGCCCACAACTACCAGTGGGAGTTGGTTGTTGATAATGGTGAGTATATAAGCTGGGTCCCTTTGCTAGTAGGTGTATTCCCTGAAAAAGCACCAAGTGCAGGCATGAAACATCGGGGCCAGCACCACTTTGCACCTAGTACCTATTTTACACATACTGACCACCTTTATATGTGGTTTTATCTATTTAAGATTGTTTGCAGATATCTTGGATTTCTGCCTTATCTGTTAATGCTTCAGCAATGGAGGGTGAGTACTTGGGCTTTTTTTTATTTCTGTCCATTCCTGTATCTTGCTCACTGCACCTCTGGGTAGCCTAGCAGTAGTATACATGTCTGCCAAATGGATAAAAGCCTAAAGATTAGAGTAATGAGCTGTGAAAGAGCTTGGTACACTCAGCAGATCTGGATCTGATCCCATAACCACCACTTGCATACTGTGTGACTCTAAGCAAATCACATAACCTATCCAGTGCTCATGAGTCTCCCCTGGAAATGGGCCTTGTGCCTAGTGGCCATTACCCAGGTATCAAAAGAATTCAAAGGGAGAAACAGCAATATGACAGACAACAGGTTCATATAACAATTGTAATGAAAGACATAAGCACTGAGCAGGCATTGAGCTGCTATATACATCCTTCTGTCACTTTGCAGAGATTGGTCCACTGATATTCTGAAGATTATAATTTTGGAATAAATCACCCTTATTCTAGTACACAGCCCAGTATACCTTCATAAACCCAAACAATCAACATTATTGTTGACCCATTCTTTAATTATTATCAAGACCATGTGCCAGATTTTCAAAAGCCTGAGACTGGCACAAACTGCAGATTCAAGATATGGCAAACCAGGCTTGTTGAAATCTAAAGGGCTTTTCTATCCCCTGCAGCAATGGTTGCAAGCTAGACCAATTTTTTTGTTTAACTTGCATCAATACCAGGAACTGTTTTCCCATAATTTGCATCTGAGATTTAGTGTAAGCTGCTGTAAAGTGGGTACACTATCATAACTGCACCAGAATATATAAAATTGGGTGCAGTTGTGGGAAATCATGGTGCACAAAAAGGGTTTGCTCCAAGGCTTGATACATGCCCTGTGCCACCTTTTGAAAATCTGCACCATGACTTTAAAGAAAAATTATGTGGTGGGAATTAACATAGTTAGCTAACGTTATAAAACACTGGGGCCAGACCCACAGAATTAGCATTACCTCCAGTGTTAACAGCACATTACTTTTCCTTTATTAATCTGATTCAGAAATCTCCAGTGTTGATTAGTGGTACATTCCTCAACCAGTTTAGTAAGGATGACATAAAGTAGTGCTAATGTTTGAGTTAATATTTATGACTGTAAGTCAATGCTTTTAGATTTCAAAAGGGAAACCTCAGAGGCGACTTCAAGTCTTGAGCACATAAGAATTCCAATTGCCATGAATAGTACTAAACTGCATAACCTTCCTCCCCAAAGGAGAACATTTGCTCGATGCCAATATTTATGACATTACTTATGGCCTCCATTTTCGTGACCTCACCAAGGCATTCAACATGGTGGACCATGAGCTATTTTTACATTACTTTCCCCATTGTTATTTTATCAAGGATGCTTTTTGTTGGTTCATGGTCTATCTTACCAGGCAAGAACAGAACTGCCATCCAAAACCATTACTCAAGTTTTCTTAAAACAGATTGTGGAGTCCCACATGACTCCATTGTGTGGCCCCTCCTTGTCTCTCTCTTTTTTAATGACTTACTCGCAGCTTGTCCATCTTCCAAAATGTAACTTTAGGTGGATATTGCAGTTATTTTTAAGAGGGAGAAGGCTATGGAGGTCATCAATAATATTAAAAAACAAGATTTTGTTAGTCTTCATCAACTGGTTCTCATTCTATAAGATGTCCCTGAACTTTTTAAGTCTATGACTTTTGGAAAAAACAAAACATCTCTTGAAAACACACTTTGTTGAAAAGCATTGGATGGCGAAACCATTGAGTTGGTTAATGACTTTATGGGTGAGATTTTTAAATGGGGTGGACACAACACTTGCTTCCACATTTCAGATGCATACTGCATCCACACAGATGCATCCAAATGTCCACATCCAATTCACAGACATATGGATGTATTTGTAACAATTCACCCAGTTTATGCCAATTTCTGTTACAACAGCAGCTGAAATTCAATGCAAGGAAGTGCAAGATAATGCATATGGGGCACAAAAACCCTGGCACAATATATCAGTTGGGGGTGAGGATACAGCATGAACCAAGCAGGAAAGGGATCTTGGGGTTATCATCTCTGATGACCTCAAGGCAGGGAAACAGTGTGACAAGGCAGCAGGTAAAGCAAATAGGATGATGTGTTGCATAGGCAGGGGCATCACCAGCAGGAAAAGGGAGGTCATAATTCCACTATACAAGATGCTAGTGAGGCCCCACCTGGAGTACACTGTGCAGTTCTGGAGACATTACCTATGTAAGGACATAGACAGGGTAGAGAAGGTTCAGAGGAGGACAACAAAGATGGTGCATGGATTGCATCACAAGTCCTATGAGGACAGATTCAAGGAACTGAACATGTACTCCCTGGAGGAGAGGAGGGAGAGAGGGGATATGATAGACATACAAGTATCTTACAGGGAGGAACAAGGTGCAGGAATACACTATTTTTAAGTGAAAAAGATGTTCCAGGACTAGAGGGCATGGGATGAAGTTGGAGGGAGGATGATTCAGAGGAAACGTGAGGAAGAATTTCTTCACAGAACGGGTGGTGGACAAGTGGAACACCCTGCCAGAGGAAGTGGTGGGGGCTGAAACAATCACGGGATTTAAGAATGCATGGGATAGACATAAAGGAATTCTGGAGGTCAGGGGTAAGGGGCAACAGACTTCTTGGAAAACATAAACTGAACTTACAGGCTCAAATGGGCAGACTGGGTGGGCCATAGGCCCTTATCTGCCAACACTGTCTATGTATCTATGTATCTATGTAATCATTGCCTGTCACATTGTATCGTGTGTCTATCTCATTAGAGTGTCTGTAATCACTGATTGCTCTGAATACCTGAAGCTGTTGTGTGATATTTGTATTGTTATCTGCATTGCTACCTGTAATGTACTCTTCCAGGGTCATGCCTGAAAATAGGCATGTTTCTTCCTGGTGTACTTAGCATACAAAAGTGCAATGAATAATAAATAAAAACAGTTTCCAGATGTAACTGTGGAGTACTGACCAGGGA
The DNA here is from genome assembly GCA_016271365.2 of Neoceratodus forsteri. NCBI lineage: Eukaryota > Metazoa > Chordata > Ceratodontiformes > Ceratodontidae > Neoceratodus > Neoceratodus forsteri. Next base: position 352,097,150 of record CM028130.1, on the reverse strand, counting down.
GTTTGAATAATTCACCAATGTCTAGGATTCTTCTCCATATCCAGCGAATTATTTTGCCCAAAGCAAGAGTACTTCTTGCAAACAGCCTACTTTCAGCTATTCTTGATTACAGCATTTTATGCTATGCAGATGCTGGGACTGGAGTACTGTCCAGGATAAAAGTTGTCTACAATTCAATCTGTAGATTCATGACCAGCATTCCTAAATGAACCCATAATTGTTTGCTGCATCATATCACTCAATTGCCTTCTTTTGATGACTGTGCCAAACTTAAAAGGTCAAATTTGTTTCACAACTTTGCATTTAGAAAAGTACTGCCTTCTATCTCTTGTTCAGCATCACTCTCATCACGTCAGATCACAGAACATTGTACATTTCACTATCCCACTTAAGAAGACTGTATGTGATCCAAAGGCACTCACTCAAGTTTGTTGGTGCAATGTTTTACAATAACCTCCCAAATTCTGTAAAAATTTGCCAGCAATGATTTCTTTTCAAAAAACAGTAACTTTTTTTACTATGAGATCAGGCTTATTGTAATTGTGCTTAATTGTCAACCCTTATTTTTGTTTTCATTTGCCATTTTATGTTTTGTATGCTGGATGCATTTGAAAATGAGCAACGTTGGTCAATATGCCTTCCAGGTTAAATAATAAAATAAACTGAAATGAATGAAAAATGGTAATTTGTTATCCACTCTACATAATTATGCAATAGCTCACTAGTTGTACTGCCTGTTGGTGACAACATAATCTGCTGCCGTGGGAGGGATTGTGGTGTGACAAGGGGAGAGGATACCTCAACTAGTGAATAGTTATCAGAAATGGATAAACTCTAGGAAACACAGATCCCTTGTTAATACAGACATTCCAAGTCATAAATAATGGGATGACTTCCATTTATATTTTTTGGAATGTTGTGAATATTAGTACTGCTGATTAGGGCTGTACAGAAAATGAAATTTCACCATCGGAATTGCTCTGGTATTGTAATTCCACTTCTGAAATGCATTGTGGAATTTTTTGTTAAATTCTGCAGATTTTTGAACAGCATTTCTGTGCAAACTGCAAATAATTTTCTATGGATCATGTAAACCACAGAATTATTGTCCATGGATTGCAAAATAATAGGCCACGGTTTATGTGAACTGCAGTTTATTAATCCACAAAATACTTTTTACATGCGGAATGTAAAAATTCTGCAATCTACAGAAATCAGTGGAATTTTCTAAAATTCTTTGGAATTCCAATCTATTGGAAATTCAACATTGTGCACAGCCCTACTGCTGATACCGACTTTGTCTTTCTTTTTTTTCATGTTGACCAGAATTCTTCTTCTATTTCTTTACATTTTGTTCCAACAATTTCAACTTTATTCATTCCTACCACCATAGTTATTGGATGTCTTCTATGAGCCAGTAAAATATTACTACAATACCCTTTACCAGCAACAGCTCTTTCTTTTTCTGCCCAACAGAAGAGACTTTACAGAAATATGTACATACAACATATTATAATAGCTCGGTAGCAGCACTTTAGTTAGGGCTGAGTAGGCTGTTTAATGTTAAAGCCCTATGTTTGCACCTTAATGGCTATGGCCTCGTTCAATGGAACTGCATGAAATTTTGCATGCACAGTCTGGGGCAAGTTCTGTTGATTTGCCAAGTTTCATTCCAGTTGTATGTGGAGAGGCTGAGATACATGTAAGCCCCCCACTCCTGCCTTTTTGCAAATGACAGGTGGTATGCTGTTTAAATCTGACAGCAGTACCAGGTGGGGACTGGGTTCAGGGAGGAATAGGTTACTCAGCACAAGGGCTAGGTTTGGCTACTCTGCATAGGGGCACCCAAGTAACTCCGAACACTGTCATTATTTACAATACACATTTGGGGGATGGAATGCCCTAAAAGTGACCAAAGTGCCCAAAGGCTAGTCCATTAAAGAGTCTCTCCTGCCCAGTGAAGCACAGTTCTAGCAGGCCAAAGTCCCTAAGAGGAGAGGAGAGGAGAGTCTTTGAGGAAAGTTCACACATCTGGACTCTGCTAGTGTAGGGTGTGTACTGCAATGTCATAAGAATAGAAAAGTTTGGACTTACCAGTCCCTTATAGAGCAAACAAAACACCAACCTGGTCCTTGGCCAAAGACTCTCCCTGGCAGCAGTCTTCCGATACAGCTGGGTGGACTTCTTACGGGAATGACAGGAGGGCACATCTGGAAACTGCTGGGCTGATGTCATCTCTGGAGATGGAACCTTGGAACAGGAACAGAAAGGAAAACAGCTGATCTGATGTCATCTGGATACCAGGAGCTGAATCAGGATACAGCTGGGCTGGTGTCCCCTCTGGATCTGAAGTGATCTGGTGGGCCAGTCGATGGTTTCTGGAAAGTCAGTACACTGTAGAACTGATGAATGTGGGGGCACCTGAGTCCTGGATGTCCATGCTGGCAGAACAACAAAGGCACTGCAAAGGCTGGAGTGGCATCACTGGCTACCACTGCTCTGCTTTCCAGTTGGTTGGCATGGGCACATTTGCAGGGAGGTCTTTGCATTGTGGCCAATAGTACAACAGGTCAGGAGCTTGAATTATTACCCCATCTGGGAGCACATAATTCACACTGTGAAAGGCTTCATGTCCCTCTCCATCCTCTATTCAAACAGTGTCCATTAACAGTGTCCTGCCTCTTTTCTACTGGCTGTATTTTTTGTGAAACATTCTGTTCCTGACATGCTGGTTTGCACCAGGATGCACAGATTTCATTGCTTCAGCCCAAATCCAGGATTTCCTGCTGTTATCAATCTCCTCCCAGACTCTCCGAGGAAAGGTAGGAAAGGACATCCCATAGATTTCATTCACCTTCCTATGAACCAGTCTCTCCTCTTTACTAGCTTTGGCCAACTTGAGACCTCTGGCCTGGCTTGGGGGTGGCCAGTCCTGGTTCTGCCAGCTATATATTCTCAAAGACACAAAAAATGGATCCCTAGCTTCTTCTTGCACAGCCAGGGCAGTGGAATCACCACTCTCTTCCATGCATTCCTCTGAGGCAAGAGCTTGAGGCTGTGTACCATTTCCTTTTTCATAAGGCCATATAAGTTCCCCCTCTTCTTCTTCCTCACTGAGAATCTGTGTTCAGGAGTGAGTAGTCATCCTCACTCCTGAGACTATCCACTCTTCGCTGGGTGCGGAGGTCAAAACCTCCCATTCAAAGGCCTCCCTCATCTCATCTTCTCCTATGAGACTTCGGCTAGGCCCCACTCTCCAAGGGTCTACTGATGCTCTGTCTGAATTATCTCTCTGCAATCCAGCATCCGAAACATCAGCATATGGTTCTGTCTGCAAATCTGCACCCTCTAGCTTTGTGCCACACTCCCTTGTGGGGCCTTCTTCAACAGGCTACACCTGGTGCTGTGTGCTGCCAACTACAAATTCTTGAATTGTCAATGTGGGAGCCAAACAAATCATGGGTGCTTTAAACAAGCCGTATTTCTCTAGGCACCCAGAACAGTGAGGTACCATGAAGATGTCCCTTCCAGCATTTAAGCATATTAAGCACACTTACACTGGGTATCCAGGAATCGCCACATGAGGAGGCAGTTGTCCTCCATAGTAACACCTCTCAATGTCCCTTAACTTGTTTACTTCTGCTTCAACAACAGCCCTGGCATGATCTGGGTAACGGGCTGGTTCTGAGGCCATGACTGCAGAGAAAAACAAACAAACGCTCACTGTTATTAAAAGTCCCACATCACTGAACACTTTCTTTCACTTTCAAAATTGCTCCTCTGCTGCTGTGTTTACATTACTATCCCACCTTGTAATGGCAGCGGCAGCACTCCTGTGCATCCACATTCTGAAATTGTATCAAGCCACTGTGCATCCGATTTACACATTCCACTGATAACTTTGCTCAAAACTGCACAAACTTGCACTGTTCTTTTTCCTAGCACATTTATAGGATTTACCATGGACTTTTCACTTGCTGAAAACATTGCTCTAGCTCACAGTCCCTTAAAGCCTCAGTATTTCAAGCACAGGATTGCCTGTAACTCTTGCTGCATAACGTGATACAACTCACAGTCTGTCTCATGGCTTTGAAACTTTACTCTGACGCTGAACCCATAACCATGCTCACACTTGATGGCTTAACAGGCTTGCTTTTGCTGGTAAAAACTTAACACAGTCTTTGTTTGCAAAGCAACTACACTGCTGCACACAGATTCAGCCGGCTTTTGGCAAAAATCACTAGTTTGAGCAATTATTTCTGTTAGTACTCACTGTTATCAGTAGCTGTTTGCTGAGATGGAAAACGGCCTGCAGCCAGTCTTGGAGACCTCAGGACAGAAGCGGGTTGGCAGTCCTGTCAATCATCCCTCCGAACACCACACTCACAATCCAGTCGATCGAGATGCGGGTTGAGCCCAATTTTAGATAGAAAAGTCAGAGTTTTTAAACTTTTACAGTGCTTTCAGTCACCGCAACGCTCCTCCGATAAGCCAGTACATGCACGCCACTCATACTCCCTCTTGAATGCTGGGCAATCACTGTAGAGCTGGCTTGGGGTGGGACTGATTGCAGTCTCACCAATCACACGACACCATTCAAATGAGCCTCTTTCCATCGCTAGTACTCTTCTCCTCATGATGATTGTCGAGCAGGCAAATTTAAACTGCAAAACCACTTTTTTTTTTTTTTTGCAAACTGACTCCACGGCAGGAGCCCATTTCAACCATTTGTCATGGCCATTTACACAGCAAGTCTCTCCATTCACTAAAATGCATTTCCAAAGTCCAGGGCACAATTTTCCTGTTGCTACCCCTAGTCTTTCACACTTTTCTTTGTCACACAGTTTTTTTTAAAAGCTGGCAAAATGCTGTAAATTTTGATGCAGGACAAGGGCATACTCTCTCAGGCTTTACTTCTCCTTGGTAAACAGTTGGCATTTAACATCAGCATATGGACAACAGCACACAAGAACACACTAGTTAACCTTGCTTCAGCTTTTTGGGCTACCCTCCGCCAGATAACCAAAACGCTAGCCCTTTGTCCGAGCATGTTTCCTCCCTAAATTTAAAATCCAAAGTGGTGCCTCCATTTTGTAAGCCCCCCAACCCTGTCTTTTTGGAAATGACAAGTGGTATTCTGTTTAAATCTGACAGCAGTACCAGGTGGGGACTGGGTTCGGGGAGGAATAGGTTACTCGGCACAAGGGCTAGGTTTGGCTACTCTGCCCAGGGACACCCAAGTAACTCTGAACACAGGAAGCAATAACTGTAATGTCCAACACCAGAAATGGGATTCTAAAGTGTGGATTTATTCATGTCCAAGCAGAAAAAACAAAGCATGGATGGACCCCCATGGGGCTACATTCCTGGTAATGCAGATTTAAAGAATCAAGAACACTTCTTCAACACTTCAGCCCTCAGGCTCTGAACCCACCGGGCACACAGCCCAGACTAGCACTCTGATTTGGGTACACAGCCTGAACTTGTACACTGATCTGGGTTTTCCCTGGCTCAGCTTCCTTGCCAGCCACTCGGTCACCTTCCATATATCATGGAAACATTTTCTGGTAGCTCCCTAAACCACCTAAGGGCACCTCAGCTCTATCAGGGAATTTTCCTTTTAATCCCATATCTGGGTACTTTCCTTAGGCACTGGCCAAGTACCTGAGAAAAAGTAAAGGTGCCACAGAGCAAATTCATAGAGGTGAATTTGGTTACTACTGATGGGGGGTCTCCCACCTCTAGCTTCCACAATTCATACCCGGCCATTTCTCTGGACAGTAAACACCTCCTACTGTAAAGTTTGGCAATGTAGATTAATGCTAAATGTACTGTATGTCACATTTCCTCTACTTGTCTTGCTTTCCCATTGTGCTGGACTTGAACATACTTTTACTTGGCTTAGCCCATTGCTCTAGGCCCCCCACTGATTAAGCAGTCCAATCCCCACTTTACTTCACTCTTTGTGCTGGACTTGAACCTACTTGTGTTAACCGGCAATGTCTATTACACTAGACCTCCTATAGATTAAGTAGTCCAATCCCCACATTTCAACAGTTCAGGTGAAAAACATTAGCCCTCTGTCAGAGCGAACTCACCTTTTGGTTGCAGTGCCCCACAGATGATTCCTCCACTGGAATTTCTCTCTCAGAGCTTCTGTTTCCACAGCACAACTTGAAATAGGCAGCTTCTTCCCTTAGCTGGAACCAGGAGGGTTGCCCCTGGAAGACAGGCAAACCTTTTCCCCCATCATCTCAGGGAGAGGCACTTGGACCAGTGACAGTGGTCTCCATCACTTCAGCAATACATTTCTGTGTCCTTCTTATGGTGGAAACACACACCTTCTTAGCAGTAGCTCTAAAACAGAGCTTAAAGCTCTGAGAACCTGCACACAGACTGCTGTGCTGCTGTCTGTCTCCAAAACTGCACACAGACTCTGTTCAAAATCCCCAACATTCTATCCTAACTTCCAACTGCAGCACTTCAGTGTGGATCATGCAGCTGTGAGAGTTCTATGGTGATGTCATCCCTCAGTCTCAGCTGAGACTGAGAACAGAGTGAGACAGTGTGAAATCCATTTAACTGGAGTTTCACAAGCTGCCTTCCTAGCCTACCACTAGGTCTTACCGGGATTCTAGTAACCCTGAGTAACAGGGTGGTTACATACAGATAGTACATTTTTATGAAAAACAGTTTTTTTGCTGTTTTTTGTCATTGCCTACAGCCTAGATGGTTTGGAATTGTAGTCTGAAATATTCAGGGTAGAAAGGGATTGCAACAGAATTGAGCCTTTCACTGGTTTGGAGAAAAAAATATTAATCCATTTCCACGTTATAAGGATTTGAAATTTTGGTTCTGAGCATGCACAATAGGGCCTTTTGGATAGACATTTGATACCCTACTGAGAATGCCCAGATCCAAAATTTCAATTCCTTACCCATGTAACTTGAGAACAGATTAATATTTTTTTCACCAAACCAAGGAAAGGTACCACCGTGGGACAAGCCCTTTCTACTCTGAAAATTTCAGACTAGAATTTCAAACCATCTGAGCTGTAGGTGATGACAAAAACAAGAAAAGCAAAAAAAAATCAAAATTTTCCTAAAAACATACTAGCCACAGCTTGGAATCACAACATCCAACTGGAACAAAACTTGGCAAATCAAGACAACTTGCCCTCATACTGCACATACAAAATTACATGCAATTCTGTTGAATGGGAGTGAAGCTTACTGCATTTCTTAATTACAGTATTTCACAGTGGATTAAGATGCACATCATTACCTACATGGTGTGAAACTGAAATAAACATTCCCAGCACACTTTGCCCATAGTTCTAAACTCAAAAAAGGGGGTTAAAACTTGTAGTACTATAAGTACTGTTGTAGCCTCAGGTGCCATTCTTCTTAGCTACAAGCACATACCCTGAATGTCCCCTGAAATCAAAGCAGTTCTCCTTTAAGTTGCCTGGGGTGCTTACCCCCACTACCGCTTCTTTCTCCCCCCAATCCAGGTTGCCTGTCTGGGGATTTTGGCCAATATACTACAAATGCTACATGTCATGTTTATAAGGACAGTCATAAAATGACTATCTTGAACATTTGGGGTCAAAATTAAATAAAAAAAAAATAAAGAGTGAATGTGTTAAGAGTGAATATGTAAAGAGTGAATGTGCCAGATCCTGCTCTTCTGTAGGCAGATGGAGTCTTCCCATGGCACAGGGCCAAGAGGACTCTGCACATCTGCACCTGTTCTACAATTACTCTATCTCAAAAAGAAAGAACATTCTTAGCAAAAAATGCTGTTAATGCACCAGTTAGGGTAATGTAATGCCACAAAAGTAGAGAAATACGTCATTAGGTTTTCCAACCCTAACTCCCCACCCCCAAAGTAGGAAAGGAAAAAATAAAAATAGGGATTGAGTCTCCAGAGTCTTATCAGATCAGTGGTGAGGTCTTCCTTGGGGCTGTCAACCTTAAAGCTCACCCCATTCCCTGAGCAAACAATGTCTCACCTGATCTCCTTCCTACATAGAGGGCTGCAGGAACCTGCATGCAGAAAGCTACAACAAACTGTTGCTAACATGTGGCAAAACATTCTTTTTTACCTTTGAAGAGTGTATCACTATGAGACACTGACTTGGAGCTGTACCTAATGCTTCAGATTGGAGGCTACTGTCTGGGGGGATGAGTACTAGGGTAGGTAACCACAAGGAAGACCCCGCCACTGATTATTGCTAAGACTCTGAGACCCCAAACCCTAATGTTTTTTTCTTTTTGTGCTTGGGGGTGGGAAGTTAGGGTTGGAAACCATAACACTACATTTCCCTACATTTGTGGCACTAAGTTACCGACTGGTGCATTAACAAAGTGTTTTTTTTTTGCAAATAATTTATCTGTATATATATATATATATATATATATCTCACCCATCCATGTCTGTGGCTGGAGGGAAAGTTACATAGCTTGGGATCTTCTCCAAAGAATGATCCCCATGCATAACCTGCAGAAAGTCATATAGTCAATGCATTAATTTCATAAACTACCCACCAGTAAAACCTCTTAGGCAGCACCTATAATTAAAGACTGTTGCTGCATTAGTGCTTTAAACAACCATGAAGGTAATATGTTGGGGGGGGAGGTTAATAAGTAAGAATATAGAATGCTTTAAAATGTCAGCATGTAATTATAAATAAATCTTCAATGTCACAGCACTCAGGCACTCAAGTGCTGATGAGAGTCTTGAATTAGTTTTTAGTTCAGGCTTATAACAAGATCCCTTAAATTGGTTAGGCATTGCTGTCAAGTAGACTAACTGCTTTGCAACATAGTTTCTTATGACCTTGATAAAACAGAAAATTGTGTATAGTGTTATAGTTTCTGGATCAAATTAATTGCTTATTATAAAGCCATAATGACTTGAGTGCAGGGATTGCTGGTTTGTCTTAAACTTGCCAACAAATATTAAGATGCAACAAAGACTATGATATGTGACATATTAAAATAATACCCTGCAATTCTAAAGACTTGGGTTCAAATTTAATTGCATTCACAAGTGCACATTAGGCACAGTCAGCATGTCTGAACAGACACAGTGGAATTACAGGCACACCCACATTTGCACACACTAACAATCCATGCAGACAGACAGAGACAGTGTACTGTAGTCTGCTGGAGGCGTTGTGTTCTAGTTATTAGTGCACCCACATACTGTAAGATCCAGAAGACTGCAGGTTCAAACCCTAACTAGAGCCAAAAAGTTATTGTGTGACATTGGAAAGTTATTAAAACTTTCAGAGCACCTGTACACTCAGCTGCAGGTATATGTAGAAGCAGAATACTATTGGAAATGAGATATTGCATCTCAGCTGTGCTGTTCTGCAAAATAAATTTGCAAAATAAAAATAAATGCAATACAATTCTTTGGGTCATGTGTGCTCTAATTTCCTTCTTGCCAGTAATTGAAACCAAGATGCCAGCAAAGAAATGTTTTTTAAGGACTTGTATTGACTAAATTAATTTTTGCAGGAATTAATCATGACCACGGGATGGCTATTCATTGGATGGTATGTAGTACTGTACAATCATGTTTAGTATGTTGACAGTCACCCATACTATTTTACACCTGTTCTCAGTGGGGATGGTAAATTCCTTGGGCTCAATTGTCATAGAGTACTTAGACTGATACAAGCTGCTGCCAAAGGCAGCTTGCATCAAAGCCTGTTGCACCAGGGACTCTGCACCTGATTCTATATTGGGCAGGGTCTGGTGGCAAAGTCCCATGGCTTGCAGCAACCGTGGCAGTGTGCAAAACAGATGGTGCATCCTGAGGGTCTGCCACAAGCTGTGGGGTGGCTGAGCACCACTCTAGCTAGTCCCTGGGGGCTAGCTCCCCCCGCCCCAGCCCCAATGTCCTGGAAATAAATGCATTAAATAAAACCCATGGTGGTATAGTTGCCCCCCTCCCTGATCCCGATGTCCCCAAAATGAATGTTGTAAACAAACCCCATGGTAGTATAGTGGACCACTTCCTGACATCCTCCAAATTAATGTATAACATAAAACTCTAGTGGTCCAGTGGACCCCGTACCCAGCAGGGCCTACCACCCCATTTTCCCTCATCCCATAACCAAGCTAGCAACTGGTACAGCCAACCACACACCACCATGGCCAGCTGCTGACTGAGCTCTAAATGAGCATGTACTGTATATAGCACATGCTCAGTGAGCTGTCAATCACTGAGCATGTACTACATACAGTACACTGTCATTCAGAGCTCAGTCAGTAGTTGGCTGTCGTGTGGTAAACAGTGGGCTGTGTCAGTCACCAGCTTGGTTACAGGATGGGGGAGCAGGGTGGTAGGGCAGTGCCAGGTGGGGGGTCCACTAGACCACCAGGCTTTTTTGTTAAACATTAATTTTGGGGATGTTGGGGATAAGGGAGGGGGACCACTATACCACCATGGGGTTTGTTTAATACATTCATTTCAGGGACATTGCGGCTCAAGGATGGTGGCCACTATACCACCACTGAGTTTGTTATGACATTCAGTTTGGGAACATTGGAGATTGGGGAGAGGGGGCCACTATACCACCACAGGGTTTGTTACAAGATTCAGTTTGGGAATATTGGGGATTGGGGAGGGGGGCCACTATACCACCACAGGGTTTGTTTACAGCATTCATTTTGGGGACATCATGGATCAGGGAAGGGAGCCACTATACCACCATGGGGTTTGTGTACAGCATTCATTTCATGGACATTGGAGATTGGGGGGCCCACTATACCACCACGGAGTTTGTTTAATACAGTCATTTCGAAGACATTGGGGATTAGGGAGGAGGGGCCATGGGCACATTGCCACAAACAAGGTCAATTCTCCTAGAGAAGAATTTTCCAAGTTAAGTAGACTTTGCTGGTCTAAGGGTACTTAGAATTTCTCCCTTTGGGAGAACAGATCCAGAAGCAAATGATTTGATACCTTTTATTAGACCAACATAGATGTTACAAAAAGAAACTAATGTCTGAGCTTTAGGACCAATCAAGTGCTTCTTAGCTTAGACATGTTTTTCTTTTTGTAACATCTATGTTGATCCAATGAAGGGTATCAAACCATTTGCTTCTGGATTTGTTCTTAAAGGACCAATACAGCAACTAATCTATTTCTGTATGTCCCTGTGGGATAGTTCTGAAAATCCTGCATTAGTAGATATGGCAGCCTGTGTCTGCCACAGGCCCACTAGTGCCATTCTGCAGTCTGTATTTGGGTGCATGGGTGGTGCAAGCCCCATTTGGGGCAGGCAGCCTGTGGCTGATGCAGACTGCCATAGAGAATCACTCCCGCGGTGCATCTTTTGGCACAAGGAGCACTTTGCACCATTCTTTGTGGTACAAGCCCCTTGCTTCATGCCAGGAGCTTTGAGAATCGAGCCCCTTGTCTCCAACATGAGGATTCATTCGAGCTGCTCACAACCTTTTTTTTGGGGGGGAACATAGGGGGATATATTTTTACACACACAGACACATAAGCTCGCGCACACACACACACACACACACACACACACACACCTCCCAGAATCAGTCCTTTGGATATTATAGCAGCTATGCGCACATATCAGCCAATGCTGCTGTGAGGCACTGGGTTCATTTGAATACCTCCAGGTGACCATTTTTAGAGGGAGCTGTATCCTACTACATGGCAGAATCATCCACGTCACCAGCTGCTGTCTTTTTCCTGTTAAAACATTTGTTACTTGAATGTGATTCATCAGTTGCATATCAGTCTGCCTATGTGGCTGTGATTCATTGGTTTAAGTGTCAGTCTGTGTGTAAGACAGATAAGTGGCTGAAATGTGGCAGTTGTGGAGTCTTGGTGAGCTCTCTGTAGCACTTGTCCCAGGCTTCCTCACACTTTTATAAACACTGACAATACAGGTTCTTAAACTCAGCCGCTCTGTGGCATGGCACTTATTCCACCCTCCATGAAGACTGGCACTGCTGATTCTGAAATTCAGCCACTCTGATGCATTTATATCCTCTCTCTGTGATCATCAGAACTGCTTAGTCTTAAGTTCGTAAGCTCTCTGTGGCACTTGTTCTCCCCTTGTCTGCCCCTTCCTGAATACCAGAATATATCTCAAGGTCAATAAATGTTAGAGTGGTTTGACTCCCAGAGATGGATTAAATTGAAGGGATTACCCACCAAAGTTCCTAAAAACAGTCTAGTGGATCTGTTACAACCAGAGACTTCTGCTCAGATCCTTTGGGCATGCGGGATCTCCCATATCATAGGTGGGAGGAGCCCAACAGAACCAGAATTCTGCTGTCAGTTATTTCAGGGATAATAGAATGGGGCAGTCTGTTACCTGCTGCACATGCAAGAGGAGAACTGCAGTTTGAAACAAGATAAGCACTACATCTTCCACATGGGAGAAAACCCAAGGGTTTATCGTGGAGAACAGTGGCCTGCAAAGCCCAACATTTCATATGCTGACAAAACATTTCTTTTGAGGGATTCTTTTTTTAAGATTTAAATCTATTTGGTAACTTTAAAGTTGTATTTTTTTCATTAGTACTCTAGAAAGATGCTTTGACAGCACTGGAAACTGAAGCCCTCTGTTTATCCAATTGACAGATACAGCATGGGTAATCACAGTGCAAGCTTCCCCACCGATGGCTTCAACCTTGTCATGGTGGGACCACCACATTGGTGAGAGATCAGTTCAGACACTGTGCCCATTAAATCCATAAATAGATTCCATGTAAGAACATTTTTTTTCATGACAGATTGACAAACAGTACATGTCCTTGAAATACTGTAGCAGAGTGTGACAGGCATCTGTCAGAACTCGCAAATTTCAGTTATTTGGTGGTTTCTGTGTGAAAAGACATTATGTTAGGTATAACTAGAAACACTATGTGGCATCCTGATGCACCTTGTCTCTGTCTCACAGTTGAGGCAGCTGCAGTCTACAGCCACCTGCCCCTGCCCCACAATCCCCCCTTCCTTCTGCTCTACATTTGAGGCTGCTGCATCCTGCTTCCCATCATTTTCTCCCACACAGTTAAGGACTGTGCACCCTGCCACCTCCATCACCTGCCTAAAGAATCAGGCTGCTATACCCTGCCTCCCCCTGCCCAAACAGTTGGGGTTGCTGCATCCTGCTGCCCTCTCTCCCCCACCCTCACAGTTAGGGAAACTGAACCTGTTGTCACTTGTTCCTGTCTCCACAGTCAGGGCTGCTATGCTGTGCTAAGCCCTAGAGTGCCACGTTCCCTGCCTCCACAGCTGGGGCTGCTGTACAATGCTGCCCTAGCACCAGAGGTGGGGCTTTTTGCTACACCCTGCTGTTCACTTACATAGCCCCAAATGGTCAGGGCCACTGCACCACGTGTACCCCACCTCACAGTCAGAGCTGTTGTACACTGATGCCCCCTGTGTTCTGCACCACAGTTGAGGATTCTGCACCATGCTGTTCTCTATTCCCTGTCACCAGAGACAGGGCTGCTGCACCCTGCTCCTTTCTACACAGTTGGGGTTGCTATATCCTGTTGTGCTCTAGAGCCCCATGCCTCCACAGCTGAGGCAGTTGCACCCTGATGTCCCCCTGCCACCAGAGTCAAATCCTTTGCTACACCCTGCTCCCTTCATCCCTTGTCCCAAACAGACATGGCTGCTGCACCCTGTTCCACAGTTTGGATTGCTGTATCCTGTTGTCACCCCTATCTCCTGCCTGAACATTCAGGGCTGCTGTACCACGCTTCTCTCTGTCCCCTCACCCACAGTCAGGGCCATGGCACCCTGTTGCCCCTGTTCCTATATCTACAGTCAGGGCTGATGTGCTGTGCTAGAGCCTAGAGTCTCATGCTGCCTGCATCCACAGTTGGGGCTGCTGAACCCTGCTACACACTTCCACTGCCCCAAATGGTCTGGGCTGCTGCACAGTGTGTACCCTGTGCTATTGTCAGGGCTGCTGTACCTAATGCCCACCTGTGTCCTGCCCCACAGTCAGGGCTTCTGCACCATGCTGTCCTTTGTCCCCTGCCACCATAGTGCCCTGCTGCACCACAGAGCCCCTTGCCTCCACAAGCAGGGGCAGGGTGCAGCAAATGCCCTTACTCTTGTGCTGCACCCTTCCTGAACAGCTGGGGTTGCTGCACCCTGCTACCCTCTCTGTCTCTCTCTCTCACCCTCACAGTCAAGGACACTGTACATGTTACCCCCTGTTCCTGCCTTAGCAGGTTGTAGCAAAGGATTTGACTCTAGTGGTAGGGAGACAGCAGGATCCAACTGCCTCAACTGTGGAGGCATGCAACAGGGTGCAGCAAAAGCCCTGAATCTTGTGACAAGTGGCAACATGGTGCAGAAGCCCTATCTGCAGAGGCACAGGGCTCTAGGGTACAGCAGGCCACAGCAACCCCAACCATTTAGAAAGGAGCAGGGTGCAGCAGCCCTGTCAGCAGTGACAGGAGATAGAAGAAATCATGGTGCAGAAGCCTCAACTGTGGGGCAGGACACATGGAGCTTCAGGGTACAGCAGCCCTGACTGTGAGATGGGGTACATGTGGTGCAGAAGCCTTGACCATTTGGGGCAATGGAAGTGGGTAGCAGGGTGCAGCAAAAGCCCCATCTCTGGTGCTAGGGTAGCATGGTGCAGCAGCCCCAGCTGTGGAGGCAGGGAACCTGGCACTCTTGGGCTTAGCACAGCACAGCAGCCCTGACTGTGGAGACAGGAATGGGGCAACAGGTGCAGCATCCCTATTTGTGAGGGTGGTGGACAGAGGGCAGCAGGGTGCAGTAACCCCAACTGTTTGGGCAGGGGGCAACAGGATGCAGTAGTCCTGATTCTTTAGGCAGGGGATGGAGGCAGCAGGGTGCACAATCCCTGACTGTGTGGGAGGAGACAGTGGGCAGTAGGGTGCAGCAGCCTCGAATATGGAGCAGAAGGCCAGGTGCTTGTGGGGCAGGGGACTGGTGGCAGTAGACTTCAGCTGCCTCAACTGTGGGGCAGAGATACGATGCATCGGGATGCCACATAGTGTTTTTAGTTATACACATACATGTTGTATTTTTACACAGAAACCACCAAATAACTGATATTTGTGAGTTCTGACAGTACTTGTGCTTGAAATATTGTAGCAGAGTGTGACAAGCACCTGCTTGTTAATTTGACATGGAGAAATGTTCTTACATGATTATATTTATGAAGGCTACCTCAAAAACAAACTCTTTCTGTGAATGAATAAAATTTAGATTTATTTTATATTCATTTAATAGCCCTGTGTTACATATTTAGAACAACAATCTGAGTTTTGATTAGAAAGAACTCAGAGCTGTGATACAGACAATCTAATTTATCAGAGAAAGATTTCCACTATTTCAATTCAGCATTGAAATTAAAATGATCAGCTTTTTATGAGAAAATAATGTTATATTTTAAGCTGATCTATCTAAACACAAGGCAGAGACTGTGTTTGTAAGAAACATGGAGAGCTTAGCAAACCATTAACTCTACAAACTACTGTTCTGATTGGGAATCTGAAACAGCAAGCTACTCCAAAATGATGTCACTGCACTCTAAGTTTGTCTGACAGGACAGAAATAACTCCACTGTTTTCAGTCACTGTAGAGCAATTTAACAAATGCGGATTTAAAGAAAACCACAAAAACAAACAGCATGAAATTTTCAGGAAACAATATTCATGACATAGGGACTTACATTTAAGCTTTTCAAGCTTTTATAAAAATATGTCAAAACCATTGCACATGATCTTTAAGTTTAACACTGCTGCACTAGTGTTACTGGACAGCAATGGTGACTAATGCCCATAGTCTGGCTAACAAAATCCAGGAACTCATGGCCACAATGGCATAGGCTGGACTAGACCGGGTGGCAGTAACTGAAACATGGTTAAATGACAACCATTCATGGGATATTGCCATCACTAGCTGCAACCTGTTCAGGAAGGACAGGAAAGGATGGAGAGGAGGGGAAGGGAGGTAGCCTTGCATATAAGAGAGGACATAAAAGCTATGGAAGTTCAAATAACCCAAGACAAATCAGAGATCCTCTGGGTCACACTTGAATCAGGAAATAATTCAGTCCTTAGACTAGGGGTGATATAAATATAGGCCTCCATTGCAGGAGGCAGACGCAGAGAAAGAACTACTGGAAAACATACTGAGTTTATGTGGAGCCTTTATAAAGGAATCTCTTACTCAAAGTTTGTAATTCTGGTACTTTCAATAAATAAAAAAAAATACAATAAAATATGAATGATAAGAGGTCATGTTAATGGGTGATTTCTATCTCCCAGACATAGACTGGATTTGCTGCACAGCATCCATAGCTACAGTATAAGCAGAAAGTTTCTAGATGCACTGACAGTGGCAGGTCTAAACCAGCTAGTAATAGTCGTTAGTAGAGAAAAGACCATCCTGGACCTGGTGCTCACTAACAGTAGCAAGGTAAAGGAAGTGGAAGTGGGGTGCCAATTGGGATAGAGCGATCACAAATCTGTTTGGCTTATGGCCAGCAAGGTAGAGGAATCAAGCCACTCTAAGGCAAGAGTCCTTGATTTCAAAAAAACAGACTTTGCCCAAATGAGAAGTTGCTTCACAGCTAACTTCAAACAAAGGGCAAAAGGAGGGGTGGAAGCATGTTGGGTGAGCATAAGGAAGGCACTGGAAGAAGTAACTGAGAAATGCTCCAGGCTGGTCAGTAAGACAAGAAAATGAAGGAATCTGCTATGGTTCACAAAAGAGGTATCAACTACAGTAAGAGAAAAGAGACAAGCATTCAAGAAGTACAAGAGCTCTAACAGTGTCAAGGATAGGGAGGCATACAGGAGTAAATCAAATCAAATCTTTTATTGTTCTTCCAAGACATAAGAGTTTTGAACTTTACAACAGTATACAAATATAGAATAACATTTCCATTAAAAACATAGTGCAAGTTCACTGTGCAAACTGTGCTGAAATCCAAATAATTACATACATTGCATCTCCTATTTATAGAAGATACACAGACTACAGATACTCATTCATAGTACCAAGACAAGAATAATAAACAATACACAAAGCTGTATCTCTCTTTAACAAAAGTTAGTTTCCAGTGTCACCACTTACGCTAGGGATCTTTTCCTTTTAGTGCTAATTACAGCTGTGATAAAAAGAGCAATTTTATCGGCTTCCTCTTTTTCCCTAGGGTGAAATAATATGAATAATACATCATAATTTGTAATAATAATAATCAGAAGCTTTATTTCTTTTGAGCCTTTCTAAAATCAAGGCGCATTACAATAAAATGACAACATAAAAACATCATAAAAAAAATGAAAATCAAGATTAAAATACACAACATCAGTCAGTATCTACATCATCTCCAAATGCCTTTTTCCATAAGAAGGATTTTAAACCTCTATTAAAACCATCCACCGTCATGCACTCTCTAATCCAACTGGGTAGAGAATTTCAGAGGGTCGGTGCCATGAACATAAAAGCTTGTGCGCCGGAAGATTTTAAAACTACCCTCGGAATCTCTAGCAACCCCTCGTCGGCTGAGCGTAGTGGTCACATCGGAATGCAAGGAACCAGAAGATCTTTCAGGTCATCAGGACCCAGATCATGTAGGGCTTTATATGTCAGTAATCCGACTTTAAAGGTGATCCGCCACTGAACCAGCAGCCAGTGCAGATCCTGCAGCACCGGTGTAATATGGGAAAAATGAGAAGTCCCCATTAACAGCCCGGCCTCTGAGTTCTGCACTAACTGCAAGCAGCGGATATCAACCCCAGGAAGCCCAAAGTAAAGGGAATTGCAGTAGTCCAAATGAGAGGTCACAAAGGCGTGGATCAGTGTGGGCAGGTCACTGGACGGAACAAGGTGCTTGATCCTAGCGATGTTTCTTAGATGGTAAAAGGATACCTTAACAACCGCTGACACCTGCGCATGCAATGTCAGCCAATCGTCAAGGATCACCCCCAGGTCACACACCTGTTTAGAGGCAGGGAGCTCAAGATCCCCCAGGAATAAACCTGAGGTTTGATTTGCCCCGGCCCCTCAATCTGGTGGCCGGGATCCAGAACCATCACCTCCATCTTCCCAGAATTCATCTTCAACCAGCTGGACCTCATCCAACTATATATCTCACTGAGACAGTTGTTGAACACTGAGAGTGCTCTATTCTAGTCAGGTTCAAAAAACAGATAGAGCTGGTTATCATCAGCATAGCAATGAAACTCCAGCCCATATCATCTTACAATGTCTCCAAGGGGAAACATATACACCGCAAACAACATAGGGGACAGCACAGAGCCCTGAGGCACCCCACAGGACAGAGAGGTAGGATCAGAGGAAAATATCCCCAAAACCACCCTCTGAGTTCTACCTGTGAGGAAGGAGGTAAACCATCTGTGTACCAAACCTGACGGCCCACAGATGCATCTCAGGTGCTCAAGCAGCACCCCATGGCCTACGGCGTCAAATGCTGCTGACAAATCCAGAAGGACCAAAATGGACCATTTTTTATGGTCTCTCGCCATCAAGAGATCATTGAGCACCCGAACCAGCACAGTGTCAGTGCTATGCCTCTTTCGAAAACCTGAATGAAGAGGGTCGTAGATGTTATGGATGGACAAATGGTTGTCTAACTGGGCTGCCACCACTTTTTCAATTACCTTCCCCACAAAGGGGAGGTTCGAGATTGGTCTGTAGTTAGCTAGGGAGTCTGGGTCCAGAGAAGCCTTTTTTAACACTGGTGTCACCACCGCTTCCTTCAGGGAGCAGGGATATTTACCAAAGTCTAAGGAGCACCAGACTACCCTAGCTAGAACCAGGATGATAACCTCACCACAGCCCATAATCAGGGCAGTGGGGCCCGGATCTAAACTACAGCATGTGGTGCACATACCCTGGACAATCCTCATAACAGCTTCGATTTCTGGCCTTTTGAAGGAACCCCAGGCAAACGGGGGGCTTGTAGCCAGAGGCCGGACCACCACCAACTCACACAGAGAGTGCGGTGCGAGTCTCGGCCCTGATGTTGACCACCTTATCTGCAAAGAATCGAGCAAGCTCCTCACACTGCATTTGTGAAAAGGCTCGACAAACCTGTAGACAGGCTGGGTTGCACAGCCTGTCTATGGTTCAAAAGAGTTGGGCTGGTCAGTTCTGTGCAGCAGCAATTTATCCAGACAGGAATACTGCCTTCTTATGAGTAATTGCTGACTGATAGAGTTTATAATGTTATAGGAGTCTAAGATGGTCAGCATCTAAGCCAGATTTCTGCCAGCACCTCCCCAACCTGCATCCTAGTCACTCCATCTCCCTCAGATCCAGGTCAAACCAGGGGGATCAAGGGCAAAGGAAGAGAGGATGCACATGGGTGGGAGAAATTGAATCCAAAGCAGTGGTAATAGCCTTATTATAGGCTGGCACCAACACTTCAGGATTAGAACTTATCCCAGGTAGTTCTAATAGATCAAGTACCACAGTTAGGCCTTCAGGAGTTACATCCTGTAAAGGGCGGTACTTGACCATCTCCACAGGGATAGGCCTACGCAGAGGGGTGCGGAAACTGAATCTCACAGTGTGGTGGTCAGACCATCCAACAGGTTTCACCCCCACATCAGAGGCCTCCATCCCCAGCAGAAGACCAGATCCAGGGAATGGCCGTGTTTATGAGTGGCAGAGGTAACCTCCTGTGAGAGGCCCAATTAACACATCAATTGGAGGAAGTGCTGACCAAATTGCGAGAGTTCGTCATCGATCCAGTCATTAAAGTCACCCAGCACCATCAACCTGGGTGACTCAAATACCAGGTCGATGATGACGTCCACCACTTCCTTAAGGAATAGCTTCTCATCACCGAGTGGATGATAAATGAGCACCATCCTATAGCCCCCACCTACCACTACGACACATTCGAAGGATCTGGTCTCCTCAACTGAAACACTAGTGAGATCCAATTTGGTCATGAAACAGACTGCAACCCCCCCCCCAACCCTGCGATCCAATCTTGGGCGGTGTATCACCTAATACCCAGCTGGAACTGCTACCTCAAGTACCGGGCCAGCATTGCTATCCAACCATTTCGGTGATGCAGGTCAGGTCCGCTGTACCCACCAAGTCTGCTACAATGGCAATCTTGTTCACAATGGACCTGGCATTGCACAACATCACCCAGGTTGGATAGGACTCCTGGGATGCCCCAACCACCTGCCCACGATTTACAGAGGTGGTGCCCTTGGGTATGGAGACCAAACAGGAAGGTCAACGTTCAGCACTCCATTTCGCCCCAGGGCATCTTCTGGACTTAACCACTCTGGTGCAAGCACCCCCCTCCTCCATCCTCCGCTGTTCATATCCCCCACCCCTCCACAATCTCCTGCGAGCAATACCCAAGGCCCTACAGCATTGGTAAATAGGGGAAAGCAATGGGAGGGAAAAGAAAGGGCGGAGGGCATGAAGAGCGGCGGATGAATAGTGCATGACGGGGGTGGTGGAATAACAATATATATCATCATCCACAGACATGGAGTCAGTAACAATAATATCTAAACTCCCTGTAATAAAAATAAAATCAGAACACAACACAAACCTCAAAAATCGATTAAAATAACTCAGAAAAAGAAACTAAACCATAAATGAAACAAAACTTAACAAATACAGATCTACTTAACATAGATTAAGCTACACAATCAAAAAACCTAAATAAACAAACAATAAAAACAATAATTAATTAACAACAACATCCAGTCCATATGAATTCCAAGAGCTTTTTTTTAGGACCATGGAGTTCCCACCTTCCATAGCCAAAATGTCCAAATATGGGGCTACGGACTCTCACTCCATGGATCCAACAACTAAGAAAACGCAGGTTAAAATTAAGTCAGAAATCCCAGAGGCGTTCCACCAAATCAAACCCCCCAAGGAACTCTCACCACCCAGATGGTGTAAGTACAGGCAGGAGACCCTCCAAAACAAAATGATGTACTGTACCAAAATTCGCAATCCTTCATGGGCTCTCACCACCGCAAAACATCACACCCCAAACTGTATCCTTTGAGAAACCCCACTGGAATTGTCTCCACCACTAGACAAATTAGGCAGCAGCAGCATAAATGGATTTAGTAAAAGTAGAGGTCTTACTTTGATGTAGTCATCCAAGAATAGATCAAAGGAGGAAATGGACCAGGGGAACCAATGCCTGCATCAGGGACTCACCCCAGGAACAACCCGCCTCACCTCGGACTTTACCACTGCCTGGTCAGCTCTCCAGCTGTCACAGTGCAGATCAGAAGTGCCAGGAGGCCCACCGTCAAGTAGCAGCAGCCTTCCAGCCCACCACCTTCAGGAGGACAGGTGCCTGAAGCACAGCCCACTGGCCAAAGACAGGAAAGCCCTGAAAAAGTCCTAGTTCTTACTTTCCCATGCTCTCCTCTTCTCCAAGACAAGAGAATTGAGTGCATATCCGTGCACCGGTAGATCAGGTCCATGCTCACAAGCAGATAAATCCGGGAGGTGGCGAAACTTCCAAACAAACAACTCCACAGCCCTCTGTTTCGACCGCACTCCTCCACTCCACTCCTCCGCTCCGCTGCACAGTGTCACGCAGCAGTAAAACTTCGACCCCAACTCCAGATGCCAGTCCTCTTCAGACCACAAAAGGACTGCCACTATCGCAAATGAATACCTGCACTTAACGAAATTGAGAGAACCAGAATGCCAAAAAAGCTGCTACGGCAAAAACGTACTCTCCACTGCCCGGGACAGACCGAAGTCAGATGTAAGATGGAAAATAAAAATTAATACGAACTCAAACGCTACAAAATAAAACTAAAGTCCAATCACATAACGCTACTATACAAGAATAAAATACTAAGAAATAAAAAATTTCGGGAGCAGCATACCATGATCAAAGACCGCGGCACAGCACAGCCGCCATCTTGCTCTCGTCAACATAAACTCGGTATTGGCATATCTGGTCAGAATACCTTTTAGTTTTTTAACTCTGTGGGTATTATACAAAGGACACTGTATAACAATATGGAACAAAGTTTCCTGAAAACCATTATTGCATTGACACAAGAGATTCGTAAGTGATACAGCAGGACCATATTGAATAAAGCATAAATATTTTGAAGTTACTATAGCCAGTCTTGCCCAAGTAATTGTCTATCACAGGTGTGGAACACTAGGTAATGTAAGATAATCCATAATTAATTAATCAATTTTGTTATGACTAAACCAAGGGGCTTGTTTTTGTTGTCTCACCTGAAGCATTTGTTATTGCTGAGCTATGGAAAAGATTTTAGCTTTAAGCCTAGTTCTATATTACACAGCAATTGAAATGCTGGCCAGATAATCCTTCAAAAGATGAGAGGAATCAGTTTTTTTCTAAAATGTGAATCAATTCCTTCAGCCATGGAGAACAGAAGCCATTTAAATGCAACTGTCTTTTTTCATTTAAACACGCTAATGGGATACTATTGGTGCATTATTTATTATTTTTAACCAATAGGAAACTATACGCAGATTTAATATATATGAAATTGGAATCCTGTCTAACTCTGATATCATGTTTAAGTTGGATGTACAGCCAGGCACCTGTAATATGGATTTATAGTAGTAGGATAATGGTAGTTCTAAATGGGGATAATTTTTGGTTACCCATATCTCTGAATCATATGTGAGAATGGGGATGATTTTTGCTTCTCCTGCTGTAATAGCCAAAGTCACCAAAAGGCCACCATACTTGAAATTAAAGTGTTGTAGAGCTTTAGCCACATGCTTTACCTTACTTACTCGCTCCTTAACATGAGAGGTCCAAAAATCGTTAGAAGTGAGCTTAACTCCCAGATAAACATAGGAAGATAAAATATCTATACGGCTAGTGCCTAAATCAAAATTAGGGGGGTGTAAATGATAACCAAAAATCATTATTTTAGTGTTTTTAAGATTAATCTTTAAATTAAGCCTTTCATATTTAACTTGAATCTGGTTTATTTTCCATTGAAGCCCCACTGGCGAAAGAGAAAAAAGAATCAAATCATCAGCATAGGCCAATATGTGCATGTATTGTTAATTTTAGGGGAATCTAAAGGTAAAGTGATATTAAAACTTAATAGTGAATCAATCTAAATGCTAAACAGCAGGGGGGGGGCAAAAGACATCCTTGCTTAACTGTCTGGTTGGTCGCAAAATAGTCTGTCAGACTACCATTATTATCATATCTTACTGTAGTTTGGTTGTACAGGAGTAGCTTGAGGGAAGCAAATAGGGTGATCAGAGCAGCAAAGGCACAAACAGAGGAAGATTTGGCATGGGGGGGGTAAAAGAAGGCAAAAATACCTTCTTTAGGTACATAAGTGATGAAAAGAAAAACAAAGGAGGTGTTGTCAGGCTCTTAAACAGGGATGGGAAAAATGGAGAAGATAGAAAAAGCAGAGGTCTTGAATGAGTACTTCTGCTCTGTCTTTACAAATGAAGAGCCTGGCAACAGACCCACCCTGAAGGGGGACAAATAAACAGAAATGGGGGTGGACACAATCCCGTTCATGGCAGAAAGGGTAAAGGCAGAACTGAAAAACTGAAAGTGGATAAAGTCATGGGTCTGGATGGAATCCACCCACACATACTGCGGGAACTGAGTGATGAACTGGCTGAATCCCTGTCAGACCTATTTAGTAGATCCGTGAGGGAAGGGACAGTTCCACAGGACTGGAAAAGGCAATAGTGATCCCCATCTAGAAGAGTGATAGCAAAGAGGAAGCAAGGAACTACCACCCAGTTAGTCTCACATCAGTGGTGGGTAAGCTGATGGAATTGCTGCTCAAGTAAAGAATACTGGCATTTCTGGAGGAAACTGAACAGCAGGATGCCAAACAGCATGGGTTCACAGTGCAAAGGTCTTGCCAGACAAACCTGATTGAGTTCTTTGACTTGGTTATTAGGGTAGTGGACCAGGGGGTATTGTGGATGTCATCTTCCTAGACTTTAGTGAAGCCTTTGATTCTGTTCCACACACAAGGCTGTTAAATAAACTCGAGAATACAGGAGTAAGGAAGGCAGGACCAGCAGTGTGCCACAAGGGTCTGTCCTGGGGCCTTTGCTCTTCAATGTGCTCATCAGTGACATCACAGATGAGTTGGGCAGGAAGGGGGTTGAGCAAATGAGAAGTGGCCTTCTCCAGCTCGAAAAACAGTCAAATATGTGGCAGCTAAAATTCAGTGCAAACAAATACAAGGTCATGCATCTGGGTTAGAACAACCCAGGTACTGACTGCCACCTGGGGAGCAGGGGGGACTAGCAATCACCCAGCAGGAGTGAGATCTGGGGAGTTATCATTTCATATGATTTAAAAGTGGCAACCAATGTGAAAAACCAGCAATCAGGGCCAGCAGAATGCTAGAATGCATAGGTGGGGCATCTCAAGTAGAAGAAGGGAGGTGATTCTTCCACTGTACAGGTCCCTGGTGAGAACCCACCTTGAGTACTGCATCCAGTTCTAAAGGCCTTACCTCAGGAAGGACATAGACAGACTGGAGACAGTGTAGAGGAGAGCAACTAAAATGACTCATGGTCTCCATGAGTTGTCTTATGAAAACATACAAACATATGAATGTGCCAACATAAACAGACCTCCTGGTCTATCTAAGTTTGCTCAAGTGTGCAGCCAACATCCCTAGTTTGCAACTGCCCCACCCTTCTCCCCTTGTCATCCCACTGCCACCCCCCAGCTCCCCCACCCTCACTCTCCCCATTCCCTGTCCCATGCCCTTTTGAACTGTTCACAGATTTACATGATACCACCCATTCTGGTAGGACATTCCATTTTTCTACCACTCTCTCTGTGAAATAGTGTCTCCTCATTTCCTTCCTAAATCTTCCCCCTCTATCCATAGCCCATGCCCCATGGTGATCCTCCCCATCCCTAGCTTAAAGACCCCATCTGCCATATTCTTATTGATTCCCTTCAGACACTTGAATGTCTATATCATGTCCCTCCCATCCCTTCCATCCTCCAGAGTGTATATATTCAGGTCTCCCAGCCTGCTGTCATAGTCTCTGCACTCCATTCCACATATCATCTTTGTTGTCCTCCTCTGCACCCACTCCAGTAGCCTAATATCACGCTCTAGGTATGGCCTCCAAAACTGCACAAAGTACTCTAAGAGCGGCCTTACCAACAACCTGTAGAGGGGCAAGATCACCTCTTTTCGCCTAGATGAAAACCCCTTGCTATGCACCTCAGCATTTTGTTCACTTTTTCAGCCACTCTCCTGCACTGGGCAGTGTTGTTCATGGTCCCTGTTATCATTACCCCAGGTTTTTCTCCTCCTCAGTAATCCCCAGCTTAACCCCCGTAAAGCCAGTATTCTCTTCTTGGGTTCATCACTCCAAGGTGCATAACCTTACTCTTCTTTGCATTGAACCCCAGCTGACACCTCTCTGACCACTCCTCTAGCTTGCGTAGGTCCCCCTGCAGCTGCTTCAATCCCTCCTCTCCATCCACCACTGCTCCAATTTTGGTGTCTTCAACAAACAGACTTACCTTGCTCACCACCCCTTGTGCAATGTCTGATATGAACAGCCCAAACAATAGTGGCCTCAACACAGAGCCCTGTGGAACCCCACTCATCACCAGCCTTGGAGTTAAGAGCTCCCCTCTCACCACCACCTGTTGTAGCCTGCCACTCAGCCAGCTTATAATCCAGTTCATCATTTTCGCCCCTACCCCTACACCAGTTAGCTTCTCCCTAAGCCTCCCCTGAGGCACTGAATCAAAGGCCATGCTGAATTCCAAGTAAAGAACATCCACTGCATGACCCTTATCCAGCTCACCTGTCACCCAGTCATTATGTTGCACGAGGTTGGTTTGACAATACTTTCCTGAAACAAATCCATTCTGCCTCACATCCTGGAGGCCATTCTCCTCCAGGTATGACACCAGTCTTTTCTTTACTATTGTTTCCATGAGTTTGCACACTATGGAGGTGAGACTTACCGGATGATAATTACCCAGTTCATCCCTTGGCCCACTCTTGTGTAATGGTACCACATGTGCCATCCTCCAGTCCAGTGGCACACATCCTGACTCCAGTAAGGTGCTGTACAGATCCACCAGTGGCTCAGCCAACACCTCCGCCATCTCCCTCAGCACCCTGGGGTGGATACCCTATGGCCTTGGTGCCTTGTCTACCTTCAGTGCCTTCAGTCCCTCTAGGACTCTGCTTGCCTCAATTCTGCCATCTGTTGCCTACTTTCCACCCTCCCAGCCCATGCTGGTAGGTCCTCTCTTCTTCCATGAATACTGAACAAAAGTATTCATTCCATGCTTCTGCCTGCTCCTCCCCCTTTTCCGTCCACCCCTCACCCCTTTTTATCCTCACTATTGTCTCCTTCCACTTCTTTTTCTCCCTGATGTATCTGAAAAAGTCTTTCTCCCCCCATTAGTTCCCTGTGCTAGTCTCAGCTCCCTCTGGGCCTTGGCTTCTCTCATTTTTCTAGTCACCTCCCTGGACCATCTTGCATATTCCTCCTTGTCTACTTCCTTCCCTGTCCTCCTAAACCTCTGGTGCACCACTCGTTTTGCCCTCACCACCTCCACAACCTTGCTGTTCAACCAGCATGGTTTTCTTGCTCTGCTCCTCTTACTCTGTGCCTTGGTGAAGGCTTCTGTTGCCTCTGTAACCCCCCGTTAAATAATATCCCATTTCTGCTCCACATCCATCTCCTGCCTTATGCCCGCCAGTTTTCCTTTCAGTACTTCCTGCATCCTTCCAAAGTCCGCCATCCTGAAGTTTACCACCCGAATAACTGATGTTTCTGGCTCCCTGCACATCATGATATTAAACCACACCGTTTGGTGATCACTGTCGGCTAGCGGGTCCTCTACCTTTATTTCCCTCACTGCCTCCCCATTCGACAATGCCAGATCTAAAGTGTTCTTTAGTTTAGTAGGCACACTAACTAACTGTGTCAGGAGACCCTCCTGGATCACGTTCAGGAGCACTTGCTCCTTAGCACTGGAGGTGACCAGAATGCTCCAGTTAACCCCCGGCAAGATGAAATCTCCCACAATGACCACCTTCCCTTTTCTGCATACCTTTTTGATTCATCCCGCTAACTCCCTGTCAAGCTCCTCAGACTGGGATGATGGCCTGTATACCACCACAAACCTCACTTTCTTACCCCTTGAGTCTAGGAACTGCATCCAGATTGCCGCTGTTTTTTTTTCTTCTCCCCCGTCCCTTTTTGCATTTGATCTCGTACCTTACATAGACTGCCACCCCACCCCCCCTTACAGTCCTTCCTGTATAATTTGTATCCTGGGATTGCCAGATCCCAGTCCTGGTGCTCAGTTGCCTATGTTTCTGTGACAGCTGCAATGTCCGCCCTCCAAACTACTAAGAGTGTCTGTAGCTCAGCAGATTTGTTTCCTAGGCTTCTTGCATTCATTGTGACCACCTTCCATAATGCCCCCTTCCCTTCACTAGCCTCCATCTCCTCCCTTCTACTCCCTCCTGTTTTGGCCGCTCCGAGTCTTTCTCTGCTAGCCTGGGGGTAGGCTATGACTCCACTCTATTGGATACCCGCCTACCTACTGTCCACTTGCCACCCCCTATCTAGTTTAAATCCACCCTTCTCACAACATATCTCCCTAGTCCTTACTTTAACACCTCCTTCCCCCCTCCCCACTCAGGCCTAGTCTATCTCATGCAAACAGGTTGTTATTATCCCAAGTCCTGATCCAGCCGCCTGCAACGCCATACCCCTTAGTTTGACATCATTCTACCAACCATGTGTTCAACTCTCTTATCCTCTCCTTTCTCTCTGTGCTTGCACAGGGTACCTGGAGCACTTCAGAGAAGACCACAGACTCCTCAGTCTCCTCACACAACCTTCCCACATCCTCAATCCTCTCCCTTGTTACCTCCACCATTTCCCTCGCTATGTCATTTGTCCCCACATGTACCACAATGTGTGGTTTCCTCCTACGCCTCTTTATGCACCTTAGGATTGCCTGTCCTGCCATGTCTGCCTTTAATCCTGGTATGGACTCCACCCATATCCAACTGTGCCTCTCCCCCTTGCTGCCCCATCTGATCCCTTTGAGTATGGAGTCCCCCAACACCAGTACAGCCCCCTCCTCTTTCCTTGTGCCCATTGCCACCCCTCAACTCAGGTTCTCATTTTTGGAGCCACTCAAGATTGTGTTTTTACCATGTGCCCCAGTGTCTTCCCCATCCCTCCCAATTAAGACCCATCCCCTCCTCTCCTCCAGTTTGACTGCCAACCTCCTTCTCCCGCCTCACCTTTCTGAGTATTATCCCTCCACCTGCCACACCACGCTCAATCTCTCCACTAGTAGTGCCCCTCACTCCCTTGTCTTTGTGAGTGTTATCCCTTGTGCAGTCACCTCCTGCATCCTTCTTCCCATGTGTTGTAGTAAGGAAAAACCTCCCCTATCCCCTTTGTCTTACTATGTGCTTTCTCCTCCCTCCTGCCTACTGCTGCTTCTCTTTTTCTGGTCCTACTAGAGTCCACCCTTTATCAGCTGGCTTCCTGTCTAGTTTGTCCCCTCCCTTGACCCACTGTTCCTTCTCTGTGGTGCCCCCACAGTACTCTCAGATGTCAGCCCTCCTACTTACACTATCCTCCCCTCATCTCTCAACCTCCCCAGCTCCCTGCCAAGCCATTGAACCTACTCCTCAAGCCTCTTTAGCCTGTGGCATATTGAGTACCCTCCTAGCCTCCACAGTATATTCATCCGCTTTGCTGCTCCACAGCCACTGCACCCAATGATCCTACCCGTGGTCCACACTACCTATACAGCCTCTCCACACTAACTATCCCTATAGCAAATCAAATTAAATAATCCTAGCCCAGCCTGTAACAGAAATTTTACCTGATATATTCCAGTTGAAGACCCTCCACAATATCGACCTATCACACTAATCAGGAATTCATTGTGGATTCTGTGCTCCTATTTGAGACCTACCTATGCTTTTATGGGGGCTCAACATGTACTCCTTGGAGCAGCTCAGAGATAGGGGGGACATGACTGAGACATTCAAGTACCTAAAGAATATAAACAGAGTCCCCACCCAGGAACTCTTTCTTATTAACAACTCCATGAGAACAATAAGCCATGACATGAACCTGAGGGTGGGGTAGATTCAGAGGCAACATACACAAGTTTTTCTTCACAGAAAGGGTGGTTGATCCATGGAATGGCCTACCTGCCAAAGTCATTGAATTCAAGACAGTATGGGGACTTAAATCAGCTTGGAATAGGCACAGGTGAATAGTGACAAAAAGTATCTGAGGTGGGGAGTAAGATCTGGACAGACTAGATGGACCTTTGGTCCCCATCTGCCATCACTTTCTATTTTTCTATGTTTCAAACATGTATTCATCCATCCAAAAATAATTAATCTGTTTTCTGCTTCACTTGTCCCTCCCATGAACACCAGCACTGCTAGGTGTTCATTACTGCCACTCTCTGTATTCTCCCACCCACCTCCCCATGAATACTGGCAGTGCTGGTTGGAGTGTAATTGCCATTTTGACAGCTGAGGCAAATACCTCTGTCAAAGTATCCCTTTTTACCAACTGAGGCACTGCACTGTTCAGGTCACTTAGGTGGTGACTGTCTTTGTTTTCCCTTTCCTTAGTGTGCCATGTGTGCACTACTTCAGCACTCAAATGCCCATGGTAGATCCTGAAATACTGTCTCTGTGAAGGTGATGAAGAAGACTGGATGAGTCAGTTAAATGTCTTGCCTTCCATATGCCAACGGACCCAAAATATTGAAAAAAGTAAATAATTGAAACCTACCATGGATCACAGATAAGATAAAAACTCGTATAAGGATAAAGGACAGATTATGGAAAAAGACAAAGAAAACTAAGCAGCAGGATGATTGGAATGTATTCAAAAAATGGTACAATAAATGTAGTGAAGAAATAAGGACAGCTAAAAAAATTATATCACAAGAAAGGCATAGAACAACCAAAATACCCAAAGAAATATTGTAAATATGTACAAAATTTTCAAAAACCAATAAATATGAGGGCTCTAATAACCCTGATAAGTGATAGTATGTTGATAGAGGAACAACATAGAGTTGCAGAATTATTAAATACATATTTTACAGAATTACTGGATCTGAATGTACAGATCCCCATTACCAGAACTGCTGATATATCATTGCATAAATCTGTAAAAGAAGTAGAGTTAGAAAATATAGAAATACATAAAAGACAACAAAGAGTGAGATTTAAGTTAAAAACTAACAACTAAAGAGGCAGAGAAAGAGCTGAAGAGTCTGAAAATACATAAAGCAGGGGGTCTGGAAGAATAGAACCAAGATTTCTGAGAATGAGGGCAGAGATTCTGGCACCAACATTATCATACTTATTTAATTGGAGTCTCTGTACATCAGTCTTTCCAGATGATTGGAGGGTGGGTAAGATTGTCCTTATCTTTAAAGTGGGGGGAGATACATCACAAACAAACTATAGACCAACTGTTCTGCTATCTATGCTAAGGTTATGGAGAGATTAATATATAAGCAATTCTGTCAATACCTGGAATAAAATGATTTGATATCAGGTGGTCAGCATGGTTTTCAGATGGGGAGGTCCATGAGACCTGCCCAGATTGATTGTAAAAACTAAGTAACAACCTCCCTGAATTTAAGTATGGAGACTGGGGCAGTGTTCTTGTATCTCAGTAAGGTGTTTGACCTTGTTGGCCACCGCATACTGTTACAGAGACTATATGGGATTGGGGTACACATGGTGCCTCTATAGTGGTTTACATCCCACATGTCTGAAAGAAAGTAATGTGTACTGTATGGACCCTACTGTATGTGTTGAAAATGAATGATGTTAAAAGAGGAGTAGCACAGGGCTCCATTTCTGGCCCTTTGCTCTTTAACATATATGTGAATGGCTTGGTAAAGAGCATAGACAACAGTGGGGTGTGGCTATAAGTAGACAACACTGTGTTGGTGGCATCCGCTGACAGCCATACCTCACTGGATCAAAAGCTACAAAAGGATGTGTCCTCAATGGAGACATGGTTTCAAAAATCAGGTATCCTAATAAATAGGAAAAAAAACAAACAATGCATCCACTTTTGATCTGAAAATAAAAGAAATTAAAAGGGAGAATTGACATTAAATTTAGTAATGGGTATAAAATACATAATGTAAAGAATTAGAAATACTTAGGGGTTTTGATTGATGAGAAAATTAATTATAAAGGTTGAGGATAGCTCTGCCCCTGCCAGCCATATGTACAAATATATGATGTTGTGTTTTATGTTATTTCTGTGTCTGTTTAAATGCCAATGTGAAGAGAATGGATTGTGTTTTTTTAAAATGGATGAATTTCATGTAACCTGGAGAAGGATAGACTTTTAGTAGCAGGAAGCTTAAAATTACACTTCTAGGAGTGGAAATGCCTTCTGGCTTAATTGAGGGAAGCCAAGGTAATAACACTCTTAACAATGTGGAGTGAAGCTTTTCATCTGCTGTAAACTTTAAAGCCTAGGATGTGTTAAACAGAATTTGGGAAGTAGCCATTCTTGACAGGACACTGTGATATACCTTACAGGGTGTTATACTAAGACATCAAAGTTATAACTCTGAAGACTAAGACTATTGCAACTCCCTGTACCTAGGGCTATCGAGGGCTGAGCTTCACCATCTGCAGCTAGTGCAGAATGCAGCGGCCAGGTTGTTGACTGGTTCTTCTAGATCCAGTCATATAATGCCTGTGCTCCGTGGACTGCACTGGCTGCCAGTATTTTGGTGAATCACCTTCAAGGTCAGTTTGCTGACCTATAAAGCTCTACATTACCAGGGACCAACTTACCTGAAAGAGCTCCTTTGCCCCTACTGTCCCTCCCGCCCCCTCCGATCCACTGACAAGGGATTGCTGGAGATTCCCAGGGCCCATTTGAAATCTTCAGGGGCTAGGTCATTTAGCTTTATGGCCCCGACCCTGTGGAACTCTCTACCTCGTCAGGTGCGAAATAGTCCGACTGTTCTGAGCTTTAAAGGAGCCTTGAAGACCCACCTTTTTAGTATAGCTTTTAATGATTCATAATAGTTTTAAACTCTGTTTATTTATGGTTTTATGATATTGTGCAGGCGCTTTGGATTGGAGAAAAGTGCCTTTTATAAATAAAAAATTGTTTGATTGATTGAACACATGTTCATGATTATTACATGTCTCAGGAAGTTATGATGTCAGGATCTTAATAAGACAGTGATTCATCAAAAGACAGCAAGAAATTGGGCTATGGGGAAGTGCAAGAGTGATCTCTACTGGCATAAAATACAAGGTCACCCTTTTAAGAAAAGATAGAGTTTAAGCAATCTGGACCCAAAACTATTTAAGAGGCCTGACACAGAGCAAACTCACTCATTTTCCTGGAGCATCTTCAAGAACTCTCTTCTCCTGACACACAGAGAAGCAAAACTGCCACAGCATAGAGAATAAGAACCAGAGACTGCACTTACTTTCTATGAACTTCAATTCACTACAAACTAAGGTAGAACTTTAGACACCTGTATAGTGCATTTTTTTAACAGTTCCACTTTTTTATGTTATGATGTGACCAAAATGATCATTAAAAGCTTTTTAGTTGTAACTGTATGATTAGTAACTGTTTAGTAAAAACATTTTGTTTTTAACAAAACCAACCTGAGTAAGATTTTTTTACATTGGGTGTGCGATTGTGGGAGGTTCAGTATTAATCTGTGACTAAACTGTTATTGCTATGGGGTGCTATCATAAGCTACCAAATCAAACAAAGGGTCTGAAAAAGGAAAGTCTGGCTAAGATAGGGGGAATAACAATGTCTCAAGGAAAGGTCTGTGGGATTTGAACCAGGTTATTGCATGCTGTGTGGAGGAAGGCAGAATCAGAGTTACAATGCTACCCTGAAGAGGTTGTAATGCCTGGATCTTCCCACTTTGTGTAACAACCATGAAGGGTTCATATTTGGCAACAAGATTCAAGACTGTTATTGTACCCTGATCCGAAGTAAAGAGAGGACCAAAGGACTTTGTGGCAAGTGTTCAGTAGTGAAGCCAGCGAGCACTATAGAGGGACTCGAAGAGGGTATCCCCTGTTTTCTCCCTCCCTGTCACAGATTGCACTTAGGGGTGGGCACTGTGAGCTCAGTGGACCTGACCCTCAGGAGTGGGTTCGTGACAAAGATCATATAAATAAAATTGTCAAAAGGTTGAATCAGAAACTTGGTGCACTGAGACATGTTTCTAATTGCCTTACAAAAGATACAAGGGTTAAAATGGTAAAACACTTACTAATTCCAGTTTTAAAATATGGATCGGTAGTACAATATATATAGGAATTCTGCAAAAACTATTCCATGTAAATTTGATCAAATGTATTACAGGCTTGCAAGATTTGCTACAAGGAGCTCATATGGGACACATCACTACAAAGTTTACCAACTTTTAAACTGGCTAGGGTCAGAGGAGAAAGGGTCAAGTTTATGGATGTCCTGGTGCCATAATTTTATAAATACAAGTTACATCCATTGAGGTACTTGATTAAATTTAGAATAGTGGGAGATGATGGGTATAATTTTAGAGTTAATAACATAAACCTGCCACTATGGATAATGTAGGTCATATAACAGTTTTGGGGATTCAACCCTACAAATAACTATGGCCAAGATGTGGAATGAACTGCCAAATGACATAAAATCAATAAATCAAATACATAAGTTTCAGAAAGAAGTAAGCAAACTTTTAAACCATGTATGTGACTGCTACTATAATCCCTAAGTCATTTTTTAATGTTTTACTGTATGTGTAATGTGAGTATATAACTGGCAATGTATACATAATTGTACAAGACTTTGTTGAAAATAGGGCTTGCCCTAACAAATTGTAATCCTCTATACAAATAAACATTCCATCATCATCATCATTATCATCATTTCTCCCATCCCCTATGGCATGCAGAATACTAAACTCACTATCATGAAATCTGGTGGCAGTCATTGTTTGTAGGCACCTACAATAGTGCACAACTTGATACTCCCCCCAACAACAGTGTCTTCAAGTCCCTCCATTCCAGGCAGTTAATGTTGTCTGCTGCAGCAGCACCACAGCTTTTCTCCATTGGTCATGTGCATTCTTGCATAAGAAAGTACAACTTTTAATTTTATGCAGCCAAGTGTTTTTTTTGGGGGGGGTAGTGTGGTAATGTCTCTTTGGTCTTGTGGTATGGTCAGTGGTATCTCTCTGGTCTTGTGTGCTGGTGTCACTCTGGTCTTGAGTCACTGAGTAATACTTGCTATCTCTGCTAAATGAGTCAGACATGAAACACACAAATATGGGGAAGCCCACTGCCAACGGCCAACAGTTAAATTACAGGCATTACTCAAAACACATATCCTAGTTTTGGGAAAGTGATTGGTCATTGGATCTATAAACCTGGAAGCTACAATCAATGTCAAACTCATTGGTGTATATATCATCCATGGTTTTTGTGTACAGTCCCTGCACTACCAGTATTGGACTCATTAGTTTTTCTCTGCACACAGTTTCTGGACCAGGGTTGGCTAAGGATGGGATTCAAGCAGGTAAGTGACTTTAACAAGAGGAACGGTGCCCTCCCTCTCCAGCTGGTGCCTGATAAGAGACTCCAGAATCCCCTGCCTGATGCTCTCCAGAGGTCATGTCACTGAGTAGCACTTGCTATTTCTGCTATGTGAGTTGGAATTAAAAGATAGGCATATGATGAGGCCCATTGCCAATAGCCTGCTGCTGTTTATATGTATAACTACTGGTGGCCCTATTTATCAACTTGAATACAGGTATTGTCAAACGCAGTAATAAAATGTAAATGACTTATTATGGCATTTTGCTTTAAAAAAACTTTTGGTTTCCTGGTGTTTCATGTTACTCAGTGCTGGCATGCCACTTTATTGGCTGTTATTTGGTCTGTGGGTGGGACACATAACATGAGCAACATGGAGGCTCCATTTCTCCGGTACCAGAGCACCCACACTTACCATCTGTCAATAAATCAATACAAAAGTAAAGTATTTCTTTTTTAACTATTTCATTATCCTCCTTCATAGCAATCAAATAAATATCTGGTTGATCCTGCAGTACTTGCGCTGGGGACTCGTGCTCTGGTTGGGGCTTTGGCAACGGCACTCAGTCACATCAGGAACTGACAGTGACTAACTGCTCTTGCGGTTCTAAAGTAAAGGGCACCAGTAATTATAAAAAAATCAAATCTAGGCAGGTTTGTGTTCGTGATATTTTTTTACACCCTCAGTAGGTAATGAGCTCATAAACCTCTCCAGCTTTGCTCTTGAGGTTTATGGCTCACCACTCACCTCAGGTGTGTAAAAAAATATCATAACACACACTCGCCTAGCCATTATACTCTATCTATTTAACCATGATGGCCAAGATGAGGGCATTAAAAACATGTGCACTCATTTATTTCCTCATCTTTACTCTCTCCAGTTCCACATTGGTTTCCAATCTGACCAATTAGCCACCTGTTGAAAACAATGAGGTTTTTATGAAAATAAACTAAATTTTCTTGTCAAATGCTATTTCATAAAATGTATAAAGATATGTTTGTGGAATTTACTTCAAAACTCATACACCATCCTGGCAGAGTTGGAAGGTCCCATAGAACCTCCGAACGTAGTCACCAGGGAGGATGAGTGGGTCTTCCGCAATGGAACCCCAAGGGTGGGCTGCAGGGGACCCCAGAGGAGATGGAAGCAAATCCTGTTTGGTGACTCCATTGTGAAAGGAATAGAGTTGAGGATAGTCAGCGAGGGGAGAAGGGAGGTAGTGTGCCTACCTGGTGGCACAGTTGAGTGGGGAAGGGAGTAGATCCTCGGGATCGCCCGGGAAGTAGTTAAGAGAGAGAAGCTGGATGTAATTATCTACATGGGAAAAAATGACCTAGCAGGGAAAACAGTGGACATAGGAGCAGTGAAAGAGGATATTAGGAACCTAGAAAGGGGCCTTAAGCAGGTAGCATGCTCCTTAGCTTTCTTGGAGGTACTGCTGGTCTATGGCAAGGGGAAAGGAAGGGACATCCACACCATGGTATTCAATGTATGGTTGAAAGAATGGTGTGCACAGGAGGGTTTGGGCTTCATTGGGGACTGGGGCCCCATCTGGGGGGGATGAAGGACTGTACAAGCCAGATAGCCTACATCCATTCAAAGGGGGGGGGGATCAAGATCCTGGGTTAAAAGTTTAAGTGTTTCATCTGCAACCATTTAAGCTAGCTGAGGGGAGAGGTGAAAGCAGGCAGAGAATACCATATTGCCCCCCTCCCCACAGGAAGGAGCAGTCACAAAGGAGGATATTATAGCCAAAAGACCACCATGAAAACAGAAATCCTACATAGGTAACATGGGGGAAAGAAAAGATAATGGGACAAAATGCAAAAAAAGGGGCCGGAGGGGAGTAAGAGGAGAGTGGGCCAAATGTGGAATGCATTATGTACAAATGCCTACAGCCTGGGAAACAAAATTCCAGACCTGGAGCCTTGAATGGTGGAAGTGGACCTAGACATAGTAGCTGTTACAGAAACATGGTACACAGAAAACTATGAACGGGATATAGCCATACCAGGATATGCAGTTTTCAGGAATAACAGGGAAGGAAGAAAGGGAGGAGGCGTAGCCAAATATGTGAGGTAGGGAGGGAATCAAAGCAACTGAAGTTCAGGAGATACAGGAGGAAGCAGAGGCACTGTGGGTCACCCTAGAGACAAAAAATGGTACCAACATTAGAACAGGGATGATCTACAAACCTCCAGCATAGGGGGAAGAAACATTAGTGGAAGCCATCTACAAAATGGCAACCAAAGGTCAAATACTGCTACTAAGGAACTTCAGCCTACCAGATGTAGATTGGAGCACCCAGACAGCGAGCACAGCCAAAAGCAGGAACATACTAACTGCACTGCAGAGGGCATGCATAAGACAGCTTGTGGCTGAACCCACCCATGAGGGGGCTTTACTAGACACTGTGCTCACCATTTGGGATAGGATTAAGGAGGTTAAGGTAGGCGGCCATATAGGAACCAGTGACCACAGGGCATTGTGGTTTAATGTAACCACAAGGAAGGAGGCGAACCACACTAAAGTCAAGGTCTTGGATTGCAAGTGAGCCAACTTTGACAAAATGTAGGAATGCCTAAGGGGAGCCCTGGCAAAAGAGGGCAAGGGGGGAGGAGTAGAAAAGCAGTGATCTGTTCTCAAAGGGGCCATAACAGAAGCAACTAACCTTTGTGTAAAACAGTAAAGTAAGAGTAAGGGAAAGAAACAACTGCTTTGGTTCTAAAGGGAAGTGGCCAGGAAAGTGAAGGACAAAAGAAGAGCCTTCAGGAGATACAAAGAAATGCAGAGAAAAAAGGACAGGGAGCAGTATCTTGGGAAGCAGAAGGAGGCAGGGAAGGTGGTCCAAAGTGCAAAGGTGCAAACAGAAGAAAATATAGCACAGGCTGTGAAGAAGGGGGATAAGACCTTCTTCAGATATATCAGTGAGAGAAAGAAGACAAGGAGTGGGATTGTCAGGATAAAGAAGGAGGGAGGAGGGTGTGCAGAGGAGGACACAGAGAGGGCAGAAATACTAAACAAATACATTTGTTCAGTTTTCATGAAGGAAAGGGAAGGCCCACAGATCTGCCATGAAAGCAAATGGGGGGCAGGGGGATTGACACCACTCCATCCACAGTACAGAGAGTCCTGGAGGAACTCGGGAAGCTGAAAACAGATAAGGCAATAGGATCAGAAGAGATCCACCCCAGAATATTAAACAAGCTAAGAGAGGTGCTTGCAGCTCCACTGACCACCCTATTCAACAGTTCATTGGAGACGGGAAGTCCCAGAAGACTGGATGAGTGCAAATTTAGTTCCTCTCCACAAAAGTGGGAGCCAAGATGATGCAGGCAACTACAGACCAGTCAGCCTGACCTTGGTGGTTGGGAAGCTAATGGAGACACTGTTAAAGGAGATGTTCAAGTTCAAGTTCAAGGTTATTGCAGGAAAACTCCATTGAGCAAGCTCATTCACAGGGAGGTCCTGTGACATAAACACTTAAAATACAAACATAGATAGGTAATAACAGTATATACATGAAATGCACATTACATGATACAGGCTGGATATACATACAAGGGTACCAAGGTAGGGTGGACCGCAAGTGGTAAACATTAATATGACACAGGGAAGTGACTTACAGGTTGCATACTGATAAATGAAACATGATGACTGGTGTGCAATACATATTTTGGCAGCTAGAACAAACAACAGACTACAACTGATATGGGGGGGGGTGGATTTGATAGAGTAGCAGTGGAGCGTAAGCATAGATAAAGCCAGGAGTAGAAGGGGAAGGGAAAGCAGTTAATATGACAAAGCAATTATACCTCACTAGTGGATAAATATGGCACACATGGGGAAGGAAGAGACTTAATGACAGTTACAGGTGTCTTTTATTTTAGCTGAAGTTAGCAATTTGTAGAAGTTTATTGAAACTGTGCTAGTTAGTTTCAGTACGGTTTGTAATTGGTTCCAAATGGAGGGAAGGGCATATGCAATAGCACGTTTACAAAAGGAGGTCCGTCCTTGGTATGTCAAGCATAATAAAGTCAGATTTTCTTAACTGAGTATGCACTATATGAGATACTAATAAGGGAAGAGAGATAGCCTGGCAATTTCTGCAGGAGCAGTTTAAGAGTCCATAGCCCAGCATGGAGCAGGCGCTAGTAGTAAGGGATGTCCAACCAACAGCTGCATATAAGTCACAGTGATGCAAACAGTAAGGGAGTTGGTAATGAACCGTACGCATGAGTGATAAAGGATATCCAGTTTACTTAGATTTGCAAGAGTGGTGGAGGAATAGATTACATCGCCATAGTCGAGTAGGGGGAGAAAAGTGGCTGTACAAGCTTGTTTCGAGTTTCATGGAGAAAGGGCCTATTTCTGTAGAAGAAACCTAGCCTTGCTTTTAACTTTCTAGAGACATCTTCATGTGGTCATTGAAAGATAATTTATTGTCGATCCAGATACCCAGATATTTAAATTTGGTTAAACCCAGAGGCTCATGTGAAGGGCAGGACAACGAAGTCTTGGGCAAGGGTATTGGGAGCCCAGACAGCACTGCAGGAGAATATCATCATTTGAATTCTTAGCATTGAGCAGAAGCTTTGCCTTTATTAGATTATGCCTGTTGTGTGAAGTCCGCTTGATGCACTCCCTTGACTTCAGATAACGATGAGCCAGAAGTATACAACACAGTATCATCCACAAAAAAGTGCAGATTGGACGTAGATATGTTAGCATCTAAGCCATTAATGTACAAAGAAAACAAGATAGAGCCTAAGGTGGATCCTTGGGGGACTCCTCTTGCAACTGGCAAGGCAGCAGACAAAAACCCTTCCGCCTTTACTTTTTGGGATCTTCCTGTTAGGTAGCTAGACAAGCACTGGGTGGTATGGTATGTGGCACCCAACTTTGCAAAGGCAATTGACTAATAGTTTGTGATCAACAGTATCAAAAGCTTTGCTGAGGTCCAAAAAGACTGTGCCAGTTACCTTCTTAGCATCTATAGCAGAGATCCAATCATTGGTTACTTTATTAGTGCAGTGATTATGTTATGATTAGCCCGAAGCCAGATTGAGCTGGGTTAATGAGAGAGAAGGTTTCAAGTGAGATTTTAACTGAATATGGATCAGTTTTTCGAGAACTTTAGAAAGGATAGACAATATGGAGATAGGCCTATAGTTGTTTACATCGCATGGGTCACCAGATTTAAATAGAGGGAGGATATGCTGATTTCCAGCAGGACGGCACAGTAGCAGATGTAATGGAAAGATTGAAGATGTGGAGAATTGGGGCAGTGAGATGGGTGTAGCCTGACTTTAGGAAAAAGGGTTCCAAGCCATTGTCCCCTGCACTTTTTTTGGTGTCTAAGTTAAGAAGAGAATCTTCTACTTCTTTATAAGTTATCTCGCGCAATTGGAAGGGGCTGGGTGCAGGACTAGATGTAGGGGGAGGGGTATGCTGGCTCACCACAGCACCAGCATAAGGTGACGAGTCAAAAGCTAATCCAGCTGATTTGTCATTCCTTGAAGCTACTGGAGCACAGGATCCAAGGCAGCATGGATTCAAAGAGGAAAAGTCATGCCAATCAAATCTCATGGATTTCTTTGACTGGTTGACCAGGCAGGTGAATCAGGGAAGAGCAGTGGTTGTGGCCTACTTAGACTTCAACAAGGCATTTGATACTGTCCCACACAGAAGGTTGGCAAACAAGTTAGGCAGCAAGGGGGTAGGCCCCAAGGTGGTAAACTGGGTCTGAAATTGGTTGAAGGACAGGACACAGAGGGTGCTGGTAAATAGTGTTCACTCTGAGAAGAGGGAGGTGACCAGAGGGGTGCCACAGGGATCAGTATTGGGACCAGTCCTCTTGAATGCCTTTATAAGTGTCATTGTGGAGGGGCTGGAGGAAAAAGTATGTATTTTTGCAGATGACACCAAGATCTGCAACAGGGTTGGCACTCCAGAGGGCTAGAAAAAGTAAGAATTGACCTAAGCAGGTTAGAGTATTGGTAGGAAGTATGGCAGCTTCGATTCAATGCCAAGAAGTGCAAAGTCATGCTCTTGGGAAGCAGAAATTCGGGTGATGTATACAAAATGGGGAGGGAGGTACTGGCTGCCACCAGGCAGGAATGGGACCTGGGGATACTCATATCTGATTACCTAAAGGTGACCAAATAATGCAAGATGGCTGTTGGGAAAGCCAATAGGATGCTGGGTGCATTGGGAGGGGTATCACCAGCAGAAAGAAGGAAGTGGTTATGTCACTGTACAGACGACAGGTGAGACCTCAGCTGGAGTACTGTGTCCAGTTTTGTCGACCACATCTCCGAAAGGTCATAGACATACTGGAAGCAGTCCAGAGGAGAGCTACACAGATGGTACAGGGCCTGTGTGAAAAACCTTATGAGGAGAGGCTGGGGGAGCTCAACATGTATTCCCTGGAAGAGACTGGAGAGAAGGGGGAATGATATAAATATTCAAGTACCCCAGGGGTACAAACAAGGTACAAAAGGGCAGCATCTTCAAAAAAGAACAAGTGGTCATGAAATGAAGTTAGAGGGGAGGTCTGGGCAACATGAGGAAGTACTTTTTCACCAAAGAGTGGTGGATTCTGAGCGCCTCCCAAAGGAGGTTGTGAAGAAACAATAATTAGGGAATTCAAAAATACATGGGATAGACATAAGGGTACCCTAGTGACAGGGAAAAAAAGGGTGAGATGTAGATCAGTTAGGATCTGTGGTTAGAAACAGGTAGGCAAAATGGGCAGACAGGGTGGGCCACACAGTCCTTATCTGCCATCAACTTCTATGTTTCTATGTTTAATATAGGGCACTGATAGGTGGGCTGCTGGTACTAAAAAATCTTAATGGGTACTGATGTCCACATTGATCCCATGGAAGTGGCAATGGTGTCAGCAGACAAGACTCTTGTAAGTTTTCAGAGATGCAGGTTTGTGGTGCAGCATTTGTCTCAGGAAACTCTAGTACATATTTTTGGGGTAATACGTTTTATTAGACTAACTGAAGAAGCTTGTGGAAACATTTTTGGTTTGTTTAAGAAAAAGGTTTACCCAAAACATCTGTACTAGTTTTGGGAGAATGATTACTCATTGGATCTATAAACCTGGAAGTTACTACCAATATCAAACTCATTGGTGTATAGTTTGGCCATGGTGTTTGCTTACAGTCCCTGCAATACCAATATTGGACTCAACAATGTATACTGACTGCCATGTTTGTCTGCATACAGTTCCTGCATCAGGGATGGCTAAGGATGGGACTCTAGCAAGTGAGTGTTTTTGACAACAGGGACTGTGCCCTCCATCACCAGCTGGTGCTTGAGAAAATACTCCAGATTTTGCTGCCAGATGCTCTTCAGAAGGCTAGACTGGCTCTTCCACCCCATCTTAGAGTCCTCAGCTCCACTGATCATCACTGTCTCTCATATTTCCTTAACTCTACCCTTCTATCCAGCTGCAAGTCCAGGTGAGGGTCACATCAGACAGGCAGTTGAAGACTGACACTGAGTGACTTGAGTCCAACCTCCATATCTCCCTGCTGTATTATGGCATTGCACCACATTCTGGGCTACTTGCAGTATGCCCATTCCACTTTTTCACCTACTTACACTGTGCCCACCTTACCTCTTCAGCTTTTTGTATTGCAGGAGACCCTGCTCTTGAGCTAAGAACTGCACCCAGACTCTGCTCCCTAGGCTATCTGTACTGCAACAAACCCTACTCCTGGACTAATTGCTGCTCCCAGACAATGCTTCCACATCCCTGGGTTACTGGAACTGCATCTGGACCATTCTCCCAGAGCTACATGCACTTCATGTAGACCCTTCTCCAAAACATACACTACACTCAAACCTACTGCCCAGGTTATTTCTGTATTACACACAGTCCCTGCTACTGCTGTTTCTCCTAGTGCTCCTTGTCTGCTGCATTCCTTCTCAGCTCCATGGGTGACTACTTTACAATTGCAGTCGCACATTCCTGCTCTGTCCACTGCTTTGGTGAGAAACTCACCAGGTAGGAGGCTGACACTAAAGGATGACATCCCAAGAAAGGGAAATATCCAGCCTTTCTTCTAGTATCCTGCTTCTGGGGCTATAGAAAATCATTAATCAGGAGGGACTAGGCTACCAGGGCACCTGAAATTTAAATGCTGGCCACTTGATACTGGGGGCTAAACCTAAGTACCCCATTGCTGCACATTCTCTTATTATTTCTATATCTCCGTCTCTTTCTCTGTGTCTTCCTTCTGCATCTCCACTTTTAATTTCACTTGCTTAGATTTCCCTTTCATCTTTTCTAAAACTGTGCCTTTTCCTTGAAAAAAAAACATTTTACCTAACATCTCAACTTTTATAGTAGTCTTTGAGCTCTCTGCTACTATGTATCTACCCTTTGTACTGTTTTCCCCATACTAGTCTATTTTTCCCTATATTCAGATTTTATGAATCTTATTGTGTGCTGGCCCTCTGCATATCAGATTGGCATTTTATGTTCATCCTTCTCTCTTTGTGCTACTGTATTTGCACTCACAGAACTATAGATCATTTGTAACCTCATTTCCATCTGTTTGGATTTATGCTGTTAAACACACTAAATTGTCTAACTGTGTTACTGATTGTACTGATTGTACATCATATACATTATGCTAACACTTTATCAGCAAAAACACTGTATATTTCCTATCTATGCACTGATAATTATATTTGTTTTTTTTCAGGCTTAACTTATTTATTTTTGGATTATCATATAATTACAGTTGGTTGAACCATTAAGATGGTGCCAAGCTCAAATATGAGACTGAAACATAGAAACAGATACAATCATGGTAGAAAAAGACAATTATTCCATCCAGTCTGTCCATAAACCCTAACACATCCAGGACATATTGAACAGGTATACCATCATAATGGCAACTTTGTTTTTTTTTCTTTTCCCCTGAAGTGCACCCTCCCCTGGATTAGTAATACATATTTGGGGCAGGGGTGCAGCCCCTGCGTGGGGGA
The DNA here is from genome assembly GCA_016271365.2 of Neoceratodus forsteri. Taxonomy (NCBI): domain Eukaryota; kingdom Metazoa; phylum Chordata; order Ceratodontiformes; family Ceratodontidae; genus Neoceratodus; species Neoceratodus forsteri. The sequence continues at coordinate 352,053,482 of CM028130.1, read as the reverse complement.
GGCGGTGAGGGCATCCCCCTCAGAACAACCTTTTCGGTTGTCACCCATTTTTGTCGCTGTGAGTGTGCATTGCCTTTTTTTTTCTGGTGATGTACACTTGCTGTAATGGCGATCACTATTCCACAATCGCAATTGTGACATAGAACTGTTCTAATCCACACCATCCACCTCCATGCTGTCTACCCTAATACTACCACCCTGATCAACCACTAAGCTCCATGGTTCCACCACCCTTTCTGTGAAAAAAATGTATCTTACTCTAGAACCTCCCCCTTTTAGTTTCCACTTTTGCCATCATATTCATGATCCACAAATTATGCTAAATACCACCTCATAGTTTATCTTGTTCATTCCTTTCAGGAACATGAAGGTATCTATCATATCTCCCCTCTCTCAACTGGCCATCAGTGAGTACATGTTCAGTGTCTTGAGCCGATCCTCCTAAGTAGAGGTGTGCAGAACATCTCCACTGGAAAGCAAGCTGACCTGAATACATGCGGCTCAGTTTTCATGAGACCCAAGCCAAACGTTGCTGGCTCAGTTCGGACATTGGATCACAGCTCCATGTTCTTTTTCTTTTTTTTCATTTCCCCAGCCTCCCAGCTTGCATACCTGTCATGTGACAGGCTTGAGGCATGCTAAGATAGGTCAAAGGTTGTGGAGGGGTGTCTGCATGCAGCATAGATACTTCAGTTTGCGTATGCACAATCTGGAGTATATACATAGCAAGGCATCTCTGACCTCCATGTCATTGCATTGTCAGCCAGTCGTGGGGATGGAATACTTTGGTTTCTTTGCTTGTGGGAATGAGAAGCAGGAACCTTGTTTTCTTTGCTGCTGAAATCATAAATTAAGTTCTACCAGCAAGAGAGGGGGGAGAACAGGAGGAAAACAAAAATAAAAGAATTTCGAGAAAAAAAAACAACAACACGAGATAGACTGAGGAGGTGCCGGAGACTGTGTGTGTGTGTGTGTGTGTTGGGGGAGGGGGAACACCATGTGTCATACAGAGACAGACTGTGCACAGAAAAGGAAAGTTTCAAAAGGCATATTAAGTAATAGCTGAAACTCAAGAAGAAGAAAAAAGAAACAAAAGGACTCAGAGATTGTGCTTGTTTATGGGGGAACTGCAATGCACAGACTAGAAGCTGCAGTCAGTGTGACTGAAGAAATGTACAGTACAGCATATTGTCTGACTAAGAATCCAAAACCAAAACCAGAACCAAAACCAGGGATGATCTGTCAGAACCAAAATCTCCCCGATTTAGTGTACCTCTATTCATAAGATGTGCCCTGCTGGCCCTGAATCATTTTGTTCATCCAATGTTGCAGTGTCTCCAGCTGGTCCTTATCTTTCCTTAGGTGAGAGCATCAGAACTGGGCACAGTACTTCAGGTGGGATCTCACCAGTGATCTATAGAGAGGTAGTAGTACGTCCTTTCCTCTGCTGTCAATACCCCTTCCTATACACCCTAGCATCCTGTTGCATTACTGTAGGCCTTCTTACACTTGTTTGATTAAGAGCATCACAGGAAATGCCTCCTAGGTCTATTTCCTCAGAGGTTGTGCCCAGCTTCCCCCCACCTCCACGTTCAGTGCTTTGTCCTTTGGTTCTTGTTCCCAATGTGTATGACTTTGCACTTTTTGGCATTGAAGTTCAACTGCCAAACCTTTGATCACCTCTTTAACCTTTGAAAGTCTTTTTGCCTCTTCTTAATCTCATGGTCACTGCCTTCTCTGCCACAGAGCTTAGTGCCATCTACGAAGAGACACAGCTTGCCCTGGATGCCTTCTCCCATGTCACTGATAAACATATTAAAAAGGATTGAAGGCCGGACCACCGGCACAGCGGTAGTGCTACCACTAGTGGCGCTGCTGACCTGGGTTCAGGAACACGCCAGGGAGACAGAGGGCTGGCTGGGGCGAGGAAGTTGAGTGTCTGAAGGACCACTCACCATCTTCAGGGAGGGGGTGTTTGTAGCTCGGCCCTTGCTTGGCCTCTGGTGGAAGCCAGAGGCACAGCAAGAGTTAAAGCTAGTCTGAGGGGTCAGGGCATGATGGGTGACAGTGGTTGTGCTTTGACATCTGGGCACATAACATGTCCCCTAGAACAAGGGATAAATAAGCTTTTGGAGCACCTAGAAGATGAAGCACCCAGTGCAGATCCCACCTGCCTGTCCTGCTGGGTGCCCGACAAGAAAAATAAGGACTTCGGAGTGTATGGACCCGCCTCATACCTGCCTGGGGGGTATTGCCACAGCCCCATGGGGGTTCACCCACAGGTTTAGGTAGGTGGAGAGAGGGGCAGAAACTGTGGGTGACTCCTGATGGTGCAGAACTCCAGGAGCAGGGGGGGAGTAAACTGCAAGTAAAAAAAAATTAAAAGGATTGAACCTAGGACCTATCCTTGTGGCATCCCACTGGTAACCTCCTTCTCTTCTGATTTGACTACATTAACCACAATCCTCCGCTGTCTCCTTTCCAATCAGTTTCTCACCCATCTAATTGTGTCCTTCACTTCACCCAGATTCTTTTGTTTCACCAATAATGTTCTATGAGCACTGAATCAAAAGCCTTGCAGCAATCAAAGTAGAGTAAATCCACAGCATGGCCCTTATCCACTATTCTCGATATTCAGTCATAGAATATTGTCAGCTTGATCTGACAAGAATTCCCTGCCATGAACCTGTGTTGTTTACTATCCTAGAGTCCATTGCTTTCCAGGTATTTTGCAAGGTCCTCTTTGACTAGTATTGCCATCAGTTTATCTACAATACAGGTAAGATTGACAAGTCTGTAGTTACCCCTTGCTCCTTGTCCTCCCCCCCTTATTGAGAGGGACTATGTCAACTACACTTCCATCTTTTGGAACTAATCTTTTCTGAAGTGAGCTATTGAATAGCCCACCAGGAGTTCAGTTATTCCACTTGACAGTTCTTTGAGCACCCTCAGATGCATCCCATCTAACCTGATGCCTTATCTATCTTGAAGGCTGCTAGCCCTTTCTGAACCTTTTGACTGGTAAATACTTGCTGCCTCATCACAGAGATCCCCCTAACAGCTGCCCGCCATTCTCTGACAGAGGTCCCCTGTCTTCCCTTGTGAATACAGAGCAGAAATAATCTTTAAGAACAACTGCTTTCTGTTTTTCCTCCTCAATTACTGCACCTCCCTCTGTTAGCCTAACAATTCTTCTTCCTTTCTTTTTTGCCTTAATACCTAAAGAACAGTTTTCCCCCTTCCATGACAGCCTCTGCAACATGCAGGTCTGAGTCTTCCTTTGCTTCTCTGTCCACCCTCTTGGTTTCCCTTGTTCTAATTTGGTACTCTCCCCCATTCTTCCTTCCCTTGCTTTTCCTTGTGCCTGGTGAAGGCCTTCTTTTGTGACTCTCACTGCTTCCCTGACCTTTCCAGAGAACCAAATTAGTCTGTCTTACATTTTTCTTTTGATTACTGTTCTCATGGAAGACTTTGTTGCCTGAAGAATGCCCCCCTTGATTGACACCATTTTTCCTCTACACCTCTGATGCTGTTCATCCTAGTCCTCTCTCATCTGGTTAAAGTCTGTTCTTCAGAAATCTAAGACTTCAGTTTTTGATTGGGGTATTCTGATCACGAGAGCCAGTCTGAACCAAATAATTTTATGATTGCTGGACACTAGCTGCTCCCCTGCTCTCATTCCTCCTACCACTTCTAAGCTGGTGAGCACCACATCAAGAATGGCAGGTTGCCTAGTAGGCTACTTAGCCAGCTGCATCAGCAGGCAGTCCTGCAAGGTACACAGTAGGGTTTGACTTCTGGAGCTCTTGGCCACTGTAATGACCCAATCAATATTTGGTGGGCAGCCACAGTGGTCGGTGTGTGGGTATGCTGCCAGCTGATGACGGGGGAAGGAGCTGGGTAGGCCAGGGGACCTGTGTGGGTGGGGGGTAGGGGACCCACTAAACACCAGGGCAATCATTCTGGGTATTATGATGGTGATCATGGATTCAGGCAGGGAGGGGGGGTACCACTGGATTACTAGGGATATTACAGAGGTCTACAGTTGGTGATCGGAAGGTCAGGATGGGAAGCGGGGCAACCACTGGACCACCAGGGTTATGTATTTTATTGTTTCACCATGATTGGAGATAGCAGTATGGGGGGGGGGGGCACTGGACCACTAGGATTATGTTATGTATTTTATTTTTACACCACGATCAGCAGGACAATACGGGAGGGGGAAACCACTGTACCACCAAGGTTATGTATTTTATTGTTTCATTACGATTGGCAGTACAGTATGGGAGGGGGGAACCACTAGACCACCAGGGACATATGTGGGTGCTTGTGCACATGTTCAGGGAGGTAGCCACCCATGGCTGTAAGCTGCTGTGTTGTGCACTGCAATACAGCAGCATGCCTGTGGGTGGCAGGCACTTGAGTCTTTTTCTAATTGCTCAACTTTGAGCCCAGGTATGTGGCACATCTCTGGATTGTGCCTGCAGATGAACTGCACATCCTGGGCTAAATATTGGGATGTGCCACATATGGATGGGAGTTATGCCGCATACACTATCTTTGCACTCTGGCACATTGGGAATTGCACTGCGCAATTCACCCTTTTCAATATTGTCCCGAGGCGCAGTTCTGGGGTTGCACCTGGTGCAACTCAGTTGTGCCAGGTGCAACCCCTTTGAATATCTAGCCCATGATGTTTAATGTATTTCCCATTGGATGAGATATTCAATTCTAAATATTTGTAACATGGGACTAATTTCAGGGGAACATTATTTATGTACCAAGTACATTTTTTCTTACAGACTTGTTTTCCTATTACCTTTATTTGTGTTTTGTTTGTATTAATTAAAAGTTTTTTCTTTGAACAGTATTCTTGAAGCGTATTTAGTTGTTTTCCTAATCCTAAGGGTGATAAAGAATCATGGCCAAATCATCAGCAAATATGAGGAGGGGAACAAATGCTCCATCGACATGTGGTGAAAAGGTGGATATTGGGACAAGAGTGTTAGGTAAATCATTAATGTACAAGTTCAATAACAGAGGAGCAATTACGCATCCTTTTTGTACCCCTTGATTAGATGGAAAATAATCTGTTAAATTTCCTTCAAGGTCGTATATAACTGTTGTTTTATTTTCCAAATATAAATTAATTATAAGTCTTAAAATTGTTTGATTCATACCCATCAAGATAACTTTTTCCCATAGGATGTTCCTATCAATTCTGTCAAAGGCCCCTTGGAAGTCCACGAATGTGATGTAAATGGCGATACATTTTTTGTATAATATTTTTCTACTATATGAGGAAGTATATAACATTGCTCCACTGTTGAATACTATACAGTAAATCCACCATGATATATATTAATTATATTTTTAGATGTTATTCATGTATTTAATCTGGCTAGTAGAAGTCTAGTGACTATTTTCCTTAAGCAATCCAGAAGACTAATGGGCCTATAATTTTCTGGATTACCTTTTTTATGAATAAGAATTATTATTATTATTATGTAGATGTTAAACTTCTGCCCCAGAGCACTGACCTCTTCTCTCATCCAGTGAAGGCTGTCACCCTTGAAGAGCCTTGTGTCTCAGAAGCCCCCCCCACTTCCCCACAAAGTAGTACACCTCCTCCAGACACCACCCCTTCAACCACCCATTCAGCTCTTCAATCCCTCCCTCCCTTCCTTCCTTCCTTCCTTCCTTCTTTATTTTATCATTCCCATTCCCTCTATTCTACATAAGGAGGTCCTTGGAAAAGGCCGGGGAAGCTGAGTGTATCTTTAGTCTGTCTCCCAGCCTCTTAACGTTTTGTTTCACTGCCTCCACAGGCTAGTTCACCAGTTCATTGGTACCCAAGTGTACCATCACCCACAGTTCTCCCTTCCCCTTCTACACCATCATCCCTATTCTATCTATAATATTTGCCTGATGGAAGATGCGCTAGGTAGGCTGCTGACGATTTCACTCCCTTCCCTCCTCTGACCACCATCATCTCTAATCCCCAAATCATTGAGTCCCCAATCACTAAGTCTCTCCCCAATGACTTCCTCCTGCTTACCCCACTAGATGCCATCAAGTTGTCTTGCCTATTATCCCTGACTGACTGACTCAGAACCCTCCTCCCCCATTGACAGAGTTGGGTACCTGTGCCTCATCCAGCAGTACAAAGCAATTTTCTGTCTAAATGGTGAAAGATTTGTCGAACTCCTTGTGGCTGCTCCTGCCACCCTTCCCACCCTTCCCCCTCTTACAAACCACTCTCCAGCCCCCTGGATCAGTGAGCCTCTGGGGAAGTGGTGATGTGGTGGTGGACCCCAGCTAAGCTGTTGCTGCAGCTGAGATATCTCATCTATTTCTGCAAACAGCTGAGCACGGAGCTCTGCAAAGATCCTGGAGATGGGGATGTGCTACATTGTCCAGTGCGTTACCCTGGAGAAAAGTGCACCACAGTCATCACTACTACCTCCCTGTTGTACATCATCTCCATACTGATCATATGATGACCCATAGACCATTGTTAATAACTTGCTTCTCTCTATCTGCCTAGTACCCTTAGACTAGAATCAAAAACTCCTACCTTGTATATGGAGTTCTGTTATATATGGAGTACTCCCTACATCTCCTTTACTTTATCCCTTAACCATGGTTAATTCCACTTATATATTTGTATTTTTATAGTATACATATACCTAAATATAAATATACAAAAATATATAAATATTTATTTCACTTGTATCATCTAAATGTAACAGCACATTTCAATATTCTAGAACTCAGTGGGATGCAACTTTAGCTGTAGATGAAATAAGGGGCATTATTTTGACTAAAACACTTGATTACAAATAATGAGCCCTGCTACACTATGAATATATTCCTTTTGACAGCCCTCTCAAAATACTTGACTAAGCTGTACTTCATATCATTCTGTGACCAATAAAACATGGCATGCTGTCTTTTTGGGCCAGTGATGTGTCTGTTTTCATGAGCAACTGGGATAGCTTTTGGCACAAGAATGACCTCTGCCTGAATAGGAAAGGAGGATGGGTGCTGCAGGAGAAGATAAATCGAGCTGTAGGGGAAAGTTTATACTAATACTTAAGTGAGTAAACAGGTGCCGGATGAAATGGTAATGGGTCAAAAAGGCACATATAAATAGGGAAATAGTCATGAGAAAGTAAAGAATAACATACAAAATAATAACGAGCATTTGTCAAAGCTGAATGTTGTCACACTGGCATTGGCTGTGGTAGTGCAGTGCGGAAACACATTTTGGGCAGGATGTGAAAAATGACAGCTGTACTGTTCATAAGGAGGTGTAAAAAAATGGCAGTGTTGAAAATGAGGCATGTAAACATTGAAAATTTGCGAAGTTACAAGGGTGCGTGGGAAATGCGCAACACATGCTTGTAACACAGTCAGTTTATGGACTTTCAGCACCAAATTTTCAAAAGAGGCATTTTAGCACCTCTGCTCATGTACAGTGTCACTGTCATTTCCTCAAACTGTCCCAAAAAGAGATTTCGCACAGCGACCACTCTATTCTGTGCCAGACGTGCAAAAACACATTTCAGGCAGGATACAGCTATACTGTTCATCAAGAGGTGTGGAAAAATGCCAATAGTGAGAATCCAGAGTGAAAATATTACAAATGCACAAAGTTACAAGTGTGCATACAAGCTGCACAATACATACTCGTAACACAGTCATTTTAAGGAGTATAGTCACCAAATTTTCAACAAAAATTCAACATTTCAGGACCTCTGCACATGAACAGTGTCACTCTCATTTTTGTAATCTACCCTGAACACTGATTTCCCACAGCGGCCACATTGTTGTGCACCAGAAGTGTGGAAACACATTTTGGCCAGGATGTGAAAAATGACAGCTGTACTGTTCACAAGGAGGTGAAGAAAAATGACAATGTTGAAAATCTGGCGTGAAAATAGTGCGAATTTGCAAAGTTACGAGTGTGTGTAGGAACTGCGCAATGCCTTCTTGTAACAGTCATTTTATGGAGTATCATCACCAAATTTTAAACATAGGCATTTTAAGACCTCTGCTCATGAACAGTGTCACTGTCTTTTTCATAATTTGCCCCAAACACTGATTTCCCACAGTGACCGCGTTCTTGTGTGCCGGAAGTGCAAAAACACATTTTGGCCAGGATGTGAAAAATGACAGCTGCACTGTTCACAAGGAGGTGTAGAAAAATGACAATGTTGAAAATCTGGTGTGAAAATATTGCAAATTTGCAAAGTTACGAGTGTGTGTAGCAGCAGAACAATGCAGGCTTGTAAAACAGCCATTTTTATGTTGCTTGCACGCATGTGCAAGAAACATAGTGCCATCATCGGAGATTTCGGAGGTGTGTCACCTCCTCCTCCTCCAATTCAGTCAGTGAGCTGGCAGGCACGGCCTCTGTAAGCCAATGCATTTTGGAGCTGTCTATGACACGCTCCAAAATGCAGTGGCATACAGTTGAAAGGGGGAGCTACGCCTCAGTGAGCAGAGATAAGAAGCCCACTGAAGCGTAGCTCCCCCCCCACACGCAGGCATGCATGCCGCTGCACCTACTGCGTAGCCGACGGGGTGCCCAATCCCCGTCAGCTGAGCTGTGTCTCTCCCCAGTTAGTAGGTGCCACGCCGGAGCCCACCCCAGCATGGCAATGAGTCCTTGCCGACGGAAGTGCCCAATCCCCGTCAGCTGAATGCCCCCAACATCCTTGTGCCATGCTGGAGGCCACCCCAGTGTGGCAAATGGATCCTGACGTCTTTTTTAACCTGAAAAGCAAACGGTCCCGCGGAAGCCTCCGACCCCCAACCCGCACTCCACCACAAGCGCACCCAGCCTCCCCACGCCTCACCCATACTTACCTCTGACTGCATGATGATCTTCGGTGGACCGGGAACACGTCATGCTTCTTCAAAGCCGACCGCGAACTGAGGAAATGCCGGTAAGCTGTATAATGGCCTAGATAGGGGTTTCAACTTTGTTGCATATCTCAGGCATATTTTGGGATTTTTCACAAATTTTCAACATGGGTTTTTGGACCCTTTCTCATGAATGATCACATTGCATGCGCGTTCACTGGACCGAGGTGATTTCATGCAGTGACTGTGAAATCACCCTTCAGGCCTGAATACCACCATGACAGTATTTCATTCATGAGAGGGTCCCAAAACCCCATGTTGAAAATTTGGCAAAAATTCCAAAATGACTGGTTTCATGTAGCGTATGCAGTTCCTACGCAGGGCTCATAAGTTTGTGAATTCAATATTTTCACTCAGATTTTCAACATTGCCATTTTACCACACCTTCTTATGAGTAGTATAGCTGTCATTTTCACATCTTACCCTAAATGTGTTTCCGCCATGTAGCGCAGAATGGCGAGTCGGTGTACTTAAATCAATGTACGGGACAAATTAAGAAAATCACAGTGACACTGTTCATGAGCAGAGGTCTTAAAATGGCTATGTTGAAACTGGTGAAAAAATTCCTAAAAATGACTGTTTTACGAGCGTGCGTTGCGCAGTTCCTATGCAGGCTCGTAAGTTTGCAAATTTTCAATATTTTCTCTCCAGATTTTCCACATTGCTATTTTACCACACCTCCTTATGAGCAGTACAGCTGTCATTTTCATCCTGCCAAAATGTGTTGCACTCCATGTAGCGCACAATGGCGCAGTCGGTGTGCAAACTCAATGTAGGGACACATTAACAAAATCACAGTGACACTGTTCATGAGCAGAGGTCTTAAAATGGCTATGTTGAAAATTTGGTGAAAAATTCTAAAATGACTGTTTTATGAGGCATCGTTGGGTTCCTCACTACGCTCATAGTTGCAAATTTTCAATATTTGCACTCCAATGACTTCCAAATACCTAAACAGCACATAGAAGCAAGCAACATTCAGCATTGACAAATGCTTGTTTGGATTGTTTCCACCAAATTTGCAACATAGGCTTTTTGAGAGCCCACCTTATAAACACTGCCACTGTCCTTGTGTTAATCAGTCCTGAAAGGTGATTCCACACAGTGACTGTGAAATCACCTTTCCAGACCAATTAACATCTTAACAGTGACAGAATTCATGAGAGGTCCCAAAAACCCCATGTTGAAAATTTAGTGCAAAAAGTCCAAAAAATGCCCGGGATATGCATCAAAGTTTAAAAACCCCTATTTATTCTATTATACAGCTTACCGGCATTTCCTCAGTTTGCGGTCAGCTTTGACAAGTGCAGACGTGTTCCTGGTCTACCGAAGATCATTGCACCAAGCTCTGGAGGTAAGTATGGGGTGAGTGGGGTGTGGGGAGGCAGGGTGCACAGTGGGTGGGTGCGGGTGATGGGTAGGGAGACTATGAGGGACCATTTTCTGTTTACAGGTGTAGAAAAAACAAACACATAGATGGTTTTCTTTTTGGGTTTTTAGGAGGATACAGTAGCGAAGCGTGGATTGGGACCCCCATCAACAAATAGGGAGTGGGGACACTAGCTGAAGGGGATTGGGCACCCCCTCAGCACAGAAGAAGGGGCGGACATTATGCCAGTGGGGAGTGGGCTCCTCCCTAGACACATTAAAGTGCAAAAGAGGAGGAATGGATGCCGACAGAGATTGGGCACCCCCATCGGCAAACAATGACAGTGGGGGTGCATGATCCAAGGGGGATTGGGCACCCCTTCAGCTAGCAAAAAAGGAGCAGGGGGAACACATTATGCTGACAAGGAGTGGGCTCACCTGTTGGCACATAGATGAGGGGCAGGGTAAGCTGACAGAGGGATTGGCACCCCCGAAGCCAGCAGTTTAGCAGCCACTGTGCCACCATGTTTGATGCAGGCAAAGCACGTAGGAAGGTCCGCTACATGTGACAAGCTTTGCTCACATTGCAGCAGACATTTCCTTAGATGTGCTCACCACATTATGTATGCATGGTGTGGCACCGGCACGCTGGCTGATTGGCGAATGAGGGATACACCTACTGCTGCATTCCCTGCATTCGCCCAACAGTGACCACACCTCCAAATCTCCACTGCCACAAGATGTTGGCTGCGCAAGAGCACCAACATAAAAATAGGAGGAGAAAAAGGAGAAGAGGAATCTGAACTTGGAAATGTATACTGCCAAATGTGAGAAATCTGAATAAGAAGATGAGACATTTGGAGGTGTTAGTATTACTGTAAGGAAACCACCTGATATAATTGCAGTCACTGAAACATGGTGAGCAGAGAAGGATAACTGGGGAAAAACCCAGAGGGGGTACAAGCTATACCAAAAATAAAGGAGGTGCAAGAGTGGTGATGATGTTACAATTTCTATAATGAAAACCAGCAAAACCAGCAAGGAACTTAACATAAACGGAAGTAATTCAGAAACTGAATAACTATGGGTAAGAGCTGAAGGGGCTATTGGTAATACAGCTCATATTTAAGTATATTGCAGATCACCAAACTGTAATCATTAAACTGGTATAGCATTTAATAAAGATATAGAAAAAGTAACCTTAGAAGAAGATGTTTGCTCAGTGGGAAACTTAACCTTGGACTCATTAACTGGGAAAATAGTTTTGCAGTCACTAGGGTAGGAAAGTTACTAATCCAAATGGCAGACAATTGAAACTTGGAACAGCATGTGATCAAAGTACAAATTCCAGTCCACTCAGATAATATCATAGAAAGGTGTATCTGATGTCATAGATTGTGTTAGAAATATGAAAAAAAAAAAAAAAACAGCAGTAGCTGCTCTGGGAACTATACTGGTACAAAGGCACCCAAAGTGACATTATTTTTTGTATCAAAATTTGGTCAAAGCATATTGGAATGCATAACTGGCATGGAAAGGAAAATGTGAGGTGAGATATTTATGTAAAAATAATTTCCTACAACTTTTAAGAAAACTGGCAGCAGAGCAAGGGAAGACAATTTATTAAAACTACAGGACAGGAAGATATAGCAACTTGAGGGGAAGAGTCTTATGATTATGATTGGAGCAGGGGCATGCCAAGTCAAACTGTAAATGAACAGTGGAGTCTGCCAAAATCAAGCTTCTGGACCTGAGAGGTAAGCATATATCAGAAAGGAAATAAGTATAACAAGAAGGGGATGAAACTGATGTGGCAAACAAAATACGAAGGAAATAAAGGCAACAATGAAAGCCTACAGGTAGTTACAAAAATAGAAGGTACAATAGAGGCAAGATGCAGTATTAATATAGGGAAAAAGTCAGAACTGTAAGAAACCAATAAAAACATGATTGGAAAAGCACTTAGCAACTGGAAAATTGGAACATACTGAAAAATAATTCTATAGGTATGGAAACGGAAAACCGAAGACAAAAAATACAGTGGGACCATTAAAAGTACTGTAGAAGGAAAAATTAAAAAATAAAATAAAATGGGGCAGAGAAAAAATATACTTCTGTTCAGTTTCTTGAGAGAAATGACTGGGCAGAGGACACTGTCAAAGAACCAAAAAAAGAAGGTGTGGTGGATGAAATAAAGATATTCAGGACCAAGAAGGTATTTAATAAGCTGCTCAGTATTAGGGTAGACAAACCAGCTGGCCTAGACAACATCCATCCAATGTTTGTAAAGAAACTGTTATAGCAATAAAATTAGCAGAGCTATTTAACTGACATTTATAACTTCAGCTCAGACAGGGGAGGTATCTGGGAACTGCAATGAAGCCATAGTGACATCATTGTTCTAAAAGGATGATCAAAGCAAATTAACAAACTACAGACCAGACTGCTATTCTATGCCAAAATATGGAATCCTTTTTAAGGGAACATATAACTGAAGAAGTGAATGAGTTGGGAAACAGAGATGAAATCCAGTATAGCTTCACTAGTGGACACTAATGCTTAACTAACATGCTAACTTTTTAGGAACAAGTAATTAAAAGTTGTATTTATTTATTTAGTTTTTGTTGACTGGGTAGGGTGCACTAGGTAGATGGTTGCCTGTTTTCAGGCACAGCCTGGAAGGCTACAAAGCAGGAAAGTACAAAGTAAGTAAGATAGAGGATAACAACTCTGTGGATTAGAATAATGCAAAGTACACAGTACATAGGGTTAAATAAATCTAACAAGCAATGTGTAACAAGTAGTACAAGGATTCAGATTATGCATTACATCATTACAATGAGCATTCCAAGCTACAAAAAGTCTACAGAGGAGGGGGCTTAAGTACTGGGGTGCAGGGGTGATATGCAGAGGGGGAGGTGTGGACACATGGTCTTAAGTGCATAATAGTGAGGAGGGAAAAGTACGTCCAGGTAGGTAGGTATTTAGGAGCAAGCAGATCTTGAGTTTTGAATCAGAAAGGAGCGGAATGAACTTCTGAAGGTGGTGGCCAATCGAAAATGTTGAATAGAAGATGGAATGTTATTCTACTGTTTAGAGGCAAATGGAGGAGAAAGCAAACTCCCCATGTTTCGTATGTGACCTTGGGATGGATAGCTACTCGGAGTCTAATGACCTGAAGGAGTAACGATTAGTGCATGTTTCTAGGTGAAAGACTAAGAAGTGAGGCCTCTGATTGAGTAATGTGCTACAGACGATTCTCCCAAGCAAAAAGTCAAACAGGGCTGTAGGGGAAGGCCATTCTACCTCACTGTATAGAAGGCAGTGGTGAGTGGGGCAATTACATATGAGATTGAACAAGCAGATGTCGTTGTACCATACTATCCATTTTTGCAGCAAGGTGTTCTGGGAGTTGGCAAAGACTGGTAGGCTGTAGGTTAATTTTGGGAGGAGCAGACTATGGGTGATAGTGATTCATGCTGGCAGAGCGAGATTAGGACTAGCCTGATATGTATAAGGAGTGAACGTAGAGGGAGACATCAAAGGCAGGGTCAAGTATGACCCCAAACTATTTGAAATGTATTTTGATTCATTGGATATATTTAATTTTTATTTGGGAATGCAATTTTATGTTGTTTACCTGGATTTGAATCAATCAATCAATCAATCACTCAATCAAAACTTTATTTAACCAGGCATATCACCATTGATCAAGCTCATTTTCAAAGTGGTCCTGGACAGTAAGGACAAATATAGAATAAAACAAGGGATAATACACAACAATCAATGAACATAATTTAAGCGCATCAAATTTAATATCATTCAAACTCAATGAACTAGAATCACAAACGTACCTGGTACAATAACACACATGGATAAATAAGTCTACAAGGGCCTCAGTGCTGTTCCCTGGAAAGATCACAGACAGCAACCCCCAACCAAATGCTCAGTAGAACCCCCTGGTCAAGAAGAGTATTTAGGAGTAGGGGATTGAGCAGTGGGTATCAAATTAGCCCACAGTAAGGGAAAAAGAGTAAAGGAAAAGGAGTTGCAGATAAGGAAAATTGCTATTAGTGTAATAGGAGGCATTGAGATTGTACAGATCCAACAAGCAACAAGTACTTAACATAAGGTCATCTGTAGCAATTGCAGGCTTCCCTCAAATTGCCTGCAATCAGATCTTTTAAGGTGAAGGGACCCGGAATAGTGGTAACCCTTAGTGTTCTTTGCATGGTAGTCCACACAGAGGAGAGAGAGAAGTTAATTGCGGCTAAGCCATGCCACGTCTTTATCCTAGGTACATTATAGGTGATTAATGTGAAGCATCTCACATCATACAGCCCCTTTGCATGCACAAATATCACAGTGATATAGGCTGGTAGTTTATCAGTCAGTGCCCTGTAGAACCAGAGAAGTGCATTTCTTTGCCTCCTCTGGGTAAGGGAAGACCAGCACAATGCCTCATAAAGAAGACAGTGATGAGTGTGAAGAGGTGAATTCAAGATAAACCTCAAGGCTCAATGATATAGGGTGTCATGTTTGATTAGTACCAAGTTAGGGCAGTGGCTGTAAAGAAAGTCGGCATAGTCAAGCAACGGCAAAAAGGTTGTTTGGACTAGCCTCTTCCTGGCTTCTAGGGTAAGAAGATGCATAATGCTGAAGAAAACACTTAGACGACGTCTTAATTTTTTGGTCAGTTCTTTCAGGTGAACTGTAAAGTTAAGTCTGTTGTCCAACCAGAATCCCAGATATTTGAAATTATCCACAATTTCCAGTGCCTCACCAAGTAAGGTGTGCATCTAGAGACTACTTGATGATTCTTGGACAGAGAAGTCATGCAGAGAAATTATCATAATGTTTGTCTTCTTGGCATTAAGAAGGAGCTTTAGTTTTAATAGGTTGTGCTGAGGGATGACAAAATCATGCTATAGTGTATAGCAGAATGCTGTTATGTATGGAATTCCATGCCTGGAATATGCTTGTTCTGCTGCAGTAGTGATGCCATTATGTTGTTCTGCTGCAATAGTGATGTCACAGTGTTGGCACATTGTTGCTTTCCTCTATTTAATTCTGTTGTGATAGTATTCTAGAACCTCTAGAGACTTCACAAGTCAGTTTCATTATGAAAAAGAGAAAAGAAAAAACACAAAGCACACATTTCACATAATATTACTATACACTATAAAAAACACAGGATGAGCAACTTTATGCACAACCTGTGTGTTCTGTCACCTCAGGGTTCTGATTCCCATGGACCTCTCGAGATTCGCTCTCGAGGTCAGAGGGAATCAGAACCCCTCTGTGGCAGAACGCACTGGTTGTCCTTATTTACTCATCCAGCATTCTCTATGTAGGTCCTTATGGGCTAATTCTAGTGAGGTGTTAATAGTGTAAAGGACCGTGTCATCTGCAAATAAGTGTACATTAGCAGTGTGTATGTATGAATCAATATTATTGACGTAAACTGGAAAGAGTAAAGGGCCCAAAATGCAGCCTTGAGGTACACCATGAGATAAAGCTTTTAGTGGTGACAGGTTCCCTTGGACTTTAATTTGCTACATTCTGTTGGTGAGATAGCATTTAAACTCCTCTAGGCTTGGTGGCCTCACTAAACTTAGGAAATACCTAACCCTCTGGGATTGGTCCCGTATCTCTCAGGCTGCCTTTGTAAATGAAGCTCTTGATAACTTTACCTGCTCCATTAATAAGGTATATCATATCTATGCCCCTTTCTCAAAAGTACAGTCCAGGAAGAGTAATGCAACTTGTATCACACCTGAATTGCTCCATCAACTGAAGCATAGAGAACTCTGGCATAAAGCAGTCACCTCCGGCTCACGGGCTGACAGGCAGGCCTATAAAGCGGCTCATAACAAATGCACTTGGGCAGTAAAGCAGGCCAAATCTGACCACTACAAAATGACCCGTGCCTCCTCCTGGGGGAATGCTCGGTTGTTTTGGGATAATATCAAGGAACTCAATGGCAAATCTCAGTTTTCCCTGCCTTCCCTACTTACCATAAGCAATATCCCCACCATCGACCCACTAGCCATTGCCAATTGCCTCAACTCATCCTTCTCTGACCATAGTGCAGTACTCCCGAACAACTTTTTTGACCCCACTCCAGAAATCCCACCCCCTAACCTTCAGTATCCCCCCTTCCACTTCAGGGTAGTCACTATGAATGAGGCTAGACCTTTGCTCACTAACATGCTCAGTGGCTCTTACTACTGCAAGGATTCTTTTGATATGAGGATCCTTCATCTAGTGCTAGACTCAGTACTCTCCCCATTGACAGACTTCATTAAACAGTCACTATGCCTGGAACAGTTCCCAACAGGCTGGAAGATGGCCACTATCACCCCATACTGAAATGTGGTGATAGCACATCCCCCAGTAATTACCTGCCCATCTCCATCCTCCTCCCTCTCTCAAAAGCCCTAGAAAAGATTATAGCCACCCAGCTCACTGAATACCTGCATACTAACAACCTACTGTGCAGAGAGCAACATGGTTTCATATCTGGACACAGTACAACTGCGGCCCTCATTGAGTTCTCTAACTTCCTTCACTCGGCCCTGGATAAAAAACACATTGCTGGAGCTGTCTACATAGACCTGTTAAAGGCTTTTGACACTGTCTCCCACCCCCTACTCTTAAGCACACTCCACCACATAGGTCTGTCAAAAGGACCCATATCTTGATTTACCAGCTACCTTACAGATAGCTTGCATTGTGTCAAAATTAAAAACACCCTCTCAATCACACAGCCAGTCTGTTCTGGGGTCCCTCAGGGCTCCATTCTCATCCCTCTGCTATTCAGCATCTACCTGAAAGCCCTGCCCAAGTTCTGGTCTGGCAAACTTCTCTTGTATGCAGATGATGCGGTTCTCTTTGCCTCGCACCCAGATCCCAATGTTCTGCAGTCCTCCCACCAACACACATTTAACCATATCGAGAACTGGTTCATGTACCATAGACTCATGGTCAATGTAAAAAAGACAAAGACCATGCTTTTTGCCCATCGTCAGAAGTTCAAGGATGCACAACTTACAATTCTCTCCCATTCTCTCCTTCCACTAGAGCAGGTCTCTACTTACATATGCCTGGGCCTAACCTTTGACTCCTGCCTCTCATACCACTTACACATTAACAAGCTATTCACAGCCATTCATGCCCGTATAGTATTATTGCATAGGCACAAAAATTGACTACCACCAGAAGCCCTCAACCTGGCCATCACCTCCTCAGTCCTAGCTCAAGTTGATTATGGGCTGACTTTCTACTCAGCTGCTTCTCCCACAGCTCTGAATAAAATCCATCTGGCCATCAACAAAGCATGTAGACTCCTCTCCAGGGTGGATAATGTGTACCCATATATGTACCCTGTATACCCTGGAAAACCTCCTCACCCTGGATGAAAGACTACGCTATCAAACATGTCTCCTCACTAAAAACATTCACATGGGGCTGACCCCCATGGGGGTATCAGTCTCTCTCCAATCCCTTCCCACCTCAGTGAACAACTACACTGCCAACAAACAGGTATGGTCTATTCCGAGGGTCAAAACCTCATTAGCCCAAAGGTTTTCCTTTACAGAGCTCCAGTCTCATACAATGAACTCCCCTCTGATGTTGCCTCCATCTACAATTTAGTTCCCTTCAAGTTAGCTGTAAAAGAACATATAATTGCCTCACAGTGCTGTCAATGCACCACCTAGTTTAAGAACCTACCATTTCACCCCGCCTCTGAGCGGCCATCGGCTGGTGCTGTTCCTGCACCTATGGTAGTTTCTCACCATATCCTCTGCACTTTACTATGCCACTTTAGGCCCCATAATGATGCTGTGTGCCACAGTTAATTACCTACTCAACAGGTCTAGTATTCATGGCTGCTAAATTTAACCTCTTGACAATGCCTCTATTGGCAGCACATGCTTGTTACCTATGCTAGTTTCTCCACTCCTTAGTATACTCAAAGTTACTTCCTTTAGCGAACCTGTGCATTGGTGTACCACTGTAAACTGCAGATTATCTTATGATAGTATTATACAATCAAGCTGTAAAATTGTAAAGAACCTGTAATACTGTGAGCTATTGCTGCCTGTAACTCATTATTTATTGTGATTATATATTGTATGTCTGTATTGTCTTCTGACACGGAGACTTTGCAAATGAGTCTCTGACTCAAAGGTCATATAGCCTAAAGAATATTAAATAAAAAATAAATAAATAAATACTAACCAGGCCAAGGCTATTCAGGGCATCCAGCAAAAGGATATGATCCACAGTATCAAAGGCCTTGGTAAGGTCCAGAAAGAGTGCATACACATGTTTTTTTTTACATTTAGGGCATTTTGCCAATCCATAGACACTTTAGTAAGGGCAGATACAGTGCTGTGTTTGGGCCTAAACACTGATTGGGTTGGGTTCAAAAGATTTTCAGATTCAAGGTACTCTCTAAAATAGGAGTTCACAATTTTTTCCAGAAGTTTTGAAATGGTTTGGAGTAGAGAAATTGGCCAGCAAATATTCAGGTCTCTGGGATAACCAGACTTGAAGAGTGATAATGTGCTCAATTTTCCAGAGTGACGTTAACACGCCTTGTTCCAGGGAGGAATTGAGAAGATGGGTGATGGGGCAGTCAGGTAATGACAACCTATTTTCAGGAAGAATGGATCAAGATGGTCTGCTCCAGCATTATTTTTGGTATCAAGTGATAAAAGGAGGTCCTCCACTTGCTTAAAGGTAACTGGGCAAAAGCAGAAGGAAGAGGATCACGACTTGCAGTCGTGGTTAGAACTTGTTCGATCACTAACATCACCTTGAGGGCTTAGCTTGCTGACAAAGGATGCATCAAATGCAAGGCCTGCTGTAGGAAAATGGTTGTTGAGTTGTTCTAGGATGTCTGCCCTGTCCGTGTATGTAGCATCTCCAGTCACTATCTTTGTGGGTAAGGGAGAAGTATGTAAAGGCCCTCTACCTCTCTGAGGATATTACAGAACTTGGCAGTACTATTTTTATTTTCTTCAAGGGCTGTTTGGAACTAATGTGATTTTTCTGTCCTAACTCATTTAGCACAAGAATTCCTAGCAACCCAAAAATAGTAAGCCAGTCAATATCCAGCTTAACCTTCCGTGCTCTTCTCCATAAAACATCTCTTTCCCTAAAGGCATTTTTTAAAGCAGGAAAGAACCAGTCAGGTGACCTTTTCCTAGTCTTTATCTTCCTAATTGGGGCATGTTTATTAATCAGTTCCAATACAAGGCTATGGGATATGGTGAATGCCTCAGAGACAGAAAAGGCCAGATAGAAGTCCTGCCAAATAAGATTGCCAAGGTCTACCAAAAAAGCAGTCTGGCAGAAGTTTTTTTTAAACATCTTTTTAATTTAAAGGTAGAAGATGAGGTAAGGTAAGGAAAGCGTCTAATGCAGGCTGTTGTGCAATGATCACTTAGGTTATTATGAAAGACCCCTGCATGGGTAATATTATGTGGCTTGTTAACAAGTATAAGGTCCAGGAGAGTGCTATGGTCCAGATTTTTCTTATTAGGGTGGGTAATCTCAGGAGTGATCTGAAATAGCCCATGCGCATCATAGAATTTTTTCAGTTTTTTGGAACACTCGTCCTTCCAGTTTAGATTGAAGTCACCCACTATTATGCATTCAGAACTCATTTTCTCTAGCAAATCATGGAGGTGAGGTAGTATGCCAAGCCTAGCAGAGGGTGGTCTATAACATACAGATATTGAGAAGGCTAACTCAGGTGATAGTGCTATCTTTAAGGCAAGGAATTCAAATTTGTTGGGGATGGAGATACAATTAATAACTATGACTTCAAGTTTGCTCTTGACATAGATTGCAACCCCCCCCCAACCCTGCTTGATCTGTCACACCTAAAAACACTATAGCCTGGGATATTAATGGATTAGTGTTGTGTTAGAGAGCCAAGGGTCTGATATCATAAAGGTGTCAGGGGACACGTGCAATGCCCATGCGTGGATCATGTCCAGTTTCTGGAATAAGCTGCAGACATTCAGGTACAGAAAACTGATGCCCTTGAAAAAAGAGAGGTCTGATGGGGCATCTAGAACAACTAGAGGGCCAGGGTTTAGCTCAACATTACCTGAACAGAGCCAAAGAAGGGCCAACAGTTTTCTGAGGCAACCTATAGCCATTTTAAGCATGCGTGTATTGTGCAGCTTAGAATTTAACAGTTTCTGGGGGGATATGGGCAGACTGGATGGGCCTTGCGGTCCTTATCTGCCGTCAACTTCTATGTTTCTATGTTTCTATGGATAGGCTGGGGATAACAAGGTGACATGTTCGAGAGAGTGTGTATAATACTGCTCTTTACTGGTATGAGGATAGTTGGTTTTAAGTAATAGGAGGGCTTAGGCTGATGTATATGCATATAAAATGTGTAGGGGCCAGTGCACTGAGAGTGAGCCCTGGTTCTGTTTTGGTCAAGGACACAACCATGTATTTGGATGAATCCTGATGCAGAGGAGCAACTGCCTTTTTACAGGGAGTGTAAATTGATAATAAAAAAACAGCTGAGGAAAACAACGACTTCCAGAAATGCCATTGCACTCATCACAGCTTGCAAATTATGTGAAAAGAGCTTGCACATCAGTGTAGAGCTAACTATACCAGGGCTAAGTTGTTTAAGAGGAGAGTTCTTTCAGAAGGTGGCAACCTGATTTATGGACAATAACCAAAGAGGGGGAGGAGTATGATCACCAAAAGAGCATTTAGTAATGGTGAGGGTTGGGGCTGGTGGGTGGGAAAAAATATATAGCCTCAGAATACAAGCTAATAGCAGAGGAAATGCTGTCCTATCCCTGCAAAAGCCATAAAAGGCAGGAGCCTATCAGGTTAAATTTATTAGTACATTGGCCAATCACAGCCCCAATAATGCGGTCCTGGTACAGATGGAAGGCTTACCTAGGCAAGAGGGCTTGTTGGCGGGTGGAGAAAAAAGTGCAGCCAGCTGGCTTCTCCCAGCATGGATGATCTTCCATGACAATTGTCTGTTCAGACAAAGGCTCCTAAAGAGAAAGAGGAGAGCCAGGCATTAGAGTAAAAGGAGCCAAAACAAAAGTGCAGCCAAGGGGCTAATTGAGGGGGTGAGCAAAAGTATAAGAAGGCAAAAGAATGCAGAGATAAAAAGGAACAAGACGGGGGGGAGGGCGAGCATCAGACAGCTTGGAGTTTAGGTCTGGCACCTTGAGGGAAGCACAGATGATAGTAGCCGACAGGAAAGGGAAAAAAAAAAGAACAAGAAAAATCAGGGGAGGGACAGGCACAGAAAATAATTAGGAAATAAGGGCAGAATAAGAACATACAACTGCAGTTACTACTCATTTAAAAATTCCCTTAACGCATTTTAAGCATTCTAGCCCCCCAGCTAAACATTAAAACAATTGAGTGCTAGTCTTGGATTAAAACTAACAAAATCACTGGCCCGTTGGTACAGTGGTTGATTTCCGCCATGGCGCCGTGACCAGGTTCAAGAGCAACCTCAGGCTGCTGGAGGGCTGGCCGGGTGAGAATGGCTGAGTGTCCCATGACAGCTTGCCTTCTCCGGGGGATGGAGGGGATCAGTGCCCACAACTTGCCTGACCCCAAGTGGAGGCTCGAGGTACAGCAAGCCCTATTCATGGGGGGGTGGCTGTGATGTGTGGTGGACATTGATGTGTAGCACCTTGACATCAGGGCGCACACCACATGAGGGGAAAAAAACAGAGGAAATCAGCCTTCCATCAATGGGAAGACGAGGCACCAGGAGTATGCAATTGCTGTGTCACCACCAGCCCAGACCACCTTGTCCAATGAAATCAAGTAAGTATATGGGGTGTACAGGCCCAATCTCATTCCCTGCCCGGGGGATATAACCACAGCTACATGGGGCACAGGACTGGTAATGGGTTGGGTGGTTGGCAGAGGGATGACTCCCAGGAGCCTCCGAAGGGTCAGAGATGGAGGGCTAGTAGGAGGGAGAAATAGAAAGTAAAAAAAAAACTAACAAAACCCCAAAATTATATATCCTCAGAATTTGAGCTAGTGGCAGAGGAAATGCTGTCCAATCCCTGCAAAAGCCATAAAAGGCAGAAGCCTATCAGGTTAAATTTGACAGTTCATCGGCTAATCACAGCCCCTAATAATGTGGTTCTGGTGCAGATTGAAGGCTTACCCAGGCAAAAAGGCTTGTGGGCAGGTGGAGAAAAAAGTGCAGCTGACTGACTTCTCCCAGTGCAGCCACTCTTCAGTGACAATTGTCTCTTCAAACATGGGCTTCCAAGCAAGAAGGCTTGTGGGCGGGTGGAGAAAAAAGCACAGCTGGCTGGCTTCTCCTTGTGTGGCCACCCTTTGGTGACAAGTGTCCATTTGGACAAGGGCTCCCAGGCAAGAGGGCTTGTGGGCAGGTGGAGAAAAAAGTGCAGCCGGATGGCTTCTCCTGGCATGGCCGCTCTTCGGCAACAATTGTCAGTTCGAACAAGGGCTCCTAAAGAGGATTTTAGTAAATCTGTCGATCAGGTATTGTATGGGAAATTATTAACAGATTTAATGATGCAGGGATTAATGAGAAGATAACCAACTGAACAGGCAGCTGGTTATCAGGAAGAAAGAAATAGTCAAGAATTAATGGCACTGAATCTGAAGAAAGAAATGTCAACAGCAGAGTACCACAGGGATTTGTGTTTGGTCTACTATTGTTCACAGTTTATATTCAGGCACGAAATGGGTAAATGAGTTTGCAGAAGCAATGTAAATTGGAGGATGAGCAGACAACAAGGAAGCTACTAGAGGTATCTGGAAAGATTTGGGCAAAATAGCAGAGTTGGAAAATATGCAAGTTGTGAAATTGTTTTCGAGATGAAATGTTGAATGTTGCATCCAAGAAATGTATGGCAGCTTAGATTCAGTGCTAAGAAGTGCAAAGTAATGCACCTGGGAAATAAAAACCCTAGGGAAGAGTACACAATGGGGGTGAGATACTAACAACAACAAAAATGGAAAGGGGCCTGGGGGTAGTCATATCAGATGTCTGAAAGATGAGCAAGCAATGTGAGAGGGCAGTAAGTAGGGCTGTGGGATACTGGGATGCATAGGGAGAGGCGTCACCAGTAGAAAACAGGAAGTTGTTATCCCTCTGTACAGACAGCTAATGAGACCCCATCTGGAGTACTGCATGTAATTCTGGAGACCCAATCTCTGCAAAGACATAGACAGGATGGAGGCAGTCCAGAGGAGGGCAACTGAAATGGTGCAGGGTTTGCACCAGAAGACATATCAAGAGAGACTTAAGGATCTTAATATGTATAGCCTAGAGGAGAGGAGGGAGAGGGGGGACATGATTGAAACTTTTAAATACCTCAAGGGAATCAACAAAGTCCAAAAGTGTAGCATCTTTCAAAAAAAGAGATGTGCAAGAACAAGGGGGCACAATTTGAAGCTGGAGGGGCAATGGCTCTGAAGTAATGTGAGGAAGTATTTTTTTCACGGAGAGGGTTGTGGATGCATGGAACAGTCTTCCTGAGGAGGTTATGAAGTCAAAAACAGTGGTGGAATTCAAGAATGCATGGGACAGACATAAGGCAATTCTAGGGGGTGGAGGTTGGAAGAAGTAGGCTGTTGGTTAGCTAAGATCTGCAGCTTATCAATTAGGTAGGAAAATGGGTAGACTGGGTGAGCCAAGTGGTCCTTATCTGCCATCAAATTCTTAGTTTCTATGTTTCTATGTAACAGTAAAGTTAGCTACTATTTAAATGGCTTTGACTTATGAAAGGATAATGAAGACAGGGATTTGGGTATTCTAATAACAGCAAACCTTAAGCAAGGATATCAGTGTGAGATGGCTTTTATGAAAGCAGCTCAAGTATTAGGCTGCAGAAGGAAAAACTTTGAGAGCATATCAGGAAAAGTAATGGCACCACTATATAGGGCTTCTGTGAGGCTGCAGTTGCAATACTGTTGGCAGTTTGGGAATCCATATTGCAGGAAATATATAGATAGACTACACAGGATCCAAAGCAACACAACTAGATTAGAGATAGCTAGAGACAGAATAGAATATGGTGAGAGACTTGATACCCATCAAAGATTTAGCTAGAAGAAAAGGATGTTAAAAGAATACTTCATTTTGCTGTATGGACTCCTAAAGGATTCAAACTTGTGCAAAGAATTAGGACTAAAGATTTTCAAGAAAATTAAAGTGCAACAGGGAACCATAGCAGGCAACTGCAAGAGGACATTTTCAGGTGGGATAGGCAAAAGCACAGCTTCACCCAATCATTTATCCTCATGTAACTGCCCCCCCTTCTTCTGCTTGGTCTCCATCTCTGTCTTTGTGCACCCCTGCCTTAGGGGAGCCTTCTCCTCCAGGGCCTCCCTCTCTGCTGCTCCATCATTGGGGAGGAATTGTTGCCTCTCTTTGTTTTACTGACTCAGCCCAGTAAATATGACTGATACTGGTGCTACTGCTTCCTACCAGGACATTCCTAGAAACAAAGTGCTGAATCCCAATCAATATTTTTGTTTACAGTTTATTTACCCATGGTAGCCTAACTGAGATGCAACATCGCATTTTAAGCAGGATCCTACTTATATCAGTTTTTACAGCAGGGTGGACTAGAACTATGTGTGGTTAAGGGTTTTGGCAATGTCACAAAATACTTGGGATTCAGACCTGGGACTCCTGGTTCCCAAGACTGTGCTTTACCTTTAGATCACACTGCCTCAATCATTCTACAAGAGCAGAATCAGGTTTGATGTTATTAATTTATAATGTGGTGTGGTCCTCAACCCCAAAAAGAGAAGCCAGATTTTAATTCCTTCATTTAAAAGCTTTTTATTTATTCAATTCCATCTTCCTTTCATTTTTTGAATCTCTCTTTTAATTTTCCAAACAATGTTGTGTTTCTTTCAGGACCCTCACATCCCTTCATCAGACTAGATTAGCTGCTCCTTATTCTTGTGTGTTACTATAACAACAAAAACATAAATAATAATAAATAATAATAATATTCTTTATTTATAATGCACTTTTCAAGAAATCAAAGAGCAGTACAAGTTATGAAATCACAGCGTAATAGAACATTAATATAAAATACAATGAATAATTAATACATTACAGTAAACATTCATAAAACAATAATAAAATCAAACCCAAATCAATCAGTCACGTCCCCATAGGCCTTAATCCATAAAAAGGATTTTATGGATATAATAATAAATAAAACATTTGTCTTAAACTGATTCTATTTTCCATTGAAAAACCTCATGAGATTAATGCATCTAATGGTGGGAACAAACCTGTTTATACTATAAACTTATTGCATCATTTCCAGTTTTCTTGTGACTTTGGAGCCATGCCTTTCTTTGAATCTGTGGAAAAATTAATGATTCAGATTTTATTCTGACTTATTTAACTCTAGAATTCTACTTTCTGATAAAACATTTTTTATAATTAATCTATATCTACCCAGGTGTTACTTTTTAATATAAAGGGTTTAAACACCATGGACTTCTGTCCTTCCTAGTTCCCTTCATGCACAATCTAGGAAATGTAAAGTAGATTTGAATCACTCGTGAGTTCCGTATTTACATCAAAAGATTTTCCCAATGCTTATATGGTCTTGTCCTGACAATCTCTTTTACTTACTTCATTTTATTAGTCCAGCCTGATGAAAAGTATGGCTTCCATTTTCACAAAGCATCACAGAATGCTACTCGCGCCATTACTGGATATGCCAAAGCTGCTTTACCTTGTGAACCTTCTTCACAAGGTAGAGCAAAACACAACTGGGGGAACAAAAATACATGAAACAAGATCCAAAATGGGATGAATTAGTGGTATATAATCTGTCCAACAGTACCTTAACACAAACAGAATTTAATGTATTGAGCAGAGGTCTATCTTATAGTCTGATGGAGAAAGTCAACCCTTTTGAACTTAAATTAGGTTTAGAGAAGTCTTTCAGGACACTGAGACTTAAACATTTCTTTTCACTAAAGAACAGAAGCACTGAAGATCCAGAAAAAACAGGACAGACAGAGACTGAAATAGGCATTAAGTATGACTTCAGCTTTTGACCCTATAGGGTTTCACTACCAAATATAATTTCTTGTATTGAAAAAGTTAACAGAGAGGTTGAACAGATTGTGAAGAATAACAATATACAGAAAACACATCGTAATCTATGGAAAGATGAAAGGGAAGCACTGGAATCTTTAGCAAAAGACAATAATATCATAAATCAGTGGACACAGGAGGAGCCATAATTATACAAAATT
This sequence comes from Neoceratodus forsteri, assembly GCA_016271365.2. Taxonomy (NCBI): domain Eukaryota; kingdom Metazoa; phylum Chordata; order Ceratodontiformes; family Ceratodontidae; genus Neoceratodus; species Neoceratodus forsteri. Next base: position 352,026,884 of record CM028130.1, on the reverse strand, counting down.
ATGCAGATTATCAAGACAAATGTTTAAGACAGCTCAATGACATGGAAACCTATGAAAAAGTGAAGAATATTCCATTCAACACTTTAAAAGAAAAAATAAGAGCGATCATTACAGAAGCCACAGGCAGGAAAATAATAGAAGAATGGGTAAAACCAGAACTAATAAATGAACATCCAAAAACTCCGCTCTTCTATTGCCTGCCCAAAATACACAAAGATGACAAGAAACCTCCCCGGACACCTATAATCTCAGGAACTGACTCTAGTAAGGAACCATTATCCATTTTTGTAGATAATTACTGTGAAGAGTTAGTGCCCAGATATCATGGTGTATTCTAGATAGTAAACACTGCATCCAAATAATAGACAAAATTAATCAAGAACTTAATATGGAAACATATATACTAGTAACCCTGGATGTGACAATTGTATATACCACTATACCACATCAAGAGGTACTGACTGTATTGAGATGTGTGCATTAGAAAGGAGGGAATCAAATAAACCAGTCTTGGAATTTCTATTGACCTTAACTAAATTTGTATTAAAAAATAAATACTTCAAATTTGAAGAGAACAGCTTCAGACAGTTAACAGGGACTGCAATGAGTGCAACTCTGGCACCAACATATGCTAATTTATTCACATAAGAATCTGAGAATAAATATGTATACGCAGAATAAAATCAATATAGAAGTCATTTAAAATTATATAAGCGTTCATTTTATAGATGACATACTTATCTTTTGGGATGACCATAGAAACATTAATAGAATTTTATGAGTATCTAAATAATGTGACACCATACTTAAAATTCACCATAAATCATCATAACATCGACATTCCATAACTAAATCTGCTGCTAGTAAAAGAAGGGAGCACAATTGTGACAGATTTATAGTGTAAAGATTCAGATAAAAATACACTTCTACATGCAAACAGTTTTCATCCTAAACAATTAAAAGACAGCATACCATATAGTTAGATGCTGTGGGTGAACAGTGGAACAGAAAGTTGATACAAGAAAAATATTGCAAACATGAAACAGAGGTTTTAACGGAGGGGATACAGAAGTGAAATATTAGCACTAGCAGAAGAATGATGTAACAACAAAATTAGAAATATTGCAGGACACGGGAAATGACAGGACACCAGCAACACCAAACACCACCATGTCAAAGCAATAGTCAGACTCATTTGAGAAAATAAAAAAATGTGGTCTTAAAAAATTGGAATGTGCTACAAACAAATCATGGTAATAACAGCTTCCATGAGAAACCTTGGGTAATGGCAAAAAATACAACTACAATAAAGAACAAATTACATAGAAACATTGAACTTAGAAACATAGAAGTTGACAGCAGATAAGGACCGCACGGCCCATCCAGTCTGCCCAGTTAGTCAGAACCCAACACCCCCACTCCCCTCCATGTGGCTACAAAGGAATGTAAAGGGATTTTTTTTGGAAATTGTACTGTACACATTGCAACAATGGACTGAAAACTAAATTTGTTAGTACCTGCAAAGATAAAAAATATGAAATAAGACACCTTATCACACTGACTATGTGATTTGCTGCATACTATGTCCATGCTCATTATATTATATAGGGCAAACCACCCAAGCACTTAAATTAAGAATAACTGAACATAAGAGTAATATAAGGAGAGAGGCCGAGAGGTTATCACCAGCATGACATTTCAAAGAAATTAAACACCAAGTCTCAACTTTAAAATATTTTGGACTAGAAAAGGTCATGGAACCTATACGAGGTGGCAATAAGTATATGTTTTTAGCCAGAAGAGAAGCATGGTGGATCTATACTTTATAAACATATAAAACATGATATGGAATAAAGGAGAGTCTGGTTTGCTTGACATTTAAGTGAAGCAACTGTAGGCAGAAGTATTAATGCAGAAATGAACAAGTGGAATAATATGACTTAATTACCTTATGCAGCTATAGTTGACCTCCCACCAGAGATAAGTTTGAAGCTGAATAAGTGAAGGGGAACACATAGGAACAAGTGTGAACTGAAGTACCAAGGCTGAAATGAATAAGTACCATAATATAACTGCATAACCTTTTGCAATTATGGTTGACCCCCCCCAACAGAGATAGGACTGAAGTAGAATAAGAGAAGGGAGACCCGTAGAAATTATGTTATGGAAATTAATAGGGGAAGTGATTGCGACATTGTTAAGTAAAATTGCCTAAAAAATAAGTTAGAAATGGGAAGTCAGTCAACACTTTCAAAAATAAATATCACATATGAAATGTAAGTTAAGTAACCAAACGAATGCTTTGCAATGACTCCAAAGAAAAATCTCAGACATATGTGTTAGAGATTTAACATGCCTTAATACAAAAAATATTACTGTCTGGATGTATTAGAATATAACAAGTATAAAAAATGGGTTATAGCAACTAAGAGTATAGATATTCGATAAGTTTTTCCTTCAAGATGAATATAAGGTTAAAATTGTGCCACTGGGGCTCTACATGACTCAAGACTCCCCTCCTACAAGAGAAGCCAAGCTGATGTAAATAAACATTTAAATAAAAGTAGAAGGGACACTGCCACAACAAACTCCGAATGTAGTTACTGGTGGTTTCCATAGTGACTGGGCCCCAAAAGGTGAACATCATATTTTGTCAAGTAATCACGCCTCTGGCATGTACACCTAGTAGCCCAGCCCCTTCTACACCTTCAGGAAGAAGGTTCACAAGGTAGAGCATCTTTAGCATCTCCATTAATGAAGCGGGTAACATTCTGTGATGCTTTGTGAAAATGGAAGCTATGCTTTTCATCAGGCAGGACGAATAAAATGAAGTAAGTAAAATAGATTGTCAAGACATGAACATATAGGCATTGGGAAAATCTTTTGATGTAAATACGGAACTCAAGAGTGATTCAATTCTATTTTATGTTTCCCTAGATTATTCATGAAGGGAAATAGGAAGGACAGAAGTCCATGGTATTTAAACCCTTGATATTAAAAAGTAACACCAGGACAAGAATATATTAAATATAAAAAATACTTTATCAGAAAGTAGAATTCTAAAGTTAAATAAGTCAGAATAAAAATTTGAATCATAAATTTTTCCACAGAGTCAAATAAAGGCATGGCTCCAAAGTCACAAGAGAACAGGAATTGATGCAATAAGTTTATAGTATAAACAGGTTTGTTCCCACCATTAGATGCATTAATCTCATTAAGTTTTTCAATAAAAAAGAGAACCAGTTTCAGAAAAATGTTTTATTATTTATGTTTATGTTTGTGTTGTTATAGTAACACACAATAATATGGAGCAACTCATCTAATCTGATGAAGGGACGAGAGGATCCAGAAATGTAACATTGATTGGAAAATTAAAAAAGCTTCAAAAAATTCAAAAGGAAGATGGAATCGAATAAATGAAAAGCTATGAAAAGATGGAATTAAAATCTGGCTTCTCTTTTTATTTATTTTATTTATTAGGATCTAGCATTAAATACCTTTGAGCTGAGAGCTTTTTTACAAAGGTTCCACGTCAATAGGAGGGAAGACAGCATTATAAGTGTTCAAGCAGCATAGAGTATAAAACATGTACAATATTTACAATAATTACAATGTATTATTCAAGCAGGTTAATATTAACAAAAGGGACTATAGAGGGCAAGACACCCATACAGTTGCATTTACAGTATGTTATAGGAAAGGATAGTTGCATATAGAAGGAGGTTGGAGTCAGTTCACTGAGGCAGTAGATTAGTGGAGAGAAGAGGTAGGCAGTAGGGAAGAGGGGGCTAAGAGATGATGGGATGGGGGAGTAGGGTGGGAAGTGGAGTTTCTGCATTCATGGACCTTGTCAAGAGAGAAATGTGAGGGGTCAATGCATGAGGACGGTGGCCAAGCAGAGTTTTTGAGCCACCAAGTGGAGGTAGGGGAGGGGGTGTAGGGGGTGATAGAGATGGCCTGGGCATGTCATGGTGAGAGCAGCATATAGGTGGGTCAGAGCCCTGAGGCAGAGAGACTAGTGGTAACTGTCACTGGTGCTGGATGCAGAATGCTGCTGGCGTTGGTGTCTTGAAGAGGCCCAGAGTAGGTTGAGTGGAGATGTCCTGGCTGAGGGCATTAAACCAGAGGTGTGCTCTGTAGGCAAAAGGGCGCTGACCCTGAATCGTTCGAAGCAGAGGAATATGGTAGAGGTGAGTGCTAGCACTTCTTGTCTGTTGTGTGTTGCTGCTATATTTCAGAGACATCCAACCATGGTATTCTCCCCAAATCAACACTTAATAAAGGAACAGAGGAAAACATTCAGCAAATCAGGCTTTTGATGTTTAGATATCTGAATACTTTAACTTTTCTCTTAGGAGACTTTTTTCCCCATTTTGAACAGTGCAGGTTCTGCCAGTCTATTATTATAGTCCATACTTTCCAAGCTTTTCATCTACTTGTTCTTTGCTCTCAGTATCTTCTCAGCCCTGTTTATATCTTCCCACAGATACTGTATGATTAAAACAGTGAAATTCTGTTTTCAGCACTAGAAATTCTAGGAATTGCACTGGTGATTTAGTCCTTTTTTTTTTTTGCATTATTTGTTTATCCCTCCATGCTCCTGATGACCCCCACTCCTTCAGGCTCCTTCCAATTCCTCACCGATCCCCACTTGCCTTACCCAACCTCTTTCTCTAACCTTCACAATGCAGCTGGTTCCTTGGTTATCCCAGATGTAACCTTTAGCCGGGCAGGTCCCCCTTCTCTGAGGGGGAAGGCACCAAGGGAAGGGAGTCCAGCACACTCTCAATAGGGCCCTGGATGCTGCTAAGGGAAGGAGACTCACTGACAGCACTGGAGGAATTGGGGGACAGAGAGCCATCATCCAGCAGCCACCACTGAGTGGTATTTCTGCTTTTCTAGGTTCCCTCATCACGCCACTCATGCAGTGCCTGCAGTCTCCACTGGGGGACACTGCTTGAGCGAGGCAGTCTCCAGCCCCACCCCAGGAAAGGAGAGCAGTCCTTCACATGCTCAATCCTATCCTCCCATTGCTGACCCCCAGCATCCTGATTCTGTTCCTGAACCCAGGTCGCTGGTGTGCTTTGAAGTAAGACACCAGTGCCTCAGCTCTCTGCACCACCAGGCTGGCTCTTTTGTTTTTTTATGTGAGTCCTCCCCCCTGGTGTGGTCACTATACTACCTACCCCCCAGCCCCATCACCCTGGCTTCCCTCAGGATTTACTGGCCTGAGTTTCCACAGCTTGTCCCCCACTGGGGGTAGCGGGTAGCATGCTCAACCCAGCAGACAAGGATCCAGCTTTCCATGCCTGAGTTGCCAGGTGTGGGGCCTGTGAGTGCAGTGATCATCCTGCCACCCAGGATGTTTCCTTTGTTCCTAGTCCCCCTTCCCCTATGGAAAGGAAGAGTGCGCATGCTATGGTGTCAATGGTGGCACCACACATACTCCCATGTGTGGTGTGTCATATGCCTACCCCTCCTCCACTGCCTAGTAAATTGTCTCCTGGCAATCGCTTGGAGTCATTCGGGTTCTGGGTGCCATGCCATTCCACCTCCCAGAAGAGGAGAGCAATCCTCTGGATAATCTATCATCCTAGCCATGCCAACCCTTCCACAGTAATTTTTGATACCTTCCATAAAGAGCGTTGTCATGTTTGCATTTGCCATCTTCAGCATTCTTTCAACCATTTCAGGTGTTGTACATGTGCCTTGTTTGTTCAACTTCTCCAATGTGTACAACCTCTCATTATCCAGTATCATTTCTTCTCATTCTTCTGTGAATATTAAGGCAACATATTTATTTAAGCAGTCAATCATCTGTTTCAACTTTGTAATTAGGTCACCGCTTCCCTGATTTTTCACTGATCAGTCATCTCTGTTTTTCTGTTCTCACTTAAATGTCATAAAACATAACTGAAAACTGACAAGAAGGGTCTGGAGGGGTTATCTTCATAAGGCAAGGAGTCAGTATGGGGGAAAAGGAGGACATTAGAGAGATGAACAGTGTTACAGAGTCAATCAATGTAACCTGGCTGGGAAAACTGTCATCTTCGGGTGGGGGTGCTGCAAACCCCTAAGCAGCTCAGTGGAGCATGATGTCCAGCTGGTTGGAGAAACTTTTAAATCAGCCAAATCAGTTTGCAATGGTGACAATAAGGTTCATAACAAGAAAGTAGATGCTTAAGTAGGCACCCAGATCCTTCAAGACTACCCCCTTTCGATGAGTCACGTGATGCGGGACACGGAGTAGCTGGTTTTCCGTGGAGCTCCGTCTTTCGCCCGTCTTTTTGCTAAATAACTCCGTCCAAATCACTCAAACTTGAAGGTTTTTGAAAGAATACTAAAGTAGAACCTGTGTCCTGGATATCGATGGAGGCAGACATGAGGAAGCCGCCCCTGAAGCATACCCCTCCTGCGACCCCTGAAAAGGCTGCAAAAATCGAGGCCTCGGCGGCACTGGTTAAGGCTTAGTGAGTGTAGTACTTTGGAGGAGCCTTTAACCCTCGTGATCACTTTCTGGAGGAGATCAGGCCGCTTAAATCTACAATATTGGATATGGTAGGAGAGCTTAAAAATATTAACTCAACTATTGAAGATCTCTCTCGCAGAGCCTCAGATAAAGAGGCCCGAATTAAATCTTTAGAAGGAAGCAAGGAGAGAACGGATATGTCGGTCACCAAGATTTCTCAAAAGATTCAGAAACTAGAATTAAAGGTGGAAGATTTAGAAGGCCGGAGTCGGCGTAACAACGTAGTTCTCATTGGGTTGCCTGAAAAAGCCGAAGCTCAGGAGCCGATTATTTTCGCCCAAAAGATAACAGAAAAAATTGCAGGGCCCTCGCCTTTGGGGCCTAAGTATAGTGGAACGAGCTCTCATCGCAGTATTACGCCCACTGTCATCGCTGATCGCCCTCCCAGGCCCTTTCATTATGAAGTTTCTAAATTACCAGGAGGCAGTTATTAATCGAAAAAGCCAAGGAAGACAAAGAAATATATTGGGAAGGATCGTGATTAGAGTGGTGCAAGACCTGCCGCTGTCAGTAAGACAGAAGCGTGCTACCTTTCATCCACTTGTAAAATGGCTGATTGCTGCGGAGTGAAATTTCGAATGGGATACCCTGCAAGATTTCAAGTATTTATGGGCGAAGATTGGAAATCTTTTGAATCTTCGGACTTGGTGTCAGTAGCCCTGCGTGAGGCTTTTCCAGAGCTGTTTAAGGAGTCATGAGAAGGGCCAAGAGGGTCTAAGTTGCCCAGTTTTGGGTGTTTCATCATGCCATATAAATGGAACTGTGACCTGACACAGGTTATCCATATCTGGATGGACTGAGACATTTAATTTCAGGAACATTTGCCCCTGTGTGTAGATCTGGGCATTATTATGTTTATTTCCTCGGACACTCAGATTGTATGGGTTTTGTTTTTATGACTGGGAATTACAGCACATATAAGATCCCAGCCATTGATGTGTTGGGCAGTATGGGCTCAATTTAGTTAAGTTTGTACCAGGCTATTGAGCTTACTTTAATATGCCCGATGGAATGACTCTTTGTGGGGCGGAAGCACTTTTGCTTGAATGGTTTAATGCTGAAAATATTTGTTAATGAGGGGGATTATGCTTATTTTTATTTTACCTAGACTGGTACCTGTTCTTCTTGGTTATATCTACTTCCTGATTATTTTGTTGGTTCTTTATAAGATTGTGTCGTGAACAGGGGGAGCTGAACTCTAACTTCATGATACTCTATGCCTAATTAGTTTTTTTTTTTTTTTTTTGGCGTAAACATGTTACAAGTTCACGATTTAGGTAGAAATTAGGAGGAAAAGGGTTTTCAATTGGATGTTGAGAGGGCGTGGAAGAGGGAGCGTGGAAGGGAGAGCTAGGTATCCTGGTGTGTCATAGACGTAGTGCGAAGTGGATGTGGTGGGGTGGGAAGGGAGGGGGCTTAGTTCGATAGATAAGGTTAGGGGGACTCTCTGTGCTCTTGGGGAAGGGACTATATGGGGGTAAGAGATATGGGGAGTGTAGGGTGAAATGGTTTTTTGGGGGGGGAGGAATGCAAGGTTGCTGGTGCTGTGTGGTACGAAGGGACATGGGAGCACATATTATACATTACAGGTTGTTAATTGAGTATGGGGGCTGATACCTTTATCAAATTCTGCACATGGAACGTTAAAGGGGCTAGACATAAAGCAAAGCAATACAGAATATTGAAGTATTTGGAGGCTGTGAAAGTTAAATTAGCTTTCCTGCAAGAGACTCACCTGCTTCAGGATGAAGCTAGATGTTTGAGAAGAATGCAATTTGGTGAAATTTTCTCATCACAGGGTAGTACAAAGAGTAGAGGAGTTTTGATCTTGCTACATAGATCGGTACCTTTCATCCCTATAAAAGTTATCCCAGATAAAGAGGGTAGGTTTGTTTTAGTGAGGGGGAAATTACACACTATGGAAATTTTGCTAGGGGTTGTTTATGGGCCTAATTCGGACAATCACGATTTTTTGATAAAACTAATGAAGGTATTGCTACCATTCAACCACCTTCCCATGATTATAGGGGGATTTTAATCTGGCTCTCGACTTTGATGGATAGATCCTCGAGATCACAAATGTATTCTACACCGCCACCCTTGCTTTCAATGACCTAATGGTTCGCTGAGTTTAACGGACGTTTGGAGGGTGCTCCATCCGCAAATAAGGGATTACACCTTTTTTTCTCCGCATAGATCAGGTTCGAGGATTGATTATATACTTCTTTTCCCGTGCCTGCTTAAAGGTGTTATTGGTTCTGAGATTGTGGCAGCTCCCCTGTCGGATCATTCTGCAGTGGAAGTCACGATATCTTTCCCTTCCTTTACAGGTAAGGGAAACAGATGGAAAGTAATTAACCAACTTCTGAGGGTTCCCAAAGTAGTCCAGAATCTGATGACCCAAATAGAGGAATTTATTATGTTTAATGAGAGGGAGAATGTACGTCCTGATATTCTCTGGTCTGCATTCAAGGTGTATATGAGGGGTCTATTGATAAGTCAGGCTACTAGGAGGAAAAAAGAGAGAAATGCCACCATGTCAGATTTGTTAAGTCAAATTAAGTGCTTGCAAACGGCACTGATTTCTAACCCACAGGAGAAGATTGAGTTAAAACTGATCAAAGCTAGAAATGCATATCTTAAAATGCTGGGGGATCAGGCAGAACTGGCCATTATTAAAATTAAGGTCAATTATGCTGACCAAGGAGAGAAACCCGGAAAGCTTTTAGCTAGGCGCATTGCGCAGCTAGAAGCATCTCGCCTAATTGAAGGGATTTGGTCGGAACAAGATAGGTGCATTAAAACAACTCCAGGAAGAAATAGCCTTTGTTTTTCGGAATTATTACGAGTCCTTATATGGAGGTATGCAATCTCCACCTCAACAATCGGAGATCCGGTCCTATTTGGATCGGCTATCACTCCCTAAGTTGGAGGAAGCAGACCATAGGCTACTCAGTGCTGATATCACTTACAGTGAGATAGAATCTGCTATTAAAAGTTTACCTGTAGATAAGATGCCCGGTTCCAATGGGTTCTCGCCAAATTTCTATAAAACCTTCTCTTCCCACTTGATCTCCCTGTTAGCTAAGCTATTCCAGCATATTTTCTCTGGGATGGATACGGATAAATGCTTGTTTGAAGCACTTATAGTACTTATACCTAAGCCAAATAAACCCCTTGAGAATCCAGATAGTTATCGGCCCATCTCCTTGTTAAACTATGATATAAAGATTTTATCTAAAATTCTGGCTGAGAGAATTAGCAAGTCGTTGCCAAATTTAATAGGCTCGGAGCAAGTGGGTTTTATGAAGGGCAGATCTTCAGCAGATCACTTTAGAACATTGTCTCATGTCTTCTCGGCCTCTGAAGAGGCTGGTCTCCCGTTGGCGCTGGTCTCTTTGGATGCCAAGAAGGCATTCGATGGGTCCACTGGGCTTTTCTATTCCAGGTGATGGAAAAAGTTGGTTTCCGGAGAGGTTTGTAGGATGGATTAAGGCCTTATACTCGAACCCATCGGCAAGAGTTGCATGCAATGGGGTTATATTGTCATCGTTCAAATTACATGTAGGGACAGACAGGGTTGCCCTTATCCCCTATTGTTCAACCTGTATCTAGAACCCTTGATTAGGCACATAGTGTTAAGTAATAGGATTAGTGGATTAAAATTAGAGACCAGGCTGTAAAGGTCACGGCTTTTGTGGATGATTTGTTAATATATGTGTCCAACCTCGCTTCCTTGGTTCCAGCTTTACTAGATGTAATACATGAGTTTAGTGCATTAGCCAATTATAAATTGAACCAGGAGAAAACGGTGGTATATCCCCTAAATAATAGAGCTTTTAAAAATGGTATTGTAAGCTTGGGATTGGGCTGGAGTCCCAAATCCCTCAAGTATCTAGGCCTCATTTTGACGAATAACCCGGATCGTCTCCGTCAATTAAACTTAGATGCCCTAGTTCGAAGTTTAGATTTAGATATGAAAAGATGGGCACAGCTCCCTTTATCACTATGGGGTAGAATAAACATTGTCAAAATGAATATTTTTCCCAGGCTTTTCTATCCTTTATGTATGCTCAATATTTGGCTCCCTTTGGCGTGGTTTAACAGACTCCATAAGATGATAACTGATTTTATTTGGAATTTCAAGAAAGCGAGGATGTCATATGCCAAATTAGTGGCGCCTAAGGTGCAGAGTGGGTTGAAGTTACCCCATTTTGCTCTTTATTACTGGGCAGCGCACATAAATAAATATGGTAGATACGTCTTTTCACCTACTCCTTCCCATAGCAAGGAATATGTTCCGCTTTGGGTTAATTTAGAGGTTAGTTTAATTAAGAGCTTGGGTCTTAATCCAGAAGCTTTGTTTTACATTACCCCCAAATTGCTTCCCTCCTTAAAAGACTCACCTATTGGAGTTTCTTTAAGGATTCATAACCAACTCTGTAACTTTTTGAAATACGACCATGTCAAAGATGGTTCTCAACCAATCTTGGGCAACCCCCATTGGCTGATTGGGAATAAAACTATCACTCAAAATTGGTTACCTAAGCTGGGGGACTGTACGTTATGGGATCTCCTGGATGTGGATGGAAAACCAAGCACAACACTTCAAATACTCAATAAATTTAATTTACCCACAAAAGATTGTTTCAGGGTTTATCAATTGCATCACCTTTTAGTTCAGAAAATAGGGTCAAATGGGACTACCCCAACCCGTATGGCTTTTTGGGAGAACATACGACCCTCGATAGGAACCCCCCACGGTGTCTCGAGAATTTATCAAGTGCTGCTTCAATGGGCATTCACTGATAGCCTTGTTCCTTCGTCTTATTGGGCTAGGGCCTTCCCCAATGTTAATCTGGACTGGCCACAGATTTGGAGAAATTGTCACAAGTTCACTAGGCAAGATTGTCTTAAATTGACCCAATTTAAAATACTGCACAATATTTACTACTCCCCTCAAAAATTAACTGACTTAAAGGTGATGCAAGAGCCTAAGTGTTATAGATGTGGTCTAGGGGTTGGTGATCTGCTCCACATTTTTTGGTATTGTCCAAAAATCGCCCCATTGTGGAATGATGTAAGAGATAAGGCCAGCTCACTGTTGGGTCTAGATTAGATGTTCTGCCCAGAGGTCTGCCTACTTGGAGTCATGTCGGACTTCCCGGTTAAATCGAGGAAATATCACATGTCATTGATTTCAATTACAGTGAAAAGATTAGTTCTTAAACAATGGAAGGACTCCATTAGAATCTCTTATTCGGAATGGTTATCCGAACTGTTTGCAAGCCTCAGGATAGAGAGAATGATAGCAATTCTTCACAATCAATTGCCTCTTTTTGAGAAAATCTGGTCCCCATTGACAATTGCTTATTTATAATTATGTAAGTGATAGATCCCATGTCAGATGGATTATAGTACAGCACCTTGTGTGGGGGTATTTGTTTAAGGGAGGGGGTGGGATATTGGGGAGGGAGAGGAGGGTTTACAGAGACTCATGTCCATGGCTGTGATTTCCTCTATGTGATTGCTAAACTACAATTATTTGTACACCATGTATTGTACCTTTTTTTTTTTGCAGTCTCTGTATTAAATTTTAAAACTTAATAAAAAGTGAATGGAAAAAAAAAAAAGACTACCCCCTTTCATCTCAGTGATAGTATGCTTAAATATTTTCCCTCACCAATGCAGAGATCCAAAGCCTTCTAAAGGGCTTCTCCATATTTTTCTGCCACTGCATATTGTGGGACAGTGTTACAAATATCTATTACCTGCAGGGTGAAGAGGTTCTTCCTTTTTTTCTGTTTTGAACTGATTATTCACCAGCTGTTGTCTGTGCTGATGAATTCTTGAGCTTTCCCCTTTAAGCACTAAACTCATTATATCCATCAATCTGTCATCATTTATGATTTGATGTAGAAATAGCAGGTCCACCATAATTCTCCTTCTCTCTAAGATGTAGAGCCCCAGGCTGGTAAGCATTTAGTCAGAGAGCTCCACCTCCAGACAATGCAGCAATTTAGTAGCGTTACTCTTCACACTCTCTATCCTTGTCACATTGTTCTCGAGATATAGATTCCAGAATTAAGAGCAATATTTCAGTACTGGTCTCACATAGAATCTGTACAGAGGCATAATCAGCTTCTTTGATCTGTTCACAGAGTATTGCTTAATTGAGCTCAATATTTTGTTTCCTTTCCCTGCTATAGTCCCATATTGAGAACTGGATTTAAAATCATGTCTTTATAGTGACCCATAAATCTCTTTCCTCCAAATCCTGTGTGTGACAGAGTTGAAAGAGACCATGTCCCATTTTTTATGCAGACAGATTTAAAAACAAGAATTTTTTTGTTCTCTTCTATTCTGCCATGTGTCTATCTCTTGCCTGTCTGATTGTACAATCAAAGTTTCCATGTGGCACCAAGGAATTGGCTACTCCAATGGTCCCACAATTTCTCCATTATATCCCTTCATTCACTTGTTGTTTCTATTCTTTCTTTCTCCCCTTGCTTCTCTGCAGTTAAACACATTAGTGAATCTGTATGTGAAACTGGGATCCCTTAATTTGCAAATATATATAATTATATTTATTATTTAGTTTTTGTTGAAACTGTAGGTGCACTAGACAAAAAATATTACCTTTTTTCAGGCATGACCTGAGAGGATTACAGATGAAGTGAAACTCAAATGAAACTCAGTAGTATTGAAATGTTTGTAGAAAGCTATTTAGGTTTACATGGAACTTGGGACCGGGCAGAAGCTTGTTTGCAGAATTATAAGCAAGAAATTAACCATGTGACATGATGTCTCAGCTGGCTGCACATGTTAAGAAGATTTATGTACTTTTTAGGCTGGTCATAGGAAGGTCAATGAAAAAAAATATTTTTGCAGTTTGTGAAAAACAGGAGATGAAACTTACAAGAACTCCCAGGAAAAGACATCTCATTAGTGCTGTGCTGAATTTTCAAATTCTGGCAGAGTTCAACTTCGCAGAATTTTCAAAATTCCACCAAATTTAGCCAGAAATGGAATGGTGGAATTTCACATTAGGAAATGGTTGTGGAATGACGTTCTGTAGAAACAAATTATGTTCCACAAAATATTATTCCTTGGATCTCAATAGTTGCTGCAGAAATTGGTGCGGACTGATTTTCTATGGAAAAATGCTGCTCTGTGGATATTATTCTATGGATTGCAGCATGTAGAATTTTACAGAAGAACCAGCAAAGTTCTGGTGGAAATCCCACCGGCAGAATAGTCATTCGGCACTAATTTCACTAGTGGAATTCTGCATTTCACACAGCACTACATCTCATATAAAGAGAGCAATGTTTTGTTTAGTTCGTTATAGAGAGATTTAGAGATTTTTAAAGAAACTCTAAGATGAAGGACTGTGTTTTTTTATTTGTACTGCTTTTAAGAAGAGATCTCCTGTTCAATTTAGCTTTTATTATATTATTGTTATTGATAATAAAATATCACTTGCAAATGTTACAACTTCTCCTGTTTTGCCTATTCTTTCTGACCTATACCTCTATGACATGGGGGGACTTCAATCTCCTGGGTATAGAGTGGTGTTTTAAAAGTTCTAGAAGCAGGGCTAAGATAGAGTTCTGATCCACCTCCAAGGGCTGCTTTCTAGAGCAGCACATGTAGCAGTGGATTAGGCTTGAGGCCACTCTTAACCTTGTTCCCAACAGTTGATATGGGAGCATCTCCAGTGTGAACATCAAGGAATCAGTACATGACAGTATCTGCAACCAGGTAACCTTATCCCTGGTAAGAGAGAGGACTAGCCAGTCCTCATCCACTAGGATCAGGAACTTTAGAAACACAGACTGCCAGGATGAAAGACACAATGTTCAAGCATCTGAAGCATCTGTATTTAACTCATACTGAAGCATCTACTGCAGAGCATATGTTGAATTTGTTAAAGCCACCAAGATCTTCATCCCTGTAAGAAAGAAGTTCTGACTAGAGCTGATAGGGCTGCGTGGGAGGAATTGAGGGTACAAATATTGAAAATTACCGAAGTTATGAGCCTGCATTAGCAAAGTGTAACATAGGTTCATACATGTGTTGTTAGTAATATTTGTACAACACATTTTTAACATAGCCTTGTTATGACCCTGCCTCATGAAGAAGGGCAGAGAAAGTTTTCAACTCCTGGCCTAAAGGTGATTTCATGCAGAGACTGTGAAATCAACTTTTGGGACACAAAAACACATTTTGAGCAGGTGTTGAAAAATGACAGTTGTTGCACTCATAAGGTGCTGTAAAGAAATGACTATGTTGAAAATTTCAGGTGAAAATATTGAATATGACCAAACTTACAAGCCCGTGTTCACAAAATGACACATAGCCTCATAACTTTTCATTTTTTTTAAACATAATTTTCATCAAATTTAGAGCTTAGCCTTCTTCTGACCCTGCCTCATGAACAAGGGCAGAGAAAATTTTCAAATCCTGCCTGAAGGGTGATTTCATGTACAGACTGCAAAATCACCTTTTGGAATATGAAAAAACATTTTGGCTAGAATTTGAAAAATGGCAGCTGTCACACTCAGGCATGTAAAGTTATGGATATTTTGTAAATTTGGGGGGAAAATATTGAAAATTACCAATGTTATAAACCTGCATTTGCAAAATTCAATATATGCTCATAACTTTGTCGTTTTTTAATATTTCTACACCACATTTTCAACATAGCCTTCTTATGGCCCTACCTAATGAACAAGGGCAGAAAAAAGTTAAACTCCTGACTGAAAGGTGATTTTGTGCAGGGAGTGTGAAACTACCATTCGGAACAGATTTGCCTAATGACAGTGCATTTATTCATGAGGTGGGCCCCAAATAGTGGTAGTCAAAGTTCCTAAGGTCTGCTACATGTAGTATTTTGCCTATAACCCAAATTGTGTGTAAAACTCCTCAAAGTGAAGTGAATAACTATGCATCTCAAAGTAATGCAAAGTTCCCATTGTTCTGCATGGACTTTGTGTTACTTCACCTTGTATTTTTGCAGTTTAAGGAGAATTTTGCAGTGATTCATGGGATGTAAGGTCACACGGGCTCTATATTGTCTTGTACAGCCTCAGTTCATTGTAGTGTGTGTAGTGGAAAGCTGGAGACAGTTTGTCGTCAGAGCTCTGAGATTCAAATCCTCTACAAACCTTTAAAAATGCCTTTTTGCCACAAAATTTTGTGACAAAATGTAGTAGATCGATTGTAGTAAACCCTTATGTTGTTATATCATCGTGAATTTATTGATTTTTTTATGAATATTGAATGCTAATTTAGTTGATTCAGTGCCTACACTGAGAGATAATGTAGAAGTGTTCTTCGGGGGGTGGGCGGATCTGCAGTGTGGGACCACAGTGATAAAAGGCAGTCTTTCCAAGTGTTGTTGGCTAGTGTTTTAGTATTTGTGTGTTCAGGTACACACAGTAATGCTTCTATTAATTTTTTATCTGGTTTTGCTGTTTGCTGGGCATTTTTTTCAATCTGTTCAAAAGACTGTGTTGTAGTTTACTGAACGGTTACAGTTCCTGCACATGATCTTTAGTCTGTGTGTGCTGTCAAATCATATGCATTTTATTGGGCCACTGTAATAGCAGTAATGTGAATTTTTCATCCTGTCTGCATTACTTTTCCCTGTTTCTGTGACTGTCTAGATACAGCTGTAATCCCCCAACCCCACATAAAGTAAGGTATTGTTTTTCCTCTTCATGATTTCTGAAGACCTGTTAAGGTCTGGTGTCTTGTTGTGCCTGTGCAGCTCCTCTTAAAGTCACTGTTATTGTTTTTTGGATTCCCATCGATCAAAAATGAAGAAATATAACATTGCTGTTAATTCTGTCTGTTAAGTCTGCTGAAATTGCTTTCACTGTACCACTATTGTGTGTCTCACAACAGTACCGTGAACACTCTGAGTGCATATTATAGCATTTAAAGTAATGCAATTATACATAATAGCAAAGTACATAGTACACTGTTTCTGTCATTGTTCTTTTGCATTTGTTTCAGCAACACATAAGACTGGACAAATTCACTTTTTGTGTTACACCTGTTTCTTTTCTTGTTGACTGTCTGTGTAATCTTAAAAAATGCCCACGAAGACATTGTCATGGAAAGCAGTTTCTTGCTGTGGCTATGCTGCCAAGAACACTATTGTGTGTGTGACTCCAAATGTTAGCAGTGGAAGCTGTGATGAAGACGAGGCAGGTTCATTAGGGCCTAGCACTGTTAAGTCTGATCATTGACTCATGAACTCAGTTGTGGATGTGGTAGTACTAAGCTGCAGAATGGAAAGGTAATAGTTGCTGCAAGTGCAAGGCTTTCTGTTGGGAAGTTTTCTGACAGATACCTGAAATGATAGCAAGAGGAACAGAAAACATTAACTTTTTTAATCTGGCCAAGTTTCAACTAAACCCCCCACACCCAGCACCAAACCCACCAAAAAGAAGATAAAAAATGTACATACCTTATATTGTACAAGGCCCAGCCTGCCATGAACACGACAACAAACCCATAAAAAAAAAATTAAATAGCAAGAATACTTACCTTAACATTGCAATATGCAATCCTAATGTGAAGTATCATTCAAAAAAATCTCCATGAACCCACGAGAAGGCCGTAAAAGAAAAAAGACACAACTTAAGTAAGATCTACACAGAATGACTGAACATTTACTTGTAAATTTAACATGACCATATTACACAGGCAAAAAGTACTTACAAGCATTGGTATGTGTGTGTAAAAGTACAGCTCCAACATACACCATCTCTGTCACCGAGACCACAGCAGCAAACAGCATCAGCACAGCACGTGCTCTCTCCACAATATTAAACTCATCAGGAGCTACAGCAGCTGAACAGGGATCACCAAATAAAAGCAACACTTCAACTTGGATTTCTTTTCACTTCGTAGTAGTGTATGTGATGTCAAGACTTTATTAACAGATGAGACTCAAATGTACTTCACAGCCAGTTCTTTTTGACATTTCAACAGCAGTAGGAAAGATGTTAATGCTTGAATCTTCTGGAATTTTTTTCTTACTTGCACACACCAGTGCAGCAGCAGCAGCTTTACTTCGCTGCATGTAAGCATTTCTGTAATGGGGCCACTACTTGGCATTTGTGGCTAGCAGGAGGGGACATCAATACAAAACCACTTATGTTTCAATGCTCAGAAAAGAAGTTCATGTTTTATTCTTTGCAATGCTCTTCTTACTTGCACACCAGTGCATCAGCACAGCAGCAGCAGTACGCAGTATGAGCAGCATGTAAGCCTTTTTTATAATGGGACCAGTACTTGACTTTTGTGGATAAAAGAAGGATACATGAATACAAACAGACTTATGTTTCAGTGCCCACACAAAAGATGTTCATTTTGTATTATTCTGGAATTTTCTTCTTACTTGCACACCAGTGCATCAGCAGCAGCATCAGTATGAGCAGCACGTAAGGTGTTCTATAATGGGACCAATACTTGACATTTGAGGATAGAAGAAGGAAAGTAAGACAAGCATTTGTCAATGCCGAATGTTTGCTTGCTGGCATTGGCATTGGTAGTGTAGGAGCGGGAAAGATGCATGATAGGAATGGCAGTGAAGTATTTAACTTAAGCCAACCCCACCACCACCCTGCAGAGACTGACAGGCATTGGGGTGTGCCTTTGTGTCGTCAGGTATAACGGCCACGCCATTTCACCACACCCTACCCTGCAGACACCAACAAGTGTCACGGTGTGCCTTGGGTCTTTGGGCCTTATGCTCACCCCATTCCATCAGGAAATACAGTGAGATGGGTACAGTATAGGAGAATGAGGTGAACTTTGGGGCTGAAGGGCCCAAGACACACCTCAATGCCTCTCACTGGCTGCTGGGTGTGGGTGGGGGTGCAATGGTATTAGCATTACAGGCGACAATCCCAAGTCACACCCTTGATGCATGTCAGTCTCTACAGGGTTGGGTGTTATGGTCAGAAACCCTAACGCCTCAGGCATTCGTTGGTATTTTCACTCCAAATTTTCAACATGGGTTTTTTGTGACCCCCACCTTATAAACAGTAGCAATATCAGTTACATAGCCAAAAGCTGATTTTGCACAGAGACTACGCCATTTGGCACCAGAGGTGCGAAAACACATTTCGAACAGGATGTGAAAATGACAGCTGTACTGTTCATGGGGAGGTGTAAAAAATGACAATGTTGAAAATCTGCAGTGAAAATATAAAAACACTGGTAAAGTCATGAGTGTGCATAGAAACTGTACAATGCACACCCATAATGTAATTAGTTTGTGGATTTTTTACAGCCGATTGTCAACACAGGCATTTTGGCACCTCTGCTCGTGAACAGTGTCACTGTGATTTTCTTACTCTGTCCCAAACAGTGATTTCCCACAGCAACCACGCATTTCTGCACAGGAAGTGTGAAAACACATTTCGGCCGTAGTGTGAAAAATGACAACTGTACTATTCCTAAAGAGGTGTGGAAAAATGCCAGTGTTGAAAATCTGGACTGAAAGTATTACAAATTCATGAACTTACAAGGGTGCATGGAAACTGCACAATGCTCGCTCTTAACACAGTCATTTTATGGACTTTTGTCACCAAATTTTTAACATAGCAATTTTAAGACCTCTGCTCATGAACAGGGTTACTGTGAGTTTCTTAATCTGTCCCGAACATTGATTTTGCACACTGACTGAGCCATTGTGTGTCACATGCACGAAAACACATTTTGGACAAGATATTATAAAAAATTACAGGTGTACTGCTTATAAGGAGGTGTGGTAAAATGGCAATTTTGAAAATCTGGAGTGAAAATATAAAAAATTCGAGAACTCAGGCCGGCCCAATTGAAATGAGGGCTGAGGCACTGGTTGCCTTACCTCTCACAATCCTGGCAACCCATGTCCGGAAACGAACATGGACCGCCGGGGGTCGGCAGGGGCAGGGAAGGATTGAGCATCTGATGGACTACTCTCCTTCTCTGGGGAGGGGAGATTTCAGCTGTCGGCACCTGGTTGCCCCCAATGGAGGGTGAGGGACACAGCTGCCCCGCTGCAGACAGGGGAGGAGTTTGGGCAGACGCTTGGAGGGGATCGCATTCGGGCACGTGCACTCTCCACTCCACAGGTGTCATTGCACACCCCGACCTCTAGAGGAAGGAATAAGGAAGCACATTAGCCACTGCAGTATGATGGAGGGTGCCTAGCAGGGTCTGTTCCCAGGCAGCCTCGGCATGGCCCCTTGAACCTGGTTTCTGGTGGGGTATTGGGAAACCTCACTGGCCCTGCCAGGGGGTAAGCCCTGGGGCAGAGTCAGTGCCAGATGGTGGATGTTGGGGGATGGGGCTGCAGGTGCCCTCTGGATGTAGGCCGGCAGCAAAAAATTAATAGTTGAAAAAAAAGAAATTTGCGAACTTACGAGCATGTGTAGGAACTGCTCAATGCACGCTCGTAACACAGTCAATTTTAGGAATTTTGTTACAAAATTTTCAACTTAGGGTTTTGGGAGACCTACCTCATGATCTGTGCCACTGCCATTTCATTACTCAGTCCGAAAAGGTGGTTCCACGCAGTGACAGCGAAATCACCTTTAGGGACCGAATAACAAAATGCCAATGCTGAGTTCATGCGGTGGAGCCCCAAGAACCCCATGTTGAAAATTTGGTGAAAATGTTCTCCAAAATGGCCAAGATATGCACCAAAGTTTAAAAAAAAAAAAATTTATGCCATTATACAGCTTACCGGCATTTCTTCAGTTCGCAGTCGGCTTTGAAAGTGAAGACATGTTCCTGGTCCACCGAAGATTATTGCACCAGAATCCAGAGGTAAGTATGAGGGGGTGGGGAGGTGGGTGCTCAGAAGGTGGGTGCGGGTTGGGGGAGGTGGGCCAGACAGTCAACGAGGGACCATTTTTTTTACATTTTTTTTTCTACTGCAGGAAGACAACACAGAACTTTTGCCACACTGGGGTGGGCTCCTAGTGTGGCAGCTGAAACAGTATTTTTTGGGGGGCAGCAGTGGAGCCAATGGGGGGATTGGGCACCTCCCATCAGCCATACTGACTTTTGCCATGCTGGGGTGAGCTCCCAGTGTGGCATCTTCTACGGGAAGATGACGCAGGACTTTTGCCATGGGCTCCCAGCATGGCAGCTGAAAGATTATTTTTGGGGGGAGTGGCAGTGGAGCTGATGGGGGATTAGGAACCACTGTTGGCCATACTGACATTTGCCATACCGAGTGGGCTTCCAGCGTGCCACCTAGAGGTCTGTTTGGAGGGGCAGTGGAGCCAATGTGGGATTGGGCACCCACGTTGGTTATACAGTGCACACGGGTGAAGGTGCGTGCATGAGCATGCTAGGGTGGGCTCCCAGCATGGTATGTAAGTGGGGGGGGTGATGACGGAACTGTCTATGACAGTTGAAATGCAGTGAAGATGTACATGTAGGCAATTTGCATACTGCCATCGGCAGTATGCAAATTGTCTACATGTTACCACTGCTGATTGTGCAAGTATTTCCCTCTGAACTGTATGCCACTGCATCTGAACTCTGTCATAGACAGCTCAGACAGTCATTGGCACAGTGCAGCCGCGCCTGCAAAATGGACCAGGGCATTGGAAGTGGGGCGGGCACACCTACGAATCCTTGTATGGTGGCACTACGGTTCTTGCACATACATGCAAGCAAACATAAAAAGGAGCATACAGCACAGTGAAACAGATAAGGTGAGGAAGGGTCAAGGAATGATAGCAAAGATTTTTGTGTCATCATTTTTATATACTTTTTTTTTCAGTTAATCACTTTATTTATTTTCCAATATACAAACATACATCATAAGACACATAGAAAGGGCATACAATAATGGTAGAGAAGGATCTTACAGCAGTATGTCCATAACCTAATAGTCTTCAGTTGAGGCTACCTCTGGCTGGAAGCTGCAGCACTGGACTTAAGATTTCCAAGAAAGCTCACAATAGGTGGAGGTGAACCTTACAATTTACAGTTGTCTTTGGTTTGAAGCAGATTCCTTAGGAAAGTTAATATTCTTTAGGTGGAGGATACTTCTAACTGAAGGGTGAAATAAGGAACTTAGAATTATCAGAAAAGGCAGTCTTTCAGTCAATAGAGGGAGGTGGAGCTTGCTTTACTTTTGTTACAATTGTTAAGGTTTTACTGTTTTCTGTGTTTCTGCCCTTCTGCACAGCTGACTTGATTGGAGTTAGTGATTGAATGTTTACATTGCAATGTTTGTAATACTGTGAGTATTCACTGGGCTAATAATTTGTCATAAGCCCTGAACTGAGAGCAGGTTACAGGCTGTGTATTGGACCCAGACAGTGCCTAGGGGTAGAAACTGGTTTTTCTTTTGTTTATCTCTGTGTGCCTTAAAAGGCCAGGCCAGACTGTGTCAGGAAGTACTTACACCACGGCTACTTAACAGCCAATAGCTCTGGAAGAATCTTACAGACCTTGATAAAAGTACTAATTTTAGCAGGCTCATCAAATAACCTAATAGTCTTCAGGTGAAGCTACCTCTGGCTGGAAGCTGCAACACTGGACTTAAGATTTGCAAGAAAGTGAGTTGTGCTCACAAAAGAGAATGAGGCGAACCTTACAATTTACAATTGTCTTTGGTTTGAAGCAGATTCCTTACGAAAGTTAATATTCTTCAGGTGGAGGATACTTATAACTGAAGGGTGAAATAAGGAACTTAGAATTATCAGAAAAGGCAGTCTTTCAATCAACAGAAGGAGGTGGAGCTTGCTATACTTTTGTTACAATTGTTAAGATTTTCAGTGCAGGAAGAGTTTAAACCTACAGAGGCTGAATACTGTTTTCTGTGTCTGCCCTTCTGCACAGCTGACGTGTTTTGGGGCTGACTGTTTTCAGAGCACAAGTCACCAGGCTGTTTTGAGGCTGGGGAAGTTTACCTGTGTCTGACTTGGATGTTTGGATTTTTCTCTGTTTGATTAGCAGGGTATTTTCTCTGTCAAATTGTCGTGTATGGCATCTTGCTGACAGGAAGGCACTCATCGCAGAGGTAGGTCAGAGCGTTTAGCTGATTGTTTCATGAGGGCTCAGTTTAGGCCCAAACCCTTCCCACCCATCACCCCACCCACTCCTGGAAGTAGTTCATTTATACCTGGGGTTCTGCCATCATTTCCTCAAGAGGGCAAGGTGCATATCACTGTCATATCCTCTCTAGCACACTGCACTGACAATATAAGCATACACATCATATTAATACATATATTTTTATATAACACAACAATCACACACACAAAAAAAAACTAAACAAGGTAGACAGTTTTGTGGGGAGTAGTACAATGTAATGGCTGTGGGGCAGCAGTCTTCCGGGAGTCTTTCTGGAGGCTGAGATGCTGCCCTGTTTGCAGACAACTATCTGCCCTGAGGGAAGAAGTTGCCCATCTTCAGGCCACACTGGACAGTAGTAAGGGAACCTCCCCCATCCAGGAAGCACCAAAGCCACCATCACTACCTCAGAGGTTGCGAAGAAAGCACGGCAGTTGGACCACAGTGGGCTCAGGGAGGGTAAGGGTGGTGGAACAGAGGAACACCCAGTCAGTTGTTCCACTCCACAATCCATACACCATTCTGGGGGAGCACAGTTCCCCTATGGATGCACTCACAGAGGAGACTAAGGAGGGTGCAGACAACTGTCACAAGGGAGGCCCTCAGGAAGGAGGCAGAGGGCACCACAGGGAAAGGAAGCAACTCCTGGTGGGGGACTCAATTATTAGGGGGATAGAACTGGGGGGAGCAGAGAAAACTGGAGTAAGGTGCCTGCCTGGTGACATGGCTTGGAGGGACAGGAAGTGCATCCTTAGGATCACGAGAATAGTTGCACGGGAGTCTGAGCTGGATGTCATTGTCCACCTAGGGACAAATGACTTGGCTCATCATGAGATTAGAGTAGTGCAGAAGGACTTTGTAGAGTTGGGGAGGGGCTTAAGACAAGTAGCACACACAGTATCCTTCTCAGAGGTGCTGCCTGTCAGTGGCATGGGTGAGGCGAGGGTACTTGCACCATGCAGTTTAACAAATGGTTGAAAAATGGTGTGGAGCACAGGGTTTGGCTTCATTGGGGACTGGGGTTCCACCTGGAGGACACCAGCCTATACTGGCAGGATGGTCTGCACCTGTCCAGGAAGGAACAAGTCTTTTGAGCAATCGGTTTAAATGCTTCATTGGCAAGCTTTTAAACTAGTCAAGAGGGAGGCACTGATAAGCAGCAGGAAAATCCCAGCCTCCTCTACAAAATGGTACTAAATGAGAAAAAGACCAAGGTAGAAAGGTCAGTGGGGGATGCTGCTACAGAAGGTAAAGCCATCAAAAAATGGAGAGCAATGAGTACCAATGCCCATAGTCTGGGTAACACGCTTCCTGAATTAGTGGCCTTGATGGAGGAGGAACATCTGGATATTGTGGCAGTCACAGAAACATGGTACACATAGAACTATAACTGGGATGTAAACATACCAGGCTACACTATCTACAGGAGGGACAGGCAGGGTAAAAGAGGAGGAGGAGTAGCTCTCTACACAAGAGAAGGAATCAAAGCAACAGAACAAAAGGCTGAACAGGGAGGAGAAGAAGCACTGTGGGTCAGTTTGGAGGCAGGCAATGGCACCACAATCCACACAGGGGTTGTATACAGATCCCCCTCTCAGGGGGATGAAATGGACAAGGAAATGATAGAAAGTATACTTAGAATGGCAGATAAAGGGGAGATATTGCTGATGGGTGATCTGAATATGCCAGATGTTAACTGGAGTGCAGTTGCAGCAGCCACTTCTAAGAGTGGGGTTATTCTAGATGCCCTACAGGGGCATGCCTTAGACAACTAGTATTGGAACCCACTCGAGAGGGAGCAATCTTAGACCTGGTCCTCTCAAATGGAGATGGAGAGAGGATCACAGATGTAGAAGTGGGTAGCCATCTGGGAACTAGTGACCATCGAACAGTATGGTTCACAATAAACACAGCAATAGAGTCAAGCCATACAAAGGCAAAAGTACTGGACTTTAGGAGGGCTGACTTTGCCAAAATGGGTGAGTGCCTAAGGAATGCACTAGCAAATGGGCAGGAAGGAGGGGTGGAAGAACAATGGGGAATAATAAAAACTGTCATCACAGAAGTAACAAGCCTTTGTGTGAAGCAAATAAACAAAACAAAACAATGTAAGAAACCACTATGGTTCTCAAAGAAGGTGGCAGTGAAGGTTCAAGAGAAAAAGAAAGCATTCAGAAAGTACAAGGAATCACAGAAGGAGCAGGACAGAGAATTGTATCAGTTAAAGCAAAAGAAAGCTGGGAAGGCAGTCAGAACAGCAAAGGCCCAAACTGAGGAAAAGATAACCAACACAGTTAAGAAGGGGGATAAAACCTTTTTTAGGTACATCAGGGAGTGAAGGAAGACTAAGAGAGGGATAGTGAGGCTCAATAAAGGGGGGGTGGGCAGTGGGTGACTGTGAAAAGGCAGAGATACTAAACAAATGTTTTTGCTCAGTATTTGCAAATGAAGAGGGGAGGTACCTAAAACAAACAATAGAAACACTCTGGATACAGAAGTTGATACCAGCCATTTACAGAAGAAAGGGTTCTGAAAGAACTCTTAAAACTGAAGGTGGACAAAGCAATGGGGCCTGATGGGATTCATCCCAAAATTCTAAAAGAACTAAGGGTAGAACTAGTGACACCACTGACTACCCTCTTTAACAAAACATGGGAGGATGAGGTGGTACCTGAGGACTGGAGGATGGCCGATGTGATTCCCCTTCACAAAAGTGGGAGCAGGGCAGAAGTGGGAAACTACAGACTAGTTAGTTTAATCTCAGTGATAGGGAAAATGATGGAATCACTTCTGAAGGAAAGAATTGTCGAGTACCTAGAGGCCAGAGGGGCACAGGACCCAAGGCAGCATGGATTCACAGCAAGAGGTCATGCCAGACTAATCAAATAGATTTCTTTGACCGGGTGACCAAAGTAGTAGATCAGGGAGGGGCTGTGGACATGGCCTACCTTAGACTTTAGCAAGGCATTTGACTCAGTCCACACAAAAGATTAATATACAAGTTAGCCAGCCTGGGAGTGGGTCCCAAGATGATAGCCTGGGTAAAGAATTGGCTGGAGAATAGGACACAGTGGGTAATAGTAAATGGAGTCCACTCTAAAGAAAGGGGGTTACCAGTGGGGTGCCGCGGGGTTCATTATTAGGACCGGTCCTCTTCAATGTCTTTATAAGCGACATTGCAGAGGGACTGGAAGGAAAAGTATGTCTCTTTGCTGATGACACAAAGATCTGCAATAGAGTTGATGCACTGAGTGGGGTGGAAAGGATGAGAAGGGAATTGGCAAGGTTAGAGGAATGGTAAAATGTATGGCAGCTTAGATTCAATGATAAGAAGTGCAAGGTAATGCACCTGGGAAACAAAAAACTGAGGAGAAGAGTACACAATGGGGTGAGATACTAACAACAACAAAAATGGAAAGGGACCTGGGGTAGTCATATCAGATGACTTAAAGGTGGGCAAGCAATGTGAGAGGGCAGTAAGGAGGGCTGGGGGGATACTGGAATGCATAGGAGAGGCATCACCAGTAGAAAACAGGAAGTTGTTATCCCTCTGTACAGACAGCTGGTGAGACCCCATCTGGAGTACTGTGTGCAGTTCTGGAGACCCAATCTCCGCAAGGACATAGACAAGATGGAAGCTATCCAGAGGAGGACAACTAAAATGGTGCAGGGTCTGCACCAGAAGACATATGAAGAGAGACTAAAGGAGCTTAATATATATAGCCTTGAGGAAAGGAGGGAGGTGGGGCATGATAGAAATGTTCAAGTACCTCAAGGGAATCAACAAAGTCCAAGAGGGTCGCATCTTTCAAAAAAAGAGGTGTGCAAGAACAAGGGGGCACAATTTGAAGATGGGGGGTCGCTCAGAGGTAATGTAAGGAAGTATTTTTTCACAGAGAGGGTTGTGGATGCATGGAATGGCCTTCCAGAGGAGGCTGTGGAGTCAAAAACAGTGACTGAATTCAAGCATGCATGGGACAGCCATAAGGCAATTCTAGGGGGTGGGGGTAGAAAGAAGTAGGCTGCTGGTTAACTAGGATCTGCAGCTTATCCATTAGGTAAGGAATTGGGCAGACTGGGTGGGCCAAGCGGTCCTTATCTGCCATCAAATTCTGTTTCTATATCTTACAGCATGCAATTTAGCACAAAGTACCTCACGAAAAGGACTCCAGAAAGAATAGAGGGGAAGGACCCCTCAACTCTCTGCTCTGTGGTGATGCAAAGATCAAATAAAAGAGAGAGCAAGACTGGGTATCTGTTTAGTACAACCATATATATACTAATGCTGAACAAGTTATGTAAGTTAGTGCACATGGTATGGCTGGCTATACCGAGCGAAAAATAGGAGTCATTCATGCTGGGAGTTTCATGAGGAGAAGATCAACAAATGGGGCACAGGTGAAAACTTACCCTATTCTGGTCCTAGGTTTCAGGTAACTTAAAAAAGGGGTCCAGCAAGCCATGTATGTCGCAGGCTTATTGACTACAATATGTGCTAGGCGGTCGAGTGAGGCCAACAGCGAAAGAGCATGTTGAAGTTCTAGAATAGTGGGGATTTCAGAAGACCCCCACTGGCAAAGTATGACACGCTTAATTGATATGCCTAGTATGGCCAGCCATCAGAGTTGGGGGAACTTAAGGCAAGTTCTGGGGGGTAGGCCTAGGATTCACATGAGGGGATCTAGTTGGAGCTCCAGGCCTGGGATATCCATGGCGAGTTGGGTGACTGCCTACCAAAAGGGACCCAGTAGAGAATATTGCCAGATAATGTGATATAGGTTCCCAAGTTGGGCTTGGCACCTCCAGCATAGGTTACTATGCAAAAGCTGAGCTTTATACAGCACATCCAGTATTCTGTACCAGTGGTGCAAGACTTTATTCTGAATAAGTCTACTGCGGGCATCAGGATGGCTCAAGTGTGCCAGTTTGCAGCAGAGAGACCATTGGGCATCATCTAGTTCCACATTCATAGCCTTTTCCCACTTTAATTTGGAAGCCCTGGACTGTGAGGGAATACTCTCTCTAATGTTGGCATACACTTTGCTTGCCTGGCCCTTGGAATACTTGAGCAAAACAGAGAGTTTCTGGGGGGTAGTCATGGTGGGTGGGCACAATTTAAAGAACTTGGCTAGAGAGCTATGGAGTTGCAGGTATCTCCAAACGTCAGTTTAATTCAGGTCCTTCGCCTGTGGATATGCTTGAAAGGATTGCATCCCTAGACCAGTCTCATCCAAGACATGCACTAGAACTGTGATACCAGTGCATTCCCAATGCAGTCAGTGGATGGGCTTGTTGCCCACCAATATAAACTTGTTGTGAAAGATAGTGGTATAGAGAAGTGGGGTGGGGTTAACGTGAATCCTGTTATGTCCTTTATTCCAAATCTGAATCGTAGGTACAAAGGTGGGATGGGTGCATATAAATGGGTCTGGTATGACTTCCTGTCTGCCGATCTCCCAACAATGCACCTCCTGACTGCAAGTTCCCATAAACTAATTTCCTGCTCGGTTGCATTTGCCAACAGAATCTCTTCCCGACCAACAAAAGTCCACTAGCAATACACAAATCACTTTCAGGCATCACATAAATGTACAGAATTTGAAACCCTCGCTATGACTTTGGCGACACAAAAATCATTTGCAGGACCAGACCAAGAAAACCCTTGTTACGGATTGATGTATAAATGCTAAGTTTAAAAAAGTTTTAGAAAAATGAAACTGATTAAACGCATGACATGCCTGAAGTGCTTAAAATGTTTATTACCTTTTCCATTGGATAAGCTTGCTGCTTGTTCATGCACACAAAGGGGAAGTTGCAAAAAAAAAAAAATGGAAACGTGACGGACTGTACTGAGGATTAAAAGATGTAATGTAATTGGTCTACCAATGACATTTACAGCGATTTGTTTAGGACAGTCTATTAATGTGGCTTTCCCGAGCCCTACCCTGATTTGCTTGCCTCACACCAGATTTACGGATCCATTGCTGCTATGGCTGAGGTGGTAATTTGTGAATTGATTCCTTCTCAGCGTGGACATGATAAAATTGCAACTGGTGGCTACCTTTACATTAAAGAAAGATTTTTAATTTTTTAGTTGTTTAACCAGGTATAGCACACTAAGCTGAAAGCTTTTTTACAGGAGCAACCTGGGAGCACAAGGGGGTTAAGTGACTTGCTCAGGGTCACACAGTATGCAAGTGGAAGCTGTGGGATTCAAACCCAGGTCTGGTCTGCTAGATGTCACTAGATTTGCAGCTCAGAGCCTTAGACTGCTGCGCTATACTGCCCCCATGTTGTGGAGATGTTGTAGGAACTTGTATTACTGTCCTTGTGGGGGGGGGAAGCATCACCGCAGTCTCCTCTAAAAAATGCTATGGAAAGAGAGAAGATTCAGAACATCACTTGAGACAGAGCTGCTTATTCTGCGATGCAATACATATGCAGAATAGCTCATAACCTGCGATTGTGAAAATGCGTCTCTGGTCCTTTATGTGATGCATTGAGACTGTGCCATTTTTTTTTTCTCCTCCTCCTCCTCTGCTCCCCGGCTGGCTCCTCCTTCGGGCCCCTCAAGGTCCTAATCTGGTCTGTCCGCCATTCCCATGACCTACCCCAGCCCCAGATCGCAGCCCCCTGGAGTAGCCCAGCATAACCCTTCGCCAGGTGGGTCCCCCTCCTCCGAGAGGGAAGGCACCGGTGGGGGTCATCCAGTGCACTGCGGCATTGGCTTCAGGTGCTGCTGAGGTGGGAGGCTGTGGGGCCATGACGGCAGCGAGGCGACCGGAGAGCCAACATCTGGCCAGCCAGAGAGCCGATTTTCCGGTTTTCTCCCTTGGAGAGTGACGTAGGTGACATCATGGCAAACGCCGACGCCTGTCACTTACCCAGATATTTTGAGCCCTGACACCTGTTATGCTCCCGCCTCCGTGAGGTCAGCAGCTCCCGCCATCGCCCTCCCCTGGAGAAGGTGAGCTGTCTATGGACACTCCAACCTTCTTCCCCGGCCAGCTCTCTGACAACCCGAGTCCGTACCCAAACCTGGGTGGCCGGCGTCGCAAGCAGAAATCCAGCAGCTGCGCCGACGAGCTGGCTGACTGTGCTATTTCAAAATTTTAAAGTACTTGTTTTTAATATTAAATCTACACCAAGCTGTACCTGTACATTTATGTTGTGCCTGCAAGTGATTTTGTGTCGCTAAAGCCATAGCAAATGTTTCACATCCTGTACATTTATGTGGTGCCTGCAAGTGATTTTGTCAGTCAATGGTCGATGCGGGATAGCATTTGTCGCCAAACAAACCTGGTCGGTAAATTGAATTCGGGCAGTTGATTGTTGGCAAGTTGCCGGTCAGGCAGTGGTATGGATCCCATAGAAACTTGGGTAAAGGGTTGTATAATAGAAGGGGGAGACTATATACTTGAGCTATGGCCTTTTCCATGCAGAGCCATAGTGGAGACTCGGGGGGGGTAAGGGCAGTGAACCATTTTAGAGACTGTGCAAGAGAGTAAGCCCATGTGTATCCCTCGAGCCATGGAAGGCCTCAGCTGCCATCCTTCCAGTGGGAGCTTAGTTTACCCCTTCTATACTGGGGTTTCTTATTCCCCCAGAGGAAATTGCCCATGACCTATGGTATGGAGTCATTTTACAGAGGGGGGGCCAGGGGAATATGTGAGAGAGGATAAAGCAGTTTAGGGGCTGAAATTATTTTGAGAGCTGCTATTTTCCCAGATGGGTTAAGGTGACGCAAACTCCATCTATCAAGTTCTGTTTTGAGGTCAGCAACTAATGAACTAAGATTGAGATCCCAGATTCTAGATAAGTCGGTGGATATATGAATGCTAAGATAAACTAAGGAGTTGGAGGCCCAATTGAGTCCCAGGGAAGAAACCTTGTTCTGAGTGCAAGTGGAGTTGAGAGGCAGCAATTCAGTTTGGGATTTATTCATCAGGAGGTCAGAAATCCTAGCAAAGTCTGCTAGGAGGGTAAGGAGTACTAGGAGAGCTGCTGTGGGGTCTTCCACTGGGACCAAGAGATCATCTGCATACATAAGCATGGTGTATGCGTGTGTCCCAATGGAAATGCAGTGGATGCCAGGATGCTGCCAAATAGCAGCTGCCAATGGCTTAACTGAAAAAATAAAGAGAAGAAAAGAGAAGAGAAGAGAAGAGAAGAGAAGAGAAGAGAAGAGAAGAGAAGAGAAGAGAGGAGGCAGCCTTGGCGGGTGCCTCTGCCTAGCTGAAAAGGACTGAAGATCACTGTATTGGTCTGAATTCTAGCCATGGGTTGCTGATACAATGCCATTGCCTTATGGAGGTGCCAAAGCCAAATCTGTGTAGCACCCTCTCTAGGAAATCCCATTCAAGGGAGTCAAAGGCCTTTTCAAAGTCAACAGCTATAGCTGCTGCAGGGGTGGAAAGAGTCTTGGCATAGTAGATGATATTGAACAGTGATCTGATGTTGTCCTGGCTAAGGCTTCCCGGTGCAAAACCAACCTGTGAGGGGTGTATAAGGAAAGAAAGGAAAAGGCTAAGCCTGGTGGCTACGATCTTGACAACATTTTTGCTATCCATATTGATTAATGAAATTGAATGATAGCTGTAGGGAAGCGTGGGGTCTTTACCCTTTTTCAGGAACACAGTAATGATCGCTTCTCAAAGAATGGGAGGAAAAAAGCTGTCGTGCAGAGCCTCATTATACACCTGAGAGAGAAGGGGGGGCAATGTGGGGCACAAGTAGCTGCCACATTTCAACTGGAAAACCATCCCCTCCGGGGGTCTTACCAGAGTTGAGGAGCTTAATTGCTGCTGCGAACTCGTCAGGCATAATAGGCAAGTCCAGCTGCACAGCCTGAGATGATTGAATGATGGGAAGTTGGAGAGAGGCAAGAAAGGACTCCACCATTCCATTTGTGTGGGTTTTAGTAGAGGCGGAAAGATCAGAATAAAATTGCTTCATAAGGGCATTTATGGTCTTGGGGTCTGTACGGACTGTACCAGTCTGGTCCTTTAAACCAGGAATGTGGCATTCGGCCTGTTGTTTACGCAGTCGGTAGGCCAGAAATTTGCCAGCTTTTCCCCACCCTCCCAATAGTGATGAGCAGTCTTAGAATCGCCACTTCTGCCTTGTGGATCAAAAGATAATTGATCTCGATATGAGTTGAGAGCATGTCCCTGTTTAGTGGAGAGTCTGGGTCTAAGCGCGATGTCTGTTTTGCCTGAGCTTCTAAAATTTTTAATTGTGACTCCCGGGAGGTTAGAAGATGCTCCCGCTCCTTCCGGTGCTTAGATGCAAACCCAATAATGACCCCGCATAGGGTGGCTTTGAGGGCCTCCCATCGGACGCCAGAGGAAGTATCCTGGGGGGGGGGAGATTTTCTGCTAAGAATGAGGTCATCTCATAAGTTACCCAGATTACAAAATGGGGGTCCTTAAGAAGAAGGGGGTCAAGTTTTCAGACTGAGGTCTTAGGTGAGAGAACGCCCCAGAGAATGTGTAGTTGCACAGGGGCATGGTACAACATGACCTGGGATAGAATCCTAGAGTCAACTGCATTCTGGCAAATATCAGCCAACACCAGCCAGAAATCTAGCTGGCTGTGGGACTCATGCACTGCTGAGGTGAAGGCATAGTCTCTCGGCCTTGGGTGAAATGTTCTCCAAATATCTGTTAGGCCAGCTTCTTCGATCAATTGTTGTAAGGCTAGGTGGGCCATTAGGTGTTTAGCGGGTGTGGGGGCACTGTGGTCTAATTGAGGCACCAAGACAAGATTGAAATCCCCTCCTAGAATAGTGGATAAGGGGTCCGGAGACAGGGAACAAAGTTCCTGTGCTAGTGAGTGAAAAAAGGAGGGATTATCTTCATTTGGGGCATATATGCAACCGAGAAGTAAGGGACCTTCAGAGGTACTCATTAATGCTAGTACCCACCTGCCTTGGGGATCAGTTCGGACCCAAGTCTGGGACCAGGCAAGCGATTTATGGAGAAGGATCGCCACCCCTCTCTTTTTGGAGGTGGAGGACACGGAGAGTACCTGCCCTACCCAGTCTCTAGCCAGCAAGGTATGATCCAGATTCATAAGTTTAGTTTCCTGTAGAAAGGCCAGTGTGGCCCTCACCATTTTAAATGAGATAACACCTGTTTACATTTTATCGGGTGTTCAGACCCTGCACGTTCCAGGTGTATGCATGAAGGTCAGTCATAATCCCAGATATCAAGATAAATATATGATACCATTGTGGTTAAGTAGAATATAAAGGCTGATGGTGCATCTGACCTTTTCCACAGAAGGCTCCCAGTGAAACCTAGCCACTCAGTGTAGACAAGCCATGCAGTGCTCAGAGCAGAAATGTAATTAATAGAGAACCAGTCATTACAGTATACAAACCAAGTAGTCGGACAAATGGCCTGTATGAACATCCAACTAAGTACAAGAACCAGAACATACAAAATGACCTCAGTAGTTGGAGAGCAATGGTTAGACCAGCAGACTAGCTTCTAAGGCCATCCATCAACCTCTCATAGGGTGGAAGTAAAGAGAGAAGAAGTAGAGCTCTGCAAAGAGCCCATCTTCGGGTGCTCATTGAGCAGCAGCATAGCTCCTTACCCATGTGAGGCATAGAAAAAGGAAGAAGCATGGGGCAAAAGAAGAGGACAGGACCCGTATCCCATAATAGAACTGCTATGGAGGGGGGATCCACCCATGGCCACCATGTGGAGGTTCGTGGTTCTGTTATTGTACTTGAACAGTGAAAGGAGCCCCCCCTAGCTGTGGCAGATGTAAGCATGACCCCTACTTCAGCAAGTCATATCTGCCCAGGTATGCCCCTATCCAGAGGCTGTGGGGGGGCAATTAAGAGTAGGGGAAGGCAGAGGGATAAGGTACAAACAGTCAACCTTTAGTGGGGGGGTATGGGTAGTGATAAATAACACCAGAGGCTAGATATGGGGGCTGTCAGATTGTGTCCACAGCCCCTATGATTGAATAGCATAGGCATAGTTCAAGTGCACAGAGAGAAACAAAAAAATGGCACAAAATATACAAAAAGCCCGATGGGCCTATTCACAGCACATTACCACATAAAGAGATGTGATCAGTAGATTGAAATAGGTCTAGTCCTCTTAGGCCATAATGACCACAGCCTAATAGAGTTTGGCTGGCAAAACCAGCATGAAGAGTATCTAAGGATGAGTCCCAGATTGAAGCTAGTCAGCCCCGGGAGTCAAGCCAGGCCTAAGCTCGCGGTTGGGAACAGACCAGGGGAGATAACCAAGCAAACAGGCGAGACCCTATCCACAACCCTAAATCTGGCTGCCAGATAAAGATAAAGAGAGTTAGCTCAGAGTACTTAGCTGCACAGTCAGGGTGGAGATTCTGCCACTAACATTGAAGGTGAACTGCTTGGTGCCTCAGGGATCTGCGGCTGTTGCTGGGTAGGGCTCGCAGAAGCCAGAGGCTTTTTCTCCAGAAGGGGCTGCAGTATGTCCACTGCTACAACAGTGGCCCAGGATTTTGGCTCAGCAGTAAAGGAGCAAGGCACCGAGAGATCATCCCCTTGCGGAGTGTCATCAGGGAGAGTGAGCAGAGAGGCAAATTTGTTAGGGGAGTAGTGTCGGCGCAGTTCTCAGTCCTCATCCTCTGGAGCCGTCACCTCCATTTGTCTGATGTTCAGGTGCTGCCTTCTGTCATGCTGCTGTGGAATATGATGCTTTCTGCTCCATGGAGGAAGGGACGCCTCGGAATGGTGGGCTGTAGGCCAATGGGGATCTGGATGACTCCTCCATATGGCCAGGGGAGGCTGGAGAATCACAAGGTGCACTAAAGAGCTCAGGGTTCCAGAAATCCTTAGGGAACTCTTTACGGAGATAGTCCATGAGCCTATCAGGGGTGGAAAAGAAAGTAGGAGTCCCATTAATTATAAGCCTCATCGTAGCAGAGTACCAGAGGGAGAAGGAGATGTGGTGGTCGTGGAGTATCCTGTGGCAATCTGTGTATTCTTTGCGGTGCTTGGTTAGCACCCAAGAGTAGTCCTGGAAGAAGTGGATAGTGTTGCCGTTCCAAGTGATGGAGCCTTTGTCTCTGGCTGCAACGATAATCATCTCCTTTTATTGAAAGTCCAGGAAGTGGGCTAAAATAGGACATGGGTATTCTCCTGGTTTAGGCAGTAGAGCAAGAGAATGGTGGACCCCCTCAATATGCAGGACAGTCACAGGAGGTAGGCCAAGAATGTGAGACAGTGTGTCCTGCAGAAAGTGAATTATGTTCCACTGCTCAGCCCCTTCAGGGAAGCTGATGAACTGCAAATTGTTGCAGTGGCTATGGTTTTCTAAGTTGTCCACCTTGTCCTGTAGGAGGTGTACAAGGCAGCCTTGTTCCTGAGTTGTGGCTGTAAGCTCTTGCAGGGCTTGCATCGTGGGTCTTGAGATGTCTCTCCGTATGAAACATCAGCATCTCAAAGGCCTGCAGAGTTTGGGTGTTGGTATTTGGAGCAAATGTCATTTGGGTCATTTGTGCCAGCAACTGAGCAAGCATTTGTTCAATTTTTGCAGTTCAGCATGGGCTGGAGAGGAAAACGCCATACTGTAGGCCATGGTGGAAAGGAAGAGCTCCTGGAGAAATTGTACATGCCCAACGAGAAGAAAATAAGGACTGTTCAGTATGCTCAGTAAGTCTCTCTTCTGGTTCTTGTGCCTCCAGATATTAAAGGAAGCCCCTAAGTGCAGGATGTCACAGGATATGTGCCCACATACAGGGAGCTAGGAAATTATGTTGCCATCTTGGTTGAAGGCTAAGCCACACCCCCTTGTGGTTTTTTTTGGAAAAGGTCATAGGTGTTAAAGAATGACAAGATGAAAGGAAAGACGATAAAGGGGGTATAGAACAGAGTACAAAGTTTGAACAGTGCAACATATTTAGTCAGTGGCACCTCTATCACCACCACAAAGACGATTCTGGATCGCAGTCTCAATGACAATCTCATGGTCCTGATTGTCACTGACCTGAGCAACAGTCTGATGACACTCCATGACAATGCTTTGCAGCTTGACAATTTCCCAACACATTGACTCCTCCTGATCATTGCTTGCTGCAAGTGGTGGTACTGCTGCTACTACTGGTGGTGGTGCCATTGAAGCAACTACTGGTGGCAGTTATTATTATTTATTTATTATTACAGTCTAGGATTAATGCCTTTGAGCTAAAAGCTTGTTACATAGGTTCCACGTCAGTTGAGTACATTACAAACATCAGTTGACAGGATAACAGGTAGGAAAAAAGAAAATGATCATTTGCATAGTATGGATGGGCATTAAATAGGTAATAAAGCTTAAACTATGTGTAGGCAGTTATTAAAATCAACTATAAGAAGAACAGGTGAGGATGAAATGGCAGTCCAAGATGAAGACAAGTTTCTAAGTGCTGTTGTGGGACATAGACCAAAGTGCAGAGAGTGGGCAAAGAAGTTGCTAAGCCAAGAGACTTTGTCAGTTAGGGGAACAACAAGGGGTGGTAACTGTTGGGAGGGTTGAGCCAAGGAAAACAAGGCAGGACAGAGAGTGTACAATGAGCAGGGGGAGGGAGGAGGCAAGGGGGGATGAAGAAAGGGGAAGGCTAGAGGTTGACAGGTTGGTTGGACCAGGAGGAGCGGCAGACGGGGGTGGGGGGTGAGAAACAGAGGTAGTCAATTAGAGCAGGCAGTCACAGTGGAAGCAAAGCACTATTTGTTGCTTAAGGTTCTGTTTGAAGTTACCCAGAGTGGGGAGGTTAGCAGCTTTATCCCAAAGGGAGTTGAACCATAGAGGGACTCTGTATGTGAAGGACCTTTGTCCTTGGGAGGTGCGGCATTGGGGAGTAATGAAGAATTGGTGCTCCAACCTGTGGGTAGGGCAAGGATTGATGCAGGGAACAAGAAGTTGTTGAACCCCTGGGGGCAGAAGACCCAAGTAAATTTTTCTGGCCAATAGGTATGTTTGGTATTTTAGTCAGCTGCTGAGTTGGAGCCAATTTGCCCTGGTGTATAGGTCACAGGTGTGGGTCAGCTGAGGTGTACCTGTGACAAGCCGACATGCTTTGTTTAGCACAGTTTTCAGGTGCATAGAGATGTGTCTATAGTGGATCCATATATGGCTAATTCGTTGTCCACTAGGGTACCACAGAACTTTGCACGGCTATGCTTAGGGCTTCAGGTGTCAAACTGTGCTTGTGCCTGTGGAGCAGCCTGATATGAGTATTGATGGCTTTGGTGGTGTTATCAATATGGAGGGTGAAGGAGAGCATGTTGTTAATGGTGATTCAAAGACATCTGAAGTGTTGAACAAGTTCCAGTGAAGACCCCGTATTGTTCAGAATTGAGAGGGGGAATTTTCTCTGTTTACTTTGTGGGCCGGAGAACAACACTGTTTTAGTCTTTTTATAGTTCATTATCAACTTATGATCATAGAACCATGTCTCAACACTGTAAAAGTGTTCCTCAAGCTGACACTGCAGAGCATTTGGGTCAGACCCACTGGAAAAAATAACTGCATCATCAGCGTAAAGGAGAAGGTGACCCTGGCAGGCTAGGAGGAGACTATTCAGAAATAAACTAATTGGAGGGGGCCCAGGATTAACCCTTGTGGGACTCCAGAACAAATGGGTTGACTGTCAGAAAGGACATTACCTATCCTTACTTATTGTGAGTGGTTATGCAGGTAGCTGCTAAACCATGCAACAGTGTCTGTGGAAAGACCAGCAGCAGAAAATTGGTCAGCTAAGAGTGTATGGTTGACCGAATTGAAGGCTTTTATTAAGTCGATGTACACCACCCCAACAAGATGGCCTTGGTTGAGAGATTTGTGGATACAGCCCGTGAATTTGAGTAGAGGTGTTGTAGGCTATATCCCATCCTGAAACCATGTTGTTCAGGGCATCGAAGATGATGTTTTTCCAAATACTCAACTAGCTGGTCGGCGACGACTTTTTCAAAAGCTTTTTAGAGAGGCGGAAGAATAGAGATAGGTCTGTAGTTCCCAGATAGGGCACAATCACTACCCTTCTGTATGAAAGTTACCACAGCTGCTTTCCACCTTTGGGGGAATTTGGAGTGCCTGAGTGATAAGGTAAGGATATGAGCGAGGGGGAGACAGGATTTCTTCCAGAGTAAGGGCCACAAGTTTAAGATCAAGGCTATCACCGCTGAATCTATATTTAGCTAGCACCTTGTGCAGGTATTTCGTGGCTTCCCCAGTAGTGATGGCCTTGAAATAAAAAGGGGGATGCTCCATGGGCTGTATGGGTTTACCGTGATGCTGGAGAAGAAGTCAGTGGGGAGGACAGTAAAAGCTTTATTAAATGAGTTGGCTATGATTTTAGGGTTTAAGGTGGGGTTTCCTTTAATATTAAGCATGGCGGGGGCAGATTTGAGCTCTTTTTCCAATAATCACTTTTAGGTTGCTCCAAGATTTTCTGCCGTCATTCCAGTTCTGGGCCAAGGCTTCCTTGTAGTATAGGTTTTTAGCTTGATGGATGGTCCTGGTGTAGGTGTTCCTGGCCCTTTTGTAATTCTGAATGTCTGACTGCTTGTAAGATGCCCTAGATACAGTACATGCCAGAGATGGTCCCTGTGTTTCATGAGCTCAATAATGTCACGGGATAGCCAAGGGTTAAAGTGGCCTTTGATTTTGTTTTTTTTTTGAAGGGTGCATGTTTGTCATAGGCAGCATTGAAAAGGTAGATGAAATTGTAAAGAGCACAGTCAACGTCAGTGGCCACAAACACAGCTGACCAATCTACGCTTAGGAGATCATCTTTCAGAAGGCTAAGGTGACTCTGCATAAGGACCGTATTAGTTATGGTTCTTGGTGAAGGTTTAGTGAACTTATTGGGCCAGCAGAACCAAATCAGAGAGTTGTTGCTGATAGCATCCAGTAGAACAGAGGCTTTGGATATACTGTATGCTCTGGGTGGTTTGAGAGTACCCAGTCGAACAGAGTACATGTGCCAGTCCTGTAGACAGTTATTGTGGGGGTTTTGATGAGCTGCTTGAAGTGAGCTGCAAGAATTGCATCTTTAAAGTGATTAGCCTCAGTGGTGAGCCAACTGATATTGAAGTCACCAAGGAGTATGACCTCCGCATTTAGGCTCTGATTTCCTAGGAATTTTAGGACTGTATCCAAGCCTAAAGCAGAGTCCTAGATGAGAACTAAATGGATAGGAGGGTAATGGTTTTATTGTGGGCACCAAGGAGCATCTTAATGGCTAGGGCCTGAGTATTGTCCCCTAAGCTGGGTAGCACCAGGACAAAACCCTGTAGGTTGTTCCTTAGGTAGATCGCACATCCCCCTCCATGTTTGGACAGCAGGAAGGGGGGGGGCAACTGCTGATTGCAGTTTCTGTTTTCTGCTTGATGCTGCTAATGTAGCAGCTGCTGTTTTTGCCTCCTGCCATTCTGCATGGCGGTGCATGGCTAGGTGTGTTCACCATCCCCCATTGCCAAAATAGTTGCCACTCTTCCTCCTATGGGCCACCTTGTGGCATATGGTGCAGTTAGCCACACTTCAGTCATTGGGGTCACACTGAAAATATGCTCACATAGGGAAGGTCTTCCCAGGGCCTCAAGGTTGGTTTTGCTTTCACACATCTAATGTTTCTGCCCCTTGTGTTGGTGAAGCAGATGGTTCATGCTGTGGGCATGGAACCATGGGGGGGGGTGGCTCCAGCATACTGCTGCTCCTGCTGTTGCTGCTCCACCAGCTGCAGCTGCTCTTGTTCATGTTCCTGCTGCACCTCCACCTCCACCTCCATGTTTGGTTGTTGGTGGACCTGATCCCAAAAACTGCCCAATTTAGGATTACTACATATGAACCACCACATGTCCTTGTGCCACAACATCCACCCAGATGATCCATAACAGCCAGAAGAGAAGATCTGACAAACACACAAAAAAAACAGAAAGAGAAAGAGAGAGTAAAGTACACAAGTTTAAAATAAAAACAGAGGTAGTACAGTTAGCAAAATGCAGTTGGAAAAAGTAAAAGATAGACTGGTACTACTTTACTTAATGAAAAAAGTATTAAACTATGAGAACTAGTAAATGAATGAATTGATTTGCTCTCTATGTAGCTGCCTGTAGTCCTCCACACACCACAACCTGACTCAGACTGACTCAACAAGTGGAAACAATCATTTCCTGTGAAGGAAAGTGGTCATGTGATGTGCAAAGAGGCACATGTGACCAAACCATTTCCTGGCAGCTTCACCTGTGCACCAAAGTAAAGGTGAAGTGAGAACTTGAAGGTGAAGTAAATGGTGAATTTCTCGTGTTATCAGATCAAAACTATGTGAAATTTAGCCGAACACGAAGTGCATGACTGCGTTCACTTTGCATGCAAATTAAAATTTCTTTGTATCGCTAGTCCCAAAGAAGGCATGTTGATAATTTGGTACAAAGATATGCAAAAATGGCCAAGTTATGGCACTAAGTTCAAATCTTCATTGAAATAAATTGAATGGCATACCTGTTTCTTAAGTTCTCTGTTTGGCTTTGAAGAGTGAAGACATGTCTGTGGTCCAGAGTGGTTTATGGCATTGGACCCCTGATTGGTAAGTAAGGGCTTGGGGGTGTGAGGAGTGGTCGGTGCTGAGTGGGAGGGTTGGGGGGTAGTGTAATGGTGCAAAAGACATCGATGGACTTTTTTCTTTTACAGGTTAAGAAAGGGTCCAGTTATCATTTCTCCAACTTCCAAAAGATAAGAGGGGTTTAAATCTCCCTAACATTTATTATTATGCTCAGGATGATCACCTTCATATTGTATTTTATTGGCTTTCTCTGGACTATGAGGCGCATTGGAAACAAATCGAATTTACTCTCAATGATATGTTCAATTTGCTGCCTTATTTATTTGGAAATCTACCTGCATGTAAACCCTTAACTAGATTCTCATGGCACACTGCTGAAACATTGCAACATTGGCTCAGAATCCTGGATAGGCAAGTGACAAAGACTGAAAGAAATGTTTTAACCCTAAAACTTCTGACCAGGATTTCCCACCTAATATTATGGATCATGCTTTTCAGAGATGGTGAGGGTATAACATTCAATATATTTTTCAGATGGTTTGCTCAAGCAGTTTGCTTCCTTTTGTGTCTTTATAGACAACTTACTGTCTGCCTTCTATGGAATCTTACAAATTTTCTCAATTGGAAACTTATTTGCACCCTGTCGTGGAGCAATTGGCATTTTTGATAATGAAACCATCTCCATTACTTTCTTTAATACAACATCATGTAAGGAGTCTGCCCATGACTCACTTTATTAGCTTACTTTACAAAGTCCTGGGGTTGAGCTCTGCTGATGCTTTTGAAACTGTACAGAGTAAATGGGAGCAAGAATTGCATACCATAATCATCTCAGTCTCCAGGAGTAAATCAGCATATCTAACATCTAAGTAACCATGGCCTCTTACTGGAAGGTATACGCGTGGGAAAACAGTATGTTTTTTTCTGTACCCCTGTTTTGATCTCAAAATATGTTCCTACTGCTTCAGCAGAATGTTGAAGGGGGTGTGGCTCCAAACCAGCAGACCACACACATCATCTGGTCATGTGATCGCCTAATGTAATCTTGGAAGTCATAATAAATATTTAGGACTGTCCAGATCTTCTCACTTCTACATATATCTTAACAGCCACACCACCAGAAGACTGCCCTATAAACATTTGCATGCACAAACAGATCACGGTTTTACTATTGGCAGCTAAGAAAGCCATTACCAGGTTATGGCTCACTGACAAAATACCAGCACTGGACTACTGGAGAAAGATCACTTGGGAAAGTTATGCCCTGGAGAGGCTTTCAGCTTGATTACAGAATTGTACACAGGCT
The DNA here is from genome assembly GCA_016271365.2 of Neoceratodus forsteri. NCBI lineage: Eukaryota > Metazoa > Chordata > Ceratodontiformes > Ceratodontidae > Neoceratodus > Neoceratodus forsteri. The sequence goes on along the minus strand of CM028130.1, from coordinate 351,985,395 downwards.
TTTAAACTTCCATGGTGTTTATGGGTCATGCACCAATTACAACACTTTCCAGATTTTGTGCCTTAAAAATAAGAATGTGATGATCTTTGATATATTAAGGTCAGCGCCTGCCTCCCACTGCCCACCTTGCCTTGGCGAGGATTTTATATTATTTATCTTACTCCCCTGCACAGGGGGAGTGCAGCTAGCCCAGACAGAGGAGGAGGAGAAGGACCTGGGTGTGCTCATTACAGGGTCAATGAACAACTCGGCACAATGTAGGAAGGCAGCTGCAAAGGCCAACAAAATGCTGGGTTGTATTGCAAGGGGTATATCCTCGAGGAGGGAGGAGGTGATTCTGCCACTGTATAGGTCGTTAGTTAGACCACACATGGAGTACTGCATGCAGTACTGGCGTCCGTATCTGAAGAGAGACATTAAGTTACTGGAGGGTGCAGCGCAGAAGCGACAAAGATGATCAAGGGGCTGGGAACTTATCATACGAGAGGAGGTTGAAGGAGTTGAACATGTACTCACTGGAGGAGAGAGAGAGACAGGGGTGACGTGATTGAAACCTTTAAACACATGAAAGGAATAAACAAGACGGGTACAGAGGGGCTGTTCAAAGTAAGGGAGGGGAGGGCCACCAGGGGCCATGATATGAGACTGGAGCGAGGAAGGTTCAGGAGGGAGATGAGGAGACACTTTTTTACAGAGAAGGTGGTGGCTGGGTGGAATGCATTACCTGCTGAAGTGGTATGCAGTAGAACAGTGGACTGCTTGAAACGAGGATGGGACAGGACAAGGGGGAGGGTTAATGAAGGGGAAGGGTGGAAGGGAGGGGCAGCTGCAGAATAGGGGTGCTAGCTGCACATTCGAGCAGACTTGATAGACCTCTAGGCCTTTATCTGCTGGCAAATTTCGTATGTTCGTATGTTCGTACATTTGGTTATTGGTCTCCAGAGTACTTTCTTGAAATTTTATAGATTGTTATATTTTTTAAAATATAATTCATTTTTCACTGGAGTCACACTTATTATCAAAGTGTCTGTGGGATGGGTTACAGTCTCAAGGTAACATACATTAATAACTATGGAGTTGCTCAGTTTGGCTGTCCTAATTTTTATAAAACCAACATAATTGTTCTACTGTATTATATATCTACCTGGAGACATCATGTTTATTTCAATGGAGAGTCTACAGGATAAGAGACTGTATTTCATACAAGGATTAGGATTTTGTTACAGAAAGAGCTTTGGTTTTCATAGTACTTTAGCTGTATATAGTCCTAAAGTATCTCCAACACTAATCGCTGCCTTACAACTCGCAGATGTGATATCTATGCACCTCGCACAAAACAGAAAATTCGGGGGAGGTAAATGGCTGGATTGATGGCAAGCTGCTCTCCCTCCTAAAGGAAAGGGACTGCCTCTGGGAAAAATTCTTAAACTCAGGTAGCAAGCATGACCTACAGTGCTACAAAATGACTAGAAATCAGTGCATCAAACTTATCAGGCTTGCAAAAGCTGATTTCCATAAGACCCAGCTTAACAACGCATGGGGTGATGGAGAGATTTTGGGACAACATCAAGAACATCCTTGGTAAAGATCAAAAGCAGCACCCTAAGATGCTCAACATTAGTAACTCATCCTCCGCAGATCCGTTAGCCATTGCTGATGCCTTTAACCAGGTCTTTACAGACCTGTCCTCAGTGCTGCCTCCAGACTACCTTCTGCCTGTGAAGGACCAAGATTGCGCCAACCTGCCCATAACTAACCACCCAGCATTCTACTTTAAGAAGGTAATGGTGAAGGAGGCCCTAACGATGGTCAGGAAAGTCCTAGGCAAAACCAGATTAGGGAGTGACGGGCTAGACATGAAGTTACTAGCTCTCACCCTTGATGTTCTTATCATACCCATAACAATGCTTTTTAACAAATCCTTGGCTCTAGCTCAATTTCTGGAGGTATGGAGCAAGCCCTGGTAACTCCAGTGCATAAGAATGGTGACAAGGTGCTGGTGTCAAACTACAGGCCAATATCTATCCTCTCCCCACTATCCAAAGCTTTGGAAAAAATCATGGCAAGTCAACTCACAGAATACCTTAATAAGTACAATCTGCTCTGCCCAAACCAACATAGTTTCAGGTAAAAAACACAGTACCACCACGGCACTGCTGGAATACACTGACTATGCGCACAAGGCGCTGGATGAAGGCAAATTGGTGTGGTCCATCTTCATTGACCTCACCAAAGCCTTGACACCGTCAACCACCTTCTACTACTACTCCAACTCCAAAGACTGGGTGTGGCACCTAACGTCTTGAATTGGTTCAATGACTACCTATCACAGGAGGCAGTGAGTCAAAATTGGACAGACGTTATCCAGCTCCAGAGATATACTCCTAGGAGCCCCTCAAGGATCAATTCTAGGGGGCCTGCTTTTCAGCCTCTTTGTAAATGACCTACCTACAGCCTGTGACACCAAAGTTGTCCTGTATGCAGACGATGCCGTGCTGCTGAGCAGCAGCACCTGTCAGGTTGCCCTACAAACAGAACTAGAGAACTCTTTCAATAAACTCAAGGACTGGTTCAGTAGGCAAAAGCTGCTACTAAATTACAAAAAAACCAAGGCCATGCTACAATCCAGTCCTACAACAAATGCAGGCATGCTCCCCTCGTAATCACCAATAAGGCTGGTGAGCAGATTGAGCAGGTGCACTTGTTCAAGTACCTTGGAGTCACCATTGATGTCTCTCTCACTTATACGCACAACCTAGACTCTCTTATCAGAGTGGTAAACACAAAGATCAGGGTTCTCTATGGGCATAAGAAATCCCTCACTCCGGAAGCACTCCGAATCTCAGTCTTCAGCTCCATACTCTCCACAATAGACTACAGCCTGGTGGTCTATGGAGCTGCTACTTATACAGTGCTCTAAAGGGTCCAAATTGCACTCAGTAAGGCATGCCACCTCACCCTGTGCGCAGATCACTACAGTCATACTTGCACCCTGTATGAGGATACAAACTGGCTTAACCTAAAAGAAAGGATCAAATACCAAACTTGCCTCCTAGGAAAGAAGGCACTCCTCGGAAAAAAAAACACTCTGTATAGGAAATCTGCTTGAGGCTTCTCTCTCATCACACATCACCAGAGGGAGGAAGAATGTAGCACTGTCCATACCATTCTGCCTAACCTCACTAGGGCAGCGTGCTTTCTCCTATCAGGCCTCCCTCTGGATAAATGAACTCCTGATGAAATTACAAACAAACAACATCTTGTCTCACTTCAAAGCAGGCCTCAAACAGCACCTAATGTCTTGCTCAAAATGCACCTGCTTCTCAGGCCCCACTTGATAGACAGGCCTTCCTCCAAGGTAGCACCCAGCAGGGCTACCTAGAGAACCCTGTCTCCATTCCAGCCTAGCCAAGGGCTTAAGTAAGCTATCAGTCCTCTTTAACTGCTCTTGGTACTGCCACTTCCTAACCCCTCCCCCCTCCACACACACCCCTACTCAACAAAGCCATCTGGAGCTGCTCCCCATTCACAGCCCCTCCCGTTTCACTGTCTCCCACCTCTCACTCTCTGTAGTAGGTTCAAACCCAGTCCCCCTTGTTTCACTGTTACCCAACCTCTCGCCATCTGGGATAGCGTTAAACCCTAAGCAGTGACTCCGCCATAGTCAATCAACGGATTTGGAGGTTTCCAGGGGTGTGCTACCTAGGGCAACCAATTAGAAGTAACTTAGTATTCTATTACAACTGCTCTGTTTTTCTCCTATTTGCCTAATTCTCATGTAATCACTCTTTAATGCCTAATGATTAGGTCTCTGTAACCACTGAATATGTGTATTGTCTTATTGCCCACCCTGACATGAAACCTTTGTAAAAGAGCTCACGTTCAAAGGTTTTTCCGAAATACTAATTAAATAAATAAAAAATAACAAAATTAAAAAGATTAATGTATTTAGTGCTATGGTTGAACACCTAATTCATGCTTGGATAGTTCTTTTTTTTTATTGGTGTAATAAGTTCATATTGCGTTTGTATTGTGAGTGTTATACTGTATATGTATTAAATGTTATTAATAAGCATACAATTAAAAAAAACACACACAAATAACCACATATACACAGTAGTGGAACAAGGCAGTCAGAAGATTTGTGATTGAGACACTGGGGGATTGGGCTCCCCCAGTGTCACTGTTATTTTTCTGGGGCAGTAAATGCTTAGAGGGAGGATAGGGTGTGGGGTTATGTATTTTAGTGGTCACAGCCCAAAATCAGACAAACAAAAAACAAACAAATGAGGATTCCTGCATTAGGGGATTGGGCAACCACCAGTGCCACTGTTAAAGTTCTGGAGGAGGGGAGTGGGTGGTGGGTGCTGAGAGGTAGGGTCAGATGGGGGAAAGAAACTATAAAATATGAAAAAAAAACCCACTAATAACCACGCATCTGTGGCATTGGGATCGGGCAGTCAGAGGATTTGTGATCCAGGCACTGGGGGATTGGGCACCCCAAGTGTCACTGTTATGTTTCTGGGGAAGGTGCTGAGATGGAGGGTCAGGTGGGGGGTTATGTATTTCAGTGGTAGTGGCTGAAAATAAAAACAAAGCAGTGCAAGTGGCATGCTTCACAGATGCAGAGGTGACTGTGTCATCACTCCAACATGTTTTTTGCTTGGAGGACTGAGGCATCATGCCTTACCTCCTGCCATGCCGGCTACCCATGTTCACAGTGCAAGCAGGCCACTAGGGGTTGGCTGGGGAGGGAGAAGATCAAGCATCCAAAGGACAGCTCTCCTTTCCCGGGGAGGGGTGAAAACAGAGTCAGCTGCCTGCCTAACCCCTAGCAGTGGCTGGGGGCTGGCACAGTGGTCCCACACATAGGGAGCAGATGCAGGGCAGATTCCCAGCATGCCGTGTAAGGAAGCATGCATGGTTCAGCCAATGGCATCATTGCACACCGCCGAGCCATGCTTGGGGAACAGGCAGAAAAATTAGGAAGAAAATCATCGGCCGGCAGGATTAGGATGGCCCCTCGCAGGCCCTGCACCCAGCTAGCTGGCACATCGCTAGTGTAAGAGATGAGTCCAGTGAATGCCTGGGTGGCAGGGCTGGGGAGGCCAGATGGAAGGGAGCCAGGCCACAGGAGCTTAAAAAAAGTAAGAAAAAAAAACATGTTGTTCCTTCTAAAGGAATGCTGGAGTTCTTTTCTCACAGCAAGAGCTCTGCAGGGCTCCACCCTCTGCAGCCACAAACAGGGGAAAAGGGCCATAATGGTGCCTGTCTTAACAGGGATGGTAGCTCTGTGCTGCACCATCTCAATCTCTTCAGTGTCCTTTCTGTACTGTGCTGATGAGTAGTGGAGGCAGTACTTAAATGGGGTCTACCCAAGGCCATGTACAGTGGAAGCTTGCCTACCTTAACCTGTTCCTCTTTCCTTTTTCTTTCCTGTAGCATGTTTTCATGTCTTATAATCTCCATTCTTTGTCTGTTTGCTATAATGTACATCAGCGAAGAAGGATAATAGTTTCTGGTATTTATCTAATGTATGGTCTCTTCCAAGTAGAGTTAACTGTATTTAAAATAAAATGAAAAAAAATCCTTGATATATCTATAGTAAATGTTAGCATTTTTGCTAACTGTGTGTATCTGTGGAATATTAGAGAAGGTACCATCAATGACAGATTAATTTGCTTTTTCACCTGTAGCTGTCTTGTATGCTTTAGCTGCAAAAAACACATGCTTTTTTTATGGTTTTGTTTGCGACTGAGCACCTGTAAGACTGCTGAGAAGTGAAAGCTAATCTGCCAGGAGAACTTGTCATTAACACTTATTTACATAGGTTAATTGTAGTCGATTATGAAGATGATGATTCCAGAACAATCTTATATGTTAGGGAGCAGTGTTTTGTTTTTTTGGTAAACACTTTATAGCTAGAAGTACTGTAATTTCAGTGACCACTTCTCCCTGAGAAGGATCACTTGAGTAGCAAACAACATAAGGACAAGGTTAATAGGTAGCATTTTACCCATCCAACCAGGAACTATGCAACATTTATCTAATAGCTAAATATAACATCCATGTAAACCTCTAATCAATCTACAACAAAAAAAATGATGCACATTTGTATTTGTTTGACATAGTAAGATACCATAGTATTGATGTGGCAGAAAGTACTTAGGATCTGTCTTTTCTACTATTCCTACCAGATAGCAGTGACTGTTGCTCAGACGGGAGTACTAAAACATGTCCAGGTTTAAATGCCAGAATGTTATGCATATTTATGCTTGACAAATGTTACCTTTATTCATACTGCATAACACTTGGTGCTATTCTACCGTAGGAATCTGCCTAGTCCTGCAGTGACTGTGCAGGTACCTTATGTTGAATACAAATTTCAAAGAGAATTCAAATTTCAAATCATTCATTATGTCTTACATGGACAGAAATAGGTAACGTGTGTGTCTGTATGTGTATCTGTCTTTCTGCCTGTCTGTCTGTCTGTCTATCTATGTATCTATGTATCTATTTATCATTGCAAAAACTGTGCTAATGCACCAGTTATGGTTCAAATCTGTTTGCTTGTTTATTTAGTGATTTAGGTATGTACATATGTGTGTGTGTATGTATGTATGTATGTAAATACGTACAGAAGATTCATTCCATGTCAGAGTTACAAGTTCACAACAAAGAACAAAACAGAGTTACAGTAGATGTTACAATTAAGTACAAGACATTGTGAATGATCACATTCCAGAGGGAAAGCTTATCTAACAAAGCAAGAAATATCAAGCTGTGTAAGTGCAAAGCTGACTGAATAAGAACAGGTTCCAGCAGCAGGCTGCTAGAGAGACAGCAGAGCATAACAATGATGATTACGACTAGTTCAATGACAAACTGCACTTGCACATAACTGCTAGGGCAGCCCACAGGGATTTTTTGAACTGGGCATACCTGGGGAGGATCAGCATGGATACTAGCAGTTTATTTAGCCAGCTTGCAGACCTAATTACAAAGGAACACTTACCCAGCTAAGTTCTGCCAAAAGATAAATCAAAGGCATTACTGGCCATGATCCTTGTGCTATACTGGTTAGACAGTGGATGGAAGCAGGTTTTTTTAGCACAGGGGGTGTTAGACCCATTAGTGCTTTTCAGGCTAGTAGACAGGTTTGACACTTTACTCTACTTGGAAGTGGTAGCCAGTTGATTAGTGAATAATGGTCACAGCTGTGGTTGAACTTGTCAGCCCTGGTATACCATCATAACGGTGACTGAAAGTGAGTGACTTGAATATGAATGACTCACTTTCAGCACCTGTTATGCGGGCCACCCTGCATGGGTAGCAACAGTTATGTGGGCTACTCTGCAAGGTTAGTGATTGGAGGAACAGGGTGACAGGAAGAAGGGGATGGAGACAGGAAGAGGAGGGAGGGCATGTAATGGATAGTGTGGCAAGCCACTGCAGAGCTGGTGGCTTGTTGGAGTGATGAGAGTGGCTGGCTACAGTGGGGAGGATTCAGGGTTTGGGGCTGGGGAGGGATACAGAATGTTTACAGTTTTGTTCACTGCACTGTTTGTTTTTTTATTTTTTGGAGTTTCACCCCCTTCCCGACATGCACCCCCTCCCAGAGTTGGTAATCTTTATTTGGGGGGGTACAGGGGGCATAGCCCCCCGATGAACAACCTTTTTCTGTTGTCACCCGTTTTTCCGCTGTGAGTGTACATCACCTATTCCACAATCGCCGTTATGACATAGAACTGTCAGCTCCTATCACAAACTGGCAAGCTTTATTGCATATCACCTTGACCCTGTTTAATACAGAGTCACTGGCAACTTTATAGATAGGTAGTCCACAGTTCAATAGGGACAGGATGGTGCTGGAAACAATCAGTCACCTGGCTTCAGCAGCAAGGCTGTTCTGATTTCTGAATAGGGTACCCAGCCTTCTATTTATGGTTGATATGAGACTGTCCTCATGGGGGAGAAGAATAGTGTCCTTCAGCAGCACCCTTAGATATTTGAATGTCTCCACTTGATCCAGTATTAGACCTTTGTTATTGAGGATGGCAAGGGAGGGGGACCTTTATTTTTCTGTGATTGCTGGTAAAAAGCATGGTTTTCATTTTTTTGTGGCTGAGGTCTAGTTTACTATTAGAGAACCATTTTTCAAAAGACTCAAAGCTTCCCTGGAGATTAGAAGAAAGGTTACTAAGATTAGTGTTTTTACCATAGATGGCAGCATCGTCTGCAAGCAGGAGAAAATGAACTGGCCAACATGCATCAGGCAGTTGGTTAATAAAATAGCCAAAGAGAAGTGGGCCCTGAATAGAGCCCTGTGGTACACCTATGGATACTTTTCAGCTGTCAGACAGGTAGCCGTCTATTGTACTATATGTGTATGCTCAGATAGATAACTGGAATTAGGCCACTGAATCTCTAGGCAGACCAAGGCCAAAGAGCTTACTGAGTAGCAGCGGATGTTTGATCAAATCAAAGGCTTTTGTTTGGTCAATGTAAATGGCTCCCACCATGTTACCAGTATCAAAGGCCTTGTGCATGTAATTGATGTATTCTACCAGTGTTGTATTGATGCTGTGGAGCTTCCTAAAACCATGCTATTGAGCACATTGCAGTTCATACTTTTCTAGGTATGTGAGTGGCTGGTCTGCACAGTTCTCTCCAGGGCATTAGACAGTGGGGAGAGGATTGAAATTGGTCTGTAATTGCCTATATTGAAATGGTCACTATTTTTTAATACAATTGTGATCAGTGTCGGTTTCTACTTCTCTGAGAACTGTGCATAACTCAATGTGAAGTTGAAGATTCTGGAGATGGAGAGAGGGAGGTCATCCAGAGCCAGGGTGAGTAATTGCATGTTAAGTATGCACCCTACTCTGGTTTTGCCCAGGACCTTTCTAATATACTTGAGTGCGTCTTTAACTGATGCAGTGTTGAAGTAAAATGTATGATACCTTAGATTAGGGTCCTCCAAGAGTCCAGCTTCATGATGAGGGGCCCCAGAGATGGGCTGGTCTGGCACATCTGGGATGAAAGCACTGAGGTCTGTGAAGGCATAATTGAATTTATTTGCAATCATGCAATGATCAAGGACCTCTTCCTGTCAAACATGAACATTCTTGGGGAAGTTAATGCATAACAAGTAGGGAAATGCATCATTAGGATTTTGCTAATTCTCCACCTCCAAGTAACAAACAAACTGACTTCTGGCTGCAGAAGCATGGGCCCCATAAAATAAATGATACCCAAATTGCAACACTAATTCTGTCTGCAGAAGTGCAGGCCCAAGGGGCCATTGCCTCTGCAGCTTCAATTATAAGACATACTCACTGACTTCTGACTCCAGAGGCACAGGCCCCTGTGGGGCATGAACTTTTGAAGCTGCATATAGAAATCCACAAGACACAAATTGTAACAGTAATTCTGTCTGTGGTAACTTTGCTATTTTTCAATATTTTTACACCAGATTGTCAACATGGCCTTCTGGGACCCCAACTCATGAACAAGATACTGTTTCAAATCTGCCTCAAACAGTGATTTCACAGTCTTAGCACAAAGTCACCTATCAGCTGGGATTTGAACATGTTTACCTATTGGGTCCATAAGTGGGGTCATAACAAGGCTATGTTGAACATTTGGTGTAAAAATATGGTAAAATGACCAAGTCAGGAGTGAATGTTTAAGTATTTCAAGGTTCACTCACAACTTCCCCAAGTTTCAATATTTTTAAACCAAACTTTCAATATTGCCTTTTTGGGACCCCACCTCATGAACAAAACAGTTTACAGTTTTTAAATATATGCAAAAAGTTGATCTCCTAGTCACCCCTCAAAATCACATTTTGGTTTTCGTTTACTCATAACTTTGCTAATTTTCAATATTTTGACTCCAGATGTTCAACATAGCCATTTTTTTAGACCAGCTGATAATTGTGACAGGTGTCATTTTTTTTTCAAATCCTGGCTGAAATGGGTTTTTGCACTTATGGAGTGAAATGACATTTCCACCAGTATTCTATAAATGCCAAATATTCTGTTTATAAGGGGGAGTCATAAAACAACTATCTTTAAAACTTGAGGTCAAAATTAAAAACACGTTTTGAGAAATATTTGTGTGTAAGCGTCAACCCCTTACCCCAATGGGTTGTTTCTTTGATCCCATGCTAGTGAACTAAGTTCAGGGGTGAGCTCAATGAGTCAGCTGGGTTGGCCAATGCTGTGAGGATGGGGCTGTCATGACATACCAGCCCACCAGCCTGGGAAGTGAAGGTGCACACACAGGCCCTAGTACCATATAATGAAGAGAACTCATCTCTTGGAACAGGCACTGAACCTCTGCAGTTGTGGGTACCAGAGAACCCTGTGCTTCAGCGGATTAACCAACTCTATTTACACTGTGCATCTGTATCTGTAGCCACATGAAAAGCACAGAGCCCAGATTGTCTTGCACTCCTGTAGCCCTCCAGACAGCCCTACAAATCCTTGACATCTGTTACCAACCAGAAGTGCAGGGTCCAGAAGAGTCCTGCATTTTGCAGACAAATGAACTCATCTCTTTGCACAAGGCCCAGAGGGCCCTCTTCATCTGCATTTGTTCATACTGGTCCCTTCTGGATCTGTGTAAAGGATTCCACTATCTCAATCTGTAGGTAAGGAAAATGGGCAGACTGAGTGGGCCAAGCAGTACTTATCTGAAAAGAACAAAAAATTCAAAAAATTGTGTTAATGGACCAGTTAGAGTTTAACTTAATTCATCAAAAGTAGGGAAATGTGATGTTAGGAGTTCCAAACATAGCTACCCAAATCCCTCAGAAGCACAAGGACAAGACCAGACAAGCAACCACAGACAGCTATCATCAGGTAAGGCAAACAACATACAAGTGTTTCTAGATGAGACAAATGCAATAGCACTGATGTGCTGCCTTTATTTAATGGATTTGTAATCAGTAACGGACTGTTGAGGCAGTGCTAATTAATGCTTATGGATCCCTGCTTTTATCAATGAGTACAGTGGTGCATAATCCCCACCACCCTGACAGCACTGTTGTTGGCGACACCTGCAAAACTGAACTGCAGCCCTTACCTGGCAGTCTAGCAGACCCCCTCCATCACCCATTCCAATGCTGTGTAAATGAACTGAAGCCCATCCTTGTCAGTCTTAAGGTTAATCTCTTCCAGATCACTGTCATAGCCCACTTTCCTGGCCTACTCATTGAGCATCTACAACCGCTACCACCACATGGCCCCTGACTCACCCATCCATAGGTGAACTTCAGATGGCATCTCAAACAGATCCTGCACTTACCACCTTACCTGGCTGCCATCTGACCAGCAGGGAGTGAACACACACATACTGTGGAAACAGCTGTTTCATACAGCATGCACACTCACTCACTGTCAGACAGAAAATGGTCAAGGTGGTAATCCGAGCATCTGTGCTACTCAACTTTGGTGGACCTGACTGTGGCTCACCTATTGATGGATAGGTGAATCAGAGGCTGAAAGGGAGTGTTGTGGTGGGTGCTCCGTGAGTTGTTGAGGAATAGGGCTTTGATAGTGATCAGGTGGGGTAACACTAATCTTTCAGAGATGGACTTCAGTACATTTCCACAATACTAAATAGGGTGAGGAAGGGGGTTCCACTAGACTGCCAGGGCATGGCTTTAGTACAGTTCCACAATACCAGCAGGAATTAGGTGAGAAAGAGGGGTCTACAGTAGTAGACTGCCAGGCAAGGGCTTTAGCGCAGACCACAATAGCGACAAGGATCAGGTGAAGGAGGGGGCCCACAAGGTGCCAGAAAAGGTTTTAGTTCATTTCCACAATCATGACAGTGATCAGGTAAGGGGGTCTGTTAAACTGTCTAGGAATGTATTGATAGGTAGGGAACCAGTGTGTGGGGTGGCTGAGGCTACATACAATGACTCCCACATTTGTGCATGGACACATTGTGCAGAGTTCCTATTGGCCACATAATGACAAGCAAATGGTCCCTTAGCAACATGCATATCATACAGTAACAGTGTTTTGTAAAGCCCAATTATTGGTACAGTAATGCTACATATTAATTAATTAATTATAGAATGTGTAGTTTGAAGCATAATTTTCATTCATCTTATGCCTTTAATTACATTGAGAACATGTTGCTGCCTATCCTAGCAGCACCTACTCTTTCCGGCTTTCAGAGAATTAATCTACAAAAGAGTTGGAAGATAATCATTTGAGCATACCTAGCCTTTCTGTGCAGCTCTTATGCCCTATAATGTTATTTAGCTTTGTAGGCCAGTGTTGGTCCCTTTCAATCTTTTCAGTACCTTTTACGTACTGCGGTGACCAGAACTGGATCTAGTACCCCAAGGGTGCTCTAACCAGGGTGTTATATAAAAGGTGGATTACCTCCCTGGACCTGCTCCATAGCTCCCACCAGTGCATGCCAACATTATGCTATCTTGGCTGGGGGCATTGCTTTGTCTGCCTAGTATCAGTTTACTGTCCCAATCCCCCCCAAAATTATTTTGTTCTGGTGCTTTCCACTGTTACCCCATGCATGGTTGATGTGTGACCTTGGTTCCTTATCACTAGGTGATACATCTTGCTCTTCACCACATTAAACCAAAGCTCAGATTTTGTGGCCCATTCTGGCAATGAGAACAAGTCCCACTGCAGCACAAACCCTCTCATTTACTATCAGAAAAATTTAGTAGCCTGCTACTACAGTACCTCCTCCAGTTTCAAGTCAGTTTTTTTTAACTGATTTGAAGAATTTTAATATAAGTAAATAGGGTCTCCAAGGGATGCCTCCTATGATATAAGAGATGCTGAGCATGAGGTTGGGGTGAGAGGACCATGAAGCAGACTGAGCAGTTCTATCTGCTCAAACCTTATGAGAGGAGTCTCTTATACCATAGGCAACATTCTTCAGAGGCCCTGTTATCTTATTATAAATCACCTGAGTTCAGCAAGCATGATTTATAGGTTTAGAGTCTTTTAATTTTTAGTTTACATTCTCCCCCCAGAGCTAAAGTGAAGCCCTCCCTCCTACCACTCCAGCATGAGTGTACATTGTACACAGAATAAGAGGCACAGTGGCTTTGCATGCTGATAGGCTGAAATCACCCTAGTGATAAATAATGCGTGAGAAAGATGATGGATTGACTGTACTGCAGTAACATAGTAAATTAAGGATGGAAGGACCTATAGGTCCATCATGTCTGCCCCCACTTCAGAAGTAGGTATAAATAAAGATGCCATGAATCATAATAATAATAATAGTAATATTTTAATTTATTTTGAGCATTTCAAATATCAAGGTACATTCCAATAAGATAAATAAAATAAAAATACAGAAATACAAAAATACAGAAATATAGAAATCAATATTATAAAAACAGACAAAAACAAATCAATGAACAGTAAAACCATAAGCCTTTTCCCACAGGAAGGATTTCAAAGCCTGTTTAAAACTCCCCACAGTCGTGCATTCCCTAGTCCGACGAGGTAGAGAATTCCAAAGGGAAGGGGCCGCAAACATAAAAGCACGGGCCCCATCAAATTTTAACATCACCCTTGGAATCTCTAGCAACGTCTCGTCAGCTGAGTGGAACGATCTCACAGGTCGATAAGGAATCAGGAGTTATTTCAGGTAATTAGGGCTCAGATCGTGCAGGGCTTTAAAAGTCAGTAATCCGACTTTGAAGGTGATCCGCCACTGAACTGGTAGCCAGTGCAGTTCTGGCAGTACCAGTGTAATAATGGAAGATCTAGGGGTACCCATCAACACCCAAGCTGCGGAATTCTACACCAGCTGTAAGCGGCGGATATCAACCCTCAGAAGCCCAAAGTAAAGCGAGTTGCAGTAGTCCAGGCGCAAGGTCGCAAAGGCATGGATCAGAGTTGGCAGATCACCGGACGGAACAAGGTGCTTGATCCTAGTGATGTTTCTTAGATGGTAGAAGGATGACTTAACCACCGCTGACACCTGGGACTGAAGAGTCAGCCCCACATCTAATATCACCCCCAGGTCTCGCACCCATTCAGAGACCTGTAGCTCAACATCCCAAAAAACAATCCAGATGGGGTGCCAGCCCCAGGTCCCCCTATCCGGTGATCCGGATCCTATACCAACACCTCCGTCTTTCCAGAGTTCAACTTCAGCCAGCTGGACCTCATCCAGTCCTGGATTTCTTTCAGGCAGCTGTTAAATACTGAGATAGCCCCTTCCTGGTTGGGTGCAAAAGACAGGTATAGCTGGGTATCATCCACATAACAATGAAACCTCATCCCATACCATCTCACAACTTCTCCGAGGGGAAGCATGTACACCACAAACAACATGGGGGAAAGTATAGAGCCCTGAGGAACCCCAAAAAGTAGAGAGATGGGATCAAATGAAAAAAAAAACTGACACCATCTCCTGGGTTCTTCAGGTGAGATATGAAGTGAACCATCTGAGAACAATCCCAGAGAGCCCACAGATACATCTCAGGCACTCAAGTAGGACCCCATGGTCAATGGTGTCAAATGCTGATGACAGATCTAATAGTACCAAAATGGACCGTTTTCTCTGGTCTCTCGTCATCAGAAGATCACTGAGCACCCGAACCAGCGCAGTCTCAGTACTGTGCCTCTTTTGAAAACCTGATTGGAGAAGTTCGTAGATGCTATGGATGGTCAAATGGTTCTCCAACTGGGCCACCACTACTTTCTTGATCACCTTCCCCACAAAGGGGAGGTTCGAGATAGGTCTGTAGTTGGCAAGACAGTCTGGGTCCAAAGAGTCCTTCTTCAATAAGGATGTCACCACTGCCTCTTTCAAGGAACAGGGATATTCACCTGAGTCAAGGGAACACCAGACTATCTGTGCTAGAACCAGGAAAATAGACTCCCCACACCCCAAAATTAGGGAAGTAGGGCCTGGATATAAACTACAGCAGGTAGGGCACAACCCTTGGACAATCCACATAACATCTATGATTTCCAGGCTGTCAAAGGTGCTCCAGGAAAATAAAGGGGTGGTGACCAGGTTCTGACCAATCGCAATCCGCATAGAATGTGTCAAATGGATCTCTGACCTAATGTCAACCACCTTATCAGCAAAGAACCGAGCAAGCTCATCACACTGTAATTGTGAAAACGCTCTACAGAGCTGTAGACAGGTTGGGTTGCACAATCTGTCTACAGTTCTGAACAGCTGAGCTGGTTGGTTCTGAGCGGCAGAAATTTCCCTGGACAGGAACTCTGCCTTCTTATGAGAGATTTCTGACTGATAGAATTGATAATGTTCTAACAGATTAAGGTGGTCGGCATCCAGGCCAGATTTCCGCCAACAACATTCTAACCTGCGTCCAAGTCGCCGCAACTCCCTCAAGGCCCCATCAGACCATGGAGCCCAAGGTCGAAGAGAGAGAGGGTGCACATGAACTGGAGCAATAGAATCCAGGACATAGGTGATGGCAGTATTATAAGCCAAAATCAGTGCCTCTGGATCACTGCAATGCACAGGAAATTGTGATAGGTCAAGAACCGCAGCAAGGCCATTGGAAGAAATATTCCACAAAGGGTGGTACTTGACCATCTCCACAGGGGTCGGCCTACAAGGTGGGGCGCCAAAATTGAATCTTACAGTGTAGTGATCTGACCAACCAACTGGTTCCACCCCAACGTCAGAAGCCTTGATCCTCAGGAGGAAGACCAAATCAAGGGAATGGCCACCTTTGTGTGTAGCAGCGGTAACCACCTGTGTTAGGCCCAGTGAATCCATTAACTGGAGGAAGTGTTGTCCAAATTGTGAGAGTTCGTCGTCGATCCATACATTAAAGTCACCCAGGACCATCAGCCTGGGAGACTCAAAAGCCATGTCGACAATGAAGTCCGCTACTTCCTTAAGGAATTGCTTCTCATCTCCAGGTGGACGGTAGATGAGAGCAATTCGATAGACCACACCTGCTGCAATAGCTCATTCAAAAGAGATAGTCTCCTCAACTGGAACACTAGTGAGTGCCAATTCAGTCTTAAAACAGACCGTAGCCCCCCCTCCGCAGTCCAACCTTGGGTGATGTATCACCGTATACCCAGCTGGAATTGCATGCTCCAATATTGGTCCGCATTATCATCCAGCCAGGTCCCGGTGATGCAAGCCAGATCTGTCGAGCCAACAAGATCTGAAATCACAGCAGTCTTGTTCTGGACAGATCCGGCATTGCACAACATCTCTCAGGTTGGACAAAACTCCTGGGCTGCCCTGACTACCTGCCCATCACTAATAACGGTGCCCTTGGGTAGGGGGACCAAACAAGGTGGTCTACGCTCCAAGCTCCACTTTGCCCCAGGGCATCTCCTGGGCTTAAACACCCTAATGAGAACGCACTGCTCCACTCACCTCCACTGTTCACCCCCTACCCCTTCCCCCTTCCTATGGGCAATACCTAGAGCCTGACAACATTGGTAGATAGAAAAAAACGGTGGGGGGGTACGGAAAGGGTGGAGGGAGTGGAGAGCGGAGGCTGAGTAGTGCATGACTTGGGGGGTTAACAGGCAAACATATCTCATAAATCCACAGCCTCCCAGTACTCAGAACTAAGCAATTTAAAAACAAAATATCGTACTCCTAAAAATCAACCCCTTATGAGGTTCAATCCAACTAGATAGCTAAAATTACCAAACTACTAATTTAACACAACCTAAATGATATCCCCAAAATAATGAAACCCAAAGATATTGCCCTCCGGAGAAATCTCTCACAAATCTCAGAAGAGGACAATCAATACAAATCAATAATAAAAAAAAAAAATAATAAAACAAACATAACTGTTAAAAATAACTACAATAAAAACAACTAAACAAAACCAATTTACCTTCCTCACCCAAGGACTCTCTCACAGTATTGGGGATGGGAATCAAAAAACAAAATAAAATTCAAGCAGGTTTTTTCCTAAAGGTCCTTTCACAAGAAATAGGAGAAAAACATACAGCAAAAACACAGTATCAATAATCCATTTGAAATTATTGGCACTCTCACTGCCAA
This sequence comes from Neoceratodus forsteri, assembly GCA_016271365.2. Taxonomy (NCBI): domain Eukaryota; kingdom Metazoa; phylum Chordata; order Ceratodontiformes; family Ceratodontidae; genus Neoceratodus; species Neoceratodus forsteri. The sequence continues at coordinate 351,968,364 of CM028130.1, read as the reverse complement.
AGTTGATTAAATTTTGTCCAGGATCCGAGGCTTTAAGGCTAGTGAGACCTTCTTACCACCCATACTTTCCTTCTCAGATAGTCCCAAGATTCAGTAACAAGTCAAAGGGCATTACTCAAAACGATGTATAAACTTCGTGTAGGTCCATAAAATAGAAGCAGTCTCAAATAGGCCAAAGATATCCACAGGCCAAGCCACAGGGCATAGCCCCCCCCAACAATCCCCCAAATTGCCTAATCAGACTCTATATGCAAGCGGGGCCTGCAACTACAGCTGACCCGAAGCCAGACTAATCAGGCCGACTCTGGCACAGCTTAGGAGCCCCTCAATGACCCCCAACTCCTTGGGAAGAAAATGAGGGGAACTCCTGCTCGGTCCCAAGCCGCACTACCCTAGATCACCCATGCAAAAAGGGGGGGTAAAGAGCTTCCCACAGCCCAGGGCACTGCTAGAAGACTGCTTCCCCAAGCAATATTAATATTCAAACCAAACAAAATAAAGTAAAAATCCCAAGGAAAGTGGGACTGATCAAGGAATTAGAGCCCACACTCACAGTACTTCAAATACTATCAGCTGTCAAGGTAAAGTAGATGTAGAACTTAATGGGCTTTTTCAAACCCCCTTTAATCACTCTCACCAAGAGGAAAGGTAAAACACGATAAACCACAGTCTGAATTATTCCCAGTCCATAGGCACTCTCAGTGCTCAGAGTTTGTAAAGTAACAAGACATTCTCACTGCCTTCTTACACTCAGGGAAAATCCTCTTCAGTGGGTCACTGGCAGCCCTGAGGTTAACGCAGGCTCCACAAAATCCATCATGAACTTATTAGTCGATACTTAACCACTCTGCTACACAGGGTCTCAGAAAAAATGTTTCGGTGTACATAAGTTACTACAAAAGTAATTACAGGCTTATTCAAAGTACATACAATATATACAATCATCAACTTTTTACCTCTCCACTTCCAGGCTCACTGTCTTTTCCTCAGGGGATGTGGTTAAGTTAGTGTAACCATGAGGTCCCTGCTATACTGGGAAGGAACTGAACTACCCAAGCTCCAGTTGCATGTTAAAATAAAGCATTTTAGCATGGGCAAAACAAATTGTATTTACATCTTATTTTGTTTTTGCCCAGTTATATACAGTACAGTATGTGGGATGAATGATATACCCTGTAAAAGAACATATCCTGGAGCATCTAAGCGACATCTGAAATGGTAACTGTGGCATGGCAGTAGGTGGGGAATTTTTGGAAACCTACAATGGGAATCTAAATCTGACAACATATGCAGTGATTGAAGTAGTCCCACTTAAACAAAGAAGAGGGGCTAGGATCACTGTTTTGCTACAAAAGGAAGCCAGGTGGATCTTCAACTTAAAAACATTACAATCAATTGGATTAAATGAAGAATTGGACTATTTTTTTTCCTTTTTGCTGATTTCTAGAAAACAACGAAATTGATTCTATAGTAGGAGGCGAACACCAAACCTTGCAGCTCTGCGACAATACGACATGAGCAACACCCACCAGCTATGTTTGAAAGTCCTCTGTGGTCATCTTTACCAGACCAATCACTCTGTGTTTATTATGTACTGTCCTATACTTAGTTCTGTAACCCAAAACTCTGGAAATACAGAATTTGCTAGATTCTATTTCTGTGTGCATCTGTCCTATTCAAGTATACTGTCATTGTGTGTTTAGTTCTTTAGCTGTTTAGTTTTTTGATTTTTCTTCACAACACCCACACCTTTTTGTATCCATGTTCTTTCCCACCTGCACACCTTCTGTAGTTTATTTTTACACTTGTCACGTGTCAAGGCTTCCTTCTACATCCTGCCCATTTCTAACCAGAGGTATGCTATTCTGTTTTTCTCTCTTCTACACTTGAAGAATAGATGTTTTAGGCAATGTTTATCATTTTGTAATAACACTCATTTTTAAGTACTGCATACAATATACCGGTTTAAAAATCCATCTGAAACAATGATGTGAAATCTCATTTTTCATTGGTGCTTTTGAACTCTACTTTTTTTCTTTTCATTTTATTTTACCATTTTTGTCCTTGAAAAACACAGTAAGCCAATGCTTGTTTCCATATATGTCCTCCTAGGAGTACAGGTAACTTAAATTACTTTTTCATGGTTACATAGTATGCAAGTGGTGATCATGGAATTCAAGCCAGGTTCTCCATGTTTGCAGCTCTGTGCTCTTAACCACTACACCATACTGCATCCCTTTTACATGACCTAGTAGCAGAGCCTATGAGGTGTCAATCAGACAGTTAAACACTAATGACAAACAATAAGATAATATAAGAAGGACGTCATGGTTACACAAACTTAGCCATGCCCCCTGATAGAGAAGTAGAGAGCCTCAAACGGCCAGGGCAAAAATTGATAATTACATGTGCTGTTTGTGTTTTGAATAAACTTTTAATTTTGCAATGACCTGTGTGCAGCAAAACATTTTTTTTCTGGTTCATGTTTTTCCATTACTGCGCTGCCCACAGCCATTTCCTGTCTAGCGCGCTGCATACTCCAGTTATTGCTACTACATAAGGTACCCTGCGATCAGAGCTGTGTGGAATATGAAATTCTGCAATTAGAATTCAGGCAAAATGGAATATCTGCTTCCAAATTGCTTTTAAGAATTTTTTGCTAAAGTTCATAGAATTCCAGAAATCTTTCAATGTAAATCATCAATTCATTCATAGTAGTTCAGGTAAACTGCAGATTAAGTTTCTGAATTTGTAAAAACCTAGCGCGCTATTGATGTAAAAAACAGAACAATAGTCTGCAGTTTATGTAAACCACCAACTACCAAACAGCCAGCCAGACTGCAATGCAGTACCTTGCATTAAGTGATATGTCACAAAATATTGCATCACAAAATTGCTTAATTGCCATTTCATTACACTGTTCTCTTTAGAATGCTGCAGCACTTTATGACATACTGCAGTGTTACTGCGTTACATCCAGGCTGGCTCCGCTGTAGTAGTCTGTGGATTAAAGAAAATGAGTTGTCACAACAGGACTAGCTGCAGAGTGTACTGTAGAAAATGGAATAGCACACAAGAAGGACAGCACACCCACAGAAAAGCACTCAATGACAAAAAAAAGCGAAGATCAAGAAATTCAAGCCATACCTTATTTATTGTTCTAAATACAAGTACAGATGCTGACAATGCTGCATACAAATATGCTGAATGAGCACCAACCACCTAACAATTCGCCCAAAGAACTTCTGGGCTTCATTAGATGTGTTTTTGGTGGCTCAGTATTTTTTAGACTCTGTGCTGTCTTTTTTGTGTGCTATTCCATGGTTTAAATACCACTTTCTGAATTTTGGAGTTTTACTTCCAATGAAATTCTGCAGAATTAGTTAGAATTTTTGAAATTCTGCAGAATTCTGTTGGAAGTAGAATTTGAAAATTTTGTACAGCTCTACCGGTGAATAACTTTGTAAGCAAATATTTGTCCAGGCTTACCTTGAAGGCTTATACTGTTTTCAGATCCACTATCTCCACTGGTAAGCTGCTCCAGAGGCCCACATCCCTCTGGGAGAAGATGTGCCTCCTAATGTTAGCCTTGAATTTATCATCTCTGAGTTTGAGGTCAAGGCCCCACATCACAGAAGCATAGAAACATAGATGTTGATGGCAGATAAGGACCGCAATGCCCATTCAGTCTGCCCATTTCTTTTCTACCTTATGAATGTGCCATTGGCCTTTGCTCTGCCAATGGCCAATCTATTCATACTCATCTGTATTGCTCCCTTAAGCCTATCCCATGTCTGTTTGAAGCCCTGCACTGTATTCATATCCACCACTTCCTGAGGTAGGCCGTTCCATGCATCCACCACCCTTTCTGTGAAAAATAACTTCCTCACATTAGCCCTTTATCGGCCTCCCTCTAATCTCATGCTGTGTCCTCTTGTCCTGCTATTTTTCTTATATTGAAACATTTTAGACTCTTTCACCTTGTTAATGCCCTTAAGGTGTTTGAATGTCTCAATCGCATCACCTCTCTCCCTCCTTTGTTCTAGAGTATTCATACTGAGCTCAATTAATCTGTCCTCATATGTTTTCTGATGCAGTCCCTGCACCATTTTGGTTGCCCTTCTCTGGACTGCCTCAATTTGGTTAATGTCCTTGTGAAAGTGTGGCCTCCAGTACTGCATGCAGTACTTCAAGATGGGGCCTAAGCAGTGTCTTGTAAAGAGGGATTACTACCTCCCTCTTCTGACTTGTGATACCCCTACTAATATACCACAACATCCCTCTAGCCTTACCTACTGCTTTAGTGGTCTGCTTGGATGATTTCAGGTCATTGGTGATGATGATGCCCAAGTCTCTTTCTTCCCTTGTGACTGCTAGCAACTCCACTCCCAGTCTATAGGTGGCTTCAGGGTTACTCTTCCCTATGTGCATGATCTTGCACTTCTTTGCATTAAACCCCAGATGCCACTGTTCTGACCATTTTGCTAGTTTATCCAGATCTCTTCTCATTCAGGCATGGGATAGGCATAAGAGAGCAATACAGATGAGTATGAATAGATAGGCCACTGACAGAACAAAGGCCGATGGCACATTTATAACGTAGAAAAAGAAATAGGCAGACTGGATGGGCCTTGTGGTCCTTATCTGCCATCAACTTCTATGTTTCTAAGTTTCAATAACTAACTGCGTGCAGTACTGGTGCCTGTATCTGAAGCAGGACATTAAGTTACTGGAGGGTGTGCAGTGCAGGGCGACAAAGATGATCAAGGGGCTGGGGGACTTACCATACGAGAGGAGGCTGAGGGAGCTGAATATGCTCAGAAATGAACTCCACGGCACCCCTGAGGGTCCAAGAGGGCAGTTGGACACCCTCCCCACAGCAGCTCTCCACGCAGCTGTCCCAGAAACTAACTCTGCGGCTCCCCTGAGGGTCCGAGAGGGCAGTTGGATGCCCTCCCCCACATCAGCTCTCCACACAGCTCTCCCAGGTATGCCATTTCAGCAGCACCACCACAATTCTCAGCTCCTGACTCTGGACTGGTGCCATTTTTGAACCGACTTCACCCTTAAAGGCTGCATAATTAACTTTGGCACACACATGGAGATAGTTTTTTGTATGAACTTGCCAGCTTAATTCTAGTCATTTTGTTAGCTTTAATTCTTACTCCTTTATTTGCACTGTTACTGAAATGTCATGTATTTTACTGCCGAATTGTGTACTGCCTGAGATAGTGTGTAGCCCTGCCCAGATCAGAATTACCTCCCCCTAGCCCCTCCCCAAATTCTGATTTAGTTTGCTGTACTAATAGCACTGTCTGTCTCTCACCTTCTCAGAAACGAACTCCGTGGCTCCCCCAAGAGTCTGAGGGGGCAGTTGGGCACCCTCCCCCACAGCAGCTCTCCACACAGCTCTCCCAGGTATGCCATTTCAGCAGCACCAGTGCGATTCTCAGCTCCTGACTCAAGAAAGCCCCACCGCCCCCACCACCACCCTTGGTCGGCTCAGTGTGTTATAGTCGGAGACACGTGACGGCTGAAACCAATCAGCCGAGTTCCCCATTAGCAGGCTATCATTAATCTCCACTAGAGATCGCCCCTGCATCCTCTGCATTTCCTTCTCACCACATTTGTTGCACTATCCAGTTTAGTGCATTTTCCTCTCTCCTACGCAATGCCTACCTATATTTATCCCTCCCATCTTGGCACCCTTTGTGACCACCCCTCCCTCTAGAGGCTGCTACGCTCTCCTATCCCACTGTCAAACCTTGCAAGCATCATGCTGCTTCTGCTTCTCACCACAATCTGCCAGCTCACTCCCCATACTTCCCTCCCTCCTGCTTCCCATCCTCATCTACCTCCAAACCCCCTCTCATTAGGAAATGTCCTTACTCCCCATCTTTAAACTATCTTCCCAATACTGCCGTTACATTGCTACTCCCAGAATGGCTGGATCCCTGGTGTTAGTATCCTGTCTCCATCCTTTCACACAGGCTTCACTGCTCTAATCTCCACCATACTAAATACCCCTCCGCAAACATCACATCAGGTGATTACCGACGCAAGCCTAAATGGAGCATACACACTCTTAAACGCTTGGTAGTATTGCTGCTCCTCCTGTCTGGAGACGTAGAACTAAACCTTGGCCCATTCCCCCCCAGCACCTACCAGACCCTCACATTACCAAAAGGTCTTAAACCTGTTCACCTCGACATTTGTAGCACCCTGAACAAAATCACAGCCCTTCAACCAATAGTAATGTCACTCTGCCTGGATGTAATGAAACTCACTGAGACCTGGCTAAAACCCCACAACTTGGACTCAGAAGTATCTATACCTGGCTACTCGCTCATTTGTCAAGACCACCTTGGCAAGAAAAAAGGGGGAGGCATAGCTATGTTCATCTCCTTGATGCTCCAGTTCACCCCAGTACAGCTCTCCATGTCCACTCAGTCCATCAATTCACTCCTAATCAAACTCTCCCTTCCACACTCCACCCCACTATATATTGCTGGGTTCTACTGCACCCAAGACGTGCTGGACTATCTGAGCACCCTAAAAGCTAACTCCTTGGGGGGACAGTTACACATTCTAGGGGATTTCCATTTCAACTGGCTCACAAACAATAACTCCAAACTTCGGATCTAAATCACTGCCCTAAACCTCACCCAACAGGTTTCTGAACCCACTCGTCTAAATCACAAATCTCAGAACCACTCACTCTTAGATTGAGCACTTACCTCGTGCCCCCATTGGATCATCAAAGCTGAACTCCTCCCTGACTCCCTAAGCGATCACCACATAATCTACACTGTAAGAAAAATCTTCAGACCCAATGCCCCGCCACCAAGGACTTTGTTAACTAGGTCATACAAAGCTCTCAATCTAGAGGCACTTCTAAGTGACCTGGCACAGGCCAACTGGACTTTCATCTCCCAGGTTTCCTCCCTTGATTCAGCCCTAAAATTCTTTAAGGATACTTTCCTAGCTGAATGGAACACCCACGCGCCCCAATGGAGAAAGAGGGTAAGAGGTGCTCACGTGCCCTGGGTCTCGGCCAAACTCATTGGCCAATTCCAAGCTAGGGACCATGCCTGGAAAAAGTACAAGACAACAGGCACCCAGGCGGCACTCCAACTTTACCGCTCACTTCGTAACTCTTGCACTAGGCAAATCAGACAGGCCAAAACCAATTATTTCAAGGCATCCTTCTAAACAAACCTAACTCATCCAACTAATTTCTGGAAAACAATCTAGTCACTCCTCACTCCCCCTGCTCACCTCCCCACCCCAACCCTAAATGTAGAAGGCTCCATACTCTCTGAAACAGCTAAAGTGGCCTTGGCCTTCAACAATTTCTTCACCAGCTGTGCATTCTCTCTTCTAGACTCTCTTCCACACACCCCCAAGAATGCACCTACCCCGATGCCTACAGCACACCAGACTGCTGGCTTCTCTTTCTGTCAGGTTACTCTGCACATTGTGTTTAAAGACCTGCGGTCTCTCAACCCCTCAAAAGGCAAGTACCCATCAGGGCTCGATTCCAAAATGTTACATCTATCTGCCCCTGCCATTGCCACCCCGCTGGCCGTGCTGTTCAACCTCTCTTTTTCTCTGGCCAACATACCATCTGACTGGAAACATGTTACTGTCATCCCCCTCCCCAAAGGGGGTGACCCCTCATCCCCTGGTAACTACCACCCAATCTCCCTACTCCCTATCCTTGCCAAACTACAGGAGTGCCTTGTCCTAGCCCAACTTTTCTCCTTCCTCAACTCATCCTCTTTCTTTACACCCTACCAATCAGGCTTAGGAAATCGTACTCCACCATAACCTCCCTGCTAAGACTCACTGACTACATCCTCACAGGCATGGATAAAGGGCACACCACCGCTGACATTTTCATCAACCTCACTAAAGCTTTCGATACTGTCTCCCACTCCCTACTGCTATCCAAACCATCAAGTGCCGGACTCTCTGGCAAAGCCTCCAGTTGGTTTCACTCCTACTTAGTAGGTAGAACTCAATCAGTAAGAATCGGAACTAACATCTCCTCCCCCTCCCTGTTACTACTGAGGTCCCACAGGGCTAGGTCCTTGGCACACTACTCTTCTCAATCTTCCTAAATGAACTTCCCTCAATCTGTACTGACACATCCATACGCCTATATGATGATACCATACTTTCTACCACAGGTCCCTCCACCGATGTAGTAGCCTTGTTTCTCCAACAAGATTTTAATGCAGTACAGCATTGGTTTCGGTCAAACCAACTTTTTCTAAACCCCAAAAATACAGTCTCCCTAACTTTTGGGACAAGGCAAAGGCTCTCCCAGATTCCCTTCTACTCCCACTTTTTTCACCACTGAGGAGACACCTCTTGAGACTTGCACCTCCTTCAATTACCTCGGGGTCTAGCTTGATCAGCACCTGGACATTTCCACTCACATCGACTCGATCCACAAAAAGCTGTGCCCAAAACTAGGAGCCTTATACTGGAACAATGGTAGCTTACCCCTGGCAGCCCTCAGGGAAATAGTCCAAAAAATTATCCTCCTGATTCTGGACTACGGGGACACAGTATACTGTACTGCTCCTTGACTGCCCCACTTTTGACTCATCACTGCAACCTCTACAGCTCCCTCGATCTAACATCACACCACACTCGCAGACATATCCACAGCATCAGGACCACTGTGAAATTCTGGGCACAGTCCTTTCTCCCTACCTTGCATCTGCCCTTGCAGTCCCATCACAGCCCACCTACTCCCTTAGGAGTGGTAATTCCTGGCTGCTATATGTTCTGCGCATGGCCACATCAAGGGGCCAAGCAGCATTCAATTATCTCATGCCTTAACGTTGGAATGCTCTCCCAGAAGATGTTGGTAACTTCACTAACCTGGCTCACCTAACCAACCTCCTCAAGCCCCCCTTCTTCCCTACATGTGCCTGCACATAGGGCCATCCAAAGGGCTGGTACCTCAAGTCCACTATTCATATATAAGCCTTCTTGATGTGCTCATAGTACACCATCCCTGCATAGTTTACATGTTTGTTGAGCAAATTGTTAGGGGTCGCAGGAACAGTCCTTTCTTAGAACCGTGTGTAAACTCTTTTGTTTTGTACTTGTTTCTCAGCTAATTATACCTATTTGTTAATTGTGACATGCTCTATTTCACCTACTGTTTCTAATATGTAAACTGCAGACATGTGCTTCCACTTCATGGCTATTTACTTGTATGCTCCTGTCCTCCCCTCTGAGTCCTCATAACATCTTCCTGCATAGTGTACTGTTCAAAATGTGCAATCTTCCTCTACTGTATGTAAATGTAATTGCATTTCTTGTACACTCTTCTTATGATGTATGTTCCACATGTCCCTATCCCTCAGGATGCATCTGGAATTGAGCGGTAATCCACTCAGTATGTTTTCCTGGTAAAACTCTTAAATAAATAAATAAATAAATGTACTCGCTGGAGGAGAGGAGGGATGGGGACATGATTGAAACCTTTAAGTACATGAAAGGAATAAACAAGACAGGTACAGAGGGGCTGTTCAAAGTAAGGGAGGGGAGGGACACCCAGGGCAATGATATGAGACTGGAGGGAGATGAGAAGACACTTTTTTACAGAGAGGGTGGTAGCTAGATGGAATGCTTTACCAGCAGAAGTGGTATCCAGTAGAACAGTGGATTGCTTCAAAAGGGGCTGGGACAGGGCAAGGGTGAGGATCACTGGAGGGACGGGTGGGAGGGAGAGGCAGCTGCATAATAAGGTGTGCTAGCTGCACATTCGAACAGATTTGATAGACCTCTAGGCCTTAATCTGCTGGCAAATTTTGTGTTTTCATATACTCATAATAAGTCTTTGTGACTGTTTAATTAGCCTTCTAAACCTCAACCTGCTTGCAAGCTGGGAGGCCCCTTGAGTATTAGTCTCAGTGTGCATTAGTGTAGCAGTGCTTGATTCCCTCTTGTGTGGTACTTTTGCCAGAGAGTCCAATGGCTCAGTGTATGAAGCTGCCAAGTTTGGTTCTTGGTCAGAATTCTGCATTATGTGTTGTCTGCTTTCCACATCCTGTTGCCCTGGCCTGCTTCTGTGTTCTTGAGGAATGCACTCTGTTTCCATAGAAACTGTCCCTAGTTTTGCAGGAGCTTGTCCTGTCAGCACTAGCATTAAATGTCTCCTATTCCATCTTAACAGCTGTCCACTTTCCGTAAGTACTAGGTATGATCTTGGTGCCACGAGCCTCTGGATGACTATCTGTTCTCCCCAGCATTCCTCACTTTTTACTCGGACATATTCACCGATGTGTAGCATTCTGTGCTCATTTGCAGTTTTGTTATAGTGTTCACATTGTTTACTGAATTGTCTTGCCCTTTCTTTCATGGCTGTGTCATTTTTGGTGTAACATTCCAGTTTAATGCCAGGCAAATGGGTTCGAAGCTGGCATCCCAATAGCAGTTCTACTGGAGACTTGCCACATGCTAGTAGTGTGGCTCTGTAATTCAATAATGCAATAGAGGGGTCTGTTCTGTCCTCCATGGACTTTTTAGGAGTGTCTTTACGACTTTGACCCCTGACTCTGTCAGTTCATTTCCTTGAGGGCAGGTGGGGCTGGAAGTGACATGACTGAAGCCATAGGAATGTGCAAAAGTTTTGAATTCTGTACCTGTAAATTAGGGTCCATTGGCTGTTCTTAGGATCTGTGGTATCACAAATCTAGCAAATATTACTTTCAGCTCCTTTATCACTTGGTTTGATGTTGTTGTTTTTAAGTTAACAACTTCAGGGTAATAGGAAAATGTGTCAGATACAACCAGGTACTCCCTGGCTCCTAGGGTAAACAAATCAGCACCCACTTTTTCCCCATACAGTTGCGTTTTCTGAGTCAGAGATTAATGGTTCCTTCTGCAAAGAGGGCTTGTATTTCTGAAATGTCTGGCAAGCCAATACTGTGTTTTCTATATCTTTTGAGATTCCCAGCCAATATACTACCTGCCTGGCTCAGCATTTACATTTTTCCACGCCCATGTGTCCTTCATGAATTTTGTGTAGAATTTCTTTCCTTAAGCTACTAGGCATCACAATCCTGTCACCTTTGAGTAGTACCCCATCTACTGCAGATAACTCAGACTTAAATGGCACATACCTGGTGGGTGTGTATTGTCCCTTCCACCCTTGGTTGATGGCTGACATGACTGCCTGCCGGGCTTCATCCTGTGCTGTGGTAATTTTCAGCCTTTCCCACATTTGCACCGACACTGCTCCTGAGGTTTTTATTCTGCTAATGTGCAAAAGGATGGCAAGGGACACCACAAGGGAAGGAAACAGCTTCTGAGAAGGGACTCAGTTGTTAGGGGTGTAGACCTGGAGAAGAGAGAGGAGAGGGAAGTAAGGTGCCTGCCTGATGCCATGGCTTGAAGGGACAGGAAGCAAATCCTCAGGATTGCAGAAGCAGCATCACAGGAGAGGGAAATAGATATCATTGTCCACCTTGGGACAAATGACCTAGCTAGGCATGAGATCAGTACAGTGCAGGATGAATTTGTGGAGTTGGGGAGGGACCTCAGACAGGTAGCAAGCACGGTAACCTTCTCAGAGGTGCTGCCAGTCTATGGCAGGGGAGAAGCTAGGGTTCTACACACCATGCAGTTTAATGAATGGTTGCAAAACTGGTGCAGAGCACAGGGCTCTGGCTTCATTGGGGACTGGGGTCCACTTGGAGAGATGAAGGTCTATACTGGCACGACTGTCTGCATCTGTCCACGAAGGGAACCAAGCTCCTAGGTGACAGGTTTAAATGCTTCCTTGGCAAGCTTTTAAACTAGCCAAGGGGGGAGGTGACGATAGGAAACAGGAAAGTTCAAGCTTCCCCCCACAAAATATGGCAGGTAGTAGGGTAAACACTGAGGTACAGAGCTTGACAGATGGCAGGACAGGGGTAAATGGAAAAATAGACAGGGACAATAAGAGCAGGGATGGGGTAAAAAAGGATAAAGCCAACATTAAATGGAGGGCAATGAGTACCAATACCCGTAGTCTGGGAAACAAGCTTCCTGAGCTAGTAGCCCTGATGGAAGAGGAACACTTGGATATTGTGGCAGTCACAGAAACGTGGTACATGGAGAACCATGACTGGGATGTCAACATACCAGGGTACACAATCCACAGAAGGGACATGGAGGGTAAAAGAGGAGGTGGAGTAACTCTCTACATAAGGGAAGGGATCAAAACAACAGAACTAAAAAGTAAAAGGGGAGGACAAGAGGCACTCTGGGTCACCTTGGAAACAGGGAATGGTATCACAATCTGCACATGATTGTATACAGACCCCCGTCTCATGGGGAGGAAATGGACAAGAAAATGATAGATGACATTCTCAAAATGGCTGAAAAAGGGGAGATACTGTTGATGGGGGACCTGAATATGCCAGATGTTAACTGGATGACATGGACTGCAGCCACATCCAAGAGCAGGGTCATTCTCGATGCCCTACAGGGGGCATGCCTTAGACAGCTAGTGGTGGAACCCACTCGGGAGGGAGCAATATTAGACCTGGTACTCTCAAATGGAGAGAGAATCACAAATTTAGAAGTCAGTAGACATCCGGGAATAAGCGACCACTGCACAGTGTGCTTCACAATAAACACAATCATGGAGACAAGCCATACAAAGACAAGGATACTGGACTTTAGAAGGGCTGACTTTGGCATAATGGGTGAATACCTGAGGAATGCATTAGCAAATGGCCAGAAAGGAGGGGTGGAAGAACAATGATGAAAAATCAAAACTCCCATCATGGAGGCAACAAGCCTTTGTGTGAAACAAATAAAGAAAACAAAGTGGAATAAAAAAACACTAAGGTTCTCAAAAGAGATGTCAGAGAAGGTTAAGGAGAAAAAGGCTGCATTCAAAAAGCATAAGGAATCACAGAAGGAGCACGACAGGGAACTGTATCAATTAAAGCAGAAAGAAGTGGGGAAGGCAGTCAGAAAAGCAAAGGCCCAAACCAAGGAAAAGATAGCCAACTCAGTTAAGAAGAGGGATAAAACCTTTTACAGGAACATTAGGGAGCATAGAAAGGTTAAGGGAGGGATAGAGAAGATTAATAAAGGAAAGAAGAGGTGGGCAGAGGGAGACAGTGAAAAGGCAGAGATACTGAATGAATACTTTTGCTCAGTATTCACAAAAGAAGAAGAGAAGGAGTTACCTAAACCAAACAATAGAAGCACTCTGGGTAGTGGGGTTGACGCCAGTCCATTTATAGAAGAAAGAGTTCTGAAAGAACTCCTAAAACTCAAGGTGGACAAAGCAATGGGGCCTGACGGGATTCACCCTAGAATCCTAAAAGAACTAAGGGAGGACCTAGTGACACCACTGACCACACGTTTTAACAAATCATGGGAGGATGGAGTGGTACCTGAGGACTGGAGTAGGGCAGATGTGATTCCCCTTCACAAAAGTGGGAGCAAGGCAGAAGCAGGAAACTACAGACCTGTTAGTTTGACCTCAGTGGTGGGGAAAATGATGGAATCACTTCTGAAGGAAAGAATTGTTGAGTACCTAGAGGCCAGCGTGGCACAGGACCCAAAACAGCATGGATTCACAGGAGGAAGGTCATGTCAGATGAATCTAATTGATTTCTTTGACTGGTACCAAAGTAATAGACCAGGAAGGGCTGTGGATATGGCCTACCAGACTTTAACAAGGCATTTGACACAGTCCACACAAAAGATTAATAATCAAGTTAGCCAGCCTGGGAGTGGGTCCCAGGGTGTTAGCCTGTGTAGCAAGCTGGCTGCACAACAGGACACAGAAGGTAATAGTGAATGGAACACTTTCTGAAGAAAGGGGGGGGTTACTAGTAGAGTACCTCAGGGCTCAGTACTGGGTCCAGTCCTCTTTAACGTCTTTATAGGTGACATTGCAGAGGGTCTCGAAATAAAGGTATGCCTCTTTGCAGATGACACAAAGATCTGTAACAGAGTTGATTCACAAGGGGGGTAGAAAGGATGAGAAGGGACTTGGCAAGGTTGGAGGAATGGTCAGATATATGGCAACTTAGATTCAATGCAAAGAAGTGCAAAGTAATGCACCTGGGAAATAAAAATTCAGAAAAGTACACAATAGCAGGGGAGGTACTAACAACAACAATATAGAAAGGGACCTGGGGTAGTCATATCAGATGACCTAAAGGTGGGTAAGCAATGTGAGAAGTCGGTAGGGAGAGCCAGAGGGATACTGGGATGCATAGAGAGGGGCATCACAAGTAGAAAAAGGGAAGTGGTTATCCCTCTGTACAGACAGTTGGTGAGACCCCATCTGGAGTACTGCATGCAGTTTTGGAGACCTCATCTACGCAAGGATGAAGACAGGATGGAAGCAGTCCAGAGGAGGGCAACTAAAATGGTGCAGAGTCTACATCAGAAACCATATGAAGAGAGACTGAGAGAGCTTAATATGTATACCCTTGATGAAAGGAGGGACATGATAGAAACTTTTAAGTACCTCAAGGGAATCAACAAAGTCCAGGAGGATATCATCTTTCAGAAAAAGAGATGTGTAAGAACAAGGGGGCACAATTTAAAGATAGAGGGGGAGGGACGGCTCAAGGGTAATGTGAGGACAATTTTTTTCACGGAGAGAGTGGTGGACGCATGGAACCACCTTCCTGGAGAGGTTGTGGGGTCTAAAACAGTGGGGGAATTCAAACATGCATGGGACAGACATAAGGCAATTGTAGTTGGGGGGGGGTTGCAGGAAGTAGGCTGTTGGTTTACTAGAATCTGCAGCTTATCCATTAGGTAGGGAAATTGGCAGACTGGGTGGGCCAAGTGGTCCTTATCTGCCGTCGAAGTCTATGTTTCTTTGTTTCTATGTTTTTATGTGTATGTCCACATGTGAATCCTCACTTTGGGTGGAGGTTCTGTGTGATTCACTCCAGGTTCTTGAAAAGGTATCTGCCACTATCAGGTGGTTTCCTGCTGTGTAGTCAATCTTATAGTCATACTTCTGTAGCTTAATTAACGGTCTCTGAATTCGAGGTGGGGCCTGCAATAGATCTCTGTTTGAAATGGTAAGCAGCGGTTTGTGGTCTGTTTCAATCACAAATGGGGTTCCATAAATGCAATTATGGAAGGCATTGCATCCAAAAGCTATTGCCAGCATCTCTTTTTCAATCTGAGCGTATTTGTATTCAGTCTTTGTGAAGGCCCTTGATGCATATGCGACAGGCCTCCAGCTGCTGTTTTTGTGCTGCAACAATATAGCTCCTGTACTGTCCTTTGAGGCACCTGTGGAAACCATTGTGTGACAAGAGATACCTAAATATTGCAAGGTGGGTGCAGTAGTTAGTAGTCGTTTTATCTCTTGGAATTGTTGTTCACATGCAGATGTCCAATTCTACATAGCTGAAATTTTTAGTAGTTGTCTCAGGTGGCTAGTATTGTCAGCCAGGTTGCTGATAAACGTCCCCAAATAATTCACCATGCCCAGGAAGCATTGTAACTCTTTCTTAGAGGTTGGTTGTGGTATCCTGCTTACAGCGTGAACTTTTGCTGGGTCAGGTTTCACACCTTGCTGTGAAAGAATTTCCCCAAGGTACTTTATTTCAGTCTTTCTTATCTGACACTTCTCCTTATTCAAATTAAGGCCTGCTTCCTGGGCCACTTGTAGGACCTGCCTACCTCTGCTGTCATGCTGCTTTTGTGATGAACCCCAGACCAGAATATCATCTAGGTAGACTTTAACCCCTTTCTATGCCTTCCAGCCATTGCTACATGGTTCTGTGAAAAACCTCTGGTGCTGAGCAGATTCCAAATGGTAATCTTTTGAAACAGTGCCTCTCATATGAAGTGTTAAAAGTGCAGAGGCGTGCGTTTTCTTTTGTGCCGGGTATTTGCCAGAATCCGGAAAAGGCATGTAATATTAAGAAATATTTTGCACTCGAAAATTCATCCAATAGTTCATGCCTTGTTGGAATGTGGAAATGTTCTCTTTTTATACATGCATTTAACTCTTTAGGGTCCAGACACAAATGTAGCGACCCATCTTTTTTCTCAATAATCACCCAAGAAGTGGACCCATGGTTTTGGCTCTTCTATCCTTTCTATGACATCCAGATCTGTTAACCATTGCAGCTCTTTTCTCAGTTAATCTCTTAGGGCCACAGGGACTCTGCAGGTGGCATGCACTACAGGAACGGCCTTTGCATCCACAGTGATAAAATGTGTTATGGGTAGCTTCTCCAGTCCTGTAAATACATCCTTGTATTGAGACAGAATATCATCAGTGACTGGCTTGTCATTTTGTATTGCAAATAGTTTTTCTATCAAACCCAGTTTCTGACTGGTCTGTAGGCCCCAAATTGGGTTCTTGTCCCCAGTGACAATAACAAAGTTGTGTTTATTCACCTTGCCTTTGTGGTGGAGGTTCAGTGCACAGTACCATATTGTGGGCATGGTTAGTCCATTGTATGCCTTCAAGACAGTAGGGTTTTTCTTTATCTGTGGTCTGTGTGGTATCTGATACCACAGTTGAGAAGGAAGCACATTTATTTGTGCACCTGTATCAATCATATATTGTATTTTCAAGCCACTGGTATTTAGTTGAATGGTTCATTCCTTGCTTTGCATGTTGCCTGGCTTGTCCAGGGTGCCTATGAAGAGTTCCTCTGTGCTATCCAAGTCAGTAGTTTCTGTAAGGGATTGCATTGCTTTTTGTTTTCTGCAGCACCTTGCGAAGTGGTTAAGTTTTCCACAGGCTTTACACTGCTTTCCATATGCAGGGCAGTTTCTGTAGGCATGTTATTTCCCACAGTTCCAGCAGGTTTTGTTGACTACCTTTTTTTTGAGTATATCTCTCTTGTCGTGTCTCTTGTTTACTCTCTTGTGGCATATAACCTGTAGGTGACCTCTGGGATTTGCTCTTATTGGTTTGAACAGCAGCAGCTTCTGTGATGTTCTTTGACCCATGTAGGACGTCCATCTGCATGCGAGTTTGTTCCGCAGCCTGACAGGTCTTAATTGCTGATTCCAGAGTTAATTCACCATTTTTCTTAACTCATGGATCTGAACAGCCCATCACTATTTGGTCTCTCATCAGAGAGGATGTCAGTGTGCCAAAATTACAGGACTGCGCTTTTAATCTCAAGTCAGTAACAAATTCTTCAATGGATTTGTTTGCTTTCTGCATTCTGGATCTAAAGACATATCTCTCAAAAGTCTCATTTTTTCTTGGCACACAGTATGCTTCAAACTGTTGTATAACTTTGTCATAGTCCTTCTTGTCTGCATCTGACAACTGAAAGGCATTGTCTGTGTCAAAAGCATCTGAGCCTGCAGGAGTCAGCAACAGTACTAATTTTTGGGATCCCTGTTTCTCAGTTGCACCTACAACTTCTAAATAACAGTCAAAATGCTGCTTGAAACACCTCCAAGTGTCTTCTAGATTGGCCACAAACCTTATTTCTGGTGGTGGTCTGATGTACTCCATTTCTCCAGACTGCTGTGGCCATTAGCTCAGCCCACCAAAACTTCAGTCCTTGGGTAGTTTATCACTGTGCTGTGTGATTTCTTCTGGCATGAAAAATCATATTCTGTGTGTTTCATAAAGATCCCAAACCACTCCTGGTACCATGTCTTGTTTGTAATTCAGGCACACAGACTTGCTAAAAGGTAGTAGTCATCTTTATTATAGTAATAGTGGCGTACAAGATTAATCAGAAGTGATTTAGCATAAGAGAGCCTTTTCAGCCTGCATTTTGTGTAGTCTCCAGCTTGAACTCCCTGCTTCAGCTAGGGAGTGTATGTCTCTCCTTTCTGTGTAATGCATGCATCAAGGTCACTGTCTTAACTCTTAACTCTTAGGACATGTGCAACCTTAAAAACAGGAGAGATACGTCCATTACAACAAACAACAAAGGAAAGAGAAACTTACTGTCTCTCTCTCGCTCTCAAATGTCTTTTATAACTGCCCTCTCTGCGGCTCGTCTGTGTTCACTCCCTGATGAAACCATTTCTTTCTACTATCTATATCTGTTGTCTTTGCTGATATCAGCAGTGACAGAAATTTTGGCTCATTGCTAACTACCCTCCCTGCTTTCAGTGCTGCACTCTCAATCACTGGCGCCTCTCATTGCATTGCATTCTGATGTAACTACTACAACAGAGTGAAAATGTGTTCTGCTGTGAATAGTTATGTCATTACTACAACACAACTGCTTTTTTCAGTGTATGAATTTCCATACACAATGAACCATACCCATACACTGTAATACACTTGAGTATGCAAAAGACTGAGATCATGTGCCTTGTCAGCCTCCTTTTCTCCAGGGTGAACATGTTAAGGGCCTCTAGCCTCTACTCATAGCATTCGTTCTCCATACCAGTGCTTATTTTGGTGTCTCTGTGTTACCCCCTTTTATCTAATGTTCTTTTTTATTGAGTAGTCCAGAACTGCATACTGTACATCACATGGGGTCAGATACAGGAGACTTGTAAACTGTCAGGACTAATTGTCCTACTGTACTGGTTACCCCCCTTTTGATACACCACAGCATTCTGCTGGCCCTCTTGACAGCAGTAAAGCACTGCTTCTCATGTTTCAGCCCATTGCCTGTTAGAACTCCAAGTGTGTTCTTCCTTCTCAACTGCAGCATGAGGAGTCCCTCATAATGTGTACAGTAGGTCCTATCTCCATATCTCCTCCTCCTCCTTTGTTGTATTGTGATACCTCAGATCTGAGACTGAAAGACCAATCACCCAGTGTGCTCAGGTTCTTGTGAAGGTTGTCCTTATTCTCGGGGGTATCTACCACTCAAGCCTGCCAAGCAGGCTCAGCAAATCTAAGGAGCTTTCTGCAGGCCCCAGTTTCCAGATGTTGATGAAAATTTTACACAGCGGTGGCCCCAGTACTGATCCCTGAGAGATGCTGCTTAAAAGCCCTCTCTACTTGAAGTAGTACCCATCCAAAACAATCCATCCCTAGCCGGTTAGCAATCTGGTTAGCAATCTACCCTTTATTTGCCTCATGAATACTACACTGACTTCAGACACTGAAACCCTCAGTTGACCCTTTCGACAGGTACAGCACTGATGATTACAGAGTAAGCCTCCCTGTACTGCCCAGCTAATGTGCCCCATCCCTTCATGGAGGGACCACCACATTGATGAAAAGGTAGTTTAGGCACATGCTCAGTCAGTCTGTGACCTCTCGAGCGAGAATATCATCAAGGATTCCATTTTGCACCAACTCAGTTGGTATATCCTGTGATATGCACATCCAACCACTTGAAACTGGACTGCGATCAAACTGATCACCAATAGCCCCAGATGATAATGGATTTAGGAATTACTGACCCTGTCCAAATTTGAACCATTAACCTACACATCATTAATGAATACTGTATGTTAAAGAGAAGCAGAGTCAGCATCAACCCCTGTGGTACTGTGCTCCACTCAGTATATCTCTCCTGTCTTAATGGTGATCATTTACCACCTCATCTCTTTGCTTCCTACTGTACCTGTGAGTCAGTTGGCTGTCTGTCTCCTATTTCGTAATGTTATGTTTATTGAATTATCATCTTCTGTAGCTTTCACAGCTGAAGCCCCCTTAGGAAGAGAGTTCATCCTCAAAGCACAGGGGTTTTATGCAAAGCTTTGTAACTATTATTATTTATGGATGCACTATTTTTTAGTACTTAGTAACATTAAAGTTTTGCATTTATAAACAGACTGGAGTGCTGATTTCTGTGTTTTCATGCTTGTTTTTTTACCAAGCACCCAGCCTAATGTGAAGCTCTGCCGGTTCTGCAATTTCCTGGAGGCCTGCAAAACCAAGGAAGATAGTGGAATTACTGCACATGAAATGAAAATCAGGTATACTGATACAGATTGCAATAATTAATATTTATAAATATTGTATATGACAAATATATCTGTCTGAAACAGTTCCAAACTTATCCTTTTTCAAAGAAATGTTCTTTAAGCAAGGCAATGTTTATTTATGTAGCACCCAATCCCAGTGGCTCTGGGCAATTTACAATACCACAGTAAAATTAAGTAGTATTTAGAGCAATACATCATTAATCAAATGCAGGTAAAGTACAGCACATTATAAATAAATAACTATACAACTAAATAAAAACTTTACAACGTCCATGACATAAACCTCAGGGAGCAATTCAGCTACAAACACAATCAAATGCCTGCATAAACAAGAATGTTTTTAACCCCATATTAAATGTTTCACTGAGGGTGAATTAATTCCTTAACTATGATGCCACTGAATATCCTGTTGCCATATTGGTCCTTGTAACACAAGACACACACAAACAGATGATTTGATACCTTTTTATTGGACCAACATAGTTGTTACAAATGAAAACAGGTGCTTTTAGCTTTTGGATTACACAGAATCCTTCATTAGAAATCAACGGCATTTGGTTTGGAAGAACATACTTTCTCGAAACTCAGATCACAGACACACACACACAAACACACACACAATGAAACCCTGATCCTTATGAACTTTTCATTTGTTTTTTTGTGTGTATGATCTGAGTTTTGAGAAAGTATGTTGTTCAGAACCAACTGCCATTGATTTCTGATGAAGGATTCTGTGTAATCCGAAAGCTAAATGCACCTGTTTTCTTTTGTAACAAAACTGTTAGTCCAATAAAAGGTATCAAATCATCTGTTTGTGCGGATCATAAGTATGATGGAAATATATTGCACCATAAAGGTGCTGCCACTGAGAAAGTCTATTGCCAGATAGTCTCAGGTGGGACCTCTGGATGGCCAACAGGTTACCCTCAGTGGAACAAAGAGAACAACTGGTCACATGAAAAGATACAAGGTCTTTCAAGTAGTGTGGGCCCAGTTCATGTGTGGCCTTGTAAGTTAATGCTACTATATCTGAATGTGGTACACCACCTTACTGGAAGCTAGTGCAGGTTGCAGAGCATGAAAGAAATGTGGTATGTGCTGGATGTCCCTAAAACTAACCTCACTGCTGCATTCTGCACCAGCTGAAGAGGATGCAACAAACTTCTAGACAACCCTAGGAACAAGGCAGTTGTCGAGTCTAGAGGCAATAAAAGTATGCACAGTGGTCACCAGATCCTCTAACATTAAATAAGTCTTAATCTGGGAGTTATTTTGGAATTCCAAAAACCCTGTGTGGAACACCAGCAACACCTGATGGTCTATTGTCACCCTATGCTCCACAGCCCTTTGGAAAGGGTTAACTGGCTAATTCTATTACAATGAGCCATATGGGATTTCTCTGGTATCCGAGCATCCCAGCTTTGTACTTCAAACTTGGCACGTGAAGAGCAGAGGATGTGAGGGAGGATAGTAGTACATTCCTTGGATGCTGTTATGGGGTTAGAGGTCTATGCTGCATCACTATGCAGAGACTCCTGCTAACAGGCTTGCTGGAGGCACCCTGGGTAGGACAAATGGCAATGCCCTTGCACATGTAACCTAAGGACACTGTAGAATGCATATGATGAGTCAAGCTGGTAACAGCATCTAATCCACTGAAAGAATGAAATAAGGCCATGCTCTGTGTGAATGAGAAGATAAAAAAAGTTACACAAAAGCAGAGAAATGTAACTTTGGAACCAATAAATTTAGGAACTTCATTTTGTTTTAAATGAAAGTGTGGAGTCTTGTCTGCATGATCTGGACTATTGATACAGTTCCTATGTATCAAATTATTTCAATACATGTCAATGTACTGTACATAAGTACATATTTAACCACAAAACTATGTATAGAAATCCATTATAACATGGGTGAAGAGCAGGAAGCAATACCACTGGTAAAACACCATCAGATGACTGTGCATTAAATGTCTATACATGCACAGTCCCTGTGATGCTTCCTGAAGCAGTATCCCAGGGCAGTGCAGCACTCATTGTTGACTGGGGCATTCTAAAGTGAAAGTCAGCCATACCGAACAGTGGCTAAGCGAGAGTGAGTTATAGCACACTTTTGGGGGATATTGAGCAGTGTACAGTCAATTCTGACAGGAGATCCTCCTTAGATCATAAGCAGCAGGAAAGTAAGTGTAAAAATACATAAAGGGAGGAGACAGTAAACATACAAAGCAAGAGGAGAGGGGACACAAAATAAGTCAAGATGGGAATGGTGCAATTCAATGGCTCTGGGGCAGCAGTGTTCCAGGAGACATTCTGGAGGCTGTGATGCTGCCCTGTTTGCAGGCACCTCTCTGGTCTGAGGGAGGAGTTTGCCATCTCCAGGATGACCAGGCTAGGATTCGTGAAACCTCTTCCCCCACCCAGGGACCACCAGGGCCACCACCGCTACCTCAGAGGTTGCCAGGAAAGAAGAACAGTTGGACCAAAGTGGGCTCACGGAGGGAGATGGTGGTGGAACAGAGGTGCATCCCTCCAGTTGTACCTCTCCACAATTCATATGCTGTTCTGACAAAGAGTGGTTCCTCTATGGAGGCACCTGCAGTGGAGACCAAGGATGATGCTGGGAACCTCCACAAAAGAGACCCACAGGAGGGTGGCACGAGACCCCACAGGGGAAGGAAACAACTCCTGGTGGGGGACTCGATCATTAGGGGGGTAGAAGTGGAGGGGATCATGGGAGCAGCTGAACGAGGGAGGGAGCTGGATGTCATTGTCCACCTAGGGACAAATGACCTGGCTGTGAATGGGATCAGAGTGGTGCAAGAGGAGTTTGTAGAGTTAGGGAGGGGCTTTAGACAAATAGCATGTATGGTAACCTTCTTGGAGGTGCTGCCTGTCTATGGCATGGATGATGCTAGGGAATTCTGCATCATGGGATTCAATGAATGGTTGAAAAAGTGGTGTGGAGCTCAGGTTTTTGGCTTCACTGGGGACTGGGGAGCCACCTGGAGGGATACAGGCCTATACTGGCATGATGGTCTGCATCTGTCCTGGGGTGGACCAGGATCCTAGGTGATAGGTTTAAATGTTTCATTGGCAAGCATTTAAACTAGCCAAGGGGGGGAGGCACTGAAAAGAAGCAGGGAAATCCCAGCCTTTCCCCACAAAACACAGTAGTTAGAGAGGTAAACATCAAGGTAGAAAAGTCAGTAGGGAGCAGGACAGGGGTAAATGCAGAAAAAGGCAGTAAGGACAGGGATGGGGCTAAAAGGGGTAAGGCCATAAAAAAATGGAAAGTAATGAGTACCAATGCCCGCAGCCTGTGTAACAAGCTCCCTGAACTAGTGGTCTTGATGGAAGAGGGATGCCTGGATATTGTGGCAGTCACTGAAACATGGTACACAGAGAATCATGACTGCGATGTTAATATACCAAAGTACACAGTCTACAGGAGGGACAGAGTGGCTAAAATAGGAGGAGGCCTAGCTCTCTATATAAGGGAATGGATTAAAGCAACAGAACTAAAGAGTAAACAGGAAGTTGATGAGTCACTACAAGTCACCCTGGAAACAGGAAATGGCACCACAATCTGCATGGGGGTTGTGTACAGACCCCCATCTCAGGGGGAAGAAATGGACAAGGAAATCAATCAATCAATCAAAATCTTTATTTATTCAGGCGGACATCATTGAGCAAAGCTCATTTACAAGATGGACCTGATAGGTCGAGGAATAACATGAAGGTACAAAGAACAGACATATACAAAACACTTCTAAGTAAACAGGTTACAATAATATAAACATATATACAAGCAGTGCAGCTGGATAATACAGGCTCCAGGGCAATCTAAACCAAACAGATATGATTGATGATTAATAAAGTGTTGATAGTAGCCTCTGAAAAATGACACGGAGGGGCTGGTGGGAGTTTTGTATAGGGACTAAAATCAACTAGTAGTGAGTGAATGGGGCAGAAGTAAGTGCCAGGGTAGCAGAGGAGGTCTTGGTAAGGGTAGCAAAGCTGCATAGGAAGAGGGTGGGGTAAAGAATGTGATTGGACTAGGCCTTATGAAAGCAATTGCATTTCTCTGGGAAGAGGATTGTGTAGAGCTTTTTAAAGGATGTTAGGGTATAAAGGTGGTCAACTTTAGGGTCTTCTGCAGTGAATTCCAAGCCATTGCAAGAGAGTAACTGATTGCAGATCTCCCATGCTGGTGCAGGCTTTGGTAGCTTCAAGGTGATGAAGTTATTGCTTAGGGCATATGATCTAGCTGTGGCCAGTGTAAAGCAATCTAAAATATAGGATGGAAGTTTGTTAGACAGAGCTTTGTAAATCCATAATGCAGCATTTTGTTCCTTCTGAGGTGTAAGGATGTCCAACCAACTGCAGCATAGAGAGAGCAATGATGAGTGTTGAATGGAAGATCTGTGATGAACCTTAGAGCTCTATGGTACAAGGTATCCAATTTACTTAAGTAGGAAATAGTACAGTGGCCATAGAGGAAATCTGCATAGTCGATAAGTGATAGAAATGAGGCCTGGATTAGTCTCTGTCTTGAATCTGGTTAAATAATGCTTGATTCTGAAGAAAGGCTAGCCTCTCATGTAAGTTTTTCAGAAGTTCTTCAATATGCTGAGTATAATCAAGCCTGTTGTCAATCCATACCCTAAATATTTGAATTTGTCCAACATAGTCAAGGCTTTCACCAAGGATGGTGGATAGTTGGGAAGAATGCTTGATGAGAAGGTATTGTGGAAAAGAACATAGCTTTGTCTTCTTTGCATTTAAGAGGAGTTTTTTCAAGTAGTTGGTATTGCAAAAGGGAGAACTCTGATTGTAGTATTTCACAGGCCTTTATAGGTGATGGGTTACTGACATATAAGACAGTGTCATCTGCAAAGAGGTGAACATTGGCTTTGGTGAGATTAGAGTCAATGTTGTTAATGTAAATGGCAAAAAAGATAGGGCACAGGATAGATCCTTGAGGTAATCCTCTTAGGAGTGGTTTTGATGAGGATAGGTCGCCTTCATTTTTCACCTGCTGCGTTCTATCAGTGAGGTAACATCTGAAATGATAGAAGGCATCCTTAAAATGACAGAAAAAGGGGAGATATTGTTGATGGGGAACCTGAATATGACAGATGTTAACTGGAGTACCTTTGCTGCAGCCACATCCAAGAGGAGGGGCATTCTTGATGCCCTACAGGGGGCATGCCTCAGACAGCTAGTGTTGGAACCCACTCAGGAGGGAGCAATCTTAGACCTGGTACTCTCAAATGGGGAAGGAGAAAGGATTTCAGATTTAGAAGTGGGTAGCCATCTGAGAACAAGTGACCACCAAACAGTGTGGTTCACAATAAACACAGCCATAAAGTCAAGGCATACAAAAACAAGAGTACAGGACTTTAGGAAGGCTGACTTTGGGAAAATGACAGAGTGCCTCAGAAAAGCACTAGCAAACAGGCAAGAAGGAGGGGTGGAGGAACAATGGGGAATAATCAAAACAGCTATCGCAGAGGCAAGAAGCCTTTGTGTGAGGCAAACGAACAAAACAAAATGATGGAAAAACTCACTATGGTTGTCAAAAGACGTGGAAGGGAAGGTTAAGGAGAAAAGGATAACATTCAGGAAATATCATGAAACACAGAAGGAGCAGGACACAGAACTTTATCAGTTAAAGCAGAAGGAGGCAGGGAAGGCAGTCAGAATAGCAAAGGCACAAACTGAGGAAAAGATAGCCAACTTTGTTAAGAAGGGGGATAAAACCTTTTATAGATACATTTGGGAGTGAAGAAAGACCAAGGGAGGGATACAGAGACTTAGTAAAGGGGAGGAAATGTGAGCAGAGGGTGACATTGAAAAAGCAGGGATACTGAACGAATATTTATGCTCAGTATTCACAACGAAAGAGGAGGGGGAGGTACCTAAACCAAACAAGAGAGAAACTCTGAATAGGGGGGTTGATACCAGTCCATTCACAGAAGAAAGGGTTTTGAAAGAACTCTTGAAACTGAGGGTGGACAAAGCAATGGTGCCTGATTGGATTCACATAAGAATTCTAAAAGAACTAAAGGTAGAACTAGTAACACTACTGACTGCTCTCTTTAACAAATCATGGGAGGATGGGGTGGTACCTGAGGACTGGAGGAGGGCAAATGTGATTCCACTTCACAAAAGTGGGAGCAGGGCAGAGGCAGAAAACTACAGACCAGTTAGTTTGACCTCAGTGGTAGGGAAAATGACGGAATCACTTCTGAAGGAAAGAATTGTTGAGTATCTAGAGGCCAGTGGGGCACAGGACCCAAGGCAGCATGGTTTCACAGCAGGAAGGTCATGTAAAAAGAACCTAAAAGATTTATTTGACTGGGTGACCAAAGTAGTGACCAGGGAGGGTCTGTGGATGTGGCCTACCTAGATTTTAACAAGGCATTTGACACAGTCTCACACAAAAGATTAATATACAAGTTAGCCAGCCTTGGAGTGGGTCCCAATGTGTTAGCCTGGATAAAAAACTGGCTGGACAACAGGATGCAAAGGGTAATAGTAAATGGAACCCACAGTGAAGAAAGGAGGGTAACTAGCGGGGTACCGCAGGGTTCGGCATTGGACGGGTCCTCTTAAATGTCTTTATAAGTGACATTGAGAGCACATGAAGGAAAGGTATGCTCTTTGCAGATGACACAAAGATCTGCAACAGAGCAGATACACAAGGTGGGGTGGAAAGGATGAAAAGGGACTTTGCAAGGTTGGAGGAATGGTCAAATATGTGGCAGCTCAGATTCAATGCAAAGAAGTGCAAGGTAATGCATCTGGGAAACAAAAACCCAGGGGTAGAGTACACTATGGGGGGAGTTGAGTTAACAACAACAAAAATCGAAAGAGACGTACAGTAGGAGTAATTATATCAGATGACCTAAAGGAGGGCAAGCAATGTGAGAAGGAAGTAAAGAGGGCCAAAATTGGAACACCCTGGACTCAACCAATAATATTAATGTAGCCCTCTGTCACTTTATAAGGGTTTTCAACACTACTTGTGATAGGCATGCCCCTCTCAGAAAGATTAAGGTCTCTGGCACGGTTAACCCCTGGATCACTCCTGAGCTCCTTTCCCACTTGAAGTTTCAATACCATCTCTGGCACTGTGCAAAAGCCACTGGTAAGCAACAGGACCTACAAGCCTATAAAGCTGCTAGAAACAACTGCATGAGGGAGACTTGCCAGGCAAAAGACAAGTACCATAGGGAGATGCTTATCAACTCCTGGGGTGAAGGTGATAGCAGAAGGTTCTGGTCTAATATAAATGATGTCACTGGCAAGAAACCTAAAGTATTGTCTACAATGCTAAACATAAATGGGACCCCTACCACTGACCCTCTGGAAACTGCTAATGCCTTTAACAATGCTTTTATCAATTTGAGCTGTGTTATCCCACCTATTTTTTTTCGATGATGATGCTGCCTGCTCTACAAGTCACAGTGATGAAAATAGTCCTGAGCACCCCCCTTTTTATTTTAAAAGGGTATCATGCAAACTGGTTATAAAACTACTAGCTAAAGTCCTAAGAAACACAAGACACAGTAGTGATGGACTAGACCTTGAGCTTATCACCCTAACCCTAGATGAAGTTCTCCTACCTATAGCTAAGATTCTAAACCTTTCTCTTACACTGGGACAATTTCCTGATGCCTGGAAAACAGCCATCGTAACTCCAGTGCATAAAACCAGTGATCATTCCTTGCAGGGTAACTATAGGCCTATATCCATTCTCCCTCCACTCTCCAAGGTGCTCAAACAAATTGTTATCAACCAGCTTGGTGCTTATCTGGACAAATACTCCATCCAGCGTCCACAATAACATGGCTTTAGAAAGGGGACAGTACTACTACAGCATTAGTATAATTCAAAAGCTTCATACAACAGGTAATCGATCAAGGCAAGATTGTAGGTGCAGCCTTTGTTGACCTAACAAAAGCCTTTGACACAGTGAATCACACACTGTTGCTTGGCAAACTCTCTAAAACTGGTGTTGCCCCAAACACCCTGAAATGGTTTGGAAGCTACCTCAGTGATAGACTGCAGAGGGTGAAGATATCCAATGTAGTTTCGGAGCAGAGGGCTGTCCGATCAAGGGTACCTCAAGGCTCAATCCTGGGCCCCTTATTGCTCAGTATTTTCCTGAACAACCTTCCAGCTGTCTGCAACAGCGTACTCTCCTCTACGCAGATGATACGGTCATCTTTACTAGCCTCCTGGATCCCAATGCTCTTGAAAACAGTCTTCAACAAGGCTTCACAGA
Source organism: Neoceratodus forsteri (assembly GCA_016271365.2). Lineage (NCBI taxonomy): Eukaryota > Metazoa > Chordata > Ceratodontiformes > Ceratodontidae > Neoceratodus > Neoceratodus forsteri. Next base: position 351,940,185 of record CM028130.1, on the reverse strand, counting down.
AGCAGAGAGATGGTTTAATAATCACAAACTAGTGCTAAACTACAAAAAACTAAAGTCTAGCTGTTTTTGTCCTCTCGGAATAAGTTTTTAAGGCCCATCAACTCACTATCGCCAACAACCACGGAGACGCTCTTGAACAAACTCAGCTTTTCAAATACCTAGGTCTAACCCTGTATAGTCACCTTACCTTTGTGCCTCACATTGAAAATGTTGCCAGAGATGTTAACACCAGAATTGGGCTCCTCTTCAGATACAGACGAAGTCTTACGCAAGAAGCCCTGAAGGTTGCAGATCACAGCTCGGTCCTCTTGATCATAGATTATGGTCTAATCATATACTGTGCTGCAACCTCCACATCTCTTAAATGAATCACGGTGGCAATGAAAAAAGCCTGTAGGTTAGTTACGGGTGCTGCGTGCCTCACTCATAACTGTGAGTTATATGCTCAATATGATTGGCTCCAACTAAATAACAGGATCAAATATCAAACCTGCCTCCTGTCCAAAAAAAGCTCTACTTGGATTCCTACCCCCGAGCATTGGTTGCCTGCTAAACAAATCCCCTAAGACTCAACACACACGTACCTCAGTTTCTGACCTCCTTCTAGTACCCACTGTCGGACTGCTCAGTACCAGCGATCCTTTCAATACAGAGCCCCACTGTGGTTTAATAATCTAGGCAACCAACTGTGCAGTCTTTCTAGTCTGTCCCAATTTAAACTTATGCTTTGTCAGCATCTCCTAACCGAAAGCACTTGTGATTGTTACACCTAGTTTTCCACTTTTGCAGACACCCTTATACCACTTTTTTCACTCCCTGAGGCTCTTACTTGACTTCCTGTTTTGTTTCACCTCTCCTGACAGAACAATTCCCCTTTCCCCGCCACCTCCTCCTTACCTCACCCCTTCCTTGCTCTTATCTCCTTACCCCCGGACCTGTCTAGGCCTTCTGTACCCAACTCTCCCTTATCTTCTTCCCTTCATCCGCCCTCCTTTTCCCCTCTTTTCCCCCTTCTCCCACCTTAGCCTCCCCTCCCTCTCACCTTACGACAAGGCCTCTGGCTGCCATATTTCTTTTCCTTCTCTATCTGCACTCTGCCCTCTCATCTCCCCTACCCCTTCCTTACTCTTCCCCTTCCCCCCACCTCTGATTAGCAACGTTGCTTCAAATGTGCCTTATGGTTTGCTATGCTTGCTTGTAATCTTGAGTGTGTAGCACTGTTCCCATTTAACTACCAGTTGACTTGCTGTGCTCCAATAATACCATGAATGTTGTCTGTACCACCATTGATATCATGAATGTTGTCTATACCTCCCAACCTTATTGTAACCCTTTCCTTTGATGTGGAACCTTTGTAAATGAGCTGCCCCTAGCTCAAACGTATTTGTAATCTGAGATTTAAATAAAATAAAGGGTTGGGGGGATACTGGGATACATAGGGAAAGGCATCAACAGTAGAAAACAGAAAGTTGTTATCCCTCTGTACAGACAGTTGGTGAGACCCCATCTGGAGTACTGCGTGCAATTCTGGAGACCCCATCTCCGCAAAGACATAGACAGAGTGGAGGCTGTTCAGAGGAGGGCAACCAAAATGGTGCAGGGTCTGCACCAGAGGACAGACAAGGAGAGACTAAAGCAGCTTAATATGTATACCCTTGAGGAAAGAAGGGAGAGGGGGGACATGATAGAAACGTTCAAGTGTCTCAAGGGAATTAACAAAGTACAAGAGGGTAGCATCTTTCAGAAGAAGAGATGTGCAAGAATAAGGGGACACAATTTGAAGATAGAGTGGGGACAGCTCAGAGGTAATGTTAGAAAGCATTTTTTCACAGAGAGGGTCATGGATGCATGGAACAGTCTTCCTGAGGAGGTTGTTGAGTCAGGAACAGTGGGAGAATTCAAGAATGCATGGGACAGGCATAAGGCAATTCTAGTGGGGGGGGTAGGAGGAAGTAAGCTATTGATTAACTAGAATCTACAGCTTATCCATCAGGTAGAGAAATGGGCAGACTAGGTGGGTCAAGCGGTCCTTATCTGCAGTCAAATTCTATGTTTCTGTGTTTCTATGTTGGAGTAATCATTTTCCAGCACTACTATTGTGTTAATGTGGTAAGCAGACTGCAGACATCAGTATGAGTGACACAGTGACACAGTGACAGCAACAGTGGCAGGTGCAGTTCAGAAGTGCTGTACTGTTGGGTGTGTCTGACAGCCCCCCCCCCCGACACAGACACATCATCTACGGCAGAAGAGACACACAGGTTATGTCACAGTGCCACTCAGAGAGTGAGTGACAAGCAGAGTGGGACACATCATAAAACTGTAGCACAGTCTGCTGTGTGGAAGTCTGAGCAGTCTGTGTTATGGTGGCAGTGGGAGTGGGTGACATGAGAAGAGAGTGGCAGAAGTGCAAGCCCCCACCCTGAGACTGTAGTGGGAGACAGAGAGTTGTCAATGGGGTGTTCCATAGCTCATTCCCCCATGTCTTCCCGACGATGTAGCCAGACATTGTAGGACAGCAAGAGCACTCCAAATCTGAAAATGTACTGGGAAACAGAGAGTTATCAGTGGGGTGTTCCACAGCTCATTCCCCCTTGTCCCCCCGATGATGTAGTCAGCCACTGTAGTACAGCAAAAAATGACCCCCGAGAATGAACTGGGAGACAGAGAGTTGCTGGTGAGGTGTTTCACAGCTCATTCCCCCTTGTCCCCCAAATGAGATAGTCAGCCATTGTAGCACAGCAAGATCCTCCCCCCCCAGAATGTAGTGGGAGACAGAGAGTTGTCAGTGGGGTGTTTCACAGCTCATTCCCCCTTGTCCCCCTTATGATGTAGCCAGCCATTGTAGAACAGAAAGAGAAAGACATAGACTGTATTTGCAGTGTGTGTTTGTCTGAGTGTAGGTCTTGTCAGTTTCTCCCTGTCTGAGTCTGCATACTGTATCTCTTTCTCACTCATCTCACTCATTGTGCTGCGGTCAGCAGTGCATGACAACTGCTGAGCAGAGTTTTGGCTCCTGAGGCTTGACCCACCCAGTGGCAGCAACACAGGAGTAGATTCTCTCTATCGAACCCCTGAACTGCAGCTCAAGCATCACTGGGCTCCCTAAACCTAACCCATACAGTAGCAGCCACACAGGAGATGCTCCACTCCCTGGACCCTTGAACTGGGGCACAAGCATCACTGGTTGCCACAGACCCAACCAGAATAGTGGCAGAAACACACAAGAAACACACAAGCAGCTCCTCTCCACTGGACCCCCAAACTGGGGCACAAGCATCACTGGGCTCCCCAGACCTGACTCACCCAGCGGCAGCAACACAGGAGTGGCTTCACTGCATCAGACCGCCGAACTGTGGCATAAGCATTACTGGGCTCCCCAGACCTGACCCACCCAGTGGCAGCAACACAGGAGTAGCTCTGCTCCACCGGACCCCTGAACTGCAGCACAAGCATCACTGGGCTCCCCAGACCTGACCCACCCAGCGGCAGCAACACAGGAATGGTTCCACTCCACCAGACCCCTGAACTGCAGCACAAGCATCACTGGGATCTCCAGACCTGACCCACCCAGTGGCAGCAACGCAGGAGTGGATCCTCTCCACTGGACCCCTGAACTGGGGCACAAGTATCAGACCTGACTCACCCAGTAGCAACAACTCAGAAGTGGCTCCACTGCATCAGACACCCAAACTGCGGCACAAGAATTACTGGGCTCCCCATACCTGACCCATCCAACGGCAGCAATACAGGAATGGATGTGCTCCACTAGACCCCAGAACTGGGGCACAAGCAGCACTGGGCTCACCATACCCACCCCACCCAGTGGCAGCAACGCAGGAGAGGTTCTGCGCTACTGGATTCCCAAACTGTAGCACAAGCATCACTGGGCTCCCCAGACACCATCGGCACAGCAGCAGCAACACAGGAGCAGTTCCGCTCCACCAGACCTCCAAACTGTAGCACAAGCATCACTGGGCAAAATGATGTACTCCCTGTCTGCATGTGGCTGATGATGTCTGATTGGCTCCTGTATTTGGGTCGGTGTTTTACTGCATGTGCATGTTGAGGGGGGCAAATATAAAACCTTCCAGGGACGGTACCAGAGCATATTACGCACAAGAAATGTCACAGATTATGTCACCACTGTATGTGTGACATTTTACCAAAGAACTGTGCATTTTTGTTAGGGGCTATTTTGCAAAGTTTATTTATTTTTTATTTATTTTATTGAAATTTTGGATAACACCATTGAGAACAAACTCATTTCATAGGTTCCATGTCAGACGAACAATACATACTGGAAAAGTATGAGACGGAGAATAAACAAAACAAGGAATTATACAAAACATTACAACAGTATATAACTAGAGATGTTCCAATACATGTGGCATTGTACAATGTATGCCAAGGTGCATATTTGATAAAAATCTGGAATTCAAAGGGTCATATTAGAGGGGGTGGGGTCTTATGAAATGACCCTTTATGGGAAAATAAGAACAGAATCAGCCTAATATCTAATAATCAACAAGGTAAGGGATGGCATCAGCCCATGGGCCTCATCAGAGGTGAGAAGGTATGGGACAATGCATTTTAAAGTGAGCAAGGGAGCTCAGGAGATATAACGGGGAGGGGGGATGGGGAAGCCATAGAGGGGTGAGGGGAAAGAGTGGAAGGGATCAGGAGGAAATGTGTAAGGAGAATGATTAGCAACTTAGAACAGTTATTTACATGCTGAGAACAGTTATGCATAAGGTCAGGATAGCATAAGGTTAAAATAAGTGCTGGTCACAAGAAGGAAGGTTATTGGAAGCAATCACAACTAGCCCAACGAGGATGCTGAAGTGATGTTATGGTGCAGCGAGTTCAACCATAGCGGGTCAAGATGAAAGGATACAGTACCTTTTTTGAGATTTAAACAGGAGAAAAAAACCTTTTTGTTGATTTTCCTCTAGTTTTGGCATAGCCCATGTTATAAGTGCAATAACCAGGGCCCCTGGTGCTCTGCGGCAGAATGTTCTGATTTCTGAGGCAGGGCTCCTTGGCTTCTGCGGCAGCATTTTCTGATTTCTGCGGAATGATTTATTTATTTCTCTGGCAGAACGCAGTCCTGTCATTGGCTAAATATGATGTGATGTCATAGATGACATCATGTGCTAAGCATGGAGGAGGGGCTTCAGGATAAACGAGATAGGAAAGAAAGCCTGACATTATGGAAAAACAGTATATTTATATGAAAATTCACCAAAAACAATGAATTCTGTGGCACTATATATATATATTCTGCGGCATTATGCAAATTCTGCAACCGCAGAACTGCAGAATTCCAAGGGCCATGGCAATAACCCACTCCAGGGTGTGGGTTTAAAGGCATTTAATGTACACCTGTGGTGCTGTGAGGACATTCAGCCTGTGGCCTTGTGCCTCATAATGCACCCCAGGCATGCATTAAATGCCTAGAAACTCACATCCTGGAGTGTGTTATTGCTTACTTAAGACATGATAGGGGTGGTGTTGATAGGCACAGTGCCCCACTTAGTGCCTCTTACCACCTGGAAAGTGCTTTAAATGTGCAACAGTGTAACCCTTGGGTGTCTTACTGCAATTATAAAATATGTTCAAATTTAAAAATAAGTACAAGAAAAAATAGAGGTTACATTTTCTTTACTGTAATTCTAAAATGTATTCTTAAACCACAGATAAAATAGTTACTCTAACATTCCATTAAGTAGAATTCACCAGGGGTAAATGAATGAAATTGAACGCAGTAACTCAAAATGTTGCTCAGTTCTACTGGTAGATTCTGTTTACCCCGACACACACACACACACACACACACACACACACACACACACACACACACACACACACACAACATACTGTACATAAAACACTCATAAGGAGCCATGACCTCAGTTTTATCTGCGGCAGGGAAAGCAGCAGAGATTTCTATCGCAAGCAGGTTAGGATTGGTGTCCTTCTATTGTCACTAAAAACAGATCTAAAATTAAAACTGTGAATAGTACTTTATTTTTATTTAATTTTATGTGTGTAAGGAGTGGCTCATGAGAAGAAAAAACGTTTATTTTTTTTGTTTTAATTCATGGGAGATTTGCTTTTTAGGGCCAAGTTGAAGGGTTCCTGTCAGTAAAGCTGACAGACATGTGGACCCCCCTCCCCAATCCCCAATGTCCCATAATGCAAAAATGTATTGAAATACCCTGGTGATCTAGCACCTTTCCAAGCCCTGATCCCCCATTATGCTATACTATGAAATCATCGGTGGTATAGTAGCCCCTCTGCCCCCACCCTGGTAGACAATGTTCCTCACTTTGCTCCCCCATCCCGAAATGGAGCCAGTGACTGGCATAGCCTACCAGTCTCCATCACGGCCAGCCACCAACTGAGCTCTGAAGGAGCGTGTACTCTATGCAGTACATGCTAAGTGATTGACAGCTGTCAATGAGTGTGTACAGTATACAGTACACGTTCCTTCAGGGCTCAGTCAGCAGCTGGCCATGGTGGTGAGTGGTGGGTTGTTCCAATCACTGGCTTGATATGGGGATGGGGAGCAGGGTGGGGGGAACACTGCCTATGAGGGTTCGGGGATGTGGAGCCACTATACCACTGACAATTTCATAATATGGCATAATAGGTGATCACAACTTGGGGGGCACTAGATCACCAGGGTATTTCAATACATATTTACATCATGCGACATCAGGGATCAGGGAGGGGGTCCACTGGACTACCAGGGACATATGTTACATTAGTAATTCATATGGACATGGAGAGGGGTCCACTAGTCCACTGGGGAGGGGATTTGTTTTACTATTACATATATGGGGGTAATCGAGGATGGGGATCATTTGGTAGTATAGCAGGGGATTGGGGCTGGGGAAGGGGGACCACTGCACATTGTCACATCTAGGACACTTCTCCTGGTGGGGAAATTTCTAATTACCCTTAGGCCAGTCCTGACTGGTCTAACAGTTGTTAGAAATTTGCCCATCAGAAGAGTTTTGTAAATCCCAATGCAGTGTGGATTTGTCAGCCTGCATCTGCTGCAAGCCCCTGGCATCATGCCACAGCATGGTGTGTGGCACAAGAGTGATGCAAGCCCCATTTGGTACAGGTGGCCTGCAGTAGATGCAGGCTGCCTTTGTGAACTGCTCTGGGGGCATCATTTGGGACAAAAAAAAAAAAAGAAATAGGCTGTTGGTTAACTAGGATCTGCAGCTTATCCTGTAGGTAGGGAAATGAGCAGACTAGGTGGGCCAAGCGGTCCTTATCTGCCGTCAAAGTCTATGTTTCTATGTAAGCTTCTTTCACCACCCCAGTAGCTTTGAGAATCGGTTCCATAATCTACAGTATATACATGCTAGCAATGCTGCACTACTCTGCAAATGATTGATATAATTGAGAAAAAGAAACACAGAAGGTTTAGGGTGCTGCAGATGCAATATCCTTTCAAGTTCCAAGTAACAATTAAATTCTGAGGATCAGGGGAACTGTAACAACATTATACTCAGCACTTAGAGTTCATTAGAATCTGTTCATTAAATCCCCTGTAGCCTCAGACATTCATCATCCCAAAGAAATATAAAGGTCAGGGTTTTTTTTTTTTTTAGTTTTTTTCTTCAAATAGTCTTATTCCTATCAGAAGGCTGCTTTTATTGATTCATTTCTGTAAACTCTTTACTTGTTTAATACTGGAAGTATTTCTAAATGGTTCTCTTAATTATGTGGGGTACATGCTGCATACTGCTAAATGCTGTCATATTTTAAATATTTCTCTTGATTTGTGGTGTACATACTGCAAGCAGGGGCAGTGGAAATAGCTTCTTTCATGATAGAAACATTCAAATACCTCAAGGGAATCAACAAAGTCCAAGAGGGTAGCATCTTTCAAAAAAAGAGGTGTGCAAGAACAAGAGGGCACAATTTGAAGATGGGGGGTTCGGCTCAGAGGTAATTTAAGGAAGTATTTTTTCACCGAGAGGGTTGTGGATGCATGGAACGGCCTTCCGGAGGATTGTGGAGTCAAAATCAGTGGTGGAATTCAAGCATGCATGGGACAGTCATAAGGCCATTCTAGGGGGTGGGGGTAGGAAGAAGTAGGCTGCTGGTTAACTAGGATCTGCAGCTTATCCAGTAGGTAGGGAAATGGGCAGACTGGGTGGGCCAAGCGGTCCTTATCTGCCATCAAATTCTATGTTTCTATGTTTCACATAGCCTGAATATTACAGTTGGGGGCTGAAATATTTGGGTATTTGTTATTCTGCTTGGTATTCGGCTTGGAGGGTTGACAGGAAAATAACCTTTCCTCTATCACAGGTTGCCAGGGCTTGTCTCCAAGCCACCATCTCCACCATTCCAATCTTTTGCCACCCACCTCCCTGCCCTTCTCTGTTGTCCAGGTACTTAATAAAATAAATCTTTAAGATGTATGTCTCCTGACACTATGACAGGATCTGACTATACCCCCACCCTAACTCGACTACTCTTTATTCCCCAAATTAGACACAGTTACCATCTATCCCCACTCTCTCTCTCTCTTGAACCCAGTCCTTGAGTTGGAGATGAGCTAGTAGCAAGAAACCTGGATGGTCAGCCAACTCCCCCCAACCCCAGTATGCCTTCACTGAGCCTGCTCCACACTAGTCCTGATTAATGAATGGAGTGAGCACCTAGGCATTCAATCACAAGGGAGGGGCAGGGCAATAGTGTCATTACTCATGTTAGTCTGGCCCAGTCAGCTTGGCTGGCTTAATTATTACTGCCCCACTCCTCCCGTATCACATGCCTGCTTGCTTATTTACTTGATTTATTCATTCATAGAGGCATAGTAAAGAGTGGACTAAGCAAGGGGGTGCTGTCAGGGGGGAATGAATGACTAGCAAGATTTCATGCTACAGACACCTCTTAGAATCAAGGATCTGGTTCAAGAGTGGGGTAGGTCAGACAATGAATTTGTGTATCTTGGGGATTGGAGACAGTTGGGGTAAAAGTAAGGGGTGCAGTTTAAAAGATGTTGTCAGCTCCTGGCATTTTCACAGGCACCATCGATTTTGATCATCTCATTTACTCAGTCTTTGAGGCACCAAAGAAATGGGTGAGTGGAACAAGACTGGAAGGGGGTAGAGGGTGGCCAGGAGACTATCCCTTGTCAATCAGTTTTTTTGGTTTTTTGTTGTGTTTTGCTGACAAAAAATTATGAATCCTGAATACCATGAATAGTGAGCTATTCATGAAGTGTTCCTAAATATTTGGGAAGCCCAGTTTTCATGGTGTTCGAGAAATAATATTCAGGGTATGTGCACCCCTACTGTATCCTGCAGGGTATGCCAGCTGTACGGTGGAACCCACATGGTGAAACCACCAACAGTGACAATCTCAACACATTTTGAGACTGTCACTGTGGGGGGACCCGCGGGTGAAATTTTGCCCTTTAGAGCAACTCACCCCCTTCGAGTTAACTCTGACTTGGAGTTAGAGTCTTTAAGAAAGGGGGGGAGTACAGCCCCCCATGTGGAAGTTTCTTTGGGGGCTCAGCCCCACGATAGAAAATGCACCAATGTCTGAATGTCTGACAGGCGAAATTTCACTTGTTGACATTGGGGATCTCGCTATGCCGAACCTCGACAATAGTTATGTCGAGTCGGCATTGGTAAACCATACTGCAGTGCTGTCCTATTTCTAAATGTTACTCCTGATATGTGGAGTATATTCTGTATATTGCAAAATGCTGTTACATTTGTAAATGTTTCTCTGGATATTTGTGGTGCATGCTGTATACTGTAATGCTGTGTTTTAATGTCTGTCTGCCTGTCATAGTTTCCAGATCACCCTTGAAACAGCCTAGTTCCCAGTGGGATTACCGGTTACTAAACTTAAATCAATTAATAGCCAGCCAGTCAGGTATTACTACTTGGATATATAGAATATCACTCACCATTCATTCAGATCAGAGACTTTGAAGAGTGATGGTGTGGTATTCCTTTTTACAGGTTCTACTTATACTGGGGATTTAGAAGAGGAGCCTTTTTCAATAGGGTGGTAAAGTAAGGATGTTTTCTGTGATGAAATAGAGGGATGGGTAGGCGGAGGTGAACTTGTTTTTGTGGATGGGGAAGGGGATGGTGTCTTACTCTATACAATTATTCAACTTCTTTGTGTACAGGGGAGAAGGGAAGTAGGAGGCTAATGGAAGACAGGTAGGGGTATTACATTTGAAAACATGTGGTGTGGTGGAAAGGGATGGGGCCACTTGACGTACAGAGTGGAGTGTTTTTTTTTAATAAGCAAATTTTGAAAACTGCGGGCAGAGTTAGTAAAGCCATCTGGAACTTTGCAAAGTCTTCTTAAAGTGGGCAGTTTTTGACATCACACCAATGTCTCTAGCTAAGTAAAATTTTGCAACATCTCTGATCTTGACATAGCATTTTTTGCAGGGAACACACACTGAGCATGTCCACATTGTCGGCCAGCTATCTGATCTGCAGCAGCCAGTCAACAGTGCTGTAGAGTGAGAACTCCTCACACTGCACATGTCTCAGAATCATTTCCAGCTCTCTCTCATGGGAAGAACCTGGCTGCTGAAAGAAGTTTATTTCAATAGAAAAACAATGTTTTGTAATTGTAAATTATTATAAATTGTCATAATTTGTCAAAAGGGCATGCACTGTCATTCTTGTTAGCTAAATTCACAACATTTAAATATGGTTTCAGACATGACAATAAAATTGGGTGGTGCTTGAGTGGAAAAAGAGAGTTCTGTGCATTTGCTTGCAGGTAAAAGCAGCCTCTCTTTTCTTATTTTATTGGCCACTGCTGGTTCCAGGCACATAAATCATTCTATTAACTGTGTGGCAGCCAACATTTATGCATATTGCCTTGTGAGACACAAGGGGCTTGATTTTCCAAAGTAGAAAAAAAGCACACTTGCAGCAAAAGACGTTGCATAATGGAGGGAAGCCTTGTGCATGTTAAATTATTTTGTTATACACACAGTTTTTACAAATGCTACCATTTTGTTTTACCTTTTCCACATTTCATGGCACCTTGAGAAAATTTATATTGTCCAGCTGCTTAAAAATGCTGTGCCTGGTATTATCAGGTATAATGAATCCAAAAAGGAACAGTAGCCGCGATCAGCAAATTGCCCGGTGCTCACCAAAATGAGCTGCTAGCTCATAAATAGAAATATGAACTATACAACAAAAATGGTGTCACTCTGGTCTCTGAAATAACTTCTATGAGTCCTTTTCATTAGTGAATCAAATATTTATTAGCGAGACCACACGGGGATCATGTGATGAGCTGAGTCGAGTAAGACGTCTTCTGAGCTGCTTCGAGGCCCAAAGCTATTTAAAAAGTTATAATTTCTTTGGGATCAGTTAGTTTTACATAAAGAAACCCCTTTCTGACTAGTGAGGTGTTAGGGGATCCAATTGGTGGTGATTTGAAGGAAAAAGAGGAGACTCATCGGCTCGGAGCCGCTTTATGCGGTGAGCATTTGCGAGTAACACTCAGCCGCGTCAAGAAGTTGAAATGGAAACTGAGATAGTGGAGCCCCTCGCAGAGAGATCTCCTGCTTCTAAAAGGCCAAAGCCCCAATCCCCACCCCAATGAACAGGAGGAGGTGGCAGGAGAACAAGGGGGGGCTAAAGCGAGTAACGAAGATATTCAGGAAATTAAACAATTATTACAGGGGCTGTAGTAGACTTTGCAGCTGTTAAGCCAGCGCTGATCATTAGCCAGAGAATGGGAGATCGAGGTCCGGATTGCATCCCAGGAAGAGAAGAACATCCGAAGTAGAGCAGGAGCTTGTGATGGTTAGAAAACAAGTTAAAAAGCTTGAAGAGAGGCTGGAAGATCAAGAGTCGAGGAGCCGACTGAACAACCTGATCCTGGCTGGGCTACCTGAGAGGGCAGAAGGGTCAGACTGTGTTCTTTTTATTCCAGATATGCTGCTTAAATTGTTCGGCCCTACATCATATGGGGATGCTTATAACCTAGAGAGAGCACATAGGGCTCTGAGAGAGGTACCACCTCCGGGAGCAAGACCCTGAGTAATCATCATGCGCTTTCTCAACTACAAAGAAAAAGTTTTTGTGTTGTCTGCAGCAAGGCAAAAGAAATCAATGCAGTGGAATGGTGCCACCTTGTGGATGTTTCAAGATCAAACACCTACAGTGAGAAGTAAGCAGAAGGAGTATGTGGAAATTAAAAAGAAGTTGTACTTGCCTGGAATCAAGTTTCGGCTCCAGTATCTTGCTACCCTGGTGGTTCGGTTACAAGCTGGGGAGAAGAGATACCTCACGGCCAAGGATGCAATGGAAGGGTTACGAGTTGAACTTCAGGATCTATTTAGAGCACCGAGTTGATTCGCTCCAGACACCACGGAGAGCTACTGGGAGTGTTTGGACTGGGACTTCTGAACCACTAAGCCTGTAAAACTTACATTCAGTTTGTCAAGCTTGAACTTCTAATTGGTTGATTTGATGGAGGGGTATTGAGATGGGGGTAAAAGAAATGCCATGGGTGTTTATAGGCCTAATAAGTGTTAATTACCGGGAAGAGAATTTAATATAGTTTGTTATAGGATTGGGGAAGGAGAGAGATTTCAAAAGGGATTGTAAACAGCGGTGGGTAAGCATGGGGGCATAAGGGGAGACTAGGGAATCTGTCATATAAGGTGGAAGGGATATGGGGGACTGGTGTAATGGATTGGGAGAGAAGGCCAAAAGGGCAGGGGGCATGGGCCCTGAGGTGGAATATACTAAAGGGGGCCAGTACTGAGGGACATTAGCCGATATAAGGGCTTGAGGGGACAAGTTATAAGTTATAGGGCATGATAAAGCACGAGCTATTGGTAAAGGGGGGGTATGGATGCTATACTTGAGGGGAGTACAGAGTGGTGAGGACCACTCTTACCCTCGGGCTCTTAATAGGATCTACTTAAAGGGCCTCATTGTCCACCAGTTTTTCTTGCTTGATGGTCTTGGGGACAACCACTGTTCCCTACTACCTCAACCATTCAGGGGAAAGAAAAGGGAGGTGGTTAGTGAGTGGATTAGAATGCGAGCCAGGGAGTATAATGGTATCCGTGAAGGATACTTGTGCTCGGGAGGGGGGCCGCCAATAGACCAAGAGATGCTTTAACGCTATTGCTAATGCAATGAAAGGGGTATAGGAGCACTTGGAGTGGTCTGGGTGAGGGGGGACGGAGATCGGGGTCAAATGGACAGAAACTGAAAGAGTCCATAATCTAGGGGGACTATGGAGGGGAAAAAGGGTTAATCTATGTTGTCTCCCAATAACTAGAGATGGAGATTATCATGGTTAATAGCCCTCTGAGAAGTGGAAGAGGACACTTTTGAATGGCCTGTTAGGGGCTATTTGTAGAGATGGGGTGAAATGGTGAATAGTTAAGGGATTAGGGTAGAGGGGGTTATAGGATAGGACAAATAGCGTAATGGTATAACAGGAGTTTTGTGAGGTTTATAAATTGATCCCGGAGAGGAGAAGGTCATGGAGGGGCAGGGGAGTAGCATAGGAAGGAGCTCATCGATGACCCGAGGAATAGTAGGCAAGCGATCTAGGGATTGGGGCAGGGATGGGGAGGGGTTGGGGTTTGGGAAAGAGAGAGAGTCCTTCAGGATAGAAATAAAGGAGGCAGGCTCAGACAGGGCTTCAAGGGCCAACAGTCCTAATATAAGTTTCTGGTACAGTTAATGATGAATGTCAGATTACTTTTGTGGAACGTTAAAGGACTCAGGGGTAGACGTAAAAAATTGGTAATTATAAAACATTTGGACCATCTGGGTGCCCATATTGTTGCTTTACAAGAGACACACTTATTGACAGAGGAACTGAATAGTCTCAAGTGATTATGGGTGGGACAGGTTTTCAGGGTGGGTAAAGAGAGGGCTTCAGGAGGAGTAGTGATTTTAATTAGAAAATCCTGTTCATATTGTGTGGAGCAGGTGGTTACAAGAAATGATGGCAGAGGGATTTATAGCTCGAGTTTAATATGTGGTAGGGCCACCTCAGTGGCTTCCATATATGGTCTGACCCCCCCCCCAACTCGGAGTTCTTTGCTTCGATAGAGAGGGATATAGCTGGGTTTTCGGGGCACGCTCTTTTCCTAGCAGGAGATTGGAATGCGTATGTTGATAATTGTAAGGATAGGATCCCACCGGCGAAAGGACCACCAACAAAGGCTCAAATTGCCTTAAATGAGCTGTTAGAGGCTACGGCTCTGGTGGACCCTGCCCGGACACATGCTGATGGGGGCAATAATATGACATTTTATTCGGTGGTGCACAAGACTCAATCGCGTATTGACTTTTTTTTAGTAAATAGGGAGGTACTCATGGGGATTAAGGGACTGACAATGGAAGGTAGAATTTTCTCACAGCATTCCTCGATTAAACTAGCCTGGGAACCGAAGGTAGGCCCACCTAGACCATTTCAATGGAGATTGAGTGACTCCCTAATGATGGAATCTGCAATCAAAGATAAACTCGTGGGAGCCCTGCTAGGAATTATCCAGCAACAACTACCTACGTTGTTAAACAGGGACCTGGCTTGGCCAACTTGCAAAGTGCTTTTTGCAGGAGTGGCTCAGGAGCTTGTAGCCCAGAAAAATGGGCAGAGGAGGGCAAAAGAGGATTTTATTAAGGGCTATTAGTTATTTTACACCAATGGAGGGGTCCACAGAGGAAATTGATGGGGAAATCAGAAGTCTAAGGCACGATCTGGAGGATATTGTCTATGGCAAAATAGATTTTTGGTTAGAAAAGATAAAAGCCAAATATCTTCTGAAAGGAGATGTCCTGGGACATCTGCTGGAGGCTAGAGTCAGGGAATGGGAGGCAAGTAGAACGGTGACGTCTATCCAGTATGATGGGAAGCTTATAACAGACCCCCAGGAGTTAGCAGATACTTTTGCGTTGCACTTTAAAGATCTATACCAGATTGGGAACACGGCAGGGGAGGAGGAGATCAAAGCATTTCTGGAGGAAATGCCTCTACCGGTGATAGATCCCATACAGGCTAGGGATTTGGCAGCCCCCATTGGTGCAGCAGAGATTGTGGAGGTAGTCAGATCCCTCCCTGCGGGCAAGACACCAGGGCTGGACGGCCTTACAGTGAAGTTCTACCAGACTTACATTCAGACTATCTTGCCCATACTCCAGGAACTTTACAATACTGTGATGCAGGAAGGAGTGCTTCATTCTCCCCTTTACCAGGCTTACATTACATTAATCCCTAAACCGGGCAAGCCTAAAGATGAACCAGGTAATTATAGGCCCATAGCATTAATGAACCAGGATATTAAGATCCTAATAAAAATATTGGCCAATAGAATTTGTTGGATAGCGCCTGCTATAATTAGTCAGGAGCAAGTGGGATTTATGCCAGGGAGGGGGGCACACGACGCTTTGAGGAAGCTCCATCATATCCTGAACTATGCAGTGGATTCTCAATTACCTATAGCTTTAATATCTTTAGATGCAGAGAAGGCCTTCGATAGGGTCTCTCATTCTTTTCTTTTCGCTAAGATGGAGAGGATGGGCTTCCCTGAGGGCCTTCTTAGAGGCATTAAAAACTTATATGCTGCACCGACGGCTAGAGTCCTGAGCAATGGTTATATCTCGCAGGAAATACAGTTAAAAAATGGGACCCATCAAGGATGCCCTCTTTCCCCGATATTATTCAACATTTACTTAGAGCCCCTGTTGAGAGCCGTTAATAAAGAGAGACAGATAAGGGGGGTTGAGATAATGGGAAGGGAGTTAAAATTTTCAGTTTTTGCAGATGATATACTCCTGCACCTAAGAGACCCGGCGGTCAGATTTGAGAGGACAAGAGAGTTAATACAGCGATTTGCTAAAGTTTCTAATTATAAACTAAACCTAACTAAAGCTCAGATCCTCCCTCTGATGCCATACGTATATAAGGCAGACTTTGCCCAGCTGCGAATCCAATGGGTGACAGATAAGATCAGATACTTGGGTATCTGGATCACAAGGAATAACGAGTTAGGGGCCTAAACAAATATGGAAGGGACGTTGTCAGCAATTAAGGGAGATTTAGTAAGCTGGAATAAGCTGCCTCTCAATTTTACGGCCAGGCTCGGGCTCATCAAAATGAACCTGTTACCGAGGCTGTTATACCCGGTGTATTTAGCTCCATATAGTATCCCCAATAAATGGTTTAGACTGATTAAGAAACTACTTTCAGATTTTTTAAGGGACCGGAAACCCCCCAGGAAAAAATATAACGATTTGCGACTCCCTCCTATTCTGGGAGGAATCAAGCTACCAGATCTCCATTTGTACTATGTCACAGGACAGTTGGGTCTAATGGCTCGATGGGGTAGAAGTATGGAGGGAGAAGCATATGTCCCAGATTAGTTACATCTAGAGACTCAAATAATGAGAGAAGTTGGCCTTTCTCCAGAGGCGTCCCCATTTTCTAAAATAATTGCTTGTTTTAAACAAAAGTTGGGAAGCCCAATTGTGAAGGCGGCAGAAGCTTGGTGGTCCTTTTTGACTTTGGCCCAGAAAAAAGACCAGATGAGGGCTCAAGAACAACCACTGGTGGGCAACCCCAATCTAGTCATAGGGAATAAGGTAATCAAAGGGAAATGGGCCGGATGGGTTTCGGGCCTGAGCCTAAAGGATGTTATTCAGGATAATAGGGTAGTCCTCCCAGCACAGTGTGATAGAATGCCTTTCTTCCACAGACTGCAACTTACACGTATGCTTGAAGGGGCATTAAAGAGATTAGGGGGCCTTTCAGATTGTTCATTTAAGTGGGACGAGCTGAGGGAGATTGACCTGAAAATCAGATCTCTATCGCAAGTCTATAGAATACTATTGGATTTCTTTGGGCAGTGCTCTCCTATAGCAGTGCCATATTGGGACAACAGGTTGGCGCCTCGAAGCATTGACTGGGCTAATGTACGGAAGAATAGCAAATATATAGTGATACCTAAATACAGGAGTTTACAATTTTTTATTGCTTCTTATCTATACTTTACCCCTGTGAAACTATGTGACAGAGGCCTTAGACAGACTGACCTGTGTTTTAGATGTGAATCAGAAAGGGGTGACCTATTACATGTGCTGTGGAACTGCAGCAAAATACTGCCCTTGTGGGATGAAATAAAAAGGCGGATGGATCTGTTATTGGACTACTCGGAATTCATAGCACCAGAGATATGTGTTTTAGGGGATGTCTCGCAAATTACTGATGTTACACCCAGATATCATGTATCTCTGATGGTGGCTGTAATTAAAGCGTATGTGGTCCAACACTGGAAAGATGATCAACTTTATGGGTATAAGCAGTGGGTAGAAGATCTTATTGGGGCCTTAGCTAGGATTAAGAGATGTTTATATTCAGAGGGGAGGAAGGGGTTATACGCTAAAAGATGGGCGGTATTGGAAGCCATTTACTCCCAATAAGGGCCACATGGTTGGACATGGGTCTGTCTGTCGGGCTATGATTAGCTAAAAAATTTGGGCTGGAACGAGTATAGGACAATAGAGATGTTAGCGAGATTAGGGTGCTAGGTTTTGTGCATGTATGTGGAGTGGTAGGGTCTTGGGACGAGTGTAGCAATATGAAGATTGGGTCTGCTAGAAGGACGGGGGGATGGTGACTCTCTCTCTCTTTCCGGGAGGCACAGAGGGGTGTCACCCCCTGAATAAGTATTAACCCATCATGAAATTGGGCTAAAGAGTACTTGACAGGCCACTGGTGAATTACTGGGAGTAAGGGGAAAAGGTTTGATCTGTAAGCAGCCTGATGTCTTTATATAGGGGTGTTGTTGGATATGGAGCTAGAGTTGGTGGGGGGGGGACATTATCTCTGTGCATGTACATAGCTGTACTGTATATAGTTTACACAGTCAGTTTTGGGCTGTGTGCCCTGGGATTCTAGGTTTTGTTTGTCTTGTCTTGTGTTTGAAAAATAAATAAAGAGGTGTTTAAAAAAAAAAAATTTAGGAGACCATTACACACCAGGCTTATCTGGCTACTCAGTACTTCACTCAAGGCCTCCCTGTGGGGAGGAGTTGAAGCTGGGTAGCCAGAGGAGCATTGATTGTGTTGTGGTCTCCTTAATAAATATTTGATTCACTAATGAAAAGGACTCATAGAGGTTATTTCGGAGACCAGTGACACCATTTTTGTTTTATATTATTAGGTATAGCCATTTTTGCTTTCTTGCACCGAAAAAGTAAATGTCACCCATGCACAAAGAAATTCTGAAAAAAATCAAAGATTTTTTTTCCCATTCCAATTTCCACATGGTGACATAGAAAATCATACCCCTGTCTCTTAGTGTCTCTCAATGGTGTGGAGGAAAGGTCTGTCAGTGGGAGCAGTGTTGTGTGTGATGGTGTGGCTATTCTCTTTCACAGTGCAAATTGTGAAGCACTGTGCCATGTGTGTGCACCAGGCATGTCAGATGGGATTCTGAAAATCATCGCGGGCTATTGTGCATCATCACAGTAAGCATCTGGCACCAGCTGGGTCAAGTCATCATCTGCTGTGCTCATATGGCTGGTGTATGTAGAAAGTATGAGAAAAAGAACAGGAGGAGAAAGGGATGCAGAAGGGAGGAAAGAAGCAGATAAGGGTTCCACCATGCCAGTTCCATGAAGTACAAATTTAGCAAATTGCAGTGTTGGGATGGGAAAACATAATGTATAGTGTTGCCTACCCATAAGTGGGCTGTGTTGTGTGCAGCTCATTAAGAGCATCAGATTCATCTTCAAGATCAATGACCAAGACCAGCCCCGACATTTATCTCCTGCTGATATAGATAATGTGTGAATGCACATACAAGAATTACTGGCAGTCAGAGTTATAAAAGAGACTAGGAGCCTCTGTGCCTCCCACACTCTTGCGGTTCAAAAAAGAATGGCACTGTACAAATGTGTGTGTACTACAGGACTCCCAGTAAGCCTACCATACTAAAGCAAACACCGCACCATGCATACAGGATGCACTGGACTGCCCTGATGGCAGCTGCTGGTTATCAGTGTAGGAGCTGAGCAGTGGCTGTTATCAAATCCTTATGGTTAAGTCTGATAGGGTGAGGACTGCTTTCAACTGCCTTCTTGGGTCCTATCAATTCCTATTCATGCCAGAATAAATCTCTGGGGCCCCAGCCACTTTTCAATGACTAATGGAGAGGACAGTGAGAGATATGAACTCATTGGAGTACCTGTTGTATCTGGATGATGTCACCATTTTTTAGAAAACTACAGAACATACATATGAACATACAAAGAAGCCAGCAGAAGAAAGCCATTTGGTCTATCAAGTCTGCTCGTATTGCAGGGTCCATAGCTTGACCTAATGTCCCTGCCTCCCTCCCTCCCTCCCCACTCCTCCCATCCTCCCTACCCATGACCCTTACCCTCCCCCTATGCCTGTCCCAGCCTCTGTTAAAGCTGCCCACTGTCTTCAGTGAGAATAACTATTCTGGCAGCGCATTCCAAGTGTCCACCACCCTCTCTGTGAAGAAGTGTTTCCTGATCTCCCTCCTAATCCTCCCACCCTCCAGCTTAAGACTGTGCCCTCTCATGTTATGGTTGCCACTCAGCTTACAGAGACTCTCCTTATCAACCTCATTTATCCCTTTCAAGTACTTGAAAGTTCCAATCATGTCCTCTCTCTCTCTCTCTCTCCTATCTTCCAGGGAGTACATGTTCAGTGCCCTCAACTTCTCCTCATATGCCTTACTCTGCTGACCAGCTATCATCATTGTAGCCCTCCTCTGGACCTTCTCCAACAGGTTAATATCCTTTTTGAAGTACGGGCACCAGTACTGAACTCATTTGCCAAGGTATTGGCTTGAGTAGTTCATCCTAATGCTGTCCAAGAACAAATGTCAATTTTTGCAGACATCTGTAATGTATATAGGGCATATTGTGTCTGCAGATGGAATTCAAATGAATCATAGTAATGTTGACACCCTAACCACCTGGTCATGCCGCAAGAATCTCAAAGATCTACAGCACTTTCTGTTTTTGTGTGTATTAAAGGTGTTTTTTCAAAGACTATACTCAAGTGGGGCAGTTCCTCTTGAGCCTGACTCAATGATATCCCCAACCAACAAACCCCAGAACCCTGGAAGTTGAGTTCCAAGGAGGGGAAGATAATCTCCTGTCTTTTTCAAAGTTCATGTACTGTTTGGACACAGAGGGATGCTGTGTGCAGTGAACCATTCAAAGAAATCACTTGCAGCCTGACTTCTTCCACTGTAGTGGCTTATACCAGTCCCCAAAAGCCATATGTTCAGTACACAGATATTAGCCTGCAGGGTCTGAAGGCTGTGGTTCACCAAGATTTACTTGATAGGTTTAAACTCATTGCTTTAGCCAGACAAAGGCTGACACTCAGTTAGCAAAATTATCCAGTATACATATTGGAAGTTCTTTCTCTCAAACTTGCAATTGTTGGCCAATACCACAACTATACAGTATGTACAGGGGCTAAAATTACAGTCAAAACTGATCACATTTGTGCAAACCACTGCCAAGTTGGATGATACAGGGCATGAATTTTATCTGCTTTGTCTACCTATAATTACTCAGTGGAATATCACCTGGGCTTAAACCATGTAAATGTGGATGCTTTGCCTCAGTGGAACCCATTGGACTGTGACATCACTGTCTCCTAGTCTGAGATGGCTGTAGGGTAGCTGGGAAAATGTGGGATGACATCTTAGCACATTTTGCAACCCTGCTGGAAATAAGGAATATTGAGTAGGCAGATGCAGAAGGCTGAGGTGCTTGTACCTCACCTGCTGTCACGACGGTGACCTACATTTGGGAACGGCCTCGGGTTGCTGGGGATTGAATGGGTGGAAAGGATTCACTGGTCTCCTCTCCTGGGGAGGGATGACAAGCTATCTCGACCTTTGACTGCCGCCAGGTGGATGCCTGGTGACAGTGCAGATTTCAAATGTCACAGTGGGAGGGGTTGCAGTTCCATAGTGAATGAATGCCTCCAGGTGCGGTTGCTACTGTGTTGCTATGGCCAGGTGATTGGGAGAAAATGGAATTGGAGCTAGGGTTGGCTTAGTGAAGACATGCCTGCTCTCCTCCAGCCCACACGATCATCTGGGTACCAGTCATCTGGATATGTATATGAGGGGAGGAAGGCCCTCTGCTTCCTGGCACCTGCTTCCTGGCACCACCATGGGGAACAATCTGCAGGGAACATTCTGGTGGCTGGGGGAGGCAAGTAATGGCTGAAGGGAGTGGGGACATGGCTGGTAGCTGCCTGTCTGCTGTCCTGTGGAGAAAAAGTTTTATGGGAAAAAAGGAAATCAGGCATTCTGAATAACAAGTGACTGGGCCAATCAGGACTGGTTACTGTTCTGTAATCTAAGCTGGACTGGTCAGGAGCAGTCAGATCTGTGAAGGATTTTGAAGGAAGCAGACTGTTTATCTGGCCACTGAAAAATAGTGTGTCTTTCCTGGAAACTGTGTTTGGATTGTGGAAGGAGACAGTGCAGCATTTGTGTGCTGGCTGACACAAGAGATACCAGCTGACGTTTGGCACAAAGCTACTGGTGGAGGAGTGATGGGCCCTGTCCACTGGCTGGACTGACAGCCAAAGAGAAAGAGAGAGAAACTTCAGAGTAGCCGGCTCCAGGTAGCAGGGTGGGTATTGGATTATGATGTACTGTGAATCCTGGAGGTACAGGGGACTGACCTGAGTAATAGAGGTCTGCAGCACCCCACTGAGCAAGTTCCCAAAAACCATGGCTACAGGCAGGCTTAGCAGCTGACCCTGAACTATGTGGGAATACAGATTTTGTTGTGCAAGTTAGCCATTGGGCTGAATTACAAATACTGTGCCTTGCTTTTTGAGGTTTCAGTGTCATTTTAGTGATTTCCTGGCTTTTGGGGAGACTTGCTAAAGAGCTGGTTGATCCATACAGTAGTTGTTTATATGTGCAGTGACACTGGCCAACCCATGACAAAATTCTAGGGGCCTGCCATGATCCAACACTCTGCTCCCAGGGACTGCCACAGGGAGGGCTTAACTGAATCGAGGTACTTAGTAGCAAGTGAGAGCAGGTAGTGGCCTCTAGTAAAGGGGGACTGATACAGCACAGTGGTTAGCAGCATATCATAACAGTGGGTAAGATGAGCTGCACCTTGCTGGGTCTTGTTTGTAGCTGCTGAGTTACTGACAATTGTACTTTGCCTCTTCAGGGACTTGCTTAATAGTGGCATAATTTCTTAGATGCAGTTTGCGTCCTGCCTAGGTAGGGCAACTAATTGGAGTTCACAGCCCATAACAGTTGCTTTGATAGTATGCTGTACCTTTTTGTACAGTGGCTGATGTGTCAGTAAAATGTGTCTGCCTAATTAATGCTGGTATCCTTTATGCCTTCTATTTTTCTGTGCATGCAACTGAAGGGGGTATTATTGCTTTCTGTGTAGCAGAGTTAGCTGGGAATATTGACTACTCTAGTCTGGGGATGTGAGCAGGTATAGCATCCCAGAGGTTTGTACTAGATTGTCAGCTAGCCAACTATTAATTGTCTCTGTGAGGAGGCACCACACATTTTACTTTTTGTGGATACCAGCACCCCTCATCTGTAGCATGAAAAGAATGCACTAGCAAATGGGCAGGAAGGAGGGGTGGAAGAACAATGGGGAATAATAAAAACTGCCAACACAGACGTAACGAGCCTTTGTGTGAAGCAAATAAACAAAACAAAACGATGTAAGAAACCACTATGGTTCTCAAAGGAAGTGGCAGTGAAGGTTCAAGAGAAAAAGGAAGCATTCAGGAAGTACAAGGAATCGCAGAAGGAGCAGGACAGGGAACTGTATCAGTTAAAGCAAAAGGAGGCTGGGAAGGCAGTCAGAACAGCAGAGGCCCAAACCGAGGAAAAGATAGCCAACTCAGTTAAGAAGGATAAAACCTTTTATAGGTACATCAGGGAGCGAAGGAAGACCAAGGGAGGATAGTGAGGGCTTAATAAAGGGAGGAGGTTGGGCAGAGGAGACTGTGAAAAGGCAGAGATACTAAACAAATATTTTTGCTCAGTATTTACAAATGAAGAGGGGGAGGTACCTAAAACAAACAGTAGAAACACTCTGGATACAGAAGTTGATACCAGCCCATTTACAGAAGAAAGGGTTCTGAAAGAACTGTTAAAACTGAAGGCAGACAAAGCAATGGGGCCTGATGGGATTCATCCCAGAATTCTAAAAGAACTAAGGGTGGAACTAGTGACACCACTGACTACCCTTTTAACAAATCATGGGAGGATGGGTGGTACCAAGACTGGAGGAGGGCAGATGTGATTCCCTTCACAAAAGTGGGAGCAAGGCAGAAGCAGGAAACTACAGACCTGTTAGTTTAACCTCAGTGATAGGGAAAATGATGGAATCACTTCTGAAGGAAAGAATTGTCAAGTATCTAGAGGCCAGAGGGGCACAGGACCCTAGGCAGCATGGATTCACAGCAGGAAGGTCATGCCAGACGAATCTGATAGATTTCTTTGACTGGGTGACCAAAGTAGCAGATCAGAGAGGGGCTGTGGACATGGCCTACCAAGACTTTAGCAAGGCATTTGACACAGTCCCACACAAAAGATTAATATACAAGTTAACCAGCCTGGGAGTGGGTCCCAAGATGACAGCCTGGATAAAGAATTGGCTGGAGAATAGGACACAGAGAGTAATAGTAAATGGAGTCCACTCAGAAGTATGGAGGGTTACTAGAGGGGTACCGCAGGGTTCAGTATTAGGACCGGTCCTCTTCAATGTCTTTATAAGTGACATTGCAGAAGGACTGGAAGGAAAAGTATGTCTCTTTGCAGATGACACAAAGATCTGCAACACAGTTGATGCACAGGGTGGGGTAGAAAGGATGAGAAGGGACTTGGCAAGGTTAGAGGAATGGTCAAATGTATGGCAGCTTAGATTCAATGCTAAGAAGTGCAAGGTAATGCACCTGGGAAACAAAAACCCAGGGGAAGAGTACGCAATGGGGGGGTGAGATACTAACAACAACAAAAATGGAAAGGGACCTGGGGGTAGTCATATCAGATGACCTAAAGGTGAGCAATCAATGTGAGAGGGCAGCAAGGAGGGCTGGGGAGATACTGGGATGCATAGGGAGAGGCATCACCAGTAGAAAACAGGAAGTTATTATCCCTCTGTACAGGCAGCTGGTGAGACCCCATCTGGAGTACTGTGTGCAGTTCTGGAGACCCAATCTCCGCAAAGACATAGACAGGATGGAAGCTATCCAGAGAAGGGCAAGGTCTGCACCAGAAGACATATGAAGAGAGACGTAAGGAGCTTAATATGTATAGCCTCGAGGAAAGGAGGGAGAGGGGGGACATGATAGAAACGTTCAAGTACCTCAAGGGAATCAACAAAGTCCAAGAGGGTAGCATCTTTCAAAAAAAGAGGTGTGCAAGAACAAGAGGGCACAATTTGAAGATGGGGGGGTGCTCAGAGGTAATTTAAGGAAGTATTTTTTCACAGAGAGGGTTGTGGATGCATGGAACGGCCTTCCGGAGGAGGTTGTGGAGTCAAAATCCGTGGTGGAATTCAAGCATGCATGGGACAGTCATAAGACAATTCTAGGGGTGGGGGTAGGAAGAAGTAGGCTGCTGGTTAACTAGGATCTGCAGCTTATCCAGTAGGTAGGGAAATGGGCAGACTGGGTGGGCCAAGCGGTCCTTAACTGCCATCAAATTCTATGTTTCTATGTAACCCAGGAGTCACATTAACATTTGTAGCAGCCTAGTGGTGGTGTAAGGTGCAGACTCTCCCTACAAAAGCCTTGCATAGGGATACATACAGTAGCATCATTTTCCCTCATGTCTGATGATGTCAGTCAGTATCTTGAGTAAAGAAATTGTCTGGCGATGTCAATAAGTATCTTACATAGAAACATTGAAATTGTCTGCAGATAAGGACCGCTAGGCCCATCCTGTCTGTCCATAGACCCTATACACTGTATGTGGCCGCTGACCCTATGTGATCAATGGCTTTTCATCACTCCCTCCCCGCTCAAGGTTCCCTTGTTCATGTCCCAGGCATGCTTAAATCCCTCCACTGTGCTTGCCCCCACTACCTCCTGTGGAAGACTATTCCAAGCATTGACTACCCTTTCTGTGTAGAAAAACTTCCTCACATTATCTCTTGATCTATCCCTTTCCAATTTCATATTGTGCCCCCTGTTCTAATACTTTTTCTACATTGAAAAAGGTCCCCCACCTGCACCTTGTTTATGCCCTTGAGGTATTTGAAAGTTTCAATCATGCACCCCCCCCCACACTCTACTCTCCTCCAGTGAGTACATATTGAGGTCCCTTAGCCTCTCCTCATATGTTGTGGTGCAAGCCCTTCACCATATTTGTCACCCTTCTCTGGATAGTCTCCACCTTATTTATGTCCTTGCACAGGTGTGGCCACTAGAACTGTATGCAGTACTCCAGGGGAGGCCTTACCAATGTTTTATACAATAGCATCACCACCTCCCACTTCCTGCTAGTGATACTCCTGCCTATGGACCCCAGCATGCCACTGGACTTTCCTGCTGCCTCTGCGCTCTACTTTTATGTCTTAAGGTCATCAGAGGTGATAACCCCTAGGTCTCTTTCCTCTTTGGTGACAGTCAGCTCCTCCTCCCCCCAACCTGCAGCTTTCCACAGGGTTCCCTCTACCCAGGTACTTTATTTTGCACTTCTTTGCGTTGAATCTCAGTTGCCACATCTCCAACCATCTTTCAGGCTTCTCCAGGTCCCACTTCATTTTCTGCACCCCTTCTGGAAGTATCCATCCTGTTGCTGATCTTGGTGTCATCTGCAAACAGGCAGGTCTTTCCTTCCAGCCCTTCTGCAATGTCACTAATGAAGACATTGGACAGGACTGGTCCTAGTACTGATCCCTGCAGTACCCCACTGGTCACCCCCCTCTCCTCAGATTTTACACCATTTACCACCCACCCTCTGTTTCCTGTCTGTTAGCCTGTTCCTAACCCAGTTTACCACCTTGCCTCCCAATCCCAGACTACCCATCTTGTTTATCAGCCTTCTATGTGGAATGGTGTCGAAGGCTTTGCTGAAATCTAGGTAGGTGACATCTACCGCCCCTCACTGATTTACTTCCCTAGTCATCCAATCAAACAAATCTATCAGATTCGTTTGACACATCCTACTGTGAATCTGTGTTGTCTCAGATCCTGAGCACTCCTGGATTCCAAGTGTGCCACTGTCCTTCCTTTCAGCAGTGTCACCATGATCTTTCCCACCACTGAGGTGAGAATGACTGGCCTGTAGTTCTCTGCCTCCTCCCTACTGCCACTTTTTTGCAGTGGGACTACATGTGCCCTCCTCCAGTGCTCTAGACCCACACCGGTGTTGAGTGACTCTGTGAGCAGGGCCACCAGAGGTGCTGCTAGTTCCTTCTGCAGCTCCCTTAATATCCTAGGGTGGACACCATCTGGCCCCATGGCCTTATCCACCTTCAGCTTTGTGAGTTCTTCCAGAACTCTCTCCACTGTGAATGAACTGGTGTCCACTCCCCTTCCCCCATTGCATCTGCAACCCAACTGTGGTCCTTGACCCTCCCCTTCCTTAGTGAATACTGAGCAGAAGTATTTGCTCAGTATTTCTGCCTTGTCCAGATCCCTCTCCTTACACTCTCCCTTCTCCCCTTTGAGCCTCATAACCCCCCGGTTTTACTTCTTTCACTGATGTACCTATAAATTGCTTTATCCCCTTTGTTCACAGACGTGCTAAACATTCCTCTGTCTGGGCCCAGTAGTAGAGCCAGGTTTGGGATCATTTGGGAGCCAGGGAAGGCCATTCAGTCAATGACAGGCTCCACAATGGGCACTAAACAGTGAATAAAGATGGGGGCAGGGAGCCATTACTCACACTGGGGCAGCCAGGAGGGGCCACCGCCCCCCCAGCCCCCACTCTGGCTCCACCACTGTCTGGGCCATCACTCTCCTAACAGCCTTCTCTGCTTCCACTAGACATTCAAGGTACATCTCCCTGTCCTCCTCCCTTTGGCTCCCCTTATATTTCCTGAAACTCAACCTTTTAGCCCTGACATTCCCCCACCTCTTTAGAGAACCATGGTGGCTTC
The DNA here is from genome assembly GCA_016271365.2 of Neoceratodus forsteri. Taxonomy (NCBI): domain Eukaryota; kingdom Metazoa; phylum Chordata; order Ceratodontiformes; family Ceratodontidae; genus Neoceratodus; species Neoceratodus forsteri. The sequence goes on along the minus strand of CM028130.1, from coordinate 351,913,016 downwards.
TTCTTCTTTTCCCTTTGGTCACTATCCTAAAGCATTGGTTTGTTACCTCCACTATGGTTCCTTTCAGTTTCTCCCATTGTTCCTCCACCCCCTCTATTACCTCTCACTTCCCTAGGACTGCTTGTATACAACTACCCATTTCAGTGAAATCTACCCTTCTGAAATCTAATACTATTGCCTTTGTGTGGCTTAATTGAGTCCATGGCTCCATGCTGGACCATACCATATGGTGGTCATTGGACCCCAGCTGCCCTTACACCTGTATTTCTTCGACTATGTTCCCATTGGTCCATACCAGGTCCAGAGTGAAGAATTAGCACCTGAATATCTTTATTAAAGAAGGAACCTGATTCTGGGCACCACTGTAAGACACTTCAGGACCATGTCATTATTTTTCCTCATTTTTTTTTTATTTGTATTTTTTACAATAAAACAACAGAGGACAACATCAATCTCTAGAACAATCAAATACAGTTTTGTAACAATAATTTCATTGGAAGATGAAGATTCTTCTGATTTATTACATATACAGATAGACTACTTTACTTATAAAGTAGAAATGTATTGATTCAGTAATTTATGTCTGTATCTTCAATTGATACAATTAATTTGTTCAAATTTCTAATCTACACAAACATTTCCTTATACATGCTTAACTTACAAACATAATAATTACAAAAACTATTCTGAAATGACAAAAAGGTTGTAAGATTGTATCACATTAGAATGTGAATTGGTCCCAGGGGGGTATAGATTATATTTATGTGGAGGTATCCTAATTAGTTTATGATGGCCGGCCCGGTGGTGCTGAGGGTTGAGGCGCTGAATGCCACACCTTGCCTTCGGGAGTGAGCTTGGGTGCCATGTGTCTGTAGGGGAGGGAGAGGATTGAGCATTCAGTGGGCTGTTCTCCTCTCCGGGGGGAGAGTGATAGGTTGTCCAGTGTCCCAGCAACCCAGGTGAAGATCTGGGGAGCTGCAGGACACGGACTACACGTATGGGTGAGTGTGGCAGACATGGGCAGGGTTGCCGTGTGCCATGACGTCAGGGCTTGTCACACTCGGGGGGGGGGAGGAGGGAGCTTGGGCACAAAAAAATACAGAAAAGCCCCTCTAGCTCTGAGAGGCAACTACCCTCCCAGCACCGCTCTGCCACACGCCCAATGCTGGTTCCCTGCCTCTGCCCCTTCGGTCCTCTCAGGTCCATATGCCACCTGGGGCTTGAGGAGAAAGTAACATCTTTGAAAAAGGCAGGGTCCACAGCTGGCATTAGAGTGGATCTGGCCAGAGGAGAGGTCCAAGAGAGTTCCAGTACTGGGGAGAAGAAACATAGTCAATTAAAAAAAAATTGGTATACGATCTAAAGTGTTGGTATATTGCTTTCAATTTCTTTCCACTGTGTTTCAAATATATCATCATTATTGATATCAATATTATGACACAATTTTGACCAATGTTCCTTTTTCCATTGTCAATCTTTTTGTCATGAATGTTCCCGGTAAAAAAAACCTCCTGACTTCAAGACAATTTCTTCTTCTCTGTATCATTAAATAAGACAGAAATCTTGCTGATTAGGAAGCTTGAACTCCAAATTCTTTTCCATAAGCAACCTGGATTGATTCCACCATTCTTGAATTTGGTGACATTTCCAAAGATAATGAGAGTTCTCCTACCTCCCCACATTCATGCCAACATAGCTGAATATAAAGGATTAATTTTAGAGATACTAAATGGTGTATATTATGCTGTGTCCAAGATTTTATACTGAATAATCCTTTTTTTGGGGGGGGTTGAAATGTAGTTTTTATTAGCTTTAACTCTCAGTCTCAACCACTTTTGTTTTGTAACATTAATTGCTTTTCCTAGGTAAGATTAAGATTTGTTCTGTAATCTTTATCTGTAGTAATTAGCATATTATATAATCTTGACAATAGTTTTATCTTCCCTTTTTTATAATACTTTCTTGATTTTTCAACACCTTTGAATGGTCATGAATTTTTAAGTCTGCAGCATACATTTGTTTCAAGAACATTAAATTGTTATGTAGTTTACAAAACAGAAAACAATTGAAATTGCTATTGTCTAAACCTTTCTCTAATAATTCTTTAAATTATAGGCATGCCCTTTCCACTATAATATCATTCCCTTTAATTAAATTAATAATTTCAAATGTCTGCCTAATTTACCTTTTCTCTAGTCCCCATAGTTTCTTACTATAAAAAATGCTCAAATAAAACCATGGAAGATCTTTTATTTCAATTTTAGTTAAATCTATTTTTAAACCCCTTCAAAGTGGAATGAAAAAGGAGTCCAAGCTACCTGACTTTGCTACATCAAGCAGTAAGTTATTAATTTCCAGTGAATTCATCTCTTTATTAGCATCCAGTGCAAATACCACTTGGTATATTGGATCATTATTTCTAAAAAAGACAGTTTCCATACTTTAGTCATTGATTGTGCAAGACACTAAATTTCAGGACATCCCAATCCTTGGATAAATAAATCTGATTTTTAAAGAAATCATGTGAAGATTTCCTTTGCATCCCACATAGAACATTTTTTGAACATTTATGGGACGCTTCAGGGATGCTGACCAGTGAACTATTATAGAACCATTTCCTTGGAATCCTACACAATAGGAACTTTTGGAACCTCCCAATCCTGCCCTACTTCTAGGTGTTGTCACTACATGCCAAGCTGTTCATGGCTTCTCACCACACCATAAAACTTTCGGAAATTATTTTCAGATCTTTATGCAATAACTTGGTTGGAGAGCTGAATATATTTTGTATTACATATATCATATGTTGGAACTTCAGGGCCTTGCAATTATGACTTGTTGTATACATCAATTGCATTTTTTTATTGTGTTTATCCCCAGGAGTTGGCAGGTGGCTCTGGCCCCCCTTAGAGGGCTCATATCCATCCCTTAATCATGACTCCATCATTGGGACTGTGGTTGTGAGCTTCATGGAGCCTACCAGCTCCTTTTTTAGATTTCCTCCACACCTATGCCATTGCTGCATGTATACATATGAAGGCATGTGCGAGCCATGGTTCTGCAGTGCCTTCTCTATGCATGACACTCACTGCCTGCATTACCCTCAGGCCTCCTTCTGGGGGCAGTTGGACTCAGGAGTCACAAGGTCCCTCCCTAGGAGTGGATAGCTGCCATGCAGCTGCTCAATCCTGCTCCCTCCCTCCCTCCTTCACCAACCTGACCCCTGATGACCCAAGTTTGCTCCTGAACCCTGGTTATCGGCATGGCATGCAGTGTGGAGCCCAGAGCCTCAACCCTCAGAGCCACTGGGCTAGCAATCAATTGCATTTAAAGGCACTCATCTATGCCTCATCCCTAATAATACCCTTAAGATATGTGATACTGTAACTGGACAATAACTACACACCCTGTCATGTCTTAGTCCTCACATAAACTTACAAAGAAAACAATAGTAACCGATATGCTTCAGAGAAGAGCTATCATACCACTCTTATCATCAGTTCAACTATATACAGAATTATGTATCCTTAAATCACTGATCCCTTGTTTTGAAGGGCAGGTTTGTGCCACATAAAGTCCCTTCTGCTAGCAACATTGTGAAATTCATAAAAGGTGGTAAATTCATACACGGGCAGAGAACATTGTGAGTGCACAAAGAATGTTCAAACTTTTAATCTTTTCTTATGTATTTATTCAGTTTGTTTAGCATTTACCTAACCAGAGATGATGCAAAGTTTTACTTCACCGGCAAATTTGGTGTGAAGTCCAGAACTTTGCACTTCACAGAGTTCTCAACTTACTCTACCAGATTTGCATGGTGAACTTTAAAGAGCAGCTGACACCTTCAGTAGAACTTTAGCAAAACATAATATGTAGACATAGTTCAACTTGTATTTTACATTAGTTCTGTATTTCTTCTCCCCATTATTTATCACTCAGGTCAGGATCTTTGCTCCTAAAGACATCAGCTATCCCTATTGCTTTCTCCCTACCTGAAGTCATATTGCACTACTTGTGGCATCTGAGTTACTCCCATGGCAACAGAGTGTGATGTCACAACAGAGGATTATGACTTGAAGTAGGGAGTAAGCTACAGAGTCAAATGAACTCTAAGGGATAGATATGTATTTATGTAAATTGTTTCAGTAATAAATAATGGGGAGGAGAAATTTATAGACTATATATGGAATGCAAGCTGAATTGTACCTAAGCATTACGTTTTTCAAAGTTTTATTTGAGGTGTCAGCAGTTCTTTAAAAAAATAACTTTTTGTATTCAAATTCTGCCCACCTAATTTAGTTGTACCCACCCAATCCCACCACCCAGTGCCTTATAATTGTATATATCCTCCACCCTACATCACCATCTTGTGTTGAACTCCCCCTTCTCCTCCTGCCAATATTTGTCACAATGACACCAATTAAAATTAACTCTTCAATCCACCTACACACTAAAACAAAAAAACTTTCAATCACCAGACCTGACCTACATCTTAAGGTGAATTGTCCAAACCCAACCCCCACAGGTCCCACTCCCTCTCTTCCACAAGCACCCCAAAACAATCACATAAAGTACCTGTAAAAAATAAAACCATCCTGCATTGTAGGGACAGCCTCTCCATTCTGTGATAAGTATCAGAATGGACTGATGAATGAATGGCATCTTTGCCTATTGTAAAACCTGATTGGCTAAGGCTAGAAGACAATGGTCAATACATATCTTTTCTCATTTCTGACATACAGTAGTCCTGTGCACTGCATCAAACACAGCTCTGAAATCTATTAAAGCTCCATGCATCATTAACTTTGTTGGCCTTCACATATTTATATACAGTTACAGCCATTAACATGGCCAGATATTCCACATACTTCCAAATGGATTCTCTCTGGTGGCTCCAAAGCCATATTGCAGGCAGGCAGGATTTTTTCTAGAGAAATTTCAGGGAATATCTTACCATGGCAGTGGATATAACTGTAGCACAAAATCCAGTATAAAGCAATTAACCAGATAACACAATGTTGATCTAAAGCCACATGGTGCTTTGGGTCTATTTATGCATATAACTAATTTAATAACAGATACCTAAAGACTTTTGTTAATATATCAGTTTGGCATATCAGCCTGTAATTACCAGGGTCAGAAAGGGATCCTTTCATGCATATTGAGACTACTATATTTCCCTTCCATTCCTCTGAGAACTTTCTGCTTTGCAATATTTGTAGTAATGATTGGGAGATACCAATCCTGGCCTAGCAGGTAAAGCTTGATGACAAGATGTCTTCCCCAGGAGTGTTATATTTATGGGAGATACACATATATGACCTAATGTATTCTTTACAACATGGGTCCACCTACTGTAGGGGTGGGACACAGCTCAAAAAATACATTAGCAGATGGGTATCTGGGAAACTGGAGATGCTACCATTCTCGCTCTGGTTTAATCCACACTTAAAAATACACAATGAGCAGTGCACACCACTCCAGAAACTTGAAAACAAAAAGTTTTCTTCATATCATTCTGACCTTTAGTGGAGGATTAAATGAACATAAAAGCTGGCTTCTGAACTATCATTATCGTTAATGTCTCACCTTGCTCTGAGGCTTTGTCTGGTGGACAGTTGATGGGTTTACTTGCTGCCAATATGGTCTCATTACAGTTCATAAAGAATCTTCACGTGCTCTCTAAAGTTATCTGGGTGTCAAAAGTTCTCTAAATGTCAAAACTATACACAAGATGCAGTAAATCAAGGAACTTCTGTATCTATTATTTGTATTATCTGGAACTGGGATTCAGTTTTTCTGTAGTACCACAATGAAAGTGCAGTATTTCTGCACTCAAACTGCATAATACTCCTCCCATGGTAATGTATCCATTTTCTTGCAAGTTACACACTCCCCTAGGAAAATAACATGTACAAGAGTCAATGATCTGAGCAGGATATGCATCTAAAAAGGTAAAAATGGAATAATTCAAGACATTAAACCAAAATGTTATAGATTTCTCCTCAAAAGAACTGTAGAGGATTTCAGTTTTCTTCTGCAATGCTAACAGTGCCAGTAATTTCTGTACATCTAACATAGCTGTTTTTTTAAATAACAGACCAAAAAGGGTAATGTTACTGCTCAATCATGAAATTGGTGTCATGAGTCTGACTGAAAGTGACAAGTGAGTTATGTTAGTGGTTAACTGAGTTTTTTAGACTGAACCACAGAGTGGATCAGACAGCAATTAGTTTATGCATGAGGAAGACAGAGAGCAGATGAAGAACTGATGTGAACATCCTAAATACCGTCATACTATAACTGATCACAACCCAGTTGTAGCTCAGGTTGGCAGAACACCAGCTCAGAAAATGGAATGTCATCACCATACTACCATATGTCAGTGTAAGATGGCAAATGGTTGAAACTTTCAGTTGTGTTATTGATCTAAAAGTATTATTCTTAAAGGTCATTCCAAATATAAAATGTAATTTGGGCTATTTCTACTGTGAAGTTGTAGCTGAAACAGAATAATCTTTATTTAGACAAATATTGAAATGTATCACTAAACTGCATGTTTGTCACTGCTGCCTGCTGTTGGTAAAAGTAACTAGAGTCTAAGGACTGAAATAACATAAGCAGACTTTTGTAGACCTGAGAGTTCAGGAACAGAGTAGTAGTGGAAAAACAGTTAATTAACACAGCCCTATAATAAGTCTGAACAAACATTTTTATTAAGCACATTTTATTGCTAGTTCATGCTCATTCTGCTAGCAAAATAAAACATACAGTACATTTTAAGTTTTGATGATCTTTAAAGGGCATATCACTAGTAATATTCAGAAAAGGTCCTACTGTGCCTAGTCTTGTCTCCTCTCCTTTCCCTCCCCAATCTACCTTTCTCCCTGGCCATCGCAGTCCCTTGCAAGATTCTCATCATCCTGAAGGGGTCCAGCTGAGCCTAAGCATATTTCCTCTCTTCTATCTAACCACTATCTTGGCTTCCCATGACTACTAGCAGGGTCCAATGCATCCCAATGGACCATTGATTAGACCCCATGCCCTCCAAAGGTGTGAATTCTATTCCTCTCAAGAGTTCAATTCTCACTTCCTCCCTCCCTCCCTCTCCTATCACTCTCTTCATACCTACTGACTGACCTTCCCCAATCCCCTTGCTGGGTACCCCGCATCCTGAAGGGTCCTCACTTGGGTTAGGTCCTATTCCCTCTCCTAGCATTAAGTCACACTTCCTCCTTCTCTCTCCTCCCACTTTAAATCCCTACAGCCTTATCCCCTTTTCTATCTAGCCCCACAGCCCCCTTGCAGGGTTCCCCATATCCTGAAGGGATTTCTCTGGGACACTGCCATATCCCCTTCTTTCTGGTCCCCCAGTCCCCTTGCAGGGTTCCTCACATCCTGTAGAGGTCTCCAGGGACATGACTGTTTCCCCCCATCCCCACCTCATCCTCTCCCTCTTCTTTCCCCCTTTTCTTTCACGTAAGCACTTGTTTATTTATTAACCTGGCACTTATTATTGCCCACTCTTTCTACTTATTATGCACAGCACTGTTGTGACACTGTTTGTAACACCTACATTACAACTGTATGTTAATGTTGATCTTGTAACTTAAATGTTTAATGTCTCATTCCTATTGTACCCCTTTCCCCCAGGTCACACTGGGAGATGAGTGACTTGTTGCTCAGTGTGCCTTGCTGGTGAAACATTTCAATAAATAAAAGAAACATTTTTATCAATAAATATAAAGTCACTGAAAAATTGTGTGGTGTACAATAAATTTCTATCAGTCATGATTAAGCACTTTAGATTTCAGAAATATATCCAACCACATTCTCATTTTCTATGGTTAGCAATATAAAATATGTAAAAACTGGATGTTTCAATGTACTGAACCATTACTCTTTATATGCCAAACACAAAGCTGGTCATGTTAAGTGGGGAGGAGTCCTGTGGCAACATAAATGCAATTTATTTTGCAAATCCAGTTGTTAGAGGCTAAAACAGGGTTTCCACCTGCTAACCTGCTGGATTGTAACTAGTGCTAGATAAAATTTTTAATACTCTTGTGAAATTGCACAAAAATCACTCATTTCACAATTGCTCAATTTTTGTGAAATTGCATTAAATTCCAGTGAAAGTTTGCTTCTTTTTTTTTCCAAAATTGTGCATTTTCCCCTTTGAGTTTTTAAAAATGCATCATTTTGGCAAACAGAACTCTTCCCTCAAACTACACATTTTAAAAATTGGGAATTCTAAACAAATATGCTATTTCAGTTAATAATGTCACAGGCTGAGCATACATTTTGAAAGTGTGCATTTATATAAGCTTTAATCTGCAAAATTGCACAATTTCACTCATTTTGCACAGAAAGCTACATAGTACTGTATAAGAAGAAGAAGAGTCAGCATTTATATAGCGCTTTTCATACATCCCAAAACGCTTTATAAGCAATGCTAGACTGTTAGTGAAGTGACTGAATGTGTGGTGGCGGCCATATCGCACATCATCACCCACACACAGCCTGGATAATTGCATGAACCGGTATACTGTGCTCAGTTCATGAAATTCTGTGAAATTTTGTGAAAAGTACATGCAATGGATTTTTGCAATTTCAGTTAGCACTAATTGCACCTCTGAGCAGGTCACAGCATAGCAGTGTACTAGTTGCATGATGCAATACCATACTACAATCTACTCACAGTGGCCAGTACACAGGCATCACACACAGAAGTGACCCGTTACCTACTGACCAGACTCTGTGGGCCCAGTTGGGCCACATTTTTCTCTTCTGAATCATTGCTGAAAAGCCAGTTGCCTTGTGATCCCAGCCCTCATAAGTCCCTTGATTCTAGTGGAACTTAACTAGGCACTCAGTCTCACTCTACCTTGTAGTCCAGTGGTAAAGGTCCAAACTTGTGACCAACATTACTACATGGTTTTACAAATGGTAACAAGGTGGAGTCATGCAAGAGCCAAAAAGGCATTCTGTAATGGCATTGCAGGCCAATTACATGGCATTTCATGTTTTCTTGTCACAACCCATTTGATACTTTAGAGTCAAAGTGTAGTGGAAAGGACTGTAACATTTAAAGCAAGAAACTGAAAGTTCATATCCAGATAGTATCCACTCAGTTTTCTTTGTACTTGTCTCTAGGATCTCCTTTGTTACTCAATATACATTGATTGCTGTTGTTTGAACTGACTTGATTGTAATAACTTGCTCTTTTACTGTAATATGTCTTGCATTATACTTATTTCCAGTGCTGCTGTACATTATTATAGTGTATGGTTTGGGCTTATTGTGCACTGAAATCGCATAAGTCCATAACCCTATTGTGTTCCTTCCCCTGGCTTATTGAGCACATTCCATATGCAAATCTCCCTTATTGTTCAAATTCCATATGCAAATCCCCATTTATTGTGTACATTCTGTATGCAAATTCTCCCTTACTGTGCATGAGCATATTCAAATTAACCCCCCAGTAGCTCGTGCCGGACTCCCACTGACTTCTCTGGGTGTTTTCCTACACATTTGAAAGGATGCTGTTTATTGTAGCCAAGCTGAGCAAGTAAGTAAGAACTTCTGGGTAGTGATGCCCCCCCCCCCACACACACACACTCAGACATATATATTATATAAAGAATAAAGTATGGGCGGTCATACACAATGAGCCTGTGTTTCCTTTGAGGGGTTGAAATACCAGCTTATGGACCTCGAGAGCGAAGCTCAAGAGTTCCATGCTGGTATCTCAACCCTGAGATGGAAACACAGGGTGAGTTGTGTATGACTGCCCATATTTTGTTTATTATAGTATATGGTTTCTCATTCTCAGAGAATTAATAAAAAAGTTGCTTTGTAACAGTTTAGGTTTACTAAGATTTCCTACCATGTGTTTAGTACAGCGCTCCCCATTGTTGTCGGCAGCTCAGTGTGCTGCCAAGTCACCTATGTGGTGTCATGCAGTCCCCTTCCAGTCCTGACCCTTGAGAAATCTGTGGCAGTATTTTTGTTTAAAAAAAATGGCAGTATTAGTAGAAGAGAGATTTCCTGACTGACTTTGAAGGACCACCTTTTTTTTTATTTGTTCTGCTGGTTTTGCTGCTGAAAGCAGCAGTGTCAGTGGCTCAGTAGGTAGCACACTCGCCTCTGAGGTCGGGAGATCAGAGGGCTGTGGGTTCAGTTCCCACATCTGGCACTTGGGTTAACATCCCAGTACTGACACTGTAGTGCAACATGAGAGGGGTGCTGCATTTCTGAGGTGCTGTCTTTCGGATGAGACATTAAACCGAGGTCCCATCTGCCTGGATTGGTGGTAGTTCAGGTGGATGTTAAAGATCCCATGGCACTTATCGAAAAGAGTAGAGGAATTTCCCCAGTGTTCTGGCTAAATTTCCCTCATTCACTCAAAATACCACCAACAGCTTAATCTGGTTCGAGATCAGTTGGTATTCATCTGTATCCCCCTTCCCCGGGTCATGCCTGAAAATAGGCAGGATTTGTCTAGTGCACTTACCCGGTCAACAAAAATTAAATAAATAAAGATGGCTATGGAGCCCTCAGTGATGTTAGAGAGAGAGAGAGCATGAGTGGAACAAAAGTAATTGTGCTGCTTTTCAGGAGGGCAGTGTTTTTGTCTGTTTGGTCCGTCACTGTTAACAGAATGAAGATTGCTTGACTAAACCTAAAGGACCTCCATTTTTTTTTCTTTTGTTCATGCTGTGGCTTTTCGTGATGACCAATGGCTATGGGATGTTCAGAAAAGAGAGAGTGTGAGCCGACTTTACAGGTAGCTGACAGTGCCAGCAAGCTTGCCAGGTATTTTTTGATTACGGATTGTGCACAACAACTTTTAGAACATGCACAACAACATTTGGAATGTGCACAGCAACATTTAGAACATGCACAACAAGGTTAGCATAGCCACCATGGGTTTTAAGTATAATAAGCCTTAACGGTACACTATATTTATTTATTTATTTATTTAAGTATTTTTAATGCCTAGCAGAATAGTAGTGGAAGCATGCTGTAAGTGAGTGTGTCTCTTTGCAGCTGCTACAGTGAGCATGTTGTACTGCTCACTTTAACTTACAGCCCTGCAGTATGAGCAGGCGGGTGACTCAGCCAATGCTTTACATTACCTATTTTGTCCCGCTCGCTCAAAATTTAGATTTTTAAATCATGGTAGACTAGCACTGTGGAAGAAGGGGGAGAGATGACCAGAGAAATGGCAGTGGTCTTTCTGTAAGAGATATGTGCGGTTGCTGGTTGGGAGTGGATTTCACCGCGCTTGACAAAAAAGAAAAAAACATTAGACACTTTTTTTTTTTAAACCATACACTATAAAAATTAAATAAAATAAAACTCACCCTGTATTTCCATCTCAGGGTTGAGATACCAGCATGGACCTCTTGAACTTTGCTCTTGAGGTCCATATGCTGGTATCTCAACCCCTCGATGGAAACATAAGCTCACTGTGTATGGGCGCCCCTACATTATTCCTTATATTTTATATACTGGTGTATCTGTTGTTTGTAAAAAGTTTACTATCCTGTGTCTTGTTTCTTTCATCACACTGTGATTCTTCTCTATGGTTAGTGTTCTAACAAGTACCTCCTTGCAAATGAGCACTGCTTCATGGAGCTTTTCAAGATAAAACAATTAAATGAAAGGAAAGTAGTAGTGCTAAATGGTCACACACCAATCAGCTTTACTCATTTTGACTAAGAATGGAGCCCGTTGTTTTTTCCTTCAAATACTGTATCTTGAAAATAGCTCAGTTACAGAAATAGAGTAAGGAAATGTTAAATGCAATGTGCAATACCCCACCTAATAAAAAAAAACAAAAAACATCCCTTTACCTTCAATTACACTGTATGGTGATTACTTAGATATGCACATGGCAAATCACTTACCACCTTTCCATGTTAGAAATTCCACTACTTCTCAGTGCAGTTTAACCCCTGCAAGGTATATAGTTTTTTAAACCAAGGATGGAAATGAGAAAGGAAAATGTGGGCGCACTGGGATTTGAACTCCGGATCTCTGGTATGCCGTTCCAGCGCTCTAACCATTAAGCTACAGGCCCACTAGTTACAGCGTCCGAAGAACTTCCTATTTCACAGTCACACATTCCTTTCTCTCTAGTGTTGCTTAATCTGCAACCAGAAACCAATTTAGAAATTCCACTACTTCTCAGTGCAGTTTAACCCCTGCAAGGTATATAGTTTTTTAAACCAAGGATGGAAAAGTGTCATCAGAGCCCTGCATGCATATGAAAAGCAGAAGTGTTCTTTCACAATTTACACCATAACAGGAGATATTGTGCTTCACTTAATGAAATGCAGAACTTATTGTTCATGCACAGCGAGACAATATTTCAACTAGTGAACTGAAAAATTTTCCCCATGTGGACTTGCACAGAATTACACACTCTACATGGCCAGAAAAAACTACCAATACCAACCTCATACGTGAAACTGAAGAGGGAATCAAGCAGAATGTAGTCTCCTTCAGTTAAAATCCCAATCCATATGCATTCCACAACAGAAATGTTTTTTTTTAATGAATACTCAGAAAGTTTCTATTACACTAGTCTATTAAAGCTTCTGAAGAAGGACCTGGTTGGTTCGAAAGCTAGAGCACTTTGTTCTTTTGTGTAACATCCATGTTGGTCCAATAAAAGGTATCAAATCATTTGTTTCTGGATCTGTTATTAAAAGGACCAATACGGCACCTACAACATTTTTTTTGCACTAGTCTATGGAACATTCCGAGACCAGAATGTTTCAAATGCACCCACCTGCAGTTAAATTCATGTCCCACGTCACAGTCACATACATGATATTTACAGCCTGAATGTCTTACTTTAAATATCTGTCTCATGACTAGGCATTCATTGTTATTTATTCTAAAAAGGAACAATTCTACTTAAAACTATGGTATATAAATAAGAAAAAAAAATGTTTTCTGAACTTAACAATTATGAAAAAGTTATGCTTACATAATTTCTGTTATACAAATTACAGATACTATGGTCTGGATTTCTAAAGACTTGCAGTACAATTCTTGTGCACCTGTGATACTTGTGACAGAAATGTTAGGCCATAGAAGATGAGTTCAAACTTCATTTCACAATTGCTTGAAATGCACACCAAAATAATGCATGCATCAAAATAATGATGCTTGTGTCTTTTTTGTGCCACAAAGCGAGGAAAATATTGCAAATGTGTCAACACATTTGAAAATAGCACACTGGTGTTTTGGCACATTTACCAAGCAGCAAGCTGTGTCCAAAATAGAAAAAGTGTGCCTACATGATGAGTTTTGAATATCTAGCACTACATACTTTACAACTGCATGGAGGAAGTGTCTATGTTTTTAATCCATTAATTTTATAAAACTGTAATTTCACATTTAATGAATCAAATTCACAGTAAACTAAAAATAAATACACAAAGAGGGAGCCAAAAATCTTTTATTCCACACCTACAAAAATGTTTATAGTAATGTTCAAAAATGTACATCGGTATATGAATAAAAAAGGAGATCTCATTTTTTCCATGACCCCATTTAAACAATTATAAATGCAGTACTCAACTGTAACTGGTCAGTAGGATTCAGTACCTGCCAACAATTTTGAAATGATCACAAATTAAAAAGTAAGAATGGGTGAAACATGTTTGGGTCTCTTTGGATCACAAAATGGTTTTAAATGTTTTCTTCCCCCCAAAACACCTTTCACACCTTATAATATGCATATTATGGCCTATTGGAAATCAGTGGTTGGAAATTGAGTATCATGATTGGTTAAGGGCAAAAAAAGGGGCTGTGGTATGTGGAGCTCCCAATCTTAAATCTTTAACAAAAACTTAAATATCAGCTGGTTCTGTTAAGAACTTACACAATAATTTGCATAGTATTCTTTGGTGATGTGCCTATCCAGTCCATGATGCTTTGCATTGTGGGGGCACGTGTGATTTTGTATTTCTTTGAAACTTGGCTTCCCGGCCAAATGTACTTTGGGGTAACCATTGCCTTGATGCTTGTGCACAGAGGTTCTTTGTCATTATGATTGGTTGATGAATTCTAAAAGGATATGTTATTAGCTGGAAAACCTCATGCACAATAGAACAATAAAAAACTGAACTAGAAAACTTGAAAAACATACATTTAAAACAAGCATTTTTAAGTTTATGTGTCTGTTTGGAGGGCCTCCGATGGATATAAGAGTGCTGCCTTGCACGTTCTTAGGATCAGAAAACTGTAAACTGAAGGTGAACAGTTCTGTGGTCCTAAAGACATAACAGGCTACCCTCTTATATCCATAAGAGGCCCTCCAAATGGACCCATACAATTATTATAGATCACTAACTGTATTAAATAAAAACAAAATCCTTTTTATATTCAATGTAGTTAACAGCTTGAGTGGTGAGCAAAAAGCTTGTTACAGTGGCTCAACACATGAGGTACTCTTATGGTATCTCACATGCAACTGAAAGCAGGGATGTGATTAGGGCATTCCAAGAGTTCAGTTATCTTTGTTAACCTAACCATAGAGGCAAAAATTCCTTGGCTAGGCCTTGTGTATCGTGACTACCTTGGTTAGATTAACTGATGATAACCCAGCTGCTAGTCATGCCTTGATGCTTAATTAATGACATGCAAATTATTGTGTAAGTGCTTAACAGAACCAGCTGATATTTAAGTTTTTGTTAACGATTTAAGATTGGGAGCACCACATACCACACACCCTTTTTTTGCCCTTACAAGCTATGCTGTATATAGTATTCACATAAGTACTGCACAAGGGTTCTTAGTGTTCTAACAATATCTGTGAATTGTCAGTTTTTATTTACAGCCACTTAAAGGGGAACAGTCAGCACTAAGAGCCCAATACCATTATGAGGTGGTGCTGCACTCCTGAGGTTCTGTCTTTTGGATGAGATGTTAAACCAAAGTCCCATCTGCCTGTTCTGGTGGTTGTTCAGGTAGATATTAAATATCCCATGGCACTTCTTAAATAGAGTAGGGCAAATGTATTGCAAAAGACACTTCAACAAAAATCAAGGTCCCATCTGCTTTTTCTGGTGGTTGTTCAGGTGGACACTGAAGATCCCATGGCACTTCTCGAAAAGAGTAGGGCAATTTTATTGCAAAAAGAAACTTCAACAAAAAACAAGGTCCCGTCTACCTGTTCTGGTGGTTGTTCAGGTGAATATGAAAGATCCCATGGCACTTCTAGAAAAGAGCGGAGGAATTTTATTGCAAAAGAAACTTCAACAAAAACAGTAATTATTAATACAGCAAATAAAAATAAAATCATCAAAAAACAAACCCAGCAGTAGTCCTCATCAAACAAAAGTAGTTCCACAAAAAAGTCACAATGAACAATCCCCTTTCACTCATAAGAATCCAGCAAAAAAGAAGAGAAACTTGCTATCACAAACCCACCCAACTTCCAACCATAAACCTTCTATTTCCTCCATAGTATCAATTTCCACATCCCCTTCCATCTTTCATCCCATCTCCTCAGACAACCTTCGGTGACCATGTTCTATACCATTTACCCAGGCAGTTTTACCTAATGCACTCCCTTCCATTAATCAGTCAGTTCTAATCTAGGTACTCTTGGCCTATCTTAATAGTAAACTTCTAACAATGCAGTTTCACATAACATAGAAACATAGAAACATAGAATTTGATGGCAGATAAGGACCGCTTGGCCCACCTAGTCTGTCCATTTTCCTACCTAACAGATAAGCTACAGATCCTAGTTAACCAACAGCTTACTTCCTCCTACCCCCCACTAGGACTGCCTTATGTCTGTCCCATGCATTCTTGAATTCCCCCACTGTTCTTGACTCCACGACCTCCTCAGGGAGGCTGCTCCATGCATCCACAACCCTCTCCATGAAAAAATACTTCCTCACATTACCTCTGAGCCATCCCCCCTCTATCTTCAAATTGTGCCCCCTTGTTCTTGCACATCTCTTTTTCTGAAAGATGCTACCCTCTTGGACTTTGTTGGTTCCCTTGAAGTACTTGAAAGTTTCTATCATGTCCCCCTCTCTCCCTTCTTTCCTCAAGGGTATACATATTAAGCTCCTTTAGTCTTTCTTCGTATGTCTTCTGGTGCAGACCCTGCACCATTTTGGTTGCCCTCCTCTGAACAGCTTCCGCTCTGTCTATGTCTTGGTGGAGATGGGGTCTCCAAAACTGCATACAGTACTCCAGATGGGGTCTCACCAACTGTCTGTACAAAGGGATAACAGCTTCCTGTTTTCTACTATTGATGCCTCTTCCTCTGTATCCCAGTATCCCCCCAGCCTTCCTTACTGCCTTCTCACATTGCTTGCCCACCTTTAGGTCATCTGATATAATTACCCCCAGGTCCCTTTCCATTTTTACTGTTGTCTACCTAAAGAGGCATAGGACATCTTCAATTGTTGTAGCATCAATTTGCATTTTCCTTGCCACAAATGGAACTTGAGGCAGGCGAACAGAACCATTGAAGTACTTATATTATACTTCCTTAGGTGTATTGGATAGTCTCCTAACATGAGACATTCAAACATTAACCTTTCCAACCATGGAAGCTTTCATTTCCAGGATAGAAAATTCCAGAAAACAACAGTAATATTTCATTCAAAAAAGAAATGGTTCATTGACTCCAGGTGCCTAGAATAATTAGGAAATGGACATGATCTTTTGTCTAGCACTCTGTGCTTTTTGTTACCTCTCACATTAAGTCTGCCACAAGCACAAAGCCAGACTTATGGCCTCTGTGGTGTCCATATATCCTTCAGTTTGTTAATCACCAGTTGACTTTTCCCTGGCCTACATTGTTTAAAGTATGGAATCTGTGGACAAAGTTTGTCTAATATCATTCATATTTTATTTAGTATAACATTATTTATCATTTGGAGTCAAGAAGCTGTATATAAAACATTTCTAAAACATTTAAAATACAGTACATACACTGACAATAAATAATTCACGCTTATTTACTAATTAAAATAACTAAACTAATTAAAAGAGAACATCTGCTTAAATAAAAATATATTCAACTCCCATTTAAATGCATCCAATGTGGGGATCTCTTGTATGTGATGAGGGAAGGAGTTCCATAGGATTGGGGCCACAAAGGAAAAAGCATGGGCACCCAATATTTTAAGAAAAACCCTAGGAATCTCCAATATCCCTTGTTGCTGAACGAATTGGGCAGGAGGGGTTATAGGATCATAAGAGGTCTTGCAGGTAGCTGTGCACCTGACCATGCAGGGCCTTATAGGTCAGTAAAGTGACCTTGAAGGAGATCTGCCACCTAAGCAGCAGCCAGTGCAGAGAGCACAGCACAGGTGTAATATAACATGACCTAGAAAGGCTGGTCAACAACCTGGTCACCGCATTCTGCACTAGTCGCAGGTGGTGAATATCAACCCCCAATAGCTCCAGGTACAGGGCATTTCAGTAATTAAGGTGCAAAGTCACAAAGGTGTGGACTAGTGTTGGCAGATCACCCAAGGGTATCAGAAGTTTGATCCTGGTGATGTTCCTCAGATGGTAAAATGAGGTCTGGACCATGGCCGACACCTGTGATTTAAGTGTCAGGCCACAGTTTAAAACAATGCCAATGTTCTTTACCCAATCAGAGGTGAGCAAATGGGAGTCCCCCAGCCTCAGCTATGACACTCGACCAGATTGCATTCTCACCCATGGGTGACCAGATTTCACCACCAGTACTTCAGTCTTGTCCAGATTCAACCTCAACCAGTTGGCCCTCATCCAGTTTTGGATCTCAGCAAGGCAATGACTAAATACTGAGAACATCTCCTGCTGCTCAGATGCAAAAGACATGTATAGCTGAGTGTCACCTGTGTAGCCGTGGAAACTCAGCCCATACTGCTTTATAATGTTTCCTAGCAGTAGCATATACACCAAGAACAACATGTGGGTCAAAATGGAACCCTGCAGGACCCCACATGGCAGGGGCAGAGGCAACAAGGAAAAAATCCCAGACATCACCTGCTGTGTCCTGCAGTGAGAAAAGATTCAGACCAGTTTAGGACTGTACCATCCAGTCCACAACAAACCTGCAGGTGCTCTATTTGCACTGGTATCCAGTGACATGGGCGATTCAAGTTGAGCGACTCAATATGAGCAAACTCAATTTGATCGCCTGTGTATAGAGCAAGCATGGAAGGATGCTGAATGGAGAAAGAGTGAGTGCAGGGAAGCAATAATGGTGATAAGAGAAATAGGGTGATGGTAGGAGGGGACTGATGTAGTAGAGGATATGAGAGGTGCTTTGGCAAGCATTTAGCTGCTGGCCATCTGGTGTGGTGGAGGAGGCGTATGGCTGCACTGCACCTTTAGCGGCTAATCCTGCCATGTGAGCAAAAATTTATGCAACACATCCTAAGCCCACTCCACTTTCTGCAGGTTATTAGTATCCACATCCTGGTTTAAACTCCCTACTATTAAAATGGAATTAAGAAACACGTTGACTACCTGTGACCTGCCAGAGTAGTGATACTTAATCCATCACAGTGACTTGGGGGATAATTCTATAGAATGACATTTGCTAAATAAGATGTTGTGTCTTACTGTCTCAAAAAAGTACAGTAAGTAGAGCTCTGTGAAAAAAAAAACAACTTCCACCAACAGAATTTGAGTGAAAGTCAGACTTTTGCTTAAGTGAAAGTTTGGAAATCAAATCAGCAACTTCCATGGAAATTCTGACTAAGAATGGCAGAATAAATGTATGAAAGGTGGAGATTGTATTAAACTGTGGAAAAACATTCCACAGAACTTATCACTCTCAGAGGTCAGTACTGCAGAATCTCTTTTGGCAGTTTAATACAGTTACTAGGCAATACATACATTCATTCGGCAGTTCTGTGAGTCACTGAACTACAGAATGAAAGTATGAATTGTGTTATGTATCACTGACCCCATATTAATTTGTTTTCTAGGTGACTAGAGTTATTCCCCACCATCCAATTGCTCACCCCAGCCATCAGTATTGGTTCCCTAGTGTCTAGTGGCACCCCCACCCTTCATTCACTCACCCCAGCTGTCAGTATTGTTTCCTTGGTGTCTAGTAGCACCCCCACCCATTGCTCGCATACTCTGGCCATCAATAGTGTTTCCCTGGTGTCCAGTGGCACCCCCACTCTCCAGTCAGTTTAGCCCAGCCATAATTAATATTTTCCTGGTTTCTAGTGGCACCCCCACCATCAGATTGCTCACCCCAGCTGTAACTAAAGCAGCAGTGCAATGGAACTGGGCAAAAAAAAGTTGCCCAATTTTTTTCGCAATAAAAGATTCCAGGCATCTTCCAGTTTTATTTGAAATGTTTTATAGATGTTTTAATTTTATTTTTTCTCAAGAAAAAAAGATGGCTGCCACATTTTGCATAGAAATAGCATTGTAGACCTGGAAAGGGTTAGGGTTGAAATAATAAAAAAAGACTCATGCTGCACAGCATAGGAGGTACCGAGACAAGTATGTTTGACAAGCATGCTAATATTTTTTCTTAATTGTAACTGAAACTAGATTTTTTTTGAAAAACATTTTTTGTTGCACTGCTGCTTTAATATTCACCTGGTGTCTGGTGGTACCCCCACCCTCCAGTTGCTTGGCCTACCCATCAATATTGATTCCTTGGTGTTTAGTGGTACCACCCACCCTCCAATTACTTGACCTTGGTGTAATTAATATTTCCCTGGTGTCTAGTGACCCCCCCACACACTGCTCACACTCGGTTGGGTACAAAAACCCATCACCCTCCTTCCTTAGTTAGTCAGTCATTGTCTGGGTCAGAACATGGGGATTAATGGGGGAGCCCATATGGGGAGCAGCACAGCCCTCCTTTCACCACCTTGGCCAGCTGATGTATCTAATAACAGGGAGATAATGATAGGTCGTATGCTCCATGTCATTACATATGGCAGCTGGTTGAGACAAATGAGGAGGAGGGCTGTGCTATAGCTCCTTTCTTTTTCTGACCTAGCAGTGACTGAATATGTATGGAAAGGGGGTGGTAGGCTGGTGTACCCAACCCGCTGTGGGCGGTGTAGAGTGGCCACTGGACACCAGAGAAATATTCATTATGACTGGAGCAAATTATCAGCGTGTGGGGGTTGCCACTAGACACCAAGGAAACAATACTGGTAGCTGGAATGAATGGTCAGAGTGTGGGGGGTGCCACTAGACACCAGGAAAACAATACTGATGGTTGGCACAAGAGATCGGAGGGTAGGCGATGAAACTAGACACTAGGGAAAATACATTAATGGTCAGGGTGAGTGATTGGAGGGTGGAGGGTGCCACTAGACACAAGGGAAACAATATTGATGGCCAGAATGAGCAATCAGAGGGTGGGGGTGCCACTAGGCACCAGGAAAACAATACTGATGACAGGGGTGAGCAATCAGAGGGTGGGGAGTGATACTGGACACCAGAGAAACAATACTGATAGCTGGTGAGAGTGCTCAGAGGGTGAGGGGTGCTGCTAGATACCAGGGAATCAATGCTGATAGCCAGGGCAAGCAATCAGAGGTGGAAGGTGCCACTAGACACCAGAGAAACAATATTGATAGCTGGGGTGAGTGATCAGAGGATGTGGGTGCCATTAGACACCAGGGAAACAATACTGGTTGCCACAGCAAGCAATCAGAGGGTGGAGGGTGCCACTAGACACTAGGTATGTTTTATTTTAATTTTTTCTATGGGAAAGGTGCAGAACTGATCACTAAACTGAGGTAAAATCATATGAATTGCAGATTAATGTATTAATTCTGTAGTTCATGTATTTTATTCCACAGTTCAATGAAAAAAATTCTGCATAACAGGGCTAAAATTCACCAGACACTTTCAGACTATTTCCAGTTCGCCAAAGGTGAAAGTTCTGAAAGTGGTGCAAAAGTTTAGAAATTTTGCAGAAGTTGCACTAAAGTGGAATTCACAGCTTTCACTGAGCCCTAATATTAAGGTCTATGAAAATTGTTCCAGTAGGGTAGCCTTCATTCAGTGGAACTGAGCGACCATTTGTCACTTTTATAATCAAAATCAAATCAAAGTTTATTTATAAAAAGGCACCGTTCCACAGTTCAAGGCACCTGTACATAAGAACAACTCAGCAATAAAATCACTAATAATAAAATATTAAAACATTTAAAACCATAAATCATCACAATGATCAACCAATTTAAATGACGGCAATATTATACTTCATCATCAAAAGCTAGGCCGAAGAGGAAGGTTTTCAGTTCCATCTCGAAACTTTGGACAGTCAGGAATTTTCTTATCTGATGAGGTAGAGGATTCCACAGGGTAGGGGTCACAAATGCAAATGAATGGGCTTCTGATGTTTGTAAAAGCACCTTGGGAATCTCTAGCAATCCCTCGTTGGTGGATTGGAGAGGCCGGAAAGGGTGGTAGGGAGAAAGGAGATCTTGCAGGTAGAAGGGTCCCTGGTTGTGTAGGGCTTTATAGGTCAGCAAACTGACCTTGAAGGTGATACACCACTGCACTGGCAGCCAGTGCAGTCCATGGAGCACAGGCGTAATTCGACTGGTCCTAGAGGTACCAGTCAAAAGCCTGGCAGCCGCATTCTGCACCAGCCTCAGACAGCGTATATCAACCCCGGTAACCCTAGGTACAGGGCATTGTAGTAGTCAAGATGAGTGGTCACGAACGCATGAACCATGAACTGGAAGATCCTCAGGAGGGATCGGGTGTTTCACATGGGCGATATTCCTCGGATGGAAAAATAAGGTCTTGACAACGGCTGACACCTGCAATTTTAGGATCAAACCATCATCAAAAATAACACCTAGGTTCTGAACCCGATCTGAGGTGGCAAACTAAACACCACTGAGCAGAAGGCCAGAGTGTTGTCTTGCTGACATACCAAACCTCCTATGATCTGGGTCCACAACCAACACCTCAGTCTTATCTGGATTCAACCTTAGCCAACTAGCACTCATCCAATACTGGATCATAGATAGGCAGCTGTTAAACACTGAGAGAGTATCTCCCTGCTTGGGCACAAAGGATATGTACAGTTGAGTATCATCTGCATTGTAGTGAAAACTCAAACCATACCACCTAATAATGTCTCCCAATGGCAGCATATACACAGTGAACAACAATGGGTGCCAAAATGGAGCCCTGTGGTACCACGCAGGATATGGGGAGATGGTATGAGGAATAACTTCCAGAGACCACACTTTGTGTTCTACCCACAAGGAATGATCAAAACCATCTGAAGACAGTACCAGACAGGCCACAGGTGAACCGCAGGTGCTCCAGTAGCACATCATGGTCCACCGTGTCAAATGCTGCTGAGAGATCAAGGAGGACCGAGATGGAATTGGTCCTCCAATCTCTTGCTGTTTGGAGATCATTAAGCACCTGAACAAGGGCTGTCTTGGTGCTATGCCTCTTCCTAAATCTGAATTGGAGAGTGGCATAGACATCGTGGGTGGATAGATGATCATCCAGCTGCAGGGCAACCACCTTCTTGATAGCCTTCCCAACAAAGGGAAATTTAGAGACAGGCCTGTAGTTGGCGAGACAGTCTGGGTCGAGGGAGGGTTTTTTCAGGAGTGGTCGTACAACTGCCTCCTTAAGGGGATCTGGAAAGACCCCCTTCTCTAAAGACCTCCAGACTATCTCAGCCAGGACTGTGCCAATTTCCTCAATGCACCCCACAAGGAATCAGTTAGTTGGCTGCAAATTCTGGATGATCCTCATGATGTCCATGATGTCCAACTGGCCAAAATCAGACCAGACAAACCGGGTACTCATAACGTCCCACCGACCTCCGCAATCCCCACAGAGGGGGCCGGGCAGATCCCAAACCTGATGGTGACATGTATTAGTGCAATAACTCAACTGGATGAAACATAGAAACATAGACTTTGATGGCAGATAAGGACCGCTTAGCCCACCTAGTCTGCCCATTTTCCTACCTAGAGGATAAGCTGCAGATCCTATTTAAATAACAGCCTATTTCTTCCTGGCTGAGCATCTGTTAAAACTGTTGATACATATGAAATCCATTAGCTGTGTGTGAATTATTATTTATTTACCTGTACTTGTTACTGATCAACTATATACCATGGTCATACTAGTACCTTATGTCATAATTGTAATTTGCTGATCAACGATATCGATCTTGTGACCTCTGCTGTATTTATTGTGTTCTACCCATAAGCTCTGTTCATCCCAGGTTGTTCCTGAAAATACAAAGTTTGTTCTCTACTGTTCTTACCTGGTTACCAAAAACAAACTAAATAATGTACCCAGTACTTTACCTTGTACAGATAGTACTGAGATCGGGCAGCAATAATTTGTGTCTAAAGAGTGTCTTGTTTCATGTAGAGGGATCACTACAACATATTTTCAAAGAGTTGGGATCTGCCTAGTGCAGATTAAAAGGCTGAAGAGGAAGGAGATTGGCATTGTTACGTGCATGGGCAAAAATATCTCAGCCAAAGCTGGGTAAAAACTCATTACTTTACTCCAGGAAAAAGAGACAAAATCAGGATGGCCATCTAAATTTTGCTATGACATTCTCAGCTCAGTCAAGTAAGGTACAAGAAATGGTGTATACAAAATGGAATATTTGACTGACAGAAAAGAAGTTGGATCCCTTTTCTGTCCATACTCCATGTTTTATAGACTAAAAAGGCATGCAACTTTGTGGATGAACTCACCCATACTACAATTTGTGATCATACAGTACTACCACTTGACTCCCATTTTTGACATCTGCTTGCCATAAATGCAGATGCTGCAAATATTAAATCACTTCTAAACTCAAATAATAGACCAACTGTGTACATTAAAACATGCATTAACTGTGAGATTACAAACATTCCTGGAGTTTCAAAACTCTTAGATCACTGCAAGTTCCAGTGCACTGATGATGCGGTGCATGCAGCTTGTGGTGATGTAATGGGATTTTCCATCCTGTGTGGCAATTGCCACAAGTTAGTCCAACTTTTCAGGGTCTAACGTGCAGCACTCCCAGGGGTCTGTGTTATGGAGCTTGTGCCAGATATACAGGTCAAGCTGCCATAACTCATGAAAACTGCCAGAAATGCACCCGAGATTGCAAAACTGGGTGCAATTGCAGTGACAGGGTTGGCGCAGTGCCAAAGCCACAGTATCATGGTGCAGGCCTGGATGCAAGCCCTGCACCACGCTTCAATAATCTGACCCAATGTGTATTTAGCACCATGTAGTTATGGCTGCTATTCAAGGGCAAGACCCACTGTAAGGTAAAAGAGTGGCTGTATGGGGAGACCACATGATGCAGAGTGCTGAGTAGCAGCTGCTCCGCATAGCTCCAGTCTTCCGATTCTATAATTGTTTTTTTCTGACACTGAAACCATTTAAAACCCTTTGTTCTGCAAGGATTCAGTTATCTAAAGCTCCAGACCCTCCAAAGAGCAAGATTCGAGCACTGATGGAGGCTTATATGAAGAAAGCCCCACAAAAACATATGCCTCCAGTCACCCCCCAGAAGGCCCCAAAGAAATCCCGGGCATCAAGTGGGCCTGAGAGACCCGATCACCTCAGTCAAGCAACAGAGTGGGAACCTCTAACCTTAAACAGGTTCCTGGAAGAGTTCAAGCCTTTTCGGGAGGAAGTGAAAGAGATGGTGACTGATCTTAAAGCCCTATCCAAAAAGTTGGATGAGGTCTCGATGATGGCCTCAGATAACACCGCTTGCATTGTCTCCTTGGAGCATCGTTTAGAAAAGGTGGACCCCGGACTAACAGTGATCAGGCAGAAGCTTTCCTGGGTGGAGGGCAAACTAGAAGATCTCGAAGGCCGCAGCCACTGAAACAATGTGGTCATCTTAGGGTTACCTGAAGGAGAAGAGGGCCAGAATGCAGTGGTTTTCATGCAGAAGCTGGTGGAACGGGTTGCTGGTCCCTCTCCCTTCGGCCCTGCATACACCATTGAGCGAGCGCATAGATTGCCGTGGCCAAAGCCACCACCAGGGGCTGCCCCCCCCATCTCATTATATGCCACTTTCTGAATTTCCTAGAAAGGCAACACTTTCTGGTAAAAGTGAGAGCACTACAAGTGGTTCGTTGAGAGAATTCCAAGCTGAGAATTGCACAAGATTTGCCAGGATCAGTCAGGCTGAAATGTACAGCATTTCACCCCATTGTGTCTAAAGTTATTGCCACAGGGTTTAAGTTCAGGATGGGGTATCCGGCCAGGCTGCAGGTGTTTGTGAATGGTTCCTGGCTTACCTATGAGGATCCTGAATCTGCTCTCTCTGGTCTAAAGCTCACCATGCCTGATCTATTTCGGGATCCATGACAGGATTCACTCTTCTGGTGAAAGGAGTCTCGTGCTGTTATGAGGGAACTGTAATTTAGCAAGTTTCAAGATGCATGGAATGACAGTTTGCTGTCTAGAAGCTCCAGTTATCTAAACAGACATACTTATATTTTAAGGAGTCAATTGTTTGGGACACTCATGCCTTAGTCTGTTTGAAATGTGCCTGTAACCTTGCTTATGGTTTTGTGGAAATGTTTATTTTGCTAGTCAGGGGGAAGGGGGGTTTCTCATATTTTAATTTTGTCAGATGAGCAGGCCTTTATTAAAGAGGGGAAGAATACCCTGAACTGTTATCACATTTAGTTTTGGGCCTGTGCTTGGCTAACCCCTAGCTCTCAGACCCATATGTGGTGTGGTGGTTTAGTATCCAAAAGAGGGAGCTCAGTGTGCAGAATTGCCAGGACAATGACAGAGGAACCATAGGGATGACCTCCTGTTGATTGTGTTCCCTGTTTTGGCTGGGGACATCGGAAACCCCGATTTTGTCCTTCTGGGCATTCGGCCTGGCACAGTGCCGACATAACGATGTCCGAAGCCAAACTTAACACATAAGGTCCAAGGCGTTGGAGTCCTGTTTGTTAAGCAGGTAGCTGAACTCTGGCTGGAAAGGGCAATTTCCATTTCTTTTCCATGCGATTTCTCATCAGGTCTGCTATGTGGCAAGATTCCTCTTTGTAGGGACAATGGAGACCCATTTCCATTTTCACTTCTAGGGGTCTCTGGGCACCTGTTCAAGCTTCTCATGGTGCCTTATCTCAATATCACTATTCCCTCACAATTGAGATATGCTCTTGTTCAGGGTACAACACCTCTTGTAAGACACTGGGGTTGTCAACGAACTCTAATTTCTTTTCTCTCTCTTCGGGATTTGAAGGCATTCATGTACATGGGAGGACTGTCATTATGTTTGTGACAGCGGGGTTACCCCGGGAGGCTGGGGGGTGAGGAAGGGACGCAGTACTATGCTAAATGTTGCTTGTGACAGCTGGGTGGGTGCAGAGGAGGGGCCTAGGGTTAAGGGAGAAGTTGTGGAGGGAGGGGTAAGGGATAATTACGGATGGGATGGTGGGAGGGGGGACCATACAGCAGTAATATTTGTAATTTGGCTAAATGTTTCTCGATATTCTCGTACAGGGATGATGACACTAAGTTCATTAGTTCTATTTAGATGGCTAATGATGTGACTTTTGCTACCTGGAAAGTTAAGGGGATCAGGAAAAAATCCAAACAATATCAGGTGCTCAAACATTTAAGCCTATTGCATTCTCAGATAACATTTTTGCAGGAATCTCATTTAATAGAATCTGAAGCTTTACAATTAAGGAGACAACAGGTGAGTCAAGTCTATGACACTCTGAGCTCCACTAATAGTTGTGGGGTCATGCTAATTATTAATAGAGGCATTCCCTTTATTTCCACGCAGGTTATCAAGGATCCAGGGGGCCAGATTTGTCTTAGTCAAAGGCATTCTATGGTCAGTACCACTTTTACTTTGTAGTATATATGGGCCCAATATTGACGACCCGGGGTTTTTCATGAGGCTGATAACTATTATTCTTCTAATGCTTCCCATAAAGATCATTATGGGGGGTGACTTCAATCAGGTCATGGACTCAAATTTGGATAGGTCAGGTAGCGGACTGAGGGCGCTGTCCCCGGGGCAGAGAGCACTTAAGGATTTAGTAGATCAATGCAGGCTCTGTGATGTTTGGCGCGTGTTGCATCCTAACTCCAAGGAGTTTACCTTTAATTCAATGGTGCACGGCTCACAGTCTCACATTGACTACATATTTACCTCTCAGGGTCTCTTACACAGGGTCATGTCCGCCTCGATCCAACCTGCCCCTATTTCCAACCACTCCCTTGTGGTATGTAACTTGACATTCCTTAACTCACCTAAAAGGGAGACCAGATGGAAGCTCAATGAGCAACTCCTTAAGGACGCCAAGTACTGTAAACTTATAAGAAAGCAAATTGAGTTCTTTTTTTCATCTAACCCATTAGAAAGTGCAAAGCCGGACATTTTATGGGGGGCCTTTAAAGCTTACATTGGGGGGTTCTTATCAGTATTGCGGCCAAAAGGAAAAAGGCACAGGAGGAAGAGCTACTATCATCACTGTCCCAAATTCGGTCTCTTGAAGCGAATCTCTCTGTCAATACTTCTAATGAAGACAGGAGGAGGCTTCTGGTGGCCAAAGACAGATATCTAGAGTTGTTAAAGGAAAAGACAGAGTTAGCTATAATCCGAACCAGAGCCAGTTACACGGGTCAGGGAGATAAAGCGAGGCGTCTGCTTGCATTGCGTTTAAAACAACAGGAATCCACGAGATTTATCCCACCAATTCGGGCACTGGCAGATGGGTCCCTGAGAGTATCCCCTACTGAGATAGTGCAAGAGTTTGCTGTATATTACAAAAAATTGTACAGGGACATGGAGAATCCTCCTTGTCCTGAGATTCATGAGGAATACTTAAGGAACTCCCACCTGCCCTCCTTATCAGAGCAACATAAGGTTTCTCTGGCTTCTCCCATATCTCAGGAGGAGATCTCAGAGGTTATCCGAGGGCTGCCCTCAGACAAGGTCCCAGGTCTGGATGGGTTCTCCTCTTTATTTTACAAAGTTTTCCATGAACTTCTACTGCCAGTACTTTATCGTCTATTTCAGTATATCTTATCTGAGGTAGAGGCGGACCGCTACCTGTTTGAAGCCCTGATTGTTCTTCTCCCCAAGCCAGATAAGGATCCTGAGTTAGTTCAAAGTTATGGGCCCATATCCCTTTTGAATCAAGAAATTAATATCCTTTTGAAGATATTAGCTGATAGGTTAATGGTAGTCCTCCCTGATCTAATAGGCATGGCCCAGGTTGGATTCATGAAGGGACATTCATCCTCAGACCATCTGTGCACTCTCTCTCACATCTTCTCGGTCTCCAGGGATGCTGCATTTGCTGCTGGGCTGATTTTCCTGGATGCCGAGAAGGCATTTGATCATGTGAACTGGAACTTCTTCTTCCAAGTTCTTGAGGCCTTCCAGTTTCCCCCTGTCTTTATATCCTGGATTGGTGCATTATACAAAACTCCAACAACAAAGATTTCTGGAAATGTGACATTTTCCAAGCCCTTTTCTCTACATTCTGGTACCAGACAGGGTTGTCCCCTTTGTCCCCTTTTATTTAACCTGTATCTTGAACCCCTCATTCAAAACATCCTCTATAATGTGGAAATACAAGGCATCTGTGTGGGGCGTCATGAGGTTAAGATCACTGCATACACAGATGATCTCCTTGTGTACTTATCCTACCTGGTATCTTCCGTCCCGGTTCTGCTGGAGGAAATTGCTAAATTTAGCACCCTATCCAACTATAAACTAAATGCTAACAAATCCTCCTTTTTCCCTTTAAACCACAAGACATTCAAGACTGACATCACCCCTTTAGGTCTATGCTGGGCCCCTAGGACACTAAAATATCCTGGCATTAAACTAACTCACAACCCCTCGGTATGGTTTAGGGAAAATCTGGAGCCCCTTTCCCAGCTTATAATTCAGGATCTTGTCAGATGGTCTAAGCTTCCTATCTCGCTATGGGGCTGGATTAACATACTCAAGATGAATATCTTCCCAAGAATTTTCTACCCTCTATCTCTTCTCAATACTTTTATCCCATTATCCTGGTTTAAGAAATTGCATGGTATTTTCACCAAATTTATCTGGTCTCACAAATACCCCCTATTGGCCTATTACAAGCTGGCTGCTTCAAAATCTGAGGGGGGTTTGCGGATCCCTCACCTGGCTATATATTATTGGGCTAGCCATTTGGCAAAATGCCTGAAATGGGTATGTCTGGGGCCCGAAGAGGTGCAGCCGACATGGCTTAGAATAGAGTTGGACTTAATTCGGTCTATGAATCTGGATCCCCTAACTCTGTTCTATGTAAAAATGTGCCAGGCGCATGGCACCGAGAAGTGTCCCACAGTTGCCACTTCTTTAAAGGTATATGCACAGCTTTGCTCCTTTTTGCACTATACCCCCCATTTAGATCTGGGCCAATCCACCTGGAACTCCCCATCTTTCTCTTTGAACAAGCAACAGATCCCCCATACTTGGTTGCCCCAAGTGGGTGACGGGATAGTATCTTCCTTTGTGGATGAGGAGGAGCATTGGCTGTCTGCAGATGATCTTATTTGGAAATTTAAGATTCTGGCATCCTCACACTTCAAAGCAGTACAGGTAAAGCACCTACTCATGACAGTGATAGGCAATACCCCTCTCAACCAGACGGTTGGGGTTCTGATCCCAGAATTCTCTTCTCTACTTGGATCTTTGGGTATTGTATCTAAATTATATCAGGTTTTGTTTCACAAAAGATATGGGGACTCCTTTGGACCAACGAGGTTCTGGAGTTCCATATTTCCCCAATATTCCCTTAATTGGCAAGCTTTGTGGAGGTCCTGTCATAAATTTGTCTCCGAAGATAGGTTGTGTCTCATACAATATCACATTTTGCATAACATGTATTACACTCTGGTCAAGTTAAAGAAATGGGGTCTGCTGGACTCAAACATATATGTTAGATGTTCCCGGGGGAAAGGAACACTCCTTCATATATTCTGGTCTTGTCCCAAAATTTCCCTTCTGTGGGACTCTATTAAAGCATTCCAGGATCCTATACTGGGTTTGCAGGAGTATTTCACACCTGACATATGTCTCATTGGGGACATGTCCTCTATTAGAGTCAAAGTGAGAAGGTTTCATATTTCTATTATAGCTCTATCTGTCAAGAAACTTATTTTACATCACTGGAAAGACAAGTCTACTCCGACATTGCAGGAGTGGGTGAATGAAATCCTTGCTAACCTGCGTACGGAAAAAGCTATTGCCAGCCTTCACAACAGACTATCTGCTTATACTCAAATATGGGATCCCCTTCACTCTTTAATCCTAGCTGCCTATACTCAGTAGTGTTTCGGAGTAAATAGCCTTGTATACTTTTGTATAATGGCATTGTACTTATCTTATACAATGACATGTTACTGCTGTATGGGGGAGGGAGGGGCAGTTTTAACATAACAAGCTGCTGTATTCTTGTTTTATTCTCATGGTAACTGCCTCTTATTGTGGAAAATCTGTTAATAAAATTTTGAATTGAAAAAAAAAAGAGTGGCTGTATGATCATATGAGGGAATGGTGACTACGCTCTTCCAGTGCACATCATTATTTCTGGAGGCAGTTCAGTTCACATGCAAAGGTTAATTGCATTGAAAGGGTAGTACCTCACAAACATGAGGGCAATCCAGGATTGGCTTTGGCAGGAAGGGAGGCCTTCTGAATATTCCATCTTTTAGAATATTTATTTGGGCTTTGTTGACCAGAAAATGAGAGCTAAAAAATATGCTCTGTGTGTTATTTCATGGTTAACTGCATAAGAAATTGAAGTAATTGCCTTTGGATTATATTGAGTTCCTGTAGTATCCTGCAAGATATCACAGCACAACCTGATAGGAATACATGATCTTGGCAGACAGAACTACATTGATTGTTTTATTTATTTTGAAGATTCAGATGATACCTTTGAGCACGAGTGTTCTTTTACAAAGGTTCCACATTAGAGTTACAAATTTTACAACAAATGATACAATAGAATCACAATAGATGTTACAATTAAGTTAGAGACAGGTGAATGAGTACATTCCAGAGGGAAATCTTGTCCAACCGGAGCAAGAAACATCAAGCTGTGTAAGTGCAAAGCAACTGAACAAGAACAGGTTCCAGCAGAGGGCTGCTAGAGAGACAGCAGAGCAGAACAGTGATGATTATTTATTTATTTATTTCTGTACTTATTTCAGAAAGTTTCATCTGGAAAGATATACTGAGCTGGTAACAGCTTGTTTCCAGATGTATCCTGGGGGAAAGGGATGGGCAACATCATATAAAGAATACAACAATACTATTGAAATGAAGAAATAATAAAACATTAAATACAAATCAGAGTAACATACTGTATGCATGTAAGGGAAAACAGTTTTCCAAGGCAAAACTAGTGAAGGAGTGAAGGAAGAGGGTTAAGGACAGTTGCAAGAGGAAAAAAAAGTCATGAAGGAGAGACTTTAAGGAGAAAGTCGAAGAGGTAGAGCTAATAGACAAGGGAAAGGAAGAACAAAGTTTAGGAAAGTGATAAGAGAAAGCAGACTGACCAGCTGTAGATTTCCTAGAATGAATAGTGAGGGAATGAGAAGCAATATTACGTAAAGGATAGCAGGAAGCTAAGGGAGAGGATAAGAGGGAAGTAAGGTAGAAAGGAAGGGAACCAAACCAGAATGAAGATATGAAGGAGGCACAGTGGGAAAGGCTCCCTGCATTGAGAGGGAAGTGAAGGATCAGAGTTGAGTGAACAATGGTGAGTATGTTGTGGACAATGTAAAGCAAAACAACAAAAAGTGTTGAAAAAGGGATTCAGTCTGGCAAGTGTGAATTTGGGAGCTCCACTGTAGACTAAATCTCCATGATCAAAAATGAAGAGGATCTTCTTTAACATACTCTCATGACTGATAGGATGCAGGATACTCGTTTTGTTCCAGTAAAGTGCATCAAGCTTGGAGTGAAGCTTTTGGTAAATGGGATCAATATGAACCAAGAAATCAAGATGACAGTCAAGCCAGACACCAAGGTACTTGAAAGAGAAAACATCCTCAATAATTTATATATTTTTATGTATTTATTTATTGAAGAGTTTCACCAGAAAAACACATCTGAGCAACAAGTTGCTCTTCTCACGTTGCATCCTGGGGGTGGGGAAAGAGGGGTACATAGGCAATACAGTGTAGATAAATTGAAAATACATTTTCAATTACATTGTTTGGTATGACATTTACATAGCAAACCAGCACAGATAAAGCGAATGCACATATACTGTACAAAAGTGGCTGGATAAGACATATGCAAAGGTAGACTCGAACCAAATACATTTACAAGGTTAAACATATAGTGCAACAAAGAAAAATAAGCTTGAAGTACAATAAACATTGGGAAATACAACAGAATCTTCATTGACAAGTGCAGTTTGAGAAGTAAAAGTTGTACAGGGCCGGGAGATGGAAGAGGAGGATGAAGAGTATTGGATGGGCATAGGTAGTGAGTTCCAGAGTATAGGGCAGTGATAAGAGAAAGCACCTTGGCCACTTGTAGTAGTACGACGTGGAATAGCCAGAGTGGAAGAATCAGTGGATCTGAGTGAATAGTGTGAGGGAGGTGAAATGGAAAGGGAGGAGGCTA
Organism: Neoceratodus forsteri; assembly: GCA_016271365.2. Taxonomy (NCBI): domain Eukaryota; kingdom Metazoa; phylum Chordata; order Ceratodontiformes; family Ceratodontidae; genus Neoceratodus; species Neoceratodus forsteri. The sequence continues at coordinate 351,880,372 of CM028130.1, read as the reverse complement.
GGTAAGATGGGAGAGAACCAAACCAGAATTTAGAGGTAAATTTCATGCAGAGCAAGAGTTGTCTGCACTCCAGGGAGGGGAAAGCAAGGGAGTGGTAGAGAGAGCAGTGGTGGATACGTGGGGGACAGTCAAGAGCAAAGCGACAAAAAGCATTGAAAAGGGAATCCAATTTGGATAGGGAAGACTTAGGAACAGCACAATAGACTATGTCACAATAGTTCAAAATAGGGAGAATAATTTTCTGAACAAGGTCTTGTCTAGCTGACAGAGGTAAGCAACTGTGGTCTCTGTAGAGGGCACCAAGCTTGGGGTGCAGTTTGTTCAGGATGGCGTTGACATGTTCAGAAAAGTTTAGGTGTCTGTCAAGCCAAACACCTAAATATTTAAAAGATGTGATATCCTCAAGTGTGGTCCTGTCCAGGGTGAGGAAGGTGGGTAGGGAAGGAAGCCTAGAGAGTCTCTGCCTTGTGCCAAAGGTCATGGAGACTGTTTTCTTGGTGTTCAGAAAAAGCTGATGTGACTTAAACCAGCACTGAACATTACTGAAGACAAGCTGGAGGCTGGCAGATACAACAGAGGGAGAGTGGCCAGAGGTGAACAAGACCATGTCGTCTGCATACATATGAATAGAGGAGGAGAAATATACTGAGGGCAGGTCATTAAGGAAAATAGAGAATAAAAGTTGGCCAAGTACAGAACCTTTGAGGCACACCAGTTGAGATGGGCAGTGGTAGGGTTGTGGAATCAGCTATTTTAACTGACTGAGTTCTTCCTACCAGGTAGGCTTTAAACCAGTTACAGGCTGACTGGGATAGGCCAGCTGAGCAGAGGGTTGCAATAAGGTGGGTGTGGGAAATTGTGTTAAATGCCTTGGCATAATAGCACCATCAAGGGTGTGAAAAGAAGGTAAAGAGTCATGTCTAGAAAGCCTCTGATAGGTACCACACGTCATGGAGACAGTTTCTTTTGGCATTGAGGGATAGTTAGTTAGAGTTAAACCAGCACTGAACATTGTCAAAATCCAGCTAAAGCAGTGAAGTAAGATCTTGAGAAGAGAAGTCAGATGCAAAAATAACTACACCGCCAGCATACATATAAATGGACGTATGTGAACAGATAGAGGGAAGGTCATTCAAGAATATGGAAAAAAAGAATAGGACCCAGGACAGACCCTTGAGGGACACCTGAGCAGACAGGGAGTGGTGATGAAGTGGTGCAGCCTTTCCAGACAGATTGTGTTCTACCCTCCTGGTAAGAGCTAAACCACTTGACTACAGAGTCAGAAAGACCAGCCACTTTCAGTTTGCCAAGAATTAGGGGATGTAACACTATGTCAAAAGCTTTAGAAAGATCAAGAAAAATGGCAGATTAGATCAGTCCCTGAGCCATACCTGTAAGAATGAAGTCGGTGAGCCATAGAAGGGAAATGAAGGTAGATTGGGATTTTCTAAAACCAGACTGAAAGGGTGAGGAGAAAAAGGAGGAGGAGTCAAGGAAAGGTGAGCGCTGCGATAGTACAACGTTTTCCTGTAACTTAGTTAGAGTAGGAAGGGGAGCGAGAGATGGACAATAGTTACCAAGTGAGGAAGGATCACCACCTTTAAGGATAGCAATGACTGTAGCATGTTTCCATGCATCAGGAACAGTTGCAGAGAAAAAAGAAAGGTTGAAGAGTAGGGAAACTGGCAGTGTAATGGCAGGGCCAGAGAAAAGTATAGTCCTGGGATTAAGGCCATGAGGGCTAACACACTTTTTTTAACATTAAATCTTTATTGATTTTCCCTAAAAAAAAAACTATACAAAAAAGAAAAGGATAAGGAACTATGGTACATTGGCATCAAACATCAAACATCAGACGGGCAAGAATGATTTAAACACTGGTTGCTGCATGAAGGTCTAGAAACATTCTGAAAGAGAAAATGAAACAGGTGACCTACCAGGGGTCTTCTTGTAAGTCATCTTAAAGAGGTGACTATCATGCAGTTATGTGAGCTTCATCTCAAAGGTATTCTACTCTCCTGCCCTGAAAGGGAATATGGAACCCCAAAGCAAAGTAGGTAACAACAATGTGATGCCTAAGTCATTAACCAGATATGCCTGCATACTGGGGCATGATGTTGTCAATTGCAAGTGTTCCTCTAGAAAGGACAGGTATATAAAGCAAGGGATGAGGCAGGGGAGTCATCCTATACCAGTTCTGGGTTTGATATATGCCATAAAAGGGTTCCAGCAACTATAATAGGTGGACATAGTGTCATCTACTATATGGGAGACCCTATCTAAAGAAGTTATTACTGTAAGGGAGTTAAGTAATTCAGAGAAAGTGGGGATACACTTAGTTCTCCACTTATTTGGGAGGAGCCTCTTAGCTTGTATTCCCAGCAGAGCAAGCCATCTTTGCTCTGGGGTTCAGATAGAGGGTGTAAGGGGTGGTATCCCTAGTAGCCAAAATTCAGCAGAAAATGGGATGGGTTTGTGGATGATTTCAGTGGCTAGTGCACAAACCTGGCTCCAAAAGGGTTGTTTATTAGGGCACATCCAGAGTGTATGATAGAGGTCTCCTGTATGTAACAGGCATATCTAACAGAGATTGTTCTTAAGAAGTTTAGCTTTATAGAACACTGCTGGGGTCTTTACCAGGAGTGTAAAATTTTGTTTTGCATAATCTTACTCCTGGGGTCTGGATACAGCTGATGTGCATAGGCCCAACAGATTTGCCACTGTTGGTCCATAATAGGGGATTGTAAAGCTTTTTTCCATTTGATCTTGAAGTCCTGGTATTGGCTGGGTATGGTATTCCTAATATCTGAGTAGATTTGGCTGGAAACCCCTTTCCTGAGGACAGCAATCCTTGTAAGCTGCCGGGTTGGGGGTTGCTGGAGTATTTACACAGATGTGTTTGGACTGCATTTCACATCAATAAATACCTCCAGAAATCAGATTGGGGTAGGTCAGACTGTTTCTTGAGTCTTGAAACAAGGTCACCTGCCCAGTAGATGGGTCTGTTATATGTTGTTTGTGGGATATGCCATTTATTATCCACTGGGGCCATGAGAGAGGGTTATTATCAATCTGAATGTGTCAGTTGCCTCACGGGGGGTATATTTTAAGGGGACCAGGTTTGTTTTGAGCAGTTTATAAGACTCTAGACCACTAAATCACTGCTAACACCCAGACCTGTAACTGACCTGTGAGACAGCCTAAAGCTGTGCGACAGGCAACAGTTGCAGGAAAGGGCTAATTTACATCTTGAATAGCCGCAGATGCAAGTAGTGTAGCTGTAAATATCAACGCTTTAAGCAAGTCCTTTTAAGGGCTGTTCATATAGCGACTGAACAGACGTGTGCTATAAAGCCTTTAGAACTGCAGATTTTTTTAAATATTGGTCTGTCATTGAAGGTTTTGGGGCAAACTCCATTTGAATTTAACAGTTCCTGGTGCAGATATTGTAGTCAGGGATGCCTGGTTGCTAGCCACGTGACCCGTGATTCCAGGGTCCTGACTACAAAACGCTTGCGGTGCGAGCGTTTTTTCACAGACTTTAGACCACTAAATCACTGCAAACACCCAGACCTGTAATTGACCTGTGAGACAGCCTAAAGCTGTGCGACAGGCAACAGTTGCAGGAAAGGGCTAATTTACATCTTGAATAGCCGCAGATGCAAGTAGTGTAGCTGTAAATATCAACGCTTTAAGCAAGTCTTTTTAAGGGCTGTTCATATAGCGACTGAACAGATATGTGCTATACAGCCTTTGGAACTGCAGATTTTTTTTTAATATTGGTCTGTCATTGAAGGTTTTGGGGCAAACTCCATTTGAATTTAACAGTTCCTGGTACAGATATTGTAATCAGGGATGCCTGGTTGCTAGTCACGTGACCCGTGACTCCAGGGTCCCGACTACAAAACGCTCAAGGAGGCGAGCGGAGTTAGCATTTCCGCGGGCGAGCGAGTGGAGACGTGCACAGAGACACTCGTGTCAAGCATGTCTAGCAGGGTCTAGCAGGATACCAGGTCAGTTTGAAATAGTAACAGAGCTAGTTCAATACATTATTGTATAAGATACATAGAAAGTCTTTTAAATTTGTGCAAAATGAATATCATTTCCTCACAGACTGAAATCTACACACTTCATACAGGACATATTTTGCAAGTGTGTTCTGTCTGTAGGTATGTGTTGTGTAACGTATTTGATAGCACACATTTGTTAACTACTATAAACTGTTCAAATTGCATACATTTGGATATTATGAAAAAAGAAATTGCAGTGTTAACAAGAGAATTGCAAGCAGCTAAAGAGATAAAAGAGCTGGCAAATTTCTTAGACAACATGGTCAGAAATCTTCCTAGCTCACAATCCTTTCAGGATTCAATCCAAACTTCAATTCATCCAGAAGTATTAGTCGTTAGCACTGATACAAATCTCCATAACCCAGATGTAAATTCAAGAACTCCAGAAATTTCAAAACATATTGATATGTCACAACTAGGCCTCAGTCATCCTTTGACTTCTCATGTTAACAATAGTTCAGAACTATCAGTTCCCAATAAAAGAAGGAGAGATTTAGATATTGACTCTCATGAGGAAGGATGGGAAATAGTTCCTAAATGGAAATTTAAAAAGGGGAGGTGAGTGTATTATATCCACTCTATATCATCTAACAATTCTCCCTATGCTAATTTAAGTAGAAAAGATTTTGTTTCCAAAGATAGATATGCTAGTTTATTACACGAAGAAACTGATTAAGCTTCATCTGCTACATCTTTGACTGCAAATCTTCCTACTATAATTATTGTAGAGTCAATTGTGAAATATCTAAATTCTTATTTAACTAACTCTAATAATGAAGTTACTGTGCTTTGCTTTCTGGGTGCCAGCATTGAAGACATAGCAGCTAGGGTGGATTCTCTTATTACTGTTCCATCTAATGTAATCATTCATGTAGGTACTAACAATGTGGGCTATACTCACAAGAAAGACATCTGTTATGAACTAATTCAGTTAGGTGAAAAAATAAAATCTAAGAACTGTAGTGTTTTCGTTTCTGGTATTTTGCCCATTCCAAGGGCTAGGAAAGAGAAGAATCTTACTACTGAAAGAATTAATGCCAGACTATCAAATTGGTGTCCCATAAGAAATTTCAGCTTTATTGATCATTGGACACATTTCATCAGTGACCCTAAAGGATTTGCTAAAGATGGTTTACATTTAAATCGACTGGACGCCATTAATCTATGCAAAATTTTCAGTTCCAGAGTACCTGCAATTAAATTTAAACTAGCAAAAAAGGGGGAAAAATGTAATCCAGTGTCCTCTCCTTGTCTCATTTGACTGAGTCTAATCAAAATAAACAAAATAGACAAAAGAATCAAGAAATTAAGTTCATGCTGCTGAATGCTCGCAGTTTAGGAAATAAAATCAATGAATTAATACTTAGAGCAAGTATTGATCAACCTGATGTTATTGGTATAACAGAAACATGGTGGTAGAGTGAACAGGCTTGGGAACTATGTATCCCAGGTTATGCTTTATTTCACAACAGTAGGTCAAATTGTAGAGGTGGTGGAGTGGCATTCTTTACTTCCTCTTCATTCTCTGTATCTAATATTTCTCTTCAGATCAAAAAAAATCCTTTTTCAGTTAAATCAGTATGGCTTCACATCAAACATCTTAATAAATAAACTTTGTACTAGGACTTTGTTACAGGCTACCAGATTCAAACCAGGTGATTTTAAATGATATCATCCTAGAAATGATGTCAGCTGCCGAGTTAGGAAATATTCTTTTTATGGGTGATCTAAATCAAGGTGATATAAATTGGTCTAATAAGACAGCTAAAAGCAGTCTGTCCAAATACTTTTTAAACACCCGTGTTGAACTTAATTTAACTCAACATATTTCCTTTCCAACTCGAGGATCAAATATCTTAGATATTGTTCTAGGTAGTGAATCAATAAACATTAAGGAATGTACACCATCCGCTCTTCTGGGAAATAGCGATCACTGTACTATTAGCTTTAAACTATGCAATTCTCATTTAGAATCTGATAATACAATAGAATTATTTGTCTTCCATAAAACAGATATTATAGCACTTAATAAATATCTGGCAGATATTGATTGGTCTATCAAGTTAAATAGTGACGGTATTGATGATATATGGACATCTTTAACTACTACTATTAAGAACGCTGCAAATAGATTTATTCCCAAAGCACTCAAAAATAAGTTAAATTCCCAACCAAAATGGCTTAATTATAAATTGTGGAAACTAATAAAAAAGGAAAACAAATTCTACAAAAACATCTTTCAAATAAATGTGAAAGGACTTTATATGCATTTAAAAGGATACAAAAACTATGCAAAAAAGAGATCAAAAAAGCAAAAATCTCAATGGAAAAATCATTGGCTCAACAAGCACAAAAAGGAAACTGCAAATTAATGTTCAGTTATATAAATTCCTTAAAAAAAAGAATGTAAGGTTGGTCCAATCCGTACTGAGAATAAGGTTTTATACCATCCTAAAGATATGGCTGAACACTTCAATACACACTTTTGCAAAGTTTTTTTCCGAAAATACTGTCCCATGTTCTGCTGCTAATGGTGATCAATGTCTTCAGAAAATAGATATACCTATTGAAACCATTAAAACAAAATTATTGTCTATAAAAAAAGGTTCTTCTGCAGGCACTGATGACATCTCAGGAGATTTAATTAATTTAATGAAGGACCATCTCAGTGTGCCTTTAAAAATACTTTTTGACAAAAGCCTAAATACAGGCCAAATTCCATTTGAATGGAAACATGCAAATGTTTTCCCCCCTGTTTAAAAAAGGATCTAAAAGCATTTCAGATAAGTATAGACCAATTAGTTTAACACCTATCTTTTGTAAAATATTAGAACGGATCATCAAAGATGAGTTAACACCAGCTGTTACAAGTTTAGATTCAACTCAACATGGATTTCTAAAGGGCCGCTCTTGTACAACAAACTTAATAAGTTTCTATAATTATATCAGTGAACATTTGGACAGAGGTATTCCCTGTGAAGCTATTTTTTTTACTTTAAAAAAGCTTTCGATTCTGTCCTTCATTGGGCCTTAATCCAGAAACTACAACTTCATAACACAGTACCAATATACATTAGATGGATCACTAATTGGCTGTCTGATAGGAAGCACTTATCTTCCAGATTTTTATATCCGATCGGTCAATAAATATTCAAAGTAAGATAATTAAATATGCAGATGATTGCAAAATAGGAAACATCTGCAAAAATGAAACTGATTATCTGGTCATTCAAGATGATCTGAAGTCATTACAGTCATGGTCCATCAAATGGAATCTACACTTTAACATCTCTAAGTGTTGCGTCATGCATTTTGGAAAAAAACAATCCCAACTACCAGTACTTTCTCTATGACAGTATTTTAGCAAGTAAGGACAGTGAAAGGGATCTGGGGGTTACAATTGACTCATGTTTGTCATTTAACTCCCATATCTCTAATACTATTAGTAGAGCTAACAGGATATGGTAGTCGATCCACCATAATATAACGTCAAAAAGTCCTGATATCCTTCTGCATCTCTATAGAGCATATGTGATACCTCATTTTGACTTTGTCTCACAATTGTGGAACCCATATAAAAAGAAGGATATAGCTAGAATATAGAGAGAGTTCAGAGAAGAGTATAAAAATATTTTGTGTCCTTTAAATCACTTTCATATTAGGACAGACTTTACAAATATGATTTAATGTCCCTTGAAGATAGAAGGATAAAGGGTGATCTCCTGCTCACATGGGACATTATAAATGATCAACACTTATTTGTCGAATTTGGTCTGGATTTTAAATAAATTAGGGTCAACACCAGAGGTCACCCACTTCAACTTGTTGTGAACAAATGTAAAACTAAAAAAAGATCTTCCTTTTTTTCACAAAAGATAGTAAAGCGCTGGAATAAGCTTCCCTTGGATGTCATTATTAGTGACAGTAAAGTTACTTTTAAAAACAGACTTGACATCTTTATGAAATCCAATAAACTATTACAACACTATATGTAGGCCTGAACCACTATGGGCGTTTTTAGCCTTTTGCTTCATAAAGCATCTTAGTATGACATAGTATGATTCTTAGTTTATGCCCAGTATCAGATGGAGGGGCCTATGTTGGGTGTGTTTTGAGGTTAATGGGAGGGGTACTGTATAGCAAGGAAAATAGGGCCTGTAATCCTGCTTGAACTTATTCCATCTGTAGCTATTCAGGGGAGGGGAAGGGAGGGAATAGGGTTGAAACCAATGAATAGTTTGTGCAGTTCGATAGGCTATGGTATAACCCTCAAACCAGGGGAGGTTCCTGACCACAGTTTTCTAGTGTGCCACAACTTATTATGGCTGTATCTGGGTTTTTTACCCTCCCTTATAAAGCTGCCAATAACTTTATCTATTTTAGCATACCAGCAAGGAGGAAGGTATAGGGACAGATGGGACATGATGTATAGAGGTTTGAGGGTACTCACCATCTTGATTGCAGCAATTGTCCCTGCCATCGTGAGATGGAGTAGCTTCCATTGGGCAAGTTCTGTACTTATTTCAGTGAGTAGTGGTTTGAGATTTAGTTCCCATAGCCAAGAGATGTCTTTAACTATATGAATACCTAACTATGTGACACTGACTGGCGCATCAGGTTGTGGTAGGTGACCATGGTACAGGTCACATTTAGGGGTAGTACCTCCATTTTACTTTGATTGATTTTGAGTCTGGATATTTGTGTAAAGCAGGTTAACATATGAAGCAGGGGTTGAAGAGATGTGTTGATATCAGCTAGCTGGACCAGCAGGTCATCCGCATACATAAGCATGGAGAAGTTGTTGTACCCTATGGGGATGCCTGTTATTTGTGGGTATTGCCTAATAGCTATAGCTAGGGGTTCCACTGCAAGCACAAAGAGAAGCAGAGATAAAGGACACCCTTGTTTTGTACCTCTGCCCAAAGGGAAGGGATCTGATAGTAGGGAATTAGTAAGAATCTTCGTTGTGGGTGAAGTGTATAGGGAATGTGTCCAAGCTAGGAATTTCTTTCAGAATCCCATGTGAGCTAGCACTGACTGCAGATAATCCCACTCCAGGGAGTCAAAAGCTTTTTTGAAATCTACACCCAGTGCTGCTGCAGGGGTGGGTAGAGAATGGGCTACTGTAGAAATGTTAATTAGAAACTTGATGTGGTCAACACTGTATCTATCAGCCTGGAACAAAGCCTCCCCATGATGGATGTATCATTTAGGGTAGCAGGGGCTGAGTCTGAGGGCAAGTATTTTAGCAAACATTTTTCTGTCCACTTTAATAAGGGATATGGGTCTGTAACTGGCTGGAAGAGTGGGATATTTCCCTTTCTTGGGGAAGACAGTTATCACAGCCTCCCTAAGAGTAGGGGGATGTGCCCGATGGTAAGAGCTTCTGAGTATACCAAGCTTATAGTGAGGGCAATGACTGAGGAGAGATGCTGCCATAGTTCCACTGGAAACCCATCACTGCCACAGTCTTTATCTGGGTTAAGTGTCTGTATGGCATGCATGACCTCCTTCTTATAGGGGTGTTGAGTTGTGCAGCCTGCTGGGCAGTGAGGCAGAGAATATCTAAGGGGGTTAAAAATTCTTTCACCTCTAAGGGGTTGAGGATGAGGGATGAGAAATATAGGGTACCATAGAACCGTTTCATTATCACATTTATCTCTTGCGTTTTGGTTTGGATATGTCCACTGGTGTCCATCAGGTCTGAGATAAATCTATCAGCTTGTTGCTTCCTCAGTCTTTATGCCAGTATTTAACCCCATTTTCCCCTCCTTTCCAGTATTTGTGCCTCAGCCTAATAATAGAAATCTCTGCCTTCTGGATTAGATGGTCATTAAATCCATCCGAAGCCCAAGAATTATGTGGCCTAGGGGGAAGTGTTGACTGGCCTGTGGGGTAGATTTAAATGCGAGTTTGGCTGCTTGGAGCTTAGCTTCCAGGTCTGCTAGGAGTTTCTCCCTGGCATGCCTTCTAGCCACTGCATAACCCATGACTCCTCTTCTGAGGGTGGCCTTGAATGCATCCTAGGTATTTCTGGCTGTGGTATCTCCCATGGGGTTCTGCTGCAAAAAAAGAGTGGCCGTCTTCTGGGCCCACGACACAAACTCTGGATCCCTAAGTAGAAGCGGGTCCAGCCTCCATGTGGGGGAAATCAGTAGAGAAGGACCCCAGAAGAGGTGCAACTGCCTAATAGCATGATCTGAAATTATCATAGGGGCTATCTTAGATCCTAGGGATGCTTGGGTTACACAAGGGGAAGTCAACCAGTAATCCAGGTGACTATGGGTCCTATGTACTGCAGAATAGAAAGAGTAATCATGGTCTCTGGGATGGAAAACCCATCAAATCTCTACTAACTCCACATCCCCGTTGGGAGAGCTGCCGGCAGTCACCAAGGAGGAAAGAGACTTGGAGGTCATTATCACAGATTACCTGAAGGCCACCAAGCCTGCAGTGAAGGTGGTGGGGAAGGCCAGTGGGATGTTGGGTTGTATAAGAAGGGATATTGCAAGCCGTAAGATGGAGGTACAGGTTCCACTGTACAAAACGCTGGTAAGGCCTCACCTGGAGTACTGTGTGCAAATCTGGAGTCCGTATCTTTGAAAAGACATAGACAAGATGGAAACGGTGCTGAGGAGGGCAACTAAGATGGTGCAGGGACTGCACCATAAGACATACGAGTATAGGTTAAAGGACCTCAATATGTACACACTGGAACAGAGGAAGGAACAGGGGGACATGATTGAAACAGATTTATGTGATAATGGTGATTGCAGAATAGCGATTGTCGTTAGGATGAATGCACATCGAAGAAAAAATTTTTTTGCGATGTACTCCCCGGTGCACAGCAAAAGGGTACCAGGGACTTACGATATACATGTAAATGTGGGGGGCTGTGATCCCCACACCATTCACCCCCCAGCCCCCCCTACTGAAGGATTCTCAACTGCAGGGGGGTGCATGTCAGGAAGGGGGGCAAAAGCCGATAAAAAACAATTTGTGCCGGGCACAACAAAAGGTACCTGCACCTGGACCCGAAACTAGCACCCTCTGCAGCCCAGCCCTGAACCCACCCAATGCACCACTGGAGCAGCTTGACAGCTCACCATGGCACCACCCCTCAAAATCCCTCCTCCCTCCCGCCCCTCTGGGCATGCTTGCTCCCACCTGCACGCATGCATGTAGTGACATCCTGATGCTATATGTGTGAACCCCCCCATCCACTTGCCCTCCCTGCTGGGTGGCCCCGATGACAGGCACTGCGATTGAGTTGCCATTTTTGTAGGTGCCGAATCAAGGTCGCCTATGTCATGGGATACTGATTGAAACATTCAAGTACCTCAAGGGCATCAATAAGGTTAAAGGGGATAACATCTTCCAGTATAAAAAGAGTACCAGAACAAGAGATCTTGACATGAGATTAGAGGGGGGCTACATTAGGGGAAATGGGAGGAAGTTCTTACACTGAAAGGGTGGTGGATGCATGGAATGACCTGCTCCAGAGGGTGGTGGGAGCAAGCATTGTGGCAGGATTCATGCATGCATGGGACAGAACTAAAGAGGCCATAGAGATGAGTAGAAATGGCTTAAGCAGGTGACCAACTATTGGCACAAGCTGCCATTACAGGTACTGTAGGAAAATCGGGAAGACTAGATGGGCCTTGCGGTCCTTTTCTGCTAACTTCTATGTTTCTATGTTTCTAGCTCACATCAGTTGTGAAAGGGCTGAGGATCCTCTGATGTGGGGTTCCACCCGGCTGGCACTTCTGTCCAGCAGGGGTTCCAGTGTAAGATTAAATTCCCCACCCAGGAGGATTGGGGTGTGTGATGGGGTGAGTAATTCAATTTTTTGAGCTATAGTGTGGAAAAATGCTGGATCATCTGTATTGGGGGCATATATATTTCTCAGAAGTAGGGACCCTTGTGATGTATGCATCAAGGCAAGGATCCATCTGCCCTGTGGATCTTGCTCTGTGCTGATGGAGGTCCATCTGAGCTAATTATGGATCAAGATGGCTACTCCTTTTTTACATGTGGGGCAGAGGAATGGTACACATGCTCCACCCAATCCCTTGCTTGTCTCATGTGGTCTATCTGGTTCAATTTAGTCTTCTGTAGGAAGGCATGGTCTGACTTTAGTTTCTTGAGGTGAGAGAGCACCAGTTTCCATTTGACTGGTATATTGAGTCCTCTCACATTCCATGTGGAGCAGGTGACCTCACCCATATCCAGTCATGGGGTGCGTATAATTGCAGAGTGCATTATTTATTTATTTATTTGACTTTGGTAACCTGGTAGGTGTGCTGATCCTAGGGATCATCTTCAAGCACGACCCGGGCCACATAATGTGGCAAGAGCATGTTACATAACAATTTAAGATAGCTAAGGTACAATGTAAAATCAAAACATCAAAACATCAGAATCATATGTATAGAGAGGAAACCCAAAGTCAGACTGCACCTCCCACAGACAGCCAGTGGTACACCCAGAACCATTATCCTCAGTGAGAACACTTCTAGGGCAATGACACCCGGCATGCACATTGTCTTTATGCATAATAACCTTAGTATCACATTAACCATAATTCTATTAACACTAACATTCCAAAACAAAAAACTATATTCATAGTCCATAGCCTAAAGTATTAAGGAGCAGAGGGGATTAGAGATTGGCAACCGAAATTGCCCAGGGCTCAGCTTCTCTCTCTTGCGGGGTGGGGTGTCTCTCCACATCTCCACCTCACAAAGGGATATAGAATGCCAGAGCAGGCAAGGAGCTTATGGAGGTTGAAGTGGGCAGGGGATCTGACATCGAGATCCTTGTCCCACCATAGTGGCAGCTGGATACAGAGTGTCTTTAAATGGTATTAGGAGCCTGGATACCTGTATTTCCCCAGCGGGAGTGGGCTGCCATATAATTGGGGAGGGGAGAGTGGAGGGAGAAGGGGGAGGTTGGCATGTTGCTATTTGGGTTTTTAAGCCTGTTAGGTAAAGGAAACTGATAGGACCTGTTAGTATGGGGTTAGCTAACCCCATTAGGAGTGACTGCTCCCTTGGTGCAACTTCTTCTCTTTAAGGATTGTTTGGGGACAGGAGACAAGGGAATAGTCACCTTCAACAAGCATAAGAGAGGTAAGGGGGGTCCTTATGATAATTGGAAACTGAGTCGAACAACAGAATCTTCCTAAGGGTCCTGTTCTTGGATACAGCTTGCAGACAGACTCCTTGTAAGGAGTATTCTATAGGAAAATAGAGGGGGGGTGCATTAGGTGAGCCACTACTTACACTGGTGGCATTCGTCTCGACTATGTACTGGGGACAGTGTTTCGAGAATTGTTTGCCCAGATTAGAGCCTGGATACTGTGCCTAAACTTCAACTATTATTCCAGTAACATACTATAAAGGCACACTCAAGGTGGGGACAGCAGCTTGTCATTACTCTTAGGCTTACATTACATTACAATTATCTGATCCATGCAAGCAGTACTGCAGCAATGTAGTCTGTGCCAACACAGTATAAAGAGGGCCAGGGTAGCCGAAAAAAAGAAGGGGGGAAGGGGACATGGCCTACCACCTCCCCTTGCAACTGTCCTGTGGGATAGGTAACTACCCAATAATGGTGGATTAGATATCCTGTAAATTACCAGCCTCCTACTTCCTCCCTCCCACTACCCAACTTACAGTAACAGCACTTACCTTATTAGATCAGCCTTGGTCCTCTGAGGTAGCAGTGGCATTCGCAGATGGGGAGTACATCTTCGTAGGCTGAGTGCTCAAATGGTGGGAGTATGTTTGGGCTCAGGCAACTGCGTTCTTCATGGGAGGATCCACTGGAACTCTTACTGCCCAGGTACTGGGTGGATTCTCACTGGGGCCCCAGAGATCTGCCTGCACTTTCCAATGTCTCAGTGTTCGTTGGTATGGGGTCGGGCAAGCTGCAATGGAGTGCAGCATAACGACTGGAGCTATACCTCAGATCTTCTTCCATGTGGTAGTCATGATGCAGATCTCCTCCGGTGCTCTGGGGTCTGATCTGTTAGAATGGGTGGTCTCCCTGGTTATGTTTCTTTGAGGACTGGCACTTTCAGGTGCATGGGAGGAGAGACAATCCTTTGTCAGTATCCGTCAGGTGCCTTTCTCTTTCTCTCTATTCTTCTGTGATCCTGTCCTCTGAAATGACTCCTTGGTGGTCAGACCAATTATTGGTAGGGGCTCTCTGGGACCTCATCCCTTGTGGTCAGGTCTGGTGGAGAAAGTCGGAGAGGTGCTCCAGAGTTGCAAAATTCAGCGGGATACGATTGTACATGACACACATAGTGGCTGGGTAATGTAGGTAAAAAGTCACTCCCAGTCAATGCATGTCCTTCTGAGCATCAGTACAGTATATGCCTTATATCACTTGGGAAGGTGCTTGATCTCAGAGTAATCTTGAAAAATGGAGTCTCGGTAATTCTGCCAGTACAATGGGCCAATTGTACGGGCTGCAGTCAGGATGGCCTCCTTCTGATGAAAATCAAGGAAATGGGCCAGGATGGTCTTAGGCCTGTGTCCCACCTTGGGCAGTGGTGCTAGCAATTGGTGAGCCTGTTCTATCGGTAGTAGGGGCTGGCCTTGTGTCTGCAGCATTATAGGGAGCACTGACTGTAAAAATCCGGCCACATCCATTCTTTCAGTCTCCTTTAGGAAACATAGGAACCGGAGAGTGTTGCGGTGACTCTAGTTCTCTAGGTCATCAGCTTTTTCCTGTAGTACCTGGATGGCTCGGCTGTGGTCCCTCACACCTGCCATTACTTCGTGAGTGGCTGTTTCATGTGCACTAACCTGCCACTCTGTCTGGCAGAGCTGTACCTCTATGTTTTGGATAGCGGACATGGTTTACTTGGAGGCCATTGTGACTTAAGCCATTGGGCTCATAAGCTGAGAGACCATGGATTCAACGTCCCTGGGATCCATACTGCCCAATGCCTCTGAAACCATACTTCAGGCTCAGTGGTAGGCCACAAGAAGAAAAGACGCTAGTGTTCTGCTGCTTTCACAAAGGTAAGAGAAATAAAAAGCATGGTTCTTTCTCTACAGACAGTTCTATCCCTTCAAATTAGTTTCTTGAATATTAATGCTGCTAGTGTCAGATAAAAAAAGGATATGTTGTCTGGTGGAGAGAGGAGTCCCAGATCTAAAGGTCAATCTTGTTTAAGAGCTAAGCCATGCCCCTGGACTACCACATTTTTGAGGATTAAGAGCGGGCAATGACTTAGATGTGAACACAGCAGTGGTAGAAGAGAAGAGAAGAGACAAGAAGAGAAGAGAAGAGAAGAGAAGAGAAGAGAAGAGAAGAGAAGAGAAGAGAAGAGAAGAGAAGAGAAGAGAAGAAAAAAGAGAGATTAGAAGGAGAAGAAGGTAGAGGGAGAAAAGGAAGGGAGGAGGAAGAAGTGATGAGAGAAAGTATACAAGTAGTAAAGTAGGAGTTAAGGATTATGACTAGTTCAATGACAAATCACACTTGTGTGTAACTGCTAGGGCAGCCTGCAGGGATTTTTTTTAACTGGGTAAAGCTGGAGAGGTTCAACATGGATTCTGGCAGTTCATTTAGCCAGCCTGCAGCCCTAATGGCAAAGAAACACTTACCTAGCTGAGTTCTGCGGAAATGTACTGTGTTTCAAGGGCATTCCTGGTCATGCTCCCTGTGCAATACTGGTGAGACATTGGGTGGAAACAGATTTTTAGTACAGGGGTGTTAGGCCCATCAGTGCTTTCTTGGTTTGAAACTTTATTCTACTGGGAAAGAGTAGCCAGTTGGTTAGTGAATAAAGCTTGTGACTGTGGGTGCACTTGTCAGCCCTTAACACAAAGCAATAATCTTTGTTGCACATCACATTGACCCTGCCTAATGCACAGTTTCTGCCAGCTACATAGATAAGGGTATCCCATTAATACATTGACTAATTATTGGCGCGGTGATGTTTTTACAGGAATGCGACTGCAGGCTTGTTGGCTGAGTTTGATTTTTTTGGTGGTCTGTGTTTTGAGCAAGAGGGCTTTTACATGCCGGTGTTTCTAGGGTGTTGCTGAGTGTTATAGTGGTGGCAGGTGTGTGTCTCTGTTCTGACTGAACTCACATGTGTTTCTTTTGCTGCTGCAGGTGTTGTGTGTCAATGTGTGGTGTAAACCTTGCTGGTATTGTGTCTTTCTTTTTTATTTAACTGCTAAAGGAATCCTGTTAAGAATGCAACTGCTGTATGAACTGTGAGTTATGTAGATAGTAAACTTAAAAGACACAGCATCTGTGCCTCCTGCAGTTCTTTCCTTTGATGGACTGTGCCTTCTCTCTAACATGCAAGGCCTGGAGTTGGTTATATTAATTCCTGTGGGGTATGGGGGGCAGAGCCCCCTGCTATATTGTATTCCTAGGTGTTTCTGTCTTTTTCTGTATATCTACTTGCTCTGAGGTGAATTTTTTGATGTTTTCCTTGTTTTCTATAATAATTTGTCCTAACGGACATTGCTGCAGCTGCTGTATGGCAGAATGTCAGGGCACCATAAGTGCTGTCAACAGATTGCTTGAGCTCTGTTTTACATCGCAAACTTCATTGTTGCTGCGGCATGGGTGAACAATAAATAGATTATCTGTATGATGTTTGGCTGCATGGGGTGATGACTCAACAAATGTTAAAGTTTTTGACTGTAGATTACCCAGTGAGAGCTACTCTCTACAGGCTTCCTAAAATACATAAAAGCCTTACAGACCCTCTAGCTCATCCCATAATAGCCTCAATAGGGTTGGTTACTGAGCCATTGGCCCAGTATGTGGATCATTACATTAAGCCCTTAGTTCCACTTTCCCCTACCTACATCAAGGATACTACCTATATTTTAAATATTTTGAGTAACTTGCTAGTCTTGGAGGATGATATTTTGGTGATGTTAGACATTAGCGCCCTTTACACCAACATACCCCACCAAGAGGGGTTGGAAGCTTTAAGAGTAACATTGCATGACAACTCCGGATACACAAGTGCCTTTATTGAGTTTTTACTTTGTCTTGCAGAACAGGTTTTGTGTTATAACACATTTGTTTTCAATTGTCATAGGCTGTGGATGAATTGATGGACACAGACACAGGGATGTTGAGGAGGCAAGGCTTAAGACTACCAAGCCAAGAATTTATTCAACAATCAAAATAATGCAAGCAAAATTAACAGCAGTCTTAGAAAGAGAAATAAATCAAAAATGCACAAAGATACAATTCAGCTCTTGTCTTCACAGGCAATAATAGCTAAAGTCACCCTGGAGGCAAACAGAGTCCAGGTCTTTAAGGGTGCAGACCTTTCCACTTTGGATCAGTAGCTGCCTGATCCCACAATGAATATGAAGGAGTTACTAAAATGAGCTCCCTTTTATGGCAGAGAACCATCAGGTGACCACCTTAAGCTCCACCCCTAAACAACTTGATTAAAAATAACATTTGTAGCAAACATTTATTTAATTCTGAAAGCATGGGAAGTCTATGTTTCTTTAATGATATACATGCATGTTCCCTAAATGTAATATATCCAGCTATTTACACAAACAGCAATGTAATGCAGAGGTTAGCCCCTTCTTCTACCTGTCCACAGTATTTCCATGCTGAACAGTGGGCTGGCTGCCTCCTAAAGACACAGATGGAGCAGCAGGGACACTAGGCACCACAGAGCTTTTCATGTCAGAGGATCAGTTAAGGTGAGCCTTTAACTGATTTTCATGCTATTTTCCCATTTCAAATGAGCAAAGGAACCACAACAAACACTGTATGGAACTTATAAACTTCTAGAAAATTAAGAAATTTTGTACACTTTGTCCAGAAGTTCCCTTTTTTAATTGTAAGTTTCCAAATATTTAGCTCTTTGGATCAGTACTAAGTATAGCAAGCCGTAGCGTAGCACAGATGTACTGAACAAACAAGCTACTACATGCAATTCATCTGTGCTACTGCAAGGAAACACTAAAAAAAAAACAAAATGCAATTGCCAAAATGCCACATCATCTTGGGGCTAAAAGGGCTTTTTGTTTATAAATTCAGAATTTTCTCCCAAACACAAAATCAGGGTGTGTTTCTAGTTCCCAGCCTCCTAATAAGGCTTTCCAGGATTGGGCAGCAAAACTTCTGTAGTGTTTTCCACACCTTCATTACAGACACTTGAAAACATTTATTATGCCTTTAGATGCGCACTGTGAGAGTTTTCTACTTCTCGCTAGTGTGAGGGGAACATTATGACTTGCGGCAGAAAGAGTGCTCGCAACATGGAGAGTCAGGTGAGCATTTAAACAAGCAATGTTCAAGTCCTTTTCTTGTGCCCCTGTTTCTTTACTGAGATACAGGCAATACAGTTACAGGAGTTGTACCAAATATACAAATACACAAACAAACATAGTCAGAGCTTCTAGTTTCTCTGAGTATTTTTTTATTTATGTGACAGTATCCTTGCAAAAGGGGGGAGAGGTCGAGTACCGAGACTTCAAGTGCCTGCCCAAAGATAGAAATGCAAAGGGATAGCAGAAACCTATTTCCCAGGTGGCCTGCCTAGAAAAAAGGGAATAAAAAGAAAGGATTAAAGAGGGAAAGGATAATGAAGAGAGTCGGGGGTGTTACTGCAGTAGGCTTGTAACATCAGAAATAGGCAGGTTTCTGGAGAGGGTGTACAGCACTCTTTCACATCTCCTCCCCGCTTTTGAGGAAATTATCAGGGAAACATCATCCTGTCTACATACTATAGTTTCCTAACATTCAGGCAGAGAGATAACATGCACAGTCATCAGATCTCTCTCCCTCTAAGGAGGGAGAGATGGAGCTTTAGCTCACCCTCTCCCAAAGCTCCACCTCGGGGACCCTAAATAACATAGACATGAAAGGTTAATTCTAACCTTTCTCAATACTTACAAATTCCCTGAGGTCTGACTGTGCATGAATGTTTAGGTCTGCTCCATAATGAGACATGAAGTCTGCGTTCTTGTTTGCAGTACCAGGTCGGTGGTGTACCGTAAATCTATAGGGCTGTAAAGCCAGGTACCACCTCATTATTCTGTGGTTCTTATCTTTCATCACATGAAGCCAGCAAGGCTGTTATGATCGGGTATGACTTCAAATTCAGATCCCCACAGGTACAATTTAAGGGCTTCAATGGCCCACTTGACTGCAAGACATTTCTTTTCTATGGCTGAATAGCATGTCTCTCATGCAGCTTACAGCTCAAATAAATTATAAGATGTTCTTCTCCTTCTATCACTTGTGATAAAATGGCCCATAGGCCAGAGTCCAAGGCATCTGTCTGTACCATAAAAGGCTGAAAAATCAGGACTTCTCAGTACAGGAGCTGCACGGAGATGTGCCTTGATGATACAGAAGGCCTTCTCACACTCTGGGGTCTATTTCTCTTTGGTGGGATTATGTTTCTTTGTGAGGTCGGTAAGAGGAGTGGCTAGTGTGGCATAGTTTGGCATGAATCTGTGGTACCCTACTAAACTGAGGAAAGATCTGACATGTCTTTTTGACACTGGTCGAGGGCATTGGACTAGTGCATCAATCTTACCTACCTCCAGCTTGATGTGACCATTACCTATGATAAACCCCAGATATTGTGTTTCCTGCATGGAAATGGAACATTTAGTGGGATTTATGGTGAGACCTGCCTTGGTCAGGGCTTCTAAAACTGCAGCCAGATGTTCCATATGAGCATCCCAGGTAGGACTGTAAACCACCACGTCATCCAGGTGCACAGCACAATTGGAGACATGTTGCTTTAGAGTCTGATACATAAGCCACTGGAATATGGCCAGGGCACCATGCAGCCCAATGGGCATGGTAACCAAGTGGTACAGTCCAATGGGGGTACTGAAGGCCGTTTTTTCTTTAGAGGTGTCATCCAATGGGATCTGCCAATATCCTTTGATGTGATTGAACGTGGTGATGAATTTGGCATTGCCCAATCTGTCTATGATGTCATCTATCCTGGGCATGGGATAGGCATCAAACTTAGAGACAGCATTGAGGCACCCGAAGTGCAGGCAAAGACATAGGCCACCTTCCTTCTTTTCCACCACAATGACTGGGAATGCCCATTCACTATTTGAGGGCTCTATTACCACTAAATCATGCATTTTCTGCACTTCTTTTATTACATCTTCCCTAACCTTTTCAGGCAGATGAAATATTTTTTGTCTGATGGGGTTATCAGTAGTAACCTCTATATGGTGCTTAATACCATGCACCATACCAGGGATAGATGCGAAGGTCTGTCGGTACTTAAGCAGTACTGTAGCTTATCCATCTCAGAACTCTGCTGCAAATCCAATGAGGGATTAATAGTGAGGTTACTCATTTCTCCCTGTTTCTGTAATCGATCATATGCTACCTCAATTTCACTGGTACTCTTCTCAGGACAGATATGATAACTGGGATTTGGTCTCTCAAACCATTTTTCAAGAAGGTTTACATGATATATCCCCTTTTTCTGGTGCTTACCAGGCAGCTCAATTTCATAGCTAACTGGACCTGTCTGTTTGAGGATGGTATAGGGGCCTTGCCATTTCATCAGTAGTTTATCTGTGGTAGAGGGGAGTAACAATAAGACCTTGTCCCCTTTCTGAAAAGATTTAGCCCCTACCCCTTGAGCATAGAACACCTTCTGTATACCTTGCTTTTCTAGATTATGTTGATGGGCCATCTGGGTGAACTTCATTAGTCTTTTAATGTTGATTGTGCGCATGCGCAAGAAACATATTGAGGCAGCTTTTTTCCAGAAGCAGGTTGTGGAGACGCGGCACTGTTGTGGCCAATGCCCTCACAACCTTTAAAGGCTTGGCCCGCTTTCTCCAATGCCATGGCACACTGCTGCTGACACTAGTTCAGCCAGCGTGCCACAACCTTGTAAAAAATTAGCCGCTGCAATCAGAGGCCACCTCGTCATTGCAGTGTAAGACATTCGCTGCAATGATGGAGTGACCCGTCATTGCTGGACGGAAACTTGGTACTCTGATATTATTTGTGAACATAGCGGTGGCTTGCTGCCTTGTTCACAAACAATATGAGTGAGCACTCCATGCCGAGGGGGTGCCCAATCCCCTCAGCAACATGTTTTGCCAATGGGGGCCCCAATCCCCATCGGCTTCCATCCCCGGTTCAATGAGTTGCCTATGTGGGAGCCCACTCCCCATCAGCATAAGTCCCCCCAAAACAGTAGCAGGAGAGTTGTGCTGAGGGGGTGCCCAATCCCCCTTGGCTGTTGCAGACCCCCTGCTTTTTTGTTGTTGGGGGTGCCCAATCCCCCATAGGCTACAGCTGGCCCCCCAACAGTTGGTTGGCATGCTGGGAGCCCACCCCAGTGTGCCAAATGTCCAGAAATGCCCGTGTCAAAAAAAATGTCCCTCAATGTCTTTTTTTTTATACCTGTAAAGCAAAAAATGATTCCTCATCAAGTCCAGCGGCCCCTTCCAACCCGCACCCACCTTCTGCACACCCTGCCTCCCCCTGCCCCCCAACCCCATACTTACCTCCAGAGCCCAGCGCGACAATCTTCGCTGGACAGGGAACAAGTCTGCACTCTTCAAAGCCGACCGTGAACTGAGGAAATGCTGGTAAGCTGTATAATGGCATAGTTAGGGTTTTTCAACTTTGATGCATATCTCGGGCATTTTTTGGTCTTTTGGCACCAAATTTTCAACATGGGGATTTTGGGACCCCTCCTCATGAATTCTGCCACTGTCATGATGTTATTCGGCCCCAAAAGGTGATTTTGAGGTCACTGCACAGAATCACCTTTTAGGACTGATTAACAAAGTGAAAGTGCCAGTGTTCGTGAGGTGGGCTCTAAAAATGCCTATGTTGCAAATTTGGTGGAAAAAATGCAAACGATTACGGTTTTACTAGTGTGCATTGTGCAGTTGCTACACACGCTCGTAACGTCGCAAATTTGCAATATTTTCATGCCAGATTTTCAACACTGGTATTTTTCCACACCTCCTTGTGAACACTCTAGCTGCCATTTTTCACATCCTGTCCGAAATGTGTTTTCGCTGTTACAGCGCAGAGTAGCGCGGATACCGTGGGACATCAGTGTTTGGGACAGATTATGAAAATGACAGTGACACTGTTCATGAGCAGAGTGCCTAAAATGTCTATGTTGAACATTTGGTGATGATACTCTATAAAATGACTGTGTTACGAGCATGCGTTGCGCAGTTTGCATGCATGCTCATAAGTTTGCGAATTTAGAATATTTTCACTCCAGATTTTCAACATTGCCATTGTTCTGCACCTCCTTATGAACAGTATAGCTGTCACTTTTCACATCCTGGCCAAAATGTGTTTTCACAGTTCCTGCACAGAATAGCATGGTCGCTGTGGGAAATCCATGTTTGGGAGACAGTATGAAAATGACAGTGACACTGTTCATTAGCAGAGGTCTTAAAATGCCTATGTTGAAAATTTGGTGATGAAAGTCCATAAAATGACTGTGTTACAAGCATGCTATGTGCAGTTTCCATGCACCCTTGTAACTTCACAAACTGGTAATATTTTCACGCCACATTTTCAACCATGGCATTTTTCTACACCTCCTTATGAACAGTACAGATGTCATTTTTCTCATTCTGGCCAAAATGTGTTTCCGCACTTCTGGCGCAGAATAACACAGTCACTGTCAGAAATCAGTATTTGGGACAGATTAGAATCGAACGAGTAAGAGAGGGGGGGAGTGACCGAGGTCAACTAAGCTCTCTCAGGACTGCTGTGGATTTCTTTGTGGGCACGAAAAGGTGCCAACGCAGGCAGGAGCCCAGTACAAAAAGGCAGCCTGCAGTGCCAGGAGAAACAGAATGAGCGAGTGAGACAGGGGGAGTGAGCGACCTCAACGGAGCTGTGTCAGGTCAACTGCGGATTTGTTTGTGGGCATAAAAAGGTGCCAATGCAGGCAGGAGCCCAGTAGAAAAGGGCAGCCTGCAGCGCCAGGAGAAACACAACGAATGAGTGGGGGGGGTGCACAAACTCAACGGAGCTCTATTCTGACTGCTGCAGATTTCTTTGTGGGCAGAAAAAGCCGACAACGCAGGCAGGAGCCCAGTAGAAAAGGGCAGCCTCAGGCAGGGAGAGTCATTAAATGAGTGAGTGGGAGGGAGGGGGAGTGAGGAGCTCAACGGGTTCTGTTGGGACAGCTGCTGATTTGTTTGTGGGCAGAAAAAGTTGCCAATGCAGGCAGGAGACCAGTACAAAAGGGTAGCCTGCAATGCCGGGAGAAACACAAGTGAGTGAGAGAGGGGGAGTGCGCAAGCTAAACGGAGCTCTATCATGACTGCTGCTGATTTCTTTGTGGGCAGAAAAAGGCGGGAATGCAGGCAGGAGCCCAGTACAAAAGGCCAGCCTGCAGCGCTGGCAGAAACAGAACAAGCGAGTGAGAGAAGGGGACTGAGCGAGCTTAGCAGAGCTGTATCAGGACTGCTGCAGATTTCTTTGTGGACAGAAAAAGGCAGCAATGCACACAGGGGCCCAGTACAAAACAGCAGCCTGCAGCAATGGAAGAAACAGAATGAGCAAGTTAGAGAAGGGGAGTGAGTGAGCTTAACGGAGCTGTATCATGACTGCTGCAAATTTCTTTGTGAGCAGAAGAAGGTGGCAATGCAGGCAGGAGCCCAGTACAAAAGTGCAGCCTGCAACGCCAGCAGAAATGGAATGAGCGAGTGAAAGAGGAGGACTGAGCAAGCTCAACGGAGCTCTGTTGGGACTGCTGCACATTTCTTTGTGGGCAGGAAAAAGCACCAACAGAGACAGGAGCCCAGTACAAAAGGGCAGACTGCAGTGCCAGGAGAAACAGAATGAGCGAGTGAGATGGGGGGGGGTGAGTGACCTCAACGGAGCTCTATCATGACTGCTGCGGATTTCTTTGTGGGCAGAAAAAGGCAGCAATACAGGCAGGAGCCCAGTACAAAAGGCCAGTATGCAGCACCAGCACACACGGAACGAGCAAGTGAGAGGGAGAATGAGCAAGCTCAGCGGGCCTGTGTCAGGACTGCTGCAGGTTTCTTTTTGGGCAGAAAAAGCCCACAATGCAGGCAGGAGCCCAGTACAAAAGGGCAGTCTGCAGCAGTTGGAGACACAGAATGAGCAAGTGAGGGAGTGGGAGTGAGTGAGCTCAGCAAAGCTCTCCTGGGACAGCTGTGGATTTGTTTGTGGGCAGAAAAAGGTGCCAATGCAGGCAGGAGCCCAGTACAAAAGGGCAGTCTGCAGCGCCAGGAGAAATACAATGAGTGAGTGAGACAGGGGGAGTATGCGAGCTCAATGGAGCTCTATCGTGACTGTTGCTGATTTCTTTGTGGGTAGAAAAAGGCGGCAACGCAGGCAGGAGCTCAGTACAAAAGACAAGCCCGTAGCACCGGCACAAACGGAATGACCAAGTGAGAGAGGGGGACTGAGCGAGTTCAACGGAGCTGTGTCAGGACTGCTGCTGATTTCTTTGTGGGCAGAAAAAGGCAGCTTTACACACAGGGGCCCAGTACAAATGGGCAGCCTGCAACAGCGGGAGAAACAGAATGAGCAAGTGAGAGAAGGGGAGTGAGCAAACTCAATGGAGCTCTATCATGACTGCTTCAAATTTCTTTGTGAGCAGAAGAAGGTGGCAATGCAGGCAGGAGCCCAGTACAAAAGGGCAGCCTGCAGCGCTGGAAGAAATGGAATGAGCGAGTGAGTGAGGGGGATTGTGCTAGCTCAATGAAGCTCTGTTGGGACTGCTGCACATTTCTTTGTGGGCAGGAAAAGGCACCAACAGAGACAGAAGCCCAGTACAAAGGGCCGCCTGCAGTGCCAGGAGAAACAGAATGAGTGAGTGAGACGGGGGGGGGGGTGAGCGACCTCAACAGAGCTCTATCATGGCTGCTGTGCATTTCTCTGTGGGCAGAAAAAGGTGGCAATGCAGGCAGGAACCCAGTACAAAAGGCCAGTCTACAGTGCGGGCTGACATGGAACGAGCGAGTGGGGGGGGTGAGCCAGCTCAACAGACCTGTGTTGGGACTGCTGCAGATTTCTTTGTGGGCAGAAAAAGGCAGCAATGCATGCAGGAGCCCAGTACAGAAGGGCAGCTTGCAGTGCTGGGAGAAAAACAATGAGCGAGTGAGAGAGAGGGAGTGAGTGAGCTCAACGGACCTCTATCATGACTGCTGCAGATTTCTTTCTGGACAGAAAAAGGCAGCAACACAGGCAGGAGCCCAGTACAAAAGGCCAGTCTGCAGCGCCAGCAGAAATGGAACAAGCGAGTGAGAAAGGGGAGTGAGCGAGCTCAACAGACCTGTGTCGGAACTGCTGCAGATTTCTTTGTGGGCAGAAAAAGCCATCAACACAGGCAGGAGCCCAGTACAAAAGGGCAGTCTGCTGCAGTGGGAGACACAGGATGAGTAAGGGAAGGGGAGTGAGTGAGCTCAGTGGAGCTCTTTTGGGACTGTTGAGGATTTCTTTGTGGGCAGAAAAATCCACCAATAGAGGCAGGAGGCCAGCACAAAAGAGCAGCCTGCAGCGGCTGGAGAAACAGAACTAGTGACTGAGAGAGGGGGAGTGAGCCAGCTCAATGGAACTCTGTCGGCACTGCTGCAGATTTCTTTGTGGGCAGAAAAAGGTGCCAACAGAGGCAGGAGCCCAGCACAAAAGGGCAGCCTGAAGCACCAGGAGAAATAAAGAACGAGTGAAAAAGAGGGAGTGAACGAGCTCAACGGAGCTCTATCATGACTGCTGCAGATTTCTTTGTGGGCAGAAAAGGGGGGCAACACAGGCAGGAGCCCAGTACAAAAGGCCAGCCTGCAGCGCCAGCAGAAACGGAATGAACAAGTGAGAGAGGAGGAGTGAGCAAGCTCAACGGACCTGTGTCGGGACTGCTGCAGATTTCTTTGCGGGCAGAAAAAGCCACCAACAGAGGCAGGAGCCCAGTACAGAAGGGCAGCCTGCAGTGCCAGGGGAAACAAAATGAGTGAGTGAGTCACCTCAACGGAACTCTGTCGGGCCAGCTGCAGATTTCTTTGTGGACAGAAAAGGGTGCCAACCCAGGCAGAAGCCCAGTACAAAACAGCAGCCTGCAGCACCGGGAAAAACAGAATGAGCGAGTGACAGAGTGGCAGTGAGCGAGCTCAATGGACCAACGCAATCAACATTCGGCATTGACAAATGCTTGTTTATAAGGTAATCATGTAATCAAGGGTGGTGTTAGGACTTTCCCCTTTTTCTTCTTCCCATTCCTCTTTAACTACATCCATGGGCCCCCTTGGATTCCCCCAAGTAGAGTAATTCATTGAGGCTTGTGGAACCTCCCTGTATGCAAATAACAGTAGAGGGAGGTAAACATCCCATGACTTTCCCTCATCTTCCACATATTTTCTTAACATTTTCTTCAGGGTCTAGTTGAATCATTCAACCAGCCCATCAGTTTGGGGATGATAGGGTGTAGTTTGAATTGCTTCTGTTCCTAAGGTTGCATACAGGCATGCCAGCATTCTGGAGCAGAAATTACTCCTGCAATCCATGAGTATTTCCTTAGGTATCCCAACTCAGCTGAACAGTTTGATCAGCTCATCTGCTATCTTTTCAGCAGCGATGGCTCTGAGTGGGATAGCCTCCGGATATTTCATGCAATAATCACAGATGACGAAAATGAATCTGTTCCCCTTTGTGCTTTTTTGTAATGGCCCCACTACATCCATCACAATCCTATTAAACAGAGTTGTGATGAGAAGAAAAGGTTGGAGGGGGACTGTAACTTTTCTGGTTACAGAGGCTACCTTCTGGCACTCCTGACAGCTCCAGCAGATGTCAGACACCTGGGCATGGATACCTGCCCAGTAAAACCATACAAGTAACTTCTGCAAGGTACAGGTCCTACCCAAATGACCTGATAAGGGTATATCATGGGCCAAATGTAACAGTTTTGCCCTGTATTTGGTGGGTACCAACAACTGATCAATCTGTTGACCTGTAGTGGGGTGTTTACATCTCCTATATAACAACCCATCCTTAAGAATGCAGTGTGACTCACTCCCTTCCCCATTCCTGCCACCTAAAAGAAAGGTTTAAGGGTAACATCGTTCTACTGTTCTGAGCCAAAACTGCTTTCTTTAACTATAGATAACAGATCATCACACTTCTTATCATCTTTAACATTAACATTAATATTGTTATTATTAAGATGCTTTTGAGTCCATTGTTTCTTTTCTTCTTTGCTTGCCTGGATTTTGATGTTTTGCTAGGTACCCCATACACTTCTTCATCAAATGGAAACAACTGGACCCACTGGTTCTTTTGTTTGGTTTGGGCACATGTAGTAATGGCACAAACACAATCACTGGGATTGATTAAACAATGGAACTCAGGGTGGTCATGTCCTATAATGACAGGAACAGGTAAACGGGGAAACAAATCAACAGTCATGTTGTAAACCTTCCCTTGTATCTGCAAATCAAGATTAGTCACTGGATAATGATGAATGTCCCCATGAATGCACACCACAGCTGTACCTGTCCCTTTTTCTCTTTCCTGCTGTGACAGGTCAGTTCAAACAAGGGTTTGCCTACTACCTGAGTCAATTAGCCCTGAGACCTCCTGGTCTACAAGCTTTACAGGTGTTATGAAGTGTCTTCAGTTTGCCAAGGCTAGTTGGGCAGATGTGATCTTTCTCTTGGGGCAATATCTGGCTATATGTTCCTTCCCCTGGCATTCTCAACATATTATGTTGGGGTTATATGGTCTGGTGGCATGGACTGTCTTTGAACCCCAATTACTGTCTGAAGATGTTGTGGAAGAAGAAGAAGAAGAAAGAAGAAGAAGAAGAAGAAGAAGAAGAAGAAGAAGAGCTTATCATGGGTAGGGTTGCACCAGCTCCTATATGTCCTCATTGATGATTGGGACGGGCCTCCAGATAGTCCTCAGCCAGTGTTATAACCTTTTCAGCAGTGTCTGGCTGGTGCTTCCTCACATACACTTGCACATCCGAAGGCAGCATACTGATGAATTGTTCCAGGATCACCATCTCTAACATTTGGTCTGCAGATTTCAGCCCTGGCTGTAACCACTTATGACAAAGATCCTTGAGTCTTGTGAAAGCCTCTCGGGGAGTGTCCAAAGCATGGAACTTAAAAGTCTGAAATCGCTGTAGATATGTTTCAGGACTGATATCATACCTCTGCAGGATGGCTTATTTGACAGCGTCATAGTTCTCCACCTGGGTACTGTCCATGTGACTGTATACAAGTTGAGCCTTACTAGACAAATAGGGCACCAGTCGGATGACCCACTGGGTTCTGGGTGACCCACATGCCTGGGTTATCCATTCAAATGTGGTCATGTACATTTTAATATCATCAGAAACATCCAGCTTAGTCAATTTTACATTCTTAGTGGCCTCTACAGGTGGTGGAGTATGTGCTCCAATTTTCCGAAAGGCCCATAAGGTATATGTCCACTGAGCTTCATTTCTTTGGAGGTCAGTCTACCTATGTTTGTCCATGGCTAGCTGCTTTACACGCAGCCAGCTTAACAGGCTTTGGACATCCTCTGGAGGTTCATCAACCACTTGCTCTGTGGCTGTCACATCCTCACCCCTCTCATCCAGCTCTTCCTCTTTTTCTTCATAGGCTTTCTTTCTTTGGACATCAGGCCCCAGGCCAGACAAAGGGGTCTCTCCATATTTACCAGCCACATCTTTCTTGTGAGAAATCCACTGGATTTGCTGAGGGCCCCATCAGCTGTCTCTGACTGCATCCAGTGTCCACCGCCTGGAAGGTACCGGTGTCACCAATTATCCCACTTCTGACACCAGTGTCATAGGCTGGGGGTGACTTGATGAACACAGACACAGGGATGTTGATGAGGCAAGGCTTAAGACTGCCAAGCCAAGAATTTATTCAGAAATCAAAATAATATAAGCAAAATTAACGGCAGACTCAGAACTAGAAATAAATCAAAAATGCAAAAAAATACTATTGAACTCTTGTCTTCATAGGCAATAATAGCTAAAGTCATCCTGGAAGCAAATAGAGTCCAGGTCTGTAAAGGTGCAGACCTTTCCACTTTTATCCCACAATGAATATGAAGGGGTTACCAAAATGAGCTCCCTTTTATGCCAGGGAACCATCAGGTGACCACCTTAAGCTCTGCCCCTAAACACCTTGATTAAAAATAAAATTTGCAGCAAACATTTATTTAATTCTGAAAGCATGGAAAGTCTATATTTCTTTAATGATATACATGCATGTTCCCTAAATGTAATGTATCTAGCTATTTACACAAACAGCAACATAATGCAGAGGTTAGACACTCCCTCTACCTGTCCACAGTATTTCCATGGTGAACAGTGGGCCAGCTGCCTCCTAAAGACACAGATGGAGCAGCAGGGACACTAGGCACCACAGAGCTTTTCATGTCAGAGGATCAGTTAAGGTGGGCCTTTAACTCATTTTCATGCTATTTCCCCATTTCAACTGAGCAAAGGAACCACAACAAACACTGCATGGAACTTCTGAAACTTTTAGAAAATTAGGAAGTTTTGTACACTTTGTCCAGAAGTTCCCTTTTTTAATTGTAAGTTTCCTAATTTTTAGCCCTTTGGATCAGTACTAAGCATAGCAAGCCGTCGCATAGCACAGAAGTACTGAACAAACAAGCTACTACATGCAATTCATCTGTGGTACTGTGAGGAAATACTAAAAATTGCAAAACACAATTGCCAAAATGCTACATCATGTTGGGGCTGAAAGGGCTTTTTGTTTATAAATTCTGAATTTTCTCCCAAACTCAATATCAGGGCATGTTTCTAGTTACCGGCCTCCTAATAAGGCATTTCAGGATTGGGCAACAAAACTTCTGTAGTGTTTTCCACACCTTTATTACTATAGTCACTTGAAAACATTTATTATGCCTTTAGATGCACGCTGTGAGAGTTTTCTGCTTCTCGCTAGTGCGAGAGGAACATTAGCCCCATGACTTGTGGCAGAAAGACAGCTTGCAACATGGAGCATCAGGAGGGCATTTAAACAAGCAATGCCGAGTAGCACTGCTTCATGTGCATTTCTTGTGCCCCTGTTTCTTTACTGAGACAAAGGCAATACATTTCCAGGAGTTGTACCAAATATACAAATACACAAATAAACATAGTCAGAGTTTCTAGTTTCTCTGAGTATTCTTTTTATTTATGTGACAATATCCTCACAAAAGGGAGAGGGTCAAGTAATGAGACTCCAAGTGCCTGCCCAAAGATAGAAATGCAAAGGGATAGCAGGAGCCTATTTCTCAGGTGGCCTGCCTGGAAAAAAAGGGAATAAAAAGAAGGGATTTAAGAGGAAAAGGATAGTGAAGAGAGTCAGGGGTGCTACTGCAGTAGGCTTGTAACATCAGAAATAGGCAGGTTTCTGAAGGGGGTGTACAGCACTCTTTCACATCAATGGTGAATTTTTTTTGCAGCTTAAGGGTACGGCGATTGGGGGCCTCCTTCGCTCCAAACTACACCAACAATTATCTGGCTTATTAGAAAAAACAACAAGTGACATCAGATGTGAACCCTTACATACAGAACATATTCAAACTCAAACTCTCTAACCTTAGCTTGCTTTAAGCCCAGGCTCAGAAACTTCCTGCTTAGTTCCTCGAAATGCAACTGCCGCTAGCCTAGTGTAAAAATATATATATATATATATATATATATATATATATACTCTGTTTGACAATGCTCACTGAGCTGCTCCCTTCCTTTCCCTACTTATTCCTCCTCCCTATCTCCTCCCTTCTACCCCACCAGCTCTCCCCGACCATAAGTTTTGCACCTTTTGTTATCTTTTGTCTTGGAGATTGTACTCTATTGTAACAAAATTGTAATTGAACTGTAACTTTTTTGTTTGTAAGTACTGTGTCCCTTGTACTACTGTTCTGATGTCCTCTTTGTGACGAGATACTTTTGTAAATGAGCCTCTGGCTCAAAGGTTTCTAAACTGATGTTTAACTAAATAAATAAATATTATTGTATAGATGTTACTTTGATGACATAATAATGGTGTGGAGGTGGCCCCCATTGTCTTTATCTGGATTTGTACCCTACCTTGAATTGACTAACTGCAACCTGAAATTCTCACAGAATGCTAGCTTTGAATGTGTAGAATTTCTGGATTTAGTTATAGAAAAGAATGGTGGGGTGGAGTGAATACTAGAGTACACCAAAAGTCTACAGCTAAAAATACTTTTTTGATGTATGAAAGTTGCCACCCTAGGCATACTGTGAGAACCATACCAAAAGGGCAAATGATGAACTTAAAAAGAAATATGTCCTCTACTGCCCACTTTGAAAGTGATGTGACTAAAATAATTAGTCAATCTGAAGACAGAGGCCCAGATATTCAAACTGCACCCAAAAAGTGCACAATAGCAGGAACAAGCGCAAGTCCATTGCACCCACTCGCAAGAGGCGCGATATTCAAAAACTGAGCCGGCCAAGATGCGCCTACAGCCGACAACTGAATATCACACCACCTGCGCCATAGCGCAACTAGGGAGGGGAAGCTGAGAAGATCTGATGCGCCATAGTGCAACAAGGGATGTTCAGCTGAGCAGTCCAGAGGTGCCATAGCACAACCAGGGACACCCCCCAGTAGCAGTGCAGCAATGCAACTGCACAACCAGGGAGGTAGGGACCCACCACCTATGCCACAGATGGGCAGAGGAACACACAGCAGAACAGACATCATCCCCCCACACCCCATGCACTGCAAAACTGGGGGAGGGCTGGAATAACCACTGGCCAAGGAGACAAGCAACCAATCCACAGCCGGGCCATGGTGCCCCATCACACCCCCTGGCAAGCTGTGACTGGCACACAAGGAGGGCTGACCACGCCGTGCCACACCATCCCCCCAATGCAGAGCACACCCTGCACCATGACCCCCAGACACCCTGCCCAGGAGCAGCGTCCACCACTGCAGGAAACCCCATGCATGCCACCACCCCCACTGTGACAATGCAACCCTGTGCAGCACAGAACCATGCAAGGCAGCCCACCATGAGCACCCATCAGTGGGTGGCAGCACACAGCGATGCAACAACAGCATACACAGTGCCACCATGCACAGCCCCCCCGAGTTACAGCTGAGAGACCAACCATGCGTTGGCACATGAGGTACCCCACATGGGACAGGGCATGCCCTGGACACCACCACCAGTGGTACAGCACCCTGCACACTCTCCCAAGGACACACCCCAACCCAGCACTGGCCACAACAGCCAGTGCAGACACCCACAGTGGTGTGTGGAAGCATGCACCACACTGGATGCCACACAGTGCATGGACAAACACCCACCCATAGCCAAGGGCACAGCAACACAGGGGCACAGTAGTGAGGCAACCAAGCCCACAGTGTGGGCCCATGGAAACCGTGTACACACAGCCTGCAGTCCTCCATGGCACAGGAGTGGCAGCCACCCTGCATAGGCACTGTGGAAATGTACGCCACCATCATTTGCCCAGAGCACAAGTCACAGACAGTGGTGCACATCCCCTGCAACACACACAAGCCACAGCATGGAGGTGGGATAACTGCGGAGGCCACAGTGTCACCGAGGCAGACATGCACCACACCAGTGACAGGAGGCAATCCAGCACTGTGACAGGTACAGTGGCTGCCCTGCATGGACAGACACCACTGACATGCCAGCAGACCGTGCAGGTCACAGACATCTAAGAGTGTCAGCTGCTCAGGCCATGGATGGGCTGACAGGGATACCATGGACACAGAGCATGCACCATGGACGACTGCACACAGTCATCCAGTGCACAGAACACAACACACACACCACAGACACTGGCTGATAGCTACCCCCACACCATAGTCACCTGCCCACGGACACACACACATACCCATGACTGCACCACCCCTGCCGCCATGCACATAACTGCAGCCGAGCACCTATAGTTTTCTGCAAATCAGAGACCACCACAGTATTCATATCAAAAGATCTGTATTCAAAAAACATATCAAAAGGAACTATTTACAAAACTATGTACAAATGTGGGGGGGGAGGGCCACAAACAAGGTGGGGTGGGTAAGGGGCAGGGGTGAACAAATGGGACAGGAAAGGAGGGGTGTGAGGGTGGGTCCAGGGGGTGGTAGAGGAAATCAGGGGCATATATATGTTCACTGGGAGCCCCGCTCCCCACTCCGACTGCCCCGCCTGCTGTGTCTCCGCCAGACACCCAGCTCCTCAAACCCCCGAAATATGTCCAGCGATGCCCTCACCCCTTACAAGATCTCCCACAGTGCCTCATGGATGGCCTGCAGCTGGCGGACACCTAGGACTAGGGAGCACAGTCAATAGGTGTGAATGCACAGCCCCATACAGCCCACCCACTGTGCATGGCATACAGCTGTGGGACATGCCTCTGTGATGGTGTGTGACCACCCACAGTGATCATGTCCACAAGACCTGCCCACCCAGGTGCATACAGCCATGCAGACTGCTGCACACACCCACTGGCCAAGTCATGCATAGCACCACCATGGCTGTTTAGTGACATGGCTATGTGGTGCGAAGGCAGTGGCACAGCCATGTACCCAGTGCATGCATGGACCACCATCGACGCACTCCCAGACATGCAGTGCCACTGGACAGTGCTGACTGTAACAAGTTGCATGCATGACAGTGGTGTCAATGGATGGTGGCCATGCCCCGCTGCCCACCCTGTTACACAGCATGCAATAGTAATCATGGAGGTATGGCACTCACCATCATCAGGCCGGTCCCTCGGGCACTGTTGACCGTCGCCCCTCCTAGCGGCCCTGTCTTCCTGTTGGTGCTGCATCTCCCTGGCTAGATGCCTCTCTTCCAGCCCTGTGGTGCAAACATGGAGAGAGGAACATCAGTACAATCCTGTAGCAAAGTCCCCCTGCCCCCATGTGTGTGCACTCCCACCCAGCCAGACCCACCCACCCACACCCTGATAACACCACCACAGCCAACACTGGACAGTCCCTCCCCCATGTTCTGGACACATATAACCATGTTACCCATATGGAAGATAAAGGTGTGTGGACGTAACACCTACCTGGCCGTGGCACCGTGCCCCTCCTGGCATGTCCCCGCAGGCAGGCAAGCAGGTCCGGTTCCCTCCTCTGCAGGTCGCCATACCTGTGGCGGCACTGCTCAACCATCCACCCCCTTCCTGTGGCCTCTTCCAGAGCATTGGCCACCTCCTCCCACACCTGGCTCCTGGACCTGTCCAGGGTGCCTCCCCAAACAGTGGGCCATAAAGTGGCTCTACAATGGCCACCAGGTTGGCCAGTTCAACTTGGGTCCACTGTGCAGCCCTCCTCCGTGCCATTCCACTTGCTCAGTCAGCTCAAAATGGCACTCTGCAGCGTAGCTCCCCCATATGCAGATGCTGCTCGGTACAGCGCTGCCATTCCATATCATGCTGTCACCGAACAGCGCGATAGTGGTGCACCCATACCTGATGCATGGCACCTAGGGGGCAAAGGTTGGGCACAGGGTCAAGAGTCTCTGGCGCATGGACAGGCACAATGCCACTGGAACCCAATGCGTGTAGCGCGATTGGATGCCTGTGTGCTACCTCCAGTAACAGCCTACTGCGCTGTTGCCCCAGTGTGCCTATGATGGCCCAGTGCCACAGCACCATATAGGTGAACATGGCTGTAGTGCCACTGGCACAATGGTGGCCATGCCCTGCATTGCTTCCCGCACACAGCACATCAGCAGCACAGCAGATGCCTGCGTCAGCAACCCAGGCATGCGTAGTGAGGTGTGTACTGTGCATGTGACAGAACTGCGCCCTTGGTTCAGCACGTTCAACACAATTGCTCAAAGCGCAACAGCGTCATATTCAGTTGTCATATGCAAATCAGCTAATCAGCCATTCA
This sequence comes from Neoceratodus forsteri, assembly GCA_016271365.2. NCBI lineage: Eukaryota > Metazoa > Chordata > Ceratodontiformes > Ceratodontidae > Neoceratodus > Neoceratodus forsteri. The sequence continues at coordinate 351,845,391 of CM028130.1, read as the reverse complement.
ATGGCACAGCACTGCAATTTGCATCCACTTAAAGTTGCGCCTCACCTCATTTGCATGGGTTGGCGCTATAAAGTGCGACATTGGGCTGCACTGGCCATAGTCAGTTACTGCAGTCTATTGGTGAGTTGCATGCTGTTTGGGAGTGTGGACTGTGGATTTTGGGACATGCATGGGACTGCACAGTCACAGGTAACAACTTTCATTCTTACAGGCTAAATAATGACCGAGCAAGTTGTGGGAGAGGAGGAACACAGTGGTGGGAGGAGGAGGAGGAGGCCTAATTTCACCAAGGCCGAGACCGATACCCTGTTTGATGCCTACCTGGATCAGGAGCTGTTTCTCAGCGGACAGCAGGGAACACCACAGGCCCATGCTACTGCATGGGAGGAGGTGGCACATGCAGTGAACCTGCATGGCAGCCACCAGTGATCCATGCAGGAGTGCAAAAAGAAGATGGGCACAGACAGGAGGAAGATAAAGGAGAAGGTGGCTGCCATCAGGGCAGCATGAGCTGCAGCAGGTGGGGGACAGCCAGAGGTGGTACACCTGACCCCACAGGAGGCGAGGGTTGCTAGAAGCATGCAGCATAGTGCCATTGAGGGTGTTCCAGGTGGTGGCTTCGAGATGGGTGGTAGCCCGTCACTGCATGGTAGGTCATGGTCTGTCTATTGGGGGGGCAGGGTAGGTAACATGCAGTAACGCGACTTTGTTTTCCCTTACAGATCTTGAGCATCTGCATGGGTCAGTGGTGGTGGGCCTTTCCATTGAGGACAGTCAGATGGAGATGGAGGAGGGCCCTTCCACCTCCACAGGTGTACGTGGCTCAGTGCGACAGTGGGCCTGCCTGGCTGTCCAGACTGATGTTGTTGGAACAGGTGCAGAGGAGGCCCTGCCTGTGTCCCAATGTGCCAGCGTCCACGGATGGCAGCATGCTGTGACTCGGGCTGGTTCCGGGTCCATCACCGATGATGATGTCGCTAACGTCGTGGGCAGTGACACGTGTGTGCCATGGGATGGCCACACAGCAGGTAACATCACAACCATGGCTATGGGTGGTGCTACCGTGGAGGCCTGCGTGTCATCACAGTCCCAGCCTGTGCCTGTCAGCACCAGTGGGGCAGTACTGGTGTGTGTACAGGACAGTGGGACTATTGCGGCCACTGCAGTGGCACCAGTGAGCCCAGGTAAGCGGCAGCCGGAGGAGCAGCATCAGCAGTCGGCCAATGGGCTTGGGGGTACAGGATCAAGGGGCAGCATCAGTGCACCACCTGTGGACATGCCCAGACCTGGTCCTGGTGTGCAGTGCCCACCCTCAAGGGGTGCTGGGCATCAGGGCTGCACACACCCTGAGGGACAGGATGCCGAGGCAGATGACCTTCTGATCGAGCACACCAGATACCGTGCGCATCAGTCCACCAGCAGATGTGGGCTTGCTTACATCGGTGGGATGCACCGCATGCGGCTCTGGAGTGGGCAGAGGAGCATCGCAGCAGAGACACCGCTCTGATCCTGGCAGGGATGGACTGGTTGCAGGAGGATGTGACCGCTGCCATTGACAGGCAGACACAGGCATTCACTGCTGTCGTGGCCACAATGGGCACACAGTCATGTGCCCATGCATCGCAGACACCACGCAGTGCACTGTCCACCCCCCATTCCCGGCGTCGTGCGACACCTCCTTGTCGACACCGGGTTCAGCTGTGGGCATCCCGAGCATGCCTGGCACAGGCATGTTTGGTGTGCTGCAGACCCCTGCATAAGCACGGTCACGTTCATGCATGGAACCCCTGGGGGACCATCGGTGCCACCCCATGAGGCCAGTGGTCAGCCTGTCAGTGCTGGTGGATCTCGGCAGGGCCACCCACGCATCCGTGGTGGCCGGGGCACTGTGGCGCTTGACTGACCTGTCTTCTGATGCGGCTACTGTCTGGTGCTGCCCTGTGTGCATTGTGTCATTCAGCGGGCATTGCACGGGTGGGTACCCGGCCCTGCATGTGGACACACAGTCCATCTGCACACCCACCCGGCTGCCGTCCGCAGTTGTGTGTGCCTGATGATACCTGCATTGCGCTGTACACCAATGTGCAATGGTGCTCAGCATCTGACACATGCACAAGGACAGGCAGTGGGCGTGGTGGTCTGTGGACATGTGTGTGGCTAGGGGTGGCATTCTGGGTCAGTGTGACTTCTACCTTTTGTGCATGTCTGGTGCGTTGTGTGTGTGTGTGTGTGTCCATCCACGTGGCATGTTAGACCTCACCCATCCCTGGTTGTGTGTGTGGTTCCATGCCCGGCCACTTCCCTTGACGGAATGCACCCCTGGTGTGTGTCCATGTGTGTTCATGGGTTGCACCTTAGCCACTGTTGGTTGCACATGGCCCCATGACTTAGCTGGGTTGGCTGAAGTGCTCCACCATGATGGTGTCCCGGTGCAGCTGTGCCAGCCTGAGCAGTCGGGGGTCCCGACACCCAAGGGGGCTGCCCATCATCATTGTCACCTGCATCCTCATCGTCCCCATCGCTGTTCCCTCTTCCACCTGTATGGCTATCCCACATTCACTGGCCATGTTGTGCAGGATGCAACAGGCCAGGAATAGCCCGCAGGCCTTTGAGGGGCTGTACTGTAGGGCACCGCTGGAGGTGTCCAGGCAACAGAAATGTTCCTTCAGCATCCTGAACACCCACTCGATGACATTACGTGTGGTGGCGTGCGCCTCATTGTAGCGTTGCTGCGATGGGGTCGCGGGCCACGGTAGGGTGTGAGCAGCCAGGGACGGAGTGGGTATCCACTGTCACCTGTGTGTAGAAGGTGGAGGTTAGTTTAGTGATGAGCATCACCCTGCCCTGGGCCATGTAGGCCACTACCCATGTCACCTCTGACCATGCCTCCCCAGGCCCTATGATTGTCCATGTGGTTTGCATACTCACCCACTAGGTGGCCAGTGGAGATATCCCCACTCTCGAATCTGTGGCACAGTGCTGACTGGTACCAGATGAAGGCATCATGTGCTCCCCCAGGGTGCGTGGCACATACATTGACTATATGCCCCCTGGCATCACACACCACCTGGCAGTTGATGCTGGCATAGCCATTGTGATTTATATATGCAGCCCCCTCAGGGCCAGGTGGTGTGCGGTTGGCCACATGGGTGCAGTCTATTGCCCCTAGCATGCCAGGCATACATGCTACCCTGTGGAACTCCTGTATGTTTGCTGTGCACTCCGCTGGTGTGCTGGGGAAATGGATGTACTCCACAGCATGTGGCAGCAGTGCGCTGAGAAATTGGGTGAGGTGGCATGACGTGGCTGACTGGGTTATGCCTGTGGTGTCCCCTGTTGGTCTCTGGAAGGTACCCGTGGTGAGCAAGCACATGCAAGCTGTCACTTTCATCTCCACTGACAAGGCATGGCTCTGTCGTGTGGGTGCCTGCATCACATCACTGCACAGCTCACTGAGCCACCTCAGAATTGCCCGATTCGGGCGGTACTGGCCCACAATCTCGGTATCACTGTACAGCTCGAAACTGGTGTAGGCTCAGTACTGCCTATTGGGGGCATACTGGCGACGGGCCCTTCCATGGCCAAGCCCCCCTGCTGCCTGACTTCTTACCCCCCCTCATTACAGCCTCCATCTGAATGGTGGCACTGGCCATGTCCCTGGCTTGTGTTCACCCCCCCGGCAGCTGTTTCTGTATTCCCCCCCGCTGTCATGGCTGATACTTCCACTGCACCAGGAACACCTGCCTGTGCTGGCCTCACTGCTGTGTGGTGTACTTCCCCCTTCTGCACTGTGGCTCCCCACACCTTCCCCTGTGCCTGTTGCTTCCAGGTGCCCTTTCCTGCCTGGCCCTGTGTGTCCCTGCTGCCCAGTGTTTCCTGCTGTATTTGGCTGTCATGTGGCTTCCCTGTAGCGTTCTTCCTCTCCCTTGCTCGCTTTTATTTTGGCTCATTTCCGCTATGGCGCAACTTCCTCTGGCTCCCCTATTGCACATGGCGCATGTTGTTGAATATCCCACTGTGCCATTTATGCATGGTTCCTCCCCCTTCAGTTGCACATGCATTCATTATCATTGCGCTGTTGCTCAGTGTAATTTGGGGGTGCAACTGCCTCCTGCTGAATATCGCAGAATGGTGCATTTTCGGACTTGCGCAGGTGCAACCCTATTGAGCATGGCTCAACTCTTTTGAATATCTGGGCCATAGGGTACAATAAAGATTTTTTACTGGAAAACAAAAACACAGTACAGAGTATGGATAGGATGAGTTTATTAAAAAAAAAATCTGTGAACACTGATACTCAAATGCCTTTAAATTTTATTTCAGAGTTTTTGCCACAGAGTTATATGGTTAAAAACATACTATTGAAACAGTGGGACCTCTTGAAACTGGAACATAAGCTAGAAACTGAAGTGAGCAAGCCACCCCGGATGTTTTTTTGCCATGGAAAAAACATTGCTGATATAATGACTAACAGTCTTTATTCTGCTCCTTAACAGAATACCCATCCAAGTTTAGCAGGTCGGACTTTTCGGTGCAGAAATTGCAATTTTTGCACATCTCTACATACAGACATTTTATTAATTGTGCAAACATGAACACTGTATATGTGGCAACTTGCACTTGTTCTGATTTTTATATAGGAAAAACTAAGAGGCCCCTTAAAAATAGAATAGCAGAGCAACTTCATAGTATAATTGACAAGGACAGAACAAATGCTTTGGGTCTTCATGTAATGAATAAAGGATCCAAACACCAGTTCAAATTTCAGGGGTTAAATAAAGTCAGCCTCATCATCTGGGGTGGAGATCTTGCTAATAGGCTGCTTCAGTTGGAAAGTAAATGGCAATACCTATTGAGGGCACATAGAAATAAGGGCCTGAATGCCATGTTTAGTATAGTCCCTTATTTGAAAAACAGGTGTTAAGATTAGTACAAATAGACATTTCATTCCCTGTTTTATGTACAAGTGTATTCTGTTTTTTACTTTGGTTGTGCAATTGCTCTCCACTCTGTGCAATTGATGGCTCGAATACAAACAGCACGGCTACAAGTGAGAGCTGCATTTTGCTATTGTCGGGAGATGAAACAGAGTCTATATACAGCTGTTGAGTGATTTTATGACAGAGACTGCACTTTATTTCAAATGTTTTGCCAATATACAGTCATAGCAGAACTTGAATTTGGGACTTTCTTGTGCAACTGACTGGGTGCACGCAGAAGGGGTAGGGGCTACTCATTTTAAAGCTTCATGCCACTCTAGCAAGGCAAACAACAATGGTTTGAATACAAACAGCACAGCTACAGGTGAGAGCTGCATTTTGCCATTGTTGGGAGGTGGAACAGAGTCTATATACAGTTGCTGAGTGATTTTGTGACAGAGACTGCACTTTATTTCAAACGTTTGCCAATATACAGCCATAGCAGAACTTGAATTCAGGACTTTCCTGTGCAATTGACTGGGTGAACGCAGAAGGGCCGGGGGCTACTCACTTTAAGGCTTCATGCCACTAAGGGCATGAGTGCCATGGAGCGAGCAGACTGAGTGGTGTGTGCACCACTCAGGGGAGAGAAAGGCTGTAAACATTTGTATATATAACATTTTATAAATACTTGAGAGTTTTAAAAAATGGGGAAATTGCTCAAAATGTTAATACTAGTTTGTGTGACATGGAGCATTTGTGTGCTGAGTAAGTACCAACAAGAAGTTACAAAAACAAAACAAGATGTTAATAATTTGATCACAGGAATGTCAGACTATGTACAGCCAAATCACTTAGTGAAAAGAAAGAATCAGTTCACAACACTTGGAAGCTTATTAAAAGACAGTTTACTTTAGGACATATAGCATGTAAACTAAGTTTAAAAGAGGGAAACTTACTTTGTAAAATGTTAATAACTCAGAGTGGGGACATGGAGTTGAATCCTGGGCCAAGTCAAAGCAAAAGTATTTCTGTGGTACATGAAAATGTTAGGAGTTTGGTTAATAAAACTGAGGAATACAGAGTTTGTGCAACTGAATCTGAACATTATATTATAGCACTTTCAGAAACGTGGCTTCATGATGGAATAGGGAATGATGAAATCCAACTAGAAGATTACAGTGTAATTAGGAAAGACAGAGAAATGAGGGGTGAGGTGGGGTACTATTCTATATTTAAAACAGTTTAGGCCCTTACCAAACTATATTAACAATTAGTCATGAGGGAGTAGATGGACTAATGATTAACATCTGCTCCACGAAGCTAATTGTAGGGGTCTTTTATGCACCTCCAAAGACAAAAGTTAAGACATTTGATTTTTTGGCAGAGATAATACTGGACAAGACAGGAAATCACCGTGTTTTAATAACAGGGGATTGCAATGCAAATTTGTTACAATCTAGAGGTGAAAAATTAAAGAGTAGTTTTGCAACATTGGGATTAGAGCAGGTAAAAAATCCAACAAGAATTACAAATAATGAAGCTTCAGGTTCCATATTGGATTTAATATTTGTTTCACAAGATAGAGAGATTTTGAATCAGGGGATATTACCTTTGAATCTAAGTGATCATAACCTAGTAACATGTTCAATTGCTTTGAGAACTTGGTTAAAAACAACAGTAACTTCTCACTGGGTCAGAGATTATACTAGGTTTAGTGACATAAACTTTAAAAATAGCTAGGAAAATTGTAATTGGGAAAGGGTTTTCCTTACTCATGATATTGAATTGGCAGTTCAAGAATTTAATAATTATTTTTATCATGCATGCAATAGCATGCTCCAAAAATAAAAAAAGACAACAAGGAAAAAAGAATTACCATGGGTAACAGAAAAAAAAAAAAGATAAGAATTAGAGATAGGGTATGGAAAAAAAGCACAGAAAAATAAAGACCCTGAGACTTGGGAAAAATTGAAAACTGGAGAAATAAATGTAAAAAAGATATTAAAAAAGCAAAAACTCAATATCACTTAACAAGATTGAATAACAAGCAAGATTCAAGGAAGTTTTGGAGTTGTATTTCAGATATAAAAACTCATCTAAAATCAATGCAGAAAATTAGTTTAAGAGAAGGGGAAAAGATTATAGAAGATCAGAAAGAGGTACTGTAGTAAACAAATATAACTCATACTTTTTGGATCTGCCAGATTTAAACATAATTAAACCAAAAGAAAAGACTTCAAATATTTCTATAAGTGAGATTGACATTTTTTTTACAAGGAAACTGAAAACTACATTTGGATTTAATAAAATTACAATAAAAGAAGTTGAAAAGGAATTAAAATAGTTAAATATTTCAAAATCAGGGGGGCTGGATGGAATTCAAGCCAGATTCTTGAGGTGTGGTGCTGAGATTATTGCTCCTGTGGTGATTTACCCTTTTAATTGGAGCATTCAATGTTCAACTTTTCCATAGTTTTGGAAGATGAGTAACATTTTTCCCATTTTCAAGGGGGGGATACTGCAGTCAATTCTAATTACAGACCAGTAGCCCTATTATCAGTTCTATCCAAAATACTGGAAAAGCTTGTTCATACACAGTTAAGCCAGTATCTGGATAGAATTCAGCTATTGACTAAATTTCAGTATGGATTTCAGAAAGGTAGATCCATGAACACCACCCTATTAGACTTCAATAACTTGATAACAACATCTCTGAATCAAGAAAGAAGTAACCTTGAGGAAAGAAGGGAGAGAGAGGGGACATGATAGAAACTTTCAAGTACCTCAAGGGAATCGACAAAGTCCAAGAGAGTAGCATCTTTCAGAAAAAGAGATGTGCAAGAACAAGGGGGCACAATTTGAAGATAGAGGGGGGGACGGCTCAGAGGTAATGTGAGGAAGTATTTTTTCACAGAGAGGGTTGTGGATGCATGGAACAGCCTCCCTGAGGAGGTTGTGGAGTCAAGAACAGTGGGGGAATTCAAGAATGCATGAGACAGACATAAGGCAGTCCTAGTGAGGGGTAGGAGGAAGTAAGCTGTTGGTTAACTAGGATCTGCAGCTTATCTGTTAGGTAGGAAAATGGGCAGACTAGGTGGGCCAAGCGGTCCTTATCTGCCATCAAATTCTATGTTTCTATGTTTCAGGGGGATTTCGTAGATCTCAGTAAGGCATTTGACTTGGTCCAGAATAGAACTTTACTGGACTGATTACATGATTTAGGTATACAAGAAGGACCCTTTAGATGGATAAAGTCCTACTTGTCAGACCAGAAACAATGTGTTGCACTGGGGGAAATGACTTCAGATCAGGGAGAAGTCTATTGTGGGGTCCCACAAGGATCAATTCTGGGTCCTCTCATGTTCAACATTTATGTCAATAACCTACCAAATCAAATAAAATACTGTCATATCAGAATGTATGCTGATGACACAGTTATGGTGGCATCAGCAGACAATCTTGAACAATTGACTTACAAACTGCAACAGGATGTAAATTCAATGGAATTATGCTTTAAAAATTCTGGTTTACTTTTAAATTAAAAAAAACACAAAGTCTGATTTTTAAGGGACATCGAGCAGGAGGGGAACTAAAATTGCATATAACATTAGGGACAAATACTCAGAAAATGTTGTCACATACAAGTACTTAGGAGTTCAGGTGGACTCTGGTTTAACTTATGTGGGGCATATTTCTTCACAAGTTAAAAAAGTGACTTAAATATTAGGTATGTTAAGAAGGGTGGCAGGAACCTTATCACAAAATACAAGGAGAAAAGTGGTAGGACAGTTATTGGTCCCAGTTTTAGACTATGGATCAGTACTGCGTATGCATACTAATAAAACAGTATTAAGTAAAATAAATCAGGTTTATTATAAAATGAGCATATTTACAACTGGTAGTAAACATGGAGTGCATCATTGTGAGCTGTATAAAAAAATTAGGTTGGTCAAATCCAAAAGAAAAAAGAGATTATATTTGGTATGTTTATTGTCATCAAATTTTAAAGGGAACACCAAAACATTGTTTGAAGGATTATATTACAATTAATCATAATAATGAATTACAAATTCACACAAGATCGTTCAGTCAGAAAATTCCATTAAACAGATCACATAACAGATTTGGTGACATTGTGTTACAGAATACTGTAGCATCTTATTGGAATGATTTGCCTTTTAAACTGAAGTCCATTGACAGTTTACTAACATTTAAGAAGAAATTGTGGGAAGATTTGAATTTGGCTTGTACTTGTTTTAACTAATTGATATATGGAATGTTTTGTTTAATGTGTCATGTATATTATTGTATTGTCATTTTGCTAAAATCACAGGACTTTATTGTAAATGGGACTTTGTCCCAACAAATGTGTTTCCTGTATAAAAATAAATGTTATCAAATCAAATAAAATGATATTATTTTTAGTGCAATATTTTTTCTTGTGCAATATATTTATATTTTTCTTTATTGCAATACTTTTTCTGGTGCAATTTTTCTGGTGTAATTTTTCTAGTGCAATGTTCTTTATGTGTTAAATATACCCGCAGCTGTGTTCAGATCCATTTCCATGCTGATAGATTTCTCAGATTGATTTTGTCTCTGGCTGAATATTTATCTATGACTTAAATTTCCAAACCCATTGGTACCAGAAATACTGATTAATTTATAGGCTGGGCCTTAGGAAATACTGTAATCTTGTTATTTATAAAATAGAGAGATATTTGTTCTATGTGTTTAAAAGATTGTTCTATTTACAGTATTTATATAATTGTTACATTTATATTTAGGATTCTTGAATTTGTGTTTTACGTGTAAATATTATACACTGTATTAATGAAGATGCATTTGTTTTTTAGCACAAAATTGCACCACGTGGTGTTGTTTCCCACATGCAGTTCTTTGAAATAGAGCTATGTTCCTTTAAGTTTAAGTTTAAGTTCCACTACTTTCAATAATGTATGCAGGTATGCAACCAAAGCACCTCGACTGCAGCATCACTGCCAACTATATCAAGACCTTGGCTGGCTCTTTCCCTCCTCTACCAGACAATACTACCTGTACAATCTATCAGATACCATCATAAGGACATCCAAACCTGTTATCCTATCAGAACTCCTTAGACCAGCTATTCCCACACGGAACCTTAGATCTGCAGATCAGACCTTATTATCCATCCCCCTCTGTCGGACAAAAATGGGCATGGGCTCCTTCCATTATGCTGCTCCTCACCTGTGGAACCTGCTGCCTCAGGAACCAGGGATGTCCCTACTATGCAACTTTTAAGGGCAAACTCAGGACTTTTCTTACTGCTTTGGACAATGTGTTTGCTTTGATCCTACCTGATCCCTTGTTTTAACCTGTTTTCCACTTCCTTATTGCTAGCACTTGTGCCTTTCCCAATGGTTGTTTTATGTGGTGTTTTACTATAATTGCTGCTTGAATCTGTTTGACTGTATGCCAAATATTAGCTTTTGCCATTTACAAGTTGTTGTTTACTTCGCCACTACTTGGCTTCCCTTGATCCCTGTTCTCTTCTCCCCTCACCTCAGCCTTCCTTCACCAACTCCCCTGCTCCTCTCTTCCCACCACATCTCCTGCACTCTCCTTTCCCTCCCTCCCCTCTGCCTCCCCTTCCTTTCTCTGCTTGCTTGCCTCACCTTTACCTCCTCCTGAGTCACCCCTGCCCGTTCGCTCGTCCCACCCTCCCAGCTGAGCATTGTTCCCTATTACCTCCACTTGCCGAACTTACTCCTCCACCGACCTCTTCTTCCCTGCCCTGCCGTCTCTCGGTTCCACTGGCTCGGCTTGGCGTTGTTACCTTTTTCCGCTACTGCGTAACTCTTCCTTCTCTCCTCCTCTTACCGGCATCATCACCCTTGCCCTGCCGTCCTATCGGTTCCACCAGCCAGCGCATTCTGCTACCTTTTACCGGCTGTTTGCCGTCTTTTACCGTAACCACCTGTCACCTTTCTCCATGCCGTCTTTGGCTCCAACGACTCAGGCCGCAGGTTGGAACCTTTATCCGCTGCCGTAGTTGCTGGCTTTCTTTAACCTCACTCCCTCCTCCTCTCCCGGCCATCCCTCCTCTCTACTCCCTCCTCCTCCTTATTCCTGCCACCGCCTCTGTCCTTATATTCTTAGCCATTTCTTTAGCCTCTCATTTTGGCCCTTGCCCTCTATCCTTCCCTCTATCCTTTCCTCACCACCTCACCTTCCCCTTTTGTCATTTTCCATCTTGTTTCTGGCTTACCCTTACACCTATCCTCTCCCTTCCTAGGTCCTTCAATGCACTTTATGTATACGCCAATGGAAAATGTCCTTGAAATGTATTTTGCCTTGTATTTTCCTTTGTCATGCATTGTATCCTGCCATATGTATCTTCCTGTATTTCTGTGCATCATGTATTTTCGTTATCCTTACTGTATCGTTATGTTCTGTAATTTTACCTCCCGGGTCGTGCCTGAAAACAGTCACTTGCTGGCTAGTGCACTTACCCGGTTAACAAAAACTAAATAAATAAATAAAAAAATAGGTCCTTTAAATTTGGATTATGGTGTGCATGCTGGGATACATTGAAAAAGCATCAGTGTGACATAAAACATTTGCCTTGTAGTGTGTGTGTGTGTGGGGGGGTTGCTGTCTATTTGTATTTTATTTTACTTATTAAAATGCTTTTAACATGACCAAGCACAATGGTCTTTATTCAGTGGGTGTAGCAGCCCGATTTCTGGTGTTTTAGATTTGGTTGTTCCAGCATAGCTCCAGCTGATTGTCTTCATGTAGCCGCCTTCTTGCTTGGACTGATAGTCCATAGTTCACTAGGGACAGGATGGAGCTAGACACAATCAGTTGCCTGGCTTTAGCAGTGAGGCTGTTCCAATTTCTGAATATGGCACCCAGCTTTCTATTTATAGTGGACACCAGATTGTCAACATGGGGAGTAAAGGATAGAGTGTCATACAACACTACCCTGAGATAGCTGAAAGTCTTCGCTTGGATCCAGTATAAGACCTTTATTGTTGAGGATAACAAACATAGAAACACAGAAACATAGAACATAGAAACAAAGTATTTGACAGCAGATAAGGACCACTTGGCTCACCTAGTCTGCTCATTTCCCTACCTACAGTATAAGCCACAGATCCTAGTTAACTAACAGCCTAGTTCTTCCTACCCCCACAAGAATTGCCTTATGTCTGTCCCATGCATTCTTGAATTCTCCCACAGTTTTAGACCCCACAACCTCCTCAGGAAGGCTGTACCATGCATCCACTACCCTTTCTGTGAAAAAATACTTCCTCACATGGCCCCTGAACTGCCCCCCCCTCTATCTTTAAATTGTGTCCTCTTGTTCTTGACATCTCTTTTTCTGAAAGATGCTAACCTCTTGGACTTTGTTGATTCCAATGAGGTACTTAAAAGTTTCTATCATGTCCCTCCTCTCCCTCCTTTCCTCAAGGGTATACATTTTAAGCTCCTTTAGTCTCTTCTCGTATGGCTTCTCTTGCAGACCCTGCACCATTTTAGTTGCCCTCCTCCGGGGCAATGTGAGGAAGTATTTTTTCACAGAGAGGGTAGTGGATGCATGGAACAGCCTTCCTGAGGAGGTTGTGGGGTCTAAAACTGTGGGAGAATTCAAGAATGCATGGGACAGACATAAGGCAGTTCTTGTGGGGAGTAGGAAGAAATAGGCTGTTGGTTAACTAGGGTCTGAGGCCTATCCTGTAGGTAGGGAAATAGACAGACTAGGTGAGTCAAGTGGTCCTTATCTGCCATCAAAGTCTATGTTTCTATGTTTCCTCTGGACTGCCTCTATCCTGTCTATGTCCTTGTGGAGATGGGGTCTCCAGAACTGGATGCAGTACTCCAGATGGGGTCTCACCAACTGTCTGTACAGAGGGATAACAACTTCCTGTTTACTGCTGGTGATGCCTCTCCCTATGCATCCCAGTATACGTCCAGCCCTCCCTACCACCTTCTCACATTGCTTGCTAACTTTAAGGTCATCTGTTATGAATACCCCCAGGTCCCTTTCCTTTTTTGTTGTTGTTACTATCCCCCCCCCACTGTGTAATCTTCCCCTGGGATTTTGATTCCCAGGTGCATTATTTTGCACTTCTTTGCATTGAATCCTAGCTGCCATGCTTCCGACCATTCCTCCAACCTTGCCAAGTCCCTTTCATCCTTTCCATGCCTCCTTGTGTATCAACCCTGTTGCAGATCTTTTGTGTCATCTGCAAAGAGGTTATTTTTCCTTCCAGTCCCTCTGCAATGTCACTTATAAAGACATTAAAACGGACTGGACCCAGTACTGAACCTGTGGTACCCACTAGTAACCCCTCTTTCTTCAGAGTGGACTCCATTTACAATTGCCTTCTGTGTCCTGCTGTGCAGCCAATGTTTTACCCAGGCTACCACCCTGGGACCCACTCCCAGGCTGGTTAATTTGACTATTAATCTTTTGTGTGGGACTGTGTCAAATGCCTTGCTAAAGTCTAGGTTGGCCATGTCCACAGCCCCTTCCTGGTCTACTACTTTGGTCACCCAGTCAAAGAAATAAATTAGATTCATCTGTCATGACCTTCCCACTGTGAACTCATGCTGCCTTGGGTCCTGTGTCCCCACTGGCCTCTAGGTACTCCACAATTCTTTCCTTCAGAAGTGATTCCATCACTTTCCCTACCACAGAGGTCAAACTGACAGGTCTGTAGTTTCCTGCCTCTGTCTTGGTCCCACTTTTGTAAAGGGGAATCACATCCACCTTCCTCCAGTCCTCGGGTACCACACCATCCTCCCATGATTTGCTAAAAAGGGTAGTCAGTGGTTTCACTAGTTCTCCCCTTAATTCTTTTAGAATTCTGTGGTGAATTCCATCAGGCTCCATTGCTTTGTCCACCTTCAGTTTTAGGAGTTCTTTCAGAACCCTTTCTTCTGTGAAAAGACTGGGATTGACCCCTCTATCAAGAGTGCTTCTGTTAATTGGATTTGTCACCTCCTCCTCCTCTTTTGTGAATACTGAGCAGAAATATTCATTCAGTATCCCTGCTTTTTCACTGTCCCCCTCTGCCCACTGTTCATTCTATTCAGCCTCATTATCCCTCCCTTTGTCCTTCTACGCTCCTTGATGTACCTCTAAAAGGTTTTATCTCCCTTCTTAACTGAGTTGGCTATCTTTTCCTCAGTTTGGGCCTTTGCTATTCTGACTTCCCTCCCTGCCTCCTTCTGCCTTAACTGGTACAGCTGTCTGTCCTGCTCCATCTGTGTTTCTTTATACCTCCTGAATGTTATCTTTTTCTCCCTGACTTTCCCTGCCACCTCTTTTGATAACCGTTGTGGCTTTTTCTTTCATTTTGATTTGTTTATTTGCTTCACAAAAAGGCTTGTTGCCTCTGTGATGGCAGTTTTGATGATTCCCCATTGTTGCTGCACCCCTCCTTCTAGCCGGTTTGCCAGTGCTTTTCTGAGGCACTCTCCCATCTTTCCAAAGTCAGCCCTCCCGAAGTCCAGTACCCTCACTTTTGTATGGCTTGACTCTGTCACTGAGTTTAATGTGAACCATACTGTTTGATGGTCACTTGTTCCCAGATGGCAACTCACTTCTAGATCTGAAATCCTCTCACTCTCCCCATTTGAGAGTACAAGGTCTAAGATTGCTCCCTCATGAGTGGGTTCTGAAACTAGCTGTCTGAGGCATGCCACCTGTAGGGCATCAAGAATGGCCCTGGTCTTGGATGTGGCTGCAGCAAATGTGCTCCAGTTAACATCTGGCATATTCAGGTCTCCCATTAACAGTAGCTCCCCTTTCTCTGCCATCCTAAGAATGCCTTCTATCATATTCTTGTCCATTCCCTCCCTCTGACATGAGGGTCTGTACACAACCCCTTTGTGGATTGTGGTGCCACTTCCAGTCTCCAAGGTGACCCACAGTGCCTCCTCTCCTCCCTGTTTACTCTTTTGTTCAGTTGCTTTTATCCCTTCCTTTACATAGAGAGCTACTCCTCCCCCTCTTCTCCCCTCCTTGTCTCTCCTGTAGGTTATGTACCCTGGTATGTTAACATCCCATTCATGGTTCTCTGTGTACCATGTTTCTGTGGCTGCTATGATATCCAGGCATCCCTCTTCCATCAAGGCCACCAGTTCAGGGAGTGTGTTGCTCAGACTACAGGCATTGATACTCATTTCCCTCCATTTCCTGATGGTCTTATTTCTTTTTTACCCATCCCTGTCCTTCTTGCCTTTGTCACTTTCTGCATTTACCCCTTCCCTTCTCCCTATCAACATTTCTATGTTGGAGTTTATCGCACTTACTACTGTGACTTTTTTGGGCAGGCTAGGATTTTCCTGCTCCTTTCCAGTGCCTCCCCCCCCTTGGCTAGTTTAAATTCTTGCCAATGAAGCATTTAAACCTTTCACCTAGGATCCTGGTTCCCCTCCTGGACAGATGCAGCCCATCATGCCAGAATAGGTTTGCATCACTCCAGGTGGACCTCCAGTCCCCAGTGAAGCCAAATCCCTGAGCTCTGCACCAGTTTTTCAACCACTGATTAAATCCCATGTTGTGGAGCATCCTAGCTTCTCCTACGCCATAGACAGGCAGCACCTCCAAGAAGGTTACCATGTGTGCTACTTGTCTAAGGCCCCTCCCCAATTCCACAAACTCTTTCTGCACTGCTCTGATCCCTTTCTTAGCCAGGTCATTTGTTCCTAGGTGGACAATGACATCCAGCTCCCTCTTCTGTGAAGCTGCTCTGGCAATCCTGAGGATTCGCTCCCTGTCCCTCCAAGCCTTGGCGCCAGGCAGGCACATTACCTCCCTCTCCCCTTCCTCCCCCAGTTCTACCTTCCTAACAATGGAGTCCCCCACCAGGAGTTGTTTCCTTCCCCTGTGGGATCCCATGCCACCCTCCTGTGGGTCTCCTTTGTAGAGGTTCCCAGCATCCTCCTTGGTCTCCACTGCGGGTGCCTCCATAGAGGAACCACACTTTTCCAGAATGGCATTGGAATTGTGGAGAAGTACAACTGGAGGGATGCACCTCTGTTCCACCACCCTCACCCTCCCCGAGCTCACTATGGTCCAACTGCTCCTCTTTCTTGGCAACCTCTGAGGAAATGGCAGTGGCCCTGGTGGTCCCTGGATGGAAGAAGAGGTCCCACAAATCCTGGCCAAATCAGCCTGGAGGTGAGCAACCTCCCCTCTCATCCTAGAGAGGTGCCTGCAGATGGGACAACACCGCATCCTCTAGAATGTCTCCTGGAAGACTGCTGCTCCACAGCCACTGCACTGCACCACTCCCATCATGTCTTATTTCTGGCCTTTTCACTATTGTTTAGAATCCTTACTCTTTCCTCCATTTTTTTTTCCTTCCTTTTCTCTCTACTTACTTACTGCTACTGTGCCCTTCAAGCTCCTGAATGTCCAGTTCTGAGACAAGAAGATCCTATATTTCTCAGTATACCCCTTACTTGCTCAGAGGCAGACCTCCAGCAGTTAGAGGGAGGTGGAGAGCTTCTCTTGCCCTTCTAGAATTGTGCAAGAGGGGAGACATTTTCGTTCATGTGATTACTGCTAAAAAGCATTTGCTTTTTGGTAGTTTAGGACTAGTTGATATTGACTAAATGCTGTACATTGTCACTGAGTGCTGTTTAATAGATTGTTAACGTTTTATGTTTTTTACTTCCTGACTTAGACACCTTGGGAAATGGGCATACTATGGTCAGTCGGTATTCCATTTGATAAATAAATAAACCAGGTTAAGATGCTGTTTTTTTATTTGTACTGAATGAGGAAAATTTGGCCAGGACCTGGTGGTGGGGGGGGGGGGGGTTCAAGAAGTGCCAAGGGATCTTCAACATATACAGAACAACCACCAAGACAGGCAGACAGGATATCTCTTTAATGTTCCACCCTATAGACAGTGGTGAAATGCATATATTGCTTCACAAAACAATAGAAACATGTTTCATGTGTAACATTAGTCTTGGTTTCTATTGCCTGTTTTTCAGTTGTGAAAATCTGCTTTAGGGTATCTCCATGCTTTGGTTCCCTGAAAGAACTGGAAATTTGTAAAACAAATAAATAACTGGCTAGTCTTTCACTCAGAGTGTCTGATGTGATGTATAGTACGGAGTGAATCAGCAGGTTCCACTGTATGCAAGAGAGTTCTTGGCAACAGATATGGCAAGGTGGTGCCACTGGAAGCCTGTGATATACTTAGAAATGGACCCAGAGGTGAGGTACAGCATATGATTTTTTTTTGTATATTGTTGCTATATCACTGTGTTTTAGAGAAATTGGAGTGAATGGGGATGTGTGATGTATGAGTGGTGCATGTGAGGTGCAGGTGAACTGTGCTATTTGAGGGATGTGTGTGTAATTTGAGGTGATTGTGGAGGGCTTTAGGGGTAGTTTTATGGAAATTATCAGTTAGGTTTGCTTAATTTTAATGAAGATTAGATGGGATGTGTGTTCAGCAGCAGGTTTCTAGGCTCAACAACTCCCTGGCCCTGCTATGTGATCTGTGCCCCTTCCATGATCCCCCCTGCTGATGGCATCTATTCATCAGTGCAGGGAGAAGGTAATTGGGAGGAGGCATGGGAGGGAGGGAGGTTGTGGGAAGGTGATGGGGTGTCCTATTGGGATAGCTAGGACCACAAGATGCCCTGGGGCGAAATGAGAACTTGAGAGGGGCCAGACATGTTTATCTCCAATATCAAGGGAGCCCACTGGACTAAGTGGGCAGGATGCTGAGGGGCCTGCCATCACTACTCATCATCTTTGGACAGTGCTATGCAATGCATCATTGATGAGGAATAAAACCGCTATTATAGTGGACATTATTTCTCATTCCTTTGTTAGTCTGACTTGCATTACAGAGACCTGGCTTGCTGATAATGCTGGGCTAATATTGGAGTCAGCCATCCCAGCAGGGTTCTCCATTGTGCACTGCCCGAGGAAGGATCACAGGGGTGGGTGACCGGCCATCTGTTTTAGAACAGACTTGAACCTGATGGTGCACCCAGTTGAGGAGACCACATCATCTGAATGTGTGGTAGTGTGTGGGAGTCCAGGTGTAGGTTGCAGAATCCTACTCATAAACCAGCCCCCAGGATGTGTGGGGGATTACTTGTTACAAATCGCAGACTTTGTTGCCAACAGAGTGTTGTTGTCATCCAAATGGCTTATTCTGAGTGACTTCAACACTTCAGTCAATGACAAATTCTTGTAATTTGGTCAAAATTTCCACTGGGCTATGGTGCCTCTGGGCCTTCAACAAGTGGTTACTTCCATGACCCACTAACATGGCTATGCTTGGACTTGGTATTCATGTTGGGGCTCGAGAAGAAAGGGGATCTCAAGATTGATCCAGTCAGTTTGTCAGATAATTGCACCATCAAGTTCTTCTTCAGGTTTCCATCTTGTGGCCCACCCCTGTGGGAATGGTTTGGTACTGCCCTTTGTGAGGGCTTTTTGACCAGAGGGGCTATTGGCTGTACTGGATACTTTAGGTGTGCTGGTGGCATGTGCTGTGATAGCCTATATTTGGGCCTTTGGGGGTGGATTTTGATCCCATGGCTCCAGTTTGTGTCCCCTCATTGCTTTCATGCATTGGATCAGCATCATTTGATGGTGAGCTAAGGGAGCTGAAGGCAAAGTGGCAGAGGTTGTAGCAATACTGGAGGAGATCCAGGGCCCAGGAGGGCAAACTGGCTTTGACTGCTCATCAAGATGAGTATAAAAGGGTAATCACCATAAAGAAAGCAGATTTTCTGTCCAGGGAGATTGCTACTGGGAGGCATCAACTGGCTCATCTCTTTCAGACTATGGACAGGCTTCTCCATCTGGCTTGTCTGGAGCCCATCAGGGCTTTTCACCTACAAAATTTGAGGAGTTTTATAGGTTCTTCTCAGACAGGGTGTCTTCTTTTCAGGCCAGGATCTCTCCTACTGGGTCATCACCGTCCAGCAGAGTGGAGCCTATGTGTTGCAGGTGCAGTCAGTAGTCATGGGATGAGCTTAGACCAGTGATGGTGGATTTATCTTGGGGCTGCAGCTAACATTTTGTGAACCAGATCTAGGTCCAACGTGACTACTGATAGGTTGTGAAGGACAGCTGGGTTCATTGCTTGCTGAGATTAAAGAGTGTTCCCTTTTGTAGGTTTTGTTCTGGTTGCATTGAAAAAATGCATCGGTGAGACCCCTTCTTAAAAAACAACAACTTCAGACCGAGATCTCATGGTAAATTACCAGCCTGTCTTTTGCCTGCCCTTTCTGTGCAGTTTATTGGGTAGATGGTTAAGCTGCAACTTGAGGCACATCTCATTGACTTTGACATCTATGAGTCTCTCCAGATTGGTTTTAGGTCAAAGTATAGCAGTCAGACTGCACTGGTCAGGGTGCACAGTGATCTGCTCAGGGCGAAAGATAAAGGTGATGGGTCAATTCTTGTTCTCCTTGATCTCTCCTCAGCCTTTGACACCGTGGACCATGGGCTGTTATTATATAGACTCAGGAAGTACTTGGGACTTGCTGGTAAAGTCATCTTCTGGTTTGAGTCCTTCCTCAGCAGCATGACACAGAGGGAGGCTTCTCTTCATCTTTCATTTTTATTTTATTTATTTCAATTTTGTTAACTGGGATAGGACACTGGATAAGTCCTTTTTCAGGTCCGACACAACATAAAAACTATTAATAACAAAACTCAATAGACAGACAAAACAAAGCAAGTAAAATTAGTACAAACATCCTGTGCCTGTAAATAGTGCTTAAAATTACTTTTAAAACGTTGTAAAGAGGAAATCACATTTTCAGGTAAATTATTCCAAAACAAAGGAGCTGCAATTAAAAAAAAGATCTGGAACCCAAATTAGACTTATGTACAATAATTTAAGAGAAATACCAAATGAAGACCTCAAATTAACAGGGGTATTATGCAGGGCTGCAAGTTCAGTTCGCTAATTTATTTAAAACAGTAGAACCCCCCCCCTTGTTTGTGTTTGTTCGCTCATTTCAAACATTTTCAATAAAAATGCAAACTTTGGTTCATGCCAGTTTGCCCTATTTATTTATTTATTTGTTTGTTTTTTACCTCCGTATCATTGAGTTGTGGTGAGCGTATGCATCCGTTTCTCCTCTCTCTCTCAGTCGGGTGGTGCACAAATTGAAGAGTCAGGAGACCAGCTCCCAGCACAACAATCAGTGAATAAGGACTGGTATGATTTGAAGATGGTAGGATGTTTCCACCTCTCCCTGTTAAACTGTTAGCAACAGTAGCGACCATTGGTGAAACAGGTCACAAAACACATGGGGAAGGGGATGTTATACTTGCTCCACCATGAGCTCTCACTTTCATTCAGTGTGTTGTGTGAGAGAGAGACAAGGTGCCATGTCCTGCTGAGAGCATATAGTCTGCCTTTTTCTAGTTCTATCATGCTGACTTGGAACTTTAGATTTTGATGATCATTCATTCGTATTCAATATTGAATGATCAGATGATGTTTCTTTATTTACATAGTCCCTCTTCTTGTGGAAAAAGGAGGCAGTATGGTGCAGTAGTTTAAGGCTCTGAGCTGCAAAACCTGGAGACCTGGGTTTGAATCCCACAGGCCCCCACTTGCATACTGCGTGACTCTAAACAAGTCACTTAACTTTCTTGTACTCCCAGGTTGCACCTGTAAACAAGCTTTCAGCTTAGTATGTCTCCTGGTAAAACAACAGTAAAAAAAAAAAAATAAAGTTAAAAATATAAAGTAAACTAAAGTGCATTTTAAGTTCAGTATTTACACATGGTCTATCTGATAGACTGTGTGTTGTTCGATGAGAAAAATAATATCTGTTTAATAATTTCCTACTACCTACCTATACCTGCACAATTCAGGGCAAAAAAAAAGGAAAACAATAGTAGTAGTACTACTCTTGCAATTTGTGTCTCCGTCTTTTGTCACTGTGGCCTGGGGTGGCTAGCTATCCTATTACAAGGGATATATTCATCCATTTCAGTAGTGCATTCTGCATTTCCTGGTCCTCCTCCTGACTCCTATACTAGTTCTCCTAACTGTAGTCCTAAGTTAATATATAATTAAAAATATCACATACTGGCAGTGCAAAAAAAATGATAGTTTAGAAATTAAATTACCTGGTCCTTTACCACCAGTGCCACAAGGGAATGATAACAGAGAGGAGGGGAGGGTCAGTCAGAGTGACTCACTCAACTCATTTTGCTGTGCTGCTCTGAGAGTCTGTGGGAAATAAATTATCTCCAAGTGTTTACTTATTTTACTACTACAGTGCTTGTCTTTTTTACCTGTGTGGGAAATAAAAGTAACCTCCTTGTGTTTTATTACTTAAAGTACCTGTACCTGACTTGACGCAGCAAGCAGTGTTGTATTTACCTGTTAGGGAGAAAATATCCCTGTGCCTGACTACTTAAAGTACTTGACTCGAAGCAGCAAGCAGTGCTGTATTTTCCTTTTTGGGAGTAAATTTCCCTGTGTTTTTCTAAAAGTACTTGACTCGATGCAGCAAGCAGTGCTGTTTACCTGTTAGGGAGAAAATATCCCTGTGTCTTTATTATCACTTTACTTGACTCGATGCAGCAAACAGTGCTGTATTTACCTGTTAGGAAAAAAAATATCCCTGTGTCTTACCACTTAAAGTACTTGACTTGACGCAGCAAGCAGTGTTGTATTTACCTGTTAGGGAGAAAATATATCTGTGTCTCACCACTTAAAGCACTTGACACAGCAAGCAGTGCTGTTATTTACCTGTTAGGGAGAAAATATCCCTGTGCCTTACTACTTAAAGTACTTGACTCAATGCAGCAAGCAGTGCTATATTTTCCTGTTTGGAAGTAAAATTCTGTGTCTTACTAAAAGTACTTGACTCGATGCAGCAAGTGGTGCTGTATTTACCTGTTAGGGAGTAAGTTTCCCTGTGTCTTATTAAAAGTACTTGACTCAACGCAACCAGCAGTGCTGTTTACCAGTTAGGGAGAAAATATCCCTGTGTCTTTATCATCACTTTACTTGGCTCAACGCAGCAAGCAGTGCTATTATTTATCTGTTAGGGAGAAAATATCCCTGTGTCTTACTTCTTAAAGTACTTGACTCAACGCAGCCAGCAGTGCTGTATTTTCCTGTTTGTAAGTAAATTTCCCAGTGTCTTATTAAAAGTACTTGACTCAACGCAGCCATGAGTGGTAAAAAAAACAGCAGCACTTCTCAGGTTATCCAGACAACAATAACAACAGTACAGAAAATTCAGGATGTTGCAGGAGTAACCTGTCATGGTACTCAGAGGATGAGCACAAGGGCCATAATAGTGCGGCAGCCAGTTTTGTAGGTATGTAAAAGTTTATTTTTGTACAGGTAACAAATGGTAACGCATCATTGGGAAAATCCCGTTTTCAAAATGGACCTGTATCAGCTTTCATTACAGAATAAATACAACAACATAATACTTTGTTAAAATACAACAATCATACACATAATTTACATTGGTAAATACAAGACATAATTTAAAAAACATCTACAGTCTGCCTAAACAAGAACAAAATACAATCAAATATCCTCTTATCTTGACAATAGTCAATCAGACTCTAATCGTTACATATACACTTCATTTTCAAGTCATATCCAATCTCATCCTTAAACTGCTTACATTGTTGTATTTTTCGCTTTTCAGCCTCTATGGAAACCCACAAGTCAGCCACTTTAGAAGCAAAAGTAATTTTCCCACATCTATTTATTGATTTAGGTATTACAAAAGACTTCCCCTTGTTTCTTCTGAGTTTATATTGTTGTCCATGGGTAACATATATCAGCTATTCTGCTAAGTACCTGGGAGATTGTTTATGGACCACACCATGAATTAATCTAATCCATTTTTGATCCCTTTTCTGCTCCAGTTGAGACCAATGTAATAGTGAGTACATATCGCAATGATGCATATGTCTATCACAGTTTAATATAAATCTGGCCAAGCTATTATAGAGCACTTTTATACATCTCACTTCTGTTTTATTAGCCATACCGTATATACGGCTACCATAATCAATGCATGGGTTCATTAGTTGATTTACAACATCCACTCTCATTTTCTGATCCATACAATGATTAGAGCTCTGAAAAGCTCCCAACTTATTATTTATTTTACATACCAAGGGCCGGATATTCAAACTGTGCTATTTTGTGGCGCAAGCCCTTGCGCTGCACAAAATAGTTGTGCAGGGGTGTGGCCGGAGCGATATTCAAAGGAGTTGCGCTATTGAGCAACTCCCTTGACTATCACCCCCTGGCCACAACCACTGTGCATGGCGCAGTGGAACTTGTGCCACCGCAAGTGGTCAGAGTGGAGCATTCAACTTGCGGTGGCACAAGTACCATTGCGCCATGTGCAAATTTCCGATATTCAAAAGGTGACATGCAAATGGGGCCATAATTCATGAGGCACAGGGGGGCCATTTGCATCTGTTTATGGCCCCATTTGCGTGCCATTAGCATGCAGGTGCACCGATCCCTGAGGACTTGCGCCTGGCCCTGCCAGGCAGCAGCCATCGAGGGGACCGACGCCTACAGCCCGATCGTGGGCAAAAGAGTAAAAAGCCCCCACCCCCACTGGCCCGATCGCGGGCAAAAGCGATTAAACTCCCCTCCCGACTGGCCCGATCGGCGGGCAAATGCTGAAAATCCCCACCAGCCCGATCGCGGGCAGCAAAGTGTCCTCCCTCCTCCCAAACGTATCCCTGGTGGTCCAGTGGACTGATAAGCCCGATTGCAGGCAGCATTAGCTGACAACCCCCTCCCAAACATATCCCTGGTGGTCCAGTGGACCGATAAGCCTGATCACGGGCTGGAGATGTTTAAGCACACATCCCCGACACATCCCTGGTGACCTGGTGTCACACCCACCCACCCGAGCCCCCACCACCCCGCTCCCCCTGCAGCTGGCGGGCGGCAGCATCCCCACCGCCTGCCACCGCCACCCACCGATTGACTGCCCGTAGAGGTTGCACGCCATTGGTGCAGAGTGAAGAGCAATGGCCATGCAGCCCATACCATACAAGGCAGTCCAGATTTATGAATCACTTTTTGAGACAGCTTGAGGACATGACAGTGACGTTGTGCATGAGTAAAGGTGCTAAAATGCCTATGTTAAAAATTTGGTGCTGAAACTCCATAAAATGCCTGTGTTACAGGTGTGCATTGTGCATTTCCCACGCACCCTATAACTTCGCATATTTGCAATATTTACATGCCACATTTTTACCACTGCCATTTTTTTACACCTCCTTATGAACAGTACATCTGTCATTTTTCACATCCTGCCAAAAATGTGTTTCCACACTGCACTACCAAAGCCAATGCCAGCGTGACAACATTTGGCATTGACAAATGCTTGTTATTCATATGTTGCACTTTAAGTATTAGCCATGTTATTGTTCTGTACTGTCGTGAGCCTCACGGGACCTCTTTGAAAATGAGCTTGCTCAATGGAGGTTACCTGGAAAATAAACTTGAACTTCAACTTGAAGTGCATTATTTTTACCCTATGAGAAGCATGCTAAGGTCTAACACCATGCGTTAAAGGCCCAGGATTTGTTTCAACGTCACCTGACAGTAAAAGTAAATAAGCCATAACTAAAATTCTAGAACAGGAACCAACCCTGCAGCACCCTTTCTGAAAGGAATGTGGTCAAGTTGAAAAAATATAGTGCCCATATTCTGAACTGCAAACTTTTCCACTGACAGCAAGCAATAAGATTGAATTGAATCCTGATGATAAGCCGGTACATTCGACATAGAATAATCCAGCAATACATAGTTGTTTTCCAACTCAGTCGGTGTAACACAAAAACAGCCTGAGCTACAAAACCACAAATCAATAGACAAAACACAAGTCCAACCTAGAGCAAAACCCATTTTACAGCTCAACATTACCACAATTCAGGAAAGCAAATTACAGCTTACGACAAACAACATTATCTGCCCAGGCTCCAACAGACTCCTCAAACTCCCTCAGACTCCCGGTATACTTTGCCACACTTCACCACCACAAGCCAGTGCTGTAGATGCTGTCATGTCTAGTTGAGCAGCAGATTTCAAATCCCCAACCCCACCAACAGGGCTGCCACCACCATTTTGGGGAAGGGGCGTGGTTTAGCACTATGGAAGGTGGCTTTACCAAGTCTATTGTTGCTTTAGCAATACAAAGGGCAGAGGAACATGCTGTGAATGGGGGCAATTACCAGCATTTCATACTCTAAACTGCTTTATAGAAGGCAGCAGGAGACAAAAGAATCAAATTAGCAGCAGCACAGTCTTATTGCACAAAGTCAGTTATTAGCAGCACAGTTAAAAAGCGGCATGCAGTCTCTGCACAGTCAGTTTAAGCAGCAGTAAAGTTCACAGGTGCAGCAAGCAGAAAATAGTAGAGTTAATCAGTCCTTCTTATTACAGAACTCACAGTCCTTCAGCATATGTGGAGGATACTTCAGTGCTCATCAGCAGCACCTCTGACGACACTCCACACTTCCACACTGAGCTTTAGCATTGGATGTAAAACAGTGCAGCACACAGATGAAACAGAGTGACAACAGGACCAGAGGAGCCTGCCAAACTCCTTCAGACCCCTGGTACACTTTACCACATTTCACCACCACAAGCCTCCACCATGTCTAGTTGAGCAGCAGATTTAAAATCCCCAACCCCACCGAACAGGGCTGCCACTACCAATTGGGGGAAGGGGGCATAGCTTAGCACTGCACGAGGCAACTTTACCAAGTATACTGTTACTATAGCAACACAAAGGGCTGCGGAACACACAGTGAATGGGGCAATTACCTGCGTTGGATATTCCAAACTGTTTTATAGCAGGCAGCAGGAGACCAAAGAATCAAATCAGTAGCAGCACAGTCTTATTGCACACAGTCAATTATTAGCAGCACTTTTTTCTATCCTCCCCCCTCTTTCCATCCCTTTCTCTCTCCCTTCCTCGCTCTCGCTAGGCTATATCTCTGCATTACCTTTCTCCCTACCTCCTCCCAAAACTGTGTTGTTTTTTTTTCAGTTCAGCTGATTGTATGATACCATTACACTGTATTGATACCCTGTGGTATTTTTTGCACTTTAAATGTGATATCACTATAACTGTTTACTCATGGACACCTACGTTCTATTTCTATAATACACCTTCTATGCCTTGGTACCATTATTGTTTTAATCTTGTTCACTCTGATATGTGATGTATTGTATATTTCTTGATGCTATATCTCCATGTGCCTGTATCTCTAAGTGTTGTCAACCTCCTGGGTCATGCCTGAAAACAATCACTCTTGTGTCTAGTGCACCTATCTGGTCATCAAAAAATAAATAAATAAAATGCGGCATGCAGTCTCTGCACAAACAGTCAATTTAAGCAAAAGTAAAGTTCACAGGTGCAGCAAGCAGAAAATAGCAGGGTTAGTCAGTCTTTGTTATTACAGAACTCATAGCCATTCAGCATAGGTGCAGGATACTTCAGTGCTCATCAGTAGCACCTCCAATGACACTCCACACTTCCACACTGAGCTGTAGACTTAGATGTAAAACAGTGCAGCACACAGATGAAACAGAGTGACAACAGGACCAGGGAGATGCCTGCCATACTCCCTCAGACTCTTGGTACACTTTGCTGCACTTCACTACCACAAGCTGCCACTGTAGACACTGCCACATCTAGTTGAGCAGCAGATTTAAAATCCCCAAACTCTATCTGTCCTTTACACCCAGGATGACATGCTGAATAGATGCTTGGCAAAGATTCTGGACTTGATGTCACCCTAGCTGGTTAAGACCCGACCCTGATAAGACTGAAGTACTGGTTGTCTAGCCAGGTTAGAGAGGGGGTGTAGTGGCCACTGGGAAGAGGACAGAGCTTTGCTTAGGTCCACTGATCAAGTGGCTGCCTCTAATGTGAAGAATCTGGACCTCATTCTGGATGATGGGCTGACATTTGAAGCTCAGGTGTTAGCAGTAGCTCAGAGTGGTTTTTACCATCTTAGGAACATAAACCAGATAAAATACCTTAGCTCCCCCGGAGACCTGGTGACCCTCGTGCCCATATTTGTGACTACCAGGCTTGACTACTGCAATGATTTGCACCTCAAGATCAATGGATGTATGCTTCGACACCTGCAGCTGGTGCAAGTACGCAGCTGCTAGGATGCTGACTTGCCTATTGAGGTCATGTCATGTCTTTCTGATGCTGTGTGATCTGTACTGGCTGCTGGAGAAGTGGCATGTCTCCTTTAAAGTTGAATTATTGACTTCAAGGCTTTACACTGTTTGGCCCTCGGTTACCTGTGTGAGTCTATGCATTCTTATATGTTCTCATGCCCTCTCCACTTGACTAAGAAGGGCCTCCTGGTAGTTCCCAGGGCAAGATTGAAAACCTCAGGGGACTGGGCACTTGTGGTGGCAGCCCCAGTCCTTTAGAACTCACTCCCGGGGGCTCTGAGTGAGGCCCTCTCAATGGATGCTTTTAAAAGGGGTCTAAAGACCCATCTTTTTCTCCAGACATTTGGGGAATAATGTCCTTCCCATTCTACTGTCCTCCCAGATGTGCAATATACTTATATTTTTAGACTGCTATGTATTTATTTATTTATTATATACTGTAATTATAAGTCTGTTATAAGGACTGTTTTATTGAGGGGTTTATTTTTATTTGTTTCTTCCTTGTTTTATACATTTGTTTTGCATATTCGTGTATGTCACTTACTGCTACTTGTTATAATAGTGCCCTGAGCCTCTGGGGAAGGTGCAAAATAGAAACAACTCTACTACAACTATTACTACTGCCACTAAACAAAAGAGAGCACTTTGTATGGGATTAGGGAGGGCAGGAGTGCAACAGATGCCATGGATAATTTTTGTTTTATTTTCCTTCTGCTCCCAACTCCCATCAGCCCTTGGTCCCCACTCAAACCCCCACCATACCCCATCCCATCACCTCACCTTCTCCTGTGTCTTACCTTCCTCCCCACATTACTCTCATGGATTACATCCCATGGCGGAGCGAGCCCTCAGGCTGTCAGGTTCTTTGGGATCACAATATTCAGTTATCTGGGAGAGCACCCAGGTTGGTAAGTGTACGGCGTGCAGGTTCAGAGGAGCTGTCATGCTGCATGGTAGGGGATTTCCTTCTTTCTGTTTCATCCTTCCCCAGATGCAAGCAGCTTGGGTGAACATGCGCACACACACAAGCATATGTAGCATGGCACCAGCCAGCATCTTCCCTTCCCATAGCCTCTCTCTTTGCACTTCCACCTGTGTTCACTTATTAGGCAGTATAGCAGTAAAGCTGGCTGCCCTCCCTTCCCAGAGGAGGAGACCATCCTCTGGGATGCTCTGTCCTCCTCCATCCTGCCAGCTGTCAATGAGCTATACTCATCCTTGAACCCGGGTTACTGGTGTTGAGAGTTGTGGCACCACTGCTACAGCAACAGACCAGCTCTAGATGCCAGGGAAGTTTTAATTGGGAAAGGGAGTAGGAGAGGTGCATCTAGACAACAGGGAGTTCTTACCAGGAGATGAATATAGGAAGGGGAGCCACTAAACAACAAGAAAGCAATAAAACGTAAAATAATTAGTTTATAATAAAATCAGTTATTCAACGTTACTACCAAAAAATAAGACAATTCTATTAAAATATAATGTAAGGTATTGTAGGGGTTGACAGATAATATTAGAAAGGAAATACATTAAAAGCTAAGGTTAGGTACTGTGCTCCACATTAATAACTCTGCTTTAAAGCTCAATTCCACACATTGGCAATTTTTGTTACATTCTAAAATGTATTATTAAAAAACAGTTGCCTGGACATTATAACAACTGGAGTTATGCATATAAGCACAGTTGTGAATGTAGACAAAAGTCTTTAAATCCTAATGTTGAATGTACTTTCTTTTTAAATAGAATGTGTTTGTGTTTGAGCGTGTATGTGTATATATCACACAGTGGTTTGCCAATTGGATCAAATACAGAATTTACTGTAGTTTCCCTAAAGCACTTACAATCCATCATTAAATTGAAAAAAAAAAAAAAAACAGTAATTATTTATTTGTTAAATAAAATGAAAGCTGAGACTTGAGGTTTAGGTTCAAAAATGTTGTATTTTAGGGCAAGTGTTACTTTATCTGTATGAAAAAGGACAGTAACCTGAATGATCTCCATGCAACTCATTCACTTCCTGCTGCCCAATTTGCTTATCATTTATTAACACACACTGCCCTTTGGTCCTTCTAGTATTAGACTACAATTCCTCAGTT
Source organism: Neoceratodus forsteri (assembly GCA_016271365.2). Taxonomy (NCBI): domain Eukaryota; kingdom Metazoa; phylum Chordata; order Ceratodontiformes; family Ceratodontidae; genus Neoceratodus; species Neoceratodus forsteri. Next base: position 351,816,165 of record CM028130.1, on the reverse strand, counting down.
ACCCTAAGAGAACCTATTTTCTCACTTTACCCCATCATTATCTTAAAATTCATAAATTATTTCCAATCACTTTTTGCAGCTCACAATTCATGTTGTAAGTCAATTCTCTATTTCAACATTATTTAGACACTAGGAGAAGAGGTAGGACTAAGAATTACTTCAAAAATTGAACTCATCAGAAATTTTCAGTGCTAGGATGGTAAAAAATCCTCCTTTGGAAAACAGAACCTCCTCTGATGTGAAAAGTTAGTTAGAAAATATAACACAGTACTTAAAGTGCAGGTGCTCCTTTCCAATAAGATTCAATGGCCTAGATATTCAAAGCAGATGCACTGAGCAACCCAAGATGAACCAACACAAACTAGAGGATGCGCTGTTGGGCAATATTGAAAGAGCAGGGAGGTGCAGCGCAAAACCAGATGTGCCGGAGCACAAGTATAATGTACGCGACACATGAGGGGGGCATTCCCATGAATGTGCTGCACAGCCACATATTCAACAAGGATGAGCTGTGCATCCATGGTGCAACCAGCAGATGCACAGCACAAAGATAGGTACATAAGAAGCATGCCTATGTGCAGTCTACCCAGAGGCAGATAGCAGCATAGCAGCCATGGATGGGACAGCGTTCCTGATGGCAGCAATCATGAGTGGAATGAGTAGATGGGAGGAACAACAGCATGGACGTGGAAGGGCCCAGCAGAGATGGTACCGTGCTGATGTCACATTCGACCAACTGAGTGACATGGAGATTGTGGGAAGGTACAGACTCAACAGGGTACTGCTGAGACAGCTCTGTGAGCTGCTCCATGATGACCTGCAGGCACCAACATGCAGGAGTCACACCATGATGGTGGAGACAAAGGTGACAGCAGTAATGTGCCTGCTCATCACGGGCACCTTCCAGATGCCAGTGGGTGACACCACTGGCATCACACACTCTGTCACATCCCATCTCCTCACCCAGTTCCTCACTGCTCTGCTACCGCATGCTTCGGAGTACATCAAATTCCCAAGCACACAGGCAAAGCGGACAGAAACCATGCAGCACTTCCACAGGATGGATCATATACCAGGTGTGCTAGGGGCCATAAACTGTACCCCTGTGGCAATATGCACACCACCTAGCCCAGATGGAGTGGCATACACTAATAGAAAGGGATACCACTCTGTCAACTGCTAGGTAGTGTGCAATGCCACAGGGCACATTACCGATGTGTGTGCCATGCACCCTGGAAGTGCACCTGATGCCAGCATCTGGCACCAGTCAGCCCTGTGCCACCTGTTTAAGGGTGGGGGGAATACCCAGCAGCCACTTAAATGGGTGAGCGGGACATGACAATGGGCCCACACAGCACACAAAGGAACACAATACAGTGGCATATGCGCTGTGCATGAAGCAGACAGGGCCCACCATGCCAAACAGGCAAGCAGCACCACAGGCCACGTGTGGCCACTGCAGTGTGAACCACATATGGCATGTGTGCTGGGTGAGGGGGCATGTCCGGGGACACACACTGCAACCACATACATACAGGCAGGCAGTGCCACAGAGCATGGGCCACACACATGCGTCACAGTGCCTGGCTGTGGAAGGTCATGGCATGCCAGGCACTTGCCCATCTTGCAACATACAAGTGGTGCACACAATGATGACAGGATGCGTGCATTCCCTGTGTGCCATGCAGTGGGGGGGGCAGGGTGTGGGCAACACAAAGTACTGACAAACATGCAGCAATATTGGGTTGCAGGAAACCTGTAAATGACAGCTGTACACATAATGTTATCTCTTCCACAGGTGAAAGTGCACACCCCCTACGGCTATGAATGTTCACCCCATATGCCAACCCACATCCATGCTGGAGCAACATTACAACGAGGCACACGCTCTGACATTCAACATCACTGAGCATGTGTCCAGCATGCTCAAGATGAGTTCAGATGCCTGGACACATCCGGCAGCGCCCTACAGTACAGCCCAGAGAAGGCAAGTGGCATATTCCTGGCCTGTTGCATGCTACACAACATGGTCTTATATCATGGAATCCATGTCCAGCCTGAGTCAGGCAAAATCACTAAGGATTATGGGCAACTGGGCAGGGGATGGGCAAGAATGCCATGACCATAGGGACCCACAGCTGGTGACCTGAGTGAGGCAGCACAGGGACATGATCATGGATGAGCACTTCAGAGACCACAGGTGGGTAACAGAGTGGGACACTGTGGGGTTAGCCAATGTCCTGTGGTAATGGGGGGATCACACATGATGGCCAGCAGCTGTGGCATGGCTGACAGGTACACAATGTTATGGGTACACACATATGCAGGTGGGGACATGGCCAAACAGTCATGTCTGGCCCTACATGGGGCATTGCAGTGTATGGCATGGATCAGTGTAGAGTGCCCACACACATGCACACATGTACAGCAGACACACAAGACATCACTCATCACATCTATGCCAGACAACAGTGCAGCACCGTCCCACCACATGGCTGGAGAACCTCACAGACAGCACATCTACCTGGGAACTGAAAAGCAGGGTGTGTGGGAAAACAATGGCAGGATGGTAACTGTGCCATGACAACCATACGAAGGCGGGATCACTGTGATCTGCCATGGCCACCACGGATACTTGGGCAGCCATCTCCATGACGTACACCCCCCCCAAGGGTGGCACTCACATCACCAGGGGACCCAACCGCGCTAGCAGGGGTAGACCCATGAGGCCGTGACTGTGTGCTCATGGGTGTCTCATTGCTGAAGTCAAGATGTGACCCAGGGGTGTTGGGGATACCAGAGGCAGGGGATGGTGTCAGTAGCAATGGGCCACACTACACCATGAGGCGGGAGTGCTGGTGTCTCTATGTGGTGTGCAGCGGGCACTCCTGTGTCTGTGAGATACAAGGGTGGCACAGCCTACCTCAAAGGTCTGTGCTATCCTCTCGAAGCCTGGGTCATATCCTCCCACAGTTGACAAATCTCACCAACAACATTCACCCAAAGCTGGCAGAACTCTCCAACCAACCAGGAGTGGCCCGCAGAGGCATGGCCATCCATGATGCCCACCTGCACATGTAGGCCCTGACACACCTCCCTGAGCACACCCTGAAGCCCCACAGAGGCCTGCAGGAGCCAGGTGTGCTCATCAAGCCCATCAGCAGGGGACCTGTCCTGTGGGGGATGCTGATGTGCTGGTGGTGTACTGGTCTGCAGTACAACATCCACAGGCGGTGGATGCTGCATGGCTGGCCACTGTTCAGGCAGGGACTATGCATGGGAAGGCACAGTGTGTCCCTGTACAGTCACAGCATGTTCAGAGGTGGTACATTGCTGCCACACAGTGCCTTGCTGCTCCAGGATGATGGCCCCTATCCCCACTGCCGCACCCCAGACCTGGCCACCCACATCTACCACAAGTGCTGTTGGTAGTGGGCCATCCTGTCTGGGGCATTGTGTGGGCACAGGGTACCCCACACTGTCTGCCACTATCTGTATGGCCACCTGCACTGTGGCAGTGCTACCACTGTGTGTGGTGGCCTCAGTCTGTGTGGCATCATCATCATCCTCCATGGCCAATGCCAGCACTGTGAGGTCATCAGGAAGTTCAACATCGGGCAGGGCAGTCAGACCCACAAACCTCAGTAGGTCCTGGAACAGGTTGTCCCTGCCCACACTGGTCTTGATCTCAGATGATGTTGATGGCCTTGGTTCTTCCTCCTCCTCCTCCTCCACCACCTGTCCCCCTGGCCCTGTGCTATGCCCTGCAGAACCCCTTAGGCATGATGGCACTCTATGGCAAACAGGTATGCATGTTCAGGGCAGCAGTTCCATGGATGTCCATTGACAGGTCCACATGGGGCCATGTGGCATGATGCACAGCTGTGTGGACACTGCAACACATGGCATGCATCAGCACTGTGCCATGTGTCACACACACCACTGGGTATATTCATGAAAAGGGGTTACCAAAGTGTGACATGAGGGTACATTTTCAAATTATTTCTAGATTACATTTGTGATGCATTTTGAGATATTATGACCCAAGTATGAGAAAAGAAACATATTGGGAGATAAAAGTTTCATAGGTTCCTGAGATAAATTAATTGTATTGTGGTGAGCGTAACAAGTGACACCACACACCGTGGTGAATATAACACCTGACACAAGACATCTGTTTTAGTAGTAAAACTTTAATAAACATATATAATGAGTTATATTAAAACATGAGAAACAAATATTTATAAGAATTACATTACATTCATTACAAATGTGATGTTTTGCACAACTTACCATGGTGAATGTAACAAGTGACACCACACTTATGTTTCACTTACTAAAACTGTATTAAACATGCCTAACAACTAACATACAACTGCTACTGACTGACATACTGCTATAAAACATGAACAAATTTGACAATTACATTACTGGCAAGTGTGATGCGTAACTCCACATACTGTGGTGAATGTAACGGGCGGCACCACACATTTGTTTCAGTTTTACAGAGTTTAGTGGACATGCCTAATGGCTAACATGCTACTAATAATAACTGGCACAGTGCTACAAAACCTGGAGAGATCTGACAATAATAACAGTACTGACAGGTGAGATGTTTGACACCACATACTGTTGTGAATGTAACAAGTGACACTACACATTTGTTTCAGTAGAAAAAAGTTTACTGAACATGCCTAATGGCTAACATGCTACTACTAATGACTGACATAGTGCTACAAAGCCTGGAGAAAATTGACATTAATTATACTGATGGGTGTGATTTCTGACTCCACATACCGTGGTGAATGTAACAAGTGACACTACATTTATGTTTGACTTACTAAAACTGTACTAAACTTGCATAACAACTAACATACTACTACTACTACTGACTGACATACTACTATAAAACATGAAAAAAATGCAACAATTACATTACTGGCAAGAGTGATGCTTAACACCAAATAATGTGGTGAATTTAACAAGTGACACCATACATTTGTTTCAGTTTTAAAAAGTTTACTGAACATGCCTCATGGCTATCATGCTACTACTAATAACTGACAAAGTGTTACAAAACCTGGTGGAATTTGACAATAATAACAGTACTGGCAGGTATGATGGTTGACCCCACATATCGTGGTGAATTTAACGAGTGACACCACAAAGAAAATCCATTTTAACCCTCCACCCCATATACGCAGTGTAATTCATATTACAACTGATGCCCAGCACTTTCCCTAGACATGCAGTTGTCACTGAACTATGCCCCTGAAAATTTGCCCCCAAATCAGTGAATGATGGTAACCAAAGCCTACCTGTGGTGAATGTTACTGCAGCCCTCGTTGTTGCATGCAGTGCTTATCTTCATAGACTGTAGCACTACAAAATGGAGGAGCCACATGCAAACAATGGGTTTTAAGCCAGAACTCAGCTCCTCCCTCTATGGTTGCCCTTTAGTTCTGATGGGCAGGTTATGACTTTACAGCTGTCACAGACTGATGGGTAAACATTGGGCCTGATGAGACTCCAAGTAGAGTGAGGGTCAAAGGTTGCTCTCCCTTCTGTGGGAAAGCTAGGTCAAGCAGTAACACAGTCAGTTATCACAAGGCAGCAAACTAGGAGAAAAACTAGAAAATTTTTTAAAGTGCTGATAGCACAATTTCAGATTTGGGGGCAATGCGGGTGAATGTAACGTGATGTGACACCAACTGTTGCATTCATCACAGTAAATACAAAGCTACACAAATTAAAAATGGAGCATTACAATGGGCTAAAGAGTACAGATAACAAAAAACACAACTCCAGATAAGTAAGCAGAGTTACTTTATTAAGGGAAAACAGTAAATAAAGCTTGCAAAAACAATTAGTAAAACATGTGTTTTTGCATGTCACACTTTTTCAGGTAAAAAAAGCAGCAAAATGGAGTGGGACACCCCATCAAAAAAAATATGGATACCCTACAGTTCTATAGTTATGCCATTTATCTGCACATATAACCAGCTTTCAGATTTAGTCAAAAACATATGCCTGACAGTTCTTGATTTTTATAAATGTGGTATGCACTGTATGGTGGCCATTGGTAACCCCTTTCAAGAACAGACCCCACTATATGCTGAGTACATTGCATGCTGGAGGGCTGTACATTTATGTTTCTATGAGGTGGTCGACTGCCAGGACATGGCTGTGCACAGGTCCACTCCTAGGCACGGGGCACTGCCACCTGTGTGTGGACACACCGGCAACAGTGACAGTCCACAATGGTGCATTGCACAGTCATATTGTGGCAATGTTCAGGAAACTGGTACATGAACACAGATGGACAGTGACCTCCACTAGCCACACCAACCCAGCAGGCAGATGTCCCCAGTGTCATAGCCAGTCACATAAGCACACATGGGCTGCATGGGGGACAGTGCATGGCCATGGGGGGGACTTGCAATGGTGGATGCACTGCATGGTGGCATAGTGACAACCTGTGCAGTCATGTGAAGCATGTCCTGCACACCCAGGCTCATAGTACACAGCCAAACATTGTGCCACATGCATACTCATGGTGTTGTGCAATACCCCTGCCTGTCTAGAAGCTACCTCCAGAGATTCTCTCCACAGATGCCCGGGACAGAGTGACTGTGAGCACCTCCTTCCATGCAGTTAGTGTTGGTATTGTGTGTGGCCCACCCCCTGTAGCATACAGGGCTGCATGCATGTTGGTCAGGTGCTCCCTGGTCCTGGTCCTCTCACTGTTCATGCACATCACCCATTCCTGTGGGGTTCAGTTGTACATGGCATGTGCATTCACTGCCTGTGCCACCACTTCCCAGCCCTGTGCTCTCTGCTGCCAGGTGCCAGTCTTCCCTGACAGGAGGTCCTCCATCCTAACATATGCCTGAACAAGGGCCCACAGCTCATCATCTGTGAAGTTTGGTAGTCTTCTCCATCTCAGCTCCTCCTCCATTGCCATACTAGTGCCTGTGGTGTGGAAATGTGACAGCCATTAGCACAGTACACAGTGATCATGCACATCCCACAGGCATTGATTCCTCCAGGCCAGAGACCAGGAAACAGTGCAGCCGTGGTAAACAAACCTCCAAGTTGCAGTACCTGTTGGTCACCAGTGATGTGTGGTGGCATAGACCAGTCCATTTATTGCTCTGCACATGCAAATTAAGGTCTGTCCAGCCTATAATGAGATGCAAATGTGGGGACTTGTGCTATGATTGGGCAATGAGGCAATTTGCATATCCTGGCTGAATATGGCTCATTTGTGCCCAGCCCATCTAACTTTGCTCTGCACATATGATTGGGCCAAATGGTTGCACATTGTGCACTTAGTGCATGCACTGCTCACTCGTACATATCACCCATGTGCAGCTGCACAACCGGCTGTCGCCTGGCAATACATTGTGCAGTGTGGTGCAGCACATCGTCATGCATGTGCGATAGTCTGCTGCATGCACCACATGCACAGTGGTGCATGCGCTGTGACATTGCACAGCACATGTACATGTTGATGCACAATGCTATTGGCTGCTGTGTGACATTCTTCACCCTCACCAACATGGCTGACATTCTGGTCACATCTGTGCACTGCATAATGACCTGACCCCATTCTCCCGCCCAGCATGCTGCATCATGCATTCGCACCAATGTGCAATTGACCACCTACTGTGCATTGGCGTTGCACATCCATGTGTTGCACAGGCTGGTGCATGCATGCCTATCAGGCATTGGCCGCGAGTAGGCCATATGGTGCATGGTGCTGCATGCCTAGAGTCTCACTGGCAGCACACTGTTGTACAAATGGCACGTGCGAGAGTTGAAAGCCGATGGACTCTTAACTGTAGTGACACAGAGTTGGCCAACCTTGTGGCATTGGTGCAGCCTGTGGAGGGCCAGCTGTTTGGTGCTGAGGCCTTGCAGATGCCTAGGCCCCAGGTCTGGGCCACTGTGAGTGGCAGACAGGGGTGCCATGCACTGGGGAACAGTGCCATGCACTAGGGAACAGTGCAGGCATCGTTATGGGGACCTGCGGAGGAGGGATCCTGAGCAGCTGAAGGTGCTGCAGAAGCATGCCCGTAGGGCTGAAGTGCCACAACCAGGTATGTTCACTGTTGACCACTCTGCTACATCTGGCATGATGTTCCTGTATATGGGTGTGTGTTGCCGTATCCTGCGTGAGCTGCAGGATTTGTGTGTGTGTGTATTGTTAGTGGGCATAGGGGGTGGTGCCACCATATGCTGCTCATGTTTCCCTTCCATTGTGTTTCCCCTGCAGGCTGGGAAGAGTGCCAGCATCTGGTGGACAGAGGTCACAACTACGTTAGGTCCAGGGGACCGCAGGCAGAGGGTGCTGGGCTGTGCAGGGTGCCATCACAACCTGTGGTGGGTAGGTGTGCTTTTCTGTTCTCATCCTGTTCTGTATGTGCTGGGGGTGAATGTGTGGTGGGGTGTCCTGTGGCCACCATTGCCACGTGGCCACTAGCCATGTATGCCTCAACAATGCCAGTCAGAACACTGTGCCCACTGTCCTGGCACTGTGTGGTGGTCCCACTGTGCACCATTCCCATGTGTGACCAACACATTGTCTGTGTCCCATCAGGATTGTGTGTGCCTAACATGGTACACACATGGTCCATAGGGCCTCCAACCATGGTGCACATGGCCATTGGCTGTATCCAGTGTGTGTGGCATGGCATCATGTCCCACAGCAACGTCCACTGCATGCACCTGCTGACATTACATTGCACTATCCAACAGTCTGGTCATTGTGTGGCCCTGTTGCGCGGCAGTTCACTGGCATATCATGTGCATGGTGCATTGTTGGGTGCATGCCTGTGTCCCATCAATGTTCTGTGTGCACATCATTCCCTGGGGGGCTGCCCTGTATATATTGTGGCACTGGGTGTATGTCCTTCGTTTCACCACACAGGTCATCCTGCTGCAGGTGGTGCCCGTTGTACAGGCCAGGGTGGAGGCAGATGAGGGGGCCATGTCCGAAGATACCCAGGGACATTGAACACTATCCATCACAGGCAATGGGCAATCTTCAGACACTTGGGGACCATCCTGTGGGCTATTCAGGAACAGACAGAGGTGCTTCGTGGTTTGGGCCAGGGCAACCGCCCCACCGATGAGGACCAGGTCCAGTGACGTTGTGTGTGGCCATTAGACTGCTTGTAGCCAGACTATCTTCTTTGCACCCCTACATTACTCCCCTCCCCAGTGCCATTTCCTGCTGTTCAAGGCCCTACCTGCATTCCCTCTTATCATCTTCCCCCGTTTTTGTTTTTTTGTTTCTGTTGTTCTTTCATATTCCTGTTGCTGTTGTACCTGTTTTCTAGTAAACCATTTTCTATTGGACATTCCCTTTGTCTGTGGTCATTCTGTGTTGTATTGGCAGGTTGCTGTTCTGTTGCTTACACTGTCCACTGCCTCTTGCCCTGCATGGCTTGCCTGTTTGTGTCCTGTAGGGCACGACCTCCCTGTCTGCACACACAGGCCACCACCATGCTTGCCATGGGCATCACAGTGGTGCCTCTGTGCTGACACCCCCCCCCTGCTGCCCACTGCTGCATGTTCACTGTGTGTACCCCCAATGCTGCACCATTCACATTGTTAGCACTGTGCACCATGCTGCGCACCCTCACATCTCATGTGCCCCTGGATGTGTGCACATTACGTGGTCTATGCATATCTGGCATGTCTGGCTACCTGGCACTGCCAGTGCATGTGTTGGCCATGCTGTCCATTGCCATTTCCAGTGTTCGGTCCCATTGTCCTTGTCCTTGTCAGAGCCATGCCATCAGCGTGTGCTGGGCATAGTGCATGCTGCTGTGTGTATTGCCACATCCTGTGCCCCTGCTGTGCTGTGCAGTACCCATCCTGCTCCTCTGCAGTGCCACTCTGTCCACCATGGCCATGGCTGCTGGGCCACCCCGTTTTTGCACTTGCATTGTGCTCATGGCCCACCATGGACACTGACACACTGCTTCCAGATCTAGGTGGGCCTGCTCCACCTTCTATATTCTATCCTGTCCTGTGCTGCACTTGTGCAGTAGCGCTATGGCGCATCCATGGTATATTCAGCAGTGTTTGCACAGGCATACCCTGTGGCACATTGGCTGTATATGGTAGTTATTTGGGACTGCATATCTTGGTTGCACTGCGCAGCCACTTGCGCTGTGTGCCTGGGCACCTTTGAATATCTAGGCCAATATCTATAGTACTGATTGTGTTTTAATGCATTATTAAATGTTTTTTATAATAATTGTTATGCTTGGGCAAAAATGTAAGTTTGTTTTTACCTTTTTGTATTTTAAAGTGTTCACAAAAAGAATTCAGTAGAATGCTGGTATTATGGATTTAATATTGTATTGTGGGCATTTAATATTTATTCTCTTGTCTGTCTCATATTGTTGTGATTAGTATTAGAGATTGAATTTATCATATCATTCTTGCACATTTCTCCTTTCCCTTATTCTTTTCTTTCCATGTTATCGCTTGCCACGGTTTTGATCCCCCACCGCCTTCCCTTATTTTTATTATGTATATATAGATAGATATTTATAAAATGGGTAGGGAAAGTACTCTCTGCTGGTTGGCTGAAACACACCACATGACCATGCGTATACCAGAGCCTGACTGCATGCCTGCACTTTCACTCCCCTCCAAAAACCCTTTTAGCCATTTTATAAGATTTATAACCCACTGTAGGGTGTGCAGTCACAGTCTGATATACGCATGCCTTGGGTGGTTGAAAGCATTCAGCCTGTGGCCTCGTGCATCACAACACACACCAAGGCATGTGTCTATCAGAGTGCGACTGCACACCCTACTGCGGGGTATCTATTTTATATACATATATATATATATATGTATATATTCCTCAGGGGTGGATATATAATTTATTCATAGTGGGTATAGTAGTGGTTTTAGTTTCTCTATTCTTTTTACATATATATTTATATATTTGGTGTGTAAGTATGACATTTATCAAAAAGTGTGTATATCTCTTTAAACCAGCACTATTTAAGTGGGGCTATTACTGCTGATGTCTGCCTTGATAAAGCACAAGTACTGGTGCAAAACGTTTGTGGTTTGGGGAAGTTAAGCTACTGTGGTGTGTAAGTTTTTATAATAAAGTATTATTTATAACTGAAAACAGTTGTTTTTTACGTACTTTGTGCCAGTTAGCACTGTTATGCCTTGCTTTAGGCCTTATTGTACTGGCTAGCTCCTTTGAGGGAGTCATTGATGAGGACTCCCAGATCCTTCTCCTCAGCAGAATAGGGCAGTTTAAACCCTCCTAATTTTCTGCACATGGGGCTTTTTTTTAGTCTAAGGGTGTCACCTTGTACTTCTTTCATTGAATCTTAACTGACAGAACTTTGTTCACTTCTCAATCTTTTTCTTGGTCCTTCTGAATTTCAATCGCCTCTTCTCCATCCAACCTACCACAAAGTGTTGTGCCATCACCAAAGAGACACATCTTTCCCTGGATACTTTGCCCATGTGACTAATAAACATATTGAATAGAACAGGTCCCTGGACTGACCTTTGTGCCACCCACTCATGACCTCTGTTCCCATCAGTTTTCCACCCATCTGAAAAAGCTTCCTCCACTTTTGTGTTCTCCAGCTTTTTCAGCAACCTCCTGTGTGGCACTGAGTTGAAGACATTGCTAAAGTCAAAGTAGAGCAACTCTACCATCTGCCTCTACCCACTGTTCTAGTGACCGATTTGAAAAGCACAATCAGATTAGTCTGGCAAGATCTTCCATATAAACCTGTGTTGCTTACTGTCCTGCAGCACACTATCGCCTAAATAGGTGGGGACAATAATTTTCCATTTTCAAAAATGGCCAATTCCGTTTAACAAAATCTTAAAATTCAATTTTTTCTGCTTTTTTTCCTAAAACTTAATAGGAAATCCATAGATTTTGTTTAAAACTTTGGCCTAAAATGGGAGTGTGTGAACACAAAGCTGATGGAAAGTGAAGTGGGTTACATGATAAAATAATGGAAATAGTTTTTCATGAAACATTGACCCCCAAGTACTGGTTTAAAGATGTCAAACTCAATTTTTTAATGGTCTTTTCTGTTGCAAATGGAAAATCCTGGATCCTAAGTAGGTCACCAGGCTCTGCTTCACTATGGTCTCCATCTGCTTATCCATGATGGAGGTAAGGCTGACCAGCCTGTAGTTGCCATTCTTGTTCCCCCTACTCCATGGAGTGAGACTGCATCTGCAGTTCTCCAGTCACCTGGCACTAGCATTAGACTCCAATGAGCTGTTAAAAAGCTGAGTCCAAGGCTCAGCCAGCTCTGATCATGTTCCCTAAGTATCCTCAGGAGCAAGTCATCTGGGACTGGCGGTTTATGCACCCTAAGGGCCACTAGCTCTTTTCCTCACTAGTTCACCCTCACCATGTCCTGTGTAACTACTTTGATCCTGCTGTCTGGAACAGGTCCATAGTCCTCCACCATGAATACTGAGTAGAAGTAATTGTTTAGGACATTGGTCTTTTGCTCATTATCTTCCACTACCTTACTACACTGAAGTAGTCAGATCTTCCATCTGCCTTTGCCTTCCTTACCGCCTCATGAAATTTTTCACCGTGGCATAATGTGCAATTTTTACCTGCAGAAAGGCAAACTTTAGCCTTGGAATGCGAAATTTCACCTCTAGAGGTGGAATGCACCTTTTACATGTAGAAATTTCACCTTCCAAGGTGAACTTTCGCCTTTCCACAGGTGTAATTTCATCTTCCAAGGTGAAATTTTGCCTTGGTGAAAACGACTGAAATTCGCGAACCATTACACGGTGCAAAACCGCCCACTTTGCCGCAATTTCAGTGGTGAATTTTAAATTCACTGCATCTCTAGTAGACACCATGAATTTAAAAAACAAATAAAATGATCCACTGGAACACCAGCTATAATGTCTTGAACTGATAAACCACTATTAACATTTCAGTCTTTTATTTTATAGATCTGAGTGGTTGTTCTCAGATCTACTACTATATAAATACATTTAAAAGAACTTCAGATTCTTTGTTGACTCTTTCCCTTGTTTAATTTTACAAACCACCTTTTCAGGATCCTCACAGCTAGTGGAATGATCTCCTGGGTCAGGTCAGTTTAATGTACTACTGGAAATTAAACTCAGGGCCATAGAACTTTGTGATGGTTGACACAAAAGACAGCTGGTTAGAAGAGCTGCTTGTACTGAAGCAAAGTGGAGACTCCCCTCTTTCCTTGGGGCCCCTTGATGAGTCGATGCAGGTCAACATGCAGCAGTGGTTTCTCTGTGGATCCCTTCCTGGAGCACCAGTCTCTGTGCAGCAGTCTCTGGTGGTTTCTGCTGTGCTTGCAAGTTGTGTGACAGACTCTACTGGGTAGCAGCACATAAGCAGATCAAAGGCATCTTGAGTGGCTACATCAATGTCCCCAACCCTCCCTGACTAGCAGTACAGAGGCTGGTCTAGGACCATCTGGGTGACTACATTGACATCCTCTGCCTCCTTATGAGCTCAGGGTAATGGGAACCCAGCAGTGAAATTATGCCAGTCAAGTTGGGACCTCCTATTCTCTACTAGGAAAAAATACCTGCTGTTCTAGGTGAATGCTGCAGTATTGTTCAGAGTCACTGATTGTTGCTCTTGCAGATGGACAATTTTATCTGAATTAGTGTTGTAAAAATCAACACAAATTTTATAAACTGCTACACAAAACTGCTTGGATACTGTATACAGTAGCAATTATTCACTGTGAATATGACTGTTACAGCAGTAGCAGTAAAGCTGTTTCTCACATGGGCACATGCAAAATGATACACATCTTTCTTATTGCTATACAGAATTAATTTTGTGTGCCACAATGCCACACAGGCATTTTTTTTAAATCAACTTTTTCTTGGCTCCAGAGAAGGGGTGCTCTCAAACACACTGTTGTTTTTTGGTGTGTGTGGTATTAATACTTGTTTTGTGTTTCCTGGATTGGGTTGGGCCCCCAACCCACAACAGATTTTTGTTTTTCCTGAATTATTTGTACACAAGTCCCCTGGCGATTAAGAACATATTGTAGCAAATCCTCCCTGATTAACTTAGTAATAATCACATTTCTTATATATTTCTTAGTTTTGCAGGGGTTCTACAGGTGTGTGGCCATTATCAAAAACAAACAAAATTCAGTGCACTTACCCATCCACCCAGAAAGCACTACTCAAAAATGCCTTTAGAACATTGCAATATTGCAACCCCCCTCTCACAGAATCAAGAATTGCAGGACAAAAAAAAAAACAAAAAAAACCAACTCCATCAAAGTAATTTCACGGACCTGAGAGGTTTGGTTAGGGAGGAGGACTTCATAAAAATAAGATGTGTAAAGCACCAGCCAGCAGCCAACTTTTTATGGCTGCACAGCAAGAGCAATACATGACATGGTACACTGAGAAGGGGCTTTGGTAGCATGTGACCTAAAGTGGGGGTGGCACTGGTAGCACATCACTGCAAATACACTACAGCCATGTTCTTCCACTAGAATGAAGATAAAGCAGATCTTACCGCGTCCTCTGCAATCAGCCAGTGTGGTTGGTTCTTCCTTTCCTCCTGCTGCACTATTTTCTCGATTTCTTTCACTGCCTCTCTCCTGCCACATCTCTCTTCCAGGTTCTGTTCGCTGCTTCTCCTCCTCCCCCAATCAGGCTAAAATCTTGTAATGCTCCTGAATGCAGATTTTGTCGTTCCATACAGGGGTTGTATTTTGCCTAAATACTTTTAAATCTACTATGCCCTTCAAACACTTATCTTGTGTTTGCCTGTATGATTCATGAAGTGCTTAAAGTATAGCTTGTTTGAAATGTTCCTCTTTAATTGTTTAATCATTGTGAGTCTCAACTTCAATATTAAGTAAACGGATAAATATCATCATACTCATATGATCACTCTTTAATACAGATTTACTCACTCATCATGCAATGTTCCTATCTGTCACCAGACATCAAAAATAAAGGTTTTATAATATAAAATATAGTTTGTAGTTATTGTGACTTGTAAAATTATTTGTTTTTATCTTGTGTGGCAGCTGCATGTTACAAAATGGAAATGGATTGACTTCTTTTTAGGGTAGCCATATAAGATATAAGCATGAAGGTCACAGTGGCATGAAGTTGTGTAGAGGTTCTTATGGTATGGTGCTCTTCTCAGCTGTACTAGCCGGTGTTAACTGCATTCGCACCTGGTGACATCATCTGGCATTGATCACCATGGCTCCGTTGCCACAGGTACAAGAGGCCTAGCCTCACATCAGCTTAGTACTGTTGCTTAGCACCGGTTAATGCAGCAGAGAAGAGATCCATGCTGTACGTAGCCCTACACAACTTCAACCCACTGTGACATTACCTGCTTAAATGGCTAACCAAAAGAGAAGTCAAGTACCACACTATAATCTCAATCTTAGATATGATGAAACTAAGAGCTCTGTGCTTCTGTATGACTGCTAGACATAAACTGCGGAGGTCACAGTATTATTCACAACTCTTACCTTGTGCTTCTGTCCAACTGATGCCAGACACTGCAGAGCTGAACAGATAGCCTCTTGGGCCATTCTATGGACACACTGAGGGTGCAGTCATGACTTGAGGTGCTCCCAAGGTAAAATTTGCATAGCGGTAGATGGCTACCTGAGAAAAATGCCCTTATCCAAAGGAGGACCCATTCAGAAGGGCTTATGTATGTCAGTTCTTGATGACACAAAAATTGTAGGAAAATACAGACTCCAGTTAAATGTGTCGATATTTATTATAAATTATATTTATAAGACAGCTCTGTCTCTGTAAAATGCAGCTCTTTCATGAATGTCAAAGAAAACCTGAAACATGTCCTTTTGATCTGCCCAAGGTTTAAGGTTCAAAGAAATATTTTATTGGCTAAATTTGTGGCAGAATCTAATAAATCTAGTGACAGTTTAGCCTAAAGGCTCATGATCTCTGAATCTGAGATAGTTATTAATACACTGATTGGTTATTTGCCGGCTATCACCCCCATGGAAGTAGGTTACTGAAAATAGAAGTGGAGGAATGACTCCTCTGTGTTTTCTCCCACTAATTCTTGTGCCTGAGAGGCAAGGCAAGGTAAATTTTATTTATACAGCACCCAGTCCCGAAGGATTTGGATGCCTTAGAGAGAAATACAATAAAACAGGCAATAAAATGATTAAAATAAGATTACATTAATACAATTATAAATAAATAAAATATAAATCAAATTTAAAACATTTTAAGGATGCCATTATCAGGGACTGAACAAAAACATGATTTAATTCAGTACTCATTAAAAGCCAGGCTAAAGAGGTGGGCCTTCAGCTTCCACTTAAACACCTGTACTGAGGGGAACTCCGAGACTCCAGATGGAAGCGAGTTCCACAGGGTCAGCCCAGAAATGCTGAAAGCATCGTCTCCCGAGGTCCTGAGCCAAACCCTGTGAACGTCGAGGAGGCCCCTCAAGGAGGAGAGGAGGGAGTGATCAGAGGTCAACGGTGTCGGGAGCTCTGACAGATAGCCAGGGTCCAGTCCATATAGGTCCATAAAGGTGAGAAGATCCAACTTGAAAAGGACCTGCTACCTGATCGGCAGCCAGATCAGGGCATGCAGAACTGGGGTTACATGACTGGACCTTGAAGGTCAGTCAACAACTTGGGTACTGTATTCTGCACCTGCTGTAGTCAGCGGAGGGTGTCTCCCATAACCCTGAAGTATAGAGCATTACAGTAGTCAAGCCTGGTGGAAACAAAGGTGTGTACTAGCGTCGGCAGGTCTTCAGGTGGAATGAGGGGTTTAATATGAGCAATGTTCCATAGATGATAAAAACCACTGCTGACTACAGATGACACCTGATCTTCAAAAGTCAATCTGCTATCAAGGATCATGCCCAGATTTTGCACCCTCAGGGAAGCCACCAATGGGGTCGAACCCAGTACAAGATCAGAGTCAGCCCTGGGAGGCAACCCATCATGCCTGCTACCAGGCTTGATCACCAGCACCTCTGTCTTGGCTGGGATGAGTCTCAGCCAGCTGGAAGCCATCCAGTCATTGATTTTAGCCAGACAGTTGTTAAGCACATCAACAGCTCTGGATGTTCTGGGAGCAAATGACAAATACAGTTAGGTGTTATCTGCATAGCAGTGAAACTCCACACTGTATTGTCAAATGATCTTGCCCAGGGGCAAAATATACACTGTGAACAACATCGGTAACAGGATCAAGCCCTGTGGTACTCCACAAGACAGAGGCATTAGGGAGGAGGAGAAATTCCCCATCACCACCCGCTGCACCCTATCTAAGATATAGGACTCAAACCACCTGATGACAGTACTGGTGAGTCCATAAAACTCACAGAGCCAATCTGAAAGCATGGATTTATCCAGTGTTGAAGGCTGATGAGAGATTGAGGAGTACAAGAACTGACCTGTCTCTCCATCTCTTCCCCTGAGTAGATAATTATGCACCCTCACTAGAGCTGTGTCAGTGCTGTGTCTAGCCCAAGAACCTGACTGAAATGGCCCATAAATGTCTGAGGACACCAGGCGGTGCTCAAACTGTTGTGCCACTAACTTCTCAATAACCTTGCCCAAGAAAGGCAGGTTGGAGATAGGACAGTAATTCACCAGGACATCAGGATCAAGGGAAGGTTTCTTAAGGAGGGGCCTCACCCATGCTTCTTTCAGAGCAGCTGGGAAAACACCCTCCACCATCGAGCACCTGGCAATCCCGGTGAACACTGGGCTCAACACATCCCATTAAAAAATGTGTTGTGGCTGGGTCCAGTTCACAAAAAGTGTGCTTCAGCTCTGAGATCACCTTAGTCACTTCAGACACCTCCACTGGCCTAAACTCTTCCGAGACAGACAGAGTGCCTCTATTACCGCGAGCCCGGCCACTGATAGGCAATGGTCTACCTGGCAGAATCCCCAATCAGATGGCCAACACTGTGTAGGAGAAGAACAGAGCAAACTCTTCACATAAAGTGGTGGAAAAGGCTTTTTTCGGCTGCAGACAGGCAGGATGTAAAAGCCTATCTACAGTTCATAACAGCTGAGATGGTCTGTTCTTCCCTGCAGCAATTTTCCTGGACAGGAATTCTGCCTTCTTATGGGAAATTGCCCCCAGTACTCAGCATAGTGAGCACATAGGGCCACCTTGTCAAACTCCAGTCAGGTCTTCCACCAGCAATGCTCCAACTTCCAACCCCTGATCTTCATCACCTTGAGATACTCATCAAAACAAGGGGCTCTCAAGTCAGAAGATCTTGGTCATATACAAACTTGTGCACTGGTGTCAATAGCTTCGAAGGCCACTCTATTATAAGTGGCTACCACCTCTCCATTGCTGATTGCACATGCCACATCAACCCTAGATAGATCAGCTACCACCAACTGTCCCTCTGTGTATGATCCCATTAAAGCACAATGGCTGACCATCTCTGCAGGGGAGAGATTTTGTTTTGGGGGGGGCACAAACATGAACTCCATGGTGTAATGATCAGACCAAATGACTTGATCAGTCGTAAGGTTATCGACCTCAAGACCCAACTGGAACATCAGAGTGAGTGTGTGGCCATGCTGGTAGGTAGCAGAAGCAACTGCTTGCGCTAGGCCCAGTTACTACATCAA
This sequence comes from Neoceratodus forsteri, assembly GCA_016271365.2. Classification (NCBI taxonomy): domain Eukaryota; kingdom Metazoa; phylum Chordata; order Ceratodontiformes; family Ceratodontidae; genus Neoceratodus; species Neoceratodus forsteri. The sequence goes on along the minus strand of CM028130.1, from coordinate 351,797,494 downwards.
CTGGAGGAGGTTGTAACTGAAATGACAGGATTCATCATTGATCCAAGCATTGAAATCTCCCAAGATTAAGCACTTGGAGGGTTCCAACACCTGGTCAATGATGAACTCTACTACCTCCTGCAGGAATTCTCCCCCACCCCAGGGGGTGGTAAATGATGAGAATCCTACAACCCGCACCTGTACCCCCACATACAGTAATGCGCTGAAAAGACCAGGTACTACCAACTGGTTGCACCGAGAAACCCAGGCTGGGTCAAAAAATGATGCCCACTCCCCCACCCCTGCTATGCTTCCTTGGGCAGTGTACTACAGTGTAGATGGAGGGAATGGTAGCCTCAAAAACTGGGCCGGCATCATCACCCAATCAGGTGTCTATAATGCAAGCCAGATCGATCGAGGAAATCAAGTCAGCAAAAATAGCTTCCTCATTGACCTGGCATTGCATAGCACCTCCTGAAGAGGATTAGAGGACATGGCCAGCACTCTAGCTACCTGCCCACATGGTCCGGTGGGAAACCTGGGCATGGAGACCAAACATGTCTGGCTTCTCTCTAGGCTCCACTTATGCCCAGGGCATCTCCTGCACCAAACAACCTCAATGCTGCTCACCACTCCCGCCTCAGCTGTCGTCGGCCCATGACCCATCTGCCGCCTAGTTATCCCTACCTCCCTGCAGCACCTCAGTGCAGTAACTTGAACTGGGACATCGGTAAAGGAGGGAAGGTCCCACAGCTGAGCAGCAGTGTAGGTGATACAGGCTGGGCCATGACACCAACACATCTTTACCTGGCAAATCGGTCCCTCAAGCAATCCAACAGCACAAGCTGTTCAGGTGCAATGGCAAACCAAACCACACTATATGCCGACACAACCAATCACTCACTCATTCACACACTTAACACTCACAGCCAACGACTAACCCACCCAGTACTACCAAAAACCAACCCACACCACCCCAACCCACCAACAAATAAAACCCCAAAACTAAACCCACAGGAGAAGCAAAACCCAGGAGTGCAGGCAAATAATGCTGCCCAAAAGGGCAAGATCCAAAATTTCAGCAAAGCAGTGAATGATTTAAAGTCACTGGGTATTATGAAGTTCAGGTAGACCTAATGATGATGAAAATCAGTCGAGCCTCTTCTCACCAGGCCTGAAATCCAGATATAACAGGGATAGGACTTTTAACCCCTCACAAACCCCAATGTCAAAGATGACTGAAAAATAGTTGCCAGACCCAAAAGTCAAGTAGAGAGAATTCTATTCAAAAAATGTCAGTTCAGAGAAGACTCTCACCCTTCGGTGAACCAGACACATGCCAAACTCAAAATCATCCACGGAGAGGATAGACAAGCAAACAGGATGAGAAAGTACTTGGCAGAAGTTGTTAATGGTACAGCAACACTGAAGCCAGAAAAATCACTCTGGAAAAGACAAAACAGTTCACTCACTGAGTTCCAGAAACAGCGGGTGAGGTCACCCTTCTCACTGATGACCAGTCCCATACCTGGAACAAGGCACAAGGAGTCCACTCCAATAGCCGCTAACATCTTGAAGCAGACTGATGTCCAGGTCCACTTCTCAAATGGGGCCGATGTACTGCACTTCTCTGCAGGCATACAACCAGAACACCTCACCAAACAAAACTAAACAAGTCAGGCCAGGGACCGCTCAACTCAAAGCAGGATAGACAAACAGCACAGCTTCAAAGATGACTGAGTGTCCCAGACTGGAAGAAACTCTGAGGTATTCTCCTCCACAGGGCAAGGAAGTCGGTAACATCAAAGTCTCTCCTCACTGCAGAAAGCTCACAGGAGAGCCTGTACTCCACTACCTAAAAAATAAAACTGTCTCATGCAGCTTCTTCACTAAAATCCCCTAACTAAAGCTAAAATCCCTACTTATCTTGTCCTGCCTACAATTTATGAATTTCCGACGACTCCGAAGAATCAATGGAGCTGGAGAAGGCAAACACTGCCGAAAAAGTTTCTCCTGTAAAAACAGCAGTAAAACTTAAAAGATTAGGGAAAAAAATGCTAGGATCTCACCAGAGCCTGTGCAAGCACTGCTCAGCTTGAAGCCATCTTGCTCCCCCCACTGAGGAATACTGGCCAAGGCCCAGTCCTCCTTCTTGCAATGGAGGTCAGGGTTCATGGTCTTGGTGAGTTTGATATTTAAAAAAATACTTTGACCTGGGATATGTCAGTATTGTCCATGAATGTCTGTACTGTATGATCCACTGCAGGTGAGGAACAGGAGTTCTACTATTTGATAGGACTGGTATGACTCTGTCTATTTGGCCACTTCTGCTTCCTTGTTAGTATGCCATACGAGAGTATGATGGAGTTTGGGGTTTGTAAATGCTACCATGGTGTTAGGCACACAAAGCAGAAAAGTGCTGCTGAGTTCATTGTTTTGCCAACACATTCATTGTATGTATGATGACTAGATCCCCATGTCAGCACTTGTAGGACTTGTATTCAGCTGCAATAGTGCCACCATTCAGCCAAACTACAGGTAACAGTAAATCAATGAAAATACTTTTAGCTAAAAGAAGGGTACTTCCAGCAATTGCAGCATTCCAGCAAGAGCATTCTTGAAGCAAGATTATGTTACTTATTGATGAAGTGTATTGCAGTATGCCCCAGAACTTTTATTTCAGTAATGCTATTTGCGTAATACTATAGCAAAGACCTGCCGTATACTTTAGTGCTATAAAATTGCCCAATGCAATATAATCATTTTTACAGTACAGCACTGATATCTGCTTTATTCAGGATTTCTTGTAGTATTCCTAAAAAAAATTTTTCATAAAGATGATTTTGGTTTAAAGCCAAATAAGGCCATGCAGAATTATACACATGCCATATGGATATATTTTACACTCTTGTCTCAGAGAAACATGCTTTGTAAACAACAAGCACAATGTGATGTGTGTGTGTGTGTGTGTGTGTGTGTGTGTATTGAATGCCCCATTTTTTTTATTGCTAGCTGGAGCCTGTAATAATAAATGGAATGTACACTGTCACATGGGACCAGCTGGCTGAAGTCTCGCTACCTGTTTAGAATACTGATATCAGTGTAGGACTCCAAGCTGTCTTCAATGTCAGAACACTGAGAGCACAAAATAATGAAACTACTTGATTCTTTCAAAGAGGTTTCAGTAATACTGGATTTGAAAAAGAAGGCCATGTGAGCCAAAGAATGTTGCCACTTTTTTTGCACAAACCTAAGGATCATTTAACCATTCTTCACATTTTTGTGAAGATTGAATGACCTATATTCATGAACATTATTCCAGTGTTAACAACACTTTTCTTCGCCCTTACTAACCCACTACATCAATGTGCCACAAATTGTTGATTCAAGTAGGTTAGTAATGAGAGAATAAGTTGGTGTCTACACAGAGTTAACTGCTCAAGATCAATACATCCTTGTAATGAAGAGTACTATTAAATATAAACATTCAAAAAGATCTTAAAGCTAACTTTATGTTGAATCTGAGCATTGATCTTCACTGCATATTCAGAGGTAATACAGAATGTTACATGCTGGTTTTGTGATAAGCAAACTGGATGCATTCTAAACAGAGATGCTGTGAAATAAAACTTCCCCAGCAATGAAGTTGCAATGTTTGGGTGAAGTGCCAAGTGTCAACAGATTTGATACTTCACAAAAAAAAATTGTGAAGTGCTCTTTGCCAGCAAAGTTTAACATATTTTACCCATAGGTCCCACTGTCATGTGCAATGAATTCTGCTGGTGAATATACCTTATAAAAAATTTTAAATGTAGTTACTCTATCCCCAACCTTTAAACACTGTTTCTCCCACACTCCCCCCCCATGCTCCCATTAAATAAAAATGTCACCCTCTTCTTTCAACCCACTTAGTATCCCAACTTCTGTCCTCCCCCAATGGTCTCAATATATACAGTTCAACCCTGTTTCCCCATTCCACTTAGGACCCCAACACCCATCTTCCTCATCCTCCTCCTCCCCAATTGGGTACACTGATTTTAAGGATACTTGGGTCTGGGAAAGAGTTGTCAAGTGGTGAATCCCTCCTTATACCTCTTCAGCTGACTGCCATCTGAATGAATGAGAGCAAGCACAAGCTCATAGCATCTGAGTGTGCTTTCATTCTTGTTCAATCAGATTGCAACCAGCCAAAGTGTGTGTTAGGAGGGCTGTGGCAGTCTCTGCCATTTTGCCTGAATCAGCATATCCTTTAAGTCAGCACAACCAAAAGATGATGTTAGTTGGGGTCCTAAGTGGGATGGGAGTTTGCTTTTCATCACTGGGACCATGGTGGGAGATAAGGGTGGTTGTTTTGATACCGAATAGGCTGGGTTAAGGCAAGGGTGATGTTACAAAATAAAACCATTTCTGAACTGGGACTGTGGAGTGAAGAGGATGGGATTTGGTAGGCTAAGTGGCTTTGGAGAACATTGGTGATATTTTTGTTCACTAGGACCATAGTGGGCAGGGTGAGTGATGGAGTGCTATAAAGGTAAGGGTTGATTTAACTACTGGTTTACTTTGGCTGACTCGTCCTTGTAAATTTTGATGCATTGGGTTGGTAAGGTTTCCATTGGCTAACAGTATATTATACAATGGCATAAAAGAATCTTGGACTCTGATTGGTCTATCTGGGACTGGAGCCGTGATGTTATCCAGCACAACATCGGCTCTGAATCACTACTGAAGACTGGGAGCGTATCGAATCACTCACCCAGATAACTTCCACCGCTCACCTAAGCCACTTCAATTCTCACTCATGCAACTCTATTCAAAATATGTAACCGGGAGCTGCTTACTTGCCGCCGCCACCATCCTCAACCACAAACACTGGCTACAACCCCCCCGAAACAGCATGTCACCAAGCAGATAAATGTTTCTTTGTTTATAAAGAAAGCCATCATCTGAGACAGTGATTCTGTCCCTGTCGGCTGCAGCGCGAGATTTTCAAATACCATCGCGCTCTCAGCTTTTCGTCACGGTCATTCCCACTACCTCTTTCCTGACTGAAAATGAAAAAAAAAACAAAGTTAAACATATTTTAGCAGCCCCAGTGTAGGTGGGGCTGAATCAACAAACAACTTTTTTTTGAGTTTACATCGATCGTTATCGCGATCATCATAACAAAAAAGGGCACGAGATTACTCACTCAGTACTGTTAAAAAAATCACGTTTCTCCCACTCCCGATCAAAAACATTGGTCACAAACTAGAACACCTGTCCCTGTGAACAGGAAAAAGAAACTGTGCATCTGTGTATTGGGGGGGGAGCTGGCATTTGTACATACACAGCCAATCTTTACCAGCAGCACCACCTACTGGCCAAAATAGAACTATTTTTTTTCCTTGGTATATTTCCACATTAAGAAATAAAGTGAAAATCTATCTAATAATGCTGTTTTATCGGTTTTTTGTTTTTTTCAATAGAAGTGATCCATTGTATAATAGCAATAATGCACTCCAGGATGTGTGTTGTGCTGGGATAACGTCACTTCTGGGGTGATTAGTTGCACTCGGCCTGCAGCCTCGTGCCTAATCACCCCAGGCGTGACGTTATCCCAGCACAACAGACACCCTGTCATGCATTATTGCTTAATTATAAAATGGATACACAAAATACTGTAATCTTCATGACAGAAAGGTATTCTCAGCCAGGTGGTCATCCCAGTACAACAGCCCAGATGAAATTACTTGTATCCAAGCAGGCATTGTACCATCAAGAGTCCTCCACCATTGTCCAAGGTCAAAATACGCACACAAAATATGCCTGTCATGACATAGTTCTGTAGGCCTAATTGCTGAGAACAGCTTTCTCCTCCCACTGCAGTCACCACTTGCTGCTACCAGCTCTGATCATCACTGTGGATGACACCTGCTGTGCATCAGTGCCTGTCAATGAAATCAAGACAACAGGCAACCCTCAGTAATGTGCAACTGCAGCATTAACATAACATCAGCAGATCTTCAATCAATCAATCAATCAATCAAAACTTTATTTAACCATGCATGTCACCATTGAGCAAGCTCATTTTCAAAGTGGTCCCTGAAAGAACAAGTACATAATATAAAAAGGTAATATACAGCAGTGGAAGCATAACAATAATTGCACATCAACAAGACTGACAGTGGGTATATTAAAAAATAAGTCAAGAACAGGCCTAGTGCAATGCAGCCAAAATGAATAAATCCACATGACCTCTGGTGTGCACCCTAGAGTTAAAAATGAATAATAACCCCATTCCAGAATGATTAGACAACCCCTTAGAAATGTAGTCAAAAGAAGGTAATTGGAAAAAGGGTGAATGTTAGGGGTTATTCAAGACAATCCTAGAGTGGAAGAAGGAAAGAGAAATGGAGAAGAAACAAAAAAAGAAGAGAAAAATGTTTTATAGTTAGAGGAAGGTGCTACAATATCATAGGCAAGCGTTAAAGGTGGTAGAGCCAGAAGCAACAAGCGATCAACGTGAGATCACCTGTGACAGTTGCAAGATTCCCTCAGGTAGCCAGCTATCAGAGTTTTGAAGGTAGAAGGTCCCAGAATAGTGGTTAACTTTAGCGTTCTTTGCATATCATTCCAGAGGGAGGGGAGGGACTAGTTAACTGTGGCTGATCCATGCTGTGTCTTTATCCTAGGTACAATAAAGTTGATTAATGTGAAGCGTCTCAGGCCATATAACCCCTTTGCATGCTCAATTAGACTAGAGATGTAGACTGGCAGTTTATCAGTTAGTGAAGAACCAGAGCAGAGCATTTTTATGCTTCCTTGCGGCAAGGGAGGACCATCCCAGTGCCTTATTTTTTTTTTGAATTTAAGTTTATTGAGTTTATATATAAGTAAAAAAGAGAAAAACAAGATACAAATACAGACATTGGGGGATTGTCTGAACATGGAGTACACAAGACCAGAATAATGCACATATAGATGTAAACAATCACAATGATATAAGCAAGAACAGTAACAAAAGAAAAACAAAGTGCGAAAATGAAATACAAAAATATAACCCCAAAAAGAAAAAAGCCAAAACAAGACACCCTCCCATCCTCCACCCCCCAAACCACCCCCCATGGCCCGGAGAGTTTCATAGGCAAAGAGATATCGGATTAATAAGGAGGAGATCTGTAATAAGAGAACTGATAACACTAGATGTATTAGTGCAACTTCAGTAACTAAAGATATTACCAGTGTAAGGGTTACCCTAGATAAAGGGCGTTTAATTAACCCCATTTCCGATTAAAAGACTCCAGATTATGTCTAGAACTAGCTATAAGTTTCTCAGTACTGAGAGAAAGGGACATCTCCTTAAGCCATTCCTGATAGGTAATAATATCCTGATCCAACCAATGTCTAAGGACCAACTTTTTAATAACTATAGAGATGAGAGCCATGTGATATCTGCGTTCTTTCACCAAAATGCTCGAATAGAGGCCCAAGATACAAATTTCTAAAGTAAATAGATCTTTAAGCCCAAGAAGTGGGTCTAAACTATCTCTAACAGTGCGCCATAAAGGTGCCACTTATCACATTCCCAAAGGATATGCAGCAAATTCCCTTCTGCGGCTCCACATCTCAAGCAAATACTCAACTTAAGCTTGCCAAATTGGACCAGCTAACTGGAGTATAGTAAAGATTATTTAAAATATAGTATTGGGTCAATCTATGGGTATCTTGCGATAAGTAATGATACATATCTTTCCAAACTGAATCCCAAGTAGGAGGGGAAATCAAATTAGAAAGTGACCAGATTTTGGAACCCTCCAGAGAGACAGGGAAAAGGTCATCCAGCAGTTTGTTGTATATGTTGGATATACCCCCACGAATGCCGGCCGCCTCCTGAATTTTCTCAAGGAATGGCCTTATTTTAGAGGGAAAGTGAGCCGACCCAAAGATTTTGAGGATGAGGTGTCTCAATTGGTAGACTTTAAAAATATGCCTCTGAGGAATGTTGAGGGACACTAAGATTTCATCTGACTTAAGAAGTGTGCCTTGCTCATACAGAGATTCCACAGGTAAGTTATGCAACTGCGGGAGCCAATCAGAGGTTAGCCAGCTACCACCAATTTTGATATTAGGATTTAAGACGAGAGGTTGAGCCAAATCCTTAGACGGGGACAAATTGAAAAAATTCCAACACTGAGAAAGAACTCTAATAGAAAGGCCAATTGGAGAGTCATGAATGGTCGGGGGTAACGTGGAGAATGGGTACCAAAAAACACGGGAAGGGCTCAAATTGACTTGGTCCAATAAGTTTAACTCAAGCTGTAGCCATAGGGGAAGAGGCGTGGTAGACTGAGTAGTGGACCTACCTATTCTAGCCAGATGATGGCCATAATACTAATAAGAGATTGGGTGAGCGAGGCCACCCTTATCTCTAGGTGCAGTGAGCTTAAGAAAGACTCTACGAGTTTGTTTCCTCCAGACAAAGTTGGATAGCATCGAGTTTACCTGGGTGAAAACTGCCTGGTAACCATATATTAAGGTGGCTCAGGCGGCATAAAATAACTGGGGAGAATGTTCATTTTGATAACATTGACCGCCTCAAGTGGTTAGGCGGCAACTTCGCCATCAGTCCAAGTCTCTCTGGATTCTCGTTACAGCGTTGTCTAAATTTAGCTCCTTGACCATTCCCACCTCCCTGGCCACATGTATACCCAAATATTTAAATGAGACCGGAGATCATTTCATTCTGAAATGTGTAAAATCCAATTTAAAAGTGAGAGAATTTACCGGAAAAATAACCGATTTGGAGACATTCAACCTGTAATTAGAAACCTGGCCAAAACGGTCTATAATTTGTAATACATGTGCTAAAGATGTTTCGGGTTTGGTAAGGTATAGCAGGATGTCATCAGCAAAGACCGATACAGTCAGAGGAAATTGAACAAAGGTACAACCCCTGATTTGTGACGAACTTTTAATACTAAGAAGCAGCGGTTCCAAATACAGGTTGAAAAGGTAGGGGGAAAGAGGACACCCTTGATGAGTGCCAAGCGCATAAAGGAAAACTGGAAGAAAAGACCCCTGCAGTAGACTTTAGCGAGGGGACTTGTAAATTGCCTTAATCATATGGATAAAAGAGTCAGGAAGCCCATTCTCATCAAAGTGGCCTCACAAAATCCCAATTCACTCGATCAAAGCTTTTTCTGCATCAAGGCGACTAGGACCATGGGATCTGACAAGGTGTGAGCTGCTTGAAGGACATGGGCTAAATTTCTCAAGTGATCAGCGATTGAAGTCTACCCTGTCTGAAGCCAGCCTGTTCCGGGCTCAACAGGTGCTGCTGAACCTTTTTAATTCTGGACGATAACATTTTTGATAGGATTTTGATATCATAATTTAAAAGCGATATTGGACGGTAGCTGGCAGGATCAGCTAAGGTTTGTCAGGTTTGGGGATTAAATTGTGTCACTTCTAGGAGAGAGGGTCTATCACGTCTGCAGTAAATAAATATTCATATAGCTAAGCAATAGAGGGATAGCTCTTTACAAAAAAACTTGTAAAAGATTAGGGGGTAACCGTCCGGCCCGGGAGCTTTCCCTAGTGACAAATCATTGATTGCCTCTTCTACCTCACCTAGAGTGATGGGAGCAGACAATATGTTGCAATGATAAGTCTGGAGGGAGGGGAGCTTAATACCATCTAAGAAATGCTCTATCATCTGGGCTTGCGACGGTGTGGAGCTCCTGCTGTAAATGTCCTTATAAAAGGATTCAAAAATTTGAGCAATCTCCCTAGGTAGTGTTTTGGTGGTGCCATCCTGAGATTTGAGGGCCGGAATTATACGGGAACTCTCTATTTCTTTCAATCTCAGAGCTAGCATCCAACCCGACTTTTCACCCTGATCTATATATCTAGTCCTGGTCTTGAACAGTGCATATTCAGCTCTATCTCGAGTCAAATCGTTGTACTCATTTCTGAGTTTAATAAGGGCCGTTAAATTAGCTGGGGAGTTGAATGAGAGAAGTTTATCTTCAGCTGCCCTCAGCAGGCTAGATAGCGAATTGATTTTGGACTCCCTTGCCCTTTTCCTAGTGGCCGCAATCTTGATGAGTTCCCCTCTGATAAAGCATTTGAAGGAACAGGTTGGTAGAAAAGAGGCCAGGAGTTATATTTTGTTTTAAACTGAAATATTTGATTAGTTTGTTAGTGAAATTAGTTCTGTGTGTTAAAAATTATTACCTTGAATTTGAACTGATACTTGGGCTGTGATATTGTAGGTTTGGGGCTAGATGTTTGGCAGGGAAAATTAGAAGGTAATTTAAATGTGTTTGCCTGGTGTTTGGAGGAGGGGACATTAGCTGCAATTAATTTGTCTTTAAACAGGAATTACTGTGGCTTTCATTGTTCACTTGGGAGCTAAGCAACAGGTTGGTAGAAAAGAGGCCAGGAGTTATATTTTGTTTTAAACTGAAATATTTGATTAGTTGTTAGTGAAATTAGTTCTGTGTGTTAAAATTATTACCTTGAATTTGAACTGATACTTGGGCTGTGATATTGTAGGTTTGGGGCTAGATGTTTGGCAGGAAAATTAGAAGGTAATTTAAATGTGTTTGCCTGGTGTTTGGAGGAGGGACATTAGCTGCAATTAACTTGTCTTTAAACAGGAATTACTGTGGCTTTCATTGTTCACTTGGGAGCTTAAGCAACAGGTTGGTAGAAAAGAGGCCAGGAGTTATATTTTGTTTTAAACTGAAATATTTGATTAGTTTGTTAGTGAAATTAGTTCTGTGTGTTAAAAATTATTACCTTGAATTTGAACTGATACTTGAGCTGTGATATTGTAGGTTTGGGGCTAGATGTTTGGCAGGAAAATTAGAAGGTAATTTAAATGTGTTTGCCTGGTGTTTGGAGGAGGGACATTAGCTGCAATTAACTTGTCTTCAAACAGGAATTACTGTGGCTTCATTGTTCACTGGGAGCTTAAGCAACAGGTTGTAGAAAAGAGGCCAGGAGTTATATTTTGTTTTAAACTGAAATATTTGATTAGTTTGTTAGTGAAATTAGTTCTGTGTGTTAAAATTATTACCTTGAATTTGAACCGATACTTGGGCTGTGATATTGTAGGTTTGGGGCTAGATATTTGCAGGGAAAATAGAAGGTAATTTAAATGTGTTGCCTGGTGTTTGGAGGAGGGACATTAGCTGCAATTAACTTGTCTTTAAACAGGAATTACTGTGGCTTTCATTGTTCACTTGGGAGCTTAAGCAACAGGTTGGTAGAAAAGAGGCCAGGAGTTATATTTGTTTTAAACTGAAATATTTGATTAGTTTGTTAGTGAAATTAGTTCTGTGTGTAAAAAGTATTACCTTGAATTTGAACTGATACTTGGGCTGTGATATTGTAGGTTTGGGGCTAGATGTTTGGCAGGAAAATTAGAAGGTAATTTAAATGTGTTTGCCTGGTGTTTGTAAGAGCCTCCCACCCACCCTGTTTTGTAGGCTTACTTAAATACTGAAAAGCCACTGGGGTTGGGATTGAAGGGCTGAGTATTTCTGTTTGGGACTGAAATTTTGAAGCAACAGGAGTTGGTGGGCCTGTGACATCATACGATACCTGGAGTCTGCTTACACACACTGTTAGTGGGACTGAACACATACTGGACTGTATGTGTTTGTGAGACTTGGGAACTTTGTTGGTGGGGTTGAAATTGGGTTTGTAAATAACTACAGTCAGTATAGAGAGAAACTGTAATCCAGGGGAAAGGGACTGAGAAAAGGGGGTGTGCTATTATAAACAGAGGGGATAATCAGGGTGGCCATATTCCACCATGGCAGGCATCTTCGGAAGGGTTGTAGGCTGCACAGGCTGTGGGATGTAATAATTCTAAATTGGGCCTGGAGAGGCTGCCCACTCCAGACAGCTATCTTGTATTAGGAGTAAGTATATATGGTTAAGGAGTAAGCTGTGGGAGCTGGGGGGTGTCCAAGGACAAGGGTGTGGATATGGGCAGCAGAAGGGTGGGGCTGAGGGAGGCTGGGGCAACGCTCTGAAATTACAGGACTTATGCTACAGCAAGCAGAGGGGGATATTAGGGACAGAGGACCCTTAGATAGGGAAGTTGATGCTAAGAAAGCGTACAGGGTGAAAATTCTAGATTCAAAGGAGACTGGAGGGAAAAGTCAGGAGGGCTGTTATGCGGAAGCCTAAAACAGCAGACTGTGGGAAGGAACTCCTAAGGTGAACAGTGCAAGAGAGGAGAAGAAGAGGGTCAGTTTAGAGATGCAGTCAGGGGAAACTCGGTTACTTGATGGAGGCTGACATAGAGTGTCACAATAAATTTGAGATACTAAGCATCCTAGAGGGGAGGAAGGGTGGTGAAATGAGGAAACTTATACAGAGGCGGGAGGGAGTCAGATACCCATAGGGCATCACAGAACAGCTATGGAAAGGATAGACATAGTCCCAGAGGAGAAGGAAACATATATGTTAAGCAAATGGGGAGATGCAACATATTCCAGACATGAGGAGGAGAGCATGATTGGAGAGAACTGGGAGACAAGGAGGTGGGAGAGGCCCCTTCAGCAGGAAGGTCAGTACCAAGGATGGGCCCTAGCTAAAGGGACCCACAGAGAGCCTCTGGAGACAGGGGTACTATTACAAGGGGGATGAGGGTCGGGGGGAAGGAAACCATCAGGGCCAGGATAAATGGTTCAGATAGAGAGGGTTAAAGGGACACCTATTCAGAGGGTTTGAGTTAAGTGGGCAAAATAGCAAGGGAGGCAGAAAGGGAGGGTGACAGGGGTCTCTAATAAGGCAGGAAGACTCCCATGAAATTGTGATCATGAATAAAGTGGGGAGGGGGCTGAGAGGGCATAGTGGAGGTAACCATAAGGATGATGGCGGTGTTAAGGTTCTGTTACTGGGAGACTCGATGATTAAGGGTATCCATTGGGAGGGACAGGGGTGGATGCCATAGCCAGGTGAAGGTAGTGAGTATCTCTGGGCTGACAGTGCACAGAGCAAAGTTCATGTGTATGAAATGGTTAGGATTGTGGAGGAAACGGATTTCCTGGTGCATTTGGGAACTAATGATCTAGAGGAAATAGATGATGGAAATCAAGCAAGGTTCCAAGAACTTGCCAGAGTCTGTCGGGATAATGGATGCAACATTTCCTTTTCGGAGATATTGCCAGTACCAAAGGCCTCAGTGGAGAAAAAATGAAGCTCACAGAGGTTAATGAATGGCTCAGGAAGTGGGTAAGAGAATGGGTTGGGGTGTTAGGGAACTGGAATGGAGTTTGGGAGGATAAGGACTATATGCCAAGGACAGGTTTCATCTTGCCCCATTAGGAAAGAAGTCCTAAACAGGGATGGCTGACTACAACAAGAAGGTGGGGTTTAAACTTGTAAGGGGAAGGGATAGGAGGGCTGACCAAAGCCTCCCTCCAGATGAGGGAGTAGCCTTCAAGCCCAAGGGGGGGAAACAGACTGGAGGTGGAGGTTTCAGGAGGAGCAGGGGAGGATGGAAGTATAAGGAATCTGGGTGGGGTTGACAAAAGGATCAGGGATAAGGGGTGGGGTTAGTGTTAGTAAATGCCAGGAGTTTGGGAAACAAGTTGCCAGAGTTCCAGGCCATGCTGTTCGAGGGGGTGGATGTGGCGGCAGTCACGGAAGCGTGCACAACAAAACCATGACTGGGACCTAAATGCAATATGGGGTACACTATGCTTAGGAAGGATAGAAAGGAGGGCAGAGGGGTGGAGTGGCTATGTTCATTAGAGATGACATAGAAATTGCTATGGTAGAAGAGGCAGAGGGAAACGTGGAGGCCTTATGGGTCACCACGATCCCCAGCAGGAGATAAGGTCAAGCTGGGTGTAGCATATGGCCCCAGGATGAGTGATGTTCTAGAGGATGGTTTGCTGGACAACATCATTGCCCAGTGTGGTCCAAAGGGGAAGGGTGGTGTTGATGGGGACCTAAATATGCCAGGTACTAACTGGGGAACCATGTCCTCTAAGGTGGCCAAGGAGCAGAGGCTGCTGGATGGCTTCCAGGATGTGTTCTTAACACAGCATGTGATGGAGCCCACAAGGGAGGGGCATGTCCTGGATGTGGTCCTGGCAGATGGGGATCTGGTAAGGGACATGGTTGTACAGGACCCCCTGACTGGGAGTGACCACAATACTGTCTGGTTTCAAATAAGCATTGGGGAGTGGGGTGAGATCTAGGACACTGGCAGTGGACTTCAGGGGGCAGACTTTATGGGCATGGGAAATATTCTCAAGGATCACTTGAAGGATTACCTCAACAACAAGTGTGGAAAGGAGATGGGAGGTCATAAAGCGGGACTTCAAGAGGCAGTCAGGATCTGCGCTAAGTTGAAGCGATAAGGGAGCAAGGTCACATAAACCATGCTGGTGGTCCAGTGAGGTCAGGTGGCAGTCAGGAAAGAAGGCGACTTACAAAATATAAAACAACAAGAGGGATAGGGATAAGAAATGTACCAGCTTGCATCTAGAAAAGAATACCGTATGGTGAGGGCAAGTCAGTAAGAGCATCGGCTGGCACAGGGGATACATGGAGGAAAGGGGTTCTTCGGTACATTGGGGGCGGAGAAAAACTAAGGAGCCATCTCAGCAGATTGAGATCAGAAGGAGGGTGGGTGGAAGAGGCGAGGGACCAGGCAGAGGTATTTAACGAGTACTTTGCCTCTGTGTCCACTAGGGAGGGGGATGGGATATCTACAAAGCAAGGCACAAAGGGGATAGAAGCGGCAGGGAGTGGGATCAGGGGAGCAGCAGAAATGGAGCAAAAGGGAGGGAAAGGTACCTCAGGGGTGTCACATCTGGTTAAGGATAAAAAGACCAGTAAGGTGGAGGGGACGGATGATGCCATCCCCACCAAAAGGGTGTGGTTTGCCCTCAAGGCCCTAAAGAAAGACAAATCTCCTGGGCCGGATGGCATTCATCCGAGAGTACTATGGGAATTGGCGGACATACTGGCTGCACCCCTGGCGGAGCTTTTCAACAGGTCACTTGAGACAGGAGGGTACCTAGGATTGGCGAGGCACATGTGGTACCAATCCATAAGGGGTGAAGGAAGTACCAGGAAACTATAGACCCATCAGTTTAACCTCGGTGGTGGGAAAATTAATGGAGAGTATACTAAAGGAACGATTGGGGTTTACTTGGAGGAGTGGGAGGTCTGGATAATCGGCAGCATGGGTTTGAACAGGTAGATCATGTCAAACCAACCTTGTGGAGTTCTATGAATGGGTAACATCAGAACTGGATAGGGTAAGCCTGTGGATGTATTATTCTTGGACTTCAGCAAGGCGTTGACTCTGTCCCCATAATGGTCTGGTGGAGAAACTGATGGGGTTAGGAGTAGGCCCTTTGATGGTCAGATGGATTGAAAACTGGATAGCTGGACGCACTCAGAGAGTAGTGGTCTGTGGGAGCTCTCGAACCCTACAGAGGTTGGTAGTGGGCACCACAGGGCTCGGGTCCTGGGTCCAATCCTGTTTAATGCATACATATCAGACATCAGGATGGTATAGGGTGTGAAATGAGTCTCTTCAGGATGACTCCAAGATGGGAGCAGTAGTTGAGGAGAAGAGGGAGGTTGGCCCTGCAAGGGACCTGGACACCCTGGAAAGCTGGGCTCACACATGGAAATTAAATTTCAATATCACCAAGTGCAAGGTGTTGCATCTTGGTGGGGAAACCTAAACACAGGTACACCCTGGGAGGGAGGTGCTGGAAGCCTCAACAGGGAAAAGACCTAGGGGTCATGGTGGATACATGTATGAATAACACTGAGCAGTGCAGGAGAGCAGCTAGCAAGGCAAACAGGATGTTGGGATGCATCGCAAGAGGATCACCTCTAGGAGCAAGGAAGTGATTCTGCCACTGTACAATGGACTGGTTAGACCACACCTTGAGTACTGTGTACAGTACTGGAGACCACACTTGAAGAGGACATACAGCTCCTGGAGAGGGTACAGAGGAGGGCAACAAAGATGATACGAGGGTTAGAGGATTTGACTTACGAGGACAGACTTGAGGAGCTCTGCCTGTTTTTCATTGGAGGAGAGGAGAGACAGGGGGGACATGATTGAGGTCTTCAAGTACCTCAAGGGAATAAATAGGGTAAACATGGAGGGGATCTTTAGACTAAAGCAGGGAGGCATCACCAGAGGGCATGGTTTGAAGTTGGAAGGTGGAAGGGTGAGGGGAAAAGAGGAGGAGGTTTTCACTGAGAGGGTGGTGGACCCTTGGAATGCTCTGCCTGGTGAGCTGGTTCAGAGATCCACAGTGGAAGCTTTAAGAGAGGGTGGGACAGACACAGAAAGTGGATGTATCAGATGATGGCCTATCCCGGGGGGGTTGGGATGGATGATAGGGGTTTCTGGAGCACAAGGGATGGGAGGGTCTCGGCACCCAACTAAGGATCTAGGTTCGAGCAGACTTGATAGACCATAAGGCCTAATCTGCTGGCAAATAGTATGTTAGTATGTTAGTATGTAACACCACAGTAAATCCTCTCGGAGTACAGATCCCTGGTTCAGGTCAAAATATGAAAGGATCATGTCCCTGATTTGGGAAACTGTGGGCTCTTCCTTCAGGATTTGCGCATTAAGTTTCCACGACGTGTTTCTTTGTCTCTGAATACCCGGGGAAATCTTGACCCAAACCAGGGAGTGGTCCGAAATGACTATGGGCTCAATACCAACTTGATGGGTACAACTCATTAAGGAAGAACTGATTAAAAAATAGTCAATTCTTGACCAAGACTGGTGCACCTGGGAGTAAATGGAATAGAGTCGATTGTCAGGGTTAAGTAGATGCCAGGGGTCACACAAACCCAACAGATTTGTGAAATCAGAGAGGGCATGTTGTGCAGGGGACATCGGCTTAATTGGTCTATAAGTTTTGTCTAACTCGCTGGATGGAGCCACATTCCAGTCGCCCCCTAGAATGAGTAGGGAAGGCAGAAATCTGCTGAGGATATCTGCCAGGGACATTAAAAAAGGACTGGTCACCTCCAACTGGAGCATATATTGCCCCTAGGACCACACTTCTGTTGTCAAGCTGGCCCTTGACCAATACGTATCTACCCTCATGGTCAGTAACACTGTCCTCTACTATGAATCTGACGTGATGTTTAATTAATATTGCTACCCCTTTACTAGCTTGCTAGCCAGAAGCAGTGAAAATTTGGGTAAACCCTAGCCTTCTTCGTAATTTCTTGTCCTCCGAGGCAGCCAAGTGGGTTTCCTGCAAGAAAACTATATCTACGCTAAGAAGGGAGCAGTTCAGAAAGACCTGTTGTCTCTTGAGAGAGTCACTAATGCCTCTGACATTCCAACTTGCAATTTTAAGCATTCTCGAGGCCATGGTAGCTAACACAGGAATAAACCAGACACAGGAACTTCAAACCCATCATTGCAGGTAATAGTAAAGGGAATACTCCAAGTTTACCCGATAATAATAATAGTAGCCCTAGGAATTGAAACTCTCCGAGGCACCCTCCCTTCCCTAACCCCCTAACAGAGTAACCCACAAAAAATGACCAAGTCACCCACAAACTTAAATGAAGCTGAGCATTGAAAGCCCCCAAACCAGGGAGACAAGGGATGACTGGACTAAAAATTGAGAGAAACCCCCCAACCCCGCCCCGAGTAACAAAACCTGTAAAAAACCTTGGAATCACCCAGGAACTATTTACAACCCGTCCCTTCAACACCAGGGAAGTATGGAAACACCAAATAAGTAACCAGTGAAGGGAGCGGTCCCCAGGACTAGCAGGCCCACGATGAACTGTCAGAAATTCCAGAATGGTATCCCTATTAACAAAAAGCAACATGGAGCTGGATAGCAAAAGGAAACAGGGTACTGCTGCCCCCCCTTCAGGATGCGAGGCTGCATCACCAGGCTCTCCATTCCCAGCCATCCTCCCCCAGCCTAAAGAAAATGCCAGACCAAATCCTTACATCTTGCTCTACAGTCAGTGCACTGAACACCCAAATACAGGAACATAAAGACTCACAGCTCCAGAACACTACATGGAACTATCGTGGCATGAAAAAACTCACCGTGGTGAAAAAAGGAAACCCCAGCTGATCGCTGCATCATTCCGAGTGCAACAGCACCAGGAACAAAGTTTAAAACAAGGGAGCAGAGCTCCAAACCCACGAGCTAGCCATCACCTAACCTGGAAAGGGAAGGGGAAGGGAAACTGGTAGGGACCCAGCTAGTCCATCGGCGAAAACAATCCACCAGCAACCACAAACGGAACTAAGGGTCCTAATCCCCCCCAGGCCATGAGGCAGAGGCCTCAAATGAGAAAACCCAGGCCTCAACCCCAACCAGACAAACGAAACCGCCCTAACCCCCGTGGAAGGCCGGTCAGCCCCCAACCCAACTCGCCAGAAAAGAACACAAATGCAGACATAATATCAAGCCAGAGTCACTCAGCTGAGGTAAGCAAAATAAACCCTGATATTTATACGGAACTGTCAGCCAGATTTAAAAAGGTCGGGAAGTCTCTGGGAGAGTTCACTTTTGGCATGATCTGTGTTCTCAAAGGTAAGCCAGGCGTTATCGAGTTGAACTTGCAGCCTAGCCGGATAATTCATGCGGAACTTGAGCCCAGCAGCAATCAGCTTAGTCACAATCGGATGAAATTCTCGTCTCCTCAGTCGGGTTTCAAATGGTAGGTCTTGGGATATTCTCAAGGTGTGACTCTCCCACAAGACCACCTGTAGACTCTTAATTTTAGACAGGATGTGTTGCCTTTCGAGATAACTAAGCAGCTTAATAAGTATGGGTCTGGGAGTAGAGCCTGGCAGAGTTTTAGGCTTCAGGGATCTGTGGGCACGCTCGATGTGGTAGGAGGGAAAGATGGGTGAGGGGCCAACAATCTTGGTTAACAGTTTTTGCACAAAAGACAGGATGTCAGGCCCTTCCTCCCCCTCGATGAGACCCAGCACCAAGATGTTTTCCTCCTACTCGTCCTTCATGGTCCTCCGTCTTTAGCTTTAATTTGGCTATTTGTTGCCTGGCGTGATGATCTCGGGATCGCACTTGGCCTTCCAGGATTCCAGGGAATTAATACGAGCCTCCGAGTCGCCCACTCGAGTAGAGAGAGAAGCTAGATCGCTGCGCATGGATTTAAGCTCAGTAGAGATCTCCTGCAGGGTTTCACAGAATGGGATCAACTCCTGAAGGAACCGATCCTCTGTTAGTTGGCAGGAGGAGACGTTAGAGGAGCCAGATTTAGCACCCGAACCCATAGGCAGGGTTCTCGATTTTTTGGCCGCTTTTTCTGGTGTATTCAGCGGCGTGTGCCTGACCCTGGCACTCTTCGTCTCGGCCTCCATAATCTCCACCACACCTTAGCGTAGACTCGTTAGAAAATTGCTCGAACACCAAAATAAAGTGATGGTGGACTGTAGAGAACTGCGATAACCAAGGAGCACTCAAAAAATAATATCCCGAAGTTGGAAAATAGCGGAAACAGCTGGTTGAGAGGGGAGAGCTGTGGAATTAAGCTGCCATTAAGAGCGCTGCCCCACGTGACCCCATCCCAGTGCCTTATAGAGAAGGCAGTGGTGAGTGCGTAGAGGTGAGTTCAGGATAAATCTCAAAGCGCGATGACATAGGGTGTCCAGTTTACTTAGAGCTTAGATAGGACAATGGCTGTAAAGTATGTCGGCATAGTCAAGCAGTAGAAGAAAGGTTGTTTGGACTAATCTTTTCTTGGATTAAAAGGTAGGAAGACGCCAAATGCAGAAGAAAACACCTAGATGTTGTCTTAATTGTTTAGCCAATTCATTCAGATGAGCCAAAAAGTTGACCCTGTTGTCCAGCCAGAACCCGAGGTATCTGAATTTATCCACAATTTCCAGTGATTCATCGAGTAAAGTGTAAATCTGGATACCACTTGGCAAACCTTGGAAGGGGGAGGTATGTGGTGAAATAATCATAGCTTTAGTCTTTTTGACATTAAGAAGAAGCTTACGTTTTAATAGGTTGTGCTGGAGGATAACAAAGTCATGCTGTAGGTCCTTATATGCCAATTCCAGGGAAGAATTAGAGGTGTGAAAGACCATATCATCTGCAAATAAGTGTACGTTAGCAGTACTTATGAGTACATTGATGTTGTTAATGTAAACTGCAAAGAATATAGGGCCCAGTATGGAACTTTGTGGAACACCACAAGGTAGGACTTTTAGTGAAGACAGGTACCCAGTGCTTTCATTTGTTGCATTCTATTAGTAAGATAGCATTTGAACCACCCAATGGCATTGCTATCTATGCCAGGGTTATTCAAGGTGTCCAACAAAAGGCCATGGTCCACAGTATCAGAGGCCTTGATAATGACTAGGAAGAGCTCATGCACACGTTGTTTTGCATCCAAGGCATTTTGCCAATCCATGGACAATTTAGCAAGTGCATATAGTGTGCTGTGCTTGGGTCTGAACCCTGATTGAACTTAGGTTAAAAGGTTTTCAGATTCAAGGTACTGTCTAAGAGGGAAGTTCACAATTTTTTCTAGAAGCTTTGAAAGAGTAGGAAGTAGAGAGATTGGCTGGTAATTATTCAGATCGCTAGGATCACCAGACTTGAAAAGGGGATAATGTGCACAATTTTACAAAACCGTGGTATCTCACCTTATTTGAGGGAGGAGTTGCTGTGCCCAAAAATAACTTAGGGTCTTGTAGCCTACTTTCTCCTTAATTTGGTCTTATTTTCTCTTTTCTCCTACCTCCCGATTTCACTCCATCTCCTTCCTTTTATCTATAACCCTCTCACTAGCTTATTGTATGATTCTATTCTTTTCATTCATTCATAAAATTTCATTCAGGTTTGTGAAAAGATAGCTATTACAATTCTCCATTGAGCTAAACTCATTTTAAAGGAGGTCCTCAGATTCTTGATAACTTTGCCATTGTTTTACTTTACCTGCACTGTATGTATACAAGACTTGCACTATGCTAGTCACACTAAAAACCCAACTCTTTGTTATTCCATATGATTATTTTATCTGCTGTACAGTTTTTATTCTTTTTCTTTTTTTCCTTACCACCTATGTGTATGGGTGTGTAGTTATGCACTTGGGGCTGGATATTCAGAAATGCAACAAAACCCAGCGCAAGTCTGGCACAGTGCAAATTCGATGTGCATTGGTGCAACAGAAGTGAAATTTAGAGATTGCGTATGCCTTAATGCACCAGCGCAACCTGGCTGAATATGGAACAGTTGCACTATGGCACAACTGGGAATGCACCATGGTGCAATAAAAGGTGCACCACGGTGCAAGTAGAGGTGTGCCATGGTGCGCACACACACACACACACACACACACACACAGTTGCGCCACAGCAGCAGAATGATGGGGGGGCACAGCACAGAGAAGTGACCCAGGGACAGAACCAGGGAGGCACAATGACAGGCCTCAGGAGGCCACCATCAGCTGGGCACATCAGGGTGTGAACAGGCACCCATGTGCCCACCCCAGAGTACAACAGTGGCACTGAAGGTAGGCAATAGGAGGTGTCAATGGCCAACAGAGGGCCACCAAGGGAACCCCCCACAGGTTGCACGCCATGCCCCCCAACACAGTCAGACCAGAGTAGGACACACCCAGGACCACGCAGCCAAGCACACACACCTACAAAATGCTCCTGACAGTCATCCCATGGGCACCCCATGACATGACCACTGACCAAGGGGAGGGACACCTCTACAGTGGGACACACCACAGCACAGCAGGGAATCACAGGCACCCTGACACATGCACACCACATGGACAGGCACTGAGCCACTGCAGCATGGCGCCACACGCCACCTGCAAAGCAGACACTGACATAGGCAGGTATGTCAAAATATTGTAATACAGAAATAAGAACAGCAAACTATGTACAGAACAATAGGGGAGGGAAAGGGTAGGGATGTGAGGGATGGGGACAGGGAACAGGGACTGTACAGTGGGAAGGGGGATTGTAGGGGAAGTACAGCAGAGGAAACAGGGGAAGGTAGGGTACACACTAGTGATGGCCACGCCGTGCCACACCTCGACATCCACGGGATCCACCTCCCATCACCCACTGGTGAATCTGGAGCACTGCCAACATAGTGGTTGACGAGATGAGAATGAGCTGCTGCAAGAGCCTGCAGTACGAGGGCATCCTCCGCCACCCCCTGACACCTAGAAAAAGGGACAGGACAGGCAATCATTGCAGTGTCTCAAGAAACCATGCCCATCCACTGCACACATTGAACAGCAGGATCACACCCCACCCAGAGGGTCTGAACAGGTCACCCACAGGGGGATGGACCAACAACTGCCAGCAAAGCGGCACAACACAACAGTGCCAACTGTGTAGTGCCAGTCATCTGGCACAGTGCCCATGCAGCACTACAGCATTGACAGTGGCAGCTGGGTGCACAGCCACCCCACCAACAGCTGGCACAAAGGTAGAATGGATGCGCCACAGTGGTGGGCACCACACACTGTGCAACAAACACAGCTGCCACAGCACATGGCACAGGCACACATGCCCACACCCGTGCCCCCGCTAACCCCCAATACAAGTATGAAGGACCATGACAATGCCTACCTGTTCTCCATGGCCCTGATGGTGCTGGGGGCACTCCAGCACCACCTTCATTTCCTGCTGTGGCCTGCTGTCCTGCTGCAGAAACTGCCACTGCTGCCTTCTGGTGATTCTCAGGGCCTGGGAATGGAACATAGACAGGAACACATCAGTACACACCCACAGCAGCTGCCGCTCCCTGCACAGTGCGGGCCCCTGCCTGGCGCGGTCCGCACAGCGGCATGTCAATGTAAGCAGTGGTGGGTGATGCAACCCTGCGATGTGCACAATGACAGCACACCACCCTGCAGGACACACCAGGCAGCCCAGCCAACACCACAGTAGAGCACCAGGGCACACATGCATGCTGGGCCTACTCACCTGGCTGTGGCACATGCCCACACCTGACACATACCTCCAGCCATCAGAGGCAACCTGGGTCCCTCTGCATCAGGTCCCCATAACTGTGCCAACACTGCTTACCAGTTCTGGCCAGCCCAGTTCGCCGCACTAGTGTGGCAGCAATATCCTGCCACACAGTCACACTGGGCTGCTGTAGTGGCACCTGGCCAAACAGCTCGGGTTCTGGGCGCTGGACGCAGGCCACGAGGTCAGCTAGCTCCACCTGCATCCAGTTACTCATCCGATGAGACCTGTGCTGCACCATGTCTCCGCTGAGAGCCATGGAGCAAAATGGCGGCCATATCCACACGTAACCTCAGCATGCACCAGATGTGCAGGCTGAGGGAATATGTGCTGTGTTCATCTATCACACAATGGAGGAGATGCGTGTCAGGGTGGAGCCACATTTGCAGGGTTAAGTAGGTTCAGAGGTCACTGCAGGGGTCGGAGCATCGCCACACACTGTGAACCAACTGCACAATAGCAGCCATAGCTCACTGTGCACCATGGCTGCTATTGTGAAGTTGGTGCTCAATTCACAATAGGTGGCAGTGCACCACACAGTTCCTGTGCACAGCACCAATGCACACCATGCATGCATGCATGCACATTGCCCCAGGTCATGCTCCGGTGCACTCATATGACTTGCTCCAGAGCATGTTCATTGCACACAGCACAACTTTGCAATATTCAGCTACCACATGCTAATGAGCTCATCAGTCAATGTGTGGTGCAATGGGAGAATTAGCATATCATTACCGTTGTGCCAAAGGCCATTTGCATACAACGCACCATAAAAGTGCCATGGAATGGCACAGGCTATGGACCGGTATTGCATCCTAGTGAGGTTAGTTGTGCATGCTGCTGGAGCACACTGAGCACAGAGGGCACAGCAAGGGGGTTGGCAATGGGTGTTGCTGCCACTGACACACTGTGCTGTCCATTTCTACAGAAAGCAACATGTTGGAACCTGAGGAGGTTGGGGAGCATGGGTCTGCTCGCAAGTCCAGGCCCAACTTCACAAAAGCAGAGTCAGAGGCCTTGTTCAAGGCCTACCTCAACAGGGAGTTGCTCTTGAGTGGTGCCACGGGCACACCACAGGCCAAGGCTGGGGCCTGGGTGGAGGTGGTAGAATGCATGAAACAGCAGGACAGCCACCAGCAGTCAGTGCAGGAGTGCCACAAGAAGGTGGGCACTGACAAGAGGTGGATCAAGGAGAAGTTGGTGGCTATCGTTGCAGCCCAGAATACCACTGGAAGGGGGCCTGCTGATGCACCACAGCTCATGGAGCAGGAAGAGCTGGTGGCAGCCACCTTGCACTGCAGCACCATGGAGGGTGTGCCTGGTGGAGGATTCCAGACAGGTGGCAGCCCATCCCTGCATGATACGTATGGCAGCAATGCACAGCATGCTGTGGCATAGTGGGGGGGCACATGTGGCCATTGCTTCATTGACACACCTGTTTTATCTTCCAGCACTGGCACACCTGCAAAGCAGAGGATGGGGCACTGGTAGCAGACCTGGAGGCAGGACCAGCCCCGGACAACCAGCCATCCAGCTCCATGGGCATCCAGGTGCCTGGGAGGATGCAGCACACCACTGCCCAGCTTGATGTCGTGGGCATGGGGTCAGATGAGGCCTTGGATGTGTTTCTACAGGATACCAGTCTCGGTGTCCTGTGCGTGGAGACACAAATTGGGGCAGAGTCCAACACCGATGATGACCTCACCATAATCCTGGACAGCATGGGCAGTGTTGTGGGGGAGATGCCCATACTAAGGCACAGGCAGCGACCTGACAGCGGGGGAGCAGCTATCTGCTGCCACTGTGGGTGCCACTGTGCGCACTGCCACAGCTGTACCATGCAGTGATGGTGGTATGGCCACACAGGTGCTGGGCAGTGTTCTGTGGCTGGAAGGGCAATGGCAGCAGACTGCTGGTGCCACAGGGCAGTCGGACACAGGGTCCGCCGCCTGGGCGCCAGCTAGGGACATACCCCAAGAGGACCTCACTGTGCAGCATCCACCTGAGATGGGGGCTGTGCAGCATGGCTGGTCACCACAGGAGGGTGGTGTCCCACCCAGAATCTCCAGGATGCCGACACAACAGCAGAGCACACCAGTTTGCTCTGGGCCTCCGTTGAGCAACAGGTGCAGTTTGCCACTGGACTGCATGCACTGCACATGGTGGTGGTGTGCCAGCTGGCCGAGCAGCATGAGAGGGGCATTGCACAACTCCTGGCAGGGATGCAGTGCATGCAGGATGCCGTGGCAGCTTCCATGGAACGCTTTGCACACTACATGCAGGAGGCCATGACTGCATCCATGGATCACATTGCACAGGCGGTCACGGATGGCTTCATGTTGCTGGCTGCCACAGGGTGTGGCTGGCCATTGGGAACCCACACAGTGCATTGTCCACCCCATGATCCCAGCATAGGGTGACACCCATACTGTCGATGCCGGACTCTGATGTTGGCATCCCAGGCATGCCTGGGGTGGGCCTGTTTGGGTGTCTACAAACCTCTGCACGGACCCGGTCATGGTTCCATGGGTCAACCCCTGAGGGGCTGTTCCAAACACCCCCTGTGGCAATGGAAACATGCCTTCAGCATTCCAAATACATGGTCAATGGTGTTCCATGTGCTGGCGTGTGCCTCATTGTAGCATTCTTCAGCTGGGGATGATGGGCACCGGTAGAGGGTGAGCAGCCAGGGCCTCAGTGTGTAGGCACTGTCACCTGTGTAGACAGAGACATAGTTAGCTCTCTGCCTTTCCTTGCTTTGCCCCTTGCCTGCCCTGGTGCTCTCATCTACTTGCCCCCCTGCCCTCCCCCATTCCATGGCCTGCCCTGCCCGTCACCCCTTGCCCATTCCATACTCACCCACTAGGTGGCCTGTGGGGATGTTCCCACATTTGAATCTGTGGCACAGCATGGAGCTGTGCCAGATGAATCATGTGCACTCCCAGGGTGTGCAGCACAGACATTGGTGATGCATGCTGTGGCATCGCACACCACCTGGCAGTTGATACTAGGGCTCCCCTTCCTATTGATGTAAGCTAGCCCCTCAGGGCCAGGTGGCATGTGGATGCACACATGGGTGCAGTCAATGGCCCCAAGCATGCCAGGCATATGTGCTACCCTGCGGAAGATCTGCATGGCTCTGCCTGTGTGCTGGGGAAATGGATGTATTCTGAAGCATGTGGCAGCAGGGTGTTGAGAAAATGTGTGAGGAGGCATGATGTGGCTGACTGGGTTATGCCTGTGGTGTCCTCTGTTGGTATCTGGAAGGTGCCCGTGGTGAGCAGGCACATGACTGCTGTGACTTTCATCTCCACAGACATTGCATGGCTCCGTCTTGTGGGTGCCTGCATTTCCTCACTGTGCAGCTCACAGAGCTGCCTCAGAATGGCCCTATTCAGGCAGTACCGGCCCACTATTTCCATGTCAGAGACGTTCTCATAGGTGGTGCAGGTATGGTACCACCTGTGTCAGGCACACTGCTAAAGGGCCCTTTCTTGGCCACTTCGGTGTTCTGCCTGCCCCCTCACACCCCTCATTACGGCCTCCATCATGCATGGTGCACTGTCCATGGCCCCTGCTGGCTCAACTCCCCCAGGGCAGTTGGCTGCTCCAGGATGTGTGGCACCCTAGTGCACTACCTGGCACTGTGCCCTCCTGTTCCTCTCACTCTTTCTTCTCCTTTCTCCGTTTCCACTGCCACCTCTGTCACTCTCCCTCTGTGGTTGCCTCTGTCTCCCTCTTTCTTTCTTTCTTTCTTGTTTGTTCTCTCTCTCTGTCTCTCTCTCTCTCTCTCTCACCTGGCACAAGTGCTGTCTTTGTACTTGTGCCATGTATTTATAGGATCAAGTCTGCATCTCAGATTTGCTCTGCACTTGTGCCATGGTTCCACGGCTGAATATTGCACTGTGCCGGATATTCATGGGCATGCCTCCTACATTTGCATCTGCATTCATCATAGTTGCTCATTGGCGCAATGGGACTTGCGCCATGCAATGACTCCCACTGAATATTGCTCCTTGGTGCAAGTCAACACTTGCACTGGTGCAACTCAGTTGCACCATGTGCATTGGCTTTGAATATTCTGGCCTGTATGTATCCATGCTGTTATGCCTGAAAATGGTCCACTGGATCAGTGTACCTACTTGGTTACCAAAGACATAAATAAATAACTGCATAAATAAATACATACATACAGACATACTTTCATACGTACATACATACATAAATAAATAAAGTTGAATAAATGGGTGATGGGGCAGTCAGATGATACCAACCTATTTTCAGGAAGAACAGCTCCAGAAAGTCTGCACTTGCACTCTTTTTAGCAACCAGAGACAGTAAGAGTCTCTTGCTTAAAAGTAACTGGGTGAAAACTGAAGAATGAAGATCTTAACTTGCACTCTTTGCTGCAGCTTGTATGATCTCTTACACCACCAAGTGGGCTTAGCTTACCCACAGGAGAGGCATCAAAAGCAAGGCCTGATGTAGCAAAATGATTGTTAAGTTGCTACAGAATGTCGGCCTTATCTGTATATGTAGCGTCTCCAGACACTATCTTTGCAGGTAGGGGAGAAGTGATCTGATGTCCCTCAGCCTCACTGAGAATGTTTCAGAACCTGGCAGAATTATTTTTGTTATCTTCAAGGGCTGTTTGGAAGTATCAAGCTTTCTCCATCCTAGCTAGCTTAGTGCAAGCATTCCTTGCTACCCAAAAAGCAAGCCAGTCAGCTTCTAGCTTTGTCTTCCTTCCTAGCCCTTTTCCATAATACATCTCTATCCCTCAGGGCTTTCTTTAAAGTGGGAGAGAACCATTTAGGTGACCTTCTCCTAGTCTTAATCTTTCTCAAGGGGGCATGCCTATCTATCAAACCAACAAAAGGCCATGGAAAATGGTGGAAGCCTCTGAGACGGAAGAGGACAGATAGAGGTCTTGCCACATAAGATTGCCAAGGTCAGCCAAAAAGGCAGTCTGGCAAAAGTTCTTAAAGCATCTTTTTAGGTTGATGGTAGAAGATGAAGTAAGGTGAGAGGAGTGCCTAATGCAGGCCATAGCGCGATGGTCATTTAAGTCATTGTGAAAGACCCCTGCGTGGGTGATATTATGAAGCTTGTTAAGAAGCATAAGATCAAGAAGAGAGCTACAATCCAGGTTTTTCTTGTTTGTATGGGTGATCTCAGGAGTGATCTGTACTAACCCATGTGTGTCACAGAATTCCTTAAGTTTTTGGGAACACTCATCCTTCCAGTGAAGATTGAAGTCACCCATTATTATGGATTCAGAACTCGCCTTTTCAAGTAGTTGAAGAAGGTGGGGTAAAATGCCAAACCCAGAAAAGGGTGGTCTGTAACATACAGTTGCTAAGAAGGCCAATTCAGAAGATACAGCCAATTTTAAGGCAAGGCATTTAAATTCTTTGGGGATAGAAGTATGAACAATAACTGTAACTCTGTATTTGCTCTTTATATAGATTGCTACCTCCTCAGTAGATCTGTCACACCTGAAGACACTATATCCAGGGATATTAATGGATTTGTCAGGTGTTGAGTTAGTAAGCCTGGTCTCCCAAATCATAAAAAATATCTGGTGACCCGTGCAGTGCCCATCTTTGAATCATGTCAAGCTTGTTAAGTAAGCTGCAAACATTCAGGTGCAGAAAGCTGACACCTTAATGTGTGAAAGTTCAGAGGGGGCATCTAGAACAATGGGTGGTCCAGGATTGAGCTCAATGTTCCCTGAGCAAAGTAGAAGAATGACTCGCAGTTTCCTAAGGCAACTAATGATCATTTTTAGTATGCGCATTTTATGCCACTTAGTATGTAAATCTTTTTGGGAGGATATACTGGGGACAGTGAAATGATTGGTGCGAGACAGAAAATATAGTAATGCTTTTACTGGCAGGATGAGAGGCATTTTTATGTATTTGGTATGCATGGGCTGATGTAAACACATACTATACGTCCAGGGGGCAGTGCCCTTTGAATAAGCTAATGTCCTATTTTGGATACTCACCGGCTGGGATAGTGGGTGCAAAGGAACATTTGCTTCTCCACTGGTAGTATTAAATATTAATAAAAAATAGCTGAGAAAAAGGGCAACTTCCAAGACTGCCATTTTACTACACTCAGCTTACAACTTTTACTGGAAAATAGCCTAAATATAGGTGTGCTTGTTAGTAACCAAAGGAGCCAGCTATGCAGGCAGTTAGAAGAGGGGGTTCTTTTTAATGAATGACAGCCCGAGCTGTAACCAATGAATGGGTTGATGGAATAGAGGTTCCACTGAAGCGAAAGACAGGCCGAGCTGTAGCCAAAGGACAAATAAGGGGAGGAGTATGCTCACACCAATAGCCATTTAATAGAGGCCGGGGTTGGGGAGGGTGGGAGGAACAAATAATACTAGGTAAAATGCAGTGGTAGAGAAGCAGAGTGAGGGAGAAAGCTGGGCCATAAGCTGGGAAAGGTGAGAACCAATCCCAACAATAGCCATAAAAGGCAGCATGCAATTAAAGATCAGTTCAGGTATTCAGCATCCAAAGGGAGCCCCAAATGAGAGTCCCAGTGAAAAGTGGAAGTCTTATCCAGGCAAGGGAGCTTGCAGGTGGGCAGAGAAAGAAATGCGTCTGGCTGGCCTTTCCAGCTGCTGCCACTCGGTGTCAAAAGTTATCCACCCAGTCAAAGGCACCTGAGGAGATAGAAGACAGCAGGGAATTAGGTTAAAGGGATTAGCCAACGCATAGCCCAGGAGCTAAATAGGGAGGCAGGGAGAAGAACAGAAAAGACAAGAGAGTGAGATAAGGACTAAAGGGACAAGGTGAGAGGGGTGGGGGGAGGGAAAGCAGCAGACACCTTGATAGTTTTGGTCAGGCACTCCGGAAAGTTTCAGCAAAACTTTTTTTGAATATAAAAGGCAACTCTTAAAACAAACTTTATTTATAAACTAATGGACCAAGGGAACCATTTCTGAATTACAATAAGCCACTCCAGGTGGTGCAATGTGGTGGGATAATGTCCTTTCTTGGGAGGTGGAAGCATGGAATGCCTTGGCTTCACTTCATGCTTCAATTCACCCAAGGGGGGTAGGCATTCTCTCACCATAATGTACCCTGTCATGTCTTATTGCTGAACTATACCATTGGCACGCTTCTTTTTTTTGTTATAAAATTTTGAATGGTAATAAATCTTCTTATCCATTTTGTCTGTTTTTTTTAAGCAGGATACTGGATACAGTATACATTTGAACTACAGCTGTACCTTTGTCATTTTCATAGTGTGTTCCATTTCCATGGCAATAAATCCAGACTTTTAAAACTTGAGTAAGATGCAGGTATCTGTCTCCCATTTTAAGCATTGATATTTTGATTATTATATCAGCAATGTGATTGTTATAGTTGATCTATATATTTATGTTATTCTTGATTTATCTGTATTTACAGTGGCCCAGATATTCAAAAGGTTTGTGCCATGCGCAATAGGGTTGCTCCAGCACAAGTCTGAAAATGTGCAATTCTGCGATATTCAGCAGGAGGCAGATGCGCCTCCCAAATCACGATGAGCAAGAGTGCAATGATAATGAATGTATGCACAACTGAAGGGGGAGGAACCATGCATAAATGGTGCAGTGCGATATTCAACAACATGTGCTATGCGCAATAGGGGAGCAAGCGGAAGTTTGCGCGATAGCGGAAATGAGCCAAAATAAAAAGGAACTAGGGAGAGGTGCAAGAACACTACAGGGAAGGCAAATGAGGCTGAACTCTAGCCAAACAAACTGGGCAGGAGGGACACACAGGGCAGGACAGGGAAAGGGCACCCTGAACACACAGGCACAGGGAAGGTGTGGGGAGCCACAGCCAGTGCAGAAGGGGGAAGTGCCAAACAGCACAGAGACAACCACAGGAAGGTGTTCCCAGTGCAGGGGAAGTAGTAGCCAGGACAGCGAGGGGAACACAGAAACAGTTGCTGCAGGGGGAACACAAGCAGGGACATGACCAGTGCCACCATCCAGATGGAGGCAGTAATGAGAGAGGTGAGAAGGCAGGCAGCAGGGGGGCATGGCCGTGGAAGGGCTCGTTGGTGGTATGCCCCCAACAGGCAATACCGAGCCCACACTAGCTTCGAGCTGTACAGCGATACTGAGATCATGGGCCGGTACCACCTGAATCAGGCAATTCTGAGGTGGCTCTGTGAGCTGTGCAGTGATGTGATGCAGGCACCGAAATGACGGAGCCATGCTCTGTCAGTGGAGACTAAAGTGACAGCTTGCATGTGTTTGCTTGCCACAGGTACCTTCCGGAAACCAACAGGGGACACCACAGGCATAAACTAGTTGGCCGAGTCATGCGACCTCACCCAATTCCTCAGTGCACTGCTGCCACATGCTGCAGAGTACAACCATTTCCTCAGCACACCAGCAGAGTGCACAGCAAACATACAGGAGTTCCACAGGGTAGCACGTACGCCTGGCATGCTAGGGGCAATAGACTGCACCCATGTGGCCATCCACACACCACCTGGCCCCGAGGGGGCTGCATATATCAATCAGAAGGGCTATGCTAGCATCAACTGCCAGGTGGTGTGTGATGCAAGGAGTGCATAATCAATGTCTGTGCCACTCACCCTGGGGAGCACACGATGCCTTCATCTAGCACCAGTCAGCACTGTGCCACAGATTTGGGCTGCTCACACCATACCGGCGGCCCGCAGCATCCCATCACAGCAACGCTACAATGAGGCACATGCCACCACATGCAATGTCATCGAGGGGGCGTTCGGGATGCTGAAGGCACATTTCCATTGCCTGGATACCTCCAGCAGTGCCCTACAGTACAGCCCCTCAAAGGCCTGTGGGCTATTCCTGGCCCGTTGCATCTTGCACAACATGGCCAATGACTGTGGGATAGCAGTACAGGTCAAAGAGGGGGACAGCAATGGGGACAATGAGGTCACTGGTGACGATGGTGATGGGCAGTCCCCCCTTTGGCGATGGAGCCCCCAACTGCTCCATCTGGCACAGCTGCACCGGGACATCGTCACAGAGGAGCACTTCAGCCAACCCAGGTAAGTCATGGGGCCATGTGCAACCACCAGTGGCAAAGGCATAACCCACAAACATGCATGGACACACACCAGGGGTGCATGCTGTCAAGGGAAGTGGCCAAGCATGGAACTGCACACACCGCCAGGGATGGGCGAGGTCTAACATGGCACGCGGTCATACACACACACACACACCTCACAAGACATGCACAAAGGGTAGGAGGCATGCAGACCCAGACCGCCACCCCTAGACACACACATGTCCACAGACCATCACGCCCACTGTCTGTCATTTTGCATGTGTCAGACGCTGGACACCATTGCACACTGGCGTACAGCGCAACGCAGGCATCACCATGCACATGCAACAATGGACAGCAGTCAGGAGGGTGTGCAGATGGAATATGTGTGTGTGCATGCAGGGCTGGGTACCCCACCCGTGCATTGCCCACTGAACAACACAATGCACACAGGGCAGCATCAGACAGTAGCCGTGCTGGAAGACAGGTCAGTCACGTGCCACAGTGCCACAGCCACCACAGATGCATGGGCGGCCCCACCGAGACCCGCCAGCAGTGACAGGCTGACCACTGGCCTCATGAGGTGGCACTGAAAGTCCCCCAGGGGTTCCACTGTGTGAATGCGACCGTGCTCACCCAGGGGTCTGCAGCACACCAAACATGCCTGTGCCAGGCATGCTCAGGATGACCACAGTTGAACCTGGTGTCGACAAGGAGGGTGTTGCACGATGCCGGGAATGGGGGGGTGGACATTGCACTGCTGGTGTCTGCGATGCATGGGCAAATAACTGTGTGCCCATTGTGGCCATGACAGCTGTGAATGCCTGTGTCTGCCTGTCAATGGCAGTGGTCACATCCTCCAGCATTCGGTCCATCCCTGCCAGGAGCAGAGCGGTGTCTGTGCTGCGGCGCTCCTCTGCCTGGTGCACAGCCGCACTCAGTGCATCCACTGCCATCACAAGCTGCATCTGCAGATTGACTGATGCTTGCAGTATGCGGGTGTGCTCATCTAAGAGGTCATCTGCCTGATCAGCATGCTGTCCCTCAGGGTGTTCACAGCCCTGATGCTCATCACCCCTTGAGGGAGGATGCTGCTCACCAGGACCAGGCCTGGGCATGTCCACAGGTGGTACACTGATGCTGTCCCCTGACACTGTACCCCCATGGCCATTGGCTGACTGCTGATGCTGCCCCTCTGGCTGCTGCTCTCCAGGGCTCAATGGAGCCACCACAGTGGCCACAACAGTCCCACTGTTCTGGACACACACCAGTGCTGCCCCACTGTTGCAGACAGGCACAGGCTGGGACTGTGATGACACGCAGGCCTCCACAGTGGCACCACCCACAGCCATGGCTCCAATGTCACCTGCTGTGTGGCCATCCTGTGGCACACATGTGTCAATGCCCATGACGTTAGCTCCATCATCATCGGTGATGGATCCGGCACCAGCCCGAGTCTCAGCATGCTGGCATCCATGGACGCTGGCACACTGGGACACGGGCAGGGCCTCCTCTGCACCTGCTCCACCAACATCAGTCTGGATGTCCAGGCGGGCCCGCTGTCACCCTGACCCCCGTATTCCTGTGGAGGTGGATGGGCCCTCCTCCATCTCCATGTTACTGGCCTCATTGGAGAAGCCCACCACCGCTGACCCATGCAGATGCTCAGGAGCTGTTAGGGAAAAAAAGTAGCATTACTGCATGTGACCTACCCTGTCCCCCCCCAATAGACAGACCATGATCTATCATGCAGTGACGGGCTACCACCTGTCTGGAATCCACCACCCAGAACACCCTCAATGGCACAATGCTGCATGCTGCCAGCAACCCGCTCTTCCTGTGGGGTCAGGTGTTGCACCTCTGGCTGTCCCCCACTGGTCACAGACCGTGCTGCCCTGATGGCAGCCACCTTCTCTTTAATCCTCCACCTGTCTGTGCCCATCTTCTTTTTGCACTCCTGCATGGAGCGCTGGTGGCTGCCATGCAAATTTACAGCATGCGCCACCTCCTCCCATGCAGCAGCACTGGCCTGTGGTGTTCCCTGAGTCCGCTGAGAAGCGGCTCCTGGTCGAGGTAGGCCTCGAACAGGGCATCTGTCTCGGCCTTTGTAAAATTTGGCCTCCTCTTCCTCCCACGACTCTGTTCCTCTTCCTCCACCACACTCTTGGTCATGATTCATCCTGTGAAAATGACAGGTGTTACCTGTGACTGTGCAGTCCCATGCATGTCCCAAACACCACAGTCCACACTCCCAAACAGCATGCAACTCACCACAATAGACTGCAGTAACTGACTATGGCCAGTGCAGCCCAATGTCACATTTTTATAGTGCAACCCATGCAAATGAGGCAAGGCACATCTTTAAGTGGATGCAAATGCAGTGACTGTGCCATTGAATGGCTGATTAGATGATTTGCATATGCCGGCTGAATATCGTGCTGTTGCGCTTTGTGCAATTGTGTTGAATGTGCTGAGCCAAGGGCACAGTTCTGTGACATGCACAGTACACACCTAACTGCGCATGCCCGGGTTGATGACACAGGCACCTGCAGCGTTGCTGACGTGCTGTGCATGGAAGGCAATGCAGGGCACGGCCACCATTGTGCCAGTGGCATTACAGTGCTGTTCACCTATATGGCGCTGTGGCACTGGGGTATCGTAGGCACACTTGGGCAACACTGCAGTAAGCTGCTACAGGAGGTGGAACACAGGCACCCAATTGCGCTACATGCATTGGGTTCCAATCGTGCTGTGGCTGTCTGTGCGCCAGAGACCCTTGACCCTGTGCCCGACCTTTGTCCCCTAGGTGCCATGCGTCAGGTATGGGTGCACCACTATTGCACTGTTTGGTGACAGCACAACAGGGAATGGCAGCGCTGTACCGCGTAGCATCTGCACGTGGCAGGACTGTGCTGCAGAGTGCCATTTTGCTTACACAGGCAGCAGAGATGGCATGGAGGCATGCTGTGGTTTGGAGCCAGATAGAGCTCACCAACCTGGTGGCGATAGTTGAGCCCCATGCTGGGGCTTTGTTTGGAGAGGCACCCCTGGACAGGGCCAGGAGTGCGGTCTGGCAGGAGTTGGCCAACGCCCTGGAGGAGGCCACCGGTATGGGGCGGACAGC
Organism: Neoceratodus forsteri; assembly: GCA_016271365.2. Taxonomy (NCBI): domain Eukaryota; kingdom Metazoa; phylum Chordata; order Ceratodontiformes; family Ceratodontidae; genus Neoceratodus; species Neoceratodus forsteri. The sequence goes on along the minus strand of CM028130.1, from coordinate 351,762,327 downwards.
GGAGCAGTGCTGCCACCATTATGGGGACCTGAGGTGCAGGGACCCAGACCTGCTTGCCCACCTGCAGGCACATGCCAGGAGGGGCATGGTGCCATGGCCAGGTAGGTGCAACATCCATACACTTTTATCGTCCATACAGGAATCACGGTTGCATGTGTCCGGCACATGGGGGGGCATCCGGTATTGGCTGTGGTGGTGGTATCAGGGTGTGGGTGGATGGATATGGCTGTGTGGGATTGCATATGCATGGGAGTGGGGGGAGTTTGCTATCGGATTATACTGATGTTCCTCTCTCCATGTTTGCACCTTAGGGCCAGAAGAATGGTGGCGCAACAGGGAGACAAGGTGCCACATGGGGGAGCAGAGGGACAGGATGGGTGATGGTGGTCCACTGCACATGGACCAGCCTGCTGATGGTGAGTGCCTTACATCCATGATTACTATTGCATGCTGTATAACTGGGCAGGCAGTGGGGCATGGCCACCATCCATTGACACCACTGCCATGCATGCAACTTGTTACAGTCAGCACTGTCCAGTGGCACTGCATGTCTGGGAGGGCATCAATGGTGGTCCATGCATGTGCCGGGCACATGGCTGTGGCACTGCCTTCACACCGCATAGCCAAGTCACTGTATGGCCATGGTGGGGCTGTGCAGGACATGGGCAGTGGGTGTGTGCAGTGGTCCACATTGCTGTGGCTGCCGAGGTGGGCAGGTCTTGTGGACACTGTCACTGTCGGTGGTCGTACACCATCACAGGGGCGTGTCACATGGCTGTATGCCATTCACAATGGGTGGGCTGCAGGGGGATGGACAGTCACACCTATTGACTCTGCTCCATCATCCTAGGTGGCCGGCAACTCCTGCAGATACAGCAGGATATTCAAGAGCTGCTGCAGGTGGTGAGGGAGACATTGGAGTTCCTGCGGCACATACACCACCGCACAGTCAGGAGGAGGAGGAGGAGCTCACATTGGTGCTAGGAAGAGGAGGACCAGGGTGGCCATTGATGTCCCAATGCACCGACTACCAGCCTCCCCCTTTGACCCACCCTCATACCCCTTCTTCCCTCTCCCATATGTCACCCTGCCCTTACCCACCCCGCCTGTTATGTGGCCCTTCCCCTCTTGTATATAATTGTAAATAGTTTTACTTGACATCTTTTCAATATATACATTTTTTTATAACAACTGTGGTGGTCTCTGATTTGCAGTGAGCTACAGGTGCTCAGCTGCAGTGGTGTGCATGGCGTCAGTGGTGGTTCATGCATGGGCGTGTGTGTGTGTGTGTGTGTGTATGTGTGTGTGTGCAGAGGTGAACCACCTATGGTGTAGGCAGGGGGATCAGTCACTGTCTGTGGTTTGTGTGTTGCACTCTGTGCACTGGATGCCTGTGTGCAGTGGTCCACGAGGCCTGCACTGTGTGCATGGCACCCCTGTCAGACCATCCATGGCCTGAGCAGCTGACACCCCTTGCATGTCTGTGATATGCACGGCCTGCTGGCGTGTCAGTGGTGGCTGTCCATGCTGGATAACAACTGTACCTGGGACAATGCCAGGTTGCCTGCCATCACCAGTATGATGCACATCTGCCTCCGGTGGCACTGTGGCCTCCGCTGTTGTTGCCCCCCATCCATGCTGTCGCTTGTGTCTGTTGCAGGGAATGTGCTCCAGTGTCAGTCACTTGTGCTCCGGCAGCATGCTGGTGGCATACAGCTTCATGGTGCCTGTGCAGGGTGGCTGGCACACCTGTGCAATGTAGGGGTGCTGGCTGTGTGTGCATGTCAGCCATGGCCACATGCCAGTGGCTTGGTTGACCCGCTACTGTGGTCCCTGTGTTGGTGTGCCCTTGGGTATGGGTGAGTGTTTGTCCATGCACTGTGTTGCATCCTGTGTGGTGCATGCCTCCATGCTACACTGTGCATGTCTGTGCTGGCTGTTGTGGCCAGTGCTGGGACAGGATGTGTCCTTGGGAGGGAATGCAGGGTGCTGTACCACTGGAGGTGGGGTCCAGGGCATGCCCTGTCACATGTGGGGTACCTCGTTTGCTGACGCATGGTCGGTCTCTCAGCTGTACCTCAGGAGGGATGTGCAGGGCGGCACTGTGTATGCATCTGTTGCATCGCTGTCTGCTGCTGCCCACTGCAGGGTGCTCATGGCGGGGCTGCCTTCCATGACTCCATGGTGCACAGGGTTGCATTGTCACAGTGGGGATGATGGCATGCATGGGTTGTCCTGCACTGTTGGGTGCTACTCCTGGGCAGGGTATATGGGGATCATGGTGTAGGGTGTGCTCTGCATTGGTGGGATGGTGTGGTGCAGGGTGGTCAGCCCTCCTTGTGTGCCGGTCACAACTTTCCAGGGGGTGTGCTGGGGCACCATGGCCCGGCTGTAGGTTGGTTGCTGGTATCCATGGGCCAGTGGTTATTCCGGCTCTCCACCAGTTGTGCAGTGCATGAGGTGTGGGGGACAATGTCTGTTCTGCTGTGTGTTCCTCTGCCCATCTGTGGCATGGATGCTGGGCCCCTGTATCCCTGGTTGTGCTGTTGCATTGCTGCCCTGCTGCAGGGGGAATCCCTGGTTGCACTATGGTGCATCTGGACTGCTCAGCTGAACATCCCTTGTTGCACTATGGTGCATCAGATATGCTCAGCTTCACCTCCCTTGTTGTGCTATGGTGCAGGTGGTGTGATACTCAGTTGTCAGCCGTAGGCGCATCTTGGTCTGCGCAGTTTTTGAATATTGCACTTCTTATGCATGGGCGCAGTGGACTTGCGCTTGCTCCTGTTGTTGTGCATTTTTTGGGCGCAGTTTCAATATCTGGGCCAGTATGTTTAATCTCTTCAAATGTATTGTTAAATGTAATTTCACATCTGTTCAATTATATTGTCAAATGTAGGGGATGGAGCCATTGGTAAAATGAGGGTTTTGTATTCATGTGGAGTCAGTTGGTCTACACACAAAATCACATTTTAAGTGCAATTGTTTGATTTCCAATTATGCAGTTTAAGTATCTTCCATAGGAGACTGTAGCTAGGTGCATTTCCAGACAATTTAAGCAAGATGGGTCATCTGAGAGGAGCAGAAAATCTGGAGCAAGCAGAATCAGGGCCCTCAAAAGAAGCAGGAGGGCAGCAACCTGCAGATGGGGTGGCGGAAGAGATGGTGACCCTCGAATCATTGCAGAGGACAATTACATATTAACTCAGGAGATCCAGTGCCAGGATAAAAAAAAAAAAAAAAAACTAGATCAGCAATCAATGCACTTTGGTTTGGTTGAACAGAGGATTGATTCTATGATAGGCACAGATGAAGAGTCAAGTAAGATGTCGGGTTATGTGCTGGCTGCAGTCAACACAATGGTGATGGACCAGGCTACTTTACGGACTTGACTGGAACAACTGGAAAATGCATTGAGGGTGGCAAATATCAGATTACTGGGTGTCATTGAGGGAACATAAGAATAGGACATGGTAACGTTTTTGCAAAGATGGTTTCCAGTTGTTGTTGTGGGGTTTGCTATCCCATTTTGAAGCCATAACAGATAACTTTATGCTACATGGCTTGAGCAAGGAAAGGTCGGTGCATGATCTTGTTCACCATAGCCTCCCCAACTATTAAAGACCAGGTCCTAAAGAGAGCCAAGGACCAGGGACCAGTAATGCTGGGTGAGTTCAGAGTGCTGTTCATACTGGACTACTTGTATGTCACTTGACTCAGACAAAAAGCATCAAGGGAGTAGTGGCTGAACTGAAAATAGCAGGCATTGTGTATAGAATCGCATTCCCTGTGAGATTACAATTTGTCTACCAAGGTAAACAATACATTGTTTCTGATTTGAGGCAGTAGAGGAATTCTCTGCTGAACTCCCGAAATAAAACTTGGCAATGGCAGTGAGTGAGATAACTGGGGAAGCAAAGTGTGACTCTTAAAATATTGCACACAGACGTATTGCGATTTGAAACTTTGCTTGCTGTCACCTCCAGACGTTACTGATCCTTACATTCAACGGTTGGTGGACTGTAAAATACACAAAGTATATGTCCAAATATATGTTTGCTCACCTACTTGCTGTGTTTAAAAAGCTTAGTTCTAGGCATGCACAGTTGTAGTAAAATAGGGAGAGACCATGTTAAAATGTTTGTGTTAATGAAGGGGAGAGCTCTAAAGGGCAAAGCTGGTGGAGTTTTTGAAAGCTCTACAAGGTCCAAGAAAATATACTTGGTAAGCTGTAATTCCTGCATAAGAATAATATAGAATAATTCAAAGTGGCACCCACTGCAAGAGACTTTTCATGTCTTATGTGCATTCAGGAGGCGAGACTGCCCGCCCCCCCCCCAACGGAGGATCAGTTTCTGAATCAGCTGAGATAATGCAGCCACTGCCAAACAGGGTAAATCTGAACCTTTTTCCTGCAGCATGCCTCCTAATGCATTCAGTAGTATGCTAAGAGCCTCACCCAGAGGTGTTGCCTGGGCAAATAATATCATGCAATACTATGAATAACCCAGAAATAATTGCTTACATAATTGTTTATATGATGTTAGTTCAAATCTGAGTAGTTCTATAAGATTAATATCTTTCATGTTTGAGAGAGTTTTTAAACAAAAGCTCACACTCTTTAATATAAAAAGTGTTGTAGATATGGGTTCTACTGGGCTTTTATATTAGCTGAGGTTACAAATACATTGTGAAACAGGAGCATATATCACTGCTTGAATAACCGATACTGTATATGAGGTGATGTATTTTTCTAACCTAGACTCCAAAAGAGCGCTGGCCACATGATGGTTCTTAATGAGTTAAGTGTTTCCTAAATATCAACTGTGTCTACTTCCACATAATTATTACAATGATATCACAGATGCAAAGGTTTTACTGTACTGACACTGTTGAGTTTAATTCTGTGCAAAATGAGTTTTGCTGTATCTGGCTTGCATGTATACCTGTAGTTCACCTGCTTCTGTCAGAAGGTTGTGGGTTCTGGTCCCAGACTAGGATTGGGCTCATACATAAAAATGCTGGCTCCCGAGTGCAGTACTAGGCGGGTGCTGTACTGTTGGTGTGTGCCATCCTTTGGATGAAATGTTAAATTGAAGTCCTTTGTACCCATCTCTGGTGCTGTACAGGTGAAAGTAAAAGAACTCAAGGCACTTTTTGCAAGAGTAGGGGACTATCCCCAGAGTCCTGGCCAGCAGTCTACTTCCCATGAAACTGGTACATACAATTGTCACAAGGTCATAAAATTGGCACTCAAAAACAGCAAAAGTACAAAACGTCTTTTCTTAGTTTAAATGCTTTAATGCAAATGTAATGAAGTATAGGTGCACAGACAAGACCACAATCCATTCATTTCCCTGGTGCTTCAGGTAAGAAACTCTTGGTCAGGGGTCCCTGAGTGCAGGTTTTCTGACCTTGTTGCTTTAGCTGGGCTAGCTGCCCTTATCCTGCAGCAGCTCTGTTCCGAGGTATCATGGTCTGCACTGTTTGGAATTTTTTTCATGCAATTGACCACGGCTGTGTGTGAGTGCTGATGTGTGAAATGGCTACCACTACAAATTCACTCACTTCACTACCAGTCTAGCACTGCTTGTAAAGTGCTTTGGGATACAATGTGTATGAAAAGTACTATGTTAATGCTGATTCTTCTATATGTGCCTCTATTATATTTACAAAATGCAATAAATACAAATAAAAAAAAATCAAATGTAATTTCAGATCAATTACATTTTATTATCAAATATAATTCAACATTTTTGAAATTGTGAAAGAAGCTTTTTCCTTCAGTTTGCTCACCGATAAATTGATTGACTATTTTTTTTTTCTTTACAGGGCTTCTGCTACACTTCAATGACCTCACTGGTGAAGTCACAGGCTCTGTGGAGGTTCCCCTTACCGAAAGAAGGATTTTGCTGAATTTTGCCTGTGAACTTCACACTTGGCAAAGGTGAATGTCTACAAAGTTTCCTTTGACTTTGCTGTAAAAAATATGCAATGTGTACTGGCAGTGCTATGCCCAGACGTAATTAACTTTTCCATAGAGGTTTTTTTCCCTGGACCTATGTTGGCTACCACTGTTGACATTTGGCAAGCACCCAGCCCATCAACCTCTAGCCTGCCACCAATGTAGTTCAGTAGGTAGTGGGATCCATGATGTCACGCTGAAATGTCTCCAGACCGTCAGTCCGTATCAGGGGTTTTACTCCTGATTTTTGAGATGCCCTTCCACTACCCTGTTAACACATGATAATGCTGCAAACCTTCATTGCCAGATTCAGACACCACAACTACCCTGAGAGTGGCAAGCTCCCTTGCCCTCCACAGAGGTCATTGTGGCACCAGTTACTGTAATGGTTTCAAACTATGTTTGGAATTTCCACCAATGGTGGCATTACCTGGCCACACATCCTGTATGCCGAGTCTGCTTCGATCCTGGGTCAGCCTCAGATAGAACAGCTTACTCTAGGTAGAGCAGGCTCCCTTTTCCTCTACAGGGTTCAGAGTGTCACCAGTTACTATATAATCCCATCTTTTGGCTTGGAAGTTCTGCCAGAGACAGCACTATTTCCCAGTCTGGCCACCCATTCATCATGCCCCAAGTCCACTTCTGATACCAGGTTGATGGCAAAGAAGCATGATGTGCTTTTGCTTGGCTACTGGATGGCCATTCATCCCTACTTCCAAGGTATTCATTGCACAAATAACTAGGTGGGTGACCTACAATATATCCTAGTAGTGATAACCAGCCAATCAGGTATTACTACTAGGATATATATCCCACACCATGGCCTGCAACATTTAAAAGTGAAGATGTCTTTCATTCCATCCAGTGAAGTTTTTCTAAAGGTACTTTCTGAAAGTTTAAGTGTATGCAAGGATTTGGGGCTTGGGGTGAAAGAAGGGGGTTTATTTGCAAGAGGTGGTGAAGGGTTGTGTGATTAATTCATGTTTTTGTAGGACTGGGTGGGATAGGTGGGCAAAACATTGTGATGATGCAGGTTGGGGGAAAAGAAATGTAAGCAGTATTTGAACTTTGTGGGTGTAGAGACGGGAGACAGAGGTGAGATCCTAGAGGGTGAATGGGTGGTAAAAGGATTATTATAGAAACATAGAATTTGATGGCAAATAAGGACCGCTTGGCCCACCTAGTCTGCTCATTTCCCTACCTAATGGATAAGCTGCAGATCCTAGTTAACCAACAGCCTACTTCCTCCTATCCCCCACTAGAATTAACAATCCCTTCACCCAACTCAAACACACTTTTTTTTACCGTAAATTGAAGTTCCCAGCATTAGAGCTCTAGTTCTTTAAGTACAGTAGAGTAGTAAAGTTCTAAAATCAGCTCCTTCCTCTTGCTGTTCTCACTATTATATTTAAACTGGCTTGCATGGTGGGAGGAGGTAGGTGTATATCGCACAGAGGGTGGGTTTGATTCTTTCCTTTTTACAGATTACAGTTTTTACAAGTTAATTTTAAGTAGTTGTTCATGGGTGAAATGCTATTCTTCTAGCAAAAACTATGCATAATCAGACTTCAGCAGCACCTTCACCAGCAAAGCCATAGAGACATTAGGGTGCCATCATTAGAGCACTGGGATGCCACAGCATTGATTTCTGTATTTTCTGCCCCCTCCCTGAGGTCCGCCCCCCTGGAGTTAGAATAATTATAAGGGGGTGGGGCATGGGGGCCTAGCCCCCCACAAAAAGAGAGGTTGGCAAAATTGGCGGTCGCGCTGTAATGACCGGGTGCCACTATGCATAGACTTTGTTGGGCAAAGTAGGCACATCCTCTTACAAAAGCTACATGAAGTTTCACTTTTTATACACAAAGTCTGGAAACTTTGCAAAGAACATTAAAAAAGTGACATTTTGAACTTTGCAGACCTCTTGCCCTGATACAAGGCAGGTGTGCACCAGGCAGCACCTTGTGTATACTGAGAAGTCAGTAGTGCTTCCTATGGGCACTCCACTCTGTTGGATATTTGTTCTGATGAGCTGCCAGCATGTCAAGGATAGAAGACCCTGCATCCTTGAGAGTGCTGCCCCCACTGGGAGTCAAAGTAAGCAGATCAAAGTCAGACCAACCTCCTGGGATTCTATGAGAATGTTAGTAAGGCCTTGGATGAGGGGCATCCTTTAGATGTTATCTTCCTGAACTTCTCCAAGGCCTTTGATAAAGTACCTCAAGGAGAACTGGTGGACTCCTTAATAAAACATGGCATCCATGTAAATATAACTTGATGGATTAGCTCTTGGCTATCTGATAGAAAGCAGAGAGTGACAATTAGGGGATGTAACTCGGGATGGTTGGGAGTGATGAGTGGGGTCCCACAGGGGTCTGTTTTGGGCCCTTGCCTCTTTAATGTGTGTATATATATATATATATATATATATATATATATATATATCTATGACAGCCGGAGGGGATGTATGGGAAGCAAAGTTTGCTGATGATACTAGGATAGGCTTCATAGTAAACAGCAATCTGGGAATTGACAGATTACAGGAAACTCTGGTCAAACTGCAGAATTGGGCACAAGATTCAAGACTAACCTTTAATGTGGATAAGTGCCCGGTCAAGCACTTTGGCAGAAACAATGCAGGGGCCACTTGTATGTTAAATGGTCAAGTTCTAAGGGAGGTAAATGATGAAAGGGATCTGGGAGTAAGGGTTTCAAATTACCTAAAATTTAATCAGCATTGTAGCTTGGTAGTGAAGAAAGCAGGAAATATATTGAGCTGTATAGGTAGACACATTAAGAGCAGGAGGAGTGAGGTCTTGTTGCCCCTGTATAGTCACTGGTGCAACCGTATATGAAATACTGTGCACAGCTTTAGTCTCCAGGCTACAAAAAGGAAATTGTGGCATTGGAGAGGGTTCAGAGAAGAGCTACACAGATGATTGATGGAGTGCAAGGGTGCGACTATCAGGATCGGTTGAGTAACTTCGGGATGTATACGTTGGAATAGCGGAGGCTGCGGGGAGATATGTGAATGGTCTATAGGGCCCTTACTGATACCAGACTAAGGGAACAGGTGGAGTTAAAGTTAAGAAAACAGCCATATCAGGCCAGAGCACATCCATTGCAACTAACAATGGAAAAGTATAGGACTACAAAATGAAATCACTGGTTTAGTATAAGGGTTGTGCCAATCTGGGACAGACTGCCACTGGAGATGGTATCTAGTAGTACCATGCAGGCCTTTAAAACCAATCTAGACAGATACCTGATAGAAAGTAATATTTTGGGATATCAGTAATTTCTAGTGGTGAGCTGTATGGACTGTAAAGTCTTCTGAGCTCTGGACAAACCTATGATACCTATGAAACAAGTGGCTGATGTGGGATTCATACTTGGGTTTTGAGGTTCACAGCTCAGTGCTGTAGCCACTAGGCCACGTAAGTACAGACAGACACAAAAACACACAAGAAATAGATGTATGCACCAAAACAACAATAATGTTTATGGCTGTCCTGGTGGCTCAGAGAGCTCAGGCATCATGCCTTAGCTACTGCCATGCCAGCAACCCAGGATCAGGTGTGATGTTGGGCTATCAAGGGTTTTCTGGGGGAAGGAAGATTGAGCATCCAATGGACTGGTCTCCTCCTCTTATGGGGGCAGGGTGGGGAAGCACTCAGTGCTTGACCTACCCCAGGTGGTGGCCAGGGGCCGGCATAGACAAGACTTAATGGTTCCAAAAGGTGTGTCAGATGTGGGTGCTTGTGCCCTCAAGTCATTGAATGCCACACCTCCCAACAGAACAAAGGAAAACAAGGACTCTGGCTGAGGCAGAATGAGGCCCTGTCCCCTCCAAATGCCTCATGAAGCTACCAAGAAATTCCACCACTGGCCCAACTCCATGGCACAGTTCAGGGAGTTAAGACAGGACTCCCCCAGTAGCCCCATCCTGGGGAACAGTCCAAGGTAAACACCGGTGGAAAGAGATAAATCCTAGGGGATGGGGTGAGGGGACGGGGGCCAAGACAGCAAGCCGTAGTCCGAGAGGAGGAAAACAAAACAAAAAAAAACAGCAATAAAATTTACTTGCCTACATTATTGCATTAACAATGTTTTGCAGTACTTTTATTTGATTTAAGCCAGTTTTCCCCTTTGTTTCATTATGCTACGACTGCAACCTGTTTAAAACTTAGCATGTTCTTCTGGTCACAACTGTCAAATTAATAAACCATTGTGGTCTTGTGTCATGAGCACTGGTTTAAGAACTAGAAGATCTGGTTGAAATTTAATTTGCTAAAAATGGGAAATGTCTTCTAAACCTTGGTTATTCATTAAACATACTGTACAGACAAACAAAACAGTACAAATGTACCTATGAAGCAATCTTGCTGTCTGCAAATATCATGTGCTAGCTTAAACAAAACTGTTCCCTATATAAATAAACCTTTCCAATTGAACAGCATACATTTTCTGAGAAGAATTACTTATTTGCACTCCTCTACAAACAACTACGAAGTAAAAACACTCATCCTTAAAACTGACAGCTGTAGTTCTGTAAAGCACATTCTGTGTGAGTGCCAGGTCAGTGAACTGGAAACCAAATTCCCAAAACACCAAACTAAAATTTAACAAACAGGAATATATGCATATAATAAATAGCAGCAATTAAAAGTTTTACAGAAGTGTCTTCAACGTTCAATATTATTTCCACCTGCACAAAACTGTCTCATACTTGGGTCAGCACTAAAATATCCTAACATGTTGAAGGTTCACAAAGCTTCACATGCTGCTTCTTTCTTATTCTCTGTTTGGTATCTGTCATTTCAATCTCTCTGGGGCACCCACCCCCCAAAACCTCATGGAGCAGCTCATTAAATGGGGGAACGGGGTATGCTCAGATGTACTGTAGATCATAAATCAGCACAAACTCTGCAAGCCTGTTGTTTACAGGCCCTAGTTATACCACAATAGGTCAATGGGGTTTACAGATTTAGGTTCCCCTTATATGCACTGTTTCAGCCCTGCCAGGGCATATATCCCTGGCTCCCCGTGGGGTTGATGTGTTTTATACCCCATCATTGGGAAAATTTGTTTGAACAATTTAAACTACACCTAGGGCTAGGGATATCTGTGTTGGAGACCCCAAGTAATGAACAACTAGCTAGTGCACCCTCAGCTAGTCTGAGTTGTGCCTGAAAAGGGCACCTTGGCACCAGTGCACACACCCAGTTATAAAGATCAATCAATCAATCAATCAATCAATCACTCAGTCAAAAGAAGCTAGTGGAGCAATCAAGGGAAAAAGGATAACAGATATGTAGCATGAAAGGGACATGCATCAGAGACCAGGAACCACATTGGGGGTAATAATGATTAAACAATACAGGTAAATAGTATGGTTGGTCTGGGCAGCAAAAGAGTTAAAGTGCAGCTCTACACTTCAGCATGTACTTTCACAGACAAGATGTTTCAGCAGTTACAGTTTACTAGAGAATACATTTCTTTTATTTTTAATGTTCATGTCTAAGATTTACAGCACATCTCGGTAGTCCATCTAAAGAGTCTGTATAGAAAACATTTGAACAAATTTGCCTCTCCCATGTTAATCTCACAGTGTCTATTTATGGCATCGTAGGGCTCACCATGACAACAGACTGTGATGTCACAAACAGCAATTATGTGGTTAGCAGGGGTAAATCAGATACATTTTGAAGGGCTCCGTGAAATAATTGCTGCATTAGGTACAATATTTAGTAGACCAACAGCAGAGGAAAGTAAAACAACAAATAAATAACTAGAAAACAGTAAAATTAAAACATAATTGGTGCAACTCTAGAGTTTTGAGCTTTTTATTATAATGTAGGGTTGCTTTTTAATGGTAGCAGACAGGGGGCCATGAGGATGGTCTGTTTAAATTCCAGAAGCCCCATGAACAAAATATGTGAGTTCCAGGGAGTGGCTGTGGAGAATAAGATGGACCTGTTAGCCATAGTGGAAACATGGGAGCAGGAAACTGTGGATTATGCAGGACTGAGCTACTCATTTTACAGGAGGGTAGGGCTGGGTGAAATGTATCTTCCACCAGCAGAATTCTGGCAAAATGTTGATTTCTGGTTCAGGGTCTCAATAAATAATCTTTCTACTAAGGGCTGTCCTATGAAAGACATGAAAACATGAACACACCTTATGGGTCTCTACTGCAGTGCAGAATGCAAGTGAAAGAGAAGTGATGGGAGGACAGTTCTTAGGGCCTCTTTGAGAAGAAAGAGTTTTGATATCCTCAAAACACTGAAGGTGGACAAAGCACCTGGACTTGATAAGTTTCACCCTAGAGAGTTGACAGAGATGGGGCAGTCACTTGCAGTGTCAACTGCAAATCTGTTTACTTGTTCACTGGAGAGGGGGGTGGATCCAGCAAACTGGAGAGCGGCTTTGTGGTGACACTTCATAAGGGTGAGGCCATGGATGGCTCAGGCAATTAGACACCAACATTCTTACCTCATTTCTTATTTATTTATTTAAACATGTGTTAACCGGGATAGGCACACTTAGCCGAGGCTCGTTTCCAGGTGCAACCTGGGGAAGGGGGAGTGTAGGAGTACATACAAATTAATACAAAAGACTGTAGTTACAGGCAGTAGTACAACACGATTCAGCAGAGTTTGACAACATTACAGGTCTTAGAGACAAAAAGACCTCAGTTACAGCAACTAGGTCAATATTAAGCAAAGAAAAAGGTAAACTTGATAACATTTCCAGTACATGAGACATGAGACACCGGGAAACCAGAGTCACTAAAATAAGTGCACCAGCATGGGTTAGGACTTGTAAGTGCTGTAGTTTAGCTCTAGATCACCTGGGACAGCAGCAGAGAGGAGATGATAGGTGACGTAGTTGAGTCTGGCAAGCGAGGTAAGAGGACACACTTCTAATGGAGGGGGTAAGCTTGTTCCATAAGCTTGGGAGCCAAAAGGATAAAGCAGCTTTGCCAGATGATGAGGATGGGCTAGGTATAGGAAAAGATTTTTTGTTTCTGTGACACAGCACATAAGGGGGTGTCCAGGGTCAAGGAGACACTGTCCACCAAATAGGATGATAGCATATTAAACCAGAATTTAGTTATGAGGTTGAGAGAGTGGATATAGCGCTGGTGGGCCAGTGGGGTAATGTCAAGGAGGGAGTATAGACTGCAGTGATGAGTTCTAAGGGATGAGTTGGAAGCAAAGTGGCAAAAAGAGTTCAGGAGGATGTCTAGCTTGGTTAGGTTGGTTTCTGGGGCAGTGCCGTAGACCACATCCACATAATCAAAAATGGGGAGGATAAGATTTGACATCTGGCAGGAAGTGGTTGGAAGTCTCTGTTCCGGTAGAGCATGCCAAGTTTGAGGCATAGTTTAGAGATGGTTGCATCTATGTGAGATGAGAAAAATAGGTGAGGGTCGAACCAAACACTCAGGTACTTGTATTTAGTGACCTGGTCTAGCGGGGTACCATCTAGGGAAATGAAGGGGGAAGGGTGGGAGGATCTGCTGATTTTCTGCGCCATGCCAAATAGCATGGATACAGTTTTGGAAGTGTTTTTTATTTTAGTTGGTTTTGTCTGACCCAGTGTTGAATATTGTTGAAGTCATTTTGGAGGGTAGCTGGGACATCATTTATAGAAGGGCCTGAGGTAAAGAGGATAGTGTCATCTGCATACATGTGTATGATGGATTAAGAGCAGAAGGAGGGGAGATCATTAATGAAGAGGGAAAAGAGGATGGGACCAAGGGTAGAACCTTGTGGAATGCCTGCTAGGATAGAAAGGGGTGGGGTTGAGATGTCAGCGATTCTGACAGACTGTGATCTGTTAGAGATGTAGGAATTAAATCACTGTATGGTGATAGGGGCAGTCCTGCAGCTTCTAGTTTAGACAGGAGGAGGAGGGGGGTGGGATATGGAATCAAAGGCCTTTGCCAAGTTGACAAAAACTGTGGCAGTTAGGAAGCCTTGGTCATAGGCAGTGTGTGGATATGGTTTATGACATGCAGGAGAGAGGAGATAGTGGAATGCTGTTTCCTGAAGCCTGGCTAATGTGGAGATAGGAGTTTTTTTTTGTTGAGATATTCCACCAGCCTGGTATGTGCCAGGGATTCCTGTAACTTTGCAAGAGCTGGGAAGAGGGAGATTGGCCTAGAGTTTCCAGGATTTGCGGGGTCCCTGCCTTTATGGAAAGGGATAACTGAGGTTGATTTTCAGGCCTGAGAGACTGAGCCAGAGGTGAAGGAGAGGTTGAGGAGATAGGTGAGGGGCTTTGTAATTGCAGATGCAGAGATTTGTAGGAGTATGGGGTGGATACCATCTGGGCTGAATTTGGTGGTATTTAATGAGCAGAGGGCTGTGAGAACTTCGTGTTCTGAAATGGGTGAGAAATTGAAATTGTTACGAAAGAGGTGGGTGGGGGCATCAGAATTTGGAGGGGGACCGTGGGGCATGGTGCAAGATGTAAAACATTTGTTGAGGGAATCAGCAATGCTGATAGGGTTGGTTATAGGCTGAACATTTCTCTTGATGGCAGGGGAACATGGTTGTGATGTGGGGTCAAGGAGTGAGTGTACGACATTCCAGAAGTTTGATGGATGGGCATGGGTCAGCTGTGATTTGAAGTCTGCTTTCACCTGTCTTATGGCCTTAGTGCAGGCATTACGGGAGGGTGTTGTAGTCTTGCCTATTTTTCAGATTAGGGAGGGATTTGAAAGCCCATGCTTTGTCTCTGGCCTTGCATAAGGGGAGAATGGGAGCAGAGATCCACTTGTGTTGATGCTTTTTTACCCTGAGCTTTTTCTGGGGGGCATGGGATTCCCATGTACTTGTGAGTGTGTGCAGGAGGCTGGAGAGGGCAACATCAATGTTTGTGGCTGAGTACACCTGGTGCCAGTCAACTTGACTAAGAATGGTTAACAGGGCTTCAGTATCCAAGGTGTTTAGGGAGTCAGTATTAATGTACTTTGGAGCAGACTTGGGCAGGCAAGATTTTCTGATGCAGTATGTAATGCAGTGATCACTTAGTGCATTTGTGAGAATGCCTAATGAAATTACCCTGTGAGGATGCAACGCAAGAATCCAGTCAATTAGAGAATGGTTTTGTGAGTGAGGGGTATAGTGAGTGGGTTCGTTGGGCAGTTGTATAAGGTTAAGAGACTCTATTTTGGAAATGTGGGTCATTGAGGTGGTTACGAGCCAGTCCAGATTGAAATCACCTAGTGAAACCAGTTCTCCATTTGATGTCAGGTCAAAGAGGGTGGCTAGAGTGGAGATAAGGGATTCACGAGTGAGATGGGGTGAGGCATAAAGCCATTTGTTGGCCAGCTGCTGAAGACTATGACTAATAAACAGATAGGGGAATTCTTGGAATCAAAATTAGCTGTAGAGCAGGAAGTAGCATGGCTCTATAGTAGGAAGCTCTTACCAAAGTAATCTGACTGACTTCTGGGATAGGTTTACAAAGATGATGGGCAGTGGTAAAGCAGTGGATGTGTTGAATCTCAGCTTCAGCAAAGCCTTTGGTTCATTTGCATGCAAAAAGCTAATAAAACAAGTTGGGCAACCTGGGGGTTGGGGACAAGCTGACCAAGTAGACAGGGAGTCATCAAAGGGGCACACTCAAAGCCTAGGGAGTCATTAACAGGGTACCGCAAAGATTGTTTCTTGGACCAGTGCTCTTCAAAATATTCATTTACAATATTGGCAAGAGAATTTAAATTAAGTTGACTCTCTTTGCTGATGACACTAAGATCTGAATGAGAGTGGACACTGAGGAAGGAGTTAGAGAAATGAAAAGTGACCAAGGAAATTGAAAAAATGGTCTAGATAATGGCAACTAAAGTTCAATGCAAGAAATCAAAAAAATGATGCATATTGTAGAAGGAACCATAAAATGGACAACTGTGTGTGTGTGTGTGTGTGTGTGTGTGTGTTGGGGGTAGGGGTGGTTCAGACATACAAGGAGAGAGACATGTGGTCATCATTAGTGATGGTCTCAAGACCATTGCTCCATGCAGTGAAGCATATAGAAAAGAAAAATGAAATTCTAAGATACAGAGGAAGGGGATCTGATACTAGGAGGAAGGAGGTGATAGTGCCCTTGTACATTTTCCTGGTATTGCTATACCTGAAGTACTGGAACAGATCTGAAGTCCCACCTCAAAAAAGACAGAGGCTGCAAAGAGACCATGCAAAGAAAAGGAATGAAGATGATCCAGGGGCATTAGGGGAATTTGCATGAGCAAAAATCAGCAAACCTTAATGCCTATACATTGGAACCCAGGAGGGGAAGAGGGGTTATGGTTCAAACATACAAGTCCTTGAGAGGAATAAACATGGTGGATTGTAAAGGCTTTTTTATGAGGAACAAGGGCACAGTGACACGAGGACATGGTGGACACTGGTGGGGGATGAATTTGGAGAAATGTTTGGAAGTTTTTCTTCATGGAGGGGTGGAGATTGAATGTATGGAATAGGTGGCATATGGAGATAGTTGGATCAAAGACTGTGATGGGGTTTAAATGTGGGTGGGACAGATATAAGGGAATAGTGGGACCCACAAGCAGAAGAGGGGAAGAGATAGTTGTGGAAGGTTGTGATGGTCATCAGTTGATCTATTTGGGACCAGATATTCAAAGCTTAGCCCAAGTGCTAAGGGATGTTTGCCTGTGCTAACCAGGATTTACACCTGAGTTGTGGCTGGGGTCTATATTCATACACTGTCAGAGCATGGGTAAAACCTGTTAGTGCCCAAATGGGGGGGGGTGTCCTTACATACAGGCACAGCAGGATATTGAGAGGTTTGCACAGATGGTAAATGCAACCGAAACAGGTGCAAGTTACTGTCTTTGCAAACCGTGACTTGACAGGGTGCAATACCCTGCTGGCAGGCAAAGGAACTGCAGCCACCAGCCTTGACCCATTGAAGTAATGACTTCCTTGGTGTCCAGTGGCACTCCCACCATCCAATTGTACACTGCTGTTATAAAAAAGAATCCTCTGGTGTCTAGTGGCATCCCCCAACACTGATCACCTGCTGCCATAATACTGAGGAGTTCCCTGGTGTCCAGTGGACCCCTCACACTCTGATCAGCCACTACGACCACCTCCGAAAGTTATTCCCTGGTGTCCAGAGGAACCCCCTCTCCAGAGCACCTTTCCCTGAAAAAAATGCAGTATTTCCTGGCATCTGTCTAGTGGCCCACCAGCAATGGCCACACCGGGCACACCACCCTGCCATCATAGTCACTGATGTCATGCAGCTCTAGTATGATGACCAGCATATCCCCGCCTCTCTCCACCTCAGTCAGCTGGCCACTGTGTGCAATGACAGGGAGCACACATACCATCTACAGTATAGGGAGCACACTTCTTATACTGTAGACTGTTACATGTGCTCCCTGTCATTGCATATAGCAGCCAGCCAAGA
The DNA here is from genome assembly GCA_016271365.2 of Neoceratodus forsteri. NCBI lineage: Eukaryota > Metazoa > Chordata > Ceratodontiformes > Ceratodontidae > Neoceratodus > Neoceratodus forsteri. The sequence goes on along the minus strand of CM028130.1, from coordinate 351,744,917 downwards.
TGGTGAGATGAGGGCTGTGCCAGTCACTGTATAGTAGCCGCATTGCACTGTTGACTAGAGTAAGTGGATATGGTAGGGTGGTGTGCCCAGTGTGGCCAGAGCAGGGGGGGGGGACCGCTAGATGCTAGGGAACATAGCTTTCTTCTGAGATAGGTGGTCTGTGGAGGGGCAGATTCCACTGGACACCAGGGAATACCTTATGGATGCAGTGGTGACTGATCAGAGAGTGGAGGGTCCACTGGACACCAGAGACCTCCTCAGTAGTATGGCTGCAGGCAATTGATGAGTGGGGGTGTTACTAGATACCAGGGACTTCTTTTTATTATCACAGCAGCAAGTAATCAGAGGGTGAGGTGTGCTCCCAGACACCAGGGAATAAAGATACTGTGATAGGGACTGGGATTCTAAGGTGTGGGATGCCATTAGATACCAGGGAATAACTAATCTAGTACAGGGACAAGGTGGGGGATGCCAGTACACAGCAAGGAATAACAAATCTTGTACCAGGTTCAAGGTGGGGGGTACCACTAGACACCAGAGTATAATTAATGTGGTATGGGGATGAGGCGAGTATTGCTACTGAACACCAGGAATATTGCATAACTGGGTGTGGGGACCACTTGCCACTATGCCTGACATGGCAGGTGGTCTCTGTAAATGCACAACTTTCAGCTGCTTCACTTGCAGATGAGCCCATAATGGGCATAGAAACATAGAAACACAGGCAATGATGGCAGAAACAGACCAGAGGACCATCCAATCTGCCCAAGTTCCCTATATGTCTGGAAACTACTGCTCCTACAGGATACTAACCCTCCCATCCTCTCTCTGTTCTTCTCCTTGGTCCTGTCACCCCTGGTAACCATTACTCCCTTCACTATGTCCTAGCTCTGCTTGAATCCCTTGACTGTTTTCACACACATCACTTCGGCTGACCAACTGTTCCAAGGTTCCACCACCCTTTCTGTAAAGTAGTACTTCTTCACATTTCTCCTGAACCTACCCCCTGTTAATTTCCATTTGTGTCCACAGAAACGTGAATTAGTATTCAGGCTAAATAATTCTGCGCAGTTTGCTTTGTTAATTCCTTTAAGGAACTTAAAGGTCTCTATCATATCTCCCCACTCCCTTCTGGTCAGTGACGACATATGTAGTGCCTTGAGGAGCTCCTCATAGGAGCTGCCCTGCTGGCCCTGAATCATTTTTGTTAGTCTGCACTGCACTGCACTGTCTCCAGCCTATCCTTATCCTTTCTGAGGTGAGGACTCCAGAACTGGGAGCAGTACTCTAGGTGAGGCCTCATCAGGGATCTGTAGAGGGAAAGTAATACCTCCTTTCTTCTGCTATCAATATCCCTCCTGATATATCCCAGCATCCTGTTAGCCTTGCTATAGGCCTTGTTGCACTGACTCAATTGCTTAAGTGAGTTGCTAATGATAAGTCCCAGATCCCATTCCTCAGCTGTACTTTTATGTATATGGCCCATTAGCACCGTGCATGCCTTATCCTTACCGAACACATCATAATGGCAATGCAATGACAACACAATGGTGGGCTACAAAATGTGCAGTGGTACTACCCAGTGATACTCTGGTATTACAAGGGTGGTTTACATTTTGATTTTTCTTGGTATGATGGTGGTACAATGGTATCACAATGGAATTGGAACAAATCCACTGTGATATCATAAAACCCTAATTGTAGTTCACTGGTAATCACAGTGGTACTTACATTGGTATAGCAATGGTATTCCAATGGTATATGGAAGAAATTATTGCAAGAGATGGGCTCATTTGCATGTTACTATCTGAATATTGCACTGAGGACTCCCAGTGCTATCAGGTCTTGGGATGCTGTTCTCTGCCCATCCCTATGGGTTGCATACAGCCCAGATCCGTGATAGGGCAGTGATAATCCACATTGCCCTGCACAGACATGCCCCTATATTCAGTCGGATAGCGCTAGTTATCTGACTGAATATGGCATACTCAGGGTCGAGGGCATTGGCAAGCAGATTGTAAACCTTTTCACACTGCTTTTGCTCAATTTCCAACATCAGGCCCTTTTTCTCTAAATCCTTCCTGGTGTTAGACTGAGCATATAGCCAGGAAGACAAATGGCAGACTGGATAGACCTCTGTGTCTTCTATGGAAATGCATTTGCAATATCTGCTGCACATTTGAATAACAAAAGCTGGTGACTCTCCCCAATCCTAAGAAACTCTGCACAGTTTGAAAAATGGGATTGGGTGGATCATTTTGCTCACCATTGACTGACAGTAACACCTTGCTCGGTGCAACCAAGAAGAAAAGCAGTAGTAATTTTTTTTAATTTGAATAGCTTTACAGAAATAATCTATTTGATGTCAAAGTATTCCAAATGATATTACCTGTGTAAACTTCACCAACTTGTCATGAAATGCAGTGTGGGATGATTTAAAGGGTATGGATTACATTAGTATTCATTTTTGGGGAGAACTCTACCAAACTGTTAACAATAGTAGTTGTAGTCTGCACAGGCTAAAATGGGACTTAACATCAGTGTTTAAATCAACGACAGCTATTAAGCTTACTAAAACACCAGTAAATATGGAACAATAACTGAATCTGAATATAAAACAGTTTTTATAGTAATAAATAACTTACATATTCAGTGCAGTTTTCCTTTAAAGAGGACTCAGTTTAAGGGGCAGTGTTTAGATTGGGAGCCAGCAGGTCTGCAAAAATCATGTTTGTTTCCTATGTAAAATACAAACAAGGTCAGTAATTTTGCATTTGTGATTTTTTTTTACTTAATAAACTTTATTGAAAGTTTTAAATGCACTGGATACCAGTAAGCAAAAACATATACAGTACATTGTAAAAAACTTAGATCTAGCATACAGAATGTGACAGCAGGCATAGAACTAACATAGCAACTAGAAAACTACTGTATATAAAGAAGAAAAGGGGGAAAAATCTATTATATTGCTGAGAACCCAACAAACAATACAAATAAAGCCAGGCAGTCTCGCTAAATACTTGACTACAAGATGGAAAGGCAGTACAGGAATTTGAGGCAAATACTGTATAGGAAAAATAATCTGATATATAACTATTTAAGGTTATACACTAGATAATAAAACACAAACATAACAATGTTAGCAAAGCTAAGAACAATGTCTCCAGTCTAAGACAGTTGCAATTAAACATCAAGTTTTTCCCATCTATTCTTGTACACCACAAGATTGTGCCTCAGACTGGCCATTGACTTTTCCATCCTCAAAAAGGTTAACATTTCAGCATGCCATTCCCTATAACTAGGACTTACAGTATCTATTCAATGTCCCAGTATTACAAGTTTATCCATTGCTGAGTTGAGGGCTAAATTATATCTTTGGAGACTGAGAACTTGTCTGATGCCAATAACTAGAAGACATAACTCAGGTGGGATTTTGTCTTGCAAGCCTAACAAATGGTATAAAGGAGATTTAATATGTTGCCAGAAAGCCTGGATGTGGGAACAATCCCATAAAACATGTTTTAGAGTTCTTTCTTGGGTAGCACATTTCCCACACATAGGGTTTGCCCTTTTACCAAAAATATACAAACATTGCAGTGTGTAATACACATTATGTAATACTTTATACTGCATTAATCTTAACTTATCGACTTCTATATATTTATGGGCAAAGTCCCAAAGATCTGTTGAATTAAGATCTGGGATCAAATTAGTAAATCCCTGCTCCCAATAACCACATCTTACCTTCTTTTGTGTCCATACAAAGTCTCTGATAGCTTTATATAGAACAGAGAGTGCATGTGGCTAAGCCACAAACTCTGTTAATTGATGGTATGTGAAGCCTTTAGAAAGGTGCCAAGGGCAGGGGCCAAGAAAATGTTGAATAGAGTGCTTAAGTAGGAAGAAAGCAAAAACTGCTGAGTGAGGTATAGTATATTTGGCACAAAACTCATCAAAAGAAATACATTTATCATCCTGTAGTAAACCAGAAATGGTTTGAATATTAACCTGTGACATAAAAGTTAATGAAATATGTTTTTTCACAATTTTAAGATTAGGGTTTAATCTAAGAGGCTGCCGGGGATCTCTCTGAGGAGCATGGTCCAAAAGATGACAAAACTGTGTATTAATATGTACAGATATCCTATCGAAGTATCTCATAGATGTAGGGACAACTTGGACCAAAGAATGTGTGATAAGGCTTGAGGTGAAACACCATGGTGGAAGCAAAGGAATACTTCAATCTCTTTCCAAGAAATCTTGGGTTGCTCCATGATGTCTTCCAACTCTGGAAGAGTCCAAGCCAAAAATTTACTAGCCTGAGAAGCCAAATGGTACCAATAAAAATTAGAGAGTTGAAGACCACCATGGCATTTCACCAGAGAAAGATTAACGTAAGCAATGCAAGGCTTTTTACCATTCCAAAGGAAGTTGGCTATGGTCCAGTGTAATTGGGTAAACCAAGTCTGAGGTAATGGAATGCCAAGCAAACTAAGTGAATAGAGAAACTGTGGGAATACATTCTTACAGATAGTTGATATGTGGCCCCATAAAGACAGGGGAAGAGAGTGCCAACACTGAAGATCAGCTTTAATAATACCTCATAAAAGTTGTAAATCATGGACTATCAATTTCTGTATACCATGGATGACATGAATGCCCAAGTTCTTCAAACCTCTAGGAGATCAACAGTGTTGCAATTCAGGTGGGATATGTTCTTTATAAGTAGCCATATTAAGTGGGAAAATAACTGTTTTAGCTAGATTTAACTTATAACTGGACAAATGACCAAGTGTGGAAATGATCATTAAAGCAGTGGTAGGGAGGTTGAGAGATGAGTAAGGTGGAGCAGTACATCATCTGCATAAGTTGACAATGTGAAGGTGTGAGGGCCAATAAAAATCCCAGTAATTGGGGGCGTTGTAAGAAATATCTAGTAAGGGGTTCTACATAAAGATTAAATAAAAAAGTGGACGGGGGCAACCCTATCTCATTCCATGCCATAGTTCAAAGGGTTCTGAAAAGACTCCATTAAATAAATATGAGCTAAAGGGGCAGAATAAAGCTGGCACACCTATTTAACAAAACTTTCTGGGACCTCAAAAGTAGATAGGGTTGGAAACAAAAAGGACCATGACACCCTATCAAAAACGTTTTTGGCATTTGGGGAGACCAGCACCGCAGGTGTGCCGGACTCCCTGGAGGCTGAAAGTAAATGGAGTATTTTCCTCATATGATTAGATACCAAGTGGCCCTGCATAAATCTGGTTTGTTCTCTGCTGATTAATGGTTGCCAGACCCGAGGCAACGTATTCACAAATATATGAGACAAGATCTTAACGTCTATGTTTAATAGTGAGATTGGACAATACTTATTAACTTCCAATGGATATTTGTATGACATTGTGCTTGTAACAATAATTAAAACTCTACCAGATGGGGATCCAATTCCTCTTTAACAGTGGAGTAAAAATTGGGTGAAAATCTGTCTGGGCATGGAGCCTTATCTAAAGTAAGAGAAGAGATGGCTTCTTCTACTTCCACTCTCAAGACAGAACCAGTCAACATCAGCAACAATTCCAAAGGCAAGTGGGGGAGTTTAGCAGTGTCTAAGTAGTCTTGTATATGCTCCTGCAAGTGTGACGTGGCCTCCTCTGCTCCATACAAATGAGAATAGACTGTTGAAATTCTTTTCTATATCTCATGGAGCAATAAGCACCATGCCATCCATGCGTGAATGAACAATTTTGCTCCATCAGGCCATTTCCAATTGTTTAAGTTTCATAGCCATCAACTTACTACTTTTTTCACTGTAAGTTTCATACATTAACCATGAATGGAACAATGCATGTTCTGCTTACTCCCTATTTAACTCTGTGTAAGCAGCTCAGGTTTGGTTTAAAAGAGTCAAATCCTCATCTGGGGACTCTGGATTTATATTTTTCTCTAAATGACAAATAGAGGTCAACAAGTCTTGTGATTTTTTTATCACTCTGTTTGTTATGAGAAGAGGCCATTCTAACAAGTTCCCCATGAATCGTGCATCTATATGCACTCCAGGAAGTGGCCCAAGAATCTATTGTGGGAACATTAATAATAAAAAAGTCAGTAGTCACTTGCTTTAGCCTGTAACAGCACCCCTTATCTTTTAAAAGATAGTTATTGCTTTTCCATCTTCGATCCCTCTCCATAGTAGGAGTTAATCCTACCAATAGAGAAATAGGAGCATGGTCAGAGATCACCTGATGCTGAATCTTACAATGAGGGACAGTCTGGATATATACAGGATTAATCAAGGCAAAATCATTATGAAAGTCAGTACTACGTACAGGAGACAAAAAAGTATATTCTCTACTGGATTAATGTAGAATACACCATGTGTCCACCAAACCACAGTTATTCATTAAATCTCTTAAAGATCTTTGTGCCAGTGACAGTCCCTTGCAAACTGAACCTGACCAATCCAGAGTGTCATCCATTGTGAGATTCCATTCCCCTAAGATTATTTTAGGGAGTGTAGCATATGTAAAAAAAAGATTAATTAAATTAAAAAAAAGGAGGGTGTCTCAATATTAGGACCATAAATATTACCCACAATAATAACAATAACAATAGCAGTGTTAGTGGCTCAGTAGGTAGCACACTCGCCTCTGAGGCCAGGAGATCAGAGGGCTGTGGGTTCAGTTCCCGCATCTGGCACTTGGGTTAATATCCCAGTACTGACACTGTAGTGCAGCATGAGAGGGGTGCTGCACTTCTGAGGTGCCATCTTTTGGATGAGATGTTAAAACCGAGGTCCCATCTGCTTAGATTGGTGGTAGTTCAGGTGGATGTTAAAGATCCCATGGCACTTACCGAAAAGAGTAGGGGAATTTCCCCGGTGTCCTGGCCAAATTTCCCTCATTCATTAACAATACCACCAACAGCTTAATCTGGTTCAAGGTCAGTTGGCATTCATCTGTATCCCCATCCCCCGGGTCGTGCCTGAAAATAGGCAGGATTTGTCTAGTGCACTTACCCGGTCAACAAAAACTAAAAAAAAAAAAAAAAAAAAGTTTTGTGTTACCCACCATAACATGGAGAAGGAGAAGATATCGACCATCTGGGTCTATGTGTTCTGTAAGAGTTAGTACCATTAGATGCTTACGAGCAAAACTTGCCACCCCAGCCCTTTGAGAACTGTTTGCCATCTCCCAGGAAGAACCTATCCTCAACCAATGAATAAAATTAGCATTATGTGCCAATATATGGGTTTCTTGTAAAAAGCCTAAATCTGGTTTGAAGGTAACTAGGTGCTTAAGCATCTGAATACGTTTAATTGGAGAATTGCCCCTTTAATGTTCCAGGGGATACAAGTTAAATGTGACATTGCCATAATAAATATATAAATAATAAACAAGAAGGTAGGGTCAAAACTGGAAAATAGTTAAAAAAACAAGAGTCAGGTTCCATGACTCTTACTAATAGAAATATGTCCAGAACCATGAAGTAGCCCATACCATACCCCCTCCACCCTGCACTCTGACTAACTCTGTGCTTATTTAGAACAATAAAGGAAATTGTAATAAATAAAATCTTTAACCATTAAATTCAGCAATGAAGTAACAACAACAAAAAAAAAACAGAATAACTGCATCTACAAAAAATAAATCCCCTGTGAACTCCATCCTAATAAAGCAGGAGAGGGTAGGGGACACACACAATACTGGGTAAAATCACACCCCATGCACATATAGATCATGTGGCACTGGGTCAGAACATGACCTATCACAATAGCATGGTCAAGAACCATGCAGTAAAAATGCTACCATTTTTGTTTTTTGTGGGGGGGGGCTCTACCCCCCTACACCCAACAATGTGGGGGGCTGTGCCCCCGCACCCTCCTACTAAATGATTCCCAACTCCTGGGGGAGCAGATCACGGGGCAAGATGTAATTTGTGGGCCTGTCGTATACTCATTTCCAAGGTCCCTTGTTTATTGTTTATTGTTTATTGTAAAATCTAGGAATTAATACCTTTGAGCCAAGGCTCTTTTACAAAGGTTCCGTGTCGAGACATTTACATTTACATAACAGACAAAGGTACAGAGTTGCACAATTAGGTAACAAAGAGAAAAAAAAAACTAGATAAAAATTGATATAGCTGTCCAGCAGACTAAATAACTTAAGCACTATCATCAGTACAGAGGTCACATGTGCTCAATCCTCCCTACCCTGTGGTCCGAAAGGTAAGATATGAGAGGGAGGTGAGTGGCAGCATAGGAATTACAAGCGGAGAAAGGAAGAAAAGAGAAGAGAGAGAAAGAGAAGGGGGCGGAGGGTGAGGACAACAGGAGCAGACCTAAGTAAGGGATGAGGACCCATGACTAGGCCATTGTCAAGTAGAAGGGCAAGGAGGATAGGAAAGAATAGATTATGGGATTATCAGATACAGTCACAGGAGTTTGTGGTGGTTAGGTGAGAGAATAGTCTGGATTTAAAAACTCCTAATGAGCAAGAGGCAGTTATAGAGGTGATGAGGGTATTTAGCCAGTTGGGGGCACGGTAGGCAAAAGATCGTTGACCCTGTGTGGTCCGACAGTGGGGGACCTGCAGAAACTGGGTTTCTGATCTTCTCGTGGATCGTACACTAGGGTTCTGACATAGTAGGCCTTGTATGCAGGGAGGGGTGAGGCCCATGATGGATTTCTTGGCCATTAGGCAGGTGAGGAACTTGATCCGGTTTGATAGCTGTAGCCACCCAGTCTCAGTATAGAGTTCACAGGTATGAGTAAGTCGATGAGCACCAGTGAGCAGCCGACATGCCTTGTTTAGGGAGGTTGTGACCCGTTTCAATGTACTTGAGGGGGCGGACCCATAAATAACTAATCCATAGTCGATGACTGAGATGATCGAGGATTGAATAGCTAGCTTCAGCGCTGGATGGGAGAAAAGTTGTCTGTTCCGGTAGAGTATTCCGAGCCGCTGATTAATAGTTTTGGAGATACCATCAATATGCAATGAAAAGACAAGGCCTTGATCAAATGTGACTCCAAGATATTTGAAGATAGCCACTTGTTCAAGGGCAATTCCCAGTGAGGTGTTGATAGTAAGTGATGCCTGCTTGTTTTTGTTCTGTGGACTAGCGAAGAGCATAGATTTTGTTTTTTTTTGGTTTAGGACTAGCTTGTGTCCAACAAACCACTCCTCAACACTAGTAAACGCCTGTTGTAGGCTGTGGCGTAAACAGTTAGGGTCTCTGTGGGTGGATAGAATCACAGCATCATCAGCATAAAGTATGATTTTTTTGGGGCAGGATTTAGGGAGGGAGTTTAGAAAAAGGCTGAAAAGTAGTGGGCCTAGAATTGATCCTTGAGGAACTCCTGAGAGGACAGGTTTAGGGTTTGAGAGGATACAGATATTTTTGCCACCTGGAGTGCGTTGTGCAAGGTAGCTTTTATCCAGGCACCAGTGCCTATGGAGAGCTGCTGAATGTAGTTGATTGACAAGTAGGCCATGGTGGACAGTGTCAAATGCCTTTGTTAGATCTATAAACACAGTTCCAGTGAGGAGTCCTTTATCCAAGACCTTGTGGATAACTTCTGAGAATTCGAGCAGGGCAGTGGTGGTGCTATGCCTTTGTCTGAATCCATGTTGCTGGTCACAGAGAATGTTATATTTCTCCAGGTAGTCAGTAAGCTGGTCAGCTACCATACGTTCAAAGGCTTTTGATAATGGGGGTAGTATAGAAATTGGTCTATAGTTGCCAGGTAGGGACTTATCCCCACTTTTGTGCACCGGGGTGATTATAGCGGCCTTCCATATTCCAGGGAATTTGCTAGAACAGAGGGAGAGATTGAATATTTTGGTGAGGGGGAGTAGTACTGTATCCAGGGTAAGGGATAGAATTTTGAGGTCAAGAGAGTCACTGCTTGCCCTTGTATTAGATATAGCCTTCTTTACGTATCTGTATACTTCGTGCACTTTCACTATTTTTAGGTAGAATGGTGGAGCGATTGTGGAGGTAGTGGCGGGTGTAGAGATATAGGGGTCTGCAGTGGCGAAGAAGTCAGATGCAATGACTCCACTGAGGTCGGTAAAGGTTTCATTTAAGGAGTTTGCTATGATCATAGGGTCAAGGGTGGTAGTGCCTGCCACATTCATTGCAGTAGGAGAGGATTTTGACTGATTACCCATGATATTTCTTAGATAGTCCCAGAAAGGTTTTCCTTTACCCCAGGTATTAGAAAGAGCTGTTTTGAAGTAGTCGCTCTTGACTCGACGGGTCTCTTTGGTGCAGAAGTTTCAGGCTTGTTTATATTTTAGAGTGTCGGCCGGAGAGCCAGAGTCTCTTGCTATAGCCCATAGGTGGTCCCTTCCTTTGTGTAGTGCCATTAGCTTAACAGTAAGCCATGGCGTTGAGTGTGCTTTCACTTTGCGCTTTTTTATAGGAGCATATAAGTCACAGGCAGCATTGAAGGTGCAGATAAAGTAGTTTAGTACCTCATCGACGTCTTGCATAGTGTAGATGGGAGACCAGTCTTTTTGTCTAAGATTTTCCTTGAGTGGAGTAAGGTTTCCAAATGGTAGTACTCTGCTAGTGATGGTTCTAGGGGTGGTTTTCTAAATTTGTTTGACCAGGTACATATTACCAAAGAGTGGTCGCTAAGTGAATCTGGAAGAACAGCAATGTTATTTATTCAGGTTGGATGATTGGTGAGGATCCAGTCTATTAATGTACTTTTCCCAGATTTATAATTTTTCCTAGTGGGCGAGTTGAGCGGCTGAGTTAGGTTTGCTGCTAGGATTGAGTCTTTAGTCGTCCCTGTGTCTGGGGCAAGCCAGTTGATATTGAAGTCACCTAGAAGGAGGAGCTCTGCATCAGGAGGCTGGGATCTAACGAAATCTAGTACAGACTGTAAAAGAAAATGAAGTCCCGATAGGCAAAATTGAGGGAGACCAGGATTAAAACCCTGATCTCCACTGCCACCTGGCTGAGCTGCTCCATGCTACAGGAGCACCTCAGCCAGCTGCCAGAGTTCTGCCACCCTTGTCCTGTGGCAGCACCATGGACAGTGACCAGGGGAGCACTTACTGCCTTGCACTCATTATTCCCACTCACTGTCCATGGTGGTGCTATGCAGACTAGCTTTGTGTTGTGTGGCACTATTCTTGCAGTGCTATTTTAACTGTGTACTGACTGTGTTGACTCAGAGGTCATGCTGAGTACCCGAGACCATGTGCCCCAGGAAACAATCTATAAAGCAAGTAAATATTACAGCCAATAAACCAAAATATCATAAAAAAGGAGAGGGGGGAAGAAAAAGGAGAAAGAAAAAAAAGGGCGAGGAGAACCAGGGAAAGAGGGATATCTCTAAAGTCCAATCAAATAACTCTCACCCTGCATCCCAGCAAAGGTGTAATTTTTATGTCCCCCCGATGGAGCCTTCACAAATAGACTGAAGTGAACTGCAGCTCTTTCTTGAACTTGTATTACATAAAGCTCATAATCATAAGAATAAAAAAAAAAAAAACATGAGTCAACCCAAAAATCGCAGTATCAAGCCATATTTTTGTACCTGACAGAGTATTGTAAATGAACCATGATACAAAGTAGCAACAAAGACGGATGCTGCATATATTATGTGCAGCTGGGTTAAATTAATAAGACCTTCTGTCTCCAAATAGAAAGATCTGTGCTCCATTGTTTTCCTTCTAAAAATAAACTGCCTGGGGTCCATAGACAGAGGGTGATAAAGACAAATTCTCTGTAACAAGAGTACAACAAGAGCAACCTAATATTGGTTTAAAAGTCACAAGACACAAAACCTCAGGAATCGCTGACAGCTACCGTCCTGCATCCTCAAAACAGGATAGCTTCTGTGGTCCTTTAATAGAAGAAGTGCACTGACAAGGAAGTTAACAACTTCTCATATTTATGATCAAGAGTATTCCATATTTCAAAATTGTAAAAGCTGTGTCAGGTCCCAAGTCAACATAAAGTCAAATGAAATTAACACCTGCAACTCTTGGCTGAAGCAAACTTCTAATCAAATTACAGCAAGCACAGAATGAAGTCTCTATCACCAAACAAAGAGTAAAGCTGATTCCACATTATATGTACATTGAATTAATGAAAAGGAAGATTCCAGGACCCTGAATTGCCAAAGCCCTTCAGTCCAAGTCAGTAAAAGTAGATTCAAGCATATTAAACTGTGAAAGAACAAGAAAGTATAGTCCATGACAGTCTGAAGAAGACAGAGTATTGAAAATCAACCATAATACTAATTATAAGTCTAATAAATTATTCATGAGCTTAACTAGCTCACTGATTGGCTACCGTGCTGGGCTGAAATCTTTTAGGAATGCAAGGCATGACAGTTGCACAGCTGTGGTGATATTTCAGTTAGCGCAGAAGTATTACAGTACAGTGTAGGGATTCATAACTGAAAACTTAACAAATAACAGAATGAACCTCTTAATCAACATTTGAACAGCAAAACATGTACTTAAACTAGAACATATAAAACATGATACCTCCCGTGCTCCCTGAACATGGAACAGGATGAAAGAGACTATGTGGCAGCCTTCACCACTCACCACAGTGACACCACACGGTGCAACCGAGAGAAAAAAAGTAAGAAAAGAAAACCTCCCGGAAGTTAATTTCTGCAATTAGACTTATAATCACAATAATGACCTCAAAGCTGGTAATTTCCTGTCAATTAATGACTGGCTGGGTGGGTTGGCCCTTGGCTGCACCTCGGGCACCCTTCCCCCCAGCCAGTTGTAATCTCTAGGAAATGACCAGCTCTTCAGTCATTACCACTTAACTAGCAGCAAACATGGATGGTATTTAAATCATGTACAGCTAGGTTAAATTAATAAGACCTTCTGTCTTCAAATGAAAAAATCTGAGATCCATTTTTTTTCCTTTAAAAAAAAAGCTGCCTGGGGTCCATAAACAGTGGGTGTTATAGACAAATGCTCTGTAACAAGAGTCCAACAAGAGCAATCCAGTATAACTCCGAAAGTCACAAAACCTTAGGAATCGCTAACAACTACCACCCTGCATCCTCAGAACAGGATCACTTCCATGGTGCCTCAATGGAGAAAGTGCACTGACATGGAAGTTAACAGTATTTCATACCTGTGAGCAAGAGTGCTCTATATTTCAAAATTGTAGAGTTTGTGTCAGGTCCCAAGTTGGTATCGAGTCAAATGAAATTAGCAACTGCGGCTTCTGACTGAAACTAAATTAGAATCAAATTATGGCAAGTACAGAATGCAGTCTCTGTCACCAAACAAAAAGTAAAGCTGACTCCACATTATATGTACACTGAATTAATAAAAAGGAAAAGGAAAATTCCGGGGCCCAGTATTTCCAAAGCCCTTCAATCCAAGTCTGTAAAAAAAGATTCAAGTATATTAAGCCGTGAGAGAGCAGGGAAGTATAGTCCATAATAAAGTAAATGGCAAGTAAATTCAACATGGTAGAGAGTTACAAACTGGAGATAAAGCATTACCAACTTCAAAACAACCAGGTACACTCATGTTGGATCTCTCAGGTACTCAGACTTTCAGGAATGGTAAAGGCGAGTTGAGGAAAGCATTTAGTCAGCTATATTTTAGCTTGTTCTGCTGATGAAAACTCAACAACATCAGTAGGCATAGTGACGAACAGTCTGGCTGGATAGCACATGTAAAACTTGGCTCCAGCGCAAAATAGGATTTGTTTAATCTCTCGGTATGATGTCTGGTGCTCCCGCTCCATAGTGGTAAGATCTTTGAAAATAAAATTGGGTTGCCTTGCCACTTCAGAGGATGTGCCACTCTAGCTTGTTTAAGGATGTAAGTTTTATCTTCAAAATTTAAACATTTAACAAAAATAGCTCTCAGTTCTGCACTGGGGGGAGGTTGGGGATGCAAGGAGCGATGTGCCTTCTCTAGTATATAATCCAGGCCAGATGTGGGGGACCCAGCAATATCTTTCAGTAGACCTTGCACAAAATGCAACATATCTGTCCCTTCCAGTTGCTCTGGGACCCCAACAATTACCAAATTGTTGTGTCTGCTTTGTGCCTCTAGATCATCTGATTTTAGCTCTAGTTTGATCACTTTATTGTGAAAATCTTGTAACTCCCAGACCTCCCTAACTTGCATGTCCTCCAGGGAGCTAATACAAGTTTCAACATCTCCCAGTCTTAGATGAAATGATTCAAGAGTTGGCTTTAATAGTTGAAGATTGTTCACCACCTTATTCAGCGTTATTTTAATACCAGCCATATCTGCTGGTAACAGATCAAACTTGTCCAGCTCTGCGTCAGGTTCCATTGAATCTGGGATAGGCCATTTTCTTGGAGGTTTAGGCTGTGCCGATGAAGATGATGCAACTTCAGGTTAGCCAGAATTTTTAGAATTTCCAGCTGAATCCGTGACAGTCTGTACAATTGCTGAATCCTCCATTGTTACAGGAGCAAAGATAGTAGTATAAGAGAAACACATTTTGGCAGTATATAGAAACAAATATCTAATTTGTTCACAAGAGCATGGAGCTGGGCAAACTGCATCCGCTCACTCCAAGGGCATCACGTGACTCTGCATTTGTGAAATCTAACAAAGCAAAAGAAAACTCTGTAGTTCAAACTGTAAAACAAGCAACATGTTGTACAATTTATTTGCACAGACTAGCCCAGCTGGGATGCAATAACTTAATTCTAGTGCAGTCATTCTTCCACCCATTTCTGCAGCTCGTTGGATTGGAGAACTGGGAGGTTAAGTGGTGAATTTTCATGAAGAAGCAGCAGAACAGTGACAGCCCTCAGCACTCAACAACCTAACTTTCTGAGTGCTGATAATGTAGTTGCCATTTATATATCACATCCTTTTACATCATTCTGGACTCCTTATAATTGGAGTTATGTCCATCTGATAGACTGATGATGCACATGTGGCTTTGGGGTTTTTCACAACTTAATGCAACCTTCTCTCCCTGCCTTCCCTGTGCTTGGAAATGGGAGTGAGTGTTACGGAAGACCATCTAATCAATTTGCACCTTAAGCTGTACAAACTTACAATTCCACAGGAAGACAAGGATTATCTGGCAGGATAAGAGAACAAGGTTGGCCTGCTGGTACAGTGGTTGGATTTCCACCTGTTACTCTGACAACACGGGTTCAGATGTGGGCTCAGGAGTCAGAGAGATGGCCTGAAGGAGGAGGATTGAGGATCTGCTGGACTGCTCTCCTCCTCCAGGGAGTAGGGTGGGGTAATATTCGGTGCTTGCCTGACCTCTGGCATAGACCTGGGGCATCAGCCAAGGCTTATAGGCTTCTGGGAGATGTGCAAGGCATTGACTCATATATGCTTTATGTCATTGCATGCCATGCCTCCCAACAACTAGGGGAAGAAAAATTGACCAGCCGAGGCATGGAGGACATCTGCCCTCCACCTCCACCAAGCCTCATGCAGCTGGCACCATTCAGGGAGAAATGGAGGGGCTTCCCAATGGTCCCACCCTGGGTGACAATCCAGGGTGCACTCTGATGAAGGCAATAGATAAGTTCTGGAGATAGGGTAATGTGGCAGGGATAGTGGACCAATAGTAAGCCAGCCATCAGAAAAAAAAGGATGATAAGAGAGCAAGCATGGGGGGGGAAGTACTGGTTCTACTGGCAAAGTATTAAGTGTGGATAGTGAATCATAACAACACTCTAACCATCAGGTTTAAAAAAAAAAATGTTACTGTAATAGTGTGCCACAAGCCACCTATGAAATCCATTGTTTCATGACTTCTTTTAGGCCACTTCCACAGGGAAGAGTGGTCTAGTATGATTTCTGTACTTTTCTTATATAAAATAGACCAAAGCATTTTTGGTTTCTAATTCTGGTAACTCTTTTGGTCTTTTTGCCCTTCTTTTGCTTTGCTGCTTTATAGGTTTATTATTTCAGAGCATTTTCTCTCTGGGAAAGCTGCCAGGAGACAACAAACTTCTCAGAGAGGAACTATTGAGTGATAGTCAGAACTTTAGAGCAGCAGCACAATTTTGTTTGGATAAGACTGAAAAAATAACAAAGAAAAATAAAATAATAAAGATTTAGTGCACTATATGTTGTACATAAAAAGTACAGAGAACATACTGAATCACTGTAACCTGAGAAAGAAGCCTTAAGATAGTGGCGGAGCCAGGTATGGGAGCATTTGGAAGCCAGGGGGGCCATTCAGTCAATCATGGACTCCACAAAGAGCACTAAATAGTGAATAAAGATGGTGGCAGGGTGCCACTACTCAGACTTGGACAGCCAGGAGGGGCGACTGATCCCCCAGCCCCCAGCTCTGCCACTGCATTCAGAGTAACTAAATAACAAAGTGACCATTGAACTCCACATAGTCATGGATAATGGTCTCCTCAATGAGGCCATTTTCGTGGAGCAATTCAAGGCATATAACTTGGGGGATCATGTAATACTCTTGCTGAAACTCAAGACACTCAGTTGAAGTCAACCAGCCATCAAATGGTTTGAAACTACCTGAGTAACTGAACCCAGCTAGTGTCCATATGATGCACTAATTCAGACTACGCTGTCTTAAATATTGGGGTTTCTCAAGGATCAGTCCTTGGCCTTATGCTGTTCTTCATTTTTGTTGATGACCTCACAAAGCACAACTGGAGGTGTCATGTACATGTACATGCAGAGGTCATCATACTTTACTACAGTGCTGCTTGTTTGTGGTTAATTCAGTACTTCATATCAATTTCAGCACTATCTCCTCCCAGTTCATCAACAACCATCTGATCCTTAGTGCAGAAAAAACTATGTAAGTTTATGGTGTTTGGATCCCAGAACTTGTTAACTTGTGCAGCTGATCTACTTGCTGTAGTAACATCTGTTGGCAACACTACTGAGCAAGTCAACATATTTAAATACTGTATGTAGGAATCTAGTTTGATGTATCACAGTTGACACTATGATCACATCTTAACAACTTTATGGCCCATGCATAACTTTCTCTACAGGTCTAAATGTTGCTTCAGTGCTCATGTGAGGAAGCAGGTCACCTCCCACTTCCTGCTTCATTCCACCAACTACAGGGATATCGTATACTGCTATGGAACTAACCCCATCTGCTGCCCTTGCATTGTTTGCACAAGTTGTGTAGGTCCATTGTCTCCTGCAGATGGTCCAGCAATTATTGTCTGCTGCATGACTAGATTAAGTGATCAGGTCCCTCAAGGAAGGGTGATTACCACTGGTTTTCTTTGTTGCACAACTGTGCACAAGGAAAAGCCCCTGATTATCTCTTAGCTCATATCAGACAGTCATGCAGTGCCTGCTAACTCCATTCAGCAGTAGCACTTACCTTCTCAAGTTCAAAGGATCTAGTGTCAATTTGCATTTGCAGCACCAGACACTTGGAATAAACTCCCACTACATTTGAGTATTGTTTTGAGTTTACAAGTTTGCAAAGCCAGTCATTCCAACCACCTTAGGACTTCAAGGATTTACTTTGGTCCAGAATTTCCATTTCCCTTGCCATGATCATGTTGCAAAACAATGCTCATGCTCTTTGTTTGCTGTGACCCCACTTTGTCAGCTTGCTTTTATTACAATTTGGATGTATTTACCTTTAGTTTTTCTTTCCTAAGCATAGTATATTTTATCTTGTCAGAAACTGTCCCTACTGGACTACAGTATGCAGCATGATGGCTGCTTCTATCCACTTTGGGATTGGCATAAAAATCAAGTGCTAAATTTCCTGGGGTTATACCAGTTGGAGTATTTAAAATTAAAAAAAGATTTATTTTCATCAGTTGATTTAAATCACATAAAATTAAAATTTAAGAAACCTTTATTTTCAAACCTAGAAGTGATTCTTTTTCACCGCTTTAATTTACTCCTGTAATCATACCCATGTTTTTTCATGGCTACCCACTATGTAGAAGACTGGATAACTCTACTATTTCATGCACTATTCATGTAACTCTGCTTAATACATCTTAAGCAGATAAAAATTAAAACACTCTCAACCCCAACCGCCAAACTTGAAAGATACAATATTGTACCTTCCAAAAAATGGAGAAACAGCTAAAAGAAGTGGATGGTAAAGTTATGACCTATACTGAAACAAGTTTGAGATTTCTTTCACAAAGACAGTTGGGATGAAAACTCAATGGTGGAGCTGCCAGTCTGTTTTGTATATCTCAGTATGCAGCCATCAAGCATTCGCACTTGAGGTTGACTGATGCAGATAGTATTTTTTTTTTACATAACTTCATTCATTCTATTTTAATTAGTCCTACAAACACTGGAGCAATACCTTATTTGATCAATTTTTGTCATCCTAGAAACTATTATCAATAGCCAATAAATGGAATGCATGACTATCAATTGTCAGCAAAACAAAACACCTGACAATGCTTAGGCATCATGAATCACATAGGTTGTTAATAAAACAGTGTTAATGATTACAGCACTTCATAAAACTTAGAATAAAAAAAAACTATGGACATGAGAATGCTTTGTTATTTAAACCCTTGTTCTCATGTACATGTTTTTAATATAGGACATAAATTAGGTGAACCAGGAGAGTGAATGAATTGTTGATGTAAATATGAGTTTCAGCATGAAACAGCACAGGTGATTAGAGATGCAGTAAAAATTTACTCCACCAGCAGAGTCTGGGCGAAGTCGCCCTCTCCACATCATCAACCGCTACGTGAAGTCCCCATAGAATCACATCACTTTGCCTTCTGATGACTTCACCTCATAATGGCTTCATGTTACGCTGACTTTGCATTCACTTTGCATTGCTTTCTGGTGAATGTGAAGTGAGTCATAATTGAAACAACGCACACATCACATGTGTTAGAATCTGTGGGTCACATGGCTCAGGCAGGAAGTTAATCAGGCAAGACAGTGAAATCCGTTCACTTTCTCCTTACCTAGTGTGGGCAAAAGAGGATTTGTGAAAGAAGAGGCAGGAGAGAGAAATGCATTGCTTAAATCTGCTTAACATTTGACTTTTTTTATTAATGAGTTGTTTTTATTGTATTTTGACTTCCTCTTGTGTTGAGTTGTGCACCTTTTTTCAGTACAGTAAATTGTTAATAGTTAATGTGTGTGTGTGTGTGTGTGTGTGCTGTGTGTGTATGTGTGTGTGAGACAGAGAGAGAGAGTAAAATGGAGAGTGGTGCCTTTTTTGGATGGAGAAGAGAGCGTGTGGGGCTACGGACATGTGGTAGCACCTCGAGTCTGAACAGGAGCACATTTTATCTTGTCAGTGTTCCCCTCTCTGAAGCAGGAGGTAGGTGGTGCCATGGAATCACACCTGCCAGTGGCTTCACCTACTACTAGTTCCCCACCACCACCTGCCATGGCCCCTGCAACAGCGGCTCAGCAGCAGCAGGAAATGATAGAGGAGCTGCAGCAGTCTCATCATCAGCAGCAGATTGCCACCCCCCCAATTGTGCAGTAGTATTAAATAACACCTGGGGCACCCCTGCCTGTGCCTGGTCCTTCCTACATCTCTGTTGTGAGGGCTTTTTTCACTCCAGTGCCTAGTGTTGATGACCCCAGAGTTGTGAGGTGTAATATCTGTGGTGTGGCTGTGTGTCATGGTCCCAAGGGGAGTAATCTGGGGACAGGTCAGCAGCGCACCCACCTTGCAAACCACCACCGTGCAGAGTGGGAGACCAAGGTTGCCAAACAGGACTAGAATGCCCCTGCTGTCCCTGCTGGGCAATAGGTGGCAGCACAACCTCCACCTGCATGTTGGGTTAAGCGTGTTCGAGCCATGGAGCAAGTGACTGCTCCAGCACCTGCAGGTGATGCTGGCAATCCTGCAATAATGCCAGCCAACAGGCTAACTTGGACCTGATGTGGAATGAGGGTGATCACCTGAGCAACAGGGTGTCAAACATTGAGCAGCGGTTGGAGTGTATTGAGTGTCGCCAACTCCAAATTATGGCCATGCTCCAACTGCTGCTCTCACACCATAATGTAGAGCATTAGTTTTTTGAATGTCCATGCATCCACCACCCTCTTCATGACAAAGTATGTTCTGATGTTACCCCAATCCATTCCCCCCCATCATCAAATTTAGCCCCCTTGTTCTTGCACATCTCTTTTTCTGAAAGATGCTACCCTCTTGGACATTGTTGATTGCCTTTATGTACTTTAAAGTTTCTATCATGCCCTTTCTCCTTTCCTTAAGGGTATACATATTAATCCCTTTTAGACTGTCTTCTTCATATGGTTTCTGGTGCAGCCCCTGCACCATTTTAGTTGCCCTCCTTTGGATCGCCTCCATCCTGTCTATGTCCTTGTCTATCTCCTTGAGTTCAATGCCAGAATGCCTTGAGTGTCAGAATCCCGGATGCAGAGAAATAACATGATGAAATGTGCTTAAAATTCTCAATTATTTCCTGATGTACTGCTTTATGAGTGCAGCCACTCTCCCAAAGTGTGCCCCAGTAGTATTGTGTGAAACTGGCACATTTCACCTCATGAAATATTTTGAAGAATTTGTACATTTTGTGAAATATATTGCAGGGTGAAACTATGCCCACGAACTGTCAAATTTGCCGCTCATGGTGAAATTTCTTAATTTCGCCATAGCCCCCAATTTGCCAAAAAGAATCAATCCCCTTCCATGTCCCTTTTGTCTAGTGGTCCCCACCAGCTGATCATCCAAATTCAAATCAAGAACCCCCCAGTCACCCTGAGCCCCAGCTCCCAATCTTTGTAATAAAAAAACAACAATCCCCTTCCCTGTCACGGGTGTCTAGTAAACCCTCCACCTTGTCTTAAGTCAAAGAGAGCCCACCCCAATCCCCCCGTACCCCAATCGGGCCACCAGCACAGCCCTCCAGTTATCTCCACAGCTGTCAGCCTGTCGGAGCTATCAATGAATGAACACATGCTTGTACAAGCACGCAATCATTCACTGACATCATAAAAGGGAGCTAGGGGGTACATCCCTGGGGGAATGTCAGGCATGGCTCTGTTTTTATGAGGGTGCACATTTGGGGTGCTATAACTTTTTAACTGGAGGAAAGGGCATGGAATTTTTAATGCTCTTCAATAGTTGAGCAGGTCGGCTATTATATATATGTGTGGTGGGGCTGGGTACCTGACAGTGGGTACCTGCTCTTTAAGTGTAATCTGAAAATATACCAAGGGGAGGGTAAAATGGAATGATTGTGATGGGTCATTATTTGTGCAGATCTGAATTATGTAATGAGACTGAGTCAAGAACATTGGTTTTTATTTTATGAAAACCAAAAAATGTACTATTAATAAAATGTGATAGCCTTTCAAACCATTACCTAAATTACGAGCAACATCCACCTCACCCTTATCAAACAGGAAGCTGCCCTTGCAGTCATCAAGGTCAGAATTGTGCCCACTAGGGAATTCTTTGTCCATGATTGCATCGTCAGCCTCAATGGTAGGCCATCTGACGCTGCCACGAGGATGGTCTGCTTCTCCCACATCATCAGCACAACCATCATCATGATGGGGTACGAACACAGATGTGGTAATTCGAGTTGGTATATGATCTTCATTCATTTTTATGAATGTGAGCATGCTGACATTTGTCGGTGAGAGGTTGGCATGATGGCCACAAATTATTGCCCCTGTTGAAATGAATACCCACTCCACATTTACACTGGAGAGTGGGCTGGTCAGATACTTCAGTGCCACTGAAGTCAGCTCTGG
Source organism: Neoceratodus forsteri (assembly GCA_016271365.2). Lineage (NCBI taxonomy): Eukaryota > Metazoa > Chordata > Ceratodontiformes > Ceratodontidae > Neoceratodus > Neoceratodus forsteri. The sequence goes on along the minus strand of CM028130.1, from coordinate 351,723,216 downwards.
CCATTCACTCACCGTTCACTCCAGTACAGCAGTGGATCATAAATAACTGACAGATGCCTTTTTTTCAGACAAATCTGAGTCAACCATTCTCTGTGCTGCACACAGTCATGTTGTTGACTCATCCTTCTGTTCACCGGATTCATCGATGTCACAGATTCCTACTTGGGACAAGCACCCCAAAGTGGGTTAATGGCAGCCAGTTTTGCTGACATCCCACCTGGACCCACACCCGCCTTACTGGATGTGCCTAGTATTCCACAGTGCCCTTCAACCTTATTATGCTGTGGTTTTCTGAAGTTGGCACATGACTTCTGTGCCCCATGAACCAATCGCACCAGTTGTCCACTAAGATTTTTAACCTCTTCAAGCCCTCCCTCCAGTAAGGATGCAATTCCACATTCGTATCGTGGGTTCAGCATTGTTGCTTTTCCTATTTTGACACTTTGCACAATACTTGTAATGTGGTGATTGCAGTCCAATACTGTCAGCATGTGTTTAAGTAACACACTGCTTGACCAATTTCTGGACACATTAAGGCTACGCTGCAGATTCAACAAAGTCTGCCTCAGCATCCATGGCAGTGGAATGGCTTGGCTGATGGAGGCAGTGTCACCACTCACTGCCTAGGTGGCATGTTCAAATGGCCTCAAAATTGATATCACTGAGTCCATGAGGTGCCATTGTTCTGTTGTCAGTGACATCGAGGTCCCAGAAGTATCACATCTAGTGTGAATGACTAGGTATTCTGAGATGGCTTTGTACTGTTCATACAACTTCTCTGCCATGTAAAGAGCTGAGATCCAGCATGTGACAACTTCCAGCTTGAGGCTGTTCTGAGGGATGCTGTTTTGAATCTGCAGCTGCTGAAGTTGGTCATGGGCCTTTCCAGAATGTGAAAAGTGTACACAGATGTGGCGTGCAACTGTCAACATTTCCTTGATGTCAGGGTGCTGCTGAAGCTCCTGGACCATGAGATTTAAACAGTGGGCCATGCATGGGACCTGAACAAAGCCACCATTGATGATACATTTCACCACATCTGAGCCACTGTCCCTGGCTATAAAGCCAGCATTCAGGGACAGGCGGTTCAGCCACTCATCAGTTTCGGTCAGTAGCAAGTCAAGCATGTTTTCACTAGTGTGGGAACCGGCCACACTGTACATTGCAAGTGTTGCATGCTGTTGAATTCCTGGAAGGTTGCTACCATGACAGTCTGCCTTACTACACTGATTTCCAATACCGCCAGCACAGACAACCCCTGGTACCTGTGCCCAATGTGCAGTAATACACAAATATGAACTGCCTGCCATTTTGCCACTTGTTCACATATCCATGCTTAAGTGGATAAATCGTCAGGATGAATGTTAAAGGTCATGTCTTCACAGTCTGGTATAACTCCAGGACAGCATGGGTGGAAAAGTATGTCCTGACAGGGACTTTCCATTTGGGACAGGCATGTGCTGCAAAATGCCGGAATCAGGAATTCTCCATAAAGGAGAAGAGCAAAAAAGTCAATTGCCAGCATTTCTGCTACTGCAGCATTCACTTCATGTGACACCGCATGAGTGGGTGGGTATTTCATGTTCTGAGAAAAAAGACTCTGCAACATGGGCTGAGTTATTACCCTTTTTGCATGTGATGTGCCAAATGGCTCTGCTCTGCAAATGGCCATAGATGGGGTGCTTTTTGCCATGTGATGAAGATGGGTTGCACAGGTGACACTGACAAGTCCACAAACAATGTTGTTATTTTACCCATTTTAAGCACTGGGGTTGATGTCGAACTAGAAATACTGCTGCATAGTCCACCACCACTGCTGCTACTCTGACCACTACTTGACAATAAATCAAAATCCTCCTCCTCCTCATGCCTGTAGTATTCCTCAGCTGTTATTTCACCACTACTACAGACATGGCTACTTGGGCTACTTACAGTCATGGAAGGGGATATTATGCTTAATAATTTTGATGAGGGTGAACACCCCACTGTGACATTAGCTCCCCTCTGGTGCCGAGTCCTCAATGAAATGTGCCTCCTCTTCAAATGTGTTTGTTGGCCCCCAGTGCCCAGATGACTAGCCTTTTTACCACGTCTGACATGTGTGTGGCAAAGCAGGCAGATTGCCACTGCTTCATCACTTGGATCTTGTACAAAAAATCCCAAATGAGGGATTTGGATCCCCTACTTTTGCTTTTCACAAGTCCCTGATGCTGCAGATTGGATGCCAGTTTTTTAGACAATGACATGAGGGATATGCTACAAGATTTCTGCTGCTGGCCACACTTGGGCTTTACCAGCCTATCACTATCTATGATGACTACTACTGGGTCATCATCAACAGAAAACAGCACATCACAGCTTTGAAGAGGGGGTAATTTAACACCGACAGACTGAGACTGTTTAAACACAGCCATCTTTAATTTCTTTTGCTCAGGTTCCCAACTGGGGTCACTAAAATCATCATCATATTCCTTATCCACATCCACTATTTCAGCTTGGATGCTGTCCTGTGGAGAACATGTACCAACCACAGCATCATTATGATCATACAATGTTTTTTCTCCAACATTTGAAGGGTTGGATGGCACAGGCATCACCTCATCAACAGTGCTGGAAACATAAGATTGTGATGAGTCATCATCAGCATCAGAATCATGTTCAACTAATGTGGGGATGGGAATGGGGACATCAGGGACTGTGACATCTACTGCACTCTGACTCATGGTCATGGCTTTAGACTCCACTGTATTTGGGAAACCAGTTAACTTGCTGTCACTGGTTGAACTTGGAGCAATACTCATGTCATCAGCAACTTCACTATCACCAACGTGGACAACAGCATCTCCAACCATGACTGAAGCTACTGATTGTGCTGTGAAAAACCTAGTCAGAGAAACCCCTTTACTGGCATCAACTATGCACTTCTGCAGTGCACTACCATGCCCATGGCCACTCTTGCCACTGGCAGCAGTGCCATGGCTAGAAGCATCTTTGCATGCACGTCTCATTGCAGGCATTTTTGGGGATTTCACAGAAAATTCACTGAGATTTCTGAAATTTGGGGTGGATGGGAAGCCAAAAAACAACAGCTGTGGCTTACAGATGCTGATTGGGCACTAAACAGAAGCAAACACACAGACACAGATTGCACACTATAAAGAGATTCAGCTGCACAGGCACAAAAATACCTTAACCAGTGGTCACACAAATCCAAAACTGGAAAAATAAATTATACCTTTTGCAGGTCGGGAGGGGGGGACACTGCAGTAGCTGTCCACTAGCTAGATAGAAGAAGGCAGTAAAAAATACCACAAAAGGATATCCAATTCAGAGTGTGGTGATTACTGTGTGGTGCAATAAAATGTGTCTGACTTCTTGATACGCACACACACTCACACACTAGAGGAAATGATCAGAAAATTTAACAGTGCAGTACACTATATAACCAAATCTTCTAAACAGAATGAAAATATGCACTGCAACACAACAAACAGAAAATAATTATCAAGCATTACGGTGTGTAAATAAACACACAAATACTAGCACACACTACTGGTACAAAACAAATAGAAAGACTGCCTTTTATGTGTGAATCTCACTCCATCACAGATATGCTCCTCCCCCGAAGCACACTTCAACAGTGTCTATCAGTACACAGGCTGAATGTTCTAAATTAACATTCAAAATGCACAGAAAAACAATCAACACTCGATGTTCTAAGCACAGGAGGGTTTTCTACAGCTGATGTACTAAATTTGGAACAAAATAGTTAGATCAAAGGTGATTTTTTAAAGCTTTTTCAATGGTTTGATTCTCAGAGCTCTGAGGGAAAACTGTCTCCAGCTTTCCACTACAATACGCTGCACAGAACTGAGTCTGTGCAAGACAATATAGAGCCCATGTGACCTACCATCCCATGAATCAATGCGAAATTTAACTCAAATACAAATAAACAGGTGAAGGAAAGCAAAGTCCATTCAAATCAATGGCACTTTACGTTAAAATTAAGGGGAAGGCTGTAATACAAGGCAAAGTAGCACAAAGTCCATTGGAAACAATACACTTCACACTGCAAATTAAAGGTGGAGCAATTTGCTTCATGTTGCGGAGCACTATCTGGATTGGGGCATAATACGTGAAGTGCTCTGTGTAGTGAAGTGGGAGCGTTTTGCCCACCACTACAGTGATGAAGTATAAGCCCTATGGTGATAGACCTATGTATTTAATCAGGTTCTCATATGTATTTAACAGGTCAAATTATCATTAAGGAGATACAAATGGAATTGAGTCTTTAGAAATGTAAGCACCAAAAGAGGCTCTACATTTAAGAGGTATGGGTTTAAATTGGCTTTGCTGAATTACTCAAAGATAAGTGCTACATTTATATAGGTCATTGGTGACACCATACATGGAATACTGTGCTCAGTTCTTGAATCCTCATCTAAGGAAGGACAGGGGCAAGCTGGAGATGGTACAATGCATGGAAATAATCCATGATGGTACAGGGCCAGCAAGGCAGATCCTATGAGGGCTGACTCAAGGTGCTAAATGTACTCACTGGAGACCAGGCAAGAGAGGGAGATATGAGAGAGACCTTCAAATTCCTGAAGAGAATAAACAAGGTGAACTTCAAGGACCTATTTACTGGGGAGTAAATATTCAAAAACCCAGGGTCATGAGTGGAAACTGGCCTGTGAGAAGGCTTAAAAGAGATGTGAAGAAGTTTTATTTTATGGAATGGGTGATGTAATCCATGAAACAGTCTAACAGTAGATGTGGTGGGTACCATGACCATAAATGGTTTCAAGCATGGCTGGGACAGAGTGAAAGGTTTGGTGATTACTCAGGTTGGTAACAATATGAAGGGAAACAGGGGGTGGACCAGGAGGGATAGAACCCCAAATGAGCCTGGCATAGAACTATGAGCAGACTAGATAGACCCTTAGTTTTTATGTGGTCATTCTCTCTGTTTCTGATGATGCTGGCTGTCTATGTTTACAGTTCTGTGTGTCAGCCACAGATACACATGCACCCTGAGAACATATGCAGCCATTTCTGGTCATGAAACTGCAGGTCCCTGTGGGGCCTGCACATCTGCTGACACAGGCAGTATTTCAAGATACCCAAAATAAACCCACTTGTAGGTGCAGAAGCATAGCCCTGCTCATGTGTTATGCAGATGTATGGCTGAGTAGGACTCACTATGCCAATACCATAACACAGCCTTATGTGCAGTACAGTACAGTACAGTACTATACAGTACAGTATAATAGCTTAATAAATGAATGGAGGGGTTCCATGCATACTCAGTTTGCACTAAACAGTTTGCATAGTGTATTTTAGTCCCCATGCAAATCCCTCACCATGGTGTTATGTGCATCTTCAGAATTTGTGTAGGGCCCAAAGGGCCCTATGAAATTTCTGTAGTCCAGTATTATGTGCATACCAGCAGAACATTACTGCAGTCAACACCCTATTTCTCAATATTTATGTCCCAAATTCACAGAACTTACTTTATAAGCCTGAACAACATCCACAAGAGTGACAGACTTATAATCTGACTCTTAAAGAGGTTTCATGGCATATCAACATAAAAAAGACATTTTGAGGTGGAATTAACAGTTCTATCTCATTGTGTTCAAGTATGGGCCTTAAAAAATAAGACTGCTCAACATTTGGTGGAAAATGTTAAACAATGGCTGAGTTATAAGTGACAGTTGATGTTTGGGTACAAAGGCCAAATTTTTATGTCACAAATAAAAAGTTCTTTGTTCGCACTTTTTTATGTTGCAAACAAAGAATTCTTTGTTCAGACTTTTTATGTTGCAAAAAAAGTATTCTTTGTTTGAACTTTCTCACGAAAAAGAGAATTCCTTGCTTGTGACACAAGAATGAAAACCCTCAGCAAGACTGTGACCTAAGATTTTTCTGGACCCCAGAAAACATGTTTCTGGATAATTTTTCATCAAACAAACCCCAGACTCTACCTAAACAGTTCCCATTTATCTGGATTCAGTCCTTTTTTTGGTTTTTTGAAAAGGATTCACTTTTATGTGTTTCTAGAAAAAAACATTGCCTAAGACTAATTTTTTTTTCTTGCAAACAAAAAAACATTTTCTCATAAACAAAAATAGTCAAGTGGGCATACATTCTTTTGTTCACACTAGACAGCTATCCTGAAAACTATACTGAGTATTTAATGAAGCAAAATTTTATGACTCTAGAACTGATTGATATTTTTTGCATGTGACCTTTGAAAAGCACACTCTTGGGATGAGTCCTTTCTAACCTAAAAACTTGGGAACATAACTATAAACTGTTTTTGCTTCACAGGTTAGCACAAAATGGCAAAAAAGTGCATCTTTGCAGGCCTTTTAAATTTGAGGACCTCAGAATACAGATGAGCAGCCATCACAAGACTTATCAGGTATTATGAACTTGGCACTTTAACAGCGTATGCAAAGTTTCATGCAATTTTCCCAAATGGTACCAAATTTATTAAGGTACAAATATTAGGGTTTAAGCTTAAAGAGCTACTAACACCTTAAAGAAAACTTTAAAAAAATAAAATAATTAGGTACAATACTTCCTGCATTCCATTTGTTTTCTATATACTGTATTTCTCCTCTCCATTATTTATTACTAAGGAAATTTGCATGAATATAAGATCTTTATCCCTTAGAGTTCCTTTAGAGGGCTCTATTATGCCAATTCGACAACTATGTTGTCAACCGACATAACAGCAATGGATTTATGCTGACCACAAGTTGCAGTCAACATAAATCTGGCAGGAGACCCAGGTACATTTTCTATCAGGGGGGTTTGCCTCTGAACCTCCCCCATATGGGAGCTCTTCCCCCTGCACCCCAGAACTATAAGATTGTAACTCCGAGTCAGAGTTGATTTGTGGAGGGGGTGCAGGATCAGAAGACAAAGTGCCAGGGGCTCAGGCAGACCATTACAGTGAACTGTCGATGTTGTCGGCATCAATGTGTTCACTGTAATGGTGTTGCCATACAGTTGGTATACCTCTTTAGAGTCCACCTACCTCTATAGCTTGCTCCCTTCTTTAAGTCATATTCCTCTGTTGTGACATCATACTGTATTGCCATTGTAGTAACTGTGATATCACAAGCAATGCATTATGACTTCAGTTAGGGAGAAATCAGCACAAACAGGCAAACTCTTTGGGAGCAAAGATCTTGCTTTCATACAAATGACCTCAGTAATAAATAATGGGGAGGAGGAATACAGCACTAATGGGAATTATAAGTCTAATTAATTATTTATTAGCTAAAGAAGCTCAATGATTGGCTGCTGTTCCTGTCTGAAATCTCTTAGAAATGCCCAGCATGGCAGCCTCACGGCTTATCATAGCACTCTATACTCACTGATGGCAGTGGTCACAAATAACAGGAAACTCAGCAGAAGAGAACAATTATCAGCTCATGAAGGTTCTCTAGTAAGTCTGAAATCCTTTCATGTAAAAACATTCTGCCTCCCCAATGTTGTACCTCCTCAAAAATGGTGACCTGCACATACTGTGATCAGTACAAGAGAACACCACGTGGCAGCCTTTGGCAGTTTGCCATGCAGCACCAGGCAAAAATATTAAAATACATTGTTCCCCCAAAAGGCCATTACTGTGTTTAGACTTATAATCACAACAATGACTGAAGAGCTGGTCATTTCCTGTTGATTAATGACTGGCTGGGTGGTGGTAGCCCTTGGCTGTGCCTCAAGCTACCCTCCCCCAGATGGTCTTTAATTTCCATGAAATTACCAGCTTTTCAGTCATTATTGCTTAACTACAAGATGGACTGTGACTAAATATTAAGTTTTGTTGAAGTTCTCCTGAACATGTCACCAGCTCTTCAAAGTGCCAACACAGCCGATGTTGAGAAGCCAAATTTTTAAAACCTGCTCAATCACAACTATACTTATGCTACCGCATAAGTATAATAACAACCAGCTATCTTGGAAGACATAATGCACATGCTCAGAAACAACATGTTTAAAACCGTATAACTCAGGAACCAGTTAATATATTTTCATAAAATCTCTATAACAGGCATCTACATGGGCCAAGTCACTTCTAAACTGAATATTTCAGAATAAAATTCTAAGCCATTTTTATGTTGCTTGCACGCATGTGCAAGAAACATAGTGCCATCATCGGAGATTTCGGAGATGTGTCACCTCCTCCTCCAATTCAGTCAGTGAGCTGGCAGGCGCGGCCCCTGTAAGCCAATGCATTTTGGAGCTGTCTATGACACGCTCCAAAAATGCAGTGGCATACTGTTGAAAGGGGGAGCTACACTTCAGTGAGCACCGATAAGAAGTGTAGCTCCCCACACGCAGACGCAGGCACGTCCCTGCATCGCACTGTGTATCCGATGGGTGCCCAATCCCTGCCAGCTGAGCTGCATCATCCCCCATAGTTGGTGCTCAGCTGGGGCCCACCCCAGCATGGCAATCAGTCCTTTGTTGATGGGTGCCCAATTTCCCCAGTCGGCTGAACAGCCCCTCGCCTTGTCGCCACTGGGAGCCCACCCTAGCATGGCAACGCCCCACGACGCTCTTTTTTTTTAAAACATATAAAACAAAAATGGTCCTGACGCCGCCTCCCGACCCCCACAACCTGCACACACCCACTGGCGCACTCCAGTTTCCCCACACCCCTCACCCCATACTTACCTCCGGACTCCAGCGCAACGATCTTCGGTGGACTGGGAACACATCTGCACTCTTCAAAGCTGACTGTGAACTGAGGAAATGCTGGTAAGCTGTATAATGGGCTAGATGGGGTGGGGGGGTTCAACTTTATTGCATATCTCAGGCATTTTTGGGACTTTTTGCACCAAATTTTCAACATGGGGTTTTTAGGACCCCTTCTCATGAATGATGTCACCATCAAAGCGTTATTCGGGCCCAAAGGGTGATTTCATGCAGTGACTGTGCAGTGACTGCGCAGTGACTGTGAAATCACCCTACGGGCCTGAATACCACCATGACAGTGATATCATTCATGAGAAGGGGTCCCAAAAACCCCATGTTGAAAATGTGGTCCAAACGAGCGTGCATTGTGCAGTTCCTACACAGGCTCGTAAGTTCACGAAATTTCAATATTTTCACTCCAGATTTTCAACATTGCCATTTTACCACACCTTCTTATGAGTAGTACAGCTGTCATTTTTCACATCTCACCCAAAATGTGTTTCCACCCTTGTAGTGCAGAATGGCGCAGTCAGTGTGTGGAATCAATGTACGGGACAAATTAAGAAAATCACAGTGACACTGTTCATGAGCAGAGGTCTTAAAATGGCTACGTTGAAAATTTGGTGAAAAAGTTCCTAAAAATAACTGTTTTACGAGCGTGCATTGCACAGTTCCTATGCAGGCTTGTAGGTTTGCGAATTTTCAATATTTTCACTCCAGATTTTCAACATTGCTATTTTACCACACCTCCTCATGAGCAGTACAGCTGTCATTTTTTGCATCCTGCCCAAAAATATGTTTCCGCACATGTAACGCACAATGGCGCAGTCGGTGTGCGAACTCAGTGTATGGGACACATTAAGAAAATCACAGTGTCACTGTTCATGAGCAGAGATCTTAAAATGGCAATGTTGAAAATTTGGTGAAAGAATTCCTAAAGATGACTGTTTTACGAGTGTGCATTGCACAGTTCCCACGCACGCTCGTTGGTTTGCGAATTTTCAATATTTCCACTCCAGATTTTCAACATTGCCTTTTTACCACACCTCCTTATGAGCAGCACAGCTGTTATTTTTCACATCCTGCCCAAAATGTGTTTCCGCCTATGTAGTGCACAATGGCGCAGTCGGTGTGCAAACTCAATGTATGGGACACATTAACAAAATCACACTGACACTGTTCATGAGCAGAGGTCTCAAAATGGCTATGTTGAACATTTCGTGAAAAATTTCCTAACAATGACTGTTTTACGAGCGCGCATTGTGCAGTTCTTACGCACGCTCGTAAGTTCGCAAATTTTCAATATTTGCACTCCAATGACTTCCAAATACCTAAACAGCACATAGAAGCAAGCAACATTCGGCGTTGACAAATGCTTGTTAATCAAGGCATGAGCAAACCAGTGGCCACAAAGTGTGTTTTTAATAATTTTACACTCCTAGGATGTCAGAATCCAGACCAGTGGCCATCACATTTTGTAAATCCAAGAACATGGCATCCTGACCTTTCAAGCTAAGTTTCATGCAATATTGTCAAACATTGCCAAAGTTATCAAGGTGCAAAAATTGGGATTTAATATTAGAGTGCCTAAACAACCAATGCACAGAAGTCAAATTGTTAAAAAATGTATAACTTGAGAACTGACTGATATATTTTTCACCAAACCAATGAAAGGGATCACTGTGGCCTAAGCCCTTTCTACCTTGAAAATTTCAAATAAAAATTCTAAACCATCAGAGCACTAGTCAATGACAAGAAAACAGCAAACTCCCCCAATGTTTTCACTATCTGCTTCTCCAAATCAGCACATAGCACTGGAACAAAACTATCCCCCATAAAATGAGCATGCAAAATTTTGTGCCAATCCATTGAATGGTTGCAAAGCTACTAAAGCACAATGTTCGAGGTTTGACAAGTAAAACCCTGTTAGGGCTGATGACCCCAATGCACACCCCGATGCCTGTTGGTGGGAGCAGGGTGTGTGTGGGTTGCAAGGGGTGGCAACCCTAACACTGAATTTCCTCACTTTTGTTGCTGTGGAACAACCCTAACTGATGCATTAAATGGAGCTTTTTGCCATGAATTTCTCTTCTTTTTGAGAATGTGCACTATAAATAGTGAATGGTATGTGGTGGTGGGAGCGCAGGGCCCACTGCCCATGTCTGCGTAATAATTGTAACAGTAATGCTAATGGTAACAGTAATGGTAACGATGAGTGAAACACAAATGGTAATGGTAATGGTAAGTGTAACATCAACAGAAACATGAATGCAAACACAAGCTCTAACTGTTATGGTAATGTAAATGGAAATGGAAACGCAAGTGGTAATGGAAATGGTATCGCAAATGCAAATGGTAATGGTGATGGTGATGCAAATGCAAACGTGTAAGGCAATGGCAATGGTAACAGTAAATGTAACCGAAAATGCTAACAGTCATACTAAAAGTGATGCAAATGTAAATAGAAACAGAAATAGTAATGGAAATGAAAGCACAAATGCAAACCATAACGCAAACAGTAAGGGAAATGCAAACGTAAACGCAAACGGTAACGCAAATGCAAACAGCAAAAGCAAGCTGATGTAAGGCAAAAGTAGCAAAAAGTCTGTATCTCACTTCATTTCCAAGATAACGTCACAAAGGTGATGTGATCCACCAGTAGCAATAACTCTGTATCTAGTTTCATTTTTGAGATAATGGCACAAAGGTGATCTGAGCCAACAGTAGCGAAAGTCTGTATCTCACTTCGTTTTCGATATAACGAAACAAAGGCGATGTGTGTAAACAGTAGTGAAAAGTTTGTATCTCGTGTCATTTCAGAGATAACAGCGCAAAGGTGATCTGAGGCAATAGTAGCGAAAAGTCTGTATCTCGCTTCATTTCTGAGATAATGGCACAAAGGCTAATGTAAATCAAACCATGAAAAGCACTTCCGTATCACTAGGGCGACCTACGCTATAAATTTCAAACCACTAGCACCATGCATAACGTTATGCACAAAACGATAAGTGCGTCACACAGTAACTCTGCAGAGAATTATTTTCCCAACATGTAAACAGCATAATTCACATCTCCAGGTCATGCACTCAGCACCCTCCATATTTCATGGGAAAAGACCAAACCATTCCTGAAACATTCAGTTTTTAAGTTTCTGCATCTTCAAGAAGTCTTCCACCACAAAATGGCTGAAAATTCAGTAAAATGGTGGAACTCATGGGCAAAAAATATCTGACTGCGAAGGGAGGCAACTTCAAACATTTATAACTCTGGAAAAGAACAAGATGTTTTCACCAAACAAAAACTGGCATGCTCCTTTAAGAAAGGACTTTCCATGTGCCAAGTATCAGACCAATCAACTACACAGTGGCTGCGCTATGCGTCGCACATGACAGTGCAGAAAAATAACAAAAACAGAATGTTTTACACTGCACTATGAAAAACCATATGTACCAGTGAAATAGAAACTGGTAAATAAATAGATGCACCATTCCACTCCATGTATACCAAATGTTATCCAAATCTCTTTGACAGTTACAGAGGAGTAGGAGCATAAGACTTAGCAAGAGTGGCAAAAAATACATTTTTGGGTGCTTCATTCTGCAAAAAACATATGCAGATGTCAAATGAAAATTGGTAAATGCACAGAAGTACCATAGTAGACCAAGTACTACAAATGTCACAGACATGCATGGAAAAGCAAGTGTTAACGCAAACAAAAATGGTTGCGCAGCTGGTAACGTAAACCCTAGCGCAAACATTAACGCAAACACAAATGGTTACGCAAACAGTAATGAAAACGCAAAAACAGAAATGGTAATGTAAACACAAACGGTACTGGCAACATTGAGATAAAAGAAAATAGTAACGGTAACGCAAACGCAAGTGCAAACCGTAATGCACACGGTGACGCTAACAGAAACGATAATGCAAACAGTAAGACAAATGGAAGTGCAAACGTAAATGCAAATAGAAATTGTAATGCAAACAGTAACGTAAATGCTAATGGCAATGAAAACGCAAACGGTAATGAAAATGATTACGAAAACGCAAATGGTAACAGAAATGCAAACAGAAACTAAAACAGTAAAGGCAACAGCGACGCAGAAGAAAACAGTAATGCAATCAACAACGGAAATGCTACTGAAAATGCAAACGCTAATGCAAATAGAAATGCAAATGCAAATGGTAACGAACACGCAAACGGTAATGGTAACACAATTGGAAACACAAACTGTAATGGTAACACCAATGATGATGCCAAAGGAAACAGTAATGCAAACGGAAACGCAAGTGCAAATGGTAATGTACACAGTGATGCAAAAGTAAACGCTAACAAAAATGGCAATTGTAGCGTTGTGAAAAAATTACCATTAGTAAATTATCTATTACAAATACTTAGAAAGGAGACGAACGTAGATGAGGCTGAAGGCGGAAGAATTTAATGATTATAACAATAATCACAGCGAGAGATTACAAGTGGTACATCCTTCATTCTTCATTCTTCAAACTAACAGTGTATAGTGGCTTGCTTATATAGTGGAAGACAGTACTGTGGTTGTCTTATGATTGGTCCAAGACAAATATAAACTTTAAATTTAAAAGGCAATTCTCCTTTTAGTTCTTGCATGACAAGGCAATTCTCCTTTTAGTTCTTGCATGAGCTAATGTATGAGCTAGCTCTTGTATTGATACTACTATATAAGGATAATAATAATGATCATTACTAGTTATTAAGATCTTAGGAGGAAGAAATAGGTTTGCACTTAAGAATGTGCACACAGGCACTCTGGCCCGTCCTAATAATAAATACTAAAAATAGTCTGAAGGGATAATTTGAACTCTCTCCCTGTATTTCTGTTTGTGCAGACACTTAAGACACCTGTCTGCCATTACTCACATGGTCAGTACAAATATCAAAAGACAGTTGAATATTACAAGTTGTGGCTCAGTTCATTAAACTTGTAACTTCACAAGTTTTGATATGATCTAGCTTCATAGATCAATATTTGTTACACAAACACCTTATGTTTTAGACCAAAATAAAGTTTGCCTGCAATATTGGGATACATTTCTTTATCTCCTATTACAGCAATGGAAATGCAAATGGTAACAGAAATGCAAACACAAAGGCAAAGGGTAACGTACATGATGACATAAACGGAAATGCAAATGCAAACGGTAACAGAAATGCAAACAGAAACGCTAACAGTCACAGTACCAGAAACACACAAATTTTTTTCCCAAAAAGATGCATTCAGAAGCACAGTGAGTACAAAGAATGTGTGCATAACAAAGGCCCTCGGAGCAGAAAATAAGCACTTGGAATACTAAACTACGTATATCACAGGAGCTGTACAACGTAGAAAAAAAATGTAAATCTTGTATTATTTATGTCTTTCCAGGCTAGTTTTACACTTAGCAGCCATTTGGGGGACGAATAATTTTTGCAACAAAAAGTCAGTATCTGAAGCATTTTCGAGATACAGGACTCAGAAGGCACGTCGGACGCTGTAACGTTATCCTATGGGAAAAATGGTCAACTTCGGTGTGCCGTAACTTTGCAGCCCTGTAATATTTTGTCACCAAACCACTAAAAGGAACATCTGTGCGATGTTCACTTTCTTCCCCTGTAAATTTCAGCCCAAAAGACCAAACTGCTGTTTTGCTGCTGGGTGGCAAACATTTCCCGTAGTTTTGGCCAAGTGTCTCACAGTACGACACTTTCGCAAATAAAATCATTTAAGTGTTGCATATTTGAAAGTACTTCGTGACACTGCCGTTTACAAAAATTTAAAAAACATATTTCTGGGGTGTTTTACCCCCAAAAAAGACACGGCTAGCATCCTCAGGGCTCGACTAGATGAACACAAGAAGAATTGTGTCCCTAGGGGTCCCAAATTTAAATGCCAAGCATTTCATCTCCTGCAGATGGTCCAGCAATCATTGTCTGCTGTATGACTAGATTAAGTGATCAGGTCCCTCAAGGAAGGGTAATTATCACTGGTTTTCTTTGTTGCACAACTGTGCACAAGGAAAAGCCCCCTGATTATCTCTTAACTCATATCAGACAGTCATGCAGTGCCTGCTAACTCCATTCAGCAGTAGCACTTACCTTCTCACGTTCAAAGGATCAAGTGTCAATTTACATTTGCAGCACCAAACACTTGGAATAAACTCCCACTACATTTGAGTATTGTTTTGAGTTTACAAGTTTGCAAAGCCAGTCATTCCAACCACCTTAGAACTTCAAGGATTTATTTTGGTCCAGAATTTCAATTTCCTTTGCCATGGTCATATTGCAAAACAATGCTCATGCTCTTTGCTTGCTGTGACCCCACTTTGACAGCTTGCTTTTATTACAGTTTGGATGTATTTACCTTTAGTTTTTCTTTCCTAAGCATAGTATATTTTATCTTGTCAGAAACTGTCCCTACTGGACTACAGTATGCAGCATGATGGCTGCTTCTATCCACTTTGGGACTGGCATATAAATCAAGTGCTTAATTTCCTGGAGTTATACCAGTTGGAGTATTTAAAATTTAAAAAAAGGTTTATTTTCATCAGTTGATTTAAATGACATAAAATTAAAATTTAAGAAACCTTTATTTTCAAACCTAGAAGTGATTCTTTTTCACTGCTTTCATTTACTCCTGTAATCATACCCATATTTTTTCATGGCTACCCACTATGTAGAAGACTGGATAACTCTACTATTTCAAGCACCATTCATGTAACTCTGATTAATACATCTTAAGCAGATAAAAATTAAAACACTGTCAACCCCAACCACCAAACTTGAAAGATACAATATTGTACCTTCCAAAAAATGGAGAAACAGCTAAAAGAAGTGGATGGTAAAATTATGACCTATACTGAAACAAGTTTGAGATTTCTTTCACAAAGACAGTTGGGATGAAAACTCAATGGTGGAGCTGCCAGTCTGTTTTGTATGTCTCAGTATGCAGCCATCAAGTATTCGCACTTCAGGCTGACTGATGCAGATAGTTTTTTTTTTTTACATAACTTCATTCATTCTATTTTAATTAGTCCTACAAACACTGGAGCAATACCTTATTTGATCAATTTTTGTCATCCTAGAAACTATTATCAATAGCCAATAAATGAAATGCATGACTATCAATTGTCAGCAAAACAGAACACCTGACAATGCTTAGGCATCATGAATCACATAGGTTGTTAATAAAACAGCGTTAATGATTACAGCACTTCATAAAACTTAGAATAAAAAAAACCTATGGGCATGAGAATGCTTTGTTATTTAAACCCTTGTTCTCATGTACATGTTTTTAATATAGGAGGTAAATTAGGTGAACCAGGAGAATGAATGAATTGTTGATGTAAATATGAGTTTCAGCATGAAATAGCACAGGTGATTAGAGATGCAGTAAAGATTTACTCCACCAGCAGAGTCTGGGTGAAGTCTCCCTCTCCACATCATCAACCGCTATGTGAAGTCCCCATAGAATCACATCACTTTGCCTTCTGATGACTTCACCTCATAATGACTTCATGTTATGATGACTTTGCATTCACTTTGCATTGCTTTCTGGTGAATGCAAAGTGAGTCATAATTGAAACAACACACACATCACATGTGTTAGAATCTGTGGGTCACATGGCTCAGGCAGGAAGTTAATCAGAAAAGGCAGTGAAATCCTTTCACTTTCTCCTTACCTAGTGTGGGCAAAGGAGGTTTTGTGACAGAAGAGAGAAATATATTTCTTGAATCTGCTTAACATTTGACTTTTTTATTAATGAGTTGTTTTTATTGTATTTTGACTTCCTCTTGTGTTGAGTTGTGCACCTTTTTTCAGTACAGTAAATTGTTAATTATTAATGTGTGTGTGTGTGTATGCTGTGTGTGTATGTGTGTGTGAGACAGAGAGAGAGAGTAAAATGGAGAGTGGTGTCTTTTTTGGACTGAGAAGAGAGCATGTGGGGCTAAGGACATGTGGTGGTAGCTTGCATCTGAACAGGAGCACATTTTATCTTATGAGTGTTCCCTTCTCTGAAGCAGGAGGTAGGTGGTGCCATGGAATCACACCTGTCAGTGGCACCACCTACTACTAGTTCCCCACCACCACCTGCCATGGCCCCTGCACCAGCGGCTCAGCAGCAGCAGGAAATGATAGAGGAGCTGCAGCAGTCTCATCATCAGCAGCAGATTGCCACCCCTCCCAATTGTGCAGTAGTATTAAATAACACCTGGGGCACCCCTGCCTGTGCCTGGTCCTTCCTACATCTCTGTTGTAAGGGCTTTTTCACTCCAGTGCCTAGTGTTGATGACCCCAGAGTTGTGAGGTGTAATATCTGTGGTGTGGCTGTGTGTCGTGGTCCCAAGGGGAGTAATCTGGTGACAGATCAGCAGTGCACCCACCTTGCAAACCTCCACCCTGCAGAGTGGGAGGCCAAGGTTGCCAAACAGGGACAGAATGCCCCTGCTGTCCCTGCTGGGCAATAGGTGGCAGCACGGCCTCCACCTGCATGTGGGGTTAAGCGTGTTCGAGCCATGGAGCAAGTGACTGCTCCAGTACCTGAAGGGGATGCTGGCAACCCTGCAATAATGCCTGCCAACAGACTAATTTGGACCTGATGTGGAATGAGAGGGATCACCTGAGCAACAGGGTGTCCAACATTGAGCAGCAGTTGGAGTGTATTGAGTTTCACCAACTCCAAATTATGGCCATGCTCCAACTGCTGCTCTCACGCCATAATGTGGAGCATTAGTTTTTGAATGTCCATGCATCCTCCACCCTCTCCATGACAAAGTATGTTCTGATGTTGCCCCAATCCATTCCCCCCATCATCAGACTTAGCCCCCTTGTTCTTGCACATCTCTTCTTCCGAAAGATGCTACCCTTATGGACATTGTTGATTCCCTTTATGTACTTTAAAGTTTCTATCATGCCCTTTCTCCTTTCCTTAAGGGTATACTTAATCCCTTTTAGTCTCTCTTCCTCATATGGGTTCCGGTGCAGCCCCTGCACCATTTTAGTTGCCCTCCTTTGGATCGTCTCCATCCTGTCTATGTCCTTGTCTATCTCCTTGAGTTCAATGCCAGAATGCCTTGTGTGTCAGAATCCGGATGAAGAGAAATAACAAGATAAAATGTGCTTAAAATTCTCAATTATTTCCTGATGTACTGCTTTAAGAGTGCAGCCACTCTCCCAAAGTGTGCCCTAGTAGTATTGTGTGAAACTGGCAATTTTCGCCTCATGAAATATTTTGCAGAATTTGTGCATTTTGTGAAATATTTTTCAGGGTGAAACTATGCCCACGAACTGTCAAAATTTGCCGCTCATGGGTGAAATTTCTTAATTTTGCCACAGCCCCCAATTTGCCAAAGAGAAACAATCCCCTCCCATGTCCCTTGTGTCTAGTGGTCTCCCCCCAGCCGATCGGCCGAATTCAAATCAAGAACCCTCCCAGTCACCCTGAGCCCCAGCCCCCAATCTTTGTAACAAAAAAAACAACAATCACCTCCCATGTCCCTGGTGTCTAGTAAACCCCCCACCTTGTCTTAAGTCAGAGAAAGCCCACCCCAATCCCCATACCCGTTCAGGCCAACAGCACAGCCCTCCACTTATCTCCACAGCCGACAGCCTGTCTGAGCTCTCAATGAATGAACGTGTGCTTGTACAAGCATGCAATCATTCACTGACATCATAAAAGGGTGCTAGGGGGTACATCCCTGGGGGAGTGTCAGGCATGGCTCTGTTTTTATGAGAGGGCACATTCGGGGTGATATAACTTTTTAACTGGAGGAAAGGGCATGGAATTTTTAATACTCCTGAATAGTTGAGCAGGTCGGCTATTATATATATATGTGAGGGGGGGATGGGTACCTGACAGTGGGTACCTGCTCTTTAAGAGTAATCAGAAAATATACCAAGGGGAGGGTAAAATGGAATGATTGTGATGGGTCATTATTTGTGCAGATCTGAATTATGTAATGAGACTGAGTCAAGAACATTGGTTTTATTTTATGAAAACCAAAAAATGTACTATTAATAAAATGTGATAGCCTTTCAAACCATTAACTAAAATACGAGCAACATCCACCTCACCCTTATCAAACAGAAAGCTGCCCTCACAGTCATCAAGGTCAGAATTGTGCCCACCAGGGAATTCTTTGTCCATGATTGCATCGTCAGCCTCAATGGTAGGCCATCTGATGCTGCCACGAGGATGGTCTGCTTCTCCCACATCATCAGCACAACCATCATCATGATGGGGAATGAACACAGATGTGGTAATTCAAGTTGGTATATGACCTTTATTCATTTTTATGAATGTGAGCATGCTGACATTTGTCGGTGAGAAGTTGGCATGATGGTCACAAATTATTGCCCCTGTTGAAATGAATACCCACTTCACATTTACACTGGAGGGTGGGCTGGTCAGGTACTTCAGCGCCACTGAAGTCAGCTCTGGCCATTCACTCACCTTTCCACTCCAGTACAGCAGTGGATCGTAAATTACTGACAGATGCCTTTTTTTCAGGCAAATCTGAGTCAACCATTCTCTGTGCTGCGCACAGTCATGTTGTTGACTCATCCTCCTGTTCACTGGATTCATCGATGTCACAGATTCCTACTTGGGACAAGCACCCCAAAGTGGGTTAATGGCAGCCGGTTTTGCTGACACCCCACCTGGACCCACAGCTGCCTTACTGGATGTGCCTAGTAGTCCACAGTGACCTTCAGCCTTGTTGTGCTGTGGTTTTCTGAACTTGGCACATGACTTCTCTGCCCCATGAACCAGTCGCACCAGTTGTCCACTGAGATTTTTAACCTCTTCAAGCCCTCCCTCCAGTAAGAATGCAATTCCATATTCGTATCGTGGATTCAGCATTGTTGCTCTTCCTATTTCAGCACTTTGCACAATACTTGCAATGTGGCGATTGCGGTCCAATACTGTCAGCATGTGTTTAAGTTGTAAAAAACCAAAACAAGGTGCTACGTCAGCATGTGGTCTAAAAGCAAAACAAAATGGTTATATTAAATGCATGCTGAAAATAGAAAATAGAGTTAAAAATCTACGTTTCGACCTTAGGTCTTCTTCAGGAAATATCTAAAAGAGAAAAAAAAAAAGTTAGTGCCTAAGTTAGTGTTTAAGTAACACACTGCTTGACCAATTTCTGGACACATCAAGCTATGCTGCAGATTCAACAAAGTATGCCTCAGCATCCACAGCAGTGGAATGGCTTGGCTTATGGAGGCAGTGTCACCACTCACTGCCTGAGTGGCAAGTTCCAACGGCCTCAAAATTGATATCACTGAGTCCATGAGGTGCTACTGTTCTGTTGTCATAGACATCAAGGTCCCAGAAGTATCACGGCTAGTGTGAATGACTAGGTATTCTGAGATGGCTTTGTACTATTCATACAACTTCTCTGCCATGTAAAGAGTTGAGTTCCAGCATGTGACAACTTCCAGCTTGAGGCTGTTCTGAGGGATGCTGTTTTGAATCTGCAGCTGCCGAAGTTGGTCATGGGCCTTTCCAGAGTTTGAAAAGTGTGCACAGATGTGGCGTGCAACTGTCAACATTTCCTTGATGTCAGGGTGCTGCTGAAACTCCTGGACCATGAGATTTAAACAGTGGGCCATGCATGGGAACCGAACAAAGCCACCATTGATGATACATTTCACCACGTCAGAGCCACTGTCACTGGCTATAAAGCCAGCACTCAGGGACAGGTGGTTCAGCCACTCATCAATTTCGGTCAGTAGCAAGTCAAGCATGTTTTCACTACTGTGGAAACCGGCCACACTGTGCATTGCAAGTGTTGCCTGCTGTTGAATTCCTGGAAGGTTGCTACCATGACAGTCTGCCTTACTACACTGATTTCCGATACTGCCAGCACAGACAACCCCCGGTACCTGTGCCCGATGTGCAGTAGTACACAAACATGAACTGCCTGCCATTTTGCCACTTGTTCACATATCCGTACTTAAGTGAATAAATGGTCAGAATGAATGTTAAAGGGAATGTCTTTACAGACTGTCACAGTCTGGTATAATTCCAGGACAGTACGGGTGGAAACGTATATCCTGACCTGAACTTTCCATTTGGGACAGGCGCATGCCTCAAAATGCCAGAATCTGGAATTCTCCACAAAGGAGAAGGGCAAAAAGGTCAATTGCCAGCATTTCTGCTACTGCAGCATTCACTTCACATGACACCGCATGAGTGGGTGGGTATTTCATGTTCTGGGAAAAAGGACTCTGCAACATGGGCTGAGTTATTACCCTTTTTGCATGTGATGTGCCAAATGGCTCTGCTCTGCAAACAGCCATGGGTGGGGTGCTTTTGCCATGTGATGAAGAGAGGTGCACAGGTGACACTGACAAGTCCACAAACAATGTTGTTATTTTACCCATTTTAAGCACTGGGGTTGATGTTGGACTAGAAATACTGCTGCATAGTCCACCACCAACACTGCTGCTACTCTGACCACCACTTGACAATAAACCAAAATCCTCCTCCTCCTCATGCCTGTAGTAATCCTCAGCTGATATTTCACCACTACTACAGACATGGCTACTTGGGCTACTTACAGTCATGAAAGGGGATACTATGCTCAATAAGTTGGATGAGGGTGAACACCCCACTATGGCATTAGCTCCCCTCTGGTGCTGAGTCCTCAGTGAAATATACCTCTTCTTCAAATGTTTTGTTGGCCCCCAGTGCCCAGATGACTACCCTTTTTACCACGTCTGACATGTGCTTGGCAAAGCAGGCAGATTGCCACTGCTTCGTCACTTGGATCTTGTACAAAAAATCCCAGACGAGGGATTTGGATCCCCTACTTTTACTTTTCACAGGTCCCTGATGCTGCAGATTGGACACCAGTTTTTTAGACAATGACATGAGGGATGTGCTACATGATTTCTGTTGCTGGCCACACTTGGGCTTTACCAGCCTATCACTATCTATGATGACTACTACTGGGCCTTCTTCAACAGAAACCGCCACATCACAGCTTTGAAGAGGGGGTGATTTAACACCTACAGACTGAGACTGTTTATACACAGCCATCTTTAATTTCTTTTTCTCAGGTTCCCATCTGGGGTCACTAAAATCATCATCATATTCCTCATCCACATCCACTATTTCAGCTTGGATGCTGTCCTGTGGAGAACATGTACCAACCACAGCATCATTATGATCATACAATGTTTTTTCTCCAACATTTGAAGGGTTGGATGGCACAGGCATCACCTCATCAACAGTGCTGGAAACATAAGATTACGATGAATCATTATCAGCATCAGAATCATGTTCAACCAATGTGGGGACGGGAATGGGGACGTCTGGGACTGTGACATCTACTGCACTCTAACTCATGGTCATGTCTTTAGACTCCACTGTATTTGGGAAACCAGTTAACTTGCTGTCACTGGTTTAACTTGGGGCAATTCTCATGTCATCATCAACTTTACTATCACCGACGTGGACAACAGCATCTCAAACCATGATTGAAGCTACTGATTGTGCTGTGAAAAACCTAGTCAGAGAAATCCCTTAACTGGCATCAACTATGCACTTCTGCTGTGCATTACCATGCCCACTGCCACTCTTGCCACTGACAGCAGTGCCATGGCTAGAAGCATCATTGCATGTACTTCTCATTGCAGGCATTTTTGGGATTACACAGAAAATTCATAACAAATTGAGATTTTTGAAATTTGGGGTGGATGGGAAGCCAAAAAACAACAGTTGTGGCTTACAGATGCAGATTGGGCACTGAACAGATGAGAACACAAAGACACAGATTGCACACTACAAAGAGATGCAGCTGAACAGGCACAAAAATACCTTAACCAGTCTTCACACAAATCCAAAACTGGAAAAATAAATTATACCTTTTGCAGGTTGGGGTGGGGAGACACTGCAGAAGCTGTCCACTAGCTAGATAGAAGAAGACAATAAAAAATACCACAAATGGATAACCAATTCAGAGTGTGGTGATTACTGTGTGGTACAATAAAATGTGTCTGATTTCATGGTATGCACACACACTCACACACTAGAGGTAATGATCAGAAAATTTAACAGTGCAGTACACTATATAACCAAATCTTTTAAACAGAATGAAAATATGCACTGCAACACAACAAACAGAAAATAATTATCAAGTATTACGGTGTGTAAATAAACACACAAATACTAACACACACTACGGGTACAAAGCAATTAGAAAGACTGCGTTTTACGTGTGAATCTCACTCCATGACAGATATGCCCCTTCCCTGAAGCACACTTCAACAGTGTCTATCAGTACACAGGCTGAATGTTCTAAATAAACACTCAAAATGCACAGGAAAAACAATCAAACACTTGATGATCTAAGCACAGGAGGGTTTCCTACAGTTAATGTACTAAATTAGGAACAAAACAGTTAGATCAAAAAGTGATTTTTTAAAGCTTTTTTGATGGTTTGATTCTCAGAGCTCTGAAGGAAAACTGTCTCCAGCTTTTCACTACACACACTGCACAGAACTGAGGCTGTGCAAGACAATATAGAGCCCATGTGACCTACTATCCCATGAATCAATGCGAAATTTACCTCAAATACAAAAAAACAGGTGAAGGAAAGCAAAATCCATTCAAATCAATGGCACTTTACATTAAAATTAAGGGGAAGGCTGTAATACAAGGCAAGCTAGCACAAAGTCCTTTGGAAACAATACACTTCACATTGCAAATTAATGGCAGAGTACATTGCTTCATGTTGCGGAGCACTATGTGGATTGGGGCATAACACGTGAAGTGCTCTGCGTAGTGAAGTGGGAGCACTTTGCCCGCCACTACAGTCATGAAGTATAAGCCCTATGGTGATAGCCCTATGTATTTAATCAGGTTCTCATATGTATTTAACAGGTCAAATTATCACTAAAGAGATTCAAATGGAATTGAGTCTTTAGAAATGTAAGCACCAAAAGAGGCTTTACATTTAAGAGGTATGAGTTTAAATAGGCTTTACTAAATTACGTAAAGATAACTGCTACATCTATATAGGTCAC
This sequence comes from Neoceratodus forsteri, assembly GCA_016271365.2. Taxonomy (NCBI): domain Eukaryota; kingdom Metazoa; phylum Chordata; order Ceratodontiformes; family Ceratodontidae; genus Neoceratodus; species Neoceratodus forsteri. The sequence continues at coordinate 351,699,448 of CM028130.1, read as the reverse complement.
TGGTGACACCATACATGGAGTGCTGTGCTCAGTTCTTGAATACTCATCTAAGGAAGGACAGGGGCAGGCTGGAGATGGTACAATGCAGGAAAATAATCCATGACGGTACAGGGCCTGCAAGGCAGATCCTATGAGAGCTGACTCAAGCTGCTAAATGTACTCACTGGAGACCAGGCAAGAGAGGGAGATATGAGAAAGACCTTCAAATTCCTAAAGAGAATAAACAAAGTGAACTTCAAGGACCTATTTACTGGGGAGTAAATATTCAAAAGCCCAGGGTCATGAGTGGAAACTGGCCTGTGGGAAGGCTTAAAAGAGATGTGAAGAAGTTTTATTTTATGGAATGGGTGATGGAATTCATGAAACAGTCTAACAATAGATGTGGTGGTTGCCATGACCATAAATGGTTTCAAGCATGGCTGGGACAGAGTGAAAGGTTTAGTGATTACTCAGGTTGGTAACAATATGAAGGGAAACAGGGGGTGGACCAGGAGGGATAGAACCCCAAATGAGCCTGGCATAGAACTATGAGCAGACTAGATAGACCCTTAGTCTTTTTATGTGGTCATTCTCTCTGTTTCTATGATGATGCTGGCTGTCTATGTTTACAGTTCTAGTGCTTCTTCAGCCACAGATACACATGCACCCTGGAGAACATATGCAGCCATTTCTGGCCACAAAGGTGTAGGTCCCTGTGGGGCCTGCACATCTGCTGACACAGATAGCAGTTCATGATACCCAAAATAAAACCCACTTGTAGGTGCAGAAGCATAGCCCTGCTTATGTGTTATGCAGGTGTATGGCTGAGTAGGACTCGCTATGCCAATACCATAACACAGCCTTACATGCAGTTCAGTACAGTACAGTACAGTGCTACACAGTACAGTATAATAGCTTAATAAATGAATGGAGGGGTTCCATGCATACTCAGTTTGCACTAAACAGTTTGCATAGTGTATTTTAGTCCCCATGCAAATCCCTCACCATGGTGTTATGTGTGTCTTCAGAATTTGTGTTGGGCCCAAAGGGCCCTATGAAATTTCTGTAGTCCAGTATTATGTGCATACCAGCAGAACATTTCTGCAGTGAACACCCTATTTCTCAATATTTATGTCCCAAATTCTCAGAACTTACTTTGTAAGCCTGAACAACATCCACAAGAGTGACAGACTTATAATCGGACTCTTAAAGTGGTTTCATGGCATAGCAACATAAAAAAGACATTTTGAGGTGGAATTAATAGTTCTGTCTCATTGTGTTCAAGTACGGGCCTTAAAAAATAAGACTGCTCAGCATTTGGTGGAAAATGTTAAACAATGGCTGAGTTATACGTGACAGTTGATGTTTGGGTACAAAGTCCAAATTTTTATGTCACAAATAAAAAGTTCTTTGTTCGCACTTTTTTATGTTACAAACAAAGAATTCTTTGTTCACACTTTTTTATGTTGCAAAAAAAGCATTCTTTGTTTGAACTTCCTCACGAAAAAGTGAATTCCTTGCTTGTGACACAAGAATGAAAACCCTCAGCAAGACTGTGACCTAAGATTTTTCTGGACCCCAGAAAACATATTTCTGGATAATTTTTCATCAAATGAACCCCAGAATCTACCTAAACAATCCCGTTTATCTGGATTCAGTTCTTTTTTTTTTTTAAAAGGATTCATTTTTATGTGTTTCTAGAAAAAAACATTGCCTAAGACTAATTTTTTTTTCTTGCAAACAAAAAAACATTTTCTCATGAACAAAAATAGTCATGTGGGCATAAATTCCTTTGTTCACACTGGACAGCTATCCTAAAAACTATACTTAATATTTCAAGAAGCAAAATTTTATGACTCAGGAACTGATTGATATTTTTGCATGTGACCTTTGAAAAGCACACCCTTGGGATGAGTCCTTTCTTCCTTAAAAACTTGGGAACATAGCTATAAACTGTTTTTGCTTCACAGGTTAGCACAAAATGGCAAAAAAGTGCATCTTTGCAGGCCTTTTAAATTTGGGGACCTCAGAATACAGATGAGCAGCCATCACAAGACTTATCAGGTATTATGAACTTTGCACTTGGACAGCTTATGCAATGTTTCATGCAATTTTCCCAAATGGTACCAAATTTATTAAGGTACAAATATTAGGGTTTAAGCTTAAAAGATCTACTAACACCTTAAAGAAAACTTTAAAAAACAAAATAATTAGGTATAATTCTACCTGTATTCGATTTATATTCTATACATTTCTCCTCCCCATTATTTATTACTAAGGAAATTTGCATGAATATGTGATCTTTATCCCTTAGAGTTCCTTTAGATGGCTCTATTATGCCCGTTCAACAACTATGTTGTCGACCGACATCACAGCAATGGATTTATGCTGACCACAAGTTGCAGTAAACATAAATCCAGCAGGATACCCAGGTACATTTTCTATCGGGGGGGTTGCCTCTGAACCTCCCTCATATGGGAGCTCTTCCCCCTGCACCCCAGAACTATAAGATTCCAACTCAGAGTCAGAGTTGAATTGTGGAGGGGGTGCAGGACTGGGAGACAAAGTGCCAGGGGGCTCATGCAGAGCATTACAGTGAACTGTCGATGTTGCCGGCATCAATGTGTTCGCTGTTATGGTGTTGCCATATGGTTGGCATACCCCTTTAGAGTCCACCTACCTCTATAGCTTACTCCCTTCTTTAAGTCATATTCCTCTGTTGTAACATCAGACTGTATTGCCATTGTAGTAACTGTGATATCACAAGCAGTGCATTATGACTTCAGTTAGGGAGAAATCAGCAGAAACAGACACAATCTTTGGGAGCAAAGATCTTGTTTTCATACAAATGACCTCAGTAATAAATAATGGGGGGGAAGAATACAGCACTAATGAGAATTATAAGTCTAATTAATTATTCATTAGCTAAAGAAGCTCACTGATTGGCTGCTGTCCCTGTCTGAAATCTCTTAGAAATGCCCAGCATGGCAGCCTCACAGCTTATCATAGCACTCTACACTCACTGATGGCAGTGGTCATAAATAACAGGAAACTCAACAGAAGACGACAATTACCAGCTTATGAAGGTTCTCTAGTAAGTCTGAAATTCTTTCATGTAAAAATATTCTGCCTCACCAATGTTGTACCTCGTCGAAAATGGTGACTTGCACATACTGTGATCTGTACAAAAGAACACCATGTGGCAGCCTTTGGCAATTTGCCATGCGGCACCAGGCAAAAATATTAAAATACATTGTTCCCCCAAAAGGCCATTACTGTGTTTAGACTTATAATCACAACAATGACTGAAGAGCTGGTCATTTCCTGTCGATTAATGACTGGCTGGGTGGTGGTAGCCCTTGGCTGTGCCTCAAGCCACCCTCCCCCGGATGGTCGTTAATTTCCAGGAAATGACCAGCTTTTCAGTCATTATTGCTTAACTACAAGATGGACTCTGACTAAATATTAAGTTTTATTAAAGTTCTCCTGAACATGTCACCAGCTCTTTAAAGTGCCAACACAACTGATGCTGAGAAGCCAAATTTTTAAAACCTGCTCAATCACAACCATACTTGTGCTACCGCATAAGTATAATAACAACCAGCTATCTTGGAAGACATACTGCACATGATCAGAAGCAAAATGTTTAAAACCTTATAACTCAGGAACCAGTTAATATATTTTCATAAAATCTCCGTAACAGGCATCTACATGGGCCAAGTCACTTCTATCCTGAATATTTCAGAATAAAATTCTAAACTATTTTTAATCAAGGCATGAGCAAACCAGTGGCCACAAAGTGTGTTTTTAATAATTTTACACTCCCAGGATGTCAGAATCCAGACCAGTGGCCATCATATTTTCTAAATCTAAGAACATGGCATCCTGACCATTCATGCTAAGTTTCACACAATATTGTTGAACATTGTCAAAGTTATCAAAGTGCAAATATTGGGATTTAATATTAAAGTGCCTAAACAACCAATGCGCAGAAGTCAAATTGTTTAAAAATGTATAACTTGAGAACTGACTGATATATTTTTCACCAAACCAGTGAAAGGGATCACTGTGGCCCAAGCCTTTCTACCTTGAAAATTTCAAATAAAAATTCTAAACAATCTGAGCACTAGCCAATGACAAACAACAGCAAACTTCCCCAATGTTTTCACTTTTTCTCTATCTGTTTCTCCAAATCAGCACATCACACTGGAACTAAACTACCCCCCTGAATATGAGCATGCAAAATTTTGTGCCAATCCATTGAATGGTTGCAAAGCTACTAAAGCGCAATGTTCGAGGTTTGATAAGTAAACCCCTGTTAGGGCTGATGACCCCATTGCACACCCTGATGCCTGTTGGTGGGGGCAGGGTGTGCAAGGTTTGCAAGGGGTGGCAACCCTAACACTGAATTTCCTCACTTTTATCACTGTGTGACAACCCTAACTGATGCATTAAATGGAGCATTTTGGCATGAATGTCCCTTCTTGTTAAGAATGTCCACTACAAATAGTGAATGGTATGTGGTGGTTGGAGCGTGGGGCCCACAGCCCATGTCTGCATAATAACCGTAACAGTAATGCTAATGGTAACAGCAATGGTAACGATGAGTGAAATGCAAATGGTAATGGTAAGTGTAACATCAACAGAAACATGAATGCAAACACAAGCTCTAACTGTTATGGTAATGCAAATGGAAATGGAAATGCAAGTGGTAATGGAAATGGTATCACAAATGCAAATGGTAATGGTAACAGCGACGCAAATGCAAACATGTAAGGCAATGGCAATGGTAACAGTAAATGTAACCACAAACGCTAACAGTCATAGTAAATGTGATGCAAATCAAAATAGAAACAGAAATGGTAACGGAAATGAAAACACAAATGCAAACCATAACGCGAACAGTGAGGGAAATGCAAACGTAAACACAAACGGTAACGCAAATGCAAACAGCAAAAGCAAGCTGATGTAAGGCAAAAGTAGCAAAAATTCTGTATCTCGCTTAATTTCCAAGATAACGGCACCAAGGTGATGTGATCCAACAGTAGCGATAACTCTGTATCTCGCTTCATTTTCGAGATAATGGCACAAAGGTGATCAGAGCCAACAGTAGCTAAAAGTCTGTATCTCACTTCGTTTTCAAGATAATGACACAAAGGCGATGTGTGTAAACAGTAGTGAAAAGTTTATATCTCGTGTCATTTCATAGATAACAGCGCAAAGGTGATCTGAGGCAACAGTAGCAAAAAGTCTGTATCTCTCTTCTTTTCCGAGATAACAGCACAAAGGTGATGTAGCAAAAAGTCTTTATCTTGCTTCATTTCTGAGATAATGGCACAAAGGCTAATGTAAACCAAACCACGAAAGGCACTTCCATATCACTAGGGTGACCTACGCTATAAATTTCAAACCACTAGCACCATGCATAACGTTATGCGAAAAATGATAAGTGCGTCACACAGTAACTCTGCAGAGAATTATTTTCTCAACATGCAAACAGCATAATTCACATCTTCAGAACATGCACTCAGCACCCTCGAAATTTCATGGGAAAAGACCGAACCGTTCCTGAGACATTCAATTTTTAAGTTTCTGCACCTTTAAGAAGTCTTCCACCACAAAATGTCAGACATCGCGGCCGAAAATTCAGCAAAATGGTTGAACTCATGGGCAAAAAATATCTGACTGCAAAGGGAGGCAACTTCAAACATTTATAACTCTGGAAAAGAACAAGATTTTTTCACCAAACAAAAGCTGGCATGTTCCTTTAAGAAAGGGCTTTCCACGTGCCGAGTGTCAGACCAATCAACTACACAGTGGCTGCGCTATGCGTCGCACATGACAGTGCAGAAAAATAACAAAAACAGAATGTTTTACACTGCACTACGCAAAAACCATATGTACCAGAGAAATAGAAACTGGTAAATAAATAGATGCACCATTCCACTCCATGTATACCAAATGTTATTCAAATCTCTTTGACAGTTACAGAGGAGCAGGAGCGTAAGACTTAGCAAGAGTGGCTAAAAATACATTTTTGGGTGCTTCATTCTGCAAAAAACATATACAGATGTCAAATGAAAATTGGTAAATGCACAGAAGTACCATAGTAGACCAATTACTACAAATGTCACAGACATGCATGGAAATGCAAGTGTTAACGCAAACAAAAATGGTTGCGCAGCTGGTAACGTAAATACTAGGGCAAAAGTTAACGCAAACACAAATGGTTACGCAAACAGTAATGAAAACGCAAAAACAGAAATGGTAACATAAACAGAAATGATACTGGCTACAGTGAGATAAAAGAAAATAGTAACGGTAACGCAAACGCAAGTGCAAACCGTAATGCACATGGTGACGCTAACAGAAACGATAATGCAAACAGTAAGACAAATGGAAGCGCAAATGTAAATGCAAATAGAAATGATAATGCAAACAGTAATGCAAATGCTAATGGCAATGAAAATGCAAACGTTAACAAAAATGATTACGAAAATGCAGACGATAACAGAAATGCAAACAGAAACCCAAACGGTAATGGCAACAGCGACACAGAAGAAAACAGAAATGCAATCAACAATGGAAATGCTACTTAAAATACAAAAGCTAATGACAATGGAAATGCAATTGCAAATGGTAACGAACACGCAAACGGTAGCGGTAACACAATTAGAAACGCAAACGGTAACGGTAACACCAACGATGATGCCAAAGGAAACAGTAATGCAAATGGAAACGCATGTGCAAATGCAAATGGTAATCTACACAGTGATGCAAAAGTGAACGCTAACGAATATGGCAATGGAAACGCAAATGGTAACAGTAATGCAAACACAAAGGCAAAGGGAAACGTACATGATGACATAAACGGAAACGCAAATGCAAACAGTAACGGAAACACAAACAGAAATGCTAACAGTCACAGTACCAGAAACACACACATTTTTTTCCAAAAGGATGCATTCAGAAGCACAGAGAATACAAAGAATGTGTGCATAATAATGGTCCTCGGAGCAGAAAATAAGCACTTGGAATACTAAACTACGTATATCGCAGGAGCTGTACAACGTAGAAAAGAAATGTAAATCTTATATTATTTATGTCTTTCCAGGCTAGTTTTACACTTACCACCCCTTTGGGGGACAAATAATTTTTGCAACGAAAAGTCCATATCTGAAGCGTTTCCGAGATACAGGACTCGGAAGGCGCACCAGACGCTGTAATGTTATCCCCTGGGAAAAATGGTCAACTTTGGTGTGCTGTAACTTTGCAGCCCTATAATATTTTGTCACCAAACTACTAAAAGGAACATCTATCGGATGTTCACTTTCTTCCCTGTAAATTTCAGCCCAAAAGACCAAACTGTTGTTTTTCTGCAGGGTGGCAAACATTACCTGTTGTTTTGACCAAGGTCTCACAGTACGACACTTTCGCAAATAAAATCATTAAAGTGTTGCATATTGGAAAGTACTTTGTGACACTACCATTTACAAAAATTTAAAAAACATATTTCTGGGGTGTTTTACCCCAAAAAAAGACATGGGTAGCATCCTCAGGGCTCGACTAGGTGAACACAAGAAGAATTGTGTCCCTAGAGGTCCCCAAATTTAAACGGCAATCATTTCTATGACAGCAAACTGAAAACAAGATGGGCAATTTGCGAAAGTAAAAGGGTAATTTGCGACAGTAAAAACTATTTGCAACACTTTTGAATATTTTAACTTTTCCCGTAGACAATAATGGGAAACAGTTTTTTTAATAACTTTTGAACCACTTAATATTTTTTCATGAAATGTTAGAAAGGCACATCGGGGATCCTAGTTGCATGTTCCTTGAAGGTTTTGGACTGATCATGCAAATTGTACGACCTGTAGGTGACAGCAAAGAAACATGCAAAACCCCGTAATTTATGTGTTTTTTGGTGCTCTGTAGCTCCACAACTGTACATCTGACCATAATGAAACTTGGCAGGTCCAGCGACCTATGGTACCAGACCATGCAATCCAAATTTCAGGAAAATGCATCATAGGGATGCAAAGTTAATAAGCTGCCAAATTTCAGATTTAACTTTAACAGGGTACTCAACCCTAACTATAGTTACACTACCATGCCATTATAATATGTATATATATCTTCATTGCAAAAAATGTCATTAATGCATCAGTTAGGGTTTTTAGTAAAGTGACAAAAGTAGGTGAATATTGCATTAGGGTTTCCAACCCTAATACCCCACCCTCACCCTGCAGACACTGACAGGCATGAGGGGTGTGCCTTGGGGTTGTCAGGCATAACGCTCACCCCATTCACCTATACTGTACCCATCTCAGCTTTTTTACTTGTGGAATGGGGTGAGCATTAGTGCTGACAACCCCAAGGCACACCATTGATGCCTGTCAGTGTCTGCAGGGTGGGGGTGTGGCGTTAGGTCTGGAAACCCTAATGCCATATTTCTAAACTTTTGTCGCTTTACTAACAACCTAACTGATGCATTAATGAAGTTTTTTTGCAATGAATTTCCTTACTTTTTCAGATAGTTTGCTGGTATACTTATTTGCCTTACCCTCCATAACTGTTCTTATGCCACAGTGGGAGTGTAGAGCCAAAATGCTCCATGATTTTCCTTATTTTACTGTGGGAGAGCAGGGTCCTTTGGATCCTCCACAGCCACCCCTCCATAGATGTGTGACAAAATTATCAGAATACCCATCTTATTACACTATCATCTGTTGCTGGAAGAGATAATTTTTAAATCCCCACCAAAATATAATTCTGCACAACTGCAATGGCATTCAGCGCCACAGATGCGAAAAGACATTTTGGACAGGATTTGAAAAATGACAACTATGACATTCATGAGGTGGAGTAGTAGGAAATATATGTTTAAATGTTGGGGTCCAAGTCTTTAAAATTTCCAAAGTTATGAGTGCATATTGCGAAATTGCAACACATGGTCATAACTTTGTGACATTTTTACATATGTGGACCCCAAATTTTCAACATAGCTTTTTGGGGACCCTACCTCATGAACAATATGACTGTCATTATGCAAATCTGGCCTGAAAGGTGAATTTTCCAACAGATCAAGAAATCATCTTTTGGGCAGGAGCTGCATAAAGACAGTCATATTGTTCATGAGGTGGGGTCCTCAAAAGGCTATGCTGAAAATGTGGTGTCAAAATATGCACAAATGGTGATGCTATGCACTAAAGTCGAAAATCCCATTGAAGTCACACAAAAGTATCCCAGTACCATGCACCTCGAATCATTACGCAATAGCAGTATAAGTGTTATTCAATGGTACTGCATTTGCACAATGCTCGGTGTATTATGCAGCCAGTAAACTTTTGCATGATTACCTGAACATTGATATCCCATACAAAACAAGATCTTCTTTCATGAGTCGTCATACGAATCAAGATCATACTTTGTATCACACCGATACAAATAAAGAATTAAAATGTTAAATAAAACATATTTTAAGGGCATTTTTGGGGCAGTAAAGTGCAGAATGCACCTAAGGATTCCCAATAAGCAAGCTACATGTGTTGATTCCACCCCAGATATAATTTTGGGAGATTTCCAAATTTAAATATTTCAGACAAACTGAAAACAAGATGGCGGCCATACAAAAGGGGAATTCTCACATACAAAGCAGGATTCTTCTTTCGTTTCATACAGCTATATTTTAGTGCTTACTGAGCATGCTCTGAAATTATTTTTGTCACATTTTTAAATTCCAATAACTTAAAAACTCCTTATTATTTTTTTACCAGACTAGCAAAAGGCACATTGGTGAGGTAGTCCCCTTCTGTCTTGAAATTTCAGACCAAAAAACCAAACCATCTGGGCCGTAGGCATGTTCAAAGAAAAATCCCAGCAAAGTCCATGAGTGAAAATGTATTTTTTCACCTGTCTGTAACTCAGAGAATGCACATCCGACTGGAACATAACTTGCCAAGTCAGGAGATCCACACCACAGGACAGTGCATACCAAATTTTGTGTAAATCCTTTAAACAGTTGCAAAACTGTTAAAGTGCATCATTTTGAGTTTAACATTGAAGTGCCTACTCAAGCCTAACTATAGGGGTGCAACTGCGCCCCTATACTATATTACATAGCTTGGACTTTTTCCCTATTGAAGTGTTTGTAATATTATTTCCCAGTTTAAATGCTTCATTGGCAAGCTTTTAAACTAACCAAGGGGGGAGGCACTGGAAAGAAGCAGGGAAATCCTAGCCCCCCCCCAAATAATCATGGTAGTAAGTGCGGCAAACACCAACATAGAGGTGTCGATAGGGAGAAGGACAGGGGTAAATGGAGAAAGTGACAAAGGCAAGAAGGACAGGGATGGGGCAAAAGGGAGTAAGACCATCAGGAAATGGAGGGTAATGAGTACCAATGCCCATAGTCTGGGCAACAAGTTCCCTGAGCTGGTGGCCTTGATGGAAGAGGATGCCTGGAATCGTAGCAGTCACAGAAACATGGTACACAGAGAACCATGACTGGGATGTTAACATACCAGGGTACATAACCACAGGAGAGACAGGCAGGGAGAAGAGGGGAGGAGTAGCTCTCTATGTAAAAGAAGGATAAAGCAACTGAACAAAGAGTAAACAGGAGGAGAGGAGGCACTGTGGGTCACTTTGGAGACTGGAAAGGGCACCACAATCCGCAGAGGGTTGTGTACAGACCCCCATGTCAGGGGGAAGGAATGGACAAGGATATGATAGAAGGCATTCTTAGAATGGCAGAGAAAGGGGAGATACTGTTGATGGGAGACCTAAATATGCCAGATGTTAACTGGAGCACATTTGCTGCAGCCACATCCAAGAGCAGGGTCATTCTTGATGCCCTGTAGGTGGCAGGCCTTAGACAGCTAGTTTTGGAACCCACTCGTGCGGGAGCAATCTTAGACCTTGTACTCTCAAACGGGGGCAGTGAGAGGATCTCAGATGTAGAAGTGGGTTGCCATCTGGGGACAAGTGGCCATCAGACAGTGTGGTTCACATTAAACTCAGCTACAGAGTCAATCCATCCAAAAGTGAGGGTACTGTACTTTAGGAGGGCTGACTTTGGCAAGATGGGAGAGTGCCTCAGAAAAGCACTAGCAAACAGGCTAGAAGGAGGAATGGGGAATCATCAAAACTGCCATCACAGAGGCAACAAGCCTTTGTGTGAAGCAAATAAACAAATCAAAATGAAAGAAAAAGCCACTATGGTTCTCAAAAGAGGTGGCTGTGAAAGTCAGGAAGAAAAATATAGCATTCCGGAAGTATAAGGAAACACAGAAGGAGCAGGACAGAGAGCTGTACCAGTTAAAGCAGAAGGATGCAGGAAGTGAAGTCAGAATAGCAAAGGCCAAAACTGAGGAAAAGATAGCCAACTCAGTTAAGAAGGGGGATAAAACCTTTTATAGATACATCAGCGGCGTGAAAAGACAAAAGGGAGGAGGATAGTGAGGCTGAATAGAATGAACAATGGGTGGGCAGAGGGGACAGTGAAAAGCAGGATACTGAACAAATATTTTGCTCAGTATTCACAAAAGGAGGGAAGTGCCTAATCCAATTAACAGAAGCACTCTTGATAGGGGTCGATCCCAGTCCTTTCACAGAAGAAAGGGTTCTGCAAGAACTCCTAAAACTGAAGGTGGACAAAGCAATGGGTCCTGATGGAATTCACCCAGAATTCTTAAAAGAATTAAGGGAGGAACTAGTGAAACCACTGGCTACTCTTTTTAATAAATCATGGAGGATGGTGTGGTACCCGAGGACTGGAGGAAGACGGATGTGATTCCCTTCACAAAAGTGGGACCAAGACAGAGGTAGGAAACTACAGACCTGTCAGTCTGATCTCTGTGGTAGGGAAAGTGATGGAGTCACTTCTGAAGGAAAGAACAGTTGAGTACCTAGAGGCCAGTGGAGCACAGGACCCAAGGCAGCACAGGTTCACAGCGGGAAGGTCATGTCAGACGAATCTAATTGATTTCTTTGACTGGGTGACAAAGTAGTAGACCAGGGAGGGGTTGTGGACATGGCCTACCTAGACTTCAGCAAGGCATTTGACACAGTCCGCACAAAAGATTAATAGTCAAATTAACCAGCCTGGGAGTGGGTCCCAGGGTGGTAGCCTAGTAAAACATTGGCTGCACAACAGGATACAGAAGGTAATTGTAAATGAAGTCCACTCTGAAGAAAGAAGGGTTACTAGTGGGTACCGCAGGGTTCAGTATTGGGTCCAGTTCTTTTAATGTTTTATCAGTGACATTGCAGAGGGACTGTAAGAAAAGTATGCCTTTTTGCAGATGACACCAAGATCTGCAACAGGGTTGATACACAAGGAGGCATGGAAAGGATGAAAAGGGACTTGGCAAGGCTGGAGGAATGGTCAGAAGTATGGCAGCTAGGATTCACTGCAAAGAAGTGCAAATAAAGCACCTGGGAAACAAGAACCAGGGAAGAATACACAATTGGTGGGGAGGTAGTAACAACAACAAAAGGAAAGGGACCTGGGGGTAATCATATCAGATGACCTTAAGGTTAGCAAGCAATGAGAAGGCAGTAGGAGAGCTGGGGATACTGGGATGTATCGGAGAGGCATCAACAGCAGAAAACAGGAAGTTGTTATCCCTCTGTACAGACAGTTGGTGAGACCCCATCTGGAGTACTGTGTCCAGTTCTGGAGACCCCATCTCTGCAAGGACATAGACAGGATAGAGGCAGTCCAGAGGAGGGCAACTAAAATGGTGCAGGGTCTGCAAGAGAAGCCGTATGAGGAGGGACTAAAGGAGCTTAATATGTATTCCTTGAGGAAAGAAGGAGAGGGGGACATGATAGAAACATTTAAGTACCTCAGTGGAATCAACAAAGTCCAAGAGGGTATCTTTCAGAAAAGAGACTTACAAGAACAAGGGACACAATTTAAAGATAGAAGGAGGGGCGGTTCAGGGGCAATGTGAGAAGTATTATTTCACAGAGAGGGTAGTGGATGCATGGAACAGCCTTCCTGAGGAGGATGTGGAGTCTAAAACTGTGGGAGAATTCAAGAATGCATGGGACCGACATAAGGCAATTCTTGTGGGAGGGTAGGAAGAAATAGGCTGTTGGTTAACTAGGATCTGCGGCCTATCCTGTAGGTAGGGAAATGGGCAGACTAGATGGGCCAAGTGGTCCTTATCTGCCGTCAAAGTCTATGTTTCTATGTTTCAGTACACACTTTGCCCGTATAAGCAGTTTTAATTAAAACTAGCAGTAGCCATCTTAATGTATTATATAAACTAATGAATAATTCAGGGGTGTTAGCCAGATCATAACATCATTCTTCCATTGGGCTTGCAGCTTTATAATCTGGTTAGCTTCCTTGATGGGTTTATTTCCTTGTATATCACACCTACCCATCATTTATTCTCTATATAAAAAATGATAAGCAAATGTGGTATTCAAGGAAATAAGCCCATCAAATGGGCTAACCAGATCACAAAGCTACAAGCCCAAAGGGTGTATAGGTTTACTACCTGGTTAGCCCCTTCAATGGATTTATTTACAGATATAGTGTACTTACTTTACCCATTTTCTATTTTACATAATATATTTGGGTGGTTACTGTATGTTTTGCTGGCAATTGCATATCCAGGGAAAGGGTTTACAGGGATATAACTGCTAGCCATTTCTATAGAGAAAAACCTGATACATGTATTATATATACCTGTAGTGGTTACAGACTCCATTACACCCCCCCCCACAGCAATACCTAGTAGTGGCGCACCAACAGCACCTGCCATAAGCAGGATAGAATAATGAATATTTATTGCTGATCTCAAGGCTTTATTACCCCCATTTGAGTTCCTTTAGATGAGATACTAAACCAAGGTCCATTCTTCTCATCTCTAGAGATGTTGCAGAATTAAATTTTGCCTGCAAAATCCCAGCTAAATCATGAATTTCGCCCTGTGAAACATTTCGCGAAATTAAGTACTTACAGCAAAATTTTGCTGTCAATTTTGCCGATCAGTTTCACCAGTAAATTTCACCTTGCGGTATTATTAGGTGAATTTAGGGAAAAAAAGGTTTGTCACGTGACTTACTCTTGGCAGGTCACATGGGTGACTGCACTCAGGCAGGAAGGCACTGATTCTGCTTCCTTTTACTAGTGATTGCAGACAGAGAGGTAGTAGTCTGAGAGCACTAATAGGCAACAGGAAAAAAACTTTAATTTTTTACTTTAAAAACAGTTAATCTTTCTTTGTTAGGACATCTTCTGTGGGCTTATATTTTTCTGTCTTTACGTTTGTAGTGACTTAGTGAGTGTGTGTGCATGTGCATGTGTGTGTGTGTGTGTGTGTGTGTGTGTGTGTGTGTGTGTGTGTGTGATTCCCTCACTCTATCTCTCTTTCTCTATTTTTTTTAAGTTTTCTGTTAAGAAAACTTTTTTTTACAGAAAATATGGATGGGAAAAGTAGGGCATGGGGGCTGGACAGAAGACAGCTAAAGGTGTTCACCTTAACAGGTTAGCATTTCAGTCTAAAAGACAGCCCCCACCAGCAGAAGCATGTGTCCCCCAATCCCCAGCAGCAGGACCCCATTGCCTCCACACGGCAGCAGAAACATTTGCCCATTTGCCACCACCCAGAAGGAGCAGGATGTTGTGGCCCTGGGACATCAGCTGGTGGCACCCCCACCAGCCAAGAGTGTCATCATCAGCAGCGTGTGTCCTTCTTCTCCACAAACGCTGCAGATGACAGTGTTGTCATCTGCAACCTTTGTGGCCAGAGTGTTCGGCAGGGGAAGAAAGGGGCACACCTTAGCACTGATGACCAAAGGAGCCATCTTCAGCACCACCACCTTTCAGAGTGGCTACAAAAGCAGCAAGAGGTGGCAGCAGCAGGAGGCAGCACTAGTAGTGGGGGTGAACATACAGAAGGGAAATGGGGCCAGCAGAAGGAAGGCAGTCAGCGTCAACCTAGGGGGTACCATACCAGGTCCATGACACAGCAAGAGGATGCAGCAGCATCATCACCTCACAGTCACCAATGTCACCATCATGTTGATCCCACACAGCCTGCAGCAGCCCCAGGTCAGGTCAGCATCAGCAATGAAGACCTGGCGGCCATGCACAGTGAGGTGGTGGCTGTGCGCAATGAGGTGCAAAGTCTTAGGCAGGAGTTTGACCAGTTCGGCCAGGAGGCCGAGGGGACATGAGAAAAATAATGGAGGACCAGTATAAAGTTTTGGAACTCCTGGCAGAGGTGTGTCATGACCATGGGGGTGGTGGTGGCAGTTCAGAATCGGGGCCAGGCATGGCAAAAGTTGCAGCACTCAGTAAGGTGGTAGCCAATTTTTTTTTCCTTTTCTTTTTCCTGTCTTGTGTTACTTGCACTCATCTCTTTTCCATCCCCTAAAAATAATTAAAAAAAAAAAAAAAAATAAAAAAATCTGTTCTGTTCTCTTCTATATCCTCTTGTTTATTTTTCTTTGTTGTCTTATAATCATATGTCTTTGTCCAGTGCTTTTGTTTGTTATGTTTATGCTCCCTTTAGCATTCAATCCTTTTCCTTATTCACTAATTTATTTTTTCCCTCTCATATATGAATACCCTTGCCCTGACCCTGCGTGTCCTCCTGTCGTGTGTTATTGTCAGTGTACCCATAAACACGGTACATTTCTTTCTGTTTTGTGTTACACCTTCTTTATATATTTCATCCTCCTATCCACAAATGTCCAGTATTGTTCCCATGAACAAAACTTTTTTCCCAAAGCTATGTGATGATGTGGCAGTTGTGGTTGTGTGTAGCACCAGTCCAAAGATGTACACAACAATCACAGACACATAAGCAATTTTATTGTGAAGTTAAACATAAATATGTTTATTGTGCTTAACACATGTGTCCCCTACACTCTCAGTAATGATGTTTTATACTGTCCCCCCCGGCCCCACACCCGGCCCTAAATGTGCCCCTGGACCACAGTTTAACACAGCCTCTTGCTGCCATGTTGTGCAGAGCTGGCCTAATAAGATGAGATTGAGAAATATGACATGGGGAGACACAAACAATTATTGTGGCAATTTTATGAGATAGACAAAAAAGGCTAGTGAGAGGGGCCACAGTGAGAAAAATAATTCTTCCTGCAAAATGCTGCTGCTAGCCTTCTAGTTGTCCTAGCTTCCTCCTGCTGCTGGT
Organism: Neoceratodus forsteri; assembly: GCA_016271365.2. Classification (NCBI taxonomy): domain Eukaryota; kingdom Metazoa; phylum Chordata; order Ceratodontiformes; family Ceratodontidae; genus Neoceratodus; species Neoceratodus forsteri. The sequence goes on along the minus strand of CM028130.1, from coordinate 351,683,291 downwards.
TTCATGAATTGATTGAGAATTGTACACTTAACATTTACCAATGCTGTCCTGCTGTTTTGCTGTGGTGATGCTATGGTGGTTATAACTTGTACTGTGTGTAGGGATTACAATAATAAGACTTAGGGTTACTTTAGCTTGCTGCCTTTCTGCTGCTCTCAGTGCTCTCTGACTGGCTGCCACGAGAAGTAATGTTTTGGCTGGTACTGAAGCTTGATGCATCATCATTATCACAGACATGCTGCTGATGCACATGTATTGTAAGTATTTCTATGTATTTTTTTGTTCTGTGCAAGAGAACGGTGTGGGTGGGTTGATACTGTGGCATCTTGAGTTTAAATATGTTTCTGCAGCTTTTCCATTATTTTGCAACTTGAAGATTACATAAATAATGAAACTGCCAATCAAGCAAGCTCTCAGTGGGATGTTGGAATGCACCAGATTTCACAACACCGAAGGTAAGTATTTCATTTCTCACTGTGATGGGGCCTGCGGTAACATACTGCAGTAATGATGTTTGAGTTTTACAGTAATTGTATTGTGTTTGCTTTTCTCACCATTCATGACCTTTCTGGTGTTGTCTTAAGTCCCACTCCTGCTGATGAAGAAGACGTGGGTGCTTCATGCCTGAGGTAAGTATTTCTTCATTTGTACTGGTTTTCTGGGGTGGGGGGGGGTCTAACAATTCTCAACATTTGTTCTTATTTTCTTCTTTCCAGGTTTGCAGTACTTTTAGGGGATTCAGAATGCCTGCTGCTGCAGTGCCACATGGATGTGCCCTGCTGCATGTTCCATCTGGGGGCAAATTTAGCAGTTTACATTCTCACACCGTCAGGTAAGTACAATTTTTTTTTCTGCTTGTAATTTGCTAGATTAAGACCAGGTATGGAGATGGAGGAGTATTCATCATGTTTGCTGTCATTGTTCGTGCTTAGGTAATTTTCCTCTGATGACTTTTCATCCCATGTCTGTGCAAAGACTACATTCAGGCCCGGAAGGAGGTGATGTATGGAAGACAGAGCTGGTTGCTTGAACCATGATGTAGGCCACTGTTCTCATTAGCAATTAAACAATACATCCAGGGAGGAGGTATATGTGGAAATGGTTGGTGGAGATGGTGTTTAGTAATTATGGGTGGAGGGGACCAGTTCCTATTGACATGTCAGGTAGCAGAGCTGGCGTAATTAGGAATATTTAACAATCAGCAACAGGCAACAAAGCCCTCCCCCCATACGGATTAGCACAGTTTCTGTACAAGAATTATCACAGTACTTAATGTAATTACCCTTTTTGGAGGAATTCGAATGTTGTTAGGCCTTTCTTTCATGAATACCTTGCAATTTATTTATTTATTTGCTTTTGTTTACCAGGTAAGTCACACTAGACATCCATGTGCCTATTTTCAGGTGCGGCCCGGGAGAGTTACAGACATGAATTTTACAGGTACAGTGACTAATACAACTTTTACATACAGTGAAGTGACTACTACATCTTCTACATACAATGGAGTGACTAATATAGTTTAGACATACTGTGAAGTATCAGAATACATAGAGGAATGACAGTAAGTAGAAAAACAACATGTGAGCCCTGGGGTGGTTACAGGTGGCATGGGGGGATTAAGAGCAAGGACATACATAGGCAGTGAGTGAGCGAGTCAGGTTTACATGCAATGGGAGTGCAGACGAAACTAGTAAGGTAACCCAACTTATCATTGCTTGACCAGGTTGTCAGGAGAGTAAGTGCGGGGGTCCCAGAGGGCGCAGAGGCCCACCCGTGCCAGCATAGTATGCGACGAGGCTACGAGGTGCAAGGTCAGGTGGAGGGACCCTTCAGGAAGTTCCAAAGGGAAGTTTTGAATCCAATGTGGGAGAGAGTGGTCCGTGTAGTGGCTGGGAATGAATTCCATAGTTTCGGGCCATAGCTGGCGAAGGCCCGATCACCCACAAGGGAGCGTGTCCTAGGAACTGGGCGGGAGAGAGCCGCCCTTGACCTAAGATGGTAGGTAGTGGTGTCAAGGTTGAGGGGAAGGGCAAGGGCAGAGGGGGTGGATGTTCTGACTATGTTGTCGATGAAGTTACCTACGATGAAGGTACGGTGCTTCTCCGGAGGGAGCCACTCGAGGTGAGTGTAGAGGTCGCAGCTATGTGTAAGGAGAGGAGCAGAAAGCGTGAAGCGGCAGATGCTGTTGTAGGCCATATCCCATTTCAAGAGGATGGATTTTGGCATGGGGGCAAAGGTCACAAGTCTGTAGCAGAGGGAGGGGAGGAGAACACCCCTGGCTAAGGCCACCCGAGCAGCTGGGGTGAGGCAGTTTTTTGCTCTGTAGGCGAGACCGAGCTTAGCATTCGTGGCCTTACAGATGTTTTGGATGTGTTGGAAGAGGTCCAGCTGGGGGTCCAGAGTGATGCCAAGATACTTGCTTACAGGAACCGTCTGCAGGGGAAAGCCGTCAGCCTCGAGGATTAGAAGGGGGGCGGTGCAGGATTTAGTTCTACTGAGGGAGCCGAAGAGCATAGCTTGTGTTTTCTTAAGGTTAGTGGTGAGCTTGTGTGCCGCCAGCCAAGATTGAATCTGCTTGAAGTCGGAGTTTAGTTGGGAATTGATGGTGCCAATGTCGTGATCACTGTTTAGGATGACAAGGTCATCAGCATACAAGGTAATTAGCCCATAGGTGGAGACAGATGGCAGCTCGTTGATGAAGAGGGAGAAGAGCGTCAGACCGAGGATGGACCCTTGGGGTATCCCGCATTGGACAGTGGTGAGATGGGAATGAGTCTGGTTAAAATTGGTGTATTGCTTCATTCCAGTAAGGTAATTGAGGAACCAGGGATGGGCAGGGTTAGAGAGTCCAAGGGTGAGGAGAGTGGAGCTGAGGAGGGGGTGGTCTACCATGTCAAAGGCCTTGGAGAGATCCACGAAGATCGCACCTGTGAGGTTGCCCTGGTCAATGGCTGTTCTGATCTGCGAGGTGACCACAGCGATGGAGGTGGCCATACTGTGCCCCTTCCTGAACCCATGCTGGGCCGAAGAGAGGAGGTTATGTACCTGCAGGTATTCGTTTAACTGAGAGGCCACAATTTTCTCTAGGAGTTTGGAGGCGGCCGACAGAATGGCAATAGGCCGGTAGTTAGAGGGGTCTTTGGGGTTACCTTGTTTGTGAACAGGGGTAATTTTGGCTACCTTCCAGAGTTCTGGGATGACACCAGCTGTTAATGAGGAGTTGAAGATGTGTGTTATAGGCCAGACAAGGAAGTGGGCACCTAGCCTGAGCAGTTTTGGCTCCAAGTTATCATGCCCTGCGCCAGTGTGAGGGGAGAGGCTGGCAAGCAGCCTCTGGGTCTCAGTGGTGGATACTAGTTGAAGGAAGAAGGAGGGCTGGGTCATAGGTCCAGGTTGAGAGGAGCTGGTGGAGTTAGGTTCAGGTGGTTGAGCATTCGGGGATGTGGGAGCAGCAGGGTCAGAGGGTAGGGGAGGGCTGTCCGGAGAACATTGCGTTAAAGGTATTAGAGATAGTGCATGGGCTGCTGCAGCTAACCCCGTCTAGTAGTAAGTCCGTGACTTGTACTCAGGCAGACCCCCCCACTGCACTTCTAATGTTCTGCCAAAAACTCCTCGGGTTGCTGGCTGAGGCGAGTTGGGTGGATCTGCAGTGCTCCCTTTTGGCTGATCTGATGGCTTTTTTGCAGGTGTTTCTGAGGCGCCTGTAGGCAGTGAGATCATCAGTGCTGTGGGATGCTTTGTAGGTTTCCCAGCATTTGTCCCTGAGTTTCATTACGGAGATAAGGCCTTCATGGAGCCATTTGGTAACGGTGCCCCGCACCCTCCTTTTTGTGAGGGAGGCATGTGTGTTCTGTACTGGGATGCATTTGATTAAGAATGCACCAAGTGACTGATCTGGGTCCAAGGAGGCGGTGACTCCAGACCAGTCGATCAAGCTGAGGTCAGCAAGAAAGTCGGGCAAGTGGAATTTTGAGAAGTCCCTCATTTGTATCACTTTTGCAGGTATTTTTGCCTGGGAGAAACCCCAGGTACAAAAGATGGGTGAATGGTCCAAGATGGCATCAGGTAGGATGCCCAAGGATGTGATCCTGTTCGGTCTATTAGTCAGGACCCAGTCGATCAGTGACCCCCCCCCCCACTGGGGGAGGGCTGTGTTGGTTTGGTGATAATCTGGTTTAGTGCAAGGCTCGAAAGCAGTGGCTCATATGATTTCAAGTTTGAGCCTAACCAGTTTAGGTTGAAGTCTCCTATGATAAGAACTTCACTTGTGCCCACTCTCTCACTAACATTGTGCAGAAGTGAGGAGAGCCCAGGCATGCCTCCTCTAGGGGGGTTGTAGCAGCAGATCAAATGAATTTTCTTGGTGAGTCCAAGCAGGAGAACAGCGTGCAGGAACTCACATGATGGGGAGGAGGGGGTCTACTGCAGAAACATTGAGGTGGGCTTTGTAATAAAGTAGTACCCTACCACCACGTTTGTCCCCCCCTTGATCACTTCTGATGTGGCTGTACCCTGGTAGGGAACACATACTAACAGGAGTGTGAGGTTTTAGCCATGTTTCTGTGATGCCCAGTATGTCTGGGCTGTAATGGGCAACCCAGGCGGTGAGCTCAGCAAGGTTGTATAGGAGACTACGGACATTAAGATGGACAATTTTTAGTCCCTTGGCATATAGCCATGAGGTGGGTGGGTTGAAGGGCCGGAGGCCGTCTTGGTTGGGAGGGGTAGTTCCACCCTGGGTGGGCCCGGTAGGGGGGGGTGGAGGGGGTGGTCATGACAGAGAGTAGTTTAGTGAAAGTGGAGCGGTCAGGCAGCGCTGGGGTGGAGAATATGGGGTGGCTGAAGAACACCGAGTGGTATAAGGACTGAGCTCAAGCCTGCAGAGGTATGAGACCCCTTTTTTTTTTTTTTTTTTTTGATTGTTTTGTTTGCTTGTTTGTTAAGCAGCTGGGTGTGCACTTGGGATGAAGCTTGAGAATTGCTAGGTCTGCCCCTAGTGGCAGGACAGTATAACTTGCAGATGGAAACCTCAGCCCATGTGATCTCTTTCTGCCTATTTAAGTGAAAGCCGACCAAGGGTGGTGGTGGTGGCGGCGGGGCTAGTCCGTCTGAAAAACAGTGCAAGCAGCAGGAGGGCTTATCCCAATGCGCTAATGTCCCAGTCACAGTTCTCCGCCGTTGAATGGGCACCAAAGTGAACAAAGAGCAGCAACCGGATGAATGCCACCATCCCAGCAAAATGGTAGGATGCCACAGTAATTACCTTTACTTCCAGCTGACTGATTCAGGGGTCCGGGAAAAGGAGACAGCTGGGGCGGGGGTTGGGGGAGGGCCGTGGAGCGCCCTCGTGACCAGCGATCCTCAGGGATGTTCAGCTGTGGAGACAAAGGGAGAAAGGCTCGAGATAAGTAGACTGGGGGGGAGGGGTGATTCAAAAACGATTAGGTAAGCAGGCTTTGAGAAGCATACCAGTAGTGTTGCTGTGCACTGAGTTCCTCAGAAACAGCACTTCAAATCATTACATTTAAAGTTGAATATGACAAATCAGCTTTACAGTCCCACATATACCCACAACGGCTAGTGCTTTAACCGTGGCCCACCCTTATGTATTGTCTTAGGGGGAAATGTATCAATGTAGCTGAATCAAACACCCAAATTGAGGCAGGCACATCAAAAAACAGCGCTTCAGAACTTTGTAGCGAGAATTACAATATGAAATCAGTTTAAAGCCCCACAGATACCTACAATGGCTAGCGCTATAACCCTGGTCAACCCTCACTTATAAGGGAGTTTTTTAAGGCAACCGATCAAACCATACAATTTGAGGCACAAATTAAGCAAAAAATCACAGGAATAAAACTATCTCCATGTCTTGGCCATCTGAAAAACAGCACGAGCAGCAGGAGGGCTTATCCCAATGTGCTAATGTCCCAGTCACAGTTCTCCACCGTTGAATGGGCGCCAAAGCGAACAAAGAGCAGCAACCGGATGAATGCTGCCATCCCAGCAAAATGGTAGGATGCCATGGTAATTACCTTTACTTCCAGCTGGCTGATTCAGGGGTCCGGGAGAAGGAGACAGCCGGGGGGTTTGGGGGAGAGCCGAGGAGCGCCCTCGCGACCAGCGATCCTCGGGGGTGTTCAGCTGTTTTTAAAGTTGGCCACCATTCACAGTTTCGCAAAATATCTTCAACTTGTGTTAACTGTTGAATGAATGTGCAACATTCATACTCTACTTGTACTAGGAGCATTCTTCAATATGTCACAGATAGTAACCGGCAGAAAATATTTATTTTTCACATGGTGTGCATGGGCGTGGCAGCAGGTATCAGGAGGAGGGCAGGCCCAGGTATGGCATGTGCCAGTTTGGGCACTTTTAAAGACATCAAGACAACATATCTTTCTCCAGGATGGGGTTAGTCTAAATGAAAAGTAAATTGTTTATCTCAGTATGTTTGGCAGAGGAGCATTATTACTGTAATGATGCAAAATGTTTGTGGTTATGGTAACTTGACTGCTGCTTTGATATAGGGTGTGAACTAAACAACGGTTTAGGGCATGGGTGATCAAATGAAACTGATTAACAGCAGATAACACAACCATCACAAATTCAATGATAAATGTATAAAAATAATTTATAGCACTACAGTATACTGAGCTTAAAGTGGTTGGGGGGGTCCTACTAGTAACTTCAGCCTTGTTCCACTTCCACTGTCACATCTTTTTTCTTTTTTCACCGGGAAGCAGCCTGAGCACAGTCTTTTTTCAGCCATGACTGACATATAATATATCACATACACAAAATGTTAACAAACAAATACAATTAATTACATTTACACAGGTTTTCATTACACAAAAGTTTGTGCAACATATGTTTAAAATGTAAAACACTATTAGCAGTACGTACCAGTTTAACATCTTCCAGGAAGCAGCCCTCAAAATCTTCAAGACTAGAGTTATCACCAGGCAGAAATTCTCTCAGCATTGCTGCTTCATCCACCTCGCTGCCACTGGAAGCCTTGGCAGAGCTGACATCTTCATTGTCATCATCATCACTGAGAGTTCATGTGGCAGCACATTGACATCACTGTATTATGCGGAATGTGCCCTTCGTTCATTTGGAAGAATGCTAGCATGGTCACATTCTTGGGTGACAAATTGGTCCTCCAGTCATGCACAATGGCTCCAGCTGAACTAAACATTCATTCCACACTGACACTGGATAGTCGTCAGCTCAGGAATTTAATAGCAACTGATGTTAGTGCTGGCCAATCAGTCACTTTGCTGCTCCTGTACTGTAATGGCTTATCATTAATGGCAAGGTGCTATGTGTCCCCCATGTAGGCCTCCACCATTTGTTCTGCTGCCCTAAGTCCGGCTGCCTTATCTGTCTCCTCCTCCTTTTCTTCCATGTCTTCCACTCCCACCTGATAACGGAACATCCCAAATGAGACCACTTACCATTTTCTGTTGTACCTTGCCCATTTTGTCAGACTAGGTTGCCTGTGAGTTGCTGGTGGTGGCAGCAACACCTGTTTTCTCTGCAGTGTGTGTCTTACGTGCCTTTTTCATCTGTGCACCACAAACCTGTCTAATGAGGTTCTCAGTCAACTTTTGCAGTCGTTGATGACCTCCTTCAATTATAGAAGGCAGGCCATGTTTGTAGCATGGATCAAGCATGATAGCAATGGCAAATTCATCTGACTGCAGAATGCCATAAATATGAGTACTGCTGTCCAGCACATGGAGCATGTGATCCATTGAATCACAACTACTATGATCCCCGCTTGATTCCATCTGGTGTCAGACATTCACCAGTGTCTGTCTCAGCACATGTATGAGAGGTAGGGATTCATTAATACAGGCAGTGTCTCCACTCTCTGCCTGTGTAGCATGCTGGAATGGATGGAGAATGTGTAATAGCCCATCCATTTGGTGCCACTGCTCTTTAATTAGAGCGATGGACACTCCAACACTGTCCTGGGTGGTGTGCACCAGCAGGTATTCTGAAACAGCCTTATACTGTTCATACAGCCTGTCAGTTATGTACAACATGGAGTTCCACCTGGTCACAAAATCAAGCATCGTACGATGCTGAGGCAGATGGTTTTTGTGCTGCAGTTCACGTAGATGGTCACGGGTCTTTGCAGAATGGGCGAAGTGCACACAGATGCAATGGTGACACTCACAGTTTCCTTAATATCTGCATGGTTTAGAAAATGCTGCACAATGAGATCAAGGCAGTGTGCCAGGCAGGGCACTCTGGGAAAAACACTATCACTATTGCACTTTACTACTTTGGAGCCTTTATCACTTGTGATAAATCCTGTTGTAAGTGACTGTGTGCGTAGCCACTCATCAATCTTGTCCAGCAGAACATTAAGCATTTTCTCACCCACGTGAGAACCAGTAACACTTAGCATATTCTGTTTTTCATGCTGCCAAATTCCAGGGGTGTTGCTACCACCACAATTTTCCCTCAGGCAGGGTTTTGCCAGGCACAAAATCAACTACCACCCCAGATACCTGTGCCCAGTGTGCTGTTATGCATAGATATGAGCTTGCCACTGTTTGTCCACTGGTCCACATATCCATGCTAAGATGGATATACTCTGATACAGACTGCCTCATTGCATGTCTTATGGAATCAGCAACTCTACTGTACAGCTCTGACATGGCATGCTTAGAGAAAGAGGTTCGCGATGGAACCTGCCATTTGGGATAGGCATGGGCCATCAATCTGCAGAACACAACAATCTCCACGAATGAGAATGGCAACAGATCAATGGCCAGCATCTCAGCTGTGGCAGCATTTAACTCACATGCGGTAGCAGGATTGGGGGTACTTTGAGTGCCACTAAAGGATTGTCTTCAGTGTGGGCTACATCTTTCGGGCTGTTCAACTAGAACACAGTACTTGTGGCATGAATTTTGTTCTTTTAGGGGTAACAGTTGACTCTTGAGGATGGGCAGACTGCATGAAACCAGTGATTTTGGGTGTGGTGATGTATTTGTCTGAGTCAAAGGACTGGTAGTTGCACCTCCACTGCTTTGCCCACAACTCGAGAGAGCAAAGGATTGTTCATCCTCCTCCTCCACCGATCCACTCTGCCCTCCCTCTTCCTGCTGTATTGCACTGCTGTCAGTTACATTTAACTTGCTGAGGGAGAGCCCACCAACAGCTCTGGCTTCTGGTGTTGCTGCCAGTGCAGAGGGTGCTTGTTTTTCAGGTGGGCGTGTTGGCCACCGGTGCCTAAGTGGTTGACCTGATAGCTTCTTTGGATCATCATGGTGGCCACTCTGTGCTTGCCATTATGAGTTGGGGTGAATAGTTATTCTCAGTAGTGATTTTAACTTTAATTTGTAAATTTAAAATAATAATTGTTTATATTACTTTCTGAGTTAGTGAGGGTTAGTTTAGTCAGGGATTTTAAGTGAGATAGTTAGATTTTGTTAAGGGTTTTTGGGTGTAGTTTAGAGCTATAGAAAATAAATGTGAGCTCAACTGTTAATGCTCTTTTTTAGTCTCTAGAACATGTTACTGCTGAATTAAGATCCTGAACTGGTGAAAGGAGAGGTGGACGAGTGAAAAATGGAAAACAAACTGATACCTGGTGCTGATCAGCTCTGGGGTTGGTTTGGAGATTGCTTGGAGCCAGCTTTTGCAGCTTGGTGGTGCATATGAGGAGAGGTAGTTACCATCGAGGAGTGACGGAGGAACTATTGTATTCATTTGATTGTTTGGACGGGGTAGTGATTGAGATGTACCGCATCGGAAGACCACAGAACGGAGATTGGTGCAGACTGCTGTGGAACTCGGTGCTGGTGGTGGAGGCCTGAAAGAAGTGAAGTAAATGAGGGGTTAAGGATCTTTGCGTCTGCCCTGTGGGGGGATGAGTAAAGGTGCCTGGTTCCTAGATGGGAGGTCCGAGGGGAGAGTTGGCCGTAGGGCTGGCTCTGGACCTAGATCCTCCTAAGTGCTCGGGGGGATGTCTGGTGTTAACTGGATGGTCCCTCGTGGTCCGTAGTCTGTGGGATTATTTAGGCTACCTTTCCCCCTCAGGTGGTGGGTGTGTGAGAGCTTGCCCTGTGCTTTTGGTAACTGTTTGCAGAGACCGAGGTTTTTTCACGGTGAGCCAAAGAAGAACTTTTAGTGACTCCTTACTGGATCAGCTGGCCAAGGAATTTGTCTCCAGATTTTTGTAGACTTGGTCTGAGATATTTTTAGTTTTCTTCTTTACTGTCTGACTCAGGAAAATGGACATTTTTAAGCAGTGAGATTGTTGTGATTTTTATACCTCATACCTTATACTGTTAATTCCTGGAGGCTCAGGTGAGAGCTGATGGCCCCCTGGATGTTCTACTTGACTTAACCCCCTGAGTGAGAATTTGTGGGGTGTTTATTATACAAACTGGTGTGGTGAGACTAAACACACTATTTCATGGATTTTTTATGAATTATTGATTCATTGTTAATTTTTAGGGTGTGTTGGGGTTTATTTTTGGGGGGGTTGTTGATTTTATAAAAAAGAGGATTTTTCTTAATAGTTTATTTTTGAATTTACTGCTAATATAGTGTTGGCAGCATGTGCTGGGGCCATTCTTTGGTGGGCAGGCACTACTTCCCCTCCAGGCTGAAAGACCTACACCCCTTTTGTAGCCTCCCATTGCAGCCTATGGTATATAGGCGTTGTCGTGCTTTGGGGATTGCACGGAAGGGTCGGAGGGGCTGGGTCTCCAGGTCTGAATGGAGGGGTGTAGGGTGGGCCAATTGGGGTAGTAAGACCAAGGAGGTGCCATGAGGCGAAATAGGTCCAGGAAAGGGGACCTTCCTGCTTGTTTCCCATACCTGAGGGATCCATGGGTAGTGGGCAAGTAGCCGCTTTTCCATGGCCTCTCATCCAACTCAGGCAGTGTTATGCAATGCCAGGTCAATAAAAAACAAGACAGCAATTATTGCTGATCTTGTTGAGACATCTGACCTGGCTTGTACCCCTGAGACCTGGCTGGACAAGAATGCTGGCCCGGTATTGGAGTCAGCAGTTCCAGCCGGGTACTCGGTAATACACTGCCCAAGATTGGATCATAGGGACGGGTGTATAGCCATTTGTTTTAAGATGGAACTGGGCCTTGTGGAGGTTCCAGTGGGGACCACCAGATCCTTCGAATGTATCATGGGAGCAGGTGTGGGCAGCAGGATTCTTCTCATCTATCATCCACCCAGAAATGGGAACGTTTTCCTGCAGGAAGTTGCAGACTTCATGGTCGACATGGTGTTGGAATCCCCCAGGTGGTTGGTCCTGAGGGATTTCAGTGCCTGGGTTGACAATGAAATCTCACATTTTGGTCAGAACTTCCTCCAATTAATGATCTCATTGGGCTTCACAAAGGCAGTTGCCGCTGCAACCCACGTTCAGGGTCACTCCCTGGATCTGGTGTTCCTCCTGGGGATGGAGGCCGCTGACTTGGTGGTGGAACCGGTTGGATGGTCAGACCATCACTCTATACGGTTCAGTTTCGTGGCTTCCCCTGTGAGACCTGCCCCTTTGGAGATGGTCTAGTACTACCCTTTAAGGGGTGTTACCCCAGAGAGTCTGATGGCAGTGCTGGATCTATCCAATATGCCATTGGAATGCATGGATCCAGGGGACCTAGTAGTGCACTATAATAGTATGGTGCAGAGGGCTCTGAAATCCATAGCTCCTGTCCGAGTTTGCCCTCTCCCTCTCCATCCACAGTCCCCTTGGTTTGATGGGACTTTGAGGGAGTTGAGGAGAGTAGGGCGAAGGTTGGAACATTGTTGGCTGAAATCTGGCCTGGAGGAAGACAGACTTAGGTTGATTGCCCATTATTTGGACTATCAATCAGCAATCTCCCAAAAGAAGGCAGAGTTCCTGTCCAGGGAGATTGCTGCTGCAAAGAATCGACCGGCTCAGCTCTTGTGGACCATGGACAAGCTGTGCAATCTAGCCTGTCTCTGGGGATGGAGAGCCTTTTCACAATCAAAGTGTGATGAGTTTGCTCAATTCTTTGCAGATAAGGTGTCCTCTGTCAAGTTGAAAATCTACCTGACTCATTCAAATGAGTGCGGCAGTGATCGATGTGAGGGCACAGGCACCCGGTCAGTCTGGACAGATTTTGATCAGCCAGTGATCATGGATATCATGAAGATTGTCAGAGCTTGCGACTGACTTACTATAGCTTGGATCCTAGTCCTACCCATCTCCTTGTGGGGTGTATGGATGTCATTGGACCGATCCTTGCTGAGATAGTCTGGTGTTCACTGGATATGGGGTTGTTTCCAGACCACCTGAAGTAAGCTGTGGTGACATCCCTTTTGAAGAAATCTTCCTGCTACCCAGACTGTCTTGCTAACTACAGACCGGTCTCAAACCTGTCTTTTTTGGGCAAGGTTATTGACAAGGTAGTCGCATTGCAGCTCGAGAGCTTTCTTACCACCCTTGAAGGCTAAGATCCTCTCCAGTCTGGTTTCAGGAAGAGGCATAGTACCGAGACAGCATTGGTTCAAGTACTGTACTTAATGATCTCCTAATAGTGAGGGATCGGAGAAGTCATTCAATTCTGGTCCTCATTGATCTCTCTACAGCATTTGACACCGTGGATCATGGGGTGCTCCTGGAATGCCTGCAGCTGTTCTGTGGACTGTCAGGGATAGTCCTCAGTTGGTTCCATTCTTTCCTCACAGGCAGGACTCAGAGGGTGGTGTTGGAGATTTTTTCCTCAGACCCCTTCTCCCTGCCTTGTGGGGTGCCACAGGGTTCTGTGCTGTCCCCCATGTTGTTCACGGTGTATATGTTGCCATTGGAAGACATTATAAGGTGGTATGGGCTGAGTTTTCACTGCTATGCATATGATACTCATCTCTACATGTCCTTCGTACCCAAACAGAACAATGCAAGCTTGGTCTTTAACAACTGTCTCACTAAGATCCAGGACTGGATGAGTACTAACTGGTTGAGACTAAATCCAGAGAAGCTGAGGTGTTGGTGATGGACCTGGGTAAGTGGGTAGAGAAGTTGACTCCTTGACAACCGTCCGGCCTTGTGCTAGGGGGTAACCAGTTGAGACCTTCTGAACAGGTATGGAATGTGGGTGTTCTGCTTGATAACGAACTGATGCTAAAAGCCCAGGTGTCAGCCATTGTCAAGTCCTCATTTTATCATCTGAGGAGCATCGCCCGGATAAAGCACCTTGTCCCACCCAAGGACTTTCCTACATTGGTTCACACCTTTGTGTCTTCTTGTCTTGATTATTGCAATGCTCTATACCTAGGGTGACTGGGGGTGGATCTCAGTCACCTGCAGATGGTGCAGAATGCTGTGGCCAGGTTGTTGGCAGGGTTGTCAGGATCTAGCCATGTCTCATATGTGCTGCGAGAACTACACTGACTGCCAGTGCAATGGAGGATCACCTTCAAGGTTGCGTTGCTGACCTATAAGACCTTACATGGACAGGGACTGGGTTACTTGCAAGACCTCCTTCGGCCATACTGCCCCATCTGCCCTCTCCGCTTTGCCAACAAGGGATTACTAGAGGTTCCCAAGGTCTGTCTGCAGACATCAGGAGCTAGGGCCTTTTCTTCTGTAGCCCCGGCCCTGTGGAAATCTCTACCTCACCAGATTAGAGAGTACCTGTTCACCAAGGCTTTTAAATCCTCATTAAAAACATGTTTATTTGAAATGGCATTTGGGGATAATGTTTAGTATTGTTACTGCTGCCTTGATATTTTTATTTTTATTTGGATTTAAAGTTTTTATGTTGTATGTGCGCTTTGATTTATTGAAAATTGCTTTAAAAATAAATTTTGATTTGATTTGATTTCACTGACTAACACATCCTTGACACAGGTGACATATTTCTATGGTCTCATTAACAGGATCAATCATGTAAAAGTCCCAAACTAGGGACTTTTGACCTCTGGACTTACCATGCTGCTGGGAGTGGGAGAGCTGAGAAACAGGCATTGAAGTTTGTGCTTTCTGGCATGCTTTCATCACTTCCAAAAGACTACTTGACTGCTTGGATTTGTGCATGTAAATGGCCTACATCACCCATGACCTCTTTAACTTCTGACTCCCATGGGGGATCATTCCACACGTCATCATCATCAGCACTGAGGCTGCTGATGTCCTTGTCCTCCTCCTCCTCTTCCTCCCTATCACTGTTTTCTTGCATGGCAACTTTTTCTTTCACCACAACCATCTCTTCAGGGGGCTGACTAGCCATATCTCCTGGATTACCAGACTCCAGCTGAACTCTATTACCACCACCAACTCCAGAAGGAACAGGGACAGTCACACCGCTAGACTTATCACCCTCCTCCTGGACCAGTGTTCCTGTACTGGTGTCAGTGTCTCCCTTCTTCTCACTATCATCCCACACCAGCATGGATGCAACAGTTTTGGCCGTAAAAAGTGAGACACACTTATGCGAGAACTTCAAACAAATCCTTTGCTGGTACCCGTCATGCCGCCAGAGCCCATTGAAGACACTGATGCAGACATATGTGTGCTTTGGGGAAGTGGAACTGAAGTTGTACTCTCCTTAACAGACTTCTTTGCTGCCTTATCCCCCTGACACATTTCCCTGTACTGGACCATCTCTTAGCAAGCATTTTTATATGCTTGTTCAAAGCTTTGCCTTTCTCTAGGAGTAAATCAAGAAAGGATGTATTACTAAATGACTGTGTGATTTTTAAATCGCACCTCACACCTGCAGTACTGGCTTCCAAGTCCAAACACAATCAGGACAGGTGGCTGCGCTCTGTACAACTAATACCATATACGGTAGCCTATTCTAGTGAAAAAAACAGGTTACTTTTTTCCTTTCTCCAAACAGGAATTAGGTAACACGGGGATAAAGGGCATAGGTAAACTACTTTAAATAAAACAGCAACAGATAACACCCCCCAACATGGATGGGCAGTGTCTCTGAAAAAATAGTGAAATAGTTCTTAATACAATGACAGTTTCTTGGTTGGGTAATGGCCAGGTATGGGTATTGAACAACTGTATAATTACTGGTTGGGTACAGGTAGGGTTAAGCAAAACTGAACTTATAAACAACACCACAGGACACCTCACAAAAAGAGCTATAAATCAGCTGTGTCTAGACAACTGAATAACTATAATGTGTATGGTTAGTACTTACTACTACAATTTTTTGTTACCTAAGAGGGCAGAGGTGACAATATAAAATTATCAAAGGTGCCCACGACAATCTGGAGTCAGACGGGCCCAGTAATCTCTTGACAACTACTACCTGGCCAGGTCACATTGGCACTGACTTCTAGCTGAAGAAGGGGGTGAGGATTTGAACTGTTTTTACCTACATTGTGTTGTGCAGTAAAATTTCTGTGTGCATTGAAGAATAATAAATAAAGCACTTTTTTGGCACAATACCAGATATGCTCTCCTCCGTTTTCATGTGTGAGTGACCCTAGTCAGTAACTAAAAAGACAAACAACTGCAAGTTTGTGGACTATAGCTATGCCGGTTACTACAACCAGGTGGAGCAGGTGCCGGCTTTCCTTCCTTGCTACATATCCTCTCTAAACCACATACTTATCCAGAATATATTTTATGGTAAACAGCTGATAGTAGAACATCCTTTGCAGAATCCTGCCTACATTCTGGAAAGTATCATATTGTCTTCTATCTAGAAAAGAATTCAATTTAGAACTGTTCTGGAAAAGATTTTTTGGGTTTTATTTAGTAGTGTTATAGGGCTGTAATTTTCTGGAAACATAACTGATCCCTTTTTATGAAGGGGAACTACTACCCCCATGTTCCAATCATTTGGGAGTACCTATCATTTATTTATTTATTGCAATACTAGGAATTCTATCAACCTTTGAACCAGAGGATCTTTTACAAAGGCTCTGCATTAGACAGAAAATGAACTAAACAAACACAAGTTGATTACAGAGTGTGGGGTTACATATCCACACATAATCACAATAAAAAACCCTGGGTTACAGGTGGAGTTGGCAAAAGAGGACACACAATGGAGATTACAGGTAAGGTAGCCATAAGAAGTTAGACTTAGTCAAGGCAAATACTTCAGTGAAGAGGGGGGCAGTGAGGGTACTGGCGGGGGGAGAGGACAGAAGGAGTGGAGGCACTAGAGATAGGAACAGCAAAGTGCCTAGTAGCAATCGTATTTGTTTAAGTCCAGGAGGTGGGTGTGCAGATTGGATTTGAAGGAGCAAAGCTTAGTCTCATTAGTGATGTCAGGAGGAAGATCATTGTACCATGTATGGGCTCTAATGCTAAAGGAAAACTGGGCCTGAGCGGTCCAGCAGAAAGAGACTAGGAGTGTTGATCTGGAGGTCTGCCGGGTGCAATGAGTGTAGATGCCATTGAGAGCAGTGCTTCAAGTGAAAGGGGGTGTAAGATCTAGTCTAACCTTATAAACCAGGAGACAGGACTGGTAGGTGACTCTGCCTTTGAAATGAAGTCAGTTTGTGTGTTCATAGAGGTCACAGGTGGGGGTTTGTTTGTCAGCAACAGACACCAGCCTAGGATTTATTTATGGTAACTGCTAGTCTCTTTAAGGTGGTATCAGTGGAGGTCCCATAGATGACAAGGCTATTGTCTGACACCGAGAGGACTGAGCTGGTTACTGTCAGTCTCAGTGCCTCAGGCATCAGATAGTGGCAATGTCTATATAGGGTCTCAGTCCTAGAATCCTACCTTAATTCTGCCCACCATTCAATATTTATTTGATACAGTTCTGCTCCAACTCTATCATCCCTGTGGCCTTATTTCTTTTTTGGTTTGCAACTGCCAGTATCGCTTCTTCCTTTGTTATTTGTAGCCTTCCTATTGAAATGTTTTGTGTTACATTACTTATTATATTCTCACCATTTTTATTAAATACCTTTGTGTAGTGTTCTGTCCAAGTTTCTGGTGGTATAATGCCCAATATGTTATATCTAATCTCATTTGTGTCGTACGCCACAAGATTCCAAAAAGTACATGAATCTTTTTTTTCAATAGCTATTTGTAGGTGGCACCATAGGTCATGGTTATATTTCCTTTTTCTATTAATTATCATAGTTCTATACTCTTTTTTAGTTTTTTAAAGCAATGTGATCATCATAACTATTATACTTAGATATTCTTCTCCCTATTTGTTGTATCAGTTTCCTTTTTTCATCACACATATGGTCAAACCATTTAGCCGTGTGTTATTATTTTTTCTCGCCATTCCTTGCTGGTTCTCAATTTCCTTAATTACTATTTTTTCTATTTGTTGATACACAGAGAAATTTGCTTTTAGTGGTGTCACTGAGACATTTGATGCTAATAGTGACATACTTTTTTGTTTAGCTTCCCTCACTGCCTTTGATTCTATGAAGTTATTTAGATGTTCCTCATTAACTTTTGACCACTTAATTCTTCTATTCTTTTTGATTTCTGTGTTGTGTTCTGCCATCTTTCTCTGCTTTATATCTTCTTTATATATCCCAATGTTACTATCCAGGTACACTTTTACTGGTCTATGGTCACTGTCCCAATTATTTAGTACCTCCAGTTTTAAGATCTGTTTGAATGAGAAAGTTTCCATAATTATATAATCCAAAACACTAGTTCCACTGTTGCATGCATACATACTCTTTCCATCATGATCCCTATGACATCTCCCATTCAGAATGCATACATTTAGCTTGTTTAACATATCTAATAGGCATTCCCCTGCCTTATTGATTCTCTTATCTGTAGAGTTCCTAGTCAGTATTTGTAATGCCTCATTTAAATTCCATTTTTTTCCTGTATCTTCTGGTAATGTACCCACCATCACTACAATCTCCTGCTATTAGTAACATTGTTCCTGGATATTGTGCTTGTAATTGTTGCATTACATCTCTAAGTTTATCTGTACATCCTGTAATGGATGAACTAGTAGTGTCAGGGGGAAAAGTATACATTTACTAACAAACATTTCACCTTATTTTTTCAAGACATTTCTAAAACCAATATATAATTAAGCAATAAGGCATGACAGGGTGTGGTACATCATGAGATATCATCACGCCTTGGGTGGTTGGGCACGAGGCCGCAGGGTGAGTGCATCCAACCTCCCAAGAAGGGATAATATCCCATGATATACCACACCCTGGAGTGACTTATTGCTATTATGAACCGAGTTTCAAGTTTTTTAAAATAAAAAAATATAAAAGAAACAGGTTTTAAAAAATTTTATGAATGAGTTTTTGGGTGGTGTAGGAGTACATTTTGAAAAAATAGTTCTCAGAGAGTAGAGTGCAAGGAGGCTGGTGGTGCCAGAACTTTTCTGAAGCCATGATGATGTAGCCCGATATCATCATGGCTTCAAAAAGCTCTCAGCCAATCAGATTCCTCTATTTACGATCCTCAGTTCATAATTAAGCAATAATGTACTCCAGGGTGCGGTATATCATGAGAAATCATCACACCTCAGGTGATTGGGCACAAGGCCAAAGGCCAAGTGTGTACAACCACCCAAGAAGTGATGATATCCAAGATATACCACACCCTGGAGTGCATTATTGCTATTATGAACTGGAGTCATGTTTGTAGTAGTACAAAAAATGCAAAACAATTTGGTTTAAAAGTTTTTCTGAAATGTTTCTATATTCAATTTTTAATGTGGAGGAATACATAGAAAAATAGTTCTATTACTTATAAGCAGCTGGTGGCTCTGTTATATAGTGCTAGATATGTAATCAATCAGAGATCAAGCAGAGTGTATCGTCTTTCAGTATGTTTTTAACAAATTTTTATTGTGGCAGTACCATTTGGAGACACGAAGATCTCAGCAGAGAGAAAATGCATTTTTTTTATTTGTGTCTTTCTTGCTCTGCTGTGGCAGGACCAGGTGCATGCGTGTGGCAAAACAGCTGGATTTCTTTCAGATGTCTACTCCAACCTACTATGCCATTTGAAGCATTTGCATAGCGGTAAGTGGCAGCTTGAGAAGAGTTTAAGTTTCCCTGTCACATCGGCATTTTTTTCAGTTAGTTTGAGCAGGGTAAATGGGAGTATTTACTGTAGTTTGACAGAGCTGGAGGGATTTGCATTCCCATGAGCAGACAGACCATTGGTGATGTAGTCATCGATAAGTGGGCAGGTCAGTGTGAGGTTTAGAGTGGTGGTCAGCAGGGGTTGTGATGAGGATTTTGTGTGATTTTATTTATTTTCTTAATACCGTCCATCTCAAGTCACTGCTACAGACTG
The DNA here is from genome assembly GCA_016271365.2 of Neoceratodus forsteri. Classification (NCBI taxonomy): domain Eukaryota; kingdom Metazoa; phylum Chordata; order Ceratodontiformes; family Ceratodontidae; genus Neoceratodus; species Neoceratodus forsteri. The sequence goes on along the minus strand of CM028130.1, from coordinate 351,664,051 downwards.
TAGGAGGCACTTTGGTGGGGTTCTGTGCAGCACAGTGAGGGATGTAAGAATGAATGAGAATGTTGGACTCAGATGATGTTGCCATGAGTGAGGAGGCTGGTGGCCAGAGGTGTTTTGAAACCATGAGTATGTAGCAGGATATACTCATGGCTTCACATATTTCTGAGCCAATCAGCTTTGTCCATTTTTTATACAGTTCATAATGCACCTTATCACTCCATATACATCTAGCCATTATATCTGGACACATTTTTAAAAAAGTACTTATTCCACTTGATGTTCTTCCATATTTAGACATCTTTTTTGCTAGAATGTGCCAGCTCTGAGAGAACCTAGCTAACAATCATCTGTATTACATGTCCAGGTTTCCTGTAACATAATTATATGTGACTCACCCAAAAACATTTGAAGATCTATTGTCTTTAAATTTACTTATAGCACCCACTATATTCCAACTGAGCAAGCTTAATTTTTGCTTTATATTGTTGTTCTTATCTATTGAAAGTCAACCTTCATCTTCTAATTCACTCAAGATATAATAAATGTTTCTTTCCTGGTTACTGTTTTCACTTTCTAAAACCGATTGTTGTTCCAGGTCTATAGTTAGCAACATCATGAGTTTGTTTTCCAAAATTATACTATTATTTATACTTTCAATAGAAAACATATAGAACTGTTGATTTCCACTGTTTATGTAAAACAAGTTAACAGCAAATAGAACTGATCACAGACCCAAAAATAAGGAATCAACAATGTGTGTTCAAAACTTTAGAATTCACAATTAAAGCAGAAGAATAGTATATAACACAGCGTAACAGGAACAGGAACTCTCAGAAGCAATAGCTTTTCAGAGAAAGTGAAAAAAATACTTGTCAAGATATAAGAAAAATAATACAAATAAGTAGAACGGCAACAAAAATATAAAGGCATAAAGGAAATGACAGTAAATCACTCATAATTTGTGAGAAATCTTTTTTGTAAAAGGTTAGAAAATAGTCTGCACTGCTTTTACACACCTACCCTCCCCACTCAACTCTTTCAAATGCACAGACAAAACTCAAAACTAATTAAATTATGTATTATGCAAAAATCAAAATATCAAAATTAGAAAATGTTCCCTAGCAGCACTAGGAACAAACTGTATATTTGGGAGCAAATAGCTCCCAAAACAAGTTTAAAGAGGTTTTAAAAGGGTTTAGTGGCTGTGATGCACCACAACAGACTGCTCTCCAACTCAACCGGCAACAGACTCTGCTGGAAACAACCTACATGTGATATCTGACCTGTATACCCACAATGCATTGCAAATTTCACCTTTGGAGCATAATTTCACCCATGAAATCAAAAGTTACACCAGCAAAAATTTTTGCCACAAGGTGAAACTTAAACATGGATTTGGCAAAATTGCTCTCCAAAACCATATTATGGAAAATTTAGCAAATACATGAAATACATGAAATCAAGAATCCAGGTGAAAACAAATTTCACAAAATTGAGAAATTACACAAAATATTTTGAGGAGCAAAATTTTCACATTTCACCTAACACTACCCAACTCTGATCACTTGCTATGTAGAAGTTAAATATCCCATCTTCAGAGAAGGGCAGGTGAGTCCCCAGTATCATGGCCAAGATTTCCCTTGTCAATAAAGCAGATGTAACCCACCCCAAAGAACATACCTGAAAATTATCTTTCTCAGTTTAGTGTACCTTTCCATTTCAAAAATGACAAAGAAATGAAAAATACATTTTTAATTTGCTCTATTACTTGACAGTTATTGCATCTGGTCCTGATTTGAAGTGGTTCTGCTCAAAAGTTGAAGCTAAACCAAATTCAATGGCCCTGAACTACAGCTGAACTAGTGCTGTGCGGAATGTGGAATTCCATGGGTGGAATTAGTGCAGAATGACTATTTCGTGGGTGGAATTTCCACTGGAATTTACTTGTTCACCTGCAGAATTCCAGCTACTGTGATCCACGGAACAGCATTTTTTCCACGGAAAATGATTCCGTGGCAGAAAATATTGAGATCTGAGGAATAATATTCTGCAGAACAGTGATTTGTTTCCACAGAAAATCATTCCACAGCTATTGTATGCTGCAAAATTCCACCATTCCATTTCTGGTGGAATTTCAGTGGAATTTTGAATATTTTGTGGAATTTCTTTCCACTGGAATTTGAAAATTCCGTATAGCACTAAGTTGAACTGAATTCAGCAATGGCTAGCTTTATCACTGTCACCTCAATTTGCTTTGTGATGAGACCCTATAGAGGTGGGACAACAACAACATTTTAGAAATCCTCATTTCACTGCCCTGCCACTCACTCCAGGATCCTGCAGCATGCATGCTGTTCTCAAAAAAACATTAGGCTGCTTATGCTTGCCTTCCCACTATATTTTATCTGACCCTTGTGAGACACTCAACCTATGTTAAGATATCCCAAAAATTGCCAAAATTCCTAATCAAGTTATAGTTCTTTTTTAAAATAAGGCTTTGGAATAGTGCAGATCTTAAAACAGAAAATTACAAATGTAAAACATTCAAAGCACTGCATCAGCATTCAGTCATAGCCCATTTCTTTTTATATTATAGCCATAAAACACATTAAACTTTGATTCATTTCTCTAGTGATCTGAGGTGGCGTGTGAAATTAACATCTCAGCAGGTGCAGTATTCTACTGATATTCATCAGCACCAGCTCCCAACCAAGATGACAACTTTTTGCTTTAGCATCCTGTTGCTTAATGACCTCTATTGTTTTGGTGCACCTAGTGATATTAACATAAAAATAAACTCAGTCTGTGGCTTTATGCAAGACAGCATGACAGAAAGTGCAGGTTCTGATGTGACATATGGGATTTGAGAGTACATGGAGTGCAACAAATGCCTGAAATACAAAAAGAGAAAGAAACAGAGAGATTTTAATACATATGTCTTCTGTAAGTCAATGTTCCAATTCCAGATTTTGTAAAAGTCTCTTGCTTGTGAGCCAAGATGACTACAACCTGATGATGTAAGGATCAAAGGATCATAATGTGCAATGTGATTAGACACCCTATCCTTTGAACATCATTGCCATCTGTCTGTTTTGATTGATAGCATACTGTATCCTCCTACCCAGCAGGGCCATCTTAACTCAGATCCTTATCTTAGCATTCATAACCCTCACACCCACATGAAAAGCCATTGGTCACTGTCAGGCACTGGCACCTCCCCTCCCTACCTAAGTACCCCTATTGCTTTCAAGAGGGAGCTGTAGGGGCTTTATTGAGGGTGGGTCAGATAGCAGTGTGGGACCAAGCCTGCCTAGAGACAAAACTTAATTTGGATAGAAAGTGGCAGGCCAAGGCTATCATTTGGGCAGACTTACCTAATGAGGGGCAGTGCAGTTATCTGCCCAGTGGATGCCCCTTGTCTAGAGGTACTGTAGAGGATGAGACCATCACAGTATGGTGAGATGTGCTGGTCTCCTTACCTGTTTTATGACTGGGTCTGTTGCCATACTAACCTCCATAGGATAGTCAGGCCATGAGACATAGCATCCCTCCATACTCAGAGGTTAAGAATGTTTCCTGAAATACTCCTACCTGTTTCTGCTAGCCCTATCATTGTCCTGACAATAACGCAAAGAGTCTGAATATACTCCACAGAACAACAACTGCAACTGGCCCAAACAAGACAAAAAATCAATCAATGAACTGCACAAAATGGAAGGGTATGAAGAAGACTCTTTAAAATAAAAATATTCATACTCAAAAATAACAAATTAATGTAATTTATAGTATTTAGCAAAGTGTACAGTATAGGCATCATTAAACTTTAAAGCAACTTTATTGCTATTAAGTTGATAATTGAGTGTTTGAACTCGGTAACCATGAGTTTGAACTACGTGATTTTTCCAATAGAGTACTGTAGGTAATGAATTGTCAGCCTTTTTGCATCAAATTGTTTCCTGGTACACTTTAAATTTAATAACATTTTACAGTGCATTACCATAAAAATTCAACCATTAAAAAACTCTTAATTAAAATATAAAACAACCATAAAGCAATGCATTAATCAATGAGTTAGAAACTCACTGCAATTAAAGTATAATGTTGACTGCACTGTCAATGGTTGATCACCTAGCACCCCAGCATTTTACCACACTCTGAGGATTCATAAGGGGGCAAAAGAAGGTGCCTCAATGCTTGCTTTAATAGCATCCCCTTTAATATGTTCTAACCACATTCTAAAATGGCAGTTAAACAGATAGTATAACAAAGTATCTAAATAAATCTATATAAATATCAAGGCATAATCATGCATGATCAGAATGAAACACAATCATTAAGATATAAAAATACTTCATCTAAAGCATTAGGGAATTCCAAATGATCACCTGACCTTTATGTAGCCGGCCCGGTGGCGCTGAGAGTTGAGGCACTGTACTCCACACCTCGCACCACGCTGGCGACCTGAATTCGGGAATGAGCCCAGGTCATCGGGGGTAGGCAGGGGAGGACTAGGATTGAGCATCTGCCGATAGCTCTCCTAGTCCTGGGGTGGGCTGAGGAAGCACACCACACTGTGGCAGCCCCTGAGAATGCCCAGGGGATACTGCAGACACTGGTGTTAGTAGAGGGGGAGTGAGGTGGACTTCTGCACATCAGTGCATGGACATCATTGCATGTCCATGCTCCATCAGGGGACCTTAACGGAGGAAAACTGTCTGGGTGTGACTGTGCAGCCTGATAGCCATGCCCTGCTTTGCCAGGAGGACTCTTGTGGAATCGCACTGGGGGGGGTCTGGGGCTGGTCTGGTTGTACAGGGTATGGGGAGGCGCTGCGGTGGACTGGTGAAGGCCGTGTCAGATCCCCCATCAACTGAGTGAGCCTGGTGCTCTCCCGGCAGGCAGGGCCGGAGGCTGGATACCCCCGCCGGTAAGTTGCTGCAGCAAGGCGGAAAAGTTATGACATGATTAAAAAAAAATGACCCTTATGTAATTCCAATTGGTTTCATCCAATGTTTAGTGTTTGTACATTGCTATTTTATAGGCACTCCTAGACTAATACTGTTTATTGTTTAAATAACCAATGCCAAATACAGAAACTATACAGATGTTCTCCCAATGGTGTTACTCAAACATCACACTATCACCAATCCTATGTGTAACAATTACTATTATGTTTTACAAAATACCATAATTGCTACTTGATTGCTTCTAGTCCCTGTCTGCATCAGTGTTGGGCCATGGTGTGAGACACAGTGGGACAGGTGGTGGGCATGACCTTTATTTTTGACCCAGAAATCAATCTGCTTGGAAGAATTCCAATCTATTTAATTAAAAACAATACACTTTATGAAACATTACATTGATAAATGTGTATAAATTAATATTTCCCACAGGAAGGACCTTGATTCAGCAAATTATGAAGCTTGATTAAAATCGTTAGTTAATACTTCATAAGTTGAACATGTATAGTACATTATAACTTGCTTTGTACGAGGGAAACATTTATTGTAATCTAGCAACCCTTCTTGGATTTCGTTGCTCTTTCAAAATAGTTTGTCCATTAACATTTTCTGTGCTGTTGCTAATCTTTTTGTTTATACTATTTCACTGAGTCATGTTTATGGTTATGTTTTGTATATGTTTGTATTTTTTCTTGTTTCTCTCTCCTCTCCTCACTTTCTTGTCACTGCCAGCTTGTATGCTCTCCCAGGGTTACAATGATTGGTGCTATCCTGCTAATGGAGATATCAAGGTGAGCTCCCGTTTCATATTTCAGAATAAGTCTTCTCAGCTTGATTGGTTACAGTCCATGTGTCTGAATGTAAAAATAAATAAAAATAAAAAATATACTAAGGCATATGTGTAGTCTGTTTACTCTCCCTCTTTGTACTCTTTTTGGGGTTTGGACATGTCAATGACCTTTCAATCATGCAATACAGGCCTTCCTGAAGGGCTAGCACCTTCAAGAGGAGTCAAGCAATTTATTTATTTATTTCAAAGGTTTTATGAGGAAAGACAAACTGAGCCAATAACAGCTCTTTTTCTGATGCATCCTGGAGGGAAGGGGAAGTGGAAGTGGGGTACAGTAAAGCTTAACAGCAACATGCAATAAATAAGGTAACCAACACACAAATAATATAAAAATAGCAATACTGTTTGAAGATGAGTAAAACACAAACATGCATAATAAACACATGATAGATATTGCTAAATTGACAACCATATTGTATACATTTGCTATGGACCATGTATAACCCCAGTGAGATGGTGGTGAAAGGAGTTTGTAGGGGGAGAGGATGCCAGGTACTAGTGCAAACAAGGGCATTTATAAGACTGAGAAGATAAGTCACGAAGAAAGGATTTGAGAAAGAAGAGGGAGGAGGCACAGCAGATAGTTTGAGGAAGGGACAACCTGAGTAATGTGAAGGAGAAAGCAGCTTGGCTTGAAGAAGATGTCATGTAAGGAAGGTATCAAAGTTACAGAGGGAGTAATGAAGCAGATGGAAATGATAGGAGCAAGACAGACAGGAGAGGGAGAGAGTCAAGACAGAATTTGGAAATAAAAGAAGTGTAAAGTACCTGTAAGAGTCCATCCAAAAAAAACGTGGCCCGATCATGGGATGCCATTGATGTTCTCAGTGTGCTTGGAGATTGGTGGGGGAATTCTACACTTGCATGAAGAACTGAGTAAAGAAACATGATACACAGATTGCTGCATAAAAAAAATAATAAACACTGAGCTCAAACTTTCATAACAAACATTTATATTTAATGAAGACTTGGAGACTGCAGATGGTCTCATACTCCAGCACTTTGACATATATTGAGTCTGTATCATAATGATCGCCCAGGTAATATAAAAAAATGTAAATGTTTGCTGAGCAAGTTTGAGCTTGGAGTTTATTTTTTTCTTTTCTGTTGTTAGTTTATGTGCGCTGCATTTCATGTTTCTTTAGCCTTATGTCCCCATTAGGCTGACTGCCATGCCAGGATCAGTTTATTTTATGCTTTGTGTCTTAGATCTGAAGAACTGAGCAACCTGCGTTCATAATGCATGCTTGCTGGAGGTCTGACAAAGAAGCACTGTGTGGCACTCTGAAGTTATCTTATATCTACCTCAGGGAGGGCACAGTATAGATGGTATACTGAGGAACTCCCAGGAGTGACTGAGAGTGAACATGCCTGGAAGGAGCCAGTGACATGCTGGGGGGGGAGGGGCATACCAGAGGCTGAACTAGACAAGCAACTGAGGCCTAGCATGTTTCAGGTTGCAGCCTTTTTCTACTGTGAAGTTGCAGAAAGCTCAGGCTCACTAAAGATCTGTATAGGATTAGTTGGGGTGCTGGAATCTTTCCAGAAGTGCCAGAGACCACATGTGGATTTTCTAGGAGTTCTACAGACTGATCAGGGTACTGATTACTGACTGCTATCTTGCCAGGACTGCAAAGGACCTGCTGAGGGTGAATGGGGCTAATAAACAACCTGTCAAGGGCAGCGAACCATTTGAGATCTGATGGAGAGCTGAATACTGTACCTTCAGAAAACATTTGTCAATGCCAATGTCAATGTTAGATTCACCAAGAGCTTATAGAGATGGTTATTCACTAACCCAGAATAGATGTGGTACTTGCAATACTACCAGAAACCTAATGACCTGTTTGGGTCATTGATGTGGAACAGTATGAACTTTCTTAAAAAGACTAGAGACTGCTAGGCTTACCACTGATGGGGAATTGCCACACAATATGCTTCAGTGCCCTTTTGAACTAGGTACAGGACCAGCTAGGAATGCTTGGAACCTATGAATGATCTGTCTAGGAGTACAAGACAATCCATAAATAAAAGACTAATAGAATGCCAAAGTGATTTTTGATAAACTGAGAACCAATGTGGAGGGTTAGGCACCTACTGAGGAAGTATTTTATTTCCATATGCGCGGAAGGCTTTATGTGGTAATACAGATCTATCAAGGATCTTAACAGATAACTGCAGACCTGCCAGAGGCACTGGGACATGTAGTACGCCTCCCAGATATGCTAGGGGAATGCATAGGCACTTTTAAAGGAGCTAGAAGGGACCTCCCCGATGGAATGGGTGTCCTGCCATTATTGAGAGATTCATTTTAACAATGATGACCCATCTATCTTGGAGACTTCAATATACCAGACGTGGACTGGAGCATCCCAGCAGCAGCATCAATTAGGAGCAGATTTATCCTGGACTCCCTTCAGGGTGCCTTCCTCAAGCAACTGGTCATGGAACCAACTCGGCAGAAGGCAATACTGGACCTTGTGCTCACAAACAGGGACAGTGTGATGGGGGTAACAGTGGGGAGCACCTGGGTAACAGTGACCACCAGTCATTGTGGTTTGAAATCACAGAAAGAGCAGAACCAAACCACACAAAACACGTATCCTGGATTTTAGGGGGCAGACTTTGGGAAAATGGGAGATGCTTGAAAGAGGCATTAAGGGGAATGGGACAGGAATCAGGGATTGAGGAACAGTGGGCAGTATTTAAAATGGGGATTATAAGAACAACAGAATTATGCATTAAGCAGGTTAGCAAGAGGAAAAGAAAGAGGAGACCATTATGGTTTCCAAAGAGGTAGCAAAGAAAGTGAAAACCAAAAGATTGCATCTAGGCAATACAAAAAGACACAGGCAGAAGGGGATAGGGAGAAGTACCAGGAAAAACAAAGGGAGGCAGGGAAGTCAGTAAGGGAAGCCAAAGCTCAGACAGAAGAACACATTGCAAAATCAGTGGTTAAAGGGGACAAAACCTTTTACAGGTACATAAGTGAAAAAAGAAGGACAAAGGGAGGGATAGTGAGACTGAAGGGAGAGGATGGGAGCCGCGTGGAGGATGACAACAGTAAAGCTGACATATTGAACAGGTATTTCTGCTCAGTCTTTACTAAGGAAGAGGGGTAATGGGTCTGAAGGGAGTACAAGGGGTGAGAATGGTGCAGAATGGACACAAGTCCCTTTACGAGAAAGGTCCTGAAGGAACTGGAAGTAATAAGAGCTGATAAAGCAATGGAGCCAGATGGGGTGCACCCAGGGTCCTTAAAGAACTAAGAGAGGTGGTGGCTGAACCTCTTGCTATCCTGTTTAGCCGATCACTGGAAACAGGGAGGTACCCAAAGACTGGAGGACAGCAGATGTAGTCCCTTATACAAAAGTGGGAACAAAGAGGAAGCAGGGAACTACAGACCAGTCAGCCTCACCTCGGTAGTGGGAAAGATCATGGAAGCACTACTGAAGGAGAGATTGGTGGAACATCTGGTTGTCAATGGACTACAGGACCCAAGGCAGCATGGTTTCACCAGGGGAGGTCATGTCAGACCAACCTCATTGAATTTTTTGACTGGGTGACTAGGAGGTGGATCAGGGAGGGCAGTGGACATGGCCTATCTGGACTTCAGCAAGGCCTTTGACACTGTGCCACATAGAAGACTATTACACAAACTGGGGAATATGGGTGGGCAGGACAGTAGTGTGGTGGGTAGGTAACTGGCTGGGTGGCAGGACACAGAGGTGGTGGTAAATGGCTGTCACTCCACAGAGGGAAGAGTGACCAGTGGGTACCACAGGGATCAGTGCTGGGACCGGTCCTATTCAACATCTTCATCAGTGACATTGCACAGGATCTAGAAGGCAGAATTTCACTGTTCGCTGATGACACAAAGTTCTGTAACAGAGTAGACACACCAGAGGGTGTAGACAGAATGAGAAGGACCTGCAGAAACTTGAAGAATGGTCAAGGGTTTGGCAGTTGAAATTCAATGCAAAGAAGTGCAAGATAATGCATATGGGGCACAAAACCCTGGCACAATATATCAGTTGGGGGTGAGAATATAGCATGCACCAAGCAGGAAAGGGATCTTGGGTTGTCATCTCTGATGACCTCAAGGTGGAAACAGTGTGACAAGGCATCAGGTAAAGCAAATAGGATGCTGGGATGTATAGGCAGGGCATCACCAGCAGGAAAAGGGGGTCATAATTCGCTATATAAGACACTAGTGAGGCCCCACCTGAGTACAGTGTACAGTTCTGGAGACCATACCTACGTAGGACATAGACAGGGTAGAGAAGGTTCAGAGGAGGGCAACAAAGATTGTGCATGGGTTGCATCACAAGTCCTATGAAGACAGGTTGAAGGAACTGAACATGTACTCCCTGGAGGAGAGGAGGAGAGAGGGATATGATAGAGACATACAAGTATCTTACAGGGAGGAACAGGGTGCAGGAAAACACTATTTTTAGCGAAAAAGATGTTTCAGGACTAGAGGGCATGGGATGAAGTTGGAGGAGGACGATTCAGAGGAAACATGAGAAAGAATTTCTTCACAGAACGGGTGGTGGACAAGTGGAACACCCTGCCAGAGGAAGTTGTGGGAGCTGAAACAATCACGGGATTTAAGAATGCATGGGATAGACATAAAGGAATTCTAGAGGTCAGGGGTAAGGGGAAATAGACTTCTAGGAAAACAAACTGAACTTACAAGCTCAAATGGGCAGACTAGGTGGGCCATAGGCCCTTATCTGCCGACACTGTCTATGTATCTATGTATCTATGTATCTAGCTAATCTGCAATGGTTTCTGGTAGGAGTGGTAACCCAAATGCATTCCCATGTGCCAACGTGAAGAGCTGTATACAACTATGTTAGCCCTTGTGTGTATTTGGTCAATGCCATGTGAGTCTGCTGCATCAATAATAGGGACTGGTTAGATTGCTAAAAGAGAATTCAAGTCATGGTTTGCAGAGTTACCTTTTTTTAGACAGAACTCATGATTAGTGGACTGCTTTTAAAACAGTTTATCATTTTTAAATACTGTATATACTGAGGAAAGCTAAATTGAAATGCAAAAATTCATTTTGAATTGTTTAGCTGAGAGGACGCAAACACAGGAAAGATTTAATGTATTGCTCTGTGCCTCATACTGAGCTGATGACTTTAATGGTATTTAAAACTCAAATTCCCCTTTTTCACAGTACATTTTTCTAACTGTAACTGCCAGGGGGCGCTATCCCAAGGGCTACTAGCCCGGCCTGCCCTAACTGTAGCAGGGTGAGGGACCCAGATCCGTTGGTGGGTACCTCCACCCAGAGGTTGGGGTTAGAACAGTCGAGGTTGACTCGGTCACAGCCCTGTGGGTTGCTGCAATCCCCTTTCTGTCCTTACCACACACACTTACCCCCCCCGGCTCGATCCAGTTAGCTCACTCCGGGGAACCCCTGGAAAGTAAGGTACAGTTACACCATATTCATTGTGCAGTATTTTACCATTAATACACAGACTAGCCAGTGTACTTTTGCAGAACAGGCGATCAGATTTATTTGAGGGGGAAATAACAAGGACCGGGGGAAAATCAGAGTAATTAGATTACTACTACAGCATATGAAAATCTACCTATGGCTCTGTGCACAGGCCTAACCTATTAATTACTGTCTCTGGGTACCCAAGCCCTAATGGCTAGTCCCTCGATGCAGCTGGTTGGGGCCCTTACACAACTGAGCATTTAATTCCTGAGAAAATCAGATGGAGCCAGAAAGCTTGCTTAGTACAGTGAGTAATACAACAAAATGACTTTGCCTTGGTTTGTAAGCATTAACAGGGAGCTACCCTGATTCAATACTTACTACTCCAACAGAGAACCACTCTTTCACCACTTGCAGGCTGAGCCTGAGTTTCAGAGGCCTCCTCACACTTTTATATGGAAAACAACAAACGGGTGCCATACCAGGCAGCTGCTCCCAGGACCCGAGCGAACTCACAGCAATTTCGGGCGTTAACTGCAGCTTCAAACATCCTGACAGACTGAGTGCGATTCAGCAGATTCTCCAGTCCTCTTCAGGTGAAGCCTGGTAGGAAGCTGTGTTCATACACAGCCTCCTCTGACTGCATGCCAGTGGATTTTATTCGGGACACGCTGGCAAAGAAAACTGCTGCCTCAAGCCTTTCCCGTGCGAACACTCAATGGCACAGAAGCTCAATGGCGCAGAAGCTCAGGGCTCCACTATCCTCCACAGTCACAGCGCATCTGCCCCTAACTGCATGGGGCAATCCTCACAGCTCGGGTGCTACCCAATCTCATAGGCTGGCTACACATGCCAGTCATTTACTTTTGCTCTCAGTGGTGCAAAAAAGTGCCATAGCCCATATTGCCACTTCCCAGTATTACTAGCTGTATCTTCATTGGTCAGTCGACTCCCTACAGCATGCTCACAATTTGATTGGTCCACTTCAACAGTTCAGGACCAACATGGTGGGGCACAACACAAACAGTCCAGGCTGCAAGAAAGCAGGTTAGAACAAACTGTATCTTCATTATCACTCTTAACAATTCCCAGCAAGTAGTTACATCTTTATACCGTGCTCCCTCTGCGCAATCAGCGACAGCAAAACAGAGCACTTGGGCAGCAGCTGAGCGGGACTCGAGCAGGGAAACACACAGCCCCCCCCATTCTAACAATTATAACAACAAGCAGGCAGCCCTTAAAGGGATTCTGCACACAGAGGCTCTAAAAGCACTCACAGCATTGCCATTTAAAACTGCTTAAACGCCGAACGGCAACCACCAGGGGGAACACTTAGGCAGCTTCTAGGAGGCTTTTTAGGAACCCCCATTTATGGGGGGGTTACACCACCACTAAGCTACGTGGGCTTACTGAAATGGCATTCCCATAGTCCAGTATAGACATAAAGAGGAAGGAGGCTACCGATGTCTTAACTCATGCTTTAAGGCTGTATTTTGTTTTATAGAGCGCTCCAAGGGTTGAGCCTTCTTTGACCACACCTGGCTAGCATGCTTATTGTACATTTGGGATTGGTTCAACCAGATTCTGAGGTATCTGAAATGAAATTGCTTATCCACAAGCAATCCACCTTTGATTTCAAGGGAAATGTCAGTCCTATTTAGATTTGGTGCTCTGAAGACTGAAAGATTCATTTTGGCTTAGTTATAGGCCACACCATTCCAAACAAGGGCAATTTTATTAGTAAAGTGCACTTTCACATAGGCTCCGGGTAATGTACACTCACTAACAAAACAAACAAAAAAAGAATTCATAAACACATCAGTAAAGAATATCATAGAATAATATCATGATACAGAAATAACACTTACTTTCATATTAAAACTAACTGGGAAATGCCTGCATAAAGAAATATGTTTTCAAACAGACTTTGAGGGCCTCCACTGTGCAGGCAGAGCAGACATCCCTGCTAGTTTATTCCAGAGCATGGGAGCCACCACATCAAAAGCCCTGTCATCAGATTGTTTCAAATGAGAAAGGGGTACAACGAGCAAGCCCACAACAGAGAAGTGCAGGGGGTGGGTTGGGAGGTAAGGAACCAGGATATCTTTCACATAGTCCAGTCCCATATCATGTAGGGACTTGAAAACCATCAAGCAAATCTTAAAGTTGATGCACCATTGCATTGGCAGCCAGTGCTGTGCACGCAGCACTGATGTGATACAGTATGGTCCCTTCAGTAAGTTCACACAGTCAGCTGGGCTACAGCATTCTATACCAGCAACAGGTGTCACACTGAACCTCCAAATAACTCTAAATTTAAAGTGCTGCAATCATCAATCCTTGAGGTGATGAAAGCATGAACAAATGTCACCAGGTCAGGCGAGGGCAGATGCAGGTTAATCCTAGTGATGCTATGAAGATAGTAAATGCCAAATCAGACCACTGCTAACAACTGCTGCTCCAGCATCAGCTTACAGTCCAAAATGGCTCCAAGATTCTTTACATATACAGCTCTCAGTGATTGGCCACCCAATGAAAGAAGTGTTGTTAAACCACCCATCATTGCTGAAAACCACTGACCGAGCTCGATCATCATGACCTCTATCTTCCCTGAATTAAGACATAATCAGTTTGAAGTCATCCAGTTACTGATCTCAGCAAGACATCACCCCACATTGAGGCAGATTGAACCCTGCCAGAAGTACAAGACAGGTATAGTTGAGTATCATATGCATAGCACAAAGCATGATTCTCCACTAGAAAATCAGTGTGGAGATTGGATTTAAGTAAAAGGGAGGGAGAAGTAAAGTATATGACCACACCATTATTATGCATATGAACATGACATGATATAAGCAGTTTGAGTAAGTCAGTATAAGCAAGGAAACCTCACCTAGAAACTGATTGGCTGGCATTTTGCATCTCTAGAAATGCCTGCACCAGACTAATTAGGTCTGAAAAAGCCAGATATTACCAAACTGAACTAGAAAACAACAAAAACAACTCTGACAAATTTTGGAATATTCTTAAGGAGGTCGAAGGTCAGATGGCCAATTCATCCCTCCCAACCAAAATTGTGTCCCCAGGTAATATCTAAACAGACAAAGCTGCTACAGTATATTAGAACAGTTCAATGAACACTTTGCTACTGCAGGGCTTGCATTTGACACCTCTCCCATCAACAATCTCAGTCCTTCAGGGGATGCTACTGCTAATCATACTACTAATCTCGACCCAAACCGACCACATCCTGCCAACTTTAGCTTTCTAACAGTTACGTTTAAACAAGTTGAGGACCTCCTCCTGTCCCTGGATATAAAAAGGAGTGCCAGTGCAGACAAAATCGAACCTTACTTTCTAAAACTTGGCCACTTCTATTTAACTGCCCCCATCACCCACTTATTCAACGCCTCCCTCAAACAGGGCAAGCTACCTGTGTCGTGGAAAACTGCACACATCCTACCCGTATTCAGATCTGGGGACACAAGTGATCTGAACAATTATCAGCCTATCTTTATTCTATCCATCCTCTCAAAATTACTCAAAAAAATTGTCAACACCCAGATCAGAGAACACCTTGACTCAAATAACTTGCTAAATCCAGCTCAGTCTGGCTTCAGAGCCAAACATAGCACCATTTCAGCCCTAGCAAAAGTATTCACTGATTGGCAAATTGCCCTGAATTCCAAGAAGTATGTAGCTGCCCTATTCCTGAATCTTAGCAAAGCCTTTGATAATGTGGATCATAACATCTTACTTACTGCTCTGGGTAATATTGGTTTCGATAGCTCTGCCATCAAATGGTTCACCAGCTACCTAACCAACAGGCTTCAGCAAGTCAAAGCTATAGGTGATCTATACCAGCAAAAATCCCTCTTACAAGGTGTTCCACAAGGCTCCATACTGGGCCCAATCCTCTTTGCAATCTACATCAACAACCTGGACTCGCACCTGCGCACAGCCAATGTGCACTTATTTGCAGATGACACTGTACTCTATACCACTAACTCTTCCTTGGACTTGGCCCACATGAACCTTCAGCAAGACTTCATCACTCTCCAATATAACCTAATCAAACATAAGCTTCTCCTCAATGCCAAAAACATGACAACATGAACAAATGAGAGTAAAAGTAAGCAAGGAATATTTTAGAAGGTTAAAGCTAATTTTGAAAACTGCTTTGACAACACGAAATAAAGTGCAAGCTATAAATCAACTCGCCCTTCAAGTGATATCATACAGCTTTGGTGTGATAGACTGGCCACAGAAAGTGTTGAACCAGCTAGATATAAAAACAAGAAAAATGTTTCATGCTCACCAATTAATATACAAAAATCAGTGCATGCCAAGATTATACATCCCAAGGGCAGAGGGAGGCATGGGCCTCATTAAAATTGATTACACATATAGATCCACAATAGTGGGGCTACATACATACTTACTGACATCCTTGGACCCAAATATAGCCAAGGTCTTGCATCATGAAGAAAATAAGCCTAAAATGACTTCACTCATCAAATTAGGAGAAGCCTTCAGAAGAGTGGCAGAGATTGATGTCAATCCAAAAGTAGATAAGGAATTGTCAGCAACAGAAAATGCAAAGAATCATAAAAAGGAGTATAAGGATAAAGACCAACAGAAAAGAAAAAATAATTGGAAAGTCCATAATTAAAGTGGAAAATACAGGGAGCTACTGGAGCAACCACAGGTCGATCAAGCCCTGACCCATGAGTGGTTAAAAAGAGGTGAATTTAGGCCACGAGATGAGAGGCTAATAATGGCAGCCCAAGATAGTGGGCTACACACAAGATGGTTCACAAAATCCATAGAAAAAACAGGAGAAACAGACAAGTGCAGGTTCTGTAGTACAGAATTAGAAACAGCTGCGCATCTCATGGCTGGATGTGAAGAACTCATGGCAGAAGGCCTGTATACTGAAAGACACAACAATGTAGCAAGATTGATCCACTGGAAACTGTGCAAACACTATAACATACAGGTAGCAGAGAGACACTGGAAATATGAACCACAAAGAATCACAGAGAATGAAGAAGTAATGATCACATGGGATCACCCAATACCAACAGCCAAGAAAGTGGAAGCAAGAAAACCTGATATTGTAATACAAGAAAAGAGAACAAAGTTAGCATTACTGATTGAAATAGCCACCCCTAGTGACTACAGTGTGCTGCGTACAGAGAGACACAAAATCATGAAATACCAAGATATGCAGTCAGAAACTAAACTGATGTGGAATAAGGACACACAGATTGTTCCAGTAGTGCTTGGTGCAATGGGACTAATCAAAAAGAACTTTCAGGCACCTTTAAATATGATACCAATACTTGTGACACCTTATGAACTTCAAAAGGAAGCTATTTTGGGGACGTTGCATGTGCTGAGAAGAGCGCTCTCAGCAAACATCAAAGATTAATACAGTACTAATTTCTTGAGTTTTGAATATGCCCTGGCTAAAGAATGGGGTCCATTCTTGCCACGGTATTAGAAATCCCTAAACATTTGGAGACACTAACATCAAAAAGACTAAAACCATGATCCTGTTGCCAAAGTCTGCCTCTGGGTCTACACATTCCACCCAGATTCTAACGCTGCTAGACGAACCCCTAGAGACAGTTGATACTTTTAAATACCTAAGGTTCTGGCTAGATAATAAGCTCAACTTCCTGTACCACCTATATGAAATCTCAAAGAAATTAAGGCTGTGATTAGGCCTTTTTTATCACCTTAAACATCTGCTTACCCTAGAAGCCAGGAAGAGGCTAGTGCAATCCACATTTCTACCTGTACTGGACTATGCTGACTTCCTCTACAGTCATTGCCCTACTACAATGCTCAACAAACTTGACACCCTTTACCACCGGGCCCTAAGATTTATCCTTAACCTACCCCGTCGCACTCACCACTCTCTACTATACCAGGAGCTGGGATGACCCTCACTCGCAACCAGGTGAAAAAGAAATGCTCTCCTTTGGATGTTTAGAGAGCTATCCAATAATCTCCCTACATACATCTCAAGCTTCTTTGTATGTGTCAAGGGATCTTATGGATTAAGACGCTTCTCCATGATTTGCTTCCAGACTCCTAGAGTGAAAACAACCCTTGGCCTGGCAGCAATCAATTTTTCTCTGCCATCACTTTGGAACTCTATGCAAAAATCTTTAAAGCTTTCCACACTCCCTAGCATCTTCACATTCAAAACACTGGGACCTGTGGAAGGATACATGTAGTTGCTTTAGATGACTCTTTTACCTCAATTAATGGTCCCTTAAGCAAACCTTACACTCCGGAGGTCGCCCCTTCTCTCCTAGGAAGGGATCCCCAGCACTTATTCCCTTCTCCCCAAAAATTAGCCTTTTTTTTTTCTTCCCTTCCTGGCATACTATCACTCCCCTTCTCCTCCATTATCTGCTCTTTCCCTCTCCACTGCTTCTAGTATAAAGGTACTAGCTTCTAAATTAGTGGTAACAGCTAGGGTGGTACACTTTGCTTTCTTGTAAATCATGTTGGAAACAGTGTAGGTAAACTATATTGGACCTTATGTATATGCCTCCCATGGCCTACATCTGTTCACTATCACCACATTAATGTCTATCATATCTGTACTATGCCATGTTTTTGTTTTTTACCTTCTGCTTACTGTATTCTCTGTATTGTATCAAATTTATGTCCTGGACTGCCTTGAAAATGAGCTTGCTCAGTGGCGTTATATGCC
Organism: Neoceratodus forsteri; assembly: GCA_016271365.2. Classification (NCBI taxonomy): domain Eukaryota; kingdom Metazoa; phylum Chordata; order Ceratodontiformes; family Ceratodontidae; genus Neoceratodus; species Neoceratodus forsteri. The sequence continues at coordinate 351,646,052 of CM028130.1, read as the reverse complement.
TGGGTAAATAAAGTTGATTGATTGATTGATTGATTGATAAGGAGAATAAAAGGGATTATATGCTTTACTCTAGTAGTACTCCCAACTGAGTATTTTGAAGTTCAAACTGCAGTCACTGATCAATAATTTCTACATGTGACTCTTGGCTAGAAAACAAACCCTCCTGTGACTGTGCATAGAGAATCATATTCTTTAATGTTGTTTGCTGCAGCTAGTTCAAAGGGTCAGTGAATAGTTTCAAATGGCAGAACTTACATCTGGTCTCGAAGGTCACAGGTTGAATCATTCACCATTACTAAGAGGATGAGCAAATAGTTGTACTATGGATTATCCCCTCTAATATGATTACAGCTGTAGTCTCCTCTGTTTCTCAGCTGTTAGCAATCCACTAGGGCCTCTGAGATATGCAGCAGGGGTGTTTTGCCATATATAGAGTATGTTTAAAGTCACCTCTGAGATAGCTTAATCTGTGTCCTTTCATTTATTTTACTGTCAATTACACTTGGTAACAACATGCATTAGCTGACTGAGTCTTAAACAAGGGACATTTGCATACATAGAACAGGAATTCCTCTGTCTACGCTAAATAAGAATATGAGGGATGTGGGTGGATGATGTGATAATGACAGAAGGAAACATCTGATATAGTCTGGCAAATACCTAGTGTAGGTTTTGCATGAAAATGAAAAATGTCAGGATACATAACCCCTCCAGCAAGCAATATGCTTCACTTATATCCTCAAGCAGCATATGTACAAAAACAACTTACTGTAGCCTCCTGGGAATTATAATGTCCTAATGAATAGCTACCGGCATAAAAAAAATATGCAAGAACTGGCTACAGCCCACAAAGTCTGCATTTATGTAACATTACTTCTGCACACTGGGGCTTGAGCTTTGGTTTCTCCTTTAGCTCTCAGCATAATCCTGTTCACTGTTTTCAACTATTGGTTGCACCACATTCAAAATTTTGTAGATTCAACGGCTTTACATTTCTCAAGAAAATTTGGCACGAATGGATATTGTACTGCCACAAAGGTAGAGGGTTATCCAGAAAGCTCTCAGCCTCCACGTTCATAGGGTTTGCTGCAAGAATTCTGTCTGCAAACAAAGAGACTGCTGCACATTCAAGGCTTTTGCTAATTATATGCTGGCTTTTGTTTATTTATTTGCTTTTGTTTACCAGAAAAGCACACTAGACACCAAGTATCTATTTTCAGGTGCGACCCGGGAGATTACAGAGGTGCATTCTAGAACATCAGTCAAAAATCAAGTACAAATTACAGAGGTACATTCAAGAACAGCAGTCAAAAACAAGTACAAGGTACACATTCAGGAGTATCGAGGAGAGCAAGGACAATACAAGAACATCAGGTTTTACATAACCACATGGTTCAGGCAAGGAAGGCAATAGTCAACATACCAGGGCAGCTTTTTCTATACGCTATTTATCTCCCAGTTTCTCCCCAGTGGCCCCCATCCAACCCCCTCCCAGCCCCCTCACATGGCTCCTCTGAGGCTTACCTTCACCATTGTCTTCTGCCACAGGACTGCGGATGTGCCCGGCCACCAGTGCGGAGCCTGTGGAGGATCGGTTGTCATCCTGCTTCCTAGAGTGTTTTTCGTTCAATTTTCTCCTGTCCACCGCATTGCTGGGGCATGACACATCACCATGCTTATGTGGAGGCATACACATGCTGCGGAGTATTGCAGCACCCTCCTATCATTGGCATCTTTGACTCTTTCTACTCTCAGACCTCCACCTGGGGGTAGTCCTTCAGTGGGACTACCAAGCTACCCTTCCCAGGAGAGGAGAGGTGTCTTCTGGACTCTTGATTCTCTATCACCCCGGCCGACCCCCAGCAACCCACGCTCGCCAATAAATACTGGCCACCAGTGTGGCAGGAGGTAAGGTGCAATTCCTCAGCCCTCCACACCACTGAACCAGGTTGGTGGGGCTTTTCTAATGAGATCACAGATTGGTGCTTTTGCTACAGTAGCAGCAGTTCATATTATGAAGACAATTTTGTACCTACACATTTTTATTCTGTTTAAGATTAACGTTTTTCTCCTGTCTTGTAGGATACAATTTTGGCTCAGTTTGAGTCTTCTTTAGCATTTTGTTTATTATGGCTATCCCCAGGTTTATCTCATTACTTTGCTGTATTTGTACACTCCTCGCCATTCTCAGTCACAAACGTCTGCTGCAAAAGCATTATGAACAGAATTTTGTGAGTGAGTAGTGACTGCGACCCATTGAGCTATATTTAAATGGGACAGCAGTTACTTTCTGCACCAGTGCTGTACCAGCTAGGGGGCTGGGTCACTATGCTAATGGCATGCCATGCCATACCCCAAAGCATGGTGAGCTCCACCATGGCCAGTTGCACTTTTGCAACATTGCCTGCCTATAGAACGTATGCAGGCAGGCTGTAGATATGCTTCAGATGTGTGACTGGCCTCTTTAGAGTCAGTACAGGATGAAGATCAGTGAAATATCTAGATATCAGGAGAAAAATGTGAGGGAATTGGGCTAGAGAGGCGAATACCTGGACTACCATGGAGGTTTTCTGAATTTCTGTTTGTTGGGCTACTGGACTACTAAGGAGAGTGACAAGGTGTTAAACTGACAACTGTGTACAATTGCACACAAAAGAGCCTGAGGTATGGGTCTGGGATGGGTGGGGTGCCTGTGATTGATGGACAGCACAATCACACACGCACATGATCGCACACACACACACACACAAACACACACACACACACACGCTTGTACAAGGCACTGAGCTACACTCACATGTTCATGTGTTCTTAATTTGCACTGTTGCTGTGTACAAACCCAGTCTGCACATAGATAGATAGATATGTAAGCCCTCCCCCTTCCTGTCCAGGGGTATCCAGATGGTAACTCGCTGGGAGGGGGGCACTGTACAACCCAAGTAACACAGTACAGAAATAACAGCAGGAAAACCATACCTGAGTCCCATGGGTGGTGCTGGTGATGGATGGACTCTATCGGGGGAGTGCTGCCTGGCAATCAGACAATTTTTTTTTAGTTGTTTAACCAGGAGCAGCACACTAAGCTGAAAGCTTATTTACAGGTGTGACCTGGGAGCACAGGGAAGTTAAGCGACTTGCTCAGGGTCACACAGTATGTAAGTCGAAGCTGTGGGATTCAAACCCGGGTCTGGTCTGTTGGATGTCACCAGATTTGCAGTTCAGAGCCTTAAACCACTGCGCAATACTGCCTCCAATGAAGGGATGGTGCACTGGGATGATGCAGTTCATCACCTGCCTGGAACTGCCCACTTCACTGGATGGCCTTTGTAGACAGTCTTCACCAGGCAGGCCTCTCAACAACTCCCACGTCGGTGGCTGGTTCATCGAGATCAACCCTAGAGCACACTGTCAGTTGGCTGTGGAGGAATAATTCTTTTATCAGCAAACAGTTCTTCCACAAAGTAGAAGGCAAACCCCAAACTGCAGAAAACAGGGGATCCCATTTAATAAACAGAACAATCACTCCATGGAGGAATAGAACAGTTCAGTTTCTTAAGACTGTGAAGGTCACATTATAGCTAGTGGTGCTCTGGACCTGAGGGTCACAAATGTGAGCAAGTTAGTTCAGGCGGCTACCCATAGCCTAGATAGCTAAAGTCCAAATGCAGGCAGAACACTTGTGGCCGAATCAGGCCCTTGCAAACAGTAGGCAGCAAGAACTTTCTTTTCTTTCCAGCTTCTCCCTTAGCTCCCACAATGAGCATGGACCACCAGAGGGGTGGCAACCTTCCAAAACCCTCCTCTTTGCCCTCTCCTATTTGGAGCACAACACCCAGAATGGCTATATCCCAGCCAGAGAGGCAACCCAGGACTGGGGGGGGGCTGCAGGACTCCTATCCCCTTACTGTACCCCCTCACCTCATGGCTCAGTTTTTTCTTACAGTGCTCCCTTTTTGGCAGAAATTCTTTTTCTCACTCTAGTGCTTGGACCAGAACTGCAGCTAGCCCTAAGCAGGGTCCTCCAAGCAATGGCCACCACCATGTTCTTATCCCCCACTCAACTTCTGTGGCCCACTAAAATAACAAAACAACCTGCCACATGGCCGAGAGGGCAATCAGCCATGCTGCAGCCCCCTCTCTTTTATTTATTTATTTGTAAAAATCAGTTTACAACCTTTGAGCCAGAGGCTCGTTTCCAAAGGTACTTCGTCACATAAAGACATACATTGTGTTTTTGGTTACATAGCGTAGGTTTGCAAAACAATAGGCATTCAAAAGAGGTGCCAACGTCACACTGTGGTCAGACAAATACATTTGGGTTACAGGGTCATAAATTCAGAACAGGTGTTACAAGTTGGTATCAATAGTGAGCAATCTAATAGGTAAACACTGAAACAGCTGGCATTGGCCAGGTTAAACAATAGACACGATGTACAGGAAGTGGTGGTGGGGATGGCTGGGTGGAGAGCTGCCTGGAGGCATTGTCAAGAGAGGTGAGATGGGGCTACTTTCAGAGACAGGAGCAGTTACAGTGTTGATGATGTGGTTTGAAGGTGGTTTGAACTTGGAGATGGTGGTGGCATTGGTGATGGGGGCAGGGAGAGAGTTAAACCAGATTGGGGCTCTATAGCAGAAGGACCTCTGGCCATGGCTGGTTCTTGATCTGGGGACCATTAGAGTGGTCTTGTTGGAAGACCGTGTTGCAATAGTGGGAGGGCTCTGGTGGATGGATGCTCTTCTTTCTCTCTTTCCAACTGACTCTCTCTAGGGTGCCAAAACAGCTCCTTTTATTCTGTTTTCCTCTAGGTGCCAAAATCCCTGGGGTCCAATCAGGGACCCGACACCTAGGCACCAAACAAACTATTCCCTTAAAGCCCTATGGGACCCATAGTCATAGTAGTACAGTATCATAGCAAAAGCCAGCAGAATAGGTCCCATGGTCTATCGTGTCTGCTTGGAAGCTAGCTACCTACTGGGAGGTCACTCCTCCACCCCCCAACCCCAGAGGTGGCCCTCCCTGGGCTCATCTTCCCCCTGTACCTGTCCCAACCCTTCTTGAATCCTCCCACTGTGGTTTCTTCCACCAGACTCCTGGGCAGTGAGTTCCATTGTTCCACCATCCTCTCTGTGAAGAAGTGTCTCCTGCACTCCCCCCTGTACTTCCCCTCTTCCAGCTTCCACTCGTGTCTCCTGGTAGTTCCCCCCTTATTAAGCCTAAACACTTCCTGGCTCTGCCCTTATTTATCCCCTTTACATACTTGAACGTCTCTATCATGTCCCCTCTTTCCATCTTCTCCTCCAATGCATACAGATTGAGTTCCTCCAGTCTCTCCTCATAGGTCCTACCCTCCATGCCCTGAATCATCCTGTTCTCCCTCCTCTGGACCCTCTCCAGCAGCACTATGTCCATCTTAAGATGGGGTCTCCAGAACTGCACACAGTACTCAAGATGCAGCCTAACCAGGGCATTATACAGAGAGAGGATCACCTCCCTCATCCTGGAGGTAATCCCCCTGGTTATGCAGCCCAGTATCCTGTTTGCTTTTGCTGCAGCTCTTCGACAATTCTCTGTGTTATTCATTTTGCTGTCCACTACTATCCCTAAGTTCCTCTTGCCTGATGTGACTTGCAGTGTGGTCTCCCCCAGGGTGTATGCATGTTCCGGGTTTCTGACCCCAAGATGCAGCACCCTACATATCCCTTCATCGAACTTCAACCCCTACTTCCTTGCCCACCCCCCCAGGGTATCTAGATCCCCCTACAGGGCCTATCTCCCTTCCTGCCCATCTGCCAGTGCTCCAAGTTTTGAGTCATCTGCAAAGAGACTCAACCTACTCCTAACACCCCACCCTATGTCCGAGACATAGGAATTGAACAGGAGTGGTCCCAGGACCGAACCCTGGGGGACCCCACTGATGACCCTCCTGGGGAGGAGGCTATTCCTCCAACCACCACTCACTGTATTCACACCGTAAGCCAGTTTTCCACCTACCTGAGCAACTGTACCCCACCCCATCCCCCAGCTTTGTTGAGTAGGCCATTGTGGTGCAGATGAACTCCTTACTGAAATCCAGATGGGGGCGTCCACCGGCCTGTGTCAGTCAGGACCGATCACCTAGTCATAAAACTCCACCAGGTTAGTCTGGCATGACCTCCCAGAACAAAATCATACTGTCTGTCATCCAGGTGCCCCAACCTTTCCAGCTCCCCAGCCTCTCCTTGATAATATCCTCCATAACCTTGCCTACCACAGATGTTAGGCTAATGAGCCTATAATTCCCCATCTCCTCTCTGGACCCCCCCTTGTGGATAGGCATCACATAAGCCACTTTCCAATCTTGAGGCACCCACCCTGTCATCAGGGAGATGTTGAAGAGTGAGGCCAGTGGAGCTGCCAGTTCCTTCAGCACCCTTGGATGCAGCTCATCTGGCCCCGGCGCCTTCTCAGCCTTTAGCGACTGGATGGCCTCTCTCACCCTATCTGCTGTGATTTCGCCCTCCCATCCCCCCTCCTTATCCTAGTCCCAACTGAACTATTTACAGTGTTGTCCCAACAGCGCCAGCTGGCACTGAACTACTGTCCCTAATTAGAGCTACTGCTACTTTAAAATTATCTAAATGCCGGCCGCTCATGCCCAGTAGTGGGGACCAGCTAAACTATTTACAAATGTATTTTTTAATAAAAAAAAGGTCCCTCATGTCCTCTTGTGGTCCCAAGCCCAGCCCAACGAAAACCGGGCCTGGTACCCAGAGCAATAGCTCCACTGAGTTTCTTCTTTCTCTTTAATGCTTCTCTGATGGGTGCACATGCTCAGTAGTGCAGGCCATCATCAAACCATTTACAACTTGTGGTTCCGTTGCCACAGCAACCCCTGGGACCATAAATAAGCCCCAACATGCCTAGAGGCATGGAAACAATCATGCAGTGCCTGGCCCCCTTGTCCCAAAAGGCCAGGCACCCCAAAGGAGCAGCATTGAGCTGCAGAAGCCTCCCATGGATCGCATGGATCCCAATCCCACCAGGGCCACTGTTTCACCCCGAACATCAACAGAGTGGAACCGCAGAGTAAAATGTTCCAAAAAAAGGTAAGCCTGTTTGGGTGGATTACAGATAGATAGATACTTTATTTAAAAACACCTTTCTGAAAACCAAGGCACTTTACATAAAAAATATACAACAAATCCAACATGATAATAAATAAAACAATAACAGAGATAGCAATGTGCAACAAAATAATTCAATTTTCTACAAAAGCGTAAGAAAACAGCCAGGTCATATGATTACTTTTAAAGATGGTAACTGATGGTACAGCATGAATATCCGTTGGTATACTGTTCCATAGTAATGGGGCCATTACAGAGAATGGACTGTCACGGTTGACTTCAATCTGTATTTTGGAGCCAACAACAGCCCAGTACCAGTGTAGTGTAACTCCTGGATACTGGCGTAGGTTCAAAGCCCACTAAGATACTGGGGTCCCAGTCCATTAAGGGCCTTATAGGTAAGAAGAAGAACTTTAAAGTCAATCTGCCATCTCACAGGAAGCCAGTTGCAGAGAATGCAGCGCTGAAGTGATATGATCACTCCTCGTTACTGATGTAATAAGTCTAGCTGCCACATTCTTTATTAGCTGGAATAGCGGATCTGGCCTGCTGGATGACCCGGTAGAGTGCATTGCAGTAGTCGAGGCATGAGACAATGAAACTTTGCACTAGCATTAACAGATCATCATGGGCAAGAAGGACTAATTCCTGCTATATTCTTAAAATGATAGAAGTCACTCCTGACCACTGCCGATACCTGAGGCACAAGGGTCAGCCCCTGGACAGGAGTGACCTTGACACTGTGAATTACCTGCCTGACCTGGAGTCTGCAGTTACAGCTGGATTGCCTTATTTGCATTCTGACACTCTGTTTGCACTGTGAGAACTGCTTTCTCTCTCTCTCTCTCTCTCTCTCTCATGCATATGCATAATTCTGAGTATACTTAAAGCAGCAGAGTAATGAGATAGGGCAAAAAATGTGACCCTGCATTTTATTCACTATAAAATATTCTAGGCATCTTTCAGGGTTGTTTTTTGGTGGTAAGATGTCCTAGTTCCACAAAATTTTAGTATTTTATAAATGTTTTTATTCATTTTTTTTTTCTTAAGAAAAAAGGTAGCTGTCAGATTTAGTTTAGAAATAACATTGTGGAATCTGGGGAGACTTTGGGATGGAGAAAAAAAAAACAAATCATGAGGCTCATTCACACTGCACCTTGCCCCAGTGGCTCATTTTTATTTATTAAAAAAAAAATGATAAAACATCAGAGTGCTGCGTTCATACGGCATTGGTTTAGCTGCTGCCCTTTTCCTTTCCAGCGATTTGACTGCTGTTCCAGTCACTGTTGGTTTAAAAGGGGATTTTGAGAGGAGCAGATGGTTTTGCTGTTCAGACGGCACAGGAAACCACCTACAGCACTCCACAAACCCAGGGAACGTGGATACGTGGATGTAACACCACGCAATGGAAAAGTGCCCAAAAGGTAGCATTCACACGTGGGCAGAAGTATCAATTTGGCTACTGTAAGCCACTGACAACGGCTCACAGTCAGCTGTGTGAACGAGCCTATGGTGTGCAGCATAGGTGGTACCTACAGAAGTAGATTTGAGAGGTATACTAATATTTCTATTAACTGCAGCTAAAACAAGCTTTTCTGATTTTTTTTTTGCACTGCTACTTCAGATCAAAATCCAGTGCCCCCAAACCATGTGCTGCCTATACAAGTCCAGTATATTTAAACAGTCTTTTCCTATTTTTTTTTCATGTTCTTAACTCAAAGAGGGTTACTTTTGCATGTTTCAGCAGCTGAAAAATTATCAAGCATGACACCTTTTACAAGGTCACCCCATTTGCCATGTCCTACAGTGTACCTATTTCTCAAATATTGATAATGCATTGCACTATTTCTCTGTCATCAGTACAGTCCTCTTGTGTTTTTCTTTGTATCCCAGATTTTCTTAAAGGCTTGTAATGAGTTTAAATATTATTTTCTCTCTGTTATCAATACAGCCAAATGAACCTCTGCCTTGACATTATACTGTATACTTCAGCAAAAAGTAATCAGTTTTAATACCGATTGGGGAACAAGTTACTAGGAGGATCACTTCACTTTCTCTAATCTGTCTAAGCACATTTACATAGATACATAGATAGACAGATGCATAGATGTTGTCGGCAGATAAGGGCCTTGTAGCCCATCCAGTCTGCCCCTATCCTCTTTTCTAATGCTTGAAGGTACCTAGATGCTACGAGCCCTTCACCTAACTTGATAATTCCGATGTGCTTATCCCATGCATTCTTGAATCCCTGAACTGTGACCACCCCACAACTTCCTGGGGGGACTGTTTCATCTCCACCACCCTTTCAGTGAGTAGAATTTCTTCAAGTTCCCTCTAAGTTTTCCCCTTTTAGTCTCATGCTGTGCCTCCTTGTTCTGCTGTTTCCTTCCATGTGAAAATGCTCCTCTCTGGTACCCTGCTGATCCCTTTAGATATTTGAAGGTCTCTGTCATGCTCCCCCTCATCTTTCCTCCAGGGAGTACATATTTAGAGCTCCGAGTCTCTCCTCATATGACTTATGCTGCATCTCTGGCACCATTTTTGTTACCCTCCTCTGTAACATCTCCATCCTGTCTATGTCTTTTTGGAGATGGGGCATCCAGAACTGAACACAATACTCCAGATGAGGCCTTACTAGGGAGTTTTACAACAGTACCACCACTTCCCTCCTTCTACTTGTTATACCCTTCCCAATGCACCCTAGGATTCTGCTTGCCTTTCCAACTGCTTTTAAGATAATAAGTTCAACCCGGGTTTATTCATACATTTTTTTTATCACTACTTTATTTTTCCTCCTGTGCAGCCACCACTCTGCCTTACATACAGCCACTGTTCCGCTTCCTCTGAATACCCACAAGGCACCCCACACACAACTATCTGGCATGTGCTGCTGTACCCCAGAGAGGGACCCCTCCTTGGTCCCCGTGCCAGGCCAGGATCCAATGCTGGTGTGTCAAGTCACTCCTGGGCTGCTGCTGGGCTCAGGAAGCTGCTGCCATCAAGTTGACATGAGTGATGCTGCTGTTTTTTCCTCCTGATTGTTCCCCAGGAATGCAGACATGCAATGACATCTAGCACTGATGTGCTGACATCCGCTGCACTCCTCCCTCCATTACACCGACTCTAACAGTGCCTCTGGCATCCCCAGGGGCCACTGCAGAGCAGTGGAAGACCACATCCCTCCCCAGGATAGGACAGCAGTTCACCAGATGCTCAATCCTATCCTATCCTACAGACCCTTGACAGCCCGGGCTGGTGTCTGAACCAGGATCGCCAGAATGGTGCGAGGTGTGGCGTCAGCACCTCAATCCTCAGTGCCACTGGGACAGCCAGCTTATTCATAAATTTTAAAAATACTTGATGGTAATAATACTTTTATGGAGCTGCAGTTTGTGACATGCATAAAATTAAACAAAACTCCAACCCTTCCGCCCACATACAAATTTGCTTCCCGGACAAGGCCCGTATATTGAACTGTCATTTCCTAATTTTTGTGCTATTACTTTAGTTAAACAACTGGGAGCTGGTTGCATGTTTCAGCTAAAAAATGAATAAGTGGGGCACCACCCACAAGGTCACTACATTTACCACATTCTATGTGGTTCTGTATTTTCAAATACTCATAATGAGTTTCATCATCGCACTTCCTCTCTGTCATTAATAGAGACCACTTAAGTTTTTCTTTCTATCCCAGATGTTTGTAAATGTTCCTAGTTAACTAAGATATTGTCTTATCTCTTAGCCTTCAGCTTGGTCTAGATTTTATATACTGTACTGCAGCAAAAAAGAATAACTTGTGCTTCCAATTGAGGAAGAGGATACTAGGAGAGGACCAACTCCTTCCCTTTAATCATTTTATCACATTCAGGATAAGAAGTTCAACTCAGGCTTACTCATAAGCTTTGAATACATTTCATTGCAATAATACTTCTATGGAGGCTGCTGCTTTATGATCATGCATACACTTAAATCGAAATCCAGTGTTTCCCTCCACCACACGTGCTGCTCAGACAAGGCCTGCATAGGTAAACTGCCTTTTCCTATTTTCCTAGCTCTTACCTCAATTAAAAGGGGTAGTTGGCTGCTTGTTTCACCTACAGAAAGAGTAGGTGTGGAACCAACACAAGATCACTTCATTAGCAACATCCTACATGGTTCTATATTCTCAAATAAAAACACAGAAACATAGAATTTGCCAGTGGAAAGGACCAGAAGGCCCATTTAGTCTGCTCTATTTTTCCCTGCCTATTACTATTGAATCCCATTTGGTCACTGGTGTTCCTCCCTCCTCACTTTCCTCTACTTACTATGCCAATGTGCCTATCCTATGCATGCCTGAAGATCCCCACTGTCTTCACCCCCACCACCTCTTCTGGCAGGCTGTTCCAGGTGCCCATCACCCTTCTGAGTAGAATTATTCTCTCACATCCCTCTTAAACTTCACCCCTAAAGATTCATTGCATGCCACTGTATTCTGGTGCTCCTCATACTCTGAAACACACTTCCCTCCTGTAATCTATTCACCTCTGTGAGATACTTATAGGTCTCAATCATGTATCCGCTCACTCTCCTCTTCTGCAGTGAGTTCACATTGAGCTTCTGCATTCTCTCCTTATATGGTTTCTCATACAATCCCCAAACCATTTTGGCAACCGTCCTCTGTGCACCTTCCACTCTGATGATATTCTTGTGGAGCTGTGGCCTCCAGAATTGGACAGAGTACTCTAGGTAGGGTCTCAATAGTGAATGATACAATGGCAACACCACTTACCTTCACCTACTAGAAATCTCCCTCCATGTGCACCCCAGCATCCCTTTAGCCTAGCCTTCTGCCTTGCCACACTGCCCTGTCACCTTGAGATCATCAGATATTATTTCCCCCAGGTCCTACTCTTGCTTGCTGATTTTAAGTACTTCCTCACATGTTATGCACAGTGGGCACTGTGCACTAATGGCCAGTAAGTACACATCAAAGGCACATACCCAGCCTCCATAGCTCCGTACCTGTGGACAGGTGTGCACAGGCTGGTATGCATGAATGGCCACCACCTGTCCATGGTCCTGCTCCCCCCAGCATGCAGGACCATGCAGGGCAGCCAGGGGAAGAGTAGTGGAGCTGGGCAGACATCCAATAGGATGCCCATCCCAGGTCCCATAGTGAATCACTTATGCAGGCAGGCATGGGTCCTGGTGCGTGAATAGCACCAACAGGCATACAGACCTGCACTGCCATGCCATCAACTGCAGAGGACCAACAGGCCCATAGCCACCCCTACAGTGGAGCCTGCTACACTGATGGCCCCCCAGCAGCACTGCCTACTGTCCCCATCCATACAAGGCAGCCTCCAACCCTCACCCCAGTGCAGCCCCGACCCTGGTGCTGGACAAGCCTCCCTCCCTGCACCACAGCATGCCAGACCCTTCTCTGCTGTCATTGTCACACCCCCCACCAGAAGACAGCCCTGGGCCAGAACATGGCATCCCACCCCACACATGACAGCCCCCCTAATGCACAGACCCCACATGAGGGCACCAGTCCCAGGTAGCACAGAACACCCACCCCTGGGAACACACAGAGGTGCCCAGTGCACCTTGAGCCTCAAACCAATCCCCAGTCCGGTGGTCCCCCCATCCACCCGCAGCACACCGATAACCCCCACAGTACCCGAACCTTTCTACCAGTGCTGTGAGTCAGAGACAGCCAGTGGCACATCCTCTACACACCTCCACGCACTGACCTTCTGACATATGAAGGGTACATGCAGCAGATATGTGTCCTGTATAGGTCAGATGGCCGGTGACCATGGAGGTGTGTGGAGGTCTGTGCCGCTGGCCATCTCCGACCATGACACTGGCAGGAAGGTTTGGGGTATTGGGTGGTGGTTGACGGTGATGTGGTGGGTGGGGGACCACTAGCAACTGCGGATTTGTTCAGGGCTCAGGGTGCAATGGGAACCTTTGTGTGTTCGGGGGTTGTCTTGTGCTATCCAGGACTGGTGCCCTCATGGGGGGGTCTGTGCATACTGGATGGCTGCCATGTGTTGGGCAGGGGGGATGCTGTGCCTCTCTGGAGACACTGCCAGCCATGTGTGGGGTGGTGGGCTGCATGGGCACAGCAGTGTGGCACTGTGTTGGGGGGATACTGTATCTGGGGAAGGGGCATCACTGTGTGGGGGGGCTGCAGAGGTGGCAGGGGGTTAGGGGTCACATGTGCTGTATGCATCCAGGCCCACCAACTGCTGCAGTGGACATGAAGGTATCTAGTGTGCATGGGGCAGGGCACATACATCAGTTACAGCAGGGTCCCCCTAGCAAAACCGGCAGCCTCCTCCGCACCCCGGTGGCTGGCACTTCCCACAATAGTGCATGCTGTTCAGTGCCACCACGCCTCAAGCATGCCCTCTGCCTGCCCCAGTGCATTACTGTCCATGCAGCCGGGGGATCAGGGGGATCAGGGGCATACCTGTTGCATGCCCCATTAGTGCATGCCACATGGACACTGCTCCGCAGCATTCATGAGTATTGATGCCTATGTGCCTGGTTTATGTGGTGCATTGGCATCGTGCATAGCTCCCAAAGTTTGAGTTATTCCTCCCCAGGTGCATGACTTTGTACTTTTGGCATTAAAACCTAGCTGCCACATCCTAGACCTCTCATCTAGTTTGCCCAGATCACTTTGCCTCCTCTCCATCCCTCCTGGGAGTCTGCCATGTGCAGATTTTTGTGTCACCTGCAAAGACACACCTTCCCTTCCTCCTTCAACAGTGTCAGTTATGAAGGCATTGCAGAGTACTAGACATGGTACTAATCCATGCAGCACTTAACTGGTCACTTTCCTATCCCCAGAGTGAGTGCTCTTTACCACCACCCTCTGCCTCCTATGCTTCAACCTGTTTGATACCAAGATTACCACCTTCTCCCTAACCCCCAGGTTGTTAAGTTTATTTATTAAGTCTCCTTGTGGCACAGTGTCAAAAGCCTTACTGAAGTCCAGAAAGGACACACCTGCTTCCCTCCCCTGATCCATCTCCCTAGTCATGCAGTCAAAGAAATCTATGAGATTTGTCTGACATGACCTCTCCCCTGTGAAACTGTACTGCTGGTGGTTCTGCAGCCCATCTTCTTCTTGGTATTCCATCAGTCTCTCCTTCAGCAGGGTCTCCATTAATTTCCCCACAGCTGATGTGAGACTGATTAGCCTGTAATTGCTAGCCTCATCCCTGCTGCAACTCTTGTGCACAGGGATCACAGTAACCCTCCTCCAGTCCACTGGAACCAACCCAGCTTCAATAAGGTGCTGAATAGCATTGCTGGAGCAGTGGCGAGCACTGTGCTCCTTTTAGAACCCTTGTGTGAATCCTTTCTGGCTCCTTTGCCTTGTTTTCCTTAAGGGCTTCCAATCCCCATTGTACTCTCTTCTCTGAAAATGAACTTGTTCTCTCCCTCTCCCTGTGGTGCCTGTTGATACATGTTGGTCTATTCATCTTCCGCTATGAAGACTGGGAATAAGCACACATTTAAGATTTTAGCTTTCTAGTTATCTTCTACTGCACATCTCCCCCACAGCTACCATGATCCTCAGTATCTCATTGTCCCACTCTTGCTTTACTCTTTGCACTCATGTACCTGAAGAAACTTTTATCCCCTTTTCTTAAATTCTTTTGCAATCTTCTTCTCTGTCAGTGCCTTAGCTGCCTTCACCCTCCTTCCTGCCTCCATTTGTTGATCTAGATATAACTCCCTGTCCCCTCTGTCTGGATATTATTGTACTTCCTAAAAGCAGTTTATTTCTCCCCCATCACCTTAGCCACCTCCTTTGAGAGACACAGTGGCCTGTTCCTCCTCCTGTCCTTGCCTACTTCCTACAAATATCTTGCTGTTGCCTTAGTTATACCCTCATTGATCTTTTTCCATTGTGCCTTCACTCCTCTCAGGCCATCCTCCCCCTCAGGGTATTGCCAAGGGAAGTCTCCCATTTCTTTACCATCTTTTTCTCTCAGCCAGTCCATATGCCACACCACACTGTACAGTGATCACTTGTACTGGGGACTACCAGTTGTGATGCCTGCAGTGTTGTCCCTGTTTGTAAGTACCAGGTCCAGCACTGTCCCATCAGTAGTAGATTCCATTACCAGATGCCTGAGAAATGTCCCCTGTAGGGGCTCGAGGATGGCCCTTCTTGTTGAAGCTGTGGCCAGAAAGCACCAGTCTACATACAGCAGATTATAGACCCCATAATCAATACTTTTCCTTTACTTGCCATTCTGCTAATGGTCTCTCAAATAACCTTGTCTAACTCCTCCTGCTGTGTCGGTGGTCTGTACACCACCCTCATGCAGATAAATGCCCTGAACCCTGTCTCTAAACAGACACAAAAAAACTCCAGTCCTTCCTCATTCACCTGGTGCCCCTGTATCCCCATGGCTTTTTTTTTATTGTTTATTTATGATTTTTCAAATACAAATCAATAATGAGGTACATCTGAAAATAAACAGAGCATTCACATAGCTTAATTAAAAAGCATCTCTAAACAGTTCACAAGGTTACAGCCAATAAATACAGATGAAAGTGCAATTCGATATTGGAGAAATCACATAGTGCAAATATATAAAGTGTTAATTCAGAGGACTCTCCATTGTTCCTATATAGATAAGTGCTAAATGTCCAATTTTCTGGTTGAGTCCATATAATAAGTGAATGAACTGTCTTGGCGAAATTGAAATAAATGTTCATGGGACAAAGGGAGTATCCAAGGGAGTTATATAAAATACCGATTTTCTCCATCTTACTTCAAACAGATCCACTTTATCTACAGCCCAGGCAATCAACCGTTCTAAAGCATAAATCTCTTTACGCACCCCATGCCATTCCTGTAATGTAGAGGGGGAATCTCTGCCCCATCTCCTGGTAATAACTTTCTTTGCCACCAGTATGTAAGTTATCTATAAGGAGCCTTTTAGAATACGTAAACCCTCTGGAGGGATTGTCAGAAGAACCAATTCTGGGGTTAAAAATGCTTCTTCTCCAACTAATTCAATCAGGGCCTGTGAAATCAGGAGCCAGAGCTCTCTTAGGACTGGGCATGACCAGAATATATGGGTATGACCCCCTTGTTGTTTGCCACATTTCCTCCAGCATTCCGCGGTAACGGTAGTTGTGAATTTAGACAATTTGGCATGGGGATAAAAAAAGCTGTTTCTGGTTTTCCATGCAAATTCCCTTCAATAGGGTGCATTTACAAGGCCAAAAGTAAGCTTAATATATTTTTCCCTCTCATCTATTTGAACTGGCATGGGAAGCTCTCTATTCCAGGCATCCAGTATACCTCTAGACACTTCCTGAAGACTCTTATAAAGTAATCCTATAAAATGTGACCAAATTTGTCCTCCTCTAGTTGTTATATCTAAGTGCAGTATCAGAGGGGGTTTAGGTAAAAACCTGTGCTAATCACTCTCGGACTTATTATTTCATTAATTAGGTATATAGTTGCTGGTCCTGTGGATTAAGGCTATAGCTTTCTTGTAAATTCTGAAAAGGATTACTCCCTCTCATCTATAACTTTATAAATGGATGTAAGACCTCTTTTGCCCAGCTCTGCAAGATTTGTTTTCTTGTGGCAGAAGAGGGTTTAATAGTGTTAGAAGCATATCTAAGTGTGAAAATATATCTTTTAAATCTGGGGAATGTTTTAGTTTATGCCAAACCTGAAGTGTAGATTGTGCTCCTATGTAATATGTTTTATCTGTTTTTTGGGGTTTAACATGGGAGGCGAGCCAACCCAGAAGATCCTGAAATGAATTCAAGAGCATCTCTATTTTCTTCCAAGGAATGTCATAATTTGGGTTGCACCAATTAAATATATAGGCTAATACTGTATCTTGAGCAAATTTATAAAGATCAGGTGGATTCAAACCTCCCCTTCCCTTAGGAAGTTGTAATATGGACCACTTTATTTTAGGCCTCTTTCCCTCCCATACGAACCTAGCTGGTGAGCTATTCCAGGAAACAAAATACATCTGTGAGGGAAATTCTTGTATTATAAAAAATAAATATAGCAGACAAGGTAAGATGTTCACATCTATTAAGTCTATTCTAGAGTAAAAGGGCAGGTGGAAATGAGACCATCTATGAAGATCTAACTCTATTTGTTGAGTAAGAGATTCGTAATTAAGTAATATAGTATTTGACATTTGTTGCGGTAGTCGTATACCTAAATATTTTGTTTAGTCTTATTCCATCTAAGATGGAGATGAGCCTTCAGATTTTGGGAAGGTGAGAAATAGGAAGTGAGCACTTCTGTTTTAGTAAGGTTTGTCTTATATCCGGAGACTCTAGAAAATTGGTCCAGGACAGTCCAAAGAGCTCGGAGGGAGCTTTCAGGATTAGTGACCGTTAAAAGGACATCATCTGAATATAAAATAAGTTTCCAGGATTGATTCCCTATTTAGACCCTTGAAATCTCTCAATTATCTCTAATAGTCATAGCTAATGTTTCAATATATAAAGCAAAGAGGAGTGGTGAGAGAGGGCATCCCTGCCTTGTTCCCCTTTCGAATCAGATGGGTGTGGATATTCCCCCATTAATTTTAATATAAGCCCTTGGGGAGGAGTAAATGTATCTCAACCAATTTATAAACTCATTCGAAATCAAAAGCTGCAATACCTGCCATAAGTAATTTCAAGACCCTATCACATGCCTTATAGGCGTCTAGGCTCACTAGGGTTGCTGATATCTTTGATCTAGTAAAGTGATCCATAATATGAAATGTTCTTTGTACATTATCAGCAGTTTGCCTCTTCTGAAGGAATCCAGCCTGATCTACATGTATCAGGCTAGGAAGGATGCTTGTAGTCAACCAGACCAGATTGACATATAAAGTTTATAATCAAATTCAGTACCAATATGGGTCTGAAGGAGTCAGGTGAGGTCGGGTCTTTCCCAGGTTTCAAAATAGCTGAAATAGCAGCATAGGACCAAGAAGGGGGAGGGTTTAGGCCTTTCTGTACTTCCAGAAATGCTTGCTGCATAGGTTGAAGTAATTTACCTTGAAAGGTTTTGTACCACTCTGCTCTTAACCCATCAGGTCCTGAGCATTTTAGTGTCCTAGAGTCACCAATGGCTAATTTTATTTCCCTATCAGAGACTGGGAACAATAGAGAAGTCTGCTGAGTTATGGTCAGTTTGGGAAAATTGAAGAGTCAAAAATGACAGACTGTATCCTCCAATGGAGGAGTTTGGTCAGCATACAGTGACTCATAGTATTTCTGAAATATTTTCATGACTTGTGAACCCTTGTATTGGATTAGCCCAGTTTGTGGATCCTTAATACCTGCTGTCTAATTGCTCTACTTCTTTTTGCTAGGTTTTAGCTCCCCTCACATCTCCCTCATAATACATTTTTTTAGATATAAAAGACATCTGTACCTTATAATCTAATATCCCTCGGAGTTCTGATTGTATGTTTCTAATTTCCTCCTGGAGTGCCTTCTCTCCCCTATTATATCTCTCCTGAATGTCTCAAAGTGATTTCTGAAGTTGTACATATCTTGCCTCTCTTTGCTTATTTTTATGTGAAGAGTAGGATATAATTTCTCCTTGTAACATGGCTTTAAGTGTATGCCATAAAAGAGTAGCAGATGTATCAGGGTCAGCATTTTCAGTTAAAATCTGAGAAATGCTATCCCCCATTTTCATTTTGAAATTATTATCTTTTAATAAGGCTAGGTTTAACCGCCATAATGTTATTTTTTGCTTTTTAGCCAAATCCACTTTTAAAAGTAATGGGTTATGATCTGAAAGCTGTCATGCCAACAGGGACATATCCTGCAATCTCTCTACATGCTCCATAGATATGAAAAAATAATCAATTCTAGAAAAGGAATGATATCGGTGAGAGAAGTAGGTATATCCCTGACTTTAAAGTGTCTGTTGGAAGCTCAAACTTACTGCAAAGAACACACTGCAACCCCATTTAGGACCTGGAAACCTGATTAAGGCATAATACTGCAGAACACTGGGTAAGAAGGGGAGATACACTTTCTACAAAAAGTTTTATTTTTATTTTTCCTTATTGGCATTAACCAGAGAATTGCAGGATTCCTTTAAAAGGGTAGTAATTTTATAACCAGAGTGAGTGAGATACAACTGAATTTGCTTGAGTCACGGGGTTGAGACCTAGCATTTGGAAGGATATTTTGTAACATTTTAAGTGTCCTGCTGGCTGAGGGTGAGTTCATTCTTATCCTGGGCTCAGTAGAGTGGTTTGTGTTGGAGCCGTGGTCTAGTAAATTGTGGTGTTAGTTGTATTACTATAAAGACAGTACTCACCAGGGTGGTGGAGCAGTTGTGCATTTGATTGTTTCTAACAGTCACCAGTGGCTGTGCAACCACCCACCCTTCCCACCTCCACCCCCAGGTGTGGCATTTCCTTATAGCCACAGTTCTGACATCACTTCCTCAACAGGTCTTAGGGCAGAACTGTCATATTCTAATAACCCTGCAATGTGCATAAGAGTAGTTACACAAAACAAATAATAATACATATATAATTACATATTGTATATAATAAGGAGCAGGACATGTGGGGTGGTGCAATGCACTGGCTGTGGAGCAGCAGTTTTCTGGAAACATTCTGGAAACTGCGTTGCTGTCCTATTGAGCAACTGTCAGCTCTGAGAGAGGAGGTTGCCCACCTCCAGGCTGAACTAGCAAGGACTAAGGAGGCCTTCCCTCCCAAAAGAGCACCACTGCCACAACCACTGAGTCAGAGGTTTTGGAGTAGGAAGAGCAGTAGGACCACAGTGGGTTCTGGGAGGGTACGGGTGGTGGACCAGAGGCGAAGCCCCCCAGTTGTACCGCTACACAAATCAGATGCTATTCTGGCAGAGCAAGGTTCATCTATGATGGCACTCTCAGTGGAGACCCAGAAGAATGCTGAGAA
Organism: Neoceratodus forsteri; assembly: GCA_016271365.2. Classification (NCBI taxonomy): domain Eukaryota; kingdom Metazoa; phylum Chordata; order Ceratodontiformes; family Ceratodontidae; genus Neoceratodus; species Neoceratodus forsteri. Next base: position 351,626,007 of record CM028130.1, on the reverse strand, counting down.
CATCCACAAGGAGACCACACAAAAGGGTGGCAGGGACACCACAGGGGAAGGAAACAGCTACTGATAGGGACTCAATTGTTAGGGGGGTAGAACTGGGGAAGGGAGAGAAGGAAGTAAGCTGCCTGCCTGGTGCCATGGCTTGGAAGGACAAGAAGTGAATCCTCCCAATTGTAGAAGCAGCATCACAGGAGAGAGAACTAGATATGATTGTCCACCTTGGGACAAATGACCTAGCTAAGCATGGGATCAGTGCAGTGCAGAATGAAGTGGAGTTGGGGAGGGGCCACAGATGGGTAGTAAGCACAGTAACCTTCTTAGAGGTGCTACCAGTCCATGGCAGGAGTGAGGCTAGGATACTGCACACCATGCAGTTTAATGAATGGTTGCAAAACTGGGGCAGAGCACAGGGCTTTGGCTTCATTGGGGACTGGGGGTCCACCTGGGGAGATAAAGGTCTATACTGGTATGATGATCTGCATTTGTCCACAAAGGGGACCAAGCTCCTAGGTGACAGGTTTAAATGCTTCCTTGGCAAGCTTTTAAACTAGATAAGGGGGTTGGTACTGATAAAAGGCAGGAAAATTCAAGCCTCCCCCACAAAACATGGCAGGTAGTAGGGTAAACACTGAGGTACAGAGCTCAAAACAGGGCAGGACGGGGTAAATGGTAAAATAGATAAGAGCAATAAGAGTAGGGATAGGGAAAAAGGACCAAGCCAACATTAAATGGAGGGCAATGACTACTAATGCCCGTAGTCTGAAACAAGCTTTTGAGCTAGTAGCTTTGATGGAAGATGAACAATTGTATATTGTGGCAGTCACAGAAACATGGTACACCAAGAACCATGAATGAGATGTCAACATACCAGGGTACACAATCTACAGAAGGGACAGGAAGGCAAAAGAGGAGGTGGAGTAGCTCTATACATAAGGGAAGGAATCAAAGCTACAGAACTAAAAAGTAAAGGAGGACAAGAGGTACTCTGGGTTACCTTGGAGATAGGAATGGCATCTTAATCTGCAGGGGTTGTATACAGACCCCGTCTCAAGGGAGGAAATGGACAAGAAAATGATAGAGGACATTCTCAAAATGGCTGAAAAGAGGAGATACTGTTGATGGGGACCTGAACATTCCAGATGTTAACTGAAGGACATGTACTGCAGCCACATCCAAGAGCAGGGCCATTCTTGATGCCCTGCAGGGCAGGCAACAGACAGCTAGTGCTGGAACCCCACTCGGGAGAGAACAATACTAGACCTGGTACTCTCAAATAGAGAGAGGATCACAAATTTAGAAGTCAGTAGACATCTGGGAACAAGCGGCCACTGCACAGTGTGCTTCACAATGAGCACAACCATGGAGATAAGCCATACAAAACAAGGATACTGGCCTTTAGAAGGGCTGACTTTGGAAAATGGGTGAACACCTGAAGAATGCACCAGGAAAATGGCCAAATAGGAGGATGGAAGAACAATGGAGAAAAATCAAAACTGCCATCATAGAGGCAACAAGTCTTTGTGTAAAACAAATAAAAGAAAACAAAGTGGAGTAAAAACCACTATGGTTCTCAAAAGAGGTGGCAGGAAGGTTAGGAGAAAAGGCTGCATTCAAAAAGTATAAGGAATCACAGAGGGAGCACGACAGGGAACTGTATCAATTAAAGCAGAAAGAAGTAGGAAAGGCAGGCAGAATAGCAAAGGCACAAACTGAGAAAAATAGCCAACTCGGTCAAAGGAATAAAACCTTTTATAGGTACATTGAGGAGCATAGAAAGGTTAAGGGAGGGATATGAAGATTAATAAAGGAGAGGGAGGTGGGCAGAGGGAGACAGTGAAAAGGCAGAGATACTGAATGAATACTTTGCTCAGTATTCACAAAAGAAGATGAGGAGCAGTTACCTAAACCAGACAATAGAAGCACTCTGGGTAGGGGGTTGATATCAGTCCATTCACAGAAGAAAGAGTCCTGAAAGAACTCCTAAAACTCAAGGTGGACAAAGCAATGGGGCCTGACGGGATTCACCCCAGAATCCTAAAAGAACTAAGGGGGGACCTAGTGACACCACTGACCACACTTTTTAACAAATCATGGCAGGATGGGGTGGTACCTGAGGACTGGAGGAGGGCAGATGTGATTCCCCTTTACAAAAGTGGGAGCAAGGCAGAAGCAGAAACTACAGACCTGTAAGTTTGACCTCAGTGGTAGGAAAATGATGGAATCACTTCGAAAGAAAAATTGTTGAGCACCTAGAGCCAGCGGGCACAGGACCCAAAGCAACATGGATTTACAGCAGGAAGGTCATGTCAGACTAATCTAATTGATTTCTTTGACTGGGTGACCAAAGTAATAGACCAGGGAGGGGCTGTGGATATGGCCTACCTAGACTTTAGCAAGGCATTTGACACAGTCCCGCACAAAAGATTAATAATCAAGTTAGCCAGCCTGGGAGTGGGTCCCAGGGTGGTAGCCTGGGTAGCGAACTGGCTGCACAACAGGACACAGAAGGTAATAGTGAATGGAACACATTCCGAAGAAAGGGGGGTTACTAGTGGAGTACCTCAGGGCTCAGTACTGGGTCCAATCCTCTTTAACATCTTTATAAGTGACATTGCAGAGGGTCTGGAGGGAAAGGTATGCCTCTTTGCAGATGACACAAAGATCTGTAACAGAGTTGATACACAAGAGGGGGTAGAAAAGATGAGAAGGGACTTGGCAAGTGTGGAGGAATGGTCAGACATATGGCAACTTAGATTCAATGCAAAGAAGTGCACAGTAACGCACCTGGGAAACAAAAACCCAGGAGAAGAGTACACAATAGCAGGGGAGGTACTAACAACAACAAAAATGGAAAGGAACCTGGGAGTAGTCATATCAGATGACCTAAAGGTGGGTAAGCAATGTGAAAAGTCAGTAAGGAGAGCCAGGGGGATATTGGGATGCATTGGAAGGGGCATCACAAGTAGAAAAAGGGAAGTGATTATCCCTCTATACAGACAGTTGATGAGATCCCATCTGGAGCATTGTGTGCAGTTTTGGAGACCTCAGCTACGCAAGGACATAGACAGGATGGAAGCAGTCCAGAGGAGGGCAACTAAAATGGTGCAGGGTCTACATCAGAAACCATATGAAGAGAGACTGAGAGAGCTTAATATGTATACCCTGGATGAAAGGAGGGACGGGGGGACATGATAGAAATGTTCAAGTACCTCAAGGGAATCAACAAAGTCCAGGAGGGTAGCATCTTTCAGAAAAAGAGATGTGTAAGAACAAGGGGGCACAGTTTAAAGATAGAGGGGAGACGGCTCAGGGGTAAAGTGAGGAAATTTTTTTTCACAGAGAGAGTGGTGGATACATGGAACAGCCTTCCTGAGGAGGTCATTGGGTCTGAAACAGTGGGGGAATTCAAACATGCATGGGACAGACACAAAGCAATTATAGTGGGGGGTTGCAGGAAGCAGGATGTTGGTTAACTAGAATCTGCAGCTTATCCAGTAGTAGGGAAATGGGCAGACTGGGTGGGCCAAGTGGTCCTTTTCTGCCATCAAAGTCTATGTTTCTATGTTTCTATCCCCTAACAGAAGGGAACAAATGATGCCTAATATCCATAAGGCCCAATCCAGGGATAAGTGTTTTAAATAGTTTCTGAATTGTGGAAGTTCTGTATGCACTTGGGGTGGATGAGTCTATATTGGGAGAGATGGTAATATTGAAATCTCCACCTATCAACATGAGTCCCTTCTGGATCTCAAGAAGTCTGTTAATGGACCTTCTAAGTAATAATGGGGATGCTCCTGGAGGAAGATATACACTTGCTAGCATTACCCCAGTTTCAAACGTCCCTGCACTATGATAAAATGGCCATTCTGATAAGAGCAAGTTTTCACTAACTGAAAGGGAGTAGAGGAAGGGATAAGAATTGCTACTCCTCTTCTTTTCCCTGTAGTACTAGAGGAAGAGTAAACTGTATATCTACCTCCCATCGCTAATTTAGCATGTTCAGCCTGGGAGAGGTGAGTCTCCTGTAGATAGATACAGTCTGCCTTTAGCCTGTGTAGATATTGTTGAACCCTAGCTCTCTTTATAGGATGATTTATCCAATTTATATTTAAATTATATTATTTTTGCTAAATCTGTTTGCATTGCAGAGAAATAATAATGGTAGCATTGTGTGAAGCCGGTTCTCCCTTCCCTTCCTCTAACAACTCCTCTTTAAAATGCCATAACCTTACATTAAATTTCCATTCTAATTCCAAACTGTATTGCTTTAGGATATTATTGTTATTATCTTGTAGCCCTGTAAATATTGCATATTTTGTAATCCAGATAGTGTTACCCCAAGGGTAAAAAACAGTGTACCTCATATCTAACTGAAAAAACTTATTTTGGCACTCAAGTCCCTGAGTGCATAAATTTTGAAAACACATATATAAAACCAGGAATATGTCATGATCCATCTCCTTAGCATAAATGCTATATACTGTAGTTGTAACTGGTGTATCAGGTTGTAACTCATGTTCTTGTGGACTTCAAATGTGGGGATGGGTGTTTGCACCTGAAGGGATCAAACAGCGTATTACCCAAAAGTTGTTGACCATCCCTTGTTGTGGAGGTAATCCCAGTCTTCGGTATCTGGGGCCTCCATGGGTACAGCTTTTTATCAAAAGAAGGAGAAACAGAAAGGGAAGATTAAAAAAATAGATTGGGTCCTCTTTGTGACATCTGGCAATCCAAAACAGCTTTACTTCCTAGCTTCCTTGAGCTATTTTCAAAATGAGCCTTGTGTAGTTTTAAAATCAAAATGCAGTTCCTAAACCAAAGCCTCCTGTGCTTCTCTGCTTACTAAAGCACGATTTACTCTCCCCTCCACATTTTATTTACTTATCTGTTAGTCAAAAGAGTTAAGAAAACGAAGGAGAGGGATAAAGCCCAGAAACTGGCCCTCAAGATTACGCCACATGTGGTAAATATTAATGCAGCCTTATGATTAGGGCTGGGTGGGTGGGAGGGTAGGTGAGAGGTCTCCCTCCACCACAGACTGACAGTCAGCTCAGGGATAACCCAAAATAGAGGATCCTTCTTGGGCCTAGAGTCAGGCCTGCATGAAGCTAACCTCGTAAACAAGTCTGGTTCTATGTAATAATGTGACGCGAATGGCGCTCGCATTATCTAATGGCCAGGGGCGGCAAAACAATTTCACCACCCTGACATCTCGGGTGCATGGAAGAATGGGCTGGGGATTTCTATACTTTGCTTTCTGTGGGGGCTGGGCCCCTGTCCCCGACCCCACATGGGGCTTTGCCCCTGCACCTCTAATTAAGGATTCTCAGCTCCAGGGGGGTGCATGTTGGGGGGGTGAGAAAGCAAAATAAAGACAACTTCAGGGATGGGCGCAGCAAAAATGCAGTAGCACCCAGACCCAGACCTGAATATGGAACCCCAGCACCACAAGCAGAGACCAACCCCTGACACCATAGCGCAGCTCAGCAGCCAACCGCAGCACCACCCCTACATCCCCTCTGCTCCCTCCCAGGCCACGCTCATCGTGTTCGCTCCCCTCCATGCGTGTGTACGTATAGCGACATCCTGTCACTAGGGTCGCCCACAACCCCACATCTGGTCTCCCTTCCTGCCCCCTCACCTTTCGGGCTTTTGCCCACATCGCATCGCCATTTCGGATGGGGTCATCTTTCGGGCGCCAACCTCAAGTGCTACCACAAGTCCCATATAAGGGACATATCCACCCCCAAACATCAGATTTCCACCAACCTGAATATTAAACCAACAATTATTTATGATAGTTCCTCAGGTTACTTTAATGTTATTGTCCCTTTTGTAGGCTGCTAAGGCGTTCTTCACAGCTGTCAGATTCGGTCGAGATCTTTTGATTTCGTCAGTATTGTTGCCATCTAGGTGGATGCTGTTCCAAACTCTGAGTGCTAGAATTCCTTTCTGGAAATCATAAACCCAGTTTAGAAAGTTCTTCTTTTGCCTCTTGTGCAGTAGTAAATAATTTTCACCCTGAAGGAAGCTGCATCACCAGTCAAGAGGGATATGGCATTGAAAACTTATAACCAGCCTCTTTAAGAACAGGAAGCAATGGAAGGTATGCATGTCTAAGTCTCACTGTTTCAGGGGCATAGTCATGGTCGAAGAAGATTTGGGTTTGACCATAAAATACTTTCTGGTGTTTCCAGGAAGTCAAGAACCTTTTCCTTTGTAGAATACTTGTTAAACCGAGAATCACTGACCATGGAGGAACTTTGGTTGAGGTAGGTTTGGAGACAAGGCTCTGTGTACTCTCTCAAGATGTAGTTCAAAGTCAGCAGGCAAGTCCAGTGCAGTATGGAGCAGAGACTCTATAAATTCTTTGATATTAGAACCTTCTGAGTTCTCAGGCAGACAGTATATGCATATATTTTTATGCCTTGCACGGTTTTACTGATCTTCCTGTCGATCCAATATTTGCTCTTGAGTCTCTTTGATTTGTTGCAAAGTTTGTTCCAGGTCATCTACATGATTTTCTGTAGCCGTTTCCTTCTGTTCTTGTTCGTTCATTCGCTGCTCCAATTGCACCACGTCTCTGTGGAGTTCCCTATACATTTCTTTTATTTCTGCTCTAAAGGTCAGGATCTCCTGATATAGTAAGTCTAACTTGGCTTTCTTAGTTTTAGCTGTTCTAGGTTTGCGAGAATTTTTACCAGGACCACGCTTAAAATCCTGCAGCTGAGAATCGTGGGTTTCTGAGGCCTGTGAAGCCTCCATATCTGAACGGTCTGCTGAATCCTACATCTCGCACCATATGCCCATTTAAAGCTCTTTATTTTTTCACATATGCATTCCGATTCACTTTTAGAGTTGGAATTTGTTTGCTCGATGTAGTTGTTTTCAACCGGAACGATTGCTTAGCCCGAGCGTTGCCACTAAGCAGCCATTACCCATAAGGCGGAACCAGAAGTCCTCTCTTTCCATGGCTTTTATGCCCTCCCTTATATATAAAACAATCCTCCTTCCTCCCTGTTCTGTCCTTCCAGAACATGGTGTACCATGGAATGGTCACATCCCAACTGTGGTTGTCAGTGCAGCTTGATTCTGTTATGGTCACCAAATCCAGGTCTGCCTTTAGCAATGATTGCATCAAAATCAGGAATTTTATTTCCTAGACTCTCAGTATTGACATCCATGGCTCTCAACTCCTTCTGTGCTTCCTCCCTCCCTCTTCTCCCTTTGCCCTCCCTTCCTGATTCCATCCTGTGCCCTTCCGTTGTTCCTGGTACTGTCCTCCCTTTTAACCTTCCTCTGTCCACCCTCCTAATTCTTCCCTCAGTCTCAGATCCACCCCAGACCCTCCCATCCTTTCCCACCACCTTGTCCCTACACCATCTACCCCTGGGAATTTTATTTCCCTAGGGCTCTCCTATCTGCAACTTCATTTTCTGGTGGGGGGGCACAGTCACTGCTCCCATATATTTTGTGCCTCCCCCTTGGCTAGTTTAAATGCCTGTTGAAGTAGCATTTAAACCTTCCACCCAGGACTGCCATTCCCCTCCAAGATGGATGGAAGTCATCTTCTTTGTGCAGTCCTTTATCTCCCCAAGTTGGAGCTCAGTACCTGATGTAACCAAAAACCTCTTGCCTGCACCATGCCTTCAACCAGTCATGTTTCCTAGCCTCTCTCTGGCTGTATACAGGTAACATTTTAGTGAAGGCTAACATGTGAGCTACCTGCTATAGGCCATTCCCCAGACCCATAACTCTTTCCTTCACCACCCCTGCTGCCTCCCTTAGCAGGTCATTAGTCCCCAGATGGACACTGACATCCAGCTCCCCTTCCTGCCCTTCCACCCTAGTAATCCTAAGGATCCACCTCCATCCCTCTTTACTGAGGTACCAGGTAGGCAATTCACCTCCCACTTCCTCAGTCCCAAATCTATCCTCTAATGGATGAGCCCACCACCACATTTTGCCCTCACTTTTATTTGGGGCCCTTTCCTCCCATCTTGCGGCCTCTCACATGGAGGGACTCTATATCCATGCTGGCCACTGCTGTGGGAGACTCCTCTTGGCAGTCTGGTCCTGGCAGAGTGGCAAAGAGTTGGTAGTGGCACCAGTTGAGGAATGTGTTCAACACCCTCCCAGAGCCCACCATAATCAAGCCAGTCCTCATGCGTGGCACCATTCAAGGCAATGGTTGTGGTCTTTGTGGCTCCTGGGTGGGGGAAAAGGTCCCTGAATCCTAGCCAGCTTGGTCTGAAGTCTAGTGACATCGTCCCTCAGCTCAGAGAGATGCACACAGATGGGGCAGTACCTCAGTCTCCAAAAGGTCTCCTTCAAGACTGCTGTTCCACATTCACTGCACTGTACCATTCCCAACAGTCCCAATTCCAATACTTCACTCCCTATGACCTGGAGAAAGAACTTGACCTGGAACAGATAACTTTCCCTATGATCTGGAAAAGAATACTGTTGTTGAGTTGCAGTATTACACTTTTTCTCTGTCACCAATGCAAACCTCTTAAGTCTTTCTATTCCATATTTTCATAAATGGTCCTAGTGAAATGAAGTATTGTGTCATCTCTCTGTTAACAATACAGCCCTCTGAGACTCTGTCAGTAATTTAAATAATGTTCCTCACAAAAAAGCATCACCTGCGCTACTAGCTAGGGAAGAGGATACTAAGGGAGGAGCACCTCCCTCCTTTTAATCATTTAAGCACATTTAAAGCAACAAGTTGAATCCAGGCTTATTTTTATGATTTAAATAAATTTGATAGCAATAATACATTTGAGGGGGCTACTCGTTTGTGGTCATGCATACACCTCAAGTCAAATCCAGCTGTTCCTTCCCCAAATGTATTGCTCAAGCAAGGTCGACTTAGTTAAACTGCCTTTACCTATTTCAAGATATTATCTTAGTTAAAAGGTGTAGTTGGTGTCATGTTTCAGCTGCAAAATGTGTACAAGTAGCTCATCTTACAAGTAGTTTACCCCATTTGTCATTTCTTACACTGTCCTAAATTCTCAGAGACTCATTAGTTGCAGTATTGTGCTTTTTTTCTTTGTCATTAGTACAGGTCCCTTGAGTTCTTTTTTTCTCTTCCAGATATGCCAACAAAGGCCGGGCTTCTGTTTGTAAGTATTGTTAGAATTTCTGTAATGTTTAGTTACAGGTATAATGCTAAGGCTGTAAATATTAAATGAGTATCAGTGTTTAAGGTGAAAGTGGTGACACTGAGTATTTTTAGTTATCTATGTTGTATGTATGTATGCATATCTGAGACCCCAGACTGATTCATGAACTCTTAAGGTTTGATGACTTGTTGTATCCCCGGTTAACTATAATTTTAGCTCAGTTTATAGGTTGCCAGTGTTCATGCCCATTTACAGATAACATAGGCCCAATTCTCAAAGGTTACACATGGCGTAATTGACATTACACAAAAAAGGGTGCAAGTAGCAAGTTACATAGGAGTTGCAACATTCAAGTATTCTGCAAAGCAGCCTGTGATATGTCACAGTCTGCTTGCACCAAAGTGGAGGTACGCCAGCAGTTACGCCTATAAACCCCTGCAACATGGCGCTAGGGGGTTTACGGCAGCAGTTGCACCCTAATCTGTAAGGGCTGCTGCAAAATCCCCGAATTTGCTATTCTCGAACAATGCCCAGAAGACATCTGCCAAAGTACAGTTACACCAGCTATTAGCTGGTGTAAGTGTACTTTACCACCACTGGGGGTTGTGCCAATGTACCACCCGCCCATCCCTCAATAGTGTTGTAAAGCCCCGCTCGGCTTGCCTATGGCCCGACCCTCAATAATGATTAAAAAGCCCAGTAGGGCTTGCACATGTCCCCATCCCCCAGTATGCGCAAAAAGCCCTGCTGGGCTAGGTCCTGCCCCCCGATCCCCCGTAATGATAAAAGAGCCCCGCAGGGCTTATTTATGCCCCAATCCTTCAAAATGCACAAACATTCCAGCAGGCTAGGTCATGTCCCCCCATCCCTGATCCCTAATAGTTATGCAAAAATATGCAGAGGCCATTCTTCCTGGTAGTCTAGTGGCCCCCCCTCACCTGGTAGTGCCCGATCACCCCACTCCCCCTACCTGTTTCAAGCTGGCAGAGCCCATCTCTCACCACCATGGCCAGCCACCGACGGTGCTCTGCAATGAGCACATGCTGTACAGGGTATGCGCTCAATGAATGTCATTCACTGAGCGCACACTATGAACAGTACATGCACATTGGAGAGCTCAGCTGGTGACTGGCCATGGTGGTGAGAGGTGGACTGTGCCAGTCACCAGCTTGAAAAGGGTTGAGGGGAGCGGGCTGATAGGGCATTCCTGGGTGGGGGCCACTAGACTACCAGGGAGAACAGTATCTATGTGTTTTTGCATAACTATTGGGGATCAGAGATTGGGGGGGCATGACCTAGCCCTGCTGGGCTTTTGTGCATTTAGGGGATGAGGGAGCATGAGCAAGCCCTGTAAGGCTCTTCATCATTATTGAGAGGTCAGGGGCATGACCTAACAAGCGAGACTTTTACAATATCGAGGGATGGGTATATCTAGCAAGCCCTGTGGGGCTTTTAATCATTATTGAGGGTCGGATATGAGCAAGCCCTCTGGGCACTTTTAATCATTATTGAGGGTTGGGGGGCATGGGCAAGTCCATGAGGGCTTTTATGTTATTCCTGGGATGGGGGTACTTGTGCCCATGACCTTCAGGGATGTGGCTTGCACAAACCGTTAAGGTATGCCCTCTGTTTGGCGTACCTGTGGGATTGTCATAAGTCACAGGACTTAGCCATGAAGAACCCTGCCCCTTACAGAATTGGGTGCAGGGTCTTTGTTTTGTAACTGCACCACTCACATGTCGCAGCTTGTGACATGCATAGGGGTGCTTCTAGAATTGTGGCCCCCATGGCTTTAATGTCAGTTGTGTCCTCTTGCAAGAAATGGAATGCACTAAATGCTTTAGCATCTCATTTTAAGTGTGGTCTTGCATTTACCCATTTTCGCAGCAGCAAAGACTGGAGTACCGAGGCCATGCAATCTGCTGATGGTCACAGAAATGGCTGTAGTGAGACTTGAACCTGAGCCCCCTGGTTTCCAAGTCTGTACATTAGGCCACAATGGGGTGTGTGTGTGTGTGTGTGTGTGTGTGTGTGTGTGTGTGTTTGTGTGTGTGTGTGTGTGTGTGTGCGCCCATGTCTCTGTAGCAGTTTGTGTGTGCATGTGTAGTGGTGACTGTATGTACGTGACTGTGTGCATTTGTCTATATGAGTAGTGGTGTGTATGTGTTTGTAGTGGTTTGTGTGTGGATCTGTAGGTAAGTGTAGTGGTGTGTGTGTGTTAGACTAGGGGACCATTTCTGGGCCTAGGCTACAGAATGAATGTGTTTTCTGCACTACATGAACAGGGGATTTGAGGTTATGACATTCCACCTTTACTGTCATATGCTGTTTTCAGCAATTTAGTTTTTTTTAACTAAATTATTATTATTTAATTATTTAATTAAAATAGCAAAACTACTGCGATGCCTGCCAGTCTTCCTTGCTGGTCTGGGGGGTTAGAGGAATACTCTGGAGATGGACCATTTGGGGCAGTAAACAGTCTTGAGTGGCTTTCCCATGAGGTGCAGGGAATGTACATCAGGCTCAGTCCACCTGGTGCAGCTTCCACACCCTCCACAGCCAACCACAGTGCATTTATCTTACAGAGGGTCACATGGAATGTGGCCTGAACTCAAAGCCAGTTAGCTACTACCACTGTAAACAGTGCAGAATAAGGTCAGGGGACAGTTATTTGGCATCATGGGGTGTGAGGGAATGAGCAGAATAAACTAAATGTACTCAACAGATAATCTGTGCTTATGACTGGTCTTCTGGAAATATGGAAGGCTTTATATATCAGTCCCTTCCTTTGAAGCAGTACAGTATCATATATTGCTGGGTTTTGTATACATGTATAAAACGTCAAGAAGAACTCTAGAAATTTAATTGGCCAAGAAGCATCACCTGACTGTGCATTAAATCTCTATAAACACAAGGTCAGGTGCTGAATCTCATTTTCCTTCTCAATAAAACCTACTAAGTGCCATTTTATAAGTATCATAAGCCCATCCAGGGTGTGCAACATGGGATTTTAATGCACTTCCAAGGGGTCTCATGACCCTCAGCCTTCAAATATGTGCCTTACTACACATTGGGGTGTGCATTAAAATCCTAAAATATACAACCTGTCATGGGTGTATTACTAATGTATGTTGTACATACATACATATTTGGAGTTGAAAGATTACCATAAGTCCCTAATGTTCCTATCTCCCACTAATTTAGCCGGAAAGCCCATTATCCCTTTTTCTTCAATGTACTTGTCAAGTCTGACCTTAAATGCTGATACACTATCAGCTGGTACCATCTGCCCTGAAAGTTGATTCCATGTGTCCACCAGATGTTGTGTGAAGTAGGTCTTCCTAACATTTCTGCTGAAATAAATTCCATTGAATGACCATTCTGTGTCCCCTTGTCCTTTCATCTTTATGTATCCAGATAAGCTGCATTTAGTATGATGGTGTAATCCTTTTCAGGTATTTGAAGACCCTAATCCTGTCCCCTCTGAGTCTTCTTTTCTCCATAGTAAACAGCATTAATTCTGTCAGATGGTCTTCATAGCCCATGTTCTTCAAACCTTTAATCACTGTGTTTGCTTTGTTCAATACCTCCTTGATTATGTTACTATCTATCATCATGTATGAGGAAAAGAACTACACACTATGTTCAAGGTGGGGCATGGCTGGAGATCTGTACTGGAACATTATTAGAGGATGCAGTTTGCCACTATGCAGTAAAGGTGTCCCCTGTGGAATGTGGAGTTAGAAGCCATCTTTGTGGTGGCTCCCCAGGATTGTAGAATTGGACAACTGCACTATTTTAGCAGCAGCTGCTTTTGATTTATTGCAAAATAGTCAGAATGGGTTCCTGTTTTACAAGTTGGTGGTGTACCTTTCACTAGGGTCCGACCCTTAATGTTTACCTGCAATATCTTTAGTAATTTGATGTGAACATGACCTTACAATTAATTATAACTGTGACTCTATTTCCTGTGGTTGGTGTTCATCTCCCGGTGTACGAGAGAAGTGGTCTCTCCACCCCCCAACCTGGAGTGGTATGGAGATGTGAGTCATGTTCTCAATTTGTAGGATAATGGGACTGAAACACTACGGAGTGAAACTGGACTACATCTGTTCATTTCTCTGGAGTATAACTGGGGAATTACAGAAGTGCATCTTTAACTGAAAGAAGTAAAGTGACCCTCAGGTAGCTCTGATGCCTGGGCTGCCATTTCTGGTATTTCAGATGTCTCCCCCAGCACGGTGGTGAGGGTGAAGTCTAGGAGAGGGAGCCTAAGGAGAAACTGACTGCTGGTCAGCTGCAAGGTAAGAGTAGTGGTGGCTGATTAAAACAGTCATGCTGTCCCTCATTTTTTCTCCTCCTTTTCTCACTCACTCTCATGCTGGTGAACTTCTCATCCTCAGTGACTTTAATATAAACTGGCACTCCCCTTCTCACATACCCATAACTTAGAATGTTGGGCAAGATTTTCAGACAGCTGTGTCCATTTCTCAGATGTAGCCACATGACATCTGCCCAGACATTTGACTACCTAAAAGATGGCAAAACTTTTGGCCATGATTGCTGCAACTTGCATGCCAAAAATGATGAATGCATCAGAATTTAGATGCAGGCATCTTTTATTGTCATAAATTAGGTTAAGTGTTGCAAATGTGTCATGATGTTTGAGAATCCAACGTGAGCACTCTGACACATTTGTCTGCATACAGCACATGTCTGAAATATGGATGCAAATTCTGCATCCAGCCTTCTGAAATTCACCTCCATTGTCTCTAAATCCCATTTAATTTATCTCTGACCCTACCCTCCTCAACCCTTGTTCCAACAACCATTCACTCATAGACTGGATCCTTTCCTCCAACCCCCCACCAAATTTGTGTTGCTGGAACCCTTACAAACTCCATCAGTGCCCACTGTATAATTTGTGCCTGGAAAATTCATCACCACAAATCCCCTCTGTGATATGTCTGAACCAGGTCATTCAGGTCACTGATCTAGATCCCTCAGTTTATCTCTTCTCCAGAATACTTTTTAAAAGCTCTTTAATTTGCCAAACCAAGATTCTAACAGTGTACCTTTTAGCCAAAACCAGGGTACATTTTCTTGAAAAGGAAACATTATTTGCTTGAAAACAAAACATTATTTTGGGAAGAACTATAGTTTTAATAGTGTCTACCTTCCCCTAGAACAACATCAATATCTCCCTCCATCTCTCTATGCAGGATAAAATTTGTTTCACAGAGATCATATTCAGTGTATTAATATATTATACACATGCAGAGATTATGATCTCTAAATATTTAATGGAATGTTTACTTGTAGTATTCATCAGATTAGGATTTTTACTTCTCTCTAATTTAGTAAATGGTATGGGTATAGATTCAAACTTAGCTAATTTATATTTCTAGGTAGAGAGAAGTCATCAATCTACTTCATTGTTAACAAGACAGAGGTCAGTGTTCCCTCTACCAATATTAGTATGTCATTTGCTTATGCATTTAATTTTGCTATGTCCTCATGGAGTGTTATGCCTTGTGTCTCCTGATTACCACTTCTTCTGATACAGAACAAGGAAATGGGACATCATTGTCTTAGATAATTATAAAGGTTATGACCTCTGTTATGTTTACTTAACTCTCTGATGTGATTAGGATCATTGCATAGTTGTTTTAATTATATTAAGGCATGTTCCATTCAAACCATATTTTTTAGACACAAACTAAAAGGCCATTCCATTATGTCAAAAATGTTACTAGCATCTAATGCCATAGCTTGAGCAGCATTTGTTTGCCTCAGAAAGGAAATTGCTGATAAATACAATCTCTTTTAATTACTGAAATAAGGTTTGGTTCTGCCCAGTTCCAATTTGATCAGAAGTATCATTCTAGGAATATATTTTTCTGGGTAAGCTTGAATAATGGTCTGAGGACTGGCAACTGAAGTTTCATTCAAAAAGTGCAAAATTATGCACCTGATACACAGAAACCCTGGGGAAAGCTACAGGATGGGGGGAGTTGCTGACAGTCGCAACAGAGGAAAAGAACTGGGCGGGTTATTATTTCAGATGACCTGAAAAACCAAAAGCAGAGTGCTAAGGCAGCTGAGAGGGCCAGTGGCATTCTGGGGTGCATAGGCAGGGGTATCACCAGCAGAAAGAGGGAGGTAGTGATGCCATTATATGAAACGATTGTCAGGCCTCACATGGAGTACTATGTTCAGTTCTGGAGGCCGCACCTTCATAAGGAAGGACATTAATAGGCTGGAGACAGTCCACAGAAGGGCAACTGAGATGCTACAGGGCTTGCAGCATAAGAGATAAGAGAGATTAAGGGACCTCAATATATACTTGCTGGAAGACAGGTGGGAAAGAGGGGACATGATAGAAACATTTAAGTACATCAAGGGTATAAATAAGGTGGAAGGTGGAGACATTTTCCAATACAGGAGGAGCATAAGAACAAGGGGGCATGACATGAAATTGGAAGCTGGGAGGTTAAGAGGGAATGTGAGAAAGTTCTTCTTCACAGAGAGGGTGGTAGATGCATGGAATGGTCTGCCTTAGGAGGTGGTGGGAGCGAGCACAGTGGATGGATTCAAGCATGTTTGGGACAGACATAGGTGAACCATAGATGTACAGCAGTGGGTGGGTCAGAAGCAGTAATCCAGTACAAGGGCTTACAGGCAGACTCAATGGGCCAGGTGGTCCTTACCTGCCAACAATTTCTATGTTTCTATGCTGAATGAATTTACAACCCATTTTGCTATAATTTTATAATCTGTTTAACATAGTCACAGGCCTGTTCTTTTCAGTGTCAGTAAAATCATTTGGTTATTTAAAAAATAAAATTAAATTATGGTTGCTTCCAAGAAAGTAGGAGGGCATTCCAAACTTTTTGTTGTTTATAATGCAGTTTACGTAACCAAGAAGATAACTCTTTTCTAACAGCAGAATAAAATTATGTTGCACACCATTTGTTTTTTTCATGCCTAAGTCTGTTATTGCTTCCATGATTTACTTAAGTAATAAAGATAGAGAAACCAGTAATTTTCAAAGCATTATCAACATGTTGATGGGATAAGTGGCCAGAGGAACAGCCAAAGGAAACCTTCCTCATGCGGGTTGTTATTTCAAGGAAATAATTGACTTAGAGTCTGTTATTGTGATCATAAGTCTAATCACAATGACAACTTTTGGTTTGACACTTTTGTATACTTTATTTGTTTTTAGCTGTGGGGCATGAGTAGAGATGCAGCAAATTTAAAATCTGCAGGCGAAGTGAACGCGAAGTGGCCACTTTGCGTTAGTGCAATGCTATGCAAAGTGGTCATTGAAGAGTACTCACTTTGCCTTGTGATTATGACTTGGCTTCATGTTGTTATTCTGCCTTAACGTGAAGTAAGGTGGAGTAACAACAATAGGCACTTTAAGCAGCCCCCCACACGGCTTACAGTACTGTAAGTCACATGCTTTAGCCAGGCAGGAAAGAAGTGAGTCATACCAGCAGATACTTTCACTTTCTCCTTTGCAGAGGTAGGAGGAAGGATAGTGTAGGAGAGGAGTGTGTATTTGTTGCTTAACTTGCTTTTTTCAACATCATAAAAACCAACTGATTTTTTAAAAGCTAATTCTTTAGTTTTTGTTGTACTGTTTTGTGAGTTCTTTTTTGTGACTGATTTATTGGTTTTATAAGTTTACTTTTGTGTAAGTGTGTTTGTCTGTCTTGACAATTCTCTGTGTTATTCATTTTGCTGTCCACTACTATCCCTAAGTTCCTCTTGCCTGATGTGACTTGCAGTGTGGTCTCCCCCAGGGTGTATGCATGTTCCGGGTTTCTGACCCCAAGATGCAGCACCCTACATATCCCTTCATCGAACTTCAACCCCTACTTCCTTGCCCACCCCCCCAGGGTATCTAGATCCCCCTACAGGGCCTATCTCCCTTCCTGCCCATCTGCCAGTGCTCCAAGTTTTGAGTCATCTGCAAAGAGACTCAACCTACTCCTAACACCCCACCCTATGTCCGAGACATAGGAATTGAACAGGAGTGGTCCCAGGACCGAACCCTGGGGGACCCCACTGATGACCCTCCTGGGGGAGGAGGCTATTCCTCCAACCACCACTCACTGTATTCACACCGTAAGCCAGTTTTCCACCTACCTGAGCAACTGTACCCCCACCCCCATCCCCCCCAGCTTTGTTAGTAGGCCATTGTGGGGTACCGAATTGAACTCCTTACTGAAATCCAGATAGGGGGCGTCCACCGGCCTGTGTCAGTCCAGGGCACCGATCACCTAGTCATAAAACTCCACCAGGTTAGTCTGGCATGACCTCCCCAGAACAAAATCATACTGTCTGTCATCCAGGTGCCCCAACCTTTCCAGCTCCCCCCCAGCCTCTCCTTGATAATATCCTCCATAACCTTGCCTACCACAGATGTTAGGCTAATGAGCCTATAATTCCCCATCTCCTCTCTGGACCCCCCCTTGTGGATAGGCATCACATAAGCCACTTTCCAATCTTGAGGCACCCACCCTGTCATCAGGGAGATGTTGAAGAGTGAGGCCAGTGGAGCTGCCAGTTCCTTCAGCACCCTTGGATGCAGCTCATCTGGCCCCGGCGCCTTCTCAGCCTTTAGCGACTGGATGGCCTCTCTCACCCTATCTGCTGTGATTTCGCCCTCCCATCCCCCCTCCTTATCCTAGTCCCAACTGAACTATTTACAGTGTTGTCCCAACAGGCGCCAGCTGACTGCTGAACTACTGTCCTAATTAGAGCTACTGCTACTTTAAAATTATCTAAATGCCGGCGCTCATGCCCAGTAGTGGGGACCAGCTAAACTATTTACAAATGTATTTTTTAATAAAAAAAAGGTCCCTCATGTCCTCTTGTGGTCCCAAGCCCAGCCCACCGGAAACCGGGCCTGGTACCCAGAGCAATAGCTCCACTGAGTTTTCTTCTTTCTCTTTAATGCTTCTCTGATGGGTGCACATGCTCAGTAGTGCAGGCCATCATCAAACCATTTACAACTTGTGGTTCCGTTGCCACAGCAACCCCTGGGACCATAAATAAGCCCCAACATGCCTAGAGGCATGGAAACAATCATGCAGTGCCTGGCCCCCTTGTCCCAAAAGGCCAGGCACCCCAAAACAGCATTGAGCTGCAGAAGCCTCCATGGATCGCATGGATCCCAATCCCACCAGGGCCACTGTTTCACCCAGAACATCAACAGAGTGGAACACATGAGTAAAATGTTCCAAAAAGGTAAGCCTGTTTGGGTGGATTACAGATAGATAGATACTTTATTTAAAAACACCTTTCTGAAAACCAAGGCACTTTACATAAAAAATATACAACAAATCCAACATGATAATAAATAAAACAATAACAGAGATAGCAATGTGCAACAAAATAATTCAATTTTCTACAAAAGCGTAAGAAAACAGCCAGGTCATATGATTACTTTTAAAGATGGTAACTGATGGTACAGCATGAATATCCGTTGGTATACTGTTCCATAGTAATGGGGCCATTACAGAGAATGGACTGTCACCGGTTGACTTCAATCTGTATTTTGGAGCCAACAACAGCCCAGTACCAGTGTAGTGTAACTCCTGGATACTGGCGTAGGTTGCAAGAAGCCCACTAAGATACTGGGGTCCCAGTCCATTAAGGGCCTTATAGGTAAGAAGAAGAACTTTAAAGTCAATCTGCCATCTCACAGGAAGCCAGTTGCAGAGAATGCAGCGCTGAAGTGATATGATCACTCCTCGTTACTGATGTAATAAGTCTAGCTGCCACATTCTTTATTAGCTGGAGATAGCGGATCTGGCCTGCTGGATGACCCCGGTAGAGTGCATTGCAGTAGTCGAGGCATGAGACAATGAAACTTTGCACTAGCATTAACAGATCATCATGGGCAAGGAAAGGACTAATTCCTGCTATATTCTTAAAATGATAGAAGTCACTCCTGACCACTGCCGATACCTGAGGCACAAGGGTCAGCCCCTGGACAGGAGTGACCTTGACACTGTGAATTACCTGCCTGACCTGGAGTCTGCAGTTACAGCTGGATTGCCTTATTTGCATTCTGACACTCTGTTTGCACTGTGAGAACTGCTTTCTCTCTCTCTCTCTCTCTCTCATGCATATGCATAATTCTGAGGTATACTTAAAGCAGCAGAGTAATGAGATGGGGCAAAAATGTGACCCTGCATTTTATTCACTATAAAATATTCTAGGCATCTTTCAGGGTTGTTTTGGTGGTAAGATGTCCTAGTTCCACAAAATTTTAGTATTTTATAAATGTTTTATTCATTTTTTTTTCTTAAGAAAAAGGTAGCTGTCAGATTTAGTTTAGAAATAACATTGTGGAATCTGGGGAGACTTTGGGATGGAGAAAAAAAACAAATCATGAGGCTCATTCACTGCACCTTGCCCCAGTGGCTCATTTTGTTATTAAAAAAAAAATGATAAAACATCAAGTGCTGCCGTTCTACGGCATTGGTTTAGCTGCTGCCCTTTTCCTTTCCAGCGATTTGACTGCTGTTCCAGTCACTGTTGGTTTTAAAGGGATTTTGAGAGGAGCAGATGGTTTTGCTGTTCAGGCGGCACAGAAACCACCTACAGCACTCCACAAACCCAGGGAGCGTGGATGCGTGGATGTAACACCACGCAATGGAAAAGTGCCCAAAGGTAGCATTCACCGTAAGCAGAAGTATCAATTTGCTACTGTAAGCCACTGACAACGGCTCACAGTCAGCTGTGTGAACGAGCCTATGGTGTGCAGCATAGGTGGTACCTACAGAAGTAGATTTGAGAGGTATACTAATATTTCTATTAACTGCAGCTAAAACAAGCTTTTCTGATTTTTTTCACTGCTACTTCAGATCAAAATCCAGTGCCCCAAACCATGTGCTGCCTATACAAGTCCAGTATATTTAAACAGTCTTTTCCTATTTTTTTTTCATGTTCTTAACTCAAAGAGGGTTACTTTTTGCATGTTTCAGCAGCTGAAAAATTATCAAGCATGACACCTTTTACAAGGTCACCCCATTTGCCATGTCCTACAGTGTACCTATTTCTCAAATATTGATAATGCATTGCACTATTTCTCTGTCATCAGTACAGTCCTCTTGTGTTTTTCTTTGTATCCCAGATTTTCTTAAAGGCTTGTAATGAGTTTAAATATTATTTTCTCTCTGTTATCAATACAGCCAAATGAACCTCTGCCTTGACATTATACTGTATACTTCAGCAAAAAGTAATCAGTTTTAATACCGATTGGGGAACAAGTTACTAGGAGAGGATCACTTCACTACTCTAATCTGTCTAAGCACATTTACATAGATACATAGATAGACAGATGCATAGATGTTGTCGGCAGATAAGGGCCTTGTGGCCCATCCAGTCTGCCCTATCCCTCTTTCTAATGCTGAAGGTACCCTAGATGCTACGAGCCCTTCACCCTAGCTTGATAATTCCGATGTGCTTATCCCATGCATTCTTGAATCCCTGAACTGTGACCACCCCCACAACTTCCTGGGGGGGACTGTTTCATCTCTCCACCACCCTTTCAGTGAAGTAGAATTTCTTCAAGTTCCCTCTAAGTTTTCCCCCTTTTAGTCTCATGCTGTGCCTCCTTGTTCTGCTGTTTCCCTTCATGTGAAAAATGCTCCTCTCTGGTACCCTGCTGATCCCCTTTAGATATTTGAAGGTCTCTGTCATGCTCCCCCTCATCTTTCCTCCAGGGAGTACATATTTAGAGCTCCGAGTCTCTCCTCATATGACTTATGCTGCATCTCTGGCACCATTTTTGTTACCCTCCTCTGTAACATCTCCATCCTGTCTATGTCTTTTTGGAGATGGGGCATCCAGAACTGAACACAATACTCCAGATGAGGCCTTACTAGGGAGTTTTACAACAGTACCACCACTTCCCTCCTTCTACTTGTTATACCCTTCCCAATGCACCCTAGGATTCTGCTTGCCTTTCCAACTGCTTTTAAGATAATAAGTTCAACCGGGTTTATTCATACATTTTTTATCACTACTTTATTTTTCCTCCTGTGCAGCCACCACTCTGCCTTACATACAGCCACTGTTCCGCTTCCTCTGAATACCCACAAGGCACCCCACACACAACTATCTGGCATGTGCTGCTGTACCCCAGAGAGGGACCCCTCCTTGGTCCCGTGCCAGGCCAGGATCCAATGCTGGTGTGTCAAGTCACTCCTGGGCTGCTGCTGGGCTCAGGAAGCTGCTGCCATCAAGTTGACATGAGTGATGCTGCTGTTTTTTCCTCCTGATTGTTCCCCAGGAATGCAGACATGCAATGACATCTAGCACTGATGTGCTGACATCCGATGCACTCCTCCCTCCATTACACCGACTCTAACAGTGCCTCTGGCATCCCCAGGGGCCACTGCAGAGCAGTGGAAGACCACATCCCTCCCCAGGATAGGACAGCAGTTCACCAGATGCTCAATCCTATCCTATCCTACAGACCCTTGACAACCCGAGCTCGTGTCTGAACCAGGATCGCCAGAATGGTGCGAGGTGTAGCGTCCAGCACCTCAATCCTCAGTGCCACTGGGACAGCCAGCTTATTCATAAATTTTAAAAATACTTGATGGTAATAATACTTTTATGGAGGCTGCAGTTTGTGACATGCATAAAATTAAACAAAACTCCAACCCTTCCGCCCACATACAAATTTGCTTCCCGGACAAGGCCCGTATATTGAACTGTCATTTCCTAATTTTTGTGCTATTACTTTAGTTAAACAACTGGGAGCTGGTTGCATGTTTCAGCTAAAAATGAATAAGTGGGCACCACCCACAAGGTCACTACATTTACCACATTCTATGTGGTTCTGTATTTTCAAATACTCATAATGAGTTTCATCATCGCACTTCCTCTCTGTCATTAATAGAGACCACTTAAGTTTTTCTTTCTATCCCAGATGTTTGTAAATGTTCCTAGTTAACTAAGATATTGTCTTATCTCTTAGCCTTCAGCTTCGGTCTAGATTTTATATACTGTACTGCAGCAAAAAAGAATAACTTGTGCTTCCAATTGAGGAAGAGGATACTAGGAGAGGACCAACTCCTTCCCTTTAATCATTTTATCACATTCAGGATAAGAAGTTCAACTCAGGCTTACTCATAAGCTTTGAATACATTTCATTGCAATAATACTTCTATGGAGGCTGCTGCTTTATGATCATGCATACACTTAAATCGAAATCAGTGTTTCCCTCCACCACGTGCTGCTCAGACAAGGCCTGCATAGGTAAACTGCCTTTCCTATTTTCCTAGCTCTTACCTCAATTAAAAGGGGTAGTTGGCTGCTTGTTTCACCTACAGAAAGAGTAGGTGTGGAACCAACACAAGATCACTTCATTAGCAACATCCTACATGGTTCTATATTCTCAAATAAAAACACAGAAACATAGAATTTGCCAGTGGAAAGGACCAGAAGGCCCATTTAGTCTGCTCTATTTTTCCCTGCCTATTACTATTGAATCCCATTTGGTCACTGGTGTTCCTCCCTCCTCACTTTCCTCTACTTACTATGCCAATGTGCCTATCCTATGCATGCCTGAAGATCCCCACTGTCTTCACCCCCACCACCTCTTCTGGCAGGCTGTTCCAGGTGCCCATCACCCTTCTGAGTAGAATTATTCTCTCACATCCCTCTTAAACTTCACCCCTAAAGATTCATTGCATGCCACTGTATTCTGGTGCTCCTCATACTCTGAAACACACTTCCCTCCTGTAATCTATTCACCTCTGTGAGATACTTATAGGTCTCAATCATGTATCCGCTCACTCTCCTCTTCTGCAGTGAGTTCACATTGAGCTTCTGCATTCTCTCCTTATATGGTTTCTCATACAATCCCCAAACCATTTTGGCAACCGTCCTCTGTGCACCTTCCACTCTGATGATATTCTTGTGGAGCTGTGGCCTCCAGAATTGGACAGAGTACTCTAGGTAGGGTCTCAATAGTGAATGATACAATGGCAACACCACCTTCACCTACTAGAAATCTCCCTCCATGTGCCCCAGCATCCCTTTAGCCTAGCCTTCTGCCTTGCCACACTGCCCTGTCACCTTGAGATCATCAGATATTATTTCCCCAGGTCCTACTCTTGCTTGCTGATTTTAAGTACTTCCTCACATATTTATGCACAGTGGGCACTGTGCACTAATAGCCAAAAGTACACATCAAGAAACACATACCCAGCCTCCATAGCTCCGTACCTGTGGACAGGTGTGCACAGGCTGGTATCTGCATGAATGGCCACCACCTGTCCATGGTCCTGCTCCCCAGCATGCAGGACCATGCAGGGCAACCAGGGAAGAGTAGTGGAGCTGGGCAGACATCAATAGGATGCCCATCCCAGGTCCCATAGTGAATCACTTATGCAGGCAGGCATGGGTCCTGGTGCGTGAATAGCACCAACAGGCGCACAGACCTGCACTGCCATGCCATCAACTGCAGAGGACCAGCAGGCCCGCATCACCCTACAGTGGAGCCTGCTACACTGATGGCCCCAACAGCACTGCCTACTGTCCCCATCCATACAAGGCAGCCTCACCCCTCACCCCAGTGCAGCCCCGACCCTGGTGCTGGACAAGCCTCCCTCCCTGCACCACAGCATGCCAGACCCTTCTCTGCGTCATTGTCACACCCCACCCAGAAGACAGCCCTGGAGCAGAACATGGCATCCCACCCACATGACAGCCCCCTAATGCACAGACCCCCCACATGAGGCACCAGTCCCAGGTAGCACAGAACACCCACCCCTGAGACACACAGAGGTGCCCATTGCACCTTGAGCCTCAAACCAATCCCCAGTCCAGTGGTCCCCCATCCACCCGCAACACCGATAACCCCCACCCAGTACCCCGAACCTTTCTACCAGTGCTGTAGTCAGAGACAGCCAGTGGCACATCCCTCTACACACCTCCACGGCCACTGACCTTCTGACATATGAAGGGTACATGCAGCAGATATGTGTCCTGTATAGGTCAGATGGCCGGTGACCATGGAGGTGTGTGGAGGTCTGCGGCTGGCCATCTCGACCATGACACTGGCAGGAAGGTTTGGGGATTGAAGTGATGATTACAGTGATGATATGAGTGGTGGGACCGGATTTGTTTCAGGGCTCAGGTGCAATGGGAACCTTTATGTTGCGGTGGTTGTCTTGTGCTATCCAGGACTAGTGCCCTCATGAGGGTCTGTCATACTAGATAGCTGCCATGTGTTGGGCAGGGGGATGCTGTGCCCTCTGGAGACACTGCCAGCCATGTGTGGGGTGGTGGGCTGCATGGGCACAGCAGTGTGGCACTGTGTTGGGGGATACTGTATCTGGGGAAGGGCATCACTGTGTGGGGGCTGCAGAGGTGGCAGGGGTTAGGGGTCACATGTGCTGTATGCATCCAGGCCCACCAACTGCTGCAGTGGACATGAGAGGTATCTAGTGTGCATGGGGCAGGGCACATACATCCAGTTACAGCAGGGTCCCCTAGCAAAACCGGCAGCCTCCTCCGCACCCGGTGGCTGGCACTTCCCACAATAGTGCATGCTGTTCAGTGCCACCACGCCTCAAGCATGCCCTCTGCCTGCCCCAGTGCATTACTGTCCATGCAGCCGGGGGATCAGGGGGATCAGGGGCATACCTGTTGCATGCCCCATTAGTGCATGCCACATGGACACTGCTCCGCAGCATTCATGAGTATTGATGCCTATGTGCCTGGTTTATGTGGTGCATTGGCATCGTGCATAGCTCCCAAAGTTTGAGTTATTCCTCCCCAGGTGCATGACTTTGTACTTTTTGGCATTAAAACCTAGCTGCCACATCCTAGACCTCTCATCTAGTTTACCCAGATCACTTTGCCTCCTCTCCATCCCTCCTGGGAGTCTGCCATAGTGCAGATTTTTGTGTCACCTGCAAAGAGACACACCTTCCCCTTCCCTCCTTCAACAGTGTCAGTTATGAAGGCATTGCAGAGTACTAGACATGGTACTAATCCATGCAGCACTTAACTGGTCACTTTCCTATCCCCAGAGTGAGTGCTCTTTACCACCACCCTCTGCCTCCTATGCTTCAACCTGTTTGATACCAAGATTACCACCTTCTCCCTAACCCCCAGGTTGTTAAGTTTATTTATTAAGTCTCCTTGTGGCACAGTGTCAAAGCCTTACTGAAGTCCAGAAAGGACACACCTGCTTCCTCCTGATCCATCTCCTAGTCATGCAGTCAAAGAAATCTATGAGATTTGTCTGACATGACCTCTCCCTATGAAACTGTACTGCTGGTGGTTCTGCAGCCCATCTTCTTCTTGGTATTCCATCAGTCTCTCCTTCAGCAGGGTCTCCATTAATTTCCCCACAGCTGATGTGAGACTGATTAGCCTGTAATTGCTAGCCTCATCCCTGCTGCAACTCTTGTGCACAGGGATCACATTGGCCCTCCTCCAGTCCACTGGAACCAACCCAGCTTCAATAAGGTGCTGAATAGCATTGCTGGAGCAGTGGCGAGCACTGTGCTCCTTTTAGAACCCTTGTGTGAATCCTTTCTGGCTCCTTTGCCTTGTTTTCCTTAAGGGCTTCCAATCCCCATTGTACTCTCTTCTCTGAAAATGAACTTGTTTCTACTCCCTCTCCCTGTGGTGCCTGTTGATACATGTTGGTCTATTCATCTTCCGCTATGAAGACTGGGAATAAGCACACATTTAAGATTTTAGCTTTCTAGTTATCTTCTACTGCACATCTCCCCCACAGCTACCATGATCCTCAGTATCTCATTGTCCCACTCTTGCTTTACTCTTTGCACTCATGTACCTGAAGAAACTTTTATCCCCTTTTCTTAAATTCTTTTGCAATCTTCTTCTCTGTCAGTGCCTTAGCTGCCTTCACCCTCCTTCCTGCCTCCATTTGTTGATCTAGATATAACTCCCTGTCCCTCTGTCTGGATATTATTGTACTTCCTAAAAGCAGTTTATTTCTCCCCATCACCTTAGCCACCTCCTTTGAGACACAGTGGCCTGTTCCTCCTCCTGTCCTTGCCTACTTCACTACAAATATCTTGCTGTTGCCTTAGTTATACCCTCATTGATCTTTTTCCATTGTGCCTTCACTCCTCTCAGGCCATCCTCCCCCTCAGGGTATTGCCAAGGGAAGTCTCCCATTTCTTTACCATCTTTTTCTCTCAGCCAGTCCATATGCCACACCACACTGTACAGTGATCACTTGTACTGGGGACTACCAGTTGTGATGCCTGCAGTGTTGTCCCTGTTTGTAAGTACCAGGTCCAGCACTGTCCCATCAGTAGTAGATTCCATTACCAGATGCCTGAGAAATGTCCCCTGTAGGGGCTCGAGGATGGCCCTTCTTGTTGAAGCTGTGGAGAAAGCACCAGTCTACATACAAGAGATTATAGACCCATAATCAATACTTTTCCTTTACTTGCCATTCTGCTAATGGTCTCTCAAATACTTGTCTAACTCCTCCTGCTGTGTGGTGGTCTGTACACCACCCTCATGCAGATAAATGCCCTGAACCCTGTCTCTAAACAGACACAAAAAAACTCCAGTCCTTCCTCATTCACCTGGTGCCCCTGTATCCCCATGGCTTTTTTTTTATTGTTTATTTATGATTTTTTTCAAATACAAATCAATAATGAGGTACATCTGAAAATAAACAGAGCATTCACATAGCTTAATTAAAAAAGCATCTCTAAACAGTTCACAAAGGGTTACAGCCAATAAATACAGATGAAAGTGCAATTCGATATTGAGAGAAATCACACATAGTGCAAATATATAAAGTGTTAATTCAGAGGACTCTCCATTGTTCCTATATAGATAAGTGCTAAATGTCCAATTTTCTGGTTGAGTCCATATAATAAGTGAATGAACTGTCTTGGCGAAATTGAAATAAATGTTCATGGGACAAAGGGAGTATCCAAGGGAGTTATATAAAATACCGATTTTCTCCATCTTACTTCAAACAGATCCACTTTATCTACAGCCCAGGCAATCAACCGTTCTAAAGCATAAATCTCTTTACGCACCATGCCATTCCTGTAATGTAGAGGAATCTCTGCCCCATCTCCTGGTAATAACTTTCTTTGCCACCAGTATGTAAGTTATCTATAAGGGCCTTTAGAATCCGTAAACCCTCTGGAGGATTGTCAGAAGAACCAATTCTGGGGTTAAAATGCTTCTTCTCCAACTAATTCAATCAGGGCCTGTGAAATCAGGAGCCAGAGCTCTCTTAGGACTGGGCATGACCAGAATATAGGTATGACCCCTTGTTGTTGCCCATTTCCTCCAGCATTCCGCGGTAACGGTAGTTGTGAATTTAGACAATTTGGCATGGGGATAAAAAAAGCTGTTTCTGGTTTTCCATGCAAATTCCCTTCAATAGGGTGCATTTACAAGGCCAAAAGTAAGCTTAATATATTTTTCCCTCTCATCTATTTGAACTGGCATGGGAAGCTCTCTATTCCAGGCATCCAGTATACCTCTAGACACTTCCTGAAGACTCTTATAAAGTAATCCTATAAAATGTGACCAAATTTGTCCTCCTCTAGTTGTTATATCTAAGTGCAGTATCAGAGGGGGGGGGGTTTAGGTAAAAAACCTGTGCTAATCACTCTCGGACTTATTATTTCATTAATTCGGGTATATAGTTGCTGGTCCTGTGGATTAAGGCTATAGCTTTCTTGTAAATTCTGAAAAGGGATTACTCCCTCTCATCTATAACTTTATAAATGGATGTAAGACCTCTTTTTGCCCAGCTCTGCAAGATTTGTTTTTCTTGTGGCAGAAGAGGGTTTAATAGTGTTAGAAGCATATCTAAGTGTGAAAATATATCTTTTAAATCTGGGGAATGTTTTAGTTTATGCCAAACCTGAAGTGTAGATTGTGCTCCTATGTAATATGTTTTATCTGTTTTTTGGGGTTTAACATGGGAGGCGAGCCAACCCAGAAGATCCTGAAATGAATTCAAGAGCATCTCTATTTTCTTCAAGGAATGTCATAATTTGGGTTGCACCAATTAAATATATAGGCTAATACTGTATCTTGAGCAAATTTATAAAGATCAGGTGGATTCAAACCTCCCCTCCCCTTAGGAAGTTGTAATATGGACCACTTTATTTTAGGCCTCTTTCCCTCCCATACGAACCTAGCTGGTGAGCTATTCCAGGAAACAAAATACATCTGTGAGGGAAATTCTTGTATTATAAAAAATAAATATAGCAGACAAGGTAAGATGTTCACATCTATTAAGTCTATTCTAGAGTAAAAGGGCAGGTGGAAATGAGACCATCTATGAAGATCTAACTCTATTTGTTGAGTAAGAGATTCGTAATTAAGTAATATAGTATTTGACATTTGTTGCGGTAGTCGTATACCTAAATATTTTGTTTAGTCTTATTCCATCTAAGATGGAGATGAGCCTTCAGATTTTGGGAAGGTGAGAAATAGGAAGTGAGCACTTCTGTTTTAGTAAGGTTTGTCTTATATCCGGAGACTCTAGAAAATTGGTCCAGGACAGTCCAAAGAGCTCGGAGGAGCTTTCAGGATTAGTGACCGTTAAAGGACATCATCTGAATATAAAATAAGTTTCAGGATTGATTCCCTATTTAGACCCTTGAAATCTCTCAATTATCTCTAGTCATAGCTAATGTTTCAATATATAAAGCAAAGAGGAGTGGTGAGAGAGGGCATCCCTGCCTTGTTCCCCTTTCGAATCAGATGGGTGTGGATATTCCCCCATTAATTTTAATATAAGCCCTTGGGGAGGAGTAAATGTATCTCAACCAATTTATAAACTCATTCGGGAAATCAAAAGCTGCCAATACCTGCCATAAGTAATTTCAAGAGACCCTATCACATGCCTTATAGGCGTCTAGGCTCACTAGGGTTGCTGATATCTTTGATCTAGTAAAGTGATCCATAATATGAAATGTTCTTTGTACATTATCAGCAGTTTGCCTCTTCTGAAGGAATCCAGCCTGATCTACATGTATCAGGCTAGGAAGGATTGGTTGTAGTCAACCAGACCAGATTGACATATAAAGTTTATAATCAGAATTCAGTACCAATATGGGTCTGAAGGAGTCAGGTGAGGTCGGGTCTTTCCCAGGTTTCAAAATAGCTGAAATAGCAGCATAGGACCAAGAAGGGGGAGGGTTTAGGCCTTTCTGTACTTCCAGAAATGCTTGCTGCATAGGTTGAAGTAATTTACCTTGAAAGGTTTTGTACCACTCTGCTCTTAACCCATCAGGTCCTGAGCATTTTAGTGTCCTAGAGTCACCAATGGCTAATTTTATTTCCCTATCAGAGACTGGGAACAATAGAGAAGTCTGCTGAGTTATGGTCAGTTTGGGAAAATTGAAGGAGTCCAAAAAATGACAGACTGTATCCTCCAATGGAGGAGTTTGGTCAGCATACAGTGACTCATAGTATTTCTGAAATATTTTCATGACTTGTGAACCCTTGTATTGGATTAGCCCAGTTTGTGGATCCTTAATACCTGCTGTCTAATTGCTCTACTTCTTTTGCTAGGTTTTAGCTCCCCTCACATCTCCCTCATAATACATTTTTTAGATATAAAAGACATCTGTACCTTATAATCTAATATCCCTCGGAGTTCTGATTGTATGTTTCTAATTTCCTCCTGGAGTGCCTTCTCTCTATTATATCTCCTGAATGTCTCAAAGTGATTTCTGAAGTTGTACATATCTTGCCTCTCTTTGCTTATTTTTATGTGAAGAGTAGGATATAATTTCTCCTTGTAACATGGCTTTAAGTGTATGCCATAAAAGAGTAGCAGATGTATCAGGGTCAGCATTTTCAGTTAAAATCTGAGAAATGCTATCCCCCAATTTCATTTTGAAATTATTATCTTTTAATAAGGCTAGGTTTAACCGCCATAATGTTATTTTTTGCTTTTTAGCCAAATCCACTTTTAAAAGTAATGGGTTATGATCTGAAAGCTGTCATGCCAACAGGGACATATCCTGCAATCTCTCTACATGCTCCATAGATATGAAAAAATAATCAATTCTAGAAAAGGAATGATATCGGTGAGAGAAGTAGGTATATCCCTGACTTTAAAGTGTCTGTTGGAGCTCAAACTTACTGCAAAGAACACACTGCAACCCCATTTAGGACCTGGAAACCTGATTAAGGCATAATACTGCAGAACACTGGGTAAGAAGGAGATACACTTTCTACAAAAAGTTTTATTTTTATTTTTCCTTATTGGCATTAACCAGAAATTGCAGGATTCCTTAAAAGGGTAGTAATTTTATAACCAGAGTGAGTGAGATACAACTGAATTTGCTTGAGTCACGGGGTTGAGACCTAGCATTTGGAAGGATATTTTTGTAACATTTTAAGTGTCCTGCTGGCTGAGGAGTGAGTTCATTCTTATCCCTGGGCTCAGTAGAGTGGTTTGTGTTGGAGCCGTGGTCTAGTAAATTGTGGTGTTAGTTGTATTACTATAAAAGACAGTACTCACCAGGGTGGTGGAGCAGTTGTGCATTTGATTGTTTCTAACAGTCACCAGTGGCTGTGCAACCACCCACCCTTCCCCACCTCCACCCCCCCAGGTGTGGCATTTCCTTTATAGCCACAGTTCTGACATCACTTCCTCAACAGGTCTTGGGGCAGAACTGTCATATTCCTAATAACCCTGCAAGTGCATAAGAGTAGTTACACAAAACAAATAATAATACATATATAATTACATATTGTATATAATAAGGGAGCAGGACATGTGGGGAGTGGTGCAATGCACTGGCTGTGGGCAGCAGTTTTCTGGGAAACATTCTGGAAACTGCGTTGCTGTCCTATTTGTAGGCAACTGTCAGCTCTGAGAGAGGAGGTTGCCCACCTCCAGGCTGAACTAGCAAGGACTAAGGAGGCCTTCCCCTCCCAAAGAGCACCACTGCCACAACCACTGAGTCAGAGGTTTTGGAGTAGGAAGAGCAGTAGGACCACAGTGGGTTCTGGGAGGGTACGGGTGGTGGACCAGAGGCGAAGCCCCCCAGTTGTACCGCTACACAAATCAGATGCTATTCTGGCAGAGCAAGGTTCCTCTATGATGGCACTCTCAGTGGAGACCCAGAAGAATGCTGAGAACATCCACAAGGGAGACCCACAAAAGGGTGGCAAGGGACACCACAGGGGAAGGAAACAGCTACTGATAGGGGACTCAATTGTTAGGGGGGTAGAACTGGGGAAGGGAGAGAAGGAAGTAAGCTGCCTGCCTGGTGCCATGGCTTGGAAGGACAAGAAGTGAATCCTCCCAATTGTAGAAGCAGCATCACAGGAGAGAGAACTAGATATGATTGTCCACCTTGGGACCAAATGACCTAGCTAAGCATGGGATCAGTGCAGTGCAGGATATTAAGTGGAGTTGGGAGGGGCCACAGATGGTATAAGCACAGTAACCTTAGAGGTGCTACCAGTCCATGGCAGGAGTGAGGCTAGGATACTGCACACCATGCAGTTTAATGAATGGTTGCAAAACTGGGGCAGAGCACAGGGCTTTGGCTTCATTGAGGGACTGGGGTCCACCTGGGGAGATAAGGTCTATACTGGTATGATGATCTGCATTTGTCCACAAAGGGACCAAGCTCCTAGGTGACAGGTTAAATGCTTCCTTGGCAAGCTTTTAAACTAGATAAGGGGTGGTACTGATAAAAGGCAGGAAAATTCAAGCCTCCCCCCACAAAACATGGCAGGTAGTAGGGTAAACACTGAGGTACAGAGCTCAAAACAGGGCAGGACGGGGTAAATGGTAAAATAGATAAGAGCAATAAGAGTAGGGATAGGGGAAAAAAGGACCAAGCCAACATTAAATGGAGGGCAATGACTACTAATGCCCGTAGTCTGGGAAACAAGCTTTTTGAGCTAGTAGCTTTGATGGAAGATGAACAATTGTATATTGTGGCAGTCACAGAAACATGGTACACCAAGAACCATGAATGAGATGTCAACATACCAGGGTACACAATCTACAGAAGGGACAGGGAAGGCAAAAGAGGAGGTGGAGTAGCTCTATACATAAGGGAAGGAATCAAAGCTACAGAACTAAAAAGTAAAGGGGGAGGACAAGAGGTACTCTGGGTTACCTTGGAGATAGGGGAATGGCATCGCAATCTGCACAGGGGTTGTATACAGACCCCCGTCTCAAGGGGAGGAAATGGACAAGAAAATGATAGAGGACATTCTCAAAATGGCTGAAAAAGAGGAGATACTGTTGATGGGGGACCTGAACATTCCAGATGTTAACTGAAGGACATGTACTGCAGCCACATCCAAGAGCAGGGCCATTCTTGATGCCCTGCAGGGGGCAGACCTTAGACAGCTAGTGCTGGAACCCACTCGGGAGGGAGCAATACTAGACCTGGTACTCTCAAATAGAGAGAGGATCACAAATTTAGAAGTCAGTAGACATCTGGGAACAAGCGGCCACTGCACAGTGTGCTTCACAATGAGCACAACCATGGAGATAAGCCATACAAAAACAAGGATACTGGACTTTAGAAGGGCTGACTTTGGCAAAATGGGTGAACACCTGAAGAATGCACTAGCAAATGGCCAAATAGGAGGGATGGAAGAACAATGGAGAAAAATCAAAACTGCCATCATAGAGGCAACAAGTCTTTGTGTAAAACAAATAAAGAAAACAAAGTGGAGTAAAAAACCACTATGGTTCTCAAAAGAGGTGGCAGGGAAGGTTAAGGAGAAAAAGGCTGCATTCAAAAAGTATAAGGAATCACAGAGGGAGCACGACAGGGAACTGTATCAATTAAAGCAGAAAGAAGTAGGAAAGGCAGGCAGAATAGCAAAGGCACAAACTGAGGAAAAAATAGCCAACTCGGTCAAAAAGGGGAATAAAACCTTTTATAGGTACATTAGGGAGCATAGAAAGGTTAAGGGAGGGATAGTGAAGATTAATAAAGGAGAGGGGAGGTGGGCAGAGGGAGACAGTGAAAAGGCAGAGATACTGAATGAATACTTTTGCTCAGTATTCACAAAAGAAGATGAGGAGCAGTTACCTAAACCAGACAATAGAAGCACTCTGGGTAGAGGGTTGATATCAGTCCATTCACAGAAGAAAGAGTCCTGAAAGAACTCCTAAAACTCAAGGTGGACAAAGCAATGGGGCCTGACGGGATTCACCCCAGAATCCTAAAAGAACTAAGGGGGGGACCTAGTGACACCACTGACCACACTTTTTAACAAATCATGGCAGGATGGGGTGGTACCTGAGGACTGGAGGAGGGCAGATGTGATTCCCCTTTACAAAAGTGGGAGCAAGGCAGAAGCAGGAAACTACAGACCTGTAAGTTTGACCTCAGTGGTAGGGAAAATGATGGAATCACTTGAAAGAAAGAATTGTTGAGCACCTAGAGCCAGCGGGGCACAGGACCCAAAGCAACATGGATTTACAGCAGGAAGGTCATGTCAGACTAATCTAATTGATTTCTTTGACTGGGTGACCAAAGTAATAGACCAGGGAGGGGCTGTGGATATGGCCTACCTAGACTTTAGCAAGGCATTTGACACAGTCCCACACAAAAGATTAATAATCAAGTTAGCCAGCCTGGGGTGGGTCCCAGGGTGGTAGCCTGAGTAGCGAACTGGCTGCACAACAGGACACAGAAGGTAATAGTGAATGGAACACATTCCGAAGAAAGGGGGGTTACTAGTGGAGTACCTCAGGGCTCAGTACTGGGTCCAATCCTCTTTAACATCTTTATAAGTGACATTGCAGAGGGTCTGGAGGGAAAGGTATGCCTCTTTGCAGATGACACAAAGATCTGTAACAGAGTTGATACACAAGAGGGGGTAGAAAAGATGAGAAGGGACTTGGCAAGGTGGAGGAATGGTCAGACATATGGCAACTTAGATTCAATGCAAAGAAGTGCACAGTAATGCACCTGGGAAACAAAACCCAGGAGAAGAGTACACAATAGCAGGGAGGTACTAACAACAACAAAATGGAAAGGAACCTGGGAGTAGTCATATCAGATGACCTAAAGGTGGGTAAGCAATGTGAAAAGTCAGTAAGGAGAGCCAGGGGATATTGGGATGCATTGAAGGGGCATCACAAGTAGAAAAAAGTGATTATCCTCTATACAGACAGTTGATGAGATCCCATCTGGAGCATTGTGTGCAGTTTTGGAGACCTCAGCTACGCAAGGACATAGACAGGATGGAAGCAGTCCAGAGGAGGGCAACTAAAATGGTGCAGGGTCTACATCAGAAACCATATGAAGAGAGACTGAGAGCTTAATATGTATACCCTGGATGAAAGGAGGGACAGGGGGACATGATAGAAATGTTCAAGTACCTCAAGGGAATCAACAAAGTCCAGGAGGGTAGCATCTTTCAGAAAAAGAGATGTGTAAGAACAAGGGCACAGTTTAAAGATAGAGGAGGCGGCTCAGGGTAAAGTGAGGAAATTTTTTTCACAGAGAGAGTGGTGGATACATGGAACAGCCTTCCTGAGGAGGTCATTGGGTTAAAACAGTGGGGGAATTCAAACATGCATGGGACAGACACAAAGCAATTATAGTGGGGTTGCAGGAAGCAGGATGTTGGTTAACTAGAATCTGCAGCTTATCCAGTAGTAGGGAAATGGGCAGACTGGGTGGGCCAAGTGGTCCTTTTCTGCCATCAAAGTCTATGTTTCTATGTTTCTATCCCCTAACAGAAGGGAACAAATGATGCCTAATATCCATAAGGCCCAATCCAGGGATAAGTGTTTTAAATAGTTTCTGAATTGTGGAAGTTCTGTATGCACTTGGGGTGGATGAGTCTATATTGGGAGAGATGGTAATATTGAAATCTCCACCTATCAACATGAGTCCCTTCTGGATCTCAAGAAGTCTGTTAATGGACCTTCTAAGTAATAATGGGGATGCTCCTGGAGGAAGATATACACTTGCTAGCATTACCCCAGTTTCAAACGTCCCTGCACTATGATAAAATGGCCATTCTGATAAGAGCAAGTTTTCACTAACTGAAAGGGAGTAGAGGAAGGGATAAGAATTGCTACTCCTCTTCTTTTCCCTGTAGTACTAGAGGAAGAGTAAACTGTATATCTACCTCCCATCGCTAATTTAGCATGTTCAGCCTGGGAGAGGTGAGTCCTGTAGATAGATACAGTCTGCCTTTAGCCTGTGTAGATATTGTTGAACCCTAGCTCTCTTTATAGGATGATTTATCCAATTTATATTTAAATTATATTATTTTTGCTAAATCTGTTTGCATTGCAGAGAAATAATAATGGTAGCATTGTGTGAAGCCGGTTCTCCTTCCTTCCTCTAACAACTCCTCTTTAAAATGCCATAACCTTACATTAAATTTCCATTCTAATTCCAAACTGTATTGCTTTAGGATATTATTGTTATTATCTTGTAGCCCTGTAAATATTGCATATTTTGTAATCCAGATAGTGTTACCCCAAGGGTAAAAAACAGTGTACCTCATATCTAACTGAAAAAACTTATTTTGGCACTCAAGTCCCTGAGTGCATAAATTTTGAAAACACATATATAAAACCAGGAATATGTCATGATCCATCTCCTTAGCATAAATGCTATATACTGTAGTTGTAACTGAGTGTATCAGGTTGTAACTCATGTTCTTGTGGACTTCCAAATGTGGGGATGGGTGTTTGCACCTGAAGGGATCCAAACAGCGTATTACCCAAAAGTTGTTGACCATCCCTTGTTGTGGAGGTAATCCCAGTCTTTCGGTATCTGGGGCCTCCATGGGTACAGCGCGCTTTTATCAAAAAAGAAGGAGAAACAGAAAAGGGAAGATTAAAAAAAATAGATTGGGTCCTCTTTGTGACATCTGGCAATCCAAAACAGCTTTACTTCCCTAGCTTCCTTGAGCTATTTTCAAAATGAGCCTTGTGTAGTTTTAAAATCAAAATGCAGTTCCTAAACCAAAGCCTCCTGTGCTTCTCTGCTTACTAAAGCACGATTTACTCTCCCCCCTCCACATTTTTATTTACTTATCTGTTAGTCAAAAAAGAGTTAAGAAAACGAAGGAGAGGGATAAAGCCCAGAAACTGGCCCTCAAGATTACGTCACATGTGGTAAATATTAATGCAGCCTTATGATTAGGGCTGGGTGGGTGGGAGGGTAGGTGAGAGGTCTCCCTCCACCACAGACTGACAGTCAGCTCAGGGATAACCCAAAATAGAGGATCCTTCTTGGGCCTAGAGTCAGGCCTGCATGAAGCGCAACCTCGTAAACAAGTCTGGTTCTATGTAATAATAGCGAGCGCCGAATGGCGACTCGCATTATCGTAACGTCAGGGCGGCAAAAACAATTTCACCACCCTGACATCCTCGGTGCATGGAAGAATGGCGCTGGGGATTTCTATACTTTGCTTTCTGTGGGGGGGCTGGGCCCCTGTCCCGACCCCACATGGGGGCTTGCCCCTGCACCTCTAATTAAGGATTCTCAGCCCAGGGGTGCATGTTGGGGGTGAGAAAGCAAAATAAAGACAACTTCAGGGATGGGCGCAGCAAAAATGCAGTAGCACCCAGACCCAGACCTGAATATGGAACCCCAGCACCACAAGCAGAGACCAACCCCTGACACCATAGCGCAGCTCAGCAGCCAACCGCAGCACCACCCCTACATCCCCTCTGCTCCCTCCCAGGCCACGCTCATCGTGTTCGCTCCCCTCCATGCGTGTGTACGTATAGCGACATCCTGTCACTAGGGTCGCCCACAACCCCACATCTGGTCTCCCTTCCTGCCCCCTCACCTTTCGGGCTTTTGCCCACATCGCATCGCCATTTCGGATGGGGTCATCTTCGGGCGCCAACCTCAAGTGCTACCACAAGTCCCATATAAGGGACATATCCACCCCCAAACATCAGATTTCCACCAACCTGAATATTAAACCAACAATTATTTATGATAGTTCCTCAGGTTACTTTAATGTTATTGTCCCTTTTGTAGGCTGCTAAGGCGTTCTTCACAGCTGTCAGATTCCGGTCGAGATCTTTTGATTTCGTCAGTATTGTTTGCCATCTAGGTGGATGCTGTTCCAAACTCTGAGTGCTAGAATTCCTTTCTGGAAATCATAAACCCAGTTTAGAAAGTTCTTCCTTTGCCTCTTGTGCAGTAGTAAATAATTTTCACCCTGAAGGAAGCTGCATCACCAGTCAAGAGGGATATGGCATTGAAAACTTATAACCAGCCTCTTTAAGAACAGGAAGCAATGGAAGGTATGCATGTCTAAGTCTCACTGTTTCAGGGGCATAGTCATGGTCGAAGAAGATTTGGGTTTGACCATAAAATACTTTCTGGTGTTTCCAGGAAGTCAAGAGAACCTTTTCCTTTGTAGAATACTTGTTAAACCGGAGAATCACTGACCATGGAGGAACTTTGGTTGAGGTAGGTTTTGGAGACAAGGCTCTGTGTACTCTCTCAAGATGTAGTTCAAAGTCAGCAGGCAAGTCCAGTGCAGTATGGAGCAGAGACTCTATAAATTCTTTGATATTAGAACCTTCTGAGTTCTCAGGCAGACAGTATATGCATATATTTTTATGCCTTGCACGGTTTTACTGATCTTCCTGTCGATCCAATATTTGCTCTTGAGTCTCTTTGATTTGTTGCAAAGTTTGTTCCAGGTCATCTACATGATTTTCTGTAGCCGTTTCCTTCTGTTCTTGTTCGTTCATCAGCTGCTCCAATTGCACCGCTCTGTGGAGTTCCCTATACATTTCTTTTATTTCTGCTCTAAAGGTCAGGATCTCCTGATATAGTAAGTCTAACTTGGCTTTCTTAGTTTAGCTGTTCTAGGTTTGCGAGAATTTTTACCAGGACCGCTAAAATCCTGCAGCTGAGAATCGTGGGTTTCTGAG
Organism: Neoceratodus forsteri; assembly: GCA_016271365.2. NCBI lineage: Eukaryota > Metazoa > Chordata > Ceratodontiformes > Ceratodontidae > Neoceratodus > Neoceratodus forsteri. The sequence goes on along the minus strand of CM028130.1, from coordinate 351,587,949 downwards.
GCCTGTGAGCCTCCATATCTGAACAGTCTGCTGAATCCTACATCTCGCACCATATGCCCATTTAAAGCTCTTTATTTTTTCACATATGCATTCGATTCACTTTTAGAGTTGGAATTTGTTTGCTCGATGTAGTTGTTTTCAACCGGAACGATTGCTTAGCCCGAGCGTTGCCACTAAGCAGCCATTACCCATAAGGCGGAACCAGAAGTCCTCTCTTTCCATGGCTTTTATGCCCTCCCTTATATATAAAACAATCCTCCTTCCTCCCTGTTCTGTCCTTCCAGAACATGGTGTACCATGGAATGGTCACATCCCAACTGTGGTTGTCAGTGCAGCTTGATTCTGTTATGGTCACCAAATCCAGGTCTGCCTTAGCAATGATTGCATCAAAATCAGGAATTTTATTTCCTAGACTCCTAGTATTGACATCCATGGCTCTCAACTCCTTCTGTGCTTCCCTCCCTCCCTCTTCTCCCTTTGCCCTCCCTTCCTGATTCCATCCTGTGCCCTTCCGTTGTTCCTGGTACTGTCCTCCCCTTTTTAACCTTCCCTCTGTCCACCCTCCTTAATTCTTCCCTCAGTCTCAGATCCACCCCCAGACCCTCCCATCCTTTCCACCACCTTGTCCCTACACCCATCTACCCCTGGGAATTTTATTTCCCCTAGGGCTTCTCCTATCTGCAACTTCATTTTCTGGTGGGGGGGCACAGTCACTGCTCCCATATATTTTGTGCCTCCCCCTTGGCTAGTTTAAATGCCTGTTGAAGTAGCATTTAAACCTTCCACCCAGGACTGCCATTCCCCTCCAAGATGGATGGAAGTCATCTTCTTTGTGCAGTCCTTTATCTCCCCAAGTTGGAGCTCAGTACCTGATGTAACCAAAACCTCTTGCCTGCACCATGCCTTCAACCAGTCATGTTTCCTAGCCTCTCTCTGGCTGTATACAGGTAACATTTTAGTGAAGGCTAACATGTGAGCTACCTGCTATAGGCCATTCCCCAGACCCATAACTCTTTCCTTCACCACCCCTGCTGCCTCCCTTAGCAGGTCATTAGTCCCCAGATGGACACTGACATCCAGCTCCCCTTCCTGCCCTTCCACCCTAGTAATCCTAAGGATCCACCTCCATCCCTCTTTACTGAGGTACCAGGTAGGCAATTCACCTCCCACTTCCCCTCCAGTCCCAAATCTATCCCTCTAATGGATGAGCCCACCACCACATTTTGCCCTCACTTTTGTTGGGGCCCTTTCCTCCCATCTTGCGGCCTCTCACATGGAGGGACTTCATATCCATGCTGGCCACTGCTGTGGGAGACTCCTCTTGGCAGTCTGGTCCTGGCAGAGTGGCAAAAGAGTTGTGTAGTGGCACCAGTTGAGGAATGTGTTCAACACCCTCCCAGAGCCCACCATAATCAAGCCAGTCCTCATGCGTGGCACCATTCAAGGCAATGGTTGTGGTCTTTGTGGCTCCTGGGTGGGGAAAAGTCCCTGAATCCTAGCCAGCTTGGTCTGAAGTCTAGTGACATCGTCCCTCAGCTCAGAGAGATGCACACAGATGGGGCAGTACCTCAGTCTCCAAAAGGTCTCCTTCAAGACTGCTGTTCCACATTCACTGCACTGTACCATTCCCAACAGTCCCAATTCCAATACTTCACTCCCTATGACCTGGAGAAAGAACTTGACCTGGAACAGATAACTTTCCCTATGATCTGGAAAAGAATACTGTTGTTGAGTTGCAGTATTACACTTTTTCTCTGTCACCAATGCAAACCTCTTAAGTCTTTCTATTCCATATTTTCATAAATGGTCCTAGTGAAATGAAGTATTGTGTCATCTCTCTGTTAACAATACAGCCCTCTGAGACTCTGTCAATATTTAAATAATGTTCCTCACAAAAAAGCATCACCTTCGCTACTAGCTAGGGAAGAGGATACTAAGGGAGGAGCACCTCCCTTCTTTTAATCATTTAAGCACATTTAAAGCAACAAGTTGAATCCAGGCTTATTTTTATGATTTAAATAAATTTGATAGCAATAATACATTTGAGGGGGCTACTCGTTTGTGGTCATGCATACACTCAAGTCACAATCCAGCGGTTCCTTCCCCCAAATGTATTGCTCAAGCAAGGTCGACTTAGTTAAACTGCCTTTACCTATTTCAAGATATTATCTTAGTTAAAAGGTGTAGTTGGTGTCATGTTTCAGCTGCAAAATGTGTACAAGTAGCTCATCTTACAAGTAGTTTACCCCATTTGTCATTTCTTACACTGTCCTAAATTCTCAGAGACTCATTAGTTGCAGTATTGTGCTTTTTTTCTTTGTCATTAGTACAGGTCCCTTGAGTTCTTTTTTCTCTTCCAGATATGCCAACAAAGGCGGGCTTCTGTTTGTAAGTATTGTTAGAATTTCTGTAATGTTTAGTTACAGGTATAATGCTAAGGCTGTAAATATTAAATGAGTATCAGTGTTTAGGTGAAAGTGGTGACACTGAGTATTTTTAATTATCTATGTTGTATGTATGTATGCATATCTGAGACCCCAGACTGATTCATGAACTCTTAAGGTTTGATGACTTGTTGTATCCCCGGTTAACTATAATTTTAGCTCAGTTTATAGGTTGCCAGTGTTCATGCCCATTTACAGATAACATGGGCCCAATTCTCAAAGGGTTACGCATGGCGTAAATTGACTTACACAAAAAAAGGGTGCAAGTAGCAAGTTACGCCAGGAGTTGCAACATTCAGTATTCTGCAAAGCAGCCTGTGACATGTCACAGTCTGCTTGCACCAAAGTGGAGGTACGCCAGCAGTTACGCCATAAACCCCCTGCAACATGGCGCTAGGGGGTTTACCGCAGCAGTTGCACCCTAATCTGTAAGGGCTGCTGCAAAATCCCCGAATTTGCTATTCTCGAACAATGCCCAGAAGACATCTGCCAAAGTACAGTTACACCAGCTATTAGCTGGTGTAAGTGTACCTTACCACCACTGGGGGTTGTGCCAATGTACCACCCGCCCATCCCTCAATAGTGTTGTAAAGCCCGCTCGCTTGCCTATGGCCCGACCCTCAATAATGATTAAAAGCCCAGTAGGGCTTGCACATGTCCCCATCCCCCAGTATAGTAAAGCCCTGCTGTTGTCAGGTCCAGCCCTCGATCCCCGTAATGATAAAAGAGGCGCAGGGCTATTTATGCCCCAATCCTTCAAAAATGCACAAACATTCCAGCAGGCTAGGTCATGTCCCCCCATCCCTGATCCCTAATAGTTATGCAAAAATATGCAGAGCCATTCTTCCTGGTAGTCTAGTGGCCCCTCACCTGGTAGTGCCCGATCTTACTCCCCCCCTACCTGTTTCAAGCTGGCAGAGGCCTCTCTCACCACCATGGCCAGCCACCGGCGGTGCTCTGCAATGAGCACATGCTGTACAGGGTATGCTCAATGAATGTCATTCACTGAGCGCACACTATGAACAGTACATGCACATTGGAGAGCTCAGCTGGTGACTGGCCATGGTGGTGAGAGGTGGAACTGTGCCAGTCACCAGCTTGAAAAGGGTTGAGGGGAGCGGGCTGATAGGGCATTCCTGGGTGGGGGCCACTAGACTACCAGGGAGAAGTATCTATGTGTTTTTGCATAACTATTGGGGATCAGAGATTGGGGCATGACCTAGCCCTGCTGGGCTTTTTGTGCATTTAGGGGGATGAGGGAGCATGAGCAAGCCCTGTAAGGCTCTTTCATCATTATTGGGGGTCAGGGGGCATGACCTAGCAAAGCGGGGCTTTTTGCACATATCGGGGGATGGGGACACATGCAAGCCCTGTGGGGCTTTTTAATCATTATTGAGGGTCGGGATATGGGCAAGCCCTCTGGGGCTTTTTAATCATTATTGAGGGTTGGGGGCATGGGCAAGCCCTGCGGGGCTTTTATGTTATTCCTGGGGATGGGGGGTACTTGTGCCCATGACCTTCAGGGATGTGGCTTGCACAAACCGTTAAGGTATGCCCTCTGTTTGGCGTACCTGTGGGATTGTCATAAGTCACAGGACTTAGCCATGGGAACCCTGCCCCTTACAGAATTGGGTGCAGGGTCTTTGGTGCAACTGCACCACTCACATGTCGCAGCTTGTGACATGCATAGGGGTGCTTCTAGAATTGGCCCCCATGGCTTTAATGTCAGTTGTGTCCTCTTGCAAGAAATGGAATGCACTAAATGCTTTAGCATCTCATTTTAAGTGTGGTCTTGCATTTACCCATTTTCGCAGCAGCAAAGACTGGAGTACCGAGGCCATGCAATCTGCTGATGGTCACAGAAATGGCTGTAGTGAGACTTGAACCTGAGCCCCCTGGTTTCCAAGTCTGTACATTAGGCCACAATGGGGTGTGTGTGTGTGTGTGTGTGTGTGTGTGTGTGTGTGTGTGTGTGTGTGTGTGTGTGTGTGTGTGTATGTCTCATGTGGTTGTGTGTGCATGTGTAGTGGTGACTGTATGTACGTGACTGTGTGCATTTGTCTATATGAGTAGTGGTGTGTATGTGTTTGTAGTGGTTTGTGTGTGGATCTGTAGGTAAGTGTAGTGGTGTGTGTGTGTTAGACTAGGGGACCATTTCTGGGCCTAGGCTACAGAATGAATGTGTTTTCTGCACTACATGAACAGGGGATTTGAGGTTATGACATTCCACCTTTACTGTCATATGCTGTTTTCAGCAATTTAGTTTTTTTTAACTAAATTATTATTATTTAATTATTTAATTAAAATAGCAAAACTACTGCGATGCCTGCCAGTCTTCCTTGCTGGTCTGGGGGTTAGAGGAATACTCGGAGATGGACCATTTGGGGCAGTAAACAGTCTTGAGTGGCTTTCCCATGAGGTGCAGGGAATGTACATCAGGCTCAGTCCACCTGGTGCAGCTTCCACACCCTCCACAGCCAACCACAGTGCATTTATCTTACAGAGGTCACATGGAATGTGCCTGAACTCAAAACCAGTTAGCTACTACCACTGTAAACAGTGCAGAATAAGGTCAGGGACAGTTATTTGGCATCATGGGGTGTGAGGAATGAGCAGAATAAACTAAATGTACTCAACAGATAATCTGTGCTTATGACTGGTCTTCTGGAAATATGGAAGGCTTTATATATCAGTCCCTTCCTTTGAAGCAGTACAGTATCATATATTGCTGGGTTTTGTATACATGTATAAAACGTCAAGAAGAACTCTAGAAATTTAATTGGTAGAAGCATCACCTGACTGTGCATTAAATCTCTATAAACACAAGGTCAGGTGCTGAATCTCATTTTCCTTCTCAATAAAACCTACTAAGTGCCATTTTATAAGTATCATAAGCCCATCCAGGGTGTGCAACATGGGATTTTAATGCACTTCCAAGGGTCTCATGACCTCAGCCTTCAAATATGTGCCTTACTACACATTGGGGTGTGCATTAAAATCCTAAAATATACAACCTGTCATGGTGTATTACTAATGTATGTTGTACATACATACATATTTGGAGTTGAAAGATTACCATAAGTCCCTAATGTCCTACTAATTTAGCCGGAAAGCCCATTATCCCTTTTTCTTCAATGTACTTGTCAAGTCTGACCTTAAATGCTGATACACTATCAGCTGGTACCATCTGCCCTGAAAGTTGATTCCATGTGTCCACCAGATGTTGTGTGAAGTAGGTCTTCCTAACATTTCTGCTGAAATAAATTCCATTGAATGACCATTCTGTGTCCCCTTGTCCTTTCATCTTTATGTATCCAGATAAGCTGCATTTAGTATGATGGTGTAATCCTTTTCAGGTATTTGAAGACCCTAATCCTGTCCCCTCTGAGTCTTCTTTTCTCCATAGTAAACAGCATTAATTCTGTCAGATGGTCTTCATAGCCCATGTTCTTCAAACCTTTAATCACTGTGTTTGCTTTGTTCAATACCTCCTTGATTATGTTACTATCTATCATCATGTATGAGGAAAAGAACTACACACTATGTTCAAGGTGGGGCATGGCTGGAGATCTGTACTGGAACATTATTAGAGGATGCAGTTTGCCACTATGCAGTAAGGTGTCCCCTGTGGAATGTGGAGTTAGAAGCCATCTTTTGTGGTGGCTCCCCAGGATTGTAGAATTGGACAACTGCACTATTTTAGCAGCAGCTGCTGCTTTTGATTTATTTGCAAAATAGTCAGAATGGGTTCCTGTTTTTACAAGTTGGTGGTGTACCTTTCACTAGGGTCCGACCCTTAATGTTTACCTGCAATATCTTTAGTAATTTGATGTGAACATGACCTTACAATTAATTATAACTGTGACTCTATTTCCTGTGGTTGGTGTTCATCTCCCGGTGTACGAGAGAAGTGGTCTCTCCACCCCCCAACCTGGAGTGGTATGGAGATGTGAGTCATGTTCTCAATTTGTAGGATAATGGGACTGAAACACTACGGAGTGAAACTGGACTACATCTGTTCATTTCTCTGGAGTATAACTGGGGAATTACAGAAGTGCATCTTTAACTGAAAGAAGTAAAGTGACCCTCAGGTAGCTCTGATGCCTGGGCTGCCATTTCTGGTATTTCAGATGTCTCCCCCAGCACGGTGGTGAGGGTGAAGTCTAGGAGAGGGAGCCTAAGGAGAAACTGACTGCTGGTCAGCTGCAAGGTAAGAGTAGTGGTGGCTGATTAAAACAGTCATGCTGTCCCTCATTTTTTCTCCTCCTTTTCTCACTCACTCTCATGCTGGTGAACTTCTCATCCTCAGTGACTTTAATATAAACTGGCACTCCTCTCTCATACCCATAACTTAGAATGTTGGGCAAGATTTTCAGACAGCTGTGTCCATTTCTCAGATGTAGCCACATGACATCTGCCCAGACATTTGACTACCTAAAAGATGGCAAAACTTTTGGCCATGATTGCTGCAACTTGCATGCCAAAAATGATGAATGCATCAGAATTTAGATGCAGGCATCTTTTATTGTCATAAATTAGGTTAAGTGTTGCAAATGTGTCATGATGTTTGAGAATCCAACGTGAGCACTCTGACACATTTGTCTGCATACAGCACATGTCTGAAATATGGATGCAAATTCTGCATCCAGCCTTCTGAAATTCACCTCCATTGTCTCTAAATCCCATTTAATTTATCTCTGACCTACCCTCCTCAACCCTTGTTCCAACAACCATTCACTCATAGACTGGATCCTTTCCTCCAACCCCCCACCAAATTTGTGTTGCTGGAACCCTTACAAACTCCATCAGTGCCCACTGTATAATTTGTGCCTGGAAAATTCATCACCACAAATCCCCTCTGTGATATGTCTGAACCAGGTCATTCAGGTCACTGATCTAGATGCCCTCAGTTTATCTCTTCTCCAGAATACTTTTTAAAAAGCTCTTTAATTTGCCAAACCAAGATTCTAACAGTGTACCTTTTAGCCAAAACCAGGGTACATTTTCTTGAAAAGGAAACATTATTTGCTTGAAAACAAAACATTATTTTGGGAAGAACTATAGTTTTAATAGTGTCTACCTTCCCCTAGAACAACATCAATATCTCCCTCCATCTCTCTATGCAGGATAAAATTTGTTTCACAGAGATCATATTCAGTGTATTAATATATTATACACATGCAGAGATTATGATCTCTAAATATTTAATGGAATGTTTACTTGTAGTATTCATCAGATTAGGATTTTTACTTCTCTCTAATTTAGTAAATGGTATGGGTATAGATTCAAACTTAGCTAATTTATATTTTGCGAGTAGAGAGAAGTCATCAATCTACTTCATTGTTAACAAGACAGAGGTCAGTGTTCCCTCTACCAATATTAGTATGTCATTTGCTTATGCATTTAATTTTGCTATGTCCTCATGGAGTGTTATGCCTTGTGTCTCCTGATTACCACTTCTTCTGATACAGAACAAGGAAAATGGGACATCATTGTCTTAGATAATTATAAAGGTTATGACCTCTGTTATGTTTACTTAACTCTCTGATGTGATTAGGGATCATTGCATAGTTGTTTAATTATATTAAGGCATGTTCCATTCAAACCATATTTTTTTAGACACAAACTAAAAAGGCCATTCCATTATGTCAAAAATGTTACTAGCATCTAATGCCATAGCTTGAGCAGCATTTGTTTGCCTCAGAAAGGAAATTGCTGATAAATACAATCTCTTTTTAATTACTGAAATAAGGTTTGGTTCTGCCCAGTTCCAATTTGATCAGAAAGTATCATTCTAGGAATATATTTTTCTGGGTAAGCTTGAATAATGGTCTGAGGACTGGCAACTGAAGTTTCATTCAAAAAAGTGCAAAATTATGCACCTGATACACAGAAACCCTGGGGAAAGCTACAGGATGGGGGGAGTTGCTGACAGTCGCAACAGAGGAAAAGAACTGGGCGGGTTATTATTTCAGATGACCTGAAAAACCAAAAGCAGAGTGCTAAGGCAGCTGAGAGGGCCAGTGGCATTCTGGGGTGCATAGGCAGGGGTATCACCAGCAGAAAGAGGGAGGTAGTGATGCCATTATATGAACGATTGTCAGGCCTCACATGGAGTACTATGTTCAGTTCTGGAGGCCCTTACCTTCATAGGAAAGGACATTAATAGGCTGGAGACAGTCCACAGAAGGGCAACTGAGATGCTACAGGGCTTGCAGCATAAGAGATAAGAGAGATTAAGGGACCTCAATATATACTTGCTGGAAGACAGGTGGGAAAGAGGGGACATGATAGAAACATTTAAGTACATCAAGGGTATAAATAAGGTGGAAGGTGGAGACATTTTCCAATACAGGAGGAGCATAAGAACAAGGGGGCATGACATGAAATTGGAAGCTGGGAGGTTAAGAGGGAATGTGAGAAAGTTCTTCTTCACAGAGAGGGTGGTAGATGCATGGAATGGTCTGCCTTAGGAGGTGGTGGGAGCGAGCACAGTGGATGGATTCAAGCATGTTTGGGACAGACATAGGTGAACCATAGATGTACAGCAGTGGGTGGGTCAGAAGCAGTAATCCAGTACAAGGGCTTACAGGCAGACTCAATGGGCCAGGTGGTCCTTACCTGCCAACAATTTCTATGTTTCTATGCTGAATGAATTTACAACCCATTTTGCTATAATTTTATAATCTGTTTAACATAGTCACAGGCCTGTTCTTTTCAGTGTCAGTAAAATCATTTGGTTATTTAAAAATAAAATTAAATTATGGTTGCTTCCAAGAAAGTAGGAGGGCATTCCAAACTTTTGTTGTTTATAATGCAGTTTACGTAACCAAGAAGATAACTCTTTTCTAACAGCAGAATAAAATTATGTTGCACACCATTTGTTTTTTCATGCCTAAGTCTGTTATTGCTTCCATGATTTACTTAAGTAATAAAGATAGAGAAACCAGTAATTTTCAAAGCATTATCAACATGTTGATGGGATAAGTGGCCAGAGGAACAGCCAAAGGAAACCTTCCTCATGCGGGTTGTTATTTCAAGGAAATAATTGACTTAGAGTCTGTTATTGTGATCATAAGTCTAATCACAATGACAACTTTTGGTTGACACTTTTGTATACTTTATTTGTTTTTAGCTGTAGGCGCAGGTAAGAAGATGCAGCAAATTTAAAATCTGCGAGCAGTGAGCGGCAGTGGCCACTTTAGCGTTAGTGCAATGCTATGCAAAGTGGTCATTGAAGAGTACTCACTTTGCCTTGTGATTATGACTTGGCTTCATGTTGTTATTCTGCCTTAACGTGAAGTAAGGTGGAGTAACAACAATAGGCACTTTAAGCAGCCCCCCACACGGCTTACAGTACTGTAAGTCACATGCTTTAGCCAGGCAGGAAAGAAGTGAGTCATACCAGCAGATACTTTCACTTTCTCCTTTGCAGAGGTAGGAGGAAGGATAGTGTAGGAGAGGAGTGTGTATTTGTTGCTTAACTTGCTTTTTTCAACATCATAAAAACCAACTGATTTTTTAAAAGCTAATTCTTTAGTTTTTGTTGTACTGTTTTGTGAGTTCTTTTTTGTGACTGATTTATTGGTTTTATAAGTTTACTTTTGTGTAAGTGTGTTTGTCTGTGTGTGACTGTGTGTATGTGTGCATGTGTGAGTCGGTCATCGTCGCGTGACACGTTGGAATGGAGAGGGAAGGAAAGTTAAGGACCAGAGACAGTCTGTGGCCCATGTGGCCAGAGTGGAGTGCAGACACTGGGGGGTCAGCATGGAGGGGTGTCGCTGGACCGCTCCAGATAATTTGGTCCAGCCCCCCCCAGAAGCAGCAGCACCACCAGTGCCACCGCCACATCCAGCAAGTTTGCTGCCGCTGCAACCACCACCACCATCTGTACAAGCTGCAGGAGCTCCATCAGCACCACCTCCCACTCCACAGCAGCAGGTGGATCCCTCTCCAGGTGCATGACAGTGCTGCTGGCAATACATCTACCCCTGTTGTGCCTGATCCCTCCCGCAGCTCGATAGTCTGGCAGTTTTTCAACTGTTTTGGGGGGACAGGAGCATTGTGGTGTGCCTACTTTGTGGTGTGCAGATGCACCATGGTCCCCGGGGGACACATCTGGGAACTGGAGCGAGAGGACACACATGCTTAACCACCACATGGTGGAGTAGCAGGCTGCCACAGAACAGGCCAGGCCTCCACCTACTGGCCCTTCTCTGACAGTGGCAGCGGGTGCTGCTGCTGTGCATCACCAGAGCAGGAGGAGGGCCGCAGCAGCAGCTGCTGCTCCACCACTACCCCCACCACTGCCACCAGCACAACCACTACCTGCCTTTCCTCCCACAGCAGTGGACCCCACCACGATGCCTGCAACACAGTCAGAAATAGCACTGCTGTGGGCTGTGATGGAGGAAAGTAATCAGAGGATGGGTGCTGTCCAGCAGCAGATGGAGCAGATTGAGCAAGAGCAGCTGCAAATAGTGTTGATGCTTCATCTGCTGCTGGAACATCATGGGATTGAGCATTAGGTTTTGTTTTCTGCTCACCTTCCCCCTTCCCACTGCTGTACTGATTTGTGTTTTGTTTGCTTAATACCAGACAGAGAGAAGGCCACAGTATTAGTTTAAAAGGAAGCAGTCAGCAACAGCAGCACCTGCATCCTGCCCCCTACAAGGCTTACCCTCCAGTTAAGCCTTTTAAGTATGTTGTGGCATTTTTCTCATGCTGCAACATACTTTATTATACTAAAGAAATGTCAGCGACCCTTGAAGTATGGTAGATGCTATGGGGACTCCATTATGTGTAAAGGTGCAACATCGACACACCATGTGCTTAAATACGAAAGTATTTGAAATGTATGGTGTGTCTCCACCGTACCCTACCTTTACACATAATGGGGCCCCCATAATGTCCGGCATCCTTCTGGGTCCCTGACCTTTCTTTCTTAAAATAAAGTATGTTGCGGCACGAGAAAAACTCGGCAACGTACTTAAAAGGCTTAACTGGAGGGTAAGCCTTGCACTGGGCAGGACGCAGGAGCTCCTGTTGCTAATTGCTTCCCTTTAAATATATACATGCACATACAGTCATACATGTTCCTTATATGGGTGCCTTACCTCCAGGGTAATCTTTTTTGCTCCACATGTCCTTACATTTCATAGTGCAATACTTTTCTGGCAAAAATGCTTGTAATTTTGGTAAACCGGGGCCCGGAGGACTTCTCGTTCTGAAGATGCGCTCAAGTTCCTCCACCTTGCTCAGCAATGTTATGACATGATGCCAGGGAGAACACGGGGGTGTGCTTTATTATAATGAATGGCCGGCAGCTTTCTGAATGTTTCTTTATGTTATAATGGTCAGTTTGTGGTGAAACATGATCACATTTCCACTAACAAGGCTCTTGTTAGTTGAAACATGCCCACGTTTCACCACAACGATGCTGAGTGCAGGGGCGGAACTTGGGCGGCTCTTCAGAATGGGAAGCCCTTCGGGACCCGTTTTACCAAAATTATGAACATTTTTGCCAGAAAAGTATTGCACTATTTAAGGATATGTGGAGCAAGAAAGATTCCCCTGGAGGTTAGGCACCAATTTATTGGGTGCATCAATAACTATGTAACTTGGTGAATCTCTTTAAAGCAGCAGTGCAACAATCTGTTGAAAATTTTAACCTATACTTTTTTATGCTATTTTACATTGCCACTTTACTTACATCCTGACTTGTATAATACTGTTCTTTCCTGTATTTGAGTCTGCTTTAGTACTTTTTTTCATGTGTGAGATAATAAAAAGAGCACTCCTTTTAATATGGTGCAGACCAGTATTTTGTGCTGTTTTTCTCCATCAGTTGTTATATATTATTTCTATTGTCAAATTAACAATTATGCAGCAGGCAGTGTTTTATGACATCACAGAACAATAGTTGTTCATAAACAGCTGCAAATAGTGATAAGAACCTGGTCAGAACAATATTAAATGGCATGCTCTTTTTTTATTTTCAGACATGATAAAAAGTAGTAAAGCAGATGCAAATTGTGAAAAGAAGGGTATCATACAAGTCATGAGGTAAATAGTGGCCGACAACAGGTCAACATTGTCAGCACATTGTTGCAATGCTGCTTTAATTTATAATTTAAGTATGACATTATGTGCTCATAATCACAACATACAAAATGCATCTGACTTCTGTTCAGAAAATTGGCATGTGCTAAGGAAGTGAAATGGGATCGTCACACCACATGCAAAGTCCTCCAGAATTTATAGCGCAGTCACTCATGTACGCAGTGGTCACACTGAGTCCCCTGATTTTTTCTGCATGCCCAAAATGCATCCGCTTTGTGTCCAGAAAATTGACAAGTGGTAACACAGTGAAATGAGACTGTTTCAGCACATACAAAGTCCCCAGGAATTAATGTGCACTTAATCATGTGTGCAGTGGTGGCACAGAGTCCCCAGACTTTTTCTTCATGCCCAAAATGCATCTGTCTTATGTCCAGAAAATTGGCAAGTGGCAACAAAGTGAAATGGGATTGTTTCAGCACATATAAAGTCCCCCAGAATTAATGGCGCACTCAGTGATGCGCGCAGTGGTGGCACAGAGTCCCCAGATTTTTTCTGCATGCCCAAAATGCATCTGCCTTTTGTCCAGAAAATTGACAAGTGGTAACACAGTGAAATGAGACTGTTTCAGCACATACATAGTCCCCCAGAATATATTGCACAGTCACTCATGTGCGCAGTGGTGGCACAGAGTTCCCAGATTTTTTCTGCATGCCCAAAATGCATCCGCCTTGTGTCCAGAAAATTGACAAGTGGTAACAAAGTGAAATGGGATTGTTTCAACACATACAAAGTCCCCCAGAGTTTATTGCACAGTCACTCATGTGTGCAGTGCCCCAGAATAAAATGATGACCATAAACGAACTGTTACTGGTCCAATGTGTGCTGCGATTCAAGCAAATGCAATGTGGTCTTCTCAACTGGATGGAAGGGTGCCCTTTGTACACTAATAGTAGCCTTGGTGAGTTGATATATATATAGAGATATATTTCTGTATTTTGTAGGTGACGGGGGTTGACATGGACATGTACTCATGGTATTGTTCTGTATCACAGGTCACAGAAACAGTGTGCACATTCCAGTGCTCAATGAGAACTTTTTGTGTAGAAATTTGCAATGGATAACTCTCAAGCACATGAAGGTAAGTATTTTTTTTTTTTTGGGTGGGGGGAAGCATTTTTGCAGGTTTGTCTGTAATGGTTTCTTATTTTGTTACTTCTTCATAGATTTCATCTGCATCCTACTCTAGTCTGGTTGTTAGTGATGGTCATGGTCATCTAATGAAATTACTTCTATGTTGTTGTTACGTGGCACTTAGCCTGGGAGCCTGATGTTGAAGAACTTGTTTGGATAAGGCCACTTTGTCAGAACAACAAAGCATCTGGAAGTTTCCTAAAAAAAAGAAATGAATGACTTCTTACAACTTAATTGTTATGTGTCTCTCCCTGGTTCTCAAATCTCAATCCCTAAAGTCAAGTTAAATTTGAAACCCAGATCTTGCCAACTAACACAACCTGTGTGCAATATTTGCTGCAGTCTTTTCAAAACAATGAAACAGATGAAATAAAATCTTCATACTTACCAGAATGGATTTCACATGGATATTACATCACTTTCTCTCTGTACGGTACAGCTACAGTACCATTCCCAATAAGTTTTAGTGATGGAGCCTTTTTTTTGTTACCCTGTAAAAGAAACAAAAGAAGTGTAGTGTATGAGTTTTACCATTGCGGCTCTGAAAAGCTACAGAAAACAAAACATACAACTAAAGGAAGTGAAGCAGCATAACAAACATGAGTACACATACTCACTTTATGGTTTAAATATTAAGAAGTTTTGTGTCTCTGGCTGAATGACATGGTGGTCCGGACAAACTCATGGTGGCAGTGGCTAACATCAGTCCCGGTGGTGGTAGTGGTCTGGGGGGCAGACAGACTCATGGTGGCAGTGGATAACATCAGTCCCAGTGGTGGTGGTCCGGGGGCAGACAGACTCATGGTGGCAGTGGATAACATCAGTCCCAGTGGTGGCGGTCTGGGGGGCAGACAGACTCATGGTGGCAGTGGATAACATCAGTCCCAGTAGTGGTTGTCCAGGGGGCAGACAGACTCATTGTGGCAGTGGCTAACATCAGTCCCGGTAGTAGTGGTCCAGGGGGGCAGACAAACTCATGGTGGCAGTGGCTAACATCAGTCCTGGTGGTGGTGGTCAAGGGGGCAAACAGACTCATGGCGGCAGTAGATAACATCAGTCCCAGTGGTGGTGGTCCGGGGGGAAGACAGACTCATGGTGGGAGTGGCTAACATCAGTCCCAGTGATGGTGGTGGTTTGGGGGACAGAAAGACTCATGCTGGCATTGGATAACATCAGTCCTGGTGGTGGTGGTCTGGGGGGGGCACACCGCCTTTTAAAAACTTCAGTTAAATCCTGCCAACATTAACTACATCATCATCCTCATAAAGAAAGCTGCCCTCACAGTCATCAATGTCTGAAGTCTGACCACTGGGAAATTCTTTTTCCATTATGTCATCATCTACATCAGTGGTGAGCCGTTTCAGACAGACACTGCCAGTGCCACCAGGATGCTCTATTTCCACATCAGCAAGACCACCATGACTAAGCCGTGGTACGAATAACGAGGTTGGGGTCTTTGCTGGTGTGTGCCTCTCATTCATTTTAATGAATGTTAGTAAACTAACATTAGCAGGAGACAGGTTTGTCTGACGATCCCTGACTATTGCACCTGCTGAGCTGAATACCCTCTCAACACTTACACTGGAGGGTGGGCATGTGAGGTACTTCAGTGCCACTGCAGTCAGCTCTGGCCATTCACTGACCTTTCCACTCCAGTACCAAAGAGGATCTTCAGTTATTATCAGATGCCTGTTTTCAGACAAATATAACTCAACCATTCTCTGTGCCGCACTAAATCCAATTGTTGATGCATCATCCTGTTCTCCCACATCATTTATTTCACAAGTAACCACTTGGGACAAAGCCTCCCAAAGTGGGTTGATGCCAGCCACTTTGGATGACAGACCACCTGGAACTGTAGTCCCCTTCATCTTGCAGGATATGCTTGATGGTCCTCCAGGTACACCTTCAGCTGGATTATGCTGCTGAGGTTTGCTGACCTTGGCACGTGTCTTCTGTGTCCCATGAACCAATCACACCAGTTGACCACTGATACTTTTTACCTATTCAGGCCCACCCTCCAGTACTGATGCAATTCCATGTTTGCATCGTGGGTCCAGCATTGTTGCTATGGCAAAGTTTTCACTACGTTGAATGCTCGCAATGTGATGGTTCTGGTCGAATACTGTCAGCATGTGTTGCAGCAACATACTGCTACCACCATCTCCGGCAACATCAAGGCTATGCTGTACATTCACCAATGTCTGCCTCAGCACCCACAGCAGTGGAATTGATTGAAGGCAGACTCACCACTCACTGCCTGTGTGGCATGTTTAAAAGGCCACAAAATTGTTATTACAGAGTCCATGAGGCACCATTGATCAGTCATCATAGACATGGAGGCCCCAGAACTGTCACGGCTAGTGTGCATCACAAGATATTCTGAGATGACTTTGTATTGTTCATACAACCTCTCTGCCATGTGAAAAGTGAAGTTTCATTAGGTGACAACTTCCAGCTTCAAGCAGTGCTGAGGCAGGCTGTTTTGTATCTGCAAGTGCCGCAGTTGGTCACGGGCCTTTCCAAATCTTGAAAAGTGAGAGCAGATATGTCATGCAGTGGTCAGCATTTCCTTTATATCAGGGTGCTGCAGAAACTCCTGAACCACAAGATTTAAACAGTGGGCCATGCATAGGACATGAAAAAAACCACCATTAGTGATGCATTTCATCACATTTGACCCATTGTCACTTGCTATGAACCCAGCTTTCAGGGACAGAGGGTTTAGCCATCTGTCAATTTCAGTCAGTACCATGTCCAACATGTTCTCACACCAGTGTGTGAACAGGTCACACTGCGCATAGCAATTATTGCATGCTGTCGAATTCCTGAAAGATTGCTACCGGGACAATACACCTTACTGCACTGATTATTCTCATGACCAACATCACAAACAACCCCCGGCACCTGCGCCCAGTGTGCAGTTATATACAAATATGAACTCCCCGCTGTTTTGCCACTTGTCCACATATCCATACTTAAATTGATGAATGGAGAGGAGGAATGTTGAAGGGCATGTCTTACTGAGTCAGACACAGTGCGGAACAACTCATGGACAACACGGGTAGAAAAGGTATGTCCTGGATGGGACTTTCCATTTTGGACAGACACATGCAGCAAACCACCAGAACCCAGAATTCTCCACAAAGAAGGGCAAAAGATCAATTGCCAGCATTTCCTCTACAGCAGCACTGAGTTCACGTAACACTGTATGATTCTGGGGGTACTTCAGCTTATGCGCATAAACACTCTGTAACGTGGGTTGACTTGAGTGTTTTACACGGGGTGTGTTGATCACAAATGGTTGTTCTCTGTGATGAATGACATTGGCAGGGCATGGAGTGTGGACATTTGATGAAGACAATTGCACAGGTGATGATGACAAACACAGAAATGTTGTTATTTTGTCAGATTTGCCAACTGGGGTTGATGTACCACTTGAACTAGACATATTGCATTCACTACCACCACCACCACAAAAACTGCTACTCTCACAAGCACTGGACAACATTTCAAAGTTATTATGGTCCTCCACCTCATCTTGCCTGCAGTAATCCTCAGCTCTTATTATCGCACTACTGCACACATTTAATTTCCTACTGGGCTTAACAGTCATGAAAGGGGATAACATGCTGGCTATGGTTGCCAGTGACACAGGTGAATGCCCCACTGTGGTATTAGCTGCTAGCTTGTGCTGGGTTCACAGTGCCAAGTGCCTATTCTTAAGATGCATATGCTGTCTTCCTGTGCCCAGATGGCTCCCCTTTTTATCTCGACTTACATGCACATGGCAAACCTGGCAGATTGCAACTGAATCATCATTTGCATCTTGAGCAAAAAAATCCCAAACAAGGGATTGTGATGCTCTGCTTTTAACATGTCCATGATGTGGCTTATTTAAGTCCGTTATTTTAAGCACTGAAGTGGGGGGTTGGGCACATGATTTTCAGGCACTGCAGACCTGGACTGTAACTGACCACCATGACTACCTATTGATTACTGGGTAATCATCAACTAAAACCGGTATATCACAAGTTTCTACAGGGGGGATACCTGCAAACAGACTCAGACACAGAAACATAGAAACATAGAAACATAGAATTTGATGGCAGATAAGGACCGCTTGGCCCACCCAGTCTGCCCATTTCCCTACCTACTGGATAAGCTGCAGATCCTAGTTAACCAGCAGCCTACTTCTTCCTACCCCCACCCCCAGAACTGCCTTATGACTATCCCATGCATGCTTGAATTCCACCACTGATTTTGACTCACAACCTCCTCAGGAAGGCCGTTCCATCAACCCTCTCTGAAAAAATACTTCCCTTAAATTACCTCTGATCCACTCCATCTTCAAATTGTGCCTCTTGTTCTTTTTACACCTCTTTTTTTGAAAGATGCTACCCTCTTGGACTTTGTTGATTCCTTCGAGGTACTTGAAAGTTTCTATCATGTCCCCTCTCCCTCCTTTCCTCGAGGCTATACATATTAGCTCCTTAAGTCTCTCTTCATATGTCTTCCGTGCAGACTCTGCACCATTTTAGTGCCCTCCTCTGGACAGCTTCCATCCTGTCTATATCTTTCCGGAGATTAGGTCTCCAGAACTGCACACAGTACTCAGATGGGGTCTCACCAGCTATCTGTACAGAGGGATAATAACTTCTTGTTTTCTACTGGTGATGCCTCTCCTATGCATCCCAGTATCCCCAACCCTCCTTGCTGCCCTCTCACATTGCTTGCCCATCTTTAGGTCATCTGATATTGACTACCCCCAGGTCCCTCTCCATTTTTGTTGTTGTTAGTATCTCACCCCCATTATGTACTCTTCCCTGGGTTTTGTTTCCCAAGTGCATTACCTTGCACTTCTTAGCATTGAATCTAAGCTGCCATACATTTGATCATTCCTCTAACCTTGCCAAGTCCCTTCTCATCCTTTCCACCCACCCTGTGCATCAACTCTGTTGCAGATCTTAATGTCATCTGCAAAGAGACATACTTTTCCTTCCAGTCCTTCTGCAATGTAAACATAAAGACATTGAAGAGGACCGATCCTAATCTGAACCCTGCAGTACCCCACTAGTAACCCTCCTTTCTTCTGAGTGGACTCCATTTACTATTACTCTCTGTGTCCTATTCTCCAGCCAATTTTTACCCAGGCTGTCATCTTGGGACCCACACCCAGGCTGGCTAACTTGTGTATTAATCTTTTGTGGGACTGTGTCAAATGCCTTACAAAGTCTAGGTAGGCCATGTCCACAGCCCTCCCTTATCTTTACTACTTTGGTCCATGCATCAAAGAAATCTATCAGATTCGTCTGGCATGACCTTCCGCTGTGAATCCATGCTGCCTAGGGTCCTGTGCCCTCTAGCCTCTAGATACTCAACAATTCTTTCCTTTAGAAGTGATTCCATCATTTTCCCTATCACTGAGGTTAAACTAACAGGTCTATAGTTTCCTGCTTCTGCCTTGCTCCCACTTTTGTGAAGGGAATCACATCTGCCCTCCTCCAGTCCTCAGGTACCACCCCATCTTCCCATGATTTGTTAAAAGGGTAGTCAGTGGTGTCACTAGTTCTACCTTAGTTCTTTTAGAATTCTGGGATGAATCCCATCAGGCCCCATTGCTTTGTCCACCTTCAGTTTTAAGAGTTCTTTCAGAACCCTTTCTTCTGTAAATGGGCCGGTATCAACTTCTATATCCAGCGTGTTACTACTGTTTGTTTTATGTACCTCCCCCTCTTCCTTTATAAATACTGAGCAAAAATATTTGTTTAGTATCTCTGCCTTTTCACAGTCTCCCTCTGCCCACCCTCCCTCCCCTTTATTAAGCCTCACTATCCCTCCCTTGGTCTTCCTTTGCTCCCTGATGTACCTATAAAAGGTTTTATACCCCTTCTTAACTGAGTTGGCTATCTTTTCCTCGGTTTGGGCCTTTGCTGTTCTGACTGCCTTCCCAGCCTCCTTTTGCTTTAACTGATACAGTTCTCTGTCCTGCTCCTTCTGCGATTCCTTGTACTTCTTGAATGCTTTCTTTTTCTCTTGAACCTTCACTGCCACTTCTTTTGAGAACCATAGTGGTTTCTTACATCGTCTTGTTTTGTTTATTTGCTTCACACAAAGCCTCGTTACCTCTGTGATGGCAGTTTTTATTATTCCCCATTGTTCTTCCACCCCTCCTTCCTGCCCATTTGCTAGTGCATTCCTTAGGCACTCACCCATTTTAGCAAAGTCAGCCCTCCTAAAGTCCAGTACTTTTGTCTTTTGTAGCTTGACTCTATTGCTGTGTTTAGTGTGAACCATACTGTTCGATGGTCGCTAGTTCCCAGATGGCTACCCACTTCTATATCTGTAATCCTCTCCATCTCCATTTGAGAAATCAAGTCTAATATTGCTCCTCTCAAGTGGGCTCAGTACTAGTTGTCTAAGGCATGCCCCTGTGGGGCATCTAGAATAACTCTGCACTCTTCCAGTGGCAGCTGCAACTGCACTCCAGTTAACATCCGGCATATTCAGATCACCCATCAGCAATATCTCCCCTTTTTCTGCCATTCTAAGTATACTTTCTATCATTTCCCTGTCCATTTCCTCCCCCTGAGAAGGGAGTCTGTATATAACCCCTGTGCGTATTGTGGTGCCATTGCCTGTCTCCAAATTTACCCACAGTGCTTCTTCTCCTCCCTGTTTACCCTTTTGTTCTGTTGCTTTTATTCCTTCCCTTATGTAAAGAACTACTCCTCCTCCTTTTTAACCTCCTGTCCCTCCTGTAGACAGTGTATCCTGGTATGTTTATGTCCCAGTCATGGTTTTGTGTGTACCATGTTTCTGTGACTGCCACGATATCCAGATGTTCCTCCTCCATCAAGGCCACTAATTCAGGAAGCTTGTTACCCAGACTACAGGCATTAGTACTCATTGCTCTCCATTTTTTGATGGCTTTACCTTCTGTTGCAGCATCCCCCACTGACCGTTCTACCTCAGTCTTTTTCTCATTTAGTACCCTGTTTTGTAGGGAGAGGCTGGGATTTTCCTGCTGCTTGTCAGTGCCTCCCCCTTTGACTAGTTTAAAAGCTTGCCAATGAAGCATTTAAACCGATTGCTCAAAAGACTTGTTCCCTTCCTGGACAGATGCAGACCATCCTGCCAGTATAGGCTGGTGTCCCTTCAGGTGGAACCCCAGACCCCAATGAAGCCAAATCCCTGTGCTCGGCACCATTTTTTCAACCATTCATTAAACTGCATGGTGCCAATTGCCCTCGCCTCCCCATGCTTTTGACAGGCAGCACCTCTGAGAAAGATCCTGTGTGTGTTACTACTTAGGTCCCTCCCCAACTCTGCAATGTCCTCCTGCACTGCTCTAATCTCATGATGAACCAAGTCATTTGTCCCTGGGTGGACAGTGCCTCCTTTCGGAATCCTTGCAGCTGTTCTTGATCCTGAGATCGCTTCCTGTCCCTCAAGCCATGGCACCAGGCAGGCATCTTACTTCATTTTACCAGCTTCCCCAGTTCTATACCCTAATAATTGAGTCCCCACCAGGAGCTGCTTCCTTTCCCTTTGGCGCCTCTGCCTCCTTTCTGTGGGCCTCCCTTGTGACAGATATCATCAGTCTTCTCTGCGGTGCATCCATAGGGGAGCTATGCTCCCCCAGAATGGTGTATGGATTGTGGAGTGGAACAATTGACTGGGTGTGCCTATGTTCCACCCTCCTCACCCTCCCTGAGCCCACTGTGGTCCAACTGCTGTGCTTTCTTTGCAACCTCTGAGGTAGTGGTGGTGGCACTAGTGCTCCCTGGATGGGGGAGGTTCCCTTTCTACTGTCCAGTGTGGCCTGGGGGAAGGTTTCCTTACTACTGTCCAGTGCGGCCTGGGGGAAGGTTTCCTTACTACTGTCCAGTGTGGCCTGAAGATGGGCAACTTCCTCCCTCAGGGCAGACAGTTGTCTGCAAATAGGGCAGCATCTCAGCCTCCAGAAAGACTCCCGGAAGACTGCTGCCCCACAGCCATTACATTGCACTACTCCCCACATGTTTATCTAGTTTTTTTTATTGTATTTGTGTGTGTGTGTGTGCGCGCGTGTGTGTGATTTGTTATATAGAAATATATATATATATATATATATATATATATATATATATATATAATACAACGTGTATGCTTATATTATCGGTGCAGTGTGCTAGAGAGGATATGACAGAGAACTGCACCTTGCACTCGAGGAAATGATGTCAGAACCTCAGGTATAAAGCCACTTTTAATTTCCTTTTCTCTGGTTCACAACAGAGGTCAATTGCATCATCATCATATTCTTCAACATCACACACATCCACATCTTCTGCTTGGATGCTAACATGTGGACTGCATGTTGCAACAACAGCAACATCATCATCATCATCATCACATTCATCATCAGCATCTACACCACCATCACCTGATATTTTTTCACCACACTGTGAATCACTGCATGGAAAATGTGTGACATTAACTACCAAGGTGGATGGAATATCACATTGTATGCTATCATTGACATGATCATCAGAATCCTCAGGTTCAGTTACTGGGGTGTTACTGGGAAGTATGACATCATCTATGCTGCCACTAACTTGCACTGCTTCACACTCAATATTTTTGGATACAGTACACTGGCCGGAATTAGAACTTGACACAACAATACCAATACTACCTCTACCACCACTAACACCAATAACACTAACACCATCGGCTGGGAAAACATAATCTACTCCAACTATGAGTGAAGCTACTGATTGGGCTGTAAAAAACAATGCAGGAGAAATATGTTTCCTCACATCAGCAATGCACTTCTGTGTCTGCGTACTACTACCACGCCCACAGACCATCTTACTGCCAGCATTGCCATGGCCATAAACAGCTTTGCTTGCACATCTCTTTGCAGGCATTTTGGAGGATCAACCACAAATATTATAACCAAATTCAGATTTTGATATGTTGACTCTCTGATTTGAGGGACGCTGGATGTGAAGCCAAATAAACAACTGTGGCTTCAACAACAGATAAGAGACTACTCTGAGACTGTCGTGGAATTAAAATGACTTCAGTAACCAGTGGTGCTGATGAGGTCACAAAAACAATCCAATCTGGTAAAAAATACCTTTTGAATGTGGGGGTAGGTGGGAGCACTGAATACAGACAGTGCTGATTTTTATGACACTACAAGCAGCAAAACAAAGAACAGATACCACGATCGCAGTACAAAATAAGGCAGCTGCAGTGGATAGCAGGTTCACACTGCTGCGCTTGCAATTACACTAGTCCGTGGCACAATAAAAGGTGTATTATTTGATGCATGCAACTCTGCACAGACACTCACAAACAGAACAGTTTGTGTACAATGCTGAATGAGGAATGCACCGCAAATGCAAAAGTTCAGTACTATGCCACATTATGTATTGTTAATCTGTAATTTAAACAACCTGAAATTATGAACTGCTGCACCACATCCACACAATAACAGCAAGAAAAGTTCTACTATTACTGACAGTATTACTGTGTGTACATTAACACAGTCAATTATATAACAAAAATATAAGCAAAAAACAAAGAAATCACTTTTTCTCCAACTTAAATCTACTTACACCACAGATACGCCCCGCTCCCAAAGCACACTTTCACTGTCTTTCACCACACACACTCAACGTGGTAAATTAACATTCAGAATCCACACAAAAACAAAAACACTCAATGATATGAGTACAGGAGGGTTTCCTACAATTGATGAACCAAAGTTGGATCCCCCAAAAAAGCAAAAATGCTTTTTGAACAGCTTTTACAAGATTCCTATCACAGACAGCTATCAGAGCACAATGTCTCCTACTCCTTCCTACTCATACTACCCCAAACTGAGGCTGTGCAGATCAATATAAAGCCCATGTGACCTAAAATCCCATGAATCACTGCAAAATTCACCTTCGGAGCTCAAAAACAAGGTGAAGTTAGGCGAAGTGCACTGCCCGCCATGCACTTCACCTTAAAATTGGCAGAGTAGTGGCCTGGGGAGGCGGAGTAATGCAAAGTCATTACTTCTAATGGACTTCGCGTTCTTCATTATAATGCAAAGTACTCTGCTTCACATTGTGGAGCACTCCGCAAATCTGCCTTTCCTTTGCGAATCGCTTCGCGGAGTGGATTGAGCCCACTTTGCCCACCACTAGGCGTGAGTTGTACAACACTAGTGCATTCAGTACAGCTTCAGTTGGCAGCTGGATCAGTCATTACTAAGATGTTAATGACTAATCCAGGTGCCAGTCAGAAGCCTTGATAGGTTCATGAATATTTAATAGACTGATACTCTTGTTTTATAGGACTGACTTCAGCTTCCATTGTGGGCATAATAATTATTTCTTACTACGTCTATTATTCAACATCCTCCCCTGAACCTGAATGGTGTAGTTTTCAGAAATATATAACAAACACTTTTCCAATCTTGCCTAAGTGATTTACTAAAGTACTATCTTCTTTTATAATTTCTGTAATCAGCTGTTTCTGTTTCAGTTGTTTAAACATTCATACCAATAATCTCTCACTTTCTTATATCTGTTAGTACAGTAAATAGTGGCACAAACCTTTCTCAAAATGTTTTCTATTTCTTTATTCAAGATTTCTTGTTTTTCAGTTCTTTTACTTTCCCATTCTTGTTTTATAAGTAAATTATTGTTTATGGATTTAGTAAGTATGTTTGTGTTGGCCACTTTTCTATTAATTGTGTCTCTTGAAAAATCAAAATATTGACTTTATTTCTATTTGTATACCTTAACATTGTGTGTCCTCCTGGCTGGTGAATTAATTGTATTTGCATTCCAAGTTGCAGTTCAGTAATAGATTTGAGTACTGTTGGAAGCTATCCTATGTTATGTAGAAGATAAATTACATCACAGCATACAATCCCATCACTTTTACTTGTACTCCCCATTAAATTCCCCATTCCCCAAATTCTTCTTCCCATTCCATGGGACTATCTCTCTACTGAACACTATTAAAATACTATTAAACATTATGAAGTCTAATTTAGCAACTCAACCTTCCAGGTACTGTGCCTTTATGTTGAGGGTCTCTGTCTGATTAGGTCCCTTCTATGTCATAGAACTTCCTGAAGCCCCAAGAAAAGCTAAGTGATTTAACTCACTTGATTTTAGATTGTAAGAATATGTCTAGATGTCTAGCAATAACTGGATGAACCACAAAATGTTCCCCCTCTGTACTTCCCCTCCATGGCTAGCACAATAACTAAGACACTTCATCTATTGGTGTGCCTCTGTGATGCTGTATGCATCAATGTAAGTCTTGAAACTAGTGGAGGAGGGATAGGAATGGTGGTGATACTTGATCTGGGCACAACACAATAAAAACTGAGACTTACTCTATGAAGCTTTGGTTTGGACCACTGCTTTAGATATTACTAGTCAAATGCACATAACCCCTACTGCGACTTTCAGAGAAGTCCCATCATCTCTGTACATACTACCTGATACATACTGCAGGGAACATGCCAGGAAAATATGAAGCATGATAGAATGTTGTTACTGGTATTCATTTCATTCTTTTGCTATGACTGCCATGATGGCTGCATTAATTCAACAAACTGTTAAATCTAATGATTTCTTGTACCCATCTTTTCTACTGGTACTGGCCCATCAAACCAACTTGGGGATGGGGAATAGATTGGAAATATATGTGACTGTTAGGAAGATGCCATACTAAGGTTCATACAAAGGCAGTTAAGCAGGAGGTTGTATAGTGGAGGGGGGTTTAAGGCTCTGCACTGTAGATCTGGAGACCTGGGTTTGAATCCCACAGCCCTTGCTTGCATACTGTGCAACCATGAGCAAGTCACTTAACTTCCTTGTGCTTCCAGGTCGCACCTGTAAACAAGCCTTCAGCTTAGTGTGTTTCTCCTGGTTAAAATAAATAAATAAATAAATAAGTGCAAATATGGCTGCTTGTCCCAGGAGAATGTTCTCCTGACAATTTAGTGGTAATATTTTATTTTCAGATGTGCATCTTGTTTTTTTCTTAAATTCCAATTTGTTTTTACTAATTGAAAAGCTATGCCTGTAGTTCAATTGGTGAGGAACCAGGCATGCTCCCTTTCTGAGCTACATAAGCAGTTCCTCCTAGCCTCCCTCTGAAGCACTTTTTCTTTGCCCCACAATTCCCCCCCCCCAGCAGCTCACCTCTCTCCTCAGGGGGTTTCTTTCTAAGGTACTGTTAGCAGTGGGAACCTTCCTGCAGAATCTCTAGGGGTGAAACTCTCTTTGAGGGTTCTTTGCCTTTGGTTTTCCTACAGGGTAGTAATTACTAATGGAATAGAGAATGTGAATGGTCACAACATAGTAACACAATTTCACAGGCATAACACTATACTGAAGACAAAGAACCTCTGTGCGCAAACACTGAGGAAAGGGTTACCCCAAAGGGCATTTGGCTGGGAAGCCAAGTTTCAAGAAAATACAAAATCACACATGCCCCCACAATGCAAAGCATCATGGGCTACATATGCAAATCACCACAGAATGTTATGCTGGTCCAACTTTAAGCAGAATTGCATGGTGTCGAAAGGCCTCTCACACAGTTTGCAAAGGGTGCTAACAGAAGACATAGACACGTGTTTCATCCTACCAGGACTCATCAGTATGCCTCGTCTGTTTGACACCCCAGTGGAATGGACCAGCTACCCCAGAGGCAGTGTGCCTTGGATATATTGTGGTGAGCCCATTAAAATAAAAAATGATTTAAAAGACAAAGAACCTCTGTGCGCAAACACTGAGGAAAGGGTTACCCCAAAGGGCATTTGGCTGGGAAGCCAAGTTTCAAGAAAATACAAAATCACACATGCCCCCACAATGCAAAGCATCATGGGCTACATATGCAAATCACCACAGAATGTTATGCTGGTCCAACTTTAAGCAGGATTGCATGGTGCGAAAGGCCTTTCACACAGTTGCAAAGTGCTAACAGAAGACATAGACACGTGTTTACGTCCTACCAGGGCTCATCAGTATGCCTCGTCTGTTTGACACCCCAGTGGAATGGACCAGCTACCCCTAGAGGCAGTGTGCCTTGGATATATTGTGGTGAACCCATTAAAATAAAAACGATTTAAAGACAAAGAACCTCTGTGCACAAACACTGAGGAAAGGGTTACCCCAAAGGGCATTTGGCTGGGAAGCCAAGTTTCAAGAAAATACAAAATCACACATGCCCCCACAGTGCAAAGCATCATGGGCTACATATGCAAATCACCACAGAATGTTATGCTGGTCCAACTTTAAGCAGAATTGCATGGTGCGAAAGGCCTCTCACACAGTTTGCAAGGGTGCTAACAGAAGACATAGACCGTGTTTCATCCTACCAGGACTCATCAGTATGCCTCGTCTGTTTGACACCCCAGTGGAATGGACCAGCTACCCCAGAGGCAGTGTGCCTGGATATATTGTGGTGAACCCATTAAAATAAAAAATGATTTAAAGACAAAAGAACCTCTGTGCGCAAACACTGAGGCAAGGGTTACCCAAAGGGCATTTGGCTGGGAAGCAAGTTTCAAGAAAATACAATCAAACTGTGTGAGAGGCCTTCGGCACCATGCAATTCTGCTTTAAAGTTGGACCAGCATAACATTCTGTGGTGATTTGCATATGCAGCCCATGATGCTTTGCATTGTGGGGGCATGTGTGATTTTGTATTTTCTTGAAACTTGGCTTCCCAGCCAAATGCCCTTTGGGGTAACCCTTGCCTCAGTGTTTACGCACAGAGGTTCTTTGTCTTTTAAATAGTTTTTTATTTTAATGGGTTCACCACAATATATCCCAGGCACACTGCCTTAGGGGTAGCTGGTCCATTCCACTGGGGGGTCAAACAGACGAGGCATACTGATGAGTCCTGGTAGGACGAAACACGTGTCTATGTCTTCTGTTAGCACCCTTTGCAAACTGTGTGAGAAGCCTTTCGGCACCATGCAATTCTGCTTAAAGTTGGACCAGCATAACATTCTGTGGTGATTTGCATATGAAGCCCATGATGCTTTGCATTGTGGGGGCATGTGTGATTTTGTATTTTCTTGAAACTTGGCTTCAGCCAAATGCCCTTTGGGTAACCCTTGCCTCAGTGTTTGCGCACAGAGGTTCTTTGTCTTTTAAATAGTTTTTATTTTAATGGGTTCACCACAATATATCCAAGGCACACTGCCTCTAGGGTAGCTGGTCCATTCCACTGGGGTGTCAAACAGACGAGGCATACTGATGAGTCCTGATGCTTTTCATTTTTTTGCTCATTAGATGGTTTATAAGTTATATTTACCTGGCTTGTTGAGTTGTTGCTGCAACAATAGTCCTATTTTAGCAAAGTTGTTTACAAATTGCATTGAAAAATGAAAAGGGACGATCACCTGCAGGTTAGAAAGCAAACTTCATTTATTTAGAAATCCTCTCCAGCACTCCAGACACCCCTAATGGAGAGATGTGGTACTACGTAAGTGTGCTTGGAGTGATGGAGAAGATTTCTAAATAAAAGAAGTATGCTTTCTAACCTGCATGGTGTGTGTGCGCATCCTTTTTTGTTTTACAATATGTGTAAGTCTGGTTTATGGGTTAAAGGCAGCACCTTTGGCTGTGCCTGGTGTGCACAGTGTTGATTTTTGTACTTTTTGTTTGCAAATTGCACCTAGGGTGTGCTGCCAGCTCACGGTGTGCTGGCATTTGCAAACAAGCTTTTTCTTACAGTGTTTAGCAATTTTCGTGTATTAAAATGTACAATTACCTGAGTTGTAACTTTGGAAATTAAATTGTTGGGGTATTTGATTTCTCAAATACCCCTACATAGAACTTCAAAGACATGGGCCAGGCAATTGATTTGTGCAGTTTTTGTTCGTGGATTGCATTGCAGAGGACACTTACTAAGGTTAAGGAGTCCAAAGATTCTTTCTTGATGAAAGTTTTTAAAACCAGTCACTGATTTTCGTAGTTTTACAAGAGAAGGAGGAATTTTGTCTTTGGACTTCATAAACTTAGTGACCCTCTGACCCTGTTTCTTTGTTGGAAATACTCATGTGGAGCCATGAAATAAATGCATAGGAAGTAAGGCTGTGTGAAATTAAACTTGTAGATAAAATTGTGACGACATTTGGAATTTCACTTTTGTGAAATTTCAGAATTCACTTTGCCAGCTTTTGCAGAAATTTCACCTTAGAATGTGGAATGAATGTGTGAAATTGGGATTAATGCATTAGACTGTGGAAAGAAATTCCTTAGAACTGATCTCTGTCAGTGGTCAGTTCTGTGGAATTTCTTTCCTCAGTTTATTACATTAATCTGCAATTCATACATTCATTACGCAGTTTGATGAGTCAGTGAACTGTGGAATGAATGTATGAATTGTGGATTAATGTATTAAACTGCAGAAAGAAATTCTGCAGACATGCTTTCTGAACTGCGGAATAATTACAAGTATCACAGATTAATATATCAAACTGCCGAATAGAATTCCTCAGAACTGTCATTCCAGAGTTCATGTGTATTATTCCACAATTTAGCCATAAAATTTCATGGAACAGGGTGGATCCAGAAGCAAATGATTTGATACCTTTTAATGGACCAACATAGATGTAACAACAAGAACAAAGTGCTCTAGCTTTCGGATCAACCAGTCCTTCTTAGAAGCTCATGGCAATTGTTTAGCAAACAAAGTGCAAACAATTGCCATGAGCTTCTGAAGAAGGACTGGTTGGTCCAAAAGCTGGAACACTTTGTTCTTGTTGTTACATCTATGTTGGTCCATTAAAAGGTATCAAATCATTTGCTTCTGGATCTATTCTGCAAGGACCAATATGGCAACTACTAAATCTAGATGGAACAGGGTGGAAATTCATCAAGCACTTTCAGAAGATTCTGATTTTTGCCAAAGGGAAAGTTCAGAAAATTTAGCAACATTTACAAAGTTTAACTAAAGTTCCACAAAAGTGGAATTCACGTCTGCCAACTCTACTAGGAGGCATTTATCATGACCTGAAGTAATCCTGTTGTGTTTGGATTTGCTTGTTCATATAACTGCCTTTACTGGTGGTTGTTCAGGTGGACATTATAGATCCCATGGCAGTTCTTGAAAAGAGTGAGGGATTTTTATTAGATCAACAAAATAAAAATTTACAACCAAGTGAAGAATACAGCACAAAAGATAGAAAACCAAAGAAACCATGTCACCCATAGTCCAACCTCAACCCCCCTCCGCTCCGCAAAATAGTATTGGAGGGTTCATGAAAGTAACTAATGAAAAATACTACAAGCATGTTCAAAACACAGCCCAAACAAGACACAAAAAGGAATATATCAAACAGACTCCCCCTAACTAGAAACAAAAAGTAAGGCAAGAGAAAACAAAAATCCCTCATCCACATGAGGCTAATCTTAGAAAACAAAAAAAAAACAGCAGCATTTGGCAAACAGAACCTGCTAATATAGATAAGTAACAAAGAAAATGGCACTAAAATTGAAATTCGGTAAGAACACTGTCCAAAAAATGCACATTATGATCATCAGAATGTTGTAAAGAAAGGACAAAAAGAACAAAAATATATGAGCACACCATCTAAGAAAATGGATGACACAATGGAAATTGCAAAAAAGCTCTGGAATACATCCCCTACACACTCAAGTGCGAGACATACTGATCAAGGCAGGTAAACTATCTATAGATAAACTCTTGGCCATGTAGCCCTATGGCAGTAGCCACAGAAAATATCTCCACCATGAGGCCAGTGCCTTAGCAGGCAAAACAGCACTGTCTCTTTGAAATAACAGAAAGACTTCATTATGAATCATATGTACTAAACCATCTAAGGGAATCACTTTTTGCTGTAAACAATGTTAACATTGAACATGCGAAACACAATACTACATACAAGCTAATACTAAACATAAAGTACCTGCATGGAATTTTGTCCAACCAGCAGTAAATAAGCCGAACACCAACACATCATATGACATGACTTGAAATAAAGGGATACGCCATCTACTGGCCAATGCAGTCCAAAGACCTTCAATATAGTGATAGTGAAAGAAGAGATGAGACATCATCTCTTCTTAATCAAGACACTCAGAACATAAACAGAGTCGTTCCTGTATGGCTTTGTGGCGATGGTTACTCTGGACATTGAGTTTTTCATGGCAGCATAACCAAATCACAACCCACATTTTCAGTGGTAGATGAGGTTCAAGGATTTTAACTATTTCTCCGGCACTACCAGATAGCTTTGGAAACAAGGTTCACCAGAAAAATATGTCCCAATAATAGATTTATACAACATAGTCCTATTATTTTGACCTACATAGGAGACAGTAACCTTCCAGCATTTCAATTTCCTAAAATGAGAACCTAAATCCCCTTCCATGGCACTGGGTATATTGTGAAACACTCCCCAGTAATCAACCACCCAATTATCAAAAAAGAAACAGCAATGATGGAAAAACAACCTAACAGAGACATGTTGCTGATCTTTCAATACGGGTACAAAATTAGCATAACGTGGGAAACTATTTCTGGTGCTTTTCTGGACACTTTGGGTCCGACTCTTATTAGGGTGGCACACAATATCTCATACCCCTGGTCTCCCTACCACAGAGCTTCCTCTTATTACACTTGGCATGGTCACCAGTGTCAATATAACATACTTCAACCCTTTCTTCCCATGGAAGCTGCACCACAGCAGGCTGCACATGAACTATGGAAGTTGCCCGTCCTCTATTGACCCCACTGTTGTGCTGCTTAAAAGTCTCTCTGTTCCTACGGGCTCTGTTAAAGTATGTCTAAAGAGGAAATCTTTTCCCCTTACACTCTATTTACTTTAACAACTCCTGAAACACCTCATTCTTTCTCTTCTCCTTATTTCTGGGAGTGTACACCCTAATCCAGGCCCTCCTTCATGTGGAGTCAATGGCAACAAAAAACAGGGTACCCTTATCCTGGCCAGTATGAACATCTGCAGTCTGTTAAAAAAATGTGATGCCCTCACTGCTTGGGTTGTAGTGCACAATCCCGACATCTTGTCAGTCATCAAACATGGCTGTCACCATCTACCCCTGACTCTGCCATCACCCTACCAGGCTTCTCACTTTTCAGACAGGACAGACTATCTAGAAAAGGAGGTGGTTGTGCCATATATCTAAAGGAGTCATTGTTGGCCTATCCACTTTCCCTCCGTGAACCAGCTAAGGATATTCAGATTCTTGCTGTTAACGTTATGCTTGGTGCACACAACAAGGTCCTCAGCATTGGCTCAGTCTATATTCCCCCAAACCTTGCTGAACAGGGCCTAAACCCCTAATGAACTATGTCATGAGTCTAAAACAAGACACAGAAACCATCCTGTTAGGTGACTTTAATGTCAACTGGCTCTCGTCAGGTGCCAGGAGGCATAGGGATGAGTTAACAGGCCTGAACTTTACCCAGTTAATAACAACTCCAACCAGGATAAACCATAAGACTGGGACTAGCACACTCTTGGACTGGGTCCTAACGAATCGTCCAACACATCTCTCCCATTCTGAAGTATTTCCTGACACTATCAGTGATCACTCTCCTACCAAGTGTTATTGGTCTAACAAATTTATCAAGCCAACTGCCAGAACAATCACAAGTAGAGTGCTCTTCCTTGGCCACCTTCAGACACTAAAGTCTCTCCTCCGACAACAAGACTAGTCTTACATTGAAACCACACCTGATATTGACTTTGCTCTACAATACTTCATTGAACGTTTCAATGAAGCCTGTGACATCCACACCCCTTTTAGGGCATGTAGGATCAGGGGACTTAATAATCCCTGGATCTCTTTTAGCCTTCTGGCTCAAATGAAATATTGTGACCACCTCTGGCATAGGGCCAGGGCCTCTGGCAGTCAACCTGACATACAGGCCTATAAGATGGCTAGAAATGCATGTACTAAGGCTACCCATAAGCACAAAGCATGTTACTATAAGGACATCCTTGCCAAGACCTGGGCCGATGGGAAAAAATTCTGGGAAAACCTCTCAGAAATCACTGGGAAAGCATCCAAACAGGCTCTAACTATATTAAATGTTGGTGGGTCTATCACCCATGACCCTGTGTTAATTGCCAACACATTTAATTCATCCTTCACAGACCTTAACCAAACTCTGCCCCAAAATTTCTTTGAACCACCCAGCACAGCTCCTACATCCACCAAATCAGAAGTGGCCTCTACATACCCATATTTCTACTTCAAAGCTATCTCAGAAAGCAAGACCAAGACCTACCTATGTAAAGTTCTAGTAGGAACAAGGACAAGCAGTGATTCCCTTGACCTAAAACTTCTTTACCCTAACTCTAGATGAAGTCCTATCCCCCCCTCACCAAGCTTTTCAATCACTCCCTCTTACTTTCACAATTCCCCCCAGATCTGGACATCTGCTCTGGTTACACCAGTTGTTAAGAGTGGGGACAGATTACTACCTGGGAATTATAGGCCGATATCTATTCTTCCCCCCGCTGTCCAAAGCACTTGAAAGGATTGTTGCTGACCAGATTGTGGAGTACCTGGAAAAATGCATCATACAATTTGTCCAACAACATGGTTTTCAGAAAGGGCACAGCACATCTACAGCCCTACTGGAATTCATAGGTTTCATTCACCATACTCTTGATCAGGGTCAACTTGTTGGTGCAATCTTTATTGACCTGTCTAAAGCATTTGACACGGTCAATCACCATTTGCTAATACATCAACTTACTGGGCTTGGTATATCTTCAGAAGGCCTAAAGTGGTTCACCAAGCTATCTAGCAAACCCATTCAGCAGGTGAGAATAGAGTTTGCCCTTTCTGCTAAACTGCTTGTCTGCTCTAGGGTTCCTCAAGGATTGATATGGGACCCCTTCTATTTGGCACCTTCCTCAATAATTTTCCATCATCCTGTTCCGAACCAGTACTCCTCTATGCAGATGATGCTGTCATTTTCTCAAAGACTGCTGACCCTACCCTCCTTCAGGCCCACTTCAGAAAAGTTTTACTGAAGTTGAGTCCTGGTTCATCTCTCATAAGATGGTGCTTAACTGCAAAAAAACTAAGGTCATTCTCTTCCATGGTACCCAAAGCAAGCACAAAGCCAAACAATTCGTGATTAAAAACAGTGTGGGTGTTATCCTTGATCAGACTCAGTCTTTTAAATACCTAGGAGTTACTCTGGATAGTACGCTCTCCTACTCCAACCATGTTGAGAATGCTGCCAAGGTAGTTAACATTCACCTAGGCCTTCTACACAGGCATAAACACTGCCTTACTACCGAAGCCCTCAGATTGGCTATCCAAAGTTCAGTTGTATTTATTACTGATTATGGTTTGGTCATCTATAGTTCTGCCACAGACACAACCCACATCAGCTCACCACAGCTCTGGATAAGGCATGCCATTTACTAACTGGTGCAGCGTATCGATACTCACACTTGTGACCTTTACAAACAAGAAAACTGGCTTCAACTCCAGGCTCACATTGAATATCAAGCCTGCCTTCTGGCTAAGAAGGCAGATCTTGGTCTCCCTACCAACAGGTTTCCTTCAGCTTTTCAGTTCCTTCAGGGCACTTGGAGCACACGAGAGTTCTGTGAGCCAAACTTTACTGTCCCTCGCTGTTGAACCTCACTCCGACAGCAATCCATTGCAGTGAGAGCTGCCAATTTATTTAATTCCCTTCCTCCTGAGATTGTGACGACTGCAACCTTGGGACCATTTAAGTGGAAGCTGCATCAATTCCTAGTTTAGAGCTTCTTGTGACTGCTATACCTAATCTCTGCTGACAGCTAAATGCACTGGGACCTCCCTCTTTTACTATTTGCCTCTGTACAGCCCCATGCTGCTGCTATGCTATTCCACTCGCAGCACTTCCTCCCTTATCCCTAATTCCTGCCCTTTTCATTCTACCTCATCCTCCTTCCCTTACCCTCCACTCCCTCCTCTTCTTCCTCTGTTTCTCACCTTGTTCTCCCTCTACCCCTGCCCTGTGGGTCTTTCCTATTGAAACTTCATTGTGGCATCTCCTCCTTACTCTTATTTTGCTCCTTCCACCCCCAGTTCACCCCTGTATTTCTCTCCTTGTAAGCCCTTTCACCCCTCTTCAGACAAGACCACTGGCTGCACTTTACACAATATTTATCTTGCCATATTGTTCTTTTCTTTATGTAATTACTTTCCTCATGTTGTACTACTTACTGAAACCATTGTAATTTCCTATTCTTGTGACTTGACGTGGAACCTCTGTAAAAGAGCCATTGGCTCAAAAGTCTTTCTGATTTGTTAAATAAATAAATAAAAATAAAATAAATAAATAGAAAAGAAAAACACAATAGGGCTGATCATGTTTAGACCCCCTTTCTCAACAGGGTGATATGTGATATCCCTCTTGAGGGGGTTCAGTCTACTCTCCCACAAAAGTCTGGAAAAACGCTATACACCTGTGCTTCTAATTTTACCAGTAAAGGAAAAACATAACTAATACAAAAAAAAAAACAGGGACAATAAAAGTGTTTACCAGGAAGACACGCTTCTTCTTGATCATGGGCCATGCCTTCCATTTTTCCACCTTGTGATCTGCTACACTAAGATACACAGTTCAATTTAACACCACCAAATCACCCTCCCCAAACAGAACACCTAACATTTTAAGAGGTCCTGATACTATTTTAATACCCCAAATATCTCCTCCCTGTGTACTATGTCCAGAATTTAAAAGTAAGCACTGACTTTTTTCTGTATTGAGAGAGGCAGCAGAGATCTCTAAAAAAACCTGCAATAATATCCAATGCTTTTTCAGCAGAAAGCTCATCAGCCACCATTAGGCAGACATCAGCCACATATGCTATAACACAGGGGAAACACAACTCCCCCCCCCTTCCCAAATGTGTCAAATAGAAGGACTGGATTCCAAAGTGTGAAGCAGAGGATCAATGCTAAAAACATATAATAGGGGACTTAGGGGACACCCTTGCTGAACCCCTTTGTGAACAGGCACTGCAGCTCCCAGTAGACCATTCACTATTGGTCTAGTAGATATACCAGAATATAATCACTGAATCCAGTGCACAAAGCAAGGTGGTAATCCATAATGCAATAATACTTGAAAAAGATAATCATGATCAACCACATCATATGCAGTAGAGTGATCAAGGCTGAAAAGCAACCCTTGAGTTCCTGGCTGGGCACATGTTTCTCTCAACAAAACAAATTATCATGGACAGAATGATGTGGAATAGCTCAAGTTTGCGTGGGAGAAATTAAAATTTGAGCCACAGCCTGCAACCAATTACCCACAATTTTACACAATAATTTCCAATCCACATTCAGTAGACTAATGGGGTGCCTATTTTTTTAGGTCTGCTTTATCCCCATTTTTAAAAAGGTGTAACAGAAAACTTTCAGAAAGCCCACCCAGCATAGCTGTATGGCCTTGCACTAAATCATTAAAGAGGGCTACTAAAAAAGGACATAGGTCATCTATCAATTTCTTGTATAGTTCTATAGGAAGACCATCAGGGCCTGGGGCCAAACCACCCTGACTGGCTGCTATCGCTACCCTGAGTTCTCCCTCCATAATGGGATACACTAGATGATCCTAAGGTCTGCAGGTAGTTGTGGCATGCTCAGACCTGACAAAAATTGGTCACCTATCCAGGTGATCCAGATTATTTAGAAAATTTTGCAGAAACATGGCAAAAAACTATAGCAGCCATCTCTAAATTATGGAACATGGTAGGCCCATCTGGCCGGTATAAGCAGGACATATATTTGGCATCAATTTGATGCTTACAACAATTGAAGGGAATCACTTGTTCCCTTGTACCTCTAGTACCATATTTTTGTTCTGCTATTAAAGAGGCTGCAGTGTCATACTGTACTGCACACATTTCAGCTTTAACAGTAGACATTTGGGCCTTATAATCAAATCCCATTTCAAAGGACTGGGAAATCAAAATTTGCAAATGTCTATGAAGGTCTAGATACTGGATGTATCGAGTCACATGTTTATGTTTAGCCCAGAGACTAAATAAGAATTTTAAAATCAAATTTAGTGTCGACCACCACTGTAAGGAGTCTTCATAAAGGCCAAATACTGATTTTATAGCTTCCAACAATTCTTGGACCGCTAGCCAAAAATTTCTGGTCATCTAAAAGTGAAATATTCAAACACCACATTTGGTGGGTAATCAGTTTATTAAAGGCAGCCCCCATAGAAAACAACAATAAGCCATGATCTGTAGTCTGTGCATGAAGTACCTGACACCCAGCACAAAACACCCATTGTGAGTCAAAAAAGAAATAGATTCTGGTGGAGATAAGGCCCTTGAAAAAAGTATGGCTGAGAGGTTGTCGGCCCTTCCTCCCTGTCTTTAGAGTCACCCCTAAAATGAATTTATTCAAAAATTAGAATCCAAATATAATTTTTGTGTCTTACCTGTTTTATACTGGAAGGCCAATATACAATTGAAATCACCCTGAATACCATAGTTTTAGTGGTAAATAAAGAAGGTTGAATGATATGAAAGACTTCAATCCATAAATCATTCGTTTGTGGGGCATACAGTGTATTCAAATGAAATTCTGTTGAAAATAAATATCGAGAGCAAGACCCTTCCCGGAATCAGATCTAACAATCTGTTCACCACTATATCCAGAGTATTAAATAAAATATCTACCCCAGAACATGGGTTTTCCCCCAGAGACCAGAAGGAAAGGCCTCAAAACCAGTCACCAGTAGCCAAAGCAACCTCCCCCAAAGTATGCAAATGGATATCCTGTACAAAATATAAATGGCAACAAAAATCCCATAAGATTGAAAAGGTAGTATGGTGACATTTAGTATTCTTAATGCTGTTCACATTAAGAGAAGTGACCACCAAAGACATGAACATCACAAAGCAAAGGTCACCACCCTGCATTCAGGAGAAGACTTTCCAGATTTTAAAATTTTAACCTTCTTTTTCACGGAGACCTTTAAGTCAGTCAACATAAGATTCATGTCAGTAGCCATTGAAGAAGTGACTGAGGAAGTGTCCAACTCTTCATCACTATCCCCCCAAGCTTTGCATTTTGCCAAAGCCAAAAAATGATTGTCTGTAGGTAGAGAACCTTTACGCATGACCTTACCCGGGGGAAATTCTTTAGATGGTTTATTCCTCAAGCTTCTCCAAAGCATGACTTGATTCAATTGCTGTGGCGATAGAGGGGTATACCTTCCATTGGTGGTGGAGCTGCCGTCTTTCGGATGAGATGCTAAACCGAGGTCCCATCTGCCTGGATTGGTGGTAGTTCAGGTGGCTGTTAAAGATCCCATGGCACTTATTGAAAAGAGTAGGGGAAGTTTTTATTTAAGAAATAATTGAAAAAGTAAAACAAGTCAAAACATAAGAATCATGAAACAGGAAAATCAGAGTCAGTAATCCATGGCATTTGTTTCCACAATTCCAGTAAAGATACATGTGGCAAAAGTTTTAACTCAGAAACATAAATATCTTTTAAATCTTGTTCAGTCCCCTGAAATAGTGTAACAAGAGACACATCCTGTTGTTGTAAACAGGCATCAAGCATTCCATATATGCCATTTGATAATTACAAAAAGCACCCACATTCAAAGCACCCACATTCCAATGTTTCCAAGAATTTGGAAAGGAACCATATATTAACATTTCATAAGTAGCTGTAGAAAACAAAGGTTCTTGCCATGTAGCAGCCAACAAAGTTCAAAAATTAGTGATATAAGAACATAAAAAGAAAAGGTGTGTTATGGATTCTTCCTGCCGGTGACATCCTGGTCTAGAACAAAGCCTCTCCTGTAGTTGTTTGTGTTTGTGATTGCTCTTAACATTGCTACGTTCATGGTAACTTAGCCAGTGTAAATCCCACATTTTTGGGGAATTCAATTTATAATAAAGCATATAGATCATTAAGGTGTTGACGTGACATTTAGAAAAACACAATATCTAAACAGATATGCTCTACTAGGTATCTGTTTAAGGCTTTCCTAGAAGTAGTTACCATCATATAGCTAGTAACTTGCCATTGTTTGAGATGTAAAGGTGTCTCTAACATAAGCAGAAGCCTGGGGAAAATGTTTCAAAGTTGTCAAATTATTCAATTCCATTGATGAAACCAAGGACCACAGGAATCAAGAAACCAAGGTTCTCACCCCCTATCTGTATTAACTAGCAGGGCCTAATACTAGACATAAAGAAAATACTAATGGAAAAATAAAGAGGTTGTATTATGGCCAGGCCACCATCCTTGATGGGCATATATGTAACAGGATGTTTAATGGGATTGAGACGACTACCCCATAATACCTGAAAAAAATACTCAACAGTTTTGGCCTCAAGAAGTCTTGGGGAAACATATGCCAAAAAGGAAAATGGGGAGTAGAAAGGTCTTTATCATATAAATCTGTTTTTTTTTTTTGCACATTTTCCAGGTGTTCCAAAGGAAAACCAGGGACTGAGCATATACTAGTTTTGGAGTCCAGTTAAGGACGTCCAAAGGACTATCTCCATATAAAATACCCCAAATTTTTATCAGCTCAGTACTAACTGTGAGGTCAATGTTATCCAGGTCATTTGCTATTGAGATACCCAATTTGCGACCTACACATTTATCTAAATTAAGAGTTGCACCAGAAACTGCCCCAAAAGAAACACAATGTTGGATAGCAGAGCGTACAGAAG
The DNA here is from genome assembly GCA_016271365.2 of Neoceratodus forsteri. Taxonomy (NCBI): domain Eukaryota; kingdom Metazoa; phylum Chordata; order Ceratodontiformes; family Ceratodontidae; genus Neoceratodus; species Neoceratodus forsteri. The sequence continues at coordinate 351,548,514 of CM028130.1, read as the reverse complement.
TGACATCTGCCACCATCAGACTCATATCATCTGCATAAGCAATTATAGAATGGGGGTAGAGGGAAGTGGCATAATAGTTTGTACCATATTTATTGAATGGAGTAAGGGATCTAAAAAGAAAACATATAAAAGCGGGCTGAGAGGGAAGCCTTGTCTAACCCCTCTCTGTAGAGGTAGTAAAGGACCTTTTCAACCATTAACCAAAGGGACTATGGTAGCAGTTTTATAAAGTAGTTGAAGTCTGGAGAGGGTACAGACAGGGACTCCATAATGTCGTAATGTATGTCAGAAAAAATTATGATGTACTGAATCAAAGGCTCGTTGCTGATCCAGAGAAAATATAAAACCTTGTAATGCATTAGAATTCCCATGTTCAATCAGTTCCCTAAGTAAAATAATATGGTCTTGGATACAATACTTGATTGAGCAGAAGAAATCACAAAGGGAATTTAGATTAGAAAGTCAATTGCCAAAATTTTGTCAAAATCTTAAAATCAGTATTCAGGAGGCATAAAGGTCTCCAATTGAGAGTAACGTTCTGTCCCTTTCTTATATAAATAAAATAGACAACCCATATTGAAGTCCAAAGGGAGATTATCATCTTTCAGAATTGAAATATACACTGTTGCCAAGTCAGTACATAAGTCAACAGAGATGATTTTATAGAGTTAATTTGGGAGACCATCCAGGCCTGGTGTTACCCCTGGGCATAGGGATTTGATTACTGCTTCTATTTCCTGGGCATGTATATCACTATCTAACATTTCTAAAATAGATGTTGGGACTGCAGGAATTTGAATAAGGGAAAGATAGTCTGCTATATTATCAGAGGAAGTAAGCAGAGGGCCAAACAACCTTTCTGTATAACAGGCTACCTGATGTCTGATGTCCGAAGAAGCTGTAAGTTCACAGGAGTCATCATTTAAAAGCACATCAATCATTTCACAATCAACCCTTCTCCTGATAGTGACGTATGGGCAAATAACATCACTGGGACCAGTGGTCCCGAAATGCTGCTGGTGCTGGATGGAAGAAGCTTTGGAGAGGTAATATTCCATCAAAAGGTGTCTTAAGTTATGAATCTGGTCAGAAAAGTTATGACCAATGGTGTAAGATAACAGAAGAAGTTTTTGCAGATGAATCCTAGTTTTTTGGTAATTAAAGTAAAAAGATTCATGGTGAGTTTTACTATAACATTTGTATAATGTTTGAAAACCAAGTTTCGTGTCATGCCACCAATTCCAAGGGGTATCAAATAAGAAAAAAACAGATTTCCTATTCTGTATATAATCAAGTAACTGTGACAATAGTTCTGAATCTATTAAAAAAGAAGTGTTCAACTTCCAGGTACCAGGACCAAAATTCATAGTAATGGAAGGGCCTAGGGAAACAGATAATAAATTATGATCTGAAAATTCTGCAACCTGTACTATAGCAGCAGAGAGCTGTAAATGTGAGGAAATGAAGAAAAATCTATACAGGTCACTAGGGGTCCTTTATGAAAAGAGGGAGTGTTGACCTGTAACGGAGAAATATGTGTCCTGTAATTTTGCAGAATGAATCAATTGCTTCAGGAAATTTGTGTCACAAAATAAGTTAGTGGTTTTGGAAGAAGAAGACCTATCTTTAGTGGATAAGCCGCAATTAAACTCACCTCCAAAAATTATATTCATAGACGGTACAAGTAGGGTTGAATGAGTTTCAATAACAGTCCTGTGAGATTTAATTTGGGGAGTATATATTAATTATTCAAATGTGATAGAAGAAATCAGAATATCTAATAAGAAAAGTCTGCCAGGGTATAAATCTAACATTTTAAGAATAGTGACATTCGTATACTAAACAGTACACCTAAACCTGAACAGGGTTCTAGCCCAAAGGACCAATAAGAAGGTCCAGAGAACCAAGCTTTTGAGCTTTGTAAATTTCTGGAAGGGTGTGGAATCTGACATCCTACAAAAGGAGGATTCCTGTAGATAGGCCAGTCAAAAGGAAAAACTGCATCTCTTTTAGGTTGTTTTTAATACTGTTTACATTAACAGTATGTACGAAAAAAGTAGAAGCCATGAGAAGCAGAAGAAAAAATGAACCAAGTCTGATGGTGTGAACAGAAATCACCTGGGTCTACCTTTCCTAGGAATACCTTCCCTGTGTTTCAATTTAGCTTTCACCTTTCTTTTCTGGGATCCCATATTATCAACAGCTGTGTCTGTGTCTGTAGTCACCTCAGGATGGGATGATAATACTGAAGAAGTGTATGAGTCTGTGTTGTCCTGAGGGTGTCATAGCAACTCATATTTATTCGCTTGAACTATATTGGTGGATTTCAGAACATCTGAGGAAGGTGAACTACCTCTTTTGAACCCCCTAGTGACTCTAATGAAGGGTTCAGGGGAGAGGGGGTTCCATAGAAGTGGGTGATGTGTTAGAAGAAGGAATAACAGGGGGTGCCGGCTGCATGGGGTCAGTGTGTGAGACTAAAGGAGGAGGATGTGCTATACCAGGCATGGTTGTCTCAAGGGTCTGGGCAGGAGTGGGCTGTTCTGAATCTAGAGAAGGGCCAGAAACTTCAGCAGCAGTAGTCGGGGACTTGTTGGGGCACAAAAGATGTGCTAGTAAGTCTAGAACGTAGTGCAACTGTAATGAGCAGTCTTTGTTTCTCTCCATCTGCGAGAGTCGGGGAATTGTGGGCTGCCCAGGTACAGGATTGAAAAGCATGTCCTAAGGTGTCACAAAGGACGCAGAGGGGTTCCTCCATGCACTGTGAACCTGTATGTCCAATGCCTCCACAGACAGAGCATTTTACCCTATCACAATTGCTGCTAATATGGTTACGGAGCCACATTTGTAGCAGGACTTCAGCTGACCAGGGTAAAAAGTACACCTCCATCTTATCCCAACATAAAACTATTAGTTAAATGCTGAATTCCATTATCTGAAGTCTGAAGCATAACCCTCACTTTCCACCCTCCAGTCCTAGGTTTTCCAAATTAAAAATAGCCTCAGGATCAGAAAGTAAATTACGTCTTTGTTTCAACCATACAGTAATGTCATTAAGACTCACACCCTCATTACGAAATAACATGGTAACAATTTTCAGTGTGGGTTTGTCAAAGGAATCGCAGTAAAGGAGCCCACAAGGGGAAGCTTTCAACTCATGATATTTTCTCCAAAACTTTTCTAAGCTAGCTAAGTTTTTAAAGCTCACATCAAAATGGGCTTCCAAGAAACATGAATCAAAGCATGTATGTCATAGGCTGCAAACTGCATTGAGTCTTTTAGTAAAGTGCGCCCTACAAAAAGATCAGGCAGTTCAGATAATCCCCAAATACTGTAGACGATTGTATTATGCCGTCTTGCTTGCTGCACTGGAACTTGAAAACAAGAAGCGTATGATTTGGGAGTATGTGCAGATGAAAAGAAGTAAATGCAACCGTGGAGGGTGAGATCATGAGCCTTGGGGAGTCTGGTTTGAAGAATGTTCAGTATGTAAAAGTTTGAAATATAGAGCAGGATTTTGAGTGAGTTGCAGTTCATCAGGTAGAGACAGGTTGAAGGAATCGTCGTTGATCCATGCCATAAGAATCTAGAAGGTCCTTGTCTCTGGTAACTGCGCTTGAATAGGGAGGAACCAGAATGCCAAGTCCCAGTGACCGGATCCTTCTCCCATCCCATCGCCTCCAGGGCCAAATCAACATACCACTCCTTTGTCTCTGATGCAACTGACACAGTTTGTAAAGGTAAAGAGTTAGGTAAAGCTGGAACTGAAAAGTTACCTGAGGGCAGTAGGGCTGGAGGTTCTGTCTGTGCAGGCGTCTGTAAGCAGGGAGAAGGTGCAGTGACTGCCATGGAATGCGGAAGTGTCAAAGTCAGCAAGGAGTTGTAAGAAGCCACAGTACTGAGCGATGAGTCAGTAGGAGAGTTCACAGGTTTAGAATCTGGCTGATGTTTGAGGGACAGTAAACGCAGTCTAGTAGCAAGGTAATGTTGTTCTTCATAACAGAGAAGCATATCCACATCAGTAGAAGAAGCAATTGTAGAAACAGTACCAGAAGCAGGGAAAGTAGACAATGTTACCATATCAAGGGGAGCTGAGGAGGTATCCTGAGCTGAAGTCTTCATGCATTGAGCCACAGAAACAGTAGGGGATATAGTCAATTCCACAGAAGAAATCCTTTCAGCAGGTAACAGGATAGAACTTTCAGCAGTCGTGGCCTCTCTCAGGACAGAGACAGGGGAGGAGACCATCTCCCTGCCTCTAGCACTTCCATGTCCATCTCTGCAATTCCAGAGACCTCCATCTTGGCAGCAAGGCCAGGATGTAAGGGAACCCCCACAGGAGAGATGGGGAATTTTTTATTATAATAACATCCAAAACAAATAATGTACAAACAGTGTTGGGTTACACAAAACAATATACAAATCATAAGGTAAGAGAAATCCAAATAAGGACAAAACAGTGTTAAGTCACACAAAAAATACATAAACCAGAAAAGAAATCAAAGGAGTATTACAGTCATACATTTTCAAACTAACCTTCTAATAAATATTTAGAAACCAAAATGAAATCATAATATCAAAAAAGTTCACCCCCCCCAACTAAGAGTAGGGGAAAAAACTGAGAGCAAAATATACAAAATCAGATTGCTGCATACAAAAGCATAGTGAAGGAAATCAATAACATAAATACATATTACATCATATGTGAATGCAAACCAAAAAGAAACCTTATGTATACGTAACCCCTGTTCCCACCTCACTAAAAGAGCTGGGGAAAAACAGAGTCATAACACATCAAAAAGCAAGCATATACAAATAGTGTAAATTCACACAAAAGAAAAATACAAATCATAAGACAAGCAAACAAATAGTAAAGTCATACAGTATCTGAAAAATAAATGAAACCATCAAGAAACATAAGAGTTGGGCACTAAAAGATTTGTATTCATTACTACAACCTCCAGAAAATAAAAAAGGCCCAAAACTCTATATATAGCAAAATAAATAACTAGTGAAAGGGAAAAAGTGTCCTACATAAACCCCAACCCGTGATCAAGCCAATTCATTTTCGCCACCAAAGTTTATAAAGATCTGGGTGCACTCTCCCTTTCCAGCAGCCTCCACCTGAGCACTTCTTTCTAATGTTAAATAAAACTTGATTTTCAGTTTTCAACTGTTTCTGAAGTGTAAGGCTGCAACGAGCCTGCCAAAGCTGAAAGCTAATGAATCCCATTAAAAGACGAATATTAAGAGTCATAAACTATCCATGAGCCAGGAAGTACCCCTCTGTCCAGATATCAGATGAATAACCTTGGAAACATCCCTGAAAGTGACTAGCAAAGTAGACAGCCTGGTTTGATGTGGTAAAAGCAGAAGGGTCCCATTGCTACAGAAGGAGACCAATACTATCAGCCACCCACGGGTCCATATTTTGCCATCCCTTTAACAACGGAATTAAGTTATAAAGAATAAAAGTACCATGTAGAAACACCACCAGATTCAACATCCCCAAACCACCCTCACAAACAGGTAAATATGTTATACCCTCTTCACCGGATTCAATCTACTACCCCATAAACAAAGAAAACACACTATAAAGTGATGTCTCCAAAGAAAGTGGTAAACTGCTGCCAAAAATAAAAATATGGCAAAAAAGGTCTCAATAAGATAAATTCGTTTAGCTTTGTCATCTGTCCCTTATTCCAGAGAGCCACCTGTCACATACCACCACCAACTGCCTTTCTCAATTATAACTATGGGCATCAGCACCCCCAAAATAAATACCAAGAATCCTCCGATAGTCTAAATCTATAGGCATGTTCCAAATTAAGGCTGTATCAGCAGCATCATAGCCTAATGGTAGGATCCCACTTTTCAATTTATTAATGGAGGAGCCAGACATGTCAGAGAAGGTCTGCAATAGTAACTGAGCTGCTTCTGCAGAAAATCTATCCGCCAAAACCAAGACCAAATCATCTGCATAGGCTACTGAAACAATCTGCAAATCTGCACAACCTACTGACAGACCTATAATGTCATCTGACATGTTCAGAGCATGCAATAAGGGTCTAAGGAAAGCACATAAAGCAAAGGGCTGAGGGCACCCTGCCTAACACCCCTATATACCATAACCTTCCGCCCTAGCCAACCATTCACACTTGGCAACAAACTAATACCCTTATAGCACATTTTGCAACCAACCTATGGATTGCAAAGGAAAGCCATAACTTTCAAGGTCTCCCATAGGTATACATATTCTACCTAATCAAAAGCTTTCGCTTGATCAAGGCAGACCAGATGACCAAAGATTTCCTGTGAAGCCCCCTTATGTAAAATCTCCCTGAGAAGAATCAGGGCACCCTGAACTTCCGTTTGGAACTCCACTAAATTGTGAGGGATGTAACAAGGAATCCAAGATCTCCCATAAACGATTACATAACACCTTCATCAAGATTTTATAATCAGTATTTAGCAGAGACAAAGGCCTCCAATTATCCAAATTTCTCCTATCACCTTTGTTCTTAAAAATTAATAACAAAATGCCCTGCAACATACTGTCAGGGAGATTACCAGCTTTTAAGCCTACATTCAAGACCTCACAAAATTCCACACCTAACACTTCCCAGATCACCTTATAGACCTCATGAGGAAGCCCATCAGAACCAGGAGTAGTCCCCGTTTTCAAGGACCAAATCGAAGATTTTAGTTCGTCCAGTGTAATAGGCTTAAGCAAATTATCCTGTAAGTCAGGAGCCAAGGTAGGTAATTTCCTACAAGATAATCAACCACTAATAGAGGCCTTCGGAAGAGATTTACTCATAAAGAGTCAGAAGCATAAGCATGAATAGTATTCAAAATACCATCAGTAGTCAATACTGCCCCCCCTCAGTATTCAAATACATAATTCCAGGGATTCCCTCAAAAGCCATATAGATTCAAATGGTAAGGTGTCTCTTTTTTCCCAAAGATCCCATACTTATGCTTCGCTCCATGTCCTGTAAAACCGTGACTGTAACCATGCCAGTTCCACCTTCAACTCTTTAATCTTGTTAATACACTCAGACCCCACATGCTGATGGAAAGTGGACCAGAAATGAAGTTGACCCTTAAATAACTAAGCTCACCATGCCGAAGCCTACCATTAATTCTACCTATCGTCTTAAAATATTTCCTGACTTCATTTTGTAACCCCACCAGTCATTTAAATCATCATACAGAAAAAGCACAGACTGACGTGCACATCAAAAGAGACTGGAACCCTTCAGCTACACAAGGGATATCCAGTAAAGTGATATTTAACTTCCAAAGGCCTGGTCCTTCTGACTGCAGGTACGTCACATAAGGTTAACTTAATAACCTATGCTCAGATGTAGCCACCTCTTGTAAGTATTTGGACTGCACAACAACCCCTGAGGAAAGAAAAAAATAGTCAATCCGTGATGCCCTGGGACCACAAAAGTATGTGTTACCAGACCCTCCAATATTAGGACCAAAAGCGTCTACTAAACCAACATCTGCAATCAATTGAACCAAACAAGCCATACCACAGTAAACCTTTTTACCTAAAGCTATAGATACCTGGGAGGGTAAAGAACAATTAAAATCACCTCCCCAAATAACCATAGAAGAAGTGCACAAAGGGAGGTAAAGTGATTTAAAGAGGGTCACCCTATCAAATTTAGTTTGTGGGTATAGACATTCAATAAACGTAAAGGCAGTGAACCCCATTTAATATCTAGAACCAAGGCTCTACCTTCCATGACTTCTGCATGATGAACCACCTGAATGGGTGAAAGAAAAACAAATCCCAACCCCGCTACATAAATCCTTCCCTTGTGACCAAAAACTGTCCCCCATATCCAACCAGTGGTAGCTGCCAGTAATTCCTCAGAAGAATGTAAACGAACATCCTAAAAAAAAACACAATCTAAATTCTCATGTACAAGCTGAGATAAGGTGTTTTTACGCTTAGCAGGTGTTTTAATGCTGTTTGCATTTAAGGATGCCTCCCAAAAGGGAAATGAAGCCATAAGTCACAGAAAGAAAAAAATCACTTCACTTTACTAGACGCCCGAGTCACCCTCCCGCTCTTACAATCCTGAGGCCTAGGTTCCACATGGTCTCCTTAAGGCACCAGAGTCTCAGGCTGAATAAGGGTCACAGTAGGCAGAACCAGCTCCGACACCACCACTGAATCATCCATCAAAATGTCATAAATATTAGGATCAGCCAGGGGAGGGCTGAGACAGAGATAGTAGATTTTTGGCTTGTTTACTTTTCCCTTTAAGCACTTTCCTTTCTTACCACCAACCGTGGTAAAACCTCATCAGAGGGGGCGATCCGAGGGTGGGGGGCAAGGACCAGCATCACCCACAACACCCAGCTCAGGCTCAATGGATTCCACAACTCCATTTAAAGGAACAGCATCAGAAACCAAAGCTGACCATCAGTCAGGGTCTTCCTAGCTGGCTGTAGCCCAGCTGAAGAGGCTCCATGAGCCACTCCTCCCACAGAAGAGAGGCCCCGCTGAACAGTCAACCATATGTAATGGTCTTGAACCCCCAAATCCGCTTCAGCCGTGTTCTTAGCAGTCAGAGAACAAGTCTCAAAGGCATGCCCTATCTCATCACAGAGATTACATCTGGACGTCTGAAAGCAGTGAGCACTGGGGTGACCAGTTTCTCCACAGTGGGTACACTTAAGCACGTCACACGAGGTGCTAATATGAGTCTTAGACCCACATTTGAAACAGGTTTCGGTGGCCTGGGTAGAAGAGGAAACCCTTATCCCTACCCAGAAAAACAATTAGGCAGATGTATTAGGTCAGTATCTGTAGAATGCAATTTCACTCGTAATTTCCATCCCTCATTCCAGAATCCCTCTGCATCCAATATAGGAACAATATTGCCCTGAATGTCACACCTCTTGGTTAACCAATTCACAATATCCACCATATTAACCCCTTCATTCCTAAAAAGGATGGTGATAACACAAAAGGGCTGTTTAGATAAAGGCAAAACAATGAAGTCAGACCATAAAGAATTCATTTTTAAATTTAAATAACGGCACCCTAAGGTCTCTAATAAAGCTGGGGTACGAAAGCTAATGTCAAAAATAAACTCTCCAGGGACATGGATCAGTGCATAAACTTCTGAAGGAGAGAACCCAATGCTTTGTTTCAAAAGCATTTTACCAACATAAAAACGATCAGTGGGATTATCTCTGGGACCCACATAGCGAAGACAAATGGCATTACACCGCTTTGCAAGTTCCACTGGTTGACAAAAATGACTGGCATAAGAAAGCCTGTCAGAAAGGTCAGGAGCCGGCTGCTGCACTGTATCTGCAGCAAGAGCAGAATCCACAGCAACTAAACCTTCCGGAACAGCATTCAGAAGTGCAGACTCAGGAGTAGGGGAATCATCACGCAGTATAGGGTCAGACAGTCAAGGAGCATTAGCAACAGAGCTAACTTTATTTGTCTGGGTACCAGGACCTACTTGCACAGTTTCAATCGCCCCAGCCGTATTTCAAGCACCTCCCGACTCAAGGATCCATCTGGCATCCCGCAAAGCCCATTCTGGTGACCAGGTAGCTTCAACAAGATCCCCCCAATCCTGTTGTTCTGTACAAACAGCAGAAACTGGCCGCTCAACAGCCGTATGCATCTTACTTGGGCCTGCTGCCTCCAGAGCACCTGGTGAAGTCTCAGAGCACTTCCTCTTCCTGTTGTCCTCTTGGTCTGCCATCCGATTCCCCTGCGCAATCAATTCACTCACTCGGACGAGTTCCTCCTCCAAACAACACCTCTTGTCAGCCAAACTCAAAGGCTGTACTTCGTTCACTTCTAAGGACTGCTGACTCAGGCGATATGCTGGCCACCCATCGGGTGCATTCCAGCCGCCACCTCAGCAGATCCCTCATTCTACATAACTGTGAGTACTTCAATACCCTGGGCCATCGTAGCCCTCTGCTGCAAACCTTCCTCCTCCAAGGTCAGGTTCAGAATAACCACCACGTACAGCAACAGGGTCCCCCTACTGGCAAGAGTAGGGGAATTTCCCCGGTGTCCTGGCCAAATTTCTCTCATTCACTAAAAATACTACCAACAGCTTAATCTGGTTCAAGGTCAGTTGGCATTCATCTGTATCCCCCTCCCCCGGGTCATGCCTGGAAATTGGCAGGATTTGTCTAGTGCACTTACCCAGTCAAGAAAAACTAAATAAAATAAATAAATCATTAGGTAAGGGAAGTATCATAGGCAGAGGGGTAAGGACAACATCCGTCTTGACCCCCACATCAAGTTCAGGTGCTGGAGCAGGAAGGGCAGATACCTCACAAGGAGATGGGACAATGATACAGCTGTCAAGGATAGAAAATCAGGAACACAGGCAGAGTCCAGCTGTCCGGGGACTGCCATTCCTGGGCTCTGGTAACAATATCATCTTGGTCATCCTGGTCAGCAGGAAGCCTATTATGAGCCACCCATGGACAGGCATGAAACAAACGGCCAACGTCCCCATACAAATTACAGAGCACAGGGGTAAGGCATCCTACACTAGCATGTCCAATACCCCCACAAAGAGAGCACTTCAATTTGTCACATACACTACTTAGATGAGTCCAAGCCCCACACCAAAAATACATCTTCGGCTGTCCCAGATAGAAAACAAAGCTGCGATCACAGCCCAAATGAAAACAGCTTGGAAAGTGCTGAATAGCTCCACTGGACATTGGCAAGTGCACACAGATTCTCCAGCCCCGTGTCCAGAGCCGTTTGGAATCCATAATTGGATCAGGGTTACCCAAAATTGTACATCATGCTTTTAATCAATACAAAATGTCAGTCACACACACCTTCATTTTTGAAAAGAACAGTAATCACTTTGAAGGCAGGTTTAGTCAGGGAATAACAAAAAAAGGTGACCACAAGGGTATATCTGACCTATTGATAATGGATTCAAAAATGTCCAAGATTTGTAGCTGTTTTAAAGCTGAGGTTAAAAATTGGGATCCCCAGTTGTATGGATCAGGGCATGAATCTCACAGGCCTTGAATTGTAAACTTTGTTTCACCAGGGTCTTCCCAACATAAAGCCTGTCTGCAAACATGTCAAAACCACCCCAATACTTAATATGTACAGCTTTTCACCTCTTTGCAGGGTTAGAGGGAGTATGGAACAACCCAGCATGCATACGAGATGGAGGAGGGTCAGTACCCTCAGTCTGTGATGGCCCAACAAGTCCTGCATGACGGTGGTCCTCAGCAGAGGGGGAAGATGGTCCAGTGCCATGCCAAGAGTCAGGGTGTTTCTGACTAGCAGGTATGGCAGAAGGCTGTGGAAGAATGACCACTGATTCCATGGGCAAATGCAAAGCTGGGTGTTGTGTTAAAGATAGGTCATCAGATAAATGCAACAGACTCATGCCCCCAGATCTACCTTAGGGGAACCCAAGTCACCGGCCTGGACAGGACCAGATGACATCCATGGTTGGTCTTTAAGTGGGCTCCTCATCCATCCTGCCTGTTCCAGGACATTAGAAATGGTAAGACATCAGGCAGATACGTTGTTACCAAAGGAGTGATGATTCACTGTCACTGTGTCAGCTGACACAGTAACACAGTCTTCACCATTGTTTTCTGATTCCATTGGAGCACTGTTAATCCTGAAAGTTTCTTGAACTACAATATGTGATGGCCCCTTATTTAAAGCAGCAGTGTCTACCTCATTCTGTGAAACTGGGAGACTCCAATCAGTAACTGTGGGATCCAGAGGGAGTTGGTCAGCGTCCTCAGTTCTAAGGAACCTCCTGTCTCTAGAAAGCCCAGCTGACATACCTTCATGCTCCTGAAGAGGAGTAGATGCCTTCTGCATATAAACTTCAGGGGTGACTCCATCCCTGCAGTGGCACCTCCTACAACACCTCCAGGAGGGCCAACAGTGTCCTGCATGCTATCATGGCACCCATCTTCTGCAACGCAATGTTCCCTTCAGAGTGGTTCTCATTTCCACCCAGTCCGGAATTGATGAACACCACCTCAGGTTCAGTTGCCAAATCGGTCCCCTGGTCTTTTTCCAAATCCAAATCACCCATACGATTAAGCTGGAGCAAGCGTTCGTGCACAGCAATGACTTCGAACAGTTGCTGTCTCTGGTCTTCAAGTTTGAGAAATAGATCATTCTCCACATCCTTCACTGACTTCTCGCAGGCAGGTAAACTTTTCCATTGGATTCACTCTTGGATCCCCCATGGACATTCTAGGTGAAGAACAGATGCATGGATGGGGCTAGAAGCAGTAAGCCCCTCCACTCTGGACAGACCTCCATCTTCCTCACTCTCCATCACCTCACTGACCCAGGGAGCCGCCACATTGCAGATGATAGTCCCCCCTACCAAAGAGTAGGGAAATTTCCCTGGTTTCCCTACCAGATTTCCACCATTCACTAGAAATATCACATACAGCTTAATTTGGTTTAATTTCAGTTGGTTTTCATCTGTACACCCCCTCCTCTACCCACCCACTGGACGAGGCTGAAAATAGGCCATTTTGTCTAGCCCTCCTTTCCCAAGGTCAGGCTAGTTCAAACAGTATAGGATTACCTGGACCCCTTCCTGTCTCTTGGAAGAAGAGAACAAATGTGTCACATGCTGTTGCCACCTCTGTAACTGCAGAACCTTGCACAGTCTCCACAAATGCATTAGCAAGCAAACTTTCCAACAGCATCAATTTGTGGGTTAAAAAAATAAAAATGATCTGAGTCCTGCCTTTGAAGTATATGGTATACAGCATATGTGGTTTCGTTATGCATTTCTGGTAGGATGTTCCATCAATTGTATTGCAATGGCTGTGGCTGGGCCTGGAAATACAGTTTGGAAACTTTAAGCAAAGAAAGAGGGCCTTTTAAACTGGGCCTATCTCCTAGTTTGTGTCCATCACAGTGCAGTGACAGATTGCCTTGCAGTTGTGTTTCAGACATGCCTGGAGGGACATGAGGAAGTATTTTACAGAAAGAGTGGTAGAAACACAGAACAGTCTGCCTGCCAAGGTGATGTGTGCTAAAATGGTTTCAACCATATTTGGGACAGAGTGAGGGGAATAGTGGTTACTTTGGGTGACTGATACTGGGAAGGGAATGGGGGAGTGGATGAGGTAGGCTAGGATCCTGGGTGGACATTAGGTCATGGGGCTAGATAGAGAACCATGGGCAGACTGGAAAGACCATTAATCTTGTCTGCCATCATTGTCTATGTTTTTGTGTTCTAGCAGAACAACTAGCCATCTTCCACAGCTTCCCTATCATCCCTGTGAGGTAGCCATTATTGTTTGAAGCTGCTCTGTGATGAAATGGAAACTAGAAGTATGAGGAGTGATCCACACTTTACTCTTGAACCTGGGTCCAAAATCCACCAAAATGCACCATTTCACAATTACATTTTCAAAATTTCAAAATTTTCTGGGGGCAGGCATGCCCCTGGATCCACCCAAACAGATTTGCTTTTTATTTGGTCCAATGTGCCCCCTCTTCTGTAAATCTCTTGATTCACCACTGGGCATTTCTCCAGTGGGGAGACTATTGCATGCCCATGAAGTGTAAAGGACAGGTACAGCTGAGTTCCATGTGCATAACAATGAAACCTCACACTCTATTTTCTAAGGATCCATTCCAAAGGTAGCATGTATGCTGAAAAACATGGGTGACAGAAATTACCCTCATTTAACCCAACAGCAAACCATATCTGGCTGTTGAGAAAATCCCTGTCACAACCTTCTATGATATACCAGACAGAAATAACGCAAATAATTTATGCACTGTGCCTTTGAGTCCACCATATTCCGCAAGGTGTTCCATCAACACCCCATTATCCATAGTGTAAAACACTGATGACAGGCTGAGAAGAACAACAATAGAGCACTCATTTCTTTTTTTTTTTGTTTAATGGTTTTTACCTGTTTGCTCCCAGACCGGGACCCCGGCAGACACATACCTGTGTGTGCATGGAAGCATCATGTATACTGGGTACTATCTCAGCCCCTTCAACTCCACCCCTGACATTCGCTGCCACTTCCCTTGCGTATGCTTCCCACTGGGCCTCCACCTCATGGGAACAGAACTACAGGGGGAGTGGACAACCACCCCTGGGAAGGGAGAGCTGCTGAAGGCAGATCAATCCCATTCTGACCCCCCACCGTGCCAGCTCCCCGATGACCCGAGGTTATTCCCAAACCCGGTTCACTGGCATAGCATGATGTACAGTGGCGTGAAAAAGTATTTGCCCCCTTCCTGATTTTCTCTATTATTGCATATTTGTCACACTGGATGTTTTCAGGTCTTTAGAGAAAATGTAATATTAGATAAAGGGAACCTGAGTGAACAAATAACACTTGTTTTTTTTTTTTTAATTTCACTTATTTAATGAAAAAGTTAACCAACACCAACTGGTACTGTGTGAAAAGTAATTGCCCCTACACTTAATAACTGGTTATGCCACATTTAGCTGCAATGACTGCAACCAAACACTTCCTATAATTCAATATCAGTCTTTCACATCGCTGTGGAGGAATTTTAACCCACTCTTCCTCGCATAGAACTGCTTTAATTCAGTAACATTTGGTAGGTTTTCGAGCATGAACTGCTCGCTTCAGGTCCTGCCAGCATCTCTATTAGGTTTCAGTCTGGACTTTGACTAGACCACTCCAAAACTTTAATTTTACTTCTTTTAGCCATTCTGATGTGGACTTGCTTTTGTGTTGGGATCTATTGTCTTGCTGCATGACCCAACTACGCTTCAGCACTTTCAGCTGACGGAAGGATGACTGGACATTTTCCTTAAGAATTTTCTGGTACAGAGCAGAATTCATGGTTCCTTTAATTACGGCAAGTCATCCAGGTCCTTAGGCAAGCAGCATCCCACACCATCACACTACCACCACCATGTTTGACTGTTGGTATGGTGTTCTTACTGTGGAATGCTGTGTTTGCTTTACGCAAGACATTATGGGATCCATGTTGTCCAAAAGTTCCACTTTGGACTCATCTGTCCATAGAACATTTTCCCAAAAGGCTTGTGGATCATCCAGGTGCTTCTTGGCAAATGAGAGACGAGCATTTATGTTCTTCTTGGTTAGCAGTGGTTTCCTGCTACTCTCACATGAAGCTCATTTTTGCCTAGTCTCTTTCATTGTGGAGTCATGAATACTGACCTTAGCTGAGGCAAGAGTAGCCTGCAGTTCTTTGGATGTTGTTTTAGGATCCTTTGAGACTTCTTGGATGATTTACACTGTGCCCTGGAGTAATTTTGGCAGGTCACTCACTCCTGGGAAGGTTCACTACTGTTCCAAGTGTTCTCCATTTGAGATTATGGCTCTCACTGTGGTCTGATGGAGTCCCAGAGCCTTAGAAATATCTTTGTAACCCTTTCCAGACTGATAGAGGGCAAAAATTTTTTCTGATCTTTTCAGGAACTTCCTTTGATCATGGCATAATGTGCTTGTTGAATCTTTGTGCTGGCAACGTGACTCTGTATGGCCAAAATAAGGAGAGGTTTATATTACAGGGTTGGCTGTAATCAAGCCTGGCTGTTCAATCAGCTGACTCTAATTATCCCTTTAATTGGGTTGATTAACTAGGGGCAATACTTTTTCATTAATATGCCAGTTGGTGTTGGTTAACTTTTTCATTAAATAAATGAAATAAGTAAAAAAAAAGTGTGTATTTGTTCACTCAGGTTCCCTTTATCTAATATTATATTTTGTCTAAAGACCTGAAAACATCCAGTGTGACAAATATGCAATAATAGAGAAAATCAGGAAGGGGGCAAATACTTTTTCACGCCACTGTAAGGTGTCCAGTGCCTCAGCCCTCAGTGCCACCAGGCTGGCCAGAACACTCACATCTATCTTTTGGCAGGAGCAGCTCATTAAACACCTTTATAGGTGGGTATCTGTACTGTAATGAGGCTGGGAACCTAACAAGAATGGCTCATAGATCTTAAATTTCTCAAGGTGTGCCTCAAGCTGTGTCAGCACATTTTGCCCTGAATATATTCCCCTTTGTCATTAATGAACACTTTGAATAAGACAGGCTGCAGAACCATCCCTGTGCTGCCCTGCTTGGACCCCTATCTCCAGATTTGACCCGTTTACTACTACCCTGTTCTGCCTCATACCCTGCCAGTTCCCTACCCACCTGACTAAACCCTTCTCTATTCAGTACTTCAACTTCTTCAGCAGCCTCCTGCATTGCATGAATAAAAGCTTTGATGAAGTCGAAGTACAGTAAATCTATCTCCAGTTCTCCATTTACCATTCTTATGACCCAGACCAAAAATACCTTCAGGTTGGTCTGACGCAACCTCCCTGCCACCAACCCATGCTGTTTGCTGTCCTGCAGCCCATTTTCCTCTAAGTAGGCCACCAGGGTTTCCTTTACCAATGATTCCATTAGCTTACCCACAATGGAGGTAAGATTAATCGGTCTGCAGCTGCCCTGTCTACCCTTTTCCCTTTTTGTGGAGTGGGATCATGTTTGCAGATCTTCAATCCTCTAACACCACTGCAGAGTCCAGTAAGACATAGAATAACTTGATAGAGGGTTTTGTTAGCTGTGGAACCAGTTTCCTAAGTACCCTCAGGTGAAACATAGAAACAGAATTTGACTATAGATAAGGACCACTTGGCCTAACCAGTCTGCCCATTTATCCCTACCTATACTATCCCAAAGGACACTACATGGTCTTTGTTTCCTACCCCCACTTGCTTCTCACTAAGATTTCCTTGTGCCTATCCCATGCATACTTGAAGCTCCCCACTGTTTTCATCCCCCACTCCCTCTATTGGAAGACTGTTCCTGGCATCCATGACACATTCAGTGAAGAAGTACCTCCACACATCTCTTGAATTCTCCCCCTTCTGCCTTAATAGCATGTCCCATTGTTATCATGCATATTTTCACCTGAAACAATGTTCCTTCCTGTACATTATTTACCCCTGTGAGGTATATATATGTCTCACCATATCTCCACTCTCCTTCTCTCTTCCAGGGTGTACATATTGAGGTCCCTCAGTCTCTCCTCATAGAAATTCTGATGCAGACCCTGAACCCTTTAGTTGCCAATCTCTGGACCCCTGCCACTCTGTGGTTTTACTGAGATGTAGTCTCCAGAACTACACACAGTACTCTTGGTGGGGGTCTCACCAGTGATCTATACAGTGGCAACACCACCTCCCTTCTTCTGCTGGTGATACTCCTCCAGATGTACCCCAATATCCCACTGGTCCTACCACTGCCTTATCACACTGTTTCACCTCCTTAGATTCATCAGATATGATTACTCCCAGGTCCCTTTCCTGTTTGGTGATCATCAATACCTCTTTTCAGATTATGTATTCTGTCTCTGGATTTCTGTGCCTCAAATGCATGATTCTGCACTTTTTGCATTGAAATCCAGCTGCCATGCCCTTAACCACTCTTCGAGTTTTCTCATGTCACTGCACATTCTCTCCATCCCCTCTGGAATGTCCACACTATTGCAGAGTTTGGTGTCATCAGCAGAGGCAAATCTTCCCTTCCAGCTCCTCTGCAATGTCACTTACAAAAACATTAAAGAGGACTGGTTCCAGTACTGAGCCATGTGGCACCTCACAGGTCACTGTCCCTTCCTGTGAAGTCACACTCATAGAAACATAAAAATACAGACTATGATGGCTGTTTACCACCACCCTCTGTCATCTGCCCCCTAACCAGTTAGTTACCCAGTTTACCACCTTTGAACCTACCCCTAAGCTGCCCAGTTTCCTTATGAGCCTCCCATATGGAATAGTGTTGAAAGTATTACTGAAATCTAAGTAGGCAACATCCACTGCCTCACCCTGATCTATTTCCCTGGTCACCCAGTCAAAGAAATCTATCAGATTTGTCTGACATGACCTCCTCTCCATGCATATGTGTTGCCTCGGGTCTTTTAATCCACTGGCTTCAACATATTCCACAGTCCTTTCTTTTAGCAGTGACTTAATAAGCTTTCCTACCACTGAAGTCAGGATGACTGGCCTATATTTCCCAGCCTCCTTCCTGTTGCTGCTGCTTTTGTGAAATGGGACTACATCTGCCCTCCTCCAGTCCTCTTGAACCACTCCTATTTTCAGAGAGTTGTAAAAAGGACTGCCAGAGGTGCAGCCAGTACCTCTCTGACCTTCCTCTGTACCCTTGGGTACAACCTGTCTGGCCCCATTGCTTTGTCCACCTTCAGATTTGTGAGTCCCTTATGGATTTTCTCCTCTAAAAAGGGGCTTGTTTACCTCACTCATCCAGTGTCCCTATTTTTTTTTATGTGGCCTATCCCCTTCCCCTTCCTCTGTGAAGAGTGAACAAACATATTTGTTCAGAATATCTGCTTTTTCCTGGTCTTCCTCTACACAGTCCCCACCTACCCTTCTTAACCTCACAATCCCTTCCGTATTCTTCCTCTTTTCACTTATATACCCAACAAATGTCTTGTCCCCTTTAGTTAGCCCTCATCTATTCTTTCCTCAGTTTGCACCTCTGCACTCCTCACTGCTTTCCTGCCACTCTGTTTCTCTCGGTACACCTCCCTGTCTTCTTCCTTTTGCATCTGTTTATACCTCCTAAAGGCTACCCTTTTAGCCTTAACCTTTTCAGCCACTTCCTTCGAGAGCCATAGTGGTCTCTTTTTCCTCTTGTTTTTGCTCACTTCTTTGCCTTCCTTTAGCTTAGCCCACTGATCCTCCACCCCACTCAGGTTCTTCTCCCCACTAGGTCATCCCTGAGGCATTCACCTATTTTTTTATCTGCTTTCCTAAAGTCCAGGACCCTCATCCTTGTGTGGTTCTCTTCCACCACCATCTTTATGTTGACCCACGCTATACAGTGGTCAGTAGTCCCAAGGTGGCCTCCCTCATTGACATCTGTAATACTGTCCCAGTTAGTAAGCACCAGGTCAAGTATTGCCCCACCACAAGTGGGCTCCCTGACTAGTTGCCTGAGAAACACCCTTTCCCTGCTTCTAGCTGAAGCTGTGGCATAATGCTGTATCTACCCTAAGGCTCTCCAGCTCATTTTTCACCTGTTCTGCTATGATCACTACCCTCCCCATTTCCTGTACTCTTTGTGTGACTGTCTTGACCTTGTTATGTAGAAGAGGCCCATGTCACCCACTGTGAATACCGAGGAGAAGTTATCATTTAGGACACTGGCCTTTGGCTGATCATCTTACTTTAGCCCCACCTCTTGTTAGTTAGCCTTCCTTGTCTTCTGAATGTTTCAAAGAGAAACTGTACTGCTGTGTTAGAGTAGGCTGATTGAAAAAAAAAATAGGTTGTATTAAGTTTTATTTGACTTACGGAAACAACTTATACATGCTTTCAATGCCAAATAAGCCCCTTCATCAAGCACTGTGATAAAACAGCTACATGGAGAAGGCTCTATACAGAGAAATTCAAGGATTTCAGGTGTAAATAAACTTTTACACAGCAGTACCACAGTTCTGTTGATAAGGAAGTATCATATCAAGAGAACTATAAATAATCTGATGTGTACATAGACAAAGATGAGCACTTTTTGAAATACTAAGTTATACATCAGTTTGGAGATGCAGACCCCTCTCCCATCTAAACAAACTTTCATATAGGAATGAGACTGCAGGAGACCTATAACTTGTTAGATGTTTATATTACAATAGCCTCCTTAAAAACAGGCTTTTTGGGGGGTGCCAGAGAGCAAGCTTCCAGGCAGGACGCTTTTCCCCACAGCTGAACAAGAATAGCTCCTAAAAATCATCATTTTATCATGTAACAGATTCCAGGCAGAAGATATTCGTCCACCATCAAATTCTGCACTTTCTGGGCTTTCAAAGGATATCTGCTTTATCATGGGGTGTACTAAAAATCCCCAATCTCAAGCGTCTGGAGGTCCTCGGCCTACAGGATCTCAGAAGCAACTGGGACCTGCAGTTGAGTTATCTGATCCACCCCTACACAGTGCATCATCAGAACCGCCTTGGCAAGCTATACTTTCATCAGTACGGGCCATGGATGCTAAAATTGAAAAAAACCTTGGCAAAATTAGAGATGCACAATGCCGCACTTACAGCACTACAAGAAACAGTGGAGGCAGCCGACAACCGATCTTTGGTGGCACAAACTTCTACAGCAGTGCTGGTGAAAGAAAATCAACAACTACGCAGTAGATTAGAAGCCATTGAGAATGAAATGAGAGCGGGCAATGTCCATGTGGTCGGACTACCGGAAGGAGTGGAAGGGCCACGTTTGCTGGACTATATTAAAAATTGAATGGCTGAGATTTTGGAATTACCAGATGAGTTTGAATGGTCCCAGCTACGTCAGGCTTACCATGTGGCCCCAACATTGTGTGACATTGTAGAAGGACTGGAAGGAAAAGTATGTCTCTTTGCAGATGACACAAAGATCTGCAACAGAGTTGATGCACAGGGTGGGGTGGAAAGGATGAGAAGGGACTTGGCAAGGTTAGAGGAATGGTCAAATGTATGGCAGCTTAGATTCAATGCTAAGAAGTGCAAGGTAATGCGCCTGGGAAACAAAAACCCAGGGGAAGAGTACACAATGGGGGGTTTGATACCAACAACAACAAAATGGAAAGGGACCTGGGGTAGTCATATCAGATGACCTAAAGGTGGGCAAGCAATGAGAGGGCAGCAAGGAGGGTTGGGGATACTGGGATGCATAGGGAGAGGCATCACCAGTAGAAAACAGGAAGTTATTTATCCCTCTGTACAGACAGCTGGTGTACCCCATCTGAGTACTGTGTGCAGTTCTGGAGATCAAATCTCCGCAAAGACATAGATAGGATGGAAGCTGTCCAGAGGAGGGCAACTAAAATGGTGCAGGGTCTGCACCGGAAGACATATGAAGAGAGACGAAAGGAGCTTAATATGTATAGCCTCGAGGAAAGGAGGGAGAGGGGGGACATGATAGAAATGCTCAAGTACCTCAAGGGAATCAACAAAGTCCAAGAGGGTAGCATCTTTCAAAGAGGTGTGCAAGAACAAGAGGGCACAATTTGAAGGGGGGGCAGCTCAGAGGTAATTTAAGGAAGTATTTTTTCACACAGAGGGTTGTGGATGCATGGAACAGCCTTCCGGAGAGGTTGTGGAGTCAAAATCAGTGGTGGAATTCAAGCATGCATGGGACAGTCATAAGGCAATTTAGGGGTGGGGGTAGAAAGAAGTAGGCTGCTGGTTAACTAGGATCTGCAGCTTATCCAGTAGGTAGGGAAATGGGCAGACTGGGTGGGCCAAGCGGTCCTTATCTGTCGTCAAATTCTATGTTTCTGTGTTTCTATGTTTCTATGGGTTCGCTCATCAGATACGAATCAATCGCGTACTATTTTGGTGAGAACAGTGGGTCCAGAGGTATGGGATGAGATTATCGCTGCTGGAAGAAGGGTGTATCCAATAGAGGTGCAAGGGCATGATATTAAATTTATCTGGACCTCTTTCCAAACGAGGGCCGGAGAAAGAAGTTTGATGCTGTTCGTCAGAAGTGCGGTCTCTAGGGATGATGCATTCTTTCATGTTGCCCGCCATCTTCAAATCCTGACGGAGGCAAGAGTTGGCAGTTTTCTGATTCGGTAGATGCTGGGCGCTGGGCAGAGAAGATAGAGCAAGAATATAAATCCAAATTGCCCCAGGTGTGCAGGAATGAAGGTATTGATTCAGATGAAGGAGAGGAGGACTGAATTATGAACAGTAAAAACTGAGTTTTTTTTTTTTTTTTATCTCTTTTCCATTGGTCCTGTACTATGGACAGTTTCACTACATTTGCTCTAATTAACATAGCAACATTGTGGTCCTTTGTTAAGGGGAACGATTTTGGTAATCTGGGAGGTTTAAATCATATTTTTAAGGTTTGTACTTGTTCTCCAATTTGAGTAATATAGTTGACTACGACTGGATCTGAGTTAAGCAGGGCTACTGCAGCAGTTTAAAGTGTACCAATGTGCTGCAGACCCTCAGTTTATATCTGCTCAATATAGAGATTAGCTAAGGGTCTTTATGTAGGGGGGCTGTTCTGGGGCTGAGGGATTCACCTTGATGGTTTCATGTTGATATTGTTAATGGCTTATAAGCACTACTTGTTTAGTGTATAAAATTCTATACGACATCTCCCTAAGGAACTAGCCTAAGCCTTTGAAGCGGCTGGCATTGATAGACTGATAAATAATGCTTGGACTCTGAGGTGGTCTATGCCTCATAACAGTGGATTACCCCAACTCCTACTGTATCAGATTATAAGATGACCTTATATGTACTAACAATTTGTACAAGTTGGTTTATCTGACTGCCATATGTGATTCTCTTACATGAGAAATTTGATTGTACTGTTTCATACATAAAACAATAAATAGTAATTTCAAAAAAAGCAGGCTTTTTCTTTATTCAGCTTTTCTCCTCAACCTAGTCACTGTCAGGGATATAAGGGATGTGCAATGGGAACCTGTGTGATACATTATTTATCTACACAGGAGCAGCTTGACTTCTGGTAACCTCATGAATGGCATAAGCAACAAGTGATGGACCTGAGATGAAACTGTTTGAGTGCAGATGAATAATGTATCACACACGTCAGCACTATATGTCCTGTATATACAATAGCCTTGTTTTTGATTTGGTTTTGGTTTTGATGGGGATGATTGACAGGCAGTGTTTATCCAGTATACTGTGATGTGCGTGACCGTGACTGGTGACCCCGTGAGGCAACTCAGTTGTGGCTCACAGCACAGCAGCTACCAGGCAGCATCGACCAGATGGGTTGGTTTGGAGAACATAGTGACAGGAAGTCACTACAGCTATACTGCGAATTGGGTGGGAGGCGAGCATGCTACAGGTACATGTGCGGGGAGCAGCATGCTCAGCGAGGTGTGGAGGGATTTGAGGGGTGGCACTGCAGTAGGCTGCTGAACTGGCCCGTGGTGTGCGGTTGGCTCGCAGCTTTGGTGGCTAGGGTGCTGGATTTGGGTCTGGGCACAGATTAGTTTTGTTGCACCCAGTCCAAATTTTATTTTGTTTTCATTTACCCCCTGACATGCACCCCCTGAAGTTGAGAATCCTTAAGTAGGGGGTGGGTGCAAAGTCCCCTGCAGGGGTGGGGGGCACAGCCCCTGCATAAACATAAAAATGCAAGTCCCCAGCAGGAGGGTTCCCAGCGGCTAAGTCCCCACACATGCATTAACCAGAACCCTGCAGCAAACCCGTGGTGCTCCACCTGGTTCTGCCGCAAGCCACCTGGGACAAACACAGGTCCCCCATCCCACCCGGTAATGGGTGTGGTAACCCACTCTGGTGGTTCAGTGACCAGGGAAGGGAGAGGTGGGATATACCGGGTGCCGGGTATCGGCTGGGACTGGCTGACGGAGGGGGGTGGGCACTACTTGCTGGGGCATGGGGGGGACACTGTGTCACCATAAGGTGGCTCCAAGGTAGCACTGATGGGGTGGGTATTGGGGAACTGAGAGGGATGTCAGTGGGCCACTAGGATGGGGATCAGACATTATATGCTACGGGGCCACAGGAGTTTGGTGGGTGGACCGACACCCATGGTGTGCCACACACAGGCATGTCACCCACGGAGAATGTCTAAGTCCCCTTAGGTCAGCCCAGGCTGGTCTAAGGGCACTTAGAATTTCTCCCACTGGTGCTGTCTGAATAGCAGGCTGCAGCTTGCATCGGACTTGGTCCCCTAGTGCTAGAAGTCGAGCAAGCATTGCAGGGCACAGTACTGGAGCAAGCCCTGTGTGGAGCAGGTGGCCTGTAGTCGATGCAGGCCACCTTTGTGAATAGCATGGAGGGCAGTCCTGAATGCAAGGTACACCTTGAACTATATTTGTTTGGCATAGGCACCTTGTGTCAGATGCAGGGCTTTGAGAATCGGGCCCAACATATTTTTTATAACATTGTTTTTTGTCCATGCATATTATATAAATACCCTGTTCAATGAGATATACCCTGGTCAGGCCTGATAGCCCCTGTCCTCCTTGGGCCAAGTACAACCAGCATATCCCATCTGTTTCCACCCCAGAATGGACCCCAGGGGGCCATCGCCCCCCAAAGCAGCCCACTATGTTGACTAGGATCCTGTGCTGGCTAGCACTAGGACTCAGAGAAGTCCTCGGGGCCCAGGCCCTCATGCAGATAGCTATGGGATACTTTACCTCAGGGTTTCTCCCTGGCAATACCCGCCTTCCCAGGAATGGATAAAGCCTATGGCAGTTTTTACTGCATGCAGCAATCTCCTGCCCATTTTCCTAGTCTGTACTGTCACAACAGACATTATTTGATCTCTGTCTCCTCCCCTTGCTTCCCACTAAGATTCCCTTATGTCTATGCTATGTATGCTTGAAGTTCACCAGAATTTTCCACCCCACCACCTCCTCCACTGGAAGACTGTTCCAGGCATCCACCTCTCTTTCCATGAAGAAGTACTTCCTCATGACTCTCTTGGAATTACCTCCTTCCAACTTCATTGCATGTCATCTTGTTCTTGTGCATCTTTTCCACTAACAAATGCTCCCCTCCTGCATCTTATTTACCCCCGTGAGATACTTGTAAGTGTCTATCAAATCTCCCTTCTCTCTCTTTCAGGGTGTACATAATGAGGTCCTTCAGACTCTCCTCATATGGTTTCTGATGCAGACCCTGCACCATTTTAACGTCCTTTCTCTGGACTGTCTCCACTCTATCTATGTCTTTCCTGAGATGTGGTTTCCAGATCTGGACACAGTACTCCAGGTGGGAGTCTTACCAGAGATCAATACAGTGGCAACACCACTTCCCTCCTTCTGATGGTGATACCTTTCCCTAGGCACTCCAGCATCCTACTGGCACGACCAGCTGCCTTGTTGCACTGCTTCACCACCTTGAGGTTATCAGATGTGATTATGCCCATGTCCCTTTCATGTTTGGTGACTGTCAATACCTCTTCTGCCATATGTTAGTCCATTTCTGGGTTTTTGTTCTCCAAGTGCATGATTTAGATTTTTTTCATTGAAACCCAACAGCCAAGCCCTTGACCACTCCTTTAAGTTTTCTCAGGTCTGTGCCCATTCTCCCCCCTACCATGGATAGTCCATTCTCTTGCAGAGTTTGGTGTCATCTGCAGAGAGGTAGACCTTCCCTTTCAGCTAATTTGCAATGTCACTTACAAAGACATTAAAGAGAACTGGTCCCAGTACTGAGCTCTGTAGCACCCCCACTAGTCACCCTCCATTCTCTGGAGTGAACTCTGTTTACACCACCCTCTGTTGTCTGTCCCTGACCGGTTTGTTACCTACTTTGCCACCTTTTGACCCATCCTAAGCTGCCCAGTTTCCTTATGAGCTTCCTATGCGGAACAGTGTCAGAAGCTTTACTGAATCCTAAATAGGCCATGTCCACTGCCCCACTCTGATCAATTTCCATGGTCACCCAGTCAACAAAAAAAACATAGGGTTTGGTCAGATGCTGGTAGTTCAGCTCTCTGTATAATCCCCAGTTTCCCACAGGGCTCAGTTGTGTCTGTTCAGCTAGAGCAGTGACTCAACAAGAACTTTATTTTGGTTGCTAGTTGTGGCACAGTGATGGTGGGTGGACCAGAACTGATCATTCCTCCTGCCTGGCTTGGTTATGGCAGTGGCAGGAGTCAGACTCAGGGACCTCCTCAGATTCCTGGGACCACCTCAAAGTACTTAACCACTTGGTCCACCTAGTAGGGGTTCCAATAAGGCTACCCAGATGGGCCAAAAGGGTGACCACTAAACTGCAAGGTGGTGGACAGGCAGGGACTGGGGAAGGGGAGAAAGACAGCATGACTGTGGCCACAGGTAGTCTGTGGTGAACTGTTGAGAATGGCAAGTCTGGCTCTGGCAACCTCAAATATGAACATAACAGGATGCCTTGGTGATCTGTGGGGTGACAGGGGAGGACACATCTGAACTAAGCCATACAGCTGTACTACATAAGGTAAGGGGGAAGGGTGGGGGTGGAGGAATGAGGGAGGACCCATTGTTTTGGATAATGCTTTACTTCCTTTGTACACCCAGATGTGGGATCATATTCTGATTCTGCATCCAATTTCCTAGTCCTGGAATTCAGATTTTAGGACTTAAATACTGAAAGTCTGCAAAAATGCCCAGAATCCGATGTATCTGATTCCATCAGGCAGACTTTGAGTAAGTACTCAACCCTAAAAATGCAGGCCAGTAGCCCTTAAAATGTGGGCATCATCAAGCATGGAGATGCAAGCTCAGGCCACAGTGACAACTGGTACTTCATTTGTGCAAATTTGAAATTTGATTTAACATCACAGTAATATGGCTTTTGCTTCACAGTGTATGTTTACAGCACCCTCTCTACTGTATACACTGTAGGAAATACGTTATCCCAGTTGGGCACATGTAGGTGGGGTAATTCAGCCACCGACCAAGATCAAGACACCACCTGCAGCTCCTTGGAAGGTGCAGGGACAGCGCCAGCCAATCCGAGCATGGGTGCTTCCAGCAAACCCACTCTGATTGGCCAGGACTTTTCCCCTGCTATAGACACCTGGCACTTTGTTATATTTTCAATAGAGCTAAGCACATTTTAACTGTGTTATTAGAAGTTTTTCAACTGTATTAGCTGGATTGTAATTTCTACTACTGTTTTAAAGTACTTACACCTCTTCTGTCTGACTGCTATTCCTGCAGCGCCCCCCACCAAGCACTCTGCCTTGGCTCCGATAAGTCTAACTACCTTTTGTCTTACTAAACTGCTCAAATCTAACCCCTTCACCTCTATGCTATTTAAGACCTGCTCTGTCTTCTTCTCTCCAGTTGCCTGCCCTGAACAGGGCTGCTCAGCTCACCAAGGGTCAGCCGGCACTCAGCCAGCCACCGACCAAGATCAGGACACCCACCTGCAGCTCCTTGGAAGGTACGGGACAGCGCAGCCAATCGGAACACGGTGCTTCCAGCAAACCCACTCTGATTCTCCAGGACTTTTCCCCTGCTATAGACACCTGGCACTTTGTTAGATTTTCAATAGAGTTAAGCACATTTTAACTGTGTTATTAGAAGTTTTTCAACTGTATTAGCTGGATTGTAATTTCTACTACTGTTTTAAAGTGCTTACACCTCTTCTGTCTGACTGCTATTCCTGCAGCGCCCCCATCCAAGCACTCTGCCTTGGCTCCGATAAGTCTAACTAACTTTTGTCTTACTAAACTGCTCAAATCTAACCCCCTTCACCTCTATGCTATTTAAGACCTGCTCTGTCTTCTTCTCTCCAGTTGTCTGCCCCTGAACAGGGCTGCTCAGCTCACCCACGGTCAGCCGGCACTCAGCCAGCCACCGACCAAGATCAGGACACCCACCTGCAGCTCCTTGGAAGGTACGGGACAGCGCAGCCAATCGGAACACGGGTGCTTCCAGCAAACCCACTCTGATTGGCCAGGACTTTTCCCCTGCTATAGACACCTGGCACTTTGTTAGATTTTCAAACTAAGCACATTTTAACTGTGTTATTAAAGTTTTTCAACTGTATTAGCTGGATTGTAATTTCTACTACTGTTTTAAAGTGCTTACACCTCTTCTGTCTGACTGCTATTCCTGCAGCGCCCCACCCGACCCCATCCAAGCACTCTGCCTTGGCTCTGATAAGTCTAACTACCTTTTTTTTTTTTGTGGCTAGTTTTCCACTAGCAGGTTATACAGACCTGCCACTAGAGGGATTCTTGGTCTTCTACATAAATCACTGTACTCACTCATTGGCAATATGGTCTGCATTACCATTTTTGCCGCCTCACAGCCGATTGGTCCCCTTACTCCATTCACTTGCATTGCTTGATTTTTCATGGCAAAAGCTGTTGTTGGTTAAGTTTAATTTATTAAATCCTGCCAAAAGAGCTGTTTTCATGTACTTGTGAAATCCTTGGGGCTTTTGTTAAGTGTAACTGTGGTTAAGTGATTACAGCATCCTGTTGTTAACTTAAAGTGGGCCAGGCAGCTCTGAGTGCCCAGCCCCCACAGCCTTTTGTTGTGATAATTTAAGTCTGAATTGCCCAGCAGAAATGCTTGTTCCTGCCTAAATATTAACTCCTGTGCCATCCTCTGTCTCTTCCCAGTCGAAGCTCCCTGTTGGAAGCCCTCATTGTGAGCCAGGGCTACGCTCTGCCAGCGGGCGGGCAGCAACCTCCTAGCCGCCTCCAGGGACCAGAAAACCAGGAGGGACAGCCAGGGAAGGTACAGGAAAGCCACAAAATTTATGCCCACCCACCCTGCCCCTCCTCGGATGTTATTTTTATAGGCTTTTTCCACAAATTACAATTCCTGCCCCCAACCCACGCTATCCAGTAATCTGTCTCATTGCCACTGCTGTACTGCCAAATCAGCAACCCTTCCTTATTGTTCTCCCTGCTACTACACTGTTGTTTTCTAGTTCCATTTAATCATCAACCTTGCTTTCATAATGGGGATCCCTTTGAATACTCCTGGCTATGTTCTTCATGTTGTTCAGGAAAAGACATCCTCCCTGCCACTGTCACACTGAAAGTGTGTCCCACCTTCCTAGTCTCGCTATTTCACCATTATTAAAGAAGGACCGGATCCTTATCTAGGCACTATCTATGCCACAATTTAACCAGTGGGGTAACCTCCATGTAGGGCGAAAATTGCTCTATCAACATATCAGCCGTTACCCCATTATTGGGTATACAGTTCCCCATTATGCCTGACCACCAGATTGCTATTAGGTGTATTGGCACGAACCCATAACCTTGACTGGCTTATCTTAAGACAGAAGCCCTGAATAGAAAAGGAGGACCAAAGATAGTCTCCTCATTTTCTCTCTTGAAGCCCTTATGAAACTTTTAATTTTTTTCCTGATCTGTGTTGGAAATGTGGAAATTAACCCCGGACCTCCACAGTGCATTACCTCACCAGCAAACTTAGCCTCGACCAAAGGTCTAAGCTTTCTACATATCAATGCCTGCAGTCTGCTAAAAAAGCTCACGTTGATACAATCCTGGGTTGCCCATACTTTGCCAGACTTTCTTGTGGTATCAGAGACATGGCTCAGACCCGCCACAGCAGACAGAGACATAAACTTGCCCAATTATCAAATATTCAGAGCGGATTGCCAGACAAGGAGTGGGGGAGTTGCTATATATGTCAAATCCAATAAATCTGTAACTTGCTTAGATGCAACATCTATGCCCAAAGAATTCGAATGTCTATCCCTCAAAGTGGCTCTCTCCAACACTGCAGCATTTTGGCTAGTTGGCTGCTACAGGCCCCCTTCAGCGGATCATAAGCTTCTAGCCCACCTGGGGAATCAAATCAAGATGGATACTGAAGAGACCATAATCCTAGGTGATCTAAACCTTAATTGGCTATCCAAGGCACGGCTCCTTTAGTATCATTTTGTGATACATATGGTTTTCACAACTATATATGAACCAACAAGAATCAACAAAAAATCTGAGCAACAGCACATTACTTGACTTCATGCTGGTGAACAAACCCCACCTCTTCACGCACGCTGGAGTGCTGTTCAGCGACATAAGTGACCACTGCCTTATTGCTGGAATAAGGTCATCCGGTAAACTAACACCCCCAGCTAAATTCCTACTGAGGAGATCCAAGAAAACTTTCAACTCTGAGGCATATCTTCATGATCTAAATCACGCAGATGGCAAGAGTTCTACCTAGCAGACTCAGTGGAAAAAGCTCATCAGGTGTTAAATAGCATAATACTAGATGCCCTTAACACTCATGCACCAATTACTAGAGTTCCAATTAAAAACAAATCTTGTCGTTGGTTTTCACCTGACCTTAAATCAGCCCTGCTTGAGAGAGATAAGCTTTGGAAAAAGGCAAGGAAGACTAAGAACCCAAATGACTGGTTGATATTTAAGAAAGCCAGGAATAGCTGTACCAAGAAAGTACAGGATGCTAAGGCTGCCTACTACATGGCTGAACTCGACTCCTCATACCACAATCCTGCCAGGTTCTGGAGCACTATTAAGGGCATAACGGGACAAGATCCTAGCACTTCACTACCAGCTCAAATGCACCACAACAAGGTGACAATCTTGGACAGAATGGAAATACTGGATGCATTCAATAATCATTTTACAACTGCTGGCCTTGCATTTGATACCTCTCCAGCCAATCTCCTACATGCTCAGTTAAGCTCCCAGTATACAGGATCTCAGTTAGCTGAATCCTCCTTCTCCTTCAAACCGATTCTGTTGAAACAAGTGGAGGATCTAATCTCGCAGATGGATATAAAAAAAAGTGCAGGTGCTGACTCCCTTGACCCCTACTTTCTAAAGATTGCAATGCATGCACTTGCAGTTCCTTTAACACACCTTTTTAACTTGTCCTTAAAATCTGGTTCTATTCCTGCAACTTGGAAAACAGCCCAAGTTTTCCCTCTACTGAAATCAGGGGACCCCATGGACCTTAACAACTATAGGCCAATCTCTATCCTTCCAGTACTATCTAAGCTGCTAGAAAAACTGGTAAGCATCCAATTAAGAGATTACCTTGAAGAATCTAATCTTTTAAATCCAGCACAATCCGGGTTTCGGTCTAAGCATAGTACTATTTCTGCACTGGCTAAAGTTACAACGATTGGCAAACCGAACTGGATAAAAAGAATAGAGTTTGTGCTGTATTCCTTGATCTAAGCAAGGCATTTGATACGGTGGACCATGAGCTGCTACTCTCTTCCTTGCACTCCATAGGCTTGGATCCATCCTCCCTTACATGGTTCAGGTGTTACCTAACAGGAAGAACACAGCAAGTGAAAGCTGAAGGAGACCTATCTCCACTGAAACCACTTCTAAGAGGAGTTCCACAAGGATCTATCCTGGGCCCTATCCTTTTTGCCATTTATAGTAACAATATTGATTCAAATCTTGCCAAAGCCACTGTACACTTGTTCGCAGATGACACTGTTTTATATGTCAGCAACTCATCGCCTGCTACAGCTTGTGAAGTTCTACAAACAGAATTCTCTATACTACAACATCAATTATTGGAAAAAAAGCTTCTTTTAAATGCAAAGAAAACAAAAGCAATGTTTTTCTCCACCCAAAGCCATACAAATCCCTCATTACTAAACAACCTCCCCCAGCTATCCACTATCCTTGGTGAAAGCCTTGATTATGTAGAAAAATTCAAGTATTTGGGGGTGTGGATAGATAGCAAACTTGACTACACAGTTCATATTGAAGAACTTTTAAAAAAGCTTCGCCAGAGACTTGGTCTATTTTTTAGAATAAGGCACTTTCTAAACAAAGATTCCAAAATGAGGTTGGTCCAGGCCACATTTCTCTCAGTAATTGACTTTGCAGACTTCCTCTATAGTCACTGCCCTATCTCCTACCTATGCAAATTGGATACACTATACCACAGAGCCCTGAGGTTCATAACAGTTTTACCATTTAACACTCACCATTGCTCTCTCTATGCAGCAGTCGGTTGGACATCTCTGCATCTCAGAAGAAACAGAAATGCTGCAGTGTGGACATACAGAATTTTGACCAAGTTGCTTCCAAACTATATATTAGACTGCTTCGCACAGGCCACAGCTGGCACCTACGCCCTAAGAAGCTACAATTTCATTATGCTCAAAGTGCCTAAAATCAACACCCGGCATGGGAGATCTGCTATCAGCTATAATCTAGCTATATCATGGAACACGATTCAAAACTCCTTGAAGCTGATCAACCGGGTGTCCTTAGCATCCTTCAAGCATCTATACCTAAGTCTCTTCCCTGAAAAATGCAGTTGCTTCCACAAGTTCTAGTTTATTCGCAGTTCTTTCCTTCCTCCTCTCAGGCTGCCATATCATGGCAATTCACTTCCCTAGAATTCATCTCTACAGATACCTCACCCCCTGGCTATAATCTTCTCCCATTAACTCCAGGCTCCTACCATAGCCCTTATCACTGCCTTTCACCTCCCAGTTCTAGCGCCAGCCCCTGCTCTAGTCATGCGTACCCCTTCCTACCATGTCACTTGTCTCAGTCTATGACCACCTCTTTCAGTCATCCAATCACTATTTCTCTTTGTCCACATTGACTTCCCTTGGATCTTTTGGAATCTTGGGTATATCATGTTGAATGTATGCCATGTTTACTGCCAATGTTGATATGTATATACTGGTTTACCTAGAGTGCATCTCATATGTTCCTACCATATCCTGTTATGTTTAAACAATTTCTGTTCTTGATTTCTGTATATAAGTGTTTTAATTATTCATGTACATATACCAATTATTGAACCTTGATTACTGTATATAAGTATATACGTGTTTTAAATCTTCCTATACATGTACCAATTATTGAACCTTGACCTTATCAGGTCCATCTTGCAAATGAGCTGTGCTCAATGATGTTCGCCTGAATAAATAAAGATTTGATTGATTGATTGATTGATTGATTGATTGATTGATTCAAAGGGGAAAAGTAAGTTACTCCCCTTCTAATGTGGGACAGCTGAGAGGTATGCCTTGGTTATTTAGTCCTGTGTCTGTTTTGAACATACACTACCAGCTGCTGTGATCAGTTACCACACAACATGATGCTGTAACAGTTGCTAACCAACCACTGAGCTACAGTAGTCAAACCCGAGTCACCTGTGAGCTCATCTTGGATTTGAACTTAGAGTATGTCTCTAGTGCAAAAGGTCAGTGTCATACTCAGATAAAAACCCAGTCCCTAGATCGGAAGAGCTACAGTAGCAGCTTTTTCAATGTACAAGACCTGGAGTTCTGTAATGCATTTCAAATAAACTCTCATGATTTCCTGAGGGAGCTTTTGTTTTTGTTTTGTTTCTTTGTTTATTTTTCCAGAGGTTTTAAATAGATTGGAAAGTCATTATTTGGCACAAAGCTTCCTTCTTTTCACCCAAAATATGCTGAAATCTAACACATTTTCCCTAATTAAAGAAGCAGTTATAAGTAACACAGAAATCCCTCAAGGATATCTGAGCCTGAATGCAATTCAGAACATCTGTGCTCTTTCTGTCATTTTCCTATTTTTATACCAAACATTTTAATCATGTTTAGTGGGAGCAACCTGTTTTTATTTTTCCTTTTCGCCAGTCAGGCTGCCAGTATGTTTGGTAGCACACTGCAATATTTTAAATCTCATAAGGATTCAAAATATTAAATACACAAACTTTGAAAAGTCCCTGATTCAGCAATTTGATGTTCAGGTTCAACTAATCATTCTGTTGATTCTGTTTTTATACATCCCCAACCCTACTAGCGTTGGGAACTCCAACTATGCCCATGATTCACTATGTACAGTGGCAATAGCCAGAATGTGATGAAATAATGCAGCATACTGTAGTTGAGATATTGCAGTAAACAAGGTCATTTCCATGGCAGTTAATCTATTTTGTCATGCAGTAACTTGAGACACTGGGGGGGGGGGATTTCAAAGAGATCTGCCCAAGATGTGTCTGCTGCTATTTTCAAAGCAAATATGTGCCCAGACCTGTGAGACTTGCTATTAGATGGCCTAACAGCATACGAACTTACAAACATACGAAAGGCTCACAGGGCTATCAAGTCTGCCCGAGTGTGCAGCTTGCAGTTTACTACTCCTGCAGCTGCCCTCCCTCCCATTCCCTTGTCATCAGCCCCTCCCCCTGGGCTACCCCCCCCTTTGTCCTTGTCTGTATTTATCATCACCTTGACTCTAGCCAATCTCCTTTTGAAACTGTCTACTGTCTTCAGTGTGATCAACTCCTCTGGCAGTGTTCCACTCAGCCACCACCCTCTCTGTGAAGTAGTGCCTCCTTATCTCCATCCTGAATCTACCCCCTTCCAACTTCAGACTGTGCCGCTCATGACCCTTCCACCCTTTAAGCAGAATGATCCTCCCAGTTCGACCCTGTTTATGCATTTTACATATTTAAAGGTCTCTATCATGTCTCTCTCTCCTTCTGTCCTCCAGGGACTACATGTTGAGCTCCCTCAATCTGTCCTCCATAGGATTTATACCCTAGACCTAGGATCATCTTTGTCACCCTACACTGCACCCCTCAGTAGTCTCACATCCTTTTTAGTTAAGAGCACTAGTACACCACAGTATTCCAAGTGTGGCCTCGCCAGAGATCTGTACAAGGGCAGGATAACCTCCTCTCTTCTTGAGGTGATACCTGGGGCAATGTACCCCAGCATCTGACTGGCCCGCACTGCCGCCCTCCGGCACTGTACGGACACCCTCATGTTCCCTGTGACTAGTACCCCTAGGTCCTTCTCTTCCTTTGAAATGTACACCTGCACCCTCACCCCAGCCAATAGCTGGTCCTGGGTTTTCTGGCACTGAGGTACATGACCTTGCACTTCTTAGTACCAAACCAAATGTTTGCATCCAAAAACAGATTCAACTGCAACTAAAAAATGGACACAATTGTACTTTCATCCAATCTGGATGTAATACCATCCATTTTATGCTGCAAATTGTGGATTTTTGTTGTAAACAGACACAGCTTCTAAAAATAGCAGTTGGTCTGCCTGGATGCAAGAAAATGGATGCAGACACAGTGTGCATTTGCATTCGCATCTAACCCTTTTGAAAATCCCCCCAGTATGTTGCATCCTGACTCACTCTACTGTAGCATTGCTGCTGCTTACCTCACCTCCCCCTGCAGTGCATGGCCCCATCATGAGCTGTCCACACCCACTCCACCAGAGAAAGTGGTTGGGTGTTAAACTGGAGCTGCCATACCCCAAGGCCATCATGGCTGTAGAGTCTGTGGGCATGTACTCTCACCTAAATTAACATTCCCTGTTGTGCCTTTGAGGCTGAAGAAGCATGTAACAGTGACATTTAGTGTTACCCTCAGATTAATTGTGAATTGTTGCCCCTGCAAATTTCTTGCCATGCCACCACTTGTATCAATTGCACCAGAGCAGGACTTTGCATGCTAAATTGGAGCTTCCATACACTGCAGAGTTTTCTCCAGTAAGACTAATCTTCATTGTCATACTCATCTTAAGGCATACCGAACTGTATTTAGCCTATGTAGTGATAGTATAATATGTTGATTATTGTCACTCCATTTTGTATGCTATTTCATGTAATGTATGTCATTTTATACTCCATTTTGTATTGTGTGACTCCATTTTACATGCTGCTTCATTTAATTGGTGTTTTGCTCTTTAGATAGCCTCATTATTATGTTTTGCTTCAGACAGTGTATTTTGCTGACTTGAAGGTTGCATATTATAAGGCAACCTGTTTTTGTAGTTTTGTTTAAACTTCTGCTTAGCTATAGTGTTCTAGGCACCCAGCCAGTGTTTGGAGCACAGTGACCAGCAGGTGTAGGGAATTTGAGCAGTCCTCATCGTGTGAATTTGCAGTATCCTGGGAGCCCGGCCAGCTTCTAGAATGTGGGAAAACAACACTGAAGGCTGCACGGTTATTTTAGCATTAGAATAAGATATAAATGTAGCTTTCTCAATGCCTGGTTGGAAGCCTCATCTGCAGGGTGGACGCATCGCTGTGGAACTTTCTCCCAGTTCAAAACTCCTGGCCAGGCTGTGAGATGATTTAGGGGCTTCCCCAGCTACTGGGAAAAGGCTTGGATGATGCTTTATTGAATCGGTGATGTATCATGTTTTGCTTAATTGAAGTATATATTAATGCTGATAGTAATATTGCTAATGAATGAATGCTAAAGTGTAATCATTAATGCTGATAGTGATATTGCTGCTAAATGAAGTGTAATTATCTTTTGCTTGCAATAAATTGTGCTGATGTGTGAATGCCAAGTGTGATTATTCCTTTGTGACTCTTCGATTAGGCAAGACAAGCCTATCAAGCTTGGAGGGCAGATGCCAGGACACAGATACATGAATCATGTTCTATTTCATTCTGTAGGGGATGTCTGGATGACAGTTGACTGACACCCACTGAACCTCCAATGACTGCATGTGCTGCTTTTGAAGCAGCATGGCCTAGTGGTTAGAGTGCAAACCTGTGAAGCAAGAATCCAGGAGGAAATCCCACTAGGATGCTTCCTCACTTGGTGACCTTGAGCAAGTCACTTAAACCTCCATCTCTGAGCTTCAGTCCACTCGACTATCTAACTGGACAGAAACAGGATCCTCCCACCCCTTCTCAGTGACATGTTGTATCCTTGCTGAGCATTTTTGAAAATAAACTGAAAAGCAAAATAAAGGTCTAACTCCCCAGGACAGAGAATTGCTTTTACAATGTATGCCCTACCACAAGCTAGCCAGGTAATTGGTTTTGTTTTCATTTCTGCCCACTTTTGGCTCCCCCTTCCCCAGAGGAAGTTACTATCCCCTTCACCTCTGAGGAAATTACTGTGGCAGCACCCTTCCTGTTGCTGGGAGACTGCCATTACAGATGATGCCAATTCTTCTCCTGGTCAACCAGGGTGATTTAGTTACTTACTTTTAAAAGGAATTATTTTGCAGATTTCCTGAGTAATAGATGATCATGCTTCCATGTAATGTTTGATAGTTTAGCAGCCCACACAGTGTTTTGCTAGCCTCATACTATAGTATAGCAGTTTAACCCTTTAAAACATACCAGCGTCAATACTACTATATAAATAGAGTAAAATCCTGGGGAACTCATTACCAGCTGAAAATGTGGGTAGAAAGACTTATGATCAGTTTATAAACAGACAAGATAAACATATAAGAGTTGATAATAAACTAGAGTTTTACCACTGACAGAGGTGGGGGGCGAACAAGATGGGATACAATAATTTTTCACCCTTAAGACCTCAGTCTTAACCTCACTACAATGTTGCTGGGAGTTTCAGCCTCTACTAATTTGGTAAAGATGATGCATTATACAGTGTCACACAATGAAACCTCTTGGCTAGTCCTAGGTTTCCCAGTTCCCTTGATCCATTATATTGCCCATCATGAATAAGTTAATGAAAGTGCCATGTTCCATGAAAGATAAGATACAGTTTTGTCTGGCATGTTTAAAATTTGCAACTCAGTACCTCTGCATTTTCTGTTCTCGTGCAGTGTATCCAGGCTCTGTAAAAAGCATTACTTGTCTCTCAATTGAACACTTAAATTGAAT
Organism: Neoceratodus forsteri; assembly: GCA_016271365.2. Taxonomy (NCBI): domain Eukaryota; kingdom Metazoa; phylum Chordata; order Ceratodontiformes; family Ceratodontidae; genus Neoceratodus; species Neoceratodus forsteri. The sequence continues at coordinate 351,511,410 of CM028130.1, read as the reverse complement.
ACAGATTCCAAGCTTGATAATGCAGCAGTGCAGAATAAAGATAACTGCCATTAATTATCATTAAAGAATTGTAACAATTGTGCCATTTGAATGCATTGAAATGGCAAAGAGGTACAGTATTCCCATGTTCTGGACATCTAACTTTACTCCAGTACTGTGTACGGAAGTCACAGTACTGGAAACAGAACATTTTCAGATAATGTGCAAAGCTTAGTGAACCTAGAAACAGCTTTCATACATATATAGAAACAAAGCAAACAAAGAAACAAACAAAAAACAATGATTTGTAAATGAATTTATGAGGAGAAAACATTCACTGAGCAAGTTTTTCTCCTGTTAGTCTTGCTGTAACCTCAAACATACAGCAGGTTTTTCTTTATTTCAATTTTTAATACTTTGTGGTGACCCTGAACATCAGGATGTGGGACATGGGGAATGAGATGAAGAAAATGAAATAAAAACAATGAAGCAACGTGACAGGAACACAGAGTGATTACATGTAGAATGACACAGCCCTGCGCTACAGTGTGCTACCCATTACAGTTTACTGTCGTGTACTAGGTGATAGTTGTCATAAAAGTATGAAAAGAATTTAGTGAAAAACTTTGAAAGCTCCCTTGACTTATCACTTATTCTTATTGGTAACCAGGAGACACAGGGCTCAATTGTCAAAGAGCTCTTAGATTGATGCAGACTGCCAAAAAGGCAGCTTGCATCAAAGCTCAGTGTGCCGAACCTTGCACCCAATTCTCTATCAGGCAGGATCCTGATGGCAAGTCCCACGGCTTGCGCAACCCTGGCCATGTGCCAAACAGACTGCATATCTGAGGGTGTGATGCAAGCAGTGGTGTCGCTGTGCACTTCTCTAGCTAGTTCCTGGTGGCTAGCAGTAACCCCTCCCCACCCCACCCTATCTGCCCGAAAGGTACATTATAGTACTCAATATTACCCTGGTGGTCTAGCAGATTCCTCCAGCCCTGATCCCACCTTATCATATACAAATGATCACTGGTGATCTAGCGGCCCCCCTCCCCATCCCTGATCCACCCCAAAAAGTTATAATTCGACCCCACTGGTTGCCTAGTGGACTCCCTTCCCAATCCCTGATGTCCCTAATAAATATGTATATTCCTAATTCCCTGGTGATCTAGCACCTAAACCTAAGCTCTGATCCCCCATTATGAAAAACACCACATCATTGGTGGTCTAGTGGACCCCCCACCCTAGCAGACAGTGTCCCACCACCCCGTTCTCCCCCCATCCCTGAACCAAGCCGGTGATTAGAACAGTCCACCATGGTCTGCTGCCAACTGAGCTCTCAATGAGTGCTGTACTGTATTCAGTACACACCCATTGATTGACTGGTGACCTTTTTTGTCAATCATATTACTCCCCAACCAGGGTCTTGTCACCTTCCTCTGGTCCTCTCACAAACACCCAGCTCCATCTCCCGCTAAGCTCTCCACTGCTGCTGAATCCTGGAGTTCTCTTTATGACAGGGTCTTAAGAAGAAGCCATTCTCTCCCAGTGATGCAATTGGGATCCAGGGCAGGTGGTGGACCTCCGCATGGTGATGCTTAAGTGTACCAGCTGTGGCCATCATCTGGACTGAGCTCTGCTGGTTTTCCTCTGTCTTTTTCTCCTCAAGTAGTAGCCACAGTAGACCCTGTTTATGTACAAATGATACCATGTAGAGGAGTTAGCTACATGGCTTTGTGCCGGTGTCTCTGTGTCTCTGGAACACAACACCAGTCCTTCCCGGCTGGTAGGGCTGTCAAGAGACAATGTCTCCCAACCTCCTCTAGGCTACCTGGTCAGCTTCTGAATTTGCTCCTAAACCTGGTTGTCTGACATGGCAGAGGATTGTCATTGGGCAGCCCTATCAAAAGGATGTTTTGACTACGATAGCACAAAATACAGTTCCACTATTTCCAGCAGGCCAGGTAGGGCCTCTATAGTGATTCATAAAAGCATAATAACAGAATTTGTTGTCAGAAGGAGCCTAAAGGTTCATCAAGTCTGCTCTTGTTTTAATACCTTGTCCCACTGACCTACTGTATTGCTGGGTTGTCTTCCCCATCCCCCAGTCCCTCACCCTGAATCCTTGTTGCCCAATTGGGGTATGGGTCCTCTAGCCTGTCCCAGCCATATTTAAAACCATTTGGGGTAACTGCCCCAGTACTTCCACTGCCAGTCCTCCATGAAGTAGAACATCCTCCATCTGTCTTGAATTTGCTCCCCAATGATCTCCATTCATGCCCAATAGTGACTGTGTCCATTTTCTTAGCAACAGGGTCTTGCTATTTACCTTGTTTATACCCAGAGAGACATATGCAGTATATTTCTAGCATATTTCTGTCTCACACCTAGCCACCAGCAAGTGCATATTTAGGATAAGCAGTCAATCGTCATACTGCTGGCACTGGATTATCTTGTTACCCTTCTCTGCACTGATTCCAGCCTGTCTATGTCCTTCCTCAGGTGGAGACTCCAGACATTAGCACAGTAATCCAAGAAAGGCCTCACCAGAGATTTGTACAGGGCCTGAATCATTCACCTCCCTACTCCTAGGTCCCAATTCTCAAAGCTCTGTGCTAGCCATACCAAAAAGGCTTGCTCCAATCGCCGGTGCGCCACGGACCTTGCACTCAATTCTCTGTCAGGCAGGGTCCCAGCAGCAAAGTCCCATGGCTTGTTTCAACTATGGGGGGGTGCTAAACAGAGGGTATACCTAGACAGGTTACCACAAGCGTGGGCAGCTGTGTGGCAATGTCCCCAAGAAGTCAATCTAGTGTAGCACCACCCCAAGCCCATTTATCCATTATAATTATTAATAATCCCTGCTAGTCTAGTGGCCCCACCCAAGCCCCAATCTCCTGTTATAATATGTAAGAAGCCCTGGTAGTCTAGTGCCCCACCAAGCCCCAATCTTCCATCATAATTATGTAAATATCCCCAGTAGTCTTGTGCTTCCCCCAAGCCCCGATTGCCTGTTATAATTTTGAAAATATCCTTGACAGTCTTGTGGCCCCTACCAACCCAGATCTCCCATCATATTTATGAAAATATCCCTGGTACTCTAGTGGCACCCCCCACCAAGCCCCGATCTCCTGTCATATGCATGAAACCACCCCTGGTAGTCTAGTGCTCCACCCCAAGCCCCAATCTCCCATTATAAAAACTATCCCTGGTGGCCTAGTGGAGTACTGTTAATCATTGAGTTTGTACTATATACAGTATGCACTCATTCAGAGCTCAGTTAGTGGCTGGCCATGGTGTTGAGTGGTGGGCTGTGCCTGTTGCTGACTCAGATATGGGATGGGGAGGAGCAGGGTGGTGGTGGTGATGCACTGTAGGGTGGGGGGTCCATTAGACCACCAGGTGTTCCAGAATGTCTCTTAATGGGGTATTGAGGCAAGAGCACTCCACTAGGCCACCAAGGATAGTTTAATTTTTATAACAGGTGATCAGAGCTTGGAGGGGCACTAGACTACTGGGGATAGTTTCATACATATTTAGGGAGATAAGGGCTAGGGGGAGGTGCCACTAGACTACCAGGTATATTTTCATACATATTAAGGGTGGTCAGGGCTTGGGGGAACCACTAGAGTGCCGGGGATATTTTCCTAAATATGATGGAAGATCAGGACTTGGAAGGCCACCAGAATACCTGGGATATTTTCAGAAATATGACCGGAGATCGGAGTTTGGAGGCCACTGGACTACTGGGGATATTTTCATAAATATGATGGGAGATTGTGGCATGGGGGCCACTAGACTACCAGGAAAAGGACTGAGTCTGGGGGTGGCACACTGATGCACTCTCCCTGAGGATAGCTGGTGTAACAGTACTTAGACCTTGCCTCCAGGAGAGTTTTGAGAATAGCATTTTGGGGATATGGCAGCCTGCACCTGCTGCATGCCTCCTAGCACCATATCACAGCCCATTCTGGGGCACAGGACTGGTGCAAGCCCCTTTGGTGCATGCAGCCTGTGTTTGATGCAGGTTGCTTTGACAATAGCTCAGGGTGCAATTTTTGATGAAGGTGCCACTTGTGTCATTTATGTTTGATGCAGGCACCTTGCATTGATCTAAGAGTTTTGATAATTGAACCCCTACTGTCAAACTCATCCCTATGCAACCCCCATCCTCAATTTCTTGCCATATGCTTTGTTGCAGTGACTCATTTGCTTGAGAGAACTACTGACTGTGATCTCCAGATCCCTCTCCTCTGTTGTAGTGGTCAGTCTAATCACTTCCTTTCCAGTACTCTCTGTATGGATTTCATCTACCTAAGTGCAATAAATTATACGAGAAATACATTTAGCTAAGAACAACAATTTGTGAAGGTAAACAACCTGCTGGAATTAGATCCCCAATCACCTGTTTTGCAAGTTTTGACAATCTCTACATCATAGGAACTGCAACTCCTATATCAGCAGCTCCATGGCATACTGAATGTGTTTTCTAGTAGGCAAGGAATTGGTGGTCCAAATCCTGGCAGGAACATAAGCATTTTTTTTGTATGAGGGGCACTCAACTTGAATGGAATTAATGGTGGTGTGGAGCTGGAAAAGGAAATTGTATGAGAAGTAAATTTAGCTAAGAACAATCTGTGATGGTAAATTGTTTGCTGAGATTACCGTAGATTCCCAGTCACCTGTTTTGCAGGTTGTGACATAACCTCTACACCATAGAACATGCAACTCACTTAATTGTAGCTCCATGACACACTGAATGTGTATTGCTCAACAGGCAAAACTGTCAGTGGTTTAAATTCAGATAGACATAGTCTGAATCCTGGCAAGGACTTAAACACTTTTTTTTATTTGTTTTGTAAGATGAAAACTTAGTTGAAAGGAGATCACGGTGGAATGGAGTTGGAATAGTAAATTATATGAAAAGTTAATTTAGCTAAGAACAACAATTTGTGAAGGTAGATAATCTACTGGGATTAGATCCCAGTTTCCAGTTTTGCTGTGTAACATAGCTTCCACATCAAAGGAATTGCAATTCCTTTACTTGCAGCTCAGTGTGTTTTGCTGAGCAGGCAAAGAATCTGTGGCTCAGATCTGCAGGGACTTAATCATTTGTTTCAGATTTTTTTTTGTAAGATGAAAACTCACTTGAGTAATGATTTATGTTGGTGTGGAGTGGAATAGTAAATTATATGAGAAGTAAATTTAGCTAAGAACCATTATTTTTGAAGTTAGATCATCTGCTGGTTAGATCCTCATTTGCCTGTTTGACAGGTTGTGACATAACCTCTACACCATAAGAAATGTAACTCACTTACCTGCAGCTCGGAGGTACATTGAATGTTTGTTCACTTAACAGTCAAAGCATTAGTGGTTCAAATTAACGTAGACCTTGTCTAAATCTTGGCTGGGACTTAAATTCTTTTTTAACATTGTTTTGTAAGCTAGAAACTCAGTTGAGTAGCAATTCATGGTGGTGTGGAGTGGAATAGTAAATTACATAAAAAGTAAAATTATCTAAAAACAACAATTTGTGAAGGTAAATCTTCTGATGGGATTATATCCTCAGTTGCATGTTTGGCAGATTGTGACATAACCTCTACACCATAGGAAATGCAACTCTCATTCCTGTAGCTCAGTGGTACACTGACTGTGTGTTTTATTACCAGGAAAAGAATCTATGATTCAAATTCTGGCAGGGACTCAAACTTTTTTTTGCAATATGGAAACTCATTTGACTTAGGTAAAAGAACAATTTGTGAAGGTAACTCACTTGCTGGAAGTAGTATAAGTTCATATAGCTCATCAAATGTTAAATTTTAGCCAATCAGCGGTGCCACGTCATTTGACAGGTGGGTGTGGCCTAAAATGGACCAATCAGAATCATCCCATGTTAAACCAGAAGTCCCTCCCTAAAATGCATTAGCCCGCCCACTTCTGGTGGAAGAGACTTAAGCTCAAACCCGTGTCCCACCCTTGCATAGAAATGACCTGCTTGAAACCCTGGAAATGATATAACATCACCATTTTGTAAGTGTCCTACACCCTTCTCTCTTCTGCACCCCTCGAACTCCTGCCATGCCATCCTGGCTGGAACCAGAGTCACCAATGTCCTGGCTCGAACTCCTGTCTCCACCTCATTTCTCCTATGCCCACACCATCCTGGCTTGAACCCCTGTCCCTCTTTACCACCGTGCCCCCACACCCAAAAAAATAAGTTAGGATTTATATAGTGTTATGTGCTCCCTATTGACTTGGGTGTATAATTGCATGGGTACGTGTGTGTGTGTTTTTTTATTAAGATATTTTTGGAATGCTGTATCTAGAAGGCAGACTGATCATGCAGAGGTTTCACAGATCTGTTTGGAGACCCCTTCCCAAAGGAAAATCCATCTGCCTGTGTAAGTACTCCTTTTTCTGTTTTATAACAAGGTATAAAATAATTAACAAACATCTTTAGGACTGTGTAAAACTTGCACCAAAAGGTTACCTCTATGTTTATGTATATGCACGTACCATTCATAAGCTAAAATGGGGACCTCCATGTAAATAAGCTGGTTCAACAGTTTCTCTGGAGAGCATGGCAAAATGCTGGCTGTGTGTATGTGTCAAGATTTCTGTATTTACAGGGATCTGTAAAAATGTATATATAAGCTTTTGTTTTAAAAAATAAAACTGAGTGCTTTAAATTGAGAGTGAGAAAGGCTAAGAATCCGGTGTGAGTGTGTGTGTGTGTGTGTGTGTGTGTGTGAGTACGGGGACCTCTGTGTAAATAAGTCAGTTCAACAGTTTCTCTGGATAGCAAGGCAAATACTAGCAATCACAAACTAATCATTTATATCCCATCATGAATTACAGAATAAAATTCATTTGAATCAGAAAAAAGGAAGACTTTTATGTATGTTGGAATATAGATGGTCTCTCTGGCGGGCAAGCAAGTAAGAATTTAAAGACTGGGAAAAAACATCTGTTTTCATTTACACACAGAATCATTAGCTCCTTTCTAGGCACCCTGCTGTCTAAAAGAGAATAAAAGTGATTCTCATGCTATACGTTTAACAAAATAACAGTTATCTTTTGAAGGAGGTGTGTGAGCTATGTTACACTGAATTACTGATTTAAAGGATGCAGCTGTTTTAGGAAAAGTCACGATTTCCATTTTAACTTTTAAAACAGTATAACTAAGCTTGTACACAACTGCCCTTATTATAAACTGTGCCTGTTTGTGTTTTAAGATTGAGAAAAACATCTGTTTTTCAATTTACACAGAGAATCATTAGTCTTTCTAGACCCCTGCTGTGTAAAAGAGAAAAAAACAGGTGATTCTCATGCTATGCTTTTTAACAAAATAAGTTTTATCTTTTGATTAGTGGAATGTAAGCTGTTACACTGAATTACTAATTTAAAGGATGCAGCTCTTTAGAAAAAGACGAGATTTTCGTTATACAGTTTGAAACATAACTAAGCTATACGATTATTTGGTTTTAAAAAAGCAGTCTGCATACCTTTCAATTAGACTCTGACCAAAGTTTTAGCAGAATGGTAAAAGCATTAGATGCCTTTCAGCTGTCACAGGGAGTTAAAACAAAGCCTGCAAGGAGCTGTGTAGGACTTGTATATATGTTTTTCCCATGGAGATGAGTGGGGAGGGGGTTGGATTGACAGTACCAGATGTTCAGGCAAAAGAAAGCACCCTCATGTTTTGGCATTTTATAGAAGTTTGAGAATGGCTATGATGCTATAGCATGAAAGGAATGCAGGCTGTGTGTGTGTGTGTGTGTGATCATTTAAGGTAATGTTCTGATTAGATGGAAGATGGAGGGGGCAGCTTATTCACAGTCTTATATATACCCCTGCCTGGTTATGCAGATCTTAGTATAACATAGACAGGCATCCAGAAATACAGTTTGATTATTGGAACAGTTTTTGAAAAAGCATCACAGAATGGACCACTGGGGAGAAAGAGATAATGAAGACATGTCGAATGCCCCATCAGAAAATACAATGCTTAACAGTCCAGGAAGTACAGTATTTTATTTCTTACAAAGCATAATAATTAAGATTTTAGCTGAAAAGGTTTAACATGTAACAGCTATGTGTAGTAGCTTGTTGTATAACTTAAAAGGCAGACACCTTTGTCTGATTGATAGTGCATTAGATAAAATAAAATGTTACGAATGTATTAATTATTGACTCACTACATATTGTTGACTAAAATATAGTTAGGTGTGCTTTTTGTGGGGGTCCAGAACATCATTTAGCTTGTGTGTGTGTGTGTGTGTTTTGATTGGGAGGCAGTAGTCCAGATTATGTTTTAGACTGGTATGCATTTACTGCTAACTTTGTACACCTGGTAGTATTTTCACCAAAAATGTAGAAATACCTATCTCATACTCACCCACCAACCACCTGCAATCAAAGTTTCAAAAACAGCTGAGAATAGCAATGACAATCTAGAGATGGCCATAGTTCAAGGAGCACTCTAATAATTACTCCAGCTCTAATCAAGGGCTCACAGGCTCAATAAAGAATTACAATGGCCACCGTGCAACAAAGGAGAAAAGGGCTGTCTAAAATGTAATTAAAGAAACAGTTTGAAATTTTCACTATAAAATGCACTGCTGCTTAAAATTTTGAGTTAATGATATTTTGTTTGAAGAGGTGGGGGGGCAAATGTGCAGTTGTCGCAAGTGGATAAATTTAATGAATAAGTCAAATGGCTGGGAAGGTGATAAGAAGGAGACACTAGAGAGTGGTGGTAAACTGGGTCAGATTGGCAGAAATGAAAGTCATGAGTTAGGTACCAATGGGTGGGGTGGGGAGTACCACAGGGTTGAGTCCAGGAACCAGTCCTTTTTCAATATGTTCATCAGCAACAAAGTAGAAAAAATAACATGCATGCCTCAGTTGGAATCTTTTTACCCCCCCATGCCAGCTAGCAAGAGCCAAAGCCCAATCTACATGGCCAGGCTTGTCTCCGATGCAAAGATTTGTAATTCTGATACTGTGTTAAATAAATAAAATAAACAGGCACTGAGAATTGTCCATGTTGAGTGGAGCTTAGCAACTCTTCCATCAAGTGGGGATCCCTTTATACTAGACATGAGTCCCTCTCGCTTACCTTGGGGAAAAGCTGTACCTAACCTGTACCAGTGCTAAAAATCATAAGAATACTTCAAACACACTATCAGCCCAGACTCCTCAGCAGTGTAACAGTTCATGAAATGTGCCACTAGCAGTATAACCTGATTCAGTATGTACCTTTGTATCTGTAGTTTCCTTCTCCCCCACCTCTCCCCTCCCCTTCCCGGGACAAAATTGAAAACAGGCAGAATTGCCTAGCTGTCTTTTCTAGTCAATAGAAACAAAATAAATCAAAGCTCAACTGAAGTGTCCTTGTCTAACAAATGGCATTAACTATGTGGTTATCCAAGCCGTGTATACTATCATCCAAATGTAGGAGATTTAGCCTAGAGCAACTTGGGTTTTGAGAGGGTCAGATCCCATCCTGGCATGGGTTAGGTTTAGTAAGTTTTTTAGAGGAGGGTATCTACTAATAATTATTAGGTTCTGACTAATAAATATTTCTTGGCTCCCATAATGTCATGCATAGTATTGTGTCAATGTATTTTTTAAATTTCAAATGCAAAGCTTTAAAATGTACTAGTTGCCTCCTTGAGGACAACTAGGAGTACATAATTATGAAACAAACATGGTGCATGCAATGCTAGCTAATTTTGTAAACAAATAGGAAATAAAAGAAAAGAAAGGAGGTCAGAAAGATGTCAGTTAAGAGAGTTATGAGATGGCTGGGGGGTAGGTAGAAAAGTTGAGGAGGGATATTTGTGCTGAGAAGGAGGAATAGGAAATAGTACAAGTAAAGGATGAGTAAAGGGCAGGGGAACAGAGTGGGAAGGAGAAATTAGACCAAGATAAAGTGGGAGCAGTAGGGGAAATTGAGGGAGAAGCCATGAGCAGTCCCAGATTGATCAGAAAAGGCTAGGAGCAGTCACAATCATTCTTAGAGAGTAGATGCTGGCAAAGTTTCATTTTAAAAGAGATCCAATTTCACTGTAGAGGAGCCCTGTGGAAGAACGATGTCTGCCCCAAGGATGTCTTACAGAAAGGGACTAGGTAGAGTGCCCATCAGAGCTCCTAGTAGAATGAGGGGTAGGATCAGGGAATGAGCTGCTGGACGAGGAGGGGAGAGTGAGGTGGTAAGCTTGTTGGCAAACAGGCAGGTGTGATTGTCTAGCCTATCCTAAAGTTTAGCCAGTTCATTTGACTGTAAAGATCACAGGTATGGGTTAGCTTTGGTGATCCCGTTATGAGGCAACACACTTAATTGAGGGAGAGCCTTATCTTTTTAAGAGCAGTGTCAGAGGCATATCCATAGATTACTATACCATAATCCACTAAGGATAGAATGGAACTCTTGACAGCCAGGCAGGGGCATTATTTGTCATTCAGCTCCCATGTCTGTAGAGGAGGCTTTAATATAATGCAGAGGAGGTCAATAATAAAAGACCCATCAGAAAATGCGTAGCAAGGACTGATTTTTGACTATTTAATATAGTATGTGTATCAAGCTGACAGGACCTAGAGGAAAATGATGTATTTGTTACTTGAATTACATCAGCACTTACCCAAGATACTGCTGGCTGGTTTGAAAATGTCTTTTGGTTGTTTTTTTTTTTTTTGATAAACCCATCAAATGAAAGAGGAAAAAAAGTAGCATTCATAGATGATTAATTATCATTTCTGAGCTTTATGTGTAGCAAATGACACCTAGTTGTCCTCATGGAGGCAAATAGTACATTTTAAAAGCTTTGCATTTGAAATTTACAAAAATGCATTGACATAATACTATGCATGACATTATGGGAGCCAAGAAATATTTATTAGTCAGAACCTAATAATTACTAGTAGATACCCACCCCCCAAAAACTTACTAAACCTAACCCATGCCAGGATGGGATCTGACCCTCTCAAAACCCAAGTTGTTCTTGGATAAATCTCCTACGTTTGTTTGATAGTATACACGGCTTGGATAACCACATAAAGTTAATGCCATTTGTTAGACAAGGACACTTCAGTTGAGCTTTGATTTATTTAGTTTCTATTGACTAGGAAAGGACAGCTAGGCAATTTGCCTGTTTTCAATTTTGTCCCGGGAGGAGGGAGAGGTGGGGAGAAGGAAACTACAGATACAAAGGGACATACTGAATCAGGTTATGCTGCTAGTGGCACATTTTGTGAACTGTTACACTGCTGAAGGGTCTGGGCTGAGAGTGTGTTTGAAGTATTCTTATGATTTTTAGCACTGGTACAGGTTAGGTACAGCTTTTCCCCAAGGTAAGCGAGAGGGACTCATGTCTAGTATAGAAGCATCCCCACTTGATGAAAGAGTTGCTAAGCTCCACTCAACATGGACAATCCTCAGTGCCTCTTTATTTTATTTACTTAACACAGTATTGGAATTACAAATCTTTGCATCGAGACAAGCCTGGCCCTGTAGATTGAGCTTTGGCTCTGCTTGCTGGCATGGGGAGTAGAAAGATTCCAACTGAGGCATGCACATTATTTTTTCTACTTTGCTGCTGATGAACATATTGAAAAAGGACTGGTTCCTGGACTCAACCCTGTGGTACCCCCCAACCCACCCATTGGTACCTAACTCATGACCTTCATTTTTGCCAATCTGACCCAGTTTACCACCGCTCTCTAGTGTCTCCTTCTTACCACCTTCCCAGCCATTTGACTTAGTCATTAGATTTATCCACTTGTGACTATTTACTGCACATTTGGTCCCCCCCCACCTATCCATACAAAATATCACCATCTCAAAATTTTAAGCAGCAGTGCATTTTATAGTGAAAATTTCAAACTGTTTCCTTTAATTACATTTTAACAGCCCCTTTTCTCCTTTGTTGTAAGGTGGCCATTGTAATTCTTTATTGAGCCTGTGAGCCCTTGATTAGAGCTGAAGTAATTATTAGAGTGCTCTTGAACTATGGCCATCTCTAGATTGTCATTGCTATTCTCAGCTGTTTTTGAAACTTTGATTGCAGGTGGTTGGTGGGTGAGTATGAGATAGGTATTTCACATTTTTGGTGAAAATACTACCAAGTGTGCAAAGTTAGCAGTAAATGCATACCAGTCTAAAACATAATCTGGATTACTGCCCTCCCAATCAAAACACACACACACACACAAGCTAAATGATGTTCTGGACCCCCCACAAAAAAGCAAACCCTAACTATATTTTAGTCAACAATATGTAGTGAGTCCAATAGTTAATACATTCGTAACATTTTTATTTTATCTAATACACTATCAATCAGACAAAAGGTGTCTGCCTTTTAAGTTATACAACAATGTATACAAGTTACTACACATAGCTGTTACATATTAAACCTTTTCAGCTAACATTTTAATTATTATGCTTTGTAAGAAATAAAAAACTGTACTTCCTGGACTGTTATGCATGTTATTTTCTGATAGGGCATCCAGCATATCTTCATTATCACTTTCTCCCCAGTGGTCCATTCTATGATGCTTTTTCAAAAACTGTTCCAATGATCAAACTATATTTCTGGATGCCTGTCTATGTTATACTAAGATCTGCATAACCAGGCAGGGTATATTTAAGACTGTGAATAAGCTGCCCCTCCATCTACCATCTAATCAGAACATTACCTTAAATGGTCACACTCACACACAGCCTGCATTCCTTTCATGCTATAGCATCATAGCCATTCTCAAACTTCTATAAAATTCCAAAATGTGAGGTGCATTCTTTTGCCTGAACATCTGTTACTGTCAATCCAACTCCTTCCCCACCCATCTCCTTGGGAAAAATATATACAAGTCCTACACAGCTCCTTGCAGGCTTTGTTTTAACTCCCTGTGACAGCTGAAAAGCATCTAATGCTTTTACCATTCTGCTAAAACTTTGGTCACAGTCTAATTAAAAGGTATGCAGACTGCTTTTTTAAAACCAAATAATCATATAGCTTAGTTATGTTTTGAAATGTATAATGAAAATCTTGTCTTTTTCTAAAGAGCTGCATCCTTTAAATTAGTAATTCAGTGTAACAGCTTACATTCTGCTAACCAAAAGATAAAACTTATTTTGTTAAAAAGCATAGCATGAGAATCACCTGTTTTTTTTTCTATTTTACACAGCAGGGGTCTAGAAAGACTAATGATTATCTGTGTAAATGAAAAACAGATGTTTTTTCTCAATCTTAAAACACAAACGGGCACAGTTTATAATAAGGGCAGTTGTGTACAAGCTTAGTTATACTGTTTTTAAAAGTTAAAATGGAAATCATGACTTTTCCTAAAACAGCTGCATCCTTTAAATCAGTAATTCAGTGTAACATAGCTCACACACCTCCCTTCAAAAAATAACTGTTATTTTGTTAAAACGTGTAGCATGAGAATCACCTTTTTTATTCTCTTTTAGACAGCAGGGTGCATAGAAAGGGAGCTAATGATTCTGTTTGTAAATGAAAACAGATTTTATTCTCAGTCTTTAATTTTTTACTTGAGTGCCCTCCAAAGAGACCATCTATATTTTCAACATACATAAAAGTCTTCCTTTTTTCTGATTCAAATTAATTTTATTCTGTAATTCATGATGGGGTATAAATGATTCATTTGTGATTGCTAGCATTTGCCTTGCTATCCAGAGAAACTGTTGAATTGGCTTATTTACACGGAGGTCCCCGTACTCACACAAACACACACGCATGCACACACACACACCAGATTCTTAGCCTTTCTCACTCTCAATTTAAAACACGCAGTTTTATTTTTTAAAACAAAAGCTTATATATACATTTTTACAGATCCCTGTAAATACAGAAATCTTGACACACATACACACAGCCAGCATTTTGCCATGCTATCCAGAGAAACTGTTAAACCAGCTTATTTACATGGAGGTCCCCATTTTAGCTTATGAATGGTACATGCATATACATAAACATAGAGGTAACCTTTTGGTGCAAGTTTTATACAGTCCTAAAGATGCTTGTTAATTATTTTATACTTTGTTATAAAACAGAAAAAGGAGTACTTACACAGGCAGATGGATTTCCCTCGGGGGTCTCCAAACAGATCTGTGAAACCTCTGCATGATCAGTCTGCCTTCTAGATACAGGATTCCGAAAATATCCTAATAAAAAAAACACACACACATGCCCATGCAATTATACACCCAAGCCGATAGGGGGCACATAACACTATATAAACCCTAACTTATTTTTTTGGGTGTGGGGGCATGGTGGTGAAGAGGGACAGGAGTTCAAGGCAGGACGGTGTGGGCACAGGAGAAATGAGGTGGAGACAGGAGTTTGAGCCAGGACGGTGGTGACTCTGGTTCCAGCCAGGATGGTGTGGTGGGAGTTCTAGGGGTGCAGGAGAAAGAAGGGTGTGGGATACTTACAAAATGGTGGTGTTATGTTATTTCCAGGGTTTCAACGCAGGTCATTTCCTGTAAAAATTGGTGGGACACGGGTTCGAACGCATGCCATTTCCTGTGCAAGTGGGCAGGACATGGGCTCGAATGCATGTCATTTCCTGCGCAAGGGGCAGGACACGGGTTTGAGCGCACGTCACTTCCAGTGGAAGTGGGCTTGGCTACACATTTAGGAGGTACTCGTTGAACAAGGATGATTGTGATTGGTCCACTTTAGGCCACGCCCACCTGTCAAATGATGTGACGCGCTGATTGGCTGAAATTTAACATTTGATGAGATATATGAACTTATATTACTCTGGGATTAGGTTCCCAGTCACCCGTTTTGCAAGTTCTGACATAACCTCTACATCATAGGAACGTTAACTCCTTTATCAGCAGCTCAATGGTATACTAAATGTGGGTTTGCTTAGTAGACAAGGAATCAGCAATCCAAATCCTGGTGGGAACATAACCATTTTTTTTATGTGAGGGGCACTTGCTTGAATGACAATTAATGATGATGTGGTGTTGGAATAGTAAATTGTATGAGAAGTAAATTTAGCTAAAAATAATTTGAGAAGATAAATTGTCTGCTGAGATTAGATCCCATGTCACCTGTTTTGCAGGTTGTGACATAACATCTTCACCATAGGAAGTGCAACTCACTTAACTGCAGCTCCATGGTAAACTGAATGTGTGTTGCTTAACAGGCAAAAAAATCTGTGGTTTAAATTCAGGTAGACATAGTCTGAACCCTGGCAGGGACTGAAATACTTTTTTCAAATGTTTTTGTAAGATGAAAACGTCCCTGAATAGAGATTCGGGTGGACTGTAGTTGGAATATTAAATTATATGATGAGTAAATTTAGCTAAGAACAACAATTTGTGAAGGCAAATCTTCTGATGGGATTAGATCTCCAGATGCCTGTTTGGCAGATTGAATATAATCTCTACAGTCACCATATGAAATGCAACTCACTTACCTGTAGCTCAGTAGCACACTGAATGTGTGTTTACTTAGCAGGCAAAGATTCAGTGGTTCAAATTCAGGTAAACATAGTCTGAATCTTGGCAAGGAAATAAACATCTTTTTAACTTGGAGGTGAAATGTATCTTCTGCGGATGAAATTCTGGCAAAATTATGATTTTGCTTCTGCAAACATTTCGTGAAATTCACCAACATCCTGATTTCAGTTATTTCCAACTTATTTAAAATGTCTTTGCCCATACTGCACCAACTCTAACAATGGCCATACAGACACGTACAAAGTTTCACATCTTTAAAGGTGACTTCGGTATAAGCCTCCAAACATTTGGAAATTTTAAAATTACATTTTGCAATTAGTAAACTGTGGAATTGGAGCATTCTAAAAGCCCCTATAACTTTAAAACTGGAGAACAAAATATAACCAATTATGTTAGGTCCATTGACCCTAAAGCTTTGGCTTTGAGGCCCACTGCATGGTCCAGCAGCAGAGCATCACACTACCATGTTGACAGCTTGGATTTGGAAATGAACCTGGGAAGCCATATCAGGTGGCAGGCCATGGCCAAGACAGCTGCTGATCAGCAGTGCATCTTGGTTGGGGATGGTCGGCAGCAGGTTCCACCAACACAGCAACCCCTATGGCTGGACAGGGAGCTTGCTCCTGTGCAGGGGAAGCTGTACCTGTGCAAGGCTGACAGAGCCACTGCCTCCACCAGGGGAGGTGGGAGAGGAAAAAATGTTGAGAGAAACCTGGTAGCCAACTGAATGACAGCTGGGTCTAGCCTAATCAGGATATATTCCTGCGAACAGGGTGTATTCCTGAGAGATGCACTGCTTAGTAGGAGGAAAAAAAACAATATGGAAAAAAAGAGCTGTGTGTGTCAGCTCTCTGATCGCTTGCTTAGAGGCTTGCCAAGTTATAAGCAGCCAAAAATTCCAAAATAACTTCAGTAATTAAAGTAGAATTTTGTGGCTCACATTTTCAAAGGAGATGTACGCACATCCCAACAGATTTGCCAAAGCATCATATTCATAAGACAGAGATGCATCGCTCATCTACAGAATGCACAAAGTGCATCTATAATGTCTGAGTGCATGTGTAGAGCATTCCATGAATGTGTCACACTTTCCTATATTCAGCCAAAATGAGCGGTGCAACTGGCCAAGCGCATCCTGTAGATATGTGCCACACAAAGTTTGGCATAAAAGAGCATGCCTAAGTGCAAGCCACCCACAGGCATCACGCTGTATAGCAACAGCCACAGCCATGGATGGGTCAGCCTTTGTGATGGCAGATGTCATGAGGGGTGTGAGGAGATGAGAAGAACAAAAACATGGCCAAGGAAGGGTCTGTAAGCAGTATGTCCAACAGAGACAGTACCATGCACATGACACATTTGAACAGCTTAGTGATACAGAGCTCATGGGCATGTACCAACTCAACAGGGCAATACTGAGACAGCTGTGTGAGCTGGTCCATGATAAACTACAGGCACCAACACACAGGAGTCACGCCATGTTGGTGGAGACAAAAGTGACAGCAGCAATGTGCCTGCTCACCACGGGCACCTTCCAGATACCAGTGGGTGACACCACTGGTATCACACAGTCTGCACATCCTGTCTCCTCACACAATTCCTCACCAACCTCCTGCCACATGATATGCAGTTCATGCCATTCCCTAGCATGCAGGCAGAGCAGAAAGAAACCATGCAGCACTTCCACAGGGTGGCATGCATGCCAGGCGTAATGGGGCCATTGACTGCACCCATGTGGCAATCAGGGTACCACCTGGCCCTGACGGTGACACCTATGTCAACAGGAAGGGATACCACTCTGTAAACTGCCAGATGGTGTGCAGTGCCACAGGGCACATCACCAGTGTCAGTGCCACACACCTGGAAGTACATGATGCCTATGTCTGGCATTGACCAGTTGGAGAGTAGGAAATACCTATCGGCCACCTAGTGGGTGGGTGAGTGAGACAGGACACCATGCCCACACACACACAGTGGTGCACAGCACAGCTGGTGGCAGTGCTAGTGGGAGACAGTGACAAGGAAAGTGCACTGGCCAACAGGCATGGTGAACCCTGGAGCATGGGAGACCACTGGAGTGGGACCCACAGTCAGGCAGGGGGGCCAGTGCATGGGTTGGGGCAGGGCAGGGAAAATACACAGCATGCAGAGGTGGCAGGGCATGTGGCAGCACATGGCCTGAGTCACAGAAAATGGCTGGGGAAGGGCAGAATACCATAGCTGGACAGGACAGTGGCAGGGAGCAAACGCAGCTGGTGTACCCCAGGATAGGATAGAGGGAATATATGCCTTGCCTTAATAAGCAGTCAGCATGCAACAGACATGTGGGGCACCACCGGTGTGACCAGGTGTGCATGGGAGGGGAGGGGGTATGGCAACAAAGAGGACATACAAAGTCAGAAAAGACAGGCAAGTGTGGGGGCATGTGAGACACCATGGAGATGCCTGATGGAGACTAATGTACTGTGGTGCCCCCCTAGTGACATTGCATACCCCTCTGGTCATGGTTGCTCACTCCATACACAGGCCCTCATCCAGGCTGAGTAATGCTACAATGAGGCACACCTGCAACATGCAGTATCATCGAGCATGTGTTTGGCATGCTAAAAATGAGATTCAGATGCCTGAACAGGTCAGGTGGCACCTTACAATACAGCCCAGAGAAAGTCTGTGGCATATTCTTGGCCTGTTGCATGCTACACAACATGACCATGGACCGTGAAATACTAGTCAGGCATAGGAGGAAACAGCTCAGAGGATGAGAAACCAATGGCTGGGGTGGGCAGCAACCCTGAACCAGAGGGACCCATGGCTGGCTGCTAGTTCACAGCAGCACAGGGACACAATCCTGGAGGAGCACTTCGGAGACTGTAAGTGATTAACAGTGCAGTATCAAACTAGGTAATCACACACACTGGAGTGGGAGGATACGCACATGCATAGGTCAGCAGACACTGCACAGTTGCTAAGGACTGCAATGGAGAGTACACACAACCATGCACAAGTGGCAGCTGCAGAGCCAGCATGGAAAGGGGGCATACTCTAGCACAGTGAGTAAAAAATGCATGGATCAGAGGAACCCCGCTGCCACACATGCACAGCAGACACACAAGGCTGCACTCATCACACCCATGCCACACAGCACAACACCAGTGCCCCCACCCATGACCAGTACACCACACAGACATGCATGTCACTGGGGCATGCATGTGCCACAGCACGCAGCCCTGGCCTGTGACAGCTGGGTGCATGGGAAGCAATGTCTGCAGAGTGCAATGACTATGTCAACTGCACCCAGGTGGCATCACTGTGTGCCACTATGGCCACCCGGACACTTGGGTGGCCATGCCTTGGCCAGGTGAACCCATCTGGGGTGTCACCCACCACCGAGGGTGACCCATCCACCCTAACTGGGGTAGACCCATGGGACTGCGACCAGGTGCTTGTAAGTGCTGTGGTCCTGAACTCCAGATGAGCACTACGAGTGTTGGGGATATAGTTGGCGGTGTCAGCAACAATGGGGTCAAGTGACATCATGTTGTGGGAGTGCTGGTGTTACTGAGTGGGGTACAGTGGGCACCCTGTGGCCATGGGGTGCCACGGCTGCACAGCCAACTTCAGTGGCCTGTGCAATCCTCTCAAGACCCATGGTCATGTCCACCCACACTTGGCATAGCTCGCCAGTCATCTGGGTGTTCCCCACAGCCGCATGCTCATCCATGAGGCTCACCTGCACCTGCAGTCCCTGACATGCCTCCATAAGCACTGCTTGGTGCTTCACAGATGCCTGCAGGAACCAGGTGTGCTCATCCAGCCTGTCAGCAGCAGACATGTCCAGTGGGGCTTACAGGCAGGGTGTTCTGGGCTGCCTGCACTCATCCACCAGCTGTGAACATCACATGGCAGGCCACCATTCAGCCAGATACTGTGTGCAGACAGCCACAGTGGGTCCTGGTACAGTCATGGCATGGGCCCCTGCAGGATGCTGCTGTTGCACAACACCCTGCTGTACAGTGGTGCCAGCCCCATGTCCCACAGCAGCACCATGCCCCTGGCCACCCACAGCTGTCACAGCAGCAGACTGCGTGTGTGCAGTTTGGGGAAGGCTGTGTGTAGGGCCAGGACTCCCCAAGCTGTCCGATGCTGTTCATGTGGCAATGGGGACAGTGCCTGTGACACTGATGTGTGTGTGTTCCCCCAGCTGTGTGGCATCATATACATCATCATCATCCTCCTCTGTGGCCGATGCAAGCATGGTGAGCTCCACCAACAAGATAATGCCGGGCAGGGCATCTAAATCAGCAGGTCCAAGGAGGTCCCACAACAGATGTGCCCTGTCAGCATTGGCCATGGCTCTGGTGGATGTGGATGGTATGGACTTTTCCTTCCCCTGTCCCACCGGACTTGCCTGGACACTGCTGAGTCCCTGAGGTGTGACAGAGCTAAAGGCAGAATGGAGATCATGGTCAGAGATGCTTGGACATGGTGTTGGATGACAAGTGGACACAGTGTGCATGTGCACCACAGGTGTGCAGGGTGTGCCAAACAGTCCAGGGGCCACCATTGTGGCCTGTACTGCACACACTAAATGGTGGCATGTGCATTGCACATCTGCTGGGCTGTGTACGCATGTCAGAATGGGTTGTACAGCCTCAGGGACCAGGCTATGTTCTAGCACAGCCCCCCAAATGGCATTGCCACAGATACAGTGTCCAGCATGGGGACCAACTGTCCACAGTGGCTGCCCAGTGCAGTTGCCTGACATTGCCAATGGGGTATACATACACATGGCACACAAGCCCCTGTGAACATGGTTGACCACTGGTGTCCTGTGTAGCTGGTGGGCCTACATTCCTTCTTGCATGACATGACACTGGGCAAGTCACAGGCCACCCTAGGGCCGTGTTTGCCCATGAGAGGGCTGTGTGCTGTCAGCAGCTCTGCCCAGTGCCATGGGGACTCAGTGAATGGCCATGTATGACATACTAAGCACACCCTTGACTGACACATGCAGTCCTCCATGTAACATGGCATATGCATGCTCACAGTGCTGCAGAAGGCTGCCTCTTGTCTTGAACCCACCACTGGGGACACCCTCCACAGATGCATGGGCTATAGTAGCAGTGAGCAACTCTTCTCATGTTGTCAGTAGTGGCAGTGTGTGTGGTCCACTCCCAGTGGCCTCCAAGGATGCCTTAATGGCAGCCAGCCACTACCTGGCTATGTTACTCTCACTATTCATTAGTTTTATGCACTCCTGTGGAGTGTGGTTGTACACTCCATGGGCATTCATAGCCTCGGCCACCTCATACCAGCCCTTGGCACGGTCCTGCCAGGTGCCAGTTTTGTTTGTCAGCAGATCCTCACAAAGGAAATATGTTGTTATAAGGTCCTACAATTCATCCTCAGTAAAGTTTGGCCACCTCCTCTTCCTTCTCTCCTCAGCTGCCATTCTGGTCCCTTTAGGGGGGAGAAATGACAGGCCTCAGCACAGATCCACCACATAAGGCAAGTGTTGCGTGTCAAACTGGATGCATTGTACCAAATGCTGTAATGGGCAGAATGTAGACAAACCCACCTCCATGGCTACAGTACCTGTCAGTCACCTGTGGTGTGGGGTGGTAGGATGGCCTGCTTATGGCTCAGCACAAGCAAATGAGGTTGAGTGCAGCCTGTCATGACAAACAAATGTTTGGGCTTATGCCATGATTGGGCAATGAGGCAATTTGCATAACCTTGTTGAATATTGCAGATTTGTGCTTGGCCCATCTTAATGAGCACAGCGCATCTATTTGGCACTTTCCACACATGTGTGATAGGCCAGGCCATCCTCGACATGTGTGCAGC
Source organism: Neoceratodus forsteri (assembly GCA_016271365.2). Lineage (NCBI taxonomy): Eukaryota > Metazoa > Chordata > Ceratodontiformes > Ceratodontidae > Neoceratodus > Neoceratodus forsteri. The sequence goes on along the minus strand of CM028130.1, from coordinate 351,490,088 downwards.
GCATCTGTGATGCCATTGGCTCTGCATCGTGCATTTCCCCAATGTAGCTGTAATGCACTATTGACATGCATGGCACATTTCTGCAACTTTGCACCATGTAGTTGCCTGCAGGTGCGGCATTGGGTGACCTCAACAAGATGGCCGCCATGCGTGGCCTCATATGCCCACTGCATGGGGCCATGACCCCGTTCCCTGCACAACCTTGTGCTACCTCGCATGCATGGTAATGCGCCATTGTACAGCAATCGCGATTCTATGGTGCGATGCAGGATGAGCGGAGCAATGCGCAGGGCCTATCACGATCAGGCATGGCCCCGCCCATATTTCATTCAGTGTTCCTGCCTGCAACACCTGCTCCTGAATAACGTTGTTCTGCCATGGCACGTGCCCAGGCTGGTGAGTTCAGAGCCCTGAACTGGATGGAGATAGAACTGGCCAACTTTATGGCATTTGTTGCACCATTGGAGGGCCAGCTGTTAGGGGCAGAGGCCATACAGGAGGCCAGATCACAGGTCTGGACCAGGGTGGCTAAGTGCCTGGAGCACAGGATGGGCATCCCACACACAGGGGAGCAGTGTAGGCACCAGTATGGAGATATCTGCAGGTGGGACCCTGAGAGGCTGCGCCGCCTACAGGACTAGGCCCACAGGGGGGCTGTGCCATGTCCAGGTACATAGTTACTGCATGCATGCTTTCCTTCTTTGCTTCTGTTGATTTGTGGGTGTGGGGTAGGGGCATTTGCCACCGCATACATGGGTCCCATGGCCCTGGTCACAGTGCAGGGCTATTTGCACCATGTGTGCCGCTGTTTTGCCATGGGTGCAATGTGAGCCCATGATGCTGCACCATACTGTATCATGTCACTGTTGTGCCCCAGTGGTGGGAGGTGCTCCTGCATGCTGCTCATGTTGTATCACCCTTACGGTCAGGTGCAGCATCGACAGGCACAGGAACATGCCAACAGACAATGGGGTGAGAGGACTGCTAGAGTGGCTGCCACTGGGACACCACCACGTATGTCCCGCTATGCATCAGGTAAGTGTGCTATTGTGCTGCATATGTGTGTTCAGGGATCTGGGGGTGTGTGGGTTTGTATGGCCCGCTGTGAGCCATTGCCTGCTTGCTGTGCATGCCTGAGTTGTGCCAGCTATGCACACATGGATTGTTGACTTTGCACCATGTGGTGCACCCGCTGTGTGTCTAGCCCCTGTGTGTTTGACCCCATATAGTGTGTCACATCAGGACTGAGGGCCCCCATCAGTGCTCACACAGAGTTGCCATTGGTCCTGCACAAAAGGTGCATGCAGCTGTTGGTTTCACATGGTGTGGGGGGCAGGGCAAAATGTCCCTCAGCAACATCCATTGCATGCACATGCTGACAATGCTTGTTCCCTGTGCCACATCCCATTCACTGTGTGACTCTGTTGCATGGCATGTTGCCAGTCTGTCATATGCGTGGTGTGTTGCCGGGCTTATGCAAGGGGTCTGGCAACATCAAGCATGCATGTCCACTCCATCTGAGGGGGCATTTTGCTTGGGTGGGCTGTGACACTGAGTCTGTATTCTCAGTTTGCCCCACATAGATTGTCAGGATGCTGGAGCAGTCCGACAGAGGCCAAGGGGGAGCGTGCCATGTTTTGGTGGCAGGGGATCATGCTCCGGAGGCAGGGAGCTATCCTGCAAGCAGTCCGTGACATACTGCAGGAGATGAGCCATTCCAGACACCTAAGGAGACAACGGGTGCAGGACCAGCAGGCACAATAGGCCTTAGTGGCATGATGGACATTTTGTACTATAGTTCACCCCATTTCAGACCACTACAATCCCTGCCCTTCCCACTGTAATTTGTTACCCCCCCACATGTCCTGTTCCCCATTCCACTCTGCCCAACACCCCTTTTATACTCTTTGGGACTGTTTTTTTGGATTGTTGTTCAATCTTTTGTTGCATTTTTACTATTAAATATTGTTGAGTTTGATATTGCCTGTGTCTGTGGTCCTTCTTTAGCTGTTGTTGCCATCAACAATTGTGTTGCATTGATGTCCCGCTGCCCCTTGGTTATCACTGCTCACTTGTGCGTGCCGTTGGGCATCCGTACACCCTTTCCACCTTGTTTTTCCCCTACAGTGTTTTTCATGGCATCCCCCAGGCTGCTGCTCTCTGATGCCCATGTTGTCACTTCGCACGATGCCCCTGGTACTGTGATGTGCATGGCTCCACTGTTCTCCTGGTCCCCATGCTACAGTACAGCACTGTTTGCAAGCCTGTGTAACTCTGGGCATGTGCACCCAGTGTGGACTTCAGATGCCAGCCTGTATGCCTTTTAGGCCTGTGTCCCACTGTGACTGTGGTCTGCCTGTCACGTCTGCCCTGCTTGTTTCCTCAGTACTGTTGTCACAGTACCTGGCAAACCATATTGTCCATTGGCACCTCCAGTGCGTGGCACTTCATCCGTGCCTTCCTGTGTGCCATGGCCACTGTGCCTGTTATACCCATTGGCTGGCAGTCTGTGTGTGGTGCTTTGTACTGTACCCATGAGGGGCTGTGCTGTGCCCTGTTGCTGAGGTATAGGTCAGAAAGCAGAGGAAAACCAGGAGCAGTTTCAAAATTTGCAAATAACATTTTATTTTTCTCAATAACAGCAAAATAAAAAATAAAAATTGTTCTGAATAACTATTTACAAAGGCAGTACAAGCAGAGAAAAAAATCCTTGTGAGTGTTTCTCTCAATTTCCAATCTGTCTCTCGGTCTCTCAGTCTCTCATTCTCCTTGTATCTCTAGCAAAAGCATTCCTGCTGTTTTTGTGTCTTTTTGTGGGAACTCGTTAAGACAGCCTGCTTCTCACAGAATGTTCTTGTACCTCTTTGAACTCAGGGTGCATGCCCAGGGACTAGAGGGAAGCACATGTGGTATCTCTCCATTGGAGTGGGCCCAAGGACGAACCAGGGAACTCCAGACCAGTGAGCCTTACTGCAATCATAGGAAAACTGATGGAGACAATCCTCAGGGAAAGGCTGGTGCATTTTCTTGAGGATAACAACCTCCAGGACAGCAAGCAGCATGGGTTTGTCTCAGGCAGATCCTGCCAGATGAACTTGGTTGATTTTTATGACTGGATTATGAAGGCAGTGGACAGGGGACATGCGGTGGATGTCCTCTACCTGGATTTCAGCAAGGTCTTTGACTCGGTGCCACACGATAAGCTGACCTGCAAATTGAAGCATCTGGGAGCAGGAAGACACTAATCAGATGGATTGAGAACTTGCTGCAGTAGACAGCAGAAGGTAGTAGTGAGGAGGAGGCATCTGAACCCAAGACATTAACAAGTGATGTAGCACAGGCCTCGGTACTGGGACGGTTCTGTTTAACATTTTCATAGCTGACATTGCAGTAGGGATTAAGAGCAAAATCAGTCTCTTTGCAGGCGACTCAAAGATCTGTGCTGAGGTAGATGGTGGGAGGAGCAAAAGTACTTCAGGAGGATTTGGCAAAACTGGAGGAATGGTCTCACACTTGGCAGCTTGGTTTCAATGCCAAGAAGTGCAAAGTGATGCATTTAGAAGGCAAGAACCCAGGACAAAATTATTGGCTGGAGGGTGTCCGTTAACAAAATCCAAGGAGAGAAGGATCTGGAAGTGCTGGTAACTGGGGAGACAAACCACTCTGCTCAGTGCAGGAAGGCAGCAGTGAAGGCAAACAGGATGCTAGGTTGCATAGCAAGGGGGATTACTTCCAAGACTGGGGAGTTTATCTTGCCCTTGTACTGGTCCCTGGTGAGACTGCACCTAGAGTACTGCGTGCAATTCTGGTGCCCCTTTTGAAAAGGGACATCAAACTACTGGAGGGGGTACAGCACAGGGCAGCAAAAATTATCCTGGGGTTGGGGGACAGACCATGTGAGGAGAGACTGAGAGAGCTCAATATTTCTACCCTGGAGGAAAGAAGGGAGAGAGGGGATATGATTGAGACCTTCAAGTACCTGAAGGGTTTGAACAGAGCAGACACCAGGTGTATGTCCAGTCTGAAGGGTGGAAGGGAAACCAGGGGACACTCTATGAAGTTGGAAGGAGGTAGGCTCAAGAGGGAATGGAGGAGGCACTATTTCACAGAAAGGGTGGTGGCAGGGTGTAAAGCTCTGCCAGAGGAAGTCGTATTGCTGCAGAGTGTTGGGGGCTTCAAGAGGGGGTGGGATTGATTCAAGGGGAAGGTACAAACCAGGAAGGGGTGTGGGATGGGTGGAGGGCATATGAGGGAGGGAGGGCAACTGCAGTCTAAGGGACTGAAGTGTTGCACATGCAAGCAGACTAGAGAGACTGAATGGCCTGTATCTGCTGGCAATTTTGTATGTTCATTTGTTCTTAAGTTTATAGAATGTTCTTGTCAGTTTTGATGCAGGTGCAGCAAAAGGAACATAGTAACTCGTAACTGACCTCTCGTTTACAACTCTGCAAGAGACTTAAAAACTGCATCTCAGGTTAACCCCATTGAATTCCAAATAGCTTTATTCAATCATTTCGGCAGAATAACTATATACAGTTTTAAACAAAGCCCAGCCTCTCCCTACAAAACAGGGTACTAAATGGGAAAAAGACCGAGGTAGAAAGGTCAGTGGGGGATGCTCAACAGAAAGTAAAGCCATAAAAAAATGGAAAGCAATGAGTACCAATGCACGTAGTCTGAGTAACAAGCTTCCTGAATTAGTGGCCTTGATGGAGGAGGACATCTGGATATCGTGGCAAGTCACAGAAACATGGTTCTCACAAAACCATGACTGGGACGAAACATACCAGGATACACTATCTACAGGAGAGACAGAGAGGTAAAGAGGAGGAGGAGTAGCTCTTACATAAGGGAAGGAATCAAAGTAACAGAACAAAAAGAAAACAGGGAGGGAGAAGAAGCATCAGGGTAAATTTGAGACCGCAATGGCACCACAACCGCACAGGGTTACAAGGACCCCTTCTCAGGGGAGGAATGGACAAGGAAATGATAGAAAGTATACTTAGTATGGCAAAAAAGGGAGATATTGCTGATGGGTGATCTGAATATGCAGATGTTAACTGGAGTGCAGTTGCGCAGCCACTTCAAGAGTGGGTTATTCTAGATGCCCCACAGGGGCATGCCTTAGACAACTAGTATTGGAGCCCACTCGAAAGGGAGCAATCTTAGACCTGGTCTCTCAAATGGAGATGAAGAGAGGATCACGGATGTAGAAGTGGGTAGCCATCTGGGAACTATCGACCATCGAACAGTATGGTTCACAATAAACACAGCAATAGAGTCAGTTTGCTACAAAGGCAAAGGTACTGGACTTTAGGAGGGCTGACTTGGACAAAATGGGTAAGTGCCTAAGGAATGCACTAGCAAATGGGCAGGAAGGAGGTGGAAGAACAATTTGGAATAATAAAACTGCCATCACAGAGGCAACAAGCCTTTGTGTGAAGCAAATAAACAAAACTAAGCGATGTAAGAAACCACTATGGTTCTCAAAGGAAGTGGCAGTGAAGGTTCAGAGAAAGAAAGCTTCAGGAAGTACAAGGAATCACAGAAGGAGCAGGACAGAGAACTGTACGTGAAAGCAAAAGGAAGCTGGGAAGGCAGTCAGAACAGCAAAGGCCCAAACCGAGGAAAAGATAGCCAACTCAGTTGAGAAGGGGATAAAACCTTTTATAGGTACATCGGGGAGTGAAGGAAGACCAAGGGAGGGATAGTGAGGCTTAATAGGGGTGGGCAGAGAGAGACTGTGAAAAGGCAGAGATACTAAACAAACATTTTTGCTCAGTATTTACAAAGGAAGAGGGGGTACCGAGAACAAACAGTAGAAACACACTGGATACAGAAGTTGATACCAGCCCATTTACAGAAAAGGGTTCTGAAAGAACTCTTAAAACTGAAGGTGGACAAAGCAATGGGGCCTGATGAGATTCATCCCAGAATTCTAAAAGAACTAAGGGTAGAATTAGTGACACCACTGACTACCCTGTTTAACAAATCATGGGAGGATGGGTGGTACCGAGGACTGGAGGAGGCAGATGTGATTCCCCTTCACAAAAGTGGGAGCAAGGCAGAAGCAGGAAACTACAGACCTGTTAGTTTAACCTCAGTGGTAGGAAAATGATGGAATCACTTCTGAAGGAAAGAATTGTCTAGTATCTAGAGGCCAGAGGGGCAGGACCCAAGGCAGCATGGATTCACAGCAGGAAGGTCATGCCAGACAAATCTGATAGATTTCTTTGACTGGGTGACCAAAGTAGTGAATCAGGGAGGGCTTGTGGACATGGCCTACCTAGACTTTAGCAAGGCATTTGACACAGTCCCTCACAAAACATTAATATACAAGTAGCTAGCCTGGGAGTAGGTCCCAAGATGACAGCCTGGGTAAAAATTGGCTGGAAAAAGGACACAGAAATAATAGTAAATGGAGTCCACTCTGATGAAAGGGGTTACTAGTGGGGTACCGCAGGGTTCAGTATTAGGACCAGTCCTCTTCAATGTCTTTATAAGCGACATTGCAGAGGGACTGGAAGGAAAAGTATGTCTCTTTGCAGATGACACAAAGATCTGCAACACAGTTGATGCATAAGGTGGGGTGGAAATGATGAAAAGGGACTTGGCAAGGTTAGAGGAATGGTCAAATGTATGGCAGCTTAGATTCAATGCTAAGAAGTGCAAGGTAATGCACCTGGGAAACAAAAAACCCAGGGGAAGAGTACACAATGGGGGGTGAGATACTAACGACAACAAAAATGGAAAGGGACCTGGGGGTAGTCATATCAGATGACCTAAAGGTGGGCAAGCAATGTGAGAGGGGCAACAAGGAGGGCTGAGGGGATATTGGGATGCATAGGGAGAGGCATCACCAGTAGAAAACAGGAAGTTATTATCCCTCTGTACAGACAGCTGGTCAGACCCCATCTGGAGTACTGCGTGCAGTTCTGGAGACCCAGTCTTCGCAAAGACATAGACAGGATGGAAGCTGTCCAGAGGAGGGCAACTAAAATGGTGCAGGGTCTGCACTGGAAGACATATGAAGAGAGACTAAAGGAGCTTAATATGTATAGCCTCGAGGAAAGGAGGGAGAGAGGGGACATGACAGAAACTTTCAAGTACCTCAAGGAATCAACAAAGTCCAAGAGGGTAGCATCTTTCAAAAAAAGGTGTACAAGAACAAGGGGCACAATTTGAAGATAGAGGGGGCGGCTCAGAGGTAATTTAAGGAAGTATTTTTCACAGAGAGGTTGTGGATGCATGGAGCGGCCTTCGGAGGAGGTCGTGGAGTCAAAAACAGTGGTGGAATTCAAGCATGCATGGGACAGTCATAAGGCAATTCTAGGGGATGGGGGTAGGAAGAAGTAGGCTGCTGGTTAACTAGGATCTGCAGCTTATCCAGTAGGCAGGGAAATGGGCAGACTGGGTGGGCCAAGCGGTCCTTATCTGCCGTCAAATTCTATGTTTCTATGTTTCTATGTTAAAGGGATTCCAGTATTACTGACATCAGTGCTGTAGGAAGGCATTTTGGTGCCCTGGGCAAGAGACTAAGTTTGCACCCCCCACCCCAAGAAAAGAGCTGGGGGTCTGTGGGACTCAAGGCCCCCAGAAACTCTGAAGGGTTTACATGCTCTGTGGTGAGTTTTCTTGAAGCAAAAACATACTTTTGTTACAGTTCTCTACCCTGATTTCAAGAAATATTTTTCTCCCATGGAATATGAGATGTGGGAGACTCCCTCCCTCCCTCCAAGACAAAACCGGGAGGGACCCAACCCGGGAAGTATAGTACCACTACTACTACCACTGTCTGCTGGCCCTGCTACCCTCTAGGCTGATGATAAACAGTCAGATAACTTAAAATTAATGGAGTTAGGTGACACCACACTAGACTGACGTGACTACTGGACTGGATGGCTCTCTGGGACTGGGGCGGATGACCCACCAGAGACAGCCAGATCCAACTGTGTACAGTATTATTCTGCTGTCTGCTCAGCTCCCAGAGAAGCCTACTGTACCTATTTCCCAGTGGTGTGCCTTTTTGGAAACTCCACACACTATGGTGGAGATGTGATCACACTGTGGACACGCTCCTGTTGCAAAGTCCAACGTCCTCCACAATCACTGAAACCTATCAACGCAGGAACTGATAATTATTGACAGGGGTGTGGGGGGTGTAGCCCTCCAAATTACAAAAATTTTAAAATTACAGTAAGAGACTGCTTGTTTAACCTCCTGTACAATGCGAAGCAATAATTACAACTCCTGACAATTTGCTGGAGCACATTCCATGTTCCAGGCTGCCAAACAGGCAGAGGAGAATTAGGATCCACAATAATTTAACTGCCTAACTAGTTGTGAGGATGCTTTATATGTTTTGTAATATTCCATGATATTCTTTTCTGTGTGGGTGCTCTGCACCTCCACCGCCACCCCAGGTAAAAAAAAAAACAACTTCATCAGTGCACCCGGGGGACGTGGGGGGCAGAGCACCCCTCCACAGAAAGAATAATATCACAGAATATCACAAAACATAAGACCAGAAACTATAAAAAAACTAAAAACAGTGCTTTAGATGTACAGTAATGTAACAGGAGCAACTGCAGCGTTTCTGGAGGACGTTGGACCAGTTGTAATCAGGTTGTGTGGGGAAGTTAAACAAGCAGTCTCTTATTGCAAATATAATGTCATTCTTGTAATTGGGGGGCTTTGCCTCCACCCCCTCACACTCCCATCAATAATTATGAAATATTAATCAATTTAATTATTGACAGGGGTGTTTGGGGTACAGACTAGAGCCCCACAATTACAAGAATATCCATTATCATTAATAACAAGCAGCATTATTCCCAAAACAGGTATATAGTTGTATCTGACTGACATCTCTCTTCGTGACAGGGAACATTGCGCTTGCTGCATTTCAGCAGGTTACTGTAAGTAACCTAATAAGCGCCAGTGGTCCAATGTTCTCCATCATAAAGAAATGCCTAATTGCAGTACTCCCTCCCTGTCCTGGTAATCCTAAGGGGTACCGTCATCAGCCACATATGGTATCTTGGTATGGGGGGATATGTAAACTGCGAATAACTTCCTTCCTTATGACAGTACTAGAAGGCTAAGCAGTAAGTTCAACTTAGCCTTCTAGTCCTGTCATAAGGAAGGAAGTTATTTGCAGATTACATATCCTCAGTTGACCACTGTCTGTAATTTGTTGTTGAAATAATAAAATATGATTTCCATTTAATACATTTAAACAACTTAGACTCAAGTAGTTGAATTTGAAATCATGTAGATTCACTCTCAAAGGAAGGAAGGGCATTTCTATTACATCAACAACAAGGAAATTACAGTGCACAGTGGTGTGTGTGTGTCAGTTTCGTGCCTGTGCTTACAGTGCTTCTGTACTTGTGCCGTTTATTTTTTTATTTGCTCATTCATTTATTGCTCTATGCCATTACTGCCCTGCACTAATGCCTTGTATGCCATTGCCAATTGCTATATAAATAACATAACTTTATTAAGCCTTGCCTTGCATTGGGGCATTATTGCTATTTACTTCCAATTTTGAAATGGTTTATTGGACAGTGCTGCAGTTTCCTTTCTGCTTATGCTCGTTTCTGCATGGGATTCAGGAGAACCCGAACCTGGCGCTGATATCTGTAACAGAATATCTTGCCACCCTCCACCACAAGGCGGAACAAATCCTAGTGGGGGACATAAACGTCAACTGGCTCAGCACCTGCTCTTCCACTACCCGAGATTCTTTCACTGCCCTAGACCTGACACAACTCATTTCCCAGCCCACTAGAGTAAACCCAAAGAGAGGTACCAGTACCCTTCTGGACGTAATAATCACCAACCACCCCAAAAAAATCCATAACATCCAGGTCCTCCCAGACTCACTAAGTGACACTCCCCTATCCTATTCCTTTGGGCTGCCCCCACTCCCAAACCCACAGCCTTGACCACACTCCACAGGCACCTCCGACCTGGTGGACTGATAAAACTCAAACAATTTCTCACCCAGACTAACTGGTCCCCCATTCATCATGCACCAGACTTAGACACTGCCCTCGCCTTTTTCTCCCAAACCTTTAACAAGGCCTGTGACCTCTTCACACCCCTCACAAGAATTCAATCCAAGAAACATAATGCACCCTGGGTTATCCCTGCCCTGCTACAAATGCTCAGAAATAGGGATAACCTCTGGCACCTTGCCACTGAAATGGACCGGATGGCTGATAGACAGGCCTACAATGCTGCACGGAACAGGTACACATGGGCCATCCGTAAAGCCAAGGCCGACCATTAACAGGCCACCCTCATCTCCTCCTGGGGGTATGCCTGGACGTTCCGGGACAATGTTAAACAACTAAATGGGAAATCACGCTCCCCTCCCCCATCCCAACTCACTATTGATGGCTCTACCTCCACCGACCCTGCCTGCATACCTAACTACCTTAACACCTCCTTTACTGACCTTAGCTCTGTCCTCCCCAGTAATTTCTTTGACCCTCCCCCCAACCTGCCTCCCCCTGTCCTTCAATGCCCCTTCTTCCACCTACGCAGGGTATCTGCCCAGGAAGCCAGACCTCTCCTAATCAAAGCATTAAATAGCAATAGTCCTGGCAGCAACTCCATGGACCCCTGTATTCCCCGGTTGGTGCTGGATGAAGTCCTTGCCTCACTCACCAGCCTACTCAACCGATCCCTCTGCCTGGAGCAATTCCCCACTGCATGGAAAACGGCCATAGTCACATTGATACATAAAGGGGGCGACAGGTCCTCCTCCGGGAATTACCGACCAAACTCCACCCCCCCCCCTCCAAAGCCCTGGAAAAAATGGTGGCCATTCAAATCTATAGCGCAGTGGTCTAAGGCTCTGAGCTGCAAATTTGGTGACATACAGCAGACCAGACCTGGGTTTGAATCCCACAGCTTCCACTTGAATACTGTGTGACCCTGAGCAAGTCACTTAACCTCCTTGTGCTCCCAGGTCGCTCCTGTAAAAAAGCTTTCAGCTTAGTGTGCTATACCTGGTTAAACAACTAAAATAAAATAAAAAAAAAATAAATCACTGAATATCTGACCAAGCATAACATCTTATGCCCAGAACAGCACAGCTTCGTGCTGGTCACAGTACCGGCACTGCACTAGTTGAGTTCTCCAATTTCCTACACTTCTCCCTGGACACCAGCTCCCTAGCTGGTGCAGTGTTCATTGACCTCTCAAAGGCCTTCGTCACTGTCTCCCACCCTCTTCTGCTGGATGCCCTCTGCCACACTGGTTTCTCTGCTGGCCCTCTTGCCTGGTGCACAAGCTATCTATCTGCTTGCTCCCAATGTGTAAAAATCAAAGGGACAATCTCCAAATCTCTTCCCATCTGCTCAGCGGCAGCCCAGGGCTCCATCCTGGGCTCCCTACTCTTCTCACTCTATCTAAACACCCTGCCCAGTGCATGCTCTGGCAAAATTCTTTTGTATGCAGACGATACTGTCATTTTTGCCACTCACAGCAATCCCACCTCCCTCCAGAACACCCTACAAGAATCCTAAATGATGCCAAAGCCTGGTTTAAAGAGTACAGACTTGTCATTAACCTCAAAAAAACCAAAACAATGCTTTTTGCCCACCCCCAAAACAAAGCCTACAACTTCCCACTCCAGATCCTCCCCAGTACCAAACAACCACTTGAACAAGTCCGCTTCTACAAATTTTGGGGTTTCTTTCGACTCAGCCCTCACCTACCACACCCACATTGATGCCCTTGCATCCGCCACTAACACAAGGCTTGGCATCCTCTACCGCTATAAAAACTGCCTCCCCCTGATGCTCTCCAACTTGCAGTTACATCTTCAGTACTGTCCCTAGTTGACTATGGCATTGCCGATCTATGGTACTGCTGACACTACCACCCTCAACAAAATTAGGTTCACCCTAAATAAGGCCTGCAGGCTGATTACTGGTGCCCCCAGGCTCACACACACTTGTCAACTCTACGCTGAGACAAAACTGCTTAACCTAGATGAACGGCTACGCTATCAAACCTGCCTCATCACAAAAAAACTCTACTTGGACTATCCCCTCCCGGGGTGACAGCCTCCATCCGCCACACCCAACCCACTATTGCAACCTGAACCTCTGACAAGACCACTCTACTGGTTTTCAGATCCAGGACCACCCATGGTCAGAGGTCCTTCTGCTACAGAGCTCCATCCTGGTTTAACTCTCTCCCTGCTCCCATCTCTAATGCCCCCACAATCTCCAACTTCAAAACCACCCTTCGGACAACAATTTAGCACTGGCAACTACTATGTATAAATATGGCCTTGGTCACTCCACACTTGACAATGCCCACTGGGCGGCACTCCACCTCACCCCCCACCCACAACTCTCGCGTTGCATATTGCCTCTGTTAATACCAGCATGTGCTCAGCTGTATCAATGTAATTGCAACTAAATTGTATCAATGTAATTGCAACTAAATTGTAAAAATGTATGAAACCACTCTGTATCTCTAATGACATGACTTTTATGCTGTAACCTAAATGTTTATGCTGTAACCTAAATGTGTTTCTGTCTGTCCTCTATGTGACGAGGTACCTTTGGAAATGAGCCTCTGGCTCAAAGGTTGTAAACTGATGTACAAATAAATAAATAAAAGAAATAAAAGTCACATACACACACACTGGCTAATGCAGCCCTGGTCTATTTTAAATCCGTGAAAATAAAAGAGAAACCATTTAAAAGATGGAGCTTGCACATGTGAAACAAGGGTTATCTGGGTTTGAAATAGAGATGTGCAGGTGTACTGCTTGGATAGTTTCAATATTGAGTCCAGAATATTCTTTGTAGTTTTTTTATTTTTATTTTGTTTTTAATCTTTTTATTCCCTCTCCACTTCTGTCACATTATCGTGAATGACCCTCAAACTGTCTTCTAACTTGACCTGGCATCTCACCTTCTCAAGGGAAAGGTTAATATTTCTTAAAGGTAAAACAATGGCAAAACACAATGCAAATAGAGCTTAGTCATTTGGATGATTGCTCATGAAACTGACAAACAATGGAATTTATTGTAATTTCCTTTACCAACACCAAGACTACATATTTAGTGGTAATACTCGAGAATCTTTCCAAAGAGAAAAACGATTTTAGCTAGCAGTATGCTGGGTCTTCCTGTTGTGTTTCTTTAATGCCAGTCATTACTTAAGCTGCAGTACATTGCCTTTTGTGAAAAAATACGTGAAATGGACCTGTGGTTTAAAACCTGTTTCACCCAAATGCATTCTAAAGCCGATTTGGATCAGCAGCCCAAATCTTTGAACACTGAATGGAAACACAAGAGGTTAAGACACCTATCATCCACACTGAAGGCAAGCAAGGAGGACTCGAGGCAGACAGCGGCCAGGCTCAAGTCAAGTCACTGCTGCCAGGTGTGTGGGGCTGGAGAATTGTGCAGGGAGGGATCGGGGGCGAGAACTGGCTGGCTGGCTTCCTGCCTGCCTGCCAGCATTGCATGGAGCCGAACATTGCTCAACCAAATTTTTTTTTTCCAACTGCCATCAGACTCGGCGGGGCAGGGAGTCGGGAGGAACAAGAGCAACAGGCAGTACTAGGGACTCGGGAGGAACTCAGATGAGAGAGAGAGGGAGTACTAGTGTCGACTTGACTTGACGACAGTCGCCTCAGGGAACGAGAGAGGGAGAGGCTGTGGGAACCAGAGGTCGGAGTGTGGAAGTATTCGGAGGACAAGTTAGGATGTAAGAAGACTACTTTAGGAATCATTGTCGGAATCGTCGATTATGGTCATCTTTCAAATTAATTCACAATTTCCAAATACTTTTTCATTTAAAATGAAAAACATGCAGACCAGTTCATCTAACTCTACCTACCCCGGAATAAGGAGGATTCAGGACCGCTGGATGATTAAATTAAAATCATTAAACAAGAGATGAGTGCTTGGCTGCTTACACAGACACAGAGGTTCAAATATCTTATCTAGCTCCACTCTCACACCACTCCGAGCTCTCTACTAATCCACTCGAAATTCTCCTTTGTTTTTCTCTTAGCTATCACTCACGTCTACCATCTGCCTCTGTCTCTCACTACAACCGTGAGTCTCCTGCACTGGGCCGTACCTTTTATACTGTCTGTCTGTGTCTGTTCTGGACCCCACCACATGATTTATTCTTTGCGAGAGACAGCAGACAATGTGACCCCCCCTTACCCCTTGCTGGGCCTTCAGTGGGGATGCACCCCTTCTGGCAGCCATAGTTATTACATTTAAAAAAATGTTTTTTAAAGTTACAGCACAGATTTAAAAACTGCACCAGTGCACCCCTCAGAGGCATGCGCCCGAGGCAGGGTGCACCACCCACCCCACCCTTCCTACGGTACTGACTGACATTCCCACATAAAGATTCACATATATTTTTATAACTGCAGATATGCAAAGGGGAAGAAAAGACAAAAATAACAAGGGAAGGCAGAGAGATAGTGAGAGGCAGAGAACTGCGAAACCATCAGAGTGATCAGTTTCTAGGTATCACAAGAAAATTTGGTTGCTCAACCACAGAAGAGACAGAAAAGGAAAGGACAGAACAGCCTCTTGCATTTAAACTCTTTCTGCATAACAATTGGGGCAGGGCCTTATTCAACCTTGCCATATACCCATCTTGCATTTTGTAGTAGCCTTTCTTCCCCATTGCCGTGGGCTGCTGCTTTCCCTTTTGTGCTGTTGCACATTGCTTATTTCCATTTTCATTCATGCCCTATTGCATACACTCAAGATTTGGCATGCATACCAAGTGCCCTGTAATCTAACTAAACTTTGTTTGAAGGGACATTGTTCCCCACTGCCAATTAGAACCAGAAAGTGTTGTGGTCACTGGTCCCAAAGGTTTCCTGGCTGCCACCTCTCCATATCTGAATTGGTAAGTACCTTGTCGAGTATTGTGTCATGCTGTGTGGGATCTTTGACCAATTGCACAAGTAGGCAGTCCTGCAGTGTATCTAGCAGTTCCTGACTTCTGGTGCTCTTTAGTGCTGTGATATTCTTGTCTGTATCTGGTAGGTTCAGGTCTCCTACTGCTATTGGATCTCCATTTATGGATCTCTTCCTGATTTACCACCACCCTCAACTCTCTGTTCCATTCTTCTTTCTGTTCCAGTGATTTGTAGACAACCCCAACTTAGTTCTCTTACCAACAGCTGTTGTCAGCTGCATGCAGTAAGTTTCCACTCATCCATCATTTTTTATGGTCCCATCTTCCATCTTTTTCTCACTATGGCTTCTGCTCACTGCTCTGGTGACCCAACATTCAGGAAAAGACTTGGGTTTCAGGGGGCTGGCCAGGGAAGGAGTGAGTAAAGGTTCTCACAGAACAGCTGTCCTCCCTCAGGGTGCTGGAATCCAATTACCACTGTTTGCCTGCCACCTTGTGGTGGCTAAATGGCAGCATAGAGTAACAACCAACAACATTGCACTACTACTGATATATCCATGTCAAAAAATAGAGAACATAGTGCAGCAACAAAAACTGACACCAACAATTGATATTTTAAGTGCAAAATCATTTTTATTGGTAAAAAAGTAAAACAAACAAACAAAAAAAAACATATAGAGTACCCGACATGCAGATGCTACAGAACACACTAGGCCACCACTGATTTCACACATGCAGGCTTCATCAAGGAAGCAAATCACAAAAGAGAAATGCATACAAGAATGGCTCAAGTTAGTACTGAATATTTACTGAAAGTGCATATTTGTGCAGAAGTCTGCTACCTGCCACAACAGGCACTTCTTCCAATGCACATTCAGGAGCTATATGTCCCTTCATCAGGGGGTGGAGATAGAACCATTAAAGGACCAAATTAAAAAATGATCAGCATTAATATAACTGTATATTCAATGAAAAGTTATGGTTCCCTTAAAGAGCCACTGATGACTCAGAGAAAACTTTGAGAAACTTAATATTTAGGTACAATTCAGCTAGCATTCTCAATATATTCTATAGATTTCTCCTCAACATTTTTTATTACTGAGGAAATGAGCATGAATACATGATCTTTATACCTCAGAGTTCATCTGCCTCTGTAGCTTACTCCCTACTTCAAGTAATAATCCTTTGGTGTGACATCACAATCTGTTGCCATAGGAGTAATTGTGATGTCACACACAGTGCATTATGACATCGGGTAGGGAGAAAGCAACAGGAATAGAGTAACTCTTCAGGAGCATAGATCCTGTTTTCATATAAATTACAACAGTAATAAATAATGGGGAGGAGGAATACAGAACTAATGTGAAATACAAGCCAAATGGTGTCTAAATGTTATGCTTTGTTAGCGTTCTCCTGAAGGTGTCAGCTGCTCTTTAAAGATCCCATGTTACATTTATGATACATTACATTTCAAGCATATAATTGATCATACTCAGAGGATCCTCACATGTTAGTACAACAAATGTGCATATAAGCACAAGTCAGTGCAAAAGTGCACAAATATTACTAAAAAGAAAAAGGGAAGCTAATACAGCATATAGATATATAAAAAACTTAATCTGACAAACAACAAATCAAAAAGGGGTGATACTGAATACATGCTACAGATGACGGTTACTGTTTCCAAATTTAAAAATAATCAACTTTTTCTCAGGTTTTATCAAGGAGGCTGTTATTTCACTAAGTGTTTAAATACATACAAATTTAAAGAGAGACTTAGAAAAATAAAATATTAAAATTGATAATCAAATGGTGCACAGAGTAAGTAATAAATATGGCCTCTACTCATAAAACATAACTGAGTAATTGAGTTGTAAAGAACATGGTTCGGTGGGTAGATAGCTATCTATCTATTTATATAGATAGATAGATAGATAGATAGATAGATAGATAGATAGATAGATAGATAGATAGATAGATAGCTATATTATATTCATTGCAAAACACTTTGTTAATGCATCACTAACAAAAGTAAAGAAATGAGGTGTTAGGGTTTCCAACCCTAACACCTCCCTCACCTTCACCACCCCATCCCCACCTCCACAAACCAACTGGCATCAGGGTGTGCCTTGGGAGTCAACGGCCATAATTCTCACCCAATTCCAACTGTAAGGAAACTGAGATGGTACAGTATAGGAGAATGGGTGAGAGTTAGGCCGATGGCCCCAAGGCATACCCGATGCCTGTTGGTCTGTGGAGGGAGGGGGTAGGTGGTTGAGCTGGGTGTCAGTAGGGGAGGGTAGGTTGGAAACCCAACACCTCATTTCCTAATTCTTGTTACTTCAAACTTAACTGATGCGTTAAAAGTTTTTTCCAATGAATTTCCTTACTTTTGAGAAAGTGTAAGGTTACCCTTATAGGTTTGTGAGAAGTCTATACTGTGTTGTGCTTGGATCCTCTTCTGTAAAGGTATCCATTTGTGGGAGGGCAGTACCCTATGGGCCCTGTGCTCCCATCTATCCTCAGCTGAGGAGATAATGTATGGAATTCTCATGTCCCTGTGGAGCGCAGGCCCTCTGGGCCCTGCACCCACACTACTGCATAATGAAGGGTCCTGCAGACTCATAACTGCATAATAGTATCCAAATGTGGGAGCACTGTTCCCTCTGAGCCCTGCTTTCCCATTTACCAATAAGTATAGGGGTACAGCGCAGGCCTACAGACATTTCAAGTAACCCTTGTGATACAGATGATGCAATATCTCAGTACCAATAGGAACACTGGAAAAAATCCACTGTAGTTGTAATCATGCCCTGGTAACCTGCACGTCATCCTAGCATACCTAAGGGTATACTACACTGCAGTTAGCAAAAAATCCAAATCTCAAAACATTTTTGAGATATAGGTACCGAAAGGTACTGCATCCACCACAATCTTATCCAAACGGACATTTTCAAACTTCAAAATCTTGTAACTGTGAAAGCAATAGAAGTTTTATCACCAAACCAGCAAAAGTCACATCTTTGGGGTAAGCCATGTCTATCCTGAAAAGTCCAAAATATTAAATGTTTTCTTAGCAGTGACCTTTTAAAATCCCTTTTCACGAGGTAACAAAATCCTTTTTCGCTCCCGATCTGTTTCATGAGTACCAAATCCTGTTTCATGAGAGGATCCCTTTTCATGAGGTAGGGTCATGTGACCTCCCTCAGGAAAAGGGATTTTAACAGCTCGTGAAAATGGATTGGCTTGAGAAAAGGATTTTGACAGCTTGCAAAAGACATCGGAAGTAGTTGCAAAGGGCGTATTTTAAACCTTAAAAATATACCATTTTTGCAGAAAACTAACTAAACCAAAGGCATGATTTTATAGAGAATATCACCCTGAGCAAACCACACATGGATGTCTACAGAAGACATTCCTGGGGCAAGTTATAATGTTTTGTTTGTGCCAAAAATGAAAAACAAGATGGCTCACGTAAAAGGTATTTTTTTCTCGTGAAGATGGATTTAAAATTCCTTCTCACAATCCCTTTTTGTGTGCCCAAATCCCTTTTCAGCATGCTCAGAGCCCAAAATTTCAAAATGGAATGACTTTGTAACAGATTAATATTTTTTCACCAAACCAATGTTGGCTTGTTCTGTGGGGCAAGCTCTTTCTACCCTGAACATTTCAGCATAAAATTCCAAATGGTGTGGAGGTGAGGGAGCAGTAAGTTAGAAATTTAGTGTTTTGATGACCGCTAGTGGTCAAACAGTATAACTTGCAGGTGAGAAAGTGAGAAAAAAAAGTGATTTACACATTTTGGGACACCACATCTCCATATCCTCACATACAACTGAAACAAAACTTACAACTTCATGAGATGTTTGCTTCATGATAGGGCACATCAAATTTCATGCATACTGTATCACCTCAACTTTTTCAAAGTTATGGAAGCACAAACTATTAAGTTTAACATAAAAGTGAAAGAATGTGACTATAAATGGTGATATACACATTGTGGGACTGCATATCTCCAGACGTGTACTCCAAATCAAACTGAAGCTTGGCATATCAAGAGACTATTAGTCTGTGAGGGGACATGCCAAATTTCATGTAAATTGCAAGAACAGCTGTGAAGTTAATGCACAAATTGAAACAGAGAAAGCATTTGACAAAACATGGGGATGTACACATTTCGGGACAGCATATCTCCAGATGTGCACTTCCAATCAAACTGAAACTTGGCCTATCAAGGGACCATTAGTCTGTGAGGGCACATGCCAAACTTCACGTAAATTGCAGGAAAAGCTACAAAGTTATTAATGCACAAAGTGAAACAATCGAAGCAAGAATTTGACAAAACATGTGGATGTACACATTTTGGGACTGCATATCTCCAGAAGTACAATTCCAATCAACTTGAAACTAGAATGTCAAGAGATCATTATTCTGTGAGGGCTCATACCAAATTTCATGTACATTGAAAGAACAGCTCTGAAGTTATTAATGCACAAAATGAAACAAATCCCTGTTTGTGAGTCAAATCCCTGTTTGTGAGCTGTCAGAATCCCTTTTTATGAGCCCTGAATCCCTTTTTGTACTGTGCATCTATCCCAAAACTTAAATGAGCATGCTCAGATCCCAAAATTTCAAAATTGAATAACTTTGGAACAGATTAATATTTTCACCACACTAAGGTGGATTGTTTCTTAGGATAGCCTATTTCTTTCCTGAAAATTTCAGGTCAAAATTCAAACTGTGTGGGCACAGTGTGATGAGGAAAACCAAGGAAAATTGATAAAAATCAACAAAAATGCATTTTTGATAATTCACTGCACAAAATTCACAAATCCAATTGAAACAAATTGGCAAATCAAGAGATCTGCCGCCTGAAACTGAGTATTCCAAATTTCATGCAAGTCTGTTGAACAGTTGCAAAGTTATTAAAGTGCAAATCTGAGTTTAACATTAAACTCCAACTCAACCCTAACTATAGAGGTGTAAGAGCACCTCTGATATATATATATATATATATATATATATATATATATATATATACACACACACACATATATATGTATATATTTATATATATATATATATATATATATATAGCTACTGCTCATAAAATGTAACTGAGTGAGTTGCAAAGAACATGGTTGTATATATGGTTTGTGTACAGTACTCGAGAGAGACTTAAATGATCCATGCATTAACACTACACCAAATTTGAAAAAAAAAGATAAAGCTTTGAAATGTAAGCTATCATCAGTAGTATTCTTAATAAAGATATCATGTTGACAAAATGAGCTTGTTTTGTGTCTTTATTTAGTTGTGGCATAAATCAAATCATCCTTTTACCCCCTTAAACTAGTTGCCAAAGTGTGACATTGCTTACTGGCACATGAATATGTTTTGTCAATTCACACTTTGCTTTTGGTAACATTTTCATTGTGGCTTTATTAGCTTTGTTCAACACTTTTATAGTACACCTTTAGTTATCAATAAAGAAGTGTACATTTTTGCATTTTTGTCCCAGTTCTGTGTCACAAATGTTGATTACACGTGCTGTCCATCTCCTGAAACTTTGTGCATCCTCTCAGTACTCCTGTGTATTGTTATGTTGGCTTGCACCTGACACCAGCCAACATCTTGCGGTAGTAGCAGATTTCGGAGGTGCATCCATGTGGGCGAATGCAGGGCATGCTTTAGTAGGTGCATCCCTCATTCCCCAATAAGCCAGTATGCAAGCACTGACACATGAAAAATGTTAAGTGGTCATGACATGTAAGGAAAGTGCCACTGCAATAAGAGACAAGCTCATCATGCAGCAGCACAACACACCTCCCGGCGTGCCTTTTTTGGTGAAGTATTTCAATATACATGGTGGCAACTGCCTCTGCTTGCCACACAATGCCGACTTCAGGGGTGCCCAATCCCCCTACCAGCATGCTAAATAAACCCCCCCCAAGACTGTGCGGCACACTGGTAACCCACCCCAATGTGCCTCCCCGTAATCAAAGCTGACCGTCATCAGCATGTTGTGCCCTGCTCCCATTCTGTGTCACACTGGGATCCCATCCCAGTGTAGCCAGATCACCCCCAAAGTCATGAGGGCACTGGGAGCCCATCTCAGTGTGCAGAACAGCTTTACATGCCTGTAAAAAGAAACTGTCCACGGTGTTCTTTTTAAGTACCTGAAAGAAAAAGGTCCTGCGTGTCTGTGGCACCCCTGCCAACCTGCACCCGCCCCTCTGCGCACCCACCTCCTCACACCCCTTGACCCCATACCTACCTCTGGAGCATGGCACGATGATCTTTGGTGGACTAGGAACACGCTCTGCACTCTTCAGTGCCAACCACAAACTGAAGAAATGCCGGTAAGCTGTGTAATGGTATAAATAGGGGTTTTTTCAACTTAGGTGTATATCTCAGTCATTTTTTTGGAATTTTGCTTCTGAATTTTCAACATGGGATGCTTGGGACCCCACCTCATGAACACATGCACTGTCATCTCACTACATGGCCCTGAAAGGTCATTTCAGAGTCACTATTCAAAATCACCTTCTGGGACTGATTAACGGAACAATAATGCCACTGTTTATGAGGAGGGGTCCCAAAAACCCTATCTTGCAAATTTGGTTGAAAAATAAAAAAATGACGTGTTACAAGTGTGTGTTGTGCAGTTTCAATGCACACTCGTAACTTTGATAATGTTTAATATTTTCACTCCAGATTTTCAGCATTTCCCTTATTTCACACCTTCTTATGAACAGTACAGCTGTCATTTTTCACATCCTGCCTGAAATGTATTTTCACACAAATGGCGCACAATGGCAGGTCACAGTGAGAAATCAATGTTCAGGGCACATTAGCAAAATCACAGTGACACTGTTCATGAGTGGAGGTCCTAAAATGCCTATGTTGAAAAGTTGGTAAAAAAGTAGCCAAAATTATTGCATTATGGGTGTGCATTGCTCAGTTTCTATGTAAGCTCATGATGTCACCAATTTCCATATTTTCACACCACATTTTCACCATTGTCATTTTGTACACCTCCTTATGAATAGTATAGCTGTCATTTTCATATCCTGCCTGAAATGTGTTTTTGCACATGTCACACAATGTACACGGTCACTGTGGAAATCAATGCTCGGCCAGATTAACAAAATCACAGTAACACTGTTCATGACTGGAGTTCCCAAAATGCCTATGCTGAAAATCTGGTTAAACAAACCTCAAATTAATTGTGTTATGGGCATGCATTGCACAGTTTCTACGCTTCGTATAATGTCACCAATTTGTCATATTTTCACTCCAGAGTTTCAACAATGTTTTTTACACCTCCTCATGCATAGTGCTGCTGTCATTTTCACATCCTGCCCAGAATGTGTTTTCGCACCTGTGGCGCCAAAATGCACACATGTAGTACAGAATCACCTTTTGACAAACAAACTCATTGTGCCACTGTTCATGAGGTGGGGTCACAAATGGCCCATGTTGAAAATTTGGAGTGAAAATACCAACAAATGCCCTGGGCATTAGGGTTTCCACCCATAATGCCCCACCCTGTACAGATTGACAGACATCAGGGGTGTGACTTGGCATTGTCGGCTGTAATGCTCACACCATTCCACCCCCACTCTGCAGCCACACAGGCGTGGAGGTGTGCTTTGGACTCTTCAACCTCAACATTCACCCCATTCTCCTACATTGTACCCATGTCAGTATATTTCCTTATGGAATGGGGTGAGCGTAAGGCCCAAGGAACCCAAGGCACATTGTGGCACTTATTGGTCTCTGTAGGGTAAGGTGGGGTGAAATGGCATGTGCGTTATGGCCAACACCCCAAAGGTACACCACAATGCCTGTCACTCTCTGCATAGTGGGGCTGGGGTCGGCGTCACTTCACTACTTCACTGCCAGTCCTATTATGCATCTCTCTAACACCTGCACTACCAATTCCAGTGCCAGCAAGCCAACATTTGGCATTGACAAATGCTTGTTATAGTATGCTAGTTACACAGCTCCTGTGTATACAATCATTTCCTCAAAAGTATGTAGTTGTTTTTGATTTTTTCCTTCAATTTCTCTTTTCAGGGCAATTGCTGCACTCCTAAAATGGTATGTCCACCTGTCATGAACAAACCTGCTGGTTCTGAACCCGACCCTTGAATGTGTGTTACCTAAGTACTAGAAAACCTATGTGGTAAGCATTCCCTGGTTTCTTAAAAATCCAAACTTTTATTAAGGTATCTAATTTTTTTTCCACCCCTTTCTGAGGAGAACAAGCTTGTCATCCTGAGAGCAGCCATTGTTTGAAACAGCTTAGGGTCTTTGTAATAAACATGTTTGTGAGCTGCCTTAACACCGCATTGTTGATTTTTGTTGGTTTTCCATGGCGTGGGCAGGAGGTTTCCACCACACCTCACAGGTGCCTGTCCCTTTTAACTAAACCTCCTCTAGGTTCAGATCCGTGAGTAGTGGTCATATTTTCTATATGATGTAATGGTGAGACAGATTCTGAATGATGGCCCTTGGCTATGTGCTCATGCCCCCATCCGATCCCTGTACAATAAAGTAAAACCATTCCCTTGCATCTAGAAGACACCCCACACCACACTCCAGAAGGTTGTTCCTCATCACCCTGCTCCTCCCTCATCCCAACCCTGGAGGCTGGCGACTGGCACATCCTCCACTCTACCATGACCAGCCACTGACTGAGCTGTCAGTGAGTTCATATTGTAACAGCTAATTGTACAGTATGTGCTTAATGACAGCTCAGTTGGTGGCTGGCCATGGTGTAGTATGGAGGGCTGTGCCAGTCACATGCTTGGGGTCAGGATTGTGGGAATGGGTGATAGGGCACTACTTTTCCAGGTGTGGGGTGTTTGAGGTTTGCTAGACACCAGTGAACAGCTTTACTTCATTGTACAGGGGATCATGGATAGGGAAGGTGTCTGCTAGACACCAAGGAATGGTTTATGTTACTATACAGGCAATCGGGGCTAGTGAGGGAGTCTGCTAGACACCAGGGAATGTTTTTTTTCTGTATGATACACAGGATCAGGATAGTGTGACCACTGTACACCAGGGAATGGTTATACTGTACCGTAGAGGGGATCAGGATGGGGGGGCCACTGGAAACCAGGGAATGATTATTCGATATGATACAGGTGATTGAATTGGGGGCAGGACCACTAGACAACGGGGACTACTGTGTTAGGAGTTGGGGGCAAAGCACTCCCTCCACCAAACATGAGGATTGCGTGTGAGTAAGTCATGTTTTCAGTCAGTGGTATCTGCACCACACAAGGGGACAATGCAAAAGAGACACATGCAGCATGAATACTTTGATTATTGAAATTTACTTTACCAATATTCAGGTCCCTGACTCTTCATTTGCATTGCACCTCTCTCTGAATATCACCCAGGTGCATATCTTCTTTGTCCACACTAACAAGGCTTTTGAAAATAGGACATATCTGTGCAAATCTGGGTTTGTACACACAGACTAGGCTTTGCACACAGGCAAACCTTTGAATATCTGGCCTCTGATGTCAGTTTTTCTTTCATTTTTGTTTCTTAATAAACACATTTTAACAATGAAACAACCCACCCCAGGGCATAATTGTATTCACTAATACTCTTTCTGTGTTACAGGAGGGCACTTTGACTGCAGCCTTGAATATCATAAGAACCAAGGCCATTCATTATTGCCAAACATTCACATTCACCTAGCTTATACATAGATGTATATGTTGGATTCCCTTTCTTTTATTCTGGCTTTGGACCAGCTGGTATGTCCAACAGACAGACCAGGTAAGATTCAGTCCATACTATACTATGCTGTGCTATGCTATGCTATGCTACGCTATTTATTTATTTTTATTTATTTGATCACATCAGAAACAACCTTTGAGTCAGAGACTCCTTTGCAAAGGCTCCATGTCAATCAAAATACAAAGACAGTAGAAAGGTGATACAACAAAGGATTAATACAGTACATTGAAACTAATTAAGTTAACAGAGTTATAGCATAGGATGGTTGTATCCTGTCCACAATGGGTACAGATTGTCAAAATACATTAATAGTCAGCAGTAAAAATATACACATGAATATACAGAGTAGTTGAGTTGACCAGGGCCAGACTGGGTAGTACATAAGGCAAAGACAAATATAATGTAATTTGGTGATTTGTTACACCCAATTCAGGTGAAAAGATAGGGAGTACTAGGAGAGAGTGGGTCACAGAGCAGAGGCAAAGTCAAAGGACTCCAAAAGGAAGGGTGTACCAGGTTGTTGAAGAGCAGTGTTGTTAGCAGTCACAAGTGGAGGAGGAGGAGGAGAAGAGTAGTTCTCTGAGCTTGGCTTTGAACAGACCAAGTTTAGGCTCAGCTGAGATGTTAGTGGGTAATTCATTTAGCCAAAGCAGGGCTCTATAGTAGAAGGCTCGCTGACCCAAAGATGTCCTGCAGTGAGGTACTAATATGAGGTCTTTGGAGGAACTTCGTGTGGTGCAGGGCACTGGGGCAGGTTGTATTAGGCTGTTTAGTACCAGTGGTAGAAGGTCACAGGTGACCTTTTTGGCCATGAGGCAGGTGTGGTATTTGAATCTCCCATCAAAGTTTAGCCAGTTGATGGTCTTGTAGATGTCACATATGTGGGTCCATCTGTCAGACCCCATCACAAGCCTGCAGAGTCTATTCAAAGACACCTTGACCATGCTTAGGGCAGTGTGGTCAACAGAGCCATAACAGATAATCCCATAGTCTACTACAAGGAGAGGATGGAGGAACTTATGGCCAGGTGGAGTGCCTCGAGAAGCAGGCACCATTTGTGTCTATACAGCAGGCCTAGCCCACTATCTATAGCTGAGCTAAGTTGGTGAGTGTGATTGTGGTAAGTAAGCATGGAATCTAGGGTGACACTCAGGTATTTAAAGGAGGTCACTTCCTCCAAGGGAGAGTGCAGGTGGTTCAGGATGTGGAGGGGGTGTTTGCCCATTTATTCTGGTGGTTGGTGAAGACCATAACCTTAGTTTTTTTGTAGTTTTAAAACTAATTTATGTTCTGCAAACCAGGCTTCAGCCTCAGTGAAAAGGTTTGGAGGAACTTTGCAGAGGGGAAGGTCAGGGTGACTGCAGTAGAGTACTAAGCCATCTGTATACAGGAGCAGCTATACTATATTATACTATACTTTGTAGCATAAAATGTTTGTGAATATTATAATATAACGTTATGAATACAATGTTCAAAATTTTCAAAATGTTCTAATACTTATAGTATGAATTTACTATGTATTTTTGGGTTGTACATCAGCAATACATAGATACATAGATACATAGACAGTGTCGGCAGATAAGGGCCTATGGCCCACCCAGTCTGCCCATTTAAGTTTGTAAGTTCAGTTTATGTTTTCCAGGAAGTCTGTTGCCCCTTACCCCTGACCTCCAGAATTCCTTTATGTCTATCCCATGCATTCTTAAATCCCGTGATTGTTTCAGCCCCCACCACTTCCTCTGGCAGGGTGTTCCACTTGTCCACCACCCGTTCTGTGAAGAAATTCTTCCTCACGCTTCTCTGAATCGTCCTCCTCCAACTTCATCCCATGCCCTCTAGTCCTGGAACATCTTTTCGCTTAAAAATAGTGTTTTCCTGCACCCTGTTCCTCCCTGTAAGATACTTGTATGTCTCTATCATATCCCTCTCTCCTCCTCTCCTCCAGGGAGTACATGTTCAGTGCCTTCAACCTGTCCTCATAGGACTTGTGATGACAATCCATGCACCATCTTTGTTGCCTCCTCTGAACCTTCTCTACCCTGTCTATGTCCTTACGTAGGTATGGTCTCCAGAACTGTACACTGTACTCCAGGTGGGGCCTCACTAGTGTCTTGTATAGTGGAATTATGACTTCCCTTTTCCTGCTGGTGATGCCCCTGCCTATGCATCCCAGCATCCTATTTGCTTTACCTGCTGCCTTGTCACACTGTTACCCTGCCTTGAGGTCATCAGAGATGATAACTCCAAGATCCCTTTCCTGCTTGGTGCATGCTATATCCTCACCCCCCAACTGATATATTGTGCCAGGGTTTTTGTGCTCCATATGCATTATCTTGCACTTCCTTGCATTGAATTTCAACTGCCAAACCCCTGACCATTCTTCAAGTTTCTGCAGGTCCCTTCTCATTCTGTCTACACCCTCTAGTGTGTCTACTCTGTTACATTGTGGTATGACTTGATAAGATACTTGGTATGATATTGCTATTGCTGTTGTTGTGGTGTCCATGTTACCTATGTGACATCTTATGAAAAAACTGTTCATAAATAAAGTATAATTAACTTTCAGAGAATTCAGTGATTTCTTTCTTATCCCATGAGGGTAACATAGTTGTGTAACAAAAATGTGCTAGAAAACCAATGAAATGCATGCAGCAGCTAAACTTGGACATGTTCCAATTTGGGCATGATGGTATCAGAAAATATATTTTGGCATAATTACCAACAAGTAATGATTGTGATAAAATAATTAAAAGTTAAGTGATATACTACCTAAATAGATGCCATGGACAGAGTAATATAAAAAAAAAACTTATGTTTGATAAGATGGCAAATTTGGTGTCAAGGACCCCATGTTACTCACGTTATGCTGGACTTGTGGGAATATTTATTCCCATTTTTTGGAACCTCAGAACTATTAACTATCTGTAATTACTGGTGACCCCCTTTATCGCCCCATTTTCAAGGCTGTCCAAAATGCCGTAATAACCAGAAAATGAGTTATTACAGCATTCTAAAAAACTTTCTTTACTAGCGGTGTCAATTATTCATATCATACTGCACCACCTGACTGGCTCTTAGTCTGCATGGGGTGATCCGAACACTTAAAAAAACATGGCAGCTCCATTTCTCCATTTCTGCAGAGTCCCGCTGAATGCCCAGCAGAATTAACAGCTCGCCTGCCACCCTCTTCACGTGTAAGTAATTTTCCCACTATTTATCTAGTTGATCCTGCCATTAAAAAAAAACACATATTTATCTGGTTTGTCCTGCTCAAAATATGGTGACTGCCACTGGGAAATGACCATGGTGACTGACTGCTCATACTGCCAGTTACCACGGTTACCTGGGTGCGTCTACGGTGCAATTTTAAAAAATGTATAAATAATTTCTCTACTAATAAGAGACACACAGACAGAGCTGCCATGTGTGTGCATGTATATGTGTGTGTGTGAGTGTGTGTCTATGAAACCAGTGTTCAAAGTACTAAAGGGTGAGAGTTAGGACCGACGACCCCAGTGCACACCCTGATGTTGATTGGGGGGACAGAGTGGGGGTGCAAGGGGGCTTTCAACCTAACATTGAATTTCCTCACTTTTGTCACTGTGGAACAACCCTAACTGACGAGTAACTTGAGTTTTTTGCCATGAATTTCCTTCTTTTAAGAATGAGGACTATAAATAGTGAATGGAATGTGGTGGTCCATGCTCCCACCACATGATTTTTTGTCACATAGTAACAGTAAGTGCAATGCTAATGCAAGTGCAAATGGTTATGAACATGGTGATGCAAACCTAAATGGTAATGCAAGCGGTAATAGAAACGCAAGTGTAAAGTGACACCAAAGCGAACAGTGATGCAAACGGAGACGCCAATGCAAGCATGTATGGAAATGCAAACCGTAACATGCACGTCCACGGTACCACAATTATAAACACAAATGTTAATGGTAACAGCAACAATAATGCCAAAGGAAACAGAAACACAAATGCAAATGCAAGCACATACGGAAATGCAAATCGTAATGCGTATGGTGATGGTACCACAATTGTAAATGCACGTGGTAACGGTAACAGCAACAATAACACCAAAGGAAACAGAAACGGAAACTCAAATGCAAGCGTGTACAGAAACACAAACCATAATGCGACGTGTCCTGCACCGCATTGGAAACGCAAATGGTAACTGTAACAGCAACAATAACGCCAACGGAAACAGAAACAGAAATGCAAATGCAAGCGCAAATGGAAATGCAAACTGTAACACACATGGCCATGGAACCACAATTGCTAATGCAAATGGTAATGGTAACAGCAACAGTAACACCAAAGGAAACAGAAATGGAAATGCAAATGCAAACGCAAGCGCATATGGAAACACAAACCGTAACGCACACGGTCACGATACCACAATTGGAAAAGCAAATGGTAATGAAAACAGCAACAATAATGCCAAAGGAAAAAGAAATGCAACTCATTGCATACAGAAATGCAAACTGTAATGTGCATGGTCATGGTAATGCAATTGAAAACCAAATGTAATGGTAACAGCAATGATGACTCAAAATGAAAGACAAACGCAAATGCAAATGGAAGGGCAGCCACAAACACAAATGGTAATGTGCACAGTGGAGCAAATTGAAATGCAAACAGAAACAGTAGTGGAGACATAAATGTTAACAGTAATGCAAACACAAGCGCAAACGGGAAAGCAAAGGGTAACGCACACAGTGGCGTACACGGGAACGCTAACGCAGACGGGTACAGAAATGCAAGTGGAAACACTAAGTGCAAAAGTAGGTGAAGCCTGGTTTTCCCCAACAGCTATATAGAGAAACACAGTGACTACAAAGAATGTATGCATAATAATGGGCCTGGGACCAGAAAATGAGCACTTGGAATACTAAATTGCTTATATCTCAGGAACTGTATGACATAGAAAAAAATGTAAATTTCATATGATTCATGATGTTCCTGGATAATTTTGAGCTTAGCTCCCTAGCATTTTTCTGATGAAAAGTCCGTATCTCACACCATTTCCAAGATATGGGCCCCGAAAGGCGCGGCAAAAGTCTCAATGCTAGTCTATGAGAAAAATCAACAACTTCGGAGCACTGTAACTTTGCATCCCTGCAGTATTTTTTTAACAAACTACCAAAAAGCACATCTGTGGGATGTTGGCTTTCTTCCCTCTAAATTTTAGCCCAAAAGAAAAAGTGTTCTTTGCAGCAGGGTGGCAACAATTCCCTGTTATTTTGGCCATAGTGTTGCAAAAGTAGTATCTTGATTTGTGACACTTTCGCAAAAAATCATGAAAGTGTCACAAGTTTGACACTACTTTGCAACACTACAGATTACAAAAATTTGAAAAACATATTTCTGGGGTGTTAATCCCCCAAACAAGACACGGCTAGCATCCTCAGGGCTTGACTAGGTGAACACAAAAATAATTGTGTCCCTAGAGGGTCTCAAATTTAAATGCCAAGCATTTCTGTGACCAGTAACTGAAAAAAGAATGGCTGACTCATGACACTACAGGGGTCATTTGCAACACTAATAACTGCATTTGCGACACTGTAGAACTTTTTGTTAACTTTTCCCATTAACTATAATGGGAAACTTGTTTTTTAAATAACATTTGAACCATTTAATATTTTTTCATGAAATCTTTGAAAGGCACATTGCAGACCCTGGCTGCATGTTCCCTGAAGTTTTCGGACCAGTCATACAAACTGTGCGACCTGTAGGTGTGAGCAAAGAATGCACAAAAAAGCGTAAATGTGCTACGGAATGTTGCTTAATAACTCCAGAACTGTATATCCGATTGGTAAAAAATTTGGCAGATCCCAAGATCTATGCTATCGCTCAGAGTCTGCCAAATTTCAGGTAAATATGCCATACAGTGGCAAAGTTATTAAGGTGCAATATTTCACTGTTTAACCTTAAATGGGTACTCTAACCCTAACTATATATATATATATATATATATATATATATATATACACAGTATATATATATATATATATACAGTATATATATATATATATATATATACACACACACACACATATATATATATATATATATATATATATATATATTATATATGTAATGGAGATGAGGATAAAAAGTGTCAAATAACAGCAGTATTTTTGGCTGGTCAAACCTACAGTCAGAATATCACATTTATTCTCACTGCAGGTCATTTATTCTCACTGTAGGTAATAACCAGACACAAACTGCACTTCACCACAACTGCTCAGAAAGCTTTTGATTGGTGGGAACTGGCAGCACAAGCAGTACAATTAGAATTTACCTGCTCACTTGCATTCCAGCTCCCACTAACAGTTTCATTTCTGTCCAGCAGCACAAAGAACACTTTCACATTCTCCCCAAATCTTTTTTCAGTACCACACATAAATCAAAAATCAAAATTAAATCAAATCCAATCAAATCAAATCAATATTTATTTGTATTGCGCTTTCCAAAATGCCAAAGCACAGAACATAACCAAAACAACATATATCGACAATAAATACAAATATAAAAACAGTTTAAAAAGTAGCAAAATACTTAATGAAAAGCTAGTGCAAATAAGTGGTTCTTCAATAATGCTTTAAATGACTCTGTGGACGGGCACTCTCTAATCCAATGAGGTAGAGAATTCCACAGGGTTGAGGCCACAAAAGAAAACGCTCTGGCCCCAGATGACTGAAGACGAACCCTGGGAATCTCTAGCATTCCCTCATCAGTGGAACTGAGTGGGCGGAGAGGGTGGTACGGCCAAAGGAGATCTTGCAAGTAGCCCAGTCTGTGTCCGAGTAGGGTCTTATAGGTCAGCAACGCGACCTTGAAGATGATTCTACATTGCACTGGAAGCCAGTGCAGTTCGTGCAGCACAGGTGTGATATGGCACATTCTCGATAGCCCAATCAACAACCTGGCTGCAGCATTCTGCACCAGCTGCATGCAACAGAAATCCACCCCAGCAACCTTAGATAAAGAGCATTACAGTAATCAAGCCTCTGCAAAAGTCATTCAAAAAATACAAACATAACATATATCCAACCTACCCCCCCACACCCCATCTCAGATTTACAGACTTTTTTTTTAAATCCAGACAGCACATTTAAACTATTCCACCATCAACTCCCCAGTCTCCATCAACAGAGCTGCTCCAAACACTCCACCGGAACAACACCACACCACATTAAAGCTTTTAATGCAGTTTTTCTTTTTTTTTCTTGTCCCTGCACATTCTACCTAACACATTAATTTCCACCTGCAACTTACTGTCATCAACACCACACCACACCACAGCATACTTCAAAGTACATGTTAAATAATGGACTTCACCTGTGGGCCACTTCCAGTTCTAAATCTCCTCAGTGTCAAACCAGCATTCACACTGAGACATTTACTTTGTTTTTTCTGTTTCATTGTTTTCTTATTACAGTTCAGTACTCTCACAACTGCTGAACATCACCTCCTCCCTTTCTCCTGGCACCTAACTAGTCCACCTCTTACCGGCTTGGAGAACATTCTTTTTGACACCTACCTCCTCAACACTACACAGCTCCTCCACATGGTATTCCCTCACTGTGTCAAACCACCGCCAGCAGGATCATCCAGATCGCTCCTCAGAAAAGCAGGATCAACCACATACCTTACACCTCAGACAATTACTTTACAAATAAACAAACACAACTTCAAAATGGCAACTTGTCTTCCTCGCTAAGCGAGTGCTAACTCCGCATGTTTTAAAACTATTAAACCCGCTCACACACAAAACTGCAGCCAATCAGATGCCACACTGTCAACTGGTAGCCAATCAGAGGATGCACTGCCAGCAAAAGCTTCCAGTAATTTTAGCTGCCTCTTCAAACCACAAACAGTGGATAAACAGCAACTTTCTCTATATAAATATTTAAAACTTGAAAACTCAGACCAAAAAGAGAAAACTCACCATTACATATTGAATATGAATGGAGCTACTGGAAATATTGCTGATATTTCCTTCATGCAGTTTGATTTGTGACCTCACTCATGGCTCCACCACTCGTGAGGTCATAAGGTCAAACTGCACTTAGAAAAATATCAGTGATATTTCCAGTAGCCCCATTGCAATTACCATATATATATATATATATATATATATATATATATAAGAGAGAGAGAGAGAGAGTATAGCAGCATGGTAGTACCACTATAGTTAGGGTTGAACAGGACTTTCTATGTTAAGCTTTAAATATTACTTTTTAATAACTTCACAACCATTAAATGGACGCATATGAAATTTTGCATGCTCAGTCTCATAGGGTAAATCTCTTGATGTGCTATGTTTTGTTCCAGCCAGATGTGCAGATTCTGAGCTGTGCATACTGAAACAATTTAAAATTTCCTGTTTTTTTCCTGTTTTTTTTTATTTTTTATTTTTTTCTCAGCAGGTGATTTGGAATTTTAGTCTGATATTTTTAGGGTAGAAAGGTTTTGGTTCACGTATGTGTCTTTTGCTGATTTGGTGACAAAATATTAGTCCGTTGAAAAGTTATTCAATTTTAGAGTTTCCATTATTTCCAAATTCCACTTTCCAGGATAACTTCCTGCAATGAAAAAAGAATTAAAGCATTCTTTTTCATAAGTGGCCAATCCGTTTTTATGAGGAAAAATTCCTTTTTCATGAGTCACCATCTTGTTTTGTTTTTTAAAAAAAAAAGGTTTAAAAAGTTTCATAAATGACACCTTGCACAGATACCAAAGCATGTATCTAACTCATCAGGACTCCATGAGGTGGATTCTGTACTTGTTTGTTTTAAATATTATCCCTAAATGGCTAATTTTTATTATTTAAAATCATTTTTCGTGACTTGCTGCTATTCTTTTTGTGAGTCCTTTTCATGCAAATGAAAAGGATCACATCTCAGAAAAGGATTTAGAAAAAATCAGAATCGAAATCCTTTTTCATGCCAAGGGATCCTTTTCATTTGAATGAAAAGGCTTAGAGAAAGAATCCTCGTCATGAAAAGGAATGGAAAAATCCTTTTGTGCCAAGGATCCTTTATCACTTGAATGAAAAAGGATGACAAAAAGGATCCATTAGCACAAAAAGGATTCTGGACATAGCTTTTTTCCGATTCTTTTTATGCCAGTGATCCAATTTTGTCATCCTTTTCATTCAAATGAAAAGTACCCTTGGCACAATAAGGATTTTGAACTTAGATTTTGTCTGATTCCTTCTTCATGTCAAGGAACCTTTTAATTTCATGTACCAAAGGATTTCCTGACACAAAAGGATTTGTTTTTATTTACCCTGATGTCCAGTGGTATCCTCCATCCTCCAATTCTGCCCCTGCCTCATTACTGTGCATATAATAACCCTGCTGTCCAGTGGCACCCCCCACCCTCCAATTTCCATATGCTGAAAATAAAATTCATTGTTGTGCAGTGGTAACTCCCACCCTCCAATTTCCATACACTGAAAATACAATTTGTGGGTGTCCAGTAGTACCCCCCTCATGGCCCTCTTATCCTGAAAATAAGAAATGGTCCCTTGATGTCTTTACTTTTTGGTTTTCATAAACCTGTAAAACAAAAGAAAAGTCCACTGCTGATCACACCTGCAGCCCCACCTGACATCCCACTGTGCACCCTCCACCATGTACTCACTACACCCTTCTACACAGTCTCACTCACCTGAAGTGCTCCCACTGTGAAGATCCACTCTCCAGCTGAAAACATGTCTTGCTGCTGGAATCAGCAAATGCTTTATGACAAATAAGGTAAATGTGGTTCAATGTATTTCAGTGGGATTTTTTACCACAGTTACCTTGTTTGTCAAACAACAGTCTCCAGTTCCAGCAGCAAGATGTGTCTTTGATTGGAGAGTGGATCTTCATTGTGGGACCAGTTCAAGTGGGTAAGGGTGTGTGTGTGGGGGAGGCCAGAGGGGTGGGGTGGTGGGTACAGTTGGAGGTCAGGTGGGGGCTGGTGACCATCAGCAGTTGACCTTTTTTTTTAATTTGAAAAAAATGAAAGACATCGACAAACTGTTTCTTTACTTGCCAGATGCTTTGCACACTGGAAGGTTGGGGGGGGGGGAGTTCCACAAGACACCTGGGCAATGATACAAGAATATGCTAACAGGCATCGTAGGGTGGAGGTTCCACTAGACACCAGGGAAAAACTGATTTTATATGTTTCCCTGGTTTTGAATCAGGCTGTGAAGATGACATAGGCACTAGTGTAGATGAAGCATCAGCATTCACCATTTGAAGGTCTCCCTGGGTCTCCACACTGTTGCTAGGTGAAGGGTATTCAACTTAACAAAATAACGAACATTCTCCATGTAGAAACAAAATAATAAAAATGGAGCTCCAATATTTATGCAGTTCTTTAGGTGACACTGTCAAAGTTTTATAAATGGTATGTTTTCAGCATCCGTTTTTATGAATAAGTTATTAGGGAACAACAAAAACTCCAGGCAAAAACTTAATGCGGATGTTTACGATTCATAGAAACAACACACATTCATACTTACTGGAGTCATCTTCCTCATCAATGGATATGGCTTTAAAAGTCATAGGTGTTTTGACCTGACTTCCAACAGTAGAGATGGTAATTAGTATGGAGTTAACATGAGCTGATCAAAGAAGGCCACCATTGTGTATTGCATGTAGCTTCACCAATGCTCTTTTCATCACCATGCTTGGACTACGACCTGTCTTCTCTTTAACATTATTGGAAAATGTGTGTGTGTGTGTGTGTGTGTGTGTGTGTTTCTAGGGATTTGCCATTATATGTAGAAGAAAGCAAAAATACTTTTTAGGGAATTAGCCTCTTTATCACTCCTTTCATTGCATACATACACATCTATGCATGGATGAGAGTGCAGGGCCTGGAGGGCACTGTGCTTCCACAGGAAAATGAGGATATGATTACTCTATCTGACAAATTATGTAGGAATGGGAGCACAGGATCAGGAGGACCCTGTGCTTCCACAGTCAAATAATGAAACAATTATACTGTCTCAAAAATGAAGGAAATATATTGCTAAACACCTTGTTGATGAATTAGTTATAGTCAAACTGACAAAAGTAGGGAAATGTGGCATTAGCCCTTCCAACCCTAACTTCTCACTACTCCCCTCTAGGCAGCTCAGCAGGTGTGGGGTGTGCCTTGGGGTTCTCAAGCCTAATGCTCACCCCCTTCTCATACATTATACACATCTCACCATATTCACTGGTGGAATGGAGTGAGTGTTAGGCTTAAGAACCCTAAGGCACACCTCACATCTGCTGTGCTGCCTGGAGGGGGAGTGTTAGGGTTGGAACCCCTAATGCCACATTTCCCTACTTTCGTCTGTTTGACCCTAACTAGTGTACAGTATTAACAAAGTTTTTTTGCAAAATATATAGCACCACTTAGAGTATCTTAATACAACAAGAGTGGGGAAATGTGGTATTATGGTTTCCAACCCTTACACCCCACCCCCACCCCAGCAGCAAAAGAAAAAAAAGGGTTTGGGGTCTCTGAAGTCTTTGTTTATCAGTGGTGAGGTCTTCCTTGGGAGTTTTCAAGCCTTAATGCCCACCCCATTACATGAGCAAACAACATCACACATGACTTTCATTTCTTCATACTGGGACTCATAGGGCAACCTGTAGCTGAAACATACTTCTCTACCTTTGAAGAGTGCTTCATTATAAGGCAGTGACTTGGAACTGTACCTTGTGCTTTGGATTAGAGGCTAGGGGCTTGGGGAGAAATGGACTTTAGGTTTGACAACCCCAAGAAAGATCCCACCTCTGATTCACCAAGACTCCAGAGATCCAAATCTCTAATGTTTTTTTTTTTTTTTCCTTTGATGTTGGCGAGGTGTTAGGTTTGCAAACCCTAACACCTCATTTCCTACTTTTGTGGTATTAAAGTGATTTTCTGAGATTTTGCAGATGCCTTTTGACATAGTATGTTATTACAACCCATGCAAAAATATTTCACAGTCATTTTTGTGTATTTTATCAGCACTTGGTTTCTGCCCCCCTCCAGTTTTCTTGTGTGGCCACACCCCAGAATGATGTTATGCAAAGGATCTGTCATTGTTTTACATGCAACAAAAAGGAATAATGGCTAAATTATACTGTTGACTTAAGTGTTCATTACTCTGAGGTGTAGTCCCTTATTTTGGTGGTTGTGACTGCACTTAATATGTAGATGTACATAGGGCATTTTGGGTAAAATAAGAAGTTGTTTTCCAATTTCCTTACTGTGAGGTGCAGTCTCATATTTCTGTAGTGGATTCAACAATAAAGTCTCTCATATGTTTATTTTCAAAACAAGGCATTGTGTATACTAATTTGCAGAATGAGGCATTGTGGGTACAATATTCCCCTACCGTGCGCCCCACTGGTATAACTCCCTTCCTGCCAGTGTCTCAAACTCACTAACCTTAGCTTGCTTTAAGCCCAGGCTCAGAAACTTCCTGCTTAGCTCTCGCAAATGCAACTGCCGCTAGCCTAGTGTAAAAAAATATATATATATACTCTGTTTGACAATGCTCACTGAGTGGCTCCCCCTTCCTTTCCTACTAATTCCTCCTCCCTATCTCCTCCTTCTACTCCCACCAGCTCTCCCCGACCATAAGTTTTGCACCTTTGTTATCTTTTGCTTCGTTGGAGATTGTATTCTATGTAACAAAATTGTAATTGAACTGTAACTTTTTGTTTGTAAGTACTGTGTCCCTTGTACTACTGTTCTGATGTCCTCTTGTGACGAGGTACCTTTGTAAATGAGCCTCTGGCTTAAAGTTTCTAAACTGATGTTTAACTAAATAAATAAATAAATAAATAAATATATAGCAGTCTTCTATTTTGGTATTGTAGATGTTTGCAATACTAAGACAGACCAACAGAGTTCTCTGATTCAAAACAATGCTTAAAGTGCAGGTGTTTACTTCCAATAAATATAAAACTGACTATTTTATTTATTGTATTTTGATGTGTTAGTAATTATTTTCTACTTGCATGATAAAATATTTGTTAGTGCAGTGAAACAAGTGGATTTTCACCTTTGTACCTCATACTGCTAGTAAAAAAGAATTCAGTAGAATTGTGGTATTGCGATGTCAGAAACTGCCAGCTACTTAAAAGCCTAATATATTTCAGTGAGAAACTACATATAGTCTTCTATCCTTTTCAAAAGAAATTGATACTTATTTCATCAACAAACACTGCCTTTTATGTGTTTGCAGTATTGTGCTCCCTCTGCATGGTTTTATGTTTCTAAAAACAGTAATTAGGTTCCCTTTTCTTCTTTCCAAGTAAAATCTGGTTATGAAGAAAATACCAACTGATAAATTATAACAAAAGATCACATTATCAAAAATCACATATTTCTATTAAATATATAATATTTTGTGGCAGGAAGGATTATTTCATCATAGAAATCTGAAAACAGATTTGCAGTTTCCCATTGAAATACACTGGCAGATTTGGCAGTAAAGTGTCCCTTACATCATAATACAAAGATTCCATTGGATTCTTTTTTTACTTGCAGTTGGCAAAATACCAATACAATTATGAAAAAGTATGTAAAGAATCAAATATAAGTTAACTGAATGACTGCAGAGGCATCTAAAAGCTTCAAACACTCATTCTCTATGATACTAAGCATTTGCTCTTTAAAAGCTTTGTTTCCCTTGCATGATGTCACAATTGGGGGTTGCAGCACTGAGAAAAAAAGGGGTAGGTTATACAAATGAAGCAGAGAACAGAAATAAAAGCATTTTTTTTTTTTGGAAAACAGCACTTTCTGGCAATTTCAATGGTAGGAGACTGAATCACAGCTCCTACAGGTTATGGCAAACCTCAGAAAATCACTTTAAGTTTACCTAACTTGTGTATTAATGAGGATTTTTGCAATAATTATCCTTACTTTTTGAGATACTACAGTATAATCTTATCCTCATTTGCCTTTCAAAGCGCAATACCTTCTGGGCTCTGGGCTCCAATCCCTCCATAGATGTTTACATGTATGTTGCTGTGGACGAGAATGGCCCTCTGAGTCCACCACTTGCTTTTCTGACAAAATGGTAACCAAACTGCCAGCATAGCCTTGTTATTACCCCACTTAACAAACCCGGTAATAAAAGTTTTCAAATCTCAGCCAGAACATCATTCCACGGCTTCAAAATGTCATTCTGTGCCACAGGTGCAAAAACACATTTTGGCCAGGATTTGAAGAATGACAGCTGTCACATTCATGAGGTGGTGCTAAAAAAATGCTATGTTGAAAATCTGGGGTCAAACTATTTAAAATTACCAAAGCTACGAGCAAGCGTAGTAACATTTCAACATATGCATATAACTTTGCCATTTTTACATATTTTGACCTCAGTTTCTCAACATTGCCTTCTTATGATCTCACTTCATGAACAAAGGCAGTGAAAATTTTCAAATCCAGCCAAAAAGGTGATTTCTTCAAGTGACTACAAAATCATCTTTCTGGATGGATTTGTATAATTCCACCACCATTGTTCATGAGGCAGAGTTCCAAAAAGATTAGGTTGAAAATTTGGGCTCAAAATATGCAAAAATGGAAAAACTACGCATCAGTGTTGAAAACCCAATTGAAATACACTGAACCACACTTACCTTGGTTTCTCATCTTGCAGTCAGTGGTTCTAGAAGTAAGACATGTTTGCAAATGGAGAGTGGATCATCGCCCTGTGATCTATTCATAGTGAGGATGTGTGGTGTACTGGGGTGTGTGTGGTGGTGGGTGTTGAGTGAGATGTGGGGTTGGGGGTCAGATCTGTGAGAGGCCTTTGTTTGCAGCTTAAATAAAAACAATTAAGGGATAGGTTTCTTTATTTCAGAGCAGGACAGTGATCGGAAGGTGAGGAGTGCCACTAGACACCAGGGGAATGATAAATCAATAATGGGGATGGTGATCAGAGGGTGGGGGTGGCCCTGGACACAAGGGAAATATAAATCAATAATGGGAATGGCAGTCGGTTAGTGGGGGGGTGACACTAGGCACCAGGGAAACAATAAGTAAATATAGGGACAGCAATGGGGGAGAATTAGCAAACACCAGGAAAATAGCTTCTCACTGCTGTCACTGCAGACTGCAGCATGAGTTCCAGCTCTAGATGCAGAAGTCAAGAAAGTTCCTCTGTTCTCATACAGAAAACGTAGGTGAACAGCTCCTCTCGCTAAACTGGGCACCCTGGATTTCGGTTGCCCAGATAATGTATTTCTGCCAACTTTAAAAAATTAAAAAAAACACCATAGTCCTGCCAAAAGGGTCCTATTTAGCTAGGTTCTGGTGTTTGTTTTTTTTAAATACATAATTTCTATTTATTTTTACTGTTTGTAAGTTTAAACAGTAGAAAGAAAAAGGTGGCAATTTCAACTGTTTTTTCCCCGTGACAATTAAATCATGAAATTGCATGCATTTTTACGGTTTGTACATTTTAACAGTTAAAAGAAAATGGCAGCCATTTTGAGTGTTTCTTTTCACCTATGACAAGCAAATCTTGCAAAAAACCTCATATTTTTTACCTTTTTGATAGTTTTTACCTTTGCAATACTTTTTT
The DNA here is from genome assembly GCA_016271365.2 of Neoceratodus forsteri. Classification (NCBI taxonomy): domain Eukaryota; kingdom Metazoa; phylum Chordata; order Ceratodontiformes; family Ceratodontidae; genus Neoceratodus; species Neoceratodus forsteri. The sequence continues at coordinate 351,449,801 of CM028130.1, read as the reverse complement.
TAAAAGTTGCACCAGAACATTAACTCAGAAAACATTATAATTTTAAAACAGTATAACATTTTTTCACCAAACCTTCCAAAGGCAGACCACTTCTTCATTGAAATTTCATGAAAAAATTCCACACATTCTAGGCTGTAAATGAAAGCATAACATATCCAATGTCAAGTACAGGGAATCCAAAGGTACTTTTTTCTGTCTGCTGGCACTCTGTATCTCGAAACTTGTACAAGATGCTGTCACAAAACTTTCCATGTCTTGAGACTCTGGCAGCCTGACCACACATGCCAAGTTTTGAGCAATTTACCTATGAATGCAAAAGTTATTCAGGTGCAAAAAATAGGGTTTAACATTAAACAAGCTACTAAAAAGTAACTATAGGGGTGCAACAGCACCCCTATAATATACAGTTAATATAAGATGACATGGCTATATACAGTAACTTAAAAAGACATTAAGATTACCTAAACCTGAAACTAGGCAATTATTTATTTCAATCTACGTTTATGACTATACAATAGTCAGGAGCAGATCATTGTATTGATTAAGCAGAGTGGGAGGTAATCATGAACCTACAGAGGTCAACTATTAATTGTGAACAAGGGCATATAATCTCCAATACAAAATTATATGACACCTGTCAGACATGCATTAATTACATTGAAAAGTGAAACATGAATAAATAATCCACCATTAATTCAATAAGGTCTGTCAGCATTAGTTGTGCGTATATGAAGATGGCAGTTGGCAAAGAGAAGCAGGTATGGGAAGTACTGAAAAGTCAGCAAAACACATCCTAAACAAGGTAAAGGGAAGCAGTTAAACCAAAACACTGTAGCAACAATTACAGATGAATTCAAGAGTCAGTATATCACTCATATCTATTGTATGTAAAAATAGCACATAGGAAATTGCTGGGAGACCAATTTACATACAGTGGTCCCACTGTATAAGGAACACCTCTGGAACCCGCTAAATTGTTCACTATAGCTATTGTCCACCATAGTGAGGAGTTAGTAGGCCCAATTATATAACAATGGGAGCCATCACAGATATTCACTATAACAGAAATTCCTTATTGAGGGGTTCACTGTAGTGAGGGAGCATTGTACTCAGTAATAACCAATAACTTATCCACAAAGAAAGTCACCAGAGATTAAAGGAGAGCTAAAGTCAAAATTTGCAAAACAATACGTTGTGAGGAGTGTTTTGAGTTGTAGGTGTATTCCTAGTAAGGCCTTACCTTTATTTGCTGAAATAAGTTTTTATCTACATTTGCTTGCTGGTTTTATGGCCCCTGGGGATCTCCATATTAGCATTTCTAATGGCCTTTCTTGTTCCTACAAGGTTTCCTGTCCCATGTGACTGTGATGCATCCAAGACCATTGATTCAGAGAGCAATAGCTGCTCCAACAGCATCCACTGTTTGAGGCATGATATTCTGGCTTCAGCTAAATAACTCTGCCTAGTTCAAACTTTCTGTTTTCTAGGTATGTGTGTAGGTCTAGTCAGCAGAAGTGAATGTTTCAGTTTTAAAGCCTTTCATTTTATGAAACTATACACAACTATTAAGAAAGCACACAAATCACACAAGGTCACACATGCTATAATTAGTGAAGACTCTAGTTATTTCCTTACAGAACAGCACACTCAATTATCCCTCAGGCATTTGCCATGTGTAAATGTAACCTTCTTTAGAGCCCCTGGACAAGGAGAGTTAATTAACAAAACAGTTGTACTATTGTAAAAGTGAGAAAGACAGTTGTTGTTGAATTAATGGTCCAAGACCATTAGAAATGCTAATATGGAGATCCTAGGGCCATAAAACCAGCAAGCAAATTTAGAAAAACTCCTTCACAAGCAAAGGTGAAGACTTACTAGGAGTATGCTTGCAAATCAAAACATTCTGTGAAATATATTTTTTTGTAAATTTTGACTTTAGTTCTCCTTTAAGTGATGCAATTAAGTTTATTATGACAAATTAAATGACACCACACATCCTAAACATTGTTACCAATTTTAATCATACCAAAAATTATACTGAAGAAATAAAAACAGGACTAGTCAGTATATGCAGAGAGATGTATACTGGTCGAGACTGGAAGACCTTTATATTTAATCCATTAATTATATTTATAAGGAGCTCACTGAAGGTTAATTTGTATGCTCATGCAGTGACATAAACATTTTTAAAGTGATTACATAGATGTGGATAATATGCCAACATATATCTAATAAGAAGGTCACCAAAGGTTGATTAATGCTCTAATGCAGAAAGATCTGACGTCATAAAATTTTTTCTGTTGAAACAGCTGTTAACATAGATGTAAATATTTAACCAGCAACACTAAATAAATGTGAAGCTACTAAAAGTGGAGGACCATCAGAACTAAAGCAATTAGTCATTTGGTAATAGATAATCTCTTCAGTGGAAGCACATAAAAAAATTTAAAAGAAAGTAAATGGGGGCATGAAGTTACATGTTCTTCAACTAAATGACAGCAAATTATTACAGAAAATCAATACCAGCAATCTCTTTATATGTCTTTAAAAAAAGGGTGCTAGCTCCTTGTGATCATTTAATCCTAGGTATCTTAGGGCTCCTACTTAGTAAATCACAATGAGTTCCCTCTATAGAACCAAGGAGTCTAAATTCCTATACCATGGCCCCAGGATCATTTTTTCAATACTTTAAAAGGAATGGTATGTTCAACTTCAAACGGCTCAGACATTTCCATTAGGTGTTTGGTCAATGCATTGTTATGGTTCTTATTCCTGACTGCACTATTGTGCTCACCTGTTTGGATGTTAAAAGCTCTGGAGATCTTACCCACATAAAAAAAAAAATTACATGTGTGTGTGTGTGTGGCTAGATAGATCATTACCTGTGAAGAGCAAATAATACATTTCCCAATACTGTAATCTTTTTAGAATTGACAGAGCAAAATATTGTAGATTTCTGTTACGTCTGGCAGAATGTACAACAGCCACTTGCGGAATACCCTACCAGTGGTTCTGGAAACCAAGTACTCCCTGAAGGCACCATTTTTTTCCAAAAGGGCTCTGTGACTGGATATGCTAATTTGTATGCAAAATCTCCTGGATTTTGTTGGACTCTATGGTGAACTGTTCAGTGAAGTCTGGGGAGTCTGACTGCTTCCTGTTTTCTTTTAAGTAAGGAGCTTTACCCTTGAGTTTGAATGACAGATTTCAGAGCATGTGATAAAATAGCCTGACTATGGCCCTTTTTATAACTCTCTATTCTATTGTTTTGGACCCTGACTAGAATCAAAGGGCTCACTACAATTCTTTCTAATTCTGAGGGATTTACTTGGCTGTGTTCTTGATGGTACAGTACAGCATGGGTGATAGCTGGCAGCATGGAGAAGAGTGTGTCTGCTTGTAGGCTTACAATATAGATCCATTTTCACTGTACCAGCATACATTTTAATGATCTATTAATCCCAAAACTGGATTACTTTTGGTATGGGTATTGCAGTAAATCGGAGATTTTTTGAAATTTTCTAAATACTGTTCAAATTTCAGTGACTCAATCTCTCCTCAATGTCACACCATCAAGATATTAATAAATCTGTTCCACAGGGAATCCTGCCATGACAAGAGTTGAATTCCTGAGCATATAGTACCTGTCTTTCCCAGTTGCCCAAATATAAATTGGCATAACTGGGGGCAGGTGTAGCCTCTCATAGCTGTCTCTTTAATTTGATGGTAACATTTGCCCTGAAAGTAAAACACATTCCATTAAGTACAAATTAAGACAATCCAATCAAGAAATTGTTTTGATATGCACTCAGTACTGCAAAACTATCAAAGCATGCATGTACTGCCAACAGCCTATTATGAAATGAAATACTGGTATAAAGCAATTCGACATCATCAAAAGCCAGTCTGCTTACAGTTGGATATCCCCCAGGATGTTCAAAATATCTGTTGTGCCTTGTACATATGATGTGAGGATCCTTACCAGATTGTTTATATAGGCATCTGCATAATGAGAAAATGACTGTGAGAAATAGTATCCCTTCCACAATGGATGTTCAGGGTGATTTTTTTTTATTGACTATACTTTGACATCGGGTTTCACTGACCACCATCAGTCCTCTCCTATGATCCCAACAACTCCACCCTGACACTCATGATCCCGGAACACACCTCCACCCTACAAGCACCCTAGCATTCCCCCCAAGGTGGGGCTGCCAGGTCCACGCTGGAACTCCTACCATGGTACTGGAAGTCACCCTGGTTTTCCCACCTGGGCAGGCCACTGGTTCCCTGGTGGACTGACATATGGTACCGGGGATGAGGGTATGCAGGTCATGGTACGGGGTCTGGGGCAGTGAGGATTTCATCTCAATGACAGAACCCCAAGGGTCTTTCAGAGAAAGACCCCATGAGGCAGGGCATGCAATGATGTCCAAGACAGAAGTGTCAATGTCTGGCCTGCCTCCCAAAGTAACAGGTGCCGGTAACTGTAGTGCCCCCCTGGCCTCTGCCAGGGGTTAATCATGCACTGGACACCTCCTCCCTCCCCTCAGAGGAGGAAAGCAGTCCACAGGATACTCAATCCTCTCCTATCGGGTGGCCCTCAATGTACTGAGTCCAGATTCAAACCTGGGGCATTGGCATCACAGCTGGAAATCCAACCCCTTTGCCAATGAGCCAGCTCTGTCATGTGGGATTTTTGAGTCCCTTATGAACTTTTGGCCGCACATACATAGTTTTTCTGATCAGATGTGAGACAGAGAGAAAATCATAAATTTACTGAGATATGAGTCCTCCTCCCTAGGCAGAAGTAAGGTAACAGTCTGTTTCAGGTTTGAGCTTATGGATCAGGTCAGATGTTAAAGGAGTGTAGAAATCAGCATTGGAAAGATGTTGATGTATTTCCAGAAGATGTTTAGTAGGGTCCATTAATGCCAATGACCTACCCTAGTCAACAGATTTAGTTACTAAATTCTGCTTGTCTTCTAATTCTTTTAGAGTTAAGCTTTTCTCTGTGGTGATGTTGACATATTTCGGTGTACCTCTAGTCTTGTACAAAGTCTCAAAGTCTCTGAAGCAAGCATTTTCAAAAACTGCCACAGCAGTACAGTTACAGCAAAAGACATTGCCAGATATTTCAGATATTTTGTGATATTGGAGGAAAGGCTGCATGGTAGCAGGCAGAGAAAAAATGGGCAAAGAACTCAACAAAGCTATTTCCCTCTTTGGACCTGGTTCAGCATGTACAGTATACCCTCTAATCCACACCCAGAGCCTGCAACTAGCCCATCAGCTACAATAGTCAGCTTGCATCCATCCCAGGGACTACATCTGCACCCCTCCGGCTGAAATATGGGACCTGGTCATCCATGGCCGATGCTGTAGGTCCTTGAGAACTTCATGTATGAGTTTAAAATGAAGTCATTAATGCACTAAGGCTAATTATGTGATACACTTATCAACTGGCTAACGTACTGAACATTAATACAATCCCTAGCGAGGAGAGAATATATTTCAGTAGTGTGATTTAGCTCAATGGAATGAGAATACATGATTCTGTGATGATTTTTGAAAGTTTTCTGATTAAAAGTCACTCTTTTTCCCCATAGAATGAGCTCCTTCATTAGTCAGGTCCTTCCCTTGTCACACAGAGCAGGAAATGACTTTAAGATGTGATCAGCATGAGGAGTTCTCAATCTTCAGCATTGCTGACAGGCTACTGCAAGTCATGTAACTTACCAGTAAACTGGACATGCTTAGTGTGTGCTCCCTGTAAAAGTGCTGCATCAGGATGTTGAGGTGCTATGTTAAAGGAAACCAAGTTCTTCAAAACTGCTTTACTAGTGTCCAAAATGTATGTACAATGAGAGACTGGTACCTGTATGATGACTGGAGTCCAAGTGACACACTGGACTACAGTTCTAATACTCCGAAGTAGTGTACACATGTATGTAAAGTGCCACACAGTTCTTCAATCTTGGATAAAAACTCACATTTAGTACAAGTCCAGATAATAAGTAGAATACAATGGACAGTCACTGCATGGTAAATAACTCAGGTAGCTCATGTAGCTCATTTAGATGGAACCCAGCTCCTCACTACATCACCTGATACATTTTGCATGTACTGTGCTTTCTCAAAGTGTCCAAATGACAGATTTTTGGCATGTTCACAAAATGCAAATTCAGCATCAGCTCATCATTGCAGAGGAGAGACACCACCACACCCAAACACAGTTCCATGCCTATGTGCTGGTGCACACATTGCATGGCTGTGGTACCTGAGAGAGAAAATCAGAGGAGAAAAAGTCCCAGTCCACCAAGGTCAATGACAGCCCCCATAGACCCGTTTACTACCGACATGGCTCTCCATGCACCACAAGTTCATCGATGTAACTGTTGGGTATGTAAGTCCATTAGAAGGTAGGCAATGGGCTGAGAGGGAAGATGCCACCAGCAGGAGAGTAGGCTAGGGAGAAGAGAAAACCTTAATTACAAGAAAGTCAAAGCAACAATTTGTAAAGCAACGCTAATTAAAGGGGAACGGCTTGGCATCAAAGGCCCCTCACAATCAAGTGTGGTGCTGGTCCTAATGTGCACCTTTGTGTGCAAAAACCTTTGGTTTACTTACTGTTAACTGTAGTATAGCAAACTGTATCAGACTAATTTTGCTTAGATCTAGGCTGACATCTTTGTATAGTACAAATCTCAAAATCCCTGCAGTTGACAGCAGAGCAATTAGCGGCAGTGGGAGATTCAACAGCTCACAGTACATGTTAAAGCTTTTATAATCTCTGATCAGATGTTTTCCAGGTTCTGCTTCTCTCCAGGGGCTAGGTACAGTCCTCTGAGATTCTACTGAGCCCAGAGAATTGTCTGAGGAGGTCAGACAGAAGATTGTAGCCAAGCATGGACAATCTCAAGGCTACAAATCAATCTCCAGAGACCTTGATGTTCTTGTTTCCACCGTACGTAATGTTACCGGGATGTTTAAGGCCCATGGCACTGTAACCAACCTCCCTGGATGTGGCCATAAGAGAAAACTTGATTGAAGATTGCAGCACAGGATTGTTTGAATGGTGGAGAAAGCACCTCGATCAACTGCCAAACAGGTTCAAGCTGACCTTCAGACACAAGGTATGATGGTTTCAACTCGCACCATCCATCTCCAATTCAATGAAAGGGGGTTATATGGTAGGAGTCCCAGGAGGACCCCACTGCTGTGAGAGAGACATAAGAAATCCCAACTGGGGTTTGCCAAAACACACCTGAACAAGCCAAAATCCTTCTGGGAGAATGTCCTGTGGACAGATGAGACCAAATTAGAGTTTTTTGGTAAAGCATATCATCTCTATTATTTACAGAAAACAAAATGAAGCCTTCAAAGAAAAGAACACCTTCCCTACAGTCAAACGTGGAGGAGGTTCAGTGATGTTTTGGGGTTGCTGTGCTGCCTCTGGCACTGGGTGCCTTGAATGTGTGCATGGCATCATGAAATCTGGAGATTACCAGGCCATTTTGGAGTGCAATGTTGAACCTAGTGTCCGAAAGCTGGGTCTCTGTCGAAGGTCATGGGTTTTCCAGCAGGACAATGACCCCAAACACACTTCAGAAAGCACCCAGGAATGGTTCAAGACAAGATGCTGGACTATTCTGAAGTGGCCAGCAATGAGCCCAGATCTAAATCCCATTGAAAACCTGTGGAGAGATCTGAAAACAGCATTTGGGAGAAGGCACCCTTCAAATCTGGGAGAACTGGAGCAATTTGCACAAGAAGAGTGGGCCAGACTGCCAGTAGAGAGGTGTAGGAAGCTCATCCATGGCTATAGGAAGCAGTTGATTGCAGTTATTTTGACCAAAGGCTGTGCTACCAAATATTAAGTCTAGGGTGTCAATAATTTTGTCAATGCCATTTCTTTTCATTTTCTGATTTAAAAGGATATATTAAATTCTGAATCAAAAACAAAGGTTCTGTAATATTAACAGAGAAATAAAGAATTGTGGAGACCAAATACTGTACTGTTGTTAATTTCAATTTATGTTTAGGAAACTGTGAGTTATTTGAAAAGTGCAAGGTCGCCAATATTTTTGGCCACGACTGTATCTTTCTGTCTGTCTGTCTGTCTGTCTATCTATCTCTCTCTCTCTCACTCTATCTATCTATTAAGTAGAGGGGTCCACCCTGATACTGCTTCTTTCTGCCCTTTCCTCCACATCACTTGCCCACCCAACCTTCCCAATCTTTGCAAATATAATTAAAATGTAAGTGGGCTAGGTGCCCACCCGTACCACTTCTCTTGAATTCCCTCCAGGTCACCCACCTCATTCCCAATGAGTCTGATACTAAGTTTAATCCCAGTGTCAGAATATCCCTAAAAGGAAACCACCCTTGATATTTTTTTTACCCTGTAAAACAGAAAACTGCCCCTCACTGATCTGCCCCCCAAAAAACACCACCCCCCGATCTCCCACTCAGCAGTCACCACCCCACAACCCCACACACCCTCACTCACCTGGACAAGTTACAGGGTGAAGATCCACTCTCCAATTGAAGACACATCTTGCTGCTGGAACCGCCAACTGCAATATGAGAAACCAGGGTATGTGCAATTCAATGTATTTCAATTGGGTTTTGAACTTTGATGCATAAATTCATAATTTCTTCATATTTTGGCCCCAAGTTTTCAACATGGCCTTTCTAGGACCCCACCTCATGATCAATGGAGGTGGAATTAGGAAATCACTGCCCAAAAGGTGATTTTGAGGTCATGTTATGAAATCACCTTTTGGGAGGGATTTGAACATCTCCACCACCCTTGTTTGTGATATGGGACATAAGAAGGCTATGTTGAAAATGTTGGGTCAAAATATGTAAAAATGGCAAAGTTATGTGCATACATTGAAACCTTTCTATGCTCACTCATAACTTAAGTAATTTTAAATATTTTGAAACCCAAAATTTCAGCATAGCCATTTTTCACACCACCTCACAAACATGACTGCTGTCATTTTTCAAATTCTGGTAAAAATGTGTTTTCATTCCTGTGTTGCTAAGTGACGTTTTGGTGGTGTGGAGTGATGTTTTGACAGGGACTTGAAAATTTTCCCAACTGGGTTAATGAAGTTGGGTAATAAGAAGGCTATGATGCAAATTTGGTGTACAAATGTGGTAAAATGCTTAGGTTATGACTGGACATTACACTATTTCGATGTCAACTCATAAATTCACAAATTTTCAATATTCTGACTCCAAACTTTCAACATATCCATTTTTCATAGGGATACGTTTAATGCATAAGCAATGCTGTCCAAGAATTATGTAATATGTTACGTCACAAAATTAATACTATTTTAAGTATGTTGGAAATAAACATGTTATATGAACAAAAGGGGAGGTGCGGGTGGCACAGCCCCTGATGACAGAAAATGTTGGCGCATGCCTCTTCCCTCCATTAGCTCACTTGATGAGCTCTCTTCAACTTAAGAGTTACATAGTGTAATGCTTACATGTTACGCACTTCATGTGATTCAGGTCATGTTTATGCTACGCAAGATGGGGCGGTCCAACTCTCTCCACTATCACCCATTTTTCCAAACACTCTTATAAACATGATGTGTCATTTTTAAAATCCTGGATGAGTTGTGTTTTCACACCTCTGGTGTGAAATAACATTTCAGTCAATATACTATAAATGGTATGTGTCACATTTATAACGTGAATCATAAAACAAGTATCTTGAAAAGTTGGGGTCAAAATGTAAAAAAAATGTGAATTGTTGTGTGTAGTTCCAGCCTTCATCCCAGCAGCCATGCTTTGTGATTCCATCCCTGCGATCTGAGTTTGGGGTGAGCTCAGTGACCCAGCTATATGGAGAGAGGGTGGGGGAATGGTGCTGTTATGCGACAACCCCCCCTCCAGCCAGGGAATGAAAGCTGCAGGGTTGTCTGCTTGGGACTGGGTACCATATTGTGATGGCAACTGTCCTCTTGGCATAAGCCCTTGCATCTTTTCACCTGTGGGTGGCAGAGTGCCTTGTGTGTTGCCTGACAGCTTCAATCTTACCCTGTGCATCTGTATATATGGCCACATGGAAGCACAAGAACCACAGGGCCTGTGCTTCTGCAGCCCACCTGACACCCCCAAGAATTCTTCACATCCGTCACTGCACTGAAGTTCAGGGCCCTTAGATGGATTCTTCTTTTGGTGCAGGGCATCAGCATCCATGCACAATCAGTACCAGACATCTGCCCAGCACATACGTGCAGCCAAACTTTTGCCATTGACAAATACTTGTTTTAAATTTGTTTTTCCCTTTTCAGTATCTCTCTCTTTCTTTTCTTTCTCTCCAATGCAATACACAGTTTCAAGACTGAAAGAAGATTAGAACCTTAGAACTATTTGAGAAAGAGCTAGACCAGAACCAGTACCCAGAACAGCAATGGGTTCTGACAACCCTACTGTACATTGTCACAAATGGACTCAGCAGGTCTAGCCCTCTGCTCAAACAGTGCCAACATCCGAGTGCAGTAATGTGAACAGGTAACAGACAGGGTCATCTGCCTGTCTGCTTTTGGGTCTGAGTCAGCTATAGTCCCAAGTTCTGGGGGAATTCAAACTGTGAACTTTATGCTAGCATACCGAATGTACAGGCTTGGATACGATTTCTCTTGGAATTGTGGTACAACCTTTTCGCCAGCACCAAGCCAGGCTTCCAAATGAACCCTCAAACTCTATAAAGACCTTAAGTATATTCTACCTTTTACCAGTTTATTAAACATCATCAAGCTGTTGAACTGTTTTTGTCAGACTTAATCTTCTACGCCACATGCAAAAAGAACTGAGATACACCCAGGCAGTCTTTCAAATAAAAGGTATTTTACTAAAAGATGATAAAAGTATGAAAAAAATGTAAACACAGAACAATACAATGCATGCAATCACTTAAAAGAAAACAAGGAAAAGTACAAAACAAAAACTCCTACCACAGTACATTTAGACTTTTTCTATCTAATGTATTACCTCTGTAGTGCTTAATGTTAGATCAGAAATATGTCTTTCTTGAGTTGCAAAATGATATGTCAAACAGATCAGACACTAGTATTAGTTTAAACTGTGTCTCTCCACACCCCTTCTGTGAGTCATCTAGCTCCTCCTTTTTTAGAATTAAAAAAATACAAACAATGATTTTCTGTCAGGAGATATATTAAACAATGTGACATCAGGAAAATTTCATTTCCCAAATTATGAGTCTTTGATCAGCCAGTTCCTTTGAAGATTTAAAACCCTGCAATCCTTCACCTAGGTGTGAGATAACCAACAGGAATCAGCTAAATTATGTCCAGTCTCTGAAGTCATAAAATGTATATTTTAGTTTCCCAGCTTCAGAGTAGCAACAGGTCATAAAATGGTCATAAAATGCAATTTCTCAAGGAAGTTAATTATTCATTTTTTATTTTTTTTATTTTATTTTACCAATTATTTTACCAGGTGAGACACACTAAGCTGAAAGCTTGTTTGTAGGTGCAAAAATTTATGTAGCTTCACTAAAACCTGGGTGGAGAGGCACCCATAAGCACAGGCTGTCTTATGTGAGACAATCACCTACTATATTTTTATATTACAAATATCATACAACAATCATAACCAGCTGGCCCAGCATCACAATCCTCCCCACTTAGACTGAATTTGGGGGCTCTATCCCCTGAATGGGATGAGCTCCCTAAGTCAGTTCACACCTCATATGGATGCGATAAGCCATCTGTGTTCTGACTGGTTGTTCCAGCCCTATGTAATATTGTCATGTCATACCCTTGCAAGGCAAGACTCCATCTTAATAGTCTACCATTATTTTTCCCATTTGTGTCAGCCAAACCAGTGTGTTGTGGTCAGTGTGTACCTCAAAATGCTGCCCATATAACAATGGCTATAACTTCTTTAGGGCCCACACTATGGCAAGACACTCTTTTTCCACAGTCGAGTAAGCCTGCTCCCTGGGAAGTAACTTTTTACTCAGGTACGCTACAGGGTGATCTTTCCCATGGTTGGATGTCTGACTCAGTACTGCCCCAATACCCGCATCTGACGTGTCAGTCTAGACTATAAAGGGTCTGCTATTGTCAGGACTTGTCAATACAGGAGCACTGCACAGTGCCTTCTTCAGTCTGGTAAAGGCTTTTTCACAGGCTGGTTCCAAGGTAAATCTCTTAGGCATCTTTTTCTTTACCAGGTCAGATAGAGGAGCAGCCAGGGTGTGTAATTGGGTAAGGATTTCCTATAGTACTCTGCTATCCTGAGAAAACTCCTGACCTGTTTCTGCATTTTTGGTCTGGGTCATGCCTTAATCACCTCTATTTTTACTTGGTTAGGATGGAGCTGTCCCCAGTCTACAACATGCTCAAGGTATGCCACTTCAGCCATGGCCACCTGGAACTTCTCAGCTATGACAGTGAGCCTGGCCCTCTATATCCTGCCCAGCACTTCCCTAAGGTGGGACAGATGTCCCTCTCAGCTGGTACTAAAGATGACAATGTTGACCAGGTACACCACAACGTACTCCTCAGCACCATTTAACACCTGGTTCACCAACCTTTTGAAAGTGGCCTGGTGTTCTTCATTCCGAAAGGCATTACTTTAAATTCAAATAAGTTTATCGCAGTGATGAAGGCTGACCTCTCCCTAGCTCTGTCAGTTAACTCTACCTGCCAATACCCCTTTGTCAGGTCAATAGTCATAAGGTATGTCATCCCTCCCAACTTGTCCAGGAGTTCATCTGTCTGGGACATTGGATGGGTGTCTAACTTCGTGACTGCATTCAGTCCATGATAGTCCACACAGAAATGAGTAGAGCCATCCGGCTTGGGCACAAGGACTACAGGTGAGGCCCAGGGGCTGTGGAATCTCTGAATTACCCCTAAATCCAGCATTTCCTCCACCTCCCTCCTAATGTCCTTTAGGATAGCCTCTGACATCTGATATGCTTTCTGCTGTATGGGCGTCTGTGTCTCTGCCTCCACATTGTGCGTTGCTAAGGGGGTTAGTCCAGGCTTGGCGCTAAACAGTGGGGCAAAGTCTTCTAAAACCTCCCTTACTTCCTGGATCTTGTCCGGGGCCAGCTGGGGGTGACAATTTAACTGCCTCCACAGAGGCTCCTGCTTGCTTTCTTCCAGCAAGTCCAGTAGAAGGTCTCCTTTGTCCTTCCCCTCCCCAGGACTACATACTGCAAACACCGTGTCAGTCCTATTAGCATATGGCTTCATCATGTTGACATGGTACATTCTTTCTGTATGTCTTCTGTCTGGTAACTCTATGATATAATTCATGTAATTTACCTTTCTAACTACTTTGTATGGTCCTGCCCACTCAAACTGCAGGTTGTCTTTCTGGACCGGAATAAGAAGCATTACTTCCTGACCCACCGTGTACAAGGGAGCTCTGGCTCTGTGGTCATACCACACTTTTTGTTTCTGTTGGGTAGCTGCCAGGTTGCTCTGGCCTGTCCTCATAAGCTCCTTCAGCCTTTCCTTAAACCTAAGGATGTAATCCACTATGGGAGTTCCCTGGGTGGTGTGCTTGCCTTTCTAGTCCTCCCAGATCAAGTTTAGGGGCCCATACCCAGCATCCATATAAGAGCTCAGGAGACACAGGCTGGGGAACCAGCCTCCCAGTCGTTACCACTATGGCCTATGTGGGGTCCAGGGAACTACAATTTTCCCTTGTCACTTGGCTACGGGGTAACTGCACACACCATACCCTGTTTGAGATTGTTGCCAAGGATGTCATCAACTGCTAAAGTTTTAGCTACAGCCACCAGTTGAACAGTTTCCTCTGTTTCTTCCCAGTCTAGGAGAACACTAGCAAGTGGCAATGTTTTCTCCTCACCAGTGAAGTCTTGTACAGTTACAAATTCATTGGGTATAAGCTGACCAGGCTCTACCAGATCCCCTTTTACCAATGTCAGGGATGCCCCTGTATCTCTTAACCCTTGTGTCTGTACACCATTCATCATGACTGGGTGCATGTGTTCCCTCACAAGCATGCTTCCAGGGACACACAAACAATCCACTTCTTTCTTAGCCCCATTCTGCATATTGCTCATCCTTTCGGGACACTGTCTGGCAATATGCCCAGTTTCTTTACAAACCCAACATTTGTTTCTTTTCTCAGAGAAATCTTTTCTTTGAAACCTGGGGCTAACTGGTTTTGGTGGCGGCAGTGAAGGTTTTAGCTACCCTGAAGGCACACTTTTCCCTTTCTGCACTGCCACTCCCACCCCATTCACTCTCAGAGCAAGTCTTCTCTTGGCATAGCAGTCCTAGAATTCAGCAGCCTTTTGCACTGTTTGGGGATCTCGGTCCTCCAGCCAGGTTTTTAGGTCTGTTGGGCATGCCCAAAAAAACTGTTCTAGCAATATAGCATTTTATAATTTTATCTACACAGTTTGCTTTAATTCCTTCCCACCAACATTTTAAACACTGATGTTGTTTCATGGCTAGCTCCTCATAGCTCATATCAGGGCTTCTCCTGAGCTTACGGAATTTAGCTCTGTATGCTTCTGCAGTTAAATCAAACTTTTTCAATAGTGCAGCTTTAAATTTGATGTAATCATTACTGTCCTCATTGCCATTTGACCTAATGCATCCTGAGCTTTCCCAGTAAGTAGCAGGGATAGCTGGAAGCTCCAGGACCCTCTAGGAATATTTGCCTAAAAACAAACTTTTTCAAAGGAATTTAAACAGGCATCCATATCCTCCCTTCTTTAAATTCAGCTATCAATTTGGAATTTAATTTGTAACCCAGTCCTGTAGTTCCAGTTAAACCCAAGCCACTTACCTGCTCTGGTGCTGGTGGCTGGAGTCATCACTTCTCCAGTTCACGGTTCACCTCTCACTGTTCACATTCAGCTTCTCACTGTTCTTGCTCCCTCTTCTCCTCTGCAGCTTGCTGCTTTCACTTTTCTTCTCTCTGGAACTCCAGCTCCATTCTGCACAACTCAGTCTGCAGACTGATTGCTTCTGGCTCCAGAATGCTGGTGACCTTCCCCTGCTGCTGTGGCCCTTTGCTTGCACTGGCCCTACTGCCCTCCTCACCAGATCTGGACACTGCACTGGCCCCTCTACACTCAAGGTTTGGTCCTTTACAGTCACAGTCTGTGACTTGATGCTCTGGGCATCCATGAGGTTCTGCTTCATGGCTCTCATCTCATGCAGGACTCCTTTGTCTCAAGTAGTCTGCAGTGTACCAGCTGTAGTTGGAAGCCATCTTCTTCACCAACTATGGCTACTCTAACTTGCACTTTAGAAAAAAAAATAAACAGGTAGGAACATGAGTGTAAGCAAAATGATATAGTTTTGTTTCCTTTTTAAAAATAAATCACTGCCTTATTTTGCAAGTGAGCTGTACAGTATTAAGCAGATACACTGAAGAGTTAAAGCTTGGGTTACCAATTTTCGCACTGCTGTCAACCAAGTCTGTCACAAACACACTCAGCAGGTCAAGTCCTCTACTCCCACAGTGCCAACTTCCAAGTGCAGTAATGTGAACAGGCAACAGACAGGATAACCCACCTGTCTGCTTTTGGGTCCGCT
The DNA here is from genome assembly GCA_016271365.2 of Neoceratodus forsteri. NCBI lineage: Eukaryota > Metazoa > Chordata > Ceratodontiformes > Ceratodontidae > Neoceratodus > Neoceratodus forsteri. The sequence goes on along the minus strand of CM028130.1, from coordinate 351,434,217 downwards.
TTTCAGTATCTCTCTCTTTCTTGTCTTTCTCTCCAATGCAACACAGAGTTTCAATACTGAAAGAAGATTAGAACCTTAGAACTATTTTAGAAAAGCTAGACCAGAACCAGTACCCAGAACAGCATTGGGTTCTGACAACCCTACTGTACATAACAAAATCATGGATAGTGCCAGTGTCTGCATCTGGGTGGATGGGCCTAGAACCTAGAAAATCTGCCCTGAAAACTGTAGTTAATCCAGACAATATGACCCATTAATGAACTGGACACCTGATTATCTACTCTTTACAAAATATTCCAGGCACAATGGGCACTGTCCAAGGTAGCGGATCACCACCATAACTTATCTGAGCATCACAAACCAATACCTTAGCACAAACCAAACTGAGTGACAAATCTATAATGTTTTTGTAACAAAACTTCATACCCAAAAGACTCCACTGCCATATATGAGAAGGGATTCTCCAAAGACAAACAATTGCCTGAAACAAAATTCTCAGAACTAAGAACTGGCCAGCATGGCCATATTCCTTTAAGAGCATCTTTCCCTCTAATAGTTGTCTATGAAGGTCTGTTTCCATGGATTTTAGATGAGCTGAGAGAAAACAGTGTTTTCTGTGACTTACTGTGGGGCAAAATATTTTCTGTCACATGCAGCAGCTACGCCTTAAGAGTGGCAGGAACATAAAAGCTACAAAGTGAGCACTTTTACAGTATGTCCATCAAAGATCCCAGTGCAGAGGCAAATGGAAAGCATTTCTGTGATCCACTTCAAGAAAGTGAATGACAAGAATAAGATAGTAAATTGTGGCCTTCTATCTATATGGGGAAGAAAGCCACAACAATTGGCAATAAAACAAAAGCCCTGCATTGCCGCACAAGTGGATTTTCTGGAGAAGAGGATTGAGCTGCAGGGACGGGTGTGAGCTGAATGTTCAATCAGGACTAGACAAGCTCTGCAAAAACAGTGCAACTTTGGCAGTAGCAATTCATGAGTTTAATAGATTCTCTTGCTTTTCTGGCAAGGCACTTTGTACAGAATGCAGAATGTTAAATTGGGAATGCTTGCAGTGATGTTATTCATCAAGATCATTAACTGTTAAAGAGTTATATTAAACACAAAAAGATATCTTCTGACCACCACAAGTCAGGGTTTGACAAGTATCCTATTTTCTGCTAGCAGAAAATTGCTGAATATTCACTATCTGCAGAGCATGAATGCTGCATTCATTAATTTATATATTCATTCGCCACTGATCTCTGTGTCTGTTCAATTCCCAGTTAAATTTTCCCATGTGAATTTGTACATCTTGCATAGATACCTTAATTTGCAAGATTTTTTTCATGAAGCTTAATTCTAGAGATTGTTGGGTGGGCATACAGTAATTGTTAATATATATTATTTACTGTGCTCATCTCTTACCCTTAATTCAGCTGTGCATTCAATATTATGAGATAGATGTAGCCTTATTTTCATAGGAATTACTAACTATAAGTGTTATGGACTTTTGCAAGAGAAAAAGGAAATATACCCATGGCAGAAATACTGTCCTCCCAGGCATCCTTATTCTGCTGTGATGTATACTCTTCTTGACCCTTTCCTTTCCCCAGGTGAAAATGTGCTATACCTAGTAGTGTTATTCTCCATGAGGAACTGTTTTACCTAAAGTTTAACAGATTCAAAATTCTCTGTTTGCATCAATACCTTTGGGTGCTTGTTCCATGGGCTTACTGCTCCCTCAAATGTAATGAGAAGATCTAAAGCTATTAGGTTTTGAAGGGATGGACACCGGCACACAACATGTGCTGATGTTTTGTCCCTTTGGAACCCCCTCAATTGCACCAAAACCTGCATGTCTTAAAGGCATGTGAATTTTTGTATGACAGTTGCCACAATTTGTGGCAACTTGCATCAAGAAAAGGATCCATGCATCATTTTTTTGATGCAAGTAGCACCATGCTTGCCACAAATCATAGTTAATGCATTTTAAAATTAGACCACCACATGGCTTAGACTAACCTTTGCCTACAGTTGTATGAAATGCATGGCAATGGGTCTACAACTCAGGGACACCCTTCTGAAAATCTGGGCCATTTTTTTTTTTTATTTCCTTAAGTAGTTGGAGTGGGTACAATTAATTAATTAAAATTACCAACCTTGAACTGGGGGATTGTACTTCTAGCATGGTGGGAAATTATACTTGCAAGTGTGAATTTGAAATTCTATACAGTAGGTGGCACAGTGATAAGTGCCAGGCGATGAATATTTATTGGCACCTGTGCCTAGTGGGTCTTACCCAGTTACAAAAGAATAAAATGAGATTTCTGGCTGCTGCAGACTTGGGAGCAATATATTCTTTTATTGGAGCCTATTTTGTGGTCTGGACTTTTAAACCTATCCCTGTTTGCAAAGGGGACATTCTTTGGATGCACTGGGGAATGTTACAAGGGAGAGACACGGGAGGAAGAAGTGCCTAAACACCTCAAGGCAATAAAGGGGCATAAAACAGGGCTGAAAGGGCACTTTTATTAACTTTTAAACTCCCTTACATGTTTGGGTGTCCTTTTAAGGGCACTTCAAAGTGCTTTAACCTGTTGGTTGGGAATTTTGTGTAGCAAAGGTATTGGAAGAGAGCCAAGCACTACTTCCATTCCCCCACATAAATAACAAGCATCTCTTGTGTAGATTTCTGGTTGCTGCAGACTTAGGAGCAACATATTCTTTTACCAGAACTATTTTGTGGTCTGACCTTTTAAACTTATCCCTGTTTGGAAAGGAGATATTCTCTGGACACACCGGTGAATGTTACCAGGAAAACACAGGAAGAAGGAAGTGCCGAAGCACCTCAAGGCACCAAAGGGGCATAAAACAGGGCTGAAAAGGTACTATTAAAGTGTTTTTACCTGTTGGTTGGGAATTTTGTGTAGTGAGGGTGCAGAAAGACAGCTGAAGTTCCAACCACCCCACTATTTAACTGCTTCTAGTGAAGAGCATCAGCAAGCCCAGTCATCAGTGAGCCCAGCAAAGGTAACACAGCTAAGGCAAACAGCTTAGATGTATCTGCCATGTCAGCCATGGAAGCAGGGAAGCAGTACAGAGAAATTACTGCTGAAATACAAGGATGGCAAATGGAGGCAAGTAAAATGGAGGTGAAGCTTGTAAGGATTTACAATGGGAGGAGTGCACTGCTTGTAAAATGAGCACTATCAGAGAAAAATTGCAATTGTTTATATGTGACAAATGCCTCTGTATAAAGGACTTGAAACTAAATTGGAGAAACTCGAGATTCAGATAGGGATTAAGGAACTAGAACAGTTTTTACAAAACAACAGAGCCCTACTAAGCATTTCAGATGGAGGTCTCTAAGGAGACAAGAGAAAAGACAGGATAGAAGAAAATAAAACTGGTAGTGGAAGTCAAAACGAGGAGAATTGGTGCTTTGTAATAAAGGGTCCTAGAAGAAAATGCAGGTAGCTAGACACAAACTTAGAACTAACAAACACATACGGTATTCTGGGGTTTGAGCAACAAATCCAAGGAAATATGGAGCAAGACAGAAATCAGCAATAGTATATAGCCAGCACATCAAGCTACAATACCACTCCAAGGGAGAACACCAACTCAGAACAGCTTGAGTTGTTAAGTAATAAACCGGACCACTCAAGCCCTGAAGAAAGTAATGCTATAATGGAGGTAACTCCAAAAATATCAGCAGGGGCAGCGGAAACATCTACAAATAAAGCCCCATCAGAAGTCCCTAGACACACAGTCTTAAATCAAAATCAGAATACAACACCTGAATTAGATATGCTATCTCACAATACAGGTCAAACCAAAAGTAAAAATAGCCCACACAAATGTAATAAAGATATTGTAGTAGTAGGGGACTCAATCCTCAAACTAACTCTTAGAATCATATTTAGGAACAGGAAAGAGACTGTTTCAGTGAGTAGCCTATCAGGAGCAAGAATACAAGATGTTGACAGATTACTGCCCTGCTTCCTAGAGAATACTGAGACACACACCTCTCAACTGCTATGAGTTCTGCAAAGGGCTATGATTATTTTCACACTCTAATTACCCTTGCTCCTCACAGGTTTACTGGTGTTCCTCATAATGTTATAGCTATTTCTGGGCACACAAACTATAAATCATTGAACTAAGTAGATAGAAACATTCCTTATCACCAACCATATGGGTTCCACTATCTGTAGACATAATATTGTTTAAAATAAGAAAGTGCTACACATTCTGGCCCTTTGCTATGATTTTCAAAGGTCAGTGCTATGATTTTTAACGTGAGAGGTTGAGAGGTATGCTGAGTCACCCCTAGTGATTCTGCACATTGGAACAAATGACGTGGGCAGGAAGCATTTTGTAGACATGCAGAGGTCTTTTGAAATGGAATGAGAAAAACTGAAACAAAGAAATTGTAAATTGACCATATCAGAGATTTTGCCTGTACTGAGGGCAGGTAAACAAAGAATACTGGAAACAAAAAGATTAAATGACTGGTTAAAACAATGGTGTGAAAGGGAAAAATTTATATTACTGGATAACTAGAAACTATTTGAGCATGCATTTGAATTATATGCTCCAGACAAATTAAATCTAAAGAGTCTGGGGACTAGGGTACTGGCCAAAAGAATAAATGGAGTTATAGAAACTCATTTAAACTAAAACGGGGGTATAAAATCACACCAAAATGATGGAAGATTGGAATCAGCAAAAAACATTGGAAGGTATTATTAATCAATGCCATGAGTATAAAAAATAAAATGGAGAAATGTGAATATACAGTATATTAAATATTAAAGATATTGCATTATGTGCTATCACAGAAATGTGGTGGCAAAATTAACCATGGGGAATAGAAATAAAAGGTTACCAGCATTGAAGAGTGGGGTTATTCTAGATGCCTTACAGGGGCATGCCTTAGACAACTAGTATTGGAGCCCACTCGAGAGGGAGCAATCTTAGACCTGGTTCTCTCAAATGGAGATGAAGAGAGGATCACAGATGTAGAAGTAGGTAGCCATCTGGGAACTAGCGACAATCGAACAGTATGGTTCACAATAAACACAGCAATAGAGTCAAACCATACAAAGGCAAAGGTACTGGACTTTAGGAGGGCTGACTTTACAAAATGGGTGAGTGCCTAAGGAATACACTAGCAAATGGGCAGGAAGGAGGTGGAAGAACAATGTGGAATAATAAAACTGCCATCACAGAGGTAACAAGCCTCTGTGTGAAGCAAATAAACAAAACTAAACGATGTAAGAAACCACTATGGTTCTCAAAGGAAGTGGCAGTGAAGGTTCAAGAGAAAAAGAAAGCTTCAGGAAGTACAAAGAATCACAGAAGAAGCAGGACAGAGAACTGTATCAGTTAAAGCAAAAGGAAGCTGGGAAGGCAGTCAGAACAACAAAGGCCCAAACCGAGGAAAAGATAGCCAACTCAGTTAAAAAGGGGATAAAACCTTTATAGGTACATCAGGAGCCGAAGGAAGACCAAGGGAGGGATAGTGAGGCTTAATAAAGGGGGAGGGTGGGCAGAGGTGACTGTGAAAAGGCAGAGATACTAAACAAATATTTTTGCTCAGTATTTACAAAGGAAGAGGGGGAGGTACCTAAAACAAACAGTAGAAACAGTCTGGATGCAGAAGTTGATACCAGCCCATTTACAGAAGAAAGAGTTCTGAAAGAACTCTTAAAACTGAAGGTGGACAAAGCAATGGGGCCTGATGGGATTCATCCCAGAATTCTAAAAGAACAAAGGGCAGAATTAGTGACACCACTGACTACCCTGTTTAACAAATCATGGGAGGATGGGGTGGTACCCGAGGACTGGAGGAGGGCAGATGTGATTCCCCTTCACAAAAGTGGGAGCAAGGCAGAGAAACTACAGACCTGTTAGTTTAACCTCAGTGGTAGGGAAAATGATGGAATCACTTCTGAAGGAAAGAATTGTCGAGTATCTGGAGGCCAGAGGGGCACAGGACCCAAGGCAGCATGGATTCACAGCAGGAAGGTCATGCCAGACAAATCTGATAGATTTCTTTGACTGGGTGAGCAAAGTAGTAGATCAGGGAGGGGCTGTGGACATGGCCTACCTAGACTTTAGCAAGGCATTTGACACAGTCCCACACAAAAGATTAATATACAAGTTAGCTAGCCTGGGAGTGGCTCCCAAGATGATAGCCTGGTAAATAATTTGCTGGAGAATAGGACACAGAGTAATAGTAAATGGAGTCCTCTGAAGAAAGAGTTTACTAGTAGGGTGCCAGGAGTTTCAGTATGGGACGGTCCTCTTCAATGTCTTTATAGCGACATTGCAGAGGGACTGGAAGGAAAAGTATGTCTCTTTGCAGATGACACAAAGATCTGCAACAGAGTTGATGCACAAGGTGGGGTGGAAAGGATGAAAAGGACCTGGCAAGGTTAGAGGAATGATCAAATGTATGGCAGCTTAGATTCAATGCTAAGAAGTGCAGGTAATGCACCTGGGAAACAAAACCCAGGGAAGAGTACACAATGGGGGTGAGATACTAACAACAACAACAAAAATAGAAAGGGACCTGGGGGTAGTCATATCAGATGACCTAAAGATGGGCAAGCAATGTGAGAGGGCAGCAAGGAGGGTTGGGGATACTGGGATGCATAGGAGAGGCATCACCAGTAGAAAACAGGAAGTTATTATCTTCTGTACAGACAGCTGGTCAGACCCCATCTGGAGTACTGTGTGCAGTTCTGGAGACCCAGTCTTACAAAGACATAGACAGGATGGAAACTGTCCAGAGGAAGGCAACTAAAATGGTGCAGGGTCTGCACGGAAGACATATGAAGAGAGACTTAAGGAGCTTAATATGTATAGCCTCGAGGAAAAGGAGGAGAGGGGACATGATAGAAACTTTCAAGTACCTCAAGGAATCAACAAAGTCGGGAGGGTAGCATCTTTCAAAAAAAAGGTGTAAGAACAAGAGGGCACAATTTGAAGATAGAGGGGGCAGCTCAGAGGTAATTTAAGGAAGCATTTTTCACAGAGATGGTTGTGGATGCATGGAACGCCTTCCGGAGGAGGTTGTGGAGTCAAAACAGTGGTGGAATTCAAGCATGCATGGGACAGTCATAAGGCAATTCTAGGGGGTTGGGGTAGGAAGAAGTAGGCTGCTGGTTAACTAGGATCTGCAGCTTATCCAGTAGGCAGGGAAATGGGCAGACTGGGTGGGCCAAGCGGTCCTTATCTGCTGTCAAATTCTATGTTTCTATGTCTATATTCCATAAAGATAGGAAACATAAAAATGGTGGGGGAGTGGCACTTTTTGTGCATGAAAATACTGAAGCATGTATATTAAATGGACTCCAAGATCCAGAAATAGAACAAATTTGGGTGAAGATACTGCCACCACAGGAAGAAAAAATAATAATGGCAGTATGCTACAAACTCCCCAGCCCTACCCTAGAACAAACAACAAAGTTCATAAATCAAATTAAAGAGCAGGATCAAGAAAACAGACTAGTCATTGTTGGGGACTTTTAGTTCATTGGCATTGACTGGCAAAGGGGTACCTATACAATACCAGTAGAAGCTGAATTTAAGGAAGCAGCATACTGTATAAATGTACAAAACTTTGTCATGGACCCTACAAGAAATTATAACATATTAGATCTAGTGCTAAGTAACCTGGAAGATAATACTGTTGACTGCAAAGTAAGAGAGACACTATTAAACAGTGACCATAATATGGTCACTTTTTTTTACATATGGGGCAAAATAGGCAGTGTGGGATCATTGAAATAAAAAACTACAACACAGCAAACTACAATAAAATCTGAGACATTTTTAATAAATGGGAATGGAACCATCTTTTCAAGGGTCAGAGTGTGGAACAAATGTGGGTATTATTGAAAAAGTTATTAGCAAACTTAGTAGAATATTATGTTGCATCAAAAAAAAAGTATAACAGCAAAGGTAGAATACCACTATGGGTTACAAGAAAATTAAAGTGAAAAATTAGGAACAAAAATAAAGCCTACAAATGTGCAAAAGGAGAGGGCACAACTGGAGCTTGGAAGAGATACAGGGACAAACTAAGAGACCTTAAAAAAGAAATGAAAAAAGCTAAGAGAGAATATGAAAAAAAAACAGCAAACAGAGTAGGATACAATAAAAAGTCCTTTTACAACTATTAGGCAGCTTAAAGAAAACAAATAACCAGATCGGGCCGCTCAGACAGGCAAATAAAATAATAAGAGAATGCCAGAAAATGGCGGAAGTCTTCAATGAGTACTTCAAAAGTACCTCTGAAAAGGGGGGAGACATTACTATAGACACAACTGGCAAAGAATATAACCTCAACATAATCATAGAGGCCAACAATATAAAAGAAAGACTCCTTGGAATGAAACCATCAAAATTTCCTGGACTGGATGGTATCCATCCAATGTTGCTAAAGGAACTTTCCAGGGAGCTTAGTGAGCCCTTAATGGTAACATACCAGAAATCACTGCAAGAAGGAAAAGTACCCGAGGACTGGACAATAGCGCACATGATACCTATATACAAAAAAGTAATAAAATCAGAATGTGGCAATCACAGGCCAGTGAGCCTGACCTCGATGGTAGGGAAGGTATTTGAATCAATACTGAAAGATTAAATAGAGAAACACTTTCAAGACAGGGGATTAGTTGACCCATTACAACACAGGTTCAGAAAGGGAAGGTCATGTCTGACAAATTTGGTTTATTTTTTTTTTTACCTAATCAGCCAGGGACTCGACTGTGATATTTCAGCAGATGTACTATATATTGACTTCGGAAAAGCTTTTGAAAGGGTCTCACTGTAGAATTAATTAAAACATTGAAGGACATAAAACTGAGTGAGGCCCTAGTTATTTATTTATTTTTTTAACCAGGAGTAGCACACTAAGCTGAAAGCTTTTTTTCAGGTGCGACCTGGGAGCACAGGGAAGTTAAGTGATTTGCTCAGGGTCACACAGTATGCAAGTAGGGGCTGTGGGATTCAAACCCAGATCTCCAGATTTGCAGCTCAGAGCCTGCCCCCCGCACTGAACATCCTTCCTAAGGATTCAAACCCAGGTCTGGTCTGCTGGATGTCACCAGATTTGCAGCTCAGAGCCTTAAACCACTGTGCTATACTGCCTCCCTATTACATTGATAGTTACATGGATAGCAAATTGGTTGGAGAGTTGGAAGCAAAGGATCAGCATAAAGGGGTATCTGTCTAACTGGGCAGAAGTGTCTAGCGGGGTGCCGCAGGGCTCTGTGTTGGGGCCAATAGTATTCAACATCTTAGTGACATCAATAACAAGTAAAAACAAATCATGGATTATGAAATTTGCAGATGATATTAAGATGGGAGCCCTACTGACAAACCCTGAAGACGCGGCCCTATTCCAAGATGATATAGATGCATTAGCCAAAACAGAACGGGACAAGAAATTGCGATTCAAGTGGAAAATAATTCATTCAGGAAACAAGTACCAAACTTTTAAATATTATATTGATGGGGAAGAAATGCAACAGAATGAGATAGAAAAGGACCTGAGGGTCATGGTAACTAACAATCTAAGCTTTAGTGACCATTGTACCAGCGTAGTAAAATCAAGCTATATTAGCTACCATAAAGCGTAATATGAGGAGCAAGGACAGGGAGGTGGTCAAGCCACTGTATGTTTGTTTATTTTATTTATTGAAAAGTTTCACCAGGAAAGGCACACTGAACAAACTAGTTGCTCATCTCACCATGTGTCCTGGAGAGCAATAGGAGTTCAATCATACAAATATAATTTGCAGGGAATGTAACAGGAACAACTGGAAACAAAATCAATAGAAACAAAAAGTGCATACATAAATACATCCATTTGTACACTGTACAGGAATGATAAGAACATAAAAATAATCAGAAGAGCTATTTCATTGGTAGGCTTACTTTGTACATAATAAGAGCTATGCAATGCAATAAAGTAAGTCACAACTAAGGTAGTGCAGGATAAAAGAGGGGAGTAAAGAGAGGAGAAGAACGCCTGGAGCAGTTGCACATAGGAAAGAGGAAGTTATGCAGGGAGGAGGAGATGGACGAGGGAGAGTAGTGCCTTAGTTAACAGAGCAGGGAGTTCAAAAGTTTAGGGAACCTGTGCGAGACTGCTGACTGCCCTACAGAGGTGTATTGGTGAGGGATAGCCAAGGTACAAGAGTCGCTAGATCTTAGAAAATGAGAAGAGGGAGGGGGTGGATAGAGAGGAGGAGAGGTAGGTGGGATAGAACCAAACCAGAATTTGGAGATGAATTTGGCATAGTGAGATAGACGTCTGTTGTCTAGTGAGGAGGGAACAAGAGAGCAAAAAAGGTTGCAGTGATGAGTGGTGAAGGGGGCAACCAAGGCAAACCTACAGAAGGCATTGAAGAGGGTACTCAATCTGGTTAAGTTAGACTTGGGAGCAGCACTGTGGACTGCTCACAGTAGTCAAAGATAGGTAGTATTATTTTCTGGACAAGCTCGTGCCTAGCTTGTAGAGGTAGGCAGCTTCAGTTCCTGTATAGGGTACCAATCTTGGGGAGCAGCTTTTTTCAGGATGGCGTGCACGTGTCCAGAAAAGTTGAGGTACTGGTCAAGTCATACCTCAAGATATCTGAAAGAGAAGGTGTCCTCTAGGGTGGTCCCATCAAATGTGTGGAAGGAGGACCATTTAGGTAGCCTAGAGGGTCTCTGCCTAGTGTCAAAGGTCATGGAGACTGTTTTCTTGGCATTGAGAAAAAGCTGATAGGAGCTTAGCCAGAGCTGAACCTTGTCGAAGTCATGCTGGAGACTGACTGCAAAATCAGAGGGAGACTGTACAGAGGTGTACAGGACAATGTTGTCAGCAAGCATATGGATCAAGGATGAGGAGCATGCTGACAGGAAATCATGTAGGAAAATGCAGAATAATAGTGGGCCAAGAAAAGAGCCTCGTGGCACACCAGTGTTTAATTGGAGAGGAGGGGATGTAGAATTGCCAATTTTTACTGACTGGGTCCAACCTACTAGGTAGATTTGAACCAATCTGTGGCAGAGTCAGAAAGGCCAGCTGAAGTGATTGTGGACACAACTGGGTGCAGTCTAAATAGGAGAGTGGGCAGAAACATGGGCAGGCTAGATGGATCATGCAGTTCCCATCTGTCAACACAATTCCTAGTTCCCATATTCCTAGGTGAGGTTACTTAGGAGGAGGGAGTTAAAGACCATGTCAAAAACCTTGGCGAGGTCAACAAAAATGGTGGAGCTAATTAGGCCACTCTCCATCCCTGAGAGGATGGAATCCATGAGCCTAAGCAGGGAAGTTGTGGTGGAGTGATATTTCCGAAATCCAGATTGGCAGGGTGTGAAAAAAGTGAAGTCAGAAAGATAAGAGGAGAGCTGAGAGAGGACCAAATGCTCCTGAAGCTTTGCAAGGATAGGGAGGAGCGATATGGGCCAATAATTTCCTGGTGAGGAGGGGTCACCTCCCTTAGGTAAGAGAAGGACAATGGCTTGCTTCCAGACATCTGGGACAGAAGCAGAAGAGAAGGAGAGGTTTAGTAGAGCATCTAGAGGTGTGGATGTAGCATGAGCAGAAAGAAAAAGGAGCTTGGATTAAGACCATCAGGTGAGCTACCTTTTGGTGGGTTAAGTGCAAGGAGAGTGCTCAGTGTGTTGGTTGGGGGGACAGGGGAGAGGGAGAAGCTCTTGTGTAGAGGAGGGTCACTATAGGTAGAGGTGATTGAGGGCATGGAAGGGGGGAGGGACGTCAGAACAGCAGAGGCACAAGATGTAAAGTAGGTGTTAAATTCCATAGCAATGGATGGATGGTCAGATATTCGAATGTTGTTCACTTTAATTAGTGGAGTAGGTGGTTTTGATGGGGGAGGGAGTGAACAACCTTCTAGAATTTTGATGGGGTAATTATGTTTGCTTGTAAGGTGGAACTAATGTATTCAGCCTTTGGATTGCTTTAGTACAGGAGTTCCTGAGGGCATGGTATTTGCCTTTGTCCCCTTGCAGCCTTGATGATTTATGTGCCTTCCAGGCTTGGTCACACGCACACATACAAGCCAGTAATTCTAGGGTGACCGATGAGAGATGGTTACCTCGAACTCTAGAGCACCTTAAAGGGGCATGTTTGTTCCAAATATTTAGAAGATGAACTTGGAAATTGTCTAGAGTTTCATTAATGGTGTTTGCAGTGGTTATGGATGACCAGTCCATGCTGGCTAAGTCACGATGGAGGGGGGTGAGGTCCAGAGACTTGTAGGAGTACTTTTGGTATGTAGAGTTTGCCTATATATAGATTTTATGATGCTCACTGAGAACATAAGGATGTGCCCCTGGTTCAGCCATGTCTGAAGTACTGTTGCCAGGTGTGGGCCCCGTATTTGAAAAATGATGTGAAAAGAGTGGAGGGTGTCCCAAGAAAGGCTACCAGATTAATATCTGAATTAAAAAAACAAGCCATACCAGGAGAGATTGAGGGAACTGGATTTGTACTCATTATAACATAAAAGGTTCTAGGGTGACGTGCATGATTTATAGGGCTTTTAAGGAAATTGATATCTAGGAATGTGTAGGTTTGCAAAAAAGACCAGCGATAAAATCAATAAGGGGAAATAAATTATGTTTAAGGGAGATTTGTATAAAAAAAAATCCAAGAGGTCACTGGTTTTCACAAAGTAAGTAACTAAGTAAAGTTTATTTATTTAGCACCCAATCCCGGGGGATCTGGGCACTTTACAAAGGTGCAGGATATAGTGAAACATTCAACATATAAAAACATCAGCTATTAACCTGTCATAATTCTATTAAATAATAAATAACCCCATAAAATCTCCCACTAGATTAAAAGCTTGTTTGAACAGGTGGGTTTTTATACCACATTTAAAACTGTCCACAGAAGGTGCTTGTCATAAAGAGTGTGGTAGGGAGTTCCACAGGACAGGCCAATGACCTCAAAAGCTTGGTCACCAGAGCTCTTAAGCCTTGTCCTGGGAATCACCAAAGAGGCCCTCCATGGAAGAGCAGAGTGTGAGCACAGGGAGGGCAGTTTTCAGAAGGTCTGACAGGTAACCAGGACCCAAACCATACAGGGCATTGTATGTGAGCAAGCCCACCTTGAAGGCAATCCTCCACCTGATTGGCAGCTAGTACAGCTCGCGCAAGACTAGTGTTATGTGGGTGGGCCTAAGAGAGGCCCATCAGCAGTCCTGCAGCTGCATTCTGCACCAGCTGCCATCTGCAGAGGTCACCTCCTGTGACCTCAAAGTATAGAGCATTACAGTAATCTAGTCTGGATGTTACAAAGGCATGTACTAGTGCGGGCAGGTCACCAGGTGGAATTAAGGGCTTAATCCGGGTGATGTTCCTAAGATGGTAGAAACTATTCCAAACAAGAAACAACACCTGAGCCTCCAGTGTCAATCTGTCATATAAAATAACACCCAGATTTAATAATAATAATAATATATTTTATTTCTAAAGAGCCTTTCAGATTTTCAAGGTGCTGTACAAGACACATAATTCAGATCAAACATTATAATTCAATATAAAACACAGATAAAACTACAGTCTCATCAGCAACTTGAACACAGTCAATACTATAAGAAAGCAATTTGAGAAACAAGAGTTTTTAAACCACTCTTAAATTCCTGCATGGAGGAGCACTGCCATAACCAATGGGGTAGAGAATTCCAAAGAGTGGGAGCAGCATAAGAAAAGGCTCTGCAACCAGATGAATTTAGACTCACTCTTGGAATCTCTAGAAACCCCTCATCAGCCAAGCGGAGCGATTGGCCAGGGCAGTAAAGAGCTAGAAGATCTTTCAGATAGGCTGGACCCTGATCATGTAGGGCTTTGAAAGTCAATAAACAGACTTTAAAGGTGATTCGCCGCCAAATGGGAAGCCAGTGCAGATCGCGCAGCACTGGGGTAATGTGACAACGCCTACTTGTCCCAATGAAAACCCGGGCTGCCGCGTTCTGCACTAGCTGAAGGCAGCAGATTTCAACCCCAGAAAGCCCAAAATACAGGGAGTTGCAGTAGTCCAAACATGAGGACACAAAGGCATGGACCAGCATTGGTAACGTGTCAGACGGAACAAGGTGCTTCACTCTAGCGATATTCTTAAGGTGGTAGAAGGAAGTCTTGACGACTGCTGACACTTGTGACTGTAGTGTCAACTTGTCATCTAAGATAACCTCTAGGTTATGCACCCGTTTGGAGGTCGGAAGAGACACACCCCCAAGAAAAATTCCTGAGGGTGCACCAACAGGCAACCCCTCTATCCAACAGCCCGGATCCACTACCAAAACCTCTGCCTTTTCTGAGATCAACTTCAGCCAACTAGAATCCATCCAATCCTGTATTTCTATCAGACAGTTGTTAAACACCGAGAGAGCTCCATCCTGGTCAGGAGCGAAAGACAGGTATTGCTGGGTATCATCGCATAGCAGTGAAACCTCAGCTCAAACCATCATATAATGTCTCTGAGGGGCAGCATATACACCGCAAATAACATGGGAGATAGCACAGAACCCTGAGGCACCCCACACAACAAAGGAGTTGGGCCAGAGGAAAAAAGCCCCGACATAGCTCTTTGTGAGCTCCCAGTGAGGAATGAGGTGAACCATCGAAGGACGATTCCCGATATTCTGCAAATCTGCCTCCGGCATGCTAACAACACCACGTGATCCATGGTGTCAAAAGTTGATGAGAGATCAAGAAGAACTAGAATAGAATGTCTCTTCTGGTCTCTCGCCCTCAGGAGTTCATTAAGCAACCAAACCAGTGCAGTCTCTGTGTTATGTCTTTTACGAAAACCGGATTAGAAGGGTTCGTAGATGTCATGAATGGTTAAATGGTTCTCCAATTGGACCACCACTACCTTCTCAATCACCTTCCCAATAAAGGGTAGGTTTGAGATGGGTCTGTAGTTTGTGAAACAGTCTGGGTCCAAAGTAGCTTTCTTCAAGAGGGGTGTCACCACCACCTCTTTCAGGAAGCTAGGAAACTCACCCAATTCCCAGGGAGCACCAGACTTTTTGCACAAGGATTGGACTGATGGTGTCACAAACAACCCAATATTAGGGAAGTCAGATTTCACACCTTATTGGAAGCCATTAGTGAGGTGGAACTCAGGAACAGCTTTGTCCCTGCTCTACTGATGACCATATCATATTGGTGACCTGGCTCTATCACTAGCACCTCCATCTTGTCTGGGTTGAGACCAAGACAGTTAGATGACATCTAATCAAGGATCTCGAATAGGCAATTATTTAGCACATCTACAGCATCTGATATTCCAGGTGCAAAGGACATATACAGCTGGGTGTCACCTGCATAACAGTGGAAACCCAAGCCATATATTACCCAGGGGTAGGATATACACTGCAAACAACATATTTGACAAGATTGAGCCCTGGGGCACTCCACAGGTCAGAGGTTTTGGGCAGGACAAGAAACCTCCCAGTACTACATGTTGCCTCCTTCCTGTTAAGGACTCAAACCAGGACACAAACCAGCTAATGACTTTGCTGGCAAGTTCATAGAGTACCCTGAACTGATCAAGAAGCACAATGTGGTCCACGTTGTCAAAAACGGAGGAGAGATCTAGGAGAATGAGAACTGATCACTCTACTCTATCTCGCACCCTGAGAAAATCACTGAAAGAGTAGTGTCAACCTGGAACACACTGCCAGATACAGTTGTAACTAGCACCACTACAAACACATTTAAGAGAGCTCTTGATAATTGTTCAAAAACACTAGCCATTTGAATTTAGGGTTTAGTTCTTGGGTTCAGGTCATATATGGCTAACACTACAAGATCTTATGAAAATGAGATTCAAATCATAGGCAGAGATGTAAAAATTACACGGTTTGGAGAGCTTACTAACCAATCAGGATTTTTTAACCAATTTTGTAAGAATTAAAGGAAGTCTTCCTTAGCGTGGAGTGATATACCAGTATATCAATTAACATCTAAGAGGAACAAGTAGAAAAGAAGAAGAAAACAGAAGAAGCAGAACAAGAAGAATTGTTATAGTGCTTTTCATCTACATTGCATCCCAAAGTGCTTGACAGGCAATGAGAGTCTTGTAGTGAAGTGATTGTAAATGTGTAATGGTAGCCATTTCACAGGTGAACATCCACACACATCCTTGGATAATTGCCTTAACCAGTTTTATGGGAAGAGGAATGTTGCCAAGGACAGCAGGGGGTGCTGCTTGTTTGTGGCAGGAGAGAATGGTGCATCTCTATTCAGTAAGCAAATGTCATCAGTGTAAGCTGAAGTTTTGTGAGCCACAGGTCCTTCTGGGGTGGTCAGGCCCTCAATGTAAGGGGATTTTTAAATTTTGAGAAGAAGTGGGTCCAAAAAAAAATAAATAGTGGACTCAAGGAACAACCTTGTCTCATGCCTCTTTTTAACTTGTATGCTGTCCCCAGCCCTCCATTAAGAAGAAGCGTTTCCATAGCTGTTCCATGCAAAAGCAGAATCCATGGGATAAAGACTTTCAGAAGGCCACAGCTTGAGAGAATTCACCACAGAAAATGATGGGCAACTTGATCAAATGCCTTCTCCTGGTCTAACATCAGGAGAAAGTCCATGATGAGGTTTCTATTCTCAACCTTGAATAATTCCTATAAGAGACACAGGTTATCCTGTATTAGTCTGAGAAGGACAGAACTGCACATGCTCTCTGGTGCAGGATCTGAGTAACTCTGAGGTGAGCGGCATTCCCCCCAGACAACAATGCAGTACAAGAACTAACAGCACTCCTAGACTGGACCAGGCAGTGTCATCAAAGCAAAAATCAAACCAAGGTCGGTTATATGTCAATAAAGATTTATTCTCTAAATGAGGTTTTCATACAGACATGTGGTGATGATACAATGGTGTGCCAAAATTCAATTATCACAGAGACAGGTGCCCCAGCACTTTGCATGTTAAAAGAAAACTACAGAAAAAGGCATTCTGCACAGTCCGGACTCTAGTACACTTTTGATACATTGCATTCTTATTTATTTTTTCTTCATCCCTAATTAAATAATTGGATGACCCTCAGTGTTCAGTTTTCTTGGCTTACCTCACAGTGATGTTATTTGGGTGGGGGGCCACTAGCCTTATTATGTCTTAGTCTTCTGTAAAAAAATCACAGTATGAATCACCAGTCAAAAAGTAAAAACTCCTTCATTTTAATACATGCCCACTTTTAACAGTATACTAAATGTGCTCATATCTTAGCTAAAAAAAGAACGTACTCATACAGCAGACACTTTTCAACAGACTTGTCATGTTTTTCAGTTTTCATCAGAAATTTTACCTCATTAGCTCAGTGCAGTCTTTTTCCCTTGCGGATTCGGTACATGTATAAGTATCCAAAGATAATAGCATTTTAGATGAAGCTATTTCAAATGGCCCATGAAAGAAGCAATCACATTACTTCACTAGGGTCAAATACAGTATTTATAAACAGGCTGGTAAAGTTCCAACTGTTCATCTAGTTTTCTGCTGCAAGCATGTAACAAAGTGTACCTTGAGCCAGATTTACTACTGCTATTACCAAATTAATTATCTAATACCAAAGCATCTTGTGCCATAATGAGTTAAAACACAGTAGGCAGGGTTTACTGGATACCCATGTTTACAAAATGTTTTTTATTCTTTATTTCTGTTACAATATGTTTACCCATGATAGCCCAGCTGAGATGCAGCATTCTGTTTCCTTTCCAGTGGGGTCCTGTTTCCACCCATTTTCATAGCTGGGTGAACTGGAGCACTGGGAGGTTAAATCACTTGCCCAAGGTCAGTCACAGTGACTCTGACTCTTGTGGAATTTGAACCTGTTATCTTCTAGTCCAAAAGCTGGTGCTCTAACCGATATATCACACACCCTCCAAGCAGTATCTGTTTCACAAATGGGTACTGATTTAAGTTTAAAGAATTAAGAAGGCAGTGTGACCTAACGGTTAGAGTGTAGAATTGAACAAGGAGATTCCAGAATGAAATCCCACCGCAGCCGCTGACTCACTGCATTGCATGTAGCCTTTTAAGGGTGAGCCCTTGCTGAACTGGCATTCAGTGAAGGGTGCAAAAATTGGGTAAACTTGACACTGGTGTAGCTGGTCAAAAAGAGACTTGGATTTTCTTCTGCATTTCAGCACTTTGAGGTCATGATGTAGCATTTGTTTCAGCAATCACTAACTGAGCTTATGCAAGCCACACTGGCTAATCAATGCTACTGGAGATCGAGAACTCCTTGCTGCACATACAGTAGCTTGGTTCAATTTGCATCTCTCTCTTTCTCTCTCTGTCTCTCTCTCTGCAGAGAGAGATGTGGCACCTCAGAGTTCTTAATTTCTTTGCCAAAATAGAGATGTCTGATTAGAAAAAGGTATACATTGTCGAAGAATCATGCAGTATCATTCTAGTTAGCTAGTTACTGTAACTGTAGTTTCAGACAGGTTGGCCAGTAAAACTGTATGCTACTGCAGAGCAAAGGAGTGTGCAGTGTGTGTGTGTGTGCTTGGGACATTTATGAATGTTTTAATTGACAAAATATGTTTTATCACATTGACTGCTGACCATCTTTTTGTTGTTGTTGTTTTTGGTTGTGTGTGTGAACCAACCAGTCAGTAACTGGAAAGTGAAGTAGGCTGCTGTGTAAAACATTAAGGGGGAGGGGGATTTCCAAAAGGTTTGGATGCATTTCTGCTTTGCAAATAGCAGCAGACAAATCTTGGGTGGATCGTTTTAAAATCCAGCCTTAAGTCTCTCAGTATTTCTCAGGTGGAGTGGTACCTGTAATGAGGCTCTGCTATTGGGGGTGTGTCTGGGGTTGTGTTACTCTTGCCTTCTCGAGTAGGTAGTGGTTGTACAGTGGCAGGACCTCTTGATACATTCTGAGAGCCTTGAGCCATTTCAGTCTAAGTTTAGGCCTCGTGATAGTACAGAGACTGCTTTCATCATGGTGTTCAGTGATCTTCTCTGGGCTAGAGACAGTGGCCATTGTTCCAGCTTGGTAATGCTGGATCTATCCTCAGCATTTACCACAGTAGACCATGAAGTTGCTGTTATCCCATCTGAGACACTATGTAGGACTCTCAGGTATTGTGATGCAGTGGTCTGAGTCCTACTTATCTGGCAGAATGCAGCAGAAGGTGTTGGGTGGAAATATCTCTGATGCAGTTGCTGTCAGCTCTGGAGTACCTTTGGGGTCAATTCTGGTGCCCATGTTGTTTGTTGTGTTCATGTTGCTATTGGGAGAGATCATCAGGTGGTATGGTCTGGGTTTTCACTGCTATGCAGATGATATCCATATCTATCTATTATATGTACCTGACAGGATTAATGTAGTAGCTGTGCTGGACAAGTGTCTGGTAGGGATCGAGGACTGGATGGCTGCAAGCTACCATCAGACTCAGCTTGTTAAAGAAGGAGATGCTACTGGTGAAACCAGGTTGAGTGGCTGGAGCAATGACTAGTGATGATGCCTTGCTTCCATTGTTAAATGACACCATACTATGAGCTGTTGATAGAATAAAGAACTTGGGCTTGATTGTTGTTAACAGACTGATGCTAGAATACCAGTGTCATCTGTTGTCTGCAGTTATTTTTGCCATCTACATAATATTGTCCAACTACAGACCTATCTTGTTTGCTCTGACCTGGAAACATTAGTGCACACTTTTGTCTCTTCTTGATTTTATTACTGTAATGCTCTTTACATAGGACTATCTGCGCACCTCATAGATTGTTTGCAGCTTATGCAGAACTCAGCAGCCCAGATGATAGCTGGGACATTTTGGTCCGAGCACATCATGCCGGTTCTCCAGGAACTGCACTGGCTGCCAGTGAGGTGGCACATCAGTTTCAAGATATGTTTGTTGCTTTATAAAGCCTTGCATATTTTGTGCCCTGGTTATTTCAAAGACATTTTAACAGAATGTATTCCAATCTACCCTCTTCGTTCCACTGTGATGGGTTTTCTCATTGGTCCATGCTCCCAACTGAAATTGTCAGGAGATAGAGCTTTTTGTGTGGCAGCTCTGGTGGTGTGGACCACACTTCCAGCTTCAATTAGAGGAGCCCCCACTCAGATGTTTTATGAATCTACTTAAAACACACCTTTTTAATCACACTTTTGGGACCACTTAAACACATTTTAACCTGTAATTAATAAGGTATTTGTTATGCTCCGTTATGCTGAAATTGGGTTTTTATATCTGTAGAATTGCTGAATGGTTTTCATTTTGCTGTCTGTATGGCATATTAGCTAAGCACTTAAGTACATTTGCCTTGCCTTACTTTGCCTCACACCGATCTACCTCACAGTTTCCTCTTTCCTCCAAAGTCATGTGGTAGCACTGGCAATATATGCAACTATGAAAGTGCACATCTTGTGGGCATCTAAATATTGGTGAGAGGCAAGGAGTAAGAGGAGGAATAAGAATTACTAGGAAGAGCGGTGGAAGAAGTATGAGAGAAGGAGGAGGGTGATGCCCAGATTCCCTCACCATGTCATTCCACATTACACTAGCGCTTTGAGAAAAACATCTTCTAGTCTGTACAAGTCATTTAATAGCCTTCATAATTTTAGGTATACATGGAGTAGATTTAAACCAGCAGAATATGTAAGTCCTGCAAAGGTGCATGAGGGGTCACCAGCACTGGGACTAAATTTTTAAGATGGAGGATTTTTATACTAAAAATGTTTAAACAACAAACTTAAATATCATCCATTTTCAAATTAAATTTACACTAAGCAATGCTATAGTTATCCATTATATAAACTCAATAACAAGAAGTCAAAAGAAAATTGTTTGTCTATTTATCAGCAAAAATGCCTTTCTTTATTTCAACACAAAAAAAACAAAAACATTTTGTGGCTACTCATCACTTTGTCTGGGCCACTGTGGAATATAAGTCATAAATACACATAACAAGCAATTACTAAACTATACTTAATATGGTGCGCAAGAAACTATACCAAAACAATCAGTGCCTCAACACTTAAATATGTTTAGAAGGCAAACATAGCAAAGTAACATACATAAAAGCATCTGATTGTTTAGAAATAAAACACAAAACATAATAGGTATTCTTTCTTAATAATTCTCTTAATTAATACACTCCAGTGTTATCATACAAATCCTTGACTACTGCCATATCCTGATTTGTGAACAGGAAAAATTCTAGATAATTAAAAGAATAAGGTGCAACAAATTCATATATACCCAGCCACCTATGTGCCCCTATTCTTAATCTTTATAATACAATTTATTTACCTTATTTCAGACAAAATAGGTTGCTCTTCACAAACTTCAAAGGAAAATGTATTATTACCTAAAAAGGATTGCAATAGAGACCTTAATAGCACAGGGATCAGTTAGTTAAATGATGTACTGAGCAAGGAAATAATAGTATAATGTTCATGGACATTTTTTATGTGTATATTTTTTTCTATTTTTAAGTTACTGCAATTTGTCTTGCTCTCCCTTGTGCTGTACATTTTTATGGCTGCAGTGGGCAGAGCCATGCAGATGTCTTGCTATTATAGTAGAAAAAGGGAACTCTCCAGATTCCTAATGGGCTAGATAAAATTGGAGGTTTTGTGTAATCAATCCGCTAATTGAAAAAGACTGCTGTGTTCATTCAGCTGAGCAGTGTTACACTGGACTATTTTGTGGTCACCAACTTGAATCTGGGTACTAGTCTCTTTCAAGAAAGATTAATGGCTCAAAAACTTTTCAACTTAACCTTTCCCAGCAATAAACTAGGTGATTTGATACATTTTATTGGACTATCAAAGATATACAGAACATCTTAAGCTTTTGAACTAACACAGAGTTCTTTAGAGGAGTGACAGCTTTCTTACAAGAGCTGCCTTTTAAGAACCCAGAGTAATATTAGACAGACAAAAAACCTTTTACACATCAGTGTGACAGATTAGAGGAGCAATTAGTAAAGAAATACAACTAAAGAGATAAGGAAACATCCCTGAAAACTATAGGAGGGAGTTGGTCAAATGTCACATAATGGAATGTTCATGTAGTAAATTATCTGACGTTAAATGTCTTACTGAAACTAAGTTGGTGTGTGTGTGTGTGTGTGTGTGTGTGTGTGTGTGTGTGTGTGTACTAGAAAGAACAAGCCTGCTGTATTAAACTCAAGTCTATGAGCTCATCACCCACCAGTTAAAATCAAATTTCTAACACATAGTTAAATAAATTAGAGCTATCTTATGTATAAGCATATTAAAATATGTAAATCACTATCTGTCCATGTGTTGTACCTGAAACAAGAAGGAAGCAGGAACACGGACATGCTATTAAAATGAAGAAAACTGAAAAAACAGTGGAACAGCATTTCTCTCAGGCTGATCATGCCATCTTTTATTTATTTATTTATTTATTTGTTTAGTTATTTATTCAAGTCTCGGATTAAAGTACCTTTCAGTCAAAGACTCTTTTACAAAGGTTCCATGTCAGAGTAAAGGCAACACAACAAAGAACTAAATACAAGACAAGTGGAATATATGATAAATGGAGTTGGGTACAATCATTCATAAAAGTTACAGACAGGTAAAGAAGTAACAATTCAGATTACAACAAGAGTCACAACCTGGTTAAACTTTTACATTCAAGTTTCAGTAAGAAGTGCAGTAGGTTTCAGGACTTAAGGAGATACACAAGGGGAAGGGTGGAGAGGGATGCTGTCAGGAATCTGACATTGTCATAAGAGTGCAGAAGAAGAGAAAGAAGGGAAGGATGCTGTCAGGATTTGACATTGTCAAGCACAGAATTGGGAGATGAGAAGGAGGACAGAGATTTGATAGGAAGTGTAGTGAGTGATGGGAGGGGAGACAGGAGTGGGAGTAGGACAGTGGGGGTAGGGGAGAAAGGGCAGGCAGGAGTCTATGAGCAGTGTTTTGAAAGGAAGTGCAAGGAGAGGAGGGAGCACAGGAAGGGAGAAGGGAAGGGAAGGTAGAGACATGGAGGGAAAGGGAGAGGAGGGACAAGTAACAGGAACAGGGAAACAGAGAGGGGGAGAAGGGTGGGACAATGATTGAGGGTGCAGGGAGAAGGCAACATGTGAGGATGAAAAGGGCCTAAGTGCAGCAATCACAGCTGCCAACAGAAGTGAGGTGTTGTCTAAGTTTCTGTTTGAATTGACCCAGTTTAGGTTCTTCTAAGATGTCAATGGGGAGTTTATTTATCTAGTTAGGAGCATGCTACCTGAAGGACCATTGAACTTGCATGTTCCAACAGAAAGGGGGTCAGGTAAGTGTGCCTGAAGGCACTCCTGGTGCCACACCAGTTGGGAGCATGCATGCATGATGAACTGCCAAGAGGATGGCGGGGTCAGCACCAGTGAGATTTTCTTCATGAACAGACAGGTATGATAAGCAGTCTTACCACTGAGGTTCAGCCATTTGGTGAGGGTGTAGAGGTTGCATGTATGCATGCGTCTGGGTGCAGCTGAGACTAGATGGAAGGAACTGTTGAGGGCCGTGCGTATGTTTGTAAGAAATGTCTCAGAGGCTAAGCCATAAATGACTAGGCTATAATCTATTATGGAGAGCACAGAGCTAGTAACAGCAAGTCGAAGGGCATCGGGGCCATGCTCTGTCTGTTGTGAGTAGCCACTGCAGACATTTCAGAGCTGAGAAGCTAGTGTAGGGACTACACCAAAAGGGTCCCACCATGGAGTGGTGGTATAGCTTGCTCACTTTGGAATTCCAATCTGAAAACTAAGAGGACCCCCCTTCTTTACATGAAGTTTAAAGTAAGTAGAGCCAATGGCCATGAAATTGTTTAAATATTAATATGTACCATGTTTGGTGGGGGGGGGAGGGTTGTGCACTGGTATTTTGTTTTTAACTCCTGTAAAGGATCCCTAGTCTTGGGTTAACAATCTTGGAGACATTACTGATATGCTCACAAAAAAGATAAAGTGCTGTCAAGGGTTATTCCAAGGTACTTAAAGGTACAGACCTGCTCTATAGGGACATCAAGGTTGTTCTGTATGATTAGTGGTGTAGATTTTTGTTTATTTTGAGGGTTGGTGAAAATTATAGATTTTATTTTGTTGTAATTCATAACTAACTTGTGCTTAGAGAACCAGGTCTCAACAGTTGTGAAATTGCATTGCAGGCTATTGACTAATGGGAGTGGATCTAAGTGGCTGGAAAATACAATGGTGTCATCTACATATAGTAGGAGATTATTGGTGCAGACAAGTGGGAGGGAGTTTATAAAGAGGCTGAAAAGCAGTGGCCCCAGTATGTAGCCTTCGGGAAGAGTGGAGAGAACTGACCAGCTCTCTGAGATGGTGACACCTATTTTGCCCTGCTTGGACCTTCTGACTAGATAACTTTTAAACCAAGCTACTGCATCCATCAATAAATTAGTATCAAGAAGGGAATTGAGTAAGAGGGGGTGATTAACAGTATCAAATGCCTTAGTGAGGTCACACTGACCGTACTAAGTGCCCATGATCAATTGCCTGGTGTATGAAATCTGTGCACTGGAGGAGGGCAGATGTGGTACTATGGCATGTCCTGAAACCATGCTGTTCAGGACATTGGATGCTGTACTTGGAAAGGTAGTTAGTGAGGTGGTCCATGACTATACGTTCAAGTACTTTGGAGAGTGGAGGGAGAATAGAAATTGGGAGATAGTTTGAGGGAGCTGCCCTATCCCCAGATTTATGAACAGCGGTCACTAATGCTGTTTTCCACAACATGGGGAATTGACTAAGGCACAGTGACATGTTTAGAATTTTTGTGAGAGGCAGAAGCACAGCATCTAGTGTGATATGCAGGAACTTTAGGTCCAGTGAGTCATTACTACAAAGGGCCTTGCCGAGTACCCTAAGAAGGTGTTTTTGGAACTTTGCGAGTGAAACTTTTTTTAAAGTGAAAAGGTGGATTAAGCAGCTGTGGGGTCGGGTGTTTAGGGTCATGCTGGTTGAAATGTGTGTCGAATAAATCAGGTGGGAGTACACAACTTAGGTCGGTGAACACAGAGTTGAAAGTGTCTGCTATGCATTTTGGGTCGTCCAGAATGGTTGCACCATCTAAATTAAGCATGGAGGGAAGGGATTTGCTGGGCTTCCCTGACAGTTCCCTGAGATTGTCCCAGAATTTCCTGCTGTCTCTCCAGGAATTGGTTAGAGTGTCATTGTAATAGGCAGTTTTGGCTAGGTGGGTAGCAAGGGTGCCTGCATTTCTGACCACTTTCTACTGCTGCCAGTCAGCTGGTTTTCCAATGGCCTGTGCTTTGTGCCATAGGTGATCCCTATTGGACATCTGATTTATCAGTGTGAAGGTGAACCACATGTTGTTAGCATTTTTTATCTTAAGTTTTTTATAGGGGGAGTAGGTGTCACAAGTGATGTTGAATTGGGAAATAAAGTAATCGAGGGCCTAATCAACACTAGGTGCATCATCCAATGGTAACCAGTCACAGTTTTGAAGATGTGCTTGAAGTTGTTTATGTTGTTCCTGTTTGAGGACACAGTGGTACGACCACTTGCAGGGTTGGTTGGGGGACCTGTTGAACCAGCGGCAGATGACAGGGGAGTGGTTGCCGAGAGTGTTCAGGAGGACCACTGTACCTGATGTACGCTCTGCACGGTTAGTAAAAACCAGGTCAAATAGAGTGCATGTACAGTCTTGTAACTGAATCTGGTAGGGGTAGACACACCCTGAAATAGGTCAATAGCTGCGGCTGAATTTTTGTACGGGCTGGAATCCGGCGAGAGCCAATTGATATTGAAGTCGCCAAGGAGTATTACTTCGGTGAGGTGGGGTAATTTAGATACGTAATCAAAGATGGAGTTGAAACCATTTGATTGGTCACGCAGGCGGATGTAGGCTGTGAGGAGTGTGAGGGCTTTTCCTTGTTGACCCAGGAACAATTTTAATGCAAGTACCTGAGTGCTACTCTCAGTGAACATTTTGGGGAGGACATGTCCTTTGAGGGATATCCTAATGTACACTGTGCATCCTCCACCTCTGTTTAAAGTTATACTTCTTCCTTCTTGTTCTTCATGCAGTGCTTCTGAGCATCACTCCTCCATGCAGGCAGTCCATCACCTTTCACCAGCATGTAGCACACCACCGTTATGGGTGCCATGTTGCCCCACTGTGCCCATTCAGTGTTTATGAGCATCACTCCTCTGTGCAGGCAGTCCCTCACCTTTCACCAGCATGCAGTACACCACCGTGATGTGTGCCATGTCACCACACTGTGTTCGTGCAGTGCTTCAGAGCATCACTTTGCATTGTAGGCAGTCCCTTACATTTCACCAACACGCAGTGCACAACTGTGATGAGTGGCATCTTGCTCCACTGTGTTCATGCAGTCCTTCTGACTATCACTCCACAGGGCAAGCAGTCTCTCACTTTTCACTAGCACACAGTACACAGCTCTTATGGATGCCATGTCACCCAACTGTGTTCAAGCAGTGATTCTGAGCATCACTCCCCAGTGCAGGCAGTACCTTACCTTTCACCAGCACACAGTATGCTACAGGGATGGGTGCCATGATGCCCCACTGTGTTCATGCAGTGCTTCTGTGCATCACTGCTCAGTGCAGGGAGTCCCTGACCTTTCACCAGCACACAGTGCACAGGCATGCTGGGTGCCATGTTGCACCACTGTGTCCATTTAGTGCTTTTGAGCATTGCTCCCTAGTACAGGCAGTCCTTACATTTCACATGCACACAGTATGCAACAAAGATGGGTGCCATGACACCCCACTGTGTTCATGCAGTGCTTCTGAGCATCGCTCCTCAATGCAGGCAATCCATACCCATTCACCAGTCCACATTACACCACCATGATGGGTGCCATGTCAACCAACAGTGTTCAAGCTGTGCTTCTGAGCATCACTTCTCAGTGCAGGCAGTCCCTCTCATTTCACCAGCATGCAATATGCAGCTCTTATGGGTGCCATGTCAACCCTCTTGTGTTCATGCCTTGCTTCTAAGCATTGCCCCCCAGTACAGGCAGTCCCTTACTTTTCGCCAGCACATAGTACACAACAGGGGTGGGTACCATAATGCCCCACTGTGTTGATGCAGTGTTTCATAGCATCTCTTCTCAGTGCAGACAATCCCTACCCACTCTCCAGTCCACATTACACCACTGTAATGGATGCCATGTCATTCCACAATGTTCATGCAGTTCTGAGCATCCCTTCACAGAGCAGGCACCCCTTCACCTTTCATCAGCACACAGTACACTACCTTGATTGGTGCCATATCACCCCCACTGTGTTCATAGAGTTTTTCAGACATTACCCCCTTGTGTAGGCATTCCCTCATCTTTCATCAGAAAGCAGTATACCACGATAATGTGTGCCTTGTCACACCAGAGTGTTTATACAGTGCTTCTGAGCATTGTTACACAGTGCGGGCAATACCTTATCATTCACCAGCACACAAAATGCAACCATAATTGGTGTCATGGCACTCCACTAAGTTCATGCAGTGCTTCTGAGCATCATTCCTTAGTGTAGGGAGACCCTACCCATTTACCAGCATGCATTACACCACCGTGATGGGTGCCATGTCACTCCACTGTGTTCATTCACTGCTTCTCAGCATCGATCCTCCATGCAAGCAGTCCGTTATTGTGTTTATACATTGCTTCTGAGCATCACTCTACAGTACATGTAGTACCTCACATTTCACCAGCACACAGTACACTACTGTAATGGATGCCATGTCACCCCACTGTGTTGATACAGTGCTTCTGAGGATCACTCCACAGTGCAGGCAGTACCTCACATTTCACCAGCACACATTACAACACCTTGATGGGTACCATGTCACCTCAATGTGTTCATGCATTGCTTTTCAGCATAGGTGCCTCCTTGCTGGCAGTCCCTTACCATTCACCAGCATGCAGTACACAGCCATGATGAGTGGCATGTCACCCCGCTGTGTCCATGGAACAAAGCTGTTTATCTCCTTCAGTGCCATGACTTGCCCCCATCTGGGCCAGTCTTCCCAGCCCCGTGACCCACCTTCTCTGGGACTTACCTTTTATTGTGGTCCTGTCACACTACCTTGAATCAGAGGTGCCTAGTCATCAGTGTGGGTCCTGCTAGAGGGCAGGCCATCACTGTTCTTCAGTCGGAGGGCTTTTCCTCCTATTCTGTCTCCTACTGGGTCTAGACAAGTGTGTGTATTCAGCCTCCATGGAGACACCTCAGGCATCCAGGTGAGGGGTCCCTTCCCAAGCTGTCCCATGGTGCTACTACCTAGATTCTTCTCCCTGTCCTACAGATGTGCATTCTCCCTCCCAGGCCAGTCCCCAAGTGACCCAGGTCCATTCTTGAACCCGGGTTGCTGGCATGGCAGTCAGTGGCTAAAAGCAATTCAGTCAGTGGCTAAAAGCTTGAAACAGAACTAAGCAGACAAATCTAGAACCGGAAGCCAGAACTACAGAGTAATGGTCCCATATTAAAAGATATCAGACTGCCCCGAGCAAAGTCCTTTTTCTTAGTGCAAATTTAGCACAGTTCACTAAATTTGCTATACTCAAACATGTTTTGAGAAAAGTACGAGTGCCCAAGCATGTTTGAATATAGCCCCCAAAGCAAAAATGAGGCACTAAAATGTGCACTCAGCAAAATTCACATCCCCCTGCTATCCAAAGGGAGATACAGTATCTGGTCACTGAAAACATGCAGGCTGTGATGGAGCCAACTCATTTAGGGCATCCCAGACCTGTTAGTGTTACAATAGGTACAATCAGGACCTCATTGTACATTAGATACTGCATGTTAACTGACCTATCCTGGGTAACTACATTGTAAAAATGTATAAAAACAGGACCCCAGTAAAAATTAGATTCTGCATTTTACCTGTGCTAACTCTACTAAATACACTGGAAAAAAATGTGTAAAAGCAGGACCCCACTGAAAATGAAATATTGTAGCTGCTCTATCCTACTAATGACACTCACACCTTATGTTTGTCCACAACCGTTGTAACAGCTATGCATGTGTCTATGTGTGTGTGTGTGTGTGTGTGTGTGTGTGTGTGTGTGTGTGTTGTGTGCATTTTCAAGTGCCTGTGTATGTCCAGAACCAGAAACACTTTTTACTGCATTACCTTCATGTTTTTGGTTTTGGTTTTTTCTACTATTGTGGTGTAAATGTGGAACTTTTACATTATGTATGTATGTATGTATGTATGTATCTATCTATCTATTTATTTATTTATGTATGTATGTATTTATTTAATTCAAATGTTTCACCAGGAAAGACACACTGAGCTGAAAAATAGTTTGTTTCCAGATGCATCCTTGGGGGTAAGGGAGACGAGAGGTGCAAGAATAACATAGAACAATAACTTGTACAATAAAACATCATACAGAGATATCAAATAAACAGTACAAAATGAACATGAAAGAGGTTCACAGACAGGTAAAATGATAGGCAAAGGACACAGCAGGGAATCTGTCCCATGTGTACAAGCATAGGGGATAGGGAGTTGAAGGAAGGAACACAGATGGGGGAAGAAGGGAAAGTGCAGAAAAGTGAGGGAGGAGAAGAGAGAGAGAAAGGTTAGTGAGGTGGGTGGAGGGGTAAGGAGGAGGAGAAAGAGGGGAAGATGGTAAATTGAGATGTGTGGAAGGGCTATGATTCAAGGACAGGCACAGGAGGTAGCAGTGTGGTCATGGAGCAGAGAGGAGAGAAAGTGTTTGGAAGAGGTGGAATGAATGGTTAGGGGGAGAGAGTTCTAAAGTTTAGGAAAGTGGAAAAAGAAGGCAGCCTGACCAGTGAAAGATTTTATATCACAGTAATACAACTGAGTCACACATTAATTCTACATCTCTTCTCCCACAACAGTCATTCCCCTAGTTTTTGTTTTATTTTTGTTCTTTGGTCAGTTCCCCAACTTGGTAACTTTCTTTTCTTAATTTATTCTTAGGTATCATTGTCCTCTTTATCTTCATTACATTTATTTCATTTCTATGAACTTTATATTCTGTATTTTTGTATCTGTTATCTTTTCCCATTTCCCCTTCCCCCAGGGCACATCCGAAAATGAGTTGTTACTAGCTCAGTATGTCTTTCCTCTAAAACCATTGAAATAAATAAATCTTTTATCACATTAATATATTAGCAGTCGTTGCAGCTCTGATCAGAGTTTGTTTAAATGGTGATCACTAAGCAACATAATGGATGCATATGCGCTAGCACAAACACTGTTTGTGCGCATACAGTGAGTCTTGCCCAAGTGTGCACTAAATTGCCAATAATGAAGGCCTCACTGTGTGCTGCTACAACATTGTGTACACTGCAGCATAGAGCAGTCCCAGATGCAAACGGCAATGAGATGGCATTTCATTATTATGTGTGCACAACTATAATGGAAGCCTTTTAGTTATGTGAATAGTCTGCCAGAGCTAACTAACATGAGCAAAAATCATCTTTAAATGGAGCGCATAGTGCTGCCCTTCATCAGTGAGCACCCCCACTGTGTGATGGGGGCACTTTATGCTCCATTAACACCCCCACTCAGAACAATATAAACACTGGTGTCTATTGCCCCCTACCCCACCCACCAGATCCCTGATATTTGATTTAAATAATTGAAAATGCAATTACAGACAACCCAGTGACCTGGGAGGTTGAAGTTCAGCACCTCTCTAATACATAAACATCCACAGTACACAATACAATCTTAACCTCAGAACCATAACAACTTTCATCACCTGCATATGGTATCTCACATATAGCTGTTTCTTTTCAAATTCATGTCAGCAGTGTTAACAAATTAAGTCACCCTATAAGGGCATAGCAAAAAACCCGCTACACTTATCCATCTAGGCATCTTACAAATAGGGATTCTGTATACATTTTGGTTCAGATTAAGGATTTTCCCATCTAATGTGTCTATGCAACTCACCCGGATATGTCTTTGGGTGGTAAACAGATCTTTTGACATCCTTTTACTCCTTTCATTTAATTTCTCCAATTTGCATATCTGTAGTGCTTCCTCATCTCTTTTCCAAATATGATCCTTAGTGCTCTCTTTTGAATTCTCTCCAACTCCTTACTTTCCATTATCATAAGACTGCCATACCATACAGGAGTGCCTTATTCTAAAATAGGCCTTACCACGGTACAATAATAGTACACAATGTCATTTTTTCCTGTTCCCACCCTTCTCAAAGTTGTGAGAAAATAGACTTATATTTGATTTTATTTATTTATTTATTTAGCTTTTGTTAACCAGGTAAGTATACTAGACAAGACATTTGCCTATTTTCAGGTATGACTTGGGAGAGTACAAGGAAATACAACATAGAACAACATGATACACTTTAGGCAGTTACACATAGTCAGGGAAAACAGAAGCATCACATAGTCAATATGTACACACAAATGGTCTGAGCATGTACATCGTCACCAAGGCTGCTAGCAGTGCATTACATACAAATTATATACAGTATAGGACCCAAAAAAGTGGGGGTACAGTCAGAACAATACTTAATACATAGGGTGTATACATTGTGTGCAGGACAAAAACCATGCAGGCAAGCTATACCTTAGGAAGGATGTTCAGTGCGGGGGGCAGGCTCTGAGCTGCAAATCTGGAGATCTGGGTTTGAATCCCACAGCCCCTACTTGCATACTGTGTGACCCTGAGCAAGTCACTTAACTTCCCTGTGCTCCCAGGTTGCACCTGTAAACAAGCTTTCAGCTTAGTGTGCCACTCCTGGTTAAACAATTGAAAAGAAAGGTGAGATTATGGAGGTTTGGGACAACCACACATGCTGAGGAAAGCTTCAAATGATTTCACAGGGAGGTTTGGAGGCATGCATGGGAGGGGGAGGAGCAGACCTGGGCAGGAAGGGAGTTCCATAGTCTGGAGGCCCATGAGGCAAAATCTCTGTCCCCCATTTGAGAGCGAGTGGCAGGAATCCTCAGAACAGCAGGGCCCAGGGATCTGAGGGAGTATGAGGAGGAGGCAGCCGGCACGAGGAGCTCCGCCAATCTGGGGGGGGGGGTTCCAGTACCAAGGACCTTGCCCCGTGGAACACCCCAGGACAAAATTTAAGTAATTGGGTGGGGAGAGCCAATTAAGCTTACTATACAGGTAACAGTGGTGGGTGAGATGAGGGGCAGCAAGGGCAAAATGGCGAATGTTGTTGTAGGTGAAGGTCCACCTAGAGAGGTGGGCTTTGGAGGTACGATCAAACAGGAGAAGCCCATAGCAGAGGGAGGGGAGAAACATGCCTCTAGCCAGCGCAAAGTGAGCAGTAGAAGTGAGAGTGATCTTTGCTCGATAGGCCAGACCCAGTTTGCAGTTAACAGCTCTGCATACATTCTGGATATAGAGTCCAAGGTTGATCTGAGGGTCAAGTGTCACCCCAAGGTATTTGAAGGAGTCGGTGATGAGGACAAGAGCACCACCAAGACCAGTGATACACAAGGGGGCAGGGTAGGCCATTATCTTGGCCAGGGACCCAAAGAGCATGGCCTGTTTTTTTTTGAGGTTGAGGACCAGCTTGTGGGACGTTATCCAAGATTGGATACTCATAAAGTCCTCGCTCAGATGGTGGTTTATGACCCCAATGTCCCAAGAATGGGTGAGGGTGACCAGGTCATCAGCATATAGAATGGACCTACAGTAGGAAGAGGTAGTGGGTAGATTGTTGACAAAGATGGAAAAGAGCAGGGTCCCCAAGACTGAACCTTGGGGAACACCTGAGGACACAGATGTGGTGTCCGAGAGCACCTTACTGTATTTGATCAGGTGCTGTCTGCCCTGTAGGTAGTTGGTGAACCAACTGAGTACAGGGGTTGACAAGCCAAAGGACCTAAGCTGAGTGCAGAGTAGAGCATGGTCAACTAGATCAAAGGCTTTGGATAGATCGATGAAGATGGCACCAGAGAGTTTACCCTGGTCCATGGCAGCTCTGATCCCAGATACGACAGTGACAAGGGCAGAGGATATACTGTGCCTTTTACAAAAGCCATGCTACTCAGGAGACAACAGCTCGTGAGACTGAATATACTCCGTGAGTTGTCCAGCCATATTCTCAACACATTTTGCCCATCAAAATCATTTTGAAATATAATTCCTAGCAATTTCATTTGACTTTACCACCCCTAAATTTACCTCACCAAAAATTAAGGTAAAAGGGGCATGTCCATTTATTTATTTTCCCAAATCAGCTCTCTTTAGTCTTGTCTGTGTTTATTTCTAGACATATGCAAAGTTGAGAAAACTTTGATTCAACAGAACTTTGCAAAGTTGGCAAACTTCTCGAAGTCCAAAGTGCTAACTTTGTAATGCTTTTCTAGGTGAAGTGTCACTTTTTCTGTGAAGTGACCAAACTTTGCTCACAAAGCTGCCACTTCACAGAAGAAAGTGCCTCTTCAAATGAAGAAATGTGAAGTTTGGTGAAGTCAAAGTTGGTGATGCTAGTAGGAACTTCATGAAGCGTCACAAAGTCAGTTTTGCAACTTCGTCGCACCTCTGTTTTCCATAAAAATTTCTTTTGACAGGTTTCAATATATTTGGGGTTTTGTTTCATTCTGCTGCCATTCTCAAAATTCAAAGCATCAATTATCATGGTGTCATCCACATATTTAATACATGGCCCACTTGTATTAACTCTTATAGTACTGCAGGAGCATATACAGTATACATCCTGAATCTATGCTCACTTATCATAGACATAGAAACATAGACTTTGACAGTAGGTAAGGACCGCTTGGCCCACCCGGTCTGTCCATTTCCGTACCTATTGAATAAGCTGCTGATCTCAGTTAACCAACAGCCTACTTATTACTACCCCCCACCAGAATTGCCTTATGTCTGTCCCATGCATTCTTGAATTTCTCCACCATTTTTGACCCCATGGCCTCCTCAGAAAGGCTGTTCTATGTGTCCACCACCCTGTCTATGAAAAAATACTTCCTCCACATTGCCCCTAAGCCATCCCCCCATTATCTTCAAATTGTGCCCCTTTGTTCTTACACATCTCTTTTTCTGAAAGATGCTATCCTCCTGGACTTCATTGATTCCCTTGAGGTACTTGAAAGTTTCCATCATGTCTCCCCTCTCCCTCCTTTCCTCGAGGATATACATATTGAGCTCCTTTAATCTCTCTTCATATGGTTTCAGGTGCAGACCCTGCATCATTTTAGTTACCCTCCTCTAGACTGACTCCATCCTGTCTATGTCCTTTCAGAGATGAGATCTCCAGAACTGTGCACAGTACTCCAGATGGGGTCTCACCAGCTGTCTCACAGAGGGATAACAACTTCCTGTTTCCTACTGGTGATGCCTCTTCCTATACATCCCAGTATTCCCCCAGCCCTCCTTACTGCCTTCTCACATTGCTTGCTTACTTATCTTTCGGTCATCTGATATGACTACCCCCAAGTCCCTTTCCATTGTTGTTGTTGTTAGTACCTCCCCCCACTGTGTACTCTTCCTCTGGTTTCTTTTTCCCAGGTGCATTACTTTGCACTTCTTTGCATTGAATCTAAGCTGCCATACATTTGACCATTCCTCCAACCTTGCCAAGTCCCTTCTCATCCTTTCCACACACCCCTTGTGTATCAACCCTGTTGCAGATCTTTGTGTCATCTGCAAAGAGGCATACTTTCCTTCCAGTCCCTCTGCAATCCCACTTATAAAGACATTAGAAAGGACGGACCATAGCAGGCCCATCGGCGCAGCGGTTGGATTTCCATCTGCGACGCTGGTGACCTGGGTTCGGGAATTGACTCAGGTCACCGGAGGGCTGGTCGGGGGAAAAGGATGGAGCATCCAGGTACAGCTCTCCTTCTCCAGGGGGAAGGCAGGGGATGCACACCGGTGGAGGCTGGGATTGCAGCAGTACAGCCAGGGCACAGTGTACAAGGCGGAGTGGCAGGCGTTGGCATATGCCTTGACGTCAGGACGTCACTCCCCACAGAAAAATGTAAATGAGCTGCCTGGTCTGCCGGATGATGGCTGCCAACTCCCCGCTGCCTCAGATGCCCCGACACTCCAGAATCCACCTCAGCAGTGCCCAGGGACTGATAGTAGAGTGCACTGGTATCCCCCTCCTGGCACCTTCCCCCTCGGAAGAGAGGGACTCATCCGGTGAAGGGTTACGCTGGGCGACCCCTGGGTCAGCTGCGATCTGAGCTGAGTAGGAAGGGGGTTGGGGCGAGGAGGTCAGGAGGGGGTCATGTGCAGCCGGAAGGAGTGGCAGGCCAGGGGCTAGGAAGGTGGAAAAAAAAAAAAAAGAAAGGACCGGACCCAGTACTGAACCCTATGGTACCCGGCTAGTAACCCCCCCCTTTCTTTGGAGTAGACCCCATTTACTATTACCCTCTATGTCCTGTTGTCCAGCCAATTTTTGACCCAGGCTACCACCCTGGGACCAACTCCCAGGCTGGCTAATTTGTTTATTGATCTTTTGTGTGGGACTGTGTCAAATGCATTGCTAAAGTCTAGGTAGGCCATGTCCACAGTCTCTCACTGGTCTACTACTTTGGTTACCCAGTCAAAGAAATCTATTAGATTCGTCTGACATGACCATCCCACTGTGAATCCATGCTGCCATGAGTCCTGTGCCCTGCTGGCCTCTAGGTACTCAACACTCATCACAGAAACATAGAAAATAGACAACAACAGCAGGAAAAAAACCAAGGTCCAACCAGTCTGCTCATAATACGCTATCATACCCCAAGACCTTTAGTCATTACGGAATCTTTGTCTATACTATCCTCCATTTGCTTCCTGTTTACTACTACCCCCCTAAATAACTGAACTGGACTGGAACTGTAACTCCTTATCTACAGAATTTTATCAAGTTGCCTCCTATACTAGGTTTATATTTGCAGTGACCAGATATTTTTTGGCTATGTCAAAATGATGGTGTTTCACTTAATTGTGTTTGCATATTGTACATTTGTATTCCTTTGTTTTAAATTTGATTATTTACTATATATTGTACTCGGATCCCCCTTGAAAACAGGCATTTGATACTCTTGGTTTCTTACCCGGTTAACAAACATAAATAAATAAATAACTGCCAAACCCTTAACTCTGTCTCAATTTGTTTGAAACCATTAATGGTTTTGCCCCCCTCCCCCCACGTCCACTGGCAGACTGTTCCATGACTCAACCACTCTCTCCGTAAAATAAAACTTTCTCAAAATTCTTACATTTCTCCTAAGCCTCCCTACCCCCCCACCAGCTTCCACTTGTGACCTAATAATCTAGTTTTGCTACTTTTTTGAATAGTTTCTCGCAGTTCACCTTGTTTATTTCTTTCAGGAACTTGAAGGTCTCTATCATGTCATCCCTCTCTTGTCTGGCCCCGAGCTAGTCC
This sequence comes from Neoceratodus forsteri, assembly GCA_016271365.2. Taxonomy (NCBI): domain Eukaryota; kingdom Metazoa; phylum Chordata; order Ceratodontiformes; family Ceratodontidae; genus Neoceratodus; species Neoceratodus forsteri. The sequence goes on along the minus strand of CM028130.1, from coordinate 351,397,819 downwards.
ACGTTCAGTGCCCTAAGCCAATCAGTGCTCTAAGCCAATCCTCATAGGATCTACCCTGCTGTCCCTGACTCATTCTGGTTACCCTACACTGCACTGCCTCCAGTCTGTCCTTGTCTTTCCTTAGTTGAGGACTCCAGAACTGGGTGTAGCACTCTAGGTGTGGTCTCACCAGTGATCTGTACAGTGGTAGAAATAACCTCTTTCCTCCTGCTCTCAAAAACCCTCCCAATAACCAGCCCAGTGGTGCGAAGGGCTGAAATGCTGTGTACATTACCTCCTACCATGCCAGTAACCTGAGTTTGGGAGTGAGCTCGAGTTGCTGGGGGTCAGCTGGTGAGGAGGGAATTGAGCATCCACTGAGCAGCTCTCATCTCCTGGGGTGGGGAGACACACCATTAAGGTCCTTGGCTGCCATCTGGTACAGGCCGGGTAGTAGTGCCAGAAATTATGAACAGCATTGACGGAAGGGGCCACGCATTTGGCTTGCATAGTTTGAGACATAAAGTTAGAGACTGTCCTTGATTTTAGTAATACTATAATGTGTAACTGTTATATCTGTGCTCTGTAATGTATTTTAAAATTGATTTTATATATGTTAACTGTGTACTGTACAGCACTCCGAGCCCCCGGGAAGGAGCACTTTGTAAATAAAGTTTTGATTGATTTTGTTGTTCCATAGCATGTATGCATCTCTATGCACACAGGCTTACGTCCTGCTGCAGCTGGGGAACACAGGGAGAAAATGGAAAAAGGGTTCGGTGATGACTTAATGAAGTCCTGTCTGTCCCCATACCCACATAACCACCATGACCACTGAACCTGGTTCTGGATGAGAAACACCAGATTGGGGAGGACAGCCCTCCCTTTCCTGGCCCCACCTCAGGGGACAATCCGTGGGAGAAAAATGGGCAAGGTGAGTCTGGGGGAGGCAGATGCCAGGTGGGAGAAGCAGGGACAGGACTGAGTAGGCTGCCTGCATCGGTGCACAGGAGATAAAGCTTTATGGCAAAACTTAAACACTCCTAGTATACCGCAGCATCCTGTTTGCCTTACTGTAGGCCTTGTTACACTGGCTAGATTGTTTAAGGGAGTCACTTATGATGACTCCTTGGTCCCTTTCCTCATAAGTGGTGTCAAGTTTAAACCCTCTGATCCTGTACTTTGTTCTGGGGTTCTTGTTCCCTATGTGCATCACCTTGTATTTTTTGCTATTGAATTTCAGTTGCCAAATCCTGAACCACCTCTTCAGCCTTTGCAGGTCCCTCTGCATCTCCATTACCCTCTCCTCACTATCTGCCCTACAACAGAGCTTGTGGCATCTGCATAGAGACACATCTTGCCAGTATTCCTTTTCCTATGTCACTGATGAAAATATTGAAAAGGACTAGACCCATGACTGATCCCTGTGGTACTCCACTGGTGACTTCCCTTTCCTTGGATCTGATTCAGTTTACCACTACCCTCTGCTGTCTCCAAACCACCTTCTCACCCAGTCTAACTATGTCCTTTGCTGCACCCAGATGCTCTAGATTCTTCAGTAACCTTCTGTGTGGCACTGAGTCAAATGCCTAGTTAAGTGAAAGTATTGTCGAGTAAATCCACTGCTTGTCCCCTATCCACTGCCCTAGTTACCCAATAAAAGAATACTATCAGATTGGTCTGACAATACCTCGCTGCTATGAACCTGTGATGTTTCCTAGCATGGAGAATGTTTTTCTCCAGGTAGTTCACTAGGTCCTCTTTTAATAGAGTCTCCATCGGTTTACCCACAATGGAGGTAAGACTGACAGGTCTGTTGTTAGCCAGCTGCTCTTTGTCCCCAGACTGTGTCGACTACCTTCCATTCTTTCAGAACCACCCCTGTCTGAGTAGAGCAATTGAATACCTTTACCTGGGGTTCAGCTTATTCCAATGCCAGTTCCCTAAGCACCCTTGGGTGTATCCCATCCTGCCCTGGGGCTTATCTGTCTTCAGGGCTGCTAGCCCTTTTCTAACCCTTTCATTAGTAACTTCCTGCTGTCTCATATCCACTATCCCCCTTTCAGTAGATTTATGCCACTCTCCTGTAAATAACATCCAATCAAAAGTAGAAAAAAATAAGAGACCAAGTTTAGTGCATTGAGGCTCCCCTCCACATATATTATCCTGCCTTGATTGTTGCCCTTGTGTGTCTATTCACTGCATTTTCCCTTGTAAGATGACATGAACCTACCTAACTATACATGTAGGGATATTAAATGCATGCAATGTTTTAATATATGTATAATCTACCCTATCCCTGTTGTCTAGGGGTCTCCTCTCACCTGATTCCTGTATCATATAAATAATTCAGATCCCTTGGGTCTATTGGTTCCCCCTCATCCAATCATTAAATTATACTACACAAATACCTGGTGCCAAGTGGCCTTCACCTGATCCCTGAATTATATACAGTAGATGACGCAGATCCCTGACATTTAGTGGACCACCACACTCAATCCCTGAATCATATAAATAATAGATCACTGGCATCTAGTGCCCCCACCTGATCCCTGAATCACATAGATAACACAGATTCCTGACATCTAGCAGACCCTCCTCCAACTCAGTAACCCCTTCACTTCCACACATTCCTGGTGGTCATCACTTATCCTTCTCTCACCTCCCTGGCAGGCTGCTGACTTCCCTTCATACTGTCAGCATCTCATGATGTCAGCAGCTAAATATATATATATATATATATATATATATATATATCACATCTGTGCACAAGTGCGAATTTAGCCATTTTCTCATGATGGTTGTAATCAGACCCGAAACACAGCAGTGGGGCAACCTTCCAAACCACCCCACCCTCAAGACTAAATTAGCCATAACCCATAACACCCATCCTAAATTGGTGTTACACCCCCAACCTAAGGGCCACCACCAGGGTAGGGGGAGGGCCACTGGATGCCAGGGATCTGTATTGTATATATGATTTGGGATAGGGTGAAGGGGGCACCTAGACAGCAATGATTTAGTGTGATCTATATGTCTCAGTGATTTGATGGCAGGCCACTAGATGTCAGGAGTCTGTTTTATCTTTATGATTTTGTGGATTAGGCAAAGGGGCTCACTAGAAACCTGGGATATGGGATACAATGTGATTCAGGCATCAAGTGAAGGAAGGGAGACCACTGGACATGTGGGACTTCTGAAGATATGGAAAGGGGGTCTCCTGTACTGTGTACAAATTCTTTAGTTGGATCAGTACTACTGACAGCCACAGGCTGCAGTGTGAAGTACTCGGTCAGCACCATATCGGCAGAGCAAATAATTACTCCACATATAATAGGGATATAATAACACAAAAATGCTCTGTTTGCCACATCCATGGTCAATATAGTCATGTTCATATCACAGTTTCATTATGGGACTGTGCATCTCAGGAGCAAACAGTTTTGCCCAGAGCAAATGGCTTGTGTGCTTCTGTGACTGTGTAGACTGCCTGTGCCTTTACACCAGCTGTCTCTCCTACCTAGGCCAGCAGGGGGCTTTGGATTCACTTTGCTCATTCATTTACTTGTGCTCCCATGCAGGTGTAATAGACCCCACTTGCATGGGCAAACATGGCCTGCACCTATTCCATTATACCCCTCTTTGCATGTCAGACAACTTTACTCACAAGTACGGAACTTTGTTCTGTACTTTGAAATTAATTTTGGGGGTAAGAAACAATTAAAGATCAGTTCATATCATGATACTGTGGAGAACATTCACTGTTTATGACTATAATCAAAATAAGTTTTCTAAACATAGCTATATGTAGCAGTAAAGAAATATCTAGCTTTGTGTGAGCAGCACAAGGAAATGTGATAAACTTTTGAATTATTAAGAATGTGTCACCGACTTGTTCTTCAGAACTTAGTCCACACTGTACTACCAGTTTTCACAACCATCCAGATGCCTGAATAGTCACCTTGATATGCTGCCACCACCCAGCTTGACTTTCCCATACCAGCCACTCCTCAACTATAGGAGCTAATAACCTTAATGGGCATGCCTGATGAGGATTGTAAAGGAGCAGCAGGGTTTTGTCAGGCCCAGGTTTCTGGGTCTGAAGACAATGGCTTTCATTTTTTTGTCATTTAGCAGCAACTTGTTGGCTATCAGCCATTGTTCAAAGATCAAGTTCTCCTGCAGCTGTGGCCCTAGGGCTGGAGGACCGCCCATGGTTCTATACAACCCAGTGTTGTCCACGTATTGTATTATTGAGTTGCCACCACAGTTGTTGCTCAGATCATTTATGAATATGGAAAATAAGAAGAGCCCAAGGAAATACCCTTGGGGTATGCCCTCCTTGACAGGTAATTGCCCAGCTATGGAACCCTTCCAGATGACCTGCTGGATGCAATGAGAAAGATAGTTTTTGAACCAGCTCAGTGAATGGTGATCAAGGCTGATGAGCTGCAGCTTGTTTACTAGAAGTTTGTTATCTACCAGATCAAAGGTCTTTGTGAGGTCAGTGAATATGGTGCCAGTAGGGGTGCTATTATCGAGGGCCTTAAGGATGTCGGTGGTAAATTTGATTAGAGCAGTGTCAGTACCGTGGTTGCATCTGAATCCATCCTGGCTAGGATCCAGGAGGGAGTACATTTCCGAGTAATCTCATAGTTGGTTATATACAAGCCTTTCCTGGTTTTTGGACAATAGACAGAGTAGCGAGATTGATCTATAGTTACCAGTGGGTTCCTTAGGACCTCCTTTATGGAGTGGGACTACATGAGCTTCTTTCCATATGGCTGGAACTATGCCCTGTATCAAGGACCGGTTGATTAGATATACGACTGGGGAAGAGATAGCAGGGACAGCATCTTTTAGTAATCTAGGGGTCAGACCTTTAGGGCTGGCAGAGCCTCTAGCCTTGATCCTCTTTAGGAGGGAGAACATGTCAGAATGTTTCACCATTTTTAAATGGAATTCCAGATGTTGGGCATCAAGGGCCTCTGGATTAGGGTGGGCAGAGGCTGCGGGAGAGAAATTAGCTATGTACTCATTAAGGTCAGAATAATTCAGTAGCTGTTAATAGCACTCACGGTCTCTTGGTTATCACCAATGGGTTGACCTTTAAAGATGATTGGTGCTTGTGGGGGTTTGCTTCTGCCTGTCATAAGCCATTGATCTGCTGACAGAAGCGCTTAGGGTCAGGCAGGTTTGCCTGCTGTAGATTGTTAACATATGCACATCTAGCCTTGCTGGCACATATTTTGCTTTGGTTACACTGTGCCCTATAGGATCCCCAATCTGAGGAGGGCCAGACTTCTTATAGTAGGTCTCCCAGGTCTTGTCCCTTTTTTTTCATCAGTGCATCAAGATCCAGTGTAATTCATTTATGGCATTGCCCCTTGACCCTGAGCTTCCTGAGCAGTATGTGTTTATTGGCTGCTGACATGAGGCAATTCTGGAAGTGTTCCAGTGCTTCATCTATGGTTGGAAGGTGCAGGATAGGGGTCCAGTCCAAATCATTTAGTTCTGTCTGGAAGGCAGAGGCTGAGAAGGAAGAAAAGTCCCATGCAGTAAAGACTCTGGTGGGTTAGGAAATTGGTTCTTCCATATACAGAATATGGGACAGCGGTCACTCAGTGCATCCAAGAGAGTTTCTGCCGCCTGTTTGTTGAGGGGGTTGGTGACAAGGGCCCAATCAATCATCGAGTGGTTGCCTGTTTTTACACTGAATCTAGTGGGTTCAGTGATGAGCTGGGTTACATGTGCATCGAGCAGCAATGAGTTGAACCCTTGAGCTGAGTTGGATGCCCAGTGAAGGTTAAAGTCTCCCAAAAGGAGTAGCTCACTGGGGGCGTGCTCTGCCAGCATTTTAGTTATGGCTTCTAGTGCCATGAAGGCTGTTTTAGGATGGTTGTATAGGCCTCCTAACAACAGGGACTTGGCATTGCCTAGTTTGAATTTTACGAATATTGTTTTGCTGCCATTACAATCAATGGGGGGAAGAGAGGCAAGGGAGGCACAGAGGGTGTTCCAGATATAGATAAGTACCTCTCCTCCTTTCTTGACTACTCTATCATTCCTGAAAGCGGAGTAACCCAGAAGGTCAATTTCATGCATCAAGATGCTTGGTTTGAGCCATGTTTCAGATACTATGAGTATATCTGGGTAATACAGGGTCACCCAGCTCTATACGTCAGGCATCTTAGGTCGCAGACTGCATATGTTCATGTGGACTATAGATAGCCCCCTCAGTGAAATCCAGTTAGGACTGTGTAGGGAACCAATGGTAGAGTTTGCTATAGGGGGGCTGGGTTGGATTGAACATCATCTGTCAGGAGAAGAAATAGGAGGGGGATCAGTTGTAGCATGATTTCCAATGTGGGGGTGAGGATCCTGTAGATGCTAGTATTAGAGTTATGAAACATTAGGCAGCAAGCCCCTTTTTTGGTTAGACTGTGCAATATTATTAGTGAGTCACTGATCATCATTTCATTGGGGTAGTGCAGATCTAGGTGCAGGTGCTCCAGGGGCCTCCTGTGGGAACTGAATCCTTCATCCTTGATCAAGAGGAAGTCCATGTCATGGATGGCGAGTACATGCGTAAGCACTATAGATGTGATTCTCTTTGCCATTGTGTGGGTTGGGTGGGCTGTATTTAGTTGGCCTAGTGTGGCTCTTTGTAGAGTACCTGTTGCCTTCAAATGTTCCCCAAACCTTTATTTAAGTTTTCATTTAGTACATCCAACATAAAAGCTTAAACAGGGGCAACTGGCTAAACAAACAACATGTATTTTATCACACTTAATAAGCTTAGTAACTGTGTATACTTCATATGTGGTAGGGTGTAGAAATGTCTTTGACTGAACAATCCCCACAAAACTTATAATGGCCACACTTGAAACACCCTATAGGCAGAGGTGGCAACCATGTAGATCTTTTGGGGACTGATTGGAGGCTACGCATAAGTCTATTGGCTAGTTTAACTTGGCATTTAAAAACTATCTACAGGAACTGTTCAACCCATTCATTTAACTTTCATTCAGTTGAAGGAATATGCCAATTCATTCTGATAATTCTTTCAACCTCCCTTGATTGGGTATTATAAGTGGTTACAAAATTGCACCTTTTAGTAGACACATTACCCTTACATTCATTGAGTGCAGTGAGAACCTGTCTGTCCATAGTTTTGGCATATTCTAATGCCTTTAGAACACAAGAATTTGAGTACCCCCTAGTTTTAAAACAATCCACCAACTCACCAGAATGTTTATCAAACTCTTCCAATTGGCTGCAGATTCTGTGGATACACAGAAACTGACTAGTAAGGATATTATTGATGATGTGGCAGGAATGGCACAAGCTAGAAAGGAGAAGTGTATTCTGATCAGTTGGTTTATGGAATGACGTAGCATTAACACTTCCAAAGTTGACCTTAGTGATTGTGATATCCAAAAAGAACACAGCCACCAAATTGCTATGTTTTGCACACCTCAAGCTGTGGTTGCTGGCCTCCAAAAACTCAAGAAATTGAGAAAGTTCATGCTTAGATCCCCACCACACCATCAATATATCATCAGTGTACTTCTTCCATAGGGCAATGGATGGCAAAAAATGATTGACTGCTTCTCAATAAACAAGTTCCTCCCCTTGCCACATGTATAAATTTTTATTTATTTATTTATTTAAAAGTTTTACCAAGAAGGCATACTAAGCGGAATACCGCTCGATTCCAGATGTGTCCTGGGGGAAGGGGGCAGTGGAAAGGTATACAATAGAGATATACAATAGAGATTTATACAGATCATATACAGGTACAGCAGGTAAGCACATCCAAACAGTAGGATTAGGATTTACTACATATTAACAGCTGAGGGTAGAGGACAGTGAACGCTTGTAGTGGAGTCAGTGTGCAACTAGTAGATGGTCAGGGTTTTGTAGAAAAGCAAGATGTATAGCCCTCCGTGGTGCTAGGTGCAAGTGCAGGAGGTGGAAAAATGCTCCTTGAGGAGAGAGTAGAGGTGCTGGGTATTGGCGGTGTGTCGAATGTCTGCAGGCAAGGAGTTCCATAGTTTAGGTATGCAGTATGTGAAGGCCGCCTGGTCAGAACTGGTGGGCATATGTGGGACATAGAAGAAGTTGAAGTCGGTGTTCCTGAGTGAGTACGCTGGTGAAGGTTGAGTTGATATGGCTGCTGTGAGGTAAGGGGGAAGGGACTGGTCCCAGAATTTAGCTGATGTCCTAGCACAGTGGACCAGCCTGCTGTCCTGAAGCGATGGAAGGTTCAAAGACCTGTAGAGGATGCAGTGATGGATTGTGGGGGAGCAGTCCAGGGCAAACCAGCAGAAGGAGTGGAAGAGATGATCCAGTCTGGCTAGGGAGGACTTAGGAGCAACACTGCAGATGACGTCCCCGTAATCAAATATTGGGAGGATCATTTTCTGAACAATGGCCTTGTGGGTTGGCAGAGGTATGCAACCCTTGTTCCGATATAGGATGCCCAGCTTGGGGTGTAGTTTCTTGCAGATTGCATTTATATGGACAGAAAAGTCAAGGTGCTGGTCGAGCCAGACCCCCAGGTACCTGAATGAGGTACAAGCCTCTAAGGGAATCCCTTCAGTGGTGTGGAAGGTTGGGATGGTGGAGAGATGGGAGAGTCTCTGTCTTGAGCTGAAGGTTAGGGAGACTGTTTTCTTGGGATTAAGAAAAAGTTGGCTTGACCTAAACCAGAGCTGGGCATTATTGAAGTCCTGCTCTAGTCTAAAAGTTACTTCTGAGGAGTTGGAACCTGATGCATAGAGTACTGTGTCGTCTGCATACATGTGAATGGATGTGGGTGTACAGGCTGAGGGCAGATCATTTAGGAAGATGGAGAACAGAATTGGGCCAAGGACCGAGCCTTGGGGGACCCCTGTGGTGACCTGGAGGGGGACCTATGTGTGAGAGCCAATTCTTACTGCCTGTGACTTACCCACCAGGTAGGAACAGAACCAGCTGAAGGCAGTTCCTGAGAGTCCAGTGAGGGAGAGCTTGGGTAATAGGAGGGCACGGGAGACAGTGTCAAAAGCTTTTGCAATTTTGCAAGGTCAATAAAGATGGCTGACAACTGTGTGCCCACTATCCATACCTGCGAGGATGGCATCAGTGATGAGCAGAAGGGAGGTGGTGGTGGAGTGTGCTTTCCTAAATCGCAACTGGTAGGTAGAGAAGAAGGAGGAGGAGTTGAGAAAGGAGGAGAGTTGGGAAAGAACGAGGTGCTTCTGGATTTTGGCTAGTATTGGGAGAAGAGAGATGGGGTGATAGTTGCCTGGGGAGGAGAGATCACCTCCTTTAGGAAGGGGGATGACTGTGGCATGTTTCCAGTCAGAGGGGATTGACACTAGCGAGAAAGAGAGATTAAACAGATCGGCCAGAGGGCTGGCAATGGCAGGTGCAGATAGGTGGAGCATTTTGCTGTCCAAACCTGATAGGCATTTTCCTTTGGAAGGATTGAGTGTCCACAGTGTTTTTAGTACTTCGGATTGGGTAACCGGGTACAAGGAAAAGAGTGAGGGTGTTGGAGGGGTGGATAGGGGCTGGGCGCATGGGGGGGCAGGAGGGATGACAAGGGGGAGGATGAGTAGCTTGTAAAAAAGGTGTTGAAAACTGAGGCCACTGCATTTGGTTCTGTGATGATAGTGCCCTTTACCTCCAGGGCTGGAGTGGGGGACTGAGCAGGAGGGGTGAGGAGTGATTTGGGCATCTTCCAAAACTTAGCTGGGTAGTTTATGTTGGAGTGGAAGGAGGCTTTAAAGTAGTTCGCTTTCGCCTACCGCATTAGCCTAGTGCAGGCATTCTGAAGTGATTGGTATTGTTGGAATGACGCATGGGTGCTGACTGCCTTGTAGGTTTTCCAGGCCCAGTCCCTATCACAGAGATGCCTTATGAGATTGGCTGTGATCCAGGGCAAGTGGGCAGCCCTAACTTGGGCACTTCTGAATGGAGCATAGTAGTCCCATACAGCTATGAATCTTGACTTAAAGATTTCTAGAGCAGCATCAATGGTGGCTGCTCTGGGGATGAAGGACCAGTCTGTATTTGCCAGGTCATTTAAGAGGGCTGTGAGGTCCAGGGATTTGTAGGACCTAGTGAGCAGAGTACGAGGGGGAGGCACCATGGGCTTGAATATTTTCCTCACCACGTAAATCATGTGGTGGTCACTTAGAGAGTCTGGCAGGAGTCCAGCATCAAGTATCCAGTGAGATTGTGTGGTCAGAGCCCAGTCCAAGAGGGAGTGGTTCAGGGATTTGTGGTTCAGGCGTGTGGGTTCAGAGATTTGATGGAACATGTTTAGTGCAATCACTTGGCTTCAGAACTTGGCAATGGCACTAGAAAGCTAATTTAGGTTGAAGTCCCCAAGGATATTCAACTAACCCCCCTGACACAAGGGTCTTTAGGGTGCCAAGGTGGTCTAGGAAGACAGGCAGAGGGGTATCAGGGGAACAGTAGGACCCTGCTACAAAAATGGGAATTGAGTGGGGGAGAGCGACTTTGATTAGCAGGACATCTATGGTGACCATAAGCTCAGGAAGCAGGACTGGGGTGAACTGGAGCTGGGAAGAGATGAACATGGCAATGCCCCCACCCTTTTTTTTTTTTGTCCAGGCAGTCATGCTGGATGAGGGACTATCCGAGGATATGAAGTTCTGCATCCTGGTTGTGAGGTTTCAGCCAGGTCTCTGTGATTATCAGAATATCCGGACGCAGAAATAGTACATGTAGTTTTAGTCCATCGAGGTTATTTAGTATGCTGCAGACATTTAAGTGTACTATTTTAAAGCCCTGAGGTAGTTGGAGAGATGGGGAGGGGTGGCGGTTGCTGGGGGTTGTAGGGCCAGGATTTAACTTGACATCCCCAGCTAGGAGGAGCAGTAGTGTGAACAGGTGTTTTTTCCCTCCTCTCCCCCGCAGTCCCCTCTTGGGAGACACTCGGCCTTTTTCAGCCCTACGCTCACCTGCCTGTAGACCAGAGCAGTCCATCCCCACAGGCCTTGGTTTTACCCCAGGGAGGAGTCGAGGGTGGGGCCCTACACCCGAGACTTACTGGAATTTCGTCGGGATGCTGTCTCTGGGCAGGCAGGGGCTTTGAGGGGCAATGGTGCTCCGCCTACCGGGACCGCGAGGGTTTTTCCGTGTTCTATTACGCGACGCGGCCGTGTCCCTGATGTCAAGGCGCTGAGCGCCGACATCTGGCACGCCACCCCTTCTTCCTGCCATCGGCCTTGCTGCGCCTCAGGTCTCCACCTGGGGACAGTCAGCGCGGGCTCTGGATCCCTCCCCGGAGGGACGAGCAGTCCCTGGGACGCTCAAGCCCTCTCCCCGGCTGGCCCTCTCAGCTTCCGGGCTCATTCCGAACCAGGTGCGGCTGGGTCATAGCTGAGGAATCCAACAGCCGCGCCGGGCGGCCGGCTATGAACAGGTGTTTTGACATAAGCCTGGCCCATTGTGACTTTTGGGGGGCCAGCAGATGCTGGGAGGTTTGTGAGGTGCTGCCTGGGGTGGCTAAATTTAAGGCCATCAGTCCCGCGTGAAAGGAGGGTGGAAGGATGGAAGCACTGAGCGCCCACTTGCATAGGTGAACTATTGTGGGCTGTCCACTGGTGGAGGTGGTAGTGCGTGTAGTTAGAGCAGCTATGAAATGGATGATTAGGGGCTAGGCTGCTGATTTGGAGAAGAAGCAGGAGGGAAAGGCGCGAGAGGTGCAAGCAGGCATAGAATAGGTAAGTATAGTAGCAGCATGTTTGCTGTGATTAGATAGCTTGGAATGAGTCTGGCGGCCACTAGTGGTGGATGCAGATAAACTGCTAATGGGAAAGTGAGTTGATTGTTTTTTGCTTGCACTCACGTGATGATGGCTATTTAAGTGACAGCTTGCCCAGGGTGGTGGTGGGAGTGGTGGGGCAGCTGACGCGGAATTAAGACTGGCTCCAGACTATGTTACTACATATTTCAGAAAGTTACACAGCAGATCTCATTACACACATTGGGGAGACACACTAAATAATCAGTAAAGCTGTGCTGCAACAGTTTCAGTGTTAAATGTAGCCAGGCTCCCTGGGAGGTTTGAATCAATAATCCATACAGCACTTGCTGTAGCTTATTTAAAGCCCCAAAAGTGAGGCAAACATAGCATTAATGTTTTAACAATGTAAAAGTTCCAACAATAATGCGGTGGGTCCCGATTTAGCTTTTGAGATATATTTCAGCACAATTGGCGGCAAACAAATCCCAGCCTTATTTTCTGGTTGCCAGTAACAGTGACAATTGCAGCTTTGCGTCTGTTGGGCAGGATAAAATTATAAATCAGCTGCTTGCCCGGCTGTCAGATACTGCAGGGGACCCTTTCATCAAAATTGGCGCCTAAATCTTTACTCCTTTATCCGACCAAATGCTGAGCAGGAGTAAATGTGTTGGCGTTCAAGCAGCCGTACCTTAGCCGTCCAAGTGATCCAGCGTGTTGGGGCTTGGGGTAGGGCTGCAGTAATGTTTGCCCTTATGACCACCATGGATCTTAGCCATCCGAGTGATACAGCGTGTCAGGGCTTGGGGGAGGGCTGCAGCAGCGTTTGCCCTCACGACCACCAAATTGGCTTTGTTTGGGGCGAATATAGCCACACTTGCCAAACCACTGATTTGGAGATACTGTAACAATCCCCCATAAAATAAGAATTGTTGCATACTAAGATGAATCTTGACAGATCCACTAGCATATATGTAGGAGTAAGTGCAACTTCTGTTCTTCTGTCCAAAAAGGTTCTCAATGAATGTAGACCCTCATTATGAGGTATGTTGGTATAGACTTCCTCCACATCGAAGGTCACAAAAAACTCCCCAGGCTCGATGTGGAGGTCCTCCAGTATTGCCAACACCTCAGTAATATCCCATAAATGTGATCTCAAAGTACTGACAAAAGGCTTAATGAAATGGTCCACATATCCAGACAATGGCTCCATGAGGGAGCCAATGCCTGATATAATAGGATGCCCATGTGGTGCCTTGAAACGCTTATGCATTTTAAGAAGTACATACATTGTCTGATGAACTGGATGTTCAGTGATAAGAAAATCCTTAGTGTTCTGATCAATAAACCCCTGTGAAAAAACAGTTGTTAAATATGCATCAATGATAGGTTTAAAATGCATTCTAGGGTCTGATTTAAGTTTATGATAGTGGTTTTCATTCAGCAACTGTCGTCTGACTTCCCCAACATACAAATCAGTGTTCATTATTATAATCCCACCCCCTTTGCCAGCTGCCTTAATCATAATAGAAGAATCCATACACAGTTCTTCTAATGCTTTTCATTACACACTACTACGGTATACATAACTAGGTTTAGCATCATGTTCTACAAGTGTTGCCAAATTTCACTCACAAGCTTTCAAAAATACACTGACAGCAGTATTCATAGATGGAATATGGTTGGACCTACTGTAGGACACAACTGATGTTGATAGTCCAAGTGTTAAACAGGGACAGATTCCAGTTGGGTCACTGAGTCAGACATGGTCTCAGTCATAAAAGAACCATTAACAGTAGCAGAGGTAATATCATGACCAAATCTGTCAGTGACTGAAAAATACATTTGAGGTTAAGGGTTCCGTGCAAACTTCTGAGAGCAATGACAGTTGAAAAGTGATCCAGACTATGCGTGGAGACAAATTTCAAACTTTTAATCAACACCGAAAGTTGTGCTCCATTAACATCCATAATGACAACTTTCCTACAGAGCTTTTACTCTGATGTTATGTAGGGCTGCAAGCTAATATTGAGCTTGTCACCCAGCTTGAATGATGTTACCAGTTTGGGCCTATTGCCTGTCTGCCTCAGCTGACATAGCAGACACTAGTCTCTGCCATGTTGGCTTCCATTTGTGCTCAGTGGTGCTCACAGGTGGGGCTGCTTTTCAGGGTCACAACACCTGGAAGAGCTCACTGTAGAGTTGGGGTGAGTATGATTTGTTTTAAATGTTACAAAATGTCTAACTAGGGTAAAGCACACACAGTTAGCCTGCTAGCCTGTAGGTTTGTGTCGCAGTTCTAAAATCTATCTAAAAGCTCTGCAGTGTCTTTCCTTGTAGGTCTCTATCATGTCACTTCTACCTCTTTTCTCTTCCAGGTTGTACATGTTGAGATCCTCAGTGTTGCCTCACAGGGCTTCTTGTATAACCCCAGCACCATTATCATGTGACCCTTTCTGCACATTGCCACCCACTAACATTTTCCCATTGAGATAGTTGGATGCAGTTTGCCAGTGGAGGTGCCAGTCTCTTGGAACTTGTGATTGGCTGGTTGAGGTATCAATCTGCACTAAGGCAGATATATGTGTCCAGTATGTGGAATTGTGCAGCTCTGTGTCTGTGTTTCTGCCCCTCACCAATACTAACAAGTTCAGCAGAGTGCTGACCACAGCCCAGCTGTTAATGCAAGGGCATACTGTATCTCTTGCAGTTACCTGTACCATTACGTAAGAACTACTCACACCCCTTCCTGCCAGATGTGATTAGTTCTTTGTGTGTGTGTGCGTCCTGAATGTGTGTGTGTGTGTGTGTGTGTGTGTGTGTGTGTGAAAGCAGATGGGATTACAGTATACACTTAACTTCCAGAAATATAAGAAACAGGCACTACTAAAATGATAACTTCCTGACAATACTAAGCTTAAGATTTTTTCTACTCAGAATGCAGTAATCAGCTTGGGGCACACACACACACTCCAGGCTTCATCTCCCATCACACTCTGTGGGCAATTTGTTTCACAGTACTGCACGAAAAGGCAGTGGTGATGAAACACTCAAAATTTATATTTACAGCTCATTACTTAAGTGTTTAAAATCTAATTCACAAAGTCAAGCATTTATTATGGGTGTAAAATGGTTTTCAGTCAAGTTGTAAATGTAACAGCCCAATTCACTGTCTTGAAGGAATGTTTCTAAGCTAACATAAAATACTGTTTTACAGGGCAAGCCTGCCATTGCTTTCACAGAGGTGCCCCCTTCCTGATTGACCATTCAGGGAGGTGTATTAAGCTGGGACTATAAATAAAACCACCTAATTTACATTCTATGTAATCCAGAGGTGGACTGAACCAACCAGGACAGCAGAAACAGCATCATCTGCATTTATTTTGGTCACATTACATTACGTACATAAATGTATGTGATACAAAAACACAGGACATAAATTTTATTTATTTAGCTTTTGTTGATCAGGTAGGCACACTAGTCACATAATACCTTCTTTTCAGGTATGACCCAGGAGATTACAAAGGAAAAATATACAAAACAATATTACAAAGAAGGTGTAAATAGACAGTAATTTGAAGGCATGAATACATGGTGTGACTATAGTACAATAATGAAGGCATATGACATGCTGGGATGCATATCTAGGGGGATTAGTAGTAGGAGAGAGGAGGTTGTACTGCCCTTGTACATGTCCCTGGTAAGGACTCATTTAGTGTATGGGGATCAGTACTGGTGCCCACACCTCAAAAAGGACATTAACCTGTTGGAGAAGGTCCAGAGGAGGACTACAAAGATGATAGCAGGTCAGCAGGGTAAGGCATATGAGGAGAGGTTGAGGGCACTGAACGTGTACTCCCTGAAAGACAGGAGAGAGAAAGGGACATGATTGGATCTTCAAGTGCTTGAAAGGGATTAATAAGGTTAATAAGGAGAGTCTCTTTAATCTAAGTGGCAACCATAACATGAGGGGGCACATTCTTAAGCTGGAGGATGGGAGATTTAAGAGGGAGGTCAGGATGCACCTCTTCACAGTGAGGGTGGTGGACACTTGGAATGCACTGCTGGAAGAGGCAATTTCATTGAAGACAGTGGGCAGCTTTAAGAGAGGCTGGGATAGGCATAGGGGAAAGGTAAGGACCATAGGTAGGGAGGATGGGAGGTGTGGGGGAAGGAGGGCAGGGACAGCAGCTCAAGCTGTGCACCCTGCAGTACGAGCAGACTAGATAGACCAAATGGCCTTTCTTCTGCTGGCTTCTTTGTATGTTCATATATAGCAACAACGCACATTGGTGGCAGTATCTGAACCAATGACACCTATCTTTATTAAAATGCAGTACAGAGGAGGAGGAGGAAGTTGAAAAAATCAAATGCCTCTACTGAATGTTCAACATTAAAGAATGTGACAGCAATGTGACATCTACTGTAAGTATGTAAACAATGGATCATTAACACCTAGGCAAATATTTATTCCCAAAGTATTCCACACCAGAGGTCAGCAAATAAATGTATGGTTGTGATCTCGATATTCAGGTATAGTTAATACAGAGATTTTAAATGAATACATTGCAGCAAAGATGCAAGTGTGATCTAAATATTTGCTACTACTTTGGTATTATGTTAAAGCAGATGGGTTTCTATACAAGCATACCACCTGATGAAGAGCATGCCAAGGTTCAAGGAAATGGTGTACTGGTTACTGTAGCTCTTGGCTAGCTGACTTTGCTTTAATTGCACAAATAAACAGCATTTTTGGCATTGTACATACTTCTACCAGTTCATTTGCCAACATGTTCTAATGGAGTGAATGATTTTTCATTTTGTCTCTTTTTATACTGATCATGCATGAAACAATGATGACTTGTTGATGTTGAGCTGATACTTGCCAGTCCTTGCTGGGAGCTGCACTTGTGTGCATGCTCCCTGTGATCTACCAAGCCAGATTTACTATATACTATCATACAATGGTGTGTGAAAATCCTGTAACCTCATTGGTCAAAACATGTCACATGACCGTAGATAAATCCTATTACCTGACGGTGATGAACTGCATTTATAAAAACATAATTAAACACATTTTACATTTATTTTACACTTGGGTCTGTTGTATGAAGTCACAATAAGGCACTACAGAGTATGAGTTATTGGGATTTACTCACTTTTGTGTGGTTAAGTCACTTTCGGCTACACCTCGTGACACACCACAAGGCGTGAGTAAATCAATAACCACCCTAGTTGTGCCTTATTGCTTATTGTACAATGGTGTTTGAAAATCCTGTAACTTCATTGGTCAAAACATGTCACATGACCATGGGTGAATCCTGCATTACCCACGGCTGAGGAAATGCATTTATAAAACAACATAATTAAACATATTTTACATATGGGTCCATTGTATAATCACAATAAAGTACTCCAGGGTGTGGGTTATTGGGGGTTTACCCACGTCTTGTGTGGTTAAGTCACTCGGCTGCACCTTGTGACACACCACACAAGGTGTGGGTAAACCCCCAATAATCCACATCCTGTTGTGCCTTATTGCTTAACTCAGACCCTGCTGGCCTGTCAGTTGGCTTATCTGTCTGATTGCCATCCCCACTGCCAGTCCTGGAGCAAGACTCTGATCTGACCCTGCCTGCTGTGCTCACAACCCTCAACAGGATCCAACCACTAGCCCACCACCAAGGCACCCCTGCACAACCACTTGTTGATATTTATGTCTGCAACAAACTAATCTTACCTATTGTACTACCAAAATGGCTACTCATACCTCATCATGAAACTACCGTGCTGTATAGCAAAATGTATAGATCATTCTAAGGAACTTTAATGTTCCTAAGCAATTACCCCTCTCCTATCCCTCCTACTCGTAATTGTCAACTTGCGGCACTTAATTACTCATTTGTCTGTACTTCTCTGATTGCTCCTATTTACCCCCATTGGCCTCATGCCTCACCATGAAACTACTGTGGTGTTTTGCAAAATATAATGCTTTTGTACTCCGCTGTATTTTCAGCGTATGTACTGTGTATCTCTGTGCCTTAAGTTAATGATGATATCATCCAATTTCTGAATTGTACAATTCCTGATGCTTTTGTTATTGTTTTTCTGTGGATTGTAAAATTCTACCATTGTACCCTCCCAGGTCATGCCTGAAAACAGGCAAATGTATGCCTAGTGCACCTTTCCCTGTCAACAAAAACTAAATAAATAAATAAATAATGCAAGCAAACATGAAGATGGTTACCACTGCTTGTCAAATATTGATTCCAGTTGTGGTATTCTCCCATCCTTACTGGCCTTTTAGTACACACAAACTGTGTTTCTGATTCACTTACTGGTGGTACCATTTTAGAACTGTATGGTATAGTTTATGTCACTTTCAGCCATAGAGTTCTATAGTAGAACAAGTATGAATTATGAAAACAGTATAAAATCTGAACAAAGATATAAACCACATAGCACAGTTTTACAATGGTCTTTACTACTTGTGTGTAATTCAAATACAACCTCCAAACTTAATAAAAAAACAGTAAAGATGAAAAAACAAACAAAATGGGAACCGGTATTTACAGAAAAACTCAGCTTCCACATGAAACAATCCCTTACAGACTTAGCACAGTTCTCCTTTAAGACATTTTAAAGATGCAAATGGATCAGCTGTCAAAATGTACGGCTGTATCAGAATGGAGAGGGAACCACCAGACACTGAATATACAGATTCAGCTTACTGAACATAATGGTACAACCAGCCTCATTCTGTTACTTTCAGTACAGCGGATTATGCCCTGTGCATATCAGCTAAATGAAAATGATATGTGGAACATCTTTCTAATTCATCTGCTTAGTGGTTGAGATATTCAAAATTATCTTCCCCACACACAAAACCGCCTGGTAGTAAATCAGTCTGTCACAACACAAAAGTCGGCATCACCGCCCTCAGCACAGCAGATTTACAAATGACATGTTTGCACACTACAGGAATAAAAGGCTGAGGCTTCTAAATCTGAAATACATTTTTTTGTTGTTGAAGCTGCAAAAAATTGTAGACTGATAGTACCTTCTTTTCATATCAGAATAAAGGGTTGTGTCACCACAAATTAAAACCACGTGACAGCAGCCTTCCCTGCCAGATCATTTTGGCTTTGTAACAGCAATACTGCACCTGTCTTGTCAGACATGCTTTTGGTTGCTGCAAGCCCATCTAACTTTATGTAACAATAAGCACTTTTAGACAGTCAAAACAAGAGAACAGGAGCTGGCTGTGCTTTGCGCTGATTAAGCTTCTGCTCAAGTGGGAGACAATTTAGTAATGTAATGCTCTGTTTGCTGAGCTAAACTGAAAAGATTTAGCTCAGCAAACACAGCACAACCAATTACATTGCCCTGCTTTTCATTTGAATTGGCATCTTACCATAAGTGTATTGTTAATGAAACATGAAAGTACATTGCAAAGATATAGTACTGTTTTCCAGCTTTTAATCCTGCTGGAAAAAGGAAAAGAGAGGTTCTGGTATTGTTTGACTGATGTGTCAAAGCTGCTGTACATACAATATGGAAAATCCCACCTCTAACTATGCACAAGGATGACCTACCTCAGCTTATAATCATATTGAAATTCTATTGATTTCTTATCTTGGTGCCTGCCTGTCTTCAACAGAATATTGATTAGCTCCAAAACCTCTGGTGACACATTATTGCAGGATATTTCCTACAATCAGAAAACATACCATTCTCACTAACGGCTTTTGGGTGGCATCTTGGAAGCTGTTGTGCTGCACAAACAGGATTCCCTCTTAAAGTGAGTTTTACACCTATTTGTGCCACATGTCTATGTTGAAGGTCACACTGTTCACAGGGTAAAGCCATTTGTGTAAAAGCACAAGAGCAACCCAGGCACACATCTCATTAAATGAGAGGCAATCCCATGAAAATGTGCTCACTTTTAAAATGGAAGCTTTATGGATATGCTAACAGCCTGCCTGAGGAGCAGTAAAAGCATATTTTACAGGAGAACAAAGCTGCCTATCCCACCAGCACCTGATCCCCTCTGGGGGACTGATAAAGAAGGAGGGTGTTTAGTGGTTCAGCAACACCCCCTACACTCATACTCCTTGGTGTCTAGCTTCCTGTCTGTTCCCAGCTTCTATATAAAATAATTATTCCTTGCATCTAGTTTCCACCCCTCTCTCTGATTCCATGTAGCTATGTAAAATAAAAGTCCCCAGTGTCTAGTCCCCCAAAATCACAGTGCTGGCAATCTTAACTTTTTTTTTTAACTCTATTTTTTGCACCGGCACCACTGATCCTTGCAGCTCTAACTCCGGACTTGAAACCCCTAAAGGTCCTAGCACCAGCCCAGTTATCCCCCCCTGGCTCTGAGCCCCCCAAGGTAGGGCTGCCCTATCTGCCCAGGATGCTCTATCTTTCAATTCAGGCTAGGCTGGGCTTGGCCCAGGAGAGGGGCGGGTCTATTCAGTGGAGTGTGGCTGAAGGAGGTGGTGCCATTGCCTATCCCTGGGGATGGGGATATCTACTTAGGTCCCACCCCACTGACACGGATGTGCAATGCATCCTCATGCAAGCATGCATGCTCCCATTCATATCTACAGGGTCACTGCCACAGCCAATCCCTTTGGGCTTCCTGGTCTCAGGTTGCTGTGCTCTCAGCCAATGCTAGGTCCCCAGCTCCCGGGATGAGTCCCCCCCCTCCCAGGACTGGAGAGCAGTCCTCCATATGCTCAATTCTGTCCTCCCTGCCAGCCCCGTGGCCTGAGCTCATTCCTGAACCCGGGTTGCCAGTGTGGCATAAGGTATGGCGTCAGCACCTCAACCCTCAGTGCCACCTGGCTGGCATCTGGTAATCTTAACAAGCAGCAAGGCACAACAGGGTACATTATGCTGGGATAATGGCCCACCTTGGGTGGGTTGAAGTGCCACCTGAGAATGGTAATTAGCCCACCATAAAGTACACACTGGAGTGCCTTATTGTGATTATAAAACTGGCCCTTTTAGTAAATTG
Organism: Neoceratodus forsteri; assembly: GCA_016271365.2. Lineage (NCBI taxonomy): Eukaryota > Metazoa > Chordata > Ceratodontiformes > Ceratodontidae > Neoceratodus > Neoceratodus forsteri. The sequence continues at coordinate 351,377,054 of CM028130.1, read as the reverse complement.
AATGTACTTTTTAAACATATTTTTGTTGAGCTATTTTCAGCTGGGCTGTTGCATAGGAATAATAGCCCAGCTGAAAATACTCTTTACCAACCAAGAGCCAGCATTCTTTCTACCCATTTCATAATTAATAATAATGTTCATTGGCATTCAGTGGCACCCCACCACCCAGAACAGTGGCTCACATAACCTCCACTCACTCCATAGCCAGCCACCATCTGCCCTGCAAGTCCATTGTCAATAGACTGTAATACAAGCATATACAGTTTGTCAATACAAGACTTGCAGGATATGATAAACATATGGAAATACAGTGCAAATGTTTTTAAAATCATGGCCACGCTCAACTAACAAAGAACTTGTTAGTTGAGCCATAGACTCTAATTTATGACATCGGGACCCCAAAATTTTCAAAAAGAATGTAAAACGGTCCCTATATAATTCAATGGAGTGTGCCCTGTCATCTCCATACTATTACATTACAAAGCGTGAGACTGCAGGGGGTGTGTCTCCTTATCAGGAAGTGGAAGAATCAGTCTCTTGACTCCACAGAGCCAAATTACAATCCCTTCCCTCCCAAAACAGTGCCACAGAAATATTATAATTTTATACTAGCAGACTTTAGGGCTGGTAAGGCTCCTATAATGTTTCTGGGGGATTTACAAAATGATGGGAAAGTTGCTCCTTAAGGCATCGATCCTTAGCTCTTCTGTTTGTCAGAATATAGTATGTTGGGGCTCAGCCATGTATTGTGTATGAACTGTAACTCAGTGCAGACCCCAGTACACAGAAGGCATGTAATTTGGTAATTAACAAGCCTTCTCAGGAAGTTACTGCAACTTGAGTGCTTCATATGAGTTGCAATCAAACTTACAAGTATGTACAAGCATCAGCCATTAACTAAGTTAGACTGACTGTCTGCAATGTAATTAGAACTAATAGTTCTAAGGTCTTCAGCCCTGCACCAGTCCCTATCACTGACAACAACCGAATCACTCAGAGTGATTGTAACACTAATCTTTAGTAAATGCAGAATATACTACACATGACAATGAGATGCTGCAGACTATGCTTGTTGATACCTAAAAACTAGTCTAACTGTATAACCACAAAAACTGTTTAGGCCCTATTTCAGAAAAAAATCCCTTGTAAGTCACCACTGCCTGCTCCTGAATATTGGCGTACAAAAATTAGTGGTGGGGGAAGTAGTCTCAATCCGCTCCTTGAAGTGATTCGTGGAGCAAAGTGATTCATGGAGTGCTCCGCAACATGAAGTGGGGTACTTAGCATTATATGAGAAACAAAAGTGCATTGGAAACTGTTGCCGCCGCGTTACTCCGCCTCCACTGGTCACTTCTCTTTTAATTTTAAGGCGAAGTACATTGGTGGCAGTTCACTTTGCCTTGTTTTTGGGCTCTGAAGGTGGATTTTGCAGTGATTCATGGGATTTCAGGTCACATGGGCTCTATATTGATTTGCACATCCTCAGTTCAAGGTAGTATGAGTAGGAAGGAGTAGGAGACAGTGTGTTCTGATAGCTGTCTGTAGGAATCTTTTAAAAGCTCTTCAGAAAGGATTTTTGCTTTTCTTTGGGATCCAACTGTAGTTCATTGATTGTAGGAAACCCTCCTGTGCTCACATCATTGAGCGTTTTTGTTTGTGTGTGGATTTTGAATGTAAATTTACAACATTGAGTGTGTGTGGTGAAAGACAGTGAAGTGTGCTGTGTGCGGGACGGGCATATCTGTAAGTAGGTAGATTTAAGTTGGAGAACTAATGATTTCTTTGTGTTTTGGTAATATTTTTGTTATATAACTGACTGTGTTACTGTACACATAGTAAAATTGTCAGTAATAGTCAAGGCCCCTGGAATTCTGCAGTTCTGCGGTTGTGGAATTTGCCACAGAATTTGCATCATGCCACAGAATATATATATTGCTGCAGAATTCATTGTTTTTGGTGAATTTTCATATAACTATACTGCTATTCCATAGTGTCAGGCTTTCTTTCCCACCTCGTTTATCTTGAAGCCCCTATCTATGTTCAGCATATGACGTCATCAATGACATCACATCATATTTAGCCAATGACAGGACTGCATTCTGCCAGAGAAATGAATAAATCATGCTGCAGAAATCAGAAAATGCTGCTGCAGAACAGAAAGGGCCCTGGTAATAGTACATTTCTTGCTGTTTGTTGTGTGAATGTGGTGCAGCATTTCATAAGGTCAGGTTGTTTAAATTACAAATTTATATTACGTTGCACTGGTACACTGAATTTTTGCTTTGCATCGCATTCCTCTTTCAGCATTGTACATAAAGTGTCCTGTGTTGTGTGCAGTGTTGTGTGCATCAAATATAATACACCTTTTAAAATTTGTGACACAGATCAGTGTAAGTGCAACTAAAGCGCAGCAGTGTGAACCTGCTATCCACTGCAACTGCCTGATTTTGTACTGCGATCGTGTTCCCTGTTCTTAGTTTTGCTGCTTGTAGTGCCGTAAAAATCAGCACTGTCTGTGTTCAGTTCCTCCCCCCAACCCCACGTTGAAAAGGTATTTTTGACCAGACTGGTTTGCTTTTGTGACCCCATCAGCACCACTGGTTACTGAAGTTGTTTTAATTCCATAACAGTATCACAACACAGTAGTCTCTAATCTGTTGCTGAAGCCACAGTTGTTTATTTTGCTTCATATCCAGCTAGCGACCCTCCAGTCAGAAAGTGAACATATCCAAATCTGAATCTGGTACTAATATTTGTGGTTGATCCCCCAAAATGCCTGCAAAAAGATGTGCAAGTAAAGCTGTTTCTGGCCATGGCAATGTTGGCAGTAAGAGGGTCTGTGGGCGTGGTAGTATGCGTGGATGGAGAAGTGCATTGCTGATGCGAGGAAAGGTATTTCTCCTGCAATGTTTTTACAGCCCAATCAGTAGCTTCACTGATAGTTGGAGGAGATGATGTTTTCCCAGCCGGTGGTGTTAGTGTTACTGGTGTTAGTGGTGGTAAAGGTAGTATTAGCATTGTTGCATCAAGTTCTAATTCCAACTAGTGTACCATATCCAAACATATTGAGTGTGAAGCAGTGCAAGTGAGTGACAGCATAGATGGTGTCATACTTCCCAGTAACATCCCATTAACTGAACCTGATTCTGATGATCATGTCAATGATAGCATACAGTGTGATATTCCATCCATCGTGGCACTTAATATCACTCAGTTTCCACGCAACAGTGATTCACAGTGTGGTGAAAAAATATCAGGTGATGGTGGTGTAGATGCAGATGATGAATATGCTGCTGCCGCTGATGATGATGATGATGATGCTGTTGTTGCAACATGCAGTCCACATGTTATCATCCAAGCAGAAGACGGGATGTGTGATAAGTGACATTGATGAATATGATGATGATGTAATTGACCCCAGTTGGGAACCAGAGAAAAATAAATTAAAAGTGGCTGTGTCTGAATCTGTTTGCAGGAATCCCTTCTCTGTAAAAACCTGTGATTTACCAGTTTTAGTGGATGATGATGACCCAGTACTCAATATGATAGGTAGTCGAGGTGGTTAGTTGCAGACCAGGTGTGCAGTGCCAGAAACATCACGTGCCCCCCCCCACTTCAGTGCTTAAAATAACAGACATAAATAAGCCACATCATCATGGACATGTTAAAAGCAAAGCATCACAGTCCCTTGTTTGGGATTTTTTTGTTCAAGATGCAAATGATGATTCAGTTGAAATCTGCCAGGTATGCCATGTGCGTGTGAGTCGAGGTAAAAAGGGGAGCCATCTTGGGACAGGCGAACAGCAAACGCATCTTAAGAAAAGACACTTGGCTCTGTGGACCCAGCACAAGCTGGCAGCTAATACCAGACTGGGGCATTCACCACTATCTCCAGCAACCATAGCCAGCATGTTATCCCCTTCCATGACTGTTAAGCCCAATAGGAAATTAAACGTGTGCAGTAGTGCGGCAATAAGAGCAGAGGATTACTACAGGCATGATGAGGTGGAGGACCATAATGACTTTGAAATGTTGTCTAGTGCTGGTGAGAGTAGTAGTTTTTGTGGTGGTGGTGGTGGTGGTGGTGAATGCAGTATGTCTAGTGCAAGGGGTACATCAACCCCGGTTGGCAAATCTGGAAAAATAACATAATTTCTGGGTTTTTCTTCATCACCTGTGCAACTATCTTCATGAAATGTCCACACTCCACCCCCTGCCAATGCCATTCATCACAGAGCACAACCATTTGTGACCAACAACACACCCCGTGTAAAACATTTAAGCCAACCTACGTTACAGAGTGTTTTTGTGCATAAGCTGAAGTACCCCCCCAATCATACAGTGTCACATGAACTTAATGCTGCTGTAGCAAAAATGCTGGCAATCAATCTTTTGCCCTTCTCCTTTGTGGAGAATTCTGGGTTCCAGTGGTTTGCTGCCAGTGCCTGTCCAAAATGGAAAGTCCCATCCAGGACATACTTTTCTACCCCGTACTGTTCTCGAGTTGTTCCGATCTGTCTCAGACTCAGTAAGACATGCCCTTCAACATTCCTCCTCTCCATTCATCCATTTAAGTATGGATATGTGGACAAGTGGCAAAACAGCGTGGAGTTCATATCTGTGTATAACTGCACACTGGGCACAGATGCCAGGGGTTGTTTGTGATGCTGGTAGTGCGAATAATCAGTGCAGAAAGGTGGATTGTCATGGTAACAATCTTCTGGGAATTCGCCAGCATGCAACAATTGCTATGCGCAGTGTGACCTGTTCACACACTGTGAGAGCATGTTGGACATGGTACTGACTGAAATTGACAGATGGCTAAACCCTCTGTCCCTGAGAGCTGGGTTCATAGCAAGTGACAATGGGTCAAATGTGGTGAAATGCATCACGAATGGTGTTTTTTTTTTTCATGTTCCGTGTATGGCCCACTGTTTAAATCTTGTGGTTCAGGAGTTTCTGCAATACCCTGACATAAAGGAAATGCTAACCATTGCACAACATATCTGCTCTCACTTTTCAAGATCTGGAAAGGCCCATGACCAACTGTGGCAGTTGCAGATACAAAACAGCCTGCCTCAGCACTGCTTGAAGCTGGAAGTTGTCACCCGATGGAACTCCATGTTATACATGGCAGAGAGGTTGTATGAACAATACAAAGCCATCACAGAATATCTTGTTATGCACAGTTGCTGTGACAGTTCTGGGGCCTTCATGTCTATGATGACTGAACAGTGGCACCTCATGGACTCTGTAATAACAATTTTGCTGCCTTTTGAACATACCACACAGGCAGTGAGGGGTGAGTCTGCCTCCATTAGCCAATCAATTCCACTGCTGCAGGTGCTGAGGCAGACATTGGTGAATGTACAGCATAGCTTTGATGTTGCCCGGAGACGGTGGTAGCAGTATGTTGCTGCAACACATGCTGACAGTATTCGACCACAATCGTCACACTGTGAGCATTCAGTGTAGTGACAACTTTGCCATGGCAACAGTGCTGGACCCATGATACAAACATTGAACTGCATCAGTAATGGTGGGAGGACCTGAACACATAAAAATATCAGTGGTCAACTGGTTCGCTTGGTTCATGGGGCACAGAAGTCACGTGCCAAGGTTTGCAAACCTCAGCAGCATAATCCAGCTGAAGGTGTACCTGGAGAACCAGCAAGCATATCATGCAAGGGTAAGGGACTGTAGTTCCTGGTGGTCTGTCATCCAAAGTGGTTGGCGTCAACCCGCTTTGGGAGGCTTTTGTCCCAAGTGGGTATTGTGAAATCAATGATTCCAGGAACAGGCTGATGCATCAACAATCGGACTTAGTTCAGCACAGAGAATGGTTGAGTCATATTTGTCTGAAAACAGGCAGCTGACAATAAGTGAAGATCCCCTTTTGTACTGGAATGGAAAGGTCAGTGAATGGCCAGAGCTGACTGCAGTGGCACTGAAGTACCTCACATGCCCACCCTCCAGTGTAAGTGTTGAGAGGGTAATCAGCTCAGCAGGTGCAATAGTCAGGGATCATTGGACAAACTTGTCTACTGCAAATGTTAGTTTGCTAACATTCATTAAAATGAATGAGAGGCACATACCAGTACAGACTACAACCTCGGTATTCATACCACAGCCTAGTCATGGTGGTCTTGCTGATGTGGAAATGGAGCATCCTGGTGGCACTGGCAGTGGCTGCCTGAAATGGTCCATCAATGGCGAGATGATGACACAATGGAGAAAGAATTTCCCAGTGGTCAGACTTCAGACATTGATGACTGTGAGGGCAGTTTTCTTTATGAGGATGATGATGTGGTTAATGTTGGCAAGTTTTAACTGCAGTATTTAAAAGGTGGTGTGCCCCCCCCACCCTGGACCACCACCACCACCGGGACAGATGTTATCCAAGTCTGCAGCCACCATGAGCCTGTCTGCCCCCCCACGGACCACCACCACCACCACCACCACCAGGACTGATGTTATGCAAGTCTGCTGCCACCATGAGTCTGTCTGCCCCCCACAGACCACCACCACCAGGACTGATGTTATCCAAGTCTTCTGTCACCATGAGTTTGTCTGCCCCCCATGGACCACCAGTCCACCAGTGCACCATCGCCACCAGCTTCTTAATATTTAAACCACAAAGTGAGTATGTGCACTCATGTTTGTTATGCTGTCTCACTTCCTTAAGTTGTCTGTTTTGTTTTCTGTAGCTTTCAGAGCCGCAGTGGCAAAACACATATATACACTTCTTTGTTTCTCTTACCAGAGAACAAAAGCAGGCTCCATCGTTATTACTCATTGGGAAAGATGCTGTAGCTATACCGTACAGCCAGAAACCGAAGTGATGTCCATGTAAAATCCATTCTGGTAAGTATGAAGATTTTATTTCATCCATTTCATTGCTTTGTAAAGACTGCTGCAAATATTGCACACAATAGGTTGTCTTAGTAGTTGACAAGATGTGTCTCTGAAATGCAACTTGACAATAGGGTTTGAGATTTGAGAACCAGGAGGGACACATAACAATGAAGTTGTAACTTTTAAGAAGTCATTCATTTCTTTTTAGGAAAATTTGCGATACTTTGTTATTCTGTCAAAGTGGCCTTATCCAAAAAGTTTGTCAACATCAGGCATACCCTCCCGACCTGAGCTTGGGTACACATACAACACAGAAGTCATTTCCTTCGATAACCATCATTAATAACCAGACTACATAAGGATGCTGATGAAATCAGTGAAAAGTAATAAAATAAGAAACCATTACAGACAGAACTGAAAATATGACTCCCCACCCCCAAAAAAATAAATACTTACCTTCATGTGCAAGAGTTATCCGTTTCCATTTAAGTGCAAACAATTCTCATTGAGCACTGTAAGGGTGTACAGCAACAGTTCGAGTCACCTGTGTGATGCAGAACAATAGCATAAGTACATGTCCATGTTAAGTTCAACCCCCTCATCATCACCTACAAAATACATAACCATGTATTATACATATAGCTACTTACCAAGGCTACTATTACTGTACATCCAAAGGGCACCTTTCAATCCAGTTGAGATGATCACTTTTCCTTTTCTGCACACAAGGAAGACACATTGTGGGCCTGCAGAAAAATCTGGGGACTCTGTGCCACCACTGCACGCATGGCTGAGTGTGCCATTAATTCTGGGGGACTTTGTATGTGCTGAAACAGTCTATTTTCACTTGGTTACCACTTGTCAATTTTCTGCACACAAGGAGGGACGCATTGTGGGCCTGCAAAAAAATCTGGGGACTCTGTGCCACTTTGTGTGTTCTGTGATTGTTGCTGTGAGCTCACAGTCATGATGTCATAGTGACATTTTTACATTTTAATCAGCATTGCAAGACTGTCCTCACAGTTCTGAACTGTACTTTTTTATGCTACTTTAAATTGCCATAGCAACTACTACTTACCTGCGAGTGCGAGTGTCAGTGACTTGAATGATATGATTCTTCTCACAATTTATATCTGCTTCTTTTATTCCTACTTTTTTTCATGTATGAAAATAAAATGAGCACATCTTCCAATATTGTTCTGACCAGCTTTGTATTTATTTGCAGCTGCTTTTCAATAACTATTGTTCCGTGGTGTCATGTAAAATACTGACTGATGCATAACTGCTAGTTAACAACAAAGTTATATACAGGGTTGGACTGGGCTACAGAGGGCCCGCTTGGAAAGTCAAAGCACAAGGGCCACCTGGAAAATCAATAAGGAGGGCCCATGGTGTCACACTCATATAAGTATTCCACTGCAATATGATACACCAAATCTGTGTTTGCATTATGAATGTACTTACAGGACCCATTTAATTAAAAATAGAAGATAAAACCAAAGATTCTCAGAGCTTAGAAGGTGGCCAGGAATCCAGAGGAACCCACCTGGAAATTTCCAGGTATCCAGGTGGGCCAGTCCGACCCAGGTTATATATGACAACTACTTGATGTGATAGAGAAAAGCAGAGGAAAACAATGGCAAAGACCTGGTCACACTTACTGTCAGCAGCACCAATTTAAAAGGAATCTCTTTCATTATTTCACACATGAAAAAAGGTAGTACAGCACACTCAACTACTGCAAATTATCGTATCATTCCAGTCAGTCAGGATGTAAGTAAAGAAAGCTGTAACACAGCATTAAAAAATATAGGTCACAGTTATCAACAGATTGTTGTGCTGCTGCTTTACAGACAGTCACCACATTACATAGTTATGGTGATGCACATAAACTAATACTGTATGTGGGGGCATTACTACCACTGGAATAGTTCTTGCTCCACAGAGTGCAATATATGTCTGTGAAAACCACCCATAATTTCATTACAGTGAGTCATATGATGGAGGAAATAACAATCTGAAAAGCAACCCACATTTGTGCCACACTTCCTCAGCAACGTTAAGACCTGATGGCAGGGGGGAGCGCAGGTGCATGCTCCACTATACTGAATGTCCAGCAGCTGTCCCAAGCAATGTTTCCTAATTATAAGGTTCACTTTGTGGTGAAATGTGGGATGTTTCCACTATCAAGCCTCTTCTTACTGGAAACGTGGCCACACATTTCACAACAAACTGACCATTAACATAAAGAAACATTCGCAAACCTGCACATTCCGATGTTCACTGTAATGAGCGGAGCACGCACACGCGCTCTCCCTGCCATCATGTCCTAATGTTGCTGAGAAGGGAGGCAGAATGTGGGCAGATTTTTAGAATGGGAATGCCTCTGTCACATGACTCACTGTAATGCATTTACGCATTGTTTTCCCAATAATTTATTGCACTATGTGGTGCAAGAAAGATTCTCCTGGAAGGGAAAATGTGTATGATTTAATAATAACAAAGAAAAAACACACAATAAAAGTACAGCACAGTAGTGGGGTGGGGTTAGGGGGTGTGGGTGGGTTGTGGGGGCAGAAAACAATACCTGAACTTACTATGGCCGTGGGATCTGTGGTGGTCCAGCAGCAGGTGCAGCACTGAAAGTATTTGCTGCTGCTGTCCTTCCACTCTGGTAACCTGCTGCTCCAAATTAATTAAATGATTGTTGTTTTCTCCTGCTGCCCACACCAGAAGGAGGTCAGACTGGCTAACAGGGACTGTACCGGGGTCCACTGCAGCGGGTAATCCAGGTAGTGGGGCTGGTGGTGGACAGGGTGGTGCTGGTGGCTGTGGTGCTGGTGGTGGTGGAGCACCTGATGTAGATCTCCTCCTCCTGCTGCGGCGGTGACTGCTGCATGGCACATCTCCCACCCCAGCAGCACCATCTGCCACTGCCATGGAAGGGCCAGCAGGTGGACACATTGCCCCCTCCTTGGCAGCCTGCCACTCTGCCCTGTGGTGATTCATCATGTGAGTGCGCTGGCCGCCAGTCCCCAAATGTGTCCCAGGGGGACCACGGCCACCAGCACATCACACACATGGCACTGCACCACTGTGCTGTCTCCCTCCACATAATTAAAAAACTCCCACACAGGGAAGCTGCAGAGGGGGGAACCAGACAAAGTACGCACTTGGCGGGCACGAGTCCCACCACACCCCACTATTGCCGGGGCCATCTTCTGTGGCTGTGGAGGTGGTGGACGGGTGCTGCTGGAGCCCCAACAGCTTCTGCTAGTGGTGGTGGTGAAGAAGGTGGACGAGCAACAGCCACCGGTGGCATTGGTGCTGCTGCTGCTTCTGCTTCCACAGGGGAAGCAACACTGGTCAGGAGTCTGGAGCGTCCAACATAACACGATTGCCCCGCCCTCCATGGGTCCACACCTCCCTCCTTTTATTTTTTCAAATCAAAGTTTATTGTTTTTGAATAATGAGAACAGGTCCAGTAAAAACAATCTGTGTTATACATGAAACCAGAAAAACTGTATACACTGGAACTGCTCCCCCTCCTAACCCCTAACCCTCCCATACTAGAACCCTCCTCCCATTTAGCACAGTCTATACCCTTCAACAAACACTCCTCCCTCCTAACACTCCCCGTGCCAGCGACTCACCTTCCCGACTCCAACCTGACCCTCCATCCTCCTGGGTCCATGGGATGACACACAAACACACGTAACACACACAAACAAAAACAAAACTTATACAAAAATTTACTAACCAAAAAACACTAACACAATACAAACACTAAATAAAATAGCTTTTAAAAAAGCTGTTTGAAATAGCAGTAACAAGAAACGACTCTGAGAGCCAAGCAAACTCCTCTCTCTCACAATTCTGCTTTCTCCTGGACAAATGCAAAGGAGAAAGTGAAACTATGTCTCTGACTCACTTCCTGCCTGCCTGGCTAAAACATGTGACTTACAGTACTGCAGGCCATGTGATGTGCCTATTTTCTTCTCACTTCACCTTACTTTGCTTTAAGGCATAATGAGAATGCGAAGTGGCATGGAAATGATAAGGCGAAGTGAGCACTTTATGAGGTCCACTTCGTGTTGTGCTCCACGGACGTGAAGTGGTCACTTCGAGTCCACTTCGCGGGTGGATTTATAATTCACTGCATCTCTAACAAAAATACAGAATGACAAATTCCGAATTCCACAACACTTTGCAAAGTCACAGTTGTGTTCCACAACCTGTGCAGCTATGGACTAGGTTGAGATAAGAAAAGTCACCATTGCCTTTTACTTTTCTATGTATAAAATGGGTAGGAACTTTTCTGTGTTCTGACTGGCCAATAGGCTTCGAAATCAATGCCCTATTGGGTGATAACCTCCAGGTTGTGAATCCTTCACCAAGCGGCATGCAATGCAGCCACATAATCATGCCTATTAGAAATGTTTTTTTTAAAGCATTTCTAGTAGCCATGTTTGTTGGGTAATGTACAGAAAAATACTGATTAACTCTATATTCACAAAAGTACTTTACTTAGCATTTTTTAAAACTCCCCATCCAGCAGCAACTTTTTACATTGCTAACATTTGAAAAACAATATGCTGAAACAAATCTAGTTACTCTGCTTTTTATGTTGCTTGCATGCATGTGCAAGAAACATAGTGCCATCATCAGAGATTTCGGAGGTGTGTCACCTCCTCCTCCAATTCAGTCAGTGTGCTGGCAGGTGCGGCCCCTGTAAGCCAATGCATTTTGGAGCTGTCTGACACGCTCCAAATACAGTATTTTTCAATTGAAAGGGGAGCTATGCTTCAGTGAGCACCGATAAGATATCGACTGCTCACGGCAAGAGTCCCCCCAGACACACGCAGGCGTGCGTGCCCCCACATGCACTGTATAGCCGGCCGAGGTGCCCAATCCCTGTCGGCTGAGCTGCATCCCCAGTAGTAGGTGCCATGCTGGAGCCCACCCCAGTGTGGCAAGCCGTCACTGGCGACGGGGTGCCTAATCCCCGTCGGCTGAACGCCCCGCTTCTGTGCCATGCTGGGAGCCCACTCCAGCGTGGCAAACATCCCATGACATCTTTTTAAACCTGTAAAGCAGCAGTCCGCGCGGCTCATCTCCCAACCCCCTCCCACAACCTGCACCCACCACTGCGCACCCAGCCTCCCACACCCCCTCACCCCATACTTACCTCCGGACTCTGGGCGCGATGATCTTTGGTGGACCGGGAACACGTCTGCACTCTTCAAAGCCGACCGAACTGAGGAAATGCCGGTAAGCTGTATAATGGGCTAGATAGGGGGTTTCAACTATTGCATATCTCAGGCATTTTGGAATTTTGCAAATTTTCCAACATGTGTTTTGGGACCCCTTCTCATGAATGATGTCACTGTCATGGCGTTATTCGGGCCCAAACGGCGATTTCGCGCAGTGACTGCGAAATCACCCTTCGGGCCTGAATACCGCCATGACAGTGAATCATTCATGAGAAGGGGTCCCAAAAACCCCATGTTGAAAATTTGGTGCCAAAATTCCATAAAAGTGACTGTTTTACGAACGTGCGTTGCACAGTTCCTACGCAGGCTTGTAAGTTCGCAAAATTTCAATGTTTTCACTCCAGATTTTCAACATTGCCATTTTACCACACCTTCCTATGAGTAGTACAGCTGTCATTTTTCACATCTCACCCAAAATGTGTTTCCGCCCATGTAGCGCAGAATGGCGCAGTTGGTGAGCAAAATCAATGTACGGGACAAATTAAGAAAATTACAGTGACACTGTTCATGAGCAGAGGTCTTAAAATGGCTATGTTGAAAATTTGGTGAAAAAATTCCTAAAATTACTGTTTTACGAGCGTGCGTTGCGCAGTTCCTACACAGGCTCGTAAGTTCACAAATTTTCAATATTTTCACTCCAGATTTTCAACATTGCCATTTTACCACACCTCCTTATGAGCAGTACAGCTGTCATTTTTCACATCCTGCCCAAAACGTGTTTCCACCCCTGTAGCACACAATGGCACAGTCGGTGTGCGAAATCAATGTATGAAACACATTAAGAAAATCACAGTGACACTGTTCATTAGCAGAGGCCTTAAAATGGCTATGTTGAAAATTTGGTGAAAAAATTCCTAAAAATGACTGTTTCACGAGTGTGCGTTGCTCAGTTCCTACGCACGCTCATAGGTTTGCGAATTATCAATATTTCCACTACAGATTTTCAACTTTGCCATTTTACCACACCTTCTTATGAGTAGTACAGCTGTCATTTTTCACATCTCACTCAAAACCTGTTTCCGCCCATGTAGCGCACAATGGCGCAGTCGGTGTGTGAACTCAATGTATGGGACTCATTAAGAAAATCATAGTGACACTGATCATGAGCAGAGGTCTTAAAATGCCTGTGCTGAAAATTTGGTGAAAATTCCTAAAAATGACTGTTTTACGAGTGTGCATTGCACAGTTCCTATGCACGTTCGTAAGTTTGCGAATTTTAAATATTTTCACTCCAGATTTTCAACATTGCCATTTATTATTAACCTCCTCATGAGCAGTACAGCTGTCATTTTTCACATCCTGCCCAAAACATGTTTTCGCCCATGTAGCACACAATGGCGCATTCGTGTCGTGAACTCAGTGTATGGGACACATTAACAAAATCACAGAGTCACTGTTCATGAGCAGAGATCTTAAAATGGCAATGTTGAAAATTTGGTGAAAGAATTCCTAAAAATGACTGTTTTACGAGTGTGCGTTGCACAGTTCCCACGCACGCTCGTAGGTTTGCGAATTTTCAATATTTCCACTCCAGATTTTCGACATTGCCATTTTACCATACCTCCTCATGAGCAGTACAGCTGTCATTTTTCACATCCTGCCTAAAACGTGTTTCCGCCCATGTAGCGTACAATGGCGCAGTCGGTATGCAAACTCAATGTATGGGACACATTAAGAAAATCACAGTGACACTGTTCATGAGCAGAGGTCTTAAAATGGCTATGTTGAAAATTTGGTGAAAAAATTCCTAAAAATGACTGTTTTACAAGCGTGCATTGCGCAGTTCCTACGCACGCTAGCAAGTTTGCAAATTTTCAATATTTGCACTCCAATGACTTCCAAATACCTAAACAGCACATAGAAGCAAGCAACATTCGGCATTGACAAATGCTTGTTAGTTGTACCACTGTCTTGTTTATAGGCCATAAACCACTGTAATGAGTTCTTCTGTGTGCCTTCCAATACAGGCTTGTTTTTTTGTTACTTAGAAGAACCCCCTTCCCACCCCATGTGCCAGTCAGTTTCCTTGTCTTCAACAGCTTTCCATCTATGATGCATTTTGTTTTCATATCTTTTAACTAAATGTCTAAATAAGAGAAGCACTGGCTCTTCTAATGCTCACTTGTGTTCAGGCTACAAGGATGGGCCTTGCGGTCCTTATCTGCTGTCAACTTCTGTGTTTCTATGTTACATCACTCAGCCCTGCTCCAGTTGCTCTACTACTCAGTCTGCTCAGGGTCCATTTTAAGCACCGCATGGTGATGAACAAGGTGCATGAGGGGAGTCTGTTTTACAAGAGGAAAAGCACCATAACACGGGGGCCATGATATGAAGCTTGGAAGGGGACGCTAAAGAGGGATGTGAGAAAACACATCATCACAGAAACGGTGGTAGATGCCTGGAACAGCCTGCTCAAAAAGATGGTGGGACGAATACAGTGGGAACTTCAAACATGCATGGGATAGGCACATGAGTATAATAAATAGAGGTGGGGGGGCACCTGTGACCAAATAAGTCTCCAGGGTGTAGTTTTAGGCAAGAAAAAAAGTGCAGACTAAATGGGCATAGCAGTCCTTTTCTGCCGATACACTCTATGTTTCTATGTTTCTAACAAGCATTTGTTAGTGCTGAATGTTTGCTTCAATTGAGGCAGGTGGGTTTGGTTGTGTTGTTGAGAATGATGAAAGCAGACTAGTATTGTTATAAGAGAGTCTGGAGTCAGTAAGTAGTAATGTTTTCTTACGTATTTTCATTTCTTAGGTAAGATACAAGATTTTGAAGGTTTAAAAAGTTACAATAAAGCTAAAGGGGTTGGTTTAGGAGTGATGTGCGGGAATACTTCTTCACAGGAAGGGTGGTGGATGACTGGAGCAGCCTGACAGAGGAGGTATTGGGGCAAAAACTGTGGGGCCATTCAAGCATACATGGGATTGGCACGAGGCATATTTGGTAGAGGAATGGGGAGAGGGAGAGATACCAGTGACCATCTGGGGTCAGTGGTGATGGAATAGGCAAGGACAGGGGCAGACTGGATGGGTCTAAGGGTCCTTTTCTGACTAAAAAATCTATGTTTCCATGTTTCTGAGTCTAGTGACATGAGGGCTATGTAAAAAAAGAAATATATTGCTACAGTGCTGTTGTATTTACCATTAGAAATATGTGATACCAAGACTTCCAGTGACATCACCCGAAGGAATGCAACACTGAAAGTGGGGCTCTGTCAGTCCTCTTCTGCTAAGCTCCTTAAACGTGAGATTTACAACTAAACAATATTTATCATGCTGCACAGGAGTCTTTAATTCAGATGGGAGGTCAGAAAAAAAAGAAGCAACCAGAAACAGCAATGGATGACCACAGATCTTTGGCTGAATGGCACCAGGTACCAAAACCCCACCACGTTATGGCAGATGCCCAGGACCTCTCATCATGATCCAGCAATACTACCATCCTGACTGAATTATAGGACTTTTGATTGGAAATCTGCTCATTCTGGACAGAGCTAACAGCAGAACTTGCCAAAACTGAGAAAAAAGTAACACTTAGAAGCAAACCATAGCTCTTCAGACTCCCATACATATCGGCTAGAATGTATGGTCCTGCATATATTGAAGGGGAATAAAAAATGGCCAATAAATGTCAGGACTAAGATTAACACTGCTTTCACAGTAACATAAGAATAACAGGCATCCCAGAAGACAAGGAGGGATGCAACACTGGAGTTTTCCTGGATGGACTAATCAGATAACTGCTACAACTGGGCCCAGAGGTCCCCTTAAATATAGAAAGGCACACAGTGCATACACTGGAAACCACAGAGCCACAAGAAGAGACCACACTCCATAATATTAAAATACCTGAGTTTTGCGACAAAACAACAAGTACTGATAAATGCATGAAGACTCAAAACCATATAATATAACAATGCCTGCATCTATTCTGGGATCACCTTCAAGGTCAGCTTGCTGATCTATAAGGCCATGTACAGACAGGGACCATGTTATCTACAAGACCTTCTTTGTCCCTCCACCTCCTCCACTCAGTCCACTCCACGGATGAGGGACTGCTAGAGGTTCTCAGGGTTTGTTTGAAGACCTCTGGTGGCTGGGCTTTTGCATTTATGGCACTGACCCTGTGGAACTCTCAACCTTGCCATATGAGAATGCCTGACTGTGGAGAGCATCATATCTGCTCTTAGGACCTACTTCTTCACCCTTGCTTTCCAGAGTTTGATTAATATGAACTGACATTGATGTGTAATTTAATATTTATTAGATTTTTAATTCTTATTTTAATGATTGTACAGGTGTTTTGATCTTTTTTGTGAATGGAGCCTTTTAGAAATACAATATGATTTATTGATTGATATTTTGATAACGACTACTTACCTAATGTGGCATCCCGGGGTAGAGCATACAGCCCAATCCTTCAAGTTCTCTGGACACATCAGCTCAAATTCCAGATGCCCTACCTGGCACTTATACTTGTCATGTTCCCTGAGGGCCCGCAAACCTTCTTGGTTCCAGAAGATGCCATAGGAGTTCTTTCCTCCAAGGACATCCCATTGACACTCCCTCATAGGGGACAGCCCTCCACAGATGAATGGGACTTTAGAGCTGCATCGTGGAACCAAGAAGTAGATAACCGCAGCATAAAACAGTGAGGCCTTTCCATGATCCAGGACATTAAAAAACTACCCAACACCTTTCAACTTACCATGCCTGAGTGAAATTGACAAGGCCTTCCTGTAAAACTGATCATGGTACTATGCAAGCAAGTTATTCAGGACACTCATCAATCTGGTTTAATTCTTTCTTGGACTCAAACTGGGCAACAGACTTTCCTGGTAATGAGTGGAGGGTGGAGGGGTAGGGTGACCTTAGAGAAGAGGAGCTCATCATAAGGGATACACAAGATAAACTATTTGTCAAGATGGGATTCTCCTGTGGTGCTGCCAGCCTGCTGAAGAGGGTCTAGATTGTGCAGCATGGCTTGAGAGGAAATGTTATGGGGATAAAGAAACAGTGGACTAGTCCTGGATTGCTTGGTTGCTTCCTCATCCTGTCATTCTCTCTCTGTCGTCATGCTTCTGGCCAAAGTTTGTGGGTAGAAGGCTTCTTCCCATGTCCCTCGCTGATCAGCCCATTCCTGCCTTGCTATAGCAGCCCAGTCCACATGGACATAAGTAACATGATGACTCCTGATTACCTCAAATAAGGAAAGAATACCCCAGCCGGATCCCCCTACCAAGTTCAGGGGAGTCAATACAACAAGGGGCGACAAGTAGTAAATGTTCATGCTTCAAGAAGATTGTCTGATGAAAAGGACAGCCCCATCATAAAGGAGGATGGGGCTATAGCTCATCTCACTCATGCGGTAGCCAGTTTAGGACTCTACTTTAAGCTGTGAAATTAGGAGATAGGCAATAAACCTGGTTCTCTTTGTTGATGTACTGGCAGCTGTGGGAGTGGGGCTTTAGAAATACCAAAAATAAGCCTGGGAATTTAAAAATAGTACTGCACCCTCTGGATAGGTGATCTGCATATGAAACTCACTGGCAGTTGTACCCACTCTCCTTTACAGCCTTAATTAATGGAGTGGATACAGCATGGGGATGAGTGCTAGATTCACTAAATGAACCACTGGGGACTCAGCTAACGCTCATTCGTTACACCTAATCACCATAACAACAAATGCCCCAAGAGAATAATACCTAAAGTAAGACAGAGGGAAAAACTGCACTGAGCATAGATCCTGGTAAAAGGAGCTGGCTATTTGTGAACAAGATTGGACACTATGTGTAAGAATTCTCCTAGGTCAGTGTTTCGATCCCTACATTAGGACTGGATAAGGGACCTGATGTGTATAATGCCTAGGAATCTATGAAGTAGGGCAGTTTAAATGGTGGATCAAATATATAGGAATAGCTAAAGCTTTGCACAAATGCGGAAGGGGGAAGGCAACAGAATATGTCTGATTCTATTCATGGTGTAGAAATAAAATGAATGCACAAGAACTGAAAACTTATGTCCAATGTCACATGAGGTGCAACAAAAGTGGGGAGCATGGGACACCTATAACACGTGGACCCATTATTGAGCCCTCTGCAAATAACTAAAAACTGGTGGAAACACTCAATGCATAGGCCTCCCCCCTAATGTAATCCACCAGAATCAGCATGTAGTAAGGATCCCAGAGGACAGATGAAAGCCAGACCACAAGGATCGGGGAGGAGGGGTTGGGGACAGGCATCCTGACCATCACCATTACATCTCCATACTGCCCCAAGTTGTTGACTTGGCCAATAGAGCCAGACTGAAGGCTTTAAAAACAATGACCTTCTGGTCAGCCATGAACACCTCCATGCTGGCTCTGATTGGTTTTAAATGGGGTCTTACTTCACCATGCTCCATGCTTGAACCTTAACAAACAAGATAATCACCTGAGGATCTGTGCTTATGTGTGGCTGGAGGAGGGACCCCATGGTGCTGGGGCCTGACTGCTCTCCAAATCCTGGAACAGTATGGTTCATGAAAGCAACAGATGACATTCTCAATAAAGACACTGGGGGTGTGGGGAACTGTGGGCCCCTTGAAATTCAGGGGAAGGGACCCCCTGCTCAGAGACAGGGTGGGGGAGCCAGCATGAAAATCCTTCAGGCCCGACCACAATACCCACTTCCCTTTTATTTGAAGAGGAACAAGCACTAGCCATACCTATGCTCAGTAACTGCCTGAAGATGCAACTCTACAGATACCCCAGGTGCTCCCATCCAGCAATTTGAACACTGATAATAAGTTAGTTATTCCACTCCCCTGATGAGCTCAGACTCGTGCCCCCAACTCCCCATACATCTCTGACCTAAGCCCAAAGATGACCCACCCCTGACCACAGGAGGGGGGAGAAGAACTATACCAGTACCATGTCTCTCCCATGCAAAAATATCTGTGCCTCACCCTCTCCCACCTAAGGTTCACAAATCTCTGGAGACACTTCTTCCCGACCAGAAAGGAATTTACCCACTGCACCCCACAGTCTGGGACCTCTTCTCACCTAGATGACATTTTTGTCACCGCAGAACATTTAGATTCAGTTGCTGATATACAGCATGGCACTTCACTCAGATCACTCCCCTGTGTACACTACTTTATTTCTAGGAAAGCCATGTTGAAACACCCACTGGAGATTTAATCTCATGCTCTTACAAGATCCGGAATTCAAACAACTCGTCGAGGAAAAGATAACACAAATCTAGAATGACAATAATATCCCAGACACTGCCCCAGCCATTCTCTGGGACACCATTAAAGGTGGTTCTTTGAAGAGAAATGATTGCATACTCCTCTTGAATGCATGAGAGAGAGAGAGAGAGACTCATCAGCATGAGCTCTAGATGGAGCTGTATATACTACAGGAATTTCTGACCCAGGGGACCACTCTATTCTCCCACAGATTAAGCACACAGAGCAAAAACTCCAGAAACTCTTAGATCAAAAAATAGAACAGCAGCTGTTATATTTGAAGCATCGACAATATGAAGAGGACCCTGAGGGGAGCGTCACTTATCACGCAAACTACAGGCATTCAGGGCTCAAACCTGTGTCTCTCAACTTATTGGCCCAGCCACAGGCTACCTCTAAAGTGCCCTGTAGACAATCAAGCTGCCATGGCCCACTACGACCAGCAGCTTAACTCTGCAGACCATTTGCCACCTCCTGAGCAAATAGAGGCATTCCTAAATAGCTCTCTCTACCTAAATTAGCCATAGAACAAGCACAAACCCTATTAGCCCTATAGCTATGCAAGAAACTGAAAAAGTCCTTCAGTTTCTAAAACTCAAAAAGTGCCAGGTCCAGATGGCTACCCTATCACATTTTACAAAACCTTTAGAGAGCTCCTCCTCCCTCTAATGCTCATGGCCCTCCATGAAACACAGCAAGGTGAGCCTCCACCCCCCATGAAAATACGCAACAATTTCTGCTGTTTTGAAACCCCAGAAAGACCCTCAGTTTCCAACCTCCTACTGAACCATATATATGCTTAACTTCGACTATAAGATCTTTATGGCCATTATGTCTCAAAGACTTGAGCATCTCCTCCTCCTACTAGTAAACCCTGACCAAGTCAGCTTTATTAGACAGAGGCAAGCACACAACAGTATTAGGCACAACTTCCTATTGATTGACTATGCGGTCACTTGCCAAATCCTCCTTGCACTGCTAAGTCTCCATGCGGAGAAGACATTTGACAGGTGACCTAGCCATACCTCTGGGCTAACCTGACACACTTCGGCCTCCCAAGGAGTTTATCCATAATATACAGGCCATCTACTACACCTTCCAGGCCTGTCATCACTAGGTGTCTCTATATACACTCTTTCCCTTTAACTAGAGGCATCTGACAGGGTTGCCTCTCTCCCCACTCGTTTTAGCTCTCTATCTTGAACTGCTATCAGTTGCAATTCAGAGCAGCCAGGTGGAAAAGGGTATTCCCATAGGATGCCGACAATGTAAGACCTCATTATTTGCGGAAGATATATTGCTCACCCTAACCTCCCTGGAGGAGTCCATCACTGTGGTCTGGGACCTACAGTACTTCTCAAAAAGTAATGTGGGAGGGAAATGTCAGGAGGATCAGGAAAAATGACAGGAGCTGGGAGGGAAAGAAATTTGGAAAAATATCTGCCCGATTATCCAGACCGCATACTCTCATTTGAGATATGGTGGCGTAAATGGGTGCTATACCAGTTGGATCATTTTTATGACTTTGTCCCATGAAGTCAGATTTCTCTTTCCCCCTTCATTTTCTTTCTTAAACCTTGTTCCTTCTTTGGCACTACATCTCTCTCCTTGACTGCCGAATCTCCATCACTCTGTCTTTCTTACCTAACTCCCAATCAGCTTAACTTAGATATTAACATTTGTGTTAACTTACATATAAGTGTAAATGTGTACAGTTAAAGGAGGGGTCTATAAGAAGCATCAAATAGATAGTACTTTAAAATGAAGCAGGTAGCAGATAGCTTACGAGTCTTCTGATAGATTCTGTTCTAGTTTGTCAGAAGGTTGTCATATTGCTTCAGCTCAATGATTGTCCTGACAGCGAACTTACTGAAACACTATGTGAGAAGCCTAGTTCTACCAAGTTAGAACTAATAAGGAAGAGTATAGTTCTGCTTGGTATGACCCATTTATATGTAATGTGAAAATCTAAGTTAATATTTGCACCATGTAATTTTCTTGAATATATGAAAATAAAAAAATATGTCAAATATAAAAAGAAATATGTGATGCCATTATCCTATTACATCCAGAGTATGAATCTAGCATGTACATTAAAAGGTAAGCACAGGGAGAGATTTTTAAAATTGTGAGTGAGTGGTCATGTTTAATGACATGAGTAATTAATTACTAAAGTAGGTATTAAAGCTGTCTTAACACTATTTGATAAAAGTAAGAATTCACTGAGGAGGAATGTGAGAATATGAGAAACAATTTTAACAGTATGTAATAGGTAATGAGATGTCAACAGAAAAGGGTAGAATACTTCAGTATAGCATTAGGAGACTAGAGGAAAGTGTAAAAACAATCTCTGTAAAAGGATAAATAACACGCATTTGTCAATGCCAAAGTTTGCTATTGGTACATGTATCAGTATTGTACCAGGTGGGGCAGGAGCAACAGGTCCCAATACAAGCTTATTTACATGCAGTTGAGTAGCATCATTTCTCACCAACAATACAAGGCTCTGATTTATTCCCAGGTCATTTTCTATCATCCGTGCTCCCGTGTCCTCAACCCTCAATGCTCAGGCACCGACTCCTCATTGTAGTCCCTCCCCAGCTCTTTCGTAGGGCAGGAGAAGTCCCATTAGGCAGCCCTGAGGATCGGGCACCATGACTAGGGAGCAGTTCTAAAGCTGACTGGGTTACTTACACGCAGAGGTGAGGCAGTGCATTGCAGTGGTTAGAGCACAGAGAAGCGAACCAGAAGAGCATTTTTTCAACCTACCACCTTCATTCATTCACTGTCTGTGAAACCTTAAAGAACTAATGTATCAAGCATTTCTAACCACTTTGAGCTTTCTGACATACTGAGTTACTTCCATTCTCAGTGTTAATTTGTTGTTTGTTAATATTTTAGTTCTAACACATGAGTCAACCCCCAAGTTGCAAGCATTTGTCTCGGCTCTAGCAAGTAATGTTGGTCTCGAGCACTAGCCTGTTGACAGGAAGTGACGTAGTGGGGGGGCAAGCTGCCTGGTATTTTTGAATCCCAGTACACAGCATAGAAGTTCTATGGCCAGGGAACTAAAAGTCCATGCCATCCTCCTCCCAATAGTCTGATCGATCGCGACCCACCCACTTTCCTGCTGGGTCACATTTGCTCCTACACATTTAACTCTCCTCTCTAAGGCATCAAGTGAAAGCAGGTTGTGGTTTTGCAGCATCTGTTTAATGCGAGCACAGCACTGTTCACTAGTCTCAATGATGTTTTAGTGCTAACTAGCCTGAAATCCTAAACATGTAATGGGACATTCTCTTCACCAGAGTGATGTTGATTTCATACGAACACCAGCAGCAGTGGGTTTGATAAGACAAGCAGCTTTCCTGACAGAATGAGCTGCAAGCAGTGTCGGCTTTCTCTTGCCTCTTCACTGCAATGGCATGGATAGGAAATTGGAGATGGGGAGTTGTGTATCGGCTTTGAGAGACAAACTGCTTTTTTGACCATGGAGCCAGATAGCAGTGGTGGAGATCTAAATCAAAGTACACAGGAGATTACGATTAGAGACACATAGGATATCCTCCTTGAAAAATTAACCATGCAAAAGTCAATTAATGCTGTCCATGTTTATGAAACCTCACCATGTTTCAAATAAGCTTGCACCACTTTTATCATTAACTGCAACTGAGTTATGGTATTCCCATTCTCTAGTGTGCCATTTTTTGTTAATGCAGATCCCCACCGCTGCTGTCTGGCACTGTGGACAAGAAAGCAGACCATCTCTCAAACCCCCTACACAATTCCAGTCTGCAGTTTCTAGAGGTGATACTCTTGTTTACTGCAGTGGCTTTTGTTGTATTCCATTTGGCAGTTAGCTACTGCTGTCAGGATCCTGGACTACACACTGCCATGGAAGCCACTTTAAACTCTCAAGTCACAGCTTCCACCAAGAACACTGCTGGCTACAATCTCTAGCCACATACACAGTTAACTACCTTGGGGACACACCGAGCAAAGCCACGTGTTGTAGATGGGGAGGGAAGGCTTGTGTAGCTGCTGTGTTTTTGTTGGGAGTCAGGACTATGGGCAGGCAGCCAGAAGGAAAAAACAAGGAGGGGGAGTTTACATGGGCATGTGAGATTGGGAGCTAACTCAGGCAAACCTCTTTCATTTCCAATAGGAAACAAAATAAAAATCTGAACACCCACATAACAGAAAAATCCAGACAGGTTTTGCTTTGCATAGAAAAGGCCACCTAGGTAGCTAAGTAACATGATCTGGACGGGGATGTTTTCCTCCCAGGACCTCATTTCCAGTTTCTTAGGTGACACAGCTCCACAAGCCAGCAATGTATAAAACTATTACAATATTTAATAAGCATTTGTCAATGTTGAATGTTTGCTTGCTGGTACTGGCATTGGTAGTGCAGGAGTTAGAGAGATACATAATAGGAATGGCAGGGAAGTATTGAAGTAATGCCAACCCCCACCCTTCAGAGACTGACAGGCATTGGGGGTGTGTCTTTGGGTCATCAGCCATAACACTCACGCCATTCCACCTCACCACACCCTGCAGACACTGACAGGTGTTGCGGTGTGTCTTGAGGTCTTTGGCACTTACCCTCACCCCATTCCATAAGGAAATTAGCTGAAATGGGTCTAGTATAGGAGAATGTGGTGAACATTAGGGCCAAAGACCCCAAGGCACACCTCAATGCCTGTCAGTGGTTGCAGGATGGGGGTGGGAGTGGAAAGGAGTGAGCATTACAACCAAAGACCCAAGTCACATCCCCAGTGCCTGTCAGTCTGTGCAGAGTGGGCATCACAGTTGAAACCCCAACGCCCCAGGCATTTGTTAGTATTTTGCTCCAAATTTTCAACATGGGCTATCTGGGACCCCAAATCATGAACAGTGGCAGTATATTTTGTTACTCAATCCCAAAGGTGATTTCACATGAGTGTGCCATTTGGTGCCACAGGTGCAAATACACATTTCAGGCAGGATGTGAAAATGATAGCAGTACTGTTTACAGGAGGTGCGAAGAAATGGCAATGTTGAAAAATCTGAAGTGAAAATCTGAAAAGTGGCGGTTACAAATGTGCATAGAAACTGTGCAATGCATACTCATAACATAGTTATTTCTTGGAATGTTTTCACCAAATTTTCAACATGGCCTTTTAGGGACCTCCCCTCATGAACAGTGACACTGGGATTTCGTTAATCTGTCCCAAAAGTTGATTTCACACAGTGACTGCGCCATTCTGTGCCACAGGTGCAAAAACACATTTTGGGAAAGATGAAAAAATGACAGCTATACCCTTCATGAAGGGATGTGAAAAAATGACAATGTTGGAAATTTGTAATGAAAATATAAAAACTTTATGAAGTTATGGCGTGCATAGAAACTGCACCAATGGATGTTCATACCGCAGTAATTTTTAATTTTTGACAAATTTGCAACAAAGGCATTTTGGGACCCCACCTCATGTACAGTAGCACTGTCGTTTCATTAATTGGTCCCAAAAGGTGATTCCGAGCAGTGACATGAAAATCACCTTTCAGGACTGAGAAACGAAATGACAGTGACAGTGTTCAGAGGTGGGGTCCCAAAATCCATGTTGAACATTTGGGACCAAAACACCAAAAATTGGCTGAGATATCAACCCAAGTTGAACCCCCCTTTGACTGCCATTATAGGGCTTACTGTCATGTCTTCAGTTTCCGGTTGGTCTTTGAAGAGTGGAGACATGATCCTGGTCCATGGAAGATCTCTGTTCCTGACCTCTGGAGGTAAGTATAAGTGGGGGGTGCAGGGAGGTGGGAATGCTGAGGAGCGCGGCTGGGGAGGGAGCCAGTGGGAATGACGAGGGACCATTTTCTTTTTTTTCTTCAGGTTTAAAAAAGATAGAGGGGGACTGCTCAGAGGTAATGGGAAGTATTTTTCATGGTGAGGGTTGTGGATGCATGGAACAGCCTCCTGAGGAGGTTAAGAGGTCAAAAACAGTGGGGAAATTGAAGAATGCATATGATAGACATAAAGCAATTCTAATGGGAGGGTAGGAGAAGTAGGCTGTTGGTTAACTAGGATCTGCAGCTTATCCATTAGGTAGGAAATGGGCTGACTAGGTGGACCATCAAATTCTATGCTTCTATGTTACACTGGGGTGGGCTCCCACAGCGTGCAACATTAATGGGGGAGGGATACATGCTGACAAGAGTTGAGCACCCCAATGTCAATGGGAATCAATGCCGACCGAGATTGGACACCCCAAAGTCGACTGAGAGGGGATATATGCTGATGTGGGATTGAGCATCCCAATGTCCACTACCTCTTTAAGCCTGTTGTTCAATCTCCTATGTTTCTCATGGTGGGCTGCAGTTGCAGACAGACCTGCTAGTGCAGTCATGCTTAAGTGACGTGCCTTCAGGCATTGTAAACTCCAGCCCATATGGAGCTTAGGCGTGGCCTACTCTGCACAGTGGGAGAAGAGGAGCAAAGAAGTCAGCAAGAAGTGGAGGAGGGAGGAGATGAGCGCTTCCCCCCACCTTCCAGAATCGCCACTCTGGCAGCACTATTGTAAATTTATTTATGCCCCACAGGGCTTAAGGTGTCAGCCAGGGGTGCAAGAGGCTGGGACTGGTGTTGTGGCAAGGGAGGGGGCGGAGACCTCAGCCAGGCTGATCGGGACACAAATAGCTGTTTGCTGGGCAGTGACCTGCAGATGAAAGGAAAAAGCCACCACATGATTGGTGCAGCTTTTTCTTTTCAAGTGCAGGTCACTTCAGGCAAAACAGCGTCACAATCAGCCTGGCTGAAGGTTGGTGTAATACTGTAGAGCCCCTTGTAGAACACTCTGAATTGGACAGGCAGTGTCACACCCCTCAAAAGTCACTCATTGCAAGAAGTTCAATGCGCATGCGCAAACTTAAAAATGGTTCAAGAGAAAAATCAAAGCATCCCAATTTCCACTTGTAATTTTGATGTTTGGAAAGCAGGTAGACACGTGCATGTTCATTTGTAAAGTTTACTTAGGTATCAATAAAGCACAGAAACACAGAAAATTGATGGCAGATAAGAACTACTATGCCCATCCTGTCTGCTTGTATACCCTACCTATGTCAGCGCAATGTTCCTACTCGGTTATTGGCTTTAGCCTCTCCCACCCACCTCCAGAGTTCCCTTATGTCTAACCCATGCATGCTTGAATCCCCCAACTGTGCTCACTTCCACCACCTCCTGGGTTAGGCTGTTCCATGCATCCACCACTCTTCCCATGAAAAATAATTTCCTCACATTGCCCCTTAACCTGCCCCCTTCCAATCTCATACTGTACCCCCTTGTTTTTCGACCCCTCTAATAGTGAAAGATGTCACACACCTGCACATTGCTTATGCCCTTAAGAAACTTGAAAGTTTCTATCATATCACCACGTTCCCTCCCCTCTTCCAGTGTATTCATATTAAGGTATTTCAGTCTCTCCTCATATGTCATCTGTTGCAAGCCCTACACCATCTTAGTTGCCCTTCTCTGAACCGCCTCAACCCTGTCCACATCTTTGCGAAGATGTAGCCTTCAGAACTGTACATAGTATTCCAGGTGTGGCTTTACCAGCATTTTGTATAGTGGTATCACCACTTTCCTTCTTCTGCTAGCGATACCCATACCTAGGCACCCCTACATTCCATTGGCCCTCCCTACAGCCTTCATACACTGTTTAGTTACCTTTACATCATCTCATTGATAATCACCCCCAAATCCCTTTCTTTTCTGGTGGCTGCTAGCAATTCCTTTCCCATCCTATAGCTCTCTGCCGTTTCTGCACCCTAGGAGCATGATTTTGCACTTCTGTGCATTGAACCTCAATTGCCACACTTCTGAACATTTTTCCAACCTTCCTTGGTCCCTCCTGATCATCTTCACCCCATCAGGAGTGTCCACCCTGTTGTAGATCTTGATGTCATCTGCAAATAGGCAAACCTTCCCTTCAACCTTCCATGATGTCACTAATTAAGACATTAAAAAGGACTGGCCCCAGGACCGACCCCACTGGTCACCCCCCTTTCCATGGATTGGATTCTGTGGTATGCCATAAGTGCAGTGACATCCCAACAGTGACAGCAAAGTGGGTGCCACAACCCGATTGACAGTCATTCTGTCTATCAGGATTTTGCAGCCCTCACCATCTTGCCACCTTAGGGGTATCTTGCTGGTGCTCCCCTACACCTCTGATCTGGACTGGTTATTATATGATTTTTCGGGGAGGGGCAAAGTTCCCTCAAACAGCCCAGATGTGCACCACTGCTCTGACCGTGATTGCGGTCAAGCGGCATGACTACCAGGTGACACGGTCGCTGCCGCAGTTTGTGCCAATGTAATGTTGGTCGACAATATTGTTGTCAAACTGACATGGTGGAACCAGATCCCACTTACCACCACTCTCTGCTTCCTGTCCCTCAGCCAGTTTCTCCCCCAGTTCACCACCTTGTGACACATACTCAAACTGCCCTACATATTAACCAGTTTCCTATGCAGAACAGTGTTGAAGGCCTTGCTAAAATTGAGGTAGGTGACATCTACTGCTCCCCCCGATCCACCTCATTCATCACCCAGTCAAAAAAAATCTATCAGGTTTGTATGACATGATCTTCCTGCTGTGAATCTATGCTGCCTCGGATCCCATGCTCTGTTGGATTCCAAGTGTTCCACAATCCTTTCCTTAAGCAGTGCCTCCATAATCTTACCCATTACTTATGTGAGGTTGACCGGCCTAGTTGTTTCTGCCTCTCCCTGCATCCACTCTTGTGAAGAGGGACTGCATGTGCCCTCCTCTGGTCCTCTGGAATGACTCCTGTACTGAGTGACTCACTGAACAGGGCTGCTAGTAGAGCTGCTAGCTCCATCCTTAGCTCCTTTAATACCGATTCTTTTTATGTCTTTATAAGTAACATTGCAGAAGGACTGGAAGGAAAAATATGCCTCTTTGCAGATGACACAAAGATCTGCAACAGGGTTGATACACAGTGGGGTGGTGGAAAGGATGAGAAGGCACTTGGCAAGGTTGGAGGAATGGTCAAAAGTATGGCACTTAGATTCAATGCAAGAAGTGCAAAGTAATGCCTGGGAAACAAAACCCAGAGGAAGAGCACACTATGGGGGAGGTACTAACAACAACAAAATGGGAAGGGACCTGGGAATAGTCATATCAGATGACCTAAAGGTAAGCAAGCATTATGAGAAGGCAGTAAGGAGGGCTGGGGGGATACTGCGATGCATAGGGAGAGGCATCGCCAGTAGAAAACAGGAAATTGCTATCCTTCTGTACAGACAGTTGGTGACACCCCATCTGGAGTACTGTGGGCAGTTCTGGAGACCCCATCTCTACAAGTAGATAGACAGTATGGAGGCAGTCCAGAAAAGGGCAACTAAAATGGTGCAGGGTCTGTACCAGAAGCCATACAAAGACATACTAAAGCAGCTATATATATATCCTCAAGGAAAGGAGGGAAAGGGGGGACATGATAGAAACTTTTAAGTACCTCAAGGGAATCAACGAAGTCTAAGAAGGTAGCATCTTTCAGAAAAAGAGATGTACAAGAACAAGGGGACACAATTTGAAGATAGAGAGGGGAATGCTCAGGGGCAATTCCAGGAAGTATTTTTTCATGGAGAGGGTGGTGGATGCATGGCATGACCTTCCTGAGGAGATCATGGAGTCAAAAACAGTGGGGGAATTCAAGAATGCTTGGGACAGACATAAAGCAATTCTGGTGGGGTTAGGAAGAAATAGGCTGTTGGTTAACTAGGATCTGCAGCTTATCCAATAGGTAGGGAAATGGGCAGACTAGGTGGGCCAAGTGGTCCTTATCTGCTGTCAAAGTCTAGGGGCTGCATTTTCCAACATGAATAAATACCACAAGCCCTCAGTGCACCAAACATACAGTGCAAGGGGCATGTGGCATTCGCTAGGTGACAATCAGGAATTTCCATCCCTTAGAATATTGTGGTCTTGCTAGCAAAATCCCTCCAGGACAAAGTTATGGTGCTTGTGTTAGAGCATTGGAGCAAGCAGCCGTAAATCACAGAAACTGTCGCAACTGCACCTGAGCGTGGAAATTTGGGTGCAGCTGTGGCAAAGAGTGATAGTGCACAGCAATATTTAAAATCCCGTGGCGCAGGGCTGAACACAAGCCATGCGTCTCCTTTGGAAAATCCGGACCTATGTTCCAATGTTTCTATCCAGTATGCAATCTGGGCCCATTGTCTTGTCCACCCTCAGTTTTGTTAGTGGACTGGTGTTTATCTCCCTCCCTCCATCCCGCTTTGTACTTGATGCCTAACTGTGGTCCCTGTTCCTCACCTTCTTCCATGCAAACTGACAGAAGTATTTATTCAGTATCGACACCTTTTCTAAGTCTCTCTCCACGCATACACACACACACACACACACACACACTGCCGTTTATCCCCTCTGACCCTTACAATCCCACCCCTGGACTTCCTTCTTTCACTGATGTACCTATAGAAAGTCTTATCCCGTTTCTTCACCATCTGTGCTAGTCTTACCTCTGTTTGTACCTTTGTGCTCCTAACTGCTTTCCCCACTTTCCTCAGGCTATTTAGGTACACCACCTTATCCTCCTCTTTCTGTGTCCTCTTATATTTTCTGAAGGCCCTTACTTTCTTGTGCATCTATTGAGAACCATAGTGGTTTCTTCTTTCTCTTGCCTCTGCTTCTCAGCCTAATGCACTAGTTTGTTACTTCCACTATGGCTCATTTTAGGTGTGCCCACTGCTTCTCTAATCCCTCTTGCATCCTGCCTTCCTTGCCAGAGCTTCTTTGAGATATATATATATATCCCCATCCCAGCAAAGTCCACCTCCCTAAAATCCAGTACCCTCACCTTTGTGTGGCTCGATTGTGACCCTGTACCCATGTTAAACCACACTGTGTGGTGGTCACTGGACCCCAGGTAACCTTCCACCTGGACTTCTGTGATTCTGTCACCACTGGTCAGTACTAGGTCCAGATTCACCCTGTCCTTGAGGGGTTCAGGTACTAACTGCCTGAGGCCTGGCCCCTGCAGGGAATCCATGATGCTTCGGCTCCTGACTGAGGCAGCCGCTGGGAAGATCCAATCCACATCTGGCACATTAAAGTCACTCAGCAGTAGTAACTCCCTTTTTGTTGCCATCTCAGGTATTTCTTCCTACAATTCCCTATGCACTTCTTCCCCTTGAGCTGTAGGCCTGCAGATCACCCCGTGTGGATTGCTGTGCCATTGCCTGGCTCAAGAGTGACCTACAGTGCCTTCGCCTCCCCATGTCTACTCTATACTGTAGTAGCTTTTATTCCTTCCCTGACGTACAGGGCCTCCCCTCCTCCTTTTTTACCCTCCCTATCCCTACTGAATAGAGCATAACCTGGTACACTTACCTCCCAATCGTGATTTACCATGTACCACATCTCGGTTATTGCCACTGTGTCCAGGTCAGCCCCTGCCATCAGGGCCACCAGGTCCGAGATATTATTTCCCAGGCTGCTGACATTTATGCAGTATACATGGTCTTCCATGTATCACCACCTGTCCACCTTTTATTCCTAGTTGTGCCTTCTTTTATTCTCCTCTCAACCCTGGTTTCTTTCCTTCATTGCCTACTGTCCTCTGTTATCCCTTTTTTAATGGGTTCAGGTGTACCTGTCAACAACTTGACTTCCTGATCTTTCTTCCTGGCTGCTCTAACCTGTGGGGTTGGGCTGCTTGAGTCTCCCTGCTCCCATCTGCCCCCTTTTGGCTAGTTTAAATGCTTGCCACAGAAGCATTTTAACTGTTCATTGAGGACTGCCGTCCTTCCTGGACAGATGAAGGCCAGCGCCTTTGTACAGGCTTGCATCTTTCTAGGTGGGTCCCCAGTGAAGCCAAAACCCTTTTCCTGCACCAGCTTTCCAACCAAGTGTTGAAGCATCTGATGCAGAGATTCCTAGCCCCCGCTGTGGATCAGTAGCACCTCCAAAATGTCACAGAGTTTGCTACCTCCCAAGGCACCTTCTAACTCCCTGAAGTTCTCCTGCACCTGCTGCTTGCCTGCATCATCCCTGGCCAAGTCATTTTCCCTCTGGTGGACAATGACCTCCAGCCCCTTCTACCGCCTTAGCGATCCTTTGGGTTTGCTCCCTCCTCCAAGCTGTGCCTCCTGGGAAGACACTTTACCTCCCTCTCACCCTCTACCTGTGCCAACATCCACTTCCCGGACAGTTGGGTCCCCACCAAGAGTAGTTTTCTCTTTCTCTCGGGTCTACCTCCACCCCTGGGCCTTCTTCCTGGAGGACCTGCTCATCCTCCCTGGTCTCAACCTTGGACTCCCTTGTGAGACTCTCCTGCTCCTCCAGGGCAGCACAGAAGTTTCTAATTTGGACCAGTTGGGAGATGTGCCTCCATCCTACCCCCCCTCACCCTGCCTGAGCCCACTGTAGTCCACCAGCCCCCTGCCCAGAGAGCTGTTGTGGTAGTGGTTGGGGACAAGGTGGTCTCTGGATGGGGACAAAGGTCCCCAGCAATCCAGCCAGCTCTGCTGAAAGACTGGCTACCTCCGCCCTTAGCTCAGAGAGGTGCCTGCCTATGGGGTAGCACCGCAGTACCCAGAACGTCACACTGATGACTGCTGCCACACACCCACAGCACTGCACCACTCCCTGCATGTTCTCCTTCTAGCAGTTTGTTGCTATGCTGTCTGCTCTAAGAATACCCTCTTTATGTAAGCTACAGTGACCTCTATTCTCAGTATCACTTGATGTAGTAGTCATCACCTAGTTCTTATTCTAGACCCTGAATTGGTGTTTTTAGTTTCCTGTGTACTCTTTTTTTTCTCCACCTTTACTTTGCTTCCCTCTTGATGTTGGTATCACTCAATTCAAAGGTATCAATCACAGGCTGTCTATGTTCTGTTGTGTGGTGGTCCTGCTCTTTCCTGGTTCTGGACAGAAGTTACTTTATACTATCCAAATGTTTCCCTATTAAGTTAGATGAACCCTGTGTGGGTGGGATGGGAGGAGGGTGTGTTTATCCTGCTGTGCAGCCCTGGCAAAAATAATCAGTCCCTAATCAATTGACCTCTCCACCACTGTAGACGCTACCTGAAAAAAGTTAGTGTTATAGGAATCACCATCAGCTCTCCGACCTGCTCCTACATGATGGCATCTGCTTCCATGGTTTGTAACCTTCCCTTTTAAGCTCTTTTACTGAATTTCAAATCTAGTACCTCTTTTACATCACCACTTGATTGGTTCGCCCTCTCAGATGTCAGTAAGTAGATATTGTCGTGTCTGATGTCCGTGGAGTGCATTTGTCATGTGACAGGTGGCAAAGGAGAAGAGAGGAAGACTGTGCCACTTGTCAAATAGTAATGGAGATATATTACTGTTTTAGGGAATCTTGAACTGGACTGTACAGGGGTGGTGTGACTAGACATCAGGGAAGAAAGTAAACTAAGTAACATTTTCTTAAAAAAAAACATTACTGTAGTTTGAAGTACATGATGTTTATATGTTCTATAAAGTGGCTCACAAGGAGGAGAGGGAGGCTTGCAGCTTGCTGAAGACTGAGAAGAATTTTACTCATTCTCTGTTTTAAATGAATGAATTTATGGGAGGTGATTTTCCAACTGGGCATCAGAGGTTAACATTGCCAGCCATATCAGTTCCCCTCAGATCCCATTCTTTCTTCCCTGGTTCTTCAACTCCATGCAGTGTGCACTACATAGAACTACACACACTGAGATGGGAGTCAGTGATGTGAGCTTTTCAAAGCTTGACACAAGCTGGCTCCCAATAGAAAAATCAAGCCTTCGTGTCACTCTGATCTTCACGCTAAGCAATTGGAGTGTAGAAATGTGAGTTTGAAACAGTAATAGTAAAAAAGATACAATGAGGCCATAGTTTATTCTGTATGCTTTATTTAACAGAAAAGAACTACACAAAATCCTTTCCTCGCTCTTTAACAGAGACCTTTGCATGTCAGGTACAAAAACTCTGTGTTCAACTGAAATGTGCTTGGGGAGTGCTAATTTAAGCATGCTGCATTTGGGACTCACTGAAATAACTGCCACTGAATACCTTTTTTTTCTTGCACTGTGCCTCCAAGCACCCCTCTCCTTTGGGCCACCACATTACCACCTCTTTCTTCCACCAGACTTACCCGTTGTCATAAACCATGCTGGGTCATACTTCTATTCCAGACCTGCCTTCTAGGGCTCTCCTGTCCCTGCTGGGGCTTTCCACAGGCCATCATCATGGGGAATGTGCCTAGGAGTTCCTGACTTCCCTTTCCATTGTCCAGCTTATCCCTGCCAGGGGCACACCATAGCCCAGTGGAAGAGTATATGAGCAGCATCTAGAGGGGCCATGACTATCTGGTGAGTCACCAAGGAATGTCCAGATGTGGAGATGGACAGAGAAGCCATCATCCAGTGTGCCAGCATGGCATTTTGCCTTTCTGTGTCCCACCCACCCTTCACCCTAATCACTCCACTCTCATTCATGCATAGCTGGCCTGGAGGACTGCCTGATGAGCGTGGTTCCCGACATTATCGGCACCTCCACCAGATACCACCAGGAGCCACTACAGAGCAATACTTGATCTCCTTTCCTCCCAGGAGGAGAGTGTCCAATGGACGCTCTTTCATCTTCTCTGTCAGCATCCCCTCCTAATGTCCCAGATGCAGTGCATGAACCCAAGTTACCAGCACGCCAGAGTGTTTCCTCATTACTCTGCAACATGAAGCCAACAAAAAGTTCCTTTTTGTGTAACATTTACTGTTACATTTGGGGAGTGGAGGGAGCAACAAAAACAGTTGCAACCCACTGCCTCCTATCTGGGCCCAGGGGTTGGAAAAAAAACAGCTCGTGAGACTCTGAATCTCTTTATTTTCCATGTTCTCAGTTAAAGTGCAGTAATGTTTATCATTACATGCTGGGTGGGCAGGAGGAGGAATGAAAACAACTGCCACTGACAGCCTTTTTGTGGGTGCGGGGGTGGGAAAAACAGCTACTGACTCTCATTTGTAGGGGTAG
This sequence comes from Neoceratodus forsteri, assembly GCA_016271365.2. Taxonomy (NCBI): domain Eukaryota; kingdom Metazoa; phylum Chordata; order Ceratodontiformes; family Ceratodontidae; genus Neoceratodus; species Neoceratodus forsteri. Next base: position 351,342,635 of record CM028130.1, on the reverse strand, counting down.
GAGGGACAGAAAAGAATGATGGTCAGTGACTGGTTTGTGGAGGGGAGGGAACAGAAAGCACTGCCCTAACCAGAGGGGAACTCAAAGGAGTATGAAACAAAGCAAGCTTATAATGACACTTCTCAGCTGGTTGCTGTGTGGTGTCATGTAGATGAAAGGATACAGCTACTGCCTGATAGGTGCTGTTGCCTCCTTTCAATTACACAAAGTTTCTGTCCATCACCCAGCAGAACAGCATCATGATCAGCCTTGATCATTGGCCTGTCACTGTCAAGCCTCCTGCAGCCTGAGCTGCACTGGATATGACAACAACACCACTCTCAAGCCCATTACTCTAGTCTTATAATATATTTGCTTTACACATGCACACACAGCAAACATAAAAATAGCAACAGACAAACACATTCTTATAAACCAACAATGTGAAGTTAAAGCTCTTCTATAATTCGAGATCCACTGATTGATTGGTTTCTGAAAGTGATGAGTCTTCACCAGTATCACAACCAACACCACCACCATTAAAGGATCAGTATGACAAATGCTGCCCTCAAGGTGAGCTGAAATCTCTTTAATAGCATCAGCCCACCCAATAATACCAAATTAAACAGGTCAGGCAAGTCTGCAGTAATTCTATCCAACATTTTGGTAATATCACAAGCCAGGGGTTAAATACAACTATTACTGTACAAACCCCAGGGCAAAGGGCTTGCCATGAGTCATGATGAGTGCTGACCCAGACTTTGATAAGCTTTAGGCTAATGGCAGCAGGAGACACTGCAGGTCTAGACATGTAGCAGTGCAATGAAAACCATTCCCTTCCCTTGCACTGCCAGCCAATAACTCCAGGTATGTCTCATTGCTCATGATAGCATCCCAGCAGCAAGTTGCACCTCCTATAAAATCAAAGACACGTAGCCCTTTGACACCTTTCATTCCTACAAACATAAAGTAGCACCCTCTTGATTGGGGCAGAGGGTTTTTGTGTGGTAAAATGAGCACCTGTTTTGAAATGTGGGACAGTTGTGAGATATGAAGCAAACCCTGTTAGTGTGTTCCACAAACACAGCACCTCAGTTTATTAAGTGGGTACCATAATTAAAGGGGGAAAACATCCCACCCACCAAAAACAATGACTGATTTTGTAGTCCAAACTATCCTAACTTCTTTAGTCTGACTGGCTATCAGTTTGTCTGGAAAATGCAGTGCCAACCCCAAACTACATAAGTAAGTCTCTCCGTCATCGTGCATGCAGCACATCCTTCCTAATATACCCCTTGCTTCCATGGGCACAATAATAAACCAGCCCCTGCAATGTTTGGTTTCTCCATCAACATTTAGAAACAAAAGCTGTGCCAGCATATCTCTCAACTGTCCTACATTATCAGGGATGTCCCTTGCCCCTTTCTTCCCTCAGCATTGCTATGTCCCTGATCCAGCCCCACTGGGAAAGGTGCTGCACACACAGAGAAGGTGCTGAGTGTAAACTGTGACTTTAAAGAAGAAATGCATAACACTCTGTGATACTAAAGCAAAATTAAACGCTCTAGTTTCCACAATGTCCAGGGCTTGTATTTCCATGTTTGTGATGTATCCTACATTTGATAGTAGCGACCCTCATTTTCCCATTTTCCCTGTCAGTGTCTTTAATTTATGTGTGACACTAGGTTGAGAGGTATGTGTGCTAGCAGCCAGGGCAGAAACATTGGACCTTTAGATCCATCATTTGTTCTTTTATAATATGTATGTAAGAGGAAGACAGCTATGTGCACTTCTTACCTTCTTTCCCATTACAGGATGCATCTCTCTCTGATGGCAAAGTAAAGATTTGTGCTGCTTTGTGAGTATACTGCACAGCACAACTCACCAGTGGTCAATAAGAATCAGTCATACTGCCTCTGCAGTATCAGCAGCAGCACCAAACTCTAGCCTTGCCCAGGCCAAGGGAGGCAACACTGAACAACCACCATGAGGAACCTGGCAAACTCCTCCAGCTTCCCTGTAGCCACACATGAATCACTCATTAAATGGACAGTCATCTCCCGATAGGTCTTTCTTACTAAGATGTCTGTGTGGTGTGTGACACTCTATAATGTCACTTCATGCATTTACTGTTCCTGGCATTAGCTCCACAAACTTCATGACCCACAATTAAATAACATAGAACAGGCACTTACTGTGCATATTCCAGGACTACTGTGATTGCTTGGAATTTTATATAAGAAATTGTTGCTGCTTGAGGATTTAACCTTTGCCATAAATGGTCCAGTCCACATTTTAAAGAAGGCACCAAAAAGAGAAAGCCTGAATCTGTAAATGTGATCAGATAGTGGAATTTCAAAGAGAAGTTACCTTCTAGTGACTTTAAACACGGAACACACGTGCCCTTACAATAGTGGATACGCTTCTTCTGCAGAGAAATGAAATTTTGAATGTGTGTAGAATCATATGGTAGGAAGAAAGTCAGTTGAAATTATGAAAAATATGGACTGTGCAAATATGAAGAGTTTAGCTGATAATGATGCCACTCAGCTGTTGCTGGCCAGTGTCATGTAATATAAATGAAAGGATGCAGTCCCTCTCTGATATGCATGGCTGACTCCTTTAGCTACATGAAGTTTCTGCCCATCAGCCAGCAGAACAGCATCATGATCAGCCTTGTTAATCATTTGCCTGTCACTGTCAAGCCTTACTGCAGCCTGAGCTGCATTGGATAAGATAGGAACATGGATCTGAGGGTCACCACTCCCACAATATGTTTGCTTGGCAACCATAACAAGATCTGGCAGAGCCACTACGATTGTGAATGCATTAACTAGATAAGGGTGTTTCATGGGCTTAAACATAAACATGTATTTATTTAAAAAAATATCAGATATACAAACCTTTTGAGTCAAAGACTCATTTACAAAGGCACCTCATCGAAAATAATAAAAAGACAGCACAGTTAACAAGTCCAAAAACAATTTTTGTTTTCTCTGTGCATCAGATCTAGTTAGCAGGAGTGTTTTAACATAAAAAACACAAATAATGAATTACAGCTATTTAGCAGCTTTTTTTCTTACAGGAACCCCAGTTAGACAGCTTTCAGGTATCTGCTAAACTAATTGTTGACACTTGTGCTCCCTGGATAAGATCAGTTACAAGGCTCTGCTGTTGTTAAACACATTTTAAAGCAATACACATGTTAAATCTCAGGACATGGCTACGTCATGTCACATGAGAGAGGGGGCATCGTAGAAGAAAGAAAGCCAATAAAACTATTCTCTGTGGAGAACTCCATGGATCATAAAACTACCTTACAACTAGCAGGCAATTTAGGAAAAACTTCAAATAGCATACAGAGGGAAGGACACACTAGGACTTAACATACATATCAAAACACTCTACATAACATATGTTTTTTGCACATTCTGGGTGGACTACTCCTTTAAAACAATTTCAACCCCTCCCTGTGACAGATTACATTCTGGGAAGACTACCTTGGCAATATGCTATAAAAAATCCTGAGAAACAGGTTTAATGGAGTGAATGCTGACATCCCATTTCTAGTGTCCATGATAAAATAAAAAATACTTAAGATTTTTTTTATGTCAGCTCTGATCAGAATAGCTTTTATAATCACCAATTGTTTTCTTGTTCAATGTTTTCTAATACATCTCAACTTAAAAGAAAAAAACATACTTTATCATCAAAGCCTGTGCTCAGCTTCCTACCATACACTTCATTTGTAAAAAAAAAATGATCTTGTCACAGACCACAATCAGCACTAACTACTAACAGAATGCTGATACCTACATTTACAATTTAGCTAATATTTGAAATCTAACTGAGTGGGGTTTCCTGTAAGAAAACAGCTAGAGTCTGTTAATTATAGCATTTTATAGCATTGATGATCTGGGCAGTTAGATCTGGGTTTGAATCCACAGCCCCTACAAAAAAAAATGAAAATTTTCTTACAGAGCTAGATGTGTCTAGGTCTCCTTCTGAGGCCCTAGGTGGTCTGATAATCATTTGTTCCAAATGATTTTTAAGTCAGTTGAAGGCACTAAACATCTTCTGTTCTGTTCTGCACTGCACAAGCATATCTGTTAGTTGATAAGGTCCCAAACTAGTGTATCTGGTTACAGCATGCTAGAGCTATCTCATGCCCTCCCACATGAATCAGAAAAAAGTCTGGAGTGGAGGTGGATCTTACTCAACAAAAAACTAATGCTGCCTCCCACTACTCAGATTCCAGTTCTTGTACCACCCATTTGAGAAAGAAAATAGTACCCTGCAACCATTGACTAACATGAAATCGTATTTATTTGAGGCGGAAAACATTGCTTGGAGGAGGTGGAGAAGACTATTTACACCTTCAGTCAATTCCATGGACAGAAAACAAGACATCACTCCTTTTGTACATGCAATACTCCTTAAGCTCACGCCACAGTCGTAAAACCTAAAGGATTCAGTCATCATTTTTAAAAATGAAACCTTTTCCTAATCATTACGGTGCATGCTGCTATTCATTAATAGTAAATGTTGTTTACAGGAATCAAACAGCACTCAGTTCCTTGCCATATGTGGGGAGTAAATACAGTAAAAATGAAAACCAGTGTCCTGCAAAAGCTTAAATAAATGGCTACACAAGATTAACATTAAATGAATGTACTGGAAACCCCACAAAATGTCTCCTATGCCAGAAGTAGTTATTTTTTCATTTTCAATTATCCTTATCTTTAAGAGATGCTCAATGAAGCAGTGGAGACATGCAGCACTACAAAGAATTTATCTTAACAGATGAAAAAACACATCTACTGTAAGCAAACACCTGAATTTAAGAGATACTGTACTGACAGCAATACAGAAATTAAAGAGGGCATAACAACATAAAAATAGTGGCTGGGCTTACTAGATCTTTACTGACCACCTATCTAAAAGTGAGCTTGAAGTAGACTTAAAACCATACCCACTGAACAGTTAAACACAATACTTTGTCAACTTTATGCTGAAGTGCAGTGCGGTGGTTGAGAGGATATTCCATTTCCAGGTAACTCAGGCTACAGACTAGACTGAGTCAGCTTCTCAAAAGCCCAGACATCAGATGCTGTGTTGAAATAAATTGCTAATGCTCATTTTACCACAGCCAGCAAAGTATTTCTTTCTGTGGTGAACCAGTATACAGTGGAGAAAAAGGTTGTTTCCACTCACCACCTTCCATTCACAGATGGTAACCTACATATGCCGACGATGTCTTTAGTACTGTCACCAATGACAACAGTGGGGCTTTGTGATGGTGTGAAATAAAAAGACACAGCAACCAAAGCTAAAGTGCATAAAAAATGCACAAGTGCATTTATCAATTTATTTGCAATAAATAATAATAACAAAATAATACAGAAATAAAAATAACAGTTGATTAGTTCAACACAATAATTCAGCCCTCTGCTTCCATCAACAGAGGCTGCGGCTTTGCTTCAGCCAAGATAGCCTAAGTGTAATCCCTTCTTATGCTTCACAGTTCTAGTGTGAAAACAGCACACTCCACAAGTAGGTCTTTCTCTGCTCACTGTCAGCACTAGACTAGCTATGGTCCCCTAGTGGTGAGCCCTATTTATACCCTAGAGATTACATCACACTTTGTGGGGGAGTTCCCCTTATCTATGATAATACATAATTGGGGAGTTTCCATATTATTCCATGCTTTAACATGCAGGAGATTTTTATTTGGACCTTTGTGCCCAAATATGCTTTATTTCTACAGGCAGCCCAATTACAACATCTCTGGAGCTGCAGAATCTCATTTTCATATTTCATTTAATTATGGGACACTATGGGGCTTTTTATACATCCCGTTAAACAGTAAGTGGTATTTCTTTAACCTCACTTGCGGTTTCTCCTGATGCTTCAGAGAATGCTTTTGTTCCAAAGCAATTCTCCTATTTCCAGTGCTGAACAAGGAAATACAAAATCATACAAGCCCCAACAATGCAAAGCATCATGGGCTGCATATGTAAATCACCACAGAATATTATGCTGGTTCAACTTTAAGCAAAAATGCATGGTGCCAAAAGGCCTCTCACACAGTTTGCAAAGGGTGCCAACAGAAAACATAGCCATGTGTTTCATCCTACCAGGACTCATCAGTATGCCTCATCTGTTTGGCACCCCAGTAGAATGAACCAGCTACCCTAAGTCTCTCTATCTGGCTTATGTTGTGGTGAACCCAATTAAAACATAAAACTGTTTAAAAGACAAAGAACCTCTGTGTGCAAGCACTGAGGCAATGGTTACCCCAAAGGGCATTTGGCAGGGAAGCCAAGTTTCAAAGAAATACAAAATCACACATGCCCCCACAATGAAAACCATCATGGGCTGCATATGTAAATCACCACAGAATATTATGCTGGTTCAACTTTAAGCAAAAATGCATGGTGCCAAAAGGCCTTTTACACAGTTTGCAACCGGTGCCAACAGAAAACATAGGCATGTTTTCATCCTACAGGACTCATCAGTATGCCTCATTTGTTTGACACCCCAAGTAAGAATGAAACCAGCTACCCTAAGCTGGTCTATCTGGGTTATGTTGGACCCATAGCAGATGGACCGTATCTTAGGAAATAATTCATTCACTGAAAGTGTCAACTGATGAGCCTGCGATAAAGTCTATTGAGAACAGCTGCGTCTGTGTTTCTGTTAACACCACAAACGTGGTGCGGAACCATGCGACCTGCAAAAACGAACAACATACATATTCTGTGGTGTTATCGGCCCTCAATGCTACGACAAGTGGGGGCATGTTGCTGAGCGACTGCCATAACCCTATGAGTACTGAAGAATGCTCGACCTGCAATGCTTACTCACTGAGGTTCTTTGTCTTCTGAACAAGAAGCTTATCTTCAGCCGTTTGGTGCAGCAATTGTAACTGGAGCATCCTGCTCCACTTTAACACATGGTCCTGGGTCACATATTGTGGCCGGGAGCATTCCCAGACACCAGAACTGCCTTCTGGAAATAAGAGCCGTGTGTCTGGTGCTTGATCGTGCTCAGCGGCAGGACCATTTAGTAATCAGGGGCACCAGTGGTTTTTAAACCTAAAGAGTGATATGCACTTATTCCTATTTGCTCCCACTCGGGAGTTTTACAAACAGTGCGACATGTGTTAAAAATGATCTCCAATTCGGGAGAGCAAGGAGAAGTGCTTCCAGCACCTAATGTGCAAGCAGGGAGAGTTTATAAGAAAACAGGTGACAGAAAACCAATGAGAATGTCAGGTTGGCCACCCTGACATGAAAAACAAGAAAAGAAGAAAGAAAACAAGAAGACAGAAAAGAGTGTGTGTGTGTGGGGGGGGGACTGGCTCATTGTTTTTTGATTTACAAGGTAAATAACAGGAGCTTCCTGTTACACACTTCCCCCACCAAGAGGCAACAGTATTATTGTTGTCAGACACCCTCATGAAAGCCTAGGAGGGTTGGAGCTTCCGCCCACCGACTCTCAGAAACTCCGCCTCAGGGACCCACTACAAATTTTCTAAACAGTATCAACATCCAGATACCTCAATATCTCCAATACAGTTATATTGGTGTGGTGTGGTGTCAGCATGGCTCAATTGGTAGCACATCCACCTCTAGACCAGAAGGTCATGGGTTCTCGTCCCACACCGGGATGGACTTGCACCTAAAAATCGCTGCCATCTGAGTGCAGTATTGGGGGGTGCTGTACTGCTGGGGTGTGCCATCCTTTGGATGAGACGTTAAACCGAGGTCCCTTCTGCCCATCCTGGCATTGTCCAGGTGGAAGTAAAATAACCCAGGGTACTCTCCGTAAAGAGCAGGGAACATTCCTGGTGTCCTGGCCAACATTCCCCTTCCCACAAACTGGTTCATGCAATTATCCAGGCTGTGTGTGGGTGATGATGTGTGATATGGCTGCCACCACACATTCAGTCACTTCACTACCAGTCTGGCATTGCTTGTAAAGTGCTTTCGGATACTGTGTATGAAAAGCACTTTATAAATTCTGATTCTTCTTCTTCTTCTTCTTCGTCTTCTTATATTCCCTGAGGTGTGTTAACATAGGTTATAAATACCCATATAACATCAAATACAAAAACATTTCAACAGTTCCTCAGCAATCCATAACATTATACATCATAGTCACATATTTTTTCACGTTACATCAGCATGATCCCCATAGCGGGACAGGAAATCAGCATTTTGGTGTTTAGATCCTGCCCTATGTTCAACCATAAAGCGGTAAGGCTGCAATGCCAAGTACCATCTCATGGTCCTGCCATTCTAGTCTTTCATTTGCTGCAGCCAACACAAAGGATTGTGGTCAGTGAGTACCTTAAATTCCATTCCCCAGAGATAGTATTTCAAGGCCTCTATGGTCCATTTCAGTGCTAGACACTCTTTTTCCACATTCAAATACTTTCTCGCCCTTTCATGTAGCTTTCGACTAATAAAAATGACAGGATGTTCCATACTCTTTTTCTTTTGGGAAAGGACTGCTCCAATGCCTGTATCAGAGGCATCAGTGTGCATTTCAAAAGGGAGAGAAAAGTCTGGGCTAAGCAATATAGGGAAGGAACATAACATAGCTTTTATGTTATGGAATGCTTCATCATATTCTTAGGACCATTGGACCTTGTTAGGACATTTGTTTTTAGTCAGGTCCATCGGTGGCATCACTATAGTGGCAAAGTTTGGTATAAATTAGCGGTAGTAACTGGCCAGACCCAAAAAGGAATATACATGTTTCTTTGTCAGGGGAATGGGACTGTCAACTACGGTCTTGACTTTGCTTACTTCCGGTTTAACAGTAGCTTCCCCAATTGCAAATTCTACTGTAAGTACTTATTTTCTGTTCTAGCAATGGCACACTTTGTGGGGTTGATATTCAGACCAGAGTCTTGAAAAGATTGTACAACAGCACTAAGGTGTACAAGATGTGTGTGCTAGTCAGGCTAAATATGACAACATCATCCAGGTATGTAGCACTATACTGGATATGGGCATGCAATACCTGGTCCATATACCTTTGGAAGATAGCGGGGGCACCATAAAGGCATGGTCATAAACTAGTAAAGGCCTACAGGGGTGCTAAAAGCAATCAGTTCCTGTGCATGTAAAGCTAGAGGGATTTGCCAGTAATCTTTCGTCAGGTCAAGCATGCTAATATATCTGGCATTCCCAATTCTGTCTAGCAAATCATATATGTGTGGCATAGGGTATCCGTCAAATGTGGAAATGGCATTGATCTTTCTAAAATCTAGACATAGCTGGATATCCTCTTCTTTTTTTGGCACAATCACCACTGGTGAGCACCAAGCACTACAGGATGGTATTATGACCCCTAGGTCTTCCATTTTCTTTATCTCTACAATGACATCCTGTCTCACCCTTTCTGGCAACCGATAGGGTTTTTGATGAATGGGTTTCGTTTGTGTTACCGTTATGGTGTGTACTATCTCCTTTGTTCTCCCTGAGATGCTGGTGCTGTAAATGTGTCCCTGTAGTACTGCAATAGTTGATCTACCTCATGCTTCTGGTTAACATCTAACACTGGGTTGACATGTACCCCTGTACTCTCTATGCTTTGCTCAAGTCTTTCATAGGCCTCCTCTAGTTATGTGATATTCTGTTCAGCATGAATGAAATAACTGAGTACAGGATCCCATCTAATAAACCATTTTTTTTAAGAGATTAGCATGATAGATTTTCTTTGGGGATCTTCGACCTGGCATTACAATTTGATAATTAACTTTACCCACTTGTTTGCTGATTGCAAAAGGGCCTTGCCATTTCATCAATAGCTTGTTTTCTGATGAGGGTAACAATAACAAGACTTTATGCCCTGGTTGGTATGTTTTCTCTTTTAACCCTTCATCATAAAATTATTTTTGTTCTACCTGTCAGGGAACCACATTTTGATGGGCCATGGTAACAAATTTCACCAATTTCTTTCATAAACTGGACATATAGTCTATCACATTCTTATGGCCTACATCCTTTCTTCTTCCCAATGTTCTCTGACCACATCCAAAGGGCCTCTGGGGTTTCTCCCATACAATAGGGTAAAGGGTGACAACCCTGTGGTGGCTTGGGGCACCTCACGATAAGCAAACAGGACATAGGGTAGATATTTATCCCAGTCCTGTCCCTCTGCCCCTACATACTTTTGTAGCATATGTTTAAGGGTTTTGCTAAAACGCTCCACCAGACCATCAGCCTGGAGGTGATATGGAGAGATTTGGACAGCAGAAATTCCTAACAGGTGGTACAACTCTTTAAGGAGCACTGAGGTAAAGTTAGTACCTCCATCAGTCAAAATGACTTGAGGCATACCCAGTTGACTAAAAATGTTGGCTAATTCCTCAGCAATCTGAGGGTCCTTTGCAATCTGAAGTGGTATTGCCTCAGGATACCTTGTGGCACAGTCACAGACTACCAAGATAAACTGGTTAACTTTCAAGCTTTTGTTAGGGGCTGTCACATCCATATCTACTCTTTCAAAAGAGAATCTTACCTCTGGTATTGGCTTAGCACCTTATCCCTTTTTCCACCTTTAGCCACCATTTGACCCTCTGGACAAGTGTGGCAGTACTCAGCCACACTTTCATGGATACCAGGCCAGACCATATGCCCTCATCAGGGTCTGCTTACTGCCTGAGTCTAGTAACCCCAACATTTGATGTTGCCCAATACTAACTGTTGTAACATACTTCCAAATTTGCCAGTGCTAAGTGGGCAGGATCATTCCTTCTATTTGGGCAGTTATGTGCCATGTGACCCTTCCCCAAACAACTATGACAGATAATATCCGCTGAGTAGGGCCTTCCCCTTCAATCCCTTATCCAATTGTTTTCCCCAGTTGGTGACTGTCACTGATAATTAAAGTCAAAGGATCTTACAGGTGTTATAGGTTGTGGTGAAGAGCCTTGGTATCCATGGGGTTTCAAAGAATCTGGCCGCCAAGTAATCCTCTGCCAGAGTGATTGCTTTCTCAGCTGTGTCCGGCTTATGCTCCTTCACCCAAATCTGGACATCTGAAGGCAACATCTGAATGAACTGTTCAATTATTACGAGTTCCAAAATCTGGTTGAGTATTTTGACCATTGGCTGTAACCACTTGTAACAAAATTCCCGAAGTCTGGCATAAGTTTCCCTGAGGTTATTCTGTCTGGTCATCTTCTGGGAATGAAACCTCTGCCTGTACATTTTGGTGTTGATGTCGTACCTGCGCAAAATTTCTTCCTTCTCCTAATCATAGTTGGAGTCAGGCACACTAAGATGACTATAGACCAGCTGGGCTCTTCCTGACAAATATGGGACAAGTCTGATGACCCACTGGTCTCTGGGCCAAGTGCATGTCTGAACTATGTGCTCGAATGTCATTAGATAGGCTTCAATGTCATCAGCCTCAGTCAGTTTCATTAATTTAATGTCCCAGGAAATATTTTGATCTGGTTGCCCAGGGATAAAGCTCTGGATAGCCTGTAAGGCATTCCACCACCTCTCATTCTGTCTTTTCTGATCCTCCTCTTGCATTCTCCTGTCCTCATCTCATTGTCATCAGTCCTCTGTTCACTTGTGCTCTGTCTCTAGCTGCTTTAAACAAAGCCAGTGCAGCAAGTCACTGGGGTCTTCTGGTGCCTCTCCTCCATCTGCTTCCTCTCCTCTTCTTCTGATGGTTCTTCATCTGTGGCTTCCTTCTGTTCCTTCCTTGTCATCTTTGGCCAGGCGCTGGGGTCCAACCCGGGTATGGTTTTCAATCCAAACTTCTACAACATAGCTTGTGTCAACTGGATTTTTGTCCAGGTCAGCACTTTTTCTTCGGTGCATGTATTGGGTACAGGACTATACACCCTGACAGTGTCTCCCAAGCAGTCTAGGAAAGTCAAATATCCCACCTCTTACACCAGTGTGATGGTACGGGATACAAAGACACAGCAACTAAAGGTAAAGTGCATAGAAAACACATAAGTGCATTTATCAATTTATTTTTGATAAATAAAGTAAAATAATACAGAAATAAAAGTAACATTTGATTAGTTCAACACAATAATTCAGCCCTCTGCTTCCATCAGCTGAGACTGTGGTTTTACTTCAGCCAAGATAGCCTAAGTGTAATCCCTTCTTACACTTCTCAATTCTGGTGTGAAAACAGCACACTCCACAAGTAGGTTTTTCCCTGCTCACTACCTTTCCCTGCTCACTTTCCCTGTCAGCACTAAACTGACTCAACTACCTATGTAGTGAGCCCTATTTATACCCTAGGGATTACATCACACTTTGTGGGGGAGTTTCCCTTATCCATGACATTACATAATTGGGGAGTTTCCATATTACCCCATGCTTTAACATGTAGGGGCTTTTTATTTGGCTTTTTTTGCCCAAATATGCTTTATTTCTACAGCCAGCCTCAGTTACTACATCTCTGGGGCTGCAGAAACTCATTTTCATATTTCACTTAATTTTGGGACACTACGGGGTATTTTATACATCCTGCTAAATGGCAAGTGGTATTTCTTTAACTGCACTTGCGGTTTCTCCTGATGCTTTGGAGCATGCTTTTGCTCTGAAGCAATTCTCCTATTTCCAACTCCGAACAAGGAGCTTATCTTAAGTCACTTGGTGCTGCAATTGTAACTGGAGCATCCTACTCTGCTTTAACACATGCTCCTTGGTCACATATTGTGACTAGGAGCATTTCCAGACACCAGAGCTGCCTTCTGGAAATAAGAGCAACATGCAGCCATGTGTCCTGAGCCCGATCGCACTCAGCAACAGGACCATTTAGTTAGTTAGTTTAGTTTATTGTTTGACAAAATCAAGTTTGTCCTTACAATTAGTACAACATATTATGCCTTATTACAATCTACAAATGTTTCAATTATATCATTCAAAATATGATATAAATACCATTTAGTAATCAGAGGCACCGGTGGTTTTAAACCTAAAGTGTGATATGCACTTATTTCCATTTGCTTCTGCTCAGGAGTTTCACAAACAGCGTGACTTGTCCTAATAATTATCTCCAATTCGGGAGATCAAGGAGAAAGTGCTTTCAGTGCTTAATGTGTAAGCAGGAGGACTTTATAAGAAAACAAGAAACAGAAAACCAATGAGAATGTCAGGTTGGCCACGCTGACATGGAAAAAAAGAAAAGAAGAAAGAAAGAAAACAAGAAGACAGAAAAGAGTGAGAGAAAGGAGGAGGACTGGCACATTGTTTTTTGATTTAGAAGGTAAATAACAGGAGCACCTGTTACAGGCTTGTATAAAAAGTGTGGGACAATGTCCAGATCCATATGGTTCACAGAGGAAGAAAGGGGCAGATGGGCCTATAACCTGACTCCTTTAAAATAGAGATTGATCAGATCAGAACTTCTTTATTGTTCAGCACAATGCCATTACAATATTCTAAAGTCTTAAACTCATGATAGTTAAAATACCTTCAATTACAAACTAATAAATACAGAGGTAATATAGCAAGGTAAAATCACACACACATTAAAAAATAATTCTCTCAGGCACAAATCATGGTGTAGTCATATGTACGTAATGCCTTGATGCTTCTTGGGTTCTTAATATAAAGACTATTACAGCATTACAGGCTTACAGGTATGTGGACATCAAAAATTTAACAAGGGATTCTTGTATGATCTTCTAGTGAGAGGTAAAAAAATTAATTACTATTTGGTCAGGAGGAAGGCTGAGACCATTCAACAATTCACCCAAGTGTCTTCTTCTTTGGGTCTCGTAAAGAGGACACAATAAGACGCCATGTTTCAAATTGTCTATAGTCATGTTCCCACATTTACAAAAAGGGGAAGAACCATTTGATCTTTTTTATCTGTAGAGAATGTACTGGGCGTTACAAACTTCAGTTCTGAATCTAGTATAGGTCCTTCTCATCTAGGGGCAAGTCAAATGTACTAGATGAGACTCGAATCCCAAATTTACTTTCAATAGTTTATACCATGAGTGTAACTTTAGTGAGGATAGCTCAAAAAAATTAGTTATTTATATCTGTGTCTCCAAGCCTTATTTTAGCATCGAATCTAATCTCCATTAGAGACTTATGAAAGTGGCATCAAGTATATGAGCCTGAAATACAGTGAGGCAACAAAGAACAGCAAGAGTCACTCTGTAATTGTGACCAATACAGTGTTGTATAATTGCCATGCAGGATGGACCAATGTCAAATCTTTCAAAGCCTGCTCTTCAAACTACTGCAGAAACTCCTGCCTTCTATATTTATCTCCTCTATGCAAATCAGGAATACCTTAACAACTGACCAGTATGATATTCTAAAGAGTATAGAGGGGTGGATGACATCTTGGACATGATGCCCAGACTGAGTAAGGAGAGTAAGCTCAGGAGGGAGTATATAAATCACTACATTAGAGACACTGCTGCAAATGTACTATTTTCTGGCAGATTTCAAGCATGGAAAATCATGGCAGTCATGGGTCATTGATCAGAAACTAGCTTGAGAAGTTTTGGAGTGCTTCCACTGAGAAGAGACAGGAGTGGAGTGGAATCCTGGCCTATAGTACTAAGAAAATCAAAAACTGGAGCCTGCACACAAAAAACACAAACTGGATCCTGAAAATAACTGCAGCAGCAGCATGCTCAACATTGAAGAAATGAGCTCAGAAAGTCTAGCTGCACCAGTTTCTGGAAAAAAATGAGTTAGAAAATATTGTCTTTCTAGTCCACTAACCCTATATTCCATGGTAAAGTACAATTCATTAATTTCAACAAGCAAACACATAATGTTGACATAAAGTTGGTGAATGTTGTTTCTGTTGTTATTTGTGGCCCCAAACAAAATGCATCAGGTGGTTTTGTTTTGCCCTACCCTAACAGTTTAGATAGGGACTTTTCCCCCTTTAAAACAAATTCTATATTTAAATAACTCAACTTTTAACTGTTAAATACTTGTATGTGTCTCCTTTTATACATGGTACAAATTTTATTAGTTCAGTAAGACACTTCTGGGTGTTGGTTGTTATGTAACAACCCCAAGCCTAGGTACAGCCTAAATTTTGGTGGGTAAAAGAGGGTGGCAGATAATAGAGGATGGCTGTTAAAGGAGGAGATAATAACAGGACAGGAGCTCACACTGGGATCAAGTAATGGTGGTGCATAAAGGTGGGATAGGTAAAGGAGGGAGCACTGTGCATAAACATGCACAAGGCCTGTATCCAAATTAGATGAACAACCTGTTAATCAGATCAACTTTAAGCTATCAGTTACTGTCTGAGAACAGGAACATCATCAATGTAGTTACAGTGTGAAAATCCACTGGCAAGAATGCTGTTGCCACTGCTTCTCTGGCTTCCTGGAATGAGCTGCTAGATAATATTAAAGAATCCACTAACCTAAGTGACTTTAAAAGAGCTTTATTTGACCAATTTTTTTTTTTTATTTCTTTTGATAACCGGATAAACATATGAGACAAGGCCCTTTTTCATATGCGACCCAAGACTATAAAATAGTCACAAGATGTTATACAAAAAGATAACTTTTACATTCACTTAATACAGGAATACAAATACATGACATATAAGACAAACAATATAATACAAATTATTTAAAATAGCAGTGACATTGCAAGCTACTCAATAAATTATGCTTCAATTTCTTTTTGAATAAATTATGAATTCTCATAGTTCTCAATTCAATTGGAAGATCATTCCAGTATTTTGGTGCTTGGATAGAAAAAGCTTGAGCACCGCTTTAGTTTTTGACTTTCAAATTTAAACAAGAAAGAAAATTTGATCTCAAGTTTCTGGAGCCTCCCTTACAGATATCAGAGAATACAAGGAGAGAGACTTTCTTGTCTCAATACATTATCCGCTTTACAACAAAGAGAGTATATGGAACTCCAAGTTAGGCGTGAAACTCTGAAACTTGATGTAAAGTACAATGATGTGTACTATAAGGCAATCTATAAACAAAACTACAAATACTATGAAAAGACATTAAGTTATTTACCACATGTTTAGACAAAACTAGTAAACAAAAATGAATTATAATTCAGTTGAGAAGGTAGTATACTTTGGGCTATATATTTCCTGACTTGTAAAGTTAATACATTCTGTAGTCTGAATAAAGCCCCTAATTTTTGATTTACTGATTTTGTTAAAGTCAATATATGATTTGAAAATGTTAAATTTGAGTCCAAATTTATTCCCAAATAGCTAAAACATTGCACCTGCTCCAAGTTAGTTCCATTTTTACCAAAAATATTCAGTTTCCCTATTTTAACCAACTTTTGTTTAGAGGCAAATATCATACTCTTGGTTTTTGAAATATTCAATGATAATTTTAAGTCCAACAAACAATTTTCTAGACTCTGAAAATCTACAGTCAAATCTTGGGCAATTTTATCTAATGAATTAGAGCTATTATATAATATTATATCATCAGCATATAAGATTGTCTTAGCCTTAAGAATTTTACTTGGTATAATATCCACAAATATGGAAAACAATAGGGATCCCAAGAGGTGTAAATCAGTTATAGAGTCCAAAAGTTTGTAAATTATAATAAAACACAATGTACTGTGTATTGTAAGGTAATTTAATGTTAAATCTTCCTCTCCATTTTTCTTAGCTATGTGCCAAGTTACACAGTCTTTTAATACACACTCGAGGTGTGTGATGCTTCCTGAACCCTGAGAGTGAAGCTTGAGGAGTTTAATCAAGCATCACACACTTAGAATGTGCATTAAATCTGATTAACCACACAACCACATGTTTTATTTCAGGCCCTCAATTTTTCCTCACCCTTCCAGATCATTAGCATTATCACTACTCTGAAATTATAATCAGATAAAAAGTGCTTAAAAACTAAACCAAACAGTCTCACACATTCTCCAAATATACAGTCTGGCCCAGATATTCAGACTGCACCAGGCAGGGGTGCAAGCTTGGGGGCAGTGCAACTGGGATGCACCGGGGCAAGGACCAGGTGATATTCAATGGTGATGCGCCATGGCGAAGCACCATTGAATATAGTAAGGTCATCGCAGTGACTGTGCATGGCGCAGTGGCACTGCACCAGTGCAAGCCACAGATAGGCACAGGGATGTGCCAGCACAAGTGCAGTTGTGCTAGGCACATCACCTGCGATATTCAGCCAGGGGCATGCAAATGAGGCCATAAGATATGCAAGGTGCTACTGGTGCCATTTGCACATCATTATGGCTCCATTTGCATGCCTGTCGCAGGGCAGTCCGGTGACTTGCGCCTGGCACCCTGCACAGCATGATGTGTGCAATAGGGATCTGGGGGCATCCCCCACTCCACAGCTGCGTTCATGTGGTATATGTTAAGAAATCAATTCCTGGTAGTCTAGTCGCCCCCCCCATGTCCTCAATTCCCTGAGTAATATATGACATGACCATCCCTGGTGGTCTAGTGGTTCCCCCACCCACCTGAGTCCCCAAGTCCCCGATATATGTCAGATTGTCCATCCCTGGTGGTCTGAGTGGAACTCCACCGCCCAATGCCGTGATCCGCGATACATCTCTGTTGGTAACTGCCCTGGTGGTCCAGAGTGGCACCCCACCCTCCCACCCACAGGAACCCCTTGCCCCACCCACTCCCCTGTCATCGGTGGGTGGCAGCATCCCGCCCGCATACTGCCTGTCTGCCCGCTGAATGACAGGTACAGTATGGGCTGTGAGCACATTGGTCCCCAATGTGGACCAATGGGCTTGAAGGGCATACTGTACTAGACAGTCCCAAATATGTGAATGAATGATGGGGTGTGGGGTGGGCAAGGGGTTCTGTGTAAGTTGGAGGGGTGGGGGTGCCACTGGACCACCAGGGCAGTTACTGACAGATTCTGGGAATCTGCAATATGCGGGGGGCACTAGACAACTAGGGACTGATTTCTTAACATAAACCACAAGATTGTGGCTATGGGTGGGGAGGGGATTCCACTAGACCACCAGTGTTGTGTGTGTTTGGGAACAGTGTTCTGGTTGGGTGGGTGGCCACCTACAGTGGGCAACTGCTGTGTTGAGCCCTGCAATACAGCAGCCTACCTGTGGGTGGCCAGGATTTGTTCCTACTTTTCTGGGCTCAACTTTGAGCCCCTGAATGCAGAACAATGCAGGGTTGTGCCAGCATATGCGCCGCACATCCCAGGCTGGATATCGGGATGTGCCGCATATGCATGGGCACATCTGCTGCATCTGCACCACATATGATTACATTGCACCCCAGTGCATCAGGATTTGCCGTGGTCTGGTCAGTCCTTTCAATATCCTGCTGGGGTGCAATGCAGGGTTGTGCTGGCGCAGCCCCTTTGAATATCCAGGCCTCTAACTTTTAATTTACTCTGCCCAATTGTTAAAAAAAGATAATGCAAATAAAAGCTGTTATTCTGATCACATGCATAGTACTGTCTCCACTTTCAGATTGGTCTCATCAGTCGCACTACTGTAGTTCCTTTAAAATATCAGCGTAAACTGGAAGCGTGACTGGCTATCGACCACAAACCACCCGACGCACATTAACGGATGAGCCCCTTGACCACTGTTAGCTTAAAGACTGCCAAGTCGCTGAACTCACTAAACAGCGCTTTAGACTGCAGATGTTGTTCAGTGAGTGAGAACATATTTGCCATAATAACTGGCCAGTTATGGAAAATATTACCTGGCCATCACCAGTGGAAAAAACTGATGGTCAGTTATTACTGTAATATAAATACCGGTAGCCCATTGTAATGCATATGTTGCCAGTGTTTTCAAATGCCATAATATATGTTTTTTGGAATAACAACCATCCATGTATTATAATGTGTGATTTTACAAACAATCCAGCTGATCCACATAAACTAATATCTGTTTGCTCCTTATGCATTTATGAAAATAAAACATCCCATGATGGCAGCAGGAGTGAGGCACCTGACTTCAGCTCTCAGTGCTATAAATTGCAGGCCTCACTCGTTCTTCTGACTGCACCTACCTTCAGTTTGTGCTTGCTTGCACTCCAGCCATATTTGCTACAACCATCTCAGAGAATCTCCAACACTATGGTAGAATGTTTCACACAAAAGTCCTCATTACTGAACAGCATGTTCAGTGTCGCATCAACACTGATGCTGCACTACATTTCTTTTATTTTATAGTGCTCTTCCACCTCAAAAGTAGGCATCAGATATTACCAGCAATTTTGTAAAATAAAATATTGGGAGTTATAAATACTCATTTTTTAAAACACTTTTAGCGTGTGATACCTGTGCTAACACCATGAGCTTCTCTCTCATGGTTTATGTGCCATCACACCCCTAATAGTCAATTCCAATAACAACCCTTAGTCTGTTGGCAGGTAATGTAGAAATTCTGGGCAATCTACTCCCGCTCAAGGAGCCAAACATTTTATCTCAGCAACACCCTTGGCTACCCCCTCCTAGCCCCATTTATGTGACTTGCACATGAACCCTGCCACTGCAACAATGCACCAGCATGCTCTCTTCTCTTCTCTTCTCTTCTCTTCTCTTCTCTTCTCTTCTCTTCTCTTCTCTTCTCTTCTCTTCTCTTCTCTTCTCTTCTCTTCTCTTCTCTTCTCTTCTCTTCTCTTCTTTTTTGTCAGACATGGTTCACAGACACCAGTACACTGAATCTACTGAAAGCTGCAGTAACTCATGATTGAACAGTGCTGAGTTATGTATGGCCCACCCCAGTGTACCAAACACACCTACGAAAGAAGAAAACAGACCCACATTGTCTTTTGTTTTTTTCTTTTACCTGTAAAATGAGAAAATGGTCCCTCGACATGTCTGTTGCCCTTCCCCCAACCCGCACCCACCCTCTGCGTACCCCACCTCCTCACACAACCCCCTCACCCCATACTTACCTCTGGAGCCTGGCACAATGATCTTCAGTGGACTGGTATACGCCCGCGCTCTTCAAAGCCGATCGCGAACTACAGAAATGCCAGTAAGCTGTATAATGGCATAAATAGGTTTTTTCAACTTTGGTGCATATCTCGGCATTTTGGGAATTTGGCACCAAATTTTCAGCATGTGGTTATTGGGACCCCTCCTCATGAATTCAATCACTGTCATGGTGTTATTCTGTCCCGAAAGGTGATTACGTGGCCACTGTGTGGAATCATCTTTGGCACCAATTAACAAAATGACAGTGCCACTGTTCCTGAGGGTGGGCTCTCAAAAAGTTTATGTTGCAAATTTGGTGAAAAGAAATCCAAAAATTACTGTTTTATGAGAGTGTGTTGTGCAGTTTCCACACACGCTCATGACTTCGTGAATTTGTAATGTTTTTACTCCAGATTTTCAACATTGGCATTTTTCCACACCTCCTTGTGAACAGTACAGCTGTCATTTTACACATCCTGGCCAAAATGTGTTTTCACACTTCTGGCACAGAATAGCATGGTCGCTCTGGTAAATCAGTGTTTGGGACAGATTAAGAGCACGCGAGGGAGCGGGAGGAGAGCTCAATGGAGCTCTGTCAGGACTGCTGCAGATTTCTTTGTGGGCAGAAAAAGGTGCCAATGCAGACAGGAGCCCAGTACAAAAGGGCAGCCTGCAGCACCAGGAGAAACAGAATGAGCGAGTGAGAGAGGGAGAGTGAGCGAGCTCAACAGAGCTCTGTCGGGACTGCTGCAGATTCCTTTGTGGGCAGAAAAAGGAGCCAATGCAGGCAGCAGCCCAGTACAAAAGGGCAGCCTGCAGCACCAGGAGAAACAGAATAAGCGAGTGAGAGAGAGAGGGAGGGCGAGCTCAATGGAGCTCTTTTCTCGACTGCTGCAGATTTCTTTTGTGGGCAGAAAAAGGCACCAATGCAGGCAGGAGCCCAGTACAAAACGGCAGCCTGCAGTGCTGGGAGAAATAGAATGAGCGAGTGAGAGGGGGGAGGAGAGAGCTCAATGGAGCTCTGTCAGGACTGCTGCAGATTTCTTTGTGGGCAGAAAAAAGTGCCAACACAGGCAGGAACCCAGTACAAAATGGCAGCCTGCAGCACTGGGAGAAACATAATAAGCGAGTGAGGGGGGATAAGCAAGCTCAGTGGAGCTCTGTTGGGACATTAGAGTTGCCCACCCACCTGCCCAGGGTCCTGTGTGGTCCTATATTACAGCAGGGTCTCTGGGTTGGAGACAATGCAATGATTGCATACTTTTAGAATTGCTGTAATAATACAGATTTAGTTGTTCTGTTTATTTCTCTAACTGAGCTAAGTACTGAGCCATACTGTTAGGATTGCTACAATAATGCATATTTATTTGTTCTGTTTATTTCTCTAACTGAGCTGAGTAATACTTGGAGTGCAATACGATTTCTAACTGGGCTAAGTGAAACTATGAGGGCTGAGAACAAAAAGTATGGTAGCTGAGGGGTGAAAAACAGACAAGGAGGGTTTAGGATTGCAACAGTAATACATTATCTAATGGACGAGATCTGGGAATGAATTAAAGTGGTCAGCAAGAGGGGGCAGTAGGGGGATTAGTTTAGCGGGAACAGGAATTTGAGTAAATAGGACCCTAACAGTTGCAATATTGTACAGAAACTGGGAGTAAGAGCCCGTAACATAAGATAGGGGCCAAAATGGGGCAGGTGCCACATGTCAATAGGACGGGCATCTTCGAAAGGGTAGTAGGGTGTACAGGGTGTGGGTCCACCATGATCCTGGACTGGGCTTGGAGGATGGGGGGTGTATGGTCTGTAGACAACTGCCTAGTTTGAGGGAGGAACTGTAGAGGTTAGGGAGGAGTCTAAGTGGCAGGGCAAATGAGTATGGTAGGCATCCTGGCTGGGGGGGTGATAGGGGATGACAAGGAGTGATGGAGGAAGAACAATTAGGGACTGAAACCAACCCCAATATTAGAAACACTAGCAGAAAAGAGAGGAGAAGGGAGGGGGTGCCCGAGGTGAGGGGGAGGCCTCTTGATGGGGGAGGAAGAGACCACAAGGAGTACCAGGGAACAGAACAGATGGCTGCAGATAGGGAGGGACCAGGAGCTGGACTAGGGGGCATTGAGGGGAACAGGTAGGAGGGTGGAACTGATGGGGCAAGAGATGTAGAAGGGGTATCGACTAGGAATAGATTTGAGCCTCTGTTATGGGAGAGAGAGGGGGAGCAGGAACATACTGAAGGGGGAGGGCAAGCTGGGCATGAGAGGGATGGCAACAGGTAGGGGAAGAGATAGCAAGGACAAAAGGGTAGAAGGGGGCTAGTAAAGAAGGAGGGAAGATGACTAGAAGAGAGAAGGCTACGGGAAGGGAGAAGGATGGGAGGGGCATCATTACCGGGGTCAAAGGGAATGGGTGCTCTAAACTGACAACAATGGAGATAGGAGAGGGGTTGGAAATCAGCAGGGGAGGAGGGGAGGTCTACATGGGAAGCCCAGTAGGAAGACATCAGGCTGTAGAGGGTTCAAGGGATGGGCGAATAAGGCAGAAAAGGGGTGAGGCAGAAGTAGGGGTGCAGGTTCAGAAGTCACACAGGGTGCAACTGGCGAGGGTAAGGGGCAGGGAAGAATGAATACTGGGGTGGTGGAAAGGACGTTAGAAAGGAAAGGGGGTAATGGACGGGGGGTACTCATCCTGGGGGATTCTATGCTGAAAGGGGCGAAATGGGGAAGAAGGGGGGAAGGCACAGCCGTATTTTGGTTGAAGCTATCCCTGGGTTGACTGCAGGAGGGGCAGGGCAGGCACTGCTCAAATGTGCAGTGAGGGGGAGGAAGAAACCTCATTTAGTGTTGCATGTGGGTACAAATGACTTGGCGGAGGAGACTGTGTAAGTAATGAGGGGGAGGTTCTAGGAGTTGGGCAGGCAGTGTGAGAGGGTGGGGGAGTTGGTGGCATTCTCGAGATACTCCGTACCATGTGCAAGCATTGGGAGGAAGGGTAGGATCGAGTTCAACGAGTGGCTGAGGGATTGGTGCCACACCAAAAATTATGAGTTAGTGACTAACTGGGGATGGGTTTTGGGGGAATAGTGACTTGTACACAGAGACAGGCTATACTTGAGCAGGGAGGAGAGGGGGGGTATTAAAGGTGGGATTAGAGGGGTATATCTCTACTAAGGTGGATTTAAACTAGTGGGGGGTGGCAAAAAGACTGAGGTTAGTAGAAAGGTCTGGTCAGGGGAGCCTAATAAGCTCACCCTCCCCCAGATATAGGTAAAAGCAGAGGCGTAGTAACCCTGGGAGGGGGTGGGCAGAGTGGTCTGAGTATAATACAGAAAGCATCACCACCCAGTAAGAATAACAAGGAGAAAGTGTGTGGGCTACTGGAAGGAGGGACACACACCAAGCAGAAGAGTGAGGAGAAGGAGGGGTATGGGTGGAAGGTAGTCTCTATCAACACAAGAACCCTGCGGAACAAAATTGCAGAGTTTCATGCACTCCTTTCAGAGGGGAAGGTAGACACTGCTGCAGTGACAGAGACCTGGGCCACAGAATACCATGATTGGGATTAGGCAATCCCGGGGATACAGGATATACAGCAGGGACCAGGTGGTTGGAAGGGGGGGGTTGCACTCTATGTGACGGAAGGGATCAAATGCATAAGGGATGAGGGAGAAGAGGAGAGGACAGAGGTGCTTTGGGTGCAGCTCCTGGAGTCTAAGGGCAGAAAGCTGAGGCTGGGAGTGGTGTATAGATCACCAGCCCAATCCGGGAAACTGTATGGGGAGTTGGCAGAGCAGATAAGGAGGGTGTGTAGAAGGGGAAATGTGGTAATAGTGGGGGGATTTTAACCTACCAGGGGTTTACTGGAGCACCCTGGCCACTAGCAGTACCAGGGAGTAGGTGCTCCTTGATGCATTTCAGGATGGCCTACTGACCCTGTTGGTAAGTGGGCCTACAAGACTTGGTAGCACTCTGGACCTAGTACTGGCAAATGGGGAGGTGGTGAGTGAGGTAAGAGTGGAGAACCACTAGCGGGTAGCGACCACCAAACAGTGTGGCTCGTTCTCACGCTGGGCAGAGAGACAGGAGACACCCTTTGCAAATTGTGTGAGAGGCCTTTCAGCACCATGCATTTCTGCTTAAAGTTGAACCAGCATAATATTCTCTGGTGATTTGCATATACAGCCCATGATGATTTGCATTATGGGGTAAGTGCGATTTTGCATTTCTTCACAGGCACTAATGTAGTGGACTTTAGTAGGGTGGACTTTAGAAGGATGGGAGCAATACTTTGAGGGAGACTCCAGGATATGAGGCCCGGATGGATGCAGAACAAAAGTGGGTAGTCATAAAGACTGGGCTAACAGAGACCACAGTAGCCTGTACCAGGGCCAGGAGTAAGAAGAGCAGAGCCAAGAAACCATGCTGGATGAACTAGGAAGTGCTGCAAAGAGTAAGGGCATAGAGGGCTGCTTAACGAAGTATGGTCAAGGTACGTGGCCAGGAGGGTGATAAAGCTAAGGCCTCCAGGGAATTATGGTTAGCACAAGGCATGGGGGGGAAAGGACTTTTTTAGGGATGTCAGGGAAAAGAGAAAGTGCAAGGAACATACTGTGAGGATAAAGCGGGGGCGGATTACGTGAAAAAGGGGAGGAGCAAGTGGAAATTCTAAATGAGTACTTCTGCTCAGTTTTCACTAAGGAGAGGGATGGTCCACTACCAGCATGGGCTGGGGGTGGGGAAAGGGGGGAGAGGAAGTGACAAAGTGATCACAGGGAGTAGGGAGCTATAGGGGCTGAGGGCAGTAAGGGTGGACAAGGCATCAGGTCCTGATGGTATCCACCCCAGGGTGCTGAGTGAGATTGTGGAGCTGTTAGCTGAGCCACTGGCTGATCTGTTTAACACCTCCCTGGAAATGAAGTGTGTGCCCCAGAACTGGAGGGTGGCCCATGTGGTACCCATACACAAGAGTGGGCCTAGGGAGGAGACTGGAAATTATCAGACAGTCAGTCTCACGTCCATAGTGGGTAAGCTTATGGAGGTGATACTGAAGCAAAGGCTGGTGGCATTCCTAGAGAGTAATGGCCTCCAAGATGGGCGGCAACATGGGTTCGTCTCAGGGAGGTCTTGTCAAACTAGCCTAATAGAGTATTATGACTGGGTGACAAGGAAGTTGGACAGGGGCCATGTGGTACATGTCCTGTACTTGGACTTCAATAAGGCCTTTGATACAGTGCCTCATGGGAGACTTGGAGGAAGCTGACGGCAGTGGGGGTGGGAAAAAATCTGACTTAACGGATAGAGAACTGATTACAGGGGAGGGTGCAGAGGTTGGTGGTGGTGGGGAGCTGTTGGCACCTAGAGCAGTGACAAGTGGGGTGCAGCAGGGGTCAGTGCTGGGCCCGGTGCTATTTGGGCTCTTTATCTCTGATATAGAACATGGAGTGGGGAGTAGGGCTAGTCTGTTCACAGATGATACCAAATTGGGGCAGTGGTGAATAAAGAGGACTGAAGGGAAAAACTGCATTGGACCTAACCAAAGTAGAGACATGGTTGGTGGAGTGGCAGCTAGGATTCAATGCAAAGAAATGTAAGGTGATTCACTTCAGGGCCAAGAACCAGAAGAGGGACTATTGGTTGGGGGGTGAGGTTGGGGATCACAGAGGAGGAGAAGGACCTAGCGGTGTTGGTAACTGGGAGCAAGAACAGCTCAGCCCAGTGCAGGACAGCAGCAGTGAAGGCAAACAGGATGCTGGGGTGCATCGCAAGGGGGTTCTCATCCAGACACAGGGATGTGATCCTATCTCTCTACAGATCATTGGTCAGACCACACCTGGAGTACTGTGTGCAATACTGGAGGCCATACCTGAGGAGAGATATAAAGTTACTGGAGGGGGTGCAAAGAAGGGTAACAAACATGTTAAAGGGATGGAAGTAAAAGAATATGAAGTTAGGCTGAATGAGCTGAATGTGCACACACTGGAGGAGAGGAGGATAGGAGGATATGATTGAAGTGTTTAAATATCTCAAGGGGATAAATAAACCTAGCACTGAGTGGGTGTTTAAACAGAGGAGTGGAAGAGAGACAAGGGGGCACAGACTAAGGTTGGAAGGGGACATTTCAAGAGGGAAATAAGGAGGCACTACTTCACTGAGAGGGTGGTGTCTAGTTGGAATGCGCTGCCAGAGAGGGTGGTAGCATGTAGGAGAGTCAATAGCTTTAAGAAGGACTGGGATAAAGCAAGAGGAAGAGTCGGGGGGCGGGGCTGGGACAAGTGGGGGAGGAACTGAGGGGAAGGAGGCTGGGGCAGCTGAAATCTAGGTGCTAGCTGCACACTCGGGCAGACTTAGATAGACCGATTGGTCTGTTCTGCTGGCAGATTCGTATGTTCGTAAGTTTGTATGTATGTTCATATGTAAAATAACAGTGACTCTGTTCATGATCAGAGGTCCTAAAATGCCAATGTTGAAAATTTGGTGACAAACGTCCATAAGATAACTGTTACAGCCGTGCATTATGCAGTTTCCACACATCCTCATAACTTCACAAATTTGTAGTACTTTCACTTCAGATTTTCAACACTGGCATTTTTTCAGACCTCCTTATGAACAGTACAGCTGTCATTTTTACATCCTGCCCAAAATATGCATTTACTCATCTGGCGAGAATAGCGTGGTTGCTATGGGAAATCAATGTTTAGGACAGATTAAGAAAAGCATAATGATAGTGTTCATGAACAGAGGTCACAAAATGCCCATGTTGAAAATTTGGTGAAATAATTTCACTAAATGACTGTGTTACGTGCATGCATTGCGCTAGTTTCCACGCAGCCGGAAGTTCGAGCATTTTTAATATTTTCGCTACTGATTTTCAACATTGCCATCCCTTCACACCTCCCTATGAATGGTGCAGCTGTCATTCTTCACCTCCTGCCTGATCTGTGTTTCGTACATCTGGCGACAATGGCACCATCGCTGTGGGAACTCAAAGTTTGGGACACATTGACAAAATCACAGTACCACTGTTCATGAGAAGAGGTCCCAAATGCTTTCATGAGGTGGGGCCACAAAAGGCCATGTTGAAAATCTGTAGTGCAAATACAAACAAACACCCATGGCGTTAGGGTTTCTAACCATAACGCCTCTACCCTTGTACAGGCTGACAGGCATCAGGGGTGCCCTTGGATTGCCGACTGTAATGCTCATGCCGTTCCACCCCCACCCTGCAGCTAGTGACAGGCATTAAGGTGTGCCTTGGACTCTTCAGCCCCAGAGTTCACCCCATTCTCCTACATTGCACCCATTTCAGCATATGTCCTTATGGAGTGGGGTGACTGTAAAGCTGAACACCCCAAGGCACACCTCAACACTTGTCAGTGTCTGCAGGATAGGGTGAGGTGAAATGACATGAATGTTATGGGCAACAACACAAATGCATACCCCAATGCCTGTCTGTCTCTGCAGGTTGGAGGTGAGGTTGGCATGAGTTCAATACTTCACTGACATTCCTAGTCTGCATCTGTCTAACACCTGCATTTCAATGCTAATACCAGCAAGCAAACATTTGGCATTAACAAATGCTTGTTTTGTAATGCATCTCTCCTTTCCCCCTGCTCAAACTGGGAAATGAGCCTTGATTCAAATGTCTGTTTCTGAGTTACTAGTTTCTAAATAAATAATTAAAAAAAGCCTATATTCCTTACCTCTCATATGGTATAGAGAGCCAAACACTGTTGCAATTCTAAGATTACAAATTTATACCAAAATGCAGTACTGCTAGATAAAAAATGTTTTAAACAATGCAGTTGCCAGTTAGGCAATGCAATAACATCAACATGCCTATTTTATTTTTGTTTTATTCCACTCATGTTGTATGAATGACCGGTGTTACTGAAGCTTTTGTAAAGTCCCTGATCAATTGCATGTCCCACCATCATGGGTGCATGTAGTTAAAGACAGTGCTGTGCACAGTAGTTGGTCATCAGAAACACGATAGCAACTATGGATAATCTGATGTCAAATCACCTGATGCCAAATTTGCATTTGGGGAACGTGCCAAAATCTCAGGTCTCTGCTCATTCTGAGAAACCTCAAGAAGTGGTCAAGGGTATGGCTGCTGGTTTTCAATGCAAAAAAAAGTGCAAACTCAAGTACTTAGAAACCTAGGGGCAGAGTGCAAAATGGATGGAGAAGTAGTGATGACCATCAAACAGGAAACAGACTTGGAGGTAATCATATCTGATGACCTCTCAAGGTAACCAGGCACCACAACAAGGCAGTTGGGAGGGCTAGCGGGATGCTGTGGTGCATCAGGAGGGATATCATGAATAGAAAGTGGAAGATAGTGTTGCCTCTGCATAGATTGCTGGTAAGACTGCATCTAGAGTACTGTATCCAGTTCTGGAGAATACATCTCTGAAAGGACATAGACAGAGTAGAGGCTGTCCAGAGGAGGGCAAGGCAACTGAAATAGTGCTGGGTCTGCATCTAAAGCCTATGAGGACTAAATGACCTCAATGTGTGCACCCTGGAAGAGGTAGGGAGATATGATAGAGGTCTTTATATACCCCACAGAAGTAAATAAAGTACAGGAGGGAAGTGTTTTTCAGAAAAATAAGATGCTCAAAAACAAGGGGATGTACAATGAAGCTGGAGGGGGTAGATTCAAGAGTACAGATACAACAAAGTGGTACTTCATGGGCAAATTTCTGTCAAAGTCCCCAAATCCACGTTGCAGATCATTTTGGGAAATTTTCCTCTTTTATAACAAATTCACCAGTTGTGACTTCGCTTTGCTTTTGGGTTTCTTAAGTGTAATTCCAACTTAAAAAAAAAAAAAAAGCAAGCAAAGGAAAAGGCAAATTAGCTGTAAAAGAGTATTCATTGGTGGCTAGTGGTCCGCCCCTCGAACCCATGCCCTGAATTTTGTTTGAATTCCTGGTTGTCTAGTGGACCCTCCCCGAACCCATGGCCATATTTAATTTTTAATTCCCTGGAGTCTAGTGGACCCTTCCCCCTCCCAAACTCATGTCCATATTTTTTTCTTTTATTCCCTGGTGTCTAGTGGCCCCCTCCCACTCTGGCAGGTAGTGGTCCTCCACCCCACTCCCTCCATGCCAACTCCAACAAGTAGGCAATTGGCTCTGTCCACCGCTCTCCACAATTCATGGCTAGCAGCTGCCTGACTGAGATGTCAATGAATGAATGAACTCACTCATTCATTCATTGATAGCTCAGTTGGGCGGCCACCATCCATGAATTGTAGAGAGCAGTTGACAGATCTGGTTACCTGCTCATCGGAGCTGTGGTGGAGGGAGCAGGGTGGGATGGGGGACCACTACTTTCCAGAGTGGGAGGGGGGTCCACTAGACACCAGGAAATAAAACAAAAAATACTGGCATGGGTTTGGGAGGGGGAAGGGTCCACTAGACAGTGTCAGTGGCTCAGTAGGTAGCACACTCGCCTCTGAGGCTGGGAGATCAGAGGGCTCTGGGTTCAGTTCCCACATATGGCACTTGGGTTAATATCCCAATACTGACACTGTAGTGCAGCATGATATTGGTGCTGCACTTCTGAGGTGCCATCTTTCGGATGTGACGTTAAACCAAGGTCCCATCTGCCTGGACTGGTGGTGGTTCAGGTGGATGTTAAAGATCCCAAGGCACTTATAGAAAAAAGAGTAGGGGAATTTCCCCGCTGTCCTGGCCAAATTTCCCTCATTCACTAAAAATACCACCAGCAGCTTAATCTGGTTCAGTTTCAGTTGCTTATCATCTGTATCCCCCACTCCGGTCGCCCCTGAAAAAAGGACTTCTAGGCCCAGTGGGCTTACCGGGTCAACAAAATTCAACAAACAAACAAACAAAACTAGACTCCAGGGAATTAAAAATAAAATATGGGCATGGGCTCAGGAGGGGGAAGGATCCACTAGACACCTAGAAATAAAAAATAAATACCAGCATGGGTTTAGAAGGAGAAGGTATCACTAGCCACCAGGAAGAGAATCAATTTTATTTTATATTGGCAATCGGCTCGTGGGGGCGGGACCATTAAGGTCTAGTAGAGAGCTGAGACAGACTGCATAATGCAGAGTTTGAACTCCACTGATGAAGTTGCCGATTTCCGCTGGCAGAATTCAAACTCCACATTTTGCCGAGTTTTTTTCAGGGCACATTTTGGATCCACTTTGTGGATTATTTCGCAGAGCGGAGTTTTCCAACTTCGCCCATCTCTATTCAGCAGAAAGGTGATAAACTACTTCTTCACAGAAAGAGTTGTAGATACCTGGAACAGTCTTCCAGCAGAGGTGCTGGCAGCAAAAACAGTTGGTTTTTTTTCAAGAATTCATGGGATCGGCTTAAGGGAATCTTAGTGGAAAGGAAAGGGTGGGGAGAATGAGCTGGACATTGAGTAGGGTCAGTGGTGACACTGTAGGTAGGAAAAATGGGCAGAATGGGTGGGCCAAGCAGTCCTTAACTGCCATTAAATTATGTTTCTGTGTTTTGTCATACAAATAAAATGTTTACGTAAAACAGAAGCAAAATGAGTTTATAGTATAATCATATTCCTATTTTATATCAAATTTATAAAGCATCACAAATCAAAATAAGAGAAGAGGTAATAATACAAAATACTAATCATAATATAAAAATAATTGTAAAATCTACAGTGCTGTGAGGGAGAATATAATAATTGACATGGTAAAATGAAGAGCCAGAAACTATAAAAGGTATATGCCTTGAGGTCAGCAATGAATGGTAATGGTTACTTTAGCTCATGTCAGGTCTTTGCAGTCTTAATGGGTTTTTTCATATCTGTCACAACACCACAATTAGTAATAAACAGCAGATGCATGGTAACAGCACCTGCCAAATATAAGCTTTACCAGTAGTACTGTAGTTTAGTAGTAGTAGTAGATGCTTTATTTGTATTTGACGACCCTCTCTGAAGTCCCAGGGTGCCTTATGTAAAGTGCAAGAGTAATAACACATAAAATATAAGACTAAAAACCAGCATAAATAACTCAGCAATTCGTGTTCATGTTCATTGCTGACCTCAAGGTTTCCCCCTTATTTGTAGTCTATTCCAGCCTACGCCCATTACTGCACTAGGGCTAGAGATGTTACGAAGTTAAACTTCTCCCATGAATTTTGTTGCAAATGCTGAAAATTTGCACTTCTTTGAATTCTCTGAGTTCTGACTGGCAGCTAAAACTTCTATTTGCTTGAAATGTTCAGCACAATTTGCAATTTTTTACAATGAAGCACAGAATTTGTGGGTGAAGCTTGAAATTCAAAGGTGAAATTTCACATTTTGCAGCAGAATTTGTGAAATTTGAGGCCACAAATTTTGCCAAATTGCTGTGCAAAATCCACCTTGTGGAGTGCATTTCACAGACTTCGCACAGCTCTAATTGGGGCTGAAGTGGTTCAGCTGAATTAGTAAAGCCAAACTGGATTTTTAGACCTCGACTCAAAGCCCACTTCTTTCACCCATAATAGCAATGCCATGGACATGTCCAAATGCAATATTACACACAGCTTATCACTGTCCTCTTAGAGTTTTAAAACCCTTAGGATGTTCCTGGTGTTTCAATAACCCCATGTCAAATCATAATTCTTTGCCCAATACGTGATGGTCATCTAAATGTTTAAAATCAATGACAAAAACATGAGTAGCCATACTTGTTTTTACGTTAGATGGTGAGGCTTAATACCTTTTGTGGAAAAAAATCCATATGGGGTCAGATTGATTTATGTAGTTATAACATTAGTGTTTTACAGTACCAACAGGAGTGTGAATGAAAAAGTGAAACACAGACACATCATGTGTCATGAAGGTGAGGCTGGTGACATTTCTGGAGGATAATGGACTCCAAGACTGTCGTCAACATGGGTTTGTGTTGGGAAGCTCCTGTCAGTCTAACCTAGTTGAGTATTTTGACTGGGTAATGAGGGAAGTGGACAAAGGTCATACAGTGGATGTCATATTTTTGGACTTCAGCAAGGCCCTTGATTCAGTGCCGCATGAGGTGGGGGAATTGAGGTATGTGGGAGTTGGAACTAAGGCGATTAACTGGATCAAAAATTGGCTACAGGGAAGACAGCAGTGGGTGGTGGTGTGGGGGGGCCTCTCATCTCCAAGGGCAGTGTCAAGCAGGGTGCTGCAGGGATCAGTACTGGGGCTGGTGTTGTTTGGGATATTCATAGCAGACATCTTGCATGGTATCAGGAATAAGATCAGCCTCTTCGCTGATGATTCCAAGTTGGGGGCAGTGGTGAGCAACATAGAGGGATGGCAGGGACTGCAGAATGACCTGACTAAACTGGAGGAGTGGTCGGAAGAGTGGCAGCTGGGGTTCGGTGCTAAAAAGTGCAAGGTGATGTACTTTGGAGCAAAGAACCTAGGGAGAAGCTATCAGCTGGGTGGAGTACTGCTAGGTACCACCAAGGAGGAAAAGGACCTAAAGGTGGTTGTAACTGGGAAAATGAACAACTTGGGGCAGTGCAAGAGAGCGGCAGCAAAGGCCAACAGGATGATGGGATGTATTCCGAGAGGAATCTCCTCAAGGAACAGGGAGGTGATCCTGCCTCTCTACAGGTCACTGGTCAGGCCACACCTGGAGTACTGTGTGCAGTACTGCTGCCCATATCTGCCTGACTTGAATATGCACTCCCTGGATGAGCAGAGATATCGGGGGGATATGATTGAGACCTTCAAGTACTTAAAAAGGATTAACAAGACATGAACAGAAGGGATATTTAAGTTAAGGAGGGGGAGGGACATGAGAGTTCATGGTCTTAGATTGGAGGGAAAGATATAGGAGGATAAAGAGGAGACACTTTTTCACAGAGAGGTTGTGGCAGAACAAAGAAACATAGAAATATTGAATTTGACAGCAGATAAGGACCACTTGGCCCATCCAGTCTGCCCATTTCCTACCTAACAGATAAGCTGCAGATCCTAGTTAACCAACAGCCTACTTTCTCCTACCCCCACTAGAATTTCCTTATGTCTGTCCCATGCATTCTTGAATTCCTCCACTGTTTTGACTCATCCTCCTCAGAAAGGCTGTTCCATGCATCCACAACCCACTCTGAGAAGAAATACTTCCTCACATTATCTCTGAACCGTCCCCCTCTATCTTCAAATTGTGCCCCTTGTTTTGCACATCTCTTTTCTGAAAGATGCTACCCTCTTAGACTTTGTTGATTCCCTTGAGGTATTTGAAAGTTTCTATCATGTCCCCCCTCTGCCTCCTTTCCTCGAGGCTATACATCTTTAGTTCCTTTAGTCCTTCTTCATATGTCTTCTGATGCAGACCCTGCAACATTTTGGTTGCCCTCCTCTGGACAGCCTCCACCCTGTCTATGTCTGGGGTCTCCAGAACTGTACACAGTACTCAGATGTGGTCTACCAACTGTCTGTACAGAGGTCAACATCTTCCTGTTTTCTACTGGTGATGCCTCTCCTGTATCCCAGTATCCCCCAGCCTTCCTTACTGCCTTCTCACATTGCTGGCCCACCTTTAGGTTGTCTGATATGACTACTCCCAGTTCCCTTTCCATTTTGTTATTGTCAGTATCTCACCCCGTGTACTCTTTCCTGGATTTTTGTTTCCCAGGTCCATTACTTTGCACTTCTTTGCATTGAATCTAAGCTGCCATACATTTGACCATTTCTCCAACCTTGGCAAGTCCCTTTTCATCTTTTCCACCCCACTTGTGTATCAACCCTGTTGCAGAATGGAACTCTCTGCCAGAGGAGGTGGTATCCTGCAAGACAGTGGGGGGTTCAAAGGGATAAGACAGGGTGAGGGGGTTATTGTGGAGAGGGAAGGGGAGCAGCTGCAAGAGTGGGGTGCTAGCTGCACATTTGAGCAGACTTGATAGATCACGTGGCCTGTTTCAGCTGGCAAATTTTTTATGTTTGTGTATTCGTCTGCTTAATTTTTTCCACAAATGCAAACATTAAGAGTAAATTACCAATACAATAACATCATCTTGAATGAACATGCCCCCAAATGGGGGAAATATTTATATGTTTTTATGCATAAAACCATTTCAGTCCCATGTCATTTTCATAAAACCTTTTTTGATAGGCATAGGATATGGTAGTGAATATAGCAAAAAAAAAATATAGGGGTTTCCATGGTTCTTTTGGTTATATATGCTTTCAGGTTGCAGTTTCAGAGGTGGTTGGTTCTGGACAAAAGTAACTGAAAAATCCCAATAGACAATAAAACTTGCCAGAAAGCAATTTAAATAATTTAAAAGTACATACAGTGTGATAAGGACTTTAATATAAAAGCAACAGAGTAAACAAAGGCAGACAGATGTGTATGAAAAGTGCCTTGAATGTTGCCAATGTCTACAATCGTGGGAGCTAATTGCCTCTCCTGCCATCCTATATACACAATATTCTTAGCTGGACATAACATGATAGGATGAATCATTATTCCAAGAATGCTTCCATATGTTTAAAAGTGCCAGTAAACAGTCTTGG
Organism: Neoceratodus forsteri; assembly: GCA_016271365.2. Classification (NCBI taxonomy): domain Eukaryota; kingdom Metazoa; phylum Chordata; order Ceratodontiformes; family Ceratodontidae; genus Neoceratodus; species Neoceratodus forsteri. Next base: position 351,308,243 of record CM028130.1, on the reverse strand, counting down.
AAAACTTTTGTGTGCATCAGAAAAAAAGGAATTTCAAACACCAGAGAACATCTTTAATTTAAAAGAGTCATACTGCAGATTTTCAGAACACTAAGATGTCATGATTTTTGGCTAAATTACATCATTTTGCAACGGGGTTGCACAGGTTAACTAGTATAAAGAAATCGGTATTTTTGGAAGCCTCCGCCTTTGGTTCAATGGACAAGCAGCCAGCCACTCGCACTTCCTGAGCTATATAAGCAGTTCCCCTCAGCCTCCTTCCGAAGCACTTTTTCTTTACCAGCCAGAGGCTCTGTCTGTTTGTTCTCTGCAGCTAGCTGGGGGCAGCCCTGCCTCCCCTCCCCCTCCTCCTTGCTGCTTCTTTCTGCTAGACTTCTGTGTTTTGTTCTTCTGATTCTGGTTTGTATTTTGCCTCTGGCTGTGTGCTTCCTTTTGTCCCTTCCCTGTTTTTCTGTGTGTGAGTCTTGGTTTTGTTTTGTTTTTAAGGGGGACTTGGTTTCCAGGCTCCTACCAAATTGCTCATTTAGGGTGGAATATTCAAAGGGGTTGTGCATAGCGCAACAGTGTTGTGCCATGTGCAACCCACTGATGCGTCCCAGCGCGATATTCAAAAGGGGAATTTGCTCCATGCAAATCCCGATGCGCCGGAGTGCACCAGTACTGTATGCACCGCAAGTGCGGGGGTCGTGCCCATGCATATGCGGAACATCCCGATATTCAGCCCAGGATGTGCAGCTCATATGCAGGCACACACAAACCTTGTGCCACACAGGGGAGGTACAAAGATGGGCCTGAAAAAAACAGGAGCAAGGACTGCCCACCCACAGGCTGGCTGCCGTATTGCTGGGTCCAACACGGCAGCTGCCAGCTGTGGGTGGCCACTCGATCCCTGGTGGCACCATCCGGTGGCATAGCACCCCCCCAATGCCCGATCGTGGGCTGTAGTACAAAAAAGCAGCTCTGGTGGTCCAGTGGACCTAACACCTTGCCCAATCGTGGGCTGTAGCAATAGTTTAACTCCCTGGTGGTCCAGTGGACCTAACTCCTTGCCTGATCACGGGCTGTAACAATTTTCTTAACACTCCGGTGGTCCAGTGGTACCCGTATCCCCCTCCCAACCTGCCCACTCATACCCGCCACCCCACTCCCCCAAGGTCAGCTGCAGGTGGCAGCACCCCACCCGCGAGCCACCCAGCTGCCTGCCGACTGACAGCGTACAGTACGGCTGTACGCCCATTGGTCCACAGCATGTGCAGAATGGATCCATTCACATATCAGGACTGTGTAGTACAGTATGGTCTGCATGCCCATTGGCCCACACTGTGGACCAATGGGCATACAACCATACTGTATGCTGTCAGTCGGTGGGCGGCTGGGAGGCTCGTGGGTGGAGTGCTGCCACCCACCGCTGACCGGGAGGGAGCGGGGTGATGGGTATGAGTTGGCGGGTTAGAAGGGGGGTATGGGTACCACTGGACCACTGGGGAGTTAAGACACTTATTACAGCCCACGATCAGGCACGGAGTTAGGTCCACTGGACCACCAGGAAGTTAGAATAATGTTACAGCCCGCAATCGGGCATGGAGTTAGGTCCACTGGACCACCAGGGAGTTACAATAACGTTACAGCCCGCGATCGGGCAATGAGGCGCATTGCCGGTGAGGGGCAGGGGGCGTCAGTCACCACTGACTGCAGCCTGGCAGGGTGCCAGGCGCAAGTTGCAGGGGATCAGCGCACCTGAATGCAAATGGGGCATAATGATATGCAAGGGAGGGAGGTGAGCACTACTCCCTTCACAAAAGAAAGGGTCCTACAAGAGCTTGCTAAGCTCAGGGTGGATAAGGCAATGGGACCTGATGGCATACATCCCAGGGTACTTAAGGAGCTAAAGGAGGAACTAGCAGAGCCATTAGCAGAATTGTTTAGTGAGTCTCTGAGCACAGGAGAGTCCCAGAAGACTGGAGAAGGGCTCATGTGATCCCGCTCCACAAGAGTGGTAGCAGGGAGGAGGTGGGGAACTACAGACCGGTCAGTCTTACCTCAGTAGTGGCAGATTATGGAGGCACTCTTAAGGAAAGGATAGTGCAACACCTGGAATCCATAGGAGCACAGGATCCAAGACAGCATGGGTTTACAAAGGAAGGTCCTGTCAAACTAATCTCATAGATTTCTTTGACTGGGTAACCAGAGTGGTGGACCAAGGGGAGCAGTTAATGTCGCCTACCTTGACTTCAGCAAAGCTTTTGACACTGTTCCACATAGAAGATTGATAAATAAGCTGGGTAGGCTCGTGGTGTGAAGTTGGTCAACTGGGTGGTAAACTGGTTGACGGGCAGAAAACAGAGAGTGGTGGTAAATGGTATACAGTCAGAAGAGATGCAAGTCACAAGTGGGGTACCTCAGGAATCAGCCCTGGGGCCAGTCCTATTCAACATCTTCATTAGTGACCTTGCAGATGGACTAGAGGGTAAGGCTTGTCTGTTTGCAGATGACACCAAGATCTGCAACAGAGTAGATGATCCAGATGGGGTGGGCAGAATGAGAAGAGATCTGGATAAACTAGCAGAATGGTCAGAAGAGTGGCAACTGGGATTTAATGCAAAGAAGTGCAAAATCATGCACATAGGGAAGAGAAACCCTGAAGCCACCTATAGGCTGGGAGGGAGTCGCTAGCAGTCATAAAGGAAGAAAGAGACTTGGGCATCATCATCACTGATGACCTAAAATCATCAAGCAGACCTCTAAAGCAGTAGGTAAGGCTAGGGGGTGTTAGGGTGGATAGTAGGGGTATCACAAGTCGTAAGAGGGAGGTAATAATCCTTTGTACAAGACACTGGTTAGGCCCCATCTGGAGTACTATGCAGTATTGGAGGCCACACCTTCACAAGGACATTAACCAAACTGAGGCAGTCCAGAGAAGGGCAACCAAAATGGTGCAGGGACTGCATCAGAAGACATATGAGGACAGATTAATGGAGCTCAATATGTATACCCTTGAGCAAAGGAGGGAGAGAGGTGATATGATCGAGGCATTCAAACACCTTAAGGGCATAAACAAGGTGAAAGAGTCTAACATGTTTAAATATAAGAAAAATAGCAGGACAAGAGGACACAGCATGAGATTAGAGGGCCAATTAAGGGGGAATGTGAGGAAATTCTTTTCACAGAAAGGGTGGTGGATGCATGGAATGGCTTACCACAAGAAGTGGTGGCTATGAATACAGTGCAGGGCTTCAAACAGGCATGGGATAGGCATAAGGAGCAATACAAATGACTATGAATAGATAGGCCACTGACAGAGCAAAGGCCGATGGCACATTTATAAGGTAGAAAAAAATGGGCAGACTGGATGGGCCTTGCAGTCCTTATCTGCTGTCAACTTCTATGTTTCTATGTAAATGGCCCCATTTGTGCCTTGCATACATTATGTCTGCATTTGCATGTCCACTGCTGAATATCGCGGTTGCTGCACCTAGCGCAATGGCACTTGTGCTAGAGCATCCCCCTGCTCCTCTCTGGCCACTTGCGCTGGCACAGTGCCACTGCATCATGCACACTGCGGGTGGCCACGGTGCCATATTCAATGGTGCGGAGCCATGGCACAGCACCGTTGAATATCGGCCAGACCATGCCCTTGTGCATCCCAGTTGTGCTGCGCCCAGCTTGCACCCCTGCCTGGCGCAGTTCTGAATATCCCACTCCAAGAGTTCAAGCTACTTACTTTCAGTTACTCACATTTCTGTTGCAATCAATATCTGTGCTCTACTGAAACCAAGCTGCTCCCCATGCTGCATGCCTAATAGTTTTCACCTGATTTAGGTTCCCTTTGAACCCTAGTTATGCAGCTCAATCATTCTGTCTCAGCTTAGTCTGCCTCTCACATGGTCATAGCAGCTTTCAGAGCATTATGCTTCCCTCCTTTCCATGCTTATAGAATACTACCACTCCTAGTTACTCAATGCTGATGCTGTTCCATGTTTGTACACTGCTGTTATACTCTGAGGTCAGCTAAGCTACTGCTGATGTTGTAAACTAGCTTTACTATCTGCATGTGGTTCTTGACCCCTTCCATCACTTTCTTGTTACTCCTACGGCAGGGACTTGGAAGTGTTTGGGGAGTCGTGGCCGATGTGGCTAATTACTTATGTTTTAAATCCTGTCTCCGTCGCTGAAAATCCTCAAGAGTATCTATCACCTTCATTGGCTTTTTGAATACCTGACTGGCTTGCCCCATTGTCATTGTGCTGCTTCTCCCACTTCCATTCATGTCCCACCATTGCTACTATGTTTTGCAGACCTAAGTACAGGCCTTACTATTCCTACTGCTTACTGACCTACATGCAGATTCAACTATTATTACCCTGCTCTAATGAACTACCCTGCCTTATTGAACTATGTCCAGATCTAACCCTGATTATGTCATTGCTTATTGCTCTCTGCCATTTGACCTCTGCAAGGTCTCGGCAGTCAACCATCATTTAGCTCTTTTTTAGTCTCTGAGACATGCCAGCCATACCATTTTGGTGCAGGGTTCTCCCTGCAGCCAACGGTCTTGCTCTACACCTAGAGTCCACAGTTTGAGCATGTGAAGCTTGGGGGGGAGTCCTTCTCACCTGGCCCATATCTGGGAATGTCCTCGCTCCTGGTGGACCTTCAGTCATCAACCGTACTGACGGCACCTCAAATTGTAGAAATTAAGACTCAGCGCTGAAGGGGTGGGGCTCTCACGGAGGCCCCTTTAGCTACTCAAGCGGATTCGGATGCACCCTTCAAAGCTATTCTCCCCATGACTGCCTCTGGTTCACCTGGCCTGAGGGTAGATCGGTAGGCTAAGTGAGTGCCTCAGCAGTCGCTGTGCTCTTCCTCCCACCTTGATTGTCCATTGCTGTAGAGTGACACTTGTAACCTTCCACGGCATTCCTGTTAGGGGGATTGAGTGAGAGCTTTCCTCCAAAATTGGAATGTTTACCACCTCCCTTTAATTGGGTTTCCAAATTTCAGCAGCAGAGCCATCACTAAATAAAATATCCTAAGCCTAGAGGGAAGGTGACCTAAGCCTTGGATTCCCAGAGACTTCCTCTTCATAGTTTTTTTTTTTCTCCATGTCTCAGGTCATAAGTTTTAGTTAGCGTAGTGTTCCCTAGTTCTGTAGGCAGCATCCGCTGTTGGATGGAGGAGGATGGTGTCCCTACTGCCATTCCCTCTCTCCTTAGAAGATTCCCTCATTCTTTCTTGCAACCCATCTAACCCATGTCATTGCTACCCTACGCATTCCATTACATTATCAAGCTATCTAATGCTTTATCTATTACTATGTGTCACAACTACTGATTGCCTATACGAACATACAAACATATGAAATTTGCCAGCAGATAAAGGCCTAGAGGTCTATCAAGTCTGCTCGAATGTGCAGCTAGCACCCCTTATTCTGCAGCTGCCCCTCCCTTCCACCCTTCCCCTTCATTAACCCTCCCCCTTGTCCTGTCCCATTCTCATTTGAAGCAGTCCGCTGTTCTACTGCATACCACTTCAGCAGGTAATGCATTCCACCCAGCCACCACCCTCTCTGTAAAAAAGTGTCTCCTCATCTCCCTCCTGAACCTTCCTTGCTCCAATCTCATATCATGGTCCCTGGTGTCCCTCCCCTTCCTTACTTTGAACAGCCCCTCTGTACCTGTCTTGTTTATTCCTTTCATGTATTTAAAGGTTTCAATCATGTCACCCCTGTCTCTCCTCTCCTCCAGTGAGTACATGTTCAACTCCTTCAACCTCCTCTCGTATGATAAGTCCCCCAGCCCCTTGATCATCTTTGTCACTCTGCACTGCACCCCCTCCAGTAACTTAATGTCCCTCTTCAGATACGGACACCAGTACTGCACGCAGTACTCCAGGTGTGGTCTAACTAATGACCTATACAGTGGCAGAATCACCTCCTCCCTCCTCGAGGATATACCCCTTGCAATACAACTCAGCATTTTGTTGGCCTTTGCAGCTGCCTTCCTACATTGCGCCGAGTTGTTCATTGACCCTGTAATGAGCACACCCAGATCCTTCTCCTCCTCTTTCTGGGCTAGCTGCACTCCCCCTAGCTGGTAACTCCTCCTTGGGTTCTTCATCCCAAAATGCAGCACCTCGCACTTTTTGGCATTAAAGCCCAGTTGCCAGGTGTCTGACCAGGTTTCAAGCTTTGCCAGATCATCCTGCAACCCCTGCCATCCCCCTAGGTCATTCACCACTGCGCCTACCTTGGTATCATCAGCAAACAGACTGATCTTGCTGTTGATGTCCCATGATATGTCTGCAATGAATATCCCAAACAACACTGGTCCCAACACCGAGCCCTGTGGAACACCGCCCGTCACTGCCCTTGGGTGTGAGAGCTGTCCACCACCACCCTCTGTTGCCTTCCCTGTAGCCAGTTTCCTACCCATCTCACCAGTTTTGCACCCGCCCCTGTGCCTACTAACTTCTTTCCCAGCCTTCCATGTGGCACTGAGTCGAATGCCTTACTGAAGTCCAGATACAGGACATCCACTGCATGGCCCCTGTCCAGTTGCCTAGTTACCCAGTCATAGAACTCTACCAGGTTGGTTTGACAGGATCTGCCACGTGAAGCCATGCTGTCTGCTGTCCTGTGGTCCTTTGGCCTCTAGGAGGCCACCAGCCTCCCTTCAGGATAGTCTCCATTAGCTTACCCACGATGGATGTGAGGCTCACTGGTCTGTAGTTTCCGGTTCATCCTTGGGCCACTCTTGAGGAGGGGCACCACATGAGCCATCCTCCAGTCCTGAGGCACACACCCGAATGTGGTGAGGCATTTAATAGATCTGCCAAAGGTCCTGCAAGGACCTCTGCCAGCTCCTTCAGTACCCTAGGGTGGATGCCATCTGGGCCTGGTGCCTTGTCCACCCTCAGTGCCTTCAAACCCTCCCAAACTCTGCTCTCCGTGATTTCCCCATCTGTCACCACTTCCCACCCTGCTTCTGCCATTTCTTCCACCTTGGGTGTCACCCCCCTCTTCTATTTAGTAAATACTGAGCAGAAGTACTCATTTAGTGCTTCCGCCTTATCGCGCCCTGCTTCCACCCAACTCTCCTCCTTCCTAATCCTTACTATGTGGTCCTTACAGCTCTTTTTCTCCCTGACATTCTTAAAGAAGTCCTTCTCCCCCTTCTTAATGCCTTGTGCCAGCCTGAGTTACGTAGATGCTTTGGCTCCCCTTACTGCCCTTGTCACCTCCTTCGATTCTATCAAGTACTCCTCCCTGTCCTCCCCCCTCCCTGTTTTCTTGTACTTCCTAAAGGCAGCTGTTTTCATCCTTACCTTTTCCATGACCTCCTTGCTCAACCAGATCAGATTCTTAGCCCTAGCCTTCTTGCTCTGGGCTTTGCTGCAGGTTTTGGTTGCCTCCACTATCCCCAGCTTTATGAGCTCAAACCTCTGGTTAGTGTCCATACTAGACTGAATTCTGGCCAGGTACCCTTTTACCACTTCCCCCATCCTCCCAAAGTTGGCCCTCCTGAAGTCCAGCACTATTGTGCCAGATTCCACTCCTTCCTTGCCCATATCCAATGTGAGCCATACTGAGTGGTGGTCACTCCCTGACAGCGGTTCCTCCACTGTAAGTTCTCTCACAAAGTCCCCATTTGCCAGCACAAGGTCAAGAGTATTCCCTTACCTGGTTGGTTCACTGACCATTTGCAGCAGGAAGCTGTCCTGGAAGGCATTCAGCAGTACCTGCTTCCTTCTGTTCCTGGTTGTTGGGGTGCTCCAGTCCACTCCTGACATGTTGAAGTCCCCCACAATCACCACACTACCCTTCTCGCAGATCCTCCTGATCTGTCCCGCCAGTTCCCTGTCTAACTCCTCCATCTGAGATGGTGGCCTGTACACCACTCCCATTCTAAGAATCCTGTTCTTGGAATCCTGGATTTGCATCCAAAGTGACTCTGTACTACCCTCCTCCCTTCCTCCCAACACACTTCAGTCCTTCCTTCACATATAGTGCCACCCCTCCTTTCCCAATCACCCTGTCCCTATGAAATAACCTGTACCCTGGTACAGACAGGTCCCAGTCATTGTATTGGGTGGCCCATGTTTCCGTGATGGCTGCAATGTCTACCTCTCCCTCTGCCATGAGAAACTGTAACTCTGCAGTTTTCCTCCCAAGGCTCTTACCATTAAGGGTAACCACCTTCCACCCTCCCCCCCCATCCTGCCCTCGTTTCCTAGCATCACCAACAGTACTTGCCATTTGTCCTTTGTCACTGTTATGGGGTAAGCTCATATGGTTTCCAACCTGTGGTCTCTGCATACCTCTTTCCCAACTGCCACCCCTACTCCTAGTTTGAATTCTAACTCTCTATGTATCCTCAATCCTCTGTTTCAACACTTTCTTTCCCTCCTCACTCAAGTGTAGTCTGTCCTTGGCATAGAGACTACTGTCCTCCCAGGTCCCTCCCCACCCCCAACAACCCATACCCTTTAGCACAACACCAGGTTCTTAGCCATCCATTAAATTCCTCTATTCTCAGCTTTCTTGTTGTGCCTTTGGCACCGGAAGTATCTCTGAAAAAGTTACTGATCTTCCTGCCCCCTCACATAATTGTGCTAGTTCCTCAAACTTCCTCTGAACTGTATCTACTGTCTTGTCAGCCAGGTCATTTGTCCCAAGATGTATAATTAAATGAGGCTTGTCCCTACCCCTTCTAGCATATTTCAGAACAGACTGTCCCACCCTTTCCGCTGTCATTCCTGGCATGGCCTCCACCCAAATGCGACTATGCCTCTCCCCCTTGCTACCCCACCTAACTCCTCTTAGTATTGAGTCCCCCAGCACTAAGATTCCACCCCTCTTACTCCCTGCTTGCTTCCATTCATCTCCCTCTCTCATTTCCAGCTCCTCTTCTTCCTCCTGCACATTATTTCCCCCTTTTACCCCTGTTGCAATTCTCCAGCAGAACTTCCGCCCGCTCCAGTTTGGTCCAGGCATTTATCAATTACTCCTCTAATTTCATCATTTCCTCCTCCACCTTCTTCCTCTCTAGCAGTGCAAAACTATTTTCTGAAGGCCCTTCACAAATGCCCGTTCCCTCTCTCTACATAGTAACCTGTTCTCTCCTTTCCACTCCATGACTTTTGCCACTTCTTCGCCTCCCCTCACAAGTCCCTATCTCCTCCTTCCATTTGTCTTTTGTCTCCTGACCTGGTTTCCCCGGCAATTGTTCTATATGCTTAATACTACTACTACTTTCTTTTTGGGGATCCTTCCTAAGGTACCTTTAGTCATGGGAATCATCCCGCGGCACCACTAGGGGTACCCCTACGGGGCGGTAATTCCTCTGGAATAGAGAGTGCAAATGGGCAAAACCTAAGTAACACAGTTGCACAAGCATAACACTATACTGGCTACATAGGCCACTGAACTATTGTAGAGCACTCTAAACTAAAAAGATTGGAGAATGTGCAATGAGTTACCTACAATGAGCATTTTCTTCTCCCCCCATGGCCATGCAAAACCTCTCTAGAGTTGTAGTTCTCACAGTACCTTACCCCCCCAAATTGTAAACTCAGCCAGCATCAGCAACTCAAAGAGCAAAGAACACATTCCCCAGTGAGCAACTGAGTTGATAGAGTGGGGAAAGAAGGTAAACTTCCTGCCCCTTGAGATTAAGAGATGGCCATGTACTGTAGAAATTGTGAAGGATATGGACATTTTACTTTGGTATACTTCATCCCCTCAATAATAAGATCCAGTAAATCCAAAGGTGGGCTTACATTTAAAATATATGGGATGAAAACTGTTACTTATTATGGGCAACAGAAAGTGCTCCAAGGGATTCAATGTGTTTTGCCCCATTTCATAAAAAGCGAAAAAATTGCTGAACATTGTAATCCCTGCTCTTCTTTTTTGGTTTGGCTGCAAATCAGGAAAGCAAGAACTGAGCGCCTGTCCACTGCAAGGTACCAGAACTGAATTACACCTGGAAGCAGTGGACTAGGTGAACAAGAGTTTTATTAAAGTGCCAAATTGAGCAGTATTTAATCAAACAACCCCCACAAGTAACAAGCCATCATGTTTAAAGCATGCAATGCTTTCCCAGTCCCTTACACTTATTGCAGTGCTTCCAAGTGGCAGTATAGTCTAGATGTTAGAGTAATGAGCTGAGAAAGCGCTTGGTACATCCAGCAATCCTGGGTTTGATTCCTTGAACCTCCACTTACATGTGTGATTCTGAGCAAGTCACTTAACCACCCCAGTACTCCTGGGTCACCCCTGAAAATTGGCAAGTGGGCCTTAACTGGTTACCAAAGAATAAAGGAAAAAAAAGAGTAATTCAGTGCCAGTGGCCTCAGGGTGGATGGGCACTCAATTTCTGCTTTTCTGAACTGTCCTTGAGTTCCAGCACCACAGCCCTTGATGCAGCATTTCTTGTTTTGTTAGGGAATTGAGGATCCTCAGAGATCCTCACATTGTCTGAGGAGGGTTAACTACTGGACTCCCAAACCCCAATATGAAAAGATTGGATGGATGCTGTCAACAAAAACAAATAGTTCTTACCTGACCAGCTATTGCATGTTTTGGTGTTGTTGGTCTGCTATAGTGGTGGGCGAAGTGGTCTCAATCCGCTCCGCAAAGCGTTTTGTGGAGCACAGGCAGATACAAGGAGTGCTCCACAACGCAAAGTGGAGTACTTCACGTTATAATGAGGAATTCGAAGTGCATTGAAAACAGCGACTTCGATTACTCCGCCTCCACTGGTCACTACTACTCTTTCAATTTATATGAGTACATTGGTGGCAGTTCACTTCGCCTCACTTCACCTTGTTTTTAAGCTCCGAAGGTGGATTTTGCAGTGATTTATGGGAGTTCAGGTCACATGGGCTGTATATTGATCTGCACAGCCTCAGTTCGGGGTAGTATAAGTAGAAAGGAGTAGGAGACAGCTCTGATAGCTGTCTGTAGGAATCTTTTAAAAGCTGTTCAAAAAGCATTTTTGCTTTTTTTGGGGGGGATCCAACTGTAGTTCATCGATTGTAGGAAACTCTTCTGTGCTCACATCATTGAGAGTTTTTGTTTGTGTGTGGATTTTGAATGTAAATTTACAACATTGAGTGTGTGTGGTGAAAGACAGTGAAGTGTGCTGTGTGGGGGAGGGGCGTATCTGTGTGTAGGTAGATTTAAGTTGGAGAACTAGTGATTTCTTTGTGTTTTGGTTATATTTTTGTTATATAACTGACTGTGTTACTGTACACATAGTAAAATTGTCGGTAATAGTACAGATTTTCTTGCTGTGTGTTGTGTGAATGCGGTGCAGCATTTCATTAAGTCAGGTTGTTTAAATTACAAATTGACACTACTTGGCAGTACACTGAACGTTTGCATTTGAATCGCATTCCTCGTTCAACATTGTACACAGAGGCCCAGATATTCGAAAGGGTTGTGCCTGGTGCAACAGTGCTGCACCATGCGCACCCACTGATCTTCCTGGCATGATATTCAAATGTGGATTGTTGCCTGGCACAAATCCCGATGCTCTGGAGTGCATCAGTAATGTATGCGGTGCAGGTAGGAGGACATGCCCATGCCTACTCCGCACATCCGATATTCAGCCCGGGATGTGCTGAATCCATGCATGCACAACCCCTACTTGCGCTGCACACAGGTGAGCCAAAAAAAAGGAACAGCGGCTGGCCACCCACAGGTGAGCTGCCTTATTGCAGGGCACAAACACGGCAGCTGCCACCTGTGTGTGGCCACCGAGCTCCAGCTGCACCTCCTGTCGGCACCCCCCCATGCCCGATCGCTGGCATCTGTATAAATTACTAACATCCTATCTCCCTGGTGGTCCAGTAGACCGCTGTCAGTGCGATCGCGGGCTTAAGTATAAAATAACAAAGTCCAATATCCCTGGTGGTCCAGTGGACCACTCGCAGCCTGATTGTGGGCTTAGGTAAATAAAAATAAAGTCTTATATCCCTGGTTGTCCAGTGGACTGCTCACAGCCTGATCATGGGCATTTGTATTATTAAATTAAGTCCAATATCCCTGGTGGGCCAGTGGTCCACCTCCCCACCCGCCCACTGGAGCCCCACCACCTGCTCCACCCCAGTCAGCGTGGGTGGCAGCACCCACTCACCTGCTGCCCCACTGCCCGGCTGGCTGGCACGTGGGTAGGGCTGTACACCCATTGGTCACAGTGTGGGACAATGGGCGTGCAGCCGTGCATCATACAATACAGTCCAGATATGTGAATTCGCCATCTGAATGTGTAGTACGGTATGGGCTGCACACCCATTGGCTCATGCTGTGGAACCAATGGGCGTACAGCTCCACTCTATTGCAGCAGCCGGCAGGCGCGGGCAGCAGGTGGGTGGGTGCTGCCGCCTGCCGCTGACCGGGGAGCAGGGCGGTGGGGCTGAATGGGCGTAGGGGAGGGGACCGCTGGCCCACCAGGGATATTGGAATTAATTTAATAATACAAATGCCCACGATCAGGCTGCGAGCAGTCCACTGGACCACCAGGGATATTGGACTTTGTTATTTTATACTTAAGCCTGGTCGGCTGACAGCGTCCACTGGACCACCAGGGATATAGGACTTCATATTTATTTACCTTAGCCCGCGATTGGGCTGTGAGCGGTCCACTGGACCACCAGGGATATTGGACTTTGTTTTTTTTATACTTAAGCCCCCGATCGGGCTTACTGGACCACCAGGGATATAGGACCTTATTTATTATATACTTAAGCCCATGATCGGGTGTGCAGCAGTCCACTGGACCACCAGGGATATGGGACATTTTTAACTCTCCCTATTCCCACGATCAGGCAGAGGGACACATTGCCATGCTGTGCAGGAGGCGTTGGTCCCCGACAGCTGCTGCCTGGCAGGACGCCAGGCGCAAGTCACCAGGGATCGGTGCACCTGCATGCAAATGGGGCCACAATGATATGCAAATGGAACCATTTGCACCTTGCATACATTATGGCCCCATTTGCATGTGCACTTTTGAACATCATGGTTGTTGCGCATAGTGAAAGGGAACTTGAGCTAGCGCATCCCCCTGCTCCACTCTGGCCACTTGCGCTGGTGCACTGCCACTGCGCCATGCGCACTGTGGGTGGCCAGGGTGCGATTTTCAGTGATGCTGTGCCATGGCGCAGCTCTGTTGAATATCGCCCAGTCAACGCCCCTGCGCAGCCAAGTTGCTCTGCACCCAGGCTTGCTCCACAGCCTGGCGTAGTCTGAATATCCGGGCCAAAGTGTTCTGTGTTGTGTGTGCAGTGTTGTGTGCATCAAATATAATACACCTTTTAAAATTTGTGACACAGATTAGTGTAAGTGCAACTAAGCGAAACAGTGTGAACCTGCTATCCACTGCAGCTACCTGATTTTGTACTGCGATCGTGTTCTCTGTTCTTAGTTTTGCTGCTTGTAGTGCCATAAAAATCAGCACTGTCTGTATTCAGTGCCCCCCACATTGCAAAGGTATTTTTACCAGACTGGATTGTTTTTGTGACCCCATCAGCACCACTGGTTACTGAAGTTGTTTTAATTCCGTGACAGTGTCACAACACAGTAGTCTCTTATCTGTTGCTGAAGCCACAGTTGTTTATTTTGCTTCACATCCAACCATCGACCCTCCAGTCAGAAAGTGAACATATCAAAATCTGAATTTGGTAATAATACTTGTGGTTGATCCCCCAAAATGCCTGCAAAGAGACGTGCAAGTAAAGCCGTTTCTGGCCATGGCAATGTTGGCAGTAAGAGGGTCTGTGGGCGTGGTAGTAGTATGCGGATGGAGAAGTGCATTGCTGATGTGAGGAAACGTATTTCTCCTGCAATGTTTTTTACAGCCCAATCAGTAGCTTCACTGATAGTTAGAGGAAATGATGTTTTCCCAGCCGGTGGTGTTAGTGTTACTGGTGTTTTTGGTGGTGGATGTAGTATTAGCATTGTTGCGTCAAGTTCTAGTTCCGACCAGTGTACCGTATCCAAACACATTGAGTGTGAAGCAGTGCAAGTGAGTGACAGTGTAGATGATGTCATACTTCCCAGTAACATCCCATTAACTGAACCTGATTCTGATGATCATGTCAGCGATAGCATACAATGTGATATTCCATCCACCATGGCACTTAACGTCACGCATTTTCCATGCATGATTGACAGTGTTGTAAAAAAATATCAGTAAAAAAATATCAGGTGATGGTGGTGTAGATGCTGGTGATGAATGTGATGATGCTGATGATGATGATGTTGCTGTTGTTGCATCATGCAGGCCACGTGTTAGCATGCAAGCAGAAGATATGGATGTGTGTGACACTGATGTTGACGAATATGATGATGATGTAATTGACCCCAGTTGGGAACCAGAGAAAAAGAAATTAAAAGTGACTGTGTCTGAATCTGTTTGCAGGAATCCCCCCCCGTAAAAACTTGTGATTTACCCGTTTTAGTGGATGATGATGATGACCAGTGTTGTCAGAACTAGTTTGAGAAAGATTCAAACCCTCCTCAAACCCTGGTGTTCGAGTTCTAATTTAGAACTCGAACACTGCAGGGTTCATAAAAGGGTTCGAATCATCCATGAATCTTCTCACGCCTGTGCTTTTGCTTTGCGTCCCTCCCATTCTCATTGTTCCCGATTTTGGCACCAGCTGAATAATGCAGCTCAGTTCGCTCCCCCTCCCATCAGTGTTATTATTGGGGGGGGGGCAGCTGTTGTCGGTTTGTCACGCTAGTGTAATGTACCACCTGACCATCTGCTATGCAGTCAGGTGGTGGTGGCAGTGCGACTCGAGTCAGTCTCATGAGTCGAGGGATCCTGCTAAAGTCTTCTGCGCAGGCTGTGGCTCCATTGCCATTCAGTCTTGTAGTGGGGAAGGAGGAGCTACAGCGTCTGTGTGCTCTCAGTTCAGTTGTGCGTGTGATGACATGAGCGACTGTTTTTGTCATTAAACCTGGTCCTGTATGAGTGTGCATGTGTCTGAAAATAAAAAAAAAGTTAATGGGCCAGTGGGGAAAGGGAAGGTGGGAGTCGGGAATCTCGGGATCGGGAACTGAGGAAAGAAACTAGGCCGGGAACCGAGAAAGGAGCTAAACGGTTGGGACTCAGTACTGTCGTGAGGACTCAGGCTCGGGAATTAGTTAACTTGCAGACTGCTGCCTGGAGGCTGCCTGTGTGCCAGTGCTCAATCACACATACCTCAAGTTGCTTGCTGAATTAAACACATTTTCTTTGCAAATCACAATTGTGACTCATGGGCCGTGGCACTTTTGGGAGAGCTCCCTGGCTGGGGGAGGGGTGTTTTATTTTGGGAAAAAAAGAGGTTAAATTAAAACACTTTACTGATTGTGTGAAACTTGATGTTTTAAGCCCACAAAAGGAAAAATAATTTGGTCCCAGTCCCACCCAATAATTGTCTGGAAGGAAGACACGGTTCTCTCAGCCAGGACTGTGCTGGGGGTGGGGCACTCTTTAAACTTTCTCCCCAAAAAATCTCCATTGCATCTTCTGTGAGGTGGCCAGCTAGTCACCCTGCTGCTGTCTGTGCTATTTGACTGC
Source organism: Neoceratodus forsteri (assembly GCA_016271365.2). Classification (NCBI taxonomy): domain Eukaryota; kingdom Metazoa; phylum Chordata; order Ceratodontiformes; family Ceratodontidae; genus Neoceratodus; species Neoceratodus forsteri. Next base: position 351,292,671 of record CM028130.1, on the reverse strand, counting down.
ACTTACTTGGCTATTACCCAGTGTGTGTTACCGTATGAAGCCCTGTGGCCAGTTTTGTGGTGGCATCTCTTTCCTCGGTTTGTGTGTATAACTCTTTCTCTCATGGTCAGCCCATCCCCCCGCTGCTGTGTGCCCCTTGACTGCACTATACCTTACGCAGTGTGTGTTACCTTGTGAAGTCCAGTGGCCAGTTGTGTGATGGCATTATCCTTAAATACATGACAGAAGCCTGAAAATGTATTTCTCTGTTGGAAGGAGAGACAGAAAAATCTCTTTCCTTGGGTTGTGCATGTAACTCCATCACTTGTGGTCAGCCCATCACCCCGCTGCTGTGCACCACTTGACTGCACTGTACCTTACCCAATGTGTGTTACTGTGTGAAGCCCGGTGGCCAGTTGTGTGGTGGCATTATCCTTAAATACATGACAGAAGCATAAAAAATATATTTCCCCATTGGGAGGAGAGACAGAAAAATCTCTTTCCTCGGTTTGTGTGTGTAACTCCGGCTCTTGTGGTTAGCCCATCACCCTGCTGCTGTGTGCCCCTTGACTGCACTGTACCTTACCCAGTGTGTGCTACCGTGTGAAGCCCAGTGGCCAGTTATGTGGTGGTATTATCCTTAAATACACGACAGAAGCCTAAAAATATGTTTCTCCATTGGGAGGAGAGACAGAAAAATCTCTTTCCTCGGTTTGTGTGTGTAACTCCATCTCTTGTGGTGAGCCCATCACCCTGCTGCTGTGTGCCCCTTGACTGCACTGTACCTTACCCAGTGTGTATTACTGTGAAGCCCAGTGGCCAGTTGTGTGGTGGCATTATCCTTAAATACATGACAGAAGCCTAAAATATATTTCCTATTGGGAGAGAGACAGAAAAATCTCTTTCCTCGGTTTGTGTGTAACTCAATCTCTTGTGATCAGCCCACCACCCTGCTGCTGTGCGCCTTGACTGCTATGTGTATGCCTCATGCCCAGCAGCCCAATCATTCTGTAAGCCTTGAACCTGGGATCCTTTAGTTGCAAACCGTCATATTCTTCAACTGCTTTCAGTCCACTGCATCACAGTGTCACACAACCAAAATAAAATGTTGAGTTGTAGCCAGCGATCACAGATCACATTGCTTTTTACACAGGAATTGCATGGGTGTGGTGTGTTCACTGCAGTATACTGGTATTGTTATGGCTGACACCAACATAGATGAAGCACCTGGTGCTGGTGTTGGAGCAGGTGTTGGTGGTAGTGGTAATCCCGGTGCTAGCAGAAATAACCAAAATGCTTCACATGATAAAAATGAAACAAACAGCAAAACAGCAACAGCGAAGTGTGGTAAAGGGGGACCTTTTAAGAAAACCTGTGCAGCTGCTGGGGTCACACGGAGAGGCACCATAAGGTATGCCATTCATGCTGTTAAAATCCCTGTGACTAGCAGTAATAATGCACGTGACAGTGAGTACCTCTCTGACTCAGACTCAGGCAGTAGCTCTTTGTCTCAGTCCGACACTGTTGTGTCTTGCGACATATCATTACTTCCTCAACAAAGTGAAGTGAGCAAGTCTGCTGACAATGAATCAGGTAGTGCACTTGCAAATACATCCAGCACTGTTGGCAATGTAAAGGACATATCCATTGAATCCACCCCTTCTGTGTCGGCCAGCAATGAAAATCCATCAGAGTCTTCTGCCCACTCTTCTAGCTCCAAGGAGCATGTCCCGGGTTCTGTTAGGACAGGTGAAAAGATGCAAACAGTCTTTAACTATCTTCCTAGCACCCCAAACAAAATCTGTCATATCTGAGGTGTGGAATTATTTCTCTGTCAGTAAACTGATCCATGCAGAGCAATCTGTTCCTGTGTAAACAGAGTGTAAGCTGTAGTAAAGTTGTATCATGCCTTGGCACTACAGCTCTTACATGCCATCTGAAAAAGCATTCAGTTTTGCTTGATCATCCAAAACCCATGTCTTCCATCTTCCAGACTGCACGTGAGAAGGATCAGGAATCTGAAATAGATACTGAATTGTCTGAACTTGATGCGGACAGAACCGCTGCCAGCTCTAGCATCACTGTTACCACCAATGCCAGCACCATTAGTACCAGTTGCACATCCAGTGATGGCACTGAATGTATAAGTCCTAATCCACCATCCCAGCGTCCATCTGCCCATTGAAGCATGGTGTATAATAAACCAGCAGGGACATGTTGTAAACAGCTAACACTGTCTCAGGCATTTGAAAGGAAGAATACCTTTATTAAAAATCATCCAAATACCCTTCATCTTAATCACAGAATTGGTGAACTGTTAGCCGGAGCCCTTTCTCCCATACTCTTTGGTAGATCATAGGATTTTAGGGAGCTCTTGGAAACTAGCAGAGCCTAGTTGCAATGTTCCTCATCGAAGGTACTTTTCTTATGTTGAAATACCAAACATTTATCAGGCTTTAAAAGTGACAGCTATGCTTGCACTTAAAACTGCAGAAGGTGGGGTCATTCATGTCACAACAGATATGTGGACCAGCACTCCAAACATAGATTATATGTCCTCACTCCTATTGGGTCACGTCTTGTGGTTCTTCAAAACAAAGACACCCCAGAAGATGGCGCTGCTGCATATAAAGAAGTTTAGGCAAAGTCATACAGCTGCAAACATTTTGCAGGAACTAAATGACCTCCTTGATGAATGGGTTTATTCTCACAGTCTAAAATGTGGCTTCATAGTAAGTGACAATGGAGCCAACATCTTGAAAGCAGTACAGAATGGAGGATTTATGCATGCTTCTTGTTTTGCACATTGCTTACATTTAATTGTCACTGGATTTCTCAGCAATGAAACACAAGTGGATGGTATGATTACTGTTTGCAAAGAAATTGTGACTTACTTTTCACATTCAACCAAGGCTATATGGACATTGTCCAAACTCAAAAACAAACACAAGCTGCCCCAGCAAAAGCTGATTCAAAATGTTTCCACTGGTTGGAACTCAACGCTTTATATTCTGCAGTGCCTCTTGGAGCAAAAGCAAGCTGTACATGAGTATTGCTCCAGTTACATTATTGGAGATGGCATTATGTTGTCTGTGATGCAGTGGAAATTAATGGAGACAGTGTGCTGCATCCTAGCTCCTTTTGAAACAGCCACAAGGGACATGTCTTCTGAAGGCGCATCTGTGAGTCAAGTTATCCCACTCATAATGCTGATTTCACATCATCTTAGTGTTCTAAATCTACAAATAGAAAAAGACAGATCTGAAGCTCAGACAACATGTCGCCTGTATCATGGGAATCTGATAAAGAGAATGAGCGAGTGTTTCAAAACCAATGACAAATTAGTTACAATGACAAAATCAAAACACTACATCCTTGCAGCTCTCTTAGATCCCAGGTTCAAGGCTATACATCTTCAAAAACAGGTGATATAGAGCAGTACAAATGTCTGTTGCTAGATGAGCTGCAGCACTCACAGGAGTCAAACACAGACACGCACAGTACCCTCAGGTTGTCATCACCACAACATACAGGTTCATCTTCACAAAGGGATACAGAACTGGAAAAGTCACCAAACATTAACAGTAGTTGTTCCACAACTGCCATTTCTTCAACCCTTAGTATCAAGCTAAATCTGTAGCAAAACCTTTCACAAATTGCTGCCATGTCAGCTTATGCTGCTTCCTCTTCTGAGCGGTCTCTGTCCATCATGGTAGACAGTTACCTACAAGAACTGCCTATCCCTATTGATGCATGCCCTTTTGAATACTGGAGATCAAAAGTCGATTTGGACAGAGCTGTATGATGAAGCCTGTAAATATCTTGGTTGTCCTGCAACAAGCGTCTCTTCAGAACACGTTAATACAGCTGGCAATATTGTGACAGACACCAGAAATAGGTTACTGCCAGAAAATGTACACACGTTTACTTTTATTAAAGTTAATAAGTCAAGATTTTCGTATTCCTACAAGAGCATACAAACTGATCCTAAAGTGATTGATGTTGTGGATGTTGATGGTGATGGCAACTCAGATGGTGGTGGCTGGTAAATATTGAGTGGGACAGAGTCTCTCTGCACCAAAAAGGAAACTTTTACAAACTGTGATGACTTTGGTTGTCTCTCTCCTTTCTCGATCTACTACCTTGGACTATATACCCCACAAAACTTTCACCATTTCATGGCAAACTGCTTTGTAGCTAGGGTCTAAAGTCAACAAGTTTTATATACAGGGCAAATTTTAATATCAGTGGGAAGAGGCCCAAATTTAGCATAAAAGGGACACTATCACGTCAATCATTTCTGTATCATATTATTTATAGTTAAAGTGCAAACATATATTTTTGGATTAATCTTCTGTGACTTTGTGGTGCATCAGTATGGGCTGGGACTGGGGGCAGTCTATTTTTTAATTTTAAAGAGGACAAAACAATGAGTTCTAATTGGTAGCTGTTCATTATTTTTTCAATTACAGAAATAAAGAATATAAACCAAAATGATCCATACGTAACTTATCTTACTGAATAAAATTATGGAAAAACCGATTTTGTATTGTTATGTTTCTCTGGCAGCATCCTGTTACAAGTCTCTTCTGGGAAACAGAGTCATCTGGAGTTTTACCTATATCATGGCTGAGCACGAATTCTGTAAGCATAGGTCTCATACCACAATAGCTCGTGTTTAACATTCTGTTGTACACAGACCATGGCATAATAGCAACAACTCTCAAATTACTGGTTCCATGAAGAGGACTGTACAGAATGTTGTCCATAAGAAGAAAGCAATTGAAAAGACAGTTTTTCACATAAGTGTTGTTTATTAAGGAACAGTTAAGTATGGTTCATTTGGAGGCAAGAGTTTCATTTTTCTTGAGTAAGCATGTGGTAGTTTTAACATTTGAGAGGGGAGGGTATAATGGTTGCTGGAGGGTGGAAAGGGCTGGAGGTTAGTTTAACATGGATGCAAGAGGGAGAAAGATGGCATGGATGCAGTGCATGGATGAGGGTTGGGAGTTGGTTTTAACATGGATGCAGGAGGGAGAAACATGGCATAGTTGTTAGTACATGGGTGATGGTTGGGGGAGTGGGTTTTAACATGGGTGAGAGACGGAGAAGGGTGACATGAATGGTAGTTCATGGCTAAGTGTGGGGATAGTTTAAACATTTGGGTGAGGGAGGACAGTGGAATAGGTGCTTGAGGGGGGTGAGGGTTGTGGGTTGGTTTTAACGCATGGGTGTAAGGGTGGTATGGGTGCTACTGCATAGATGAGGGTGGTGAAAGAAAAGTGGAATGGGTACTGGGGTGAAAGGTGGGTGTTGTTTTAGTCCTTTCGTTTACAGATTCGTGATCTGCTGGGGATGGTGAGGAAAAAGATGATGACAGACCGATGGTATGGGAGGGCTACACCGATTGCCCACTGTGGAACCTACTATAGATATAATATATATATTTTTTTTCTTATTAAATGCATTGCAAACTGCTGCCACCTAGCACAAGTGTCCTGTCCCCTTTAAAACAAGCATTTGTCAATGCCGAACGTTCGCTTGCAGGTATTTGCAGTGGTGTTTGGCATGTATGGTGCTTTACCCTAATGCCCTGTGCGATTGCTGGTATTTGCACAATAAATTTTCAGCATGACCTTTTGTTAACCCCATTTGTGTGCTACATAGGCGGAAACACGCTTTGGTCAGGATGTGAAAAATGACAGCTGTACTGCTCATAAGGAAGTGTGGTAAAATGGCAATGTTGAAAATCTGGAGTGGAAATATTGAAAATCAGAACCACGAGCTATGTGGAAACTGTGAAGTGCACGCTCGTAAAACAACAGTCATTATTAGAATGTTTTCACCAATTGTCAACATTGGCATTTTAAAATCTCTGCTAATGAACAGTGTCACTGTGATTGTCTTACTGTGTGCCATACATTGATTTTGCAAAATCGACTGCGCCATTGTGCACTACATGGGCAGAAACACGCTTTGGGCAGGATGTGAAAAATGACAGCTGTACTGCTCATAAGGAGGTGTGGTAAAATGGCAATGCTGAAAATCTGAAGTGAAAATATTGAAATTAAGAACTTAACAGCCGCATGAGGACCGCACAATGCACCATAATACTTGTTATTTTTAGGAATTTGTTCACCGAATTGTCAACATTGCCATTTTAAGATCTCTGCTCATGAATGGTGACACTGTGATTTTCTTAATGTGTCCCATACATTGAGCTCACACAGCGACTGTGCCATTGTGCGTTACATGGGCGGAAACACGTTTTGGGCAAGATGTGAAAAATGACAGCTGCACTGCTCATAAGGAGGTGTGGTAAAATGGCAATGTGAAAATGTGGAGTGAAAATATTTAAAATTCGCAAACTTACGAGCTGCAGTATAGGAACTGCGAATGAACACTCAGAAACTGTCATTTTAGGAATTTTGTCTCATCTTCAACACTGCCATTTTAAGACCTCTGCTCATGAACAGTGTCACTGTGATTTCTTAATGTGTCCCATCATTGAGGGTTGCACACGGACTGTGCCATTATGCGCTACATGGGCGGAAACACGTTTTGGGCAGGTGTGAAAAATGACAGCTGTACTACTCATAAGAAGGTGCGGTAAAATGGCAATGTTGAAAATCTGGAGTACAAATATTGAAAATTCGCAAACTTACGAGCGTGCGTAGGAACTGCACAATGCACGCTCATAATACGGTTATTTTTAGGAATTTTTTCACCGAATTGTCAACATTGCCATTTTAAGATCTCTGCTCATGAACGGTGACACTGTGATTTTCTTAATGTGTCCCATACATTGAGCTCACACAGCGACTGTGCCATTGTGCGTTACATGGGCGGAAACACGTTTTGGGCAAGATGTGAAAAATGACAGCTGCACTGCTCATAAGGAGGTGTGGTAAAATGGCAATGTTGAAAATGTGGAGTGAAAATATTTAAAATTCGCAAACTTACGAGCGTGCATAGGAACTGCGCAATGAACACTCTTAAAACTGTCATTTTTAGGAATTTTGTCCCCAAATTTTCAACACAGCCATTTTAAGACCTCTGCTCATGAACAGTGTCACTGTGATTTTCTTAATGTGTCCCATACATTGAGTTCACACACCGACTGTGCCATTGTGCGTTACATGAGCGGAAACACGTTTTGGGCAGATGTGAAAAATGACAGCTGTACTGCTCATAAGAAGGTGTGGTAAAATGGCAATGTTGAAAATCTGGAGTACAAATATTGAAAATTCGCAAACTTACAAGCGTGTGTAGGAACTACACAACGCACGCTCGTAAAACAGTCATTTCTAGGAATTTTTTCACCAAATTTTCAACACAGCCATTTTAAGACCTCTGCTAATGAACAGTGTCAACGTGATTTTCTTAATCTGTCCCATACATTGATTTTGCACACCGACTGTGTCATTGTGTGCTACATGGGTGGCAACACGTTTTGGGCAGGATGTGAAAAATGACAGCTGTACTGCTCATAAGGAGGTGTGGTAAAATGGCAATGTTGAAAATCTGGAGTGAAAACATTGAAAATTCGTGAACTTATGAGACTGCATAGGAACTGTGCAACGCAAGCTCGTAAAACAGTCATTTTTTGGAATTTTTGCACCAAATTTTCAACATGGGTTTTTTGGGACCCCTTCTCATAAATGATGTCACTGTCATGGCATTATTCAGAGCCAAAGGGTGATTTCACACAGTGACTGCGAAATCACCCTTTGGGCCCGAATAATGCCATGACAGTGACATCATTAATGAGAAGGGGTCCCAAAAACCCCATGTTGAAAATTTGGTGCAAAAATTCCAAAAAATTACTGAGATATGCACTAAAGTTGAAACCTCCCTATCTAGCCCATTATACAGCTTACCGGCATTTTCTCAGTTCGCGATCAGCTTTGAAGAGAGCAGACATGTTCCTGGTCCACTGAAGATCATCGCGCCGAGCTCTGGAGGTAAGTATGGGTATGGGTATGGGGTGAGGGGGGTGTGGGGAGGCTGGGTGTGGGTTGTGGGAGGGGGGACTGGGAGACTATGTGGGACCGTTTTTTCTTTACAGGTTTTTTTTAACAAAGACGGACTACGTGGGATGGTTGCCATGCTGGGTGGGCTCCCAGCATGGCAGAAGATGGCTGGGGCTGAGGAGCCGACGGGGATTGGGCACCCCGCCAGCAAACCACGTGGGGTTGAGGAGCCGACGGGGATTGGGCACCCCTGGCCAGCAAAACAAATGGTAGTTTGCCAAGCTGGGTGGGCTCAGCATGGCAGAAGGATGGCTTGGGGGTCATGGAGCTGCTATGCTGAGTGGGCTCCAGCATGGCACCAAAGCTTTGGGGGCGCGTGACACGACGGGGAGCGCGTGACGCGAGGGCGGGATGATGCGGTGTCTCGTATGACAGCAGTGGTTTCTTTGAAGTGAAGACCACCACTGTCATACAGAGCTACCGCACCCATTGGTGCAGGACCGCCACGCCTGCTCAACGGAGCACTGGATTGAATGGGAGAGGCAATGAACGTAAAAAAAGAATAAAGGAATCAGAAATAAAAGAATATCTGCATCAGCAGTTTTCACAGAATGTGAATTATCATAAAGTGTTTTTGCTTTATAAGTAGTGATAATTTGATACATAAAGGGGTTGACAGACACTGTCCCTTAAACATCACATGCCAACTGCTGCAGCTACATTAAATGTTCCTTAAGTTAGAATGTGGTGAGGAAACCACTTTTTTTATTTATGTGACTGAAATACAGATTTTATTGATGTATCAGCTGGAAAAATGCATCATCTTAGAAAGTTGTATGTATTATTTCAATTTGCCAACAAGAATGTTGGTATATGTATGCATTATCTTAGAAAATTGCATGCATTTTGTTGTTAGCAACAATGACTGGCATATTTTTTTTATTCAAATGTCTTGACTGACTACATTATGACATAATATGTTTTGCAACAGTTCCATGTGCTGCGGCTGCAGTACCTTGGCTTGACTTTGTTATAAAAGCTTTCTTTTAAACATAGCAACTTTTGATTTACTCATTTAAAACACAAAGCAGCAAATAGCTGAAATTAGGTAATATCAGTTATTTTTTCTAATAATTCATGATGATGAGTATATATAACTGAGTACATAAATGGATAATGAGCCTCTTTCTTTCACTATGGAACTATGAAGCAGCTGCAGCAGGAAAACTTTTAACATATGGGTGGGAGGGTGGGCCTGTTACATATTAAGTTGCTGGCTTTAGCAAACAGAAGAAACCATAGATAAACCTAATTGTATTCCTATCAATGTCACACATGATCATTTCTGTCTCCATTATATTAAACAGTTTTTCCTTTACATGTATTTCATTACTATCTTCATTACTGGTAGCACAATTAAAAAATAGGGTTTGAGTTCTAAAAAGTTCTAAAAAAGATTAGAACCCTAGAACATTTTCAAAAGTTGTAGACTAGAACTAGAACGCAGAACTTCAGAGGGTTCTGACAACCCTAATGATGATGACCCAGTAATCATTATGATAGGTAGTTGTGGTGGTCAGTTGCAGTCCAGGTGTGCAGTACCAGAAACATCACGTGCCCCCCCACTTCAGTGCTCAAAATAACAATCTTAAATAAGCCACAGCATCATGGACATGTTAAAAGCAAAGCATCACAGTCCTTTGTTTGGGATTTTTTTGTTCAAGATGCAAATGATGATTCAGTTGCAATCTGCCAGGTTTGCCATGTGCGTGTGAGTCGAGGTAAAAAGGGGAGCCATCTCGGGACAGGAGTACAGCATACGCATCTTACGAATAGGAACTTGGCTATGTGCACTCAACACAAGCTGGCAGCTAATGCCAGACTGGGGCATTCACCCATATCACCGACAACCATAGCCAGCATGTTAACCCCTTCCATGACTGTTAAGCCCAGTAGGAAATTAAACGTGTGCAGTAGTGTGGTAATAAGAGCAGAAGATTACTACATGCATGATGAGGTGCAGGACCATAATGACTTTGAAATGCTGTCCAGTGCTGGTGAAAGTAGCAGTTTTTGTGGTGTTGGTGGTGGTGAATGCAGTATGTCTAGCGCAAGTGGTACATCAACCCCGGCTGGCAAATCTGGAAAAATAACATCATTTCTGGGTTTGTCATCATCACCTGTGCAACTGTCTTCATCAAATGTTCACACTCCACCCCCTGCCAATGCCATTTATCACAGAGCACAACCATTTGTGACCAACAACACACTCCGTGTAAAACGTTTAAGTCAGCCCATGTTACAGAGTGTTTTTGCGCATAAGCTGAAGTACCCCCTGAATCATACAGTGTCAGGTGAACTTAATGCTGCTGTAGTGGAAATCCTGGCAATCAATCTTTTGCCCTTCTCCTTTGTGGAGAATTCTGGGTTCCAGCGGTTTGCTGCCCATGCCTGTCCAAAATGAAAAGTCCCATCCAGGACATACTTTTCTACCCATGCTGTTCCTGAGTTGTTTCGCACTGTCTTAGACTTAGTAAGACATACCCTTCAACATTCCTCCTCTCCATTCATCCATTTAGATATGGATATGTGGACATTGTGGCAAAACAGTGGGTAGTTCATATCTGTGTATAACTGCACACTGGGAGCAGGTTCTGGGGGTTGTTTTTGATGCTGGTAGTGTGAATAATCAGTGCAGGAAGGTGGATTGTTGCTGTAGCAATCTTCCTGGAATTCGCCAGCATGCAACAATTGCTATGTGCAGTGTGACCTGTTCACACACTGGTGAGAACATGTTGGACACGGTACTGACTGAAACTGACAGATGGCTAAACCATCTGTCCCTGAGTGCTGGATTCATAGCAAGTGATAATGGGTAAAATATGGTGAAATGCATCACAAATGGTGTTTTTTTTTTCATGTTCTATGCATGGTGCACTGTTTAAATCTTGTGGTTCAAGAGTTTCTGCAGCACCCTGACATAAAGGAAATGCTGACCATTTCACGATGTATCTGCTCTCACTTTTCAAGATCTGGAAAGGCCTGTGACCAACTGCGGCAGTTGCAGATACAAAACAGCTTGCCTCAGCACCGCTTGAAGCTGGAAGTTGTCACCCGATGGAACTCCATGTTATACCTGGCAGAGAGGCTGTATGAACAATGCAAAGCCATCTCAGAATATCTTGTTATGCACACTAGCCGTGACAGTTCTGGGGCCTCCATGTCTATGATGACTGAACAGTGGCATCTCATGGACTCTAATAACAATTTTGCTGCCTTTTGAACATGCCACACAAGCAGTGAGTGGCGAGTCTGCCTCCATTACCCAATCAATTCCACTGCTGCAGGTGCTGAGGCAGACATTGGTGAATGTACAGCATAGCCTTGAGGTTGCCAGAGACGGTGGTAGCAGTATGTTGCTGCAATACATGCTGACAGTATTCGACCAGAATCGTCACATTGTGAGAACTCAGCGTAGTGACAACTTTAGCATGGCAACAGTGCTGGACCCATGATACAAACGTGGAATTGCATCAGTACTGGAAGGAGGGCCTGAACAGGTAAAAAAATATCAGTGGTCAACTGGTTTGCTTGGTTCATGGGGCACAGAAGTCACGTGCCAAGGTTTGCAAACCTCAACAGCATAATCCAGCTGAAGGTGTAGCTGGAGGACCAGCAAGCATATCATGCAAGAGGAAGGGGACTGTAGTTCCTGGTGGTCTGTCATCCAAAGTGGTTGGCATCAACCCGCTTTGGGAAGCTTTGTCCCAAGTGGGTATTTGGGAAATCAATGATTCCGGGGAACATGCTGATGCATCAACAATCGGACTTAGTGTGGCACAGAGAATGGTTGAGTCATATTTGTCTGAAAACAGGCATCTGACAATAAGTGAAGATTCTCTTTTGTACTGGAGTGGAAAGGTCAGTGAATGGCCAGAGCTGACTGCAGTGGCACTGAAGTACCTCATATGCCCACCCTCCAGTATAAATGTTGAGAGGGTATTCAGCTCAGCAGGTGCAATAGTCAGGGATCGTTGGACAAACCTGTCTCCTGCAAATGTTAGTTTGCTAACATTCATTAAAATGAATGAGAGGCACATACCAGCACAGACTGCAACCTCAGTATTCGTACCCTGGCCTAGTCATGGTGGTCTTGCTGATGTGGAAATGGAGCATCCTGGTAGCACTGGCAGTTGCTGCCTGAAACGGCCCACCACTGATGTAGATGATGACACAATGGAGAAAGAATTTCCCAGTGGTCAGACTTCAGACATCGATGACTGTGAGGGCAGTTTTCTTTATGAGGTTGATGATTTGGTTAATGTTGGCAGGTTTTAACTGCAGTATTTAAATGGCTATGTGCCCCCAACCCCAGACCACTACCACTGGGACTGATGTTATCCCAGTCTGCTGCCACCATGAGTCTGTCTGCCCCCATGGACCACCACCACCACTACCAGGACTGATGTTATCCCAGTCTGCTGCCACCATGAGTCTGTCTGCCCGCCCCCACAGACCACAGACCACCACGGGACTGATGTTATCCAAGTCTGCTGCCACCATGAATCTGTCTGCCCCCCCACAGACCACCACCAACACCATGACTGATGTTATTCCAGTCTGCTGCCACCATGAGTCTGTCTGCCCCCCACGGACCACCACCACCACCAGGACTGATGTTATTCCAGTCTGCTGCCACCAAGAGTCTGTCTACCCCCCATGGACCACCAGTCCCCCAGTGCACCACCACCACTACCACCAGCTTCTTAATATTTAAACCATAAAGTGAGTATGTGCACTCATGTTTGTTATGCTGCCTCACTTCCTTAAGTTGTCTGTTTTGTTTTCTGTAGTTTTTCAGAGCCGCAGTGGCAAAAGTGGTACACTTCTTTTGTTTCTTTTACAGGAGAACAAAAACAGGCTCCATTGCTATTACTCATTGGGAAAGATGCTGCAGCTATACCGTACAGAGAGGAACCAATGTAATGTCCATGTGAAATTCAGTCTGGTAAGTATGAAGATTTTATTTAATCTGTTTCATTGCTTTGTAAAGACTGCTGCAAATATTGCACACAACAGGTTGTCTTAGTAGTTGACAAGATGTGTCTCTGAAATGTAACTTGACAATAGGGATTGAGATTTGAGAACCAGGGAGGGGACACATAATAATGAAATGATAACTTTTAAGAAGTCATTAATTTCTTTTTTTAGGAAAATTCCTGATACTTTGTTGTTCTGTCAGAGTGGCCTTATCCAAAAAAGTTCTTCAACATCAGGCACACCCCTCTCCTTCCTCAAGCTTGGGCACACATGCAACACGCAGAAGTTGTTTCAGTCGATGACCATGACCATCATTAACAACCGGACTCCAGAAAGATGCTGATGAAATCTGTGAAGACGTAACAAAATAAGAAACCATTACAGACAAAACTGAAACTATGATTCCCCCCCACCCACCAAAAAAAAAAGAAATACTTACCTTCATGTGCTTGAGAGTTATCTGTTTCCATTTAAGTGAAAAAAATTGTCATTGAGCACTGGAATGTGCACAGCAACAGTTTGGAGTCACCTGTGTGATGCAGAACAATAGCATGAGTACATGTCCATGTCAAGTTCAACCCCCCTCATCATCCCTCTACAAAATACACAACCATATATCTATATATAATATCTACTCACCAAGGCTACTATTAGTGTACATCCAAAGGGCACCTTTTAATCCAGTTGAGATGATCACATTTCATTTGGTGTAATGGTCTCGCACAACACATTGGACCAACAACATGAACCTCACAGTCATCATTTTATACTGGGGACTTTGTATGTGCGGAAACAGTCTCTTTTCACTTCGTTAGCACTTGTCAATTTACTGAACACAAGGAGGACGCATTGTGGGCCTGCAGGAAAAATCTGGGGACTCTGTGCCGCCACTGCGCGCTTGACTGAGTGCACCATTAATTTTGGGGGACTTTGAATGTGCTGAAACAGTCTCTTTTCACTTCATTACTACTTGTCAATTTTCTGCACACAAGGAGGACGCATTGTGGGCCTGCAGAAAAAATCTGGGGACTCTGTGCCACCACTGCTCACTTGACTGAGTGTGACATTAATTCTGGGGGGCTTTGTATGTGCTGAAACAGTCTCTTTTAACTTTGGTAGCACTTGTCAATTTTCTGCACACAAGCAGGATGCATTGTGGGCCTGCAGAAAAAATCTGAGGACTCTGTGCCACCACTGCACGCATGACTGGGTGCGCCATTAATTCTGGGGGACTTTGTATGTGCTGAAACAGTCTCTTTTCACTGCATTGCCACTTGTCAATTTTCTGCACACAAGGAGGACGCATTGTGGGCCTACTGAAAAAATCTGGGGACTCTGTGCCACCACTGCATGCATGACTGAGTGTGCCATTAATTCTGGGGGACTTTATATGTGCTGAAACAGTCTCTTTTCACTTTGTTACCACTTGTCAATTTTCTGCACACAAGGAGGATGCATTGTGGGGCTGCAATAAAAATCTGGGGACTCTGTGCCACCACTGCACGCAGGACTGAATGCGCCATTAATTCCGGGGGGACTTTGTATGTGCTGAAACAGTCTTTTTTCACTTTGTTACCACTTGTGAATTTTATGCACAAAGGAGGACATATTGTGGGCCTCAGAAAAATCTGGAGACTCTGTGCCACTTTTGTGTGTTCTGTGATTGTTGCTGTGAACTCATAGTCATGATGTCATAGTGACATTTTTACATTTAAAGCAGAAACATAGAAACATAGACTTTGATGGCAGATAAGGACCGCTAGGCCCATCTAGTCTGCCCATTTCCCTACCTACAGGATAGGCTGCAGATCCTAGTTAACCAACAGCCTATTTCTTCCTACCCCCCACAAGAATTGCATTATGTCTGTCCCATGCATTCTTGAATTCTCCCACAGTTTTAGACCCCACAACCTCCTCAGGAAGGCTGTTCCATGCATCCACTACCCTCTGTGAAATAATACTTCCTCACATTGCCCCATGAACCACCCTCCTTCTATCTTTAAATTGTGTCCCTTGTTCTTGCATGTCTCTTTTTCTGAAAGATGCTCCATCTTGGCCTTTGTTGATTCCACTGAGGTACTTAAAAGTTTCTATCATGTCCCTCTCCCTTCTTTCCTCAAGGGTATACATATTAAGCTCCTTTAGTCTCTCCTCACAGGCTTCTCTTGCAGACCCTGCACCATTTTAGTTGTCCTCCTCTGACTGCCTCTATCTTGTCTATGTCCTTGCGGAGATGGGGTCTCCAGAACTGGACACAGTACTCCAGATGGGGTCTCATCAACTGTCTGTTCAGAGGGATAACAACTTCCTGTTTTCTGCTGATGATGCCTCCCTATACATCCCAGTATACCCCCAGCCCTCCCTACTGCCTTCTCACATTGCTTGCTAACCTTAAGGTCATCTGATATGATTACCCCAGATCCCTTTCCTTTTTGTTGTTGTTACTACCACCACCCATTGTGTATTCTTCTCCTGGGTTCTTGTTTCCCAGGTGCATTATTTTGCACTTCTTTGCATTGAATCCTAGCTGCCATACTTCTGACCATTCCTCCAACCTTGCCAAATCCTTTTCATCCTTTCCACGCCTCCTGTGTATCAACCCTGTTGCAGATCTTTGTGTCATCTGCAAAAGGCATACTTTTCCTTCCAGTCCTCTGCAATGTCACTGATGAAGACATTAAAAAGGACTGGACCCAATACTGAACTCATGGTACCCCAACTAGTAACCCCCTTTCTTCAGAGTGGGACTCCATTTACAATTACCTTCTGTGTCCTGTTGTCCAGCCAATGTTTTACCCAGGCTACCACCCTGGGACCCACTCCCAGGCTGGTTAATTTGACTACTAATCTTTTGTGTGGGACTGTGTCAAATGCCTTGCTAAAGTCTAGGTAGGCCATGTCCATAGCTCCTCTTTGGTCTACTACTTTGGTCACCCAGTCAAAGAAATCTATTAGATTCATCTGACATGACCTTCCCGCTGTGAACCCATGCTGCCTTGGGTCCTGTGCTCCACTGGCCTCTAGGTACTCAACTATTCTTCCTTCAGAAGTGACTCCATCACTTTCCTACCACAGAGGTCAGACTGACAGGTCTGTAGTTTCCTGCCTCTGTCTTGGTCCCACTTTGTGAAGGGAATAATACCAGCCTTCCTCCAGTCCTTGGGAACCACACCATCCTCCCATGATTTATTAAAAAGAGTAGCCAGTGGTTTCACTAGTTCCTCCTTAATTCTTTTAGAATTCTGGGGTGAATTCATCAGGACCCATTGCTTTGTCCACCTTCAGTTTTAGGAGTTCTTGCAGAACCCTTTCTTCTGTGAAAGGACTGGATCGACCCTATCAACAGTGCTTCTGTTAATTGGATTAGGCACTTCCTCCTCTTTGTGAATACTGAGCAGAAATATTCGTTCAGTATTCCTGCTTTTCACTGTCCCCTCTGCCCACCCACCGCTCATTCTATTCAGCCTCACTATCCCTTCCTTTGTCTTTCTATGCTCGCTGATGTACCTATAAAGGTTTTATCCCCTTCTAACTGAGTTGGCTATCTTTTCCTCAGTTTGGGCCTTTATGCTGACTTTCCTCACTGCTTCCTTCTGTCTTAACTGGTACAGCTCTCTGTCCTGCTCCTTCTGTGTTTCCATATACTTCTGGAATGCTATCTTTTCTTCCTGACTTTCACAGCCACCTCTTTTGAGAACCATAGTGGCTTTTTCTTTCATTTTGATTTGTTTATTTGCTTCACACAAGGCTTGTTGCCTCTGTGATGGCAGTTTGATAATTCCCATTGTTGCTCCACTCCTTCTAGCCTCTTTGCTAGTGCTTTTCGAGGCACTCTCCCATCTTGCCAAAGTCAGCCCTCCTAAAGTCCAGTACCCTCACTTTTGTATGGCTTGACTCTGAGTTTAACGTGAACCACACTGTTTGATGGTCACTTGTCCCCAGATGGCAACCCATTTCTAGATCTGAGATCCTCTCACTGCCTCCATTTAAGAGTATGAGGTCTAAGATTGCTCCCTCATGAGTGGGTTCCAAAACTAGCTGTCTAATGCCTGCCACCTGTAGGGCATCAAGAATGGCCCTGCTCTTGGATGTGGCTGCAGCAAATGTGCTCCAGTTAACATCTGGCATATTCAGGTCTCCATCAACAGTATCTCCCCTCTCTGCCATTCTAAGAATGTCTTCTATCATATCCTTGTCCATTCCTTCCCTGACATGGGGTCTGTACACCCTGGCGGATTGTGGTGCCCTTTCCAGTCTCAAGGTGACCCACAGTGCCTCCTCTGCTCCCTGTTTACTCTTTGTTCAATTGCTTTTATCCCTTCCTTACAGAAAGCCACTCCCCCCTCTTCTCCCCACCTGTGTCTCCTGTAGGTTATTTACCCTGGTATGTTAACATCCCAGTCATGGTTCTCTGTGTACCATGTTTCTGTGACTGCTACAATATCCTGGCATCCCTCTTCCATTAAGGCCACCAGCTCAGGGAGCTTGTTCGCCCAGACCACGGGCACTGGTACTCATTACCCTCCATTTCCTGATGGCCTTACTCCCTGCAAGAATGTCCTCACAGTTCCGAGCTGTATTTTTTTATGCTACTTTAAATTGCCACAGCAACCACTACTTACATGCGAGTCGTCAGTGACTTGAATGATACGATTCTTCTCATAATTTATGTCTGCTTCTCTTACTCCTACTTTTTTCATGTATGAAAACAAAATGAGCACGTCTTCCAATATTGTTCCAACCAGTTTTGTATTTCTTTGCAGCTGCTTTTCAATAACTATTGTTCCGTGGTGTCATATAAAACACTGACTGATGCATAACTGTTAGTTAACAACAGAAGTTATAAGTAGACAACTACTTGATGTGATGGAGAAAAGCAGAGGAAAACAATGACAAAGACCTGGTCACACTCACACTGCAACAATTTAAAAGAATGCTCCTTTCATTATGTTCACTCATGAAAAAGGTAGTACAGCACACTCAACTGCTGCAAATTATCGTATCATTCCAGTCAGTCAGGATGTAAGTAAAGGAAGTTGTACATTGCATTAAAAATATTGCTCAGAGTTATCAACAGATTGTTGTGTTGCTGCTTTACAGACAGTCACCACATTACATACAGTAGTTATGGTGATGCACATGAACTAATATGTGGGGCATTACTACCACTGAATATTTCTTGCTCCACAGAGTGCAATATATGCTGTGAAACCACCCATATTTCATTACAGTGAGTCACATGGTGGAGGAATTAACAATCTGAAAAGTAACCCACATTTGTGCCACACTTCCTCAGCAATGTTAAGACGTGATGGCATGGGAGCATAGGTGCATGCTCCACTATACTGAATGTCCAGCAGCTATCCCAAGCAATGTTTCTAATGTTATGAGGTTCACTTTGTGGTGAAATGTGGATGCTTCCACCACCAAGGCTCTTCTTACTGGAAATGTGGCCACCATTTCACAACAAACTGACCATTAACATAAAGAAACATTCGCAAGCCTGCACATTCCGATATTCACTGTAATGAGCATGCACACGCGCTCTCCCTGCCATCATGCCCTAATGTTGCTGAGAAGGGAGGCAGAATGTGGGCAGATTTTCAGAATGGGAATGCCTCTGTCACATGACTCACTGTAATGCATTTATGCATTGTTTTCAAAAAACTTTATTGCACTATGTGGTGCAAGAAAGATTTCTCTGGAAGGGAAAATGTGTATGATTTAATAATAACAGACAAAAAACACTCAACAAAAGTACAACACAGTAGTGGGGTGGGATCGAGAGGTGGGGTGGGGTGGGGGTGGGGTGGAGGGGCAGGAAACAATACCTGGACTTACTGTGGCAGTGGGATGCTACGGGTCCTGCAGCAGGTGCAGCACTGAAAGTATTTGCTGCTGCGCTTCCACTCTGGTAACCTGCTGCTCCAAATGAATTAAATGCTTGTTGTTTTCTCCAGTGCTGCCCACACCAGGAGGAAGTCAGACTGGCTAACAGGGACTGTGCCGGGTCCACTGCAGGGTAATCCAGGTAGTGGGGCTGGTGGTGGACAGGGTGGTGCTGGTGGCTGTGGTGGAGGTGATGGTGGTGGTGGTAGTGGAGCACCTGATGTAGCCCTCCTCCTGCTGCGCGGTGACTGTTGGGAGGCACATCTCCCACCCGAGCTGCACCCTCGGCCACTGCCATGGAAGGGCCAGCAGTGGTTGCATTGCCCCTTCCATGGCAGCCTGCAACTCTGCCCTGTGGGATTCATCATGTGGGTGCGCTTGGCCACCAGTCCCCAAATGTGTCCCAAGGGGACCACGGCGCACCAGCACACCACACACATGGCAATGCACCATTGTGCCTTCTCCCCACACACCAAAAAACTCCACACTGGGGAGCTGTGGGGAGGACCAGACACAGTACACTTGACGGCCCTGAGTCCCACCACCACCCAGTATTGCCGGGGCCACCTCCTGTGGCTGTGGAGGAGGTGGTGGAGGGGCTGCTGCTGGAGCCCCAACAGCTTCTGCTAGTAGTGGTGGTGGAGAAGGTGGACGAGCAACAGCCACCAGTGGCATTGGTGGTGCTGCTGCTGCTGCTCCTGTTGCTTCTGCAGGGGAAGCAACACTGGCCAGGAGTCTGAAGTGGTCCAACATAACATGACTGCTCAGCCCCCCACGGGTCCACACTCCTCCCCTCCTAACACTCCCACGTGCCAGCGGCTCACCTTCCCCGACTCCAACCTGATCCTCCATCCTCCTGTGTCCATGGGACGACACACACACACACACACACACACAGTCAGTCACACACTCAAAACAAAAACAAAACTTATACTAAAAAATTCACTAACCAAAAAAAACACTAACACAATACAAACACTAAATAAAATAGCTTTTAAAAAAGCTGTTTGAAATAGCAGTAACAAGAAACAGGTCTGATAGCTAGGCAAACTCCTCTCCTCTCACAATTTTGCTTTCTCCCTGTATAAATGCAAAGGAGAAAGTTAAACTGCTTCTCTGACTCATTTCCTTCCTGCTGGCTAAACATGTGACTTACAGTACTGCAGGCCATGTGATGTGCCTATTTTCTTCTCACTTCGCGTTAAGGCATAATGAGAATGTGAAGTGGTAATGATAAAGCAAAGTGAGCACTTACAGGGTACACTGCTCATGGATCTTAAGTGGCCACTTCTCAAGATCCACTTCTAGCGTGATTTATAATTGCTATCCCTAGTCTGCTGCTGTCTGTGTGTCTCTGCTACTGTGTGTATGTTAAATTGTGTGTAGGTACAGTAGTGACTGTCCATGCCATGCCCATCTAAGGAGGGCAGTCACCATCTCAGTTGGGGGCTCACCACTGTGTATGTATATTGAGGGAGGAGGGCTATTTCCCCCCATGGTTGTTTAAAGGGATGCACTGTTCTACCCACCAAATTAAGAATGAGATCTGGCAAGGCTATGTGAACACATTTACCACTGTGTGTGCACCAGTTCCTCCTATGTAGGGTGACGGCGGCAGTGCACTCGGTCATTAGGGCGCCATTTCCAATGTCACCATCCCCTCTTTTTGCAAGAGGTTGTGCCCCCTCATGCTCACCCTTTCTAAATATTCTTACTCTGGGGGGAAGACCTTGTGAAGGGGGCATCAAATTCATCAATATGGCACTCTAATGATGGGTGCACTGCCGGCACACAGAAGGATGGAAGGGGTGTGTATCTGTACTTATGTGGGATCTGTAGCAGTCTATATCACACTTGCTCTACCAACACACTTGCAGATTACACAATGAGTCTCTAAGGCAGCATTTTTTGTTTCAGCTGGATCATCTCTTGCTCCATCTTGTCCTCTTACCTATCCTCCTCCTCCTCCTCCTCCTCTTCCTCAGTGTGATGGAGTGTACCAAGGTCTGATATATGCAACACACAAACACATTGTCATTTCCAGTACAACTCACTCTCTAGACTAGTGGACAAGACTGGAAATTGATCTGCCTCTGGGTTAACCTTCCCATATGTTCCCTCAGTGTAATACCTATTTCCAGTATTATGAGTTTTAAACTATATCAGGGTCCCTTTAATGATACACTATCAATTTTTTAATTAAATTTTGCCATACTCAATATACGTATACTTTTCTGAATTACATGATGTAAAACTAGCTTATGATATTAATTTTCTTCTCATTGCAGATGTATATTGTTAATACTTTTTAATTTCTCCCATTTTCTGACCAGTCCATTTTAATCTTAAGGTCCGGCATGATGACAGGCAAGTTCATGGTGGTGGTGGTGGTGGTGGTGGTGGTGAATTAAGTAGCTATCATAAATTCTCGCTTTTAATGGACAGTGACTTCTCACTGCATTTGTTTGCTTTCTGTTTTCAGCAGTAATTACCTTATCATACATTGTTTGTGGGTATAATGGAGTATAACTTATTTGTAATACTGACTTTGAAACCACCACTAAAAGCATATAGTAGTCAGACACAATGCACATCCATTCACCATGAGCAGAAAATTACTAGGGTTGTTCAGTGCACTGGCACCAAGAATGCACCCATCAAAAATGCCAGTTAGTAATGGTTACTGCAAGCTATAGATGGGCTGCAATGCCACTAAACACATTTTAAAAGCATGCTATTATGAACAAATGATGCTCAATCCCCTTTCATCTCTCCAACAAAATTCCCTTTGTTACACCCCCAAATTCCTCATTTGATAGAATGAATTAAATCACAGATCCCTTAAAAATCTAGTGGAGCATATAAGCCTGCTTTCACAGGCTGGATTCCTCTACCACCCATCATCCGTGGAGTACTTGCAGCAACATCACCAATTTAAACATCTCCTTTCTGGCACTTCCTGGTACCAAAAACCTGTATTACTTAAGCTGAACCACCAACACAGTTGCTAAGAAAATGGGTGTTTGCAGTTAAGCCCCATTCTCCTTGAGTCAGGCTTGCATCATTTGAATATTGGGCTTGATGTCCTTCTACAGCAGAGTACTAGAAGTTCAATTTTGAAAAAATGAGGTCCCCTGCTCTGTGTGAGCAAACAAGGCCTTCCTGCTTGTACAACCTTGACGTGCAGGGGTGACTCATATTTATAATTGATTTAGATGTGTTGCTTGAGCAGAGACTACACCATGTAAAAGGAAGGACCTCAGTTACCATGTGAGAGGCTATGTTTAGAATGGTAGTGCATGCACTGTACATGGCGTGCCAGCAGCATGTTTAACCCCCAACCCCCACCGCAACAACTAGACTAACAGCAGAAAACCAGAGATCAAGAAAGTGCTGTATGTGATTAAAGTGAAAAGAGAAAATGGGACAATTCTTGGGTCTCACGGTGACAGCCCTTACCATTAAATGGGGCCAAAATCCTAACTTCCTTAGCAACGTATAAGTCATGCATTTAGTCTTACAGTACTAGTCTTGATCTGCTCCCTGACCTTAACTGAGGCTAGTAAAACTTACATGATGGCTCATTCACCAGAATCAGCACTAAAAACAAATTTGGACTTTTGACAGTTTAGATGCACGGGCTGTCTCGTGTTCTCTTGAACTGCTCCCCCTGGGCATCTGCAAAATTGGGAGCGGGGATGTTGTCCAGCTGGATTGATCTCATTGGCTTACTGGAGCGCATGAAAAATGTTTTCCTTCCTGTCATGTTTGCTAAACACTTTGAACATTTCATGTTGGTCCCACAACTCATTTGTCTTGTAATTATCAGGCCCCTAGAATCGCTGCCAAGTAGTGCATAATATTTATATTTTACGTTTAACTTTTGCTCATTTCTTCTGGATTCAGACAATTAAAGACCCTATAAAATGTGTTTTGTTGTATATACTGTACTGATGAAATCACAGCTTCTTAATGTTTGCTCCTACGACCAAAGTATGCCTCTAGCAACTTTATTATGCATCTGAATAATTTTAACACTGCACATACAATGCTGGAAAGAAAATGAATATTATTTTCCTGGTCTCCTTGCTGTTAATGGCAAAAATAATCAATTTTAGACCCGAGAACTGGAGTTACTGCAGTGCACATGAAGTAATAATGTTTCACCATTTCAATTTTCTAACTGCAGTAGCTCTGAAACCCTTCATCTGTCTAATGAGTCATAGAGAGCCATTATACCACCATCAATTAATTATAACAAGGTCAGCAACTTTTCTGACTTGTCTTAAGGACTATGTCATGAAGCAGCAACTGTGTGCAGTGTGACCAGATATTGGAAGAGGGAATATGTGATGGCAACTCAGTGTCAGCTTACTAGATATGGATAGGACATGACTGATTGCTAGAAATCCATAGCTTAATCATACAGGAATACATGATACAGTAGGTGAACCTTCCTATGTGAAATGTATTGTGCTTCTACCTTGCTTTCCATTCCCAGCTCTCTAGGGCATGCAGGCTATAAGGAAGCTTAAATAGGATACATTAGTGAAACAGTAGCATGATCCAGCTGAGTACAGAGGCAGCATGGCACAGTAGTTAAGAGCACTGAGCTGTAACCTTGGATAACAGGGTTTGAATCCTACAGTCACTTCTTGCATACTGTGACCATAAGCAAATCACTTAACTTCCCAATGCTCCCAGGACCACCCCCCCCCCAAAAAAAAAAAACACAAGCCTCATCTCAGTGTGTCATTCCTGGCCAAAACCTGTAAAATTAAAAAATCTTCAGATGGCAACTAGAGATGTTGCGAAGTTTTACTCCACCACCGAATTTCCCTTGAAGTCACCAAAATTGCGCTGCAAAAAAATTCACGAAAGTGGCTTCTGGTTCCAAACTTCGCCAGTTAACTTCTAAGTTAACTTTGACTTATGTTAATAACTTCGAAGGTAACTGACTTCTGGTGCCAAAACTTAGCCGGTTAATCAGCAGCTAGCTTCAACTTTGTTAGTAACTTCGGAGTTAATGAAAACATGGTTTGCCACATGATTCACTTACAACAGGTCACATAGGAGACTCAGGCAGGCAAGAAGTGAATGTTTCGCTTTCATTTCAGTAATTGTAGCCATAGGAGACAGTGTGCTAAACAGTCACTGATCACTTGAGCAGCAACATCTTTATCTATCTTCTTAACATTTTTATATTTTACACCTTTTGAGTTCTAGTCCATAGCTTTCTGTACTATAGTTTCTGAGTTTATAAATTGTGTTAGTCTACACTGTTTTTTCTCACTTCTTCTTACGCTCTTTTCTTTCATCTTCTTTAAATTTTTTTGTTATGGAGGACGTCAGGACTTGGAGTAGAGACAGGGTGGGGCTGGAGGTGCAGTTATTCACCTTAGCAAGTGCATTTACAGAGATATTGCTGTCCCCCAGTTCCACGAAGAGGTTCTGCTGCTGCAGAGCAACAGCAACAACAGCAAGAAGAAACAGCAGCAGCTGGAACCACAGCAGTAGCTGTAACAGAAGAACAGCAACAGAAGCCACAAGTACCCCCAAAGCAGGAGCCCACTGCCTCCTCATCTGGTGCTTCCCCACTCCTACAACGCTCTGCAGAGTGAGACTTTTTGAAATACACCCTGCAGATAATACAGTGGTCATCTGTAAGGTGTGTGGGTGCTGTATGAGGCAGGGGAAAAAAGGAGCCCACCTTGGGACCAGTGGCCAGAGGACACACCTCTGCATCCACCACCTCAATGAGTGAAGGGGCAAGGAGCGCGATGTGGCTGCATCACGTGATGGTGGTGGCAGTGATGGCCCTGGGGGCAATGTGGAGCAGCAGAAGGTTGGTGGTGATGCTACTGCTGCTGCAAGTTGTCACTGCAGTCATAGGAGTGACCGCAGCAGTACTCGGCCTTTACCTCCCAGACATATCCTGATGACCTCATGGTACCTGTTACACATGGCAATGTGACAGTTTTGTGGGCCGAGGTGCAGGATCTGTACCATGATTTTAAAACTTTACATAGATACATAGACACTGTCAGCAGATAGGCCTATGGCCCACCTGGTCTGCCCATTTGAGCTTGTAAGTTCACTTTATGTTTCAAAGAAATCTGTTGCCCTTACCCTGACTTCCAGAATTCCTTATGTCGATCCATGCATTCTTAAATTCTGTGATTATTTCAGCCCCAACCTTCCTCTGGCAGGGTGTTCCACTTGTCCACCATCTGTTCTGTGAAGAAATTCATCCTCATGTTTCCGCTGAATCATCCTCCCTCCAACTTCATCCCATGCCCTCTAGTCCTGAAACATCTTTTTCACTGGAAAAGTGTGTTCCTAACCCCTTTTTCCTCCCTGCAAGGTACTTGTATGTCTCTATCATATCCCCTCTCTCCCTTCTCACCTCCAGGGAGTAGATATTCAAATCCTTCAACCTGTTCTCATAGGACTTGTGATGCAATCCATGTATCATCTTTGTTGCCCTCCTCTGAACCTTTTCTACCTGTCTGTGTCATTACGTGGTAAGGTCTCCAGAACTGTACACTGTACTCCAGGTTGGGCCTCACTAGTGTCTTGCATAGTGGAATTATGACCTCCCTATTCCTGCTGGCGATGCCCCTGCCTATGCATTCCAGCATCCTTTTTGCTTTACCTGCTGCCTTGTCACACTGTTTTTCCTAACTTGAGGTCATCAGAAATGATAACCCCAAGGTCCCCTTCTTGCTTGGTGCATGCTATATCCTCACCCCCAACTGATATGTTGTCCCAGGGCTTTTGTGCCCCAAATGCATTATCTTGCACATCTTTGCGAATTTCAACTGCCAAACCCTTGACCATTCTTCAAGCTTCTGCAGGTCCCTCCTCATTCTGTCTACACCTCTGGTGTGTCCACTCTGTTACAGAGCTTAGTGTCATCAGCGAACAGGAAATTCTGCCTTCTAGATCCTCATGAATGTCACTGATGAAGGACGTTGAATAGGACCGGTCCCAGCACTGATCCCTGTAGTACCCACTGGTCACTCTTCCTTCTGTGGTATGACAGCCATTTACCACCACCCTCTGTGTCCTGCCACCCAGCCAATGACCTATCCACTGCACAACTGTCCTGCCCACCCATATTCCCCAGTTTGATTAATAGCCTTCTATGTGGCACAGTGTCAAAGGCCTTGCTGAAGTCCAGATAGGCCACATCCACTGCCCTCCCTATCCACCTTCCTTGTCACCCAGTCAGAAAATTCAATCAGGCTGGTCTGACATGACCCCCCAGTGAAACCATGCTGCCTTGGGTCCTGTAGTCAGTTGGCAACCAGATGTTCCACCAATATCCTTCCTTCAGTAGTGCTTCCAAGATCTTTCCACTACTGAGGTCAGGCTGACTGGTCTGTAGTTCCCTCTTCTTTGTTAACATAGAATCATAGAAACATAGACTTTGACGGCAGATAAGGACCGCTTGGCCCACCTAGTCTGCCCATTTCTCTGCCCTAGAGGATAAACCGCAGATCCTATTTAACCAACAGCCTATTTCTTCCTCACCCCCATGCATTCTTGAATTCTCCCACAGTTTTAGACCCCACAACCTCCTCAGGAAGGCTGCTCCATGCGTCCACCACCCTCTCTGTGAAAAAATACTTCCTCACATTGCCCCTGAGCCATCCCCCCTCTATCTTCAAATGGAGTCCCCTTGTTCTTGCACATCTCTTTTTCTGAAAGATGCTACCCTCTTGGACTTTGTTGATTCCACTGAGGTACTTAAATGTTTCTATCATGTCCCCCCCTCTCCCTTCTTTCCTCAAGGGTATACATATTAAGCTCCTTTAATCTCTCCATGTATGGCTTCTCTTGCAGACCCTGCACCACTTTAGTTGCCCTCCTCTGAATTGCCTCCATCCTGTCTATGTCCTTGTGGAGATGGGGTCTCCAGAACTGGACACAGTACTCCAGATGGGGTCTTATCAACTGTCTGTACAGGGGGATAACAACATCCTGTTTTCTGTTGGTGATACCTCTCCCTATATATCCAGTATCCCCCCAGCCCTCCCTACTGCCTTCTCACATAGCTTGCCAACCTTAAGGTCATCTGATATGATTACCCCCAGGTCCCTTTCCATTTTTGTTGTTGTTACTACCTCCCCCCCCATTGTGTAATCTTCCCCTGGGTTTTTGTTTCCCAGGTGCATTACTTTGCACTTCTTTGCATTGAATCCAAGCTGCCATACTTCTGACCATTCCTCCAACCTTGCCAAGTCCCTTCTCATTCTTTCCACGCCTCCTTGTGTATCAACCCTGTTGCAGATTTTTGTGTCATCTGGAAAGAGGCATATAGTCCCTCTGCAATGTCACTTATAAAGACATTAAAAGGACTGGACCCAGTACTGAACCCTGCAGTACCCCACTAGTGACCCCTCTTTCTTCAGAGTGGACTCCATTTACAGTTACCTTCTGTGTCTGTTATTCAGTAATGTTTTGCAGGCTACCACCCTGAGACCCACTCCCAGGCTGGTTAATTTGACTACTAATCTTTGTGTGGGACTGTGTCAAATGCCTTGCTAAAGTCTAGGTAGGCCATGTCCACAGCCTCCTGGTCTACTACTTTGGTCACCTAGTCAAAGAAATCAATTAGATTAGTCTGATATGACCTTCCCGCTGTGACCCCATGCTGCCTTGGGTCCTGTGCCCCAGTGGCCTCTAGGTACTCAACAGTTCTTTCCTTCAGAAGTGATTCCATCACTTTCCCTACCACAGAGGTCAAACTGACAGGTCTGTAGTTTCCTGCCTCTGTCTTGGTCCCACTTTTGTGAAGGGGAATCACATCCGCCTTCTTCCACTCCTCAGGTACCACACCATCCTCCCATGATTTGTTAAAAAGGGTAGTCAGTGGTGTCACTAGTTCTCTGCTTAATTCTTTTAGAATTCTGGGGTGAATTCTATCTGGCCCCATTGCTTTGTCTACCTTCAGTTTTAGGAGTTCTTTCAGAACCCTTTCTTCTGTGAAAGGACTGGGATCAACCCCACTCTCCAGAGTGCTTCTGTTAATTGGATTAGGCACCTCCCCCACTTCCTGTTTTGTGAATACTGAACAGATGTATTCATTCAGTATCCCTGCTTTTTCACTGTCACTCTCTGCCCACCCACCATCCATTCTATTCAACCTCACTATACATCTTTGCAGATGACACAAAGATCTGCAACAGGGTTGATACACAAGGAGGCGTGGAAAGGATGAGAAGGGACTTAGCAAGGTTGGAGGAATGGTCAGAAGTATGGCAGCTAGGATTCAATGCAAAGAAGTGCAAATAATGCACCTGGGACACAAGACCCCAGGAAAGATTACACAATGGGAGGTAGTAACAACAACAAAAAAGGAAAGGGACCGGGGTAATCATATCAGATGACCTTAAGGTTAGCAAGCAATGTGAGAAGGCAGTAGGGAGGGCTGGGGGTATACTGGAATGCATAGGGAGAGGCATCACCAACAGAAAACAAGAAGTTGTTATCCTCTGTACAGACAGTTGCTGAGACCCCATCTGGAGTACTGTGTCCAGTTCTGGAGACCCCATCTCCACAAGGACATAGACAAGATAGAGGCAGTCCAGAGGAGGGCACCTAAAATGGTGCAGGGTCTGCAAGAGAAGCTGTACGAGGAGAGACTAAAGGAGCTTAATATGTATACCCTAGAGGAAAGAAGGAGAGCAGGACATGATGAAACTTTAAGTACCTCAGTGGAATCAACAAAGTCCAAGAGGGTAGCATCTTTCAGAAAAAGAGACGTGCAAGAACAAGGGGACACAATTTAAAGATAGAGGGGGCGGTTCCAGGGCAATGTGAGGAAGTATTTTTCACAGAGAGGGTAGTGGATGCATGGAACAGCCTTCCTGAGGAGGTTGTGGGGTCTAAAACTGTGGGAGAATTCAAGAATGCATGGGACAGACATAAGGCAATTCTTGTGGGGGGTAGGAAGAAATAGGCTGTTGGTTAACTAGAATCTGAGCCTATCCAGGAGGAAATGGGCAGACTAGGTGGCCAAGGGGTCCTTATCTGCCATCAAAGTCTCTGTTTCTATATTTCACTATCCCTCCCTTTGTCTTTCTACGCCCCTGATATACCCATAAAAGGTGTTATCCCCTTCTAACCGAAGTTAGCTATCTTTCTTCAGTTTGTGCCTTTGCTATTCTGACTACCTCCTGCTTCCTTCTGCCTTAACTGGTACAGTTTTCTGTCCTGCTCCTTCTGTGTTTCCTTATACTTCCTAAATGCTATCTTTTTCTCCCTAACCTTCATCGCCACCTCTTTGAGAACCATAGTGACTTTTCTTTTGTTTTGATTTGTTTATTTGCTTCACACAAAGGCTTGTTGCCTCTGTGATGGCAGTTTTGATATTTCCCCAGTGTTGCTCCACCCCTCCTTCTAGCCTGTTTGCTAGTGGTTTTCTAAGGCACTCTCCCATCTTGCCAAAGTCAGCCCTCCTGAAGTCCAGAACCCTCACTTTTGTATGGCTTGACTCTGTAGCTGAGTTTATCATGAACCACGCTGTTTGGTGGTCACTTGTTCCCAAATGGCTACCCACTTCTAGATCTGAGATGCTCTCACTGTCCCCATTTGAGAGTACACGGTCTAAGATTGCTCCCCCATGAGTAGATTCCAAAATTAGCTGTTTGAGGCATGCCACCTGAAGGGCATCAAGAATGGCCCTGCTTTTGGATGTGGCTGCCAAAAAGGTGCTCCAGTTAACATCTGGAATGTTAAGGTCCCCCATCAACAGTATCTCCCCTTTCTCTGCCATCCTAAGTATGCCTTCTATCATATCCTTGTCCATTCCCTTCCCCTGACATGGGGGTCTATATACAACCCCTGCACGGATTGTGGTGCCATTTTCAGTCTCTAAGGTGACCCACAGTGCCTCCTCTCCTCCCTATTT
The DNA here is from genome assembly GCA_016271365.2 of Neoceratodus forsteri. Lineage (NCBI taxonomy): Eukaryota > Metazoa > Chordata > Ceratodontiformes > Ceratodontidae > Neoceratodus > Neoceratodus forsteri. The sequence continues at coordinate 351,262,872 of CM028130.1, read as the reverse complement.
ACTCTTTTGTTCAGTTGCTTTTATCCTTCCCTTACATACAGAGCTACTCCCACCTCTTCTGCCCTCCCTTTCTCTCCTGTAGGTTGTGTACTCTGGTATGTTAACATCCCAGTCATGGTTCTCTGTGTACCATGTTTCTGTGACTGCTACAATATCCAGGCATCCCTCTTGCATCAGGGCCACCAGTTCAGGGCACTTGTTGCCCAGACTACAGGTGTTGGAACTCATTACCCTCCATTTCTTGATGGCCTTACCCTTTTTGGCCCCATCCCTGTCCTTATTGCATTTGTCACTTTCTCCATTTACTCCTGCACTTCTCCCTATTGACATCTCTATGTTGGTGTCTACCTCACTTAGTACCCTGATATTTTGGGGGCTAGATTTCCCTGCTGTTTCCAGTGCCTCCCCATTGGCTAGTTTAAATACTTGTCAATGAAGTATTTAAACCTATCACCTAGGATTCTGGTTCCCCTCCTGGACAGATGCAGACCATCATGCCAGCATAGGCCTGCATCCCTCCAAGTGGACCCCCAGTCTCCGATGAAGCCAAATCCCTGAGTTCTGCACCAGTTTTTCAACCACTGATTGAATCCCATGGTGTGGAGCACCCTAGCCTCACCTGCCATAGACAGGCAGCACCTCTGAGAAGGTTACCGTGTGTGCTATTTGTCTAAGGCCCATCCCCATCTCCACAAATGCTTCTTGCACTGCTCTGATACCTTTCTTAGCCAGATTGTTTCTCCCTAGGTGGACAATGACATCCAGCTCCCTCCCCTGGCAGCTGCTCGTCGATCCTGAGGTTTGCTCTCTGTCCCTCCAAGCCATGGTGCCAGGCAGGCGCCCTCCCTCCTCCCTCTCCCTTCCTCTCCCAGTTCTACCTTCCTAAATGGAGCCCCCACCAGGAGTTGTTTCCTTCCTGTGGGGTTCCATTCCACTTTCCTGTGGGTCTCTTGGTGGAGGTTCCCAGCATCCTCCTTGGTCTCCACTGTGGGTGCCTCCATAGAGGAACCACACTTTTCCAGAATGGCGCAGAAATAGTGGAGAGGTACAACTGGAGGGATGCACCTCTGTTCCACCACCCTCACCCTCCCTGAGCCCACTGTGGTCCAACCACTCCTCTTTCTTGGCAACCTCTGAGGCAATGGCAGTGACCCTGGTAGTCCATGGGTGAGAGAGAAGGTCCCACTTTCCTGATTTTGTATAAGGGTGACTACATCTGCTGTCCTCCAATCTTTGGGTATCTCCCCTGTTTCCATTGATTGGCTACACAGATTGCCAGAGGTTTAGCCACCACCTCTCTTAGTTCCTTTAGGACCCTGGGTGACCCATCTGTCCCCATTGCTTTATTAACTCTTACTTCTTCAAGCTCCTTCAGGACCCATTCCATGGAAAGGACTTGTGCCCATTTGCACCATTCCCACCTCTTGGGCCCATTACCCACCTCTTTCTCAGTAAAGACTGAGCAGAAATACCTGTTCAGTATGTCCACTTTACTGTTGTCATCCTCACATGGCCCCATCCTCCCTTTCAGTATCATTATCCCTCTCTTTGCCTTTCTTTTTCACTTATGTACCTGTAAAAGGTTTTGTCCCCTCTACCCATGGATTTTGTGATGCACTCTTCTGTCTGAGCTTTGGCTTCCCTTACTGACCTCCCTGCTACCTTTGCTTCACCTGGTACTTTTCCCTATTCCCTTCTGCCTGCGGAAGTGATGGATCAGCTGGACAATTTTATGTCCATCCATGAGAGGATCCTCACTCTCCTGGCCGAGCTGCATGGTGGTGGTGGGCATGAGTCGGCTTCTGGCAGTGATGGTGGGTTTGTCTGAGTGGTTGCCAGACACTGTTTATTTCATATTTAGTTATTCTGTAATCTGTGTTCTTAATTTCTCCACTCTCTAGCCCCTCTCCATCAAAAAAATATAGAAAATTAGTGGAAAATCCAACTGTTATTTCATAAACGCACTCCTGAAAGGCCACCACATGCAAAATGCCTGTGACATTGTTGTGGGAGATGGCCACCACACGAACACGCAAGATGCTGCAAATGCCTTTAATGAATTCCTCACTGACCTTGGCAAGTACAGAGTTCATCCCTGCGGCCCAAAACAGCCATCTTCGGATGACTCGCTGAATCTCCCTCATCACCTAATTTTCACCTTAGGTTAACATCAAAACTGAGGTCCTAAAGCTCATTAGGAGCATTAAGACAGATGGTTCTCCAGGCTATGACAAGGCTGAACCCAGGTTACTCAGACTGGCTGACCAAGAAATTGTCTTGTCAGTCATGTGGTTGTTCAATAGGTCGCTAATGGAAGGCAAAGTCCTCTCAGCTTGGAAAACAGCTTTGGTTACCCGATCCTAAGGGAGGACCCAGTGAGCTAGTTGAAAAACTATAGACCGATTTCTATTCTCTGCACGCTAAATAAAATGCTTGAGAGAATTGTATACCAACAAGTCCAGGCATATGTTGAACAACATAGCCTCCTCACTCCATGACAACATGGATTCAGAAAACAACATGGTACTGATACTGCTCTGGTGAGTCTAACATTTGACATCCTTGCTGCCCAAGACAAAGGCCAACTTACTGGTGTGGTCTTCATAGACCTTACCAAGGCCTTTGATCTAGTAGACCATAAATTGCTCATCCAGCAGCTTAGCTCTTTCAGACTGGACAACCACTCAACACAGTGGTTTAATGATTACTTGCAAGACAGATCTCAGATAATCAGATGGCGGGGTGGAGTCAGGCAAGAGCTCCATTGCTGAGGTGTCTCCCAAGGCTCAACCTCAGGCCCCTTCTATTCTCCCTGTTTATCAACAACCTACCAAAGCACTGCGGCAGAGTGAAAGTGACCCTCTATGTGGATGATGCAGTACTATACAGATCTGCTTCAAATGCTGTACAGCTAAACCAAATCCTGAACCATGATCTTTCCCCTACTGGAAACCTGGTTCCTGACAGATAGGCTAGTCCTCAATGAGAAAAAAAACAAAGCCATCCTATTCGGACCCAGTAAATTGGGCCCCGACAGAACATGTCTACTATCCCCTTATCTGTCCAGTGGTCATCCTATTGAGGTGGTGGATTGCATCAAATACCTGGGAGTCTATATCGATCAAGACTGCTCTTTCAAGGTTCATGTTGAACAATTAACCAAGGCGCTAAATCAAAAGCTTGGGCTCATGTACCATCTAACCCCTTTTCTCACTCAGGATTCCAGGCTAAAGTTAGCCACGGGCATTCTCTTTCCCACCTTATTTTATGGTGCCCCAGTGCTATATTCAATGCAAAACACAGAGATGTGAACGCTAGGAAAATTGTACCACAGAATAGGATGCTTTGCCCTGGGAGCTCAACCACTAGAACACCACTGTAATATACTCAGCTCACTGAATTGGCCCTCCCTGGTGGGCAGACTGGCTTACACTTCCCTATGCTTGGCTTTCAAGCTTCTACAAATGGATGCTTCCCCCAGTCTGAGTCGTACCTTAGTACTCAAGCAGCCTAAAAGAACACTTAGATCCGTGTCGTCGACTCCTCCATGTCCCAAAAGTCCCAACAAGCCAAGGTCTTCAGTCGTTCAAATTACATCCCATCCCTATGGAATGGCCTACCTAGCAATCTTCAAGACTTCAGCTCCTTTGGGGTTTTAAAAAGGCCTAAAGATGTACCTTCTAGAGCTAAGCCTCTTTGCATGCCACCGTTGAGTATAGAAAACATCACTCCACCTCTGATACTAAAAACCTGCCACCTAACAGGTTGGTATCCTATTTCAGTTGAATCTTATCACTTCTGAAACACTTGAACTTGTACCCCGTAAAACTGACCTGATAAAAGAACCTTATGTAACTGCCACTCTTGTGAAACCAGTGTTTACCCCATATTATTCTAAACGTTACCTAACCTGCCTGTGATTGTACTATATGTTCTGATTTTAATGTCTGTATATGCGCACGTTCCCTTGAATTGTTCCTACTTCTTTATTGTACTGTTGACTGCAATTAACCCCGGGTCGCCCCTGAAAAAGGGACCATTACGGTCTCAGTGGGCCTACCCAGTAACCAAAAATTTAAATAAAAATATTGTTTTTAGACAACTAGTATTGGAGCCCACTTGAGAGGGAGCAGTCTTAGACCTGGTTCTCTCAAATGGAGATGGAGAGAGGATCACAGATGTAGAAGTGGGTAGCCATCTGGGAACTAGCGACCATCAAACAGTATGGTTCATAATAAACACAGCAATAGAGTCAAGCCATACAAAGACAAAAGTACTGGACTTTAGGAGGGCTGACTTTCTAAATGGGTGAGTGCATAAGGAATGCACTAGCAAATGGGTAGGAAGGAGGGGTGGAAGAACAATGGGGAATAATAAAAACTGCCATCACAGAGGTAAAAAGCCTTTGTGTGAAGCAAATAAACAAAACAAAATGATATAAGAAACCACTATGGTTCTCAAAGGAAGTGGCAGTGAAGGTTCAAGAGAAAAAGAAAGCATTCAGGAAGTACAAGGAATCACAGAAGGAGCAGGACAGAGAACTGTATCAGTTAAAGCAAAGGAAGCTGGGAAGGCAGTCAGAACAGCAAAGGCCCAAACCAAGGAAAAGATAGTCAACTCAGTTAAGAAGGGATAAAACCTTTTTAGGTACGTCAGGAGTGAAGGAAGACTAAGGGAGGGATAGTGAGGCTTAATAAAGGGGAGGGGGTAGGTAGAGGGTGACTGTGAAAAGGCAGAGCTACTAAACAAATATTTTTGCTCAGTATTTACAAATGAAGAGGGGGAGGTACCTAAAACAAACAATAGAAACACTCTGGATACAGAAGTCGATACCAGCCCATTTACAGAAGAAAGGGTTCTGAAAGAACTCTTAAAACTAAAGGTAGACAAAGCAATGGGGCCTGATGGGATTTATCCCAGAATTCTAAAAGAACTAAGGGTAGAACTAGTGACATCACTGACTACCCTCTTTAACAAATCATGGGAGGATGGGGTGGTACCCGAGGACTGGAGGAGGGCAGATATGATTTCCCCTTCACAAAAGTGGGAGCAAGGCAGAAACAAGAAACTACAGACCTGTTAGTGGAACCTCAGTGGTAGGGAAAATGATGGAATAACTTCTGAAGGAAAGAAATGTCGAGTATCTAGAGGCCAGAGGGGCACAGGACCCAAGGCAGCATGGATTCACTGTGGGAAGGTCATGCCAGACGAATATGATAGATTTCTTTGACTGGGTGACCAAAGTAGTAGATCAGGGAGGGGCTGTGGACATGGCCTACCAAGACTTTAGCAAGGCATTTGACACAGTCCCACACAAAAGAGTAATATACAAGTTAGCCAGCCTGGGTAAAGAATTGGCTGGAGAATAGGACACAGAGAGTAATGGTAAATGGAGTCCACCTGAAGAAAGGGGATTACTAGTGGGCACCGCAGGGTTCAGTATTAGGATCGGTCCTTCAATGTCTTTATAAGCAACATTGCAGAGGGACTGAAGGAAAGTATGTCTCTTTGCAGATGACACAAAGATCTGCAACAGAGTTGATGCACAAGGTGGGGTGGAAAGGATGAGAAGAGACTTGGCAAGGTTAGAGGAATGGTCAAATGTATGACAGCTTAGATTCAATGCTAAGAAGTGCAAGGTAATGCACCTGGGAAGCAAAAACCCAGGGGAAGAGTACACAATGGGGGGTGAGATACTAACAACAACAAAAATGGAAAGGGACCTGGGGGTAGTCATATCAGATGACCTAAAGGTGGGCAAGCAATGTGAGAGGGCAGCAAGGAAGGCTGGGGGGATACTGGGATGCATAGGGAGAGGCATCACCAGTAGAAAACAGGAAGTTATCATCCCTCTGTACAGACAGCTGGTGAGACCCCATCTGGACTACTGCGTGTAGTTCTGGAGACCCAGTCTCCGCAAAGACATAGACAGGGTGGAAGCTGTCCAGAGGAGGGCAACTAAAATGGTGCAGGGTCTGCACCGGAAGACATATGAAGAGAGACTTAAGGAACTTAATATGTATAGCCTCGAGGAAAGAACGGAGAGTGGGGACATGATAGAAACTTTCAAGTACCTCAAGAGAATCAACAAAGTCCAAGAGGGTAGCATCTTTCAAAAAAAGAGGTGTGCAAGAACAAGGGGGCACAATTTGAAGATAGAGGAAGGGCGGTTCAGAGGTAATTTAAGGAAGTATTCTTTCACAGAGAGGGTTGTGGATGCATGGAACAGCCTTCCAGAGGAGGTTGTGGAGTCAAAAACTGGTGGAATTCAAGCATGCATGGGACAGTCATAAAGCAATTCTAGGGCGTGGGGTTAGGAAGAAGTAGGCTGCTGGTTAACTAGGATCTGCAGCTTATCCATTAGGTAGGGAAATGGGCAGACTGGGTGGGCCAAGCAGTCCTTATCTGCTGTCAAATTCTATGTTTCTATGTTTTTCTCTGTCCTCTTTTTTAGTATTGTCCCATTCATTTGGATTTCCCTTGCCTGTCCAGTTCTGTTATTTCTTTAATCCTTTTTACACATGATGAACCATTTTCCTTCCTTTAGTTTTTGTTACAGATTCATCATGTGTACTCCTCTAACCACAAATGTCAAGTATTTGACACACTAAATAAATTGTTTCCCATGGTATGTGATGGTGCATGACTGGTAGCTGTGTGCAACTGCCAACCACCCAAAGCATAAACCATAACACAATATGAGCTATTCTTCTGAGAAGTTAAACATAAATCTGTTTTAAGCGCTTAACATGTTTGCTACAGTCACCAGAAATGTCAGTTGGTTTCCACAAAGAAAAACATTTCCTTTCAGTCAAATACTGTTGCCACACACCCTGAGAAGGTGGTGCAAATCAGATGTGAGACTTGCAAAGAACTTAAACATATTTATGGTACTAAGCATTTTTGGGCTTGCCACCCACTACCACCACCAGTACTTTGCCAGAAATGTGAAATTGTGTACCCAGAGAAAAATGCTTCCCTTCAGTCAAACACTGTTGCTGCACACTAGAGAAGGCTATGAAAGCAGAAGTGAAACATGCTTAAACATACAGTATTTATGGTACTAATCATTTTGGGCCTGCCACTCCACCACCACCCACTTTGCCAGAAACATGAAGTTGTGTCCCAGTGAAAAATGCTTCCCTTCAGTCAAATAGTGTTGACGCACACACGGAGAAAATGCAAAGCAGATGTGAGACTTGCAAGAGAACTTATATATATTTTTGATACTAAGCATTTCTGGGCCTGCCACCACACCACTCCCACCAGCACTTTGCCAGAAATGTAAAGATGCGTCCCCAGTGTGAAAAATATTAAGTGGCTTGGTTTTTTACATGGAGAATGGAGTAAATAACTTAAGGAGAGGGTGCTTTGCTGCTGCTGCTGCTGCTGCGTGCTGCTGTTGTTCTGGAGTTGAGGAAATGGCCACTTGCTCATTGTGGATTCATGATGGCACATAGACACAGAGCACAGGTAAGTGCCTTTGTTTTCTTTTCATTGTAAGGTGGGGGGGGGTTATTGCTACTGTTCGAAGTCTAATATATTCGTACTGCTCTTTCATTCATTTTCAGTTATTTGTGCTGATGACAACATACTGCTGGACAGCTACAACATAGATGTTGTTGTTATGCACAACTGTGGGCAACCAAGAAGGCAAGTATTTTTTTGTTTGGGGGCGAATTCTTTCTCTACCATAATTGATACATTAATTGTATTGGTTAATTACTGCCTCTGCTGTTCTTCCTTACAGGTTTTCCTTGTACCTGTATTTTTTCCAGTGATGGGCTTGATTCACCAAGCAAATTATGTTTACTAGTGATCCTGGGCTGGGGTACATGCTGACTTTCAACTTCCATCAAGCTTGATCCTTGGTATTGCACGCACATTTCAAGATGATCATTTTTCATTTTCGTTTTCTGAAGGTGTATTTTCATTGCCAATTGTGCCTGATTCAATACTCTGTATATCCTGTTGCTGTTGTTATAATTTCAGGTACAGCACTTTCAAGACTGTGTATGTGCTGTGATATACTTGACTTGACTTAACTGAGAGGATGGAGATAGCTTGCTTGCCTGCAGGATCTCTTCCACACCATTCATTCAAATTTCAGTCCAGATAGCATCTGTGAAGGCAAGAAAGGATTTTTGTGAAGGAAAGTAGTGGAAAAGAAAGGAAAGGAAAGGAGAGGAGAGGAAACGTTAAATTGTACTGTCATAGTACTATTGCTGGCTGTGTGCAATGGTGTATTTTTGGTGTCCATGTATATTGGAAACAGCAAACCTGAATGAAGAAGAAATGGCATGAAAACATTTTAATGCCACACTGAGTCTCATGGACTGATTTTCTGCCTCTAGTAGGCTGACAGAAGGGCTGCAGCTTCTGAAAACAGTGCAGGTATCTTACCATCACATCCGCTGAAAAAGTCCTTGCTGCAGTGTGGTTCTGCATGACAAGGTCTTGCCAGCTTCAGTCAATTGCTTGATATACCTGTAGGACCATCACTTCCTTGGGCTAACAGTTGCAATGTTGTGGCATGCTGTGTGATAGTTCTGGTGAGGAGGACCATGATGAATCTGACAAGAGGAGTTTTGAGGAAGTACAGGAGGTGGTTCTGTTTATCACATTGGTGGCAATGAATCATCACTACAGTTGTGGAAGTGGTAGCCAAGCTATTTAATACTTGCTGTGAGGAGGAGGACATAGCTGAAGCAGCACAGGAGCAGAGAGGAGGTGAGGAGGTGGTTCTTTTATCACATTTGGGTGACTGCTGTGTGCTGCCCGTCTTGTATGTATTGTACATTCACTATCCTGATGAATTTCTACACTAGCGAGTAGATACCACTGTGGTGGTGGAAGTGCTGTGCCATGCTGTTTCTGCCTGTGTTGGAGGAGCCAAGGTGACTACACACATGAGATGATAGGAGGAGGAGGAGGAGGAGGAGGTGGAGAAGGATGGGATGTTGAACTCACTGCTGCACAGCCTCAATGTGTCATGCTGGCTAGTGTGGGTGTTCATTGTAAGTGGCATAGTGCATTGTTTACTGGTGTTCCATTTGATGCAATTAAAAAGCATCACTAATTAATACATGTGGGTTTATAGCTCAGCACTGAATGTGAACATTATAATTGTTATTAATTTGACATCCAGGATTACATGGTTGGGGACGGATGGGGAGGGAGAAGTAGAAAATAAAATGAAGAGTTTGTTATTTCTCCACGTCATCCATGAAGCATCCCTCACAGTCTTCAAGACTGGAATTGTCACCATAGGGAACTCCCTCTCCATCACTGCTTCATCCACTTCAATGCTGCGAGACAATGATGAGGTACATACCGCTCTGCCAAATGCATTTTCTCCTCCTCATCACTGTCAGGTGGTGGTGTGACAAGGGACATTACTCTTCTCACTAGAATGTGAGCCTCATTCATTTGATAAAACGTCAGCATGCCAACATTTTGGGGAGAGATTGGTGCGCTTGTCACACATAATGGCACCCGCTGAACTGAACACCCGCTCAACACTGACACTGGACAATGGGTAGATATTTCAGGGCAACCACTCTCAGTGTTGGCCAGTCACTGACCTTAGTGCCCCAGTATAGCAGTGGCTCATCTCCAATTGTGAGGCTCTTTGTACCTGCAAAATCTGCATCTACCATGTGTTTGGCCACTCAAAGACATGCAGCGTGATCCTCCTTCTCCTCCTACTCAGTTTCCTCATTGTCTGTGACTCCCATTTGACAGGGAAACCCAAATGGGATTCAACATAGGTTCTACAACTTGCAGGTTTTGTGCAGTTTGACACCCCTGGGATGATGAAGAGTAGGTGGCATGAACACTGGCTCCTGTACAGTACCCTCATGTGGCTTTCACCCTGTGCCCTTAGTAGCAACTGTGTACCACTTACCTTTGAGTGATTAGTTCAGTCAGTGTCTGCAACTCCTGATGCCAACCTTGTAATATGGCTGCCAGCCCATGTTTTTAATGTGGGTCAAGCACTGTAGCAATCCCAAACACCTCAGACTGCAGAATATACTTAATGTGGGTGTGGAGTCTAATGTGTACAGCATGTGTTCCATCAATGAGCAAATTGCTCTGTCACCACCTGCCTCCAGCTGTTGCTGCATGTCCAGCAGTGTCTGCCTCAGCACCCATAGCAGAGCAATGGACTCACTGATGCTGGCAGTGTCCCACTCACTGCCTGTGCTGCATGCTTGAAGGGCCTTAAAATCAAGATAAGCCCATCAATTAGGCACCACTGCTCTGCTGTGAGAACATGAATGACCCACTGCTGTTACAACTTGCATGAAGTAGCGGATACTGAGATTGCCTTGTACTATTGTTATAGATGCTCCATCATGTACAAGGTGGAGTTCCATCTGGTGACAACGCAAGTTTTAACCGATGCTGAGGCAGCTTGTTCTTTATCTGCAGAGCATGTAGATGGTCATGTGCTTTTGCTGAACATGCAAAGTGGGCACAGATGCATCAGGCTAGAGTCAAAATTTCTTTTGTATCTGGATGGTTGATGCAGGTCTGCACAACAAGGTTAAGACAGTGTGACCAGCATGGCACCCTAATAAATCCTCCATCAGTGATGCATTTCCACACATTTGATCCATTATCACTGGCGATGATCCAGCTTTCAGTACATGGGGTGAAACCACTCATCAATCTCTGTTAGTGCCACTTCCAGCATCTTTTTCCAGTGTGTGACCCGGGATGTGCGTAATGGTGAGTGTCACATGTTGCTTAACAGCAGGCATGTTGTTACCACCACAGTTTGTCCTAGTACAATTCTTTGCTCTCCCAATCAGCCGTTACCCCAGGTACCTGTGTCCAGTGTGCTGTAATGCACAGATAAGAGCTACCAGCTGTTTTCCCACTGGTCCGCATGACCATGCTCAGATGTTCATACTGTGTTGAGGAATGCTGCAGGATACCATTACTGTACAGTCCCAGGATAATAATAATAATAATTTTATTTATAACGCTCTTTCCAAATTCAAGGTGCCTAACAATTTAAAAACAGTTTATATAAAATGCAATACAAAAAATACATCTGAAAATCATAAACAATTCAACAAAAACTTCAGTTCTCCAGAAAAGTTTTTTGCCACAGAAAGGTTTTTAAGCCCTTCTTAAATACCTCCACAGATGTGCACTCCCGTAACTGACGGGGTAGAGAATTCCAAAGGGTGGGAGCTACATAAACAAAAGCTCTTAAGCCAGATGATTTCAAATTCACCCTTGAAATCTCTAACAACCCTTCATCGGCCGAGTGGAGTGATTGACTAGGGCAGTAAGGAACCAGGAGCTCTTTCAGATAGTCTGGGCCCTGTCCATGTAGGGCTTTAAAAGTCAGTAAACCAACTTTAAAGGTGATTCGTCACCGTATTGGCAGCCAGTGCAGTTCGTGCAGCACTGGGGCAATATGGCAGGAATGACTACAACCCATCAAAAGCTGGGCTGCTGCATTCTGCACCAGCTGCAGGTGACAGATTTCAACCCCAGAAAGCCTTAGATAAAGGGAGTTGCACTAATCCAAGCATGAGGACAAAAAGGCGAGGACCAAAGTCGGAAGGTCATCAGAAGGAATAAGATGTTTCACCCTGGCAATATTCCTGAAATGGTAAAGGAAAGTATTGATGACAGCTGACACCTGCAAATGCAGGGTCAGTCCTTCATCAAAAACCACCCCCAGGTTACGCACCCATTCAGAGGTCAGAAGAGAGACGCCACCAAGATCAATTCCGGAGGGCACACCAGCACCCGACCCCCACCCCATCTGATGACCCGGGTCCACCACCAATACCACAGTCTTTTCTGAGTTCAACTTCAGCCAGCAAGAACCCATCCACTCTTGGATTTCATTCAGACAGTTGTTAAAGATCGAGAGAGCTCCATCCTGGTCAGGTGCAAAAGAGGTAGAGCCTGGTATCATCTGCATAACAGTGAAACCTCAGTCTATACCTTCTAACAATGTCTCCGAGGGTAGCATATACACTGTGAATAACATGGGTGATAGCACAGAACCCTGAGGCACCTTACATAACAAAGCAGTTGTACCTGAAGAAAACCCCCAGATACAACTCTTTGTGTTCTTCCGTGAGAAACGATGTAAACCATCTGAGGACTGTCCCAACATTCCACAGATATGCCTGAGGTGTCCTATCGATACCATGGATCCACAGTGTCAAAAGCTAAAGAAAGATCCAGAAGAACCAAGATGGAACAGATCTTCTGCTCTCTGCCATCAGGACATCATTGAGCACCCGAACCAGCGCCATCTTGGTACTATGTTTCTTACTAAAACCAGACTGGAGGGGTTCATAGATGTCAAGGATGGTCAAATGATCCTCCAGCTGTGCTGTCACTACTTTCCCAATCACCTTCCCAACAAAGGGAAGGTTAGAGATAGGTCTGTAGTTTGTGTGACAGTCTGGGTCCAAGGTAGCTTTCTTCAAGAGTGGTGTCACCACCGTCTCTTTCAGGGAGCTAGGAAACTCTCCCAATTCCAAGGAGCACCAGACTATCCACACCAAGACTGGTCTGATGATGTCACTACAACCCAAAATTAGGGAGGTTGGACCAGGGTCCAAACTACAGCATAGTCGCACACTCTGGATAATCCTCTTGAGATCCATGAACTCCAGTTGACTGAAGGTACTCCAGGAAAACTAAGGTATAGTTACTCTGTACTAATCAGCAGCAACTCCTAGAGTGTGCTGGCTGCAGTACCACCCTGATGTCAGCCACCTTATTTGCAAAGAATCGAGCAAGCTCATTGCACTCTAATTGCGAAAAGGCTTTCTGAACATGAAGGCAGGCTGGATTACGCAGTCTGTCCACAGTTCAAAATAGCTGAACTGGTCGATTCTGAGCAGCCGAATCTCCCGGACAGGAATTCTGCCTTCTTACAGGTGATTGCAGATTGATAGACTGAATAATGGTCCATCAATCTAAGGCGGTCGACAACAAGGCGGACTTTGCCAGCAATGCTCTGACCTTGCCTCTGTCTCCGCGATCTCCCTCAAAGTCTCATCAAACCACAGGGACTTGGGGCAAGGGAGAGAGGGCAAACATGGACTGGAGCCACTGCAACAGCTGTATTGTAAGCTGACATGAGGGTCTCTGGATCATTGCTTGCCAAGCGTGGAGGATGAGAGGTCAAGGACTGCTGTAAGGTCATGGGAATTAATATCCCGTGAAAGGGCGGTACCTAATCATCTCTACAGAGGTAGGCCTTCAGGGGGGTGCTAAAACCAAACCCCATGGTGTAGTGATCGGACCACCCAATTGGTTCCACCCCCACATCAGATGCTTCAATCTCAAGGCGGAAGATTAAGTCCAAAGAGTATCCATGTTTATCAGTAGCAGTGGAAACCACCTGTGTAAGGCCCAGAGATGTCATTAACTGGAGGAAGTGTTGCCCAAATTGCGAGAGTTCATCGTTGACCCAGGCGTTGAAGTCACCCAGAACTATCAATCTGGGTGACTCAAACATGTCGATGATGAAGTCTGCCACTTCCTGAAGGAATTGCTTCTCATCACCGGGTAGATGGTAGATGAAAGCAATTTGATAACCTACACCTGCTACTACTGTACACTCAAGGACTCAACCTCCTCAACTACTACCCCTGTGAGGCCTAGATCGGTCTTGAAACAGACCGCTACCCCCCCCCCCGCGATCCAATCTCGGGCGGTGTATCATCAAGTACCCAGCTGGAGTCATAGCCTCCACAATGGGGCCAGAATTTTCATCCGTCCAGGTCTCGGTGATGCATGCCAGGTCCACCGTACCAACAAGATCTGCAATAATTGCAGTCTTATTCTTAATGGACCTGGCATTGCACAACACTGCCCGAGTTGGAAGAACCTCATGGGCTGCCCGGGCCATCTGCCTACCACATTCAGTAGTGCCATTGGGTATGGGCACCAGACATGGCGAACCACAATCTGGATTCCATTTTGCTCCAGGGTGTCTTCTGGATCTAATCACCCCAATTCAGTGACCCCCCCCTCATACATCCTCCACTGTTCATGACCTCCACCCTCCTTCCTCTCCTATGCATATCCAGTGCTCTACAGCACTGGTAGGTCTCAAACTGAGAGAGGGAGTATAAAAGGGCAAGGGCACAAAGGGTAGAGGATGCATAATACCAACTGTGGGGTTGGCATGCTTTGAAAAGTATGTACGTGATGGCACCTGCCATTTAGGAAAGGAATGGGCCACAAACCACATAAATTCCACATTTTCAACAAAGGAGTATGGCAACAAATCCAGAGCAAGCATTTCTGCAGCTGCTACATTCAGCTCCTGCACTGTACCATGATTAGGTGGAAATTTAGTTTGCCAATCAAAAATGGAATGCAGCATCGGCGGAACTTATCTTGATATTGCTGCTGGTGATGCACCTGGTGGTGTGCCAAACAGCTTGCTTCATCAATGTGCCATTAATGGGGTGCTCCTTGACTGGGGATTGCCAGTGGAACTCACAGGTGCTGCATGACAGACCTCAGCACCTTTTTGGTTTTTTATTACCTGGATAGCGATCACACTTTGACTTGGGTTGGTAGTGCTGCTGCTAGGACCACTACTCGCCCACTTCCAGAATCCTCCACATCCAGTACCACAAAGATGTCCTCCTCCTCACCTGCACCTCCATCTCCTCATGTAGTGTCAGGTGTATTTGGCTACATTACCTGCTGATTTGGATGGACCGGAGTCAATGGCTCTAGCTGCCTTCTGGTCTTCATGCCACCAAATTGGTGTTTTTTTAAGGTGTGTTTGTTGCCTACCTGTGCCAAGGTGACTAACCTTTTCACCCCTACTTACTCAGGTTTGACACAGTTGGAAAATTGACACTGTCTAATCAGATGGGTCCAGTACTAAAAATCCCACACTAGGGATTTCTGGGGCCTTGTAGTTACTTGGTGCCAAGATGATTGGGATAGCAAACAATTTGCTCTTTGTTATGTTGTGTGGTGACATGAAAATGGGAGAAACAGTGCTGGGGAGTCCTTTTCCTTGGTGGTTGTAGCAGTTACGCCAACAGGAAAGACAAGTTCTGTAACAACCTGTTTTGGCCTTTTCTCTTCAGGCTCGCATGAGGGATCTATATCGTCTGACACATCATCCACATCATAGCATGCAAAAAGTTGCCATTCTCATCATCCTCTGCAGGTCTGTCCTCCTCCAGTAGCAACAGGCTCTGTGACACACACCTCCTCTTCATAACTGGCATCTTCAGGTTGCTCCACAAGTACTACCTCACCCTCAACCTCTGGACACACATTTTCAGGCTCCGCCTCAACCCTCCATTGCCAACAGCACCACTTTCTAATTGCACTTCCAAACCAACCTCCTCCATGTCCACAGTTGTTTGTTAGGTGGTGGTGTTGCTGCTTCCTGTCACTATGTCACTTGACATTGATGCATCCATCAACATGTCTGCCTACAGATTTGGCAAAGAAAAACTTTGAGGCAGGAAAGACACCACCAGGGCAAAATACATTGCTACTACTGCTACTGCCATCACAGAATCATCTCAGTGCTGTCCCTTGCTCTCACTCACACATTTTGGTTCTTGCTCAGCTATTAAGGACCTAAATTGAGTAATGTTCTTTGTGGCTGATCCATGGCATCTCTCTTTAATTGTTCTTTTCTTCCCAGTCATTCTTCAGTGCACTCAGTAACACAACAATCACTCTGGTTAAATCGCAGTCAGGAGGACAGTGATTTTTTCCTACACAGGTGTGCACTCAGGGACACAACACTCATTCTGGTTAAATCTCAGTCAGGAGGACAGTGATTTGTTTTCTAACACAGGTGTCCACACAAGAGGCAACAATCACTCTGGTTAAATCACAATCAGGAAGAAAGTGATTTTTTTCTAAATAATGGTGTGCCAGCAGAGACACAACAATGACTGGTAAAATTGCAGTCAGGAAGACAAATATTTTTCCAACCACAGGTGTGCACACAGGGACACAACAGTCACTCTGATCTGCTTAAATTGCAATCAGGAGGACACTGATTTTTTGCTAGTACAGATGTGCACACAGGACACAACAATCACTCCAGTCTGGTTAAATTGCAGTCAGAAGGACAGTGATTTATTTCCTAACACAGTTGTGCACACAGGACTCAACAGTCACTCAGAACTGGTTAAATTGCACTCAGGAGGACAGTGATTTTTTTCTAGTACAGGTCTACACGCAGAGACACAACAATCACTCTGGTCTGCTTAAATTTCAGTCAGAGCACAGTGATTTATTTTCCTAGCACAGGTGTGCACACAGGGACACAGCAATCACTCTAGTTAAATCTCAGGCAGGAGGGCATTCATTTTTTATAAATAGAGATGTGTCGGCAGGAGTCAACAATCATTCTGATTAAATCACAGTCAGGAGGAAGTAAGCTGTTGGTTAACTAGGATCTGCAGCGTATCCATTAAGTAGGAAATGGGCAGACTAGGTGGACCAAGCAGTCCTTATCTGCCATCAAATTTTATGTTTCTATGTTTCTATGAGGACAGTGATTTTTTCCTACCAGTGGTGTGCTGCGGGGACACAACAATCACTCTGGTTAAATGCAGTCAGAACGACAATAATTTTTTTGCTAGTACAGGTGTGCAAACAGGGATACAACAGTCACTTTGGTCTACTTAAATCACAGTCAGGAGGACAGTGATTTATTTCCTAACATAGGTGTGCACACAGGGACACAACAGTCACTCAGGTCAGGTTAAATTGCAGTCAGAAGAACAGTGATTTTTTTCCTAGTACAGGTCTGCACACACAGACACAACAGTCCCTCTGATCTGCTTAAATCGCAGTCAGGAGGACAGTGATTACTTTTCCTAGCACACATGTGCACACAGGAACACTACAATCACTCTAGTTAAATCTCGGGCAGGAGGACATTCATTTTTTTTCCTAAATAAAGGTGTGCCGGCAGGGTGACAACAATCACTCTAGTTAAATCACAGTCAGGAGGACAGTGATTTTTTATACCTAGCACAGGTCAGCATTCAGGGACACTACAGTCACTTTGGTCTGGTTAAATCACAGTCAGGACAGTGGTTTGTTTTCCTAGCACAGGTGTGCATGCAGAACACAACAATCACTCTGGTTAAATCGCAGTCAGGAGGGCAGTGATTGTTTTCTAAATAAAGGTTTGTTGGCAGGGACACAACAATCACTCTGGTTAAATCACAGTCAAGAGGACAGTGATTTTATTGCTAATACAGGTGTGCATGCAGAGAAGCAACAGTGACTCTGGTCTGGTTAAATCATAGCCAAGAGGACAGTGATTTCTATCCTATCACATGCTTTAATAGGGACATAACAGTCACTGGTTAAATCTCAGTCAGAAGAAGAGTGATTTTTTTTCATAACACAGGGCTGCACACAGGGACACAACAGTCACTTTGGTCTGGTTAAATTGCAGTCAAGAGAACAGTGATTTTTTTCCCTAGCGCAGGTGTGCACGCAAACACACAACAATCACTCTGGTTAAATCACAGTCAGGAGGACAGCTATTTGTTTTCTAAATGAAGGTGTGTCAACAGGTGCACAACAATCACTCTGGCCTGGTTAAATCACAGTCAGGAGAACAGTGATATACTCCCTAGCACAGGTGTATGGAGGACATGACAGTCACCTTGGTCTGGTTAAATTGCAGTTAAGAGGACAGTGATTTTTCCCTAGTGCAGGTGTGCACACAGACACACAACAATCCTCGGTTAAATCGCAATCAGGAGGACAGTGATGTTCTTGCTAGTACAGGTGTATGCAGGGACACAAACTCACTCTGGTCTGGTTAACTCACAATCAGAAGGATATTGATTTATGTCCTATCACAGGTGCACACACAGAGACACAACAATCACTCTGGTCTGGTTAAACCATAGTCAGGAGGACAGTGATATTTTTCCTAGCACAGGTCACAGGGACACAATAGTCACTCTTGTCTGGTTAAATCGTAGTCAGGAGGACAGTGTTTTTTTTTTCTCGCAAAGGTGTGCATGCAGGGACATAACAATAACTCTGGTTAAATCGCAGTCTGGAGGAGAGTGATTTTTTTTCTAAATAAAGGTGTGTCGGCAGGGACACAATTTTTCTGGTTAAATCTCAGTCAGGACAGTGATTTTTTTTCCTAGCATGGGTCTGCAGGCAGGGACACAACAATCACTCTGGTCTGGTTAAATCGCAGTCAGGAGGACTAATTTTATTTCCCAGCTCAGGTTTGCACTCAGGACACAACAATCACTCTGGTTAAATCTCAGTCAGGAGGACAGTGATTTTTTTCCTAGCACAGGTGTGCACTCAGGGACACAACAATCACTCTGTTAAATCGCAGTCAGGAGGACAATTATTTGTTTTCTAAATAAAGGTGTATAAGCAGGTGCACAACAATCACTCTGGTCTGGTTAAATCACAGTCAGGAGAATAGTGATTTATTTCCTAGCATAAGTGTGTACACAGGGACATGACAGTCACTTTGGTCTGGTTGAATCGCAGTCAAGAGGATAGTGATTTTTTAACCCTAGCGCAAGTGTGCATGCAGACACACAACAATCACTCTGGTTAAATCTCAGTCAGGAGGACAGTTATTTGTTTTCTAAATAAAGGTGTGTCGACAGGTGCAAAACAATCACTCCAGTTAAATTGCAATCAGGAGGACAATGATCTTGCTAGTGCAGGTGTGCATGCAGGGACACAATAATCACTCTGATCTGTTTAAATCACAGTCAGGAGACCAGTGATGTATTCCCTAGCACAGGTGTGTACACAGTGACATGACAGTCACTCTGGTCTGGTTAAATCTCAGTCAGGAGACCAGTGATTTTTTTCCCTAGCTCAGGTCTGCATGCTGGAACACAACAATTACTTTGGTCTGGTTAAATTGCAGTCAGGGGGACAGTGATTTTTCCTGGCACAGGTGTGCACGTGAGACAGAATAATCACTCTGGTTAAATCTCAGTCAGGAGGACAGTGATTTTTCCTAGCACAGGTGTGTATGGAAACACAACAATCATTCTGGTTAAATCGCTATCAGGAGGACAGTGATTTTTTGCTACACAGGTGTGCATGCAGAGACACAGCAGTCACTCTGGTCTGGTTAAATCGTAGTCAAGAGGACAGTGATTTATTTCCTAGCACAGGTGTGCATGCAGGGACACAACACCACTCTGGTCAGTTTAAACTGTAGTCCGGAGAACAGTGATTTTTTCCTAACACAGGTCTGCGCAGGGACACAACAGTCACTCTAGTCTGGTTAAATCACAGTCAGGAGGACAGTGATTTGTGTTTGCTTGTGCACATGCATAGCAACATGTTGGGATTGTACAACATTTTAGAGGTGTGTGAGTTTCTGCCCAATGCAGTTAATGCTTTATGGGTCTCATCCCTCAGGCACCAATGAATCGGTGAGCTCTCTATGACAGCAGTTTAAGAGAAGTGGTCTTCTCTTGTAAGAAAAGTGCCACTCCAGTCAGAGATGGTTACAAGTTAACACTTTAGGGGGATCATCCCTCAGGCACCAATGAATTGGTGAGCTTCCTATGACAGCAGTTTGAGATAGAGGAATGCACTTGAAAGAAATCTGCAGCTGCAATGAGGGACAGTTTCCTCATTGCAGTGGGACCTTCCCCCTCCCTCGCAACCAAGCACACAGACATACCTTCTCTCTGTTCACAGCAGTTGACAGACTCTGGCCGTGCACATTACAGTGCACAATGTCTGGTGTGTGGCCAGAGTTACGGTTCTTATCGGCTCCTGCCACTGAGCACCTTGTTTGTTTGGTGTGCCTTTCCTGGTGAGCCATTTCAATAAATAAATAAAAATAAGCCACAGTGTGGCTTTCACGATGGTGGCTCCTGCCGCCCACTACACACTCAGAAAAGCTGACATCAGGGGTGCCCATTCCCCGTGTTGGCATCTATCCCCCCATTAATGTGACATGCTGGGAGCCCACCCCAGTGTGCCAAAATAATTTTTTATTTATATTTCTGACAATGGGATGCCCACTTTCTGTGTCAGATGACCCCCCCACACCTGCATGAATATTTCGAGTGCCATCATCAGGGTGCCCAATCCCAGTGTCGGCATGCCCCCCCCAAACACACACACACACACACACACTATTGTGCACACTGGGAGCCTAACACACACACACACACACACACTCTATTGTGCACACTGGGAGCCTACCCCAGTGTGTCTAAATATTTTTGGTAACCTGTAAAATAATGAAATCTATCCCAAAGTCTTTTTACCCCTGTTAAAAGAAAGTGGTCCCTCATCATCTCCCATTCCCCTCCGCCATGCTCCCATCTCCATCTGTGGACCCACCTCCCAGCACTCCCTTACCCCCATACTTACCTCCGGACATTGGGAGCAGTGACCTTCTATGATCCGGAGGCGTCTGCAATCTTCAAAGTCAACCGGCAAATTGAAAAATGATGGTAAGCTCTATAATGGGAGTCAATGGGGGTTGAACTTAGTTGATATCTCAACCATTTGTAGGGTATAGCTTTAAACTTTTCCACATGGGGTTCTTGGGACCCCACCTCATGCATACTGTCACTGTCATTTGGTTACTCAGTCCTGAAAGGTGATTTTGTGGTTGCTGTGTGGAATCACCTTTCTGGACCAATTAACAAAATGATAGTGCCACTGTTCATGAAGTGGGGTCCCAAAAAAAACATGTTGCAAATTTGGTGAAACATTTCCAAAACATGACTGTGTTATGAGCATGCATCATACCACTTCTACACACACTAGTAACTTTGCCAATTCTTAATATTTTCACTCCGGATTTTCAACATTGCCATTTTTTCACACCTCCTTATGAACAGTATGGCTGACATTTTTCACATCCTGCCCAAAATGAGTTTTCGTTCCTGTGGCACAGAATGGAGTTGTTGCTGTGGGAAATCAACTTTTGGGACAGATTAACAAACTCACAGTGGCACTGTTCATAAGGGAATGTCCCAAAATGCCCATATTAAAGATTTGGTGAAAAAATTCCAAAAAATGATTGCGTTTCAGGCGTGTGTTGCGCAGTTTCTATGCATGCTCATAACTTCACCAATTTTTTAAATTATCACTCCAGATTTTCAACATTGTGATTTTTTTCATACCTCCTCATGAACAATACAGCTGTCATTTTTCACATCCTGCCCAAAATGCGTTTTTGCACCTGTGGCAGCCAATGGCCCAGTCACTGTGTGACTCACCTTTTGGGATTGAGTAATGAAATGATAGTGCCACTCTTCATGAGGTGGGTCCCAAAAGCCTATTTTGAAAATTGGAGCAACAATACCAACAAACGCCTGGGTGATAGGGTTTCAACCATAACGCTCCACGCTGTAGAGGCTGACAGGCATCGGGGTTTGACTTGGGGTGAATCAGCTGCCATTTTCATGCCATTTCATGCCAATCCCACCCACAGCCATGGACAGGCATTGAGGTGTGCCTTGGGGGTCTTTGGCCCTAATGTTCACCCCATTCTCCTGTACTGCATCCATCACATTTTATTTCCTTATGGAATGGGGTGAGCATAAAGTCTGAAGACCCCAAGGAACACCACAACATTTGTCAGTGTCTGCAGGGTGGAGTGAGGTGGAATGACGTGAGCGTTATGACCGATGACCCAAAGGCACACACCCAAACACCTGTCAGTCTCTGAAGGGTGTGGGTGAGGGTTGGCATTAAATACTTCACAGCCATTTCTATTATGCATCTCTCTAACTCCTGAACTACCAATGCCAATACCAGCAAGCAAACATTCGCTTTGACAAATGCTTGTTTTTCATAGCACAGGTTAGTACAGGAACACAATTATCATTCTGGTTAAATCACAGTGAGGAGGACAGTGATTTTTTGCTAGTACAGGTGAGCACACAGGGTCACAACAGTCACTCTGGTCTGGTTAAACCCATAGTCAGGAGGACAGTGATATTTTCCTAGGTACAGGTATATGCGCGGGGACACAACAATCACTCTGGACTAGTTAAATGCGCAGTCAGGAGGACAGTGATTTTCCCTAGCTCAGGTCTGCACACAGGACGCAACAGTCACTCTGGTCTGGTTAACCCATAGTCAGGAAGACAATGATTTTTTCCTAGCACAGGTCTGTATGCAGGGGCACAACAGTCACTCTGGTCTGGTTAAATCACAGTCAGGAGGACAGTGAGTTTTTTTTCCTGGCATAGATGTAGATGTGCATGCCGGGACATAAAAAACACTCAGGTTAAATGGCAGTCAGGAGGAAAGTGATTTTTTTTCTAAATAAAGGAGTGTCTGCAGGGACACAATTACTCTGGGTGAATCTCAGTCAGGAAGACAGTGATTTTTTTTCCTAACACAGGTCTGCAGGCAGGAACACAATGGTCACTTTGGTCTGGTTAACTCACAGTCAGGAGGACAGTGATTTTTTTTCCTGTCTTAGGTGTGCACACAGGACACAACAATCACTCTGGTTAAATCACAGTCAGAAGGACAGTGATTTTTTTGCTAGTACAGGTGTGCATGCAGGGACACAACAGTCACTCTGGTCTGGTTTAATCACAGTCAGGAGAACAGTGATTTATTCCCTAGCACGGCTGTGTATGCAGTGACATGACAGTCACTTTGGTCTGGTTAAATCACAGTCAGGAGACCAGTGATTTTTTTCCTGTCACAGGTGTGCGTGCAGGGACGCAACAGTCACTCTGGTCTGGTTAAATCACAGTCAGGAGGACAGTGATTTACTGTATTTCCTAACACAGGTCTGCACGCAGGGACACAACAGTCACTCTGATCTGGTTAAATCACAGTCAGGAGTACAGTGATTTTTATGTTTGCTTTTGCACATGCACAGCAACATCTTGGGATAGTACAACATTTCAGAGGTGTGTGAGTTTCTGCCCAATACAGTTGATGCTTTACAGGGCTCGTCCCTCAGGCACCAATAAATTGGTGAGTGCTCTATGACAGCAGTTTGAGACAAGTGGTCTTCTCTTGAAAGAGAAGTGCCACTCAGTTAGGGATGGTTCGAGTTGACACTTTAGGGGGCTCATCCCTCAGGCACCATTGAATCAGTGAGCTTTCTATGACAGCAGTTGGAGAGAGAGGACCGCACTTGAAAGAAATATGCCACTGCAATGAGGGACTGTTTCCTCATTGCAGTGGGACCTTCCCCCCCCTCACCACTAGGCACACAGACATGCCTTCTCTCTGTTGGCAGCAGCTGATAGGACTCCGGCCATGCACATTACAGTGCACAGTAATGAGCATGGCCAGAGTTATGGTTCTTGTTGGCTCTTGCCACTGAGCACCTTGTTTGTTCGTGTGCCTTTCGGGTGAACCATTTCAATAAATAAATAAATAAGCCTTGGTGACAGGTGTGGCTTTCCACATTGGTGGCTCCTACCACCCACTACACACTCCTCAGAAAAGCAGACATCGGGTGCCCATTTCCCGTGTTGTGCATATCCCCCTCCCTCATTAATGTGAAATGCTGGAAGCCCACCCCAGTGTGCCAAAATAATTTTTTTTATGTTTCTGATACTAGGATGCCCACTCTCTGTGTCAGATGACCCCCCCACACCTGCATGAATATTTCAAGTGCTGTCATTGGGGTGCCCAATCCCAGTGTCAGCATGTTCCCCATCACACACACACACACACACACACACTATTGTGGCACACTGGGAGCCTACCTCAGTGTGTGTAAATATTTTTGGTAACCTGTAAAATAATGAAAACTGTCCCCAAAGTCTTTTTCCCTGTTAAAAGAAACAGTCCCTCATCATCTCCCATTCCCCTCTGCCACCCAACCTCCCCTATGGACCCACCTCCTCGCACTCCCCTCCTTACCCCATACTTACCAGTGAAAGGTGGGAGCAGTGATCTTCTATGATCTGTGACACACCTGCACTCTTCAAAGCTGACCGGCAAATTGAAGAAATGATGGTAAACTCTATAATGGGAGTCAATGGGAGGGGTTGCACTTAGGTTGATATCTCAACCATTTGTAGGAATTTTGGCCCAAACTTTTAAACTTGTGGTTCTTGGGACCCCACCTCATGCACACTGTCACTGTCATTTGTTACTTTGGTCCTGAAAGGTGATTTTGCTGTTCATTGAATGAAGGTCATCTTGCACCAACTACCAGGGATGGAAGCCTGTGTCACAATCAACTGTTTCAACCTTCTGCATTCTCTACCTTAATACCCGGTTGCTGCTTCCCTTCAGGAAAGGGACCTCTTTACCCTTTTTGCCTTCATTATCCTACCTTTGCCTGTCGGTGTCGAGCAAAGGCCATCTTACCCTCAACTATTAGGGATGGGGGTCTGTGTCTGCAATTGACTGTTTCAAACTTCTGCATTCTCACGTGATACTCAGTTGCTGCTTCCTTCAGGAACGGGACCACTGTAACCCATTTTCTTTCTACAGTCTACTGTACCAACCTACTTCCTGCACTTAAATGGACTCTTCATACTCGTCCCTGCCCTGGCCTCCTCAAGCTCTGGATTTGGACTCCACCAGCTTGTTCAGTCTCTACCTCCATTCAGCTCGACTGTCTCCTGGACTTCTTTGCTGCTGGTCACTGTGACAGAAATTGGAAGGAAGGAGTTAATGTTTGGATTTTCCAAACACATTTTTTAGCAGTCTGGGAAAAACACTCACACAAGCTGAAGTTCTACATGCTGGAATTCTCACTGTCCTTCCTAGCTGCTAGATAAGACCTGGGCCATAAATTTTGAGTGGACCTGTCCACACACAGACTCACAGTTTAAAGGGATTGGTTCACTCAAATATAAACATAAGGTTAAAAGGAATATAATTAGTCACTGATAGGTGTTCAGTCTGATTGGGACAATTAAATACATACATGGTAGATGGTTGGTGGATTCAAAGGGAATAGGAATCACCTATTCTCAAGAGAGTATATAGATGCTGAAAGACAGTGAGTGGGGGGTTAGTTACTCTTGAAGCTGGAGGAAGAAACATAAGTATGGAGCCTACCCTCTAGCTATGTCCATGGGAGCTGGCAGTTAGCATAGGGTTCAGTGTTCTCTTGAAAGGACAGGGAAGGGTAAGTTTAATACTAGTATATTGCAGTAATAGCTTTTTCTTTCATCATCTGTTATTTAAAAACATTTGTTTACTTTTACTGTATCAGTGTTATTCTCTTGTGTTGTAAATAGATATCCTGTACTGCTCTGTTCACTTTCTGTTGAGTAAAAATCTATTTATTTACTCAGCAGTTGTGACTGTGATGTCATTTTGTAAGGTAATACATGGTTTCCACTGGTTGAGGTAAACTCTGTTTAGCATACGTCACCTGAGAGAGACACACTACCAGACTTTGAGTTGTGCAATTGCGTTTAAATTACCCAAGTTGGTAAACTTGAAGGTTGGCGCTGGATGATGCCAGCTGGTGGCAGCGAATACCAGGACCACACACTCCTCTGAAAGCTGTTCCAGCCCAGAGGGAGAGGTGGGTTATCACAATTGGTTGGCAGTGGTGGGATGATGATAGAGGACTCGTAGCATACTGAGATACAAAGTTTGCCAGTGGAACATTTACGTTAGCAGTTGCAAAACAGGATATAAGAGAATACATGTGTACAACTGTTTTTTTCTAGTCAGCACAGTATAGGGTAGCAGTAGAGAATGAGCTCTATGGAGTATGACTCACTTAATGTGCAACAGCTTTGTGAAAAGTGCCACGAAAAGGGGTTCAGCTTGAAGGTCTAAAGCACAAGAAAAAGGTAGACCTTATAGCTGCCCCTCGTGGCATATGACCTGAAGCAGACAGTCTCTGGGGTGAGTCAGAAACTGATGTAGCAGATCCCCAAACCAGCTTGATGCACTGTGGCTGCAGCTGTTACTGCAAGACAAGGCGCTGGAGGTGAAAAGACTGAATGCTGAAGCAGAAGCAAGAAGGTTGGAAGCAGCAAAAGAACTGGAGGAAAACAGACTGGCAGACAGAGAGAAAGAACAAGAAGAAAAAGAACTCCAGGACAGAGAGAAAAGAATGTGAAGAAAGAGAATGAGAACAACAGCACGAGAAGGAGATGATGACCCTGCGAGCCAGCAAACCATGAATAATGGTGGCGTGAGTTCACCTCATGAAGCCAAAATTAATTCTAAATTGTTCCCTCCATTTAGAGAAGGAGATGACCTTGATTTATTTTTAAGGTCATTTGAGAGAGTATGTGAGCAATTCCAATTGACTAAGGCTTCATGGTCAACTTATCTCACAGCCTTACTTACGGGAGGGTTGCATGCATTTTCTAAAATGAGTAAAATGAGTAATAAAGACTATGCTGATTATGATAAAGTTAAAACAGTGTTGTTGAAACATTTTAAATTGACTCCTGAGGCTTCTAGAAGGAAATTTAGGAAGTTAAAGAAAAGCCCAGAAGACAGTTATGTAGAACTGCAGGCTCAACTGTGTACCTTACCTTGATAGGTAGGTGGAGGGGCTAAAACAGACACTGTGGATCTAATCAAAGATGTGTTGGTGAGAGAATAATTCTTAAAATTTTACCTGAGGATAGGCACGTATGGCTCCTAGACAGGGCATGCACCTCCTCAAAATAGGTGGCAGCAAGCACTGACATGTACATGTCTAGCTGGCCATACGCACAGCGTAAGTCTCATGGTGGGAGGCAGCACATGGTTATAAGGGATCCCATAGGGGCAGCCAAAGGAAACCAGCCTGCACCTGAGCCCAAAGCTGAACCCTCTGGTTCAAGGGACTCAAGAGACAGGACTCAAGAAATGTTATATTTGCAATCAAGTGGGGCACTTGAGATATAACTGCCCTCAGAAAATGGTTAAGGGGCAGAGGTATGGGGAAGGGGTGATCAAAATAGCACAGGTGTGTTTGTGGGTGCACCCAGCCTGAAGAACCACTCTCCTCTGATGAGAATATGCATCCCATTGTAGTTAATGGAACAGTAACACAGGGACTGAGGACACAGGCTCTTACATCTGCCTGGTGAAGCAGGATCTCATCCAGGCAGAGCAGATGTTGCCTGGGAAATACTCCAGGGTCCAGAGATTCACAGGTTCTGCAGTCCAAATTCCAATGGCTAGAGTCTTCCTAAGCTGGGTGGGGGCCATGGAGAAAAGGAGGTGGGGGTCGTGGAGGACCTCCCTGTAAATATGATTGTGGGGGATGAGTTTGGCCACAAGAAAAACTGGTGTGTGTTGCAACTCATAGTCAGGCAAAGGGAAAGCATCTGAGGGGAAGAAGGGTTGACTCAAGGTGGTCCAGCCCTCCTCAGCAGCTGAGGAAGTGGCTAGCACTGGGAGGGGCTGGCTAGAAGCAGCAGTCTGGAACCTCAGTCACAAATAGAAGATCCAAAGGACTTCCTTCTGAAGGTGCTGGGAAGGATCAGACAGGCAGCTGAGCACTGCACAGCTAACTGACCCTACCTTGCAAAAATTGAGGAAATAGCTAATAGGACTGAGGGTCCTCAGGGGGTAAAGAGTCCATTTACTGGGACAATGGGCTGCTGTACAGAGAATGTACAACAGAGGAAGGGCTAGATGGTGAGGTGCTCCAGCAGCTGGTAGTCCCTAAGGTTCACAATCAGCAGCTTTGGGCCTTGCCCATGATATTTCAGGCCACTTGGGGTGAGGCACATGAAAAGCAGCTGACCAACAATTTCTTCTGGCCTGGTATTGGCAGGATGTGGCAAATTATTGCAGGAGTTGTCCACAGTGCCAGCTGGTGGGGAATATGAGGGACAAGGCCAAGGCAGCTTTGGTGCCCTGCCCATTATCGATGAACCCTGCAAGAGGGTAGCTGTGGACATAGTGGGGCCACTGAGCACCCCAGTCACACTGACAAGTGGTATATCCTGGTGGTAGTTGACTATGCCACCAGATACCCAGAGGCAGTGGCTCTATCATCCTGTAACGCGGAACCAGTGGCAGATACACTGTTGGGAATATTTAGCCGGTGGGCTTTCTCCAGGAGATACTGTCAGATGGGGTGCCAGTTTCATGTCAGGGTTAATGAGTAGTTATGGGAGAAGTGTGGTGTAAAGCAGCTCAAAACCTCCCACGATCCCCAAGCTAATGGTCTAGTGGAGCGGTTTAATTCAACCCTTAAGACCATGCTAAGGACTTTGCAGATAAGAGGACTGGGACAAATATTTGCCTCATCTCTATTTGCATACAGGGAAGTCCCACAGGAGCCCACAGGGTTCTCACCTTTTGAGCTTCTGTTTGGTCATAGGGTGCGGGGCCCTAGATTTGATTCGGGATGAATGAGATTGTGACTCTGCCTCCCAAGGGGAGTCTATTGTGCAGTATGTCCTGAACTTCAGGACCCGCCTTAAGGAGCTCATGGGGCCTGCTCAGAGCACTTGGCCACTGCACAACAGTGGCAGAAAGTCTGGTATGACCGTGGGGCCTGAGTCAGAGAATATGAGGTGGGACAGTGAGTGATGACACTCATCCCTGTCCGACAGAATAATTACAGGCAGCATGGGAGGGGCCATTCTCCATTGTTCAGAAGGTTAGTAATGTCAATTACATGATAGAGCTACGGACAGGAGATGCAGGCAAGAGGTGTATCATGTTAACATGCTGAAGCCCTACCATGACAGGGAGGAATTGGTCCTCGCAGTATGCAGTGCCCCAAAGGAGGAAACTGAGATGGATCCACTGGTGGACCTGCTTGGGAAGACCTGGGCTTCATCTTCTGTGGACAACGTTGTCTCTCTGAACAGCTGACACCAGTCCAGGTGCAAGAAATTAGGGTGTGCTGAGAATTTGAGGACGCTCAAGGAAACTGGGGTACACCACAATGGCAGAGCACCATGTGGATACAGGGATCCACGCTCCCTGAAACAGTCTCCTACAGGGTACTTGAGCACATTAAGCAGGCCATGAAAGAGGAGCTCAAGGAGATGTTGGAACTTGAAGTAATCCAGAATCTAGTAGCCCCTGGGCATCACCCATGGTATTGATCCCCAAAGGGACAGCACCACACAATTCTGTGTTGACTACGGAGGCTTAATAGCTGCCGGAGTCTGATGCCTATACATGGATCTGCCTCTCATAGCCTGCAGCGGTGTTCCTGCATTCTGATTCAGTTTGCTGTGGTGCTGACCCCAGTCCTGTTCCTACCTGCACCTGCAATGTCAGTATGGCTAGGCCTATGCCATCTTCTTATAGGAATCCTTCCTCCAGTCCACAGACATCCACTTCAGACTTTCTCTCCATCCTTGGGCAGCTGCCTTCCTCAGCGCCCTGGCAGCTCAGGGCTCCTTCCCATATGTTGTGGATCTTTTTGGGCATTTCATACCGGTCACCGGTCAGTATTCCTACCCAGTCAACTACTTCTCCCATTCATCCATTTCACACTCCTACCTTGGCCATCCTAACAACTCTCATCTACTAATCTATGGAGCACTCATTCATTTCACCTGAGGAAAATTTCTTCTAGCAACATCCTCAGACAACATGCCTTGCAGACTCTTACATCATCATACTCCTTCCAGCCAAGACTTTCACCAAGACCAGGCTTCCATTGATTCCTCAATCTGCACATCCATAACTGACTTGGCTGTCTCACTAGCCCAGTCATGCCACTTGTCAGGCCTATATCCAACTTCAGTGCTAGGCACCCTTGGCATTCTACATCGCTCTCAACTTCCCATTGCCACATCAGTCTATAGATCCTCCAAACACCCATTCCAGGCTTTCTACAGCATTCAGACAGTGGATCAACCTGTAAGGCAAAGCAGTCATGGCCAACTCAGCTCATGTCACTGGTAATTATGCCACAGCAATATACATATCTCCTTTTCCATCCAGCAGACCAGAAGGAGCCTATGCAAGTATCATTATGGCATCAATACCCAAATCAACTCTCAAATTCATCCTACTGAACTTCCAATTATTTCCATATACATTCAGTTAATAATAATATTTTTATTTTAAGGCTGCCGAAAAACCAAGGCGCATACAGATTAAAATCAAACAAATCTCTGTTGCATACCAACCTTCGTTTATTGGTCAAAAACATCCACGCACCTCTCCTACCAGTTACCTAAAGATTCTGTCTGATTCCTTCATCGTTTTATGGATGTCTACATTGCAACTTATCATTCACTGCTTAACTCCAAACCTTTAGACTCTAACGTGACTGTCAACCCTTTACAAAGTCAGATTGTTTACCTTATGACATCATAACCCATCATACTTCCCACCGCTCAAAGTCTGGCAGGAAATGTTATCAAATCATGCTCTTCATGCTCACTTTGTCTCTGTAATTCCATGGATATTATCCATCATCACCCTGGAAGCCTGGACTGCATTCACTCTTTTTCAGCTGGATCTACTCCGCTTTCAGGATCTGGATGCTCCTTCAGAATAGACCTACCTCTTCAACCTCAGAATTGTCCTTCCAGAACGATCATCCAATGGACTTTGAAGATGGACCGTCATCTCTCCAAGCAGTTAACATTCCTATGAAAGTAGAATATGATTGCTAGAACCTAGGTTCATCTCCTCTTAGTTTGCCCAGAGGATGGGCAGGTGAGTAGCCATGGGTCCTCAGAGGTTTCCTCTCCTGTGTGCTACTGGTCATACTCTCTGTGAGTTGGAGGAGGTAATCATACTCTTTGGGCATTCAATGTTAATTCTTTTGGGCTTTCTAATCCCTACTCACTACCTGGTTTCCCTACCAAGGGTGGAATAGAGTGAAGCCAGAAGTAAATTATGTTACACAAGCACTACTGACTTCTATATGCTATTCACCAAAACATTGAATGGAATGGCTAAAGCCTGAGGTTCAATGTGGGGAATAGCTCCTCCCACATTCTCCTTAAAGGGTAGCCTCCTCAGTAGTCCCCTGCTTAGTGTGTTGTGCAACACCTACCATCCACCCCTGCCTCCTTCTTCTCTGGTGCTCTTCTCAACCTTGGTACTGGGTTTTCTATCCCTACTCACTACCTGGTTTCCCTACCAAGGGTGGGAATAGAGTAAAGCAAAAGTAAACTAGATTACACAAGCACTACTAACTCATATGCTATTCACCTAAACATTGAACTTTTTATTAAACACAAACGCTCTTTAATAATACATTAGCATCTGAAGAACACACTACAAAGCACCATATTAAAACCTTAACACATACAACTTCCTTATTAACACATGTAAACCACCTTAATAACACAGCTAACAAGTTAACACATGTAACAATCTGATTAACACATGCAAAACCAACATAAACATCTTAAAATCTGTCACAAATACAACCCATAAAAGTAATTAGAAATATAAAATATCTGTTTTAAAAAACTGCCCTAACTTAAAACTGTATCACTAACCCAGCACCACCTAAAACCATATTTACAAAACAATCATGTCCTTCAATATTTCAGTTCTATCTCACTTCAATAAGTCCTTCATGCTGGCACTGCCACCTCCCTGCTGCCAACTCTCATGACACTCCTGACCACAAACTTCATGATGCTCTGACCTTTTGACACCATGCCACTCTCCAGCACCATTCTGAATGTCTGACCCCACCTCCCAACCACACACTACATGCTGCCCTGACCTGCAGATGCCAGGCAGGATGCACTTCACACCACTACAACCTGCAGATGCAGTACTGCACCTCAGCATCCTTCTGAACACTGAACTAGAGGACGGACTGCTTCAGCCATGTTTCCTTTTAATTATTAATTGATTGATTTAAAATTGGTAACCAGGAAAATCAAACTGAGCCAAGGTTTGCTTCCAGGTGCACCCCAGGGAGGGAGGAAGAAGAGTACAGACAGAATAAAAATTGCAAAACATCAGATTAGTGATACCTGGGCAAACATCACAGATGTAGGATCAAATGTGTTGAGTCAAGTAAAATTAACAACAGCATGGATTAACGCAGCATGGATTAACGCAAAGATAAGTGGACAAATGTGCTATAATACAATAAAGAGCATAGGAGGACTATAAACTATGGAAACACACCAACAACAAACCAGGAATGCCTTTACACTATAGAAAGAACCCTTGGACAAAACATGCAATGATAACCCCAGAAATTATTGCAAAATGAATATAAGCTTTGAAAACACTATCCCAATGTAGTATAGAAAACATAGAAACTTAGAAACATAGAATTTGCTGGCAGATAGGGATTCTTGGCCCACCTAGTCTGCCTAATCTTTCTCATAGTAAACTCCCAGAGTCTCATGAAATGTTACCATTTTGGGATGTAAAGCTCAAAATGGCTATTTGCTTTTCAGACTCATGAATTTGTGATCCCATTAGCCCTAACTGTGGTAATATTTCCTTGTATATGACACTTTGCTGTTAGATATTTTATACATATGTTATTTTACCCAAAGAACAAACCTTTGCTGACATTCAAAATGAGACAAAATCACTGAGACCTCATACAATCTAAAAGCAATTGCACACATTTGTCAGTGAGTCAGAAACAATCTTTTAAATTTAGCAGGTAACATCAAGATACTTTTCCCACCATCTCTAAAGTCTCTAATCATTTGGATTATTTTACAAAGTTGTTGGAGGACTAAGGACCTGCAGCTCTTACTTAGGCTCCCAAAATGCCAGATGATGCTATCTGTCATTGAAAACATTGGAAGTTATACCTGGGTAAATTCAACTTTTACTGAATCCCAAATTCAGTAATAGTTGTAACTAGATGCAGCAGTCATCTTAAGGCCAGGTCTATCTGAATTGCACCTTAGATGGGATCAGACCAGCATCTACTTTATTTATTTGAATTTTTGGCCAGAAACTAGGGCATCATTCGGTGGAGGTCCAAGGGCAGCATCATGTGGTTGGTCCAAGGGATTTTGCTTCTCGTTTCCCCTGGAGGCATGGATGTTCAGTGATGTAAGCATGGGACATGCACACTCCCACACACATCTTGCAGATGTCCGCTGTTGTCTCCACCCCTCAGTATGTGGTCCCAGCTGTTTTACAAGTGACACCCAGTCTCCACTGGGTGTCACTCATCTACAAGGAATCCACCCCCGGAGACGAGGACAGTTATCCATAGGATGCTTATCCTACACCCACCCCGCTGGCCCTCAGATGCTCTGGGC
Source organism: Neoceratodus forsteri (assembly GCA_016271365.2). NCBI lineage: Eukaryota > Metazoa > Chordata > Ceratodontiformes > Ceratodontidae > Neoceratodus > Neoceratodus forsteri. The sequence goes on along the minus strand of CM028130.1, from coordinate 351,229,762 downwards.
TTGTTCCCAAACCTGGTCGTAAGCATCAGAGACGGTAATGCTACCACTGCACTGGTGGTCTGGCTGATATATGCCTTTTACATATAGTCTATGTGTATGTATAATCTAAAGAGTATGTAAGGCAGTGTTTCTCAGACTGTGAGAAATCTGTTCCAGGAAGGCCTGTACAAACCCAATAATGTGTCTCTACCATAAATGTTTAGTGTTTGTTATTCTGTGTAGAGAAGTGAGGCAAAACCCCATAGTTGCTATTATATTAAAGCTATGGCTGTCTCGGAAAAAGTGCTGACCAGCCTCTGGAATTATGCATTTGTCCTGAGATATCAACTGCTATAAATGCAAATATGATGCTAAGAAACTCCAGCATTCATTTGAAGGCATTTCTGTTTGCATTACTTTACAGAAATTACAATACAATACTTTTTATAGGAGGGACGAGTATTATTCTAAAGGTTAGGGGAGGTGGAGAGTCACACTTTAGTTGAAGATCTTTCAGAAAAAGAGACGTGCAAGAACAAGGGGACACAATTTAAAGATAGAGGGGGACAGTTCTGGGGCAATGTGAGGAAGTATTTTTCACAGAGAGGGTAGCGGATGTATGGAACAGCCTTCCTGAGGAGGTTGTAGAGTCTAAAACTGTGGAGAATTCAATAATGCATGGGACAGACATAAGGCAATTCTTGTGGGGGTAGGAAGAGGCTGTTGGTTAACTAGGATCTGTGGCCTATCCTGTAGGTAGGAAATGAGCAGACTAGGTGGGCCAAGCGGTCCTTATTTGCCATCAAAGTCTATGTTTCTATGTTTCTATGAGATCCTTTTTTTTTAAACAAGGCAAATAAACTGCTAGTGCTTAAATAAGGCATGACAGGGGGTGTGTTTTGGTGGGATAACAGCTCATCTTGGGTGGTGGAAGCATGAGGTAAAGTCAAGTGCTTCCACCACCTGAGAAAACATTAGCCCACCATAACGCACTCCCTAGAGTGCCGTATGTGATTATGAAATTGGTTACTTCTAGTAAATTAGATGTATTTTTAAAATGTCTATCTAGAGCATGCAGACATCTGTCGATGCTCTAATAATCCCCTGCTCTCACTACCTAGACCACCTCTAGTACCGTCCCCTAAAATCCTCACTGCTCTGATCTTATCTCAACACCCTCCCCGTATCCCCACCCTCTCTTTCACTTCCATTCTAATTTCTCCCTCCACCTCCCCCACTCCTCATCCCCATAGCACTTAACCACAGTATCACATGTTCTCCTAGACAAAGCCTACTCTGGCTGCACTACTTCGATGTTTCTCACCCCTGTCAAAGCCCAGGGCATATACCACCCCTCCATACACAGGGTCTCCTCCTTACCTGTCTGTCTCCCTGCACCCTTGTAATGCACTTTAATCTGCACTAACAGTGTACTTACCTAATATTCCCTGATACCCTAATGCTTGCTGCTGGATTTCCTCTGGACTTCCTCTTATCTGTAACTTTGAATATATGTTCTGTGTTGTGACATTAACTGTAATCATCTGTGATAACTATGTGATTATATCTAAATTGTTTTGCTCTGTACTGTATTTGACTGTATTGTATTTGACTGACTTGGAACCTTTGTAAAAGAGTCTCTGACTCAAAGGTGTAAATCCAAAACTGAAATAAATAAATAAAAATTAATATTATTTTTGTTGAGGTACTTTCAGCTGGACTGTTGTACTGGAATAACAACCCAACGGAAAGTATCCCTTGGCCAATCAGGAGCCGCATTCATTCTACCCATTTCGTAATTCAAATTATTAAAGGTGCCATGACATTCACATGCTGTCCCTGGAGAGATAACTGAGAAATACAGTGCAGTTCACTGTGACCAAATGATCTGTGTGAGATTTCAGATTAGAAATTGGAATAATTGCCTTTGGAGTTTGTTGGATTCCTGCAGCATCCTGCAACACAACACCGTAAAAATAGCAATAAGAGGCTTGTTCCTGGTGGACAGTACTGTACAGCATGATTTTTCATTTTAAGCAGATTCTACTCAACTTCACAGTTCATTTGACAATGGTTGTTCAGTCTTAGTTCCCATCTAACTGTGATTTTTGACTGGATGACTAGGAACTGACTGGGCGAGACTATGGTACTACTGATTAAGCAGGGTTCTTTAACAGGGACTGTGGTCACCAGTAAATATATCAATCAGTTGGCATCATCAGAAATCAGTTATGCAACATTCCCAAAAATGGAATTTTAAGAAATCAGGACAGATTTTCAAAGGGTGATGCAATGCTTGCGTCAAGCCCTATGCAGCAACATTTTGAAATCGCTACCATGCCAATCCCTTTTGCTGCAATTAGCCCAGTTTTCAAAGGTTAGGCGCGTTGTGATAGTTTTCCATTTTACTGAAGCTTGTGCCAAACCTCAGGTGCAAGCACCATGAAAATGGACCCCAAGACTGATGGCAGCTAAAACACAAAATGATTGTCTAACTGCATCAGTTGCTACATGGGATGGAAAATCCCATCAGAGTGTCAAGCCTGGTGTGCCTTATCTTTGTGTGCACCTGGGGCTTGTGGCAATCTCGGAGCTAGGAAAATCTGGCCCATTTAGTTTATAATTATTCAGGACATCCACATTAATACAGGAGCTTTATCCTTACGGTCAGTTACAACTGCAGCTTAATCAGGAGTGGAACTCACAATCCTCCAACTGTGATGTCACAAACTAGTCATTATGACCTGAGCTGCTAAATAAACTTCATCTGTAGATTACCTGTAAGGGCCAATGATCCTGCTAGCATTAAATATACACCCTAGTAATGAACAATATAATGGCTTGAAATGTAGTTTTTTTTTAACTGGTGCAGTAGAGTTTGGTTGGTGGAGATGGATGGATGGAGGGGCTGGATACTCTCTTTAAATAGAGGCTCCTGGGTATCGTTTGGGTGACCCAATCATTATTGGTATGGAACTGAAGATGGCCAAATCAGTTCAGAATCTGGGGTTTCTGCTTGCCTGGAGGCCGTCTATGGAAAAGTAGATTTTGGCAATCACACTGAGGCCTGTACAGTATCATCTTCAAAATATTGCCAAGTTGCATCCAGCTCTTCCATTATGAGACCTTGCATCACTATTATACGTGTTTTCACTTCACAAATGGACTACTGAAGTGTGTCATTGGCTCTATGCCATATAGAATTCTGGTGAAGTATGTGGGCCACCTGGGTTTAGGTGTAGGGCTAACTAGATCAATAGGGACTAGATGTTTGGCAGGATCCAGAGGGTGGTACTAAATTATAATTTCATATGGGTTCTAAGTCTAATTAATTATTTATGAGGCTCCTTATTAGCTACTGAATTGGTAATGAACCTCTTAGAAATGATTGATCCAGCTGCCAACTGACATTGTGTGGCACACATGGCTCATACTACATAGCTCATAACTAAAATCTAAATGTGCGGTTCCTTGGAACCAAGCAGTAAGAGCACCTATTCTGCATGTTGGTGACCCAAGTTCATGACCCATACCACGATGATAGGAATGGAGACTGGTGGGGAGGGATAAGAGAGACCATACAGATGCTCTCCTCCTGGGAAGGAGGGTTTGGCCTGCACCACCCTTTGAGTGGCTCCTGGTAGTTGGCCAGTGGAGGCACATTTGGCGGCATGTGTGATCACACGATGCAGTGTGTCCTTCCCAGGATGCTGAGAGCATGCAGCCACCTCATGGGAAGGGTCAGGGACAGAGGGAGAAAACAGAAATGGCCTGTCCTGGGGTGCTGGATGACAGCCCCCACCATGAAGTCCCCCACACTGCCATCCACCTAGTGCACCACCCTTGCCCCCAGATCATCACCCCAGTGTCAAAGGTGCTTCTCTTCTGGTGGCAGCAGGGGGCCCCAGCAGGGATAAGCCAGACCATTGGGGTGTCAGTGAAGCTTGGGACATCTCGAGGCAGGTGACTGCAGCCGGTTGAGGATTGTCAGTCAAGGGACTGAGGCTTAGCGATCCCAAAGAGAGGGGGTCCAGGGCAGGGTGGAGCAAAAAACCCTTAAATGTAAGTAAAATTAAACTGGCAAATACAAATGTTGTTATTGTGATTAGACTTATAATCGCAATAACAAACTTAAAGCTGCTCAGTTCCTTGGATTAATGATGGACTGGGGAGGTGGCCCTTGGCTGTGCCTTGTGCCACCCATCCCCAAACTGTTCATTAATCCCTCAGAAAGACCAGCTTTCTTGGTAGTTATTGCTTTATTAATGGAAGTGATACTCTGGATCTCCCAAGGGTCTGTCCTGGAATGGACCATATTTAATATGTACATCAGTGACACAGAGGTGGGACTGCACAGGAAAGTGAATCCCTCTGCAGATGATCCAAACTGTGTAGCAGGGTGGACCATGAGAAAGGGATCAACAATATGAAGAGGGATGTGGAGAGACTGGATGAAGTGCCTGGTGTTAGGCAACTGAAATTTAATACCAAAAATGCAAAGTGATGCGCATCGGTCACAAGAACCATCACACAGAGTACTGGATTGGGGGAACCCTCACAGGTTAGTGGATTATGAGAACCCTTGCACAGAGTACTGGATTAGTAGGAACCTTTACAGAGTACTGGATCAGTGGGAACCCTTGCACAGAGTACTACATTAGTGGGGTAATGGCTAAACACTCTAGGGAGGAAACAAATCTAGGGTAATAACTGCCAACAGTCCAAAAGTCCTCCTGTCAATGTGATAAGGCATATGGGAAGGTGACCAGATGGTCGAATGCACCAAGCAGGGCTTTACTAGTCAGATGAAGGAGGTGATTATAGAACTCTATAGGTTACTGGTTAGGGTGCACCAGGAGTACTGTCTGTAGTTCTAGAGCCTGCATCTAAAGCAGGAATGGGGTGGGTTAGAATGATACCAAGTAGGAGAACAAGAAGTATTCATGGTCAGCAAGGAAGTTCATACAAACAGAAATTGGCAAGCCTTAATACTTAATGTACGTTTGAGGACATAAGGGAAAAGGGAGATATTATTGAAATATAAATACAGTGGTACAACAGACTGGATCACATGTCATAGCTGAAATTGAAAGACAGTTTCACCACCAGGGGACACAATCTCAAATTGGTCGGAGAAGTTCAAAAAGGATATTAGGAAACATTTTTTCATAGAAGGACTGGATAAAGTGAATGGCCTGTGCAATAATGGAGTCAATTTGGAGTCCATTGCAGGTTTCAAGGCTAGGTGAAGTAGCTTTGAGATCAACATGAAGCACAGTCCAGGAAAGACTGAATGAACCTTGTGGGCAGGATTTCCATTGATCTGGATGAACCACTCCTGTACGTTCTTTGAATGTGGGCTGCATCCAGACAAATGTGTCAGAGTGCTTGCGGCTTATCAACAAATGTTCTGATGCATTTGTGACACTTGTTTAATTTAGACACATGCCATTTTTGGGATGCAAATCAAGGTGATTATGCTCAGAAGTTAGACCACCTTGTAGGTGGTCTAACTATATGGGTGGATGTTGGTGGCCACATCCATAAAATGGACACGGTCATCTGAAAATTCCACCCTGTGTCTATTTCTCTCCTTACTCTTATTTGTTTCCATCTCTTACCTTGGTATGCCACAGAGACTCAGTTGCCATTTATAGCTGGTGCAGTATTACAATGTCAGAGCTCTGACTGACACAAAAATAATTAAATATATTTCCCAGTTTTGAAGAAGCTGCACTGGCTGCCTACTAAATGGTGACCCTGGTTCAAGGTCATGTTAATGAGTTTTAAATCAATGAATGGTATGGGTCCTTTGACTGAAATATTATACCCTTGACAAACCTCTCAGAGCTGACAAATGTGATTACCTTTCTCTTCCCTACTGCTAAAACATAGGTTGCTTTAACAGAGCTTTCTTAGTGGCTGTTCCATCAATGTGAAACCCATGTCCAATGTATATGAAAACATCTCTGACCTTTTAAAATTCTTAAAGCATGCTTAAAACCTACTGAATATTCTTTTAACTGAAATTATAAATGCTGTTTTCCTGTTTGTAATGTCTGTATTTTTTCTATTCTCTCTGTGTGGTCCTCTAGGTAGGTTTGCCCTAAAGGTCACTTTACAAATCAATAAATATGGATTGATTTATTGATCTTATCAGGTCAGAGTCAGAAATTCTGCTTTGCCATGTGGGACATTACCCCATGTGTGTGGGATACAAATTTATTTTGAAAATTGTCTTGAGTGAATTAGTCCTGATAATAAAATAACTGGGATTCTAAATATAGCTCCTTTACATTGGTGGTTGGGTGTCCAGCAATATTGCAATAACTGAGTTCTCCTTGATGGGTTGTGAGGCATGAGACATAACCAAGAGCTCAATGACCCAGGAACTAAGGTTACTGCAGTATTGTCACACTGACAAAGTGACTTACTACACGTATTCATAAATAGCAAATTGTGTTATAAGGAAACACAATACCCCCATGAGCCAATTTTTTCCTTACAAACAAAATGCAGAGGTGATGATCTGTTAAGCACAGAAAACAGTTCTGTATTTAAAGCCTTAAAATAAGGTTCAATTGAAATACAGTATTATAAGTCATGGAATTTTGTTTTAGCCAATCAGGATTACTTATTTCTTAACAAGTCAGGATCTCTAATTTAGGAAAGAAGGCCTCCAATGATCCAGCCATTTAGTGTTACGTTAGGGATATTTATTTATACATGTATTTATTGATTCATTAACGTAATTAAAGAGGACTGTCAACAAGAGTTTGGAGAGCTCTACTGCAGAAGGTCCAAGGGCATCATTCACACTATACAAATTAATATAAAACAGTACAATAATACAAAGGAATCCGATGCCAATATAGTGTATACTGTTCTTATGCTTGTATTTATATGTCTAGTAGCAGTGGTATAGTGTTTTGCTTGAGAACATTTGATTTGGCAGTACTCCATACTCCTAGTTGTAGGGTCTTCAATAGGGTTACACTGTAGTGCGTGAAGGATCTTTTCCACAGTTCAGTTAATCCTTTAAATAAACAGATTGATTTTGAAGTTAATGGGCAATTTTAAAGCCCATGTCTACAGTAGATACATTTTTCTATTGCACAACTTTAAGACTTCATGCATTCTGGTCTACCATTTGCATCAATGTCTAGCATTTTTATCCAAAACTGAATATAAACAGCTATAAAATAGCTAGCAATTCTGCAGGTAAGTCCAGTTTTTGAAACTAGCCACATGTTATGATGTTTGAAAATCCCACCTGATATGGCTAGGAGTTGTGTCCATTGGATATCTTTTAAAAGTCACACCTGACAAGACTAGGGACCAGATTTTCAAATGTCCTAGCTTGCTGTAAGACACTATGCACCCATGATATGGCACATGGGGCTTGTGGTAATCTAACAGGATTTTCTGTGCTTGTGCGGCAATTGCTGCAAGTTAGACTGACTTTCTGGTCTAACTTATGGCAATCGAGGAGCCTGTTTTACAGAGTTTGTGCCAAATATTTGGTGCAAGCTGTTGAAGATCTTGAACACTGTTGCAACTATGCATGAAATTGTAAAATCGGGGACAGCTGCTGTGAAGGGTTTGGTGCACTGCCAGAACCAAAGTGTCGTGGTGCAGGGCTGGATGCAAGCCATGCACCAGGTTTTGAAAATCATGCCCTAGGAGTTTTGCCCATTTTATGACCTTTGAAATTCCCACCTAAATTTCTATATCACCAAATATTTGTAAATGATTCATAATAATTTTCTTTACTTTTTAATCAAACTTTATTGATTTTTTGATCAGATTAACACAGCCACAACAACAGTAAGTGTCAAACATATTTTGACAGTATACCGAATGCAAAACAATTAACAACATAAAGAAAGGAGAGATTATTATTATGCACCCCATTAATAATTATAAGTTAGCCTGAGAAACCACACAGAATATTTTTATTTTCATATTCCTTTTGCTCCTGCTCTGTGGGCTTGCCTTTTACTCCAGAATCTGCCACCTACATTCTGCCCTCAAACCCTGGAACCCGAGGCTGAAGCCTCTTCAATCCCAGGTACCACCATACACAACTACCCTTACCCACCAGTTTGTCCCTCAAGGCAGGGCTCCTATTCTGATGTCTGTAGTGAAGCCATACCCTTTTAGGTGGGACTGAAGCATCCCCAATCATCTAATTGCCTTCCCATTTCTGCCTAAGATTTTCCTGTCATTTGCTGCCTGGGTTAATGATGGATCCTTACAATTTTTCCAGCAGTTCCTCCTGTTGATGAATTCACTGGACCTCATACACGCTGTTTCCACTGCTGCCCATGAATGCAGCCACACCTTGGACTTCATCTTCTCTTTGTGTCTGAACTTCTGGGATGTCAGGGCAGATCCAGGTGGGTGATCAGATTACCACAAAGTTGGTTTGTGGCAGGCCCCTCCCAAATGCAATTCCCCTGTGGAAGTGGTCTAGTACCTTACAAAATATTAACTGGAGGCAGAAAATTCCTGGAGGTGCTGGGCATTTTTTATTTTTATTTTATAATTATTTTTTAATTTTAGTCTTTGGTAACCAGGTAAGGCCCACTAGGCACAAGTGCCTGTTTTCAGGGGTGACCTGGGAGCACTAGGCGGTTAAGTGATGTGCTCAGAGTCACACAGTATGCAAGTGGAGGTTGTGAGAATCAAACTAAGGTTTTGTCTGCTGGATGTACCAAGATCATTCACAGCTCATTACTCTAACCTCTAGGCTATAGTGCCAGACATCTTGGGTATGGAAACAGCATGTGATGGTGGCATGGTGACAGCCATAGGTTGCTGTAATATGGCCATTACGACTGCATTTGACTCCATTGCACCAATCTATGTACATGCACTGACCTTCCTCTGCAACTCACCGTGGTTTAATGATGAGCTGAGGCAGTTAAATGCAACAGGGCAGAAGCTGGGTCATTCCTAGAAATGGATAGGTTTGGTGAATGACAGGATGGCACTGAGATCCCATTATAAGAAATGTCAGAGTGCAATAACCCTGAAAAGGGCAGAATTCCTGTCATGGGATCATATGGCACTGCATCAGAGGGAAATAGACCAGCTAAGCTCTTCCTGTGCCTTCTGCATTGTAAACAGATTAATTCATCCTCCCTGTCTTACAGTCTGGAGGTGTTTTATCTCTAAAATGTGTGATGATTTTGGGTCATTCTTCTTGGAAAAAGTGTCCTCCATCTAGACTAGGACCTCAACAGGTAGTTTGTCAGGGTTCAGCAGTGGTGGGGAGGACAGACAGAGGCACTTCAAGAGTCTGGGTGAGTTTCAACCAGTATGTATGCAGGAGGTGCTCCATGTGATCTTGGGGCTGTGTCCCATTTGCAGTGTCTTGGACCCCGGGCCTATGAGGCTGTTGCTGGACTGTTGTGAGGCCCTGAGTCTAATTTTTACTGGTATTGTCCAGTGTTCTTTTCCAGAGTTACTTTCCTACAGCTCTTAAACTGGCAATGATGAGGCCGCTCTCTAAAAGCCATCTTAAACCTGGAAATACTAATAAATTACAGGCTGGTCTCAAACCATACAGTTTAACAAAGGTTATCAAGAAGCTAATGGTGTCACAGCTGGAGGCTCACCCTGAGAGGTATGGCATCAATGAACATCCCCAGTTGGGTTTCAAGTCCAGCCACAGTGCTGAGACTATGCTTGTCAAGGTGTTTGTTGACCTGCTCTTTGTGCGGGATTGAGGGAGTGTTAAATTGTGGTTCTTCTTGATCTCTTGTCAGCATCAATGCCATGAATTAAGGGTTTTTGTTGGATTGCTTTGGAGAATTTGGTGGACTCAGTGGAACAGAACTGAAATTGTTTGAGTCCTTCCTGTCAGGCAGATGACAGAGGGTAGGGATGGGATCTTTCTCATTGCATCTGCCTGCAGTCTGCTGTGGTGTTCCCCAGGGTCAGTCCTTTCCCCATGCTTTTTGTGGTATGTATGCTACTTTTGGAGCAGGTCATCATATGGTACAGTGTGAGTTTTCAATGTTATGCAGATGATACTCAGCTGTGCATATACTTTACATTGGACAAGTGAGTGGTGAGCTCAGTGCTGGAGCATTTCCTAATGAAATTGCAGACTGGATGGAACTCAGCTGGTTGAGCCTCAACCTAACCAAAATGGAGTTGTTTCAGGTGGGACCTGGTCCTTGACGGTCAGCTGTTAGACATGATTCTATTGTGTTGCCATTGTTAAATGGCACTGTGCTTAGCTGTGGGTAGGGTGAGAAATTTGTTAGTCACTGGGAACCCAAAGTTGATGCTAGAACATGAGGGGCCAGATTTTCAAAGGGTGGCACAGGGCTTGCATCCAGCCCTGTACCACCACACTTAGGTTCTGTCTGTGTGCTGAACCCTTCACCACAACTGCACCCTATTTTCCAATCTCGGTGCAGTTGTGATGGTTTCCATAAGTTATGACAACTTGTGCCAAATATCTGGTGTAAATTCCATAACAAGAGCCCCAGGATTGCTGCAAGTTAGATCAGCAAAAGTTGTTCTACCTTGCGGCAATTACCACATGGAATATAAAATCCCGTTAGATCACTGCAAGCCCCATGGGCTGTATCATCAGTGCACCAGGGCTTGCACCAATCTGGTACCTTTGAAAATCCTTCCTAAGGTGTTAGCCGTGGCCCACAGTGGATTTTTTCAACTTGCAATATCTCCTGATTAGGCCCTATCAGAGGCAAAAGAATTTGGTAGCCTTTTGCATGTGCTTGTGACTTCAAGGCTCAATTACTGTATTGCTCTATACCCAGGTCTGTCTGAGGTTTGGTGCAGCACCTGCAGCATGTGCAGAGTGTTGTGACCAGGCTGGAGTTAGGGGTCACCACATTACATCTGCGCTACAGCATATGCACTGGCCTCTGATTAGATGGTAGGTCACTGCCACTTCATTAACAGACAAAGCCTGTCATGGATTTGGCCTACCTGTCTCAAAGACCTATTGGCCTGCTATACTCCCAGTCACTCTCTCTGTTTCACCAAGGGATTATCGTGGCCATCCCAAGACTGCACCTTAAACAATCTGATGCCAAAGTTTTCTCATTGGTGACCTAGACAATATGGAACTCTAATGAATCCAACTGAGGAGTTCCCTCAGGGTAGGTGTTTAAGGGCATTAAAAGCTATTTATCTGAGTCTGCATATACACAGAATTGAAATTATTCTTTTTCTGTACCTCTGCCTGCAATTGCATAGCGTTATTGAATTGCTGGGTTTTTATTGTTTCAGTGATTTTATGTATGGTGCCTTGAGCCTTTGGGATAGGGCACTAATGAAATGCAGTTTACCTTGCTTTTTGTAACATATAGGGCTCAATTCTCAAAAGATTTGGAATGTCGCAAGCCTCAGGTGTACCAAACACACAATGCATGGGGCTTGTAGCATTTCCTGGCTGGCAATTGGGATTCTTGATCCTGTGCACACTTGCCCCAAGTTAGACCAGCTTTTGCTGGTCTCATTTCTTAGACCTTTAATGGGGTTTTCACCAAATATTTGGCACAAGGCGCCATAAAGAGGGTACAGTGCTGCAAATGCACACGACCTTTGAAAATTGGGCACATGGTATGGCAATGTGTTTGTGGCAGTGCAGGTTTGATGTTGGCTTGTGCAAGCCCTGCATCTACCTTGTGAATTGAACCCATATTCAAGACCCTGGAATTCTGCAATTCTGCAGTTGTGGAATTTTCTGCAGAATTTGTATCATGCCACAGAATTCATATAATGCTGTAGAATTTACTGTTTTTGTGAATTTTCATTTAGAAATACAGTTTGTCCATAGTGCCAGGCTCCCGTACCGATCTTGTTTATCCTGAAGCCTCTCCTCTATGCTTGGCATGTGATGTCATCAATGATATCACATCATATTTAACCAATGGCAGGACTGCATTTGCTGCATAAATGAATAAATCTTGCTGCAGGAAATTGGAAAATGCTGCTGCAGGAAGCCTAGAGCCCTGCCGCAGAAATCAGAAAATGCTGCTGCAGAGCACTAGGGGCCCTGCCCATAATGTTCATCTAGGTTAATATCTTACTAATGGTATATGTTATAAAATAAATCATATATTGCTGGAAATATGAGCCTTACAGCTTTCCAGCAACATATAGTCTGCCTTTCTGTAATATACTGTTCTAGAGATATTAGCTCAAATGTGAGTGGCTGATTCATCCCCGGATGAATTGTCACGGTCAATAAGATGCGGACATATCGTTGCAGGGACAGATAGTGGCCATACATTTCACTGAATTCCAAGTTGCCAACATTTCAAAAAGTCACTATTTAACAATGTTGTTGGACAAATTGCCTACCTTACCTGGCACCTACCACAGCACCCTTGCACCTCTTGCTCACTACCTTGTTCTTCCTTGTTCCATCACTCCATTGTATAATTGTTGTCCTATTTTAAATGAAAACCTGTCAGTGCAAAGTCAGACTACTGTCTAAGTGCTGCAATACTAAAATAATCCCAGTGGAGCCAGTGGCACAGGCAGCTGACTACTTCTTGTAGTGGTGTTGTAGGAGAAGGAGAGGGACGGAGATGGAGTGACCAAGTTTACACTGGAGGGATTAAAGTTGTTTTACCAGTCAGGAGTAGCCAGATGGTGTCTATGCGTGTCATTCATTCTTTGTGTTTATTACTTCTGTGAAAGGTTTCATTTTTCTAGGTAGGTGACCATGGAACCGCTGCCAAAACACTTGTTTCTATCACATTGTGGTTTTTTTTTGTTGTTTTTTTAAAGTCTGGCCTCTCGCATTTTCTTTCTGGTAAATATGAAGCTATCCTATTGACGGCTCCTAGATCAAGTTCTTTTACACTGCTATCAACTGTCCGAAACCCAGTAAAGTGATACACAACCAGAAACTAAAACATGTTTGTAATATGCTTTAGACAAAGTATGGGGTGTGTTATAAAACTGGACATTATGAACTAAAATATGTTTCATTACAGTAATTGTTTTATACTAAACATTATTGTGTTTCATACCCCTCATACATACACAGAGTGCTTTTTGACAGGGCAGGTTCATACAGAGTGTGTCCCTCTTCTGTAGTGCAGACTGGCTTTTCTTTACAGTGCATCTTCCTGAATCAGTGCATTTTCAGACAGAAGCCACTCAACTTGTAGGGAATGATTTTCTAAAACAAAAGCAGCACTAGTCAAACTTTGGTTTCCTTCCAAATGTTTTGCACTGAACCTGCCTAACAGCACATATTGCCTGCAGCTTCCTAAACATTGCACTTCCCCATCGGTTTTGTCATCACCAGTTATCGATCTGGTTGAGTAACTGACATTTTGCTAGTGTCCACGATCAGTAAAACTGCAATGTTATGTCCATATGCCACTTCAAAATAATGCTATGAAAGGTACTGAGAGACATGAAAGAGAGGCAAGAATGGAGCAATTAGACTACACTGAATATGGCCTTTTATTTCATGTTTTTAGTGACTATGTAGGTGGGTGGTTATGTAGCTGTAAGTGCTTTTCAGTCACTGCTTTAGGGCAGTTCATTATACTGTAAAATGGCAAGGAAAATCCTGAAACCTCATTGGCTTTGAGACATCACCTGACCATGCATTAGAAAAGCTAGCGATTCATGGTCAGGTGCAGGATCTTATTACCAAAGCCTCATAACCCACAGAATCAGGGACTAGTCCACATATATATTGTGTTATTTAAAATGTCTTGAAACAAATGATTTAATATAAACAATCTTAATAAAATCTTTCACTTGACATATAATACATAGAGCAGTGATCCATTTTATAAGTGCATTAAGCCACTGCAGGGTGTGCATTAAAGTATTTGAATCTCCACCCCCATCATGATTTATTGCTTACTTAACTTTTGGCAGTCAATGTGACGAACTAGCTGGGTAGAATATTGAATGTTTTCTGTATAGCAGCCAAGAAGTGCAATACATATAAAGATGCAAGTAAACTGAACACATAATAATTAACTCTGTCCAACGGACATATGTGGGTCAACTCCAGTGGAGGCAGCCTGTGTAATGTTACTCCTAAACTATTTTTAGTGTATGGGATTTTACACAATGGCAAAAGCATGAAAGAAATAAAAAAAGTTGTCAACAAGAAGGCTTTGTGAAGTATATTACAAATGTTATAAAAACTAGGTGTCATTGGCAATGACAGTACAGTGGTACACATCACCAATACATTTTGCTATATTGAACATATTATGAGGTGAAGGAGGCAATGTTTTCTAGTGGTTAGAGCACCAGATTGGGAACTAGAGATCACAGGTTCAAGCTCCACTAGTGCCAAGTACTCAAAATACTCATTGTGTGAACTTGAACAAGTCACTTACACTCTCAGTGCTCTAATCCACCCAGCTGCACAATGTGCTGAAGCAGTACTCCACTGAAAACAAAATGTTGCCTCTCCTCTGGCTTAGCTTAGGAAATAGATTGTAAAAAAAGAAATGTGCTTTTATAACAAGATGAAAGTGTGGATAGTATTTATCATCTCAAAATAATTTTGTTCCTTAAGAAAATAAGTTGGAATATAGAAATATCTAAGGAGAGAGCTAGCAGAGACACTAGTGAAGACAGAATAAAAGCAAAATGGCCTGGGTGGTGCAAGGGAATTTTTCTGAAATGGTCTTTAGTTACAGAGTCCCAACTACAATGTGTACTTTGAAATGTTGCATATGCTGAGACATGCTAATAAAGAACACGTTTTTGTTTTACAAAGTATTTAGCCAGGACAAACCAAGATGTGACATCACATTTTCAGTTGGGGTCCTGCATTTATCCAGGTTGATGCAGTAGCTCAGAAAACTGAAGAACAAACAAGGTGAACCATTCTCAGTGTCTCTCAGAAGCTGTTAGCTATGGAGGGATTTGAACCTGTGATCTCCTGTTTCAGCTCTTTAGCACTCTAACCATTAGAGTACACTGCCTTCACAGAACAAATAAATGTAAAATAAATATAATACACTGTAAACGTTATTTGATAGAGCATGTATCATACTAATTATAGCCTACAAATACTTACAGGTCCATACAATACAAAACTGAAGCCATCTGTGCATAATTCAGTAGTACAACACATAGTAAAATATATTGCATTTTAAAACATTGCCGCTTCTCAAGTCACATGGCAGCATTATATATTAATTCAATGCAGTAAATGTTATAAACAGTGTAAAACAGAAGAAGCTATTAGCTCATTATCAGAGTCCTGACCATAGAAGCGGGCAAACATGAAATGCTTCCAGCTCCTCTCTTGGTTCCACTGCTTCTGGAAAATTGGCTAAAAATTCATTAGCTAAATGACACAATGAAGAATGTCACAATGCACTGAAACACAAAGATGGACTGCAATTGGAGTGAGCTGAACAGAAATTCAATGAGATTATCCTGACATCCTATGCATATCTGAATCCTGGCTAAAACCTGCTATCAAACAGCATGAGGTGTCCCTTCAAGGCTATGGCTTTTTAGGCATGATAGGATAGGCAAAAGGGAGGAGGGGTAATGATCTACTATAGGACAGGCCTCAATGTCACTATCCTCCCTGCACCTGTCTCCACCTCCCTCTCACTGGAGTCCCTCACATCACCCTAACGCTTGGAAATGTTAAAAAAATCATCATAGGGTGTATCTATATGCCCCCAACCATGCCACACAAGCCTTCCCCTCTTCTTGAATCATTAGGCAGCCTCCCAAAGCATGACCTCATCCTATGTGGGGACTTAACATTGACTGGCTGCACCCAAATCTTAGTAATGTCCGTGCCTCACTTGCTGATAGCAACCTTACCCAGTTAATCCATGACCACACACGAGTCAATCCAAAATTGGGCAATCACATACTGCTAGACTGGATAGTCACCAGCTGCCCACTCAAAATCAAATCTGCTGGCACTCTCTCCGACTGCATAAGCGATCACTCTCCCACCTTCTGTGTATGGAGAAACAACTATACCAATCCTCCCGCAAGATTTCCCTGGTCTGGGACATGACTAAGTTTGATGCCAACAAGTTCCTGTCATCCATTAACTCTACAGACTGGGGCCCCATTAATACACTTCCTGACATAAACCTGGCCCTATACTTTCTAATCTCACTCTCACCAAAATAATTATGTCGCCCTCAGAAAAATGCAGATCCAAGGGTATGTTAAGCCCCATGGCTCTCTCTGGGGATATTAGATCTCTTATGGCACTCCGAGACAAAGCATGGCAAATGTACAAACAAAGTGGACTCCCTCAGACTGGCTTATCTACAGACAACTCAGGAATCAGTGTAAAATGCAGTACAAAAGCTAAGAAATGCCATCTAAAATCTCTTCAAACAGAGCATCTAAGTAACCCAAAGGAGTTCTGGAAACAAGTTAACGCTTAGTTAAAGGAAGGGCTGTTGAAAACCCAAGCTCTGTTTCTGTCAATGGAACCACACTCGACGACCCACTATCCATAGCCACTGGTTTCAACAACTTCTTTACTGACCTCCAAAGTACACCTTGAGCTTCCACAATGCTCCCTCCCTCCCACAACTCTCCTGCCCAACCTAGGGGTCGTCCTGAATCCCACACTCAAAGAGGTGAAGCAACTTCTATCTAACCTAAAACCAGAGGGCTCTCCCGGTTTGACTCGCTGGAACCAAAATTTCTTAAGCTGGGTGCCTCTGCCTTAGCTTGCCCCATCCATAACTTGTTTAACTGGTCCTTCCTCTCTAACATAGTGCCAGAGAAGTGGAAGGTGGCAGTGGTAGTACCAGTCCAAAGGAGGACCTAACTCCATCATAGAAAACTTTACCCCTATATCTCTACTTTCTCACCTAGCAAAGATCCAAGAGCACATAGTTTATAATCATTTCCAAGACTACCTTGACTCCCACAAGCTACTATCACCCTGCCAGCACAGCTTTGAAAGAACCACAGTACCCTCACTGCACTCATAAGAGTAACATCTGACATCTTCCATGCAATGGATAAGGGCCAAACCACTGGAGCCATATTCATAGATCTCATGAAAGCATTTGACCTTGTGAATCATGGGCTACTGCTTGAGACAACTGCATCTACTTGGCCTGGACTACAATGCACTGCATTGGATGAAGAGTTATCTGTCTGATCGTTCCCAAAAAGTTAAGTGGGATGGCTCCCTGTCTGGGCAAAAACAGTTTCCCATGGAGTCCGCGAAGGCTCAATATTGGGCCCCATATTATTTTCACTATTTATCAATGACCTTCCCAACTTCTGCAGTGGTGCCACTGTCCACCTATATGCAGATGATGCCATCATCTACCGCTCCTCACCAGATATTGACCAAATCAATTGGAACCTTGCCTCAGACTTCACTTCCCTGGAAGCCTGGTTCCAATGTAATCGTCTTGTTCTCAACTCAAAGAAGACAAAATGCATAGTCTTCTCCCGTCGGCCTGGAAAAAGCCTAACCTGCCTACCGTTAGTATTTCCACTAACAAGGGTGACCTGTTAGAGGTAGTACACTCCTTTAAATACCTGGGTGTGATTTTGGATTCTGCACTATCGTTCAATTCCCATGGCTCTAACACTATCAAAATCTCAATCAGAATATTGGACTCTATATCGCGTGCCCCCACCTCGCGACTTGCCCTCTTGCCAAAAAAATTGTTACTGCATCCCTCCTTCCCTACTATCCTATGTTGCACCCCTCTTCCTCTTCATTAATTCCTCCTCCATGTCCCTCCTCTCTCAGGAATACCACAGAATTGGTCACTTTGCTGTGCGGGCACCAGCCTGTTCTCACCACTGTGATGTTCTTGCCTCACTGGGGTGACTCCTCCTATGGGGCAAACTGAGATACTCCACTTTGAGCCTCATGTTCAACCTTGTCCACAAATACACCCTCCCTGCCTCAAGGAACTTATATGCCTCAAACCAGCTCCACGCATGCTTCACTCTACCTCTCTCATTTTCCCAAAATACGCTCTTGCTGTATCTAGACGCTCCTTTCATATGCTGCTGCTGTAACTGACTGGAACTCCCTCCTCCTCCTCCATTCTCTCCCTGCTCCTCCCTCTCACAATTTCAGTCCCATCTGTCTGCCTTTCTGTCCTCTACTACCTGCTCCTGCTTTGGCTAAAGGTTGCCTACTCTTGCACCTGGCATGATAAGAAACTAATACGTGTGGGATTCTCTGGTCCCAGCCACTCCCATGTATATTACTAGTATGTTTACTATGAAGTTCTGTACTATAACTGCTCTGTATATAGCCCATAAGGCACTCAACTTCATGTATAGCTTGTCAAACCTGTTGTCAATTGATTGTGTACTTATGACATTTTGTCTTGACATGTACTCTGCCTAATGACATCCCTGTAACATGAGAACTGTATTTGCTTGTTGCACTTATACCTTTGTGGTTGACTCTCAACCCTGGGTCGACCCTGAAAAGGGACTGTAATTGTCTCAGTGGACTCACCCGGTTACCAAAACTCAAATAAATAAATAAATACATTATTAAAAGAAACGTTGTATTTCACATTCAAGTCTCAATTATGATTCAGTACATTCAGAATACAGCTACTCATCTTCTCATCTGCCCGAAAATGGAAAATAATCTCACCCCCATGCTCAGAGTCCTTTAAATACAAACAAAATAATTTGTTAAACAACTTTGCATTTCATTATAAGGGGACTGAAGACAAAACAGGTTGCATTAGTTCAGGTAGGAGGAGATTAAGACATTCAACAGAAGAAATTATGGACTTAAGCAATGTTGAAGTGTCAGTGAGAATTGGATTTCCAAACATTAGACACGTAGGACAAGTTGGAGAGTTTAGGTTTAAGGACTGCATCAAAGTTCAGAACCTAGGATGCAAAGTGAGGTCAGAATCAAGGATATACACACACAGATGGGATGGAGCTTTGTTTGAGAATGTTTCTTTTAAAATAAGTGGAAAGAAAGTTAAAAAAGCTTTATTGTACTCTAAAGAAGAGGTTTGAGCACAATAAAGATGTACACGGGAGATAAAGAAACCAGGGTTTAATGAAGTAGATATGAGCAGAAACAAGAGAGGAGGGAGCAATACAACAGAAAATGTCGGGTGACAGGCCTGAACAGTGAAGAGGTTACCAGAGCAGACCACTGTAGAAGGACCAAAGCAATTAGATACTAGGAGTCAGCACGAATAGTAAGGATGAGGAAATTGCAGCATAGCAAATAACAATATTTGTGAAGTGGCTGGAGTGAAAACAGATTGAAGTGGAATGGCAATATTGTTATGAATTGTTATGGTGACAGTGATCACATAGGTCTCAAAGACAACTATCTCATGCACTTTACTGACAGTAGAATTTGGAAATGGGTGATAGAAAGAGAGACAGACGGGATCAAAATTCTTTTGAAGAAGAGTGACAGTAGCCACCTTATAGTAGTCAAAGGCCATAAAATGGTGAAGCAGTCATTAACAGTAGTTGTAAAATGAGAAACAAGGGTAGGAAGAAAGGATGAAACAGAGGAGGGATATGATCTATAATGTGTCATTTGTGTGATTACAGCTAATCAGTGAATAGAGCCACTGTACCTCATACCCTACATACCAGTGGTCTCTCATGCATGAATGTTAGGTGTGGAGCTTTCCATTTTAAAGTCGGGGGTATTTTCATTTAACCTTTGAAATAAAAATGATACATAAATGTAATATAAATCACTGTAGCTAACATGAGTGATTTATAATAATAGGTCTTTACTGGGTGTCTCATATGGTATACAAGACTCCTCACAAGAGGTTCTGGGCAATCAGAAGCACCTCGGCTTTAGCTTGTAGTCCTCTCAAGAACCACTCAGCTTCAGTTTTCAGTCCTCTCAGGACCCACTCAGCTTCAGTTTGCAGTTTTCTCACATGAACCTCATGCTGGGTGTGTCTTATTCTATAGAGGTCCTGCACATGCCCTAATAACTTCTACAAATGAGTTTTACAGAGATAGACTTAAGATATATCACCAACATCACACAAACATATTCTAAATTGCTTGAGTTGACTAGAGTGATTTAAAGGCAGTATAATGCAGTGGTCTAAGGCTCTGAGCTGCAAATTTGGTGACATCCAGCAGACCAGACCTGGGTTTGAATCCCACAACTTCCACTTGCATACTGTGTGACCCTAAGCAAGTCACTACACCTCCTTGTGCTCCCAGTCGGCTCCTGTAAAAAAGCTTTCAGCTTAGTGTGCTATACCTGGTTAAACAACTAAAAAAAAAAAAAAGTTTTTGTTACTTTATTTAAATTTTAAAAAGTAGGTGTTGCACAGTTGCTATTCTACTGCCTCTACAAATGGATTGCTCCACTTTAACATTCCCTGCACAGTATGGCAACTGTAAGCATGATAGGAGGACTTGCAGTTCTAATCAATGAGTGGCTGAAATCCGATAGAGATTTATAAATTATTTATACAACACAAGAACTGGGATATATAACCCACTGGGTTATATTAGATAATGTAACAAGTGGCATATTAGATAATGGAAGTTTAGGATTGACTGAAAGGTATTGGACTGGATTTTCGGCCATCGTGCCGTAGGTACAATATCAAAGTTGTGCTGCACCTTGTCAGGAGGTCTAAACCTCACTTTCAGGTTCCTGGCAATATTGGGAATGCAAGTAATCACAGACATGTTGCATAAGAGTAATAAACTTGTTTATTACTACCAAAAAGATAAAATCACAGTTGCCCTAAGCAGTTCTTACCAATACGAACCTGGAGCCAGTGCTAGCATTCCCTATACCTCAAGGTTTCTTTGTGTCTTTTGGGATCTCCAGCAGTACAAGACTAGTGTATCATATTATATACCTATGATAATTACTATGGTTACTGTAAGACAGAAACATTTCTAGTTACAGAGATGAGCCCTATTGGCTAAATTAGAGGTGGCTCCACGGTCCAAGATAACCATTATACAATTTTGTAATAGTCATCAGTTTGTGAACAAAGAGTTCTTATACAGAGTCTTACATAACTCAGTGTAGTAGTACAAATCGCCAAAAGGTGGCAATGCCGACTTACATATCATAATTATTCCAAGGACACAGGTGCCTTTGGCATCTTACAAGTAAGAAATACACAGAAAATACATAGAAGAATATATGTATTAGCAAGCAAATGTATTACAACAATATGCATACATATACTGACATCTACTCTTGTACGGTAGATGCCTTTGCCCTATATGTTAGTATAACATATACTTAAGCATTAACTGTCTTAGTGTACCTCTGAGGGGTACCAATTAGGTGTGCAGTGACCTCCAAGGGTAACTACAGGTAAATCTAGGGAAAGGTCAGGAGAGCAGTGGTCATTTAAAAACCCGACGCGTGAGCTTTGTAAAGGAACTCGAGCTGCTCACGGTGTTGGCGCAGTGTGCATCGTAGGCAGCAGAGCATAATAATCAAAATAAAGATTAAAAATGCTTGTATAATAACAAAACCTTTAAAAGTAATTTCCAACCAGGTGTTAGTCAATGCTTCATTCATGTCACGTCATTAATCAATGAGAGTATAGCTTCATTGGTCTTGGTCTTATTATTGCTGATGTGGATGAGGGTGTGTCTTTCCTGTCTAAAAGTGATTTTAATGTAAGTGTGAGTGGGTCTATGTGTACATTAAATATGGTAAGTATTCAGACAGTGTGAGCAGATAATCGGGTTACCATCAATGATGTCTGCATCGATGGGGGATGGGGTTATGACAGTATGTCCAATCACAGTCTTCTGGTGGGGACAAAACAAAATTGGGTTATCAATAGCACATGTCACAGATCCATAAGTATAGCTTTTAAAGTTGGTTACCACACAATACTCCCCATCAAAATTGTACTGAGAATGAACAGTAGGAGTCTCCACTTTTGCAACTGGACAGGGCAGGTGTAGGCCGTCTTTGAAATCCATGTTGACAGGTGATGAACCTCCTCACGATATGATTGGTAGAGCTAGTCCGGGCCAAAGTCAAATCCAAGGAATCTGTGCCATTCTTGGTGCTGTCGTCATCCATGGTGAAAGTCCAATCAATGCTGTCTATAGAATAACCACAAACAGGTTGAATAACATCAAATACATCACATCAGCACAAGTAAATGTATACTTCCTCGCACAGCAGTCCATGTGCGGAGCCACCCAGGCGTCCAGGAAAGGATGGAAAACCAGTAGAGGTGGTAGATACAGGCATTCTCTGTAGATGTCTTCATCCAAATACCCAATGGAGTGTACCAGTGCAAGCTTGTTGAACAAAGCTGTAGTGGGATCAAAACATGGTAAAGAAACAGTAAAGGAAACAAACATAGTATCTGTTATGGAACATTTCTTAGTAGTGAAACAAGGACCAGTGTTGGGGTGTCTGGTCACAAACCCCAAGTTCCTAGCTGTTGAGAGAGGAATGGTTAAAGTTTGTTGCATACACTTAGCAATACAGCCAGGGTTTACATTGTGGACAATACCATTTGAAAATCGTCTGTCATGTATAATATCAGGTTCTAGATCACGGAAGAGATTGTTGATGGTAGTGATGATGTATGAGCCATAGACAGAGCAGAAGTTTCTCTAGCAATGTATTGTTTATCTGCTTCTTTATTGTTTTGTTGTATGGGTGCATTGATCTTGTCTTTCAAATCAGTGACTGCCTTAGCAATGTCGTGCATGTTGTATACAGTGTATCTTTCTTCCTGACTAAGGCCATCCACACCATGCAATAATGGGGGTAGAATATTGTTAACCAGACCAGTGGAAAATTTGGTAGAATGAGATTTGATAGCAGCAATGTCTGCTTTATTCCAAATAGACATAGCCATACCAAAAGACCTGTGACAGTACCTGTTGCACCTGTGACATCAGAACTGTCAACTTCACGTGTCTTACGCTTATGAGTTTGATCATCAGGAGTGGGTTTCTGCTGAAGTTGCCTCTGTGTTCAGTAGAATGGACCCGGCAATAGGGTCTTGAGTACTGAATCTGAAATGCAGCTAAACTATCAAGCAATAATGAAGTATAAAATGCTGAAGTATTAGTATTATGACACATACCAAATTCTTTCATATTCCAGTAAGTAAGATTAAACAAAACAAGTATATGCATAAACTGTAAGTTATTAATCAATGAACCTGGGAGGCAGTGGCTGTTAGGCGGCTACGGGGCGGGGTATGCTTTGGGCATTCAAAAGCTGTTTATCAGTGGGTGGTAACACAGAGATACATGGCTGCAGAAGCCATGTGGTGTACAACACAAAATTTTCAAGCAGAATTCTTACACAAAGAATTACAATACGAAGGATCAATTAAGGCAGTAATGTTGTACAAACCAGAATGTCTTAATGCAGCTTGTAACAAGGACAGAGAACCATTTGGGATAATGTAGCATTGGGCCAACCTTGGAAAGTTCCTTTGGAAGTTTGGCCACAGGAGAATTTGTCCATGCAATGTGGTTTGCCACTCAATTTGAAGGGTAGATTTATCAGGAGCAACAACCGAGGCAGTGAGGTAAGTATCGAAACCTTCCTGGACAGTAATCAGACTATCGGGTATACTGATGGAAACTCCCTCTGAAGGAGATGCTGGAGGATCAGGGTGTGGTAGGAGGTTCAGTACCGTGCCTTGGATCGAGGGGATAACTCCTGAGATGAGGAGATAATGGAACAAGATAGCCATCTTGTCAGTGTATCTGAAAAGCAAAATCAAACATTAGTAAGTTAATGCGATTCCACCCAATGGGTGAGGAAAAGTAATTAAGCTCCTTTATACAGTTTCAGCTGGTTTGCATGTAACCATTTGTCAGTCAGCTTATTGTTATGCGGAGTCTGACTTGATAGACTGCCAGATTGAGCTTGTTGACAATAGGGTATGGGCCTTCCCACTTGTTGGAGAAGGAATGGGTGGATGTGAAAATCAGAGTACCATCACCTGATCTCCAACCTGCCAATCCATGTCTTGTGTGTGTTTGCCAGACTGTATTTTGATTGTTGCTGGGCCTTGCTCATGCAGTTGGCAGCAAACAAGTGTGTGTGTATAAGGTCTTTCTGAGTTTTTCCACATATTGGTCTACAGACACATGGTCTGCAGTGGGGGTGTGCAGATCAAACAACAGGTGTTCAGGTAATCTCATCTGTCTTCAGTCATCACCTCAAAGGGTGTGAGCTGGGTAGTGGCTGAGAGTGTACCCCTAATTGCCATAAGGAGTAACGGCAGTAGGGAATCCCAGGTTTTGGGATTGTCCTCAATGAATTTGGAAAGCAATTGCTTAATCCGTCTGTTGGCTCTTTCTACTTGACCTGAGGATTGGGGGTGGTAAGGTATGTGGAACTTCTGTTGAACTCCAAGGTGTTCAAGGGATTCTTTAATCAACTCACCTGTAAAACTGGTTCCTTTGTCAGAGTCTACCTTGAGGAGGTAGGCCCCACCTGGAGAAAATCTGTTCCACCAGGATTTTGGCAGTGGTCTAGCAGTGCATGTCTTAGTGGGAAAGCTTCAACCCACTTAGAGAAGAGATCAGTTACCACAAGTGCATACTTGTTATTTCTGCTGGTGTTGGTCAGGGAGGCCAATAAAATCAATCTGTATGGCATGCCAAGGGCCAGAGTGTCATTGTGGTAAGAGTTTGTCATTTCACTTGGTAGCGATGGAGTTGTTTTGTGCACAAATGAGGCAATTGTCTATGTACTATTTAACATCTTTAGTGACACCAGGCCACCAAGCAGTGGTCTTAAGCCTTTGGAGGGTGTTTTTCCACTCCCTGGTGTCCACCAGTGGGTGTGTCATGCACTTGGTGCAAGAATTCAGACCTGAAGTGTCTGGGGACAACCCACAACCTGGTGGTGGAATCATCTGGTTGATACCAGATAAGCTTGTCATCTGGTGACAAGTGTAACTTACCTTCATGCTCTGATAGGGGTTGTGTATGGGAAGTTTCTCTTTGGTACTCTTGTCAAGGAATCTGAACACTTCTTTGAGTTCAGTATCAACATGTTGGGCTGCTGAGAGGTCCAGGGGAAAAGGGTACAGGTTTCTTCCTGAGTGCTGCAATTTGTACAGCACGATTGGCCTCTGGATGGTCCATCATCCAGGTGTCCCCTCAGGCCCCTTCCTTGGCAAGGGTGTCTGCTGTGTCATTGAAGGCATGATAGGGATCATGGAGAGAATGAGCTTTGACTTTATGTATTTAGAGTATGTGTTCAAATTTCTGTGCCAGTGAATGTATGTATATTACCAATTCCTTGTACTTCACTGGGCTGCCATCAGAGGAGAGGAAGGAGTTCTTCTGCCAGAAAGGAAGAAATTGTGTAAGAGAACAACAAACCCAGTTAGAGTCTGTAAAATGATAGTATCCTCGGTCCCATGCTGGATGAACTTGAGGCACAGGCCTCCGCTGCCATCTCTGCATACTGTGATGATGCTACACTGCAGTGTTTAGATATTTTAACAGTGTTCCCATAAGGGTAAATCACTAAAATGCCCATCCCTGCAATTTGTTCTCCCTGATAGTAGGATGCTGAACCATCAGTAAAGATGCGACACAAAGAGGTGTTGTCAAGTATTTGTGGTCTGACAGGGAGGAAAGGACCTGGATCTGGATGATCAGGTGACTGCAGTGTACAGTCATGGGGTTCTCTTGGAAAAGGATTCCATGAGCCAGCATAGATGGAATTTTTGTTGGGTGTAACTGTATGTCTCTATCCTTAAGAAGAAGTGACCAGTGTGTCAGTCTGGTGTTAGAGACTGACCCATCCTTCACTCTGTCTGAGAGCAGAAAGGTAGTTGGGGTATGATTGGTGTTGATGATCAGTGAAGAGTACTCAGTGATATACAGGAAGTGCTTGACAGCCCAGTAGGTGGCCAGAAGGGTCCTTTCACAAAGACTGTACTTCTGTTCCACTGGGGTCAAGAGCTGTGATGCATATGCAATGGGTCTCAGGGTGCCATGAACCTTCAGGGCCAACACTGCTGACATGGCAATGTCAGAGGTGACACATTCAGATGGAATGGTAGTGCTGGATTAGGGTTGACCAGAGCTGGGGCGGAGGCCATAGCCTGCTTAGTGATATCACAGCCTGGGTGTGTATAGGGCCCCAAGTCCATGGGATGTCCTTTTGAGTAGCTCATACAAGGCCACTTTCTGAGCAAAATCACAAATAAAATCTCCCAAATAATTCACCATACCTAGAAACCTTAGAAGAGTTGCTGCCTTGGTAGGCAATGGCAAGTCTTGCAATCCCTTATCTTCTTCCAGGTGAGGCTTCGACCTTGGTTAGTTATTTTCAGACCCAGAAAAAGTACTTCTTTCTGACATAGTTGTGCTTTTGCTGGATTGCATTTCAGGCCTGCTCTCTGGATAAGAGTCAGAAGTTACGCCAAGAGATCCAGATGTTGTTCCTGTGTGGCTGTTGCCTGCAACAGGTTGTCCACATATTGCAAGAGACATTGGTGAGTAGAGAAACTCTGGGGGCATCCATCATGTGTAAGATGGAACAGGGGACGGGCTATTGTGGAATCCTTGCGCAAGCAAGTCCACCTGTAATGTCTTCCTTCAAAGGTGAAGGCAAACTTATATTGACTCTTAAGGGCCAATGGTAATGACCAAAAACCATTGGAAATATCCAGGGCACTGAACCATTTCTTGTCAGGGGTCAAGAGTGTAGCACATCGGGTGCTGATGCCACAGTTGAGGGAACAACTGAGGGTGACCTGATTCAGTTTCCTGTAGTCAATAGTAAGTCTTCAGGTGCTTGTGGGTTTTTCACAGGCCACACTGGGGAGTTAGTAGTGGAAACACAAGTTCTGATTACTCCTTGCTTGAGGAGTGACTTGATTGTTTCTAAGAGAAGGCAAGCCCTCAGTTGGAAAGGGATACTACATTTGCCTCTCTTGTGCTGGGCCTGGCACCTGATGACAGTGTGCATTCTGCCACAGTCATGTTTGTTAATTGCAAATGCTTCCAAATGTCATTGCAAAATGGGAAGAAGCTTTGGGAAAAGCTCATGACCTTTGAACAAATCTATGATGTCATACTCCTTGTCATTGGCAGAGATTGTCACCACAACATGTGAATCAGGGATCAGAATGGTATGGTACTGGCCCTGAATCTGTATCAGTAGCATATTGGCTAGATCCACCACACACGCCATGTGATGCAAGGAAATCAATTCCTATGATCATGCATTACCATCAGTTGGAAAGTGTGTGAGGCCTTTAGATGGCCTAGCTCTACCGATAGAGGTAGAGAATGATATGCAGGTAGCCTAGTACCATCAACTCTTGACATGTTGGTCCTCCATTCGGTGTGGACCAAGGGGATGTGCCTGGATGTTCATCATGTAATACAGATACAGCTGCACCTGTATCTAACAAAACTACTAATAGGCAGCCCCGACCTCGGCATCAGTGCAGGGCTTTCCATTTGTATCCAAGACCAGCTTGTTTACAATCCAGACTGGGAGCCTGTAATTGTCAATCTGTGCTGCTGGGAGCATGGAGAGGTTGGGCCTGACTCCTGTGAATCACTTCACCATGCTGCACTGATGCTATATAGGGAGGGAGCTTCTGGGTTCAAGCCTGTATGGGCCTGAAGGCCTGCACTTCCAATATCCCCATGACCCGTTGGGGTCTGGGTCACCAGTTATACCGCCACAAGGGCCTGTGTGGGAACAGCATCCGCCACAGAGCGACTTGTCCCAGGGGCTCTCAAAATTTCTGATTCTCTTCGGCTATCTCCTATAGGAACTGTTCTTTGTTGTTGTGGTTTCCTTTTACCCTTATGCTTTTTATTCTTATGCCAATTCGGTTCCCACCCATTGTTGTTGTTGTTGGTGTTGGGTCTGTTGGGGTGTTGGTTATCAGCTGGAGGAGCCTGTTGATGTTGGGCCTGTTGGCGTTGGGCCTGCCCTTTCACAGTGTAGTTCGTTGTGGCCTCTGGAGTAGGCTCCACGGTGGCTACCTTCTTGGAACGGAGCCCAGATCACGGATATAGAGTTGGTAAACTCTCTCCGTTTTCTGAAGGATCTCAGCAAACCTATCCATATTGGGGTAGGTGGTTGGCTCTACCTTTTCTCGTACTGCAAAATCATGTTCCTAAGGAATAGGATCTTATACTCAATAAGATCTATATCCGCAGCTTCTTATGCCAGGTGCTTTCCTGTTTGGTAGGCCATCCAAAGTCTCTGGTGGTAAGTCACTGGACATTCCTTTGCATTCTGTTTTACAGGGTATGACAGCATCACTCCTACTACACCTGGGCTATGAGCAGAAATGAGCTCAGCTGAAACCTCATCAAGGTGGCATTCCCATCCTTGTGGATGGCACCGGGGAGTTTGGCCACAAACTAGGATCGCTGGTCTGGTGTAGTATTTGGACCTGGTATTCTTCAGCGAGGCTAAGCATCTCGCATTTAGAGCACACCTTTCTAAGTGACAGCTGAGGTTGTCGGACGGGTTCATCTGACCGATACTGTCAGCAATTTTCTGAACAAGTAGGCTATTTGTAGGGATTACTGGGTCGAACAGGCGAGAGGTAGATTGTCTCGGACACCATCTAGGGCAGCCCAAGCTGCAGCCTTGGCTGCAGTATGAACAATACCATCCTGAGAGTCAGCCTCCTGCAGAAGCTGCCTAATCTGGGTTTTAATGGCCCATTACTTCTCTCAGGAAGAGATACATTGCCTATTGAAGTTTCAATCATCGTTTTGATCTCTTGCCTATCTTCCACATTAATAATGGCTACTGGTGGTGTCGTTGGGACGAGCCTGGGCCTGCTCCTCCCCATCATGGGGGCCGCCATGTTGGCATCTCCCATGCTGGGCATCATGGCGTCGATGGCGTATGACATGGTGAGGGTGGAGTGGGGACCTGCCATGTTGTGGATGGCTGGGTGGGGTTTCTGGGCCATAGTAGGGTGTGACTGGGTGTTGTATTGAAAGACATCATCATCTCCCCTACCTCCTTCAGATGACATGTGTAAGGCAGGGCTCGCCTCCCATCGCCTTAACATGTCCTGCCAGCTTTCTTCTGCTGATGGCTCAGTTTCACCATCTTGGTTTTACATTCAGCATGACTCACAGTTGCAACATCCATATCAACCTCATCTTGCATTTGCTTCTGCAACACTCTATACACGGCTCAGTTCACGATTGTCCCTAGTAGCCACTTCTAAGTCATTACGTACCTGGTTCATCTTGTCCTGTAGCTCTCTCATCTCCTCACTCAACTGAGCATTTGCAGCACTTAGCAAATCATTCATATGCAATGCCTGTCCCTTATCCTGTCTCAAACTTTCGCACTTCTGCTTCAACATACAAAGTTCCTATTCTCCAGCTTGAGCTGAATGATGCAAAGCGAATCCTTTTCATTCTGCAGAGTTTGGAGTTCAGACTCAAGTTCTGCTGCAGTCTAACACATTCCATTTCCTGCAAACCCATCTGTTGCTTAAGAGATGAAATTTGCAGATCAAGCATTGAAACCTCACTTTGGAGGCTTCCAGAGCAGCATAGAGAGCTGCGACCATCAACCTTTCAGCCTGACGCTTTTGATTGATTGTCTCATCTCTGTGTATTGGGTTGAAATCCACAGTATAGGGTTTTGGACTGACTAGCGTCCATGCAAGTCAGCCATCCTTCATGGGAGGTAAGGAAGTTTGAGACATCGAGTCTCAGTTCTGCGAGATATTTGATACAGTGGCCATTGTGTGGGAGGAGCGAAAAATCAAACTGTGAAAAATGCACTGTGCTATGTATCGATCCACAGCAGGAGCACTTTACACAGCCGGGCTACTGTAAAAGTTGTAAGCTTGCAAATCAAAGCTGTAATGGAGTGAGTCGAGTCGGCATCGACCACATCCAAAAGATGACAGCCAGACTTTGTAAGTGACTACAAACTGGTTTTAAAATGGGAGAGTGATATGGAATGTACACCTACTGTCCCGTGGGAAAGGGGAAAAATTATAGTAACAAGTGAAAACTTACAAACACCAAATATCCTGCACACAGTCACCAATTGTCAGGAGGTCTAAACCTCACTTTCAGGTTCTTGGCAATATTGGAAATGCTAGTAATCACAGACATGTTGCATAAGAGTAATAAACTTGTTTATTACTACCAAAAGGATAAAATCACAGTTGCCCTAAGCAGTTCTTACCAATACAAACTAGGAGCCAGTGCTAAG
This sequence comes from Neoceratodus forsteri, assembly GCA_016271365.2. Lineage (NCBI taxonomy): Eukaryota > Metazoa > Chordata > Ceratodontiformes > Ceratodontidae > Neoceratodus > Neoceratodus forsteri. The sequence goes on along the minus strand of CM028130.1, from coordinate 351,199,602 downwards.
TGTTCCCTATACCTTGAGGTTTCTTTGTGTCTCTTGGGATCTCCGGTACAAGACTAGTGTATCACATTATATACCTATGATAATTACTATGGTTACTGTAAGATAGAAACATTTCTAGTTACAGAGATGAGCCCTATTGGCTAAATTAGAGTGTGCTCCATGGTCCAAGATAACATTATACAATTTTATAATAGTCATCAGTTTGTGAACAAAGAGTTTTATACAGAGTCTTACATAACTCAGTGCAGTGGTACAAATCGCCAAAAGGTGGCAATGCTGACTTACATATCATAATTATTCCAAGGACACAGGTGCCTTGGCATCTTACAAGTAAGAAATACACAGAAAATACATAGAAGAATATATGTATTAGCAAGCAAAGTGTATTACAACAATATGCATACATATCCTGACATCTACTCTTGTACGGTAGATGCCCTTGCCCTATATGTTAGTATAACATATACTTAAGCACTAGCTGTCTATGATGTACCTTGAGGGTACCCAGTTAGGTGCAGGGACCTCGTGTAACAACCTGCAGCATAAATGCGATACAACATAGATTCATACCTGTATATTCATAGATTCATGGCAGTGTGATGGCAGAAAAGGACAGAAACAAGGCCAACCAAGTCTACCCATTTGTCCATGCTAATTTCAAATGTAATGCCACATTGTTGGCACTACCAATTGCTTGATGGTACAGTAATGATGCTTGTGTCAGATATTGATGTATGAGTCATTATAGCACTCCCAAGTTGCCACAAGTCAAAGCAGAGGTGCACAATCATTAGACCACCTTAACCCATAGTCTGCACACCTAGAAAGGAGAGAGGTAATAAAGGAGGGTGAACTAGGCAGACAGAGAGAGAGAGAAGAAAGATTTGTACTGTGGTGTCAATGAGGGTGCAGGTCTTGCCAGTGCCTTTGAAAATATGTATCATTTAGAATGTCAATTTTATGTGACAGGAAGCATTCCTTCATAAGACATGGTTGGGTTTTCAAATCTGATAATGAATGTGTTAGATTACACACAACTGTTTTCCGGACACCTGTTGATTTGAAAGGTGAGAGATGTTATTATACCAGGATTTCAAAAAATGGGAAGGGGTCATGATTAGTGAACAATGGACAGAACAGAATTCTAGGTATCCAACCAAGGGAGTAGAGGGCGAGATAGCAAGAAAAAAGGATGAGCAATCTAGTTCAAACTAGAGAGTTGAGACATATAAATAGGCATTTAACGCTGTATAAAAGATCCATATGCTACATGGACAGAGGTCCTTGGGAGGTATAGAAGAAATCTCATAATGGAGGGCATTTGGGGTGAATAAATCTACTGCACATTGTACAATCCTTTCTCCTTATGGCAAAGAGAGGACTATGGGTAGTGATGCTTTGTTAACTTCATGTAGAATGATTGAGTGGTTGACATATAAGACAAGAACTGAAGCATGATTCTTACAGTAAGAACAGAAAATTGTGCACTCTTCCCTACTTGCTGTAACTTTTAATTATGATCGTAATTACTTGAAGGAATAATTAAGCAAACATTATCTTCACCTGACTCTGATAAAAGTCTGAACCTTCAGGAGTTTCCTGAATTAATTGTGTGTGTGTGTGTGTGTGTGTGTGTGTGTGTGTGTGTGTGTGTGTGTGTGTGTGTGTGTGTGTGTTTTAAAACATTTAATCAGAAATCTGCAGGAACATTGCTGGTCTGTAGATAGAGAAATGAAGCAAACCAGTTATTTTACAGATAATGGAATAGATTTAGGTTGCCATGACTGTTTAACCAAGTGAATAAAGATAGAAGTGAGCGAGATGGACAAATTATTCAATTGTAGAAGCATGTGCCAGACAGCTGTTTTATCCAGCAGTTACCCTTAAACCTTATAAACCATCTTCAGCTGCTTCAGAACGCAGCAGCCAGAACCCTCATAAGACAAAGACAGACATACAGAAACAAATATGGCAGAAATCAGGACTCACCTCTTGAGGTTGCTTGAATTTATTCCACAGCAAGATAAATGGCAACTCAAAGCACATCCAGCTGAAGTACTTCAGTGTCAAGCAAAAGTGTAATGCAAACTACAATGTACTATATCTCAAATGCCCTAGTGCTTCATTCGATAAGTAAACACTGACCTTCTGATGACGTTCTTGTTGAGTGAAGTGGTGGCACTTTGAGCCACACTATTTTGCTCTGCACTTTACCTTGCACTTTAGTACAGTACTTTAGGGGATATGATTCAAGTTATTGTTTATCTTGTGGCAATACATCCTGAGCAGATTTAAGAAGTGAGTTCTGATTTATGCTGCATTTGGATCTGTGAGTGTGTTTATCTTTATGGAGAACTGTTTTATAATCTGGTAACCTCCATAGACATCCCAACCTGTACCACCAGCACAACCTTGTTTTCTGTTTGCTTCAGAATCCTTATAGAATGTGGGTTGAGGGACCATATTTGCTTGATTTTGAGTGAGCTGCTTAAGTTGCCAGTTCAAGACTGCAAGAACATTTTAAGGTACTTCTGCTTACTCATAGGTAGAGGTTTTTCGAGTACCTCCTCCTGAATACTTGGTAAGCATTCATGCTCAGGACACCAAATACTCAGTTCTTGGCATTTGGCATTGATTATTCAGTTATAAAAAGAAACAAAAGCCTTCAGATGTTAAATACTTGCCTCAGGAGAACTGTGGACACCATTCTGAATATTGATACTTTTCCACATCAGTCTCTACACTTCCATGGTACACTGCCAGTGCGACCTCCAGGGCACGTTGATGGAGAGTCAGGCAGCCTCCTCCCTCCTCATAGTAAGTGGCCCATGGCAGACTCTGGGCAGGATCTAGTGGCCATTACAGAAACAACAATGAATGGGACCTAGCAATCCCTGGATATACTTTACATAGGTATGAGAGAGGGATGGGTAGAGGTGGAAGGGTGGCCATTTATGTCAGAGAGAAGAAATAAAGCAGTTAAGGATGCATCCATTGGAGTAAAGAGGAAGCATAATTACTGTGGGTACAGCTCACAGAATCATCAGGTTGAAAACTTAGCTTGGGGTGGTTTACAGACCACCAGGAAGGGAGGAGAGAGATAAGAACTAGAAGCAGAAGTAGAAAAGGGGTGGCAAATGGGAAGGTTGTAGTAGTAGAAGATATCAACCTGTCAGATATAGATTGAGCCACCCCAGCAGACAGGAGTGCCATAAGCCAGGTCCTGCTTGATACTTTGTGGGATTGCATGCTGGTGCAGCAGGTCAGGAACCAAATAGACAATCAGCCATTCTTAATATGGTACTCACCAACTCAGAAAGAGAAGATGGAGTGTGGGTTGGGAAAACACTAGGATCCAGTGACCACAACACTATATGGTATGAGTTGGCTCTGGGCACCAGTAAGCTCTCTCCTAAGGCTGAGGTGCTAGTCTTCAGAAGGGCAGATTTGAATGAAATGAGGGAACTAGTCCTGGGAATGTTAGCTGGGTACATGGCATTGGGGAGTAGAAGAAAGGGTCATAAAGGTGTTATTCTCATAGCAATTAAAACATGCACAAAAACAGTTTTCAAGAGAAACAAATATAAGAGACCAATTTGGTTTTCTAGAAAGATTGGTGAGGCAGTGGGGGTTAAAAGAAGGCCTTTATAAGGTACAAAGAAAAACAGGAGGATAGGGAATGGGATAAACATCAGGAAAAAACTAGAAGGGCCAAGATGGCAGTCAAGGTCACAAAGGCAGATAGAGAACTGTGTTTTGTGGAGGACGTCCAAGAGAGGGAGAAAGATTTTTTAGCATAGAAGGGATAAAAGAAAGACAGGAGGGTGACTGTCAGGCTAAAGGAGTGGGGCAGGGTAATAGAGGAAGATGGGAAAAAAAGAAGAAGAAGAATCAGCATTTATATAGCGCCTTTATACAGTATCCCAAAGCACTTTACAAGCAATGCTAGACTGGCACTGAAGTGACTGAATGTGTGGTGGCGCCATATCACACATCGTCACCCACACACACCTGGATAATTGCATGAACTGGTTTTTATGGGAAGGGAATGTTGGCCAGGACACCAGGAATGTTCCCTGCTCTTTGCGAAGAGTGCCCGGGTTCTTTACTTCCACCTGGACACCCACCAGAACAACACCAGGATGGGCAGAAGGGACCTTGGTTTAACGTCTCATCCAAAGGAGCCATGCTGAATGACTACTACTTGTTCGGTATTCACTATAGAGGACAGCGAGCCTCTTGCCAGACAAGCGGCATAAAGGCAGCTGACAAGGAGTACCAGTAATGAGGTTACAGAAGTATGCTAGCAAATGAGTTAGAAAAGGTTTAGCAGCCCTAATGGTAAACAAGGCCCTGTGCTGGATGGGATACATCTGAGGTATTAAATGAAGTGGCATTGGTATCAGTTGAATCCTTGGTGGTGCTATTCAATAGCTGTTTGCAGCAAGGAGTGGTTCCCAAGGACTGGAGGATGGTGGATGTAGTTTCACTGTCCAAGGAAGGGGACAAGGAGCAGCCAGGAAACTATAGACCTGTCAGCCTCACCTCTGTGGTATGGTAACTGATAAGAGACACTAGTCAAAGAGGTACTAGTCTAAAACATAGAGAACACTGGACTTCAGAATAGTAAGCAGGATGGGTTTGTGGCAGGGAGGTCTTTCAGACCAGTCTGATAGTATTCTTTGACTGGATAACCAGGGTAGTTGACAAGAGGCATGCACTAGACTTACCATACATTGACTTCAGCAAGGTGTTCGACTTGGTGCCATGCTGAAGGCTGCTGAAGAAGATGGGGATCTGGGTACAGCTTTGAAATAGTAAAGTTGGTAGGGAGTTGGTTGGAGTGGAGGCAGCAGAGAGTTATGGTAAATGGGTCAGATCAATGGAAAGAGAGGTTACCAGTGGAGTATCACAAGGATCTGTATTGGGCTGAATCCTCTTCAATATATTCATCAGCTAAATAAAAGAGGAATCCAAGGCAGGTTGTATCTATTTGCAGATAATCTTGAAGTCTGTGGTAAGGATGACAACATGGAGGGGTAAGATATTGCAGAGAGACCTGAAACAACTGGAAAATGGGTTCAAAGTCTGGCAACTAAAATGGCCAAGAGTGGGAAGTGATGTACTTACAGAACAAGAACCCTAAAACAGAGTATTTGATGTGAGAGTTTAGCTGGACACACCATCAGAGGAAAGGGACCTAGTGACTCCCTTAAATAAGTGAACAAGTGTAACAAGGCCTTCAGCAAGGCTAACAGGATGCTAGGGTGCTTGGGGAGGTTTCCACAGTAGCAAGCAGCAGGTACTGTTACCTCCTGTATAGGTCACTTGTAAGGCCACTGTGACAGGGTGTGCCCGCTCATGATGCTGGCAATGGTAACACCAGGAGAAGTATGCTCTAGTATCTTTCTGTATCTATCTTTTACTTTGTTTGTCCAATCTGTTGCAACAGCATTTATTATGACCCAGGAGCTGATCACCTTTAAGGTCATACTGTGATCCCCCCCCCTTTATTTATGTGGTCTTCTTTATTTTTCACTCTTTTACATTTAATTCACTTTTCTTTTCTATATTCCACCATCCCCATTTGAGCATACATTAGTAGTATCAGAAATAAGGAAAGAGATTTTAAAATGTACTGTACATGTATTAGAGACAGCAGAAAAGCTGAGCCCTTTGAAACTGACTAACAAATCCCTGCTGCAGAAAACAATACAAAATCATGCTAGTACGAATATTCTGAATTCTGAACCCTGCTTTTACAAATAAAAGTGTCTTATTACAGTGCACTGTCATCAAGGCACAGATCAGGAAGCATAGGAAAACCAAGAACAGTTTTAAAATTCACAAATAACATTTATTTTTCTCAATAACAGCAAAATAAAAAATTAAAATTATTCAGTACAACTATATACAAAGGAGTACAAACAGAGAAAACTAAGTTATTCATCTGAGGGTATCTCTTAATTCCAAGTTTTAATCTCTTAGTCTCACTCTCCTTTTCTCTCTAGCAAAAGCATTGCTGCTCTTTTATTAGTCTGTGTCTGGGAACTCGTTAGAGAGCCTGCTTCTCCAGAATGTTCTTGTCAGTTTACAGAATTTCATTCCTTGCAGATGCAGCAAAACAGTACATGGTGTCCCAGAACTGACCTCTTGTTGACATCTCTGCAAGGGGCTTAAAACTGCATCTCAAGTTAAATCCTGGAGTTCCATATAGCGTTTTGCAATAATTTCAACAGTATAACTATATACAGTTTTAAACAAAGGGATCCCAGTATCAGTGACATTTCCAGATGAAGAGTCACATATAGTTTTATACCTGCAAGAAAATATAGAACAGCAAGTGAAGGCAGAGAGAGACAGTGAGAGCGGAGAATTGTGAAACAATCGAAGTGATCAGTTCCTAGGTCTCATAAGAAAATCTGGTTGCACAACCAGACAGACAGACAGACAGACAGACAGAGACAGAAAACAAGAGGATAGAACATACCCTTGCATTTAAACTCTTTCTGCATAACAATGGGGCAGGGCCATATTCAACCTTGTCATATGCCCCCTTTTAAAGGAAACCTGTTTTACAAAAACAGGTTTCCAGAACGCTCTATTGAATTCCCATCTAAGATTAGCTTATAACTTTACAGTTCAGTGCATATGCAGCATAGCAAACAGAGAAGTTTCAACTCAAATTTTTCAACCTTCAAAATTCTCAATTCCTGATCCATATCTTGACAGAAAATCAGCATTGACATTCTCGGTATACTTCCCAACAGTGACACCAATATAGTGAACTATGTTGATGCCGACAAAATTGACAGTTCACTGTATTGGTGTGCCAAAGACCTGGGCACACTGTCTCCTGGTCCTGCACCCCTCCCAAATTAACTCCAACTCAGAGTTGATTATATTTATAACGGAGGGTGCAGGAGGCAGAACCCTCTGCATGGGTGTTTCAGGGCAAAGACCCCCAATAGAAACACAGAATGGGAGTCCCTCAAGATTTATGTCAACTGCAACTTGCAGTTGACATAAATTCCATTGCTGTGATGCCAGTTGGTGAAATTGTTGTTGAACTGGCATTGTAGAGCAGCATTCTCTTTTCCCAGATTTGTGCATCACTTTAAATTTAAATGGCTGTAGTACCATGTACCACTGTGTGATTCTAGAATTTTTATCCTTCATTTAGTTAAGCCAACAGAGAGGATTGTGATCTGTTACAAGTACAAAGTCATCTCCTAATAAGTAAAACCTAAGGGACTCCATGGCCCACTTTGCCGCAAGGCATTCTTTTCAATGGTAGAGTACCTTTCTCTCTGTCATGCAACTTCCTAGTGATATATAGAATAGGATGTTATGTCCCATCTACATTTTGACTCAGGACTGCACCTAGGCCTACCTCTGATGCATCTTTTTTTGCAACAAAAATGGTTATTCAAAGTCTGGGCTTCTTAAAATGGGCTGAACATAATGCAGCCTTAATGGCTTGAAAAGCTTCCTCACACTCTGTGGTCCATTTCTCTTTATTTGGGTACTGTTTTTTTGGAGTTCAGTGAGGGAGTAGCTAACTTGGCAAAACTGGAAACAAATCTCCAATAATAACCACCCAGCCCTAAAATGACCTGACATGTTTCTTGGTTTTTGGGACAGGGCTGTTAGCTACAGCTTCTATCTTGGAAACCTCTGACTTGACTTCTCCATTTCCCAAAACATAGCCCAAATATCTGGTTTCCTGCATGCCCAATGCACACTTGGTAGGATTAATTGTCAGACCTGCCTTTTGATCAATTGGATAACTGCTTGTAGGTGTTCCAGGTGGCTTTTCCAGTCTGGACTGTATACCACAACATCATCCAGGTACGCAGCACAATAACCAGTGTAAGGGTTAAAATTATTTTCATGTAGTACTGAATGTAGCAGGTGCACCATGTAAACCAAATGGCATGGTGGTGAACTGATAGAATCCTATTGAAGTGGCAAATGTAGTTTTGTTCTGGATTCTTTAGCTAGGGGGATTTGCCAGGAACCCTTGGTGAGATCGAGGGTACAGATATACTTCCCAGTCTGTCAACCAAATGATCTATTCAGGGCATAGGATAACTGTCAAATTCTGACACTTGATTAAGTTTCCTAAAATCAAGGCATATTTTTACACCCCTTCTTTTTGTTTACAAATCACCATTGGTGATGACCAAGTACCAATTCTTTCATTTTTGTATTTCCTTAACCATGTCTGCTTTTAACCACTCTTGTAATCTGTATGTCTTTTGTCTAATAGGGTAAACATTTCTTGTCACTATTACGTGCTCAACCTTTTTTCTTGGCCTGGTACTGTGGTAAAAGTACTGTTAAATGTCTTTAGCAAGTTATAAATCTCTGCAGTTTGTTCGGAGGTTAAGGAAACATTCAACTTTACAGCATCAGCAGTTGCAGTTTGTTCCAGTCGATCATAAGCTACATCAATATCTTCTTTATCAGTTTCTGGTAAAACCAGCAAAACAGCTCTTGATGTTTTTTAAACCATTTCTTGAGGATGTTAGCATGGTATATCTCAGTAGGATTTTTCTTATCAGGGGTCTCAATATCTTAGTTAACTGTGTCAGTAAGTCTAATCACTTTATACGCCCTTGCCACTTCATTAACAATTTATTTTCTATAGTGGGTAACAGTAGCAAGACCTTTTCACCTGGCTCAAAAACTTTTCTTTTACCCCATGGTCATAATACACCTTCTGCTGGTTTGGGCCTCTTTCTGATTACTTTGGGTGATTTCAACATTTTTGACATCTTCTTTCTCAAGGCACACATATAAGATGCAATAGATTGTTTCTGATGAGGGTTATCTTCCCATGTTTCTTTTATTACATCTAGTGGCCCTCTAGGTTGTCTACCATACAGCATTTCAAATGGTGAAAACCTGTTGATATGTATGGCACGTCTCTGTCAGCAAAAGCAGGTACAGTAAGTACTGGTCCCTGTCTTTCCCTTCCCTTTACAAACCTGTCTAACATGCTTTATAGGATTTGATTAAAACAATCCACAAGACTGTCTGTCTGAGGGTGATAAGGGAGGTTCTTATGACAGTGATACCTAGTAGTCAGTACAGTTCCTTCAGTAATGCAGCACCAAAATGTAATACCCTGATCAGTCATAATCTCTTTAGGTATGCCCATCCTGCTGAACATTTTGGCAAGGCAAACAAAGAACATGATGTAAGGTTAAGGGAAACTGATCTGTACTCCTTACAAACTAGAAGGAAGAGGGAGTTTTACTGTTCCTATGCAAATTACATAAAGCTCCTGAGCTAATGAGTCAATGTGGACTGAAATATTCAAACAGACGTAATGTATTAAGAACCCACAGTGTGATGGGGGTAACAGTGGGGGGCACCTGGGGAAGAGTGACCACGGTCACTGTGGTTTGAAATCACAGAAGGAGCAGAACCAAACCACACAACAAAACTTATCCTGGATTTTAGGTGGAAGACTTTGGGAAAATGGAGAGATACTTGAAAGAGGCATTAATGGGAATGGAGAGGGAATCAGGGTTGAGGAACAAGGGCAATATTTAAAATAGGGATTACAAGAGCAACATAATTATGCATTAAGCAGGTTAGCAAAGGGAAAAGGAAGAGGAGGCCATTATGGTTTCCAAGGAGGTAGCAGAGAAAGTGAAAGCTAAAAAGATTGCATTTAGGCAATACAAAATGACAAAGGCAGAAAGGGATAGGGATAAGTACCAGGAGAAGCAAGGGAGGCAGGAGGTCAGTAAGGGACACAAAGCTCAGACAGAAGAGCACATCACAAAAATCAGTGGGTAGAGGGACAAAACTTTTACAGGTACATAAGTGAAAAAGAAGGGCAAAGGGAGGGATAGTGAGACTGAAGGGGAGGATGGGGACTGCATGGGGGATGACAACAGTAAAGCTGATATACTGATCTGATATTTCTGATAAGTTCTTACTGAGGAAGAGGAGGGTAATGGGCCTGAAGGGAGAACAAGGGGTGGCAATGGTGCAGAAATGGACACAAGTCCCTTTACATGGGAAAGGGTCCTAAAGGAACTGGAAGGAATAAGAGTCGATAAAACAATGGGGCCAGATGGGGTGCACCTCAGGGTCCTAAAGGAACTAATAGAGGTGGTGGCTGAACCTCTGGCAATCCTATTTAGCTGATCACCTGAAACAGGGAGGTGCCCAAAGATTGGAGGACAGCAGATGCAGTCCCCTTATACAAAAGTGGGAACAAGGAGGAAGTGGGGAACTACAGACCAGTGAGCCTGAGCTCAGCAGTGGGGAAGATCATGAAAGCACTGCTGATGGAGAGATTGGTGGAACATCTGGTTGACAATGAACTACAGGAGCCAAGGCAGCATGGTTTCACAGAGGGAGGTCATGCCAGACCAACCTCATTGAATTTTTCGACTAGGTGACAAGGGAGGTGGATCAGGGAGGGCAGTGGATGTGACCTATCTGAGACTTCAGCAAGGCCTTTGACACTGTGCCACATAGAAGGCTATTAAACAAACTGGGGAATATGGGAGTGGGCAGGACAGTAGTGAGGTGGGTAGGTAATTGACTGGGAGGCAGGACACAGAGGGTGGTGATAAATGGCAGTCACTTCACAGAGGAAGAGTGACTAGAGGGATGTAGCCTATACTGCTGTGATGGTCTGCATCTGTCCAGGAGGAACCAGAATCCTAGGTGATAGGTTTAAATGCTTCATTGGCAAGCATTTAAACTAGCCAAGGGGAGGCACTGGAGAGGAGCAGGGAAATCCTAGTCCACCCCCAAAAAGTCAGGGTACTAAATGAGGTAGATACCATCATAGAGATGTCAATAGGAGAAGCACAGGGGTAAATGGAGAAAGTGACAAATGCAATAAGGACAGGATGGGGCAAAAGGGAAAGGCCATCAAGAAATGGAGGGTAATGAGTACCAACACCTGTAGTCTGGGCAACAAGCTCCTGAACTGGTGGCCTTGATGGAAGAGGGATGCCTGGATATAATAGCAGTCACAGAAACATGGTACACAGAGAACCATGACTGGGATGTTAACATACCAGGGTACACAACCTACAGGAGAGACAGGGAGGGAGAAGAGGGGTGATTAGCTCTCTATGTAAGGGAAGGGATAAAAGCAACTGAACAAAAGAGTAAACAGGGAGGAGAGGAGGCACTGTGGGTCACCTTAGAGACTGAAATGGCACCACAATCCACAGGGTTGTATACAGACCCCCATGTCAGGGGAAGGAATGACAAGGATATGATAGAAGGCATACTTTGGATGGCAATGAAAGGGAGATACTGTTGATGGGGACCTTAATATGCCGGATGTCAACTGGAGCAACTTTGCTGCAGCCACATCCAAAAGCAGGGCCATTATCGATGCCCTTCAGGTGGCATGCCTCAGACAGCTAGTTTTGGAACCTACTCATGAGGGAGCAATCTTAGACCTCATACTCTCAAATGGGGACAGTGAGAGAATTTCAGAACTAGAAGTGGGTAACCATTTGGGAACAAGTGACCACCAAACAGTGTGGTTCATGATAAACTCAGCTACAGAGTCCAAGCCATACAAAAGTGAGGGTTCTGACTTCAGGAGGGCTGACTTTGGCAAGATGGGAGAGTGCCTTAGAAAAGCACTAGCAAACAGGCTAGAAGGAGGTGGAGCAACAATGGGCAAATATCAAAACTGCCATCACAGAGGCAACAAGCCTTTGTGTGAAACAAATAAACAAATCAAAATGAAAGAAAAAGCCACTATGGTTCTCAAAGAAGGTGGCGGTGAAGGTTAGGGAGAAAAAGATAGCATTTAGGAAGTATAAGGAAACACAGAAGGAGCAGGACAGATAACTGTACCAGTTAAGGCAGAAGGAAGCAGGAAGGGTAACCAGAACAGCAAAGGCCCAAACTGAGGAAAAGATAGCCAACTTGGTTAAGAAGTGGGATAAAACCTTTTATAGGTATATCAGGGAGCGTAGAAAGACAAAGGAGGGATAGTGAGGCTGAATAGAATGGATGGTGGATGGGCAGAGAAGGACAGTGAAAAGCAGGGATACTGAATGAATACTTCTGTTCAGTATTCACAAAAGAGGAGTTGGGGGATGTGCCTAATCCAATTAACAGAAGCACTCTAGATAGGGGGTCAATCCCAGTCCTTTCACAGAAGAAAGGGTTCTGAAAGAACCCAAAACTGAAGGTGGACAAAGCAATGGGGCCAGATGGAAGTCACCCTAGAATTCTAAAAGAATTAAGCAGAGAATGAGTGACACCACTGACCATTCTTTTTTAAAATCATGGGAGGATGGTGTAGTACCTGAGGACTGGAGGAAGGCAGATGTGATTCCCTTCACAAAGTGGGACCAAGACAGAGGCAGGAAACTACAGACCTGTCAGTTTGACCTCTGTGGTAGGAAAGTGATGGAATCACTTCTGAAGGAAAGAATTGTTGAGTACCTAGAGGCGGTGGGGCACAGGACCCAAGGCAGCATGGGTTCACAGCTGGAAGGTCATGTCAGAGAATCTAATTGATTTCTTTGACTGAGTGATCAAAGTAGTAGACCAGGGAGGGGCTGTGGACATGGCCTACTTAGACATTAGCAAGGTATTTGACACAGTCCCACACAAAAGATTAACAGCCAAATTAACTAGGCCTGGGAGTGGGTCCCACGGTGGTAGCCTGGGTAAAACATTGGCTGGACAACAGGACACAGAAAGTAATTGTAAATGGAGTGCACTCTGAAGAAAGAGGGGTTACTAGTGGGTACCGCAGGGTTCAGTACTGGGGCCAGTCCTTTTAATGTCTTTATAAGTGACATTGCAGAGGGACTGGAAGGAAAATATGCCTCTTTGCAGATGACACGAAGATCTACAACAGGGTTGATACACAAGGAGGCATGGAAAGGATGAGAAGGGACTTGGCAAGGTTGGAGGAATGGTCAGAAGTATCGCAGCTTGGATTCAATGCAAAGAAGTGCAAAATAATGCACCTAGGAAACAAAAACCCAGGGAAGATTACACAGTGGGAGGTGTAGTAACAACAACAAAATGGAAAGGGACCTGGGGTAATCATATCAGATGACCTTAAGGTTGGCAAGCAATGTGAGAAGGCAGTAGGGAGGGCTGGGGGATACTGGGATGTATAGGAGAGGCATCACCAGCAGAAAACAGAAGTTGTTATCCTCTGTACAGATAGTTGGTGAGACCCCATCTGGAGTACTGCATCCAGTTCTGGAGACCCTTCTCCAAAGAACATAGACAGGATGGAGGCAGTTCAGAGGAGGGCAACTAAAATGGTGCAGGGTCTGCAAGAGAAGCCATACAAGGAGAGACTAAAGGAGCTTAATATGTATACCCCTGAGGAAAGGAGGGAGAGGGGGACATGATAGAAACTTTTAAGTACCTCAGTGGAATCAACAAAGTCCAAGAAGGTAGCATCTTTCAGAAAAAGAGATGTGCAAGAACAAGGGGTCACAATTTGAAGATAGAGGGGGATGGCTCCAGGGGCAATGTGAGGAAGTATTTTTTCACAGACAGGGTGGTGGATGCATGGAACATCCTTTCTGAGGAAATTGTGGGGTCTAAAACTGTGGAGAATTCAAGAATGCATGGGACAGACATAAGGCAATTTTTGTGGGGGTAGGAAGAAATAGACTGTTGGCTAAATAGGATCTGCAGCTTATCTTCTAGGTAGAGAAATGGGCAGACTAGGTGGGCCAAGTGGTCCTTATCTACCATCAAAGTCTATGTTTCTATGTTTCTATGTAGTGGGTACCACATGGATCAGTGCTGGGACCAGTTCTATTCAATGTCTTCATCAGCGACATTGTGCAGGACCTAGAAGGCAGAATTCCCCTGTTCATTGATAACACGAAGCTCTGTAACAGAGTGGACATGCCAGAGGGTGTAGACAGAATGAGGAGGACCTGCAGAATTTTGAAGAAGGGTCAAGTGTTTGTCAGTTGAAATTCAATGCAAAGAAGTGCAAGATAATGCATATGGGGCACAAAAACCCTGGAACAACATATCATTTGGGGGAGAGGCTGTAGCATGCACCAAGCAGGAAAGGGACTTTGGAGTTATCATCTCTGTTGACCTTAAAGTAGGGAAACAGTGCGACACGGCAGCAGTTAAAACAAATAGGATGCAATCTAAAGTACCAACACACCCTCTCACACAAACACAGCATAGCATATTTAAACTTTCCACTGCCAAAATTGGCTATATTAACTTTTAGCTCCATGTGAGGAGTGGGTCCTCTTAGTTTCAGACTGGAATTCCAGTTTGAATAAGCAAAATCACCAACGTCAAGGTGGGACAATTGATTTAGTCCCTAACTTTCCAATGTTTCAATAGCTAATGTATCTAATTGGCTCCTTTTATACAATGTGCTCCCATCAAGAATTTTACACAGGTGTTCAAAGAGAGCATGCTAATAAGGAGCACCACAGACTCCTGAAACTCAAACAAATCCAAAATAGGCAGTGGAAAGTTTAAATATGCTATGCTGTGTGTGTGTGTGTGGGGGGGTGATGGTACTTGGATTGAACCCTTAGAGGAAATGTGTATTCTAGTCTGTGAAGCAACTTAAAAAGGTTTGAACATGCTATTTTGGATTGTTAAAGAAATAGGATGCTGTGATGCAGGCAGGGCATCACCAGCAGGAAAAGGAAGGTCATAATTCCACTATACAAGACATTAGTGAGGCCCACCTGGAGTACAGTGCACAGTTCTAGAGACCTTCCCTACTTAAGGACATAGACAGGGTAGAGAAGGTTCAGAGGAGGGCAACAAATATTGTACATGGATTGCATCACAGGTCATATGAGGACAGGTTGAATGACTTGAATATGTACTCCCTGGAGGAGAGGAGGAGAGAGGGATATGATAGAGACACACAAATACCTTACAGGGAGGAACAGGGTGCAGGAATACACTATTTTCAAGTGAAAAAGACTAGAGGGCATGGGATGAAGTTGGAGGGAGGACAGTTCAGAGGAAATGTAAGGAAGAATTTCTTCACAGAAAGGGTGGTGGACAAGTAGAACACCCAGCCACAGGAAGTGGTGGGGCTGAAACAATCACAGGATTTAAGAATGCATGGGATAGACATGAGGAATTCTGGAGGTCAGGGTAAGGGGCAACAGACTTCTAGAAAAACATAAAGTGAACTTACAATCTTAAATGGGCAGACTGGGAGGGCCATAGGCCTTATCTGCTGACAGTGTCCATGCATCTGTGTATAACAAACAAATGGTAGTTCCATAGACTAGCACCTCAAAAAGAGATAACTTCTTCATGGTTAGAACAGTAAGAGAATGGAACCAATTACCGCTAGAAGTGGTCAATAAAAGTAACTTCAATGCTTTTAAACACGAACTAGATAAAATTAAGTATGAATCAAAATCACAGTAAATCACTCACATAGTGTGGGAACAATCATGATGGGCTACAAGCCTCTTTTGTCCACCACAACTAAATAAACGATGTAATTTCTGATGCCACTTCTGGGGCTGTGACAGTATGCCCTGGAGCTGCCTCTGGGTATCAAGTAGAATAGTCACATACTGCCAAAATGAATTGATTACAGTTTTTACTTTTGTCTATGGGGCCAACCACATCCATTGCAATTCTCTTAAAGGCACATCTACTAAGGTAGCACCAGGGCAACCTTGTCTTTTTAGTCACTGTGGCTACTTTCTGACACACAGCACAAGAACTGTAATAGGCAGCAGCATCTTCATGAATTCGCAAGTAAAATCTGTACAGCAATTTGGCAAGGGTGCGATCCCTCCCAGTGACCAGCCATAGGACCATCATGTGCTATCTGTAACAACTCAGAGCTATACTTTGAGGTATACCCAATTGTTTTATCTGGTCCTGTGTCTGAGGTTTAACCCAAACTCTGTACAGTAGCCCATTACATTTTATAAACATAGGTTCATCCTGTTTTGGTTTCAACCCAGCTGCTTAAAATAACCCTGGAGAGAACATTGCTTGCTTGTTCTGAGAGAAAATCACAATCAGTGATCAGTTTAGTTTCAGCATTTTCATATGTTGACCCCTTATGTCCATCAGTCTTTTGTTGCCTGTTTCTTCAGGTGTCATCTTCTTTCCTGGACTTCAGATCTTGGAACTGTGCTCAAATAAGTCAGAATCAAAATCAGTGGAAGGAAAAGAATCCCCACCATCTGAGATGTTCTTGCCTGAGCTCTTGTTACCACAGGTGCTGAAACATCAGGATTTACTCCTAGTTTGTGATTAACTCTGTAAATCCTGGAAAGTCTTTCCAATAATCACAGGTACAGATAACTTAGGCACTACCTCCACTTTCATTTGGTGTGACAACCCATTAATAGAGTCACTTGGCTGGTGAGATAGTATCGAGTGTCCCCATCGATGCAGATGATACAATGCGCTTCCAGAAATGGTGGTGGAAAGTGAGAATATGAATACTTTTAGAGGTAGGTTAGACCAATGCATGGGAAATAAAAAATACAGTTCCCACTGTGAGATACTTAATCCACCTTCACTGGTGGCAAATTCTAAAAAGCCTATGGCCTCCTGAATTCGTAATCACCTATGAACCTATGAACCAGTACCTGGTCCTTTTGGACATTGTTTTCCCAGCACATCAATATGTACTAGGCTCTGTCTGCTTCCCAAATCTATAAGTCCCTTCACAGTCTTATCCCACCTTCACATCTGTTAAGTAGTTGCCTCAATTTGCTAAGGACTAATCTGCTCCAGTCTCACTCTTCTTACTACGGCAATTTCTTGCAGTATGATCTGGCTTATTACATTTATAGCAAATAAAGTCTTTGGGTGCAGATTTGTTACTCCCACCAGAGTTCTTATCAAATTTGGAGTTTAAATGGAAAAGAGAGTCTTATCAGTGCTTGGCTGTTACCTACAGTAGCTGCTATAGCATCTGTCTGCCATCTTGTAGTCTTCATCCAAAGAAACAGCCTTTTCTCCACTTTCTGGTTGCGTTCTTTTACCCAAAGCTGTATTATCTATGGATAGGATGTTGAAGAACTGCTCCATTACAAATGTTTAGATGATTCAGAGGGGTGTTTGCCCTCTGGTTGGAGCCATTTCATAAGGAGTTCTCTGAGTCGGGTGAAGGCTTCTCAGGGATTGTTGACTGAGTCGCATCTCAGAGACCGTAATTTCTGCCTGTAGGTCTGTCCTGAGATGTCATATCGTTTAGGGATCTCTTTTGACCAGGTCATAGTTTTCAGACTGTGCAGTGTCCATATTGCAGTATGCAAGTTGGGGTTCCCTGTCAAGTAAGATACCAGTCTGATTTCCCATTGCTACTTTGGCCACTGACAGGGTTGTCAGGTATGCTTTGATATCATCTGAGGGACACAACTTTGTAAGTTTAAGATCTTTTAAGTTGTTGGTGTTTTGTTGCTCTGCATCTGTGCCAGAATCTCCAGCTTTGATAGCTTGCAAAGCATCCTGCCATCGTTGTTCCAGTTGCTGCAACTCTTTTTCTCTGCTGCTCCTGTCATGGCATCTCTTCTTTTCTCTGTTTTCCTTCTCTTGTTGTTGTATAGCTCACCTTTTGAAGAAGGCAGACAGGCTTTCAGGTTTTGTCACCGCCTGCTCTTTTTCCATGACTGGTGCTGGTTGTACTGTATAGTCTCAGTTTGAACTTTTGTTTTGCTTCTAGTTTGGCTGCTATTCTTCTGGTAGCACTCCTGGACTTGCTGCTGCAGGATCCATAACTTTTCTATGCCTCCCTGGTACAGGTCTAGTACCCACACACAAAACTCCTGGCTTAGATATGCACAGCATAAATCCCATTTATGCTGACACCATCTGACATCGAGGTACAGGTCAGGAAGCATAGGAAAACCAGGACCAGTTTCAAAATTCACAAATAGTGTTTTATTTTTCTAAATAACAGCAAAATAAAAAATTAAAATTATTCAATATAACTATTTACAAAGACAGCACAAACAGAGAACACTAAGTCCTTCTGAGGTATCTTTTAATTCCAAGTTTTAGTCTGAATCTCACTCTCCTTGTCTCTCTAGCAAAGCATTGCTGCTCTTTTCATAAGTCTTTGTCTGGGACCTCATTATGAGAGCCTGTTTCTCAGAGAATGTTCTTGTCAGTTTCATTCCTTGCAGGTGCAGCAAAACAGTATTTAGTGTCCCAGGACTGACCTCTTGTTGACAACTCTGTGAAGGGCTTAAAAACTGTATCTTAGGTTAACCTTGAGTTCCAAATAGTTTTTTGCAATCATTTCAACAGTATAGCTACAGTGTATATACAGTTTTAAACAAAAGGATCTTAGTGCTAGTGACATTTCCACATAAAGAGTCACATATAGTTTTATAACTGCAGATAAGCAAGGGAAGAAAAGACAGAATAGCAAGTGAAGGCAGAGATAGTGAGAAATGAAGAATTGTGAAACCATCAGAGTGATCAGTTCCTAGGTCTCACAAGAAAATTTGTTTGCACAACCAGACAGACAAGAGACAGAGAAGAAGAGGAAAGAACAGACCCTTGCATTTAAACTCTTTCTGCATAACAAATGGGGCAGGGCCTTATTCAACCTTGTCACATGCACGTGAAGGTTACACACATTAACCTCCCTTTAGGTTTGCCTGAATTAATACTAACATAGAAGCAGCTACAAAAGAACAAGGTTAATATGTTTTATTATACACTGTTAGCTCACATTTGAAGTAAAAGGATAGTCTGGTTCCCCAGAGACACTTGCAAAAGAGAAGGGTCTGATGAAAAGGTAAATGAAATGTAAGACTGGTTCAGTGTATAGCTCAGCAATTCCAGTTCACTTACCTGCAGCTGATGTTGTTTACAGGATAATGGTCAGCCACAGACTTGGTATAATTGAAGGCTGATTAAGGGAAGGTACAAAGGTTGAGGCGCTCACAATTAAGATCTGCCACTTCTAGAACAATATTTGTAAAACAGTAGTCCCTCACTATAACAAACATGTTTGGAGCAATAGTGGCCATTCGTTATAGTACCTAATTCGTTATATGGAGGACATTAAAAACAAGCAGTTTCGAGCACTAATACTATAACCCTCTGCAGACATAAGCGAAATCATCACTCACAGTCAGTAAATGAAGTACAGTAGAAGTTTCTGTTTTCTAATATTAGAGGAGTAAGCAGATTATGAATTTACAGCAAGTAAGTACATATAAATGCCTCCCATGTAACACCTTCCAAGCCGCTCACTCACTTGCTTGCTCAACCACCCCATACTGTACATTGTATTCTGATGTCCAGCTTTTTATTTTTGTACACTGCTGTTTATCTGCAGTCAGTGTAGATGAGACCCAAACACAGAGTGAAGTCCCTGTACTACATGCAGTAAAAACAGGAGTAAAATTAGCTGCTGTGTTTTCTTTCCAGCCACTGCCCGTTGCATCTCTCTCTCTCTCTCTTTCTGTTTCTTTCACTGCCTGCTGACCCATCTGCTTCCCAGAGTCCGCATCTCCTTCATAACTTGTAAATTTATTTTGTTAGAAAAGAGAGAGACCAGACTTGATACCTTGGCCAGAATAAATAACATACCCCAAATGTCAGTCGGAAGGACAGTTTGTGAGGTGAGAAGGGTGATAGTGCAGAAGGTAGAGTACAGTACTTGTACTTCTGTTATTACCCTATATTAATTTAAAATTTTAACCAATACTTGTAACAGGAGTTTAACTGATACAGGACAGGCAACATGGGCAGGTGAGTGGTGACGTGGCAGTGCTATTACAATGAGCTGATTGTTGTTGAGACCCATGTGAACCATTCGTTATAACTGGGAGTTCTGTATAACAAGATTTGTTACAGTGAGGGACTACTATAAATATTATATCATTGGTGATAGGAAGATATTTTAAGGTATGCCAATGTGATTTTACTGTTGTTCATGTAGTAAAATTTCATATGCTTGCATAAGAAAATTCCTTCATAAAACTGATAAATGTACTAATGATGTTAATGAGGTACAACAAGGCAGATCACCTGACCCTTGGGGATGTATAAAAGGAAGCCCTATAGAGAGAGAGAGAGAGAGAGGGGGAGGTGAAGCTGCTTGTGAAGCAGGAGGATCTCCAACATGAGCTCTGAGCTGGATGAGGAAAGCTCAGTGAAACTCTCCAGCAGGAGAGTATATAGAAATCAAGGAAAAGGTTCTTATCCTTAAAGAGCCAGACAGACATTACAAATAAGAAGGACCTCTGCCTTGTTTTTCAAGTTGATTTTTTGCAAAAAGACTTTATCCTGACAAGAACCCATAAACGTTTTGCCTTCTGTTCTACTCATTATTTGAATAAACATATGTCAAAGGGTGTTGGCACTTATCACTTGTGTACTGCTTTCTTTTATGTTCATACTCCTGTGACAGCCACACCTGGAGTACTGTGCAAGTTTCTGGAGTCCCCACTTAAAAAGGACAGGGCAGACTAGAGGTGGTACAATGTAAGGTGACCAAGATGATTAAAAAGACAAACCAAATTGAACTGCACTCCAGGATTTGGTTGCAGAGTGTATTGTATAAAAATGATGACCAAAGTCAGATTCAAGGTTCAAAATCCACAGTGATCATGTTGCAAATCTTGGTGTCAAGATACAAAGGCACACTCCAACAAACTGGTTGAGCTCTGTACTTCCTGGTACACTTTACCAAGATAATTCAGGACCAGGAAGGCAGATCCTGTGAGGATCCGCTAAAGGTGCTGAACATGTGTTCACTCTAAATCAGACTAGATAGGAGAACTTCACGCTCCTGAAAGGAATAAACAAGGTGAACTGTGAAGAACTATTTACTAGGAACAGAGAAGCTAGAAATGGGATATTGAGTGGAGGTTCTTGGGGGGTGATTTAAAAGGATGTAGAAAGTATTATTTTACAGAAATAGTGACTGAGCCATGTAATGGTCTGCCAGCAGAGGTTATGGGTGACTGAAACAGAAATGGCTTCAAACACAGCAGGGATTGAGCTAAGGGTACAGTAGATACTAAGGAGGATGAGGGAGGTAAGCACAGAGAACAAAAGGTGAAATATGGCATGCATAGAACCCACAGAGACAATAGGTCCCAAGGTATGTTAGGGCAATATGGGCAGACTAGATGGACCATTGTTTTCAATCAATCAGTCCTTTATTTCTAAAAAGTGCTTTTCCAAAGCCAAAGCACCTATACATAAAAACCACATAAACAAACATTTAAAACATGCAATATTCATCAGATAAGATAAAGTAAAATATCCATTATCAGCAGGTTAAAATCATATACCAAGCATGAAGTCATGTACTAGAGTCTGGAAGTGTCTGACTAAAGAAATATGTTTTAAAGCTGTTTTAAAGCTTTGGATGGTCAGGCATTCTCAAATCCAGTGAGGTAGAGAATTTCACAGGTGTGGGCTCCAGAGCACACCCTGGGAATCTCTAGCAATCCTCATTGGTGAAGTGGAGGGCTGTAGGGGGGTAGGGATGAAGGAGATCTTGCAAGTAATGAGGTCCCTGTACATGAAGGGCTTTATAGGTCAGAAAACCAACCTTGAATGTGATACACCACTGTACAGGCAGCCAGTGCAGTCCACGCATCACAGGCATAATATAACTGGTCCTAGAGGTAACAGTCAAAGTCTGGCTGCTGCATTTTACAACAGCTGTCAGTGGTGGATATCAACCCCGGTAGCCCTAGGTATAGGGCATTGCAGTAGTCAAGGTGGGAGGACATGAGGCGTGGACCAATGTTGGAAGATCATCAGGAGGAACTAGATGCTAGATGCTTCACCTGGGTGATATTCCTCAGATGAAAAAATTAGGTCTTGACAATGGCTGATACCTAAGATCTAAGGTCAAGATGCTGTCAAAAATAACACCCAGGTTCCTCACCTGATCTGAGGTAGTCAGCTGAACATCCCCGAGCCAGAGCCCAGAAGACTGTCCTGCCAACAAACCTGCCTCTAGATGACCTGGTTCCACAATCAACACCTCAGTCTTAGCTTGGTTCAACTGCAGCCAGCTAGCACTCATCTAGTCCTGCATTTCGGAAGACAATTATTAAAAACTGAGAGAAGGCTATCTTGCTCAGGCACAAAGGACATGTACAGCTGAGTATCATCTGTGTAGCAGTGAAAACTCAGCCCATACCACCTAATGATATCTCCCAATGGCAGCATGTATGCTGCAAACAACATGGGAGACAAAATGGAGCCCTGTGGTACCCGAGAAAAGGGAGGGAGGGGCTGAGGAATAAATCCTAGACACCACTCTGAGTCCTACCCTCAAGGAAAGATCAAAACCATCTGAGGACCATGCCAGACAGTCCAAAGGTGAACCGAAGGCACTTCAGCAGCACACCATGGTCCACAGTGTCAAACACTGCAGAGAGATTAAGGAGGACCAAGATGGAACAGGTCCTCAGCTCTTCTGCTATCAGGAGATCATTTAGCACCCAGACAAGAGCTGTGTCAGTACCATGTCTCTTCCTGAAACCAGACTGGAGAGAATCATAGGCATCGTGGATAGATAAATGATCATCCAGCTGCAGTGCAACCACCTTCTCAATAACCTTACCCACAAAGGGCAGGTTAGAGACAGGTCTGTAGTTGGTCAGACAGTCTGGGTCAAAGGAGGATTTCTTAAGAGCAGATCATACAACCACCTCCTTTAGGGGTCTGGAAAGATTCCCCAGTGAACTCCAGCCTATTTCAGCTAGGACAGGGCCAATCTCATCACGCATCCTACAAGAAGGCACGTTGGGCTCAGGGTCCAAACTACAGCAAGTTAGCCTCAGAGTCAGGACGATCCTCATGATGTCCATGAGTTCCAACCAGCTGAAGTCAGACCAAGCAAGTTGGATGTCCACATCCCCACCGACCTCTGCAATACCCAATAGAGGGCTGCACAGATCTTGGACCTGATGGTGACAATCTTATCTGTGAAGAACAGAGAAAACTCATTGCATCTCTCTTTCAAAAAGCTCTAGCAGGCTGAAGACAGTTTGGATTGCAGGTCTGCACAATCTTGACAGTTTGGAAGAGCTGAGATGGTCGGTTCCACATAGCAGCAATCTCCTGGACAGGAGCTCTGTCTTCTTATGGGTGATTGCCAATTGATAAACAACATAATAGTCCATCAATCTAACTCTGGCACCATCCAGGCCCGATTTCTGCCAGCGCCTCTCTAGCCTTCATCCTCTCTCCTCATCTTCTTCAAGGTCTCATCAAACCAAGGGGACCATTACAATGGGTGAGGGGATGAACCCGAACAGATGTATGGAATCCAGGGCCCCTCACCATTGCCTTTATTATAGGCTAGTACAAGATTCCTCGATCCATGACATTCATTTGATATGCCCAATAGGTCCAGCACCACCTTTAGGGGCCGTCTGGGTAACACTCCTCAAAGGCGGTGCAAGAACCATCTCCATGAGGGCAGGCCCATTGGGGAGCCATGAAATTAAACCCTATGGAGCGATGGTCAGACCAACTGACTGGCTCCACCACCTAACTGGAGATCTCCATCCCCAGGAGGAACACCAAGTCCAGAGAGTGACCACACCTGTGGGTCGCAGAGGTAATAAATTTGTGTAAGGCCCAATAAGGTCATTAGTTGAAGGAAGTCCTAACCAAATTAGTAGAGTTCATCATCAACTCCAGGCATTGAAATCCCCAAGAATCAGCCATCTGGGGATCCCAAAATCTCATTGACGATGAAGTCTGAGGCTTCCTACAGGAAAACTTTCCCATCTCTGGGTGGGCGGTAGATGAGAAGTATCCTGCACCCTACACCTGTGCCCACGATACACTCAAAGGAGTTGGTGGTCCCCACTGGTACATCCACAAGGCCCAGTTCCATTCTAAAACAGATGGCTTCACCCTGCTCCTATCATCCATCCTCGGGTGGTGTATCACCCAGTATCTGCCTAGAACTGCTGGAAGCAAGAACAGGGCTAGCGTTTTCATCCAGCCAGGTCTCGGTGATGTAAGCCAGTTCTGATGACCCAACAAGATATGCTATTAAAACTGTCTTGTTCTTGATAGATCTGGCATTGCATAACACTACCCAAGTAGGATGAGCACTTGAGGAAGACTGCATCACCTGCCTGCATAAAGCAGAACCCTTGGGTATGGGAACAAGGCAGGAGGACCCTTTCCTAAACCCATTTTGCTCCAGGGCATCTCCTAGTTCCCACCACCTCTCTCCATTCCCCCACCAGGCCCAGCACCTCCACCCTTCTTACTCCTTCTCACTATCCCAAACACAACATCTCCTATATGCTTCTAATGGTAAGGACAGTTAGATAGCACACTCACCTCTGATGCGGGAGATCAGAAGGGCTGTGGGTTCAGTTCCACATCTGGCACTAGGGTTAATATCCCAGTACTGACACTGTAGTTCAGCATGAGAGGGTGCTGCACTTCTGAGGTGCTGTCTTTCAGATGAGATGTTAAACTGAGGTCCCAGCTGCCTGGATTGGTGGTAGTTCAGGTGGATGTTAAAGATCCCATGGCACTTATCGAAAAGAGTAAGGAATTTCCCAGTGTCCTGGCCAAATTTCACTCATTCACTGGAAGTACCACCAACAGCTTAAAATCTGGTTTAAGGTCAGCTGGCATTCATCTGTATCCCTCCCCGGATCGTGCCTGAAAATAGGCAGGATTTGTCTAGTGCACTTACCGGTCAACAAAAACTAAATAAAAAAATAAAATAAAAGGCGGAGATCCCTGAGTCTAGAGGAGAATAGTGCCTGATTGTCTTTACACCATCCCAGGACATATCTATCAACAACAACAGCACACAACAAATACACAATAATACACATACACACACACACACACACACACACACACAATTTATTCAATTGAAACACACACAATTTTATCACACTCTACACAAACTCCAATTTTCACTCCAACAAATCCACATACTCACACACCACTCACACTCAAAATCCCTTATTATATTATGACTTACATGAATTCAGACTCACCCACCCATAAACCCCAACCCCTATACAAGAGAATAACAGTATGGAATATTACCCCAAAACAAACCCTTTACAATAATCAATCACATTAAAGACAATCAAACAAACAATGAGTATGCTTAGAAATAAGGTCCCTGAGTGGTATATGTCTAATAGTCCATTGTAAGAGTTGCTTACTCTTAAAATAAGTTCAACAAATGTGCATGTGAACTCTCCTTCAAAAGGAATTGTGCATACAATGTTTCCCAAATAAGTCCAGCTCCACCTGGGCTTACACTGGAAATCTCTGAGAAATCAATATTTGTGAAAGTTATTTAAAGGCACACCACCGCCGGCAACTCAAAAAACAGTTAAGTTGCAACCTAAAACCAAACCAGCAGATGGACAATTCCAGGATCCTCTGATACAGTAGGTCTAGGCGATTTCAATACTTTCCAAAATGATCTTCTCTCATTTTCCTTACTCAAGGTAGCCTAATATCTTCAACCTCCCTCAAGGAGCTCTCCTAGTGACAGCTGTCCCTGTGGCTGCCCCAGGAGTTGTTCTTCAGCCGCAATAGAAGCGGATCAGAGAGTCACTTCCAAACCCCAGAGGGAAGCTCCCAAAATTACTAACCCTGGGGCAGATGCCCAGATAAACTCAAGCTTGGGGCCATGTCCACCCAACAGTGGGCACCCCAAGGACTAAAACCCAGAAAAGGACCTGCTCTTCAGTGAGCCCCAAGACCAGCATCTCCCATTGTGGACTGGATGGCATAACCCCTGTAAAGACGGCAACAGAGCCTCTATCCTCTGTGAGATAAGCCAACCTTAGCATAGAGCACACCATGTTGTTCGAAAGGGATCCCACAAGAATAATCCTGGGCAATCTTCTGTCCCTGTTCCTGTGTGACTCCTTGACTCCAAAGTTCCTCCATGAGCTTTTTAGATAACAAAGGAAAATTCACCAATCCTGCACACTCAGCAACCTCCATGTGGGATCCCAAAAGAGCTGGCAGGTAAGGGATTACAACAACTGAAATGCTTCTGGAGTTTATGGTAAGCAGTCTTAAAAGCCTGCTACTATTTTCAGACAGAAAATAGACACAAGACAGAAAAAGATAGTTCAAAACAGATTTGGCAGCTCCATTCATACAGCAAACCTCACATTTAGACTATCCCAAGAACACAAAAAGAATGACTAACTCACTTGCAAACCCTTACTAAACTACCACCACTAAACTACTCTAACAACAAAAATAACAAAAATAATACAGTGCAAAATAAAATAACACAATAATAAATAAGACTCAAAATCTACTACTACTGATGATGATGGCTAGCCCAGCTCAGACACCATCTTGGCCTCAATGCTGATTTTTGCTATCATCATCTATATTTCTATGTTTCTAAGTCTTTCTGCTGCATCACCACCTGTGGTCACCTGGGAGTCAGTAGTGCAGCGGGAACTGCAACTTACCCTACCTGGAAACTCAGTTCTCCTCTTCCTTCTCCCATTGGACCTATTTAGAAAATCATTACAACACTCATTAGTCTGAACCCTATCCCCAAAAGGCCATGTATAACAAGTCAGACCCCTCTTGACCCCCAGTCCATGATTTTGGGGAGGGGCAATAGTAGAAAATATTTCAGGCTAACTTATGGACCCCATCTCTAATCCATGGCACACTGTTAGCTTAAAGGTAGAATATCATTTGACATTTGGCAGCATGTGCAGGGGAGGGTTAGATAAGTTTTGCATCCTTGATGAAGTTAGGCAAACTGATTGGTCAGTCTGCATAGCTGGTCAGTCTGCCTAGCATCATCAGACTGATTGGCCAGTCTACCTACAGTAGCAACATCAATGACCTGAGGGCACTCTGTTTTCCCTTCCTACAGTGTGCTCTGTAACTCTCAGATCAGTGACATTCTCTCTAAATCTAACAGTGCTTTGTGTGTTAATTAGGGCAATTGAGCTATCTTGGAATATTGTTTATCTATTAGATTCCTAAATCATGGATCAGGGGTTGAGGGGCCTAGTTCTATAAATTATCCTTTTGCACTGGGGTGGATTGGGCTAGGGAGGAAGGAATGATTTCAATGACATGTCAGGTCAACAACTTTTTCCAGTCACTGCATGTGAAGATGGGGAGGCTAGGAGGTGGGGTGGGGGTTGAGGGGCATTAAAAGCCATGGCCACATGAGAAGGTGATAGAGTATATAGTATTTTATATATGTATATATATACATATATATATTTCTTTTTTACTTTCTCAGGATGAGTACCAAAATAATAAACATACAGTAATATTAGTCCTGAGTAACAAGTATACTATTATTTGTGGTATTTGTAATTAATACTCATTACTCACACAACTCTACTTTTAAGAACTTGTACCATTATGGCCCCCCACCATATCGTGGACCCCTGGAGGCCTTTACAGTTGACAGACAGGGACTGCTGGTCAGGCAAGTCACCTGTTTGTGCACAACGAGTATCAGGACATTTTCGGCAGACCAAGACTGTAGAAGAAATTGCCTTTGGAGTTTAGGATCACTCCCTCTTTTCTAGTTTTAAAATGAAATTAAAGGCCATTCCTTTCTCAACAGCTTTGTATATTTAATGTATAGGAATATGTATTACTATATTTTTATTTTATCTTACTAATTGTGTTAGTATGTTGATTTATTTGATTATATCTAATGCATAGCATGGTGGGCAGAGTACTGTCATCAAAAGGCATCATATAAGCAAAATCAACCTACCTACTTACCTTCCTTCCTTCCTGTTTACTTTATATCCCAGTAAATCACATTTGGAGCAAACCACCATTCAGGCTTTGTAATATCAGAACAGTCATGTTTGGCATGGTATTCCACCTCTTCTAAGCACTAGGACACCGCATTGTTTAACTATATTAAAAACAAACATGTTACCTTTGCATTTATATTGAACTGTGACAGAAATGGGAAGGAAGGAGTTAATGGCTTGGATTTTAGTCTGGTATTTTTAGCAGTCTGAAAAAACACACACATGCATGCACACACACACTGGGATGCCACTGTCCACCAGCATCTAGATAAGGGCTAAGTAATAAATCTCAGACACAGTGACCAAGAAGAGGAGTGGACATATACACACAAATTCACACACTAACACAGAGTTTAAAAGGATTGGATCACTCAAACATAAACTTAAGGTTAAGAATGAATATAATTGGACACTGATAGGTGTTCAATCTGAATGGACAATTAAATACGTACATGGTAAATGGCTGATGCATTCAAAGGGGGACAGAATTACCTATTCTCAAGAGAGAATATAAGATGCTGGAAGATAGTTATTGGGGTTGGTGTTGCTCTTTGAGTTGCTGGGAAGTTACATCCGAGAGGCCAAGAATGGAGCCTACCAGTCTAGCTATGTCCGTGGGAGCTGGCAGATAGCACAGGGTCCAGTTTCTCTTTATGGATAGGGAAGGTAAGAATAATAATAGCATATCTCAGTAATAGCCTTTTTTCTGTCATCTGTTATTAAAAACATTTGTTTACTTTTCTTGTAACAGTGTTATTCTTGTGTGTTATATACTGTATATCCTGTAATGCAATCTCTGACCTTCTGTTAAGTAAAGAGCTATTTATTTACTCAGCAGTTGTGACTGTGAGCTGAATTATTTCTAAGGTATTGTAGAGTTTCCACTGGCTGAAGCAAACTCTGTTAGCATCCGCTGCCTGAGAGACACACTACCAGGCTTCGATCTGTGCAATTGCAGGTTTGACCCTCCCAGTTCTGTGCAAGTGGGAGTTCAGTGCTAGTTGAACCCAGCTGGTGGCAGTGAATACCCAAAGACAAACAGCTCTTTGAAAGTTGTTACAGCCCAGAGACAGAGAGATGGGTTATCATAAATTGGTGGCAGGGTGGGATGACTGCGGACTTTCTAGTACACTGAGGATACAGAGTTTGCTAGTGGAACTTTTACCTTAGCAGTTACAAAACAGGATATATAACAGAGTACAATTGTGCAACAGTTTTTGTTCTGCTTCTAGTTAATACAACTTAGTGTGGGTTGAGAGAATGAGAGCCATGAGTATGACTCACTTACTGTGCAACAGCTTTGTGACAAGTGCCAGAAAAGGGATTCAGCTTGAAGATCTAAAACAGAAGAAAAAGGCAGATCTCATAGATGCCCTGGTGGCACAGGACCAGAAGCAGATGGTCTCTGGGGTGAGTCAGGAGCTGGTGTAGCAGAACCCAGATCAACTTAGTGCCCTGCAACTGCAGCTGTTGCTGCAAGACAAGGAGCTGGGGCAAAGAAGCTGGACTTTGAGAGAAGGAGACTAGAAGCAGAAGCAGAGACAAGAAGAAGGAAAGCAGACTAGAAGCAGAAACAGAGACAAGAAGAAGGAAAGCAGAGAAAGAACTGGAAAAAAAGACTGGCGGACAGACAAAAGAATGTTATGAAAGAGAAAAGAAAGCCAGCATGATATCCAGAGACAGCAGCACGCGAGGAAAATCATGACCCCACGCAACCAGTAAAACATGAATAATAGTGGAGTGAGTTTTCCTCATGAAGCCAACATTAATTCTAAATTGTTACATCAGTTTAGAAAGGAGAGGATCTTGATCTATTTTAAGGTCATTTGAGAGTATGTGAGCAATTTCAATTGGCAAAGGCTGTCACGAGCCCCTGCCCCCAAACCCTGTGCAGCCTGGTAGGATCTCCTGTTTGTAGAGGCTCCTTTCAAGAACTAGTGAGCAAGGGTTCTGGAAGACTTACCAACCTTTCTTTTCTGAGTGGGAGGGTGGAAACTGTAGTTTCGAGTTCCCTTGACTCTGCACTACTTTCCATATTTGAATCCCACCATGGCCACTGGCTATGTCTTGGATAAGTAGTTTTGGTATCATAGCCATGTGGTACTATCTTTCCAGGCACAGCCTTTTCAAAACCCTTCTGTTAAAATGTTAGATCACATAATCAGACCCCCAGGCAGAGTTGATAAGAAAATCATAAAAGTTTACTTAAAATAAAAGCAACATAGAAAGTCTACTGTTTGGAAGAACTTTGAAATTCAGACAATAACAAAAGTAAAACTGGATGGTTTACACAAAATACTAGATACTGTTCATCTAAACTGTACCTTGTTTTGATGTTAGAGTCAGACAATATTTTAAATGTCCTTGTAGAGATGAGTCCTTAAACAACAGTTCTGTGCAAGTGTTTATTCCAAGTCAGTTCCTCTGAATGTCCTTTAAAAATAACTTTAGGTGCTTTCCTTGGTGAAAAGTCTTGGTTTCCAAAATTCTGACTTAAAATCTGAATTTTCTGTTCAGTATGTGACAAGTAAAACTTTCCACTCACTCAGGTCTGGTTTTAGAGATTTTCCAGGCCTACAGATATACTTCTGGTCTTCAAGTATATACCAGCTGGACAGGTGGTCTGACCCTCAACTGAACTGTTTTATCAACTACCTTGCATTCAAAATGTGTCTGATTATATACATGATGGTCATTTCTTTGGACACACCACCTTTTTTGCTCTGGGGTGGGGTTAAATGGTTCCAAGACAATACAGATATTAGGGTGCAACAGTTTGCCTTTTTCCTGCAGGTGTCACTGCGGTACCATGTCAACCCCAGTGACATCTGGTCCATGCATTTGGCTTAACCCCTGACCCCTGGTCATTCTCCCTGTCCTCTTCCTGTCATGGAAAGCTAGATACCCAGTTTTCTAAGAGTTATATTTTCCTGGCTCAATAAAACTGTCTCCCTTATCTGGAGACATACCTGGCCCACACTAGATTTTACAGAAATAACAGATCCACACTAGGATTTATAGAAATTCTGGTTATTTTGTAGTTACCTGTTAAAGATACAGTGCCTTAATTCTAAAGTACATTACAGCATATACAATATGAACCCATAAATGGATATAGGCCTATCATGCACATTCCTCCTCCTAAAGTAGAACCTGGGGAACATGCCTCTATTGGAGACAGTTCTTCCAGTTCTGTTACAGATCCAGTATGTATGATAGGCCATCTGCATTCCCATTTTGGATCCAGGCCTATCGAAAACTCCATGTCATAAGCCTACAAGGCAATACTCCATCTCATAAGCTTCCCATTTGTTTTCCCCATTTGGCTCAACTATATTAATGAATTGTGGTCCACTTGGACCTTAAAATGCCTCCCATAAAGGCATAATTCCAGTTTTTTAATGCCCAAAGTATGGCAAGGCATTCCTTCTCTACTGCTGAATAGGCTTGTTCCTGGAAGCAGCTTCTTGCTAAGTATAAAATGGGTGCTCTCTCCCTGATTGGATACTTGGCTGAGGACTGCCCCATTCCACATCTGAGGCATCCATCTGTACCACAAATGGCCTGTTGTAGTCTGTGCTAGCCAGCAGTGGGGGCCCTCACACAGAGATTTTCAGCTGCGTGAAGGCCTGCTCACAGTCTGCATCCCATTTTACCTTCCTAGGCTTATTCTTGCCAACAATCCAGATAAAGGAGCAGCCAAGCAGCTGTAGTTGGGAACACATTTTCTATATTAACTTGCTGTCTCAAGAAAGTCCTAACTTGTCTCGGTTTTCAGGTGTAGGCCATGATGCAATAGCCTGTCTTTGTTTGGTTTGGGCGATGTTGGCCTCACCCCACCACATGGTCAAATAAGTGACCACTCCATGGCTACCTGACACTTTTCTGCCTTAATAGTCAGACCTGTGGCCTGTATTAGCTCTAACACTCCCTCAGGTATATCACATGTTTCTCCCAGCTATTGCTGAAGATAGCAATATCGTCCAGGTAGGTGACTGTAAAGTCCTTCGTATCTTGTAACACCTGACTTACTAACTGCTGAAATGTAGCAGGGCATTCTTCATCCAAAGGGCATGAACTTGAACTCGAACAGGCCAACTGGGGTAATGAATGCTGACCTTTCCCTAGCCCTGTCAGTCAGTTCCATCTGCCAGTAACCCTTTGTTAGATCTACTGTAGCCAAGTATGTTGCCATCCCAGTTTGACAAGCAGTTCATCAGTGCATGGCATTGGGTGGACATCAGAATTTCATGATGTTAAGCCCACGATAACTCGCAGAACCGTGTAGTCCCATCCAGTTTTGGTACAAGGACTACAGGTGAGGCCCAGGGACTGTAGGATTTCTGGGTCACCCCAGATCAAGCACCTTCCCACCTCCTCTTAATGTCCTTGAGGACTGTCTCTGACACCGGTAAGTTGTCCTACATATGGCTGCTTGGGTCCTCGTATCTGCATCATGCATTGCTAATGGCGTCCATCCAGGCTTTGCCATAAATAAAGGGTAAAGTCTTGCAAAATGGTCCTCAATTCTTGGGCCTGTCCAGGTGTCACCTGGGGTGACAGCATGATGGTCTCCATAAAAACATAGACTTCAACAGCAAATACGGACCGCTTGACCCACCTAGTCTGCCCATTTCCTACCTACAGGATAAGCTGCAGATCCTAGTTAACCAACAGCCTATTTCTTCCCACCCCCACAAGAATTGCCTTATGTCTGTCCCATGCATTCTTGAATTTCCCACAGTTTTAGACCCCACAACATCCTCAGAAAGGCTGTTCCATGCATCCACCACCTCTCTGTGAAAAAATACTTCACATTGCCCCTGAGCCATCCCATTTTCAAATTGCATCCCCTTGTTCTTGCACATCTCTTTTCCTGAAAGATGCTACCTCTTTGCGCTTTGTTGATTCCACTGAGGTACTTAAAAGTTGCTATCATGTCCTCCCTCCCTCCTTTCCTCAAAGGTATACATATTAAGCTCCTTTAGTCTCTCCTCATATGGCTTCTCTTGTAGACCCTGCACCATTTTAGTTGCCCTCCTTTAGACTGCCTCCAAACTATGTCCTTGTAGAAATGGGGTCACCAGAACTGAACATGAGTACTCAGATGGAGTTTCACCAACTGTCTGCACTGAGGGATGACAACTTCCTATTTTCTGCTGGTGATTCCTCTCCTGTACATCTCAGTATCTCCCCAGCCCTCCCTACTGCCTTCTCACATTACTTGCTAACCTTAAGGTCATCTGATATGATTACCCTCAGGTCCCTTTCATTTTTGTTGTAGTCAGTACCTCTCCCACCCATTGTGTAATCTTCCCTGGGCTCTTGTTTTCAGGTGCATTATTTTGTACTTCTTGCATTGAATCCAAGCTGCCATACTTGACCATTCCTCCAACCTTGCCAAGCCCTATCTCATCCTTTCCACGCCTCCTGTGTATCAATACTGCTGCAGATCTTTGTGTCATCTGCAAAGAGGCATACTTTTCCTTCAGTGCCTCTGCAATGTCACTTATAAAGACATTAAAGGACTGGACCCAGTACTGAACCCTCAGTACCCCACTAGTAACTCCTCTTTCTTCAGAGTTCACTTCATTTACAATTCACGTTCTGTGTCCTGTTGCCCAGCCAATGTTTTACCCAGGCTACCACTGTGAGCCCACTCCCAGGCTGGTTAATTTCATTATTAATCTTTGTGTGGGACTGTGTCAAATGCCTTGCTAAAAGTCTAGGTAGGCCATGTCCACAGCCCTCCCTTGTCTACTACTTTGGTCATCCAGTCAAAAAAGCAATTAGATTCATCTGTCATGACCTTCCCACTGTGAACCCATGCTGCCTTGGGTCCTGTGCCCCACTGGCCTCTAGGTACTCAACAATTCTTTCCTGCAGAGTGGCTCCATCACTTTCCCTTCCACAGAGGTGAAACTGACAGGTCTGTAGTTTCCTGCCTCTGTCTTGCTCTCACTTTTGTGAAGGGGAATCACATCTGCCTTCCTCCAGTCCTCAGGTACCACACCATCCTCCCATGATTTGTTAAAAGGGTAGTCAGTGGTATCACTAGTTCTCCCTTAATTATTTTAGAATTCTGGGGTGAATTCCATCAGGCCCCATTGCTTTGTCCACCTTCAATTTTAGGAGTTCTTTCAGAACCCTTTCCTCTGTGAAAGGACTGAGATCGACCTCCCATCCAGAGTGCTTCTGTTAATTGGATTTGACACCTCCTTCCTCCTCTTTGTGAATACTGAGCAGATGTATTCATTCAGTATTCCTGCTTTTTCACTGTCCCTCTCTGCCCACCCACCGTCCATTCTATTCAGCCTCACTATCCCTCCCTTGACTTTCTACACTCCCTGATGTACCTATAAAGGTTTTATCCCCTTCTTAACTGAGTTGGCTATGTTTTCCTCAGTTTGGGCCTTTGCTATTCTGATTTCCATCCCTGCTTCCTTCTGCCTTTAACTGGTACAGTTCTCTGTCCTACTTCTTCTGTGTTTCCTTATACTTCCTAATTGCTATTTTTTCTCCCTAACCTTCCTGCCTCCTCTTTTGAAGCCATAGTGGCTTTTCTTTCATTTTGATTTATTTATTTGCTTCACAAAGGCTTGTTGCCACTGTGATGGCAGTTTTGATGTTTCTCCATTGTTGCTTCACTCCTCCTTCTAGCCTGTTTGCTAGTGCTTTTCTAAGGCACTCTGCTCATCTTACCAAAGTCAGCCCTCCTGAAGTCCAGTACCTCTCTTTGTATGGCTTGACTTTGTAATTGAGTTCATCAAGAACCACACTATTTGGTGGTCACTTGTTCAGAGATGGCTACCCACTTCTAGATTAGAGATCCTCTCACATTCTACAAAGATGATGCCTGCTGGCTCTCAGCTAACAAGTTGAGAAGTGGGTCTTCCCCATCTACCTCCTCTCCAGGACTGTAAACAGCAAGTACCATGGCAGCCCTATTAAAATATGATTTGATCATGTTGCATCATATGTCCTGTGAGTATGTTTTCGGTCAGGTAACTGTACAATGTAATTAACATCATTTACCTGCTGGACTACCTTGTGTGACCTTGCCCACTCAGCTTGAAGCTTGTCCATTTGGATTGGAATCAGAACCATTACCTCCTGTCCCACCCCATGCAACCGAGCTCTGGTTCCATGATCGCACCAGGTCCTTTGTTTTTGCTGGTCAGCTGCCAGGTTGCTCTGGGCCATGCTTTTAAGCTCCTTCAGCATCTCCTGAATTTTAACACATATTCCACTATGGAGTCCCTGGTGGCATGCTTACCTTCCCAGTCCTCTGTGATAGATCTAGGTGCTCCCGCACTCTACGTCATACAAGAGCTCGAAGGGTGAAATTGACTGACGTGTGGCACTTCCTGTAGGCAAACAGCAGTGGGGGCAGATATTTTTCCCAGTCCTGCCCATGCTGTCCTGCAAATGCAACAAGCATTGCTTTTAGTGTCCCATTAAATCTCTGTATGAGACCATTGGCTTGTGGGTGGTAAGGCATTGTGTGCCTCTGTACAATCATACTTCTCCCACAAACACTTCATTAGGTTTGACTTAAAGTTACCCCTCAATTAGAGATAATCACCTGTGGAAACCCAACATGGGCAAATTCCAGCAAAGCATCTGCCCCTTGTCCGCCTTAGTGGGGACAGCATGATATCTTCAGGATAGCGGGTAGCATAATCAACAACTGTCAATATATACCTTTTTCCTGAGGAACTTGGGGTATTCGAAGGACCCACACTTTCCATTCCAACCTTCTGTAATGGCTTCTTCACAACTGGTAAAGGGAATCAAACAGCCTTGGTTTTGCTTCCAGCTTTCCTATTCCTGACAATGGTGACAGGATAAGCAGTATTCCTTCACCTGCTTGGTAATATTGGGCCAATAGAAACTGTAGGCTAAGTGTTGTGTAGTGTGAGCAATGTCCAAATGTCCGGACATGGGAATATCATGTGCTACCTTGAGCAGTAACCCATGATACTCCTGGGGAACAACAAGTTGCCTGCCCATCACCCCTCCCTCTGTCCTGATGTCCTGTGTGTATAACAGTCCATTGTCCTGATACCGCCTATGCTTTCCATCACCTCCTGTGTCCCAGCAGAATCTGCACAGGCCCTTAGCTTCTCTAAGCTAGGGTTTGTCCATTGTGCTGCTGCTAAGTCTTCCACTTACCCAGAGCATGGGGCATGCCCCATCAGTTTCAGGCTGAGGTCCATAGCTGTGGCAGTAGGGACTCAATATCACAACCTTCCCCTCCACTGGGCCATATGTCACCTCCTCCTGAGAGCAATCTTCAATAGCAGTTAGGTTAACTGCCACTAGGGGAATTTCCACCCCTGTTATTACCCTCTTTATAAGAGCTACAGGTTGGCTGGCCTGTCTCACAACCTCTCCTGTCTGAATTTCTGTGGGGTTCTGAAGATCACAGGAGCCTCTGTTCTTTTGGTTCTTGGTCACAGCACAAACCACTCCCTGTGGAACATCATTCCCCACAATAACATCCATAATAAGATTTTAGCTACATCCACCTTCCTCACCCTTCACCTGCATCTCCCCAATCCAGGGTAACACTGGCTAGTGGGTACATTTTCCTTTCCTGTGTAATCCCTCACAGAGACAAACTGGTTTGGCAGTATTTTTCAGCCCCCACCAAATTCCCTTTCACCAGGTTAAGAGATGTTCCTGTATCCTGAGTCTTTTAGTGTGTACCCCATTCATTGTGACTAGGTGATGAGCTCCTCATTTTGTCAGAGACAGCTTCAGTGATACAGGGCTATTGTCTCTGATTGCACAGGCTCTTTTACCTTCTGGGCTTTCTTAGGACACTGCCTAGACAGATGGCCTATCTGGTGACAATACCAACATTCATCATGTTTCTTGTCCCCAATCTCCCTTTTGGGCACCTGGAGATTCCTTCTTTGTAGGGCCCTGTAGTTTTTGGTTGTCCATAATGCCCACTTTTCTCTTTCACCCTGAATTCTCCTTGGGAGCAACCCTGCTTTGAGCTCTGTGATCCACCAGCTCTGCAGCCTCTTTGGCAGTCTTAGGATCTCAGTCCTCTAGCCAAAGCTTTAAATCAGGTGAGCAATCCAATAAAACTGTTCAAGCAATACCACCCCTTCAATAGCTTCAACAGAATCTGCTTTCCCACCTCACACCAACGTTTTAAATATTGATGCTGTTTTGTGGTTACCTCCTCAAAGCTCATTTCCAGCTCCTTTGGAGTTTCAGAACTTTCTGTATGCATCAGGGTTCAGATCATATTTCTTTATAAAAACAGTTTTAACTTGTCAAAATCTTTACTTTTAACATTGTCCATCTGCTTCAATGCTTTCCTCCCTTGCTAATATGTAGTGGAGACAGGTGAAAGCTCCAGGTCTCTTTGGGCAGATTGGCCTGGATACAGACCTTTTCAAATGAATTTAAAACATATTCATATCCTCCTCCTCTTTAAACTCGGCCATTAATTTTGAATTTAACTTGTACCCCAGTCCTGGAGGTTCAAACCCAACTCCACCACTTAACTGCTCAGGGTTGTTGTTGGTTGGAGTGCCAGCTTTTCAGCTCATGTTCCCTCTGGCACTGCCATTCTTGACCTCTCTCTGTTGCCATTGTTCCTCACCTCTCTCTGTTGCCGTTGGTCCTCCATTTCCATCTCAAACCTTCTTTGCTCATTTTCAGTCTGTTTCTCCTGCATCTGCAGCCCTCTCAGCTCCAGCTCTTGGCCTGTAGATGGCTCCTTCTCCTCGGTCTCTGGACCTCCAATGTCACCACCTCTGGCACTAAGTGGGGTGGCACTTCCTCTGTCTCAGCTGCCAGGAGGGTCTCCATGAGTTGCCTTTTATTTTGTTTTCACTAGAATGCCCTTCTTCCCACAGATCTTCCTCAGTTGTTCCAGTTTCAGATTGTTGTACTGGGCAGACATTCTTCTATGTGCTGTACTCTACTCAAAAAAAATTCAAAAGGATAGAGTCTATTGTCTGCAATCAAATTTCTTTTACCCCTTTCCAAATTCTGCCCTTAATTGTGTGATGGTTTTGCAAGACCATTCAAAGTCCCAGTAGCTTGCACCAAATCTGTCATAAGCTCCCAGGCCCCAAACCCTGGGCAGCCCGTAGGACCTCCTGTTTGCAGAGAGATTCCTTTTCAAGAACTCATGAGCAGGAATAAGGGTTCTGGAAGACTTACTAACATTACTTTTCCCAGTGGGAGGGTGGAAACTGTAGTTTCAAGTTCCCTTGACTATGTACTACTTTCAATATTTGAATCCTACCATGGCCACTGGCTACATCTTGCCTCAAGTAGTTTTGTTATGATAGTCGAGTGGTACTATCTTTCAAGGCACACAGTCTTTTCTAAAACCCTTCTGTTAAAATGTTGGATCACACAATCAGACCCCCAGGCAGAGTTGATAAGAAAATCATAAACGTTTACTTAAAAAGCAATACAGAAAGTCTACTGTTTGGAAGAACTTTGAAATTCAGAAATAACAAAAGTAAAACGGGATGGTTTACAGGAAACACTAAATACTGTTATTCTAAACTATACCTTGTTTTGATATTAGAGTCCAGACAAGATTTTAAATGTCCTTGTAGAGATGAGTTATTAAGCAACAGTTCTGAGAAGTGTTTATTCCAAGTCAGTTCCTCTGAATGTCCTTTAAAAAAAACAAAAAACTTCAGGTGCTTTCCTTGAAAAGTCTTGATTTCCAAAATTCTGATTTAAAATCAGAATGTTCTGCTCAGTATGTGACAAGTCTGACTTTCCACACACTTAGGTATGGTTTAGAGATTTTTCCAGGCCTACACATATACTTCTGGTCTTAAGTATATACCAGCTGGACAGGTGATCTGACCCCCAGCTAAACTGTTTATCAACTGCCCTGCATTCAAAATGTGTCTAATTATATGCATAATGGTCATTTGTTTGAACACACCCACCTTTTTTCCTCTGGGTGGGGTTAAATGGTTCCAAAACAATACAGATATTAGGGTCCGACAGTTCCTTTTCCTGTAGGTGTCACTGTGGTTCCATGTCAACCCCAGTGACATCTGGTCCATGCATTTGGCTTAACCCCTGATCCCTGGGTTATCCCCTGACCTCTTCCTGTCATGGAAAGCTAGATACCCAGTTTTCTAAGAGTTATGTTTTCCTGGCTCAATAAAACTGTCTCTCTTATCTGGAGACATACCAGGTCCACACTAGCCTGTATAGAAATAATAGATCCACACTAGCCTTTATAGAAATTCTGGTTATTTTGTATTTACCGTTAAAGGGACAGTGTCTTAATTCTAATGTACATTACATCATATGCAATATGAACCCACATAAATGGATATAGGCCTATCATGCGACAAAGACTCGTGGTCAGCTTATCTCATACCCTTACTTATGGGATGGGTTTGAGCATTTACTTAAATGAGTGATGAAGACTATGTTGATTATGATAAGGTTAAAACAGTATTGTTAAAATGATTTGAATTAACTCCTGAGGCATACAGAAGGAAATTTAGGAATTAAAAAAGCCAAAAGACAGTTATGTGGAATTGCAGGTTCAATTGTGTACTTACTTTGACAGGTGGATGGATGGGGCAAAAGCAGACACTGCAGAACTAATCAAAGATTTGTTTATGAGGAATAATTTCTTAAATTGTACCTGAGGACATGCGTGTATGGCTCCTAGACAGGGCATGCACCTCCTCAAAGGAGGTGTCAGCAAGCACTGACATGTACATGGCTAGCAGACCATACACACAAGTGTAAGTCACATGGTGGGGGGCGCAGCACAAGGTTTTGAGGAGTTCCATGTGGGCAGCCAAAGGAAACCAGCCTGCACCTGAGCTCAAAGCAGAACCCTGTGGTTCTAAAGGGACTCAAGAGACAGGACCCAGGAAATGTCATATTTACAATCAAGTGGGACACTTGAGGTAAAACTGCTCTTAAGAAATGATTAAGGGGCAAAGGCCTAGGGAGAGGGTGATCAAAATAGCACTGGTCTGTTGGTGGTGTGTGCAGCCTGAAGAACCACTCTCCTCTAATGTGAATATGCACCCATTGTAGTTAATGAGACAGTAACCCTGGGACTGAGGGACACAGGTGCTTACATCTCCCTGGTGAGGCAGGATCTAATCCAGGTGGAGCAGATGTTGCCAGGGATATAATCCAAGATCCAGAGAGTCACAGGGTCAGCAGTCCAAATACTAATGGCTCACATCTTCCTGAGCTGGGATGGGGCCATGGAGAAAAGGAGGTGGTGGTCATAGAGGACCTCCTTATAAATGTGATCATGGGGAATGACTTTGACCACAGGGAATCTCTGTTGTGTGTTGCAACCAGCATCCAGGCAAAAGGGCAAGCTTCTGATGGTGAAGAGGGGTGACTCACATGGTCCAGCCCTCCTCAGCAGCTGAGAAAGTGGCTAGCATGGGGTGGGGCTGTCTATAAGCAGCAGTCCTAAACCCCAGTCACAAATGGAGGAGCCCAAAGGACTTCCTTCTGAAGGGGTGCTGGGAAGGGTCAGATGAGGGAGCTGAGCGCTGTGCAGCAGATTGATCCTAACTTGCAAAAACTGAGGGAAATAGCTAATAGGGCTGAGGGTTCTCAGGTGGTAAAGGGTCAGTTTACTGAGACAATGGGCTGCTGTACAGAAAATGTACAACAGAGGAAGGACTAGATGGTGAGGTGCTCCAGCAGCTGGTAGTCCCTAAGGTTCACCGCCAGCAGCTTTTGACCCTTACCCACGATATCCCTTTTCAGGCCACTGGGTGTGAGGTGCATGAAAAGTGGCTGGACAGCAATTTTTTCTAGCCTGGTATTGGCAAGGATGTGACAAATTACTGTAGGACTTGTCCAGAGTGCCGGAGGGTGGGGAAAATGGGGACAAGGCCAGGCAGATTTGGTGCCCTGCCCATTACTGATGAACCCTTTAAGGGGTAGCTGTGACATAGTGGGCCACTAGGCACCTCAAGTCACACTGACAATTGGTATATCCTGGTGGTAGCCAATTATACCACAAGGTACCCAGAGGCAGTGGTCCTATTATCCTCTGAGATGGAGCCAGTGGCTGACACATTGTTGGAATATTTAGCCGTGGGCTTTCCCAGGAGATACGGACAGATTAGGGCACCAGTTTCATGTCAGGGTTAATGAGTAGTTTGTGGATAAGCATGAGGTAAAGCAGCTCAAACCTTCCATAGCATCCCCAAACTAATGGTCTGATGGAATGATTTAATTTAGCCTGTAAGACCATATTAAGGACTTTTGCTGACCAGCACAAGAGGGATTGGGACAAATATTTACCTCATCCCTATTTGCATATAGGAAGTCCCACAGGAGTCCACAGGGTTCTCACCCTTTGAGCTGTTGTTTGGCCATAGGGTGCAGGGACCACTAGATTTGATTTGGGATGAATGGGAGGGTGACCATGCCTCCCAAGGGGAGTCTGCTGTGGAGTATGTCCTGAACTTCAGTACCTACCTTAAAGAGCTCATGGGGCTTGCTCAGAGCACTTGGCCACTGTGCAACAGTGGCAGAAAGTCTGATATGACCGCAGGGGCCCGAGCCAGAGAATACTAGATGGGACAGCAAGTGATGGCACTCATTTCTGTCTGACAGAATAAACTACAGGCAGCATGGGGTGGCTATTCTCCATTGTCCAAACAGTTAGAGATGTCAATTGCATGATGGAGCTAATGGACAGGAGATGCAGGCAAAGGTGTAACATGTTATCATGCTGAAGCCCTACTCTGACAGAGAGGAATTGGTCCTTGCTTTGTGCAGCACTCCAGAAGAGGAAATTGAGGCTGATCCACTGGTGGACCTGCTCAGGGAGGCCTGGGTTGCATCCTTCGGGACAACCTTAACCTCTCCGAACAGCTGACACCAGCACAGGTGAAGGAGATTCGGGTGTGTTGAGAGAATTTGAGGACAAGTTCATAGGTGCCAAGTTGTATGGGCCCATGGGCATTGGCTCCAGCAATATTTTTGACCTGGGCTGAGCCCCAGTAATATTTTGCCACAGATGCTGCCTCTTTTTAAAGGCTTGTTCCTTGCCCCGTGTCTCTGTGCATGCCTCTGCTCTGTGACTGCACACCTGCAGCCCTCCCCCACTCCCGCCCCACCCACTGTTTAATTAGGCTCAGTGGCAGCTCAGCTGGCATTATTTAAAATTAGTGTCTTTATCTTGCTGCTCCTCCCTTCCCCTTGGTTTTGATCCCCCCATGAAAATCATTGGGTTCAGAGTGCCATTTTTTACTTGCCATTGTGATTGGCCTGGGGAAGGCTTGTATTGGGCGTGATATGTGTGCATTCATCAGAGCAATTCTGTGTTGGTGGGTTTGATGGGGTGAATCAGTGATGGTTTCCATTGTGTGCAGCCAGTGGGAGAGAGTGAGTGGTGGCTGGTCTAGAAGAAAGTGCGGTGACGGTCCAGGTGTCCAGCCAGAAGAGAGAGGAGGAGCCGGAGAGAACAGCCAAAGAAGACTGGTGGTGGTACAGCAGAGCTGGAAGTCAGCCCGAGTCCAGGACAACACCACATGAGCGAGTATGCAACCTGAGCACCCGGTGCGGTTAGGGAGTTTTGGGCAGGCAGCAGGCCTACAAGTGGTTGGGTGGGTGGGTCCTTTGGTCTGGGCGGCTATCAGCAGCACAGAGCACAGAGCTGATAAACTCGAGGAGCAGCAGAGGAGGAGAGCATTAGCCAGCAAGCAAAGGTAGGCCAGCAGCAGCAGAACTGTTCAATGGGGTGCAATCACAGTAGAGAGCTGAGAGGGAGGGGTCACCAACAGCAAAACTGAAGAAGGGTTTGGAGCTTTGCTGACATCCCCATGTGCCAGAAAATGGAAGGGAGGGGTTTTCTGTGTAAAAGTGGCATGTTGGCATACCATTACTGACATTCTGAGGTCCCATCATGTTTGAAAAGTTGAGGGGTGCTATTGAAATGACGGTATTTCATCTGATTATGCTTCTGAATTATAACTGTTATTATAACTATTAAAGAACTGTTGACACCATCATGTCCTCAGATTAGGCAATTCATTCCAAGGAGCTGCTTGCCTGAGGACATACATTATATATTCAAAACTGCTACAGTGTCTCTTCTGTATTTTGCAGAGCCACTGGTGACTACTGCAGCCAAACCCTAAGATTATGCAAAGAAGGAAGGGCTTCATGGCTACTAATAGGCAGAGAGCACTGTTGGAGACAGTGATTACCTTTTCATTTAATTATTTTACATTGTAAGCACTTGCACATGTTAAGGAGGTATATACATATAATACTGGTTTAAGTGAATACCAGACAGCCAGATCCTGACCAGAACAGATCAATAAAAGCCAGAACGACAGGTCCCATTAGACCAGGCACAAGTTGCATGGATTTTGCCAGTCTGTCCAGTCTGGCTATTACCCATTCTAGTTCAGTCCAGTTCCAGTGGTCTGTTTTTAACCAGTCCCAGGAATGGGTAAAACCAGACTGAGGGAACCAGACCAGACTAGATTGGAAAAAGCCATAGCGGCAAAATTCACGGTATTTGAGCCCTGTGTGGCTGGTCTGGCTGAGAGGACAGCTCAGTTTATATTGATCTGGCTCAGTCCATGTCTAGTGGTCTGGTTTTCACCAGGTCCTGAAATACAGCCCTAAAAGGGCCTATTCTGAGTATTCTCATAGGTACTGTACATGTCGCACAATCCCCATCAGCCACTGGCAGTTACTTGTAAATGGCGTGACTAATGCATGTGTGGCAGTCATAATAGATGCATAAAACCACATGTGGGTGGCACCGATAGACCAGCATGGCACACAAGCACCGTGACACCTGAAGAGGTGATCCCACCCAGCCAGTCCAATGCACCCTAGGCATGTGCATGTACAACGGCTGATACATTGG
This sequence comes from Neoceratodus forsteri, assembly GCA_016271365.2. Taxonomy (NCBI): domain Eukaryota; kingdom Metazoa; phylum Chordata; order Ceratodontiformes; family Ceratodontidae; genus Neoceratodus; species Neoceratodus forsteri. The sequence goes on along the minus strand of CM028130.1, from coordinate 351,155,949 downwards.
TAGCATGTGTGAGGAAGCAGGTGCATCAAAATGCCTCACGGAGGCAGCCAGTATGTAGCTGTACATGAAGCACATTTTTCAGACATGGGCCACAGTACAGCACAGGCATGATACAACAGCAACTGGTCACACTGACACAGCACTGAGCATGGACAGTGCAGCAGGTGAGGCCTATGGACAGACATGGCTGGCACGGTGGCATGGCCCATGGGAGTGGCAGACACATGAGCTGATGGCACAGTCTATGTGCCACCACCGAACAAGGTCCATGGTGCCCCACATAGATGTGTATTCCCCACACTTGCACATCTGCGACATGGCAATGGAAGGTGCTAGATGGCCTTTAGTGACAATGGCCCACCTGTTGACATAGGACCACTCACCACACCACCATAGTATGCGTGGCATGGGCAGACACACAGGCATAGTGCCATGGTATCACAGACAGTGCAACACACATGCTGATGCACATGTGCACCACTTGTCACTGCCAAACATTTTAGCCATGTGAGAGAGCTGATGGTCCCCCATGTATATGGACAGTAAACACACACACACACAGCCATTGGTGCTGGAACTGTTCTAGTGGCAGGGCCAATGATATAAGGCAAGTCTCCCTAGCAATTTATTATCATGATTGCAATGACAGATAGGGGCACAAATGATTGTGGTATTGGCATGGCCATAGTGGACCCCCTGTTCCAGTACCGAGTCACACAGGCCAAGGGACGACCACACACAAATGAAACCAGGACACACAGGTAAGAAATGCAAACCCACATTTATTTAACACTATGCATGACACCATGCAGTGGCCCCATATATGAATCCAGACCCCCCACAAACACACAGCAGCATGGCTTCACATGTGAACCAGTTCCAAAGGCCGTTTATCACTTTGTGTCATTTGCCTCCTCCTCTGAGTATTCAGACTTTGGGTGTTTAATTCTTTTGGACCGTGGCAAACTTTTAGGAGAAATTGGCAGACTTTGGTTTGACTGGTTTGCCTGGTCTGAATGGTGTGGACCAGGCAAACCTGTAGAACCACAAACCGCAGTTTGCACCTGAAATGGTTTACTAGGCCTCCAGTGTCATGGTCTCATTTTAGAGCTTGATTCAGTTCGACCATGTAAGCCAGCATGAAACCTCACTGCATGCACGTTGTTGGGCTGTTAGGTGGCTTAAGGCAGCACTGTAATTCACTTCTAGTTAGACTAATTGGAAATTCTTCAAAACAAAGAAAATCTTTAAAAGTTTGACCTACATGGCCCAGTGGTGCAGAGGGCTGAGGCACTGTAAAGTGCTTTACCTCCTACCACATCAGCAACCCAAGTTCAGGAACGAGAGTGGATTGTCTGGGGCTGGCAGAGGAGGATGGCTGATAAACAGTGAGCAGCCAACAGGCAGAGCTCCTCTCTTTGGCAGGTTTGGTTCATCTTCCTGCTCGGCGGAGGCCTGGAAGTAGCACTGATGCTATGGGGGCAGACATGTCTGGGTGGGTGGTAGGAGGCTATGGTTCCAGGCGCATGTGCCTCACACTATGCGCTTCTCTGCTGAGCTGTGGTTTCAGGGCAGTGGAAGAAAAGAGGAGGAAATGGAAGGGGACCAGGCTACATGAAGCCCTGCCCAAGGTGCCATGGCTTGTCCTGCCACTCTTATGGGTATGGATGGGACTTCTGGAAAATAGCCACGAGGGAGAACAGTCCTCCTCTCCTGACTCCACCATGAGAAATACCCCCACGGAAGAAGAGTGAGGTAGCATGGCATCCGGGGACAGGGCTGGACAGCTGCCCAGTCAGTCCAGGAGGAGAAACACCTTTATAACAACAACAAAAACAACAGCTAGACATACTCTAGTCCTGTATCAGCAGGACAGCGGAAAGGGTATATTTAGGAGGAAAAGAAGAACAAATTGAAAAGGCAGGCTGAGCAGCAGTGTTGCAGCAGGCACTGGGACCAGGGGCTTGCTTGGGAGGGAGATCCAGGAGAGAGTGGACTCTGGAGGAAGAGGAGGAAGAGTGAGCAACACTTACTCATGGGGTAATGGGAAACCTTGTCCAGTGTCCAGTGCGGCACAGTCCCAGGCATTGGGCACACAGATGTTAGAACAGACAGCCTGAGCTGTGGGATTCTGTGCTAATATTTTGTGCACATAAGCATTACAATTAAAAGTAATTTTGTTTTGAACATTGTTCACCACATACTTGTGTTTATTGCAAGCACTGTCCATGTTTGGCACTGACTGAATGAAACACTTTTTCGAACCAGTACCCTTCAATGTGGCTACTGCATCATGTTGGATGCTTCATCAGCCCAGTGCATTTGCTATATTCATTTTATTCCATTTCCAGTGCTGTCAGTGCCTCACTTTTCACCAGCACTAGTTCCATCCCTGTTTGGGGAGCCTGTGTTATACTTGCCTGAACTGTCCCTGACCTTGGGTACAGAGAGGGTTCCAGTCTCTAGTGCTGACAGGCCCTCTCCTTTTCTATCTTAGTTTGGGAGCAACCCAGCAACAAACCCACCAACACTCTTCCTGACTGATGGACAAAGACAGGATTCAGTCTCCAGTGCTGCCAGCCCTCCATCTTTCACTAGCATTAATTCTATTACAGTCTGTGGTGGCCTGCACTGTATCTGCCCACACTGTCTTGACCTGAGGGTAAAGAGAGGGTTTGGTCTCCAGTACTGCCAGGCGTCCAGTTTTCACCAGCACAAATTCTGACACAGTTTTGGGCAACCTTACACTATACCTGCCGACCATGCCCTGACCTGAGTGCAAAAAGGGCTTCAGTCTCCAGAACTGTGAGTCTCCTGACCTTTCCCAGTACTAATTCTCTTTTTTTAACTTTTTTTATTAGTTCTTAAAGCAAAATTACATATACATGGTCCATAGTGCTTGCACAATAGTAACACATATAATACATCACAGTCAGATCCGGTGTAAAAAGCAGTCATGTTGTTATGTAATGAGGGACAGATCAGCTTAAATGTTGTCACATATATGACAAATTTATGAACAGAAGGAATGCTGAAGCTGCCTCTGTGGGGATGGATGGGAGGGATGTTGAGTCCAGTGACTGAAGTGGACTAGGTGGTCTGTCTCTGTAGCCGTGTGTGACTTCTATAATGGGCATGGGAGTAAACTGTCTCTGGCAGCTCTGCAATGTATGATGCATGGGGGGGGCAGTCTGGGTAGCTTCAGGACGGGAACAGAGACCTAACCTAATGACTACCTTGCTAACTTGCTTGCTGTCTTGCTGAAGCCTTTGGTTTGTAAGCTAGCCAATACGCTAGGTCTCTGTTTCCATCCTAAAGGCCCTGTCATGGGAAAGCAGCAACACAGCTCAGGCATGTTTCTTCTGTCCTGAAAATACAAGAACAAAGTCATGTAGTACTAGTAGTTAGTTTCTGAAATATGAGCATCCTTGACCTTTCCTGCCAGTGCAATCATAGCTCTAATCAGATCATTGTTTTGCGTCTGCCTGATCTCATATTCAACTAACAAATTATTGCCACCACTACTGTGATTAGTGTGTATTTGTTTATCAGTTTCTTGAAAATACCATAGGGAAAAAAAAATGCTTATTAGCAATAAAGAATGAAAATTATTTTTCAAAGTGTCAGCCTCAAGGGCAGAAAACAAACTGTTAAATTCTTATTAAAGGTTGTGGGCTTATATGTTACATGTAGTATGCATCCCCTGATGAAATAGAGTCTTTCCCATGTTTCAGATTGTGATTGACAAAAGTTGGGAATCCACTTAAAGATATAATCGAACACTACAAACTTGTTTCCGTTGGGCATCTGCTAGTGAAATGAAATAAACCCAGTTCAGTGATATTTCTGTTCGGCTGAAAACTGTATGTTACATTGTTTTGCTAAAGGTTTGTCACCATTAATTGACAGAGATTTCAAAAGGCGGAGAGTTAAAGGGGCACTGTCAGTGTTTCCCCTCGTTTTCTATCAGAGGCTATCAGTGCACCTTTGTCACCTATCTATCAAATATGCCCACATTATGTCCCTAAATGTGTAACAAGGAAAATGCTTACCATTTTCCTTCATTTTATTAATATTTTACTTTCAGCGTCCTGGCCAAAATACCCAGTCACCGGAATCAGAGGAATGCCAAGAGCTTGCATCTGACATGGCGTGTAGCGCGAACCGATTTTTACATGTCCACCCTGAAAAGCTAATTGTGGCATGCATTTAACAATTGTGGACTAGATTTGCCATTTTTATACAAAACGAGCGCTGGAAGTGCCGGAAATGCATTTAAACACAGGCACTGAAATCCCATGCACGCGCAAAGCAGGCTGCTCCTGTGCATGCCTGGAATGTGTTTCTTGCTGCTGCGCATTCACGGATTTCAGTGCCTGTGTTTAAATGTATAACGCCAGCATTCAGTTTTATATAAAAATGGCAAATCTAGTCTGACAATTGTAAATGCTGCCTAATTAGCTTTCGAAAAAGGAAACGTAAATTGAAATTGATGCTTCTTGGCGCTCATGTCGGGATCCATTTTCGGCATTCCTCTGCTTCCGGCGTGACTGGTGACTTTCGGCCGAGGCATGAAGTAAAATATTAATAAAACAAAGGAAAATGGTAAGCATTTTCCTTGTTACACATTTAGGGTCATTATGAGGGCATATTTGATAGATAGTGCACAAATGTGCACTGATAACCTCTGATAAAAAACGAGGGAAACACTGACAGTGCTTTAAACCTGGGAGAACAGAGTGGTGTGGTGATGAGATGGGGGTACAAATGCGACCTGAGAGGGGTCAAAAAGCCCAGTTGGAGAGTGTGGCCATTGTAAAACTAAACAAGCATTTGTCAGTGCCAAATGTTGATTGCGTTGGTCCGTTGAGGTCACTCACTGCCCGTCTGTCACTTGCTCATTTGTTTCTCCCAGTGCTGCAGGCTGCTGTTTTGTACTGGGCTCCTGCCTCGTTGACACCCTTTTCTGTCCACAAAGAAATCTGCAGCTGTCCTGACAGAGCTCCTTTGAGGTGGCTCACTCCTCTCTCTCACTCGCTCATTCTGTTTCTCCTGGCGCTGCAGGCTGACCTTTGTACTGGGCTCCTGCCTCTGCTGGTGGCTTTTCTGCCCACAAAAAAGCTGCAGTAGTCCCGACACAGGTCAGTTGAGCTTGCTCACTCCCCTCTGTCACTCGTTCATTCTGTTTCTGCGGCACTGCAGGCTGGCCTTTTGTACTGGGCTCCTGCCTACGTTGCCACCTTTTTCTGCCCACAATGAAATCCACAACAGTCACCGCTGCAGGCTGCCTTTTGTGCTGGGTGCCTGGGTGCATTGCTGCCTTTTCTGCTCACAAAGAAATCTGCAGCAGTCCCAACAGAGCTTCACTGATCTCACTCCTCCCCTCCCTCACTCACTCATTTTGTGTCTCCTCCTGCTGCAGGCTGCCCTTTTGCACAGGGCTACTGCACTTGGCAGCTTTTCTGCCCACAAAGAAATCTGCAGCAGTCCCGACACAGCTCCATTAAGCTCACTCACCCCTTTCTCTCACTCGCTCATTCCGTTTCTGCTGGTGCTGCTGGCTGGCCTTTTGTACTGGGCTCCTGCCTGCATTTCTGCCTTTTTCTGCCCACTAAGAAATCTGCAGCAGTCATGATAGAGCTCCGTTGAGCTTGGTTACCCCCAACTTACTCATTCAATGTGTTTCTTCTGGTGCTGCAGGCTGCCTTTTGTACTGGGCTCCTGCCTCTGTTGGCGCCTTCTTCTGCCCACAAAGAAATCTGAAGCAGTCCTGACAGAGCTCCGTTGAGCTCGTCACTCCCCTTCTCTCACTTGCTCTTTCCATTTCTGCTGGTGCTGCAGGCTGTCCTTTTGTACTAGGCTCCTGACTGCATTGCCGCCTTCTTCTGCCCACAAAGAAATCTGCAGCAGCCGCGATAGAGCTGCGTTGAGCTTCTCACTCCCCTCTGTCACTCGCTCATTCTGTTTCTCCCGCTGCTGCATGCTGCCCTTTATACTGGGCCCTGCATTCATTGCTGCCCTTTCTGCTCACAAAGAAATCCACAGCAGTCCCAACAGGCTCTGTTGAGCTCCTCCTACCCTCCCTCATGCACTCGTTCTGTGTCTTCCGCTGCTGCAGGCCGCCCGTACTGGGCTTCTGCCTGCATTGGCAGCTTTTCTGCCCACAAAGAAATCTGCAGCAGTCCCGACACAGGTCCGTTGAGCTTGCTCACTCCCATTCTCTCACTCCCTTGTTCCATTTCTGCTGGTGCTGCAGGCTGGCCTTTGAACTGGGCTTCTGCCTGCATTACGCCTTTTTGCCCACAAAGAAATCCACAGCAGTCACGATAGGCTCTACGTGACCTCGCTCACTCCCCTCTCTCATTTGCTCACTGTGTTTCTCCCAGCACTGCAGCTGCCCTTTGTACTGGGCTCCTGCCTGCGTGGCAACTTTTTCTGCCCACAAAGAAATCTGCAGCTGTCCAAACAGAGCTCCATTGAGGTCGCCACCTCCTGTCTCACGCGCTCATTCTGTTTCTCCTGGCACTGCAGGCTGCCCTTTGTACTGGGCTCCTGCTCTGTTGGCAACTGCTTTTCTGCCCACAAAGAAATCTGCAGCAGTTCTGACAGAGTCTGCTGAGCCTCTCACTGCCCTTCTTTACCGCTCATTCCATTTCTGCCAGAACTGCAGGCTGCCGTTTTGTACTGGGCTCCTGCATGCATTGCTGCCATTTCTGCCCACAAAGAAATCTGCAGCAGTCCCAACATAACTCCGTTGAGCTTACTCACTCTCCTGGCTCCCTCTCTCATTCTGTCTCCTGCTGCAGACTTCCCTTTTGTACTGGGCTCTGCCTGCATTTGAGGCTTTTTCTGCCCACAAAGAAATCTGCAGCAGTCATGAATGATAGAGCTCCGTTGAGCTTGCTCCTCCCCTTCTCTCATTCGGTCATTCTGTTTCTCCTGCTGCTGCAGACTGTCCTTTGTACTGGGCCCCTGCATGCATTGCTGACTTTTCTGCCCACAAAGAAATCTGCAGCAGTCCCAACACAGCTCCGTTGAGCTCGCTCAATCCCCTCTCTCACTCGCTGATTCCATTTCTGCCAGCGCTATGGGCTGCCCTTTTGTACTGGGTTCCTGGCTGCGTTGCTGCCTTTCCTACCCACAAAGAAATCCGCAGCAGTCATGATAGAGCTTCATTGAGCTCGCTCACTCTCCCTCTCTCACTCTCTCGTTGTGTTTATCCTGGCACTGCAGGCTGCCCTTTTGTACTGGGCTCCTGCCTGCCTTGCATCTTTTCTGCTAACAAAGAAATCTGCAGCTGTCCCGACAAAGCTCTGTTGAGGTCGCTCCTCCCCCTGTCTCATGCGCTCATTCTGTTTCTCCTGGCACTGCAGGCTGCCCTTTGTACTGGGCACCTGCCTATGTTGGCACCTTTTTCTGCCCACAAAGAAATCTGCAGCAGTCCCGACAGAGCTCCGATGATCTCACTCACTCCCTTCTCTCACTCGCTGGTTCCGTTTCTGCTGGTGCTGCAGGCTTCCCTTTGTAAGGGCTCCTACCTGCATTGCCACCCTTTTCTGCCCACAAAGAAATCTTCAGCAGTCATGATAGAGCTCCGTGAGCTCGCTCACTCCCCCTCTCTCAGTCACTCATTCTGTTTCTCCCACCACTGGAGGCTGCCCTTTGTATTGGACCCCTGCATGCATTGTGCCTTTTCTTCCCACAAAGAAATCTGCAGTAGTCCCAACAGAGCTCGATTGAGCTCACTCCGCCATGTCCCTCATTAGCCGATTCTGTGTCTCCCGGCACTGCAGGCTTCCCTTTTGTACTAGGCTGCTGCCTGCGTTGGTGCCTTTTCTGCCCACAAAGAAATCTGCAGCAGTCCGACAGAGCTCAGTTGAGTTCGGTCACTCCTCAACCCCTCACTCACTCGATCCTAATCTGTCCCAAACACTGATTTCGACAGAGACTGCAGTATTCTGCACCAGAAGAGTGAAAACATGTTTTGGCCAGGATGTGAAAAATGACAGCAGTACTGTTCAAAAGGAGGTGTGGAAAAATGGCAGTGTTTAAAATGTGGCGTGAAAATATTACTGATTTGCGAAGTTACAAGGGTGCGTGGAAACTGCACAACTCACTCTCGTAACACAGTCATTTATGGAGTTTCATCACCAAATTTTCAACATAGGCATTTTAGGACCACTGCTAATGAACAGTGTCAGTGTGATTTTCTTAATGTGTCCCCAACACTGATTTCCCACAGTGGCCGCGCTATTGTGCGCCAGAAGAGCGAAACACGCTTTTGGACAGGATGTGAAAAATGACAGCTGCACTGTTCATAAGGAGGTGTGGAAAAATGGCAATGTTGAAAGTCTAGAGTGGAAATATTGCAAAGTTGCGAAGGTACAAGTGTGCATGGAAACTCACGCAACACCGCTCATAGTACATTCATTTTATGGACTTTCATCACCAAATTTTCAGTAAAACCATTTTAGGACCTCTGCTAATGAACAGTGTCACTGTCATTTTCATAATGTGTCCCAAACATCGATTTCCCACAGTGACCACGCTATTCTGCGCGGAACTTCAAAAACACATTTCGCCACGATGTGAAAAATGACAGCTGTATTGTTCATAAGGAGGTGCAGAACAATGGCAATGTTGTAAATTTGGAGTGAACATACTATAAATTCGCAAACTTATGCGTGTGTACAAACAGCGTACAATCTTGGCGCTCATAAAATAGTCATTTTTTGATTTTTCCACTAAATTTGCAACATAGGCTTTTTGAGAGCCCACCTCATGAACACTAGCACTGTTGTTTTGTTATTTGGACCCAAAAAGGTGATTCCCGCAGTGACCAAAAAATCACCTTTCGGGATGTTAATGCCATAACAGTGCCAGAATTATGAGGAGGGATCCCAAACCCCATGTTGAAAATTTTGACAAAATTCTAAAAATGCCTGAGATATGCATCAAAGTTGAAAAACCCCTATTTATTCCATTATACAGCTTACCGGCATTTCCCCAGTTCGTGGTCACTTTGAAGAGTGCAGACATGTTCCTAGTCCATCGAAGATCATCGCGCCAGACTCTGGAGGTAAGTATGGGGTGAGGGATTGTGGGAAGCAAGGTGTGCAGTGGGTGGGAGCAGGTTGTGGGAGGGGCCAGGGAGATTGTGAGGATCGTTTTCTTTTTAACTGGGTAAAATTAAAAAAAACATTGCTGGACTGTTTTTTAACAGGGGCATGTGGCATGCTGGGTGGGCTCCCAACATGCCAATGAGCTCTTTGGGGGACAGCTGTAACCAATGGGGATTGGGCACCCCGTCGCACAACAAAGGGGTTACATTATGCCGATGGGGATTGGGCACTCCCGTTGGCACAAAACAAAAGTGGGGTGTTACATAATGCCAACAGGGTGGGCTCCCCATCAGCAACATCACTCAGGCACTGAAGCTGATGGGGACTGGGGCCCCATTGGCAAACAAACATGGTGGGGGACTACATGCTGCTGAGGGGATAGGCACCCCTTGGCAGAGGGTGCTTAATATTGTTTGTGAACATGGGGGCAAGCCACCGCTGTGTTCATAAACAATATCACAGTTACAAGGTTCGGCCCAGCAATGAATTGGCTTCCTCGTGCAGTGAATGGCTTATGCTGCAATGAGCGGCCCTGATTACAATGTGCGCTAGCTGAACTGGTATTCAGCAGCAGCATGTCACAGCATTGGGGAAGCGGGCCAAGCCTTTAAAGGCTGTGAGGCTTTAGCCCACAACAGTGCCATGCCGCCACAACCTGCTTCTGGCAACCTGCCACAATATGTTTCTTGCGCATGCTAATCAACATAAAAAGGCAGCTGCAGTCCTCATTAAACTGCACAATGAAGCATTAAAGGCAACAGCTGCCAACCATCTGAGCTATTTCTAGAGTACTTACTTCTTCACTGTTGTTATGGTGGCCTATGGCTGCTAAAAGGAAGGTTTATTGTATATACAGTAACGAGTCTTGGATTGCTAGGACACAACTGTGCCACTGGAAATGTCTGTTGGGCCAGTGTGTTTTCCCAGTCACTAGCCCTTTTGACTACTGGTGGCAAAACTTAATTTTGACCCCTGGTCTTCTATAAATTATAGTATGTCCAAAAAGATATGTAAAGTATCTGTCCAGGAAAGATACAGTACTATATACTTTTTGACATGGCTGGCCATGGGCACATAGAGTCTCTGGCGCTTTGTAGCCTACCTACCTGGTGATAATGGCATATATGGATATGCAGTGAAATGCAGCACCGACTCCATTTATGCCACACTATGTCTCTCCAGACCTCTGCTAAACACATAGGGCAGCCTGGAAGGAAATGCACTGTGCTCAGAAATTGTATAAGTGACTTGATGTGGGAACTTGGAGGTTGGGGGTGGGGATTTTCTCATGACAACTGCTCCTTTACTAGCCTGCAGATACAAAACCTGGTGTATCCTGCTCTGTTTGGACTTTGACCCTAGGTCAGGGGTGGGCCTTTGACCCCTTGGTCAGGGGTGGGGCTGTGGCCCCTGGGTTAGGGGTGGGGTCTTGACCCCTGACCCTGACTCCTAGGCCCCACCAAAATTTTACAAACCCATCTCCTATGGACATGTTCACAGGGAAACCAAGATGCACCATGCTGACAGAGCACCACGTGGATACGGGACCCAGGTGCCCTAAAGGGTACCTGAGCAGGTTAAGCAGATCATGAAAGAGAGCTCAAGGAGATGCTGGAACTTGGAGTAATCCAGGAATCTAGTAGTCCCTGGGCCTCACCAATGGTATTGATCCCCGAGAAGGATGGTACCACATGATTCTGCATTGACTACCTGAGGCTTAATAGCTGCATGGAGTCTGATGCCTATCTCATGCCCAGAACAGATGAGACCCTGGAGTGACTGGGGGAGCCAAGTGTCTGATCACAATAGACCTAACAAAGAGCTACTGGGGTACCTCTGACCCCTGCAACCAGGGAGAGATCAGTTTTCATCCTCCATTTAGCTTATACAAATTCAAGGTAATGCCATTTTGAATGAAGAATGCAACTGCAACCTTTTAACAGCTTGTGGATTGCATTCTGTCTGGGGCAAGTGAGTTTGCATTGGTGTATATGGATGATATAGCCATATACAGCCAGACCTGGGAGGATCACATCAAGAATGTATGGGATGAGTTCTGCAGGCTGAAGAACACAGGTCTGACAGTCAAGGTGGAAAAGTGACAGATAGGTATGGCAGAAGTGTCCTACCTTGGGCACCGGGGTAGCAGATGCATCCACCCGAGCCTGCAAAGTCAATGCCATCCTGGCCTGGCCCACTCTTACCACCAAGAAACAGATAACGGCATTTCTGGGGACAGCAGGGTACTACTGGAGGTTTGTTCTTCACTGTAGTTATCTGGCTAAACCTCTGACAGACCTGACCAAGAAGGAAAGCCAGATAAGGTGCAGTGGACAGAGGGCTGTGAGGTTGCTTTTCAGGAGCTAAAGAAGGCCTTAAGAGGTCAGCTGTATTGGCCAGCTCCAATTACAGTCTAAAACTAGATTGTCCATGTGGATGCCTCAGATGATGGGCTGGGTGCCATGCTGAGCCAGGTTACTCAGCAGAGGGAGGAGCACCCGATTGTGTACCTCAGCCAGAGGCTTCTGCCCAGGAGGAGGCCTATGCCCAATGAGGAGTGCTTGGAGATAGTGTGGACCCTTCAGAAGCTGCAGACTTACCTATATGGGAGAGAATTTACTGTGGTCACAAATCAAAATCCCTGATCTGGCTTCATAGGTCAACTGGGCAAATGGAAAACTACTATGCTGGAGCTTGGTATTGCAGGCATACAACATGACCATCCAGCACCACAGTGGTAAACAAAATGCCAATGTGGTTGGGATATCTAGGCAGGTCTAACAGCATGACTGGATACTATGGGCACTTCCCAGCAGTTACATGAATGGCTGTGTCACTTGGGGTGGCCCAAAGGACATGCCTTCATCACCGGGGGTTGACAGAAATGGAAGGAAGGAAGGAGTTAATAGCTTGGATTTTAGGCTGCTACTGTTTAGCAGTCTGAAAATAAAACACACACACACACATTGGGATTCCACTGTCCACCAGCATCTAGATAAGGGCTGAGTAATAAATCTCAGACACAGTGACCAAGAAGGGAGTGGACATACTGTATACACACAGACTCACACAGAGTTTAAAGGGATTGGATCACTCAAATATATGCTTAAGGTCAACGAATATAATTGGACACTGATAGGTGTTCAATCTGATTAGGATAATTAAATACATACATGGTAAATAGTTGGTGCATTCAAACGGGGAACAGGAATCACCTATTCTCAAGAGAGAATATAAGATGCTGGAAGACAGTTATTGGGTTGTTGTTGCTCTTGTTGCTGGGGAAGTTACATCCGAGAGGCCAAGACTGGAGCCTACCCTTCTAGCTATGTCCGTGGGAGCTGGCAGATAGCATAGGGTCCAGTTTCTCATTATGGATAGGAAGGGTAAGAAAAATAATAGTATATCTCAGTAATAGCTTTTTCTTTTGTCATCTGTTATTTAAAACATTTGCTTACTTTTCCTGTAACAGTGTTATTCTCTTGTGTTAAACATATATATCCTGTTATGCAACCTTTGACCTTCTGTTAAGTAAAGAGCTATTTATTTACTCAACAGTTGTGGCTGGAGTTGAACTATTTTTGAGGTATTGTAGGGTTTCCATTGGCTGAAGCAAACTTTGTTTATCATCCGCCACCTGAGAGACACTACCAGGCTTTGATTTGTGCAATTGCAGGTTTGACCTCCCAGTTCTGTGTAAGTGGAAGTTCGGTGCTGGGCAAACCCAGCTGGTGGCAGCGAATACTTAAAGAAAAACACCTCTCTGAAAGCTGTTACAGCCCAGAGAGCGAGGCTGGTTGTCACAAGAACAATTACATTAATATTTTTATGTATTTATCTTTATTTTATTTTATAATTTATTGTCAGGAAAGACACACTGAGCCAGAGCTAATTTTCTGGTGCATCCCAGTAGACATGGATGTTAAGTGACTTGCTCAAGGTCACACAGTATGCAGGTGGAGGCTGTGGGAATCAAACCCAGGTCTTCTAGATGTACCAAGTTGATTTACAGCTCACTGCTCTAGTAGACAGCTCAAATGTGACCAACACACTATTTAATGAGCATATCTACATTTAATAATAATTCCTACAAACAAAGGACATAAAATTATGGATGGGAGAAGGCAGCAAACATACTATGAATGTGAGACAGGGGTTTGCTTCAGACTTGGAGAACATAGGGTTTGCTGATTTAGGCCAATTTTCTGAAACACAGGTACTGTACTTTATTACTATTATCTATCTTAAGCTGAAGTCAGGGTTCACAAAGAAAGAACAAAAGTCTGGCAATTCATAGTTAGGGAACTCAAGTCAATTATCCAGATTGTACTAGTATTGACAAATCCTGCATCTAGGATTGCTTTATTAAACAATCTGAAAACATACTAGCTATTAAAATCTAAGTACTGCACCTTACTTAGAGAGAACAGATGCATTTTAATGTTATTTACTTCAGAACCCAACTTTGATTTCCAAGCATTTCACTTCTTGACCATCAACCCTAAAATTATCAGAACATAGCTTTTGTATTTATTTCCATTCGTTTAATAGAAAAGCAAATTTTCATGTTAGAACTGCAAGTTCAGCTGTACCAGGGAATAGAATATGTTGAACTTTACCTGTTTGATTCTCACAGACTCTTGCAAAATTTTAGGCAAAAAGGTAATGATTAGTTTGATTGGCTCGAATGGCATAGACCAGTCAAACCACTCAAACAGGTGACCTATTGAACTGCAGTTTGCACACAAATGAGGGTGTCACTGCAAGTATAGAGGTAATTACAAGGTACACAGCGTAAGTTTGGAGTCGCTCAGGGCTTTGCTGCAGTGGAGAGAGATCAATTGCTTGCCAGGTAGCAGACTGCTAGGCAGCTGGAGAGGGATCCCTTATTGCAGTAAGTAATAAGCCATGACACAGTGCGTATTGTAGGATTTTAATGCATGCTCAAGGGGTATAGTAAAGCACAACTCAAAGGCCAAGTGTACTTATACCCGGAAGTGCATGAAAATTCTATGATGCACACCATGAAGGGGCTTATTACATTTATGAAATGGCTCTAAATAGTTTTTTTGGGGGGCAGATAAGATTCAGCACCTGACCATGCAGTTATAGAGATATAGTGTATGATGAGGGCTTGTTGTGTATGAAAATTGATGGCTTTCAAAATGTTGTTGTACCACAGTTCAAAAGGTCATGGAACATGATTGTACCCTACTGTGGTACAACATTACAGGTTCCATGTGCTCAGTTATTTATAAAAGTGCACAAGACATAATTGTAGGATCAACCAGATACACACTCGGGCAGTGGGGTGGCACAATCACCTGAACCCATATCTGCAGCAGGATATGACAAGAAAATGCAGGATCAGCCAGATATTAAAATTGCTCATCACCAAAAGCAATTGTCTTAGTCACAGTCCTCTCACTTAGCGAGAAAGTGAGAGATATGGCTGCCATGTTTTTTTCTGGAAATCCTCCCAAACACAACTGACAACCTATGGGAGACTACACTATAGATGTAGGGATGTTTGATCCTAACAACCACACCTCTGATCATAGCTACCAGTCTTAAATCCCAGACTAAGGCGCGCAGCAAGAATTTATTTTTCTCTTTAAAAACAAATAAACGTTGTTGTTTAAATTATTTTAGGGGGCACTATAAACTATAGAAAATAGAGGATGGCCAACTCTGTGCCTAACCAGTGTGTTGTGCCACCTCAGGTTCTGATTCCCACAGACCTCTCAAGCTTGGTTCTCAAGGTCACAAGGAATCAGAATCCTCTGTCCAACACACTAGTTATGCATAGTTGCCCATCTACTATTCTCTATTTAATGCATGGTCAAGTGACATCTTTTGGTTAATGAAATTTCTAGATTGTTTCTTGCCATTTTATAAATCAAGTTTAGCTAAGTTTTACTAGAAAAGAAAACTTGCAGCACTTGAAACTCTTGGGTTTGACTGTTTATTAAAGAAAAGGAAGAAGTCATTTGTTTTTCTGTGGGGAAAAAGCCATCCTGAAAAAGCAGTTTAGTAAGTGTGTTTCAGGATGAGCTGAAGAAGGAGGAATTGGCATTGGACTGGGCTGTCTGGGCTGGCAGTGCCCTGTACCAGTTGGCAGTTTTTTCATTAAACAGTAAATCAAAAAATAATGAAGAAACAACCTTTATGCTTCAGAAGGTTGCTGATTTCTCTGCATTTCAAGCTGAGCTGCAAAAGAAGTCTACAGGTTGAGTGATGGGAGGGACTGGAAGCCTAAGCAGTGGGCAGCAAGAAAGTGGGTATCTGCTGACAGCCTGGAAGTACCAAGTAAACCTGTTGGTATTTTGTTTTTGAAATAAAACAAAAAATATAATAAAACCAAGAAATGAGTTTGCAACAGAACCCAGGCTGAGCTGTGCAGAGACCCGGAGGCCTAGGGATAGAGTGAACAAAGGGACTGGGAGCCTGGGCAGTGGCAGACAAGCAGATGTGTGGCGCTGGAAGCCTGGCAATGCCCACTACCAGTTGGCATGTGTTCTGTGCAGAAGAAAACATACATTTGAACAAATTGCTTCATAATACAAAACAATAGCATATTTTCCGCATTCACTTTTCATGAAAGTGTGGCATGTGTGTGTATGAGGCTTGGTTGGACCTACCCTGTAGAGTATAGGAGGCAATGACAGAGCCAGCAGTGGGCATCAGCTAGCATATTGATGTTGGTTGGCAGGCTGCCAGTTCCCAGTATTAATTGTCACTATTCCTTTGCAGAAAGAAAAATATATTTTTCTTCAAGTTCACTTTACAATGTATTGCATTTTGCAAATGTTACAACCTAATACTGTATTACACAAAGGACACCTTTGAATATCAGCTGATAGCTCAATGGCTTTCCTATTCAACTGCTTTCTATGGAATACACATATTCATATTAATAATAATAATACCTGCTGCTTTCAGATATCAACCCACATTCCATTGTAAAACAATGAGAGCAATAAGTGCTGTAAGAGCCATTTTGACTTCTTATCCCTCATGCACAATATTAATTATCAAATCACCCATGCTGCAGTAAGTGTTTAAACATTAGATACATGTAAATACATAAATTGACTTTTGTGTATGGTCAGTGTCAAAATGTATTGATCTGAGAAGTAAATACTCACTGGGGTGAACCTGAGGTTAAGATCTACCATGAGGGTTAATCTCTTTGATATTGAACAGAAGCAAAAGTCATTAATTTCTTATGAGTGTATTAAAATGAAATTCAGAAACAAAACCCTGCCTTATTTATTGTGTTCTAAATTTCAGATTGTGTCCTATTATGCTGTTATTTAAGAGATTTTAAAAGCATGTGAACTGCTGTTGTCCAAATATGAACAGCCAATCTCAGGACATGAAATGAACTTTGTATATCCCTACTGGCGATATCTTATCTATTCAAAACATGCAGGTACACAGTAATTTTGCTGAGAAATTAATGTTGTCAAGGTACATTTAGATGCCCCTTGGTTGCGGGTCTGGGTTGCTGGTAGCAGTTGCAAGTGTCAGAGAAATGGTCATGGAGGAGTAGTTTAAGGAGCCTTGGAGTGGGGGTGAGCCTGATTCCAGCAGGAAGATTATTCCAGAGTTTGGGCAGGCGGTATTTGAAGGCAGATTGGCCCTTTGAAGTGTGCATGAAAGGGATTTTGAGTAGCCGGGAGTCAGAGCATCTAAGAGAGTAGGTTGGGGAGGTTGTGCCGACAAAGTGGAGCTGAGGTGGGGTGGAATTTGTCCAGAATTTAGCTATGACATTTGCGCAGTGTATCTGACATTGAGACTCGAGCGAGGGTAGTGCTAAGGAGCTGTATAGGTCACAGTGATGGGTGGTGGGGGAGGGCATTCCAGGATGAAGCGACAGTAGGAGTGAAAGAGGGTGTCCAGGCTGGCCAAGGTGGGTGAGGGTGCTGAGCCACAAACCATGTCGCCGTAGTCAAAGATAGGGAGAATCATTTTGTGCAATATTTCCCTCTGGACCGTGGTGGGCAGGCACCCTTTATTACGATGAAGTGCACTCAGTTCGGAGTGCAGTTTTTTGTGTAGCGAGTCGATGTGGATAGAGAAATCAAGGTATTGATCAAGCCATACTCCCAGGTATCTAAAGGAGGTGCAGGTCTCCAAGGGTGACCCATCCAGGGTACGGAAGGCTGGGGGAGCAGCTAGGTGGGAGAGTCAAGGTTGCATGCTGAAGGTTAGAGAGATGGTTTTCTTCGAGTTTAGTACTAGTTGATTGGACCTGAGCCATTTTTGAACGGCATCAAAGTCCTGTTGGAGGGCTGCATACACATCCCCAGTGGAGGCGCCAGAGGCATACAGTACGGTGTCGTCTGCATACATTTGTATGGCTGAGTTTGAGCAGGTCAGTGGGAAGTCATTTAAGAATATGGAAAAAAAGTAAGGAGCCCAGGACAGAGCCTTGGGGGGACCCCCATGGTGACTGGGAGTGGGGGGGGATACTTGTGTACCAATTTTTGCTGACTGTTGTCTGCCAGTCAGGTAGGCCTGGAACCAGCTAGTGGCTAGGCTGGAGAGGCCTGCATCATTTAGTTTTGCAAGTAGCTTTGGGTGGGAGACAGTGTCGAAGGCCTTGGTCAGATCTACGGAAATGGCTGAGGTAATATGCCCCTTTTCCATCCCTGAGGAGATGTCATTTGAGAGTCTTAAGAGTGCAGTGATGGTGGAGTGAGATTTCTGAAACCCTGACTGATAAGGGGTGAAGAAGGAGGTAGAGTCGAGAAATTGAGTGACGCGTAAGGGCTAGGTGTTCCTGAAGTTTGGCCAGAATTGGGAGAAGGGAGATGGGGTGATAATTTCCAGGTGCAGATGGATCACCACCCTTCGGTAGAGCTATGAAGACCACCTACTTCCAAGCGGCAGGAATTTGAGCCGTGGAAAATGAGGTTTAGGAGGTCGGCTAGAGGGGCGACAATTGCAGGGGCTGATAGGTGTAGAAGTTTGGCATCCAGTCCTAATGGGCATTTGTCTTTGATGGCGTCTAGAGAACACAGGGCATGGAGTACTTCTGCCGTGGAGACTGGATGGAATGAGAACATGGAGACATGTGGGGGTTGCTGGGGTTGCGAGGAGAGGAACTGGGTGTGGGTGAGGTGCATGGGTGGTTTGTCAGGAGAGATGCAGCACAGTTAGTAAAGAAGGTGTTGAAAGTGGAGGCAACTTCTCTAGGGTCTGAGACAGTGTTGCCATGGATGGATAGGGTTGGGGTAGGCAGCTGGGCTGGTGGAGGGGTAAGCAGGATTTTGATGGATTTCCAGAATTTAAAAGGGTGGCTCAGGTTGGAGGAGAGAGCCGCCTTGAAATAGTTTTTCTTTGCCTGCCATATAGATTTGGTGCAGGAGTTGCAGAGAGTGCAGTATCACTGCAGAGATTCTAGGGAGCTGATTTGCTTGTGTTTTTTCCAGGCCTGGTCCCTAGCTGGGCAACTGCTGATGACGTCAACGGTGACCCAGGGGAGGTGGGAGCCCCTGACCCTATTGCATCTTAGGGGGGCGTGATAGTCCCATACAGCAAGCAAGTTGTCTCTGAACATGTTGAAAGTGTAGTCAATCGAGGGTGCCATCTGAATGAATGACCAGTCGATGTGGGTGAGGTCATTCAGAAGGGAATGGAGACAGTGGGATTTATAAGCTCTCGTGAGCAGTGTCCTGGGGGGGGGTTGCAGGTCTGTGCACCTTTCTGACCATATAAACCATATGGTGATCACTCAGGGAGTCAGGGAGGAGGCCGGCTTTAATTATCCTATGAGGGTGGGTTGTGAGGGCCCAGTCCAGGAGGGAGTGGTTATGTGTTTTTGAGTTTAGTCGGGTGGGTTGATCAATTTGTTGGGAGAGGTTTAGGGAGTAAACTTTGCTCCGTAGTTTAGAGCAGTCTTTTGCTAGCCAATTGCAGTTGAAATCCCTGAGAATGTAGAACTCGCCAGCTCCAGCAGCAGACTTTAAAGTGGCTAGGTGGTCTAGGACGCTGGGTTCCAGGGGTAGCAGGGTGCAGTATGTCCCTACCACGTACACACTGGGGAGGAATGCAGTAGAGTAAGCTTAATCAGCATAGATTCTATTGGGGTGTGGGTCCAGGGATCTGGACAGGGTGAACTGGAGCCTGGTGGATATGTACATGGTGATGCCTCCTTCTTTCTTCTTGCCTGTCTGTCCTGCCTGATTACTGTGTAGCCAGGGATGGCTATTTCTGAATAAGCATGGTGTGGTTTCAGCCATGTCTCAGATATAATGCAGATGTCTGGGCGGAGGGTTAGGGCAGTGAGTTGCATCTCAGGTACTTTGTTCAGGAGGCTGCAGATGTTTAGGTGAAGTAATCTAAGGCCCTTTGGGAGGGTTTGGGGGGATAGAGTGGGGCGATGGTCCAGGGCTGGTTTCAACATCCCCTGCCAAGAAGAGAAGCAGGGTGATGTAGTGCATGGAGGCGTTCCATGTGTATCTGGACTTAAGCTTGGAGTGGGTTGTTTGTGGTGTGTAGAGAGAAGACGAGATAGCTAGGTTGTGTAGGATGGATAGGCCAGGAAAGAAGGGGGACAGAAGAGCTTAGAGCCCATGCATGGATGGGCATAAGTGGCTAGAGCTGAGAGGTGGAGGTAGATGGGGGGCATAGAGGAGATGTCACGGTGTAGAGGGGTGGAGGTTTGGGTCCTCCATGGGCTGGGTTGCTGGGGGAAGAGAGGCAAGAGGAAACACTAGAGAAAAGAGTGGTATTAGGTAGAGGAGCATGGTTGATGTGTGAAGCATGCAGCAGCAAGCTGGAACTCGGTATAGCGGCCGCTAGAGGTGGGATCTTATAAGCTGCTAATCTGAAAGTGGGCTGATAGGTTCTGGCGCATCACCTGGTTTCAGCATCACCTGACTGTAGCTATATAAGTGAATGCTCAGCAAGAGTGGTGATTGGGGCAGTGGGGAGCCAGTGTGCAGCTCCTCCGGGCAGAGAATCACATGCGAACTCCAGGCGCAGGGCTGTGTCTCCTGCCTGCTCCGTGCTGCTGCTTCAAGCGCTCAGTGGGAGCTCTGGAGATGTCCGGTGGGAGGGCGGTTGTCTCTGAGGCCCTTGTGACCCTCGTGGGGTTCCTGGGGGAGGGCAGCATATCTGGCCCTCTTAATCCACTGTGTGAGGAAGACAGAGAGGAGAAATTAATTTATTTGCGATTGAAGGGGCTGAGTTGAGACCAGGTAAATGTAAAACTGCTTTGATCCCCTTTTCTGCTTTGAAATAATGCTCTGTAGCTACCCACCTGGTTTGCCCTGCAGCCTTGTTATGTGAGCTGCGCAGTACAGTTTAGCCCTTAGGGTACAGCTACTATCACAGTTTGTAAATCAACATGAGTGCAAAATAAGCAAAATTACAACTAACAGCTTCGCCCTGTAACAGCTGGAAAATGTGAGCTGCGCAGTACAGTTCGGCCCTTATGGTACCAGCTACTATCTCATTTAACGAGCAAACAAGAGGGACAGAATAAGCAATTAAACTCTTAAGGTACAAGCTACTATCTTATTTAACGAAGCAAAACATGAGGGGCAAAATAAGCAAATAAAAACCATCAGCAGAGCTAGGCCGATTATTTAACTTCAGTCTCAGTATGGACCGGCTTAAGGGATTTCATTACTGCTTAATATTCTTGTGCTGATGTTTAGTAAATGTGATATTGTCATTGTTTTGTACTGCTTTATACTTGTGAGTTATCTCTTTCCCCAAGAAACCATTGAAAACTGTACTTTAAGTGTTAATCAGTTTCTCCCAGTTACCAGTAAAATAAATGTATGCAATCTCCTGACAGAAAGTTCATATCACAAGACCCCTCTTCTATTTATGCGTCAGCTGCCTAATGTTAGTATTGTTTAAGTGGAAATGGAGTTGTGACTCACTGTAGGCTTTGGGGCAGAATTCATGTCTCAGAATAAACTAGTTACTTTGCATTCTGCACTCACATTCCACCCAAAGCCTACAGTGAGCCCTGATGCTCTTGGCAGCAGTCATGTGATATTGGCATCAGGGAAGCTGGTGTTCAGGGGATAGAAAGGAGCTCTTGATATGGGTGGTTCATCATGGAACCAGGTTCTGGAAAATGCTGTGGCCAATGAGATCTATTTAAAGTCCCTAAAGTGTTTATTGATGAGGGGGCATTGTTACTGTAGAATTGGGACTTTAGGACCAAGCAGCCTTCAGGTTCTTATTTACACTCCCAGTTTCAAACTCTGACACATGAATGTTCCTCCTTGAAAGCTCTCAAAAACCATCTACTTTGTGTATATTCTGTTGGCTTTGTTTCCACATCATGTCCAAAATATCATTTTCACAATTCCGTGCAGGTGTAGGAGACTTCAATGGATGCCGACTGGCCACTGTTTTTTGGAGACAAGGCATCATGCTACTATGCCTCAATTAGTTTTTTTTTTTTTCTTCCAAACATCTCTCACCTTCCTCTGTGTGGAGCTGCCAACTTGCAGAGCTTTGGGTGAGGGTAAAGCATTGTGTGGTCACCCATAGTGACCAAAGCTGCTGCTTTTCTCAATTGAAGTAGTCCCTCAGGTAACAAGATGGGTGCACCCCCCCCCCCCCGAGTCTGAGTACATTGCTGCCATAGAGTTGGGCTCAAGATACAAAAGGAAGTCTTGTTATAAATATTGTAAAAATCACTACTGGACTGCACACCCACTACCTTGATCCAGAACAGAACACAAATCCATGGTGTCCTCTCCTCCCAAGGTAACACATATGCCCGGTACCCATACTTTCACACCGAGACTCGGTAGAAATCAATGAGTCATTGTGCTTTCTTTTTAAACTTCTCCATAAAGATAATCTAGGGTTCTGTTTCTGTTTAGCAGGATGGGAAAACTGATATTTTGCTCTCTATAGACAGAAAAGCTGCTGAGGCTGTTACATCACACAGCTCTCTTTCTGTCTACAAGAAGAATGCAGTTACATTGCTCCCAGTTCCATGTGTAAAGTGCATTTTGTAGGTGTACACAAGATGTTAATAAAATATAACCTAGAGATATACAGTATGTACAGCATCATTACAGTATTTCTTTAAATGATCAGTAAGGAGATTATACTAGACAGAAGGAAGACCAGTATTTGGATAACCAAATGCTGGTCTTCCTTCTATCTTGTATAATTTCCTTACTGACCATTTAAAAAAATACTGTGATGATTGGGTTACACTAGGTTTGCTTCTTTTCTGAAGACTGCAAACCACATACAGCAGAAATTCTATAGAGGGTGCATATACTAGGCACGCCTTATTTTATTGTTGTATTATTGTAGTTTTCTAATAAAGCAGCAGGAAAACAGATTCCTTATTGGACCCATTCCCTAATAGTCTCATGCTGTTATCCATATGGTGCATGCAACTAGTAACCACATCACATTTGAAACAAACCAAATTCCATTTGAGCTACTGTAATTTAGGGCAATAAAGGAGCTGAAATACGATATGACTTTATCACATATGTTGAAGTAAGAAGGATTTTCCTCTCGCCTACAGTAATATCTCCTGTACACCCATTAGACATAAACCTGTGAAATTTGTTACACTTTGTCACTTAACTACACTGTAGTTCCAGTGTAACTACACTGTAACTGCATTGCAACTGCAATGTAGTTGCATACAACAGACATGTAACAACAGTTCAATTACCATGTTGCATGCAATTAATGATTAGTTAAATTGAAACAGATACTTAAAAAAGGTGAAAAACAACTCACTGGGATGTGAAGAGATTAGCACCACTTAAAATGAAACTACAGACTAAGGGTCTCACCACAAAGATGGTTTATTGTCAGCAGTAAAAAACATTTATCACTACGATAGTGATATTAAGTACAGTTCACAGTGCAGAGCACAAACAACGAGAAATGTAGCTCACCAGCTAATAACTGCTAGGACTATGTTGAAGAATGGCATCTAAGGCAAGTGGGTAACAGGTAAACAAAAGCCTTACTTAAATCAAACAGAAACTGCTGTATCAGCCACTCGGCGATATTTAACTTTTCCAAGCCGGAGAAGCCAGCTGCTGCAGAACAATAGTTCATCAGTTCAAATCAACATCCAGGCCTGTGTGACCCAAAAAATAAAACATAGTGCCAAAATGCCCATGGACATTCCAGCAGGCAGGTTCAGTGAGGTGGAACTGATGCACTTACATACTAACTTGTGAAGTCATCATCAGAGTGTGTAGAGTGGTGCTCTTGTTTGGATTTGAAAAGGTGCATCTGAATGTTAGTGCAAAGTAGCAAGTGCTGAAACATGCAACAAAAAGACAAGAATGGATTATTACGCAAAAGTGTATAAATAACACTACAAAGCTTTTACACACTCTGAAGATGACTTCACAAGTTGATATGTAAGTACATCAGTTCCACCACACTGAATCTACCTGCCGGCATGTTGGTGGGCATTTTGGTACTTCGTTGTATTTGTTTTTTTGGCCATGCAGGCCTTGATTATGGATTTTGAACTGGTAAATTACTGTTCTGCAGTAGCTGGCTTCTCTGACTTGGAAAAGTTAAATATTGCCGAGTGACTGACACTGCAATTTCTGTTTAAGTAAGCATTTTGTTTAGCTGTTACCTGTTACCTACTTGCCTTAGACACCATTTTTCTGCAAATCCCTAGCAGTGTTTAATGATTGAGCTGCATTTCTCATTGTTTGTGCTCTGCACTGTGAATTGCACTGAATATCGCTGTTGCAGTGATAAATGTTTTTTACTGCTGACAATAAACAATCTTTATAGCAAGGCCCTTGGTCTGCAGTTTCATTTTTAGTAATCTTAACCCCTCACATCCCAGTGAGTTGTTGTTTTTCAGTTGATGGTTACACTCCTGAGGTTTTGCACGCACGGCTTTGTGTAGGAGCCTCTTTTACCTCTCTTTTCATCTACTTTAAATAAAGTGTAACCAAAAGCAGTCATACAATCATCTCCACTACCTGCACATGAGGGTGATGGTTTTGTTAAATGTGGTCATCCTAAAGTGAAAAGCCTCCATGGGTGACAAAATGTATTTTGCTCTTTGACAATATGTGATGATTTACATTAGACTTCAAAGTGCATTTTAACAAGCCACGGCTGCAAATCATAGCTGGGAAAGCATATTGCAAGTATATAATAAATTTCACTAAGCACTTTGTGATCTGTTGCAGGTACATTTCACACCAGTGTTTCATTAGGAATGCGCAGTCTAACATGGCATGGGTCATTGTAGCACACCACAAAGTAAAATAGATCCTCACACCCCTGAGAGCCACCAGCTCTGCTGTCCTAGTTATATCCTAAATACAGTTACTGAAAGCATTAAACTCTTACCCAAGAAGAACAGCATGTGTTAGCCAACTTACTTTTAAATAAACAGTGCATCCTGATAAAGTGCCGATTCTGATCTAATCAGAGGAGGGAAATGATCGTAAATTCTTTGTAGTCTTGCCTGCACAGCCTTTGAGAAATGCATAATTTATATAAACAAAGATAATGCCTGCTTTGCAGTTATGTAAAAGTGAATGTGGTACCATGACATAACACTCTGATGTTGCATATCGATGAGAGACTTTAAAATTTAAAACACTTTTTTTTTTACAGTTAACATAGCTAGGGATGATCTTTTCACCAACCCTAAAGACAACAGGGAAATTTTAAATTCATTTGGGGCCTGACTCAGATGTTAAGAGTATTACTATGCATGTTATTGAAGTATTTATAAATGGAGTTCCATCGGAGGCAAAAAATTCCAAACTGCAGGGTTTTTTTTAACCATTGAACTACTGTGCAGTACTGCATATATTTAATTGCATAACTAACTACCTGCATTACAAATATAAGGCCATATCCTCAGCTAACATTATTTTGATTCATTGTAAAGTTGGTTATGGAGTCACTGCAACATGTGATGATCTACTTTAGATTTCAAAGTGCATTTTAACAAGCCACAGCTTATTTTGACTACGCTATCTTTCAAAGCTGGCCATCATCACAAGTGAAGCAGACAGATCCTAGGTTTCAATTAGCCTCTATAAAGACTAAACATGAATATTGTAAGGGCTAAACATGAATATTATGGTTAATCGAAGCAGCAATAACAGCACTCTTGAACCTTCTTACAGGTCGGTATACCCAGCAGAGATATACTCAAACCACCCAAATGCTTTTCATTTAAAAAAATGTTATTACATCATAACAAGTAAAAAGAAAACTCACATAAGCATTGCACAACAGGTGGTCTGGGCTAACAATCAGTGCCAAACCTAACATTTCATGCCAGAAGGGGGTGCTTCATCAGATTGATGATTGGCTGATGAAGCACAACCTTCTAGTGTGAAACATTAGGTTTGGCACTGACTATTAGCTTTGACATCTCTTGAGCAATGCTCATTTGAGTTTTCTTCTTCCTTGTTGCTGTGTATTATGCTGTAATAGAATGTTTTTAAATTAAAAGTATTTGTGCAGTTTGAGTATATTTCTGCTAGGTATACCCCTGACTTGTAAGGTGGTTGGAGAGTGTTGTTGTTGCTTTGTTTAGAAGTAGTTTATGTTAATGACACCACACAGACCCTAGAAAGGCTGTTTTTGCTCCTTGAAATGAATATTATGTTGTTTTGCAAGTAATGTCATTGAGCTGCAGCAGCTTTTAGAATGTTCTGCAAAATGGCTGAAAGAGGTCACAGTCTTTATGCAACTACTGTACTTCATTAAGATGTGTCAACCTTGATACATTCCAACCAGAAGGGAGGATAATTTTCTGTAGTGGTGTTCCTCTCTTGCACAGTTCTGCAAATGATTTTATATTGAATATCTTTCTCTGAATTTGCACATTTGACTGTTGTTAAATGTACCTTGTTAACATGTTCCTTTTTTTAATATGGTAAATATTTATATAGATAGGTGAGCCAGTTTGCAACCAATCCAAAATGACAATTTGGTGAAATAACTAGAGCCAAAACTGCAATACATTTCTATGACCATAAACATTCTTTTTTTTTTAAAGAGGACACGCCTTGTTGCTCTGAATGAGTATCTAATTGATCATTAAAAGTCAAATGCATTTCATAAAACTGGTGACGGAACTGCTTACATTCCAGAAGTGATTTATTTCTGGGGGCCATAAAAATAGTAGATTTCATTATTTCTTTGGATGGCTAATAGGGTTCAGGACCCCCCCCCCCCGAATGTGCACAGATCTAAAACTTAAAAAAAAACTTATCGTTATGACTGATTTGAGTGGGTTAAAATCTGACAAACCTAACAAAGCAACCATAGACATTTTAAAAACCTCAAAATGTTTCTACTCACAAAGGGCCCTATGTATTAATGGTATCCCAGTCCAATGTGCCATTTATGTGGTGGCCGGGATGCTCAAATCCCAGATGCTTGATGGACACCCATTGATGCACTAATGGCTCACACCCATTTTGCACTCCAGCCCAGGACCATCACAGGAGATTCCACACAACTATGTGGGCCAGTCCAGGCAGGGTGTGGGGAGTGGGCATGCCTTTGGAGGCACAGTGGAGTGTGACATACAAACATAGAGTTTGTCAACAGAGAAGGACAACTTGGCCTACACAATCTGCCCAGATGTTCTCAGCTTATTCTGTCTCTGCAGACCCTATGTGGTTTCCTGCAACCTTCCCACCTTCCTGCCTGTTTACTAATATCCCCTTATATCAATCCCATCCATTCTTGAAAACCCCTGTTTTCAACTCCACCACTTCAGCTGAAAGCCTATTCCTGGCATCCACCACTCTTTCTCTGAAGTAGTACTTCCTTGCATCTTTCTTAAACTTCCGTATCCTCCAGCTTCATCCTATGCCCTCTGGTCCAGGTGTTCTTTCTTATTTGAAAGAGACTCCTGTCCTGTACCCTTTTCTCCATTGGGAGGTACTTATAAGTCTCTATCATGACCCCTAGGGTGCTTCTCTCTTCCTGCATGTACATGTTGAGATCCCTCAGTCTCTCTTCATAGGGCTGTTGAAGCAACCCCTGCACCATTTTAGTTGCCCTCCTCTGGACTGCCTCCACCCTGACTATGTTCTTTCTGAGGTCCAGCCTCCAAAAATGGATACAGTACTCCAGGTTGGATCTCACAAGTGAGTGATAGTACCCCACCTCCCTACTCCTGCTGGAGATACCTCTCCCTATGCATCCCAGCATCCCACTGGCACTACCCACTGCTTTGATATGCTGCCTGGCACTTTGTGGTCATCAGATATGATAACTCCAATTTCCCTTTCCTGCTTAGTGACTGTCAGTACCCCCATCCTACACTCAGCTCTTGGATTCCTATGCCATAGGTGCATGATTTTGCAATTTTTGACATTGATCCCCAACTGCCATGTTCTTGCCCACTCCTTGAGTTTCCCAAAGTCCCTCAGATTCTCTGGACCCACTCCTGAATGTCTACCCTATTACAGATTTTGGTGTCATCTGCAAAAATACATACCTTCCCTTCCAGTTCTTCTGTAATTTCAGTAATGAAGACACTTAAGAGGACCATTCCAAATACTGAGCACTGTGGCACCCTACTGGCCACTCTCCCCTTATTAAAGTATGTGCTGATAACCACCACCGTCTGTTATCTCTTTATTAACCAGTTCCTTACCCAATTCACCATTTTGGGTCCCACCCTAAGGCTGCTTAATTTTTTTATCAGTCTGCCATGTTGCGCAGCATGGTAGGCCTTGCTAATGTCCACTGCCCTCCCCTGATCTAGTCCCCTGGTCACCCAGTGATACACAATGATGTTGGCATGCAGAATGACATTTGCCATTTGCTGGGTTGGTGTCAGGGGGCTTACTGTAATACCAACTAGAAGGCTGCTCTAACAGCTGCATGCCCCCCTTACAGTAGCTCGTATGGCACCATGGCACCTGGCAGCTATGGACCTGCCCCCTCAATACCACAGAGGGCTTGGGATGGTGGCAAGCTGTGGGTTGCTTCCTTTGGAAACTATATATTTTTATATATCCATCAGAGACATGGCAGCCCATAGGTTGGCCACCATATCCCATGATTCCCAGCTCACACAGAGTAGATAATCCTCTATTTGACCCGATCAGGGCTTCCAATTGGAAGCCCCCAGTCCAGCCCATGTCCACCCCCCCAATACAAGCCTGCCATTAGTGTGAAACTACACATCCATACTAGAGGTGCTCAGGCCCACCCATGAGGATGCACATACTTGTCTCATGCATCCTTCAGGAGCTGGCTATGTGGTGTACACATGTGGTACCGTACACACCCCTGCCAACGTGTACCAGCCTATTAGTGAATAGAGCCCTTACTGTGCAGTTGTTTACAGTACTGTACATTTTCTGCAATTTTCACATTCCTCATCAAGGGTTTGAAACTAGTTTTAATAAGATGCTTTTTGAAAATGTAACAGTTCAAGCTTAAATCTTAAACTGTAAAAATTTTAGTTTTATACCTAAACATTTATAAACTAAACTAGGGTTGGTTTATTAATATGGAATTTATTCCAAGAATGTGTGTAGGGAACAGACATGTATAGACTTTTCAAAATAAATAACAGATTCTTGGCTTTATCACAGAGTTTTTTCTGTTCTGTTTTTTTTCAATAGGGAAAACATTTAGGAAATCAGGCACAGAATGATAAATACTATAACTCTGTTATTTTCTTTAAAAGGATTACTTCAACAATGTAAGCTTGTAACTACCATTGTTGGTATAAGTCACTAATGAAGACTTAAAATATGTGTCTTCAGCTCAAAGAAGGCTATAGTGTCCCTTTAAGGTTAAAAGAAGATTTAAATATTTTAGCTGCATTTTTTGGGGGGAGGGGGTGGAAATTAAGTGGTGAAGAACTGGTGAATTGTAATATTCCTATATTTGACTCCTTTGTTTTCTAGGAAATTGCAGATGAATTTGAACTTTCTATGGGGTTACTAAATATGATTTGTTTAATTTCTATTATAAATCAATCAGATAATGCTATTTTTATATTGTAGTACACATTATACCTTTTGCCACTTAATAAGGATGAAAATTGTTATTAACGTGTATGGAACCTGTGACTTTTGCAAATCAAAAATCATTCTTTCAAATCACCCATACTGGATTTGGCTTTCAGATTTTAGATTGTCAGATGCTGGCTCACCTATTCTTTCTGTTGCTGATTTCACGAAAGCAAAAGTGTGTTCTGAGCTCGTTACTTAACGAGTGTTGTATTTTATCATTTTAAAGAAACCCAGTAAACCTGGCAGTGTTAAAACTGAACGAGCAGGGGCTCTTGGACAAATTGAAAAACAAATGGTGAGTGCGACAAAGGAGTGCTGGCGGGAGGTGATTCCAAGGTCAGCCCCAGTAAGAACAAACTAGTGGGTAATAATAGCATGGATGGTAACCAGCAACAATACTGCCAACCACTTGAGTTTACAATAAAAGATAGTTGATGCAAAACTGATTTCTAAATATCCATGAAACACATAGCCATTGAAATGGAACAACAGATGAAGCTGGCCAGATTCAGTATGTGTGTGACTAAAAAAAGAGTTTAAACTTTATTTAAGTGCTAACTCATTGCAATGTATTTGGATTACTGACAGAATATGTCAGACACATGTAGTCACACACAGATTAACAGGAACATCTTTAATTTCAAGGCTACATTTTTCTGAGGGATCTATTCCAAATCTTCAAGTCCTACCCAAGCATCTCAGAAGAAATGTTGAGCAGGGAACAGACTTGTTTCAAGTATCAGTGTAAATTATTGTATGAAGGCATCGATTTACATGAATGAGGCACTGCCCAGGGTTAACTTTGTCATTTGGAAGTACCAGTTTATGCAGCAAAAAGGATGCCTTCAAATTTAAAGATGACTTTCTCAGCAGTGAAGATAGGTATTTACAACCAGTTTGGGTTGTTCAGCTCACAACAACTCAGGAGTGGCAAAAGGTCATTTTGAAGGGAAACTACCAAATACTCTAAAGAAGAACAGATATTTGGGGACTTGCCTTTCACCAGAGTGAAAATGTATTTCTCTTTCTGATCATTGTTATTTGGAAACCCACCTACTAAATGACATTGAGTCACTCCTGCTTTATTTTAAGTTCCTTTCAGCACCATGATGCTTTGCAAGTCTACCTGACTATGTTGATTTTTGCATGGTCTTGTCAGTTGCCTGGGATTAACCTGTTGCATGGCAGTCATATTTAGACCACAGGTTTTGGGTGTCAGGCTGGGCATAGCTGTGCTTGCTCAGATCTAGTTATAAATGTCACATCATGCAGAGATTATTTAGAATAGATATTAATGAAATAAAAGGGGGGGCAGAATTAGATAAATGGTGTTTTAAACCCTCCTGACCTGCACAAATCTTTGTAATGAGCTGTCTTCTTTCCAAAACACTTAGGAAAGCTTAGGATTGGATCTTGATTTTTGGTAACCACAGAAAAGCACAAGCCTTGAACCTGTTTCTTTGATTGTTCCTGGCTTCACACTGAAATTCCATGTTGTTGAAACATATGGTAGGAGTTTAGAAATGAATATTTAACTGTATGGTGTTTTCTGTTAAAGTTACTTTAAATCTACAGTATAAGAAATGTTAGAAAACCTCTATAGATCTTTAAAGATCTTGCTGTTATTACAGAGCACATTTGCCTTCTGTTTTGTAGCTACAAAATGCTAAATGACTAATGCCAGGTGGTTGGAATTGCTGGTTACTCAAAGTGATATAGTAATGCACATCTTGCTATGCTGGAGAGAAAAGCAGGGAGCCAGATGGCGTATTAATGCATATCACTTTGTCAATGTAGAACTTGTCAAATGCATTTTATTGAATGAACTGTATGCTGAATAACATAAAATAACATTGATAATGTTATTTATGTTATTCCCTGGTGAAGAACTCCTGTAAACCTAAGCGGTATTGAAACTCAGTGAGCAAGCGTCTTGAGCAAGCTGAAAACAAATGGTGGTACGATAAAGGGAATGTGGAAGCAAAGACTCCGGAAGTAAGGTCAGTCTCCCCAAGGAGGGCTTGAATCCCATAATCCCACAGTAGCTAATGAAACCCAGCCTTTCACAAAGGACGACTCTTAACTAATCTGTTTAGAACCACTGGTTGCTTCTCTCTCTTCCCATGGTCCCTAAATCCTTCACCATAAGTTTGCATGTATTCATACTCAAAATATGATTTTACCTGACATAACTTGATTAAATTTAAACTAACAAACCCATAAATGAAGAAGCATTTCCAACACCACATGATGGAGAAGTGATTTAAAAAACCGATACTTGGATTTAAATACAGTAACCCTTACAAATCGACAAGAATGCTCAGCATCGCCATTTAAAACTCACAATGTATTTTTCTGCTTGGAACTGACAAAACTGTCAGATGCGGCAAGTTCATGGATTTCATCCACTGTTTAGTGGGAATTAAAATCTCTATTTTCTATTGAGAAAGAGCATTTCATGGTGTCTTTTGACACTCATTATATTTCTTGCAAGACTTTAAAGAAAAAATTTATAAGGCTGTGTTTCATGCCACATAATTATCAAGGAGATGTGCAAGAGAATTTTTTGCTTACAGCAGTAACTGACTTGCTTTTCTGTTCATCTATAGTAGTAAATAAAATAAATACTTACAGGATATCATGAAAGCAAATTCCATGATAAATCCAATTTAAAATTAGTACAACTCCAGCTGTTTCACCTTTTAAATCCTGCATCTTCTAATAAAAAAAGCCCTGCATCTGAGTCTATGGTAATTAAGAGTTTGAAACAAAATTAGATGTGCTAGCATTTAACAGAATTTCTGTATACCCCCCCCCACCCAACCAAAACACAAATGGTATTGTTTAACATGGACAAAACATTTAGTAAACTGGAAGCAGTAGGAAGGTACATTTTCCACCAGTTCCACTCTACCGACTCCACAACCATCAGGTAACAGACTTCTCTGCATTTTACTGCCAAGATGCATAACAGCAAAGAGAGGTTTTGAAACAGCTGTGCACTGAAAATTTAAAACAAAAATCTGTTTCCAGCTACAATTAATGGGCGCTATGCACTAACGGGTGGGTTATATGCACCTGATGCACATACCCCATCCGCGTACCTATGTGGCCCCAGACAGGTGCAAGATGCTTGGCATGCATGACCGCATGCACCCTCAGGGAAGTTGCCCCAGCCCTCCTCTGCAGCCTAGTGGGCTGCAGCAGCATGGACATCCATTGGCCAGTGCCACCACACCCAGCAGATGCAGAACATGGGGGTGCATACTGAGTTATGCCTGGTCTCAGCTGGCATAACCTTCTCCCCCTGTGCCTAGCACTACACAGTTTAGTGAATACCACATAGTGCAGGCATGAAACTGACATGCCCCCAGCGCACGGTGCTCCTTGTGTGGCTTGGGTGGTTGGTACATATGTGCCTTGCGGCCCTGGAGAATGCCACTGGGGGTCCATGGGATCCCATCTGCATGACATTCACACTTAGGTTGCCTTCACATCTCAAATATGTGGTGCATAGGCAACTTTTCCTTATTGCATACGCCCATTAACAATAGAGCATGCCTTTAAATCTACCTTTAAGATTATTCCTCTGCTTAGCACAGCTGTGCAGAAGTTTCAAATGATACCTCAGTGAGAATTCTGTTTAATTTCAAAGCTTCCTCCTAATTTGGCTGAATTCTGTCAGAAGCAGAACTGAACATTTCCAAAAGCGGAATATTTAATACTGTGGATTCAAAATCCTGAGTGAGATTTTCAGCACCTTGCATCCATTTTTGTTTGGGGGTGATGTGAATGCACAAATCTGCACAGGAAGTTAGACCACAAAAAGCTGGTCTACCTTTCCAGATGGAATTCCACACTTGCATCAGAAAAACAGACATGAGTCCTGCAGTTGTGGCAGAATTGCCGTAAATTGTTGGAAATATCACAAATACATCCAGATGTCTGTGAATAGGGTGCAAATATCTGGATGCATCTGTATGGCTGCAGCATGCATCCAAAATAAGGATACAAATGCTGCGTCCACACTTTTAAAACTCCCACAACTTCTGTTTCCATAAACTGCTAAATGGTATTAAATGGTTCACATACACTGCGGTTTATTTTTCACAAACCACAGAATACTAGTCCTCAGATTATGTGATCTACAGAATATTCTCCTTTACTTTATGTAGAATTGCTCTTCAAAATTCCATGGAATTTTGGAATCATGGAATGATGGAATTATAAAAGAAATTATATAAGTTTTTCAGATGTGGAATTGCCATTCCACAAAATTCTGCTGGTAGAATTCACATTCTGGACATCTCTAATTCTTAACTAGATATAGATATAGTCCTCAATCCTAATGTTCTCAGGTCCCCAATATTATTTCTAAGCCAAAGAAAGTGGGCAGATTTTTGTTCCTGAGAAAAACAAAAACTATTGTAAGAAACTGTTGGAATCATGTAGAACTGGAAAATCTTACCAGCAAATAAAACTGGACTATGCCTCTAATTGTTTGCAGTTACAAAAGGAGGATTACATTTTGCCCAATTCCACTGCCCTGCTGCTTTAAATAACTACAGTGCATAAGACAAGACATTCATACTGTCCAGTGCCTATCAAAGGGTCTAAAATTAAAACATACTCCATTGGAAGTGAGGTAAAGGCAGCATGACCGAATGTCACCACTCAGAATGTAATTCTGGCTAATGTAATTGAGATCCATTTCACTGCACTAGGTTCTGTTTGACTAATGGAACTCTGATTTAAGCTTAGGACTACTAGACGAAATGTGTAAAGAACTACTGCTCAAGTTCTACTACAGCACCAAAAATTCTAACAAGTCTGCTGAAAAAAAGCAACTTCTCCAACAATAAAATCAACTCAAATAATAAATACCCATAATACCACTATTAAACAATCTCTTATATTATCAATTGTCCTTTTGTAAATTAATGTAAAAATAATTTGCAGTCACAGAAAATAGAAGAAAAAGGTTGTCCTGCATTTATTTTGAAATAAGTAATAGAAAAGACCCAGTTTTAAATCTAATCAGAGCAACTGAGACATTGCTTGACATTGAAAAGTCATTTAACCTCTCGGTGCTCCAGTCCACCTAGCTATTAAAATGGGTAAAAACCTGATCCCACTGTATACAAGATATTGCACCTCAGCTAGACTATACAGGTTAAATAAATTATAAAAAAAAAAATACTAAGTAAGTTTCAAAGACAATGTTTCATCACTTAGGTCTTATACATTAATTATCTGTTTAAGGAAAAAGTAAGTGGTTATTTAAGAGACAACTCTTGCAGAAATGCAGACATATGGAAAGGTTACAGCACAGTTGTAGCACACTAAAATTTGCACAAAAGAAGTTTATTGTGATCATATCCAAGCTGCAAGACTGCACTGCTATCCTCTAGAATCTTCATGTAACTATGATGAAGATCAACAACTGACAACCAGTTGTGGCAGACTTGCAGTGGTCTTATGAGACCATTTGTGCACTGTTTCTAGAGCTCACCAGAATGCTAGGACAATTGCATACGAAATGGTAGTTTATTCACCTGGTAAAGGTGATTGTGGGATAACATCTCTGAGGTACGCCAGACCTTACACATTGGGTCTCATAGCCACCTGATAGGCTCTGATGCACATGTGACTTCTAAAGAAGTCCAGACCCTACTAGACCCCTCCTCTGCCTTACTTGGTCAGTTAGATCTCTTCCATAATGGTACCTGTGTTCTTGGGACAAATCTAAGTGAGGCTAACAACCCCACCTTAAATACAAATTACATGCTCCGTTTTAAAAATTATGCATTTTTAATTCCTATTAGTGACACTTTAATGTGAACTGGCCCATACAACCTGCCAGTAACTCAGATAAGTGTCTTGTTTATTCATTTCCTAAACACCATTGCTGCCATGTCCATGAACTGTTTCCCATCAGGGAGGGATGGGAGTGCCTCAGAGATGTTCTCCCACAATCACCTTTACCAGGTGAGTAAACTACCACTGTGGGGAGAAATTCTGAGGCACTCCAGACCTTACACACTGGGTCATTATAAAGCAGTACGAGTCCCAGTAAGGGTGAGGGAGACAGTCGTGAGTGGATGAGTGTCCTAGTGCTGTTCTTAATACAGCTGTGCTAAAGTTTGCCCTTGCAGAAATGTATCCAGTCTATAATGTTTATAAACATGTGTACTGAATCCCACATTGCTGCTGCACATATCTCATCAGTTTTTGCTTGGTTGTGATCCACCCACGAGGTAGCTACTGCTCTAGCTGAGTGGGGTCTTATGCCTTTTGATAGCACCAAGTCCTTGGATTTGTATGAATATGATATTGCTTCTTTTGGTCAAGCCACAATCATCGACTTCGAGGCTCTGTGTCCTTTTCTGTTTGCCCGCCATAGTATGAACATTTGGTCCATTTTCCGGAAATCCTTTGTTCTGTTCATGTATGTCACAAAAGTCTCTTCATACCTAATGTGTGAAGTACAGTTTGTTGTGAAGTATCAGCTTCTGGCAGCTCATTTGAAGCTCGTGATCCATGAAAATGTGAGTTGACCTTGGGCATAAAGGAAGGAACTGTTCTCATAGTGAGTCTGTCATGATGAAATACTATGAATGGAGTTTGCAAGGCAGGGCCTGTAGCTCGCATGTTCTTCTGGTGAACTATATGGCCACAAGTAACACTGTTTTTAATTTTAACCAATTTAGGTTTACTTCTTCTAAGGGTTCAAATGGGTGAGAAGTAAGATCCTGCAGTACCAGCACTAAATCTCAAGGCACTGTGGTCTGCTTGGCCCTTGGTTTGATTATACTGACTGCCCTGATAAATCTAATTATGTCTGGGTGGGCTACCGGTGCATAGTCACTTATTGGGCCCCTAGCAGCTCCAGTTGCCGCTACCTGCA
Source organism: Neoceratodus forsteri (assembly GCA_016271365.2). Taxonomy (NCBI): domain Eukaryota; kingdom Metazoa; phylum Chordata; order Ceratodontiformes; family Ceratodontidae; genus Neoceratodus; species Neoceratodus forsteri. Next base: position 351,119,911 of record CM028130.1, on the reverse strand, counting down.
TAGTCATTGAGGATGGGGAAAGGCCCTTTTCTAGTCCCTCCTGTAGAAATAATTGGATATCTAGGATCTTGGCAACCTCTGGGTTGACCCATATTCTAGTGCACCAGTCAACAAATATGCCCCACTGTCTTTTGTATGTGCTTGTGATGGAAGATCATCTAGACATGGTCAGGGTCTCCACCACTTTCTCTGCAAAACTGGCCATTAGCAGTCTCCCCCTTTCAGGAACCATGCAGTAAACTGTAGACTGCGAGGATCTGGGTGCAGCACTGGGCCCTGGCAGACTATGTTCCATCTGTCTGGCAGTATCCAGGATGCTCCAGTGCCATGGCCACCACCATCACGGGCCATGTCCTCCTTGGTCAGTACAGCATCAGTACGATTACCTTTGCCCGTGATTGTCTCACCTTGTGGAGCACTTGTGGAATGAGCAGTATGGATGGAAACACGTAGGCTGTCATGAACTTCCATTCTCCAGATAGAATGTCTACTTTGGCTGACAGGGACTCCTTGTACCTGAGTAAAACCTCTGTATCTGTGAATTGTGTGTGGTAGCCATAAAATCTAATTTGACAGGTCTCCAGTGTGAGTTGATCTCATGAAACACCTGGGGGTTAAGCTGCCATTCCCCCAGGTGAATGAGTTGGTGGCTCAGCCAGTCTGCATTCTGGTTCAGTTTCCCTGCCAGATGTATTGCTGTTATGGAGGTGACCTTGGCCTGGGCCCAATTGAGTATCCTGGTCATTTCCCTCTGCATTACCATGCTCCTGGTGCCTCCCTGCTTTGCCAGGTATGCCACTGTGGCCATGTTGTCTGAATGTTTGAGTACGTTCTTGTGTTGAACCTAAGCATACAACACCTGCAGCGTGTTGAAGACAGTGTGCATTTCCAGTACATTGATGGGAAGTCTTGCCTTGGCAGGGTTCCACCTGCCCTGCACTGATTGGTTGTCCAAGAATGTCCCCCAGCCCTGCAGGCTGACATCCATCTCTATGATTACCTCCATTTGTGGATCCAGTGGCACACCCCTCGTCAGGTTGTCTACCTGCAACCATTAGATCAGGGAGTCTCTCACCCGAGGCGACATGATAAAGTGACCTGACAGTTTCTGCTTTTCCTGATGGCCCTGCTTGATGTAGTCCAGCAGTAGTGGCCTCATGTTCCACCATTCCCAGGGTATCAGCTCTATGCATGAGGCCATCATGCCCAGCTGTCTGGAGACCTTGAGCAGCGATGGTGTCTTGTGGGCTATCAGTGACCTGGCAAGGTGAAGCAGTGCCTGTATCCAGTCATGTGATGGCTGAACCCTGCTGTCTGTGGTGTCTATAAGGGCATGCAGATACTCAATCTGCTGGCTGGGTGACAGGGTGCTTTTTTCCTTGTTGATCACCCAGCCGTGACTCTCTAGGTGGTGTATCACTATGTCTGTGTCCCTCTGGGCCTGCAGTAGTGCTCTCACTTGGATCAGCCAGTCATCGAGATAGGGAATCACTTGGATGCCTTGTTCTCTCAGTCTGGCTGCCAGTACCACTGCCATCTTGGTAAAAAAACGTAGGGCTGATGCCAGTCCAAACAGGAGTGTCGTGTACCGAAAATGTTGGCCCAGGATGTGAAATATCAAGAACCTGTGATGTGATGGAGGGATGGGAATGTGTAGGTGTGTGTCATTTAGATTTATGGACATCAGGTAATCCCCTGGCCTCAGTGCGTTGATCATGGATTGGACTGTCTCCGTCTTGAACTGCTTGTACTGAACGAAGCGATTCAAGAATTTTAAGTCTAGCACTAGGAAATGGTCTCCTGTTTTCTTGGGCACCATAAAGAAGATGGAATAAATTCCTGTCCCTACTCATGTTTTGGCACCTCTGCAATGGCCCAGTATTTATGAGTTTGTCCCGTGTGTTCCTGACTTGGTCTGGTGAGGCCCTCTTTTTGGACATTGGAGAGATGACTAACCCATCCCTTTGAGGTGTCTCTGTCAATTTTATTGTATAGCCTTTTGTTACTACTTCCCTCACCCATCTGTCTGTTGTTGTTCATGCTCACTCGTGGGCAAACAATTTCAATCGGGACCTGATGGGAGGGTATGCCATTCTTACTTCCCCTGCCCTGCAGTCATTGTTTGTTCTGCTTGGGCTTGAACATATTATTGGATTGGTTCCTGTTGTGTTGGAATCTGTTGAGTGGTTTGTATTTGTAACTCTTATTTCCTTGCTGACGCTGGCCTTAGTAGTTATTCATGCCCTGGTTTTGTCATCTATCATGAAAATTGTGGCCCTTTCTGGATTTCGACCTGTCTGGTAGGTACGTGTCAGCCGATGACTGGTCCTTCATCATCTCCCTATCGTCCTTCTTTCCTTTCAGGAATCTCTCCATTCCTTCATCAAAAAGTGATGTTCCTTCGAATGGTATTTTCAATAGTATGGCCTTAGATTCCTGGTCGCGTCCCATATCTTCATCCAAATGAGCATCCCGCCTCATTGGTTACAGCCGTTGACCTGGTGTTTATTCTCAGTGAGTTCACTGCCATGTCTTCCAGGTTTTTGCCTTAGTATGGACTGATCCAGCAGCATCCTCCCTGGTGAATTGGGTGTTAGTGTCTTTTGAATGTCCTGGAACCAGGTAACTTGGGCTCTGAGTCATGTATATTGCTGTGGTAGCTGATCTGAGCCTCCAGCCCAGCCAGCTCGTAATTCTTTTTGAATAACTCCTCTAATCTCTTATCTGTTGGCTCCTTAAGGGACAAAGCCCCTTCGTCTGGCAACACTGTCTTCTTACTTAGAGAGGTAACCTGTGGGTTCACCTGCGGGACTGCACTATGATTTCAGTTTGTCCACTTGGAAAGGGTACATCTTGTCCCAGGACCTCCATTCTGGGATTCTGGTAGGTTCCGCTGACTCCCATTCTTTCTGGATGACCTCCAGAACTGACACGCAGATTGGGAAGGTGTTTGAGGATTTTGGAGCTGGGTTTAGAGAGGTGATTAGTTTTGACAGAGGTCCTACGGGGGGTTCTGCAAATCCTACTGTCTCCTTTATCACTTTCATCATGTTGGGGACCTGGTCAGGAGTGCAGTATTTTGCTGTCAGGGTTTGAGGATCCTGTTCCATTGGTTCCTGTGGTTCGGGTTTACCATGTGATAGGGTGTCAGATCTGTCACCTGATTTCTTCAGGGGCTCTGAGTGGGATGGGGAGGTGAGCAGTCTTGATGGTTGTGGTGATGTCCTAGCTGGTCTTTTGGGCTGGGAAATCTCAGCCAGTTTTTGAAGCATGGCCGTCATGAACTGCTGCTGTTGTTGGATCAGCGTGTTCATGGCCTGTTGATTCTATATGAACAGAACCACTTTATCCGACTGTGAATTCTCCCTGGAGAGGGTACTGGTTGGTGCTGCTCCTAGGGAGGAGGAACTGTGGTCTTGTTCAGACCAGCTGGAGTGTTTGGACATTTCCTCATTCAAACAGTCAGGGAAAAGCTGGCTCATGTTTGCTGGCAGTAGAGGTATTTTATAGGTCTCGCATATCCTTGTCTTCACCATGGTTCCCTTTTCTGTGGAGACATAATGTGCAGAGAATACTTTTTAGTAGCTTGCATTACCTGGGCCCCATCTATTCTCTACTTTTTCTTATGCTGTCCTCTCCATTGTTACTATGTCTTAGTGGTGTCAGAGGGCTGCCTGGAGGACTACCAAAATGGCTGCCCATGTAGTCTCTCATTGGACTACAAATATGGCCTCTCCTACCCTGACTACTATTCTGTGTGTCCTTCTCTTTTAAATTCTGTTTCTGTGAAAGCACCAGCCCTAGCTGCTCCTTTTCTGGGTGCTTGCTTAGCCCTTCCTTTTTTGTAAGTTGCAGCCCCCCCCCCCACTAGTAGCAATCTCGTCAACTGGAGGGGTGGTGACTGCAAGGGACGTGCATGCACTGAAGCTGCTGCTCATTTCACATGTGCGAAGTCTGAAAAAATTCCCATGAGCTATTGGGGAAGACACAGCAGTGGTCGAGCTGAAATGGCCTTGGCCCCTCCACCCCAGATGGACCTCCACACGGTGACTGCCTTGTCATCTCTTGCCAGGTAGGGAATTCTCCTTCATTGCTGTAATCCTCTTCTCCAGTGGCAGACAGACCTCCATGCAGCCACTAACAGGGACTGCACAGTGCTGCCCGAAATGCCAGTGGACCTAGAGCACCTCGCTAGCAGTGAGGTGCTCAAGTTATCCTGCAAGCTGGCATTATAGCCCCAATTGGATCATTGTCACAGGGATCCAGTTGGGCTGCCTGCATCACCTTCATTCATCTTCATTTTCTCTTTTGAGTTCTCTGACATAAAACAGAAGTGTAATGGGCTCCCTCATTCTATAACCTAATCAGCGCACCAAAGCGGGTCTGGGATGGAATAGAGCCTGCCCAGACATAACAATGTGAGGTAGTAAGCGTTAGTATTATCCTGCACTAGTGAGGGGTTATTGAATAAACTTTGTCTTACCTTCTAATGTTACTTTTTTGTGCTTTGCTTAGAAGCTGTGTCCCGTGCATGTAGCCTGGTCAGATGCACATGAATAACTGACCAAGTAAGGACAGAGAAGAAGGAGCCTAGTAGGGGCTAGACTTCTTTAGAAGTCACATGTGCATCGGAGCCTATCAGGTGGCTATGAGACCCAGTGTATAAGGTTTGGAGTGCCTCAGAGATTTCGCCCCACAATGACTGCAGGACAATATTAGTATTTATTGTTAGTGAAAATAGAGTTTGTTGATTTAGCTCAACAGGTAGTTCTCTGCTTTAAGATGTTAAACGTAAACAGCTCAAATCCCAGCAACTCAATTTCTTGATATAAAAAGAAATGTACAGAGACTGACAAGGGCTGTGCCAATCAAATCTATTACCTTTTTGCATGCTTATAGCAACTGAAAAAGGTCATAACAGGAGCTAATATGAACTTGCTGGAAGCTAATAAAACAATTGTAGCAAAGTCATTGATGAGCTTGCTGATACCTGCAGCTGGATTTTCAAAAGCTCCCTTTTGGCACACATGCAGAAAAACCTTGCAAGTTCAAAAGGTTCTTGCTCATGTGTATATTTTCCATCATGGAGCCATTTGCAACTGGCACTATGATTTACAGCAGCTTGCAACCATTTTGTGACAGAGTTGTGTTCAAAATGCTATACCTGGCAGTACCAGGCATAGCATTCCTGCAAGATGGAGAGCATTCCAGGGTGCTAATGACCCCACATTCAAACACCACTATGGCCTGGTAGTGTCCCCTGCTCTGCCAAATGGCAAACTCTTGTGTATTTCACACAGAGTGCCATTAGTAAAGGGAGGACAACCGACACAGGCTAATCCGGTCACCTAGCTGCACCAGCCACCTGTTAGACAATTCAGGAATCACACCAATGCAGAGAATTTGTTTTGCAGCAACAGAGCAGGACTTAGTCCCAAAACCTTTTGACAATCCAGCCCATGGGGTGCAGAAGTCCCGCAAGAGATTTTTGTTAGACAGGTTGTGCCCACTCCAATCGGAATAGACCGAATCCAACATCTCCCTGTTAACTGATCTCATCTGATTTGATACAATTGCCGTAAGCAAACTGAAATTGAGCATGTGCCAGCTGCTGTAAACTGTTCTATTCTCTCAGCCCTCACCTGTCTAGCCACGTAGAACCAACGGGCTAGATGCTGCGAGGGAGAGCAAGGTCTGTGGGCAAGAGAATGATGATGCTGCAAGCTCTGCAAAATAAAGAAATTATCCTATTATGGCCTAATTGTAGGACAATAAACCTCACCAAGAAAGTAGGGTTGATGGGATCATTACAAGGAGACAACTGGATTATAAAAACAGGCCTTTCATGTCTATTTTTTGGGAAAACCAGATCCCCATAAACCATCCCTTATGGCTAAGGTTAAACAGAAACAGGTTAAACATATGCCCTAAGCGCTAATTTTTCTTAAGGAACCAGATAAAATAACTAACAATTTCAGGGCAAATTTTTGGGACAACCAGATTGAAAATATCAAGTCCTTTTTGAGGAACCACATACAAGATAAGTTCTTGCCAGGACTAATTGATTGGTGAACCAAATAAAATTTTAAATGGCCTTTTCAGGGTCAATTTGTGGAACTTTCAGGCCCAAATTTTTGTGGCAATCAGAACCAGATTCAACATTTATTATTTAATTGTTGATTATCATGCGACATCTTGCAACTGCTATATATACAGTAAATATATATATATATATGTTTGTATGCATCAGACTGTGACTGCTGAATGAGGTGAGATCAAACTGTGACTGCTGAATGAGGTGAGCAAAGGATTTGACCTGGCCACCACTGCCAGACTACCTGCATGTTTGTAGGTGCTCAGGTGGTGGGATTGAAACCAGACATGGGACAACTCAAATGGGGATGCAGATAGGAGAGGAGGTGCCACTGTATAACAGGGACAACTTGAATGGGGGTGGGAAGAGGGAGTGGTGCCATTTGATGCCAGGGATAATTAAAATAGGGATAAGAAAGAGATAGGGTATAACAAGTGTCAGCGTGGCTTAGATGGTAGTTTCATTGTTTATTTATTTTATTTAAATATTTGGTAGCCAGGAAAGGCACACTGAGCCGGAGCTCGTTTTCAAGTGTGACCCAGGGAAGGGGGATCAAATCAATTTACACATGGGAAATTGTACAGACAGTGTAATGCAATTCATATACACCACAGTATAACAAGACAAGAATAGTTAATGCTGCAAAAACATAAAATTACTCTAAATGCATTTTGATTTGGTATTTACAATGAGAAGGATTCTTTCAGCAGTTATATTACATAACAGTATATACATTTGTATTTTCATGGCTACTTAGAGAAATACAGCTGCTTCAGATTTGTATGTTTGGTGAGGCATTGGAGTGACAGGAGAAGTGGGTTTGTGTGGCAGTATCGAGCTGCTGTTTAACAGAGTACTGCGAGGAGAGTTTCTTATGAGAGGAGAGTTTGTTCCACAGGAAGGGGCCTATCATGAGAGGCTGATTTGCCAGTAGAAGAGGATGGTTGTGGTAGCAAGAAAACCTGGAATCCCTGGACCACAGGCCATATGGGAATTGTTTGCTGTGGATAAACTAACTCAGAGGTAGGAAGGTGGCAGGTTGAAACAGTATTTGGATATAAGTGTAATAGAGTGGATGTAGTGGCAGTGGGGTAGGGGTGTAAGATCAAGGGAAGCATATAGGAAGCAGTGGTGTGTTCTTAGGGGAGAGTTTGTGGTGAAGCAGCAGAATGCATTAAGGAGGGTGTCAAGGCTGGATAAGGTTGTCACAGGGGCAATGCTGTAAACCATGTCTGCATAGTCAAAGATGGGAGCGATCATCTTTGTTAGGATTTCTTGTCTGACTGGCAGTGGGAGGAGTCTCTGTTCTGGTAGATCATACCTAGTTTGGGGCATAATTTTGAGGTGATGGCGTCTATGTGGTTTGAAAAAGTCATGCAGGGATCCTGCCATACGCCTAGGTATTTGTATTTTGTAACTGAGTCCAGTGGTGTCCCATCCAAGGAGGTGATGGTGGTGGTGGTGTGGGGCTCTGGCAAGTTTTGTGATATCTCAGACATCATTGACACTGTTTTAGAGGTATTTATTTTCAGTCAATTGATCTGGAACCAGGTCTGCATATTGTGGTGAGGCAGTATAGTGCAGTGCTTTAGGGCTCTGAGCTGCAAACCTGGAGACCTGGGTTTGAATCCAAGGCCCCCACTTGCATGCTGTGTGACCCTGAGCAAGTCACTTAAGCTTCCTTGTGCTCCCAGATCACACCTGGAAACATGCTTAGGCTTAGTGTGCCTTTCCTGGTTAAACAATTTCCCCTTCCCTTCCTTTGAAGATTAGATTGGACATCATCTAGGACAGGTCCAGAGGCGAAAATTATGGTGTCATCTGCATATGTATGTATGCAGGAATTAGAGCAAACAGAGGGGAGATCATTATTGTATACTGAGAATAGGATGGGGTAGTACATCTGCCCTTAAGCCAGAAGGTCATGGGTTCTAGTCCCACTCTGGTATTGGGCTCATACCATAAATGCTGGCACCCGACTGCAATACCAAGGAGATGATGCACAATATTGAAGTGTGCCATCCTTCCAATGAGACATTAAATTGATGTCAAGTCTGCATTTATTGGTAGATGTTAAAGATCCTGTGCACGTCCTAAAGGGAGTTGGGAAATTTTACAGGGTTTCCTGGCCAAAATTACCCATTTACTAAAATACCACCAACAGATAAATCTAGTTCAGTTTAAGTTGCATTGTAACTGTATTCCTTCCCCTAGAACAAGGCTGAAAATAGGCAAAACAAGGTATTTTTATTTATATAGACCCCTTTCCCAAGGGTTCAGGCCACTTAATAAGATAATAAAAATGAGCATTATAACATTTCTAGAAAACATTTAAGAATATATAGGTACAAATTCAATACATGAAAATCAGCAGCACTGTGCCATTTCAAAAGATAGCTTTCAAGACCCATTTAAATGCCTCCACTGAAGGAATGCCCAAGATGGGATGCCAAGGAGTTCCAAACTACAGTACCAATGCCACCACCAAGAAGCCTTATCTCCAGGTTGTACCAAGCAAGATCTCAAGATGGCTAGCAACAAATCTCGGTGGAGTGTAGATATTGTCTAGTCCTCCTTTCCCACTCAACAAAACTAAAATAAAAGAACAGAACACCAGAGACAAATTGAATGTGGACGGAGAGAGGTGGGGAGATCCCTGTGCGCTCTAGTGACAGCAAGAATGGGAATGGGGAGATGGAGAGGATGCCACTAGTACAGTACTTGGAAAGAAATTGGGGAGGGAATGGGCTGTCACTAGTATTTGGAAAGTAACAGAGAGATGAAGGGAGTGACAATTGACCAAATGGAGTGCTTGGGACAAGGAAAAGGAGCTATGTGGTGACAAAACAATATTTCACTCACTTTATCATAAAAAAAATAAAAGGATCAAAAGCCTACTCTTCCTCCAGCATACGTATTGCTACCAGGGTCATATTCTGTGTTATGCTCTGTTAATAAAGGTATCCGCTAACTAGCTTAGACCTCCATTTTGTAGTATAGGGAGTGTGTCCACACTTCACACAACCAACAATCTGCACCTATTTATGGATAGTGTTGGGCAATTGCATTTCAGTTGTGGATGCAGCACCTACCTTGCATCTGAACCTACAGACTAGCATCATTTAAATTGGCTTTTGGGATGGAGGTGTGTTTGGACATAAGCAACTTTCACATTGGCTGTTGTAGCCTGTGTAAATATAGTCACAACTCAATTTGCACAAATGTATCCATCATTTTGTATGCAGATTCACCCGTTTGGAGAAAACCTATGCTTATGTCCACTTTTGGGCTTTGGGAATCATGTCCATACTGTTTGTGTCTGCATAGTACAAACATTCCTTTCTTCTAAAAGTAGACAAAGCAATAGGGCCTGATGGGGTTCACCCCCAAAATTCTGAAGGAACTGAAGGAGGAACTATCTGTGCCTCTAGCATCCCTGTTTAATCTATCACTGGAGACTGAGGAAATTTCAGGGGACAGGAGGAGGAGGGCAGATGTGGTCCCAATGCACAAAAGTGGGAACAGGGAGGAGGCAGGACACTAATGACCTGTAAGCCTAACCTCGGTAGTGGGCAAGATAATGGGAACACTACTAAAAGAAAGGATTGGGGAATACATAATAGCCAGTGGTTTGCAGGATCAAAGGCAGCATTGGTTCACAGAGGGCAGATCTTGCCAAATGAACCTGATAGAGTTCTTTGGCTGGGTTAACAGGGAGGTCGATCAGGGAGAGGTGGTGGATGTGGCCTACCTAGATTTCAGTAAGGCCTTTGACACTGTTCCACACAGTAGACTAGTAAACAAGCTGGGCAGCCTGGGGGTGGGACCAAAGATAGTAACGTGGGTAAGAAGCTGGCTGAGTAACAGAATGCATAGGGTGGTGGTAAATGGAGTTCATTCAGAAGAGAGGCTAAGGTGACTTGCAGGGTACCACAGGGGTCTGTACTGGGATAAGTCCTCTTCAATGTCTTTATCAGTGATATCACAGAAGTGCTGGAGGGAAAGGTATGCCTCTTCACAGATTACACAAAATTCTGCAACAGAGTTGACATACCAGGGGGATGGAAAAAAATTAGGGGAGATCTAAAAAAGCTTGAAGATTGGTCAAGGGTCTGACAACTGGGCTTCAATGCCAAAGAGTACAAAATTATGCTCATGGGACACAGAAACCCAAAGATAACTTATCAGTTGGAGATGGGAGGTGTTATCAGATCAATAGTGAGGCCTCACCTGGAGTACTGTATCCAGTTCTGCAGGCCCCATCTCAGGAAAGACATAGATCAGGTGGAGGCAGTACAGAGGAGGACAACCAAAATGGTACATGGCCTGCATCAGAAGCCCTATGAAGAAAGACTCAGGAATTAAATATGTATTCTCTGGAGGAAAGGAGAGAAAGGAGAGACATGACAGAAACATTCAAATACCTCAAGGGTATCAATAAGGGACAGGAGGGCAGTATATTGCTCTGAAAAGATGTTCAAGGACAAGGGGCATGGTATGAAGCTGGAAAGGGAAGACTTAGAGGAGATGTGAGGAAATACTTCTTCACGGAAATGGTGGTGGACAGCTGGAACAGACTCCCAGCAGAGGTGGGGTACAGAAGCAGTGACAGGTTTCAAATACACATGGGATAGGCACAAGGGGACCTTAGTAACAGGGTGGAGCTGTAAGGCCGAAGATCAACTAGGGTCTGTGGTAGCTCAAAAGGCAAGGACTTAAGGCAGACTAGGTGGCCATGAGGTCCTTTTCTGCAGACAACTTCTGTGTTTCTGTGTTTCTCTTACAAGAACTGAATCTTTGTTTTTTGCTGTTACTGCTCTTTATTACACCCCTGACTCGCTCCATCATCAGGGACCAATCTTCCAGCCTCATCACCCCAGCCCAGTATGGACTTACTGTCCAACTCCTTATCTTTCCCACAGCTTACCCTCACCCCCCATGGAAGGGATGGCTGACCTCTGGGCCATGGGCAAGATCCTCAGATGAGAAGTGAGCGTAGAGCTGGCTGCAGAGCCTGCAAGGAGTAAGTCCCATCTTGCTGGCCAATCATGTTTTTCTTCTTCCTATACATTCCCCAGGAGGACAGACATGCAGTGCCACCCAGATGTGTCCAAACACACCAGCAAGCAGGATGTCAGTGGCCGCTTCTTCCCCATTCCTGAATTGCTGTCCCTGTGCCCAACCCCCAGCCATTGTTTAGTGGTCAGTACTATAACAAAAGCAGCACGCTTCCTTCCCAGGAGGAGGAGAGCAGTCCTATGGACATTTAATCCTCCTCCCACCCCCCAAGCTGACCCTTTGATGACCCAAATTTGCTCTCAAACTCAGGCTGTCAGTGTTGCAAGTGGTAGCTCGACTGCTGTGCCAGTGGACCAGCAGAAGAACTCAATCTTTTGGACTGGTTTGGCCAACATAATATACCTTTACTGATAATCCCAGTAGAGCAGCGTGGATGGGATGAAACACATTTGGAAAAAATGAAGCCATTAGTGTACATTGGATTTTTCAGAACAGCAGATCCATTCCAGAGCTGCTGTGTAACATTACCATGTAGGTTTTTAATTGATTGCACTATTTATTTTTACTATGCATTCCATTCTTGATTCTGGTTCTGGTTCCAATTTACCTGCTCTAATTTGCCTGGTCCAATTGACCCTGACCTGTCAGAAAAGAAAAACTGACCTGCATACACCAAATAGTGAGTCCCTCTGTAAATAACCTTGAAGTTTTTGTTTTTTCTGTAAGGAAGTTACAAATCCTGGGAAAAGTAAGGTAGCTATCAGAAAGCAATGAAAGGTAATTATTTAGGGAATGGATTAAGCAGGCAATTAAAGCAAAGTCTGTGCCAGTTTTAAGCCCATTCAATTAAAGATAACCCTCCTCTACTGTACTGCAGACAGACACACACACACAAAACATGCTCCACCCGGACCCCTTCATTTTTAAATGTGTTTCAGGGCTTTATTCAGCATTATCAATACACTAAAACCTTCTTCCTGTGCCCCATCCAAACAAACAAACAAAAAAAAACAATTATCCAGCACAATTTGTTTTATAGAATATTGCTATTATTTAAACAAGAACTCAACCTATATAGACAGATAATACATGTGACAGAACACGAATGTAGCTCCCAAAATATATATCCTGCAAACACAGACATCACTAGTCTTATAACAATGTATAATTAGAGTACAAAACACATTTTATTGCAACATCTATGATCCTTGCGCTGGAAATGCATTCTGCATGCTGGATTGTAACTAATCTAAATCAAGGCAGTTATTAATTGCATAAAGTAATGCCATGGATACAAGAACTTCTTTGAAACATCTAAAAATTCAGTAGGCAATATTCTTTGGTTGCATGACAGAGTAAAAGGATGAGTAGAGGTAAAAGATAGATTTGTTGCCTAGCAACAGGGGTGGGGGCGGGATAGAAATTATGTGATTTGCTTTTGCTATTGTTATGAATAGTGCTTACAGTTATAATTTTCAAGGCATGCTTTATAGAAGGGCAACCAACAGAATGCAAAATCATATCTAGTCATTCAAATATGAAATACATTGCATTGCATTATGTACATTATATTAAGTAAACATGTTATACATAGTTTTCAATTACATAATGATGAATAATTTGTATTATTAAATAAATTATCAATTGACAAAATATAAAATGCTATTTGAATTAAAATATGATGCTGTCATAAAATAAACTGCAGATATTACATAGCAAGTTAAATGTATGTGCTTTCGCCATTTCATGTTTCTGCTTTTTTTTTCCTTTTTAGGACAAGACAAGTGCTCTGAGTCTCAGTAACGTTGCTGGAGTCTTCTACATCCTGATAGGAGGGTTGGGACTGGCAATGCTGGTTGCTCTAATCGAGTTTTGCTACAAGTCCCAGGCGAGTCCAAGAAAATGAAGGTGGCAGAGAATGCACAGCCTTTTAAACCCTACCTTTCAGAATAAGGGCACTAAAACTACCTATAAAGAAGGTTGCAGTGTATATGGTATCAAAGGTGTTTGGTACAGGGGACATGAAAGCATTCTGTGCAGCTAGACAGTGTTTTAGTTCTCAATATGAACCACAGATGACTCCTATTAGGAACAGTTAACAATACACGTGACTTACTGTCTACGTTTCACAGCCTTAAGTATTAAATCCCAAATCCCCTGTTAATTTGCTAATCACATAATGGAATCTTTTTGAGGCCAGTAATGTTGTCTGCTTCCCGAGTCCACTACCCTCAAGAGAGCAGTCACTACTTCTCTCCTGTAAAGAAAACTCATAGTATGATGGCCAACCTGTCAGGAAGATGTGAAGTATTAGTGATATAAACCTCAACATATGGCTTACTTCAAAACATGAAGATTCACTGATGTTATAATGCTTTCTTTCCAGGACAAGATTTACTGATGTCTTGTTACTCCACTCATAACTGGCTGATTAAGGCTTTAAATAGGAGTCATTCTTGAGTATTGCAAGCTTCCTATAGTACTATATATTATTGATGTACTGTTATTATAGCCTGGTGTGGTTAAGAGATTAAATAGTTGTGGTCTATGACCAGCTATAGTTTTAAAAGAGATGCCTGTCCCCAGAGTCTTCACTGAATTACTTGAAGCAGGACTCGGCCTTATTGTGAGGACAAATCTAGATTTTCTAGTAGCACAGTACTGTGGTGATGGGACTTACAATCCATCGTGTGTGCCCCTCCTGCCGAACAGCAGTGACTACTGTATATCAAGTTTAAATATGGACACAGCAAAATCCATATGAAGGCTCTGATACCTTTTTAGGTCTCCTTTACCAAGCATTAGGGAATCTTGATCATTCAACCTCACAGATTCATCCTTTAAATTACTTTAGAAACAATTCACTTGTAAAAATATTGAGGTAGTAACATCTGCTTAGATAGTCAGCAAAGACTCTACAGTAGCTAACTTTTGTATGTAATACAATAATAGAGATCTTTTTCCATAAGCTAAGATGGAGGCTTGATTTACAAAGCTCCGGTGTTAATGCAAGGTGCCTGCATCAAACAGAATTGATACAAGGGTACCTTGCATCAAAACTTGCAGTATTTTCAATTTTCAAATGTAAGCTGCATAAAAATTGGGTGCTCTTGTGCCAAACTGGCCTACATCAGCCCTGTGCCCAAGGCAGTGCGCCATGGTGGAAGGTGGCTTTTGACAGGGCGGAGCTGTGGTATCCCCTTATTTTGGATTCCTGAAGCCCCCTTCAGGCCATAGACTTGCTGGAGGTTAGACCAGCCCAGAGCTGTTCTAACCGCCCCATGGGTCGAAGAAGTGAGGCAGCCAGAGGGACCCAACAGTGGTGGCCTGCCACCTGTCACAGCCAAGGGCAACCCCTAAATGTCGCTCACAATCCAGGGCAACTAGGCTGCCCCAGGATGCCCCCCCCCATCAGCATGGGCACATCCCACCACATGCCACATCGTACCACAGGGCCAGGAGCCAGGAGGCAGGGTTACCAATGTCAGTGGTGGGACCATCCATGCCCAGCACAGGTACACTGTTTGGCTCCTCAGTGGAAGCTGGATCCCTGCAGTCACATGGATGGATTTTTCTGGCACATGAAAAGGTACATGCCGCATGCAGTAATGGCAGGGTACTGTCGGACACAGGTGCCACAGTGGTGGCACTTTGTCTCCTTAGCTATGTGTTGTCCCCCCCGACCAGCCTTATGCTGGAGTGATATGTGCCCTTCTGGGTTGACTTGTACTCTGTGCAGGACACATTAGGGTGCCAGTTTCTGTACCAAGGGAATGTTGCATGTCTGATTGATAGTGCCAGTCCCTAGCATCTATGTCTGGGGTCCTGTGGGTGTCCAACTGCATTTAGTCTCTCATGGTGGTGTTTCAGCAACTTTGTGGAAAGATACTGTTAGTATCCCATAGGATGCTGCATGATATCTGCGGTGAGAGGACTGCCACCTCTTACAAGACTTATGGCAGTTGTTCTGGGACAGTCACAGCTGTTCATGACCCTTTCTATGTCAGGTGAGGCATGACCACTGCGAGATTCTGCTGACAGACTTCATGCCCACCCCTCATCTCTGCCTGATGCCATCCTAGCACCTGCATTCTAGCAACAGTTCTTTCTGCACCACAGTCATCTGCTCTCACCCCAGAACACCCCATCTCCAACATGAGGTGGACTGATCGCAGAGAGAAGGTTGGCGCCTCGACTACCTATTCCCATTAAGTACTCACACTGCCATCAGGTGCCTGGTTCACCATCAGTCTATATGGTACGCTGTTTCTGACAGCCTTGCCATCCAGTTCAATACAGACGCAAACATCCTTTATAGTTCCTGGCAGTGCACTGCTGCGTGGTCTACTCAGCATTTCTAGTTGGAGGGTGGCTTTGCACATGACCCGAACTGGATGGAGGCTTCCATAAATCCTCTTCCATGTGTCAGCAGTTAGATGTGTGGGCCACTTGGGCATCTGTGGGCACTTTGGTGCTGGGATCTCCATTCTACCAGAATGTGTCACAGGGTCCCTGAGCACTGATGTTTGCTGCAAGTGGGTGTTCAGCACATCTTGCATTGATCCAAGGGATTTTGAAAATCGAATGCTGGGTATTCATGTATTTGACCCTAGTCTGCAGGAGGATAATAGGTTTTCACTGAGGTCCAACATCAGAAAGCAAAACTATACAATGAGCTGCACATGTATTTTTTGTATTTACATTTGCATGAAACAGATTATGCAATGGCCTCATGAGATACAATATTTCATTTACATGCGGGTCCCTTGGTAATAGATGAAAGCAGCAGATCATTGTTATAGCGACTGTTGTACACATACAATGGAGGATACAGTGCTCTGTGATAACCATGTCAAGCTTTCCTGCATAACAAATCAAAGTCATTGCCTTTGGATTACATTGTATTCTTGCAGTATTCTGCAGCATGTCACTGGCAGAAACTGTAGTAGAAGTGTTGCATCCAGGCTGACTCCACTGTGAGCCTTTTTTATTCTGTTCCAGAGTGAGATAGGTAGCCCCTAGGTGAGATGCATAGCCGATCCACCAGCCGGAGAGGTAAGGCTATGAGAATGGAACTAACAGGGAATCGAGCTCGTGATAGAGCCAGATGATTGCATGAAGAAGTTGAGATAAATAATTCAAACTAGAATGATACCCAGCTAGAAGTGATTGAAGAAGAACAGTCTGAGAAGTCCTGAGTAGTAGAGCAAATAATCCTAGATGGTGAGAACTGAAGAAGCTGGTTAAATGAAGTAACGTAGTCAAGGGTCCAAGAAGCCTTACAGTGGAATTCAGAGTAGTGAAGGTCTTTGGGAGAAGCTCTAGTAAGTGCCCTGGGAAAGAGTGGCAGTAGCAATTCCATATGGAGAATGCTGAGGGCAAACGCATCCACAGAATAGATGATGGATGCGAAACATTCAGATGTGAGTCCATAGTAAGGAGCTCCTGGCTGGCTGACACGGCAGCACGTAGGCATTTAGTGGAATATGTGAATCTCCAGGCACCGAGCTGGACGAGGCAGGTATGAAGTAAAAGTAGGTAAACCCCCAAGTGAGGAACGAATTGTTTATTGGTATCAGAACGGTGACATATCCTGAGTCAGTGTAGGGCAGAGTACTACTGTAGTTATAAGGCAGACTTTGAAGAGTGGAATGGTGCTGTCAGCTGACAGATCCTGTAGATCAAGGATGGAAGGGATTGCAGTGAAGAGACCATGGCAGAAGAGCTGGCAACTTGGCAAGAGGCAAAGCATCCTGAAACTGTAGTAAGTCAATGTTCAAGGCATTTGTCCAACTAAGGAAGGTAATATGGAATAAGTCAGCAGGGATTCATGATGGAGACTATAGAAACAACTCTGGGAAGGTAAAGAAGCATGGCGAGGCGTCCAGGAGAATTGAAACAAATATCTTGATGTACCCCAGAATAATCCAATGGAGGCGGAAGCTATAGTGAGCGTACTTGGAAAGGTAATTCTGAAAGCTGCTCCAAGGAAGCATCCATGGAAACAAAGAAGAGCTAGCCAAAGGAAGTGTGGCTAGGTGTAGGTCAGCTGATGACATAGATGGCATGATTGAACGAGCATGTAACCGAGTGGAAATGAAGTAGTAGTGAAACCCAAAGCCAGTATGCAACTGGACCAAGCGAGGTCAGTGGTAAGGTAAGTAAGACTGGCTGTTGGCCCACATAGCTACCATGCGCAGCTGGACCCCAAAAGTCAGCTGGTAATGGGAGCGAAGTGGCAGCCAGACCCATGTGCCAGTATGCACAGCTGACCCCGAGGTCAGTCGCAAGGTAAGTAGAGTAGCAGCCAGCTGCGCGTGAGCTAGCATATGCAGCGGAACCCTCGAAGGTCAGCTGGTAAAGCAAGTAGAGTAGCAACTAGACCCAAGAAATATCTCAGAGGCCACTGTCAGTGCCATATGATTGTCGTCTGTGTCACTGGTGACATAATTCAGTAAATGGTAGAGACATAGGCATACAGGAGCCGTTTATACAGACAGGCTTCAATAAGGATTGGAACAAAGGAAGGAATGACAAGGGATAGACTGATATCCCGAATTTGGAACTAAAGGATCGAGGACACCAATGAGTTGGATTGAAGCCCAACGTAATAGCGGATATAAGTTGCCAGAATTTAGGAGCAATAGAATATGGCCTTGGGTAATTAGAAAATTCAGTGAGCTATGATGCCATCTCGTGGCGTAATGTAGAAGGCACATACATTGCATAGATGGAATACATACAGAGATGAGGAGTGGTGCTGGGGCCAATCAGGTATGAAGTATCCATCAGCTATAAGGCAAGTAAAGGGGGGGGACAGCAAAAGCTTGTCCATCTGATATGCAAAGAAATAGTACAGTTGAATCTGAGTGCCAGAAGGCTTATACATTGTACAGCATGAGGTCATAGATCTGAAATGGGTAGAGAGCAGGAATGTATGCAGGCACAAAATAGGGTTATAGCTGTCGAATGAAAACTTCTAGCAGGCATTTGGGAGTCAGGAAGCAGTTTAAAGCAGTAGAAGCAGAACTCTGGCAGGTAGGTATCCAGCCTTGAAACAGTTTGTTACAGACATAGAATACCTGGGAGGTATTTAAGTAGTCAGAATACAGTTTTGTTACAACTTTAGAAATAGAACTCCTGGCAGGTAGTCAAGCAGCCCTTTAACAGTCTTTTACAGCTTTAGAAGTTAGGACACCCAACTACTACTTAGCTAGGAGAGCAGGCGGCAGCATGATGCCATGGCAGGGAAGACAGGACTGGAGGTAGGAGCCAGAGGCGAGACGGAAATCAGCTACAGCACGCCAGTGTCCTTAGATGTGGTGCATGGAGCAGGAGGAAGGAGCCAGCAATCCGAAATGCTCCGAGCGGAGGCAAGCGCAGGCAAGTATGGCAAAATAGAGCAAAACGGAGTAGCCATAGGCGGAGCCCAAGGAATTAGCAGTAAAAGGGGCCAGCAGCAGCTGGCAACTGCGAGGTACTTGTGCGGTGAGGTAGGAGTCAGGAGAAAGAAATATGCAGAGGAGACGGAGCAGGTAATATGCCCTTCAATTACAGGCTACCTCACCATCCAAACCAGACAATGTTATTGTACAAATGATGTAGGCCATGGGCTGTCTCAAATAAATTATTTAGTTTTAGTTTCAGGATTTGAACTCTGTAGACCTTATGAGTGGCAAATAGCTCAAAAACAGAAACTGGTAATAAATAATTTATTTTGAGGCAGCCCATGATATTTTCTTTCTTTCTTTCTTTCTTTCTTTCTTTCTTTCTTTCTTTTCTTTCTTTCTTTCTTTCTTTCTTTCTTTCTTTCTTTCTTTCTTTCTTCCTTGCTTCCTTCCATATTTGCATCAACATATGGCAGAATGGCTAAATGAGATACTATATCTCACTTTTGTGGGTATCCCTTGGTATAGCAGGATCCAACAGGCATTTCTCAATGCTGAATGTTGTCTCGCTGGCATTGGTAGTGCAGGAGTAAGAGATGCATAATAGGAATGGCAGTGAAGTATTGAAATGAAGCCAACCCCACCCCCACCTTGCAGAGACTGACAGGTATTGGGGTGTGCCTTTGGGTCATCCGCTATAACTCTCATGCCATTTTACCTCACCCTACCCTGTAGACACTGACAAGTGTCATGGTGTGCTTTGGGGTCTTTGGGCCTTATACTTACCCCATTCCATAAGGAAATATGCTGAGGCATGTGCAGTATAGGAGAATGGGGTGAACTTTAGGGCTGAACACTCCAAAGCACACCTTGATGCCTGTCACTGGCTGCAGGATGGGGGTGGAATGGCATGAGCATTATAGCTAATGATCCTAAGTCACACCCCTGATGCCTGTCAGTCTCTACAGGGTGGGGTGTTACAGTTGGAAACCCTAATGTTGTAGGCGTTTGTTGGTATTTTCACTCCAGATTTTCAACATAGGCTTTTTGTGACCCCACCTCATGAAGAGCGGCACAATTAGTTGGTTAGCTGAAAGGTGGTTTTGCATTGTGGCTATGCCATTTGGCGACACAGGGCCAAAAACACATTTTGGGCAGGATGTGAAACATGACAACTGTATTGTTCATGAGGAGGTGTAAAAAAATGGCAGCGTTGAAAATCTGAAGTGAAAATATGAAGAATTGGTGAGTCATGAGCATGCATAGAAACTGCGCAACACATGTCCGTAACCCAATTATTTTAGGGATTTTTTTATCCACATTTTCAACATAGGCATTTGGGACCTCCCCTCATGAACAGTGGT
Organism: Neoceratodus forsteri; assembly: GCA_016271365.2. NCBI lineage: Eukaryota > Metazoa > Chordata > Ceratodontiformes > Ceratodontidae > Neoceratodus > Neoceratodus forsteri. The sequence goes on along the minus strand of CM028130.1, from coordinate 351,100,046 downwards.
GCTGCAATTTTGTTAATCTGTCCCAAAAGTTGATTTCCCACAGTGACCACGCCGTTGTGCGCCACAGGTGCAGAAACACATTTTGGGCAGGCTGTGAAAAATGACATCTGTACTGTTCATAAGGAGGTGTGAAATAATGCCAGTGTTGAAAATCTGGCATGAAAATATTGCAAATTTGCGAAGTTACAAGGGTGCATGGAAATTGCGCAACATATGCTTGTAACATAGTCATTTTATGGACTTTCGTCACCAAATTTTCAACTTAGGCATTTTAGGACCTCTGTTCATGAACAGTGTCACAGTGATTTTCTCAAACTGTCAAAAACTGATTTAGCACAGCAACCGCGCTATTCTGTATCGGACGTGCGAAAATGCATTTTAGCCAGGATATGTAAAATGACAACTGTACTATTCATAAGAAGGTGTGGAAAATACCAATTTTGAAAATCTGGAGTGAAAATATTACAGATTCATGAGATTCTGACGTGCGAGAAACTACTAGCATACCCTCATAAAACAGCCATTTTGGATTTTTCACCAAATTTGCAACATAGGCTTTTGAGAGCCCCCTCATGAACAGTGGTGCTGCCATTTTGTTAATCTGTCCTGAAAGGTGATTCCTTGCAGTGACTGCGAAATCACCTTTCGGGACTGAATAACGCCATGACAGTGACTGAATTCATGAGGAGGGGTCTCAATAACACCATGTTGAAAATTCGGTGAAAGAATTCCCCAAAATGCCCCAGATATGCACCAAAGTTGAAAAAAACCTATATATGCCAATATGCAGCTTACCGGCATTTCTTCAGTTCACACTTGGCTTTGAAGAGTGCAGATGTGTTTCCGGTCCACGAAGATCGATCGTGCCATGCTCAGAGGTAAGTATGGGTTGGGGGGGCGTAGGGAGGCTGGGTTCAAAAACATTGGAACCGTTTTCATTTACAGGAGCATTTGGCATGCTGGTGTGGGCTCCCAGCGTGCCACTTGAGTAGTTTCTTGGGGGTTCTGTAGCCAACAGGGGATTGGACACCCCGTCGGACACGTGACAAATGGTGGGGGACATTATGTCGAAGGAGTGGGCTCCCCATCTAAAAAATAAACTGGGAAGGGGGACATGATGCTGAGGGGATTTGGCACCCCCTCGGTACACACTTTAAATGGAAGTGCATAATGCCGACAGGGTATGGGTTCCCCATCGGCCAAATAAGTAGGTTGGGGCATGCAAAAGGGTGACTGGGCACCTGAAGTAAACTCTCCATATGGCGGCAGTCAGCACCGCCATATTTATTGAAGCTTCACCAGGAAGGCACATAGGGAGGACGTGTTTTGGTGCTGCTGTTTGACAAGCTTAGCTGTCATTGCAGTGGACCTTTCTTAGATGTGATCACCACATTATGTATTCCTTGTATGGCACCTGCATACTGGCTTTTTGGGAATGAGGGGCACCTGCAGTGCGTGCCCTGCATTAAGCCAACAGTGACCACGCCTCCAAATCTGCTACTAATACAATATGTTGGCTAGCACTCAAGTGCAGACAACATAAAAAAGGCTTTTGTATATAATAGTGCATTTGAGTATAATACAAAATATAGATTATAGAAGGATTCTCAGACTAACATACTTATTGTGCAAACAAGCTAAAGGCAATAGTGGAGAAAATGTCACATTCAGCATGTAGGTATAATCACCACTGATGTTGAGGTTACCACTCTATACACACAGGCATTACTGAGAGTTGAAGGGTTATGGTGCTAATATTGTATGCAACTCTGACAATATTGAGGATTGAAGGGGTGGAGGTGGGACGCCACATACATGGATTTTAAAACTGCTCAAGCTACACTTTTGAGTCTGGAAGATAAAGGAACTGTCAAAGGGGAGCTGGTATGTTGTTCCATTCAGCAGTGCAAGAGAAGGAGGCAGCACCATAGCTAGACATCTTTTTGGTATTTGGATATGCAGCTAGCTGCCTAGGTTGACATTAAAGAATAGAAGGTGGGGCAGGGATAAAGGGAGATGTATACTGTTGTATGTGGGGGTGAGGACTGGATGCACGAATGGCACAATTTTTATCACTTCCAGACCACGCAGGCTGGGATGGGGCTTGACTTTTAGTCACGATAAAACATGCAGTCTTATGTACAGGGTATCCAACCTGAGAGATGTGATTTTAGAGGTGCTACTGTCCATCACACCTATATACTCAAAACAAGGGGTTACGAATTGTTTTCATATCTGCATTTTCAAAAGGTGAGGCAGTTTTTGGCCCTGTAGAAGACTCTTAGTTTGGGATACTCCATAGCAGTGATGTGCTCTGCATGCTTCAGGGATGGGAGCTTGGAGATCCAGACATTCACATATATTTTAATAATAGGACCAACTCAAGAGCAACATTGTCCTTAGTGTTGATAGAGTGAAATCTAGAGTTGGATTCTCAAAGAGAGCCAAAAATTCCATAGCTGCGGAAAAATGACTTGCAGCACTGTGGAAATTTAGTTGCAGCATATTCACAAAGAAAAGTTACGCAGTTGCAGAAAATTGCAAAACAGGTGAGTTGCAAAATTCTGCAAGTGCTGAAAATCCACAACATTTTTTCCGCAACTGCGAAAATAATATTAAAGGCCCATAGGCAGATCAACAGCAAGTACTCCATATTAAGTGGAGCAGAAGACTTTGACAGTCTTGCAAAAGTTGAAGCAGAACCAGCACTCCCAGCAAGGCAAGCAGCCAGTCCCACAACTGTGACCATGGTAGCACCATCTGCACCAGCAGGACATTGCACCCACCGGTAATATGTATCTGTTGGTTGTCTCTCTCTCTCTTTCTCAGGTGTTTTTTTCTCCTGCGTCTATAGCACACACTTCTGGCTGTTACCACCTGTGCCACCTGTGGGGCTCCATTATGGGCTGCACTGGGTCATGTGCTATTTGTGTTGTAACAACTGACACTAGTATACAGGCCACAGGTTTGCAGTTGCTGGTGCCTGAACCCTCACTATAATTGTATCCCAATTTTTAGTACACTGCTTTTTGCTTTGCACACCCCCCCAACCCGGTACAACTAAAAAACAAATATGATGTTCTCAAGGAGAGGGAGAGCCCTGACAGGGAACCCAAGGTTATGACCAAGGGTGAAGGACAGACTCAACAGGAGGGGGGCACATGGGATGCGGCCAGAGAATCCCAGGGAAGAAAGAAGCTTCGTCTAGTGGGGGAATCGATAGTTTGGGGTACTGAGATAGGATCAGGCATCAGGAGGGAGAGGGAGGTTATGTGTCTCCCAGGAGGCATAGCTCTGAGGGAGGAGGAGTGAATCCCAGTTAAGGAAAAAAGGGTCCGGTTGTGGGGGTGAATGTGGAGGTTACAGTATGGGGGGATGGGGGGGTCATGGCAAATGGTAGGGATGGCATTGAGGATGAGGGAGCTCCAGGTGGGAAGGGTAACAAGTCAGGTACAGAGAGTATTAGGGGAAGGGGCAGGACTGGAGAGGTGGCAGGGGGTAGAGCTGAGGGTACAGATAGGGACACTAATGTGCAGGGCAGGGTGGACTCTTGGGGCAGGCACAAGGAAAGAGAATTTGGGGGAGGGATGAGAAACAAGGGGGAGAATGTGCTAGTGTTGGGTGATTCCATACTAAAAGGGGTCAGATGGGGGAGTAAAGGGGAAAGACTTAGTTGCATATCGGTAGAGTCTGTGCCTGGGTTGATGGTAGATAAAGCAGAGCTGGCTATTCTCAAGTGTGCAAAGAGGGTAAGGCACAAACCACATGTGGTGGTGCATGTGGGTATGACTTGGCAGGAGAAATGGTAGAGGTGGTTAGGGTGAGGTTCATGGAACTGGGTAAGTTGAGTGAGGAGGTAGGGTGCTCAGTGGCCTTCTCTGAGGTACTCCCAGTGCCCAGGGTAAGTATGTGAAGGAAAGGTAGGATAGATTAATTCAATAGTTAGTTGGGAAATTGGTGTCGATCCATGGGGTACGGGTTAGTGGGAGGCTGGGGCAGGGTCAGGGACAATAGGGATCTGTACACAGGGGACAGATTACATTTGAACAGGGAGGGAAAGGGGGTGCTAAAACAGAGGTTAGAAGAATACATAGAAACAAAGGTTAATTTAAACTTGGCAGGGGGGATGTTGAGTGGGTTGCTAAAGAGAAGGCTTTCCGGAGAGGGGAGACAAACGAGCCTATCCTCTCAGTACAAACTGGGTTGGAAGCAGGGAAGAATCAAAGGGCAGGGCTGCAAAGGGTGGGAAATTGGGTAAAGAGCATAAGGAACATCCTGAAGGGTTGTCTCCTTGAATGCACAGAGTCTGGAGAATAAAACCACAGCACTACAGGCTCTGTTGGCAGAGGGGTGGTGGACATGTGCCATCACAGAAACATGGGACAGCCAATACCAGGACTGGGACCTAAAGATTCCAGGTATAGGATTTACAGGAAGGATAGGGGAAAAGGGGAGGGGTAATGATGTATGTAAGAGAAGGGATAAAGTGTGCAAGGGAATAGAGGAAGGAGGGTAGGACAGAGGCCTTGTGGATGCAATTCCAGGACACAAGGAATAGGATTCTCATGATGGGGTGGTATCAGGCCACTGACTCAAGGGCAAAGACCTGGACAGGAGCTGCCAGAGCAAATTAGGAAGGTATGTGGGAAAGGTAACACAGTGATTGTGGGGGACTTCAATCTATCAGGAATGGATTGGGGTACTCCAGCTACCTCGAGTGCTGGGGACAAATATTCCTGGATGCCTTCTGGGACTGCTTCCTGGCACAGATAGTCACTGAGCTTCCAGGGTATAGGATTTACAGGAAGGATAGGGGAAAAGAGGAAGGGGTAATGATGTATGTAAGAGAAGGGTTAAAGTGTGCAAGGGAAGAGAGGGAGGAGGGTAGGGCAGAGGCCTTGTGTATGCAATTCCAGGACACAAGGAATAGGATTCTCAGGATGGGGGTGGTATACAGGCCACTGACTCAAGGGGAAGACCTGGACATGGAGCTGGCAGAGCAAATTAGGAAGGTGTGTGGGAAAGGTAACCCAGTGATTGTGAGGGACTTCAATCTACCAGGAGTGGATTGAGGTACTCCAGCTACCTCAAGTGCTGGGGAGCAAATACTCCTGGATGCCTTCCAGGACTACTTCCTGGCACAGATAGTCACTGAGCTTACTAGGTTGGGGAATATGCTGAATTTAGTTCTGGCCAAAGGGGAGGCTGTAAGGAGGTGGGGGTGGAGGACCCACTGGCTGGGAGTGACCACCACTCAGTGTGGGTCACACTTAATATGAGCATAGAAGCAGCAGGTACAGGGACGAGGGTGGTGGACTTCAGACAGGCTGACTTTGGTAGGAAGGGTGCAATCTTAAGGGTGCATCTGGAAGGAATACAGCCACACTGGGATGCGAATCAGAAATGGGAAAAAAAATCAAACTGGGGATATTGGAGGCTACTGAGACACGTACCAGATTGCAGAGAAAAAAGGGAAGGGCTAAAAAACTGAGCTGGTTAAATAGAGGGATCTTAGATATGGTGAGGGCTAAAAAGCAGCGTTCAAGAAATACAAGAAATCAGGAAAGGGGAAGATAGGGAGAGTATGTGAGGTCCAAGGAAGTTACCAGGGAGTCAGAGCAGCTAAGGCCTCCAGGGAATTAAGTGGCACAGGGCATCAGAGATGGGGACAAGGACTCTTCAGATACTATGGGAGAGAAGGAGCAGCAAGGACCAGTTAATGAGGATCGGAAAGGACAGGAGTAGGCAGAGAAAGCAGTGGATCAGGCAGAAGCATTGAATGAGTACTTTGTTCTGTATTCATGAGGGAGAAAGGAGGCAGCTACCACAGAGGGTGGGCAGGGGAGAGGGTAACAGATAAGGATATCACTGCGGGTAGGGTATTGGAGGTATTAAGGGCTCAGAGGTGTATAAGGCACCAGGACTAGATGGCATATACCCCAGGGTGTTGAAGGAAATGGTCGAGATCCTGGCTGGACCACTGCGGAACGATTCAATATCTCACTAGACACAGGGTGCATACTGCATTACTGGAGGAATGCCCCTTGGTACCCATCCATAAAAGTGGACCAAAGGATGAGCCAGGTAATTACAGGCTGGTAAGCTTAACTTTCATCCTAGTGAAACTGATGGAGACAATACTTAAGGAAAGGTTGGTGATCTTTATGGAAGACAGTGGGCTCCAGGACAGTCACCTGCATGGGTTTGTCTCTGGAAAATCCTGCCAGACGGACCTAGTTGAGGATTATGACTGGATCACGAGGGAACTGGACAAGGATCATGCAGTGGATGTCATATACTTGGACTTCAGTAAGGCCTTCGATTCGGTAATGCATAGGAGGTTGGGAAGGAAGTTGAGATATATTGGGGTGTGGACTAAGATCGTTAAATGGATTGAGAACTGGCTGCAGGGAAGACAGCAGAGGGTAGTGTTGGGGGGGACTCTCATCTCCAAGGGCTGTGACAAGCGGGGTGCTGCAGGGATCGGTACTGGGGCCAGTGCTGTTTGGAATACTCATAGCGGACATCTTGTATGGCATCAGGAATAAAATCAGTCTGTTTGCTGACAATACCAAATTGGGAGCAGTGATGGATGATATAGAAGGTTGGCAGGGGCTGCAGGACAACCTGACCAAACTGGTGGATGGTCTGAAGAGTGGCAGTTGGGGTTCAATGTGAAAAAATGCAAAGTCCTGCACTTTTGAGCAAAGAACTCAGGGAGGGATTACCAGCTGGGAGGGGTGCAGCTAGGTTCCATCGAGGAGAAGAAAGATCTAGGGGTGGTTCTAACAGTGAAGATGAACAATACAGAGCAGTGTAGGAGGGTAAAAGTGAAAGCCAACAGGATGCTGGGTTGCATCACAAGAGGGATCTCCTGCTGGAGCAGGGAGGTGATCCTGCCTCTCTACAGGGCACTGGTCAGGCTGCACCTGGAGTACTGTGTGCAATTCTGGCGCCCATATCTGAAGAAGGATGTGAAATTACATGAAGCTGTACAATGTATGGCAACAAGGATGATCCAGGGGTTGGAGGACAGACCATATGAGGAGAGGTTGAGAGAGCTGAACATGTACTCCTTGGAGGAGAGAAGGGACCGGGGGTATATGATTGAGACCTTTAAGTACGGATAGGGGATAAACAAGGCAGGCACTGAAGGGATACTCAGGCTGAGGAGGGGAAGGGACATGAAACATAGAAACATAGAAGTTGATGGAAGATAAGGACCGCAAGGCCCATCCAGTTTGCCCGTTTATTTTTCTACCTTATAAATTTGCCATAGGCCTTTGCTCTGTCAATGGCCTCTCTATTCATACTCAACTGTATTGCTATCCCATGCCTGTTTGAAGCCCTGCACTATATTCATATCCACCACTTCCTGAGGTAGGCCATTCCATGCATCCACCACCCTTTCTGTGAAAAAGAACTTCCTCACATTACCCCTTAATCGGCCTCCCTCTAATCTCATGCTGTGTCCTCTCATCCTGCTATTTTTCTTATATTGAAACATGTTAGACTCTTTCACCTTGTTAATGCCCTTAAGGTGTCTGAATGTTTCGATCATATCACCTCTCTCCCTCCTTTGCTCTAGAGTATACATATTGAGCTCCGTTAATCTGTCCTCATATGTTTTCTGATGCAGTCCCTGCACCATTTTGATTACCCTTCTCTGGACTGTTTCAATTTGGTTAATGTCCTTGTGAAGGTTTGGCCACCAGTACTGCACACAGTACTCCAGATGGGGCCTAACTAGTGTCTTGTAAAGAGGGATTATTACCTCCCACTTCTGACTTGTGATACCCCTACTAATACATCTTAACATCCCCATAGCCTTACCTACTGCTTTAGTGGTCTGCTTGGATGATTTCAGGTCATCAGTGACGATGATGCCCTAGTCTCTTTCTTCCCTTGTGACTGCCAGTAACTCCCCTCCCAGCCTATAGGAGGCTTCAGGGTTTCTCTTCCCTTTGTGCATGATCTTGCACTTCTTTGCATTAAACCCCAGTTGCCACTCTTCTGATCATTTTGCTAGTTTATCCAGATATGAGAGATGAGAGGCATGGCCTTAGACTGGGGAAATTTAGGATGGAAATGAGGAGACACTTTTTCATGGAAGAGTCTTGGAATTAGAATGAAATGCTCTACCGGAGGAGGTGCTACCTATAAGACAGTGGGTAGTTTCAAAGGGTTTTGTACACGGTGGAGGGGGGTAATTGAGAGGGGGTGGGGTTGCTGCAGCTCATTATCTGTGGTGCAACATGTGTTTCCCGCAGCTGTGGACGTTTTGTGTATACCATTTATCCCTTTTTGTCCACAACTGCACAACTTTTGTGGACACGCACATTTTTTTGCACCTTCCAAGTGTTTTGAGAATCCAGCCCCCAGTAGGTTGTAAACGTCCCCTACAGAGAGGAAGGAGTTGGGCAGACACTACAGCAGTTGTACCAGCTATAATATTAAATAACCCTCAAAACCAAGTAATAAAAACAGACTACCCATTGTACTTTTATTCCTGAGGTGAGATAAGTAATTCTGAATTTTTTAAAGCACTTGCTCCAGTTTTTACCCATTATGATATATTTCTGATGCTTGGGGAAAGGATGAAATTATGCCAAATTTGTATTCATTGAATGTGTCAAAACTCAGCACTTTTACCTTTAATTCTACCTAACTGAACTTTGGCCCTGTTTGGAACATTTCAGCCTTTATCCAAATAATTGCAAAAATAACACTTAAGCCATTCCCAACTTCCCAAGTGGCTAAAGCTAGTTCCATGGACAGCGCTTTCCCCAGTTCAGTCACTTTCAACCTCTTACCCTTCCCCAGACATTAACAAAGTCAGGCTCCTGGTAGTGAACCAGGTGCTGAGTTAATTTTTGTTTTAGATTGACTGGAGGGACAGAGAGGATGGAAGATATTTAGATTGAATTGACTGGGTGAGAACTACAAAGGACTGTCCTCTACCCCCATTTTTAGTCTGCTAGATGTCCTCCTTACCAAGAACTCGAAACGTCTTTGGTCAAAGTGTCAAAGCTGAGTCCTAACCAATGTAGAACATGAGTTGCCATATTTCACATTTACACACCCTTAGCTTGCATTTGTGTTATGCTTTTGTTATCAAAAATGTGCTAGAACTACTTCACCATAGGTATACTTTGTGTATACCTGAAAAGTGGCCTTCGGAGAAAAGACTGTGTAAAGCTGGTAGGGGCTGCCATCTTTATTTTAAAACAACACCAACTGCAATAATTATATACAATATTTGAAAACAAAAACAGTTGAGTCATTTGGATACACTAGTGATGGATCTATGAATGTTAAATACACATTGGGCAGGGTTTTCAAAAAGATCTGCACAAGATACATCTGTCTCTATTTTCAAAGCAGCAATGCAATCAAACCTGATAGACCATCTATTAGAAGGCCTAATAGCATCCAAAGTTTGCATCCAAAAACAGGCACAATTGTGTCCAAAATGGATACATTTATGAGTTGTGTCCATTTTGGATGCAACTACATCCATTGCTGCCACAAATTTCGACTTTTGACGTAAATGCATGCAACTTCTAGAAAGTGGCAGCAGGGCTGCCTTGACACAAGTGAATGAATTCAGATGTAGATGCAGCATGCATTTGTGTCTGCATCCAATCCTTTTGAACCACCCCCAATTGACTCTAAGCCCTGCCAACGCTTGCATTCTTGTAACGTTACCAGCAGTCTGTAATGTTGCAAGAATGGCAAACACAGATTACATCCACACTGTAGCATGGTAAAACCTTTCTACAAACCGTGTTTAAAAACCATGCAAAAACTTTGATTGGAGCAGGGTTTTAGCACAGTTTCAGACCAACACAGTTGCCTTAAACCATGTTAACAGTAGTGTGGATGCAAATCATGATGTGAGATGGTTTAAGGCAACCTTCATCACACTTCTGTGGCTTATTAAATGCTGCCACAACAAAAAAGGGAGGATTTACTTAACATCCTCAAGCTCACAATGTGCTCCCGAATAAACTGATGTTATTTTTAACTGGATCCGTTACCTTGCCCGGTCATGGATATCCTGGCATGCATTGCAGCACCCACAATGCTTTATGGCACTGCCACAATTATGCATGGGAACTCAAGCAGGGAAGCACGGTGTTAGTGCACAGTGTGGATGCTCCAAAAACAATGCTCAAACATGGAACTCAAAACATTATTAAAAACATTTTAAAAATGTGTCAGTGTAGGCAGGGCCCAAAATAAGATGTGGCAAATATGTTGGCCAGCAAATTAGTACTGGTGCTTCACAACTCTAGGTGGGGAGAGGGGAGAAAATGCACCTCACATGTTACTTTATGTGGATTGTTCTTTTATTGAAACATTAATTTGGTGAAATGATAAACCTCTATAATAGCAACACCAACAATTGTGTTCCTAATATTGGAGAAAATTAAGCTTTTTTTGTTTTATGCCAGCTTTGAAAGTTAGTGGTCTAATCATGGGAATTGCCTTCATGAGGCGTTCAGTTTAACTACTGATTACTTTTCAAATCTTTGAATCAGAAGTACTGACATGACATTTTATATTGACCTTAGTTAAGCAAGTACTGTATAATGCAATACACTTCTGGTACTGGTAGGTTTCAGTATTGAACTTTGGAAAAAAATATTTTCACTGAAAAGTAGCCAAAGACCTTTCCAACCTAGAGGTCTTAGAATTGTCTTGTTTTGATTATATTAGCAAGCAAAAACAATGTTTTGCAATCATACGTTTACAACAAAACATATGGGCAGGAGGAATGCCTCGTGTCTTCTCAAAGGGTTTCTGTTTGATCCCACAGCAACCAATCAACGAGACTGTAAGGAGTGCGACCTTGCCCAGAACAACAACAGCAGCAGCTGCATCAGGAAGTGGTGGAGAAAATGGCCGTGTAGTGACCCATGATTTCCCCAAGTCTGTGCAGACACTTCCATGTATGAGCCATAGTGCTGGGATTGGATTAGGTACAACGGGATTATAACATCAGTACTGCCCACTGGAAACAGCTAATACTTTCTACAGTCCAAAGGACGATGATGGGAAGGAACCTGAGAACTAAATATTTTACTTTTCTAAAGCAAACAAACATTTAATGAGAAAAAAAAACATTTTATGAGCTGCAATAAGGAAGATAACCGAACTGAACTGAATGAATATATGTAACAAACAGAATATTAATTTGACACTGATGGGATTGTGTGCCATTTTCTTTTGACTTGTTTGTTAAAAGTCAGTGTGTGCAATATTTCTTTTTTTTTTCATGGATTCAAAGCTATGTCTGCATTCCCCCTTACTTCACGTTTCTTTGAAGTAAGTATCACATTAAGTTACATTAAACTAGTACGAATAAAATGAACCATATGCCAGATGCAAGACTGAGGGAATATCACCTTACTGTGATAGCCTGGTTCTCGCATCCACTTAAAGCAGTGATTGCTACATCTACTAGCCCTGAAAACCAGGGAGAGTGTGGTCAGGAGATTTGATAGAAGGATGTATAAGAAAATGAAAACTGGTGTTTTACATGGAAATTTCAATGATATTCATGAAATGGGAATATCAGTCCAACTAATCACCATATGTAATGTCCCCTTTCTACTTTGGAATCTAACAGCAGTAAGGACATATTACCCATGTTTTAAGATGTGACAAACATGGAGCTGAAGAGTACCCTGTGTTGCTGCAGTAACAAATACTTCATTAGAAATATAATCAGAAAACAAACTGCAAGCACTGTGGATAGCAGTGTTCTTATTCTAATGAAGGTACATTTTATAGCAATTAATGTAATTGGGAAACAACCTGTTAACAGAATGTGAGTGCATGTGCTTCAAGCAGAAATTAATGACAGTAGAAAGACCATATACTGTATTATGTGTGGATATGCAGCACAGGGTGGTTTACCAAGGCATTCACAAATACATTTTTGGTCAGTATAGAAGCAAATGGAACATCTCTATAGAGGACATGAGCTGTGGTTGGTCAAGGCTGGTGCCATTCACAGCTGTCATTTTTATTAACCTTTACTAAACTTTGAACTTTCAATTAGAGGAACCAAGCCAGATGTTTGCATACTTGAAAGTCACTCCAGGTAACCTGTCCAGTACTCCATTCTGAAAATGTGTTTACATGTACTGTAAGATCTGATGTTGCATATACCTATTCCTCTACATAGCATTAAACCCATGCTATCAAAAAGCAGATGTGTGCCTGCTGAAAGGTTCAGTCTGATTGAAATATTGAGGTAATTGTTGTGGTTTCCATTTTGTAAAGAAGCCATTTTCTTTAAAAAATATAACATGGTTAATACTTCTCCCCACTAAATGATACCAAAAACTATATTCAGTGTAGACTAATATGAGCAGCAGTGCAATGAAACTAAGCAAAAAATTGACCCTACTTTTTTCACTATAAAAGATTCCAAGCATATTATAATTTTGTTTGGTGGTAATATTTTCTGACTTGACCAAAATTTGAGTATTTTAGACATGTTTTAATTAAATTTTTTCTCAAGGAAAAAAGATGGACACAAAATTTTCCATAGAAATAGCATTGTGGACATGGAAAGGGTTATGTTTGAAAAAATAGAAAAAGACTTATGCTGCACAACATAGGAGACACCGAGACAAGTACATTTGATGGGTACGTTAATATGTTACTGAATCATAGCAGAAACTAGATTTTTTTGGAACAACATTTTTCATTGCACTGGTTCTTTAACCTACACTGTGGATTTACATGTAATAATTACATGTAGTATTGTTCAGCTGTCTCCATGGTGTATGTATAGTATTGTCAACCAGGATCAATAACATACATCAGAATCTGAGGATATCCTTTAGTATCTCACAGAACAGAACTATGATAAATATATAAGTGCCAATTGATTACATAATATTTCTGCTCAATACTGTGAGTTGTTATTTGACAGAAATCTTAGTAGGTGGAAGTACTAATAATAACATAACATTGGCATCACAGTGCTCAAATAACTTTATTCACATTTTAGTACCATGGAAAGATACATTTTAAGAGCACAGCAGTAAAACAGGTCTATCTTGTAAACACTTTGTGCTCTTGTACCTACTGTAATGTGCTGGTGCCCCTTAGTAAGGCATCTTACTGCAGTGTGCATGGCATTGTTTACAAAGAGCTAGTCTGTAAACACATTTACAGTTCAATCAGATATTATGAGGTAGCTCATTATTAGTGGTTTATTCTCAGTAAAGCCCTTATAGCTTGATATATTCTGCCTTCTGAGCAACATACATGATGTAGCATTCATTTCATGCTGATTGGCTCTTAACCAACTCTTTGTAAGAAGAAACAAGTAAAACTGACACAGCCCTCTCTCAAATCAAATTGTTCCATCATTTTTAAAGAGCCTTCTGAGACCAGAAAGCAATGAGCAGCATGTGAGGTATCAAAGAAAAAAAATGTATTGTTCTGCCATCTTGCTTATTTGGCACTTGGACAAGCATAGTTCTGAACTTTGTACTCGAACATTTTAAGGAAATGTTTTTGTATGTATAAAATCCCTAACTGAGCTTTTAGTATATTGTTAAACAAAAGTCAGGCTTCTGAATTTTGATTCATTATTACTTTGTGTATTTTTACTATCTGACTTCAAGGCAAGGGCCCTAGCCATATCCCATTAGATACATATTATTTTATGTTCTTATCACAGACTGTAAGCTGTACTTTGGCCCTGCCCCCTGCCACAGTTAAGATGCATGGAGTGTAGCTGCTGGTCAAAATAGGAGGCTGATGTCTTCCTTGAGTCTCATGGCTTGCATGCAAATAAAGGTCCAACAGACTGGTCCTGTAGTATTGGAGTAGCACCTTGCACTGCTATCCAGTAGCAAAGATAAAAAATATAGCGCACACACGTGGCTCACTGGAACTTTTTTTGTGCTGTTAGAGAATGTACAGGTCAGCAACACCTACATATCACCTACTGTCAGGCTTCCTCAGGGGCAGATAAGCCTGATAGTAGATGATATGTAGGATTCTGACCTGATTTTCTCTAGCAGCACAAAAAATAACAGTGAGCCAGGTGTATGCTTATTTTGTTTTACTGATACGGATGCACTGCAGCACCTTTAGGAAGAGAGTGCTCTCTGCCCTGTTCCATTTATTGCTATCCAAGACATCTGGGTTCAGGAATGTGGTGAATTCATAGGTCTAGTACGAGCACCCCATCAAACCTAGAGGAGTCGCATTGATGCCAGCTGCATAGTTATCCATTTCCCAGACAGAAGCAGCTGTGGTCATGAGAGGTCAGGCCAAGTGGCCTAGGAGGCAGGAGTGCAGGTTATTAGATTAAAGAAAAAAAAACAGACAACAGTCTAATTCATTCTGGGTAATTCAGGTATGATATCACCAAAATTAAATTTTGCAATGAAAGATTGTCACCCTGTCACAATAATAATGAAATCCTTTTCCCTGTACGGTTCTTCAACTTTTGCTAACAATGGTAGGAGGAAATTAATAACGCAATTTTATTAAACCACTTCTAAGCTACTGTATAACTTCCAACCACTGAAGAAAGAGAGGGATGTATGACAAATTAGATTTACGTATTGTTCTTCTTCTGTTTGTCCTGCCCTAAGTACCGCAATTAAACCAGGCAAGTGTGTATGCATTATTTTTATTTATTCACTTCCAGTACAGCAACAGTAGAACACAAAGAAAACAGACTTTAGAGGATGGGACCAAGGGGTGTGTGTAAGCATTAAATTAAAGCCACCTCAAATACTTTTCATTAGTAGACATCAGAAAATGAACCACAATTAAAACATACAGTATTATGCAACTACCTAATATAGTTAAAATTTGTACATATACTGAAGATATACTAGTATTAACATAGTTAGTAGCACCACTGAATGTATACATCTGTGATTCAGTGATTGTTCAAGACTGATAGAAAGTTAAGATTGTTATCTAAGTGGGTAAGAGCACCAGGTAGAGTATTCTAGAATTTGGCAGCAAAAGTAATGCAAGAATATTTATATTACATATGGTCAATGTCAATGATTCAGTGAGAGACAGTAGTTTTAAAGATCAGCTGATGTCTTCAGGAGAACTTTAACAAAACATAATATTTAGACACAGTTCAGCTTGTTTTTCACATTAGTGAGAAAGTAAAGTTTTGTTTGTATTTGGCATTCAATCCCAGAGGCTCTGGGAACCATTACAGATAAAAAGCAAGGTACAGGCAACATTGAACAAATAATACAATTATAATAAATAATTCCTTAACTTATAAAAATAATTTTAAAACTATCTAAAATGCTTTGTTAAAAGGTAGCTCTTCAGGCCCTTTTAAATGCTTCCACTGATGGGGCCTCCCTCAATGATTTTGGAAATGAGTTCCAGAGGGCCAGGCAGCCACCTCAAAGGTGATCTCCCAAGGTTTTAGCCTGGCCTCAGTGGAAGAGTGGAGAATGTACTGGGATGGCTGGACTAAGAAGGTCAGACAGGTAACCATGACCCAGGCCATATAGGGCCTTATAGGTGAGCAAGCTCACCTTGAAGATGATCCTGCAAGCAGCCAGTGCAGATCTCACAGGACTAAAGTCACATGACAGGACCTGGGTAAGCCCGTCAGCAACCTGGCCACTGCATTCTTCACTAGCTGCAGTCAGCAGAGGATCCCTCCATTGACCCTGAAGTATAGAGCATTACAGTAGTCCAGCCTTGAAGTCACAAAGGCATGTACCAGTGATGGCAAGTCTTCTGGTGGAATCAAGGATTTATTTTGGGTGATATTCCTTAAGTGGTAGAAGCCACTTTTGTCTACAGATGACACCTGAACTTCAAGAGTCAGCCTGTTGTCAAGGATGGCACCCAACTATTTCACCTTGGGTGACGCCATCAATGGAGTGGGTCCCAGGACCAAACCTGCCACCATTCTGGTGGTATCTCCATCATGCCAGTGGCCAGACTCAATCACCAGCACCTCTGTCTTGTTGGGGTTCGGCCTCAGCCAGTTAGAGGACATCCAGTCTTGAATCTTGGCCAGTCATTTATTTAGTATGGTTTAATCAGATCCCCCAGGGGCAGCATATACACCATGTACAGTATCGGCTAAAAGATTGAATCTTGAGGCACTCCACATGACAGGGGCTTTGAGGAGGAGGAGAAATTTCCATCACCACTCATTGCCTCCTGTCAGAGAAGATAGGATTACAACCATTGGATGACTGTTCCAGTGAGTCTACCATACACTCTAAGGTGATCTAATGGCATGGTGTCAAATGCTGATGAGAGATTGAGGATGATGAGAGACAGACCATTCTCCTCTATCCCTTGCCCTGAGGACGTTATTTTGCACCCAAACTAGTGCCATCTTCATGCTATGCCTAGCTCTGAAGCAGGACTGGAAAGGTACATAGATGTCAAAGGCCGAGAGGTGTCCCTCAAGCTGCAGAGCACCCACTTTCTTGACAACCTTCCATAGAAATGGAAGATTGGAGATAGGTCTATAATTTGCCAGGACGTCAGGGTCAAGCAATGGTTTCTTCAGAAAAGGCTTCACCAATGCCTCCTTCAAGAGTCGGGAAAGCACCCTCTGACAGTGAACACTGGACTATCCTGGTGAATACTACATCAATGGCCTCAGACCCTCCACTAGGAAATGGATTAGGCCAGGGTCCATTTCACAGCATGTGGGCCACAGCTTCAAAATCACCTCAATGATCTCATCCACCTCCACTGGTGAAACTTCCATAAGCAATAGGGTGCCTGTGCTCTGACCACTGTGGGACAAATCATGTCCCACTAGAGACTACCTGCCCAAATGGAGGATACCTAGCTGAGAAAAACAGAGCAAACTCTTCACTCAATACGATTTAAAATGCTCTCTTCAGCTGTAGATAGACTGGACATAGGAGTCTATCCACAGTCCGAAATAGTTGAACTGGTCTTTCTTCTCAGCAGCAATCTTTCTGGACAGGAACTCTGCCTTCTTACAGTTGATTGCCCCTTGATAGTCATTGTAATGATTTCTCAAGTCCAGTCTGTCCTCCATGGACCTGGTCCTCCACCAACAATGCTCCAACTTCTGACCCCTGGTCTTCATCTCCTTGAGAGCCCCATTAAACCATGGTGGTCTCAAGTCAGAAGACATGGGTTTCATTGAGTGCCTTGGCAACAGCCCATTATAGGCTGCCACCACCTCTCCCATGCCTATCGTACATGCAGCACTCATGCCAGAAAAATTTACTACCACCAAAAGTCTCTCTGGGGACAATTCCCATAAAGGGCAGTAGTGGACCATCTCAACAGGGGAAGGAATATCGGAGGGGCCCAAATGAGAACTCCACCGTGCAATGACCAGACTAAATGACTCGATCAATCTTAATGTTGATGACTTCAAGCCCGAGCAAGAATACCAAGTCCAAGTTGTGGCCATGTTGATAGGTCAGGGCCAGAGATGTTATTGTCTGGAGGCGGTCATAATCAAAAAGCTAGGATTCATCATTGATCCAAGCATTGAAACCCTCTAGAATTAACCATCTAGGGGACTCCAACACCCTGTCATTGACAAAGTCCGCTACCTCCTGCAGGAATCCCCCCCCCTTCCCAAAGGATGGTAAATGAGGAGAATCCTACAACCTGCACCTGGACCCCCATGCACTGCCACACATTCAAATGATGAGGTAGAGCCCACTGGGTGCATGGAGAAGTTAAGGCTAGATCTAAAACAGATGGCAACTCTCCCACTCTGCATTTCCTCCTTAGGCAGTGCAGTACCGACTTAAGGTAGCGTGGATAAAACCACACATGAAATGCAGCAGTATAAGAAGTGCTAATGGCTCTATGGTGACAGGGGTTTTTACAACGTGCAATAGAAATCACTATCCCATCACTGTAAGCTGCCAGCAGGGAAGGTGAAGGATGCCATCTGGGTGGTGCCGGGCTGAACTGCTCCCATGGTGGAGCGGCTAGAGCACCTGCCTCCGGCGGCATCTGAGACCTAGGGCTGCAGTTCAGTTTCCCCAGGTCCCACTCTGGTGTGGGTATTTGGCGAAAAACAAAAGTTACCTGACCTAAGTTTTTTTACCCCTGATGTCCACCCCGAGTTGATTATAATTAGTCTGGGGGGTGTGGGGTGTTGCTGCAGTGTCGCTGGTTAGCATATTGTGCCAATGTTATTTTGTCACACACTGCTTTGCATGTGGCATTGTTGTAGTGAGTGGTTTTGCATGCAACATTATGACCCCATGCCAGACAGTGCCACTGAATACCTGGCGGGGACGATGCATCAATACTGGTCAATATCGTCCCCCAGCCAAGCCTCAGTGATGCAAGCCAGGTCTATTAGTTCTGTATTTCTCTTCCCCATTATTTATCACTGAGGTCATCTTCATGAAAACAGGATCTTAGCTCCTGAAAAGTTAATCTATTCCGGTTGCTTTCTCCCTACCTGAAGTCATAATGCACTGCTTGTGACATCACAGTTACTCCCATGGCAACAGATTGTGATGTCACAACAGAGGATTATGACTTGAAGTAGAGAGCAAGTTATAGAGGCAGATGGACTCTAAGGGATAAATATCATGTATTCATGTAAATTTGCTCAGTAATAAATAACGGGGAGGAGAAATCTATAGAATATATATGGATTACAGGCTGAATTGTACCCAAGTATTATGTTTTTCAAAGTTTTCTTTGAGGTGTCAGCAGCTTTTTAAAAATCATATATCTCACTGTTTTGTAGATTGGGCTTCCACAGTGCTCTAAACTGTGAACAATGACCTGCAGCTTTTTGAAAGCACAGCACAGCTCTGCACTAGCTTTAAAAATGTATTTTTATTTTATTTTATTCTTTTAGTGACTTGGAAGGCCCACTAGGCACAAGGCCTGTTTTCAGGGGTGACCTGGGAGCACTAGGGAAGTTAAATGACTTGCTCAGGATCACACAGGATGTAAGTGGAGGTTGTATGACTGAATCCTAGGTCTGCTGTTTGCACCAAGCTCATTCACAGCTCATTACTCTAACCTTTAGGCTGTACTGCCGGCTCACATGTTTTTGACACTGCTCAAACCATTCTGTTTTCAATTTCCTGAGTCATTTGCCCCCACATAGTGATTAGAGGGAGCTAGAATGAGGAGAAGCAAAACAGTATGCTTCCTGACCCCAGGACAGACACCATGGTTAGAGTGGAGAAACCAGCAGCACCAGATCACCATTTGGCTACTGCACCTACACAACAGCATAGTGCCGAAGCTCACATACCAAATTGAGCAGTTTCAGCACAGCTGTTTTTTTTTAAATTGGGATCACATATACGAAATAAAAAACTGGCTGATTTACCAAGGGTGAAATTCAGTCTGGGGAGTCTGGTGACACAAATAATTTTTTCTTGGTATACTGTGAAGACTGTGTCAGAATAACAGTGCAGTGAAATCCACGCTGAAGAAAGAGCTTAGGTGAAAAGATCGACCTGTAAATGATAGCATCGAGATATTATAGTGCTCCCAGAGTTGGCAATTGTAAATCACCCCGGCTTTCACCACCCCTGGAGTTGGCAATCATAAATCACCCCCTGACTTTCGCCACCCCAGGAGTTGGAAATTTATATCACCCCTTCAACCTTCACCCCCAGAGTTGGCAATTGTAAATCCCCCCGAGGTGCTACTCTATCATTACTGTGCGTTGTCTTTATGAAGTGTGATTTTGGGTGTCGGTGTTTTTCCTGTCCTATTATTGACCCCGCTGTCTTTGTTTTTGCGGACTTGTCATGACCCCATGGCCTTTGGCCTTGTAGTTTATAACATCACTGGAACACCTAATTGTTCATCATTTATTCTAGATTTACTAGCATTTACTCTTGTCAAAGCAACAATGCAGGTTTGCCATAGTTAGTCAGATTAAGAAGAATGGAATCACCATCAATATATTTGATGCAAGCAATCTTTATTAAAGTGAAAGGCTGCTGTGCAAAAAATAACCCACCGGGGACTACGCCTGATGCATTTCATGTCTCTGATGTCTTTGTACACAAGCCCTGCTCTTTAATAAAGATTGTTTGTATCAAATCTACTGATGGTGAGTCCATTCTTTTCAGTGGTTTCGTGAGTGCCAAGTCTCATTTTGTAATAAACTGTTTCTTTGATTGAGTGCACCCATCCCTGAGTGTGACATTTTTGTATTTGTTACTAGGATGGGCAGAATAGTGAACTCCACCACCATAAGAATTCTGTGGAGTTTTCTGATTTGCATGGAATTCCACATACTGTAATTCTGCCATGTAAAATCTACATAATTCTGTCATTATTGCTGAAAATGGCCAAATTTTGCAGTTTAGATAGATGTCTATGCTATATGCAAGAGAAAATGGTGAGAAAAACTGCTGTTTACTTGAACTTTAGTAAAAATTCACAGTTAACAATTCATGCGAGAGAAAAGAACTACTGAAAACAAATCCACAGCTTACATTAAATTTAGTAAAATAATTTACAGATTACATTGCAATGTATAAGAAAATCAGTGATTTATGCTTTGGCAGAATTTTGTACACTACCTCAAAAAATTCCACAAAGTAATTCAGAAGCAGGAAAGCAATTTTCTGGACATTCCAGTGGTGGCATGTATGATTTTGTATAGCCCTATAAGCTATTCATGGAACATAATTCTTTGGCCATTTAGTTTCCAGTCTCACTACATCACTCTTTGCTTGAAACAGTAAGAAGAGATAGGATTAACATGCAACAACAGGGAAAAAAAATGACCATTTGAAAATTCCACTTCAAATTAAGTTTATTTGATATATCAAAAACTTCATTAATGCACCATTTAGGGTTAAAGCAACAAAAGTAGGGAAATGTGGCATTAGGGTTTTCAACCCTATTACCACCCCTAACTTGCACAGACATAGAGGATCAGATGGTGGCATTGGGGTCATCACCCTAAACGCACCTCATTCCATTAGAAAATAAGCTGGGAAACTGGCCTGGTGGCGCTGAGGGTTGAGGCACTGGATACCACCTCCATGCATGCCGGTGACCTGGGTTCAGAAACGGACTTGGGTCATTCGGGGCTGGTGGGGGCAAGGATTGAGTTTCACAGCTCTCCTTCCACAGGGGTGGGGGTCTGTGCTGTGAATGGCACAGCTAGGAGGGCTCGCCCGTGCCCAGGGTGCTTGGTTGCCTCCACGGAGGTGGAGACAGCTGCTGCACCCATTCCACAGTGCACAAGCATAAAGGGGTAAAAAGAAGGAAACATCCCCATTGTCAGGATGACGCTAGCTCCCATGAACACCGCTCCTGGGCCGGGCATAAGGTAAGCCCCAGTAATTCCATAGGACAGAGCTAGGGGAGTCGGGCAGAAGAGGACTGTCAGGGGAAGGTGTAGAAGCAGCAGCTGTGATAAAAAGAAAAATAAGCTGGATGGGCACAGCACATGAGAATGGGGTGAGCGTTATAGGGATGACACCAGTGCCACCCCATGATCCCAAATTTCCCTACTTTTGTCGCTTTAACCCTAACTAATGATGTTTTTGCAATTTATTTCCTTACTTTTTGAGATGATATAATCATATCTTAATTGCTCCTATTACTCCATAGATGCATATATGTACATAGCTATGGGAGCGCAGGGCTCCATAGATGCGTATATGTACATAGCTACAGAAACACTTCCATTTATAGCACAAGACTGATAGAATTGTCAATGTAGCCATGTTATCACCCCAGCTAATATACCCACTATGCAAAATATTCAAATCCTTGCCGAAATATAATTCTGCACCCAAATATTTAACATGACCTTTTGGGGACCCAGCCTCATAAATAATATGGCTGTCATTATCCAAATTCTACTGGAAAGGTGATTTCACCAAATGACCATGAAATCACCTTTCAGACAGGAGTTGCCTAGCAACAGTCACATTGTTCATGAGTCGGGGTCCCCAAAAGGCCATGTTAAAAATTTTGGGTCAAAATTCTGAAAAACAGGTGAGTTATGCATAAAAGTAGAGACACCCATTGAAATACATTGAAGCACCTTTACCTTAGTTCATTTTGCAGTCACTAGCTCCAGCAGCAAGACATGTCTATGACATGTCTATGATTGGTGGAGCAGATCTCAAACCTGGGACCTCCATAGGTGAGTGGCAGTCTGTGGGGAGGTCATGGGGGTGTGGGGAGATGGGTGCACAGTGGGTGGTTGGGTAGGGGTTGCGGGAGTGATCGGCGATGGACTTTTTTTACAGCTTAAAAAAAAGACAATAAAGCACCATTTGCTCTTTTACAGGTTGACACTGGAGCATGGGGATTCCACTAACCACCAATGAGCACCTTGGACCAAAAGTTGGAGGTGCTGGTGGGACGGGGTACCATGTGACACCAGGGATAAAAGGCAAAGTGCCAGAATGCCACAATAGATGGGGAGAGGAATAATAATAAAAAATATACATCTATAAAATATATATGGGGTGGGGTGCCACTAGACAACAGGGCTTTATTCTGGGAAAAGCGAACAGCTAGGTACATTTTTCAGGACCATATGGTCCCGTAACAAGTTTTGTAGATGAGATGGCTGGAAAAATAATTATTTTTGTCATCCTGTTTCCCTCATTGCCAGCCTTTTCCATCATTGCAAACAAGGAAATTGGCTAGTGAACAAGTTCCTAGGTCTGGCCATTTGGTCATGAAATTTTCACGACCAAACGACCAGACTGAATCTTGTTCATTACGATTTCCCTTGTTTGCCATGAGACATAAAAGGAATAGCAATCTAGGAATTTAGGAGTGTGGAAAAGGACTTAATCTTTTAAAAATGTTTCTGTGGGCATACTGATGTCAGAAACCAAAAAGCACAGCTTGTCAACTCCTGTGAGCAAAATACATACTTTAATACCTGAAGAAGACATCCCTGTGCAGAGTTATAACAGTTTCTTTTGGGCAAAATCAAAGACAAGATGGCAGCTCACAAAAAGGAATATTTTATGGTGAACAAGGATTGACCCTGGCAAACAAGGAATGCCCTTCATGAGCAAAGATCCTTTTTTGTTCCTTGCAGCTATCCTGGAAAATGAAAATCCCATTGAAAATATTGGGAACTTAAAAATGCTATAACTTTGCAACTGATTAATATTTCTTCACCAAATAAATGCTGACCTATTCTGTGGCCCAAGCTCTTTCTCCCATAAAAATGCCAGACCATCTGTGCACAGTGCGATGAGAAACAAACAGCAAAAATTGGAAAATTTTCAGTTTTTTTCACTATCCACAAATCCAACCGAAATGAAAATTAGCAAGTCAAAAGATCTACCCCAGGACACCAAGCATGCAAAATTTCGTGCACATCCTTTAAATGGTTGCAAAGTTATTAAAGTACAACTTTTGAGGTTTAACCTAGAAACTTTTGATCAACCCAAACTATAGTAGCACTGCAGATATATATATATATATATATATATATATATATATATATATATATATATATATATGTATGAAAAATCAGTAAAACTCCTGACTGCACAAAACAAATCTCATGACTGTGCATTATCCCTGCAATGACTGCACACCTGCACTTCTTTTATTTTCACCCTCCATGAAAACAAATTTGGTCATTTTATATGATAGATAATCCACTTTGGTGGCTGAACAATCAGTCCTCATGCCTCCCAACACACACCAAGGCATGCATAAATCAGAGCATGACCGCATGCCCTGTAATGTATGATCTGTTAGAGATATACAGTATATGGTACATATTAATATCTTAAGATGTTCATTTAGGATACTAAAACTTCAACATTAATTCCATTATTATATAACATATGGTATACATATTATCACAAGATACATATATAATTTGTTGGCAAATAAAGACCGCAGTCCATCCAGGCTACCCATTTCCTTCCTGACTCCATGTCTGATCTAACGCTAAATCAGATTAACTTAGCAGAGTTAATTCGGGTGGTTAAGGACATGAAATTGAACTGCAGGAACCTCTGAAAATACTGCTCAGTATTTTCATTTCCCTTCACTGGCCTGTGTACAGCCAGTTTTCACTTTTGTCATGGAGATGTACAGTTGAAGAATTAAGTGACCGCCACAAATGATACTAATTTAGAATATTAGAGTAGGTCCACCCTGTGGCATGGCAGCAGTGCATTGCACTGTCACTGAGGTAACAGGGCTTCAGTGCAAGCAAAATCCTGCACTGACACTAGATGGCTGCAAATCATGTCATGACAATGACATATTCATCTCTAAGGGAAAGAGGATGATAGCCACATCGTTTATAACCCTCCTCCCCAGCTGGAAGGTAGTCAAGCAGCATTGCCATCAGTTGGAAAGTCAGCCACTTGCCTGCCCTCCTGGTCAGTGAAAAGTACAGCTTTGAAAGCCCCAGTCATTGTGCTTGGAGACAGGACAAATTAGAACAAAATAATAATAAAAAAGAAGGTTAAGACAGCTAGTAACTGTTCTTTGTCCTCAGAGACCCCAGCCAATAATAGTAATAGTTGTTTTTTGATCAACCAAGATGTAGCAGGACATCAAGGTTATTACAAACAGTAAAACATTTGGATTAAAATACATATACAAAGAAAAAGGAAGAGTTTCATACAGTTGAGTTACAATTTATAAACAGAGCCAATAATAGACACAGAAACTTGTTGTAGGCTTAGATTGGCAAACAGTTTTATTGCAATCTTAAGTTAAGTTCTTACATCCATTTATCATCATCATTTCAAAACATTTATTTACAATTTTCCCACCTTTCATGCTTCATCTTTTCCCATCCCTTCTTTGTTTTATATATATATATATATATATATATATATATTAGAGGCAAAACCTCTGTTTAATGCATCAGTTAGGGTTGTTCCACAGCAACAAAGCGAGGAAATTCAGTGTTAGGGTTGAAAGCCCCCTTACACCCCCTTAGCCCACCACCCAACTACCAACAGGGTGTGTGCATTAACATCGGCCCTAACTCTCACCCAATCACAAGTGTAAACAAGCTGAGGTATAGGAGAATGGGGTGAGAGTTAGGACCGTGATGAGTTTCAACCAACCAGCAGAGATAATTTTTCCTACCATTTTATAAATATAAATATATATATATATATATATATATATATACACATTAATGTCTTATCATTCTTTTCTTTTCATCTCTTTATCAATATTCCTCAATTTCCCTTTTCTTCTTCCCCCCAGATGTACACCTGGGGGATTGCTCTCTTTATCCTTTCTTCTCCAGGCACTAATGTACACTAGTGCCCTTCATCCCTTATCATATTTTCAGACTTATGTGTCTGCCTGTCCCCCCTCTCTGAATTCTTAATTGCCTTCCATTAGACTACCTTCAGCTTGTGAATGATAGCAAGCCTCTCCTTCATCTATTGGGCCTTTCCTTTTTCCATTCCACAATGCAGTCTTCTATCCCTGAAATAAACATGTCATTACCCAATCCTGACAAATGAACCCCGTCACCCCTGTAAAACTCATTGTCCCTTTCTTCTATACCCCTCCTAATGACCCTCCCCCCTATACTTACAAATAAGGCCCCTGCCATCTGATTCATCCTACTTCTGGCTTTGTCTATAGCCTTATGACAGTGAGCATACCTCCACATCCTCTTAGGTAACATGTCTGACCAGACTGGGGTGATCCCAAGCCACCATGTTTTGATTTTTGTAATGTTCTGTTTGATTTCATAAAAATGTCGAGACAAAGCCTGGACCCAATGTCATTTCCGCCTAGGTGGATGACCCAGCATATCTGCTCAGTGTGTCTCCTTCATTTCCTGCAAAGTTGGTAACAGCAGTGCCCACTTCATTCCTCAGACTCCTCTCCATGTCCATTTACATTGCCTGAGATCTTGATATAACTGCTGACCCCCCGATTTCCATGCTGTCCCCCTCTACAATCAGAAAATGAATGAATGCCCACATAGCTAGACCTCTATGCTCCATTTGTCCCCTCTTGACAACAAAAAGTTGTGAGAATGACACTGATTCCTGCCTGCACCCCACACTCTTCCCATCCCCACCCACCTTTACTTGATTCTTTTTTTTTGCTTACACCTGTAGAGAGAAAACAGAGAAAATAGTTAAAATATCAGTCATGTAATGGTCTCATGTGTCTTTCATAACAGTTTGAGGCCCAGCAAGCCCAGTGTCTTTAACTTCTCTGTGATTCCCCTTTTGCTGCAGCTTCTGAAGTCACCCTGATCTAGAATGAATGCGAGGAAAACCATTTTGGATCCTCTCCCAAAAACTCCATGCCCTTTTTTAATATGGAGAACACCTGCATGCCTGTTACTGCATTGTCATCCCCATGTTTAAATAGCAGACTCATCCTCTTGCCGTGCCCTGCGATGTATGCCCACAGAGCATTGACCAGACAGATGTTCTGATTTTTATGTTGTTTTAGGACTACCCTAGCCCCCTGCCCAGCCTGGACTGTCTTTGACTTCCAAATAAATTTCTGAACCTCCCCCTGTACCCAAGTCATGTCCTCCCACTGTAACCCCCTTGAGTTGTCCCCTTTCTGCATCCAACTACCTCGCTGACTCAAAAGCCCCATGCCACATTACCATATATGATTGCAAATAACACTGCTTCATCCTTTGACCTGCACACCAGTGGCATTGTCCCTACCAGGTCCTCCAAAATCACCTCTGAAATTGGCCTACTAGTATCCCCTGGCCTCCTCTCATTCTGAGCCAACCCTGCATCATTCTCCCTGACCAACCTGCCTTTTGTGGGATCTCCCATCCATTTATGGTGCAAATTAAGCCAATAGCGGCAAGTGCACCCCCATTGTGGTGTAGGCTCCCGTTTTTGCCACGCATGCACTACAAATTTCCCTACCTGGTCCTCAGTCACTGTCCCACTTACTCCATTTGCGGCCCCTCTGAAGGCCTTAAACACTCTCCATGACCCTTTATGCCTTTAGAATCCTAGGAGTTATGGAACAGCAACTCAGCTCACTCCAGCCAATTTCCCAAATGAATGCTGGTACCGGTGTCCTTTGCGCCTCTGCCCTTGGAGCGATGGCCTAGAATCTGTCCAACAGCAGATGGGAGAAGCTGTCAGCTATGTCATTCTGCAACACTTCCATGTGCCTAGCCCTAAATTACATAGTCAACCTGAGGCCTTGCAATTACTAGCAGTTGTAGCACCCTTGTAACTGACTCTGACAGTAGCTCCCCTCTTGTTTAGCACCTGTGCTATTGCCCTCTTGTCACACAAGAAAGTGACTTTTTTGGTTCCCTAACTCCTCCCCCAGAGCAGTGTGCTAACCCATATAGGTAAAGTTTCCAGCAGAGTGATGTCCTTTGTTAATCCTGCTGCCTTCGATTCCTTCGGCCATGCCTCCAAACACCATTTTCCCCTAAAATACACCCCCATGCCTAGATCCCCAGCTGCATCACTTTTAAAAAGCCAGTCATCTTGCCAAAAGGTCTTCCTGTTAAAGTCTTTTAAGAATTCCTCCAATATCAATAAGTCATTCCTGGTACCCTGGGCTATGTTCACCCAATGATGTGGCTTTGTCGTCCCTTTTGTCACCCTGGCAAATCACTTAGTAAAGGCCCGTCCTGGGCCTATTGCCCTGCAGGCAAAATTTAAATGCCCCATCAGTTGCTGCACTTGACGTATCTGTACCTGTCGATGCCTTTTCATGGTTTTCAACAGCTGTCTCAACCAGTCAACTTTTTTGCTAGGCAGCCGGAACAACTCTCCCTCTGCATCAATTTCTATATCCAGAAATTCTGTCTTCTGGCTGGGATCTTCTGTTTTATCTGGGGCCAGTGGCACCCCCAGATCCTGGCACAATTCTTTTTTTTTATGATATTTTATTCTCCCCCATCTCTCCAAGCCCCGCATCATTGGGAGCACCAGTGGAGTCTGCCCCCCACTTCTGCAACCTTACCTTCAGCCTTGTAGCTCCCCCATGGAGCTGTGATTCTTCCCCCCAGGCAGGGATGATGTAGGGCTGCTACACCCAGAACAATTCTGGTTTCATCAGGATCTTGGTCAGCCAGGCAAGTGCGAGCCATTAGAGGTCTGCTCCAGTGCTCTGTCTTCTTGGAGGCTGGAGAGCATTTTTTCCTGTTCTGTGGATGTGATGTATGCCCTGGATGTCAAGGCATGACCGCCAAAGTCCATCACATCCTCCCTTTGTGTTCAACTCGGCACTTGCTGTGCCCTGGGCCTCTGCCTGGGGCTAGTCAAGTACCAAGCCACTCCCCCTCCCTCCCTGTAGAAGATGAGCAGTCCTTCTCCCCCCGGCTGGCACTCTGACTTCCTGGGCTCATTCCCGAACACGGGTCATCGGCATCGTGAGCGGTAGCGCTACTGCTGCGCCGGTGGGCTGGCTACCTGGCACAGTTCTTGGAAGCATGCCAACATGTGTTCTGTCTCTGTCTTCCCCCACTCTATCAACAAGAAATCATCTAACTAATGAATGATAGTTATATAGAAACATAGAAACATAGACTTTGACGGCAGATAAGGACCGCTTGGCCCATCTAGTCTGCCCATTTCCCTACCTACAGGATAGGCTGCAGATCCTAGTTAACCAACAGCCTATTTCTTCCTACCCTCCACAAGAATTGCTTTATGTCTGGCCCATGCATTCTTGAGTTATCCCACAGTTTTAGACCCCACAACCTCCTCAGGAAGGCTGTTCCATGCATCCACTACCCTCTCTGTGAAATAATACTTCCTCACATTGCCCCTGAACCGCCCCCCTTCTACCTTTAAATTGTGTCCCCTTGTTCTTGCACGTCTCTTTTTCTGAAAGATGCTATCCTCTTGGACTTTGTTGATTCCACTGAGGTACTTAACACTTATACCCACACTGGTGCTGAAAAACCCATTGGTGCCGCCTGCTAAGTAATTTGAATGTGGCACAGGCAATGGAACAGTCCATTGGCATTGCCTTGTCAAATTAATAATCCTTTCTTATTTTAAAACCTAACAAATCCCAATCCCCAGGATGGACTGGTAGCAGCCAGAACACCACTTCAATATCCGCTTTTGTCAGCCATGCCCCTTGGGTTGCTCTGATCAACTGCACCACCTCCTCTAAGGTAGTGTAGGTGACTTTACTGTCCTTCTCGGTGATATAGTCATTGACTGATTCACCCTCAGGGAAGGACAAATGGTGGATTACCTGAAATTCCCCCAGCTGTTTCTTTGGGATCAGTTCCAATGGGGACACCCTGAGGTTCTCTAAAGGAGTCTCCTTAAACAGTCCTTCCACCCTCCCTGCTGTTAACTCCTTTTTGATTTTTAGTTCCAATATTTCTTTCTTCCCCTTTACTGACCTCAAATTTCTTGCTGTTCTGTTTATCCTAGGCCCTTTGAAATGCAATCTAAAACCTTCCCTGAAACCTTCCTCTAACCTTTTGGCTGCTTTTTTGTTGGGTTATTCTTTTACCCATTGCTCCAATACCTCAAGTCTTATGGGGTGACTGCCATAGGGTATGCCTGTCCCTTTGTGATTTTGGGCCCATCTATCTGAATCCTATTGATTGTAGCCCCATCCTCCCCTTTGCCCCAAACTCCATTGCTGGTCCCAGTGTCCTGACTGCCCCCCCCCCCCCGTGAAAGGGCTGATTGCTCTAGGTGCCAGCCGCTGCCATACTGTTAGTGTTATACTAGTTCATTCTACATTTTAAGGCTGGGTGGTTGCCCCCACATTTTGAGCATGCGTACCTGAACCTGTACTGGGGCCATGAGCAGAAAGCTCTGTTGTAACCCCAGCAGCAATTCTACACCAAGCTCTGCTTCTTTTGCCCTTCTCCTTTGGTGCTCCCTTTTCCCGTAAAGCAGTCTAACCATAGGTCAGACTGCCGAGTGTACCATCATACATCCTCAAAAGTTGCCATAAGCTGCCAGAACTGTTCGCTTCGTATTGCAGCCAGTTGTGCTCCCGCAGCTTAGCTATCCTTATAATTAAAGACTACATAAGCAGCTGGATTGCCAGCTCAGGTTTCTTCTCAATTACTATTGCTGAGTAAATTCTGAAACCGACGGTCCACGCATCCCATGTCTTTTCTTTGGAAACTTTCTCTTCTTCCCCTTTTCCCAAGAGCACCACTGCCACTGCAATGTCTTTCTTCCCTATACTCTCCTTCTCATCATATTTCATAATTGCCTCCTTACTTACCAGTGCAAATATATCCTCATATTTCCCCTTCCAGATTTTTTCTTTTGTTGTTAATGGTGTGTGGTGTCCCTATACTCATCCCTGGTGACCCTATCTCCCTCATACCCTGCCCCTCTCTTTATACTGGCCCTTGATCAGTCTTGGCTTCTTCGTTCTTTCCCTTCTTAATCTCTGCCAGGGCCTTCTCAAACTGCCCCACACCATCATCTTCCATAGCCCCCAGCATTTGCTCTACATATTCTTTAATACTACTGCCCAAGTTGGGGGGTTCATGACCTGGTCAGGGGGCTGGTTCTGAGGCCAGGACTGGCCTGGGGCTGAAGGTCCAGCTGGCATGTTATTGTCTGGAGGAGTTGGGGCCCCCAGAGGGACCTGGTGGCAACAGTGGGTCCACTGGGTTTCCAGGCTGCCGGGACATCAGGTAGGCAAGGGTGATGGACTGGGCTCTGGGCTGGGAGAGATGGCAGAGCAAGAGAGCAGGCATCAGGGGAGAGGGACAGACACCACTGGTTCCTCTGGCATGGGCTGGGTTGGGCCTCTTGATGCTTCTTATTACCCTTGTCCTTCTTCCCCTTCTCTGCCTTCCGCTTTTCCCTTGCCCGGTCTCTAAACCCCTTGCCAATTCCCAAATTATATTTGCTTTGTCCGTCAGGTCCACTATGGCCTTATAAGCATCAGCCTTGGTCATCTTGTTTCTTTTAGGTGCCAGTCTTCACTATGCTTTGTCATAGTAGAAGCTGTAACACAAAATCCAGACAGTTAATCCTCTTTTAAATCACAAACCTAAGTCCTGCATGGCCTATGTGCATCCTCCATTATCTCACCTGCTTTATATCTGTCCAGCCAAGATGGGCCTTCATGTGTTTCCCCTCACATGGTTACCCAAATTAAGGCCTCCCAACCCTCCTGCTATTCGCCCCCAGTACCTTTTTTTTTTTTTTTGTGTAGCATGTGTGCACAAAAGTCTCTCTTTTTTTTGTCTCCCCTCCCCATCTGCTTGTCCAGCTTTTGATTTTTTGATTTTTTCTTTGCTTTTCCTGTGTGTTTGATCACCTCCTTTGTCAAACCCACTCATATAATACCCCAAACCTGATGCTCACTAGCAGTGTCCCATCCTTAATGTACATTCTTATCTGTCTCCATGTTGCTGTAATTGGGAGGTGGGCCCAGGCCCAAACTAAAATAGTGGCTGCTGTCCAACCTGCCCTTGGCCCTGAAATTTCCACCAGGCACTTATTTGTAAGACGGCAGTCACTTCTCGTGGCCAGATGCATTCTGTGACTTTTGTTCCTAAAAGCTCTCCTTTTTGCCAAAATTCTCAATGTTTTTGCCCAAAAAAATAACTGTTCCACATTAAATTTTTAAATTGAGCCCTGTAAGGGGCTCTTCTCCTCTTCGTGTCTTAGACCCCTCCTCCAAGAAAAAACATCTTGTAAGGAAGTGCACGTGGCCAACCTGACCATGTGACGTCTGGCTCCTTAGCATACCTTCTGCTTAAATTACTTATTTTCCCTTTTCACTGCTTGTGCCGCATCCTCTCAAAATGCTGTCCCCACTTAACCCCTACTGTTGAATATGAATTGGCCCTTCCTGGGCCACATGGCAACCCCCGATACCTAAATCCCTGAACCTTGAGCTGCCCCTTGATGCAAGCCATACCCTGTACCGGCGCCATCTATCCACCAAACTCCTCTCCACTTGCAGCTGCACTGTACAACAAGAAAATCCATGGGAAAATAATCTATCTCCCCAGGAACCCATGGAACAAGCAAACGACTGCAGTGGAGGAGGCATGCAATTAAGCCCCCCCTCGCATCTGCTTGCCCAGGCTCCCAAACATACCTGCTGCATCATCAAGTCCACTGAAAAACACTTGTATAGAAAAACTATGGATCTCACTGCCCTCCACACTCGAGTCTACTAGCATTATGTCTTCTCTTGTTTTGCGGTGGAGACTTGGGTTCTGTGGGACAACAGCCTTGGCACCAGAAACCGATGAATGTAAAATGCAGCCTCACAACATACAACATCACCCAAAACCATTTCAGTAGTGCAAGAAACCATCCCACATGTATCCAGCTACCTATATACAGCTTCAGTGTCTCTATATTTGCTGGCGCCCAATGCAACAATATAGTATCTAGACAAAAGCCCCACCATGCAACATCTTTTGGTGCCAACCCAAACAAAAGACTCCAGGGCCCCAACTATCCAAATAAACAGCTTGCCCAGCATAGCACTGAAATTCCTCCTCAGAGCTCTATATAAAGACTGTCCTCATGCACAGTAAGAAAATAACATCTTACCCTTAGGCATCTGCAATCTCACCCACTGGAACTGCTCCAAGAAGACAGATGGACAAGTTTAAATGTAAAGTTTTTTTTAAGCTATTAATTTTACAGCAAAATTTAACAACCACTATTGATGCAAATTATTCTACAAAAACAGCTTCGAAGATATGAATTGCTTTATAAGTAAATTGTTTGCCATTCGGAAGTGCTAACTATAGAGCTACAAAACTAATTTTCAGTAAAATGTGAGATCTGAGACCCCTTGCATCTGCTTTTAAACCCCTAAAACCCTCCCTTTTTCCCCTTCCATCATTAAATCATTTTGGTTTCTCCCATTTCTTCCTCCTCCCTTGGTGACCTCATGTATGAAGTCACTGAACTCACCACCCCTTAGCCCCTCCACTCCATTGTTGCCACTTGGTCAGCCCCCATTGGCTATGGTCCAGGGGACAACAGAGCTTGCCCGTTAACCTGGCAAACCTCATTGCATCATGATCTGTCTGTCCAGTTTTTGGTTTGGAGTAGAGATTGCTATTCATTTCCTCCAGTAAAGGTCTCAGAATGATTGGTGAGAGTATGGTTTAAATGGAAATATTGCAATTGGTGGAACTGTCACCACAGAGATTCTTGCTGATCTTATAATGGAAAGATTTGCAATAGCTGAAATTGTGCAGTGTGCTGGTTCCAGATAATCTGCAAGATAAAGTTAAGAGCCCCAAGTTAAGGGCAGAGGCTTCTAACACCGATCATGGTCATTGCTCTGTTAGGATAACCATTATGCACAGGAGATTATTGATAAATACCGCCATACAGTACCTACATACATGCATATAGTAGATACTTACAGACAAAGTACAGTACAGTACAATTCACATTAAACTGTCATGCCAATGAGTTGGTTTTGCATCATTTAAAAAAAATTGAAAATGCACTGGTAACACATACTGTTGTTTTTCAACCCGGCTCAACATCAACTTTTACATGTTTTTCAACTGATCTGGAATATATCTGCAGCTCTGTTGTACTGCAGTGTGAAACCCAGCTACAATTGCAACTCATAAGTATTGCTTTTTACAAGGCTCTGTGAGGGATCCAGTAACACATATGCAACTGATCTCTTTGAGGCATGTTAAAACAATAACTTGGTGATACACATAATGTGAATTGTTCTGTACATCCTCACAGACATATTGCCACACAACAGGATGAAGCACTGTGTGATAGAGATGTCACACTTTCCTGTGTGACAAACTGCAATCGTGGCAATGGATTACATTGTATTCCTGCAACATCCTGCATGAAATCACTGCAGAACTCTAATGTTTCCCTGAGTCTTCCTCTCTTCAGTGACATGGAGAGTCCTTGTCCTTTTATCCATGTGCATTTTGAGGTGCTGCTCTTGGTCTGATGGTTTTACAGAGAAACATATGAACATAGGAAAAGCCAGCAGAAGAAGACCACCTGGTCTATCACGTCTGCTTGGTAAATGATGCAGGGTCTGGCCTTACAATTATAATAATAATAAAAGCTTTATTTCTTATGTGCCTTTCAAAATATCAAGGCACATTACATTAGAAACAGGAAATAAAACAACTTTATATAAAATATTCAGTAAAATATTTGCCAATGACCCTGCCCTCCCAACTGTCCCTCCTCTCCCTCCTCCCTTCCTTGGTCCCAAGGGTTCCCTTTGTGCTTTTCCCAGGCTCTCCTGAATGCTCCCACCATCCTTACTGATACCACCTCCTCTGGTAGCTCATTCCAGGTGGACACCACCCTCTCCATATAGAAATGTTTCCTTACATCACTTCTGAATCCCCCCCCATCAATTTTAGGCTGTGCCCCCTAGTGGTGCTGTTGTCACTCATTTTAAAGAGACCCTCCCTTTTCACTCTGTTAATTCCCTTCATGTACTTGAAGGTCTCTATCATTTCACCCATCTGCCTTCTCTCTTCCAGGGAGTACATCCCCAGGGCTTCCAGCCTCTCCTAGTAGGACCTATACTGTAACCCCTCGATCATCTTGGTTGCTCTCCTCAGGATCCTTTCCAGAATGCTGATGTCCTTCTTAAGGTAAGGATGCCAGTACCTCACCCCATATTCTAAATGTGGTCTCACCAATGACCTGTACAATGGTAAAATAACCTTGTTCAGCCTACTACTGAATCCTCTTGCAATATACCCCAGCATCCTGTTAGCCTTTGCCATTGCCTTTTACACTGAGAGGTATGTTTCAGGTCATTTGTAGTCACTATCCTAGATCCTTTTCCTTTTCAGAAGCAGTTACCTGAGCCCCTCCTATGTAATACTCTGCCCTAGGGTTCTTTGCCCCTATGTGCATCAGTTTGTACTTTTTGGCATTGAAACTAAGTTGTCAGATTCCTGACCATCTCTCTTGTCTGGCCCCAGGCCCTGTATACCGTCTTGGTGTCCACTCTCACACGAGTTTGGTGTCATCTGCAAACAGGCACATTTTGCCTTTTATACCTTTCCCGATGTCACGTATGAAGACATTGAACAACACAGACCCCAGCACCGATCTCTGCAGGACCCCACTGGTGACATCCTTGGAGCTGGAGAACTCAACCCCAACCACTACTTTCATGGTTTTACAGTACCACTCAGCCAGTTTTCAACCCTAGATCCCTCAGTTTCATTATCAACCTTTTGTGTGGTAAAGAATTGAAGGCCTTGCTATAGTCCAGGTATATGATGTCCACCACCTGGCCTTTGTTTACTGCCCTTGTGACCCATTTGAAGAATTCGATCAGGTTTGTTTGACATGATCTGCCTGCCACATAACCATGCTGTTTTTCATCCTTTAGACCATTCGCCTCTATGTACTTCACCAGCCTTTCCCTTAGTATGGTCTCCATGAGTTTACATACTATTGAGGACAGGCTGACTGGCCTATAGTCACCTGAGTCATCTTTGGGTCCACTCTTGTGAAGTGGCACCACATGTGCTGTTCTTCACTCCAGCGGCACCACTTGACTCCAGAGATCCATTGAAGAGAAAAAACAGTCAGCTGCCAGATCCTCCACTAACTCTTTTAGCACCCAGGGTGTATTTCGTCTGGCCCTGGGGATTTGTCCACCCTCATGACCATCAGCCCCTTCCTCATTCTTTCAATCCTGATTACCCCTACAGCTTCCCCATTCCCTTCCTCCTTCTCCCTGCCCTGGCACCGGTCCATCCTTTTTCCTTTGTAAAGATGGAGCAGAAGTATTGTTTATCGTCTGCTTTGCTCCCATCTTCAACAACCCAACCATCCCCTTCCTCAGCCTAACCATGCTGTCCTTCTTATCCCTCCTTTGCTTATGTAGCAAAAGAAGGCCTTTTCCCTATTCTTTATTCCTTCAGTTATTTGGAGCTCTTTCTGTGCCTTTGTCTGCTGCACCTCCCTTCTTGCCACCTTAGCTAGCCTCCAGCATTCTCCCTCATCCTCTTCCTTTACTATTATTTTGAATCTTCTATAGGCTGCCCTTTTTCCTTTACAACTCTGGCCACCTCCCCATTAAATCAGCTTGGTGGTCTGGCTTTTGATTTCTTCCCCTCATTTTGACACAGCTGGCTTGGCCTTCTGAATAGCCCTAATGGTGACCATAATCCTCACCCCATTCCCACCTCCATGCTCTCCAGGTTTTCCTTTAGCACTTCTCTCATCTTTTAAAATTTGACCTCCTAAAGCCCAATGTTCTGGTTTTTAGTGGGGATATCATACTTGCCCAAGTCTAAACTGAACCACACTGTATTGTGGTCACTTCCACCCAGGGGTTCCATAACTTCAGTCTCCTGTATATGCTTCCCATTGGTGAGCACTAGGTCCAAGATTGCCTCTTTCCTGGTGGCATCAGTCACACACTGAGTCATGAAGCTGTCCTGAATTGCATTATGGATTTCCTGACTTCTGGCACAGGATGTGGTGGGAGTAGTCCAGTCCACTTTAGGCAGGTTAAAATCCCCCACCCCACCACTACACACCTCCCTTTTCTAACTGTGATCCTCAACTAGGAACACAGCTCTGTCCTTGTCCTCACCCTGGTTGGACAGTCTGCATACAACCCCCATCCTGATCCTATGCTAGCCTATAACTGGAGCCACAATGTTTCTAAGTTCCCCTTTCCTCCATCATGCAAATTATTATCTCCCTGATGTATGCTAACACCCCCCTTGCCTATCTCTCTGTCCCTTCTGTATTGATTGTACCCTGGGATTGAGAGTTCCCAGACATGGGGTGCTTTAGCCTAGGTCTTAGTAACTGCAACTTATCTACCTTACCCTCCCCTAAAAGGGCATGCATTTCTGCCATCTTTATCCTGAGACTGTGGGAATTTCACGACACCACCCTTCTCTTTGTTCCTGTAATACCTTGGCTCTTTCATTCAATAACTTTGTCCCGGCTTGCCTTCCTTCCCTCCTCCTCTCCTCCACTTCTTAGCTGTCCCCATCCTCCCTCCCCTTTTGTTGTTACTGCCTTTGTGGGAGGAAGGTCTACTGGCCTCCCCTTTTCGAACTGTGTTGGCCTTCAGCCCCACCTTAGCAGTTTAAACCAAGTTTTGTTCCCATATATTCTCCCAGTCTTTCCTTCAGGGTTTTCCTCCCCTCCCAACTAAGGTGCAGTCTGTCTGGGCAATAAAGCAACTTATTTGACCATGTGTTCCCCCATAAGACTGTCCTGCCTATAAGACTGTACCCCTCCTCTTTACACTAAACTCCCAGCCACTCATTGAATTCTGCTATTCTTCTTTTCCTAACTGTTCTGGCCCTGGGGACTAGGATTACTTCCGAAAAGCTACTGGCAGGAAAGTCTTGCAATCCATTGTGTCAGCCCATTTTCCTACCTGGCTCAGTTCAACCTATCATTGGACATGCCTTGGCCAACACCCTAGTGGTAGTTCAGTCCCATCCCTCTCCCTTGTTTATTCCTTTTAGATATGTGAATATTGTAAACCCGTGAGAATACAGATATGCAGTATGTGTGCAGCATGCATGCCACATGCTTATTAAGCATGCGTGCACATTGTATTTCTGTAAGGAATTCTTCCAGAATCTTCTCCATTTCATAGAGAAGGATCCCAATTTTGCAGTCAGTAATCATAGTCCATGGTTCTCCAAGTCATTAGGAATCAGAAGGAAGAAGGTATTACTACATCTCTATACAGTAGATCAATGGTGAGGCCCCACCTTGAGTATTGTGCCCAGTTCTTGAGTCCCCACCTAAGGAAAGAACAGGACAGACTGGAGACAGTGCAGCATAGGATGACCAAAATTGTTCAGGGCCAATAGGGCAGCTCTTACAAGGATCAGCTCAAGGCACTAAACATGCGCACACTGGAGGCCAGACAAGACAGGGGCGATATGATAGAGACCTCCAAGTTCCTGAAGGAATGGACAAGGAAAACAGTGAGGAACTATTTAGCATAAGAAGCAGATGAAGAGCATTGGGCGTAAGTGGAAACTGATGGGATGTTCAAGAAGAAGTGATGAAATTTTATTTTACAGAAGGGGTGGAGAGCCATGGAACAATCTGCTAGCTGATGTGGTGAGGACCAAAAGTTATCAATGGTTTCAAACATGGCTGGGACAGAGTGAAAGGTTTAGTGACTGTTCAGGGTGGTAGCAGTAGGGTGCCAAGCACGGCAGTGAATAATATGGGTTAGAACCCTGTATGGACAATGGGTCCTGGTTTTGTTAGGGTTTTATGGGCAGACTGGATGGATCAATGGTCTTTTTCTGTTATCATTGTCTGTGTTTGTATGAACTTTGTCATTACTCTCTGTGCAGTACTTTCTTCACTATATCAGATATGAGGACCAGAACTCCACACTGATGGAGACAGACCAGGATCTGTATAAAGGCAAATAATATCTCTATCCCGCTTAGAAAATGTATATTATTGCATGCCCTAATTTTGTTTGTCTTGCTAGCTGCTGCCTCAGTCTGCTGCTCCCATTTTAAATTGCTTTGGATCAGTACTCCCAATTCTTCCTGTTTGCTTTCAGTAATCTCCATGCCATTCAAGAGGTATTTTGCTTTTATATTCTTTTTGCCTAGATGTCTCACCTCACCTTACGTTTCCATGTGTTGATGTTTATCTGACATTTTTCCACCCATTTTCCAAACCTGTCTAGATCATTAGGTATTCATTTATCTTCTGTAGTGATGTATTGACCCCAGCTAGACTGGACTCCCATTTGCACGCCTTTTTTTTATTTTCATTGCTTCATTTCTTACTCATCACTGCCATCTCTTGCTCAACCTCAGTTTTCCCTCCACTGAGTCTTGGTGCCTCTCCCACTACTACTTTTTCTTCTGAGAATTTTGGTTGTCTCCCTTTCACACTTACCATTATGCACCCTTACCACTTTTATCTTCTCCTTTTACTTCATCTACTCTTCTGTCTCTCGCTCTTTTTTTATCCCACACTGCAAAATCTCTGCATAGCAATCTGCCCTCTCTCTCTCCAACTCTGTAACCTCAGGAACAGCCTCTACCTCACTATTCATCATTCCTCCATCTATATCTCTATGTAGTAACTGTATTTCTATATTTGCTTATTGTTATCTGTGTAGATGTATGCTTTAGCACTCAGGTCATCCCATAAAAAAAGAACTTGTGCTCAGTGGAGGAAGGAAGGAAGGAAGGAAGGAAGGAAGGAAGGAAGGGAAGGAAGGAAGGAAGCAAGGAAGGAAGGAGTCTCTCAACCACTCTTCAAGTGCCATTTTGCCCATTCCTTTGCTTGCTAGCCCCATTGCTCATACTCCATCCTGCCATCACTTAACCCCCATCGTTTGGTGGTTCCTGTTCCTTTCACTCCTCAGACACCAACTTCTTGCATGCCCTCTCTATGATT
The DNA here is from genome assembly GCA_016271365.2 of Neoceratodus forsteri. Classification (NCBI taxonomy): domain Eukaryota; kingdom Metazoa; phylum Chordata; order Ceratodontiformes; family Ceratodontidae; genus Neoceratodus; species Neoceratodus forsteri. The sequence continues at coordinate 351,060,729 of CM028130.1, read as the reverse complement.
GTATTACCTGCCTCCCTCCTTACTCCCAAGGCCTGAGCTGATTGACCAGTTCCTGACTTATGGTAATACTGTCATGAAACTGTCATGCAATGTTTCTGCACCCATGTAAGCTACATTTCACCCTTTATTAATATAATGTCATACAGAATCACATGCTACCTGCATGCACTCATAGTATTTTACTTATTGTATTTATATATTGTCTTTATTTCATTGTGGTTACTATATCTGCCTTGTTTGTTTTATTTGTCTGCTTCCTAAGATTGTTGCAGTATCATTGACTCATGTAATTAGTTGCTGCTTTTACAATGTTAGCTGTTTTTAACTGCATTATTTTGACTTTTGTCCCATTTCCTCTCTATAACCCCATACCCCAGGTCACACCTAGAAATTAGCTTCAGCTCAGTGGGCGTCTCCTGGTCACAATTATAAATATAAAACTTCTCTATTAGAAAAAAAATATGAAAATGTTAGAAAACAAATTCTAGCATTTTGAGTAGCTCCAACATCCCAAAAGCAAAGCTGCTTATGTTTTGAGCATTCTAGATGTTTTCTATTATGTGAAATAATCTCATTGGATAAGAGTTTGGTTAATTCTGAACATATGGTTCTAATTACCTATACATTTTTAATTGCAAGTGGAAATACCACCTTTTAACTCCTGAAAAATCAAGTACTATAGTTTGATACGGGCCACCTTCAAAGTAAAGTTTATTTTTTATCAAAATGTTCTGCCCTGGCTAGTTTGTTTTTTATTGCAAATTTTATAGCATTCAACCTTCTATGGATTATGGAGGGCATGCAGATTTTTCATGTGTTGGGCTGGTGGAGGAAGAACTGAATGATTGACTCCTTGCCCTGTCAGACCATGCTGGGAAATTAGACCATATGGTGGTATCAACCAGAAGACATTAGTGACAGTACATGTCTTTGAAATGATTTCAAACAGGTATCATAGAAACCTAATAGAAACAAAAGGTTAAAATTTTACTTTAAAGATACTGAAAATCAAACAGATCATTACATTTTTAATAGTGTTGTGTGCAAAATTGTGATATTCTACTTCCACCAGAATTCCACTGAATTTCTGAAGTACCTCAAAATTCTGCCTAAAGCCTTTCTGGTGCACAAAATGTGGAAACTGCAGAAGTTTGCTAATGGGTATGAAATTCCACAGAACATAGTGAAATTCCACAATTTCCACAGTTTCCCCCAGAACATGTTTGTAAAAGTTAACATAGAAGGTCATACTTTACATCCAAATCCCCTTGGTTTATTTAAAAAAATCACAGTTCACTGGTGACATTTCATGGAATTCACAGTGAAATTCCATCAAACTTTTAAGTATGGAGCCACGATTCCACAGGAATCTTTCTGGCTAAATTCCACATTCCACATGGCTCTAATTTTAACCTGCCATATATATTCAAAATTGAAATAGTCTTTCATTTATTTAATTTCCTTTTTTAGTTATATTTTTCATTGTGCAGGACCCCATCAACATTGGTAAAACCTATTATGATATGTATTAGGAAAAACAGTGCTTCTCCCATGACCAGTGCCAGACAGAGCCCATAAATAATCAGCACAGTCTCTAGCTTTGCTTTTCCGCCACATAAAAGACATGAAAGAAGGTATGCTTTTATTCCATTGTGCATGAGCTCAGCACAATAGTTTTGCCAATTTAGTTTCCATTCCCACTGGCTAACTTGTACACAAACTCCAGGCCATCTATGGTGGAGGGTCTAAGGGCACTGAAGCAATATATAAATCAGACTTAACTTTTGTCCATCATCATGCCCCATCTCAAAGTTAAGCAATATTGGTTTATCTTTCAGGGAACACTAAAGAATATTTATTTTATTTTTTTTTTTAAATATTGGTAACTGAGAAAGGCACAATGAACCAAGGCTTGTTTCCAGGTCCAACACAGGGAAAGAGGGAGACAACACAGACAGAGGGGTCAAAAATTAAAACAATGAAAACTAACATGGTTACCAAAGTTTTTTAGACCATTTCAGTTAACTGCAGATACACTTTAACTCTCTGCAGGATCAGAAGGCCTCAAATCTGCACAGAATTGTGTCCATAGCACATCATATTCTTTCATATTAAATTTACTGGAAAAAATACAACATGTATCCATATTTTACATTTGACAAAATAGGCTTTTATTTCCAAACAAAGTGGGTTGTTTTGTAATTATTTTAGTATTATCAACATGTCAGAAACATTTAACAAATCCCAGCAATTAGTTTTTTTAAGTTTTGCAGTTTATTATACAGCAAATTTAGAATAGCCCCAAAAAGATGCATCTTGTTCCTCCAACCCAGTTTTATAACTACCATGTCTGAAGCATAGGGGAGGTAACTGGCTGGCTCAACTTTTCAAATGGATCCGGTGTCAGTGTAGGGATTCAGAGCAGGGATATCCTGATTCTTCTGAGTTCTATACTCTAACCACTACAGTACATGGACTTTATCAGAATACCATGATAACCTCTTCACCTTTTAAGCAACAGTATTTATGGACAGCAGATCAGACAGAAGTCATCAATTTTTTTAGTCACAATGTATTTCTGGGAAAAAAACCATTAATATACCCATTTGTATTTCCATTTTATTTAAAGCAGCAGTACAAGAAAAATGTTTTCCAAAAGCTAGTTTCAGCTACTGTTTATAAAAATATTGATATACCTGTCAAATATATGTTTTAGCTACCTTTGTGCTGCGCACCATGAGGTGTTTTTTTATTATTTTTTTTCACTCCTGTTGCTTGCCAGGTCTACAATGCTATTTCTAAGTGAACTATGATGGGCATGTTTTTCTTTGAGAAAAAAGCATTTATAAAATACTCAAATTTTGGCAGAACTAGAAAAATGTTACTACCAAATAAAACTAGAATGTGCCTGCAATCTTATAGTGAAAAAGGAAGGATCAACTTTGTTGGCAATTTCTTTGCACTGCTGCTTTAATTCCTGAACTGAAATATGTAGTTTTGAAGTCTAAAAAGTTCCTGCTTTCTTGCCTCATCCACCGTGATAAAACAAAACATGTTGGTATTTTCATATTCTGTTTACTGTACAACAGAAGAGTGTGCTAGCACCATCCTTATACACTCTCAATATAAATCTAGTGTGTACAGTCAAAAAGTAACCTCATGGGAAGAAATTTTTAAAAAATTGCTAATGGCGGCCAATATTATTGATCAAAGTCATCAATTATAAAATTATTACTAAAAGCTTTTTTCAAATTTCTTAGGGAAATAAAAAATATATTGATGATGACTCTAGGAATGTCATAAATACATTATTGTTAAAAAAAGCCTATATATTGATTTGTTTTTTGTTAACAAATATGGCTGCTGTACTAAAGTATAAAATGTAATTTAAAATATGCATTCCATGAAATACTCTCATGTTGTTCCCTTCAGCTATATCCACACTTCTCATATGCAGTGGGATGGTGGATCCAATGTAGAAATAAACTGCTCTATTCTGTGTTCAAAGGACAATTTTTTTATTACATGCAGATTGGATATATACTTCATTGCACCCAGTCATATGTCCAAATACTAGATTTAGGCCTCTCAGAACTTTAGAGTTTGGATACATTATCCCTTAGGTTGGATGTGAGAGGACAAACATGTTTAACACATATAAACTGATTGACATTTGTTTTTCTCCACATCAGGGAAACACATGCCTAAGTTAAAGTGATTTATGCAAGGCTGCAATAGCAAATGGGAGCAGTAACCTGTTGGAGCTGTGAATCAATCTCCTACCATTCAAACTGCCAAAAAGTGCTGTTTTCCATGAAAAAAATCCTTTTATTTCTGTGCTTTGTGTCATTTGCATAACCCTGACACTTTTTTCCTCTGTACTGCAACCATCAGACATGACATCATGCAAGGGAAACAACATTTTTAAAGGGGCGTTGTCAGTTTTTAGCTGACTCTTTACATAGTTTGCAGTAGCTGTCTCTAGCATTATAATGTGTAGAAAAATTCTAGTGATTTGATTGTCTGAAAGCAGCTCAGAGCCATGTAATTCTTGACCCATGATTACACTACTGAACTACTTACAACTATTCAAGCCCTATAACATAAACATAGAAAAGTATCATTGCACTCCCAGATTCAGACAAGAGCTGTCACTTCAGACCTGTCACTTCACCAACAGGCAGTAAAAGTGAAGCAACATCTGCACAGAATGGCAAATTATCATTTTGGCCTACCTGCATCACAAATGTATATTTTCAGAAGCTTTTCTACAGACTAGTACAGTCTGCAAACACTACCGAAATAGAAGAATGCACTTTGCCACAGAAAACTGGAGGGAAGCTAGAAACAAATCATTGATAAATCATAAACAGATGACTATGACAGATTTTTTCCACAAAACAAATTGCAGCTTCAGCCTCTCGAAGCATGACTGGCAATGGCATACAATGTGAAAAAGGTATTTGGGAAACTTGCATAAATCACTTTAAATGGCATGTGTGTATGGAAAATACACTTGAAAGGTGAGAACAATAGGGGTCCCTAGTTTAAAAAAATGCAAACTGTTAGACTTATTTGTGTGGTCCATCTGTTTTTTTCCCTTTTAAAACCATTAACTTACAGTGCATTCACATATACTGTAGGCCTATTTGTCTTCATCCAAAAAGGTATTAATACTTGCTTCCATGAAAAAAATGGACTCTGGACTAAGGATTACACTATTTTGGACACACACCCTATCTAAAATATGAACAATAGCATTTTGGGGATACAGAAGTAGCCTACATCAGGAAATGTATACTCAAGTCATTGTTGTATCCCATATCCATATTTAGCTTGCAGATCCCTGCACACCATGTCAATTATTTTTGTGAAATGAATTATTTTAACTACTTTTTGATGCAACAGAAACAGCCTTGTAGTCTCTCTCATTTGTGTTTTCCTGTTGTCAATTTCAAGGTTTTCTGACCATGATATGTTTAAATTCAACTATTCAGTAGTGTTCACTCAGCAAGGCATATCAGTAAAACTGGCATCACTTTAGTGTAGAGGAACTGAGAAATAGTCATATGTAAGCAATAAAGACAATGGGATAATAAGCAGGCACAGTGACAGTGAAGAAAGAATAATAAGCATTTTATAACAAAAAAAACATGTCAGAGTATAAACTGAGTGCAACCAAAAGATAGACATAACTTACCTTCAGTTTTATAGTGCTGTCCCCTACCTACTGCATCTGAAAAAACACTTTATTTTTCAACAAATAGAAAAAACTGCTTTTAAGAAATTAAAGGAAAGACATTTAAAATATCCACACAGAAATGTTTGCATGCCAGGAACATAGGCAGCCACTGTGCAATTCTCTGACATTGTTTACATTTTAACAATTCCACCTCCTAAATAATTAATAAACAGAACACCAATTTATATTTAGCATGTAAATTTCAGGTTCAAGTTTCTGAAACACTGTCTGTTAGGAAAGAGTGACTGGGCCTGATTAAGCACTTTGTCATATTTTCAGGAAATAGCAACATTGCTTTCCCCCGGCGTTATCAAATATCAATGTAGCAAAGGATTAAGGTGATAAAAGAGGCCATTTTAGAACAACAATTCCGGTCAACTTCATGCCACTTAGTTAAACTCTAGTGTTTCCCATAATCGGACCATAAATGGTTTCTGGCTGCAGTTTCACTTTAGAATAGCATGCTAACCATTATCTTGCACAAATTATTAAGGGAAAAGAAGGCATAGGAGAGATAAGCAATACAAAATGACAAGGTGTGCAGTGTTGGGGATACCCACATGTCCAATGGCAGAGTGAAGCCTGACACCACAGGTGAAGGAAGTTACAGCCCCTGAAAGTATGCAGGTATCTCTGAACACTACAAATCCCGAGGTGTCTTATTGTACTTAGAAAATGGAAATTAGAAAAAAAATAGGAAGATTTTGTAAATGTTTTAAAATAGCTTTAACAATGTTTATCTTGTAAAATAGTTATTTCAATTATAATAGTAAGCGCCAGAAAGAGCAAGGGTGTAATGGGTATTCTTCAGTGGAGGACAGTGCTGGACATAATGGCTTCTGAATGCCATCAGCCAATCTGGTTCAAATATTTCCCCCAAATCTTTTTGTAATAGAATGTAACTCACTTCTTTTATACTCAAGGGCATCTTACTTTTGGTATTATGTCTCTCTCTCTCTCTCTCTGTCTCTCTTTCTCTCTCTGTCTCTCTCTCTCACATTTGACCACTGGGACACAAACAGACTGGGATAAAATGGCTCCTGATAATAAACTACACCTCTGAGCAGGTTATTATAGAAAATAGTGTTCCAAAATAATGTAAAACAAACAAATATGCTACAGGGTGAGAAGCCTTCACACTACTTAATCTTTCAGTTAGTATTCTAGCATCAGTAACATGGACAGCTCTAGGGCTAATAAGTGGATTTGAGCACCTTCTAGAGGAAATAAATATAAAACTTACTGAGGAGATACATATTTTCATGTGATAGTAACACATTTGATATTTCAGTGTTGCTGCTAGTTATATGGACTTGCTTGTGACTGTTTTTTTGGTCAACATGTCCTAGATAACACCTTCCTTAGTACCCTCCATACATCAGGTTCACTCTTGTTGATGCATCAGGAGTACTATCTGGAATGTAATCCAGCACTGGAAGAGCAACAAGAACAAGCATATTACTTATGTTACTGTGACGGGAACAAACCTTTTATAAATTAATTTGTACAAAGTTCAATAATTTTTCAGTATCATGAGACAAAATTAATTTCCTTTACTTTGGAAACATCTGAGTTGAAATGTCAACAGTGATCCTCAAAAGGTTTTGCAAAAGAAAAAAGTGTATTTTGCCATGTACAGCAGCTATTTTGTCTAGTATGGTTGTACCTTAAATAAATGATTGTTCATTCATTCACTCACTATACCAGAATCTAATAATGTACATTTTATGTTTAGCTATAGTAACTTTTTCGTCTGTCCCAAATAACAGACACCAATTTTTCAGACACAAAGAGACTTCTGTGATTGCGAGGTGTTTGCTTGACAAATATATACTGCAGTATAACATGGCTGTGCTGCATTAATTATTTAGCAATCAGTGTTTCCAATGTTTCTGAATTCCACATAGAATTTATGATGGGCAATCATAAACTGCAAATCTGTAATTTCATCTAGAGGTTCCAGTGACATCACAATTTTATAAATGTCACCAGAACCCCAGGATAAAATGTCTGGCCTTGTACTTTACAGTTTTCTTTTGTTCAATTGCTATAAAACTGTAAAACTTTCTTTTGCAAAGTAATTTTTGTGCATCGTGCTAATTGTCAAAATGTATGAAAATTTAATTTCACATTTGCAATTAGCACCTAATTCAGGTCAAATGAAAATTTGCAAATTAGGCCAATTAGCACCATTTTATTTTTGTGCAATTGGTGCACTGTAAGATAATAGTGAAAATGATTCTACAGTGAAAATAATTAGGTTTATAGTGTAAGACTGCTGCTTCGAGAAAAAGGGAAATATGTCAGGGACACAGTGACTGATTGATTACTTTCCCATTATAGAACTCCAAACCCCCTGCCCATCTATAGAACTTCAGTAGACCCCAAATAGTGTTTTTCTTTTACTTATCTTCCTTTGATTCAGATGCTGGTACACAGTCTGACTTCAGCTATGTGGCTGTTCAACTCTGAAAGGAATGCCGCTGAGGAATCAGCAGATTAGTGCTAACTCATTCACCTGATGACATCATTTACAGAGCAACAGCACAGCAGCAGTCAGGCTGTACTTTAGAAGCTATAAAAACTAGTGAAGATAAGTTAAAATTATTTGGGAACATATGGCATTCAGCTGATAGGAAAGGGACTTGAGTTAAAGCTATGAATTATTGGGTTGGTTTGTTGGTTCATCAGATTTGCATTGGAGGTCTATAAATAGTACAACTCATGCTTTATTGGGTGCAAGAGAGTCTGCAAATCTCATAATATATGATTGTGATGTCATATCTATGAATTAAGGGCATTTCAATGTCATACTAGTGAATGGGGGGGGTTGTTTTACATGGGCTATGTGAACTACTGGCCTCAGCCATATATATTATAAAAGATTTACAGAGCACAACCTGAACAGGTACTAATGCATTATCAGTTCATAGGGCTTTAAATTTCAATCTTTTATTACATAGATGATTGCATATATTAAGATAAGGTCTGAGTACTTTATTTCAGCTTAGAAGAACCCCCCTCTCTGATAAATGTACAGTACACACACAAAACATTAATACTGTATCATGTTTACTCCCAGAACCTGGTAGATATGTTCTATTTCTCAAATTCCCTATCAAGCAGAGTAAATTTAACTTCCAGTAATGAATGTTTTGTAAGACAAAGTTTGTCCTAATTAAATAAGAGAAGGTTGTGTTTATTTTGTATTTATCTGGGGAATCTTAACGCAATTTTGACAAAATAACACAATTTGTTGGGATGGCTTTTTTTCTGTCAAAGGACTGAATTACATACTGTATCAATGACTTTCTAATTCAAAGATTGATAAATTATTTCAAATGATGTAATTCAAGTGGGAATTGCCACAGTAAAGTTGTAAGCAGCTAACTAAAGATAAATGTTTAAATGATTGTAGGTATTCAATAACTCCTATCTAATTTGAATTGAAGATATCATTGTTTTGGTCTTCAGACACTGGCTGTAAGTCTGGAAAAAGTGTATTCTAAACACTTCATTCTTGGTACTACTTTGGCATATGTTGAATATTTATTGGGAGGAAGATTGGGATTTGTTTCACTTCACCCATTCTGAATGGCCTATTGTAGTCAAGTACTGAGAAAGCTCAATGTATATGATATTCTTGAAAACAAAAACAATGCAAGCAAAAATCAAAATCAGAATTGCCTATTTTAAACTGGACATCAAAAAAACATATCTCATCCATTTGTGTTTAGTTTTAGAATATGTTGGGAAACAAAATTATTCATCGCATTCTTAATTATTAACTCTGTTTGTTGTACATTAACAGAATAGTTATTGTTTGGCATTTTAAATAAATTTTTTATTCTACTTTACCTGCCTCTTGAATATTGTTTGGTATAATGTTTTATTTTTGCTCTGTAATTGCAACCTAAAACAGCAGCAAGTGAGAGAAAAGGGGAAAGTCCATCAGACTTGATGATTTATTGATTGTTAATAAATAATAAGGTCCTTGGTCACTGGTAGGAAGAGAGAGAGAGCTAGGGAGGCTTTTGTTTATCAGGGATGTGGAGGTGAACTCAGGCTGTTATACAATCTTTTCAGGAGGAAGGAAGGAAGGAAGGAAGGAGGATGGGTGGGTGGGTCCCGGCATACTGGGGTTGTATATTTACAAGTGCCTGAACTGGGTTAGCTGACTCCAGCTGCCATCTCCTCCTCTCCCTCAGCATCACTTAACCTCTGTGGTGGGGGGGATGCACCTCATCATCATCTTTGAATGGTATTAATAAAAAAGTATGGTATGCATTGCTTTACAACAGAACACAGAAGAAGGTTGCCTAAAAATCACTTTAATGCCTATTATTTTTTCAACTTATAATATATATTTGTGTCTGTCTTTTTTGTTATTTCAGTCATTCAATGCCATTCCTGCTCAAACTGAACCTATGTGCTAATTGGTTTGGCAGCCCTAGTATGGAATGATTTGCTTCAGTGCATGTGTTCTTCATTTTTTTTAATACTGTTTTATATATTTTAAAGATACAAAGTTCCATGACTGGTGTTTTTTTTTTTTTTTTGTAAATTAATGCACAGCCTGGGTGTTTTGGAGGACACTTGACTTTCAACATTAGGCCTCCCAATGCACATGGCCAGCCAAGGGATGTATTCATTTTTAAGAAATTGCACACCCCATTGTGGCTTATTTCTTACTTCTTGACATACATGTTGAACAGAAAAAATAGTTTTTATGCTTTTAGATTAGAAGACTTTTTAAATGTAAATGAATCACTTGAAAGGTTTCCTCATGTTCCCCCACACACTCTTTTCTTTTGATAATTAACATTTTACCCACTCTTGTCATGGCTTCCCCATCCCTTCAGTTGGGCCAAGCTTCAGCCCTCCACATTTCTAGCTCTTACCTTTGCATCCTGTCCCCAAGACTTACCCCCTGTAGTGTTGCATTGAGACAGCCAGGCTTCATCCACCACCACTCTAGCTAATGCAGTGGGAGACACCCTCTAAAAGCTGGAGTGGCTGGTAGCAGATATTAAGGCCTGGATGTGCCATACTGCTCACTCCAAGGATTTTTCTGTTTTGGCTGTCCTACTTTCCCAATATGCAGCCAATGAGCACTGACAAAAACAAAGTACGGTATACATTACTTTCCAAAAGAACACAAAAGAAGGTTGCCTTAAAATCACTTTAATGCTTATTTTTTCAACTCATAATGTATATTTTCCTTTCTCTTTTGTTCTTTCAGTCATTCAGTGCCATTCCTGCTCAAACTGAACCTAGGTGCTAATTGGTTTGGCAGCCCTAGTATGGAATGGTTTACCTCAGTGCATGTATTCTTCATTTTTTTAAATACTGTTTTTAAATATTTTAAAAATGCAAAGTTCCATGACAGGTTGTGCTTTTCTTGTAAATTAATGCACAGCCTGGGTGTTTTGGAGGGCACTTGGCATTCAACATTAGGCCTCCCAATGCACATAGCCAGCCAAAGGATGTATTCATTTTTAAGAAAATGCATACCCCATTGTGGCTTATTTCTTACTTCTTGACATACATGTTGAACAGAAAAAAAAAAGAAAATTGTTTTTATGTTTTCAGATTATAAGACTTTTAAATGAAAATTACTCACTTGAAGGGTTTCTCATGTTCCCTCACACTTTTTTTGATAATTTACATTTTACCCCTCTTGTCATGGCTTCCTCATCCCTTCAGTTGGGAACAGCTCCATCCCCCCCACATCTCTAGCACTTGCCTCTGCATTCTGACCCAAAGGCTTACCCTGTGTAGTACTGCCTTGCCACAGCCAGGCTTCATCCACCACCACTTCAGCTAATGCAATGTGAGACACCCTCTAAGAAGCTGAAGTGACTGGTAGCAGATAATAAGACCTGGATGTGCCAGCTATCATACTGCTCACTCTAAGGATTTTTCTGTTTTGGCTCTCCTATTTCCCCAACATGCAGCCATTACAGTCAATGAGCACCGGCAGCACCAACTTGTAGATGGGGAGCTGCCAATACTGTGGGATCACACACTGCACCAATACAATCCCTCTTCTCACCTGCAGACAGTGCTCAGACAGCAGGCTGCACCACACAGTCTACCAAGGGTTGACGTGTGATGCCTCCGCATCCTGCTTCAGACCCCACTCATCCAGGTGAGGAAGTTGGGACCAAGAATCGATTCCAGTTCTCTCATGTAGTGAAACAGTGCTCCACCAGCCAGTACCACTGGGCCAGGGACTCTCCTCATATTCTTCCTGGTGCTGCCTGATCTCTACCTCAGCCAAGACTCTGGCCTGAGCTGACTGGTTGGTCAGGACGTACTATAGAACTGGTTATTTTCATGCAAAGTAAATTTAGCGCAAACACAAATGCAACCATAATTGCATAAATTTATTTTAGCGCTAAGTCACAATCACCACATTCACTATAATGGGAAAAAATACTAAAAGTGCTAGTTAGCGCAAATTTATTTTCACGCAAGTTGGTACTTCAGCGAAAATAGTGAAAATTATTTTACAGTGCACATTTCAAGTTCTACAGTAGTTCATCCCAGTGATGCTTTATTTGGTTGACTGAGTAAATCACCCCAGTGTACCTATACAGCTTCCTGGAAATTCTTTCTAACATGGTTGGTGTTCTCATAAATGGCACTGTTTGGGTCATTTACATAATCTGGTCTTCTTCAGGGACTCTATCTCCATGAGCTCATCCTCACACTGGGTAGCATGTGGCATGATGGTTACAACTTCTTGTCTTGCTCTCAAGATGTCTCTAGTTCTCTCTGCTTCTTTTCTACTCTCAAAACACTCTGAACTTCTCACAGGAAATAAAAATGCATCATAACTCTTGTGAGACTAGAAGGCTCATCAGTGCAGTAGTAGAGCAACCAGTCATGACACTAGAGACCCGGGTTTGAGAGTGTGCCCAGATCATTGGGAGCTAACCTAGAGGAGGAATGATTGAGCATCCCAGATGACACTTTCCTGCAGGGAGGGTGGGTGGCAGCTACCACTGTATGAATGCAGCCTGTATGATCACAGATGGGCGGCAAAGTGGCACTACTGGGAGACGGGGGACCTTGACTGATGCTATATGCAATGCTAGCTCACAAAAATGCATGTGCTTGTACACCCTTGATGCTGACACCCCATGGGAGTAGGGAAGAAAAGCATAAATGACATTAACTGCACCAGAATGATAATGATTTCCACAGACCCTACACCAATGTCCTTGGCACAATTCCTCTTGTTGAACTTGATCTCCACGGGAGCTAGAGCTACCCCTGCAGACCCACTAGGGATGGAAACCCATGGAAGACAGAGGTAAGGGAATAAGACTTGGTAAAGGCAGGTGATGGTGCTGTGCTGACTAGTGGAAGAGGCTGATCAGTGACAGTGAGAGCAAGAGACATTAACAATAACAATTAAAAAAATGACTCTTGCAAGAAAAGTATTCTGTGTGGCAAAATATTTTCCAAGCAACATGATATTATTCATGCCTGTATATTTCCTCATGAACAATATAAACAGTACTGCAAAATGCATTTTTTTCCATGAAGAAAACTATTATGCAATGTAAAGTTTCATTGATTTTTCTAGAGCTTCACAGAGTTTTGTGAATATGAAGAAATTGCCACATCACAAAACTCTGCATGCAGAGAACAAATTATGCACAGCTCTTATCATAAATGACATTGTCAATTATGTTCAAAGGATCATGTTCAGTGTTCAAAAACATCCATTTGCAGCATGATTAACAGTGATTAAATAAACAAGATGAAGATGAATAAAATGGCTGCCTAGATAGTGGCTGTCTTATCTATCTATCTCTGTCTGTAGTTTAGTTTATTGTCTTTTTTGTGTATTTCAAATTTGGAACAACTATATTCAGTCTTCACATTATTGTTGGTGAATATCACCATAATCATCATCTTGAACAATACAGCACTGGAAGGAGTACAGTACTTTTCTCAGAAATAACTTTTAACTTTTAAGGATTCTGAGAGTTCTACTTCAGCAGAGACTTTTGCAAGATTCTTCAGCTTCAAGAAACCTGATACCTGCTACTGCTGCTTTATAACTAGTTCATCCTCCAAACGATTATCTTATCTCTAAAATTGCTGTGTCATGTTCCACAAGCCTGGTTTATGCTTGGTGACATCTAGTCTTCTGTTTCCTGTTTTTCTTAGCTGATTCCAACTGGCCACGTTTTCTCATCTGGCACTAATTAATTTTGGGTCATGATGGTGAACCCTGGACTGTTCAGACAGCAGCAAGTGTTGTGATATATAGCTGAAGATTTACATCTGTTGGGAAGAATTTGATGTGTGTAATCATTCTGATTCTGGGGCCCTCAACCTTAACCTAGGAAACTGGTTTGCAGACTTGAAAGGATTGCAAGGGTCTGTATGCAGCATTCGAGAAGATCGGTGCTATACACAGCCCCTCTAATAATGCAGGAAAGTACATTCCCTATTTTTACTGCATGCAGGTTGAAGATGAAGAACCTTTTGAGAATTGGTCCATATTCAGAATCATTTATGGGAGGCAGAGGCAAATTGTACTGTATATCATGTATGTAATGTTGTCAGCACCTTGAGTCAAGGTAAGACAGGTGGAGGTGCTGCTGTGTTATATGACAGTTTGTGTTATCAAACAACATCAATAGGGCTATGTGTTATCAAGCAACATCAGTAGGGCTATGTTCATTTGCATCATCAATACATAGGCACATGGGTGAAGTGAGTTGAGCAAGACCACTGGTGAAATCATTCTGTCTCCCTCTCTCTTATCTTAACAGTAGTGACCTTTAAAGCTAGTTGCAAATGTGAATAGCACAGCAGGGATACATTGTACTAGCTTTATTGTTCCTCCTTCAAATTGCACCATGCGGAGAGTACCCTCCCCCACACATGTGCTCTGTAATGCAGATTCCTGGTCCAGATGTTACCAGGCATTATATCCCCTGCAAGTGTAGTGTAATGCAGATGCCTGATCCAGATGTCAGCAGGCACTATCAGGTCAGAGCCTAACATCGAAAGCACGAACTCCAGCACCACCTGCCAACCGTTACAAAACAGTCCAAACACCAATGTTTGCAAATAGGTTCAGATTTATTCTGGATTAGCCAAAAGAGTACCAAGGATCTCTTACCAAGTAGGGGAAACACCAGCAAGACCCCCGAAAACCTCCAACTGATTTCACTAAAATTCCCTGATGATGCTTTATCAAAACTGGTCAGGGAGTTTTCAGGGGTTCTGCTGGTGTGTCCTCTACCTAGTAACAGACCCCTTGTACTATTTTGGCTAGTCAAGAATAAATCTGAACCTATTTGCAAACATTGGTGTTTGGACTGTTTTGTTCTGGGTGATGGGTAGTACAGGAGTTTGTGCTTTGGATATATGTTTCTCTCCTCAGCATTAGCCATGTGGAGGCTTTATTTATTTTCATACACAGCCTAACATCCCTGTGGGTGGTCACAGATGAAGTGATATGCAGAATTCCATTACATGCCCTGTGTATGTTACAGTTCTTCATATTAGTGCACGGTTTGTGGTGCCAAGTCCCACACTCCTGTCCATTTCTAAGACCTCTATATAACCTAGTGGCACCCCCATCCCTCTCCCCATCACATTCAAAACCTTATGGTTGTCTGTGTCTGCCCTGACCTGAATGTCCACAGTTATCTCTTACCCCTATTCCAGCTGATCTCTGACCTTAGAAACGAGTGGTCCCCCAATAACCCAGTGGTATACCTTGATCACAAAATGAAGCCCCTCTCGCCTAAAACAAGTCATTCTAATAGTGATGCACTCCTGTAGTCTTCTAGTCCCAAACCCCCTGTTATATTTTAAGCCCTTTCACATCTCCCGCTGCATATGTCACAGTGTTACCACTGCAATTCCCATTATCACTGCTATTCCCCCTCAGTTTTCTGTCCAAGTCCTTTTAGCGACCAATGCAAATAATCCAAGTTACTGAGGCAGGTCCCTTAGTAACCAATACAATTCTCCAAATTAGTGATGCAATCCCTCAGTTAATGCAGCAACACTCCCATTTCTGGCTTCCCTGCTGTCCAGTATTTCACCCCTCTCTCCACCCATGCCTGGTCCTCCAGTGCACCTGTCTTTTAGACTGCGCTGTTGCAAACAGTCAGACTGAGTTAACCCTTGCTTTTTGCAAATAATAACTCAGTATGGTAGCCCAAGCTGTGAAAGCATGCACTGAGCAAAGTCCACAATGCTATGAAATGTCCATATGGACCATTAACACTGTGTCCATACGCGTCTTCTTGGAAAATATAAAACAACTTTGCAGACACCCAGGAAGAGTTTGAGACCACATTGAGCATGGTTTGATGGGGCTGCAAACTTCACCAGGTTTCAAGAATAAAATCAGGCCCCAAGAATTGTTGTGTAACCTGCCTGTTATAATAGGGGCTGCTAGGTGGCCTTGGTTCAAGTAATTTTTGCACAAAAGCAGTTTATTGTTTGCTCTTGAAAATATAATTGTTGCATCTTGTCATTGCAGTTCTTCCCAGCAGAAACAGAGAACTTTCCTTATCATGAGTACTCCCAGTACTAATTTTAATAAAGTCCTCAGTTTCTCATTTGCAGGTCATAGTTTCTGGCCACCAGGAGTCAGGCTAGAGCCTCCTCGTTCCCCCTCACTTACTATTCCTGTGTCACTTCTGACTTTCTGTCTACCAGCCACCCTCGTACCTCCTTGTTTGCTCCCTTCCTCTCTGGCCGTATCTGCTCTCCCTCTCATTCCTTCCTGTACCAGGGTTTAAAACCTTGACTTTCCACTTGTAGGCAGCAATCCTACCACTGCTGTATCGGGTCCTGGCTCATTACAGACTGACCATCCTTGTACCTAAACATGTTCCCAACTACTTGAGATTATACTCTATCTCCCTATCCCCCTGCCAGAGGTATATAGTCATGGAACCCCTGGCCCATCTATTAGTCTCTGTACTGTTATTGGGAAAAGTCTTCCCTCTCACACCCTCTCCCATAACACCTGTTTTGCATCTACCTAATAATGTTACTCATGTGCTGGCAGGTGGCACTATTAGTGAGTCACTCTATCACACCCCCAATTACCATAGCTTAGAGTTCTGCCCAGCTAATCACTTTAACTTCCACTCCTTAATCCTTCTGCTCACATCCTCTCCCTGCCTTTATCCTCCAATGTTACCAAACCTTACTGCAGATACTTGGTGCACAACAGTAAATTGCTTAAGTGGGCACTCTTTAGGCTTGCACTTTTACTTCTCCTCCTCTCCAGGAATGTGCACCTGAACCCTGGACCCGGATCCATGCCCATACCCTCCAGCTACTGTACAGAAGGCCTTATACTTGTTTTAGTAAATATCTGTAGTCTGTTACAGAATTTGACCTCCTCCAGGTCTGGATTAAGCAACACAATCCTGACATCCTCGCAGTAAATGAAACCTGGCTCTCTTCCAAGATTCCAGATTGGGCTACTCACTTTTTAGGGAGGATAGGTTAGGGATGAGGGTAGGAGGTTGTGCCATTTACTTTCAGGACTCCCTTTATGGGCAGGTCCTCCCGTCAACAACCTCAGGCGATGGGGAACAGGTCTTCATAGTTAAAATATCTGTAGGTAACAAGGGCAAGTCTGTTTTGTTAATGTCAGTATACATTCCTCCCTGTAAAGCAAAACACAGCTTTAACTCATTTTTGACCACATATCTAGGTTGCCCAACAAGTCTGAGGTAATCGTGCTAGGTGACCTAAATATTAACTGGTTTGGCCCCTCTGCAGCACCTTATGGGGTTTGGCTGCTGCACTGGACCTTGCTCAGGTTTGCCTTCCTCCACCAGGATCAACTATGGGCATTTACCAGTACCTGCTTGATCTCATCCTTACCAATCACCCAGAGACTTGCTAATGTCACAGTACTACTTGACTCAATAAGTGACCACTCTCCTATTCTCTATTCTTGGTCCAATCGCTACTCTAAACTCCCCCAAGACATCCTATCAGCATCACCTTAAAAAAGGCATGCTGCAGCAATTTAAAGACTACATTTCCAACTGTGACTGGACTTCCATTAACATTTCCACAGGCGTTGACAGTGCCCCAGCTTATTTCATTTCAACTGCCAACGCCGCTTGTGATATTTTTGCCCCTTTCTCCAAAATTATTATTAAAGGCCCAACAACCCCTTGGATTACTCCAGAACTCCTAGCTTCATGGCCAACCATGATAATCTATGGTATAGAGCAGTAGCATCTGGTTTTCCAGCTGATAGACAGCAGTATAGAACCACCAGAAATATCTGTATCTGGAAATTCAGCTCACAAAGGCTGCCTATTTCCAAACCTCTCTCATCTACCTGGGGTAATGGGAGGAAGTTCTGGGAAAATATTAAGGACCTAACTGGTAAACCCAATACTGCCCCTCCTCCTTACTTAATGTCAATGGGATCACTACTCAGGACCTGCTTATTGCAGACAATCTCAACTCGGTGTTCTCAGACCTTAGTGCGGTTCTTCCAGTGATTTCTTCAATAATACCTCTAGGTCCCCAAACACCCCAGGCATCCCCAATTTCAATTTAGGATTGTCTCCCACCGAAAAGTTAAATTCTACCTGACTAGGGCCTGGGGTAAATCCTGACTTAGTGAAGATTCCTTCTTGACTTGAAGCTACTGCTTTTGGCAGTGATGTTCTTCCCCTCACAATCTGATCTACCTCTCACTCTGTCTTGGCCAATTCCCTCACAATGGAAGGCTGCAATAATTACACCCATACTGAAGACTGGTGATAGAACCTCAGATTCCAGCTACTGTCCCATCTTGATCCTCCCTCCTTTATCCAAAGCACTCGGAAGGACATTTTCAGATCAACTTATAGAATACCTCTCAAAATACAACCTGCTATGTCATCAACAGCATGGCTTTAGGAAGGGTCATAGTACCACCACAGCCCTCCATGAATATACTGGTTATATACACAAAGCCCTGGATTGTGGCCACTTAGTTGGGTCTGACTACATAGACCTAACAAAAGCTTTCAGCACGGTTAACCATGCACTCCTTATCAAATCCCTCTCTCATTTGGGCCTCTCACATGATGCCTCCTCCTGGTTCTCCAACTACCTTAGTGGGATATCACAACAGGTAAAAATCAATGACACCCTCTCCAACAGCTTACCAGTCCATTCAGGGGTTCCTCAGGGCTCGATTCTGGGCCCACTCCTAGTTAGTCTCTTCCTCAATAGCCTTCCTCTTGCTTGCCCGGGTCAGATATTACTCTACGCAGATGATGCAGTCATCTTGTCTAGCCATTCTGATCCCTCCCTCCTACAATGTAATCTCCAAAGGCTCTTCTCTGATACTGAATCCTGGTTCTCTCACCACAAACTCATCTTAAACTACAAGAAAATGATAAGTCATGTTGTTTGCTAATGCTCACAACAAAAACAAAGGCCTACCTCTAATCATACTAAATAGCAATAACCAACTACTGGAGCAGATTAATAGTTTTAAGTACCTGGGTATTACTCTGGACCCACCTCTCATTTCATGAGCATATTAACCCGGTCTGCAAGACAGTGAACACCAGGACTGGCCTGCTTTATAGACATAGATCATGCATGACACCGGATGCCCTCCAGTTGGCTGTTACCAGCTCAGTTCTGTCCATAGTTGATTATAGCATTGTAATCTAGGGCTCTGCAACTGATACTGCCCTTGGCCATATTAAGGACACCCTTAACAAAGCCTACCGACTAGTAAGTGGTGGTGATCGACTCACACATGCCTGTGACTTGTACAAGCAAGCAAACTGGCTAAATTTCGAGAGAAGGCTTGCTTACCACACCTGCCTGCTATCCAGAAAGATAGCCTCTGGTCTACCTCTCTGGAACCCTACATATAATGCCTGCCCCCACCCAGGTCTACCAGAAGTTCCTCTGGCTCCCACCTTTCTAGTCTCTTTCTGTAGAACCTCCCTAGACCAGAGGTGTTCATGTACAGGGCCCCAAATGGTTACATGGGCTGCCGCTGGAGGTTTCCACTATAATTAAATTAGGCCCTTTCAAACTCAGAAAGCACCTCCTTGTCCTGGGCAGCTACGACTGCTCCTAGCCTCTCTTCCTCCACCTATCTCGACCCTCTCTCCTAATTTCTAATTGCTAAGGACAAGGTCAAGTCTGACTGCCTCATAAATTTAACGTAGCATTTGACTGTTTCAATCAGCATGTTACTCTGCCTAGTGAATCAAACAGGATATCTTTACTGTGTAGATTTGTATACTGCCTGTAATTTACCCGTATGTATTTAGTGTCTTACACTATTGTAACTCATGCACTGTTTGACGTGGAGCCTTTGTAAAGGAGTCTCTGACTCAATGGTTTGTAATTCTGATATATTTCAAGTAAAAATAAATAAAAATAATAACTGGATCAGCACTTTTATCAGATTTTTCTGTCAGCCCATGCAGAGCATATAAAAGGGGCCTCTGTCTCACCAAAAATCATGCTTTTGAGGGGCCACAGTGTTCAAATTTCAGAGTCTGTGTGGCTAGGGCACTGACAGGGTGCACTCTGGCTGAGACTGACTGAAAGGGGATTGTGGGCTCAAGACGGTAGCAGGGTCTTGGATCCGGAAAAGCACAGGCTCCCTCCAGTTAGAGCTCATAAGACTCAGTACCCAATCAGGGTTTGCAGTTGCGACAGAGAGAGCCTGTTGGTGGTCCACTCTCTAAGGGGGGGCTGCCTGATGTTTTTTGTCCCAAATATCCCAGGTTTAGCAAATGAAGGTAACCTGCAGTTTATCCTGTCAACTGACTCCTGTGTGGAGGAGCAGAATCCAGCAAGTAAACTGAACAAATCTGAGTATCTAGGGAAGACCATATAAAGTGGCACCATGACATCAAAACTCAGGAGAATGGCTCAGGTGCAGTGAGCCTGGTAAGCCTCATATCTGTAACTGGCAGTGCCATGTACACTAAGACTCAGTGTAGGGGTAATGTGCAGTGGCTGTTTCTGCCCTCAATATTATAGGGACCATGCCCAGATGCTGTGATTTGCTACCTAATAGGGTATATCCCTCAGTGTCAACCCTCTGGAAGTGAGTCAGAGACCACTGTGCCTTATGGTGAGGGGAAGGGACTCATATGAAATGTATATACTGTATGTTGAAATTCTGCTAAATTTGTGCTTGATGCTTTCTGGCTTAGGATCTAAAAATATTGAGCTATTCATGCCCTTGGTGGGATTGCATTCAGGACTCAGTCAAGTAATCCCCTATCAGTCACCTGTGTTGTGCACTGCACATTTTTAAATAAAAGTTTACTGTTCAACAAGAAATGTTCTTGCCTCAAATGAGGTGCCCTGTGACCCATATGATTTTTGTAAGTATAAAAAAAAGGGAGCAGAGTTTGAACCGAACTGACATATGCTTCTAATAAGTTAACATATTCCTCATCTACCTTCCTAGTAAATGTATATAGCCATGGTAACTTAAATCTATTTTTTGACCAACCAAAGGTGGCTCTGAGGAGCTGATGTGACAGTGGGCCCCGGCACCTAGTGGGCATGAGGATTTTTATGAAGAAACACCCTTGCAGATAATGGAAGTGAAAATGGTGGATACACAGATGGAAAGGCAATCAGAGCCTCCCTTAGAGGGGTACTATGGTAGCATGGCTGTGCAGTTCCACCAGGGGTGGTACAGGACTTATATTGGTGGTGCCCTGGTGGTTACTTGGAGGTAGTGAGGCAGCCAGACCCAGAATTGCAGACAAGGGTTGGCTACTGATGAGACATTATCATCTCTATACCCCAAGACATGGAAGTCACCACCAGGCTATGACCCTCTCCCACTCTAATGCATGGTACAGGCATGTAAGAGGGGGCCGAGGGGACTGTCACAGTTGTATGCTTAGATTTCCATCTAGACTTAAATCAAAATTGAAACAAAACTGGGTTTATCATGGCCTCATCTTTCAAGATGGAAACTATCCCAAAATATATGTTTATTTGTCTAGTAGAGGATATGCCTGGGCAAGATATTA
Organism: Neoceratodus forsteri; assembly: GCA_016271365.2. Classification (NCBI taxonomy): domain Eukaryota; kingdom Metazoa; phylum Chordata; order Ceratodontiformes; family Ceratodontidae; genus Neoceratodus; species Neoceratodus forsteri. The sequence goes on along the minus strand of CM028130.1, from coordinate 351,039,441 downwards.
CTTGGATTGAGTAATGATACACAATATTATACAATGGCAAGAAAGAATATTGGACTGTGATTGGTCAGTTTGGGGCTGGACCCATGGCATTATCCCAGCATGTTGCCACAGGTCTAGTCTCAGCCTCACTGTGAACCTATACATGAGCTTGAGCATCTTGAGCTTGATTGTTTCATCTGCTCTTAAAAAACAAAAAATATTTTTTTCCACACAAAAACATCTTTAAAATGATTTTTTTTATTCTGTATAACAACGAGCCATTGTATAATAGGAATAATGCACTCCAGGGTGTGTGTAGTTTGGGATAACACCATGCCTGGGGCATTGGACGCACTCGCCTGTGGCCTCATGCCCGACCCCCAGGCATGAGCTTATCACAGCACGACACACTCTGTCATGCATTATTCCTTTATTTGTGCCCAGGTCCCAGTAGAAAGGCCAGTGCATGAGTCTGGTGGGCTTATTATTATTATTATTATTTGATGATATACAGTGGAATTCTCCAGGATGCAACCCTCTATGATAAGCATATCTCACTTTCCTGCATGACAAATGGGAATAATTTCCATTGGACCACATTGTGCTCCTGCAGTGTTCTGCAGCATGCCACTGGCAGAAACTGTAATACAACCATTGCATCCTTGTTTACTCTACTGTATAACTACTGCATTTTATAATCCCTTCACTACCCATTCTCACATCTGTAGGCAATGTTGATTTCTTTTTCATAAGAGGAAACCCATTTTAGCCGCATCATCCTTAACATGGAACTCTAGAGCACAAATCAGAAAATACCATATATGCACTATACAGTAAGTGAAGCATGGCAAGTAATCAGTTTCAATGCCAGAAGCATAAGAACCAAGATAGAGCCCTGCAGGCATTGCCTACAGGGCGCCAAGTAGATATTATAGCTATGGAAATGTGGGATACACTTAGCTATGAATGTAGTAATAGAAAAATGGGGAAAGTGTTGTGTTGTTCTTAAAGAATGGTATAAGGGCACTGAAGGAGAACTGAAGGAGAAATCCATCTGGGCAGGGAGGGATGGAATCATTGTGGGTATAGCTGGTGGTAGAGGGAAAAAACTTCAGGCTGGGGGTTGCCAACAGGCACCCAAACCAGACTGATACAGGAGAGAGGCTGTTGGAAAGGGAAATTAAGAAGTTTGTTACAATGAAGAAAGTGGTCTTGATGGAAGATCTAAACATGCCGGACATGGACTGGAACATAGCTGGGGCAAGGAGTGCATGGAGTCAGGCAATAGTGGATGCCTTTTTGGACTGCTTCCTTGCACAGCATGTCAGGGAACATATTAGAAATGGGGCCACCCCAGATTTCATAATCCTTTACCATGATTTTATTGAAGTACAGGTAGAGGCACCCAGAGACAAGCAATCCCAGCACCATGTGGTTTAACATAACCTTAAAGACCCAGTGTCCGTGGACAAATACACTAGTGCCACATTTTAGGAGGGTGAATTTTGGGAGGATAGAGGATTACTGGAAGTTATGCTCAAGGGGGTAGGGAAAATGGATGGGGTGGAAGCAAAATGGAAGGTCATTAAGAGCGCAGAACTGAAGATTTCCAAATATTGCATAAAAATGACGGGGTAAGGCAAGAGGCAGAGGAAAATTATATGGTTCTCCAAGGAGGTGTGGGAGGCTGTAGGGGCTGAGGACAGACTTCAAAAACAACAAAGTGGATCAGACAGCAGAGAGTAGGGATGTTTACCACAATAGGCTAAGGGCAGCGGAGGCAGTGGTTAAAAACATATAAAGCTAAGGCAGAGCTCAGCACAGTAGAGGGGGTGAAGGAGAATGATTAGGCTTTTCCTAGATACTGTATATTAAGAAGAAGAGAAATACTAATGAGGGCATCAAAAAGCTACAGAACGAAGGGGTGTGGGTGGTTGAGGATGAAAGAGATGACCCTACTGAAGGAATATTTCCGCTCAGTGTTTATGGTGGAGGAAGGGGACCTTCCTTCAGAGTGCCCAATAAAGCCTAGAAACTCTGCTTGTCCTCTCCTTCCTCAACCTGTCAAAGTCCAGTCATGACAGGTTGGACCCTAAGCTCATCCACCTCTCTGCTCCTGCCATCGCTGTTCTACATGCTCACCTGTTCAACCATTCCTTCTCCCTCTGCACAGTTCCTCAGTCCTGGAAATCAGCCAAAGTTACAGTATTCCACTTCATTTATTTATTTATTTGTATTTTGGTAACTGGGTAAGCCCACTGAGACCAGAGGTCCCTTTTTAGGGAGACCTGGAATTAGTTACAGGAGAGACACACAAAAGCATTCTTTACAGAAGAGGACTCATACTAGCATTCTATACAGCAGTTACAATAATTAAAACAAACATTAGCAAGGCTACACAGATATGTTACAGAGTAAGACACATAATAGCATTCATTACAGAGCAAATTAAAGGGGCAACCCCTTTTCTCCTGGCAACTTCCATCCCATCCAATCTCCCTCGTTCCTTCCTTCTCAAAGCTGAAAGAGAAATTTGTTCATTCCAGATTTATCAACTTTCTGTCATTCTCCAGCTTCCTCTCCCCCTTCCAGTCTGGCTTACAGAAGCACAAGTCCACAGTTTCCTCCCTGCTGTGTGTCACTGATCCCATCTTCTCTGAAATGGGTCATGGGCACATTATGGCCACCATTTTCATCGATCTGGCCAAAAAATTTGATTCAGAGTCACATTCACTCCTTCTAGACAAGCTGAGCTCTGCTGGCCTCTCAGCTCCCACTTTTAGTTTGTTCCATTCCTACCTCAGAGGCCATCAATAATAGGTACAGGTAGGAGATGTACTGCCATCCCCACTACCCATGCAGGCTGAGGTACCACAGGGCTCCATCCTGGGTCCCATCCTTGTCCCCTTTTTCCTGAATGACCTCCCTCTGCCTGTGTCAACTCACATATTCACATATATGCTGATGACATAGTCATCTTCTCCTCTGGTCCTCTACTGCAGCAGTTAAAGACCTGCTTCAGCAGGAATTCAACAACATTCTGCACTGGTTCCAATTCAACCAACTTTGAGTCAGCACTAAAAAACAGTGTTCATGTCCTTTGGTACCAGTCAGAAACTGGCCAGATTCAAGGCCCTCCCCTCCATTTTCACCCCACTGGATGGCACCCCTCCCTTGAAGTGTACTTCAAGTATCTCAGTGTGTGGCTTGACAGTAAGCTTGAATTCTCAGCTGACACTAATGCTATCCATGCAAAATTCTGCCCCAAGTTTTGGTGTTCTGTACCAGAACAAAGACTGCTTATCTCAACAAGTTTGCAGGGAGCTTGTTACCAAAATGGTGCTTCCTGTCTTCATCAACCATGCTATGGTACCGCTCCTTCCACTTCTCTTGCCAGAGTATATACATTCTGCAACTTCTTCTGCTGCTACCAAATCATCCCTTGTACTCACCACTGCTCTCTCTGTTCCTCCCTATCCATCCTCCCTCTGCCCTCACATCAACAGGCTCACTGTACATCTTTTATGTCCAAATATACAGTAGGTTTGGTTCCTTTCCCTCCTACCTCTCCTCTCCCCATCCCAACTCCCACCCCCTTGCATCCTGTGCCAGGGAACATCACACTTTTGCCAGTCTTCACCCCCACTCCTCCGCTGTGAAATATACCTTCTTTTATTGCCTTCCATTACTCTAGAACCTGCTCCCCTCCTCCACTCACCTCTCTTCCTCACCAGGCTCACTCAAGCACTAGTTGAAACTCCAGCTCTTCTCCACCTGCTCCTGTTATCCTTCCTGCTGACATCTCCATGGCCTGAGCCTCAACCGAGTTGATTCTCCTGTTCCCCTCTCACTAGTCAAAACTGGAAACAAACCATGGCTCAGTGTGCCTCTTGCAGTTACCAATTTTCAAATAAATAAATGCCAAGGGAGGAGAACAGGCAGAAGTTGGAATGAAAATAAAAATGGAAGGCTGGAGTAGAAATAGGTAAGAACTCTGCACACTGGATGAACCTTTGGTCTTTTTCTGCCTGCAATCATTTCTATGTTTCTGTCACTAGTTAGACTGCAACTGGAATACTGTGTGTAGTTTTGGAGCCCACAGCTGATGAAGGATTAGAACAAGCTAGAGGTAATCCAGGGCAGTGTGATAACAATTAACTAAGGCCAGTAGAGTAGGGACATAGGAAGAGAGACTGGGAAACCTCAACATGCTCTCACTGGAGTCCAGGAAGGGGGGGAGATATGATAGATATGTACAAATGCATCCAGGGGTACACTAGGATGGACAACACTGAATTGTTCAAAATGAAGGACAGGTCAACCTCCAGGGGTAATAATCACAAGCTGGCAGAGGGGAAACTTACAAAGGACATCAGAAAACACATTTGTATGTGGAAGTTGGTGGACAAAAGGGACAGCCTGCCTAACAGTGTGGTAAACGCATAGATGATAAATTGTTTCAGATTACAATGGGACAACTTCAAGGAGATCATCAGCAAGGGGAGAGTAAATGCTAAGGGAAAGGTATTGGGAAAGAATGAGATAAGAATTGAACATTAATATTAAGTAGGGCTTCAGAACACACCCGATGGAGTTAAAAGTCTTCTTCTCCCTTACTGTCTAGGTATCTGTAGTATATTATTTTTTTATTCTTATTTTTCTGTGATAACTGATATTGATATACCAGCGGGGATACATTTTACTTGATAAATATGTTTATCACACCATCTAACCTCAAGATAAGCATTTATCTTAACATTAGGTATGTTACAATGACTATCCTCAATCTACTGTAAGAATCACTTAAAGATTAGTTTCCAATACTAATAATGACACGTAACCTTGTCCTGCCCTGATGCTATCTGCTGAATTAAAATAGAAATAGTTAAATCTTTACACAGACAGCTGATTTAAAATCAAATACACAATAGCTTGACTAAAAATACACAGTTTATCTCCATTTGTAAGGGTCAGGACTTCCATAACTCGCTTACGGTTTTGCCACTTGTGAGTTATGGCCCTGCCCCCTCACTTCTCATGAATATAAACTGTATATTTTGAGTCAGGCTATTGTGTAGCCCCTATTTAAATTGACAACTTTCATCCGCTTTGGACAGTAATTACATTGCATCATTCTGACACCTTTTTATTTTCACATTTGTTTTTTCCATGTTACCCTGGTCTTGTACCCCAACAACTGGGGCCACCACAGCTGTGCCCCTCCTAAGGCCAGGAGGGTGGGTGGGCAGCTTTCTGTACATTCTATGTCATTGCCACTCCATTATATGCTGACAGGGTACAAAAATGTTGGTTGGCCAGCACATACCTTCCACAAGAACCAAGTGCCTCACCTCCACAATGCACTTGAACCAAAGTTGGCCTTTGCATGGAAAGTGACATTTTATTGGCATTCACCCTTAAGCTGTTTAGCAATGCTATCAAATGTTCTCTGTTCTTACAGTACATTAGAGCCTGCATTTTGTGCTGTGCGAAATACAGATGTTATTAGCAAAATTCCAGTGGAATCCCAATTCTGTTTCTAAAAAGCTTAGCAGAATTTTGCAGTGAATTTTGTGGAAATCCATTAAGCGAGCTTGGATTTTTAAAATAAACCATGGACTTTTAACATGAACCACATTTTTATTTGTTAAATTGCAGAAGCACATTTTGCTGAAAAACTGTGGAATCCTATTTCTTATCTACTGAATTTCACATCAGCTGGTGAAATTCTTCATTTTCTGTGATTTATTTGGGGTGGGGCAGAAAAGGCCTATTCTGCCTCAGGCAAATCTGTGGTGGAATTTTGCAATATATACAATAGAAGGAAAGCAGTGGGGAAATGGAGGGTTGGAAGTTCTTTTGGTTGGCTTAGAAATGGGATCCAGGGCCTTTATACATTGAGGGGTATACAGGCCACCACCACGGGGGGGAGGAAGTGGACAGAGTTTTGGAGGAGGCCATAAGCAAAAGGGAAGTAGTAATCATGGGGGACTTTAATCTGTCAGATGTGGACTGGAACATCCTGGCCGCAGCTACAACTAGGAGCAGGGTGATCCAAGATTCCCTTTAAGGGGCATTTTTCAGCAGCTGGTAACAGATCCCATTAGAGATGGGACAGTGCTGGATCTTGTACTTACAAACAGGGACAACATAGCAGACATCATAGTGGGTAGCTCCCTGGGTTTAAGCAATCATTGTGGAGAGCATTCAATTTAGAAATCCAAAGCCAGGCCTCAGATCAGCTGAAGGACTAGAATGTTTATTACCAAAATTCAAAACAGACTTGGCGAGAAGCCACTTCATTTACAATGGGCCCACCATCTGGAATAAATTACCAATCTGTTTGAGACCTAATAATAGGAAAATTCAAGTGGGAAAAATAAAAACCCTGGTATTTAACTCAAACAAGGTAGTTAAAGAGGAGCACTTTGACAGGTATTAGTTGATTGTTGCATAAATTATTTACACTATCTAGCTGTATGTTATGATTTTCTGACATTGTCAATATATATGTAAATTATTTCTTTGAAAACTGTTTATACTGTATGTATGTAATAACTATGAAATTCATATATTTTACGTGTATTAGTATATAGTTAATGTGTGATGTAAATGTAACTGGAATCATGCTAACGGACCTCACTGAAAATGAACTTCAGCTCAGTTGAATTATCAATTCATTTTTAATTAAATGAATAGAAGTTTTACTACTACACTACTACTAAGTGTGGATTAAAATACGGATTGGGCAGAGGAAAAAACACACTAGGATGATGGTCCTGAACTTCAGAGAGCAGATTTTAGAGAAATGGGAGACTGTTTTAGGAAGTATCATGAAGGTGGCAATAGCCATGGGTGGAAGTACAATGGGATAGAATAAAGGAGGGAATAACTCTGGTAACAGCTGCTTAAAGGTAATAAGCAAGGGTAAGAGGAGAAAGAGGCCATTGTGGCTCTCAAAGAAGGTAGCTAAGATGGTGAAAGAGAGAAAAACAGCTTTCAAAAAATACAAGGAGACCCAAACAAAGATGGTCAGGGAGGTATATCTACAGAAACAAAGGGGGCCAGGAAGCAGGGTAAGGACAGTAAGGGGTTAAACTGAGGAAATGATCACCAAGGAGGTCAAGAATAGGGATGAGACTTTCTTCAGGTATGTGAGTGAAAAAAGGAACAAGGGGTGGTATAGTGAAGGACAGGATGGAGGGGACCGTTCAGAGGAAGACCAAGAAAAAGCTAACATTTTAAATGAGTACTTCTACTTTGTATTCACATTGGAAAGGGGGAAGGGCCAACATGCATTACAGGCATTGAGAGGAGAGGACACAAGTTCATTTACAGAAGAAAGAGTCAACGGTGGATTATAAGCCCTAAAGGAAAACAAGGCTATGGAGCTGGACGGGAACCACCCAAGGGTACATAAGAAGTTGAGTACGGTGCTAGCTGCCACTCTGGCAACACCATTTAGCACCTCATTGCAGATGGTGGGGTAGTGGTTCCAAAGGAATACAGGAGGGTCAGTGTAGTCCCCCCTGTAAAACAGTGGCAGCAGAGACAAACTCAGCAATTACAGATCAGTCATTCTCACATCAGTAGTGGGGAAGTTAATGGAGTCCCTACTGAACGAGAGACTGATGGACTACCTGGAGAGATATGGCCTGCAGGACTATGGGCAGCACAGCTTCACAGAGGTCATGTCAAATGAATTTCATAGATTTCTTTCTCTGGGTAACTAGTAGTAGTAGATTTTATTAACTAGGGAGGTGGATCAGGGGAAGGGCAGTGGATGTGGCCTATCTGGACTTCAGTAAAGGACTTTGACACTGTACCTCATATGAGGCTGATGAAGCTTAGCAGGCTGGGGTTGGAGGAAAAGGTGGTGTGCTGGGTATCAATCTAGTGAAAAGATAGGAGGCAGAGGGTGGTGGTAAATGGCAGTCACTCAGGGAATAGGAGCGTGACCAGTGGAGTACCCCAGGGATTTGCACTAGGCCCTATCCTCTTTAATGTTTTCATAAGTGACATTGTTGAGGAACTGGAAGGCATGTCTTGATTTAACCAGCTTTTAGATCTGATTTTAACTGTACCTGCTGTTTTAATCATTTCTTTGATATTTATTATTCTTTTGTTTTGTATTGTATTTAATGTTACTCATCTGACTTTGTTTGTGTTAGGCGCCCAGAGCCTCCGGGATTGGGTGCCCTACAAATAAACTTTACCTTGCCTCACCTTCTGCAATAGGGTGGACACCCAGGGGGGATCTAGGGAAATTATAGGAATGGTCTAGTGAGTGGCAGTTGGGTTTCAAAGCCAAAAAGTACAAAGCCATGCACCTGGGATGGGGTAACCAGGGGCTATGTATAGGATGGGTAGGAGGTACTTACCAAGCCAGAGAGAGACCTTGGGGTGATCATGTCTGATGATCTTGTGGTGCCAGGGAAGTGACCTGGGGTAGTAGGCAAGGTGAGCTGGATACTGGGTTGCACAGGGAGGAGACTCTCTAGTAGGAGATGGGAGGTGGTATTACCTCTGTATCATTCACAGATGAGACACCTGCTGGAGTAGTGCACCCAGTTCTGTAGAATGCATCTCCACAAGGACATCAATAGGGTGGAGGCAGTCCAGAGGAGGATCACTATTACGATCAGTGGGTTGCATGAGAAACCATATGAGAAGAGACTGTGGGAGCTCAACAAGTACTCCCTGTAAGAGAAGAGAACAAGAGGGGATATTATTGAGACCTAAAAGAGCCTCACAGGGGTGAACAAAGTGCAGGAGGGAGCCTCTGTCAAATGAGGATGAGTACCAGAAGATGGGAGAATGCTATGAAGCTTTTGGAGGGTTTTAAGGGGGATGTGAGAAAATACGTCTTCACAGAAAGGATGGTAGACACTTGGAACAGACTACCTGAAAAGGTGGTAGGGGTGAGGACAGTGAGATCTTCAAACATGTGAGGGATAGGCACATGGGTATAATAAGCAGAGGTAAGGGAGGAGGGAGGCATCTGTGACCAAGTAGGGTCAAGGGTGTAGTGTTAGGCAGAGAAAATAGAGCAGACTAGATGGGCCTACTGGTCCATTTCTGATGGCACTTTATGTGTTTTTATAGATGTTGCCATACCTTCATACATGACGAAATTCACTGCAACATGGGACAATCATGCTCTTTTCAGGAGGTCTAGTGTCTGTGGGTTCTATCTTTCCTGGATCTCAGCAGAGGTCATTGATCTGCTCAACGCTCATTACTCTATCTGCCATCTCCACAAAGACTTGGGCTTCCCTAATGACTTTATAAGATACAAATGACTATGTAATATCACCACTAAGGCCCCCAGAGAAGCCAAATAAATTTTCTATAGCTACATCATTCACAAAGGACTTTAAATCTGGAAGGTTATTCAATCTGTTTTTGACCCCCCACCCACTTTAGTTCTCCCCTCATGCCTCAAACTTGGAAATTCACCCCTTTTTGACTCAACTGAGTTTCCCAACACCTTTAACAATGTTGTCACATCTTGTGCTCCCACCTGCTCCCCCTCCCTCCCTCCCTTCCTTCTCCTCTTCATGTCTGCACTATTTCCTCCCTAATCTCACTGTACCCCCACCTTCTACCCCAGCTTCATTTTCCTTTGCCCTAGCCTCATCTAAAAGACTACCATTGCTGACTTATTCTCTTTACATCCCAATAAGGGGCACAGCTCCAGTGGACATAACACTAATCTCCATTTCCCTGTGCCAGTCATTTCTGCCCGTCTTGTCTTCCTTTTCAATCTTTTTTTCCAGCTTGGTCCATCTCCCAGTTTTGAAAGTAGGGTAAAGCCTGCCCCATCCACAAATGGGATGATTCTTCCTTCCTAGGTAATTACAGCCCATCTCCCCTCTCCCTGCCTTGCCTAAAGGGCAGGATCAACTTGTTCTCTTCCAGTTATCCACCTGTCTTGACTCCTTTTTTTTCCTCTCCCCTTTCCAGTCTGAATTTCACAAACACAATTCCACCAAGTCACCTCTCCTGTAGATCACCGACTGTATACTGAAAAGTATGGCCAAGGCCTATTCATTGCAACCTTTTCTATAGACCTAACACAGGCCTTCTACCACTTCTTTCTCTTAGATAAGTTAGGTGTTGAAAGTCTATGTCAGTTGGTAGCTGGGTCGTTCCATTTCTACCTCTCACGCTGGCTGATATCTGTTCAGGTTGGTGATGACCTATCCATCCCCCCATTAAGTCTGATATCCCACAGCTCCATTCTAAGCCCTGTCCTTTTCTCCATCTTCCTAAAAGACTTCTCCTACATCTGTGTCTCCTCACACATTCACATGTATGCAGAGACACAGTTCTAATTGCTTCTGGTGATTTGATCCCTCACCGGGCCTATCACTGTAACAATATCCACAAGTAGCTTGGCAGAAGGTACCAGGAGAAAGGACTGCTGTGTGATTGAACTTCTCTGCTGGGACTAAAGTAGAAGAACTTTTGTATTTGGACCTTTAATTTAGGGTAAAAAAACTAACATACAAAACAAAACCAAAAAAAAAGTGTGTGTTTGGGTTAACTGAACTGAATGGGTAACTGAAAAGTCATCTAGGTGTAAATCTCAGGTGACTGAAAGGACTTAACTGCTGTGAGGTTTAAATTACTTGTAGAAAGATCTGGTAAGTAGGGGGAGTGGCTTAGCTAGAAAGAAGCTACATTTAAAGACTGCCTTAGAAAGATTCTGCTAATAGCTTGGCAGAAGACACCAGGAGAAAGGACTGCTGTGTGACTGAACTTCTCTACTGGGACTATATTGCCCTCCTTCCTTCCCCTCCACCCACCTCACCCAAAGCTAGTTCTATTTTTATAGGCACAGGATTTGACTGACAACAGGAACTTCCTGTTTAGGGGCAGGAAGGGAGTGATCACAGAACCACCAAGGACCCACCATCCTAGAAGGACAAGAGTAGCTCTCTGGCCCCCTCTAGCTGCTGGAGGTCTGCTTCTGAACAAGTAAGTGGTCTACTGAGAAATATAGGATATTCTTGTCTCAGAACAGGACAATCAGGAGCTTAAAGGGCACAGAGGCAGAAAGTAAGGAGAGAGAGAGAAAAAAAAACAGAGGAAAGAGTAAGGATTGCAAACAGTTAAGGGGCCAGAAATAAGACATGATTGGAGTGGTGCAGTGCAGTGGCTGTGGAGCAGCAGTCTTCCGGGAGATGTTCTGGAGGATGCTGTGTTGTCCCATCTGCAGGCACCTCTCTGGGCTGAGGGAGGAGGTTGCTCATCTCCAGGCTGAGTTGGCCAGGATTTGTGGGACCTCCTCTTCCATCCAGGGACCACCAGTGCCACTGCCGTTGCCTCAGAGGTTGCCAAGAAAGAGGAGTGGTTGGACCACAGTGGGCTCAGGGAGGGTGAGGGTGGTGGAACAGAGGCACATCCCTCCAGTTGTACCTCTCCAATTCCCTATGCCATTCTGGCAAAGTGTGGTTCCTCTATGGAGGCACCTACAGTGGAGACCAAGGAGGATCCTGGGAACCTCCACAAGGAGACCCACAGGAGGGTGGCAGGGGACCATGCAGGGGAAGGAAACAACTCCTGGTGGGGGACTCCATTGTTAGGAAGGTAGAACTGGGCAAGGAAGGGGAGAGGGAGGTAAGGTGCCTGCCTGGCGCCATGGCTTGGAGGGACAGGGAGCGAATCCTCAGGATTGCCGGAGCAGCTGCACAGGGGAGGGAGCTGGATGTCATTGTCCACCTAGGGACAAATGACCTGGCTAAGAAAGGGATTAGAGAAGTGCAGGAAGAGTTTGTGGAATTGGGGAGGGGCCTTAGTCAAGTAGCACGCACGGTAACCTTCTCGGAGGTGCTACCCATCTATGGCATAGGAGAGGCTAGGGTGTTCCATACCATGGGATTCAATCAGTGGTTGAAAAACTGGTGTGGAGCTTAGGGATTTGGCTTCATTGGGGACTGGGGGTCCACCTGGAGTGATGCAAGCCTATACTGGCATGATGGGCTGCATCTGTCCGGGAGGGGAACCAGAATCCTAGGTGATAGGTTTAAATGCTTCATTGGCAAGCTTTTAAACTAGCCAAGGGGGGAGGCACTGGAAAGGAGCAGGAAAATCCTAGCCCCCCACAAACAATCATGATAGTAAGTGTGGCAAACACCAACATGGAGGTGTCGATAGGGAGAAGGGCAGTGGTAAATGGAGAAAGTGACAAAGGCAAGAAGGACAGGGATGGGACAAGGGGTAAGGCCATCAGGAAATGGAGGGTAATGAGTACCAATGCCCATAGTCTGGGCAACAAGCTCCTGAGCTGGTGGCCTTAATGGAAGAGGGATGCCTGGATATCATAGCAGTCACAGAACATGGTACACAGAGAACCATGACTGGGATGTTAACATACCAGGGTACATAACCTACAGGAGAGACAGGCAGAGGAGAAGAGGGGAGGAGTAGCTCTCTGTAAAGGAAGGGATAAAGCAACTGAACAAAAGAGTAAACAGGAGAGGAGAGGAGGCACTGTGGGTCACCTTGGAGACTGGAAAGGGCACCACAATCCGCACAAGGGTTGTGTACAGACCCCATGTCAGGGGAAGGAATGGACAAGGATATGATGGAAGGCATTCTTAGAATGGCAGAGAAAGGGGAGATACTGTTGATGGGAGACCAGAATATGCCAGATGTTAACTGGAGCACATTTGCTGCAGCCACATCCAAGAGCAGGGTCATTCTTGATGCCCTACAGGTGGCAGGCATTAGACAGCTAGTTTTGGAACCCACTCGTGAGGGAGCAATCTTAGACCTCATACTCTCAAACGGGGGCAGTGAGATGATCTCAGATCTAGAAGTGGGTTGCCATCTGGGGACAAGTGACCATCAAACAGTGTGGTTCACGTTAAACTCAGCTACAGAGTCAAGCCATACAAAAGTGAGGGTACTGGACTTTAGTAGGGCTGACTTTGGCAAGATGGGAGAGTGCCTCAGAAAAACACTAGCAAACAGGCTAGAAGGAGGTGTGGAGCAACAATGGGGAATTATCAAACCTGCCACCACAAAGGCAACAAGCCTTTGTGTGAAGCAAATAAACAAAGCAAACGAAATAAAAAGCCACTATGGTTCTCAAGAGAGGTGGCTGTGAAAGTCAGGAAGAAAAGATAGCATTCGGAAGTATAAGGAAACACAGAAGGAGCAGGACAGAGAGTTGTACCAGTTAAGGCAGAAAGAAGCAGGAGGGAAGTCAGAATAGCAAAGGTCCAAACTGAGGAAAAGATAGCCAACTCAGTTAAGAAGGGGATAAAATCTTTTATAGGTACATCAGCGGCGAGAAAGACAAAGGAGGGATAGTGAGGCTGAATAGAATGAACGGTGGGTGGGCAGAAGGGGACAGTGAAAAAGCAGGAATACTGAACGAATATTTCTGCTCAGTATTCACAAAAGAGGAGGGGGAAGTGCCTAATCCAATTAACAGAAGCACTCTTGATAGGGGGGTTGATCGCAGTCCTTTCACAGAAGAAAGGGTTCTGCAAGAACTCCTAAAACTGAAGGTGGACAAAGCAATAGGTCCTGATGGAATTCACCCCAGAATTCTAAAAGAATTAAGGAAGGAACTAGTGAAACCACTGGCTACTCTTTTTAATAAATCATGGGAGGATGGTGTGGTACCCGAGGACTGGAGGAAGGTGGATGTGATTCCCCTTCACAAAAGTGGGACCAAGACAGAGGCAGGAAACTACAGACCTGTCAGTCTGACCTCTGTGGTAGGGAAAGTGATGGAGTCACTTCTGAAGGAAAGAATAGTTGAGTACCTAGAGGTCAGTGGAGCACAGGATCCAAGGCAGCATGGGTTCACAGCGGGAAGGTCATGTCAGACGAATCTAATCGATTTCTTTGACTGGGTGACCAAAGTAGTAGACCAGGGAGGGGCTGTGGACATGGCCTACCTAGTCTTTAGCAAGGCATTTGACACAGTCCCACACAAAAGATTATTAGTCAAATTAACCAGCCTGGGAGTGGGTCCCAGGGTGGTAGCCTGGGTAAAACATTGACTGGACAACAGGACACAGAAGGTAATTGTAAATGGAGTCCACTCTGAAGAAAGGCGTTACTAGTGGGGTACCGCAGGTTCAGTATTGGGTCCAGTCCTTTTAATGTCTTCATCAGTGACATTGCAGAGGGACTGGAAGGAAAAGTATGCCTTTTGCAGATGACACAAAGATCTGCAACAGGGTTGATACACAAGGAGGCATGGAAAGGATGAAAAGGGACTTGGCAAGGTTGGAGAATGGTCAGACATATGGCAGCTAGGATTCAATGCAAAAGTGCAAATAATGCACCTGGGAAACAAGAACCCAGGGAAGAATACACAATGGGTGGGAGGTAGTAAACAACAAAACAGGAAAGGGACCTGGGGGTAATCATATCAGATGACCTTAAGGTTAGCAAGCAATGTGAGAAGGCAGTAGGGAGGGCTGGGAGTATACTGGGATGTATAGGAGAGGCATCAGCAGCAGAAAACAGGAAGTTGTTATCCTCTGTACAGACAGTTGGTGAGACCCCATCTGGAATACTATGTCCAGTTCTGGAGACCCCATCTCTGCAAGGACATAGACAGGATAGAGGCAGTCCAGAAGAGGGCAACTAAATGGTGCAGGGTCTGCAAGAGAAGCCGTATGAGGAGAGACTAAAGGAGCTTAATATGTATACCCTTGAGGAAAGAAGGGAGGGGGACATGATAGAAACTTTCAAGTACCTCAAGGGAATCAACAAAGTCCAAGAGGGTAGCATCTTTCAGAAAAGAGACTTGCAAGAACAAGGGACACAATTTAAAGATAGAAGGAGGGCGGTTCAGGGCAATGTGAGGAAGTATTATTTCACAGAGAGGGTAGTGGATGCATGGAACAGCCTCCTGAGGAGTTAATGAGGGTCTAAAACTGTGGGAGAATTCAAGAATGCATGGGACAGACATAAGGCAATTCTTGTGGGGCAGGAAGATATAGGCTGTTGGTTAACTAGGATCTGCGGCCTATCCTGTAGGTAGGGAAATGGGCAGACTGGATGGGTCTAGCGGTCCTTATCTGCCATCAAAGTCTATGTTTCTGTGTTTCTATGTAAGTAGTTCCAAACAAACCAACTCTCCTGAATGCCAAAAGGCTATCTCCCTGACTTTTGGCACTAGACAGAGACTAGCAAGGCTCCAACATACCCTTGTCTTCAAGACTCTGAATAGGAACCTGCTTTAGGAGGTTCCCTCTTCAAGTTCTTACCGTGGGGTGTGGCTGGACCAGAACCTCAGTTTTCCAATCCAATTGGCATAATACATAAGAAACTGTGCTCTCAACTTGGTGTACTGTAACACAGCAAATCCTACCTTGCTCACCTGGTCCACAGTAAGATAATTCTCAAGAAGATCTTGCTGGTGTTCAATTAGGTATGCCATCAACACAGAGACAGCATTACAGAAACATCCATGGGTGCACCACAACCAGTTCAACCCTCACAGTGCCGAACTAATTGTTGAAGCGAGGCACACCAAAGCACTGCATCGCTGTTGTCCTCCCTCTCCAGAATCCCTTCCCCGAGGTGATTATTAAAGGAAAAGTCCACCCAAAACTTGCAAAAACATGTGTTGTGCAGAGTGTTTTGATTTGTATGTTAAGTTGTTGTGTGTCCTTCCCTCTGTCTGCTAATAAGAGTTTTTCCTAAATTAGCCTGCTAGTTTTAGGGTAGTTTTACGACCCCTGAAGACCTCCATATGAAACCGCTTAATTGTATTCCTTTGTCCTACAATGCACCTTGTTTCATGTGACGGTGATGTAGCAGAGACCATAAATCCAGCAGAAAGCATTGCTTTACAATCAGTTCACAACAGTAGAGATGACTATATTTTAAAATCTGTAGAATTCAGCCTGGTGACCACCCTCATTGTAAAGGTCTTACTGTCCTGAAAAACTTTGCTGCTGGTAATTTTTGTGCAGCTTGTAAAGCTTCCAAGATATTTAGTTTGTTTGGCATGTTTGTGCTGAATGTTGGGTCTCTCTTACATCACAGTCACATGAGACAAGATGCACTGTGGGAACAAGAAATACAATTAAGCTGTCAGGGATGAAGATCCCCAGGGGTCATAAAACTAGCATAAAGCTAGCAGGCTAATTTAGGAAAAACTCCTAATATCAGTCAGAGGGAAGGAAACACTAGAACTTCACATACAAATTAAAACACTGTGCACAACATATATTTTTTCAAGTTTTGGGTGGACTTTTCCTTTAAATATGTCAGTGGGGATGTGGGGGGGCAGAGACCCCCGCAAACAGCATAGATGTACCCCGGAGGTTTGGGTGCTATGGTGAGCGGGCAGCACAATTGCCAGGCAACATGGTCACTGTCTGCATTTTGGTGTTGCTGTAATGTCAGTCGCCCATCTGGTTTTGGAACCAACATGGTGGAACCGTTTGATTAAATGTATGTAGTCTACAGCACTGCCTTAAAGTCTACACTTGCCAGACTGGAGCCTCTCTTTCATTCCTTCTGCTGCTTTACCCTTGGAATGTCTCACCCTTCACTCCTGTCTCTGTGCAGCTCTCTCTTCTCTCCCTAGAGATCTGCCATCTGTCATACTGTGCCTCCTTCCTGGCCAAATATAGGCTGCCATTTTTCCCACTAAGTTCTCTTCTATCCTTAACCTTATCTTCCTGTCTTCCTATTCCCTTGACTCATCTGATGTTCATTCTTTTCATATCCCTTACTGTAAATCTGCCTTCCAACCCTGTGGAACAACCTCCCTCACCCTATCCATCTCTTCTACTTCCTGCATGCTCTCAAACCACTATTACTGGCACACTGCTCAAAAGCATGCACCTGCAGCTAGCCATCTTCCTCTACTCTCCACATTAAAACAACCAATGCCTTTTAACTCGTTTCTTATTATTCATTTTACCACTTGCCTATTATATAGATTAAAACTCAGTGTACTCTGTAATTTGAACTTTCTGCCACCCTCATTCTGTTACAAAGAGGTTGCCATATAGAGATTGCACACTCCCCTAGCTGTATTCCTTGCTACCCTTGTAATCTGTGTACTTTGCAGATTTTCTGCATTTTTGTTCCTCGTTCTGTAATGTACTGTTGCTACCATTCTTTTATTGCTCTTGTACATGCACCTGTTGCAGCCATTAAATTGTTATTGCTGCATTAGTCCTTTCTTTAACCCCATCCTTGGGTCACACCTGGAAATGGGTTCTGTCTCAGTGTGCCTGTCTCGGGCACCAATTTTTAAATGAAAGAATAAAAAACATTAAGGAAATCAGTCC
Organism: Neoceratodus forsteri; assembly: GCA_016271365.2. Lineage (NCBI taxonomy): Eukaryota > Metazoa > Chordata > Ceratodontiformes > Ceratodontidae > Neoceratodus > Neoceratodus forsteri. Next base: position 351,022,177 of record CM028130.1, on the reverse strand, counting down.
CTGACATTTTGCAGAGTAAATGCAGAAATGTTCTTATATTACACTACCTTGCTGGAATATATAGAGGATAATGCTTGAATAACAGTGGTTAAACATGATATAATAACTGGCCAGCAAGTTTGTGAATGGGCTGACCAAGTTATAATTTGCCATTATAACCCACAGGTTATAACAGCAAACGCGTTCCACGTCAGTCCCAGAGGAGCCATTCCTGGTTGGCTATCTACTGTTAATGGGCTGGCTAAACACTATGAAAAACATGGCAGCTGCTCATCATGCTTACTGAGGAGCCACCACACTGGGAGTCTTCATGTTGTTTTTTCAAATTTTAAAAAAACGTACAGTGGCGTGAAAAAGTATTTGCCCCCTTCCTGATTTTCTCTATTATTGCATATTTGTCACACTGGATGTTTTCAGGTCTTTAGAGAAAATGTAATATTAGATAAAGGGAACCTGAGTGAACAAATAACACTTGTTTTTTTTTTAATTTCACTTATTTAATGAAAAAGTTAACCAACACCAACTGGCACTGTGTGAAAAAGTAATTGCCCCTTACACTTAATAACTGGTTATGCCACATTTAGCTGCAATGACTGCAACCAAACACTTCCTATAATTCAATATCAGTCTTTCACATCGCTGTGGAGGAATTTTAACCCACTCTTCCTCATAGAACTGCTTTAATTCAGTAACATTTGGTAGGTTTTCGAGCATGAACTGCTTCGTTTCAGGTCCTGCCACAGCATCTCTATTAGGTTTCAGTCTGGACTTTGACTAGACCACTCCAAAACTTTAATTTTACTTCTTTTAGCCATTCTGATGTGGACTTGCTTTTGTGTTTTGGATCATTGTCTTGCTGCATGACCCAACTACGCTTCAGCTTCAGCTGACGGAAGGATGACTGGACATTCTCCTTAAGAATTTTCTGGTACAGAGCAGAATTCATGGTTCCTTTAATTATGGCAAGTCATCCAGGTCCTTAGGCAGCAAAGCATCCCATACCACACACTACCACCACCATGTTTGACTGTTGGTATGGTGTTCTTACTGTGGAATGCTGTGTTTGCTTTTACGCGAGACATTATGGGATCCATGTTGTCCAAAAGTTCCACTTTGGACTCATCTGTCCATAGAACATTTTCCCAAAAGGCTTGTGGATCATCCAGGTGCTTCTTGGCAAATGAGAGACGAGCATTTATGTTCTTCTTGGTTAGCAGTGGTTTCCGCCTTTGCTACCTCACATGAAGCCCATTTTTGCCCAGTCTCTTTCTGATTGTGGAGTCATGAACACTGACCTTAGCTGAGGCAAGAGTAGCCTGCAGTTCTTGGATGTTGTTTTAGGATCCTTTGAGACTTCTTGGATGATTTTACACTGTGCCCTTGGAGTAATTTTTGCAGAGCCTACTCCTGGGAGGTTCACTACTGTTCCAAGTGTTCTCCATTTGGAGATTATGGCTCTCACTGTGGTTCAATGGAGTCCCAGAGCCTTAGAAATATCTTTGTAACCCTTTCCAGACTGATAGAGGGCAACAAATTTTTTTCTGATCTTTTCAGGAACTTCCTTTGATCATGGCATAATGTGCTTGTTGAATCTTTGTGCTGGCAACGTGACTCTGATGGTAAGGGCCAAAATAAGTGAGGTTTATATTGAGCAGGGCTGGCTGTAATCAAGCCTGGCTGTGTTCAATCAGCTGACTCTAATTATCCCTTTAATTGGGTTGATTTAACTAGGGGGCAATTACTTTTTCACACAGTGCCAGTTGGTGTTGGTTAACTTTTTCATTAAATAAATGAAATAAGTAAAAAAAAAGTGTTATTTGTTCACCAGGTTCCCTTTATCTAATATTATATTTTGTCTAAAGACCTGAAAACATCCAGTGTGACAAATATGCAATAATAGAGAAAATCAGGAGAGGGACAAATACTTTTCACGCCACTGTATCTGGTTGATCCTGCTGTCCACAACCTGCACTACAGAACAACTGCCAGAAATGAAATGTTCAGATGCGCTTAACCACTCAGGAACATCTCTGAAGCACTTCTCAAAGGTAAGCACGATCCCAACAGTCTGAAACCCCAACGTCTTCAAAGTAAAAAGAAATGGCTATTAAAAAAAAAGACTCCTCATGATGAACCTCTCTTTTTCTCACTAAGAGAGAGAGAGTGTGTGCGAGTGTGTGTGAGTGTATGTGAGTGCATGTGAGTGTGTGTGTGTGTGTGTGTGAGTGTGTGTGAGTCTGTGTCTGTAAAAGCAGCACAATCCCCTTAGGCAAAAAACTGCTGCCCAGCAATTATAATTAATAAAAGATGGGGAAGTGTGCTTAAATTAAAAATTAATGGTTGCCATCGGTGTGGGATGCTTTAATAAACCCCTCGGGCTTCACCCTTGGGGTTTATGTAGCATCCCACACCCCAGGCAACCATTAATTTCCTCATACACACTTCCCATCCATTACTGTATATGTAATCACCTCAAGCAGTTGCAAGAACAACCAAGTAAACCTCGAGAGCACAGTTCAAAAGTTTTACAGTTGTCATGGCAACTGCAAGAAGTGATTACGTCCATGGTTGACCACCATTACATGGACATTGTATTTTATAGCGTATGGAAAAACTAGTCACTGTGGGAAAAAATAGTTTTTTTAAATGTGCGTTTGTTCTCCTACTCGACTATGAGTGCTTCCTGGTTTGAATATTGAGCAACTGAAGTGCTGAAATTATCCTTTGCGATCTATACTGCAGTGGGTCTGTAACTGTCTGAATGGAATGTGTGTGTTTTGAATGAATGTCCAAGCAGCAGATCACCTTTTCTTTCCAAGAATTTTAACAGGTGGTGATATTCTGTCCTGTAATCCCATCATTGTGACATAGTTAAGCAAGGTTTACAGCATACTGATGTCATGATGATGGGATTATCGGTTATAAACTGATTGAAAACAGGGGTTAATAGACACTGTCCTCACATTATATATAAAGAATCTAAAGTGGTGTATGACTACATAACTAAAATTAATATGTGATCTGCTCTCTGCCCAGGGATTACTTGCTATTTGTTACTTGTCACTGCTATGCTGCCCTAGCTGCTTGTTTTCTTTTTATTACCCAAAAAAGAAATGTTATAGAATAAGAGACAGCATTTGTCTGAGGCTTCATGAACCCTCACAGATCTTTGACAGAAGCCTAATTCTTGACTTCAGGTTCATGGAACCATTCATCTCCATCCTGTATTTTGAAACCTCCAACATTGTCCGATCAACTATTCCAAATTTATCAGAATACACAAAAGTCTTTACCACCTCAAGGACCTCTAGGGTCACCCTGGATTAATTATTGTTGCAAGACCCTGGATTATTTTAGTTGTTTAAAACCAGGAATCCTTTCTGGCCATCACTTCTACCCTTAATCTGTGAAATCCTCTAGAACACTTAAACAGCCTGAAAAGAATATTAGATTTTACACTACTACTACTATTGCCATTGCTCCTAGCAAACTACAGTCCATCTTTTCTACTATTAATACTCTTCCCCCTTGTACCCTCAATATGCATTCTACTGTCTCTCTCCAGAAAACATGCTGTTGGCTGTGTTTTCAACATAACATTTTTCAGAATTTAGACAGCATCATAATTTACAACACTGATAACTCCATGTTGTTAAATCCACAGTGTTTTTCTCAGTTCTTTCTGCCACGCACCATGGTTGAATTTTATCACCCTCTCAGTTGTAGGTTCTTCCAAGTACTGTGTTGTTAGTGATGAAATGTACCATCTCCCTGGCATCCCTTTCAAACATTTCTTTTAATTGCCTCTTAATGCTTCCTTGTATGTGACCACCACTGTTAATACCACACACCTGACAGTATTTTCTCCAACCCCTGATGGTCCAGTGGTCTCTCCCCATTCTCTGATCACCATCCATGTTTAAATTTAATACATTCTCTGGTGGGCCAGTGGTCCCTCCCCCATTATCCAATCCCCAACCCCATTTAAAAATAGAATCCCTGGTAATTTAGTGGTCCCTTCTTCCTTCTCTGTTTTACAATCGCTGTTTCCTGTTTAATAAAACTAAACTCCTTGGTGGTCAAGTTGTCCCTGTATACAGTACACACTCATTCACAGTTCAGTCAGCAGACAGACATGGATATGTTATGCAGTATTTCACAGGACAGTGATTAGTGATGGGGAGGGATCACTAGACTATCAGGTAACAGTTAAGTAATTAACAAAGGGACAGTAATCAGAAAATGGGGAAGGGGAGAGGGACCACTAGACCACAATGGAATTTATTTTTAATAAATGGGGGTGGATCGGAGAATGGGGGAGGAGGAGGAGGAGAGAGGGATCATTAGACTACCAGGGGATAATATTTTTTAACCAGAGTTGGCAGTCGGATGATGGGGGAGGGACCACAGGACCATGAGGGAGTTTTATATTCTTTTTTTTTTGTTGCCTGGTCCCCCAGGATGTTCAGCCCAGCTCTATCCACCATCCCCCCATGCCCAGGATTATTCTCCTGGGCAGGGCCACCTGGTGGGCACCCCCCAAATGGACACTGGGAAGGTGAAACCCAGCTTACCCCCCAGGTTGGGGCCACAGGAGTGGGACCCCTCTGGTGGAGATGGGTAGGCAGTGGAGCCAGCAGCAAAGCCAGCATCATGTGTGGGGCTAGTGATTTTCTTTTGTTGCAAGGATCCCGGGGCAGGGATATGCAATGGCAATCAGCTTCCTCCGGCCCCCTGATGTGTGTTGCCAGCCACAGTGGTACCCCAGCCTCTGTCAGAGATCCCAATGCACCAGATACTCAACCCCTCCCTGGAGAAGGAGAGAAGTCCCGGATGCTCAATCCTTCCAACTCCGCCAGCCATCCAACTCCCAAGTCCATCCCCAAACCCAGGATTTCAGTGCCACAAGCAGAAGACTTGCCACCATGCCAGCGGGCCAACTTGTTTAATATTCTTTTAATCGGACAGTGATCAATGAGGGGTTGGGGACCACTAGACCACTGGGGACCACTGTGTTGGGCATCAGGGGCTACTACACTTCTCTGCAAACCGCTAGGTTTGTGCCAGAGTAAGTCAGTGTTTCTATCAGCGGTATGTGCACCATGCAAGGGGACTGAACCAAACAGCCTTGTGCCATGCACATACTCTGAATATAGGACTGCACCAATATTCATGTCCCTGAACCTTCATTTACATTGCACCCTCTGTCTTTTGCCCAGGTGCAAACCGAGTTGCCCATGTTAACTGGGCTTTTCAATATTGCACTTCCACGCAAATTGCATGGATAAATTTGACTTGCAACTGAACAATGTTTTGAATATCAGTCTCCTGGAGTACACTACCATAGGTGGAGCACCTTGATTTGTAATAGCCTGCTACATGCATCATAAACTGCTATAATATTATCCAGCCTTATATTTTTATACAGGCTGGCTGTGTGTGTTTGTCTGTGTCAGTAGTTTAGTTTTTGTGGATTTTCATGTGTTTCTGCTTGGAAAAACTGGACCATTCTTGGACATAACGTCTATGAACATTTCCTGGACTAAGAAACTGTAAAACATCACCACCAGGTATTGGCATTCTCATCATAAATCAACTTTTTTGGAAGCCATCAAAGCCAAAAGTAAAGTCAATAAATCTGTTATACAAGCACCGAGTTGTGGAGTGTTGCATTGAATCCACATTTCCATCTAACTTGTTCTTAAAGGATGTGTACTTGTCTTTGAGGTCTATTCACAACCATTTTGGAGAACAAAGGGAAGATACTAACAAAGGATTTTTACATCCTACATATGCCGCAGGCCAATGTTCATCACCTTCAGGAATGTATCACATTCTGGGTCTTTGAGCTACAATAACAGTTTTCTGGTCCCTGGTAGTTCCCCATTTCCTGTGGATTTGATTACTTTCCATCAATCACATGGCACCTCTGAGAACATGGCTTTATATATTGTGCTTTGCAATATCATGGGGCAAACGCAGACCAGCAAGACCAAGAGGACTAGATGCCCTACAACAAAACTAATCTGCAAAATGATTAAAGCATACCTTCTTAGGATACTACTTATGCTACTTCTGATATCTGGAAATGTTCATCCTAACCTGGGGCCTACCGGCCTAGCACCCCATGCCACAAAAAGGTGGAAGGGGTCCCTCACATTAGCCTCAAACAATGTCTGCAGCCTCATTAACAAACTTGACATCTTGCAAACCTGGGTTCAGCAACATAGCCCTGATGTACTCTCTGCTGTCGAAACATGGCTTAACCCCAAGATACCAGACGCTGCAGTCACCATCCCTGGATACTCTATATTCAGGCAGGAAAGGGTTTCCAAATGAGGTGGAGGCTGTGCCATCTACCTGAGGAATTCCTATCTGGGTCAAGTCTTCCCGTTCTCAAACCCTAAACCACCCTCGCAGGTTCTCACTATTAAAGTTCTACTCGGGGCACACAACAAGGAGCTCACCATTGCCTCTGTGTACCTACCCCCTAAAGATCAGCCCAATGGATTTATGGGCATATTGGAAAGCCTACAGGGATTACACCATAACTCTGAACTCATAGTACTAGGCGACTTCAACATAAATTGGTTATCGCTGGAGGCCAGAAACTACAAGGATGCTGTCACGTCACAGAACCTCACCCAGCTTGTTACCACCCCCACCAGATGCAACTATAGGACAGGGTCACACACACTTATGGATTGGATCCTTACTAATCAACCTGAATGAATCTCAAAAGTTTCAGTGCTCCCTGATGGGATCAGTGACCACTCACTGGTCACATGTACCTGGACAAACAAATTCATTAAGCCCCCTCCTAAAATAATCCACACTGGAGTGTTAAAGCAGGGGTACCTTGAGCTACTAAAGACACACCTAAGCCACCTGGACTGGACACCAATCGACTCTGCCATTGATGTAAACCAAGCCTTAGATCTTTTCATTAGCCACTTCACTATGGCCTGCAATATCTTTGCACCTCACAAAAAGCTGAAGGTCGGGACAGAGCTAACCCTTGGATAACCCCCAATCTAATCACTTTACTCAAACATAGGGATCATCTCTGGCACTGTGCCCATGCAACATCCAAACCTGGGGATATTCATAAATATAAAGCTGCCAGAAATGAGTGCACGTGGGCAGTTAGAAGTGCCAAAAGCAAATACTTCAAGGAAGCTCTCTCCAACTCCTGGGGTGATGGAAAACATTTTTGGAGTAACTTGAAAGACCTTACAGGCAAGGACCCTAAGTCACCACCCACCATGCTCAACATAAATGGAACACCAACATCTGACCTGTACACAATCACCAACACTTTTAACAATGTGTTCTCCAACTTGGATAGTGTCCTCCCTTCTAATTTTTTGATGCCCCCTCTGGAAGTAACCCTCCTGCAACTACTCCTCTCCTACACCCTGCCCCACAATTCTACTTCAAGGAGATCCCAGTGCATGAAGCCAGAACCTATATTCGGAAGGCCATTCACAATGCAGGCTACAGCAGTGACTCCCTTGACCTGAAGTTGTTAGCACTTGTCCTTGAAGAAGTCCTTGAACCCCTGACAAAGGTCCTCAACCTATCACTAAGGATGTCCCAGTTCCCATCTCGCTGGAAACAGGTGACCATCACACCGGTACACAAAAGTGGAGACAAATCATTGCACTCCAACTACAGACCTATCTCCATCCTCCTCCATTGTCTAAGGCCCTGGAGCACATCACCTCAGACCAACTAGTCAAGTACCTGGAAAAATATGACATCCAGTGTCCTGAGCAACATGGTTTCCAAAAAGGCACAGTACCACCACTGCACTATTAGAATTCACGGCTTCATCCATACCACGCGATCAAGAAACTGTCAGGGCAGTATTCATTGCCCTTATGAAAGCCTTTGATACTGTGAACCACCCACTCCTACTCAAGCAATTATCAAACATTGGGCTCTCCAATGAAGCGCTGCTCTGGTTTTCAAGCTACCTTGGAGAGAGGGTCCAGTGGGTTAGGATTGCCAGTGTCACCTCGGAAGAAAAGCCAGTCCTTTCAGGGGTCCCACTGGGTCCATCCTGTGGCCACTACTCTTCAGCCTCTTCCTCAATGACCTTCCCAGTGTCTGCCACCAGAAATTACTGCTCTACACCGACGACGCAGTCATGTTCACCAACCACCAAAATGCAGAGCTCCTCGAGAAACAATTACAGCTTGAATTTATGTGCATCAAGAATGGTTCAAGTCACACAAACTGGTCATGAACTACAGCAAAACAAAGGTTATGACCTTCTACAATGCCAAGAGCAAGTACAAATCCATGCCCTCACCATCCTAAACCAAACAGGGACCTTACTTGAACACATTCCTGATTTTAAATACCTAGGTGTTACATTGAACAGCTCACTCTCCTACCATCAGCACATAGATTCTGTCACCAAAGTCACCAATATCCATATAGGCCTGCTGTACAGGCACAAACACTGCATGACTCCTGACACTCTCCGGTTGGCTATCAACAGCTCTGTCACCTCCATCATCGATTATGGGGTAGCAATTTATGGCTCTGCCTCCGCTTCGGCCCTCTGCAGAATTACAGTTGCACTCAACTAAGTATGCAGGCTGCTAACTGGGGCTGACCGACTTACACACACTTGTGACCTGTACACTCGGGCAGGATGGCTTCCTCTCATCAGCCAGATACAGTATCAAACCTGCCTCTTAGCCAAAGAAGTCCTCCTCGGGTCATGCCCCGGGCATTGAAAAGCTCCTCATTGACCACCACAGCACCCAGCAAACTAGAAGTTCACAACAACTAACCTTCCTTGTCCCCAGAGGCCAGACTACCATGGGCCAAAGGGCCTTTGCCCAAAGAGCACCACAGTGGTACAATACTCTCAACAAAGAAAGTCTTACTGCTGCTTCTCTTGGCCCTTTTAAGAGACAACTCCAATTTCATCTTATTTCAACTAGTCGTTGTGACTGCCTCACCTAATCAGGGGCCCACCACTCACTGCCCTCCACTTCAGTCTTGACAGCTACCTCTCCCCGCCTTGCCCACTTCTACCTGCCTACCCCCTTGCCCCCTCTCCCTTTCCTCCCCAGGCATTTCCTGACTTTTATCCCTCCCCTCTCCCTTTAGAGCTCTTACCCTTACCCTCTACCCTCTGACATGGCCTTCCTGCCTGCATACCCCTTCCTCTCACCTGCAGTGCTTATTTCTAAGATTGCCCTTGGCTGGTATGTCATGCTACCTAACATTTGGCACATTTTGAATTACTGGAATTTCCTAAGCCTCAGTCTCTTCCTTTTATTGTGTAACTATGCATTATTATGTTGACCTTTGTATGTATGTATACCACCCATTCCTTCAACGTGGAACCTTTATAAATGAGCAATTCCTTCTCAAAGGTATTTGTATTCTAGATTTCAATAAAAAAAAATAATAATAATAAGTGGTGAGCAATTTTTTCTTAGAGCTCAGCCATCTGATAGTCACCATAATAACCCTCGGGTTATTACGGGGAGCACGTGCCCTGTCACTCACAGCCTACAGCTCCTTCATTGGCTCTTATTCTCACTATGTGTGGATTGAACAGTTCTACAAACATGGAGGCTCTATTTCTCTCTTAGCGAGGAGCCACCGGAAACAGATCCACCACTGATACACTACTCTGTGCTCCAGAAAATACTTTTTTTAAGTGTACATATCATCCATCCTATTTTTTTCAGATAAAAATGTTATATCTGGTTGATCCTGCTGTTCATCAGCTCAGTCATGCACAGCGAGCAGGAACGGGGCTATAACTTACTTCCCAGAGCTCTGCTGAAGCACAATTGCCACTCCATAATGTAAGTAAAAAAAAAAATCAAGCAAAAACAAAAAGAACAAAAGCCTCAACTGCAGAGAGAAGGATTGAGAGGGAGACAGAAAAAGTGTGTGTGTGTGTGTGTGTGTGTGTGTGTGTGTGTGTGTGTGTGTGTGTGTGTGAGGTGTGTCAGAAAGACACAGGTGAAGCCCTGGAAAAATTACTCACCAGCAATTATATAAAATAAAAGATGGGGAAGTGTGAAACTCAAATTTAATGCAACCCTCGGTGTGGGATGCTTTAATAAATCCCTCAGGCTTCATCCTAGGGTTTTATGTAGCATCCCACACCCCATGTGCATTAAATTCTCATATCACACACTTCCCCATCCTTATTCTATATGTATGGGCTGCTTTCCTCCAAACCTGCTCTGGGATCTGTAAACTAAGAGAAGTTTCCCAACCATATTTAGTATGCAGTGTCAGTTCAGGAATGGCATCCCTAATCACCATGTATATGTTCCCAGCCCTGCCATTGGACTACTTTAACCAGAAGAGTGAAAGGTGTCCAGGCTGGGGACAAGTCAGTCATACTGGACTGCTTAATCACTTTGGGCAGAGCACTTCAAAGTTGGAGATAACACCAAAATTCTGTACGTGTAAGACCATATCAAGCTGAAGATTTTGAAAGGAATCAAGGACATAGCACTGAGGAGCCAGTATCTCTTGTAGAGTAGAAATGACATGGAGTCCGAAACAGGCCAATTAAGTTGTTATCCTCTAATGGTTGTATCAGAGTTATGCCAGAGAGGGATAAAAGGAAAACAAGACAGTTCTAAGTACAGCCATTTATAGAGCAGCTGTAAACAAGAAACAGGGCTTGTACAGTCAGAGATGGAAAGGAATGTGACTGTTTCTAGGTGAGTTAAGGGTATGGGGAGTGTGAGTGGTGTAGGGGTAGTGTGTGCAGTGGTAGGAGGTTGGGATGGGGTGTGAGTGAAGTAGAGGGTCAGGACCCGCAAAAGACTTTGATGGATGGTTTCTTTGTTTAGGGTAAAACAAAATGACATGGGACTGTATTCATTATTACAGGTATACTGGGCTGTTCTGCAACACTGGGGGAGGTCAACTCAATGTCACTACATATCAGAAGGGACAGGCAGACACACACAAGGGAGGTCAAGCATGGCAACATTGGGGTGGCACCCACTGCTGCACAATATTAGGGGGATTGTAGACCACAATGGGGATGAGCACCTTGGCATTGGAGCAAATTTTGCACACATGCCGTCATAAACAGTGAATGGAGGAGTTTGGAAACCTCAGAATAGGAGTGTCTTATACCATAAGAGACACCCCATGAGCCCTGTTTACCACTTATCGATCCATTGCCTTCCCACTGCACTGTGGTTGCTTCACATTTTTCTGTTTACAACTCCCCAAACTTGATGCACTAGATCGCACCAGGAGAAGTGTATGGGGTTTGGGGAAAATGACATCCCAGTGACTCGTGGCTGGGAAATAGGGATTGCAACAGATCAAGCACATTGGTCATTCACACCACAGGAAATGCACTCGATCCAGTATGCATCCCTGTTTTCATCGGTTTAAAACTGGAGCTGGAGCACACTTACAGCAATGTGGTGAGTGTCCACACCACTGTCTTTGCAGCACATCAGCCAGAGCGGCGTGAATTGATGAGCTACAAAGGCGGTGGTGTAAACTAGGCATTAGACTCTAAGGCTTTGAGGCCTTATTAACTTTTAAATCACTTGAGTTTATGTAAAGTAATTTACTGTCCAGTGTAACTATATAATAGCAACCATTACTCAAATTTATTTTTGATGATTACAATACTAAATATGTTACTATTTCTGTGGTAGTACTTCTTTTGAATGTTACATGAAAAAACTTAATATTACCATGTAGCAGTTGTATATTAGAGGTGTTTAACATCTTTTCCAAATATGTCTGAGGATGCTTACCCTAGTGAAAACCCACCTAGCAAGTTTTCAAAATGTTCTTCTTCCTCCCCCTCTTTAGGTCGAAAGTGATCATATACCAAAGGAAGGCATGGGATCATTTATTTATTTATTTATTTGCTTTTGTTAACCAGGTGAGTGCACTAGGCATAGAGATGCCTATTTTCAGGCATGACCCAGGAGGATACAGGTCAAATACAGAAAAAACAGCAGCAATGTGACGCAGCACATAGAATAGGTTGCACATTACAGAGATAAGTCGGAAAAGGATAAGAGTTTACAAACAACTTGCAGAACAATTATACATGGTCAGACAAAGTGAATAGGTAAAATGATAAAAACAGGGGTCATTCAAAAGGCAAGTACAGAGAAATTACAACCAGCCATTATCATGGACAGTATACAATAAGTGCCAATTAGCAAAAATAAGAATAGTAGGAGAAATGGGGGAGGGAGAAGGTGGGGGAGAGGTAGGTTAGAAGTGTGCACAGGAAGGGTGGGAGTAGAGTAGGGAGCAGACTAGGAGAAAGAGTTTAAGGTGGATGGGAAGCAAGTGTAGGGGCTTACTGCGTAGATGTTCACGGTGGAGCATTTGTTCATGCGACCCTTCATAGTAAATGGGAGACTTTGGAAATTGATTTGTGCATTATGATTAATATTTTGCAAGGTAATTAAGGCTGGCACTTGATTAAAGAGTCAAGTGTTAATCAATCACCAGTCCTAGTTACCCTCCCAAAGCTAATTAACATGCAGAAATCATTTTTCAAATGCTCCCGCATTGATTATAATGTGTCACATGTTCTTGTGACTCCCCTGTGAATATATCAGAGCATATGCCAGCACATGGACAGGCCCAGCACTGGGAAGGGAAGGGATCAGCTGGATGGTGTCACGATGTAAAAAAATATGATCCCTTCCCACCTGAACAGGGGTCACCAGAAAATTCTGAAAGCCTACTGGGCAGGTTTTTCTAGTTCACAAAGTTGATAAGTCACTTTAAGATTTGTTGGGTGAAAACTGAAGCATTACATTGCATTCATGATAAACACAGATATAAAAACATTTGCCCCATTTTCAAGGTCTCCATCAAACATGCCATTACCATACTGCATCAAAGAATAGCAAGCAGGACTTGAAATTTCAGTGATATTGTAAAATTTTGATCTTACATATTCAGGTTGCCATTTTTGTATTTTTTAATATTCATTGAACAAAAAAGATTCACAAATGCAAAACCCAAGATGTTGAAGTTAATCACACTGTCATGATATTTTATATGCTTGTACTGTACATGTGTCAGTGCCTCCAATTAGAGCCATCACTCCAGCCTTTTCTAAACAATCCCTGTGGAGTTAATTTCAGCAAATTGTCATTCCATGAACATTCTGCCTGTAGTGTATATGTAGTACCAGTTAGCTGAGTACCTACAATAGATGTGTGGTAATCAAAATGAAATTAGGGTGTATGTATGTGTCTGCCTATATATATATAAAATTACTACGCTTCTTGTTTGTAATGTGTTGCATTGCTGTGACAGGAGAGTATGTGACTATTTCATTCCAAATTCTATAGTGGTAACAGATGTGTTAATCATGTTCATTGCTTCTTTTTCACAGCAGGAACAGCTATGCATAAAATATTGACAATTGTCACCTATTAAGCATCGTATACAGTATATTACTGACATAATATCAATTGGTTATAATATTTACAGTTCTCATTCTTTTTTATTAATTATTTTTTCTTCCATATGATATGCCACCATCTGATCCATATTCTGGCCCACCATGTGTACGTCCAATAAGAATTAGCATCATCCATCTTCACCCTCCCATAAATGCCTTATGTCCCTTCTCTACCCCTACTCACCCTATACAGTCTTGTTGTGGTGATCAAACGTCAACTGTAGAACATATCCTGGTTGAGGCAGTGGGAGCACCTGCTTTTCTGTACAACCTGCATATATTCAGTGTTCTCCTACAGTCAGTGTTCTGCCTTCATATGGTATGCCTCAACCACCCCAATAGCATGGTATGCAATAACATTTTCATTAATAGTACATTTATTGTTTTGGCTTGGTTTTCTTCTCTTACAGAATGTCCAACCTGACAGGGAGGCATACAGATCATGCAGCAACTCATGGACAAGGTCACACTCCTGACCGAGTCTGTCATGGCTCTCCATGACACCATCAAGAGCCACGTCAGATTCTGTTGAAGGGTTACAGGGAGTCTCTCTAATAGCATTGACCAGTTGGCAGATGCTGGTCATGAGAACAACAATTCTGTTAGAGAGAACTGTGGCCATCTCCTTGAGCTGCTGCATAAAATGCAGTCATGACATGAACCACCAGAGCAGATGCAGGAGCCACAGGTCATTGTGCAGCAGATGGCCATGGGGGTCTGCTTCAAAATCTTACAATAGCTCATAGTTGTGCCACAGGGACCAGTCCTCCAAGAAAAGCTGCCAGAATATATCTTGGGCAGTGAGGTTGAGGACAAAATCCACCTGTCCTTTTCCTCACTAAACCCCTAGTAGCTTTCACTTCTTGCAGCCCATAATGAGAAACTTATTTACATCAATCACCCTGGAGTACACCATTTACCCACCTCCCAGTCATTATTTCTTGGACTTGAATACTTTTAATTAATATCACAATTTTTAAAACACATTTTTATTTTAAATAAAAAAATTTAACAGTTTATTTTCCACGTATTTTTATTATTTGAATTCATTTATAAAGATTTTTAAAACAACCAGTAATGTTGGTTTTTGTCTGTTTCAGAAATCTATTTCTCTTGCACACACGTGTGTTAAACCAGCAGTACAAGGAAATCTGAAAAAAAAATTGCCCTATCTTTTTTCTTACCATTTTATTCTGAGGTAAAATGGTCTAGCTCCACAAAAGTCTGCATATTTTATAACTGTTTCTATGTAGTTCTTGTTAAGAAAAACAGTCGATGACACATCTGTTTTAGAAATAGTATTGTAGAAATGACAAGCATTAGGGTCAAGAAAACAAAAACACTCATGGTGTACAGCAAATCAGGTACCGAAAAAGTTGATTTGACAGGTATACTAATGTTATTAATTGTAACTGAAACTAGATTTTTAAAAAAAAGTTTTTCATTGCACTTCTGCTTTAATGTTTAACTTTTTGTGCACTGAGGGAGGAGTTGTGGGTGCGGGGGTAGAGTGTAGTGATGCTATTGGTGAGGGTTGGGTGATAATTAATAGGTGGCTCAGGTAATGTAATGTATGTTAATACAGTTGAAAAGAATACTGTTATGGTTGTAAGAATGGACTCATTCACATTCTTAGGTATAATAATTGTGAAATGAAGGTGAACAGTTCTGATAACCTTAGAATGTAACTGAGACCACTCTTGCAACTATAAGGGTGGTCTCATCAGCCATATAATATATATAATTGATTGAGCTCAATCAATAATATATTAACTATCTTACCCAAACATGCCAGTTTACAGAGCAGCTCTTCGTGAGACACTCTTGCCAGAATCAGTGTTACATGCACAGAGAAAAGGAGCTGACCAGGGAAAGGCAGTTGATGCTGTATATTTAGACCTAAGCAAGACTTTTGATACTGTCCCACATCAATTGCTGATAAAGAAACTTAACTCTAACAGCAGCATCAAGTTTTACAAACTGGCTAGATTTGTTAACTGACAGGAGACAATATATATGAATGTGTGGGCAAATGTCCTATTTGGAAAGTGTCACAAGTGGTGTACCACAGGGGTGTGTATTAGGACCAAAGCTCTTAAGTTTTTTTAAGAGCTATGCATCATAAGTTCAAATATGGGCCACCAAATTTGGTGACTAGGCTAAGGTGGAAGTAAAATATAACTGACTGCTTAATAATGCAAGCAAACCTGAATAAATTGGGAGCTGTGCCTAATAATACATGCAAACCTGAATAAAATGGAAGCATGGCCAGACAGATCCTGTATGAAATTTTATGCTAAATAACGTGTGGTAGTACATTTTGGCAGAAATAACCCTAGATCACTGTACACCATTAAATAGCTACCAACTTAGAAAATCATCCAGTGAAAGGGATTTCATGGTAATTGTATCAGAATAACTAAAATGGGGAGACCAGTGTGATACGAATGTACAAAATTGCCAGCAGATACAGGCCATTCAGACTACCTAGTCTGCTCAAGTGTGCAGCACTTCAGTCCATTAGACTGCTACTGCTCCCTCCCTCATATGCCCCCTCCATCTCATGTCCCTCCCGGTTTGTACCCTCTCATCTTGAAGCCCCAACACTCTGCAATGACATGACTTCCTCTGGCACAGCTCCACCCTGCCACCACCCTTTCTGTGAAATAGTGCCTCTTCCATTCCCTCTTGAACCTGCCCCTTCCAACTTCATAGAGTGTCCCATGGTTTCCTTCCACCCTTCAGACTGAACATACACCTGGTGTCTGCTCTTCAAACCCTTCAAGTACTTGAAGGTCTCAATCATATCCCCTCTCCCTTCTTTCCTCCAGAGTATACATATTGAGCTCTCTCAGTCTCTCCTCATATGTTCTGTCCCCCAACCCCAGGATCATTTTTGTTGCACTGCACTGTACCCCCTCCAGTAGTTTGATGTCCCTTTTCAAGTAGAGGTAACAGAATTGCACACAGTAATCTAGGTGTGGTCTCACCAGGGACCTGTATTTCCCTCCAGTTCCTGGGCATGCACCCTGAGTTCAAAGAGGGATTGAAAAGGTCCACCAGTAGCCCTGCCAGTACCTCTGCCAACTCTCTCAGCACCCTGGTATGGACTCTATCTGAGCCAGGTGTCTTGTCCACCTTCAGGGACTTAAGACCCTCCCTCACCCATTCCACCATGATTTCCCCATTCGTGGTTGCTTCTCCCCCACCCTCTCCCACCTCGCCCTTCTCTCAGGTATGGGCCCATCCCTCTCCTTGGTGAAGACTGAACAGAAGTATTCATTAAGCTACTTCTGCCTGCTCAGCCCCTTTTCACCCATCCACTTTCCTCCTGATCCTAACAATTTGATCCTTGCTCTTCCTCTTGTCTCTGATATATCTGAAGAAATCCTTTTCTCCTCCTTTGATCCCCTGTGCTAACCTCCATTCTCTAGCCACCTTTGCTGCCGTTACCATTCTGCTCACTTCTCTGGATTTCTAAACACATTCTTCTTTGTCTTCTACCCTGTTGGAGCACTTATAGGTCCAAAATGCATTCCTCTTTTCCCTCACCGTCTCCACTACCTCTCAACTCAGCCAACTTGGTTTCTTGGTCCTGGCTTTCTTACTCTGGCTCTTGACACAAGTTTTAGTGGCTTCAACGAGTCCTGTCTTGATGACCGCCCATTTCTGTTCCATGTCCATTTCGGGGTGGATGCTTGCCATATGACTTTCCAGTATGTTTCCCATCCTGCCAAAGTCCACCCTTTTGAAGTCCAGGACCCTAGTTTTGTATTGGCCTCTTCCCTACCCAGGTTGATTGAAAACCACACTGTGCGGTGGTCACTGCTTGCCAGAGGTTCCTCCACCCTTACATTCCTGATCTGTTCCCCATCTTCCAGTACCAGGTCTAGTATATTCCCCTCCCTCGTTGGCTCCATTACCCTCTAGTTAAGGAAACCATCCTGGAATGCTTCAAGGAGCATCTGCTCCCTGGCACAATTGGTTGCAGGGATGCTCCAATCCACCCCTGGTAGATTAAAGTCCCCCACCACCAATGTGCTCCCTTTGCTACTATGCCTCAATATTTGCTCCCTCAGTTCCACGTCAATGTCCTCCTTCTGGGCTGTAGGTCTATAAACAACCCCCAAACAGATCTTGGTCCCTTTCTGGCTGTGTAATTGCAGCCAGATTACTTCCGACCTGCCCTCCTCCCCTTCCTCCCTATTACATCTGCTCCCTTCCCTTACATAAACTGTAACCCCTCCTGCCTTCCCTTTATCTCTATCCCTCTGGAAAGGTTTGTACCCTGGGATGGTTAGGTCCCAGTCATGGTGCTTGATTGTCCATGTTTCAGTAATGGCAGCTATGTCCACCTCTCCTTCTGCCATCAATGTCTGCAACTCTGCCAACTTGTTCCCCAGGCTCCTAGCAATTAGTGAAACCATTTCTCCACACTGCACCTATCCTTCCTGCTTCCTTACCCTTCACTCCAACCCCTATTTCGCCTAAGGTCGTATCTATCCCTGAGGTGGGGGAGGTCCACGGGAACCCTCTCCTGGTGATTTCCAGCTTTAATACTTTGCCCCTATCTAGTTTAAATGATACCTCTCATTGATGAAATCCCCCAGCTTCTGCTTCAACACCTGTGAATCTGTCCTGCTGAGGTGTAACCTATCCCCTGCATAAAGATCTGTGTTATCCCATGAGCTACTCATTCTCCCACCAATCCATACCCCTTGGTCCCACACCATTGCCTCAGCCACTTGTTGAAGTCACTGATTCTTCTCTTCCTGTCTGTACTGGCCCTTGGCACTAGCAGAACTTCTGAGAAGGCTACCATTGTCCCTCTTTGCTGCATAGTTTTCCCACTTCCCTGAAGCTGTGTTGTACCACCTCTGTCCTCCCTTCTAGATCATTTGTTTCCAATTGCACCACAATGTGCAGCTTCACCCCCACCTTCCCCACATATCTGCCCATATGCTGCCCAACCCTACTCGCTGTCATGCCTGGCATGCACTCTACCCAGATGTTATTTTTTCTGGCACCCCTTCCCCCTCACCTTATACCCTTAAGTATAAAATCCCCAAGAATTACGACTCTCTGACTCTTTTCCTTCTCTCCCTCTTGTTGCCCTCCACTCCCCAACCCCCCAACTTGTGAGACCCTCTTATCCCCCATGTCACAACCTCCCTTTGCCTCCCCTAACATTTGCCCTGACCTCTCCCCCTCACAACTATGACCAGGCTACTGACCTCCTCCTCTGAACTGTTTTCCATCTGTGGAACCTCCCCTTTGCACTGACTTGTTGCTCTGTCCATCATGCTATCACCTCCTCTACTATTATGTCCCCATGTCTTCCCTGAAATGTGGCACTCCCCCACCCGAACTCCCCTTCTTTCAATATCCTTAGCCTTCCCCAGGCTGCCTGCCGCTTCCCCCCCTTCCTCCTGTTTCCTTGCTCCTTCTTTCCCTCTGGAGAGACTGCATCACCATCAACTTGCTGTCCCCCTTGCCAAAGTGTCTTCTTGGTGTACTGCTTACTGCATCACCATCACCTCACTGCGCCCCCGCCAATGTGTCTTCTTGATGTACTCAAAACAAATGGGTATATTAAATGCACATTGAAAATAAAAAATAGAGTTAAAATCTACGTTTAATCCTTAGGTCTTCTTCATGAAATATCTAAGAGAAAAACAAGTTAGTGTAGAGGGGAGGTAAAATATATATATATATATATATATATATATATATATATATATATATGGAGAAAGAAAACAGGGAGGCTCATGGAGAAGTGATAAATGGCAAGATTAAGAGAGAATCTGTGAAACAAAAAGGTGATGATGGGAAAGACAAAGAGTAATAGAAGTGAACGAGCTAGAGAAGTCTTGGTGTACTGCCTACTGCCTCCCCACTGTATACCTTTTCTCCTGTAGTGTCCTCTCTATGTTCCTTCACTGTAGCGCCCCTCCTCCCTGCTACCTGGTCTTCTGGACTAGTTAACACTGAGAATCTGTTTGCAGTGCTAATTTCCTTTCCTTGAGCAAGTCCAGTCCCCCTTCCCACAGGCTGATATCTGTGCTCTGATCCAGTCTTAGTCATGCTCCTGTGCTTGACCCTCCTCCAGTCATCACTTCTTTTCCTTGGCTGCACCTACTTGTGTGGCCCTCCTGCTGTCCCACCAAGTTCCCCCTTATTTTTGTTTGTTTTGAGCTCTTTTGGATACCTTATTAGTTTCCCCTCCTGGATGTGTTCTCCCCAATTCTGTCTCCTCCATGCCTCCATTTCCCTTCTCAACCACCTTATTTCCTGCCTGATCTGGTCGACCTGCCAATGCACCCTACAGCCCCCTGCCCTCCAAGCCACTCCCAAGAATATGGCTGCTCCACATCCTTAGCAACATACAATCCTTCTCATCTCCCACCCTATTTGACTGCCCCTGCACATCCTCTCTTCCCTTATCCTAGTCCTTCCCCACTCCATTGAGCGCTTCCCCCACCTTAGACTTCCCATGTCTGTACAGGAAATATGTGGCCCTCCCAGTTAGGCGCTTCCCTGTCTACCAGTGTGGCCTGCTACCTGCTGTCCTCCCTGATGACACCCTGCAGATGCTAATCAAGATGCTACACTCCTGCTTTGTGGCATTCAAGATTTGGGGTCACTCATGCTTTGGGGTTGCTTGGTCCCCTTTGAAATATAAATGGATCCCAGCCCCGCTATTGGCTGGTCCTAGTCACATGACCACCCCTCCCCCTCCTATGTATTTCCCAACCTTTCCCTCACTCAGTTAAATGCCCCTCTCCTCCAATCCAAGACAAAATAATTTTTTTGTAGTTACACTGTTTAAATCACACAGCACACACTGCAATCTCATTACATGCTACCTGAATCCTAAAAGAACAGAAACAGCACAGAGAAAATACTTATCTTTTACTCCAGCTGCCTCAGCCTGCCTCCCTCTGCAAAGTTTCACCTCCAACTGAAAGCAAACAAGGTAGTTTAAAAAGCAAACAAGGTATTAGGGTGCATAGCCAGCATTTTTACTGAGTCTTTGTACAGAATGACATTACCAAAGTGCTGTCAATATTCAGTCCTTGATTTAACAAAAGTAAAAACACTCATTACAACAGCAAATATTTAATCTGTAAGGTCACCACAATGGGAAGACTTTAAGCCTGAGGTTCAATTGGTGGATCAACAAAGTTACTCCCCCAACAGGCCTTAAAAGGCCACTCCTCCTAGACTGTTCCAGGATTTGTTCTTTGTTGCGGCCAGCCAGAGGTGCTGCTTTTATATGCTCAAACCTGCTTCTCCACTCCATCCTTTAAGCCCCCTGCTTCTCTGCCTCCTGTCCTTGTGGTCACCTCTGGCTGCCAGCTCGCTCTCTCGTTTGCTTTTTGTCATCTCCCTCTTTTTGGTTTACAGCATTTTCCAGACCCTGTCATCATTTTCCTAGTGGCCGCTTGTGGCTGTCTCTGCTCCCCTGTGTTCCTCCTGTCCCGTACCTGTTCTCCTCCTTGGGGGGGAGGTCTGCACACTCCTTCTGGTTGTTTCTTCTCTGTCTGTTTTGCTGTGGCTCTGTTTCTTTCAGCACTAGGGGTGTGATGTCACCCACTGGCACCCTGTATCCAGCTCATTTGGGGAGTGCGGAGTTCTGCCTCTGTAATGAAAGGCACTTGTGGCCCTTTCTGTTGATGTACTGCACTTTCGATTTTACTCCCTTCCACAACCGCAGACCTTGCTCTTCCATACCTTGCTCCTCCCATTGACCTTTGGGACATTCCAGCCTACATGCCTGAGCCAGCTATTCCTGCAGAATGGCTTTCACTGCTCCTTCCACTGCTTCAAACTCTGGCAGAACCTCACTTGAATTCCATTTCATTTGCTTACTGGCCTTTTCTGTTTTCTTGGCTCTGCGTTCAATGGTAGCCCGTCAACAGACAATTTCTGAGAAGATTGTCTCCTTTTTTGATGCAGAGGCCCAGATCACATCTGGTGGTCCATGTGGAGAGACTGCACTGATACCACAGCAGGATTTCCAGGTGCCTTGGGTTTTCTGCTTGTCATCAAGTATATGGTGGCAGGAGGGTCGCCATTCCAGACCCCTCCATGGCTCATCTATCTCTGATATTTGGGGGATAAGGATTTTGCCAAAGTACTCGATCACTTGTCCATCAGTGCTGTTCCTTTCACTAGTGCCCTTTAATTGATGCGGCTGTCTTAGGGGTGGTGCAGACCTCTTAGGGGTCTCCTCCACAGCCCCTGTCTCACCTAACTGATGCCCTACTCTTATCTCTTGGTCTCCATCTGTCTTCCTCGCTTGTCACCCTCCTGATCAGTTCATTCTGCTCTCTCTTTCCTTACCATTTTCTTTTTTCAGTGGTTCCTCACTTATACTCCATTCATTATCCTCCACTGTTAATCGGCCCAGCTCCGGCTCATCTTCCTTGATTTCCCTAGTTGTTTTCCTCTTCATCTCACTTTATTTCCTTCCTGCTCCCTTGCTTCCTTTGCCTACCATTCCTCAAGCACCTCTTCTTGTGTCAATCTGGTGCACCTTCCACATTACTTCCGCATTGTTCTGTGCTGGCTAGCCTGGTCTCCTAGGCTCCCTCTTTTAGTTTTTTTGCTTTCCTTGTTCTCAGCTTCATGCCTGCCCCTGGCCTGTCCCTGGCAGTCTTGGTCTCACCTGCAAGCCATCTTTCATGGCATTTTCATGCCTGCATCTCATTCCTGGACTCACACTTCTCATGGTAATGTTTTCGTTCATTCAGTATCTCCTTTTACTGCATTCCTGTCTCTGCTC
Organism: Neoceratodus forsteri; assembly: GCA_016271365.2. Classification (NCBI taxonomy): domain Eukaryota; kingdom Metazoa; phylum Chordata; order Ceratodontiformes; family Ceratodontidae; genus Neoceratodus; species Neoceratodus forsteri. Next base: position 350,999,927 of record CM028130.1, on the reverse strand, counting down.
ATTTCGCACCATTTTCTGTCAGCCCGCTCCCTCGACCCTCGTCTCTTCTCCTTCCTCGTCTGGTGCTTTCTTTTGGGTTTTTTCCCTATCCTGCTTTCTCCATACCCTTCTTGACATCATCGTACATCATCCCTTTCATATTTCACCTTAACCGTACCGGCCTTCCAGGCCTCATTTCGTAATCGTACATGGTCCATTTCATTCCTAGTCATACACCTTTCAGGCCTGTGTCTGGTTCTCCTTTGCTCAGTCTGACCTCAGAGTGTACTCATTCACATCAATTAATCGAGCATACCTCTCATCGGGTCTATGCTACCTCACTGAACTGCTGCATTCCCATGGTTATTATCACCATCAGTTTCCTCATGACTGCATCTGGGTCTCCCTCATTCATTCATTCATCGTCTCTGTGGGTTCATTCCTTTATATCAACTACTCAAGCATAACCCTCTAAGGTCCATGCAACCTAGACTCGATCTGCTCTCCACTCGAAGACATGCCTTCCATGTCCTTTGCCCCTTGGCTTGGGACTGGCTGTACTGGCCTTTCATTGACAAGCCCCCTTTAGTTGCCTGAGTGGGTTTGGAGGTGCCCTCTACGCCATTATCTATCTGATCTCCTCTGCTTCACCTGGTCTATTTCATACGTTTGCATAGACCAGCTGAGTGCCTCAGCAATCATCTCTCTCCTCTCTTGCTTTTGAACATCTAGTTGTATTTCTGTTATATTGACAGAGAGAGAGCTTCATCTCAACTGGAATCTTTTCCTCTTCCCCAATATATACTCTAGTTGCAGTAGCCGAACTATCACTAATCATTATGTCCTTCAGCCTGGAAGGAAGGCAACCAAGGCCTCGGATCCCCAGAGGTTTCTTCCTCAAAGGGGTTTTTTCTTCTCCATGTCAATGGTCATAATATTAGTCAGGGTTTGTGATTTCATAGGTTCTGTAGTTAGGTTCCGTTGCTGGATGGAGTCAGATGGTGGCCCTGTCTGTTCCCTCTCTCCTTAGGAAGTCTGCCCTTTTGCAACTTGTCAGATTTCCTCTCGTTCATTGTCCTAGCCTTATATCATTCTTCTCCTGTCTTTCCTATCTATGTCTGTCAAATTTTTTTCCAGTCTAGATATCTTCTGATTTCTTGCCTCTTCGATGCTCAACACCCTTTTGGGTATTTTTTGGGGGTTCTTCCTAAGCTACTTTTAGCCAAGGGAATTATTCCCATGGCACCTATGCGGGGAACCCTCCTCTAGGCTTCCTTGCATCATACCCCTACAGGGTGGTAGATCCCACAGATAGAGAGGTGAACAACCACAATGTATCAAAGTCACACAAGCATACATCCCATACAGTTGCGTAAGCACAATTGAATGGGAAGGCTTTAAGCCTGAGGTTCAATGGGTGGAGCAACAACATCACTCCCCAATCAGGCCTTAAAAGGCCACTCCTCCTGGACTGTACCAGGATTCATTCTTCATTGCCTCACCATCCACCCTTCCTCCTCTAGCCACTCAATGATTCCCATGGCACCTATAGAGGGGACCCTTCTCTGGGGTTCCTTGTGTCGTACCCCTTCAGGGTGGTAGATCCCATGGATAGAGAGGCGAACAGCAACAATGTATCAAAGTCACACAAGCATACATCTCATCCAGTTATGTAAGCACAATTGAAGTAGTGATAAATAAAATAACATGAGAACTTAATTAAGGTTAATTAATTATGTATTTTTCACACATTTTACTTCCCAAACACCATGTTTTTACACCATGTCAATGTGACATAGAAGAACACATAATGTGTAGTGCTGCTTCTCTGCTGGCTTCATGTCTTGGAATTTAATAAAATGCTTTTAAAACCATGCCTGGTGTTGTATGTGTAATGTAAGTAGCACCACAGTATGATTATTATTTGTCATTGTATTTCACGCTTTCTCAAAGTTTTTGTGGCTCATGCAACATGTGGTGTCCCCTAAATGAACTTTCTTACATGCCCCCAAAAACTTTCAGACAAGCCTCCCTTAAAGTGCTTTTTGCTACTGTGTTTAATTAATGCTGTCTCTACTGAGCTGCATCATGTTACAGATCTGAATTTCTCCCCCTACTCCATTTATCTGAATTTCTTTCTCCAAGGCCAGTTCTGTGTCCACTGCCCTAGATGTGCCTGCACCACTGCTGATAACATGTGTCCGAGGTGATTTACACCTGGTAGTTCCAAGGAGTGCATCACAAAAAAACAAGAATTAATCATTGCATACCCCTTTGGCTGTTTCCCAGGAAGAGGAGAGGGCTTGTGTCCACTGACAGTATTATTGTTGCTGCACCACACACAGCATACCAGCAACGTGCCTCCTATAACGAATAAGCCATCCTAAAATTGGAAGTGCAGCAGCCAGCTTGTACTGCAGTCATGAGCTTTGAAGACAATCTGAGGTATGTTTTCCTTGGTAGTGTGCATATGCAGCTTAGTTTAGGCAGTTTTAAGACTTTTTTCTAGTTAAACTTTTTATTAAGAAATTCATAAATCATCCTTCAATGCATGACTCTATATAACATGAAGGAAAATTATGAGAGAGCAATGCAGTAGCTGAAATAATACATGATAATTGACATGAAGAAACATTTGCTGTAAAATTTACGCTAAGTATTACGGACCATGAAACTAGGGACATCTTAAGATTATGCAATTAAGGAATAGCTTGGAAGAAGTAAATGAATCATACAATGTAGATATATGTGTTTATGAATTATGATATAATTGTAAAGTTTTAAGACTTTTATTAGGGCACATGCATCTGTTTGTACTTGGGGTTGAAATAGTGACTTATGTGAAATGTCCTGAGTTTTTGCAGTGCTTTAGTTATGTGATAATACTAACCTGCAGGCATGGGCTTGATTTTATTATGTGCCAGTGGAGATACATGCTCCTTTTTTTTTGTTTTTTTGCTTACTTGCTCTCCTGCTGAATGTTACCCCTATGCAGCTCAGTCCAACCATCCCATAGTCCATCCAGAAAGCTTTTGAGTTAAAGGGAAACTGTGTTCCACCATTTGATGCATTTTAGACAATTTTAATATTTTGTTCATGACCTTCATTGAATGATGATAGAAACTTGAAAAGTGTGGCCCAATGGGACTCAAACCCAGACCAACAGTAGAAAACACTGTCTCTAGGCACTTTTCCTTTGTAATTACTGTCTAGGAGCCCTGTGGAAGTGATCTCCAACACCATTCTGTGTCTTTTAATGGTCCTTATGAACTAGGCATATCTGGCCTACTAATGTGTTCTGTGCTCAACATGTTGTGCTTTGGTAATTATGTCAAGTGTTTTTAAGGTTTTCGCTCCATGCATTGCCCACCGTGCTACTTCCAAGGGACATCCTGCTTGACCGCCCATTGTATGAAGGGGCACGGAAATGCGAACCATTGTCTTGTGGATAGTTTATGTATTTTTAAAGTTGGCATTCTGATCGTCAGACAGTGCATTTCTAGTTTTGTTGCTAGGTGGTGATTCATTTGTCTTGGGTGTGGTTGTTAGACTGCACAAGGAATCTCCCTGTAGTCCCTCAATGTTCTTTTTGACTTCTTGCTGTACATTGGTGTGTGTGTGTGTGTGCGTGTGTGTGTGTTGGGGGGTGTCTGTGTCACTGAATTGTAAAAAAATGAGAACACAGGCAATGTTTTCCAGTGTGTTTTTGGGGGAGTGCAGCTGTTGTGCATAGTGTCCTGCCTTTCTGTTTGGTGGTATAGCTGAACAAAAGCACTTGAGAAAGCATTGTCTGTAGGCCTTGTTTTTGACTACTTTTTTGTGCATTGCCATCGGGGTTGGGGGTTCTTTCATGTGTATTTGTATCACTTAAAAAAAACTGTGGGTTCCAGGCAATGCTCTTTCCAGTGTGTTTGTTCAGCAAGAGGTGGCCATTGTGCACATGGTCCTGCCTTTGTCTTGGGTGGAGTTGCAGTACAAACCCACAAAGAAAGATGCATTGTCTGAAGGCCTTCTCTTGTTTTAAACAGATTTCTTATGATTTGTGGAGGGAGGGGTGGGGCTTCATGTGCATTTGTGTGCCTTTTAATAAACATTTCTGGTCCCAGGAGATGCACTTTGCAGTACGTTTGTTCAGCAAGGGCTGGCCACTGTGTACATAGTCCTGCTTTTGTCTTGGGTGGGGTGGCTGCTCCAATGCATGTGGAAAGACATTGTCTGAAGGCCTTTATCGTTGGTTTCTACCAACTAATTGAGGTTTGCTGGGGACCATATGTATTTCAACAACTGCAAAACATTTGTTTACAGGGCATGCATTTTCCAGTGTGTTTGCTCATCAAGAGGTGGCCACAGTGCACAAGATCCTTCCTTTATCTTTGGTTGGGTAGCTGGACAAACACACATGGAAAGATGCATTGTCTGGAAGCATTACATGTTGTTTTTGGTTTGATTGTCTGTGTCTTTCCTGTTTGCAGGGTGGGGGGACATGTGCAGTAAGTGTAACAGTGAAAAAAAAAAGACCAAAAAGTTGTGGTTTCAGATGATGCATTTTTCAATGTGTTTGTTCAGCAAGGGGTGGTCATTGTGCACATGGTCCTCCCTTTGTCTTGGGTGGGGTGGCTGGACAACGCATATGGAGAGATACATCATCAGGTCACCTTTGACTTCATTGTTGCCCTGTAATTGTTTAGAATGTTGGAAATTATGTATGGTATTTGGTGGTGTATTTTTTCATGTGGTCTGCAGGCAAGTGAGTGCATTCAACTGTTTTGTCTGCAAGGAAAGTGACAGCATGCCACCATTTTGTTTGCTGGCAAGTGAGGATGTGCCATCATCTTGTCTGCAAGGAAGGTGACAATGCACCACCATTTTGTTTGCTGACAAGTGAGGGCATGCCACCATCTTGTTTGCAAGGAAAGTGATGGCGTACCACAATTATGTTGGCTGGTATGTGGGGTGTGGTACCAATGTTTGCATAGTACTCATGTAGTGATCCCCAGTTATTCTCCATTGGGTTTTATACAGTGTTTCCCCTTCTGCAGTGAGATTAGGTTAGGCAGTAGGCAGGGCAGGTTAGGCTGGCATGGTCCTGTATTGGGTTGCAAGGTAGTCTTGGAAAGTCACTGTAGAGGGGGGGACAGGAATAATGTGTTATGTGCAACCAGATTACAATGAGGCTGATAGGAATGCTGGACCACCCATCCATGGCTCACACTTTACAAATGGGGTGGCATTCAGAATGGCAGCCTCTCTTAAGGGGGGATGTCATAGCAGCTTGTCATGAGACACCACTTGTGCCCCAAGAGACTGGTTGCATCAGGTGGGTTGGAAAATGTTCAGTGGCTTCCCTCTGGCAAAGAGAAGGCCTGTTGGTACATTGATTGCTTGTTATGGGGGATACCAACAAAGACTGCATGGCAGCGCATGTCACGCCTAATTGTTAATGGCAAACACAATTAATTAAGTTGCAGTATTGGTCCTTGTAAGAATAAATCCAGAAACAAATAGTATTATACCTTTTATTGGATCACCATGTAACAAAAGGAAACAGTGCTTTAGCTTTCAGACTAACAAAAGTTTTTCCTCAGAAGCTTATGCCAGTAGTTTATGAGGAAGGACTTGATTAGTCCAAAAGCTTACACACTGTTTCCTTTTGTTACATGCTGGTCCAATAAAAGGTATCAAACTATTAGTTTTTTGATTTGTTCTAATTGTTAATGGTGATTTTGTTGATGAAAGAAATACGTGGATGTGGCCATTTGTATAAAGTGATTTGTGTGTGTGTGTCTCATTTTGTTTGGGTGGAACATGGGGAACAGTGCGAAACATTACAAGACCATATGCCAAAATTAAAACCATAGAATTCAAAATGATTTTTTGATTAGGGAATTGCACCTTTGAACATCTATGAATGGGCAGATTTGTAAATACTGTAGTTATATAATGTTTGCTGTAAAATGTTTGTAGGATTATAATGATTAGATGATGAGAAATACACTGGTTTGGTGACTACTGTTGCACGCACCACACTGTTTGGTGTCCACTGTTGCACTGTTGCACATGCCACACAGTTTGGTGTCCACCATTACACATGCCACACAGCATTTCTGGAACCTCAATTTCTGTTGTAGAGTTATCTCACTACATGGGTATTTTTTCACCTTTGTGTCAGAGTGTTCAGGAAAGCTTAGTAGAATTACTCTACTGTTTGTTTGAAAAAATGACTCTTATGTCACACTTTGGTAACCCTATCTCATGAACAGACCCTTCTAGCAGAAGGAGAGAGGTTTTGGTACCACTGTACAAATCACTTGTCAGTCCAGATATAGAGTATGTGGTTCTGTTCTGGTGTCTGTACACTAAGAAGTACACAAATATAATTGAAAGTGTCCAATGGTGTTTTACAAAAATTATCAGGGGGTAAAGGATAGACTCTACTAAAATAGAAGGGCCTCAACATCTTTCTCCTTGAGAAATGACAAAGAGGGGACATGATATTGACCCATAGAGCAACAAGGGGATAAAAACCTATTCAAGATGCTAAACCTAAAAAAAACAGAGTAGTAAAAGCGGGCATGAAAAAGCATCATTTATCAAATATCTATTGGCCATTTCAAGACTGAGAGGAGGAGGAAAAATTGCATGCAGATGCAGACATGCAGGGCCTTCTGGGCCCTACAGCATGCGAAGAGGGTCCTGCATTTCTATGTGGCTACAGATGCACAAAGCCAAGAGTCTGTCTGGCTGTAGTAGCATAGGGCCCTCTGGGCCCTGTGATTATTTGCAACTATGGGTGCACAGGTGCATGACCCTCTACATCAACAGCTGCAGATGTGCAGGGCCCTCCAGACCCTTCTACCTGTGGAAGTACAGGACCATCCAGTCCCTGCACTTTTGTGCAGCTATGGATAAAAATAATTTTGGGGGCTGTCTGTGGGTTGGGGAAGTGCTGAGTTCTCTGGGTCTTGCATTTCCATGTGGCTACAGATGCAGATATACCAGGCCAAGAGTCCATCTGGCTGCAGAAATGCAACAGTAACCCAGAGATTCCACAGTTATTCCCTTCTTTTTATGATAGTGAAATTGTATGGGTCCTCCATGAACTGATGCAGGTATGCAGGCCCTTCTGGATCTGCACCAAGTGAAGGCTCCATCTGCCTGTGGAAGTACAGGGCTCAGAGGGCTATGGATTCAAAAGATTCATGGAGCTGTCTGTGGGGCTATGGAAGTGCAGAGCCCTCTGGGTCTTGTACTTACATGCAGCTATGGGTGCAGAGGTGTAGGGCCCTCTGGTCTCTATGCCAAGAGAAGACTTCCCTTCACTCTATGGTTATTTGTTGCCTGTATGGCCAGTGCTGCTCCATTCCTCCCCAGACTGTGGTGACACAGCAAAGCAGTACCATTCCTTCCATCCTCAGCACATCCAGCTGTCTAACTAAGCTTACCCCCAAACTCTGCTAACTGGCACAGGATCACAACAGGCTATTCATTGTGCCAATGACAAGCCATGCACACAACATTTCTTCGTAACTTTTTTGTACATTTTGACCCCACATCATGAACTTGTGTGCTAGAGTGTGATAAATCCTGTCAGAAAAGTGGTTTTGTAGAGCAACTGTAAAATCACCATTTAACCTGTATTTGAAAATTCAAACCATCCTTGTTGCTAAGGTAGGGTCATGTAAATGGTATATTCACATTTGGAACAAAAATATTGTAAAATGGCTAAGTTATGAGTACAGTAAAAGTATCTGACACACCATAACTGCCATTTTTATGTCGCTTGGGCAACCCAAGAATTCTGTTTTTACATGCACATGGAAAATGCTACTGCCTCAGTTAATGGGTGACTTGATAATTCCATTTTTCTATCTGCACTGAAAATTCTACTGTCTCAGTTATTGTGCAACCTGATAATTCCATTTTTCTATGCACATGGAAAATGTTACTGTTTTAGATAATGTGCAACCCAAGAATTCCAGTTTCCTGTGTGTATGGAAAATTCTTATGTCTCAGTTAATGTGAAATTTGAGAATTCTGTTTTTCCATGTGCAGGGAAATTTCTTGTGTTGTTTTTCAGTGTGCATGGAAAATTTGTGTGTCATACTTAAATGGATTTTATTACACACACATTACTTACTCTTGCACCTGTTCATAATCTCCTATTTTGCCCTTGCATTTAGACTAATTATCGTAATATTTGTGCTTGGCTCATCTGTACCTTGTTTGCACTGGCCTTAATTATCCAAATCAACATAATTGGTGCTGCTCTGAAATTGTAAATTTATGCTATATTATAACTTATAATTCTGCACAATGAATATGTATTGCTGTTCCACACCTACTCCAATTACCTGGAGTGGCTTTTGTTGTTGTTTACTGCTATTGTACTGTTTTTCTCTCTTGTACCCCCTCATCCCCAGGATGCCTCTATAAAAAAGCTACTTCAGCTCCATAGGCCTGTCCTGGTAAAACTCTTTCAACAACTAAATAAATAAATAATTTACCACACATTCTGTCATATACTGTATGTGGTTCTGCTTTGTGCACTAAAACATAAATACTTGAACCTTCACGAGAGCGACTCATTCAATAATAGCAATAGTGTACTCCCAGTGCATTGTCTTTTCAGGCACAGACAAATACTCACACACCAATGCTTGGAAAGAAGGTGCCAAAGTTAGGGCAATTCTAATGCTGCATTACATGATTGTTTAAACCTCAAGAAATACCATACCCCAAACTCACCAAGTCTCACGGGACTTCCCTAATATCATATTTCCTTAATTTTTATGCTTTTTGTTCAAACCCTAACTGATGCATTAACATAGTCTGTGCTATTATGCTAAGTAAAACTAAGATGTAAATTGAGGTGTTTATATTTTTTAGAATTAACAGAACAGAAAAATGATTTCCTGTAGAAAACAACTCATTAAAGACTATGGGGCCATCTTTATACTCTAGTTCTTTTCTTTAGATTTTCTTCATTTTAAATTTTGTTGAAATAATGTGCAATACATGTCAATATGTTAAAACATCTGCCTGCCCTAGTGATTCATTAGTTGTCTAATGGGAAAAACATAGCTTCTACTTATTTATATCCCCAGGCACATTTTACACTGGCAGACTCATTCAAGCATCTAACACAGCCTGCCCTCCCAAGCTAATGAGGTCACCTCCTCTATAGCAACTAATGTCACAGGTGAGCAACCAATGTTTCTTGAATTTAGGGACCAGTGACCTATAGGTTGTATTGTATACATATACCACATATATACTAACATACAACACGGCATGTAGTTCAGCTGTAATGATTGCACTCCCTGGATGTGTAAAGTCACTGTACAAAGCCTTATGCTGTACACAGGGAGTGCAATCATTACAGCTGAACTAATTACCATCTTATATGTTAGTATATACACATTATATGTATAAAATGCAACCTATAGATTGCATTTTGCACATATGCTCGCTCTATCTATCTATCTATCTATCTATCTATCTATCTATCTAACTCTCTCTTTATATATCTCTCCACTAACATACAGCATTATAAGTAGTTCAGCTGTAATGATTGCACTCCCTGGGTGGTTAAAGTCACAGTGCAAAGCCTTATGTTACACGCAGCACTCAGAGTATGCTGCTTGTTCAGCATGACTGCACTACCCATCATGTACTATTTCTGAAATCACATATAATCTGCTAAGCCTTCTTGATCAAATAGCAGTTCCCACAGGAACTACATGTTTATTACAGAATCAAATACTTCTGCATCAGCATCTCATTTCTGTGACACTTTGTATTGTGCTAGAATGCTTTTGGCACATAATCATGCTGTATTTACAGTGTGTGACATGACTACATTTATATAAGGCTCTTTGCATTTGATGCAGTGTTGAGATTTTATTTTGCTTTGAGTGGACCAGTGGTCTGAAGAACTCATGTCCCCATTTGATATACTCTTGTGCAATATACACTGTCAAAGGGCACCACTTTTATACATTGATTCTGTGGATCAGTTACACTGTTGGCACCTATAATGTTTGCAGAAAAATTAAAGATCTCAAAATGCTGAGGCATGGCCATCAGGACCAAATGAGCACTTACACTCATCAAAACCAAACAAAGACAAGGCTAGTAGCTCAGAAATTAATTTAATGGCCAGAAAAAAGAAACATGAAAAGCTGTCAAACTAGTGGGAGGATGGAAAGAAGCAAAATCCCCCAATAATTAATGGGAGTACGTCTGCTTTTGTGGGATATATCTCATTAGAGATTAAAAAATTTGATAGGGACGAACCTCTCAGTATGATTTAGCTGCACAGAAACCTTGCCTGGAATTGGTAGTGCTCATGTGGGAATATTTACAGTAGGCTAAAGGTTGCGGGCCACAGTAGGTATCCATTCAGAGAACACTAGAGAAACACAAGGTGAAAACAGATGCATGGATAATGATGGAAAAAGACTTACATCACAGAAACCACACAAACCAATGGGATGACTCAAAATGTTTACAAAATTTGAATATCCTATACTGACAGGTTAATTAGTAATGATCACCCTATAGTTCATTATTCTTAGCTGTAATTCACTAGCAATAGCTTCACTGAGGGAAAACTGAATAAATACTCACTGTATCACCCTTGTTTCCAACTCCGTTTTTGCCACAGTACCCAAAATCTGCAATCTTCTTCACCCCTCTCAGTATCACTGTTCATCAAAATAAGTTTTCAGTTCTGTGACGCAGGGACCGTAGGACCCTGCTCAGCTAGTTTACCATTACAGTACCTACTTCCCTTACCAATGTTTTTGTGGGGATATTTGCAGTTGGCTCTGCAATTCTGCTACCTGGCAGGCAACACCTATAGTCCGGTCACCTATGGTGAGAGGAGGAAGTTCCTGAGGTCATACCCAGGGGTGGAAGGATGATGCCTATGAGCAACATGTGGGCAGAGTAGGATGACAGCCCAGATAGTGACTACCCTATCCCTTTGATTTCCTTCCCTATAGCCGTTCCTTTGAAGACACATCGATGCTGTCATGCTGGCACACCTGACACACACGCACATACAAATTCCCTCCCACTACACATTCCTGACTGCACTACCTCCTCTAATAACATAGGTTACATAGGTTATTATGGAGCATAGGAGATGCACTGTCCATACTGCTTGTTAAGTTTGTTCTAGTTATACCCCTGTATGTTTTTAGCTATTAGGTATGTGTCCATACTTGTTTTAAATGCCTGCATACTACTGCAAGCCATCGCCTCTAGTGGCAGACTGTTCCAAATCAGCACCACCCTAATGTTAAACCAATGTTTCCTCCTAGTTGTTTTATACCATTTCCCCAGCTAACTGTAAGGGGTGCTCTCTAATCAGATATTTCTGCTCTCTGAGCCAAAGCCTCAGCTTTTCCCCTAACCCTTTATCTAAAAGTGCTTTAAAAACCATGCACATATCACCTGTCAATCTATGGAACTCCAATGTGTACATCCCCAGCTCAGACACCCCTAATTGGTGGCATTTTTGCAACAGAAAAAATTTCCCTCCCAAAGGGTGGTGAGTGCATTTTGAAATGCTCAGTCCTTCCCCTGCCTTCTAGTCTTGGTGTACTGGGTTCAGACCCTATAGTTGATCACTGGCATGATGAGAGTCCCATAAGGATAATCTTTTTTGAAGAAGCCAGCATGCTATCTTAGTACTTGATCCACAAAGAGATTTGTGCCCATGAAGGGGTGCTTAAGCCTGTGTAGGGGTCCAGAGATCACACTCTACACATAAAGAGGTCTCTGCACATCCCCAGTAGTGGCTGGGTTCTCTCTCCACATCTGATTCCCTGCCATGCACACTGCTACACACCCGGTCAGGACAAGGACAGGAAAGGGGCAGGGGCATGGCTGTGCCTGATTGAGCTGAACAAGTTGACACCATGTAGAGTCTGCAGAGGGGACCGATGCTGCACAGTCTGAAGATGTTCCTCTTTTTCCAGCAGTGGGACACTCTGGGGCACAGTTTGCACCCGCACCAATCTGTGTAGGCTGGAAACACTGTGTAGTCCACAGATACCAGCTCTACACACCAGTGCACATTGATGTTTTGCTAATGGGGAAATGGCACTCCATGGAGGATCAACATGGACTATCATATCCAGTATCCCCCTCTGTGTGGAGCAAGGTGGATAGCACCCCTCGAATGACACCCCCTACATGGGACATTGGGTGACAGGATTATTAATCCCTTCCTTCACTGTGCAGCATCAAGGTGGAAGAGACATGGTCATGATATGTTTAATCCGAGTGTATCCAAGCTGTCTTTGTGGATCATACACTACATTTATACACTGTTTTAAAAAGTTGATATTACCACCTAATAGTGCAGAAAAGGATGCACACGATTGTAAAAACTGCAAACAAAATTGGAATTGTAACCAAAGTATGTACCATTATTCCACTCAGTGACTGGGAACACAGCACTGTACCCTGGGTATGGGTGAGACTAGAGATAGGCGAAGTGGCCCCAATTCACTCCGTGAAATTGATTAGGTGGAGTGAAGCAATCGAGTGCTCCACAACACGGCGGTGTACTTCGCGTTATAATGGATAATGCGAAGCCCATTGAAAACAATGACTTTGCATTACTCCGCCTTCCCAAACCATTACTCCACCAATTATTAAGGCGAAGTACATTGAACGCAATGTATTTCACCTCACTTAGCCTTGTTTTTAAGCTACAAAGGCAAATTTTGCAGTGATTCATGGGATTTCAGGTCACATGGGCTCTAGATTGTTCTGCACAGCCTCAGTTTGGGGTAGTGTGTGTAGGAAGCTGTAGGAAACAATCTGCTCTGAGAGCTCTCTTCTGCAAATTTAAAAAGCCTTTTGAGACTTTTTGCTGAAACTTTAGTTCATCGATTATAGGAAATCCTCCTGTGCTCATATCATCAAGCGTTTATTGTTTGTGTGTGGATTTTGAATTTTAATGTACAACATTCAGTCTGTGTACTGAGAGACAGTGGAAGTGTGCGTTGGGGGAGGGATGTATCTGTGGTGTAGGTAGATTAACTTGGAGAAAAAGACAGTGCTTTCTGTTTTGGTGATATTTTTCTTGTATAACTGTGTTAATGTACACACAGTAATATTTTCAATAATCCTTGCAATTTTTTTGCTGATTGTTGTGGTGCAGCAGTGCATAATTTTAGTTTGTTTAAAATATGTGGTTATATTACTGAAGTTTTCAATTTGCTACGCATTACTTAGTGTGTGTGTGAGGATGTGTGTGATGATTGTCATCAAATCAAACACCTTTTATTGTGCTACATAATAATTTTAGCGATGTCAACCTACTATCCACTACAGCTGTATGATTTTTGTACTTCTTTGTGGTATCTTTACTAGTACTAGTACTAGTGACTGTTACTGCAGCAGTGCAGTGCAGTACACTGCCTCCCTTCCCTCCACAGCCCACCCCAACTGGCAAAGGTATTCTTTTCCAGATTTGAATTTCTGGTGATGAGCACTGGTTAGGTATTGTGCCTTTGCATCTGCATCTCTTCAGTGCGCAGTACAATCTTAATCTGTCTGTGCATTTGCATCTTTTTAGGGCCCAATCCCTATCTGTAACTTAAGTCACAGTTGTTTCTTTGGCTTCCCTTCAGAGTACTGGACAGGTGTGGTGCATAATTCTGCATGAACATTGTGCTCATTAATATGTGTTTTTAAGTCAGGACCATCATCACGAGTCACTTTGATACAAATCACATTCTTCATCATCACAGTCACAAATGCAGTCACAAATCACGATTCATGATCATTCATGTCACGAATCACAACATTAATTTTTTTTACTAGTTACTTGGATGTATCATAAGCATGTTTTGTAGTCTCTCTCCAGGCTTCACCACCCCACCATTGTAATCATTAATGAGCATTTTTTAAGTTAGGGAGTTTGTGCTACAGCTCATCGGGGAAGCACAGCCATAGGCATTTGCATTCCCAATACAGTTCCATATTGGTAATCTCACACCGTTGACACCGAATCATGTTCTTCATCATCACGGTCACAAATGCAGTCACAAATCTTGATTCATGATCACGTCACAAATCACAACATAAATTTTTTTACTAGTTACTTGGATGTAATGTAAGCATGTTTTGTAGTATCTCTCCAGGCTTCACCACTCCGCCATTGTACTCATTAATAAGTGTTTTTAGGTCTGGGAGTTTTGTGCTACAGCTTATCAGGGAATTACAGCCATAGGCATTCGTGTTCCTTCCCGTACAGCATGTGAGTTACAGTACTGTAAGTAGTGGTGGGCAAAGTGGTCCCAATTTGCTCCATTAAGTGATTCACTGAGAGTAATGTAGAATCTGTGGAGAACTCTACAATGTGAAGCGGAGTACTTTGCTTCATAATGAGGAATGCGAAGTCCACTGAAACCAATGGCTTTGCGTTATTCTGTCTTCCCCAAGCCACTTCTCCACCAATTTTAAGGTGAAGTACATTGAAATCAATGTGATTCGCCTCACTTCGCCCTGTAATTGAGCTCCGAATGAAATTCTGCAGTTATTCATGGGATTGCAGGTCACATGGGTTCTAGATTGTTTGGCACAGCCTCATTTCTGGACTAGGTAGTGTGTGTGCAGTGGTAGCTGGAGACAGTTTGATCTTAGAGCTCTGCAATTCAAAACCTCTAAAATCTGTTTAAAATGCCTTTTTGAGTAATATGTGTTGCTCAAAATTTAGTACATCAATTGTAGTAAACCATTCTGTGATTATATAATCGAGTGTTTATTGTTGTGTGTAGATTTTGAATGTTAATTTAGAACAGTCAGTCTGTATACTGTGAAGTGTGCTTCGGGGAGGGGCGTATTTGTGGTGTAGGTAGATAAACTGGGAGAAAAAGGCAGTCTTTCTGTTTTTGTTATATTTTTCTTGTATAACTCTGTTAATGTACACACAGTAATATTTTCAGTAATTCTTGAAATTATTTTGCTGATTGTTGTGGTGCAGCAGTGTACAATTTGTTTAAAACATTTGGTTATATTACTAAAGGTTTTCAATTTGCTATGCATTACTTGAGAGTACGTGTGAGTGTGTGTGTGATGCATGCCATTAAATCAGACACCTTTTATTGTGTTACAGAGTAATTGCAGCAGTGTGAACCTGCTATCCACCACACCTGCATGAATTTTTTATACTGCTTTGTGGTATCTTTACTGCTAGTGGATTGTTACTGCCGTGCACTAATCCCCCAACTGGCAAAATGCATTCCTTTCTAGATTTGGATTTGTGACTTGTGAGCACTTGTTAGGTGTTGTTGACCCTTTTGTATGCATCCCTTGAGTGTGCAGCACAATCTTAAGCTGTCTGAGCATTTGCATGGCACCATTAATTCTGGAAGACTGCGTGTCTTGTTATGCTCTAATTTCACTTCATCAGCACTGGGAAATTTTCTGGACACAATACAGTAGCATTTCGAGGATGCACATTCATTCCAGTGACTCTGTGTGTGACCTGACCACTGCGCGCATGACTGAGTGTGCCATTAATTCTGGGAGACTTTGCATTTCTTATTACACTCTCATTTCACTTCATCAGCACTGGGGAGTTTTCTGGACACAAGACAGTAGCACTTTGGGGATGCACATTCCTTCTGGTGACTGTGTGGGTGGGATGCTGCCAATATTGTTGTCTCTCTGCCTAACTTTGCATTTAAGGTGGAATGACAATGTGAAGTAATAATAACAAGGCAAAGTGAGCATTTCTTATGGGGCACTCTGCGTAGTGAAGAGCCAAAGCGAAGTGGCCACTTCGCGTTCACTTTGAAGGCTGATTTTAAATTTGCTGCATCTCTAGGTGAGACAAATGGACAAACATCAACTTCAGTTCATCTTCAACTTGGGGCCTGGAAGTCTGGTTTGTCTTCTTCAATTCAGCTGAAACAGTTTGGCTCCCAATTAAATAATTGACATAGGGTACAACATATTACAAATGGGAGGGCAAAAGTCTTGAGGTCAGCAAAGAATATGAGCTACTGTAGCTTTTTCATAGCAGGTTCTGCTGGCAAACATCTGCTGTAGATTACTGTTTGCTACATTGTGACAAAGTCTGCAAACCCCGCTAACACTGCCAAGACCCAGTGTTATCTACTGTAATAGTTATTGTTCATTGATGACCTCAAGGCATATAGAGTACTTGTCTGTAGTCCTTGTTCTCTTCTTCACCTCATGCCAATTATTATATTTTCCTTTGCGGCACCATAGATTTTACAATGATGCATTTATATTATGATTATGTCATAGCATCTTTTTATTTATTCATTTATTCATTATGGTCTTGGAATAACACCTTTGAGTTGCGAGCTCATTACATAGGTTCCACGTCAGAGAAGTACAAAAACAAACATCAGTTAAACAATCAACCATTGATTACAGAGCTTATACACAGAGTAAGTAAAGTTAACAAAATGAGCTAAACAAGTGCAGCTGTAATAGGCATCGTATAACTTTTGTCAGGTTACTAAGTGCTGTAAGAGGACAGGGTACAGAATGGACAGAAAAGGTGAGCAGCCAAGTGGCCTTGTCAGGAGGGTATACAATGGGGACAGTATTTAATAGGCGGGGAAGTCAACAACAGCAGGACAATAGATAAAGGGGTAAAACAGTAGGTTAGGGTGGAGAGGATGGAGGGGGATGAAAAAAGAAAGTAGATGGGAAGGAAAAATAGGAGGCACATTGAGAGGGGTGGTCAGCAGCCAGAGCAGTAGCAAGGAAGGGGGTAAAGAAACAAAAGCAGAGGTTAGGGGACGTTAGAGGAAGCAGTCACAGGTGAAGCTAGACACTAATTGCTGCTTAAATTTCTGTTTAAATGCACCCAAGGTGGGAGTGATAGATATACCTTCATGAAGCGAGTTGAACCAGTGAGGGGCATGGTAAACGAAAGACCTTTGCCCTTTGACAGGTGCAGCAATGGGGAGTAATGAAGAACTGGTTCTCAGAGCTCTGAGTAAGGTGAGGCTTGATGCAAGGGATGAGAAGCTGCAAGACAGAAGGGAGAAAAGGGAGCATGTGAGGAGGAGGACCCTGTAAAGGCATCTATTCTAAATAGATACTTTTGCGCAGTATTTATTGAAGAGAAGGTAGGGCAGGGCCCACAGCTCAGCATCATGGACACAGGGGGGAGGGAGGTGAGCACTACTCCCTTCACAAAAGAAAGGGTCCTACAAGAGCTTGCTAAGCTCAGGATGGATAAGGCAATGGGACCTGATGGCATACATCCCAGGGTACTTAAGGAGCTAAAGGAGGAACTAGCAGAGCCATTAGCAGAATTGTTTAGTGAGTCTCTGAGCACAGGAGAGGTCCCAGAAGACTGGAGAAGGGCTCATGTGATCCCCACTCCACAAGAGTGGTAGCAGGAGGAGGCAGGGAACTACAGACCGGTCAGTCTTACCTCAGTAGTGGGCAAGATTATGGAGGCACTCCTTAAGGAAAGGATAGTGCAACACCTGGAATCCATAGGGGCACAGGATCCAAGACAGCATGGGTTTACAAAAGGAAGGTCCTGTCAAACTAATCTCATAGATTTCTTTGACTGGGTAACCAGAGTGGTGGACCAAGGGGGAGCAGTTGATGTCACCTACCTTGACTTCAGCAAAGCTTTTGACACTGTTCCACATAGAAGATTGATAAATAAGCTGGGTAGGCTCGGGTGGGTCGAAGTTGGTCAACTGGGTGGCAAACTGGTTGACGGACAGAAACAGAGAGTGTTGGTAAATGGTATACAGTCAGAAGAGATGCAAGTCACAAGTGGGGTACCTCAGGATCAGTCCTGGGGCCAGTCCTCTTCAACATCTTCATTAGTGACCTTGCAGATGGACTAGAGGGTAAGGCTTGTCTGTTTGCAGATGACACCAAGATCTGCAACAGAGTAGATGATCCAGATGGGGTGGGCAGAATGAGAAGAGATCTGGATAAACTAGCAGAATGGTCAGAAGAGTGGCAACTGGGATTTAATGCAAAGAAGTGCAAAATCATGCACATAGGGAAGAGAAACCCTGAAGCCACCTATAGGCTGGGAGGGGAGTTGCTAGCAGTCACAAAGAAAGAAAGAGACTTGGGCATCATCATCACTGATGACCTAAAATCATCCAAGCAGACCTCTAAAGCAGTAGGTAAGGCTAGGGGGGTGTTAGGGTGTATTAGTAGGGGTATCACAAGTCGTAAGAGGGAGGTAATAATCCTTCTGTACAAGACACTGGTTAGGCCCCATCTGGAGTACTGCGTGCAGTATTGGAGGCCACACCTTCACAAGGACATTAACCAAATTGAGGCAGTCCAGAGAAGGGCAACCAAAATGGTGCAGGGACTGCATCAGAAGACATATGAGGACAGATTAATGGAGCTCAATATGTATACCCTTGAGCAAAGGAGGGAGAGAGGTAATATGATCGAGGCATTCAAACACCTTAAGGGCATAAACAAGGTGAAAGAGTCTAACATGTTTAAATATAAGAAAAATAGCAGGACAAGAGGACACAGCATGAGATTAGAGGGGGGCTAATTAAGGGGGAATGTGAGGAAATTCTTTTTCACAGAAAGGGTGGTGGATGCATGGAATGGCTTACCACAAGAAGTGATGGCTATGAATACAGTGCAGGGCTTCAAACAGGCATGGGATAGGCATAAGGGAGCAATACAAATGACTATGAATAGATAGGCCACTGACAGAGCAAAGGCCGATGGCACATTTATAAGGTAGAAAAAGAAATGGGCAGACTGGATGGGCCTTGTGGTCCTTATCTGCTGTCAACTTCTATGTTTCTAAGACCTCAGGGGTCAACACACAGTACCTAAGCTTATTTTTTTAGCCAACAGGCATGTTTGGTATTTTAGTCTTCCACTGAGTTGGAGCCACTTTACCTGGGCATGTAGGTCACAGGTGTGAGACATGCGTGTTGCTTATGTGACGAGCTGACAGGCTTTGTTTAGCACCATTTTAATGCACCACAGGGACATGTCAGTAGCAGACCCATAGCTAACCAGCCTATAGTCAATTAGGGAAACCACCAGGCTATAAACGGCTATACTTAGGGCTTCAGGGGTCAGACTGAACTTGTGCCTATGAAGCAGACCAATGCGCATATTGACAGCTTTGGCAGTGTTATCAATATACAGGGCATAGGAAAGGGTGCTGTCAACCATTATTCCCAGGAATTTAAAATGTTGAACAAGTTCCAGTGGTGATCTCACGTCACATGAATTGAGAGAGTGTACTGTCTATGTTTGTTTTGTGGGCAGCAGAACAACATAGTCTTTGTCTTTTTCTAGTTCATGATCAGTTTGTGGTCACTGAACCATCTTTCAGTGCTAGAGAAACCCAGTTGAAGCTGACTCTCCAAAACACAAAGGTCAGGGCCACTGGAAAAGACAATCACATCATCAGCATAGAAAAGGATGTGTCCCTGGCAGACAAGAGGGAGACTATTCAGGAATATACTGAATAAGAAGGGGCCCAGGATTGATCTCTCGGGGGAGGCCTGAGAAGACAGGTCTACTGTTGGAGAAGACAGTACCAGTCTTCACTCGCTGGGAGTGGATTTTTAGGTAGCCTCGAAACCAATGATGGTGGCGCTGGCAGTGGAGAGACTAGTGGCTGTAAGTTGGTCGGCAAGGAGGACATGATTCACCATATTGAAAGCTTTTATTAAATTGGTATATGCCACCCCAAAAAGATGACCTTGATTAAGGGATCTGTGGATAAAGCCCATGTATTCAAGCAGCACTGTAGTGGTACTATGTCCAGACCTAAACCACACTGTTCTGGCATTGTAGCTGGTATTTTTCCATATATTCTACCTGCTGGTCAGCTACAATTCTCTATAAGGCTTTTGACAGTGGCAGAAAAATGGAAATAGGTCTGTAGTTCACAGGTGAGGAATGATCACCACTCTTATGTACTGGTGTCACTACAGCAGATTTCTACCTTTGGGGGAACTTGGAGTGCCTAAAAGATATGTCAATGGCATGGGTTGGGGAAACAGGATTTCTTCCAAGGAGAGGGCAACAAATTTGAGATATAGGGTATTTCCACTGAATCTTACTTTACCTATCACCTTACAAAAGTATTTCCTGGATTTATTTACCATGATTTTCCTGAAATAAAAAGGGGGTGGGTGCACTGGAGGCTGTATGGGTTTACCTGGGGTGATATGGGAGAAGAAATCAGGGGGGAGGACACCAATGAGATTGGTGAAAGTGTTATTGAACATGTTTGCTATGGTTTTAGGGTCAAGGGTGGGGGTACCATCAATGTTAAGCATGGTGGGGGCAGATTTGGGCTCCTTGCCCATGACCTCCTTAAGGTTACTCCAGAACTTTCTGCCATCATTCCAGGTCCGGGCAAGAGCTTCTTTATAGTAATGGTTTTTTGCAACTTGGATAGTCCTGGTGCATGAACTTCTGGCCCTTTTGTAGTTCTGGATATTGGACTGCTTGCCTGAGGCCCTAGTTACATGCCAGAGATGGTCCCTATTGTTCTGAAGTTCAAAGATGTCAGGGGATAGCCAGGAGTTAAAATGACTTTTGATTTAGCATTTTTTAAAAGGGGCATATTTGTTACATACTGCGTTGAAGAGGCAGATGAAATGCCCAAGCCCACAGTCAACATCACTGGACCCAAGGGCTACTGTCCAGTCAGTGTTAAGAAGACCTGGTTTCAGTAGGCCTAGATGACCCTGGATAAGGACCTTGTTGGTTATTGTTCTGGCAGGAGATCTGGAGAACTTATTTGTCCAGCAGAACCAGACAGGGGAGTGGTAGCTGATAGCATCCAGGAGTACAGTAATGTCTGATATGTTTTGGGACAGTTTGTGAGTGCCCAATTAAGTAATGTACTTGTGCCAGTCCTATAGTTCATTCTTGTGGGGGTCTCAATGAACAGCATGAAATGAGCTGCAAGGATTGCATCTTTTAAGTGGTTAGTCTCTGGGGACAGCCACTTGACACTGAACTCACCAAGGAGTAAGACTTCAGCATTAAGGCTCAGACTACCTAAGCAGTCCAGTAATGTGTTGAGGCCTTGGGCAGCATGCCTTGGTTGGATGTAAATGGCTAGGACAGTAATGGTTTTGTTATGAGCTCCAAGGAGCACCTTAATGGCAATTGCCTGTATGTTGTCCCCATGCTGGGTAGCGACTGGACGAAACCCTGTAAGCTGTCCCTTAGATCACACACCCCTCCTCATTTTGACAGCCTGTCCTGTCTGAAAATGATGTAGCCAGGAATGAGAATAGATGCATCAGGGATTTTGAGTGAAAGCCACATTTCAACTACTGACAGTATGTCAGGGTTGTGTTGAGAAACTCAGGCCTGTAGGTTGTCCAGTTTAGCAACAAGGATGCAGATGTTAATTGAGGCAAAGATAAGTGTGCCAGATTTCCTTTGTCATGCTTCTATTTTTTGTGGAGGGCCAGGGTTGGGATGTATTTTGCCTTAAAGGGACAGCAGTGGCAGGGCCAGTATGCACAGACAGTTCTTGAAATGCTTGTTACTGAATTTTTGCAGCCTTTTCAAAGTGCTTTGCATTTTACATTTGTCCGTCTGGATCACAAATGTAAGAAAGGGTAAAGGGGTTGCCAGGTGAGGTAGCTCAATGGCAAAAACCAGGAGGGAGGAGACATCTCATCATGCTTGTTAGGACCTGGGATATAAATGCTGATAGGTGAGGTAATGGTGTGGTAGATATTGAGGGGGTTATTATCGTATGTGGGGTGGGCAGATATCTGAGGCTAGTTATACCCTTTCCCAGTTAGGATTGGCAGTGCCAATAGTAATAGGTCTAAGGACAGTGTGTTATGCAGTGTAGGCATTGCTGTAAAATGAGCGGTGGATAGGTGGCCGAGTGCTGTGACATGGTGAGTAGTGGGTGCAGTGATAGACCAAAGTCAAAGTACCACAGGAAAAGGTCCTTTGCTTGGGAGGCAAAATTAGGGAAGAAAGCAGAGATCAGGAGGCAATGATACCCTTAAGGAGAAAACCTACCAGTGGCAAGCACCAGTCAGAAGAGAGGAGTGGAAAGTGGGCAGGATAGCTGAGGGGGAGAAGGAGTATTTAATAGAGACTGGGGTCAGTGTTGGTGGGTGGGACAAAATACAGCAGTAGGAAAAAGTACTGAAAACAGCACTACAGAAGCAGGATTCAAAGAAAATTAGGCAGAGTTAGTGGACTAATAGCAAGCAGCACCAAATTGTCCAACAGAAAGCCAGCTGCAGGAGAAAGGAGTCAATTGGGAGGTGGTGCTCAATTCATGGCTTCCAAAGGCTGGGAAGTGTACCTTATGGCTGTTCCAAGTGGGCTGGTGGTTGCAGGTGGCCAGCTTTGTTCCTGGCCCAGTCCGCTAGCCCGTTCAGGACTGAAAGTGGCACTCGATTAGCTAGAAGAGAGGGGGAGAAGGGAAAGATCAGTTAGAGATATAGACCTGAGTCTATGCCTCACCACAAATCGGTGGACAGATCATGGAGGACAAAATAATAGCTGAGGGAATGAGTGTGAACTGTAGACATGGCAGAAGTGGCAGAGAGAGAAATGGGATCGGGGGTAAGGTTAGGTGCCAGTAGTAGTGAGGAGAACAAAGAAAGAGAAAAGAGTTAGCAAACAATGGTAATTAGAGTGGTGTAGTTCAGTAGAGTTGGTGAGACAACAGAAAAAAATATGTTCTAACAGAAGGAAATGTTGCAATCTTTAAACAATTGTACAGTTAGAATTCACAGTGCAGACTAATCAGTTTCAGCAGTGCATTTTGACCTGGCCCTAAGTACAAAATACAAGTAGGAAAAAGTACTGAAAACTGCACTACAGAACTACGATTCAAAGAAAATCAGACAGAGTTAGTAGACCAATAGCAAGTGGCAAGTGGCACCAAATTGTCCAATAGAGAGCCAGCTGCAGGAAAAAGGATCCAATCGGGAGGTGGCACTCAAGCCACGGCTTTCAAAGGCTGAGCAGCATACCTTGTGGCTTTTCCAAGTGGGCTGGTGGGTGCAGGCAGCTGGCTTGGTCCCTTGCTTGTCCACTCAGCCCATTCAGGGCTGTAAGGCACACTGGTAACTTGCATCTCTATTATTTTTACTTTTATTATATATGTGTTATATATAAGATAATAAATAGTGATATGATGGTATTAGAATATGAAAATATTTTTTATCTAATTTTTTTTTATTTATATGACAAGACTACATGATTTATGTGATAATCAATGTTTTGAGCTTAGATGAACTAATCGACTTCTGTTTTTATTGTAAATAATGTTATTATTAGTTTATATTTATAAACAAAGAAAAATAGTTGTATGATAGTTAATTAGCATGCTTCACAGGGTTGTACAAGAACATAAATAATAGAATGTGCAACTTTCAAGTGGACTCACCACAGTAAGGACCATGGGAAGGGTTGTTTATAGTGCACTATAAAGACATTTTCATATGGTCACAGAACAAGCTTTTGCAGCACATACCACCATATACAATGGCACCCTCCAGGATGCAACACAGTATATCAAAAATTGATGCAGACTACTACAGGAAACAGTGTTTATCAATGCCAAGTAAACCCTTTTGTTATGCAGTATTTTGTGATGTCATTTGCTGCAACCCTTTACTGGAAATCCCTAAAATATTATCTGGATCTGAGAGGTGTTCCTTCCAATTTGTGGCCCCATCTCCATGGAATTCACTACCGTTTGAGATTCACAACTGCCCTACCCTGTCACTATTTACAAAGAGGCTCAAAGACTACTCAACTGGGGTGAAGCAATGCAAGTGTAAATGGTGACCTGCCATCTATTTCATCCTGTGGCTGACACTGGTGACATAACCTCTGTAACTGGGACATAGCTTGTGTCCTTTTCCTACAGTACTTGATTGAGATGTTACCTTGCCAAATATGTGCTTTCTGTTACTTGGTATTGAATGACTATACTATCTGTACTCAAACTGTAATTAACTAATGTTCACTGTATGTAGACTTTTACCTACTTGTTATTGCTCCCACTTACTGTATTATAATCTTGTCTTAAATTGCAGTCATTGTGAAGAGTTTTTTCAATTCTGTATGTAACTAATTCTGAGTCACCCCAGAAAAGGGAATTACATATCTCAGAGTGCATACACAGTGATCACAATTCAAATAAATACATTGATTAATGAATGAATAAATAAATAAATTACCAAGTTGCATCATGGTGGCTCCATTGTACACTGTCTAGGCTTGGTAGGCCTAGACAATGTGAAGCATGATGGAATGTTGTAGTTGTGCTTCGCTCTTCATGCAAGTCTTCTTGCAACAGGGTAGTGAACTGAAGGAGGAGGAGCTTAGCTAACATGGTGTCTGGCTGAGTACATTCTGCACACTCTCCCTCCTGGCGTGTGAGCACACTCACCTGCTGCCAATGGGACTATTCAGCTGAAACCTGAGAAATAAATGCTCCAAAAATCTTCATTTCTCTTCACACAAGAGCTATTACAGAACAAAGACAAATGAACGCTTAAAGCCTATCAAGAGTTTGGGCTAAATATGACACCATGTAAGTCTCAAACTAATACTGAACCAACCAGGTACTTCAAAACTTTTGGCAAATCTATCAAACAAATAGAAATGCAGCCTCACCTAAAATCAGGGAAGCTTCAAGGCATAGGTAAAATCTGCAAAATATATTGCCCGAGTAGTTATGGAGCAAAGGTGGCTAGCCCAAATGAAATAACTCAGTGAAAAATAACGGCACCAATCTTTCAGTTTAAACCCCGTACAAGTAATTACAAAAATATGGGTCAACAAATAAATGGGAAAAATACTTGTCTTAACGGGCTTGAGAGAGAAGAACTGGAAAATGACACTGGTGAAGAGCCTGAAGTTTTGATTTCCCTGCAAGAGATGCTGGTTACTGTGCAACAAACTGTTACAGAAATGGTGACAAGTTCAAACAGTGAGCGGCTCTCAAAAATGCTGTTCGTGCCAAAGAATATTTGTAAGTGCCAGAGCTCATATAAACCAGTGCCTGACTCCATTTTAAATAAAGCAAGATTGCCTTTTATCTGCTACTAACATTGTGTTAGAAGGGGTAGTCACCAAAGCATAGACCTGGATGTGAACACTGACAACAAAACCATGCAGGTGAAAAGAGTTAGGCAGTCGAGGTTAACTTGGGACTTATAGACCCTCCAACATTGGCAGATTTTGCTAATAAATCACCTAAGGCTTCTATTCTTCAGCCAGAGAATGGTAAAGACCAGCATCACCATACAAAGGGAAAGAGCATGGTGTCAGAAGCTGAAGGAAGCCACTCTGAATCCCCAGAAACAGCAGGTACTGTACATAGTCTTTCTTTTATGGCTAATCGGGGAGAGTCAGAAATAATTAATAAAGATACAAGTTTGGGGGAAAATCATTCTATTGATTTAAATCACTCAGCCCGAAACAGCTCTTCTGCTACCAGTCAGTTAAAACCAATCTTTCCACTGGTATATCTCCTGAGAATGGGGTCAGGAAAGATACTAACACTCCACCATTTTGAGCTATGGCAATTTTATAGTGTTTTGAAAAATGAGATACCAACTTAAAAAGGCTTGCTCCACTTGAAAATAAAACAGATACATTTCGAGCAACAGTTCAGCAGTTAATAACTGAAAACATCCAGATAAGAAAAGATTTAAAAGAAGCACAACAGAGAATATCCGATCTTGAAGACAGGTTGAACCCTTATGAAAAGTTAACAAAATCTTTAGAAGCCTCCTATAAGGATATGAAAAATAAAATTATTGATTTTGAATCAAGACCTAGACTAAAGAATATAAGAATCTTAGGGGTTCCAGAATCTTGGGATTCACAAAAAGGAATGAATCACTCAATCAAATAGCTGCTGCTTTTATGGACACTGATCCAGCAAATGTTAAACCTGATACAGATCAGATCCATAGTACATTTCAACCCAATAAAGGGCAAGATCATGGTCAGGGCTACCCACAATTGATTGTAGCACAATTCTTTTGATCAGATCAAAAGGACACATTGATACAACAGTTTATAAAAAATTGTATCAATTTAATGAGAGCTTCAATTTTTGTATACAATGACATTTCTTCAGGGATTATGCAAGAAAGAAACAAATATGCCCTTCTAAGAAAGAAATTATGGGAAAACAATATTAGAATGAATATTTTGCACCCTGCTAAGTTTAAAGTGTTCATTACTGGAGTTAGTTACATCTACCACTCTCAGGAGGAAATAGAAAAGGATCTGAAACTGAAATTACCTAACATTTTTGTCTAAATATCTTTAAGGGACAGGTAATGAATGAAGGTTTTGAAGGAAGGGGGATTTTACTAAGCCTTTAGCCAGTTTAAAGTCAATGTCTCAAAACAGACCTTAAGTAGAAAGGATGAAGTTGTTTTTGCTGTTCATATGGTATTTATGTGACAAACTGAATAGTGAAGCATTCAAAGAAAAGGGGGGGGGATGCTGCTCCTTCCTTCCTCCACATGGGGGAGCGGCTTTATACTTCTTGTGAGGTATAAGTGGAGATGGAAATTTTATATGATGTTCAACATGCCCCAACTTGCTTGAAGAATGGATATAAAAATACATTAAGCAGCAAGAGGGGGTGATGGCAGATGGTAATGGGGAGCAATTCAGCCTCCACTTTTTTAAGGTGTGTGTTTGAGTTAATATGGTATAAGGGGGGAGGGGAATGGGTGACTAGTTGGACATTCTGAAGGAAAGACTACTCATGTGGATTAATAAAAGGGGATTTGGGTAGTGACATAACCACTTACTTTTTCAGAGAATTATGGTTAAATTCAAGTGGACACTAGTTTCTTGCAAACCAGGTAAATTTCATTTATAGTCACGTGCTTAGGCAGGTATCCATGCTGAACATGCTGCAAGTTTCCTCTTTTTTTTACCTTTCTATGGCTTTGTTAACTGTGGCTAACACAGGGGCAATCAAATGTGCTACCTACAATGTTGGTCTAATCTCAGTTATTAAAAGATCCAGAATACTAAAATATATTAATAAACTAAAACTAAATGTTATTGCTTTACCCGAGACACATTTGAATAATCTGTAAATTAAGAAATTATCTAGAATCTAGATATCCCACAACATTTTCTCCACAGGTGTTAAGAAATCTGCAGGAGTTACTATTCTATTAAGAAAACATTTAAATTTTCAGCTACAGGACAAATGATATGATTCAGATGGTAGAATGTCAATAATAAAAGGAACTATCCTTAATAACATTATCATAACAATAGGTTATGTTTATGGTCCATTTATTAATTATGCCAACTTACTGCAACAATAACCCAGGCCTTAATACAAATCCAATCACAAAAGTTGATTATAATGTGTGACTTCAATGCACTTCATGACCCCTATGTAGATAAAAATAAAAATATTACACATCTAAATAAAAATAATCATTAACCTTAAAATATATTTCAGAAGAAAATAATTTAGTGGACCATGGAGAATACAAAGCACCCAATTAAAAGAATATACATTCCATGACCAAAATAAAAAAAATTTTTTAAGATAGGACTATATTTTTGTTTCAAAAAACATATTATTAAACATTATAGAAACAAAAATTAATTGTATTGCACTCTCAGGCCACACTTTAGTAGAAACACATATAACATTCACACATTACTTAAATTCTACCTCAAGAACCTAGTCTTTTAACAATGATTTATTAACAAATGATGATTTGCTAGAAAAGTTAAATATGGCAATCCAGGAATTTTTGGTTCTATAATTACACAGGACAACAATCTATATCTTTACCAAACAGTGCTATATAAAGTAAAGAAAAAGGAACAATATATTCAAACAAGATTGCAAGAATTAGACAAATTAATTCTGACAGATTACAATAAATACAAAACAGAATGGTATGACTATAGAAGTAGATGGCAGCAAATGTTAAACAAGGAGAATGAACATACTGTAACATATGGAAAATTAAACAGACTAAATATCTTCAGGGGGATAAATTAAGTTAGTTGTGCTATTTAAAATGCATGTAAATTGCTGTAAGCTGAACACGTCTGAAATTTCATGGTGATCTGCATATATCCCATTATGCTTTGCATTATGGAAGTATGTGTGATGCTGTATTTCTTTGAAACTTGGCTTATTGTCAATGCCCTTATGGGTAACTCTTGTTTCAGTGCTTCTGCACTGAGGTTCTTTGTCTTTAGCTTGTTTTTGTATTTGAGCCCCACCACTCAAGCAAACATGGCCCACATAGGGGAGGCTGAATCTCTACTGATAAGTTAGATCAGAGATCAGTGAGTCAGTAGGTGATGGCAAGTGCAGAAGAAGGACATGAATAGCCTGTTGCTGCATACTGATGTTCTGAAGAAGGGATATGCCATTGTTGAAGGTTATTTTTTTGTATTTTGAATAAACATCACACAGAGATTGTGTGTTGAACCTGAAGTTCTGTGTCTGGTCCATCTGTTATCCCACAACCCTCCACATTAGCACATCTCCTTAAAAGCAGAAACAGAATAATGTGATTACAAACTTAAAGAATGCCTTGAATCTGAATAAATGGAATTGTTAGACTTATCAACAGTTATGTCGAGGCATTTAATCAACACAGAAGACAGTTATTGTGAGTATACTCCAACTCGCTGAATGTTATTACTATTATATGGGATGCAGTGTTTTGGAAAAAAAGTGTTTTACTGTCAGGGAAAACTGCTGGTGCAACAGCATTTTCTACTGCTTGGTTTTTTGATGTGTCTGGGGGGTGTTTAAACCACTGTGGGTGGGATTTTAGGTAAATAAACTACTCTGGATCATTGTTTTGAAGTTTGTGGGGAAATAACTGACCAGAGTTCTGAATGCTGATTGGCTGAGTACAGATACCTGTCGTATAAGTATCAATAACAGTAATTGTACTCATTTACAATAGTAAATGAGCAATTCACATTAGAGGAAATTAAATCAACTATGAAAAACCTACCACGCAAAAAAAGTCCTGGACCTAATGGTTTAGCTAATGAATTTTATAAAACATTCTGCGATCTGCTAGCATCCTGGTTATTACGGACAATGCAGGAATAGGTACTGCAGATGGGAGGTGCAAATTCCTGATTCCATGCTAAAGGCTAAACTTATTTTACTTCATAAAGTTAATAAATCCAAAGATTTATCAAGCAGCTATAGACCAATAGCTTTATTAAACAGCAACTACAAAATAATTGCCAAAGTAATTGTTAATAGATTTCTGCAGGTAATCCCCTCCATGTCCACTCCAACCAAAACGGATTTATTCCAGAGAGGACAGCCTCTTCCACAATTAAAAAAATGCAGATTTGCATATAATACCTTATAGGTCTCATAGGTAGTTATAGAGCTAATAAGACTTATAGGTCCATAACAGCTCACCAAAAATAGTACTATAACCCGAGGTGCTAGTTGCTACTTAATGGTCATCTAATTGTCTTTAAATTCTGCTATGGTCTTGCTAGCCACTGCACTGCTTTCAAGTGGGAGCTCATTCCATATCTTTGTAACTCTAATACTGAACCAGTATTTTTTTTTTTGTCTGATAGGTGGCACCTTTTAGTTGGACTGGATGTGCTCTTGTATCGTATGCCTGAGTTCTCAACTCTAGCCTCAGTTGTGCCCATAGTTCATCA
Organism: Neoceratodus forsteri; assembly: GCA_016271365.2. Taxonomy (NCBI): domain Eukaryota; kingdom Metazoa; phylum Chordata; order Ceratodontiformes; family Ceratodontidae; genus Neoceratodus; species Neoceratodus forsteri. The sequence continues at coordinate 350,970,248 of CM028130.1, read as the reverse complement.
TCAAACAGTGCTCTAAAGACTAGGCACATGTCACCCCTAAGCCTGCAATACTCTAAGGAATAAAGCCCCAAAGACTGAAGTCTCTGCTGATAACTCAACCCATTTAGTCCACTGATATGCTTAGTTGTTCCTCTGCACTCACCCAGTGCTCTGATTTGAGTTTTACCTCCTGGTGACCAGACTTGGGTGCAGTACTCCACATGTGGCAAACCAGTGCTGTATAAAGGGATCATGACCTGCCTATCCCAACACTTTATATGTTTATTAATACAGTACATTAAACTGTTAGCTTTCCTAATAATTTGATTACAGTGAGACTTGAAGCTGAGATCATTGCTAATTTATATGCCTAAATCCTCTCATCTTGTGCTGAACGTAGCTCTACCCCATTTAGTGTATACCTATGGTGACTGTTTGTTTTGCCCATGTGCATTACCATGCACTTGTCTGTATTAAAGGTAGATTTTTTCATTTTACCCACTGCTATAGTTCACTCAGGGCTGTTTGCAGAATTGTGCCATCGCCTCCAGGAATTAATTGTAGACCCTATCCTTGTGTTGTCCACAAATTTGGATAACCAAACAGATTAAATAGTTTCCATCGAAGCAATGTACAAGTTAAAAGGCAGGGCCCAGTACCGAGCCCTGACAACACCATTAGTCACCTACCCATCCTGCAATAGATCCTTTACACAAACCCTCTGCCTCCTGTTTGTCAACCACCCCTCTATCCAGTAGGTAATGCCCATGTATGCCATGCTGAATTAGGCATCAACTAGTTGGCGATGTGGAACCTTGCCAAAGATCTTTGAATAATCTAAGAATATGATGTCTACTGCATTCCTAGAACCAAGGGCCTGGCTGACCTTACCATAAAATTTCAACAGATTTGTCTGACAGGACCTGCCCTTTTAAAACATGCTGATGTTGGTCTATATCCCCTGACAGTGTCAATGTGTCAGTAATATATGTTTGATAATGCCCTCAAGGATTTTTCCCAGAACTGATGTCAGGCTTATTGGTCTACAATTGTATACCTCCTGCCTAGACCCTTTTTATGTAGGGAATCACCCCACCTGTCTCCATTCATCCAGCACCTCACCACAATCCACTGATTTCTGAAACAAAAAGGTTACTGGAGCTGCCAGAACTTCAGCCAATTCCTTCAATACCCTAGGATGGAGACGATCAGGTTCCCAGGCTTTATTTTGGCCCAGTGCTATCAACCTATCTCTAACATCATTGATGCTGATTTTAAATACCTGGTTATCATCCTGTTCATTTTATTTATTCAATCTAGGATTACATCTAGATCTAGGTCTTTGAGCACCAGGCAGTTCATTTACAAAGGTTCCACATCAATAGCGGGGTTACAGATCGATAATGGAAAACAGACAAGTTTCACATAACAATTATGCAATTTGTATTACAATACAGAGTATGAAAACAGGCAGGGAGTGAGAAGAAGAGGAAATTAGGAGGGGAGCCAGATCAAAGAATGGGAGAGCAACCATGTGGCATTATTAGGTTAGCAGCTAGGATAGTAAGAAATGGAAAGCAAAAGGAAGACAGTGGGGGGAGAAAGGGGGAGGGAGGGCAGGAGGAGAGAGAGTGAGAGTAAGACAAGTGGAGAGAATGGTAGAAGAACAGGGGGTAAGGTCCCGTAAGAGGATAAGGACGTTAAGTGGAGCAATCACAGGAGTTTTCAGTTAGGATGTGCTGATGAAGCTATGCTCAAATTATCCAAGATTAGTTAGATAGCTAGTCCATTATAGAGGCCATTTAACCAGTAAGGTGCTTAGATACAAAAGGAGCATTGGCATTGGGCGGTCATGTACATCGGGACTAGTAGGAGTGCAGAAGATGAGGTGCACATGTGTTGGATCTTGGGGATTTGTAAGTAAGCATCCTAATCTCAAGGCATGAGTCCAAGGAGAATCTTTTGGCAAGTAGACAGGTGTGGTATTTCATTTTCCATGTAAGCTGAGCCACCCAGCCTGCTTATAGACATCTCAAGTGTGGGTGAGGTGTGTGCACCAATTAGAAGTCTACAGGCCTTGTTCAGTGCCACAGTGAGCCTTTTGAGTGCAGTGGTGGAAGCAGTTCCATAAATGACAGGGCCATAGTCGATTAAGGAGAGCACCAAGCTGTGGACAGCAAGATTTAGAGCTTCAGGTGTTAGAGACTTTTCAGTCAGTAGAGGAGTCCAATCTTGGTATTTACGGCTCTGGCAACATTTTTGATGTGCAGTGAATAGGTAATCTATCGTAACCTCAGGTACTAAAGTGCTTTTATTTGTTCAAGGGGTCACCTTGGGAATTTTGGATGGTAAGAGCATGCTCTTTATGTCGATTGTAGGCTGAGAAGAACAACAGGACTTTGCCTTCTTGTAGTTTAGTACTAGTTTACGGTTGCTAAACCAGTGCACAGCTTCCGTGGAAGCCCTTTTTAAGGTTACTTTCAAGGAGGTAAGGGTCAGTGTGGCTTGTAATAATGACAGTGTCATCTGCATAGAGAAGTGTTTGCTGATGGCAGGCAGTCGGTAGATTGCTAAGGAAGATGCTGAAGAGGAGAGGACCCAAGATTGAGCTCTGTGGTACACCAGACAAAACAGGCTTCTGGTCAGAGATAGCATTGGAAATCTTCACGCGTTGAGATCTGTCCCCAAGATAGCTTCTAAACCAGGGCAGTGTATCAGAGGAGAGACCTGTTTGTGAGAGTTTTTCAAGGAGGAGCCACTGATTAACTGTGTTGAAGACCTTGGTTAAGTCTATAAAGACTGCACTCACAAGACTGCCTTGGCCAATAGATTGGTCGACGTAGCTGGTGAATACTAAGAGTGCAGTGGTGGTGCTGTGCCCTTTCCAAAACCATGCTTTTGTTCACATGCTAGGGACTATTTATCAAGGTAGTCCACAAGTTGATTGGCAACAATACGTTCGAGTATTTTAGAGAGGGGAGGGAGGATTGATATAGGCCTATAGTTGCTATGTAGTGTACGGTCTCCTGATTTGTGAACAGGAGTAACAATGGCTGTTTTCCATACCTGTGGGAATTGTGAGAGGGTTAGAGAGAGGTTAAGTAACTTAGTAATAGGTGGAAGTACTTCCTCAGCAGTGAGTGCGATTAGCTTGAGGTCTAAAGAGTCACCACTGTGCCTGGACTTGCCCAACACATTGTTTAGTAGTTTCCTGACCTGGGTCACTGTGACACATTTAAATTAGAAGGGAGGGTGGTAATTTGTCTTGGTCTCAGGATAATGTGCTGCCATTAAGATGGTATCATAAAAGAAATCTTGTGGTAGCACACTACTTAGGTCAGTGAAGGCATCATTAAAGGTAAAAAAACAAAGACAAGGCTCTGCGTCAGCATGTGGTCTAAAAGCAAAACAAAATGGTTATATTAAATGCACGCTGAAAATAGAAAATAGAGTTAAAAATCTACGTTTTGACCTTAGGTCTTCTTCAGGAAATATCTAAAAGAGAAAAAAAACAAGTTAGTGTAGAGGAGAGGTAAAATGAGAGAGAGATATATATGTGGAGAAAGAAGAAGGGGGAGGCTAAGGGAGAAGAAGTGATAAATGGTAAGATTAAGAGAGAATCTGTGAAACAAAAGGTGATGATGGGAAAGATAAAACATAATGGGAGAGAAAGAGCTGGGGAAGTTCCCAGGTAGAGACTGATTAACAGGGCCTTGTAAGAAGGCTGAAAGGTGACAAATGTGTGAGAAGGAGACAGAAATGGAGACATATGGTGAAAATGAAAAATAAATGAGTACAAAACAAATTGACTTTAGGAAAAAAAGGATGGCTGAAAGATGTTAGTGGAAAATAAGTCTATCATTTAAACCAGAGGGCTGCTGGGAGCTATATGGATGATCAGCTTGGCTTCCATGTTTTCTATGGTCAGGATCCCGAAGCCCTGCTGAAGGACACAAACAGAAAGGTCATTGACATTGTGGTCCCTGGAGATATAGTGGATACAATGGTTTGGCAGTTTCACCATTCCTGACTGCTCTGTAATGTTCCCTGAAATGGTCAGCAAGACGCCTACCAGTTTCTCCGATGTAAATAGCTGAACACCTCCTGCAAGGAATACAGTACACCACATTAGTGGAGGTGCATGAGAACCCTTGGTGATGTGAAAACACCTGTAGGCCCCCGAATCTCAGTTACACTGGAAATAAATTTGCAGGTGTAGCAGCGAGCCCTGTTGCAAGGTTTGGTACCTGGGGAGGAACTGTTAGGAGTGGGTAGGCTGCTTTTACCAGGAGATTGCGCAGGTTAGGTGGTCATGGTGGAGGCAATAGGTGGTTCTGTAAAGGAAGCACCAATGTTAAGGTCAGTTTGCAAAATGGGAAAGTTAGTAGTGATGATCCTTGCTAAGAGAAGGTGTGCTCAGATGGAAAGGAAGAACTAGTGGAATTCGCTGTTGTTCTTGTGTGACAGTATCCCTCCTTCGGGGGTCAAGGTTACGGGGCATGTTACTGACCCGGGAGAGTGCTCTGTCCGCTGTGCTTTTAGGGTATCCCCTGTTGATAAAAAAACTATGCATTATTTGGGTCTGCTCAGCAAAATCATCTTCTTCACTGCATAACCTGCGAAGTCTAAGAAACTGTGTATAAGGCAGGCCATTCTTGACATGTTTAGGATGGAAGGAGCTATGGAGGAGGAAACTGTGAGAGTCAGTGGGTTTGTAATAGACTGATGTCTTCAGACCAGTGTTCTGGACTGAAAGCTGGATATCCAGGAAAGGCAGGGTAGAGGAGGATACTTCAACAGTGTACAAACAGATTAGCAAAGCTGGGACCCATCTTGGTACCCATGGCAACTCCACTGACCTGCTGAAAAAAACTGTTATTAAAAGAAAAAGCATTGAGTGTTAGAACCAGTTCTGCCAGACGAGTTAGTGTGTGTGTGGGTGGCTGCTGGACTTCCGCTTGTTCAAGAAATGCTGCAAAGCTGTCAGACCATCATCATGGGGGATCACTGTGTAAAGAGATTTGATGTCCATGGTGAAGATGAGCTGATGAGAGTCACTGAATCTGAACCTGTCAAATAACTGGAGAGCATGGTTAGTGTCTTTAACATAGGAGGGCAGGAACTCAACAAGGGTCTCATGAGGCCATCCAAAATGCGGAGATGTGGGATGTGGGGGAGCAGGCAGACACTATGGGACGACCCAGGTTACCTGTTTTGTGGATTTTGGGAAGAAGATAAACCTGGATGTCTGGGGATGCTGGACTATGAGTCTCTTAGCAGAAGCAGGGAGCTCATTGTTTCAATAGCAGAGGTGATGGTGGTGGTGACCTCTGTCTGATAGTCAGCAGTGGGGTCCTGTGGAAGAGAAGAACAAACCTGGTGTCAGAGAGTTGCTGTGTGGCTTCCGTGATGTATAGCTCCTTTTCCAGACCACAACAGCACCTCCCTTATCAGCTGGTTTAATAACAATGTCATTCCTACATTGTAGAGATCTGAGGGCTGCAAGCTCACCAGGTGTCAGGGTTGGAATGGCTGTGCCTGCAATGAAGATTAAAGTTAGTGGTGTTTTCCATGCATTGGTTAACAAATAATCAACAGCAGCAAAATGTCCTGAGGGTGTCCATGCACTTCGCTGGGGATTGATGTCATTGATAGTTCTGGTGATACTGTCATCATCTGTGGAAGAGGAGTCATATTAGAAAATGAGCTGCAAGGCGCATTTATGATAGAAGCACTGCAGATCAACTTGAACCTGGGGTATCAAGATATCTGGATGTGGGAACAAAAGAGAGACTTTGCAAGGAGTGAGTGCTCATCTTGTGTCAGGGAAGGCCTGGAGGAATACAAAATACCAAATTGTTAGGTTGTGTCTGACTCGAGGGCTCATGCTGGTTGTTGATCTGCTGGGTGAGAGACTGGAGTTTTGCAGCTTTGGTATCCTTGAGAAACTGAAAGAGAGTGGAGTTAAGGTTTTGGATGCAGTGCTTAATAAAAGGAAGGTTATGTGGAGCCGTTCGCTGCAGGAAATCCTTTTGCCTTTGAATGGTTTTGTCCACAGAGATTAGCTGTGTTTTGGTGGAGAGAATGGTGTGCATGATAAATTTCCTAGAGAAAGTTTTCAAAAGCTTGTTAGTAGAGGAAACATGTCTCAGATCCAAATGAACAAGGATGAAATTTCAAACAGAAATCTTTAGGAATAATACCCAGGTGGAGCATTTGGAAAGAAACTGTAAGTGACTGCAGAGTTTAGTCTTAGAGCAAATGGCAGAAAATAATTCAAGAGAAGGCTTAGAAATATGAGAAGGAATGCAGACATAGAAGAAATGAAGGAGCATCATGGAGAATTGAGAAGAGATTTCAGATTAGGCATAGTGGTCGCAGCAAATGTAGCATACAAATTGTAAAAACAAAGACAAGCGCCATGGTCAGCATGTGGTCTAAAAGCAAAACAAAATGGTTATATTAAATGCACGCTGAAAATAGAAAATAGAGTTAAAAATCTACGTTTCGACCTTAGGTCTTCTTCAGGAAATATCTAAAAGAGAAAAAAAACAAGTTAGTGTAGAGGAGAGGTAAAATGAGAGAGATATATATGTGGAGAAAGAAGAAGGGGGAGGCTAAGGGAGAAGAAGTGATAAATGGTAAGATTAAGAGAGAATCTGTGAAACAAAAAGGTGATGATGGGAAAGATAAAACATAATGGGAGAGAAAGAGCTGGGGAAGTTCCCAGGTAGAGACTGATTAACAGGGCCTTGTAAGAAGGCTGAAAGGTGACAAATGTGTGAGAAGGAGACAGAAATGGAGACATATGGTGAAAATGAAAATAAATGAGTACAAAAGACAAATTGACTTTAGGGAAAAAGGATGGCTGAAAGATGTTAGTGGAAAATAAGTCTATCATTTAAACCAGAGGGCTGCTGGGAGCCAAGGCGGATGATCAGCTTGGCTTCCATGTTTTTTCTATGGTCAGGATCCCGGAAGCCCTGCTGAAGGACACAAACAGAAAGGTCATTGACATTGTGGTCCCTGGAGATATAGTGGGATACAATGGGTTTGGCAGTTTCACCATTCCTGACTGCTCTGTAATGTTCCTGAAACGGTCAGCAAGACGCCTACCAGTTTCTCCGATGTAAATAGCTGAACACCTCCTGCAAAGAATACAGTACACCACATTAGTGAAGGTGCATGAGAACTCCTTGGTGATGTGAAAACACCTGTAGGCCTCGAATCTCAGTTACACTGGAAATAAATTTGCAGGTAGCAGCGAGCCCTGTTGCAAGGTTTGGTACCTGGGAATGAGGAACTGTTAGGAGTGGGTAGGCTGCTTTTTACCAGAGATTGCACAGGTTAGGTGGTCAAGTAGGAGGCAATAGGTGGTTCTGTAAAGAAGCACCAATGTTAGGTCAGTTTGCAAAATGGGAAAGTTAGTAGTGATGATCCTGTGAAGAGAAGGTGTGCTCTGATGGAAAGGAAGAAATCAGTGGAATTCCACTGTTGTGTGACAGTATCCCTCCTTGCGGGGTCAAGGTTACGGGGCATGTTACTAACCCGGGAGAGTGCTCTGTCCACTGTGCTTTTAGGGTATCCCCTGTTGATAAAAAAACTATGCATTATTTGGGTCTGCTCACCAAAATCATCCTCTTCCCTGCATAACCTGCGAAGTCTAAGAAACTGTGAATAAGGCAGGCCATTCTTGACATGTTTAGGATGGAAGGAGCTATGGAGGAGGAAACTGTGAGAGTCAGTGGGTTTGTAATAGACTGATGTCTTCAGACCAGTGTTCTGTACTGAGAGCTGGATATCCAGGAAAGGCAGTGTAGAGGAGGATACTTCAACAGTGTACTGAAGGGAAGGATGAGCCGTGGTGAACTTGTCAAGGAAGGCTTGGAGGGTCTCCCTGGAGCAGGAGGTGACCCCCACACAGTCATCAATGTAGCGTTTGTAGAGTTCAGGCACAGTCCCTGTGAATGAGAGAAAAAAATGTTCCTCCACCCAACCCACAAAGACACTAACCATGTTCTCCAGTTATTTGACAGGTTCAGATTCAGTGACTCTCATCAGCTCATCTTCACCATGGACATCAAATCTCTTTACACAGTGATCCCCATGATGATGGTCTGACAGCTTTCAGCATTTCTTGAACAAGCGGAAGTCCAGCAGCCACCCACACACACACTAACTCATCTGGCAGAACTGGTTCTAACACTCAATGCTTTTTCTTTAATAACAGTTTTTTCAGCAGGTCAGTGGAGTTGCCATGGGTACCAAGATGGGTCCCAGCTTTGCTAATCTGTTTGTACACTGTTGAAGTATCCTCCTCTACACTGCCTTTCCTGGATATCCAGCTCTCAGTCCAGAACACTGGTCTGAAGACATCAGTCTATTACAAACCCACTGACTCTCACAGTTTCCTCCTCCATAGCTCCTTCCATCCTAAACATGTCAAGAATGGCCTGCCTTATTCACAGTTTCTTAGACTTCTCAAGTTATGCAGTGAAGAGGATGATTTTGCTGAGCAGACCCAAATAATGCATAGTTTTTTATCAACAGGGATACCCTAAAAGCACAGTGGACAGAGCACTCTCCCTGGTTAGTAACATGCCCCATAACCTTGACCCCCGCAGGAGGGATACTGTCACACAAGAACAACAGCGAATTCCACTAGTTCTTCCTTTCCATCTGAGCACACCTTCTCTTCACAGGATCATCACTACTAACTTTCCCATTTTGCAAACTGACCCTAACATTGGTGCTTCCTTTACAGAACCACCTATTGCCTCCTACCGCCGGCCACCTAACCTGCGCAATCTCCTGGTAAAAAGCAGCCTACCCACTCCTAACAGTTCCTCCCCCCCCCAGGTACCAAACCTTGCAACAGGGCTCGCTGCTACACCTGCAAATTTATTTCCAGTGTAACTGAGATTCGGGGGCCTACAGGTGTTTTTCACATCACCAAGGCGTTCTCATGCACCTCCACTAATGTGGTGTACTGTATTCTTTGCAGGAGGTGTTCAGCTATTTACATCGGAGAAACTGGTAGGCGTCTTGCTGACCGTTTCAGGGAACATTACAGAGCAGTCAGGAATGGTGAAACTGCCAAACCCATTGTATCCCACTATATCTCCAGGGACCACAATGTCAATGACCTTTCTGTTTGTGTCCTTCAGCAGGGCTTCCGGGATCCTGACCATAGAAAAAAAACATGGAAGCCAAGCTGATCATCCGCCTTGGCTCCCAGCAGCCCTCTGGTTTAAATGATAGATTTATTTTCCACTAACATCTTTCAGCCATCCTTTTTTTCCCTAAAGTCAATTTGTTTTTGTACTCATTTATTTTTCATTTTCACCATATGTCTCCATTTCTGTCTCCTTCTCACACATTTGTCACCTTTCAGCCTTCTTACAAGGCCCTGTTAATCAGTCTCTACCTGGGAACTTCCCCAGCTCTTTCTCTCCCATTATGTTTTATCTTTCCCATCATCACCTTTTTGTTTCACAGATTCTCTCTTAATCTTACCATTTATCACTTCTTCTCCCTTAGTCTCCCCCTTCTTCTTTCTCCACATATATGTCTCTCTCATTTTACCTTTCCTCTACACTAACTTGTTTTTTTTCTTTTAGATATTTCCTGAAGAAGACCCAAGGCCAAACGTAGATTTTAACTCTATTTTCTATTTTCAGCGTGCATTTAATATAACCATTTTGTTTGATCATTAAAGGTATTCACTATTGTGAGCGTGTCAAGTGAGGGGGTACCATCAAGGTTTAACATTGATGGAGCCTTTTTTGGGTCTTTCCTCAGAACATCATTGATATTTGCCAAGAATTACCTGCTGTCACCCCAATTATTGGTAAGTTGCTCCTTGTGGTGATTGCTTTTTGCTTCATGGATTGACTGAGTACAGGAGTTTCTTGCAGCTTTATAGGCTTGCCAATCCTGTAGCTTGCCAGAAGATTTAGCACAGTACCAGAGGTGGTCCCTCAGTTTCATGCTGTCTATCAGCCCAGGAGTAATCCAGGGATGTACAGTGGCGTGCACCTTCATTTTCTTGAGGGTGCATGTACATCAGCAGCATTGAACGAGTGATGAAATGTTGAAGTTATATATTAATGTCTGTAGAGGAGTCCGGTAGTGACCAGTCCTGACAGCTCAAGTGTTGTTTTAGGAGTTTCAGGTGGCCACATCTAAGCACTCTGTTGAAGATAGTTAGAGGGTGGGGCATGGAATTTGTTGGTCCAGTTGCAGGTGACAGGAGAGTGGTCATTGAGTGAGTCAGGTGCACCTCTACATTGGTGACACGGTCAGGAGATTACAGATTATCCAGTCAAGAGTGGTGCTTGTCCCAGTCTTATAGTTAATTCTAGTGGGAGAACTGACCAGATGAGTAAGGTACAGAGCTGACAGTGCATCCTTTATGGGGCCAGTGGAGGCTGACAGCCAGTTTATGTTGAAGTCACCAAGTAATATTGTCTCAGCTATGTGATTTTGGGCTCTTAGGTAGTCCAAGACTTTATGAAGACCAGTGGTAGGGTCAGTGGGAGGTATGTAAACTGATAGGATTGTGAGAGTCTTGTGGTGGGCCCGAGTAGCACTTTAATCACTAGTACCTGGGTGGGACACCCAAGGTCAGGAACAGGCAAGACCAGTCCTTTTAGAGTGTCTTTTAGATAAATAGCACAACCACCACCATGCTTGGTCAATCTATCCAATCTGAAGGTAGTGTAGCCAGATATGGCAACAACTGCATCTGGTATTTTGGAAGATAGCCAAGTTTCAGTGACAGAGAGTATGTCAGGGTTGTTTAGTGAGACCCAGGCTTTAAGGGTGTCAATTTTGCACAGGGGGCTGCAAATGTTAAGAGAAGCCAGGTGAAGAGTTTCCTGTTTTCAGTGATTATCCTTTGTTATAAGGTGTGCTGGTCAAGGGTTGGGGTGGATGTTACCTGATACCAGAAGTAGCAGGAGGACGAGCCTAAGAAGGTACTCTCAATCAGTTTGGATGCTTGTTTAGTAGCCATTCTGGAGCTATGCTGTATTTCCACATACACTTTCATGTCCAGGAAGTGGAAGATAATAGGTCCTGAGATGGTGGTGATGCAGGTCGGTGGGTAAGTAGAAACCAAACAATCACACTGAGGACAGATAAATAGGGTAGACCAAGGCCCATTAGAGATGGAAAAATAATCCCCAGAAGTCCAGCCTTTAGTGTAGTGGAGGCTAATTCCAGTCACAAGGTTGTGGGGTTGAGTCCAGTTAGGTAGAGTGTTTCCAGAATGACTGATCAAGAAAAAGAGGATAAGAATGTGGTGCAAGGCAGCAATGTTAGGCATGAACATAGTGTCAAGTAAGATTTAATTAAGGTAGAGGATAGACAGCAGGGAATAATGCAGCATGGTGTTGTTAATTGGACTAGACAGTCCTAAGATACAATAGCACTAGCTGTCAGTGCTGGCAAAGCCTCCTCCCTTGAAGGCCATTTTGAGTGACAGACAGCCAATTAAGATGGAGTTTGAGAGGAGGGAGGTACTTAGGTCTATTTAATAGTGGCCGGGGTTGGGGGGTGGGTGAGAAGAAAATACAAGAGGGAGAAAGCAGCCTGAGAGAGGAGTAAAATCAGCCAATAGGAAGCAGTTGCTGTTCATGATTCATGTTCATGATGCTTCATGATAGCTTGGTTTTTGCATTGTACACTGAGGCAAAATAGCTATTATAGTATTTAGCCATTGAGCTACTTTCAGCCAGTAGTTTCCAATTATTATCCTTCAGAGGTCCAATTACTTTACTGCTACCCTTCTTACTGCTTGTATAAGAAAAGGAGGATTTATAATTGTCCTTTACTATGACTGCTAGCTTCTTTTCATAATCTGCTTTGGTCTTGTATATGCTATTTTTGCACACTTTAAGTGCTGATTTACATGCTGCTCAGCTAGACTGATGTTCATATTTTCTGGCCTTACGATAAGCCTTATTTTTTTGTTTTATAGCCTTGTTGATGTCAATCAGGGTGGATTTTTGGGAATCTTTATATTTCCTAGAGCTGGGTGTGAACTTATGCCAAAGTTCTAGGATTTTACTACACAACACCCCACATGTTTTGTAGGGGATGCCCAATAAAATCTGCATGCCATTCCCATACTGCAAGCTGTCTTCGCATACTATTAAAGTCAGCCCTGCCGTGAGTCGTATGCTACTGTATTGCCAGCTGATGTAACCATATTCCCTTTGAAACAAAAGCCCACCATGTTGTGTACTACTAGAGCTAAGGGGCTATTGAACCTGGCAGTCTGGAATATAATATTCCATACTGCTGAGAACCAGATCCAAAATATGGAGCCTGGTGCATTCCTTTACAAGCTGGTCCAAACTGGCCAACAGGAATGCCTCCAGGAAACTTTGTTTGCTAGATGTTTCTGCTTTTAGAAGATCCCAACTTATTCATTGCCTCTGGGGTGTCAAACAGACGAGGCATACTGATGAGTCCTGGTAGACTTAAACACGTGTTCTATGTCTTCTGTTAGCACCCTTTGCAAACTGTGGAGAAGCCTTCGCACCATGCAATTCTGCTTAAAGTTGGACCAGCATAACATTCTGTGGTGATTTGCATATGTAGCCCATGATGCTTTGCATAATGGGGGGCATGTGATTTTGTATTTTCTTGAAACTTGCTTCCCAGCCAAATGCCCTTTGGGTAACTCTTTCTCAGTGTTTACACAGAGGTTCTTTGTCTTTAAATCTTTTTATTTTAATGGGTTCACCACAATATATCCAAGGCACACTGCTTCTGGGGTAGCTGGTCCATTCCACTGGGGTGTCAAACAGACGAGGCATACTGATGAGTCCTGGTAGGACTGAAACACGTGTCTATGTCCTCTGTTAGCACCCTTTGCAAACTGTGTGAGAGGCCTTTCGGCACCATGCAATTCTGCTTAAAGTTGGACCAGCATAACATTCTGTGGTGATTTGCATATGTAGCCCATGATGCTTTGCATTGTGGGGGCATATGTGATTTTGTATTTTCATAACACTATACTGGTTGCACAGGCCATTGAATTAACAATTCAAAGGGTAAGTCATTCCACAACCAAGCTGCCCACTGAATACAAAAGTATTTTATTTCTTTTCTGGTTTAAATTCATGAGATATTTCAAAAGAGTGATCATTTAGAATCTTACTAGTTTTAGCTAGAGATTCTTTTATACCATTTTACATCTGTTTAAAAAAAGTCCACCTTTGCATTCAGAGACTCAAACCAGCAGTCATATTTATCTGTCTATTCCATAATAAGATCAAAAGAGCAGACGAGAGAATTTGAAGTTTATTCTTTATCCCCTTCAGCATGACACTCCAAAAACTGCTGTTGTTTAGTTTTCTGAAACCATGAACTTGGTGTGAAAGTTGTGAGCATTGCATTCTTTCCATTAGAAGTACTCTCAAATGTTGACAGAGATGAGAGGGTTTCCAAGATGCTACCCACCACACCTCCACTATCTTATAAGAAAAAAACTTAAATTACAGTTTCGGCAAAATCTTGTGAAAAGTTCTTCCCATTAGGAGCACACTTTTCCTTTCATTTCTACAACTGGATGTTATGGAAATTTCATGAAATTCAATGAAGAGAAATTGTAATATTGCTATAATTCTTCCAGCAAAAGATACATTTCTCCCAGCCCTTGTGAGAATCTAATAGGCTGTGATCTGCCTTTTAGAATTGTGATGGACAATTTAGATTGTTTTGGATAATGGAAGTAAGGCAATCTGCCTTGTCCAATTGCATAGCCTTCAAAACAGAGTTTCAGAGATGTCTGTACCTGATAAATGTATATATTGCAAACCAGAAACATTATGCAAGCTTTGGGAAGTTTCTAAAGCCGTTTGCTCCAATCAGATTGGCTGAGAATCAAGGTAGGTGGGAGTCTTTACCTTGATTGTCTTGAGAGGTGCATGATTATCCCAGACTGATGAAAATTTGCAGCAGAAGTAGACAAGTGCTTCAGCAATATTTTAGGATGCTGACATGGAAGACAAAACCATACTATTAAGGCTTGCTGGCAAGAAGTCTAAGTTAAGATACCTGAAAGATTAATGGAGGATGACACTAGGGGGCCTTTCAAGTAGTTGATGCTATGTAAATAACAGTCCTTTCCATGGTCAGTAAGTATATCCAGGTTGTTGCCTGCTTCCAGAATAGGATAGGTGCATGAGGACAGACCCCAGTCAATTACTGATTGCTTGGACATTGTCAAATTGGTAGAGTTGATAATGTGTTGTGTGAGATGAAATGCTTACATTTGTTGAAGGAAAAGAGGAATCCACTGTTGTTGATAAAAAGTTTCCTAGAAGATGTTAAGAAAAAAAGGCAAGGAAGGCTATATAGGGGGCATCATGCTTAGGGACATGGCAGCAGTTCTCTCCAGTTATGAAAATCATAAGGGAGCAGAGGAACAGAGCTAGTTTACAAGGAGCTCATGTGAGAAGGAGAGATGGTAAAAACTGAACTGAAGGCTTAAGGATGTGGGCAACTCATATGCAACATTTATACCACCCTTCTTTTGCCATGGTACTGTCAGTGGATCACATACCCAGACATGAAGATGTAAGTGGGAGTAATGCGAAGATGAAAATAACGATTGCAGTTAGTTCCGTATTACCATATCACTGTTCTATTTTCACTTGAGATATGTATATCTATATACACACACAATAGGGGTGAGTGGTAAATGAGTGAGATAAAACAGTGTTGTCATCCACTGCAGTGTAATATTTTTAGTCTGTGCTCTACTGTGATGATATCAACCATTTACACACACAGGTCACAAAAAGTCATCAATCTAGGCAGCTTTCCCCTCAGCATGCAAGAAACACCAGTGCTGTTACCATAGACACAAATGCAGAACTACTTCAGAGGTCTCATTGCTGCCTACAGCTAACTCAGTGAGCACTACAAAACACACCTATCCCCCCCCCAACTTCCAGCTCATTACTGTGATGCTGTCAGCTTGATTGCAGCCAGAATTCTAAACAGCACAGCTTCACAGAACAGTCTAAATTACTGCCTGCAGCTAACTCAACTACCACTGAAACACACTCTCACTTGTTCCTCAAACTCTGATTCTCAAAATTACAATTACTGTGATGCTTTCAGCTTGGCTGCAGCCAGAATCCTAAAGAGCACAATTTCACAGAACACTCTGCGCTCTGCCTGCAGCTAACTTAATTAACACTGAAAACAGTATCAGCTGTTCTGACACTCTGCCTCTCAGCTCATTACAATTATTGTGATGCTCTCAGTTTCACTGCAGCCAGACTTCTAACAATACAGCCTCACAAAGTATGTTTCTCACTCCTACCTAAAACTAACGAATTTAGCATTGCAAAACACACTCATGTGTCTCCCGGGTTCGGAACACTGCCAGCCCATTCAGAAAAGCTCACACACAGAATGAGCAAACACATAAACAGGATCAGAATACAAGACAGCATAACAAAACTTCTAAAACTCTTGGCCCTATTGTATATATCGAATACATGATGGGCAGATCATGTGCTATGGCAAATAGTGTCATTCCTGCAGAGTGAGCTCTGGATATCTCACTCTGCAGGAGTGACAATATTGCCATATCACCCTTCATGCCATCATGTATCCCTATAGATATATATATATATATATATATATATATATATATATAAAACCTTTTGGACTACTAACTTAACTAACGTACAGCATTTTCTTTGGGTACCCTAGACTTAATTGTGGACTCTATCCACTAAGTCGTGTGCAAATATGAAATTCTAATCATTCAACACTGCACTTCTTCCTACTGACTGCAATGTTTAATACTGTATTGTAATACCTGTTTTTGGTATTGTTGTCTTAACAATGTCCCTGTGTTCTGGTCACTTTATATTAACTCTTCACTACTATTTGCCTGATGAAATTTGATGCTTGTAATGTCCCTTTTGTGCTAATTCTATGTAATGTAATCCTCCACTTGTATTTGCCTGATGTTCATGTATGTACCTTATAATGTACTTTGTGATGTCCTGGGTCGCACCTGAAAATAGGCACTTGGCTGTCTAGTGTGCTTACCCAGTTAACAAAAATAAATAAATAAATAAATGAGTCTGAAGAGCTGTCTCAAGCAATGTGTTACTATAAACATAACAAGCAGAATTGTGTTTGCAACACAATACTTTGAGGCCTTTAAATAGGGATTAAAAATGTTTTTATTTAACCAGCCCTTTGAGGAATGTTTTATACCCTTATCTTCCTTGTGCTATTAGATACATCTTGTGATGGAGTACAATTCTGTTATTTATTGCTGTTTTTATGTATTTTAATCAGTGCTACTCTGTCCGGTGCACTGAGCCATTTTGGGAAAGGCACCCTTTAAACAAAGTTACACCTAGTACTATTTTTGCTCAAGAACTAGAGAAAGAAATATGAACACAATCTATTGCATAAAATAACTGTCCAACTGCTGCTATTGCAGCTTACCCATAAAACACAATTGCCTACTTTCCTTTATTGACTAATATAGGAATGTGCATTTCTATGTACGCAGAGTGGTGCTCAGTTACAGCTTCCATTATAACTAAAGATATCTTGATCCTATTACCATGATTTCTTTAGTGTTGACTAGTTATAACACTATGTCTCACTATGTGTTATACAGGCATCGAGGAGAACTATTGACTATTGTTAACTGGATAACTAAAAATTACTGATTGCCATGTCGCAACATGACACAACTTAAAACTGAGAACCATTGTAGTCTATGATTTACCCCACTTACATTTTTCTAATAATCCTAGACAAATAAGGAATGAAATAAAGAGTAGAAACAAATGTGTTAAATGGAA
Source organism: Neoceratodus forsteri (assembly GCA_016271365.2). NCBI lineage: Eukaryota > Metazoa > Chordata > Ceratodontiformes > Ceratodontidae > Neoceratodus > Neoceratodus forsteri. Next base: position 350,953,410 of record CM028130.1, on the reverse strand, counting down.
TATTTCCTTACTACTAATTTTAATTGCTGTACTACAGCTGAAAACAAAACTATAATTCCCATGTTTCTGTCCTGCTGCAGAGCCAAAGGTATATTGAATTTTAAAACAATTTCCTAAGCATTTTTCAAACTGGATTGTGACCAGTTCCCAATTTCAAGTTCTTTTCGTACAGTGTTACACTATTTTTGGTATGTGTTAAACATGTTTTCATACTTATCATTCTTTTAGTATGTGCTATTGCCATTTATATGTGTGCTATATTTGTTTTTATAATTTACATTTTATCTTACCTGTACCAATTTTTGTGTTTGTTTTTATTTATAGATTTTTCACCAATAAAAATGAATATTGAAGGATATGCACATATTGTCCGGACAGTTCAATAACTATAGATGAAAAAAAGTATAGCCACAAGAGATATGCTTCAGTGTCCAGTCTATGTCCTGACAGTAGCTGTGAGGGAAGCATAATAACTGATATAATGTACACTATGCATTTTTGCATAGGGTGAAATAGGCATACTATATATCTCTATCTCTATAGGGAAAAGTGGAAATTGTTTAACCAGGAAAGGCACACTTAGCCAGATCCTGTTTCCAGTTGTGACCTGGGAGCACAAGGAAGTTAAGTGACTTGCTCAGGGTCACACGGTATGTGAGTGGGGGCTGATGGGATTCAAATCCAGGTGTCCAGGTTTGCAGCTTAGTGCCCTTAATCACTGTGCTATACTGCCTCCTAAATCTCTGTCTGTCTGTCTGTCTGTCTGTCTATCTATCTATCTATCTATCTATCTATCTATCTATCTATCCAACCCAACCTCTCCCAGTGAATAGCTCCTCACCGAACTCACCCTGGGAACTAATAAAAAACTCTACATCAGGTGCAGCTACAATCCCTTTACAGCCAGAACTGAGGACCTAAACAGCTTCCTCTCTGGCCTGGGCATCATATCCCCACACAGAGACTCATATCTCTTGGGTGACCTCAATCTAAACTGGCTCTGTTCCCACCAGCCTGACTATGCCTCCCTCCTAAAACAATGCAACCTGGCCCAAGCTATTAACCTTCCCACAAGGCAGAACCCTCGCAAGGGCACACAGACACTCCTGGATTGGACTGTAACTAACTGGGAGGACAGTGTCCTTCACACTAGTACCATGGCTGATTCCATTAGCAATCACTCCCCATGTACGTTCTCTGGTCATCCAAACTTAAATGTTCCCCACCCAAATACCTGTCTTTCTTTAACTTCAGAAGCCCAGACACCCACATCCTTCTCCCTGAGGCATAGGCACTGGACTGGTCTGCTGTTTTCTAAGAATCAAATGTGACCCAGGCAGCATCCATGTTCACTCAAGCTCTTCTGACTCTACCGGACAAGCACTCTCCAGTCACCACCAGAACGGTGAGGGGTGGCTACTCATGATGGATCACTAAAGACCTTCTTACCCTCATGAAAGATAGGGACTGTGCCTGGTCAACCTATAAAGCATCCCCATCCCTGACCCTACAGAATGATTACAGGCATTGGAGGAACTTTTGCAAACACCTGGTCAAAGCTCTCAAACAGACACATTTTTGCAATCTCGAGAAAACTAACCTTGGGGACCCTAAACAATTCTGGGCATCTATTGGCTTGCTACTAAACTCCCCCTGCATTAATCCTGTCCCACAGCTAAACACTACTGCTGGCCTCATTACCAATCCCCAAGAAGTGTCCAAGGCCCTCAATGACAAATTCTCTGACCTCACTATGTACCTGAGCAAACTCCCAAATGGCATGCAAAAAAATCCTGTCCCGCTGCATGCCCCCATGACATCACCTGCCGGGCCTACCTCGCAACCTCTACCTTCCCCCTTTTTCTTCAAAATACTCTCACACGCTGACATAACTAAACTCCTAAACAGCCTCTCAAACCATGGCTACCCAGGAGCAGATGGATTATCCCATTTTCCTTAGACTTATCTCCCCTGCCATCGTCGCCCCCCAATGTTCATTTTCAACCTCACCCTGACCACTTCCTCCATGCTTGATACATGGAAAACTGTGAAGGTCATTCCCATTCATAAAGCTGTGGACTCACAATCCACAGATAACTATCGCTTGATCTCCATCCTTCCTCACCTAAGCAAGCTACTTGAAAAAGCCATTCACCACCAATTTGCTGACTACACAAGTAAATATGACCTACTATGTAGCCAACATCATGGCTTCTATAAGAAACACTCCACCACCACTGCCCTCACACTTCTAACTGACCACATCCTCACAAACTTGGACCATGGAAATGCAACTGGCACAGTCTTCAATGACTTCTCCAAAGCTTTTGACCTGGTCAATCACTCGCTCCCCCTCTCCAAAGTGCATCACCTTGGCTGCTCTCTGGATGTCACCATCTGGTTTGAAGCTACCTTGCAGGGCACTCCCAGTCTGTGTGCACTGGCCAGGCCTGCTCGCCCACCCTGCCTGTCTTGACTGGGGTCCCCAAGGCTCTATCCTGGGATCCCTCCTTTCTTCCTTATTCATTAATTCCCTTCCGATGGATAGTTTCAGCTGCCACTCGGTCCTTTACACTGATGACCCTGTGCTCTTCTCCAGCAGAAAGTCTCCCACCCTCACCTCTGCAGCCCTCTCACAAAACTACACCACAGCCCACAATTGGTTCACTGACAACCTCCTTCTGGTAAATGCCAAAAAAAAAAAACAATGTTGTTTGGATCTAAGCCTGTCCTAACTAAATGCAAATCTAACCCACCCTTAATCATCACATCCCCTGATGGCCATGCCCTAGAGGACATCAAACACTTCAAATATCTAGGAGTTGTGCTCGATCCCTCCCTTTTCTTTACACAGCACATAAACTCCCTGGTTCTAAGATTTCACCAAAAACTAGGGGCTGCCAAAAGATACCGGCAATACCTCACCCCTGAGGCCTACCATGCAATCATCCAGGGAAATCTGGTACCTATCCTGGACTACTGCTCTCCCATCTACTCCAGAACCTCCGCATCCAGAATGGCAAAACTATCAGTTGCATACAACAGTGCCTGCTGCTTCTCCCTGCTGGCCCCTTTCTCCATGCACCATTGTACACTCTACATTACACTGGGGTGGCTACCACTACAAGCCCATGTTGACCTTGCACTGTACAGTTTTATTGATTCTGCCATCCATATTGGCCAGAAATCCCCTCTTGCTCCCTTTCTCACCATCCAAACCTCACACTGCTGCCTATGCTCCTCCTGTATCCCCTCCCTAAAAATCCCCAGGGTAGCCATGAACATAAGCACTAGAGCCCTCTCTGTAGCAGCCCCCACACACTGGAACAAGCTGCCCACTAAACTGTTCACAATAAACACTCACCGCCAGTTCAAGACTCACCTCAAAGACTGGCTCCTGTTGGCATCCACCTGCCACTGCTTTAAGGATTAGCTTACCCCCTATATAGGTTCCAGAGGTAGGGCCAAATAGGTTCTCTTATTTACTGACACTGTACCACCATGAGCCTTACGTTGCTTTGTTATTTGTTATCCCTCACCTACTGCCACCACGTATTGCCAAATGTAACAAATGTAACCTTCCACTGTGTACTACCTGCTCTTGTTATGTTCGTGTTATTTTGATGTTTCTACTCTGTTTCACCTTATGTGGCCTGGGTCATATCTGAAAACAGTCCCTGGGATCAGTGCACCTACCCAGTAGACAAAGTCATAAATAAATAAATAAAATGTGGTATCAAACAAGAATTACATTCTACTGGTCAGAATTGTAAATTTCATTACCATTTTGTCCTATGGCAAAGTTGAGCAAATGAAAATATTTTCTGTAATCTAATATTTTTAAGTATTATCACATTTTTCAAAGCCAGACTGTATATCGAGCTATTAGGCTACACTTACAAATAGTGCTGAGAACAAGTAGTATTGACTCACTGAGTACTGACATTTGAAAAAGCCATTTCATTTTCCCTAGTCAGAAATGCCATTTAACAATAGAAAAATAAGGTACTAATAGATACTATATTAAATATATTCTTTAGAACTTAAAAATGGAATATCTTACATTAAGTCAAAGACATGGTTCTTTACCTGTAGCAACTTTTAATGTTTTTTTTACTGAATGAATTTTTTCATGTTGTTTTAATTTTCATTAAAATACTTTAAACTCTGTAGGTAATTCAACAAGGGGAAAAGGGGTGTAACTTTTACAATCTATTTCTGGGTTCCCATAGAGGTTGGATGTGGGCTTCCTGTGATCTAAATGTATTTTATTCTGTATCACTGTGGAACCCATTTGCAGAAATGGCAAAAGGCTGAAATTATAATCCACAGTCAGGCTAGAAAATTACAAACCTGGTTTGGACCAATTTTCCAGAGAGGTTGTCCTATAGGTATCAAAGAGATGGCTGAACCTGTAATGTCAAAGCGACATGTATGATGATGCAGCATGGTGGGCTGGTCAGCCACAGATATTTGGGGTCTGGGGTTATACCTGACAAAGCAGTAAGGACTGAGTAAACAACATCAAGATTTGAAGTCTGCCTTTACTTACCGTGTTCCCAGTTGGAGCAACAATCTAGTCTTCTTAATATTTAGACAGAAGTGTGTTAGGTTATTCTGTGTGTTTTTGCTTTCCCAAAACCTTCCTTTTTTTATCTCTGTAAATATATTGTATCCCACATAGTTTTAATGTGTATTATCATGTAACATATGTAAATACCTTGCAGTAATAAACATTAGTTTTATATACTTCAGGCTTTCTTTGACTAAGTGATTTCTAGTACAGATAACCAGAGTTCTTGATAAAAGCTGTGATCCATCTTCGGAGAGTAAGGCTACAGTTACCATGTTTTAAAGTGAGGTGTTCTCAGCATGTGCAAAAGGGTCGGTCATTTGCCCTTTGGTAAGGAGCACTGTATTGTGTGGGCAGTGGCTCTGGTGAGACTCAGACTGTGAGAAATCTTGAGCATGGTTTACACTGAGAGATGTCAGCATATTCAGGTACCCTTTCAGATGTCTGAGGAGTTAAGAAAACTAGTACCAGTCACAGACTGTGTTCTAGGACAGAACCAGTTTGTGGCAGTACCCCGACCTCCCATGTCCAGGCTGATCCAGGCCCCATCCCCTGATGTCTCTGCTTCTTACTTCCAGGGGGATTTCAACTCCATATGCTCACCCACTCATGGTGTGGTCCAGTGAAGCCAGATCCAATCCCCTTGCCTCAGACATGCCCCTGAGGTAAAGATTCCATAAGTTCCCCTCAAAGTAGGACAGTAGTCAAGGTTGGGAATTGAGCATACATAGCTCACTGTGCCTGAGGTAAGTTTTTTTTCCCTTGTGTTCTTATCCAGTGGTATGGGGGCATGCAAGTGGACTCAGTTGGAAGAACACTAGCAGGTTTCAGGTAGGACTCAGCTGGCATCTGCCCTCCCACTCTTAGTGTCTACTGGACTACCACTTGGGGTTACATAGATGGCAGTATAGCAACAATGGCCTCTCTCTCCAGAAGAGGAGAGGGCCCTCTTGGATGCTTGATCATCCTTCTAGAGGCTTGTACCCAATGCCCTGAGCTTGTTCCCAAATTAAGTTTCCAGCTGCACAATATAAATGTACTATAAATAGCAAAAGAGATTGTAGAAAATGCATTGCTTAAAAGGCACCAACTGACCATCATTTGAAATAGCATCATTGCACTATCAGATGTCATATCTCCTTTCTAAGTTCAATCCAAAGTCATCCTGTTATTTGCCACCCAGTTACAGATCTGTATTCCTCTTATCCCTTGATCAAATCCCTTTGCATAGTGCTGCAGCTTGCACACTCGACTTTTAGGGCTTTAATCAGCACCATAGCCAGAGCCATGCCTGCTGTTTCTCACTCTTAAAGAAAACAGCACCCTCATAGTATGTCACTTTTATTTGTTTCCTTATCAACAGACAACTCTTTCCTATTAGCTAATTGGGATATATGAATGTTTGCTTTAGTTTGTTTTTACAGTTCATACTAGTCCACTGCAACTATCCTGTAGGTTTCCATTTTATGGTTATTGAAATCTTATTGTCCATGAGAGCTGCATTAGCAAATAAAAATATAAAGAGAAATAACTCTTTAGACTCTACAGTATGCCTGTCTGCTTAAATAGATTTCAGCAAAACTAGGCACAGCAATGTGTGAGATACCACATTTACCTTCAGTTAGCTTTGCAAACTATCTGAGTTGAGCTACAGAGTTTTCCCCATTAAATTGCTTTCACTTTGTATGTTTACAGAGGTTTTTTTTCAGGATATTTGTACTTTCAGCATAGAAATTCATGGTAAAAATGGTTGACTTGACATCATGTTCTCAAATGCTAATTCAGCTCTCATGGACAAAGAGATTTCAACAACCATAAAATGAACACCCCCCCCCCCCCGTCATAGTTGCAGGGGACTAGTATGAACAGTAAAAACAAACTAAAGCAAACACATATAAACCCATCAGCTACTGGAAAAGAGTTGTCTGTTGACAAGAAAACAAATAACATTTACATGATACGAGGGTGTAGTTTTCATTTAAAAGAAGGTGTTTGCATTTAGTTGATCTCACACAGCTCGGTTTGAGCTTGCAATGAGCAGTCCACACAAATCTGTCACTGTCATGTTAAGCATTCTGCTACATATAGAAATCCAGTTACAACCACATTCTTTCAGATTATAAACTAGAACCTCAACATTCACATTGAAAGTGGAGTAAGCCAATACAGATTGTCATTTAATGGATTTTGATGCACTTCCCAGAGCTGTGACGTCTCCTGGCTTTTAACCTTATGTTATTGTGCCCCTGGGGCATACATCAAAATCCTTTTGACCTTAGTCCTTACTTCTCCCCTCATAATGAATCCAAAGTTCTACAGAGAATGTGTCCAATTGGTTGTGAGGCAGTCCAGAATAGGTAATTTCCTACTGCACCAGGAACAGCTTAGACAGAAAATGGAAAGAGTTTAAAGAAAACTAAAATAAATATTTCAGCGTAAATGTTTTATGCAGTCGTCCAAACACTGTTGTAGCTTGACTGACAGTATTATTCAGATCAGCCTCATTCCAGAAATTTCTCCAACAGAAATTGCACTGCATTGGATGTTATATGTTTTAAAGATTTTCTCCTGCTACCTTGATTCTTTTCTATGGTGACAGGTCTCACAATAAATTGTTCAAACTGTCATCTTGTAGAAGGCCTAAGAATAAATGTTTGGGCTTCTGTTATAAGACTGTAAAGTGCTTGCCTCAGCTGGTTTCTTCCACCAGCACACAGACTGGGCCATCAATATTAAGAATGGCAGTAACCATAAATTACCAATCTGTATTATATGCAAGAACTTCATTGATTTTTAGCACTTTAAGCAGTGCAGAAAGCAGCTCCTTGCAGTGCAATATTCTGCCTTAAAGAAATGTCAACTGGCACTAAGCTTGAAGTATGCTGGAACACCTTGTTAACAGGCATTCTGTAGAGCTGTATTAACTGTGGCAAGTTTTAAAAGGCCATAAATGCCTGCTGTATTTTTCCAGATTTATGAAACTCTTTAATCCAGTTCATGCACCAAAGATCTGGCATGAGGTGACAAAACTCTCCTTTCTGGGCAAATCCATAGATGCAAAGTTGACTTTGGGTAAGGGCCTTTAAAGTTAACAATCCTACCAACATTTTAAGTCCACTGGGGTTTGATGCTTTTGTTAAACCATGAACACATTTTCAGTAACAAGTGAAATTAGTTGAACATGAACTACAACCATGGTAACATTTCAAATGTAAGAATATTTGAATGACTTGTCAAGCAAATATGCTTTTGTGTTTAACCTCAGATTCTTGTGGACATACTATATGAGTCCAATTAGCTGTATTAGAAATAGACTAGGAGCAACTAGGATCACTTGGTGTTTTGGGGATAGTTAGGTGTACAGTATATTTCAGTCATTAGGTTATTAGCCTACATGACCAATAGACATGCTGTACATGGCCTTTATAAACTCAGAAGAGCACACTAAGATGCAAATCATTTTTTTTCAAGGGAGACCTGGCCAGGCAGCAGCAAGACACACAATACAACAATTAGTTCAGGCCTGCATATATTATAAGGGCACAGTAATGCCCATATTATTAAAGTTCAGTAGGCATTTCTGTGTTAAGCCCTGATTTTTGCATATGAATAGTACATCCATTGCTGGACAATGACATGAAGATTGTTGCAAGCACTGTCTGTTTTGTGAAACTTGGATCCTGTACATTTCGGATTCATTGGTAGGATGGTTTGAAACTCCTATAAGGTTAAAAATGCATAAAAATATGATTATGAAAATAAAACATGTATAATATATATAAAAAACTTTTACTCAGTGGTAGCACAAACATTGTAGCAAGCTGAAATCTAGAACGTTCTGCTTTAGATCAGTGCAGTGCAAGGGAAAACTGCCCGGATCTTGGTTTTGGCTGTGGACTGAGTGGTTAGTCAAAGGTGCTGTGATGGTGTCTCTGGTGGGCAAAGAAAGTTGAATCAGCACTGTGCAATTGAGAGGGTGGTCCTGACCCTGTGGGGTGTCTGTTGGCTGAGGCTCGTGGCTGCACAGGGGGACTTGGCATTGGTTCAGTCAGGTAGCCAGCAGACCATGCCGATGGTCCTCATAGGTTCTCCAGGGGACCAACTAATGAGATGGCACTGTCGGGGATCCATAGTGGCGGCTGCGGGCATTTTCAGTCGTGGTCCCCCGTATGAGATTTTTTGGGCCTCTGCTCCTGCACTAAATGGTAGAGGACTCCTGCTACAAGCTTACTCTGCATGACTGTGATCAGACCTTTAATTTTTATCATTGTTTCTGATATATATTCTGGAAGGCAGTGAGAGTGCCTATGCTTCTCGTCGACTTTCCATGTTGTGAGAAGACCTGGGAGCTGTAAACCATTTGTGACATGGACTGTGATATTGATTTTATTTTGGCTCAGGTAATGAGAGTACCTGTACAAAATCATTTGAAATATTGATACTATTCCCGCTCAGGTAGTGAGAGTACCTGTGCTCCATTGGCCACCCTAGACTGTGAGTAGGCCTCAAGGGGCTGAAGGTTTTTGCTACTTCTGTTTGAGTTACTTCAGATCTTTGTATTTAAGTTACAGTTCCAGAAATTTTTATTATTTACTTTATGACTGATTTTCTTTATGCTGACCTAACCGCTGTCCTAGACCTTGAGACTGAGTCACTTATATTTTGAATTGTTTTAGTTTATAAAAATGGGCAAAGGATTTCAGGCAATCTGATTGGTTGTTAGTCATACATTAGATGTGTCTAATGCACAGCTAAAACTAGAACCCCCATTTAGAATACACAGGCCCATTTTATAAGCGCAATAAGCCACTCTGGGGATGTGAATTAGACAGTTCTGATGCACAGCTAGGGTACTGGATGCACTCGGCATGTGGCCTCGTGCCTCACTATGTTCCCCCTAGCCGTGCATTAGAACTGTCTAATGCACACCCCATTGTGTCTTATTGCTTACATATTTTATGTATGGGGGTGGGTGATTGAGGGGTATTTATTATAATGTTTGATATTTGTGTCTGAAGTTTTTAGCCTGTCAGTGCGAGAGAGAAGAGACTCTGATTGGAGTTTAATTTATTTTACATATTTTGACTGGTTGTTTGTTTCATGTGTTTTATTTTATTCTTCCCAAGTGAGAGTTGTGGGAGTATTTTATTTTATTTTTTGGGGGTTTTGTTTAAGCTAATTAGTTGGGGGTTTTCTTCTCTTGTGTTGGCTTGGCATAGTTTTGTTTGGATAGACATAGAAACATAGAAACATAGAATTTGACGGCAGATAAGGACCGCTTGACCCACCCAGTCTGCCCATTTCCCTACCTACTGGATAAGCTGCAGATCCTAGTTAACCAGCAGCCTACATCTTCCTACCCCCCACCCCCTAGAATGGCCTTATGACTGTCCCATGCATGCTTGAATTCCACCACTGATTTTGACTCCACAACCTCCTCCAGAAGGCTGTTCCATGCATCCACAACCCTCTCTGTGAAAAAATACTTCCTTAAATTACCTCTGAGCATAGGTGTTAACATTATGTTTTGGAGGCCTGCCCCCCCGTCGTGCACTATCCACCCTCTGCCCTTCACACTCTCCACCCTTTCATCCCTCCATGCAGTTTTCAACTTACCAGTGCTGTACAGCACTGGGTATTGCCCGTCAGGGAGGAGAGGAGCTGGGGGGTGCGAACGGTGGAGGATGACTAAGCAGGGCCATTGCATTGGGGTAGTTAGGCCCAGAAGATGCCCTGAGGTGACATGGAACCTGGAGCATGGTCCTCCATGCCTGGTTTGCATACCCAATGGCACCACCACCATTATTGGTAGGAAGGGTAGCTCAGGCGGCCCTGGAAGCCCGTCTAACTCGAGCAGTGTTATGCAAAGCCAGATCTATTAAAAACAAGACTTCAATTATTGCACTTCTTTTTGGAACAGTGGATCTGGCGTGCATTACCAAGATCTGGCTGGATAAAAATACTGGCCCCATGTTGGAGGATGCAATTCCAGCCAGGTACTCGGTGATACACCACCTGAGATTGGACTGTGGGGGGGGGTTGCAGTCTGTTTCAAGACCCAACTGGGCCTCATGAATGTACCAGTTGAGTAGACTGGGCCATTTGAGCGTACTGTCATAGCAACTGTAGGTTGTAGGATCATCCTCATCTGCCGTCCACCTTGGGATGAGAAGCGTTTCCTTCAGGAAGTAGAGGACTTCATGATCGACATGGTGTTTGAGTCACCCAGGCTGATGGACTTCAATGCCTGGGTCGATGCCAAACTCTCACAATTTGGACAACACTTTCTCCAGCTGATGACATCACTGGGCCTCACACAGATCATTACCTCTGCTACTCACAGACACAGTCACTATCTTGAGCTATTTTTCCCTTTTGGGGATTGAAACCTTCAACTTTGGGGTGGAACCTGTCAGAAGGTCTGATCATTATAATGTGGGATTCAGTTTCCACCCCCCCTTCACAGGCCTACCCCTGTGGAGATGGTCAGATATCGCCCTTTACGAGATGTAAGCTCAGAAGGCCTGGCGGCAGTGCTTGACATATCGGCACTTCACGGGGCAAGTGGTAGTCCAGAGACTTGTATTGACCTATAATAAGGCCATTCCTACAGCTTTGTACTCTATTGCTCCTGTCCGAGTTTGTTCTCTCTCCCTTTACCCTCGATCCCCTCAGTTTGACGAGACCCAGAGTGAGATACAGTGATTAAGACAAAGGTTAGAGCATTGCTGGTGGAAATCCACCATGGAGGTTTACCATCTTAGATTGATGGAACATTATCAAGTCTATCAATCTACAATCTCCCTTAAGAAGTTCCTTTCCAAGGAGATTGCAGCTGCCCAGAATCGACCATCTCAGCTCTTTTGAACTGTGGACAGACTGTGCAGTCTGGCCTACCTGCAGATTCAAAGAGCATTTTCATTAGCGGAGTGTGATTAACTTGCTCAATTCTTCATGGATAAGGAGGTTGACCTCAGGGTGGGGCTCCAACCAGCACACTCTATGGGAGATGCTACCAATCGGTGCTTGGTCACTTTCTCTCACTTTTCCTGGAGTACCTTCGACTGGCCGGAGTTTGTCAATGTTGTGTGGATTGTCCAGGGTATGCGCCCTATGTGCTGTAGTTTAGACCTAGGCCAACCACCCTGATTATGGATTGTTGTGACATCATTGGTCTGGTCTTAGCATGGATTGTATGGTGCTCCCTTGAGTAAGGTGAGTTTCCTAGCTCCCTGAAGGAGGCGGTGATAACACCTCTATTGAAGAAAGCTTCTCTGGACCCAGGCTGCCCTGTTAACTACAGACCTATCTCTAACCTCCCCTTTGTGGGGAAGTTGATTATGAAAGTAGTGGCTCTACAACTGGCGAACCATTTAACCATCCATGACATCTACAAATCTCTCCAATCCAGTTTCCGAAAGAGGCATAGTACCGAGAATGTGATGGTTCAGGTGCTCAGTGATCTCCTGATGATAAGAGATTGGAAAAAATGTTTCATCTTGGTTCTTCTTGATCTCTCTTCAGCATCTGACACTATGGACCATGGGATTCTTCTCAAATGCCTGAGGTTCATCTGTGGCCTGTCACGTACGGTCCTCACATGGTTTAAATCTTTCCTCACTGGCAGAACTCAGAGGGTGGTGTCCAGGATTTATTCCTCTGACCCAGTCTCTCTGTCATATGGGGCCCCTCAGGGTTCGATATTGTGTCCCATGTTGTTTATAGTGTACATGCTGCCCCTTGGAGACATTGTAAGATGGTATGGGCTGAAGTTTAACACTGCTATGCTGATGATATCCAGCTCTACCTGTCTTTTGCACCCGACCAGGATAGAGCTCTCTCAGTATTCAATTACTACCTTGCTGAAATCTAGGGTTGGATGAATTGCAGCTGGCTGAAGCTGAACTTGGAAAAGACTGAGGTGATGGTTGTGGACCCAGGTCAGTGGATAGAGGGGTTGGGAGTGGGTTTGCCTACAGGACTTTTACCGGGAGGCTCACAGCTTCTTACCTCTGAATGGGTGTGGGACCTGGTGGTGATTCTCGATGATGGGCTGACACTGCAATATCAGGTGTCGGCAGTCATCAAAATCTTTTTTCATCATCTGAGGAACATCTCCAGGGTCAAACACCTAGTTCTGTCAGTGATCTTTCTACACTAGTCCACGCCTTTGTGACCTCGAGCCTTGATTATTGCAATTCCCTTTATCTAGGGCTACCTGGGGTTGATAGCCACTGCTTGCAGTTGATGTAGAATGCTGTAGCCCGGTTGTTGCTGGGGACTCCCCAGACTTGTCATCTCTCCCTAGTGCTGCTTGAACTGCACTGGCTTCCAGTTCAGTGGTGGACCACCTTTAAAGTCAGTCTTATGACATATAAAGCCCTACATGGACACGGCCCAGACTATCTGAAATAGCTTCTGTTTCTTTACTGCCCAGGACAATCGCTCCACTCTGCTGATGAAGGGGTTGCTAGAGATTCCAAGGGTATCTTTAAAATCATTGGGGGCCAGTACATTTATGTACGCAGTCTTAGCCCTTTGAAATTCTCTACCCCATTTACTTCAGGAGTGCGTGACCATGGAGGGATTTAAACAGGCCTTAAAAACCTACTTATGGCACCAAGCCTACCTTGTGTGATTTTACTGAAGTTATACATTTTATGGCAATCTGTATTTAATTGTATTTTATTGCATTTGTTTTATCTCTTATTGTTAGGGTGCCTTGATTTTTTTTAAAGGTGCGATACGTATAAAGTTATTATTATTATTATTATTAGTTTTGCTCAGGGCTGATTTCCTGATAGGAGGCTTTACTGAAAAATGTGTCAGTCTTAATATATTAAGAATATGACTTTCAACTTTTGTGCATTTGCAGTTCATTTTCCCTTAATTGTTTATAACTAGATTTTTGTAAAACTGATGCATGTCACTTTCATGAGTTAAAATCAACTTTTCTGAGATATGACTCATAGGTTTATGAGCCTTAGTTGTTACAAAGTGATAAAAACAAGAAAAACCTTTGTACCTGAAAAACAAGCACATTTATTAGAATTTAAGGCTGTGTGTTCAACAGTGTATAAGGTGGATTCCTGTGTTCATTTGTTAAAAATCAAACATTTATTGAAATATTAATGCATTTATGCTTAATTGTGTCACAAAACAGGCCCTGCTTTTGCTGCTCATGAACTTGCTTGCATGACTTGTGCAACCACTTTCCTTAGGTAAAACCTCACTTTGTGATAGGCTCAAAATGAAAGAACTCTACATAACTTTGTGAGGCCATGTCTGTGAACATGCAGCTTCCTATGCAGCTGCTTCATGAGCGACCCCCAAGGCCACTTGAGAAGAAAGCTACAGGTCTACCACAGTAAGTGTCATTATGCAGCTGCTTTGTGAGTGGCCTACAATGTATGGTTAGCCCCTACTGTGTATGGATTTCCATACACTTAATCTTGTTGTGGTACAGTTCAAAGATCAGAAAAAGTTGTTGTGGTAGCGTTCTGATATCACAACAATGCCACAACATCTTTTGAGCCATGGTGTGCCACCTGATCGGTTCAAGATGTGGGTTTGAAGAAAAAAGTCAGTGAAAAATGGTGGCACCATTTAAAAAGTACCGAGCAGGTGACCGAGAATGTTTGGATATGAACAGCCATACATGGCTCTGTGGTATCAAACACTATTACTTTAGCAGCTTTTTTTTTAAATAAACACTGTGGCCGTAGATTATTTCTTTAGACTGATGAGCAGTATGAAGTGGGAGCAACAGATAATCAGGAGTGATGTAATTGCAGAAAGAGGTGCCAGAGTGAACGGGAGCAGGTACGAATAAAGGGTAGGATTCACAAAAGAAATTAGGACAAAGTCCAACACAGCAAGGGCAGTTGCAATCTGACTTCCCTGCAGTTGCAGAAAGTGAAATACACAGCCGCAGCACTTGTGGCACAATGTACAGCTGGTCTGATGAGCCATAACAGATCTCCTCAACTGTGGAGATCTCCAGGGCAACATTGCCCACAAGCCACACAAATGGTGGATACGGTCATAATCTGGCTACACCTTTGTGAATACCTGCAGCTGTGGGTAAACTGTGAAGCTACAAGTGGCAACCCACTTGCACACATTTTTTTCACTACAGCTTTGGGTGTATCAGGCAGTTTGTGAATCTAGCCCAAACTGTATAACAGGAAACTTTTTGAAGAAAAACTGTAAATTATATAAAAAAGTATATGGGTGCCCATACACAACTAAAGCTGTGGTTCCATCTTGGGTATAAAATGATTTCATGTAGACCTCTTGAGCTTCACTCTCAAGGTCTTTATGATGTCATCATATATATCCTTGATGGCAACACAGTCTTGTTGTGTATGGTAACCCATACACTATTCTGAACATTCATTGTTCATCGCCAAAGTAAAAAAGCCGAAAGCTGAAGTTGTAGTTTTTATGCAGTATATATTTTTCCAAAAAGTAAGGAAATTAATTGCAAAAAAACTATGTTATTGTTAATGCATCTATTAGGGTTAATGCACAAGGGGCACAAAGTAGAGAAATGAAAAACTGGGGTAACTGGTTCCTGGAACCTTAGCAAATATATGGTGTGGATTCCTCTGAATATGAACAATCATACAAGGCAAAGTTAAAGTTTCTTTAATTTTAGCAGGTAAAATAGACACAAAACAAAATATTTACAGCAGATAATTGCTTTACATCCCATATGGTCTGCCTAATCCCTGCCTATTAATGAGAAATGCTGCCAGCAGCCATTTCCTCCTCCCTCTACCTACTTTCTCTCCCATACCTTTTGCATTTGTCTGTTCAACCCGCTTCTGACCCCCTCCCAACTGTTTTAGCACATACAAACTCCTCTAGAAGTCTATATCATTTCTCCACTACATTTTTTTGTGAAGTAGTACTTTCAGATGCCCTTTCTGAACCCCCTAGCATCAGCTTCATGGTGTTCCCCTGGCGCCTGTCTCCCCACAAAGTGTGAACAACTCCTTGCTGTCAATGTTCTTTATCCCATGAAAATAATTGAACATCTCAGTTATGTTCCCCCCTCTCTTCTATCTTCCAACATGTACATACTGAGGTACTCCAACCTCTCCTGACCCCGTATGATCTTATTTGCTGCCCATGTGTAACTTTGGTTGTTCTCCTATGCACCAACTCCAGCTTCTCTGTCCCTCTTCAAGCATGGGCTACAAAACTTCACACAGTACTCCATGTGTGATCTAACCTGAGATCCATACAAGGGTGGCACCACCTCCCCTTCTCCTGCTACTTATTCGCCTCCCTATGTATCCCAAAATCCTATCAGCTTGGCTCCTAGCCCTCACACACTATGACAATGCTTTCAAGTTCTTCATTATTAAAACCTCCTGATCTCTTTCATCCATTGTTCTCTGCACAACTACCCCCATCCTATATTTGCCTGTAGGGTTTCTGGCACCTATGTGCATTACTTTACTTTCTTGGCAATACATTTCAACTGCTACATCCTTGACCACCTCTCCAGCCTTTCCAGGCCTTCTCTCATGGGCCTCATCCCCTCTTCACACACAATTCTACCCATGGACATATCTTAGAGTCATCTGCAATGAGGTATATCTTTCCTTGGACCCCCTCCCTCATGTCATTTTTAAATATGTTATAGAGAACTGGTCCCAAAATTGATCCTTAGGGGCACCAATTTTGACATTCTCTACCTAATCTCTGAATGCGCCCATTCAGGACCACCCTCTGGTCCTCCCAATCAGCCAGTTTCTCACCCATCCAAATATTTTGTCCCCCACTACTAAATTGTCCAGTCAAAGTTTAGATACAGGACATCTACAACCCTTGTAACCCAAAAACAGAATTTGATCAGATTTGTTTGGCAAGATCTCCTACTGGTACACCCATTCTGCCTGGTGTCCTGTAGACCATTTGCCTCCAGAAACGCTAACAGCCTCTCATTCGTTATTGCTTCCAATAGTTGCACCATGATAGACATCAAACTGACTCATATGCAGATTTCCAGGTCATCTTGCCTCCCTTTCTCTGCAGGAGGAATAAATATGCCATCCTTCTGTCCCATCACATTCCCCAGTTTTTGAACAGCATTTGAAGAGAACTGCCAGTGGTCCTGTCAGGACCTGTCCCATTTCCCTCATCACCTTTCAATATATCCCATCAGGGCACATAGATTTATACACCATCAGTACCTGTAGGCCCCTAAAAACCCTCTTCTACATGTTTAACTCCATGCTGGTACCAGCCTATGACCTCAGACAGCAATGCTTGCATAAAACATGACAATATTAGGGTAATACCAGCACTGTGCTGCATAATCATTCAAACCAGAGGAACATCACAACCCTAATAGATAGATTAAGGTAACTTTTTACATATAGACAGATAGATAGACAGACAGACAGAGATAGATACATATATAGATATAGATATTGCAAAAAAAAACTACATTAATGGAGGCAATAGGATTGAACAATGCAAAGTAGACAAAGTAAGGAATGAAAAACATTAGAGGCTGGAGTCTCAGGACTCTTGATGAATCAGTGGTGTGGTGTTCCTTGGGGTTGTCAAACCTGAATTCAGCCCTCTCCCCCAAGCCCATAGCCTCTTGTATGAACCATAAGGTACAGTTCCAAGTCCTTGCCTCATAGGCATATAGTGTTTGGAGGTGGAAAAATATGGCTCACCACATGTAGCCACCAGAATCAGTCATAGCTTGTTTCATGCAAGGCATTGTATGGGCCCAACATAAAGATCACATATAACCTTGTTTGCTCAGGAGAGGGGGTGGGCATTAGGGTTTGACAACCCCAAGGAATGCCATACCACTGATTTGCCCAGAGCCCCAAGACTAATGGTGGGCGAAGTAAACAAAATTCGCTCCATTTTAGTGATTTGTGGAGTAATGCTGAATCCGCAAAGTAATCCACAATGTGAAGCGGAGTACTTCACATCATAATGAGGAATGTGAAGTCCATGGAAACCAATGACTTTGCGTTACTTCGCATTACTCTGCCTTCCCCAAATCATTTCTCCATCAATTTTAAGGTGAAGTACATTGAAATAGATGTACTTCACATTACCTTGCCTTGTAATTGAGCTCCAATGTGAATTTTGCAGTGATTCATAGGATTGCAGGTCACATGGGTTCTAGACTGTTCTGCACAGCCTCAGTTCTGTGTAGTGGTAGCTGGAGACAGTTTGCTGTCAGAGCTCTGTGATTCAAAACCTCTAAAAGCTGATAAAACGGCCTTTTTGGGTAATTTTTTTCACTCAAAATTTAGTACATTAATTGTAGGAAACCCTTCTGTGTTCATATAATTGACTGTTTATTCTTTGTGTGTGGATTTTGAATGTTAATTTAGAACATTCAGTCTGTGTACTGACAGACACTTGAAGTGTGCTTTGGGGGAGGGGCGTATCTGTGGTTTAGGTAGATTAACTGGGAGAAAATGGCAGTCTTTCTGTTTTGGTTATATTTTTCTTGTATAAATTTATTAATGTAAAAACTAATATTTTCAGTAATTCTTGACATTTTCTTGCTAATTGTTGTGGTGTAGCAGTGTATTATTTCAGTTTGTTTAAAAGATTTGGCTATATTACTGAAGATTTCCATTTGCAATGCATTATTTGTAGTGTGTATGTGTATGAGTGTGTGTGTGATGCATGCCATCAAATCAGACACCTTTCATTGTGCCACACAGTAACTGTAGCAGTGTGAACCTGCTATCCACTGCACCTACATTATTTCTTTGTACTGTGTTGTGGTATCTTTACTGATAGTGGAATCTTACTGCTGTGTACTACCCACCTCTCCCAACTGGCACAAAGTATTCTTTTCCAGAATTGGATTTGTGACTTGTGAGCACTGGTTAGGTGGTGTTGTGCCTTTGTGTCTTTATCTCTTGAGTGCACAGTGCAATCTTAATCTGTCTGTCCATTTGCATCTCCTTAGGGCTCAATCTCCATCCCTAATTTAAGTCACAGTTGTTTGTTTGGCTTCCCTTCATAGTACTGTTGTGCAATTATACTGTGTTAAACCGCATGTGTACAGTCAATATACGTTCCTGTGTGTGCAGACACTGTCCAGCTTCTTACAAACATATATATGCTGACTTGTTGCAGTATTTATGGTATAAAGAATAAAGCTAAGAATGTATGACATATATTTTATTTGTACCATCAGCAGCTGCGGACAAATTGATATAATGTGTTTTCAGAGGTCTTGGGTCAGTGTGCACCTCAGTCAGACTGCACACATGACTTTTAAGAGATATTAGCACAAACAACTGCTTTTCAACAACCCGTACCCAACAGTCATGAAATATTGCTAAGGCACCCAAAATATTTATGAATACATGCCACAAAAAACATTCAATGATACTGCAACTTATTGATGGCAAAACAAGACACACACAAATGACCGCTGCACTTTGCTGCTTAAGCCTTCATTAGGCACACCATTGAAAGCCTAACTGGCAAAACGCAAGGCTCATTGCTGTGTGCCTTGTTTTGTTATAAGTACAGTTGCAGTAGCAGTGAAACTTTTTAGTGATATCTGTTCATGTGGAGTTATGGCTTTCTGGTTTTGTTAAAGGAGTAGTCAACACAGAATTTGAAAAAAAAACATGTTACACAGAGCACTTCTGATTTGTATGTAAAGTCCTTCTGCATCCTTCCCTCTGTCTGCTATTATGAATTTCTACTAAATTAACCTACTACCTTTATTGTAGTTTTATGAGCCCTGTGTAGCTTCTTCATGTAAAATCGGCTTATTACCTTCATCGCTCTGACATTGCACCCGGTGTCATGTGACAGTGATGTAGCAGAGCCCATAGATATATCATATGCACAACAGCAGAGCTGTGTAACTGTTCTCATGCAGTGCCACCAAATGGCAACTGTTAATGCAGCTCAGACCTAGGTGAGTGGGGTTTCTGTATAAAAACTGCTAGTCAGTTACACAGCACTGCTGTTGTGAACTGTGCATTTGGTAAATCAATGGACTATGCTACACCACTGTCACATAACACAGGGTGCATTGTTGGAGTGATAAAGGCAATAATGTGATTTAACATGATGACATAATTTATTAATTTAGCAAAAACTAATAGCAGACAGAGGGAAGGACACACTACTGGAGGGACTTTAAATGCACATCAAAATGCTCTGCATAAGATATGCATATTCAAATTTTGATTAGACTACTCCTTTAAGTTGAAATAATGATGACAGGAACAAACCTTTTTAACTTAAAACAAAGAGAACCAAAACAGCACACACACACACACACACACACACTTAACAGAAAGAAGAGAGACAGGTTACAAAGTGTCACGCATGCAAAAGACAAGAAAAAAGTGTATAACTAGATAAAGGGGTGGTGGGTGAATACATTTTTATGACACAGTAGGGAGGGTTGGGAGCACATGGTGGGAAGAAAAAAAAAAACTAGTGCAGGATCCCATGGTGATCTACCAGCAGTTGGAGCATGAACACAATCAGCAATTGATGGCCCTCTATCCATTCCAACTGCTGTTCAACAGTACTCACCCTCTCATTCATCACGTCCTCAGCACTCCAGAAAACTGCAATGCCTGCCTGATTTACAAGCAGTTCTCTGGGGTCCACAGATGCTGCAGTTGCTGCTGATGGTAGTGGTGGTGCTGGTGGAGCAACAGGTGCTGCCTGGACCCTCCTCCTCTTAGGGCCATGCACAGCTGCATCCTCTGCCATAGAATGGCCAGCAAGTGCAGGTCTGGCCCATTCTGTGGCAGCCTGCCACTCCACCTGGTGGTGATTGATCATGTGGGTTTACTGGCCCCTAGTCCCCAGGTGAGCCCCCCAGAGGCCATGGCTTACCTCCACCCTACAAATGCAGCACCTAACCAGTCTGCTGTCCCCCCCAAAACACAATCAAAAAACTCCCAAACCATGGAGGTGCAGAGAGGACCAGGCACAGGTGGTGGGTTGCCAGATGCACTGGCAGCCTGATCATAGTGCTGAAGATGGCTCCACACTTGGGGCCAGGGGTGCAGGCACATCCTGCTCAGGATGAGCAGAAGCTGGTGATGGTGGTGGTGTTGGTGCCACTGCTTGAGGAGGTGGTGGTCATGCTTCCAGGGTGAACACACAAGATTTTTGTCTGGTCCAACATGTACCAGGCATGCCCCACATGTGTGCACTCTCCTCCCTTGCCACAACACAGTCCCAGAACTGGCCCCACCCCAGACATCCCCTGATCCTATTCTATCTCTGCTCAACCCGCGCAACTCAGTTGACTGCCCTCCCTCGATCCAAACAATGACACAAAACAGTCACACACAAGATACACACAACACTGGCACACACAGTCAGACACAGACAAACAACAACTTATATGAGTAAGAAAAAAAGAAATTTGCAGGAACAAATTAAGTAAAAAAAGAGTCTACACAAAACACAAACAACTGTAGTTTTTAAAAAAGCTTTTGGGTCTCTCTCTCTCTCTCTCTCTCTCTCTAAACCTCCTAACTGCTTGCACAATCTCCTCCTTGTGAATGTGCTTGCTCAGTGGAGTTTTCCTACAATAAACTTGAACTTGAACTTGAAAAAAAACAATCTCACTGCCTCCTCTCTCTCCCTCTGCACAGGAGAAAGTGAAAGTATCTCCTTGCATGAGTCACTTCCTTCATGCCTGGCTAAAGCATGTGGCTTAGAGTACTGTAAGCCATGTGATGTGTGGGGGTGCCAATATTGTTGTCACTTTGCCTTACTTCATGTTAAGGTGGAATGACAATGCAAAGTAATAATCACAAGGTGAAGTGAGCCTTTCATATTGGCCACTTCGCGTTGCGAAATGACAAAGCAAAGTGGCAACTTCACGGGCACTTTACCGGCCAAATTTAAATTCGCTGCATCTCTACCCAAGACTCCAAAACTGAATGTTTTCATTTCCTTACTTTGTCCACTTTTGTATTCTTCAACCATAATGTATACATGAATGCAGTTCGTTTTGCAATGACTTTCCTTTCTTTTTATGATAGTGGAATCATATCCTCATTTATGCAGATCCCTTTGAGACCTGTATGAACAGCTGCAGATGTCCAGTGTCCAGAGAACCTTGTACCTATAGAAGGGTCTGTCTGCCTGCGGAAGTGCAGGGCCCTCTGGACCATGCACTTCCATGTGGCTATGGATGCAAAGAATCAATGAAGCTGGATGGGGAGCTGCAGACCTTCATGTGGCTACAGA
This sequence comes from Neoceratodus forsteri, assembly GCA_016271365.2. Classification (NCBI taxonomy): domain Eukaryota; kingdom Metazoa; phylum Chordata; order Ceratodontiformes; family Ceratodontidae; genus Neoceratodus; species Neoceratodus forsteri. Next base: position 350,931,590 of record CM028130.1, on the reverse strand, counting down.
TGCACACATGCAGGATCAAGAGTTCTTTTGGCTATGGAAGCACAGTGCCCTCTGGACACAGCACTTCCTTGAAGCTACAGATGCTGAGTAGTAGGTTACTATTGGCAGAATGCCAAGACAATAGTTCTGTTTTTAGCTCTACTTTATTGATCAAAGTTCAATGATAAATACATTCTTTGAGTTGTAATACAATTATATTGTACTTTGATCAGTATAAATGACATTGTATGTGGTACCAAGTAGGGAACATACATAAATGTATCACCATAAATGAAAATGACCAAAACATGTTACAAAAGAAAACGCATCCAACAGGGATGAAAAAATGCATCCACAAGTTAGCAGAGAGTGAACAAAAGAGGAGGAGTCACATGGGTGCCCAGTGATCTGCTGATACATGATAACTGGTACCTGCATGTCTATAGCAAAGAAGAACAGTAAGGATATTGCCCAGAAACACATTTAATGTTTATAGAGGTATATAGCTACTCATAATGTGATGATCTCAAGGGCACCAGAATTCTACAAACTGTTCTTGGCAAAAATGTAGTTTTGATGTAAAGTTTTCCATTTCTCTAATTTCTATCATTTTAGCTATCCTGATAGACACTTGGGCAATAACATGCACTTCCATGCCACTATCAATAAAACTTACAACAGTCATCTAAGATTTTTACTCTTAATATGTGCTGGTAGTATGCTGAAATCTAAGCTGATAAAAGTGGGTGGAACCTCTGTTTGTAAAATACTCTGAATACTGTCCCTGACTGTCTCCCAGAAAGGGGTCAATCTTGGACAGACCCAAAAGATATGAACATGCAAGTCTCTTTCCCCGCACATTCTCCAGCATTGATCTGTGTTAGTTGTCTGATAATGCTTAGTGATCCTGGGTGTATGAAAATAACAAACCCACACCTTCCAATGGAACTCTCTCCAATTTGGCAAAGAGGTGACTCTGCATCGATTTGCTACAGCCCAACCCCATGCTGCTGGCACAAGAGAATAGTTATGTTCAATAAACTGTATGGTTATTTTTGCCTGTACAGTCAGCACTGCACTGTTTCTCCCCAGGCTGTGAGTGGTACCAAATTGTACCACCATCCCCCATCCTTGGACCATCAACCTTACTCATTGAGCTCATCCCTGCACTCAGCTCAGCAGCATGGAATTGCAACATGCTACCCATTAGGACAACAGTTGGCCCCAAGCACATTTCTTCATAACTTTTTTTCTTATGTTTTAGCACCCAAACTTTCAACATAGTGTTTTTATGACCCCATTCTGAACATGACAGGTGACATTTATATCCTCTTTTCATAATATTGTATCACATAATATGTTCAAAATTTTTCAGAAGAAAATGTTGTACTGACAACTCTGTAAATGGTTTTCATAGTTATGTATTGTCCTATCTGTATATTATTTATTTTATACAATGTTTCATATTTTTTCTGTTCCACCTTGAAAATGGGCATTTAATGCTCTAGGGGCTACCTAACTACACAATTTTGAATTCAATTAAAAAATACTGGCCAAAACATTATTTCATGGCAGAAGTAGAATACCATTTCTGGGCAGGATTTGAAAAATGACATCTATCGCATTCAACGGGTGAAATGAAAACATGGCTATGTTGAAGATTTTGGGTCAAAATATTGAAACTTACAAAAGTTATCATTGAACATTTAAAAATGCCAATGTTTCTTCATAACTTTGTCATTTTAGCATATTGTTCCACCAGGTTTTTAGCATTGTCTTCTTATGACACCAACTCATAAACCTTGTAGGAGAAATTTATCAAATCCCATCCCAAATGAGATTTCATGGAGAAACTGCAAAATCACCTTTAGGCACCGATTTGAAAAATTTCACTGACTTTGTTCCTGAGGTGGAGTCCCTAAAATGCCATGTTGAAAATGTAGTGCAGAATATTTAAAAATGACAAAGCTATGAGTAAAAGTTTAAAATACACTGATTGCACTTAAATTATTTCACTCAGTTTGCTGTTGGTATCCCAAGCAGAAAGACATGTCTCTGGTCCAGGCAAGAGTGCATTTATGATGTTGGACCTAACATTGGGAAGTGGGGACGTGGTGAAGTGAATCAGTGGGTAGGGGTAAGCATTGTGCAAAATACATCAATGGACAGTTTTCTGTTTTACAGATAAAAAAAAAAATAAGGAGGGAAGGACCAGACTGACACTGGGGATTGAGCACCCCAGTATCAGAGATCTCTGGTGAGACTGGGGTGGGCAATTTGGGGTCTTGCATATAATTGAGGTGGGACAATGACACTGTTGGCAGCACTGGGGTTAGGCTTCACAGTGTAAAAGAATTTTGGAGGGGGGAGAATGTTATCCGTGGCAAGAATCAGCACACACCACAATATACCTTAGTAAAAGCTGGTTCAGGATGGAGGGTGGATACTGGTAGCAGGATTGGGCACCCACTGTCCATTTTAAATAGTACTGGATGTGTTTCAGGAGAGGGTGTACTGACCCATGGGATTGGGCACCTTCTAGCCAGTTTACATAAGTGATTGGAAGGGAAGGGAAGGGAGTATTCTAAAGATAGCAGGAGCCATTTGCACTGTGATTGAAAATGATTTCTTTCATATTGCTTTTGTCAGCCATGGCTGATGAGAGCAGTGTGATGGAAATCACTTTTGATTAAATTGGTAAGGCCTATTATATATATTATTTGATCTGTGTTCAGTGTCTATGTTTAAAGATAATTTTACTTTACTGAATTGGTCTGACAGTACTGCCCATATTTTAATTTTGATTCAATATACCTGTATATTTTACTCACTTACTGCACTCACTTCTTGTACATTGTTAGTGGCAAGTTAAGGTAATTGAGGTTTTTTTGTATGTATTCTGTATGTTGAAATCTTAAAATAAACTTAATTAAAAAAAACTGCTAAGGTCAAAATACAGCTGTCCTCAGAATCTTCATTTTGTGAGCTGAGCTTGCTTAGAAAATGTCAGTTTTTAACTCATATTTTAAAAACTATATAAGTTAAAAACTTGCAACTTGCTAGATTGTGTATCTTGGGTAAGATTCTACCATACATGTAGGTTTCAGGTTAAAAAAACGTTTTAGTTACAGTTAAGCAAATATTCTTAATTTGGGTGAATTATAGCATTTTTGCACCTCTGTAACTTTATCCCCCCGAACCGATTAACACAATGCTTTCAAGATCTAGATACCCTGGCTCAATTTCTATGCCTACCAATCTTAGGGCACATATTATTTATTTTATTAATTTAGTAATAATTTTTTTGACCTGGAAAGGCATGCTAATCTTCGATAGTTTGTTCGCAGGCATGTCCTTTGTGGTGGGTTGCCTGAATCTGTTTTACTAATCGGGGGAATGTTGGCCATGACACCCAGGAAACTCTCCTGCTGTTCATTGATAAGTGCCATAGGATCTTTTACTTTCAGCTGAACAATGTCCAGAGATGAGCAGAAATAACCTCTGTTTAACATCTCATCCAAAAGATGGTATCTCACCAGTGCAGTACCCCTTCGTACTACACTACAGTGTCTGATATGGGTATTACCCCAAGTGCCTGGTGTGAGGCTAGAACCCACAACCTCAAATCTTCTAGTCCCAGAGGTGAGTATGCTACCTACTGAACTAACACTGATATTGAATTGGGCAGCATTATTAAAGAGCAAAAATAGGGGTTTAACATAAAAGTGCTTACTTAACATTAGGGCTGAGGAACACAACCCTAAGGGCACCCTGTTGTCAGTAGCCCATGGCAGCAATTATTGAATAAGCTAAAGTTACAACTTATGCCACAAACCAGCCACAAGCTTGTGGTACCAAGTCCCTCTGTGCATCTTTGAGTGGCCAGATCTTGTAGAATTAAAGACACAGTGAAACAGGATGCACTCAAGCCCACAGTGATGCTTCTTTTTTAGAAATATGCACCACAGTGAAATCAGTTTAATCAATATCCACAGTGATTTTATTTCAGAAGCACAAGGCCAGTATAACAGGTACATTACCTCTTGTGAGCAGCATCAAATAACACAGCTGCTGACTTGCCCTAGGACTTTGCTCCTATGAGCGCCGTCAGAAGGCCTGGATAGCGCAGCAAAACTCTTTTTTTTTTTTGGTTGTTTAACCAGGTATAGCACACTAAGCTGAAAGCTTTTTTACAGGAGCAACCTGGGAGCACAAGGAGGTTAAGTGACTTGCTCAGGGTCACACAGTATGCAAGTGGAAGCTGTGGGATTCAAACCCAGGTTTGGGTTGCTGGATGTCACCAGATTTACAGCTCAGAGCCTTAGACCACTGCACTATACTGCCTCCCTTTTAAAGCACATATCAGTAGCATCATTGATCATACCACAAATTATGAAAGAACATCAAGTGTCCCAGTTTCAAACACATGTTGCATTAGTGAAAAAACATGCTACAGCAATGACAATATACATACATAGATCAGTAGTGTACTTTATGGTATCTAGTTGTGACAATGTACATTTTTTATCTATAATTTTAGTTTTTATTTAATTGATTACTGTATGTTTCACTGTTGTCATTGATACTACCAGGGCTGGCCACCCAATGATGCACGAGAGACCCTACACCACAAGCACGTGGCTGGTTTGTGGTATCAGCAGGACTTTATACACTGACTGGCATTGTGAAATAAATCACTGTTGTGTTGTGCAAGTACAACACTTGTATAGGTATATATATCAAGTGGTGAAACACATGGTTAAGCACTGTAGTTCACCAACCCTGAATGCATGGGGTTACCATGCTGTCCTTCACACATTTCTTTAGCTTCACACCTCTGTTGTGTGGGCTGTAACATTGTTTCTGTACCATTGTATTTCTGTTAATATTGTACTCATGCATATGTTAATCATGGTTTAGCAACATTTATTTATGTTATGGGCATAGTTTACTTATTTTAAGTTACTGTGTCTAATTCCCTTTCTCCTTCCTGGTCCAAAATTCTCATTTATTATCCTTTCATTGCAAGTCATTAGTCCCAACTCTCTAGATGCTCATGTTCTCCCTGGTCTAGTAATCTGCATCTGCATCAGTGTAGCCCTCATGATACTGCAAGGGTAACCTTTAGGTCTATGCTATGCTGTGCAGGATACAAGCAAGGAATATCCAAAAATTAAAGTTAATAGGTCAGCACCCACACTCCAGACAGAGAACTAGGACTCCATGGATTGATTTAAACATTCCTTTATGCAAAAAAGTGCAAATAAAACACTGGCCAATGTGGCTAGCAAACAGACTGAAGTATCTCTTGGCATCCTGCCAGGTTTCTTCAGAGGGAATTGGTACATAAACAAGTGCTTATTTTATAACAACCAGGTTCATATCACATGTTGCTCACAAACCTAAAAAAGAACATAATATAACAAAACGACTCCATCAGCTCCATGATAACTGTGGTGTTTAAAATAAATGATTTGCACAGGATTCAATATGAGCTGTTTAATTAATTATATAAATTGATTAGTGGCACTATTCACTTTATAGGTGATAGATTTGTGAGCAGCATATGATGTGAACCTGTTTGTTATAAAATAGGCACTTGTTTTATGTACCAGTGCACTCTGAAGAAACCTGGCAGCAAGCCAGGAGAAACATAGAATGTGATGGCAGATAAGGACCGCTTGGCCCACCTAGTCTGCCCATTTTCCAACCTAACAGATAAGCTGCAGATCCTAGTTAACCCACAGCTTACTTCCTCCTACCCCCCACTAGGACTGCCTTATGTCTGTCCCATGCATTCTTGAATTCCCCCACTGTTCTTGACTCCACGACCTCTTCAGGGAGGCTGTTCCATGCATACACAACCCTCTCTGTGAAAAAATACTTCCTCACATTACCTCTGAGCCATCCCCCCTCTATCTTCAAATTATACCTCCTTGTTCTTGCACATCTCTTTTTCTGAAAGATGCTACCCTCTTGGACTTTGTTGATTCCCTTGAGGTACTTGAAAGTTTCTATCATGTCCCGCCTCTCCCTTTTTCCTCAAGGGTATACATATTATGCTCCTTCAGTCTTTCTTCATATATCTTCTGGTGCAGACCCTGCACCATTTGGGTTGCCCTCCTCTGGACAGCCTCCACTCTGTCTATGTCTTTGTAGAGATGGGATCTCCAGAACTGCACACAGTACTCCAGATGGGGTCTCACCAACTGTCTGTACAGAGGGATAGCAACTTCCTGTCTTCTACTATTGATGCCTCTCCCTATGCATCCCAGTATCCCCCCAGCCTTCCTTACTGCCTTCTCACATTAACATCATTCTGTTTGCTAGCCACTTTGGCCAGTGTTTTATCTGCACTTTTTTGCATAAAGGAATGTTTACATAAATCCATGGAGTCCTAGTTCTCTGTCTGGAGTGTGGGTGCTGATCTATTTACTTTAATTTTTGGATATGCATGCAGAATAGCACAGCGCTGTTTTTCCAGGTGCTCGCATATGTTTCTCTAAGCAAGGAATATCTTGCATGCCTTACGGGGAGTGTAATGTTGGGCACGGAATGATTGGTCAAGGCATCTGTAATGCATTTATATGCCAAGGATACACTCAGTGATGCTGCATATTGTTATACATGCCTCATTGTAGCATTGCTCAGATGGAGATACAGGGTGCAGGACAGGCATCATCATTCATGTCCCAGGGAGTAGGTAGTGTCACCTTTGGGTACATAAATAGTTTGCACTGTGTAACATACAGGTTGCATAGTTGATCTAGCATTTGCTCATCTGTGTGTTTCTACCAAAGAGGAACTCATTAGGGATTGTAAGTCCTCCAAAATCTTTTTTTATCATTCAAATTTTATTATATTTTATGTTAACATGTTGACCTTAACAAACATACAAAGAGTCCAAAAGTACAGGGAATAATACAAACGTGAAAAGAAAAGTAACAAACTAATACCAAAATAAACAACCCACCCTCCCCATAACCCTCCTCAGCTTACCCCACCCCAGAGTGTCAATATAGAACTATAAAGAACTAATAAGTTGACAAGCAAAATGACTAGAATCAATAAGAACAGTTGGTATTACGATCTTACAAAGATAGATGCAACTACAAGGAATACAAGACATACAGGGTTTCCCACCTCTTTTTGTATATGGTTAATCTACTGTTCATGCTGGCCATCATTGTTTCCATACGTAAACTGAACAGCAGTTCTTGTAACCATTCTGAGTAACTAGTCTGAAGCACATCCTTCCAATGTTTTAATACAATCTTTTTTACTGACACGGTAATCATTGTCATTTGATAATTCCTAACCATGGATAAAAACCCAGAGAAGTCTCCAAGCAAACATACCTTAGGAATAAAGTAATCATGGAGTCCTAGTAAACTGTCCTTGTTGACCTTAATGAGCTCCCACAATGCTGTTATTTTAGGGCATTCACAGAATATATGATGGAGGGCACCTGGGCTTTGTTGACATCTAGTACATAAAGCATTTTCTGCCTTACCCATTTATATAATTTATAGGGAGTGAGGTACGTGTCATTTAAAATTTGCAATTGAATTAAAGGTGAGTGATCTTGCGTAATGTGCTTGTGGCAGAAGTCCTATATCTTAAGCCCATTTGGGCCTAGATCAGGAAATACTGAGTCCCAATACTTCAAAGAGCCATTGCAGGATGGAAATATTAATGGATACAACATTGAATAAAGGGACACACCGCATGAGGGTCAACAGCAAAAGCTCTGTCTTTTGTATCCATACTGGTGGGGCATCTGAGAGAAGGCTATCCTGGAAATAATCAGCATGTGCCTTAGTTGGTAACATTTAAAGGGCCAAGTGTTGGCAGGATCAAATTTAGTTAGGATCTCTGTGGTGGAAAGCCAGGTTTTGTTTGGACTATGGAAATCCTGTACCACACATTCCTGTGGCAGTGGGATACAGTGAGTAGGGATTGTATGCCCTCCTATCTTGAGATTGGGGTTTAAGAAAATGGGCTGCTGAAGGTCATGGGTGTTGTCATATTTTAGTGAGGAGCATATTTGTACATGCATTCAAATCAATTGACCAATTGGGGATTGAGTTAGAGAGGAAGGTAGCTTTTTAAGTTTGAGACAGAGCAGGGCCGTTTTATTAATACTGGGGGTTTGAATTAATTCTCTTTCAGTGATAAGCCATGTAGGGATGTAGCCCACAGTGGAAGGGAGCTCCCAACAGAGATATTTACTAAAGTGACTATTCCAATGGTATAGGTTAAAATTAAGAATAAGCCCACTGAGAGTTTTGGGAGCTACTAACTTATTGTATCCCCTGCATGGAGGTTTATCTTTCTAAAGAACCCTCGAGATAGAACTATGAATAATTTTAAACCAGCTTTTGGGGAGAAAGATATTGAGGAGATTCAGGAGGTAAAAGAGGTGTGGTAGGAGGTTCATCTTGACAATGCTTATACGGCCCCATAGAGTGAGAGGTAGGTTTTGCCATCTTTTATGATCTAGTGTCAAATCCTTAATAAGGTCTTCTAGATTTAGCTTTAGCATTTGAGAGGGCACTGTTGAGAGGTATATCCCCAGGTACTTTATGGCTTTAGGGGTCCATTTTAGGCCTAGTTCTAATACTTCTTGTTTATTTACCATGGGATTTAAAGGGAAAACTGAGGATTTATCCAAATTTAACTAATAGTTAGATAGGAGGTTGTAATCACTTATTTTATTAAGTAGCATCTGAATGAAGGGTGTAATATTGGTTATATGAAACAGAATATCATCTGCATAAACTGCAATTTTATGGTTTAATGAGCCTAATGGAATTACATGAATCTCTGGTGAATTTTGTATTGAAACAATTAATGGTTCTAGATATAAGTTGAACAGGAGTGGGGATAAGGGGCAACCCTGTCTAGTTCCAGCTTCCAAAGGGAAATGAGTGGAAAGAAAGCCATTGCACAGGACCCAAGCTGAGGGACTGAAGTATAGAGTTTGGATCCAGGAAATACATTTCTGGGGAAAATTAAATCTATGAAGGGTTCTGAATAGAAATTGCCAGTTGACTCTGTTGAAGGCCTTCTCTGCATCCAGGGATACCAACGCCATAACTTGTGAGGAATCCCTCGACACAGTGAGATATGCGACAGGTATCTAAGGTGATCCACAGATGATCTGCCCTTCAAGAAATCTACCTAGTCTGGAGTGATAAGTGAAGTTAATGTAGGTTCTAATCTGAGTGCAAGAAGTTTGGCCAGAATTTTGAGATCAGTATTGAGGAGAGAAATGATCTGATAGTTAGAAATGTTTGTGGTGTCCCTGCCTGGTTTGGGGAGAATAATTGTTGTGGCGTCTAACATTTTGGGATCAATGTCCACTTCATTGAGCATACTAGGATACACTGTCAGCAATAAAGGGGCAAGTTGTGGGGCAAATTTTTTGTAGAAATTTGATGAAAAAACATCGGGGCCCAGAGCTTTATCAAGGGAAAGGTCTTTAATAACTTTGAGTATATCTGCTTTGGTAAACGGTTGGGTAGAATTGTCCTCTTGTTCGGAAGAAAGAGAGGGAAGAGGTTACTTCTATAAGAGCACATCAACCGTGTCCTGAGAAGGGTGGAGGGGCATACACTTATAGAAGGTTGAGTAGTATCGTTCAAATTCTTTATGGATATCTGCTGCTTTGGTCAGGGAGGTATCTTCTAAAGAGTTTTGGATTACTGCAATATGTCTAGAGGCTTCCATATTTTTTTTATCTGAGGGCTGAGAGCCATCCTGCCTTTTCCCCTTATTCGATATAAGTGACTTTAGTCTTGAGTAATGCCCATTCTGCTTTTTCCCTCAATAGTTCCGAGTATTTATTCTGTAACTTAATTAGGGATTCTCTCTCAAAGTCCACAGTAGTCCTAGACATTAATTTTTCCTTTGCTCTTATCTGCTCTATCAAACTCTTAGCTTCTTGACTTTCTTTTTGTTTTTTAATAGCTGACCATTTGATAAATTCTTCTCTTAAGAAACATTTAAGAGCCCCCCACTCCATTGAAGATGAGGTTGTAGAGCCCCAATTCAATTCTAAGTAGAATTTTAGTGCTAAAAGAATATTATCCATAACCTTCTTATCTTTCAATAGTTGGTTGTTCTGTTGCCATTGCGTGTTATTCCCCCAGTTTAGAGACAAAGAGAGTCAGCAGGTCACCATGGAATGATCCAATCCAATACCATGTTCGATTTTACTATCCATCAGACCTTGAATCAGAGATTTGCTGACCAAAAAGTAATCCAGATGAGATGCAGTAGCATGCACCTTTGAATGGAAGGTAAATTTCTTGGCAGTGGGGGACAAAGTCCTCCAGGGATTGTAAAGGCCCAGGTGATCTATTAAGTCTCTGAGAACCCTCTGTGCTGGGAAAAAGTCACCTCTGTATGTTACTGGGTGACTTGTCCAAAGCTGGATCAAATGAAAGATTCCAGTCTCCCCCGATAATCATCAGGGTATATAGAAAGGATGTTAATTTAGCAAGTAACTCCATGAAAAATGCTGGTGAATCTATGTTCGGCCCATATACTGCCCCTAATAAAATTGTGGTAGAGTGAATCTTCCCAATAGTAAAAACAAACCTGCCCTCATTGTCTCTAACACATTGATCACAAACAAATGGAGCAGATCTTGCCAGTAATATAGCTACTCCTTTGCTATTCCTCGAATCGCCAGCCGCAAATGTTTGGCCCACCTGCTGCCGTCTTAATAATGCTTCTTCTACTTGCAGGAGGTGGGTTTCCTGAAGGAAAATTATGTTGCTCTAGAACACATTAAGATGTTTTAGAAGGCACATTCACTTATCAGGGATTTATTTAACTCTAAAAATTGATTAGCGTTTTGCTCATAAAAGTGTTAAATCTTTGTGAAAATGCATAGCTCTTGCCTCATTGTGTTTAACAATCACAGCACTTCTAGAAAATCTATATAAATACTTTCTTTACAGTTAGTATAGTCCCAAGAAAAAAACTGCTAATCAATTATGTAAAACCCTGCTTATGCTGATGTCTTGCACCCTTAGCATTCCACGTAGTACACAGGAATGATTTCATCATCATAATCAGTTAAGCTGTGTAAAAACATTCTAAATATATCATAATGGTTTGTAAACCAGCTGTTCCAGAATCTGAGCTGCATCTTTTGGCACCCCACCAATACCAAGTTTTATACAATTGTGACTTCTACGAGATCTGAAGAGCCCCCTCCTCCTTCGATCCTCCCCCTTTCTTACTAACCTAACCTTCTCATTCTCTACCCTGTCATTCTGTCCTGCTGCCAGAGTGTAAATTGTCAAAAAAAGAAAAAAAATGTAATCCTTGATGTAATGTCTATTTTATGGATCATTAAACTACCCACGCCCCAAGAGCATCGGTCCGTGGTGATCAGCCTTCTGAGGACCCCCCTCACCCCACCCACCTGAGCTAAATCCACAACAGTCTACCAATGACAAAAATCTTATACTATCATCAAACCAAAATCGGAAAACAAGGCATATCTGAAGCAGCTTCCTATCTAATCAGCTGTAAGAAAGAAGTGATATCAAGAGAGGTAATATGATTACATGAGCAACATTGTACATCAAAAAAAAAACCTGCAAATAAATCAAATTAAATCAGGTTAAAAATAATTAAAACCTTAAAGCATGGGGGTACGAATAAGACATTATGCTAAAACCATATTTTGTGGATTTGCACAGAGACAGCGCCATCCTGCTGGGATGCTTAAAAAAGAAAAACCCTTTTGCAGTGACAGTTTCTCCAGGGAAAACAAATACTAATGATGCATATACTGATGTGAAGTACCTGAGATAAAGTTTTTTAAGACCAGATGGCTTTCATCATATGCACCCACTGAATTATTGAACTTCTGACAATCGAAAAGATGAAAACCCAAAATGTGCTTGAAGTAAATGTAACTGTCCCAAATCTTGCATGTTACCCTCAAAGCAAGGATTATTCAGTGGAATCCAAGATATGAGTCTATGTAAAAACCCTCTCTTTACTGAACCCCAGACTAATTAGTTCAGATTAAGAGATGAAACAGTCAAGAAATTGAAGAAACAGTACCTATACGAATCCCGTACAGACATTTAGCATAAGCCCATGGGAGCCCTCAAAGTTACTGAGATTGATCTTTGCTAGTGAGACTTTCTCTAACATCTTCTCTGATGTTGTTTCTTCAGCAGTCGGAGAATAAGGCAGGTCACTTCTGTTTTAAGTATGATAAAGCAGGGTTGAGTACCTCAGACAAGACCTATGAGTCCTCCAAAAGAAACTGGAGCTTTGCTGGGTACAACATTTTAAACTTTATGCCAGCGGCTATGCATTTCGAGACAATCAGGTGGAAGAGGGCCCACTGCTGTCACACTGATGCAGGAAGATCTTGATTTACTCTCAGTTTAGACCCCTTCCTCAATATTTCCTGAACGTCTTTCATTTTTTGAAGAATATGTTGTTTTTCTTGATAGGTCAAGAGGCGACAAATTAATGGCCTGGGTTGAGCTGTTAGGGGAGGCATTGGCCTAAGGGTGCGATGCGCTCATTCCAGCATGCAATTGCAGGGGGCCTGACCATTCTTCTTTCTCCGGTATCCCAGTAATCTCCAAATTGTTCCTACTGCTACGACCCTCGAGGTCTTTTATTTTAGATTCCAGCTTCTTGAGGGTGTGATGATTTAAGGCTGTTGAAGATTCCGATTTCTCAATCCACTTCTTTATGGAGAAAATGGGGGCTTCATTGTCAGTTATTTTCCTACAGGTGTCATATAAAGCTTCTGAAACTAATAATAATAGTTTTATTTATAAAGCACTTTTCAGTTTTCAAAGCACTGTACAAGTTAAAAGAATACAGATCCAACATTAAAATCCAATGTTAGACACAGATAAAAATCACAATATAATCAACAGCTTAAAAAACAGTCAGTTTTCCAGGTAGGCCATTTGCCAAAAGTGGGTTTTCAAACCCCTTTTAAATTCCTCCACGGTGGTGCACTCCCATAACCGGTGGGGTAGAGAATTCCAAAGAGTGGGCGCGGCATAAGAAAATGGTCTACACCCAGATGATTTAAGATTCACTCTTGGAATCTCTAGCAACCCCTCATTGGCTGAGCGGAGTGATCGTCCAGGGCAGTAAGAACTGCTTTCACTTCTGACACCAAAGATCATACTTCATCCCGGAATGGTTGGAATTCAAGCAGAAATGTTTCTAGGCTTAACAAGGTTGCTTCAGAGAGGCTCGTGGACGGAGCCGAAGCTGACATGGATTGATTCTGCATTGTGCTAACAGGATTCATCCTGGTTTTCTTGGCCTGCTTCTCTGAGGTTACTGGCGGAGTGTATCTGGGCACCGCCAGATGCATTTCTGCTTCTATAGCCTTCCAGCTAGCGTCTCGTCTAAGCCCCTCATATCTGACTGTTGCAGAAGGTTATCTCATTGTGTTGAAGTTAATGTAGTAGTTAATTTAGGTGTGGAAAAAGCCTGGGTGAGTGGAGCTGTAGTAGAGTATGTCTTACTTGGGTAGCTGCATCACTTGACTGAAGTCCTCCAAAATCTGGCACAGGATGGAATTGTACCAAATGTAGGCATCATGGGTCCTTCCTGGGAACTAAGCCAGGACATTGATCATGCACCCTGTGGCATCAAACACCACCTGCTATGTTCAATGCATGGAAGCATTTTCTACTGATATAGGTATATGTCCCTCTTTTGGTAAATAGTGCACGGATTTCCACAGGGATGCATTCAATGGCAACTACATATGACCATCAGCCCTGTAAAAAAGTATAAGAAAGTGAGACAAGTCCATTTTCATCAGGAGCCTAATAAGAAACAGCTGCATCTATTGGATATAAGAGTGCAAGAATGTCATATACCCACCAGCATGCCACTGCAGTACATCTAATAAGTTTCTGAGGATGCAGGATATGTAAATTGAATGAAGTACATGGTGTCAGCAGAGGGGGTTTGGAAGGTCCCCATTGGCATGGCCAGAATATGCATCAAAAAAGCAAAAACACTGCATGAAGGGGAGTAAGTGAATTAACTTACTTTATTAAGCACATATGTTGTAAATACAAAATAGGGCACACAAAGCAATTGTCCTCAGCAGTTCAGGCACTGTGCCTCTTTTTCAGGAAGCTATAGCATAAAGTGATTTAATTCACTTAGAGAACTTTCCTTTATACAGTGTTTTTGCCTTTTTTTGCTGAGTTTGTTTGCCTTTTACACTGTTGCATAGGAAGGTTTATGACTTGGTAATGTGTGGGTTTTCGTTTGGTACAATTTGGCCAGTACACACATGACTGTGGTGGCCTTCAGCTCCACAGATTTGGTTTGCCTCTTGTGGGTGGTGCAAGCCAGAGCTGTTACCAGCAACTCACAGACCTAAAAACAAAATACAAGAACACTGAAAACCCCAAGTGAGGTGAAAAATCTATTTGTTCAAAAATTAAATGCATAATCATAAGAACAAGAACTTACACCTCACAGCATGGAGACATGCCAGACAGCCATGACCAACACCACAACATTTCACCTCAAATCCAAGCTTCAACAGGGGTACCATTGCTGACAGAAAAAGCCCATAATTTATATATGGCCAATTAAATCATTAAACATCAATAACAATTCTGTAATGTTATATCACAATAATTCTAAGTCAATCTGCAAAAATACATACTGTTTAATCAAAGGTGTAATGAACAACTGCAACACAATCAGTTAATTTAAAAACATGTGAGGAACAAAGCTAAATAATAATGATTTATTAATACTTTGGACAAAACTGCAGAAAACAGTATTTAAAGTTATGTATTACAACATCTGCTGCTGATACTGCATTGAAAACCTGTAAGAATGCTCTACTTAGAATGCAAGTACCATATGACCATATGTAATATAATCTGAACACCAGCCAAATTTGAGGTGTAGGAAGGGAGTGGAAGGGAAGACTTAATAACCAAGATTGTCCAGTATTAGTATATTTAATACATTTGATCTACCATATAGAAATCTAAAACTGCTGCATTAGGATGGCCCTGCTGGTTATGTACTGGACAATGATTTGATCATTACTGAGCTCAGTGAAAATGTGTCATGCACTATATTGGCAGCATATTGCCTTCTGCAGCGCTGCTGGTATTGGTTGCCATCATCATCTGCAGCATCCTGTAATGCATTATCATCTACATGGGTCTCCCCATGTGTGCCACATCGTCTGTGGTTCTGTGTAATATTTTGTTATACTGGCTACTTGTTGCTCTTGCTCTCCCATGTTGTCTGTAGTCTGTCTGCACTGGATTAAAGAAAAGGAAAAAATGGGGGCATACCTCACTCCAAAAAGTGCTACTGTGCAATCAGTACTTAGCCCCATAGCCTAAATATGAGTCGAAAGGTTCTATACTTAATCTTATTCAAAACAGCCACCTGGGGCTGACTGAGTTTCAAGACAAAAAAGAAAATATTGCACACACTGAAAATACTTATACAATTTATTGGTGCATAGATTAGAGAACCAAGCAATACCCCTACTTATTGCCTCCTAAACAAGGCTTCATCAGGGGCTACCCTGATGAAGCTTCATTTAGAAGGCAATATGTAGGAGTACTGGTCACTTCTCTAAACTATGAGCCAACTCATTTTATAACCATTTTCAGTGTGTGCACTGTTATTTTCTTTTTTGTCTGATGCACTGGATTAAAGCATACATTTTAAAGTCAGTATTTTGCTTGCTGTTACTTGCAGTTTGCACTGCAACTGGTGAGCTCCATATGGGATAGTATCTGGATTCATGTGTACTCCCTTTTTATGCACCATGCATATTTTTGCACTGTGCTCTTACACTGTTGCATTTGCACATAGCACTCATCCCTTCTGAATATGTTTTTCTCAAACTTCATGGTACTTGCTACACTTTTGCAGTGCAAAGTTTGTTTTGTGCAGCACTAGTCCTCTAAATATATGTGTCAGTATTTCATCTACAATGAAGACTGCCACCATATTCTTTGAATTTTATTTTCCCCTTTCTCTCTTATCTCCAAATGTAGCTTTTGTTGGTGAAGAGCTTTCTTATTCTTAACTCCCACCAAAAGAAGTAGGCTGCTGGTTAACTAGGATCTGCATCTTATTCCTTGGGAAGGGAAATGGGCAGACTGGGTGGACCAAGCAGTCCTTATCTGCAGTCAAATTCTATGTTTCTGTGTTTCTATGTTACTATCTTTCTCTGTTTCATTACATTTACAGAGTGTTGCTGAAACCTCATCTATTTTCATTCCTCTGTGAAATCTAATTATTCTTCCACCCAGCTCTTCTGTACGAACCCTTGCTACTGCTATGGGATGACTGATAACTTTTACTTTTTTAATTATATACTTAAGCATTATGCACTGTTGGCTAATGCATTGCATTATACTCACATTATTTAAAGGCTTTGAGATATACCCTGTAGAATCCTATTAAATTCCATAAAGATTAACTGATTGAAAAAGTACATTGTACTTGGAACACATGCCAACTTGCTTAAGTTGAAGCAAAAATGATGGAGCTTGTCATGGAATATTTTGAACATTGTGCTACAAATATATTTCTGTGACCTTCATCACAATATGCATTGGTCATGTTTTACTTAAGATGCCCTGGCAGTGATATCCAAGAACAAAGTCAGTGATGACTGTGCCTGTATTTATATAAACAACCTTTATTTGCTTTTCCTTAGTAGTTAAGGTTTCTCAAGACTAATTCTTTTTCTATTGTAGCTGCAGTGCTCAATGACTTTTAAAGGAACTTTCATAGTTACCATCTTTAATTACTGACTTGCACATACTTACTAGATGAAGGTTGCATCTCTATTAGTTTTTAAGAGCACTGTCAGAAAATCCTACGTTATTTCCATTGGGGGAATCACTACCATTTTTTATGCAATTTATTTATCCAAAATAGCCCAGCAGAGATGCACGATTTCATTTTTACAGCTGTGTCAACAGAAACAATGGGCGGTTCAATGATTTGCTCAAAGTTATAAATTACATATTTAGCACTAGTGGGACTGGAACCTGTAACATCCTGATTCCTATGTATTTTCTCTAATCATTAGGCAAAACTACAAGCCATATTAATGTATTGCCCTTATTAAGAAACATATTTACAAACCACCTCAGATAGAGGACATGTTGTATAACACATGAACATAAATGATATGTATTAATTTAACTTAAATGTGCATTGTTGCACTATTTGATATTACTATATTGATGGTGGTTAAATGTATTTTTAATCCAGCAAGTTGAAAAAAAAGTTTTATTTACAAATATAATGAAGGTTAAAGTACTCAATATAAAATATGTCTACAAATAAATGTAATATTCAATATACAATAGGCCAGATTTTCAAAGGGCTGAGAATGCTGTAAAGTCCCAAGTGCATCAAACAGATTGTGCATGGGGCTTGCAGCATTCTCCTGGCCATTGAGTGGGATTTTCAGTCCCATGCACCAACTGCAATAAGTTACACCAACTTTTTTCTGGTCTAGCTCGCTACAATCTGGGATACCCTCTTTACGGGGCTTGTACCAAATATTTGGCACAGGCTTAAGTAAATAGTGTCATAACTGCATCTGATGTACTAAAATGGGACACAATCTGTGGCAAAGGTGTTGGTGCAGCTGTACAAGCAAAAGGGTTTGATTCAAGGCATGATGCAAGCCATGTGTTGGCCTTTAAAATCCAACCCAATATGTCTACTAATAATGTACAGACACATTTTAAATGGGTAAATATAACTGTACACTATAACTGTTAAGAAAAGCAGGGCCAGATATTCAAAGCTTTGCGCCGGGCAAAAATCGTTTGCGCAGATTTAGCGTGGGATTAGCGCAGGTCTGCTATATTCAAAAGGCCAAATAGCGCTGCCAAACTGCAGTAGCGCTGGGCTAACCAGTAATGTATGCAAGGGGGCAAGGATGGGCGAGTGCGCGAGAGAGGCAGCGCAAGGATATTCAAGGTTCAGCGCCCGCTAGGATACATAGTGCAGCCCTTAGAGCGGCACTAGTTACCGCCTATAAAAGGCCAGTCTAAACACAGGGCAAAACACAGAGGAGGAGGGAGCAGCACAGGAAGTAGGAATGTGTGCAGTCCCAGTAGCAGTGATCCTGCCATTGATGGCAGCTGTAGTGGAGGAGGAGGAGGTGGAGGAAAGGGAGCAGGCACAACATGGGCAACAACACAGGCTCAGGAGACGGTATGCTGCAAACAGGCTGTACCAGCCCAGGGTCTCCTTTGAGGCCCTGCCTGATGACCACATCGTTGGCCGATACCGGATGAACAGGGGAATGTTGAGGCATCTCTGCAAACTCCTGCATGAGCAGCTGCAGTCAAACACCAGATGCAGTCATGCCATGACAGTGGAAGAGAAGGTGACAGCAGCGATGTGCTTCCTTGCCACAGGGACGTTCCAATGACCAACGGGGGACACCATTGAGGTAACACAGTCTGCCACCTCACGCATCCTGACCCAGTTCCTAGAGCTCTCCTGCCACATGCTCGAATTCATAGTATTCCCCAGCACAGCAGCAGAGCGCAGAGAAACAATGCAGCAGTTCCATCGAGTTGCGCACCTACCATCTGTACTGGGTGCCATTGACTGCACCCATGTCCCCATCCGTGCACCACCTGGAGATGGCGGTGATGTGTATGTGAACAGGAAGGTGCCACTCCATCAACTGCCAGGTGGTGTGCGATCGCTGCGAGCATCACCAATATATATGCACAGTACCCGGCATTGCCCAGCCTTCATCTGGCACCAGTCTCAGCTGTGTCAGGCCTTTGAGGAGGGCAGAATACCCAGTGGACAACTAGTCGGTGAGTTGTAGCACAAGGCAAACACACAACAGCATGGATGGGGGCAGGCATTGCAGGCCAGGGAAGGGACGTGGGAGGCCTACAGACAGGTGCAGGACAGCAGCTGACAGACCGCAGTACAGCACTAACAAGTTATATGTTTTGACAGGAGACAGTGCCTATCCCCTGCGGCCCTGGCTGCTCATACCAGTACTCCGACCGGCCACAGTGGCGGAGGAGCTCTAACGAGGCACATGCCAGAACAAAACATTATAGAGAGGTGTTTGGCATCCTGAAGATGCGATTTAGATGCCTTGACACATCAGGTGGTGCCCTACAATATACACCTCAGAAGGTATGCGATATCTTCCTAGCCTGTTGTATGCTGCACAACATGGCAATGAACCGTGGGATACAGGCACCTGAACCTGAGGGACAGTCTGACAGTGAGCCAGAGCCAGTGGTCAGGGGATAGTGGAGCAACTGGAGAGGAGGGACCTCGCATGGCAGGCAGGGCCATACAGCACCGGACAACATCATCAGGATACTGCAACAGACCAGAGGGTAAGTACAGACTGCACAACAACCTGAAGAGTACAAGTGAGCAACAATTTTAATGTGCACAGACTAACATTACAGTGAAAACCAGAATCACAACAGCAAACAAACCCAGTGTAATACAAATAGTGTGTGCATGTGGTGTGACTCCATGATTGTGCAGCACATATGTGGTGGGGATACACACAAACGGTGTAATCATGGTGGGGAGGTGCAATGTGTGCTGTGAGGGTAAGGGGGGGCAACTGTGTTGGTGGGAGTGTGTGTGTGTGTGTGTGTGTGTGTGTGCATGCGTGTGCACAGATCTGCCCATGCATGACGGGGAAGCACCTAGAGTACGCCAGACAGCCTGTGGGCATCACCGGCGATGCAACCCACGCATGCGGCATGCTCCCGTACCATGGGTTAGGGACCCTGGGGTGCTCTGTGCAGAGGACACAGCTGAAGTGGAAGGTGAGGCAGGCACGGTTGGCCTCCTGTGCCCCCGGGGGTTGGTGGAGGCAGATGGGGATATGGGCGACCCGCGGTGCCTCTGGGTTGCAGGTGGAGTTGTGATGGCTCAGAACTGGTAACAGTGGCAGCCCTGCATCCGATGTGCCTGCCTGTGTGCCCCTCTGCCATGTGCACCAGAGCCAACAAACCCATGTTGCCAACTAATAGGCACACCCTGCATGACACCACCAATTTCCACCACTGCAGCAGTCAACCCCGAGAAGCCACGGTCTATGGCACCCACCAGGCGGCCAA
Organism: Neoceratodus forsteri; assembly: GCA_016271365.2. Taxonomy (NCBI): domain Eukaryota; kingdom Metazoa; phylum Chordata; order Ceratodontiformes; family Ceratodontidae; genus Neoceratodus; species Neoceratodus forsteri. The sequence continues at coordinate 350,911,452 of CM028130.1, read as the reverse complement.
ACCTGTCCTCTGCCTGCTGCTCAGCATGAGCAAAGCCCACTCTTATTGCCTCCGTGTCTGACCCAGCTCATGCCGCAGCTCACGCCGCATGGCATGCAGGTCCAGCAGACCTCCTGCTGTGATGTAACAGCAGCCTGCAGGAGTGGCGGGCACCATGGCCTTCATGGACCAGAGGCACAGGACCCACAGCAGCAGCTGGCAGTGGTGCCTGTGGCACTGCACCAACTGCTACAGCCGGCTGCTGCGTACGAGTGGCAGTGGGCTGTGGCACCATATGGACTGGAACCTCAGCAGTTGTCAGAAAATGCATGCCTTGCTGTCCTGCAACACCACCCACACCACCCACCACCATGTGTTCAGCCACACTGCCGACACCTACAGAAGCACCCTGACCTGTTCCATGGCCTTCAGCAAGCCCCACCCCTACATGCCCTGGCACAGGAATGTCTAGCTGATGTGCATATGTAGAGAAATCACTGTCATCTGCACTGGTGACAGTGACCAGCAGTACCTCTCCCACCCCATCACTCTCAGTTGGGGCAACATCCAGGTGCCCACTGTCTCCTAACACCCCTGGTGAGGTGTGCCCCTCCTCCCAAGGCAGTTGCATGCCCTGTCCTGGGTATGCCCAACATGCATTAGGGCCCCACGCCTGAGATACACAAAGTCCAGATGTTGTTGGTCGATGTTTCAAACTCCTCCACAACCTCGGGAACCTGGCTAGACATCTGTGGACCATGCTGTGGTGGTGCAGGCCTGTCCGAGGAGTGCTGAGGAGAGAATAGGGACAGGTCAGTCATCTATCCATGGACACCTGTGGCAAGCCACCACCACTACCACCACCACCACACCATGCGGCCCTCAGGACAGGTACCCACCTCACACAAGCCTGTGCCAACATGCACCCACCCACCCCACAGTGATCTTGATCATGCCAGCCATCATTTCTGCAGGATACAGCAGCCTGTGCAGGACACCAAAAGCAGGACCATGCACCCTTGCCTGCACCACACAGGGTTGCACATGTGAATACAGACCTGGCCGTGGAAGTGCAAGGGATGTCTCGCAACCACCACCTGGCACACCTGCCACTGCCACCATCTGCAATGTGGATGCCACCACCGCCATGTGTGGCTCCTGCACACGTTGCTTGGTGTTCCTGTGGACCACCACCAGTTCTGGTCCTGTCTCTGTGGCGCCGCCACCTCCTCCTTGCACGCTGCAGGAGGTCATTCCAACGCTTCGGACTGCCTCAGTCGATCTCCCACGACCACCAACCGCATTCACACTGCAGGTCACCTCCTCCCAAGCCTGCCACACAGCAGCATCAGTGGCCTGAAAAGGCAACACATGTTCTCTCACCTTACCTCATGTGCCAGGGTGTTTAGCTCATCTTGAGAATTTAGGTCACGGATGCGCTCGGTTGAGCCTGCACACCTATGGGATAATAAAAGTGGACAGGTGTCAGTGGCTGCGTCGGTGCTGCACTGCATCACACAGTGGACAGCATGATATCACCCCTCAGTGCTACAGGCCACATGGACATATCAGATGGCTGCATGTGCCTGTACATTACATATGCCCATTGCCACTGTCTGTCCTGTGTCTGGGTGGTGTGCACATGTGCCATGAACCCCCATGACTGTTTGTGGCATGGGAGCACTTTACTGGTACATTGTGTACTCCGGTGGGGGCAGAGGCCATCACCCACACATGCAGGAAGACAAGACGGTGCACTGTCATGGTACAGCACCAGTGCACTTGCGTGCAGACACAAATGTGCAAACATTGGCACATGACACATTGAACTGCAGGGGGATGAGCACAATGCAGTGGACGTATGTTGTCCACGGTGGTCATACATACCAGGTGTACACAGTCTCCAACCGTCCCCATTACATAATGTACCGGCCCATCGAATTGCACCTTCCAACAATTGTCAGATGATTCCTCTACACTCTAAAGAGATCATACATGCATGACACAGTCCACAGTGGCCAACACTAACCTAAATACCACAGATTAGATTGATAATTGGTTTGTGACAGGTGGTCGATCAAACTGGACACAACTGTGTACAATGAATATGCCTATCCACACCCTTGATACATACCTGGCTGTTGCTGCCCATCCCCTGTTGCATGTCTCTCCATGTTGTTCATGCTGTATTCCCACCGCAGTTCCACAATAATACAACACTGGTGGTGCACTGCTTGCCCTTTTATAGCCCGCCAGGCAATCCTGCCTGTTAGTCATGCAAATGAGCTGAATAATGATATACTAATCACGTTTTGGCCCCATGCATACACAAGTACCCTCATTTGCATACAGCCGCTGAATATGGCTCTGAATAGCCGGCGCTAGCAGTACAGCGCTATTTGAGGAACAGCGCGGCGCTATGTGCAGCATGCATGCTCATGTTACCCTTGTCATCAGCAGTTCAGCTGCGCTAACCAGCTTTAGCGCTGCGCTAACCAGCTTCAGCGCTCCGCTAACCAGCTTCAGCGCTGCGCTAACCAGCTTCAGCGCGGCGCTAACCAGCTTCAGCGCAGCGCTACACGCATGCATGCAATATCGGACCAGGGTGATGGTAGGGGTCACGCCTGCACATTGCAAACACTTCTTGTTAGCGCGGCGCTACGGCATACGTCAGCGCGGCGCTGCACTTCAGTTTTACTGTGTGTCAAGTTGTATGCACAGTTGCTGCACTGTTGTTCCGTTTATTTGCCCCCTTCCACAGCACAAATATGTCTGGGAGAGCTAGGCAAAGGGCAGTGGTGGGCCGTGACAGGTGGTGGGATGAGGTTGAGACTGCCAGCCTTATGCAGTTCACAGAGAGCGTCTCGCCGCCTATTTGGACCTGTGCGGGAGGGTGACTTGCCCGTGACGCAGGTCTGTGCTTCCATTGCCCGCGAGATTAAGTGCCATCACAGGTATCCCACGTGATGGTGAAAAGTTCCGCATCGTTATGCTGACCTCAGGCGGGCAGCGACCACTGCTTGAACGCTGCAGGGCCATGGTTCATGAGAGGACGGCCTGTGCCAGGTAAGGGATGACTGTAGCACGACTGCTGGCATGGGTGGTGGGGCAGTGTGTTCATGGTGTGCTTATGTGCTTGTGTTATGTGCTGAGCTACACATGTTGCTCATGGAGTCCATGAAGCCATGTGTGTACTGTGTGGGATAGGGGTAGACAGTGTGCATGGACCCTGTCATGCTTGGCATGGCTTTGGTGGTGCACTGCACCAGTCTGCCACTGCGGTGTTGTGCTGCACCACTGGGGTACAGGGTGGTCTTTAGCGTACCGTGGTGGCTGATATTGTACTGACGATGCTGTACCCTCTTTCACTGCAGGCGCCGACAACAAACCACAGGCAGGGAGACATGCCACAAGCCAGACGGGGCCATCATCCGACAGGGGCGAGGGTGCCTCCACTGGCACAGCGTGCAGCAGAAAGCACGGACGGTGAAAGTGGTGTTGTGCGTGAGTACTGTGCAATGTTATGCTTTTCCACTATGAGTCTGGCTTTACAGGGCAGGAGTTGAGCAAGAGGTGTATGTAGGCATACGCACTGTACGACATTAGTGTACTTTGGTGTACTGCATGTCTGTCAACTGTTCCTAGGTACACCAGACGTTTTGGGTCACTGTAGGCCACTGGGGTGTGGCCCTGTTTTAAATGCTGTTGTGTAGGACACAGGTGGACTGGGGTGCAGAGGGCCCACCTGGACAGATGATGCAAGGGCCCACCTGGAACATCAATAGGGAGGGCCCAGGTTGACACACTTATATCAATATTCCACTTCATTCGGATACACTAGTTCTGTGTTTGCATCTCACATTTATCAACAGTGTCCAGATACCCTATTTAATAAGAATACGATACTAAATGCAAATGTTTTCAGAGTTCAGGCGGTAACCACTTACTCAACTGAGGCCCACCTGGGAATGTACAACCTCATTAGAGTGGGGAATTATCTGACAGACATCATACCCTTTTGGAAGGGTTTACCGTTTGGGTTGCTGAGTACAGCATTTATGAAGTGCGGCTGTTTGGGATTGTATGTAGAACATGTGGATGCCTGGCTACACCGCACCTGTGGGCTCATGCTCTGATGTAGGGGGCCATTGTCCCTAAGAGATTGCTGTCCCTCTGTCCCTGTAGTGCACACTGTTTGTGCACATGTTATGCAGGTGTGCTGCAGGAGTTGTTCTGTGGTAGCATGGTGTGCTGGTTGTCAGTCCCTATGGCAGATGCTGCTCCCACAGGTGTGTGTGTGCCTCACCATGCCTTGACTACCAGGGTGACACTGTCCTGTGCATGCCTTTGGCCCACCACTGCAGTGCCACTGGTGGACCAGGCCCAGTGTCTGTGTTTCACATGTGTGTGTCTTCTTGCATGGGTGGTGTCACGGCACTGTGCCATTCTGTACACCACTGTGGCGCCTCACCCTTCTGTTGCAGCAAGTGGTGTGGCTGGGCATTGGCACTTCCTCTGGTTGTGTACTGCTTGGTTACCTGTCCTGCAGTCCCTACTGTTCTGATGCCAGTGTCATTGTTCTCTGTGGTCATTGTCGAGTCTTTATCTGTGTCACTTGCCACTGTTGCACACTTATGTCAGTCACCCACCCACCTCTTCAGGGTTTCCTGTCATCATTTGTACAGCTGCTGTATTATGGCATCATGGGTGGCAGTTTGGCTGGGTGTCAACAGTTCTTGTGGAGGGCAGCAGTGAGGGTGGACCACTGTTGGGGGTGTACATGACAGGCATGTGTGGTTGCACACATGCTTGGGCTGTGCAATTTCTCAGTTGGTGTTATCTGTGTTTGTATCATAGCTGTGTGACCGTAAGGCATGTCCCACCATGTGTCATCCATGTGCATATCAGCCAGTGTCCACTTGTCGCTCACATCTCTGGAGGTGGCTGTCTGTTTGCACTGTTACAGTCTGCACGCCACTGTGCTGGCTGGCCTCACGTTGTTGGGTTTCTCAGCGTACTTCCATGCATATCGATGTACACTGGGGTGTTGCATGCTGCCTGTTACGTACTGCCTTGTCCTGCAGGCACATGTTAGTGTGTGTTGTGGTTTGTTACATACTAGCACATGGGCATGGTTGTTGGGGCATGCTGTCCACCGTGTGGTGGTACATGGCGCCTTTGTGTCAGTTATCATGCCCTGATGTGGTCCCCTTTCTCCTGTAGGTCCACGTGGGTCATCACTGTGGGCCAGCCGTCCAGAGGAGGGTGAGGGAACAGAGGGAGCTTCTGAGGAGGATAGTGCGCCAGCCGCACCCTGATTGAACAACAGGCTGTGCTCATATCAGAGACAAGACGTGTTGCAGCTGTATTGGAAGAACGCCTGCCAGCACCTGCCCGCACCTAACCCCCTGCATTCGATGTATCTTATCCTGCTTCCTGTCCCTGGCCCAGTGTCCCTAGCCCCTGTTTCTGCCATCCTGTTCCCCATCATTGCTTTGAATTTCCACATCCCTCACACAACCACATTCTTACCCCATTGTTCTGTTGCTTTATTTAACATTTGACTGTTTGCACTATTACTGTTGTTTTCCCCATTGTTGTCAATCCTTTATTCGCCTCCTCTTCCCTTTCATTAGGTTTTTCTGGCACCCTATTTGTACATAAAAGTGTTCTGCTGTGTTTTGATTTTTTTTTCTGTAAATATGTTCATGTTGCCTTTGCACTTTGTATTTTCACAGTTTACATTATACTTTTTTGAAGTTGACATTCCTGTGTCCTGTGTCTTTTTGGGGTGGACTTGGGATTTGACAGTGTTCTGTGGCATTCTGATTTCACTTGTGGTTGTAGGTTATTCCATTCCTTTCACTGGTACTGTAGTTGTGTCTGGCTGGGCTCTTCTGCTTTCCTGTGTTCCTGGACAGCTGCTTACACCTCTGTGACACTTTTGTTTTGTGGGTGTTTGCACTGCCCTCTGTCTGATTGCTATATTCAGTGCTGCCTTCTCTGCTATATTTAGTGCTGTCTTAATCCTGGGCAATGTTTGCCCTGCACTCCTGGGCCTGTTTGCCCGGCTTCCTTTGCTTGCTATATTCAGCTGGGTTTGCACCGGGCTATTCATTTTGAATATGGCTATGTTTTTGCTCTGGGCACAGTTTGCCCGCTGGGCAGTGCTAATTTAGCCCCAGGGCAAAGTTTTGAATATCTGGCCCGCAGTCAGTAATACCATATGTTAACATATAAAAGAAAAACACACATTTCTAGTAAAGTATATGTAGACGTCATAAAGTTATATTAACCTTTATACTATGTTGTGCCTAACCATAGCTGTTGTTGTTTAAATTAAAAAAAATGTTAAAGATCCACTTAAGGACTAAAACTATTTTATAGTCCTTCAATTAGAAAATAAATTATATTTAAACTCAGTTGGGTACTTTAGGAATGATAAATCTGTTTATATTTTCCTTTTAGTTTCACGTCTTTAGCCTTTTATATCTATAAATAAGCAATAAGACATGATGGGGTGTTGGTTACACTGGGCTAAACACGTGACTAGGGCCATATTGGTGGCCTCATGCCTTACTGCTCCTAAAATTGTATTTATTCCAGCATAACCAACAAATTGGAGTTTCTTATTGCACTTAAAAATGGGTATTATCCCGGTTTCCCCCTTTCCCTCACAAAAAGACAGAGACCATTGTTGGTTGTTGTGCTCAGATTGGCAATTAATTTATTTACAGTATATATCATAATTCCATGTTCCATTTCATCGTCTTTTATTATTATATCTCTCATAATTTCATTTATTTTCATCTGTATATCAATCTCTGATCTTCCCTCTTTCTTGCCCTTTTTTGCTCACCCCAGGTGAAAACCTGGGTGCCTTCTTCTTCTCCTCCTTTTCTGTTAGGTAACGGTGAAAGCCAAGACCGCTTTTCTCCTTCAGCTTCTTCCTCTTTTCATCTTATTCCTTTTTCTTTCCCCTCTCCCCTCCTTCCCCCCCTTGTTCCCCATTAGCTGGTCTCCAGCTTGCGTTGGATGAATGGCTTTCCCCTCACTTAGTGTATTGTTCCACCATACCTCAGGGAACCTCCTTCCCAGTCCTTCTCTTCTCTTCTCTTCTCTTTTTTTTTTTATCTTCCTTTTTTGCATGCCTCCTCCATGCTTCTATAAAACCCATCATTTCTGTATTAAACATGTCTATGGCTAGATCTGACAGATGCACACCATCCAACCTGTAGAAATCTTCTACCCACTCTTCCATGCCCCGCAGTATTACCTGTCCTCTCATTTTCCTTGTCAGTGTCCCTACCCTTCTGTTCATCTTTCTCCTGGCCCTATCCACAGCTCTATGGCTGTGCTCATGACTGTTGTGTTGTCTCTAGGTCCCTTTTTACCTGCATGTATGTGTCCACCCATGTCTTACCCCTAAGGTCATTACTCCCTAAATGTATAATAATTAAGTCTGTAATGGGTCACTGCTTCTTCACCTCTTTCAAGGTAGGAAGCAGTTGTGCCCATCTCATCCCCCAGATGCCATGCCAAACCAATGTACATTGTTTCACATCTTGGTAAAGCTGCTTTCCCCCAGCCTTTTTCTCAGCCCTTTCTGCCCATTAAATATAAGAGTAGCCACAGATCCAGACTTCCATAATCCTCCCTCTTCCTATAGGGTTTAAGCAAAATAAATATCTTATATATGGTCTTAGTTTCTTTACCATTATGTCACCTCTCCCTGTCCCCCCCCCATGTGGCTCCAGATCTGTAACAAAAACATAGGTGATACATTAGTCTCCACACTGCAGTGTTCGAATGCATCTCTTATAACTGGCAGACCACCAGCACCCTTTTTCCAAAATATTATTCACAGTCTCGCCTGCCGCTGCCCACTGTGAGGCAGCCCCTATCCGTAAGGAATGGGATGAATAATCAGATCCTCCCCCAGGAAGTGCATGCCTTTCTTGAGCAATGCTGTGACTTGATAACTTGTGACCCTTCTTCCATCACCATGCACAAATAATCTCCCTATCCTATTCCCATGCTCTGCGGCAAAAGCCCACAAAGCCTGCACTGGGCACACTGTGCCCCCTACATGTTTCTTTAGTGTTACCATGCAACCCTGTCCCCTTTGATCCGTCTTTGACCTCTTAATCATGATCTGTACCTCCTTCATTCCCCAGCTTATATCTTCCCATTCTAATCCCCCTTTCTTGTCTTTCCTGCCATGGCCTACCACCTCACTCACTCTCATGGCCCCTGCAAACATTACAACATAAATTGTATGAAATAGCTGGGCCTCGGCCATTGATCTGCATATTGCTGGTAATACACCCTCTAGTTTTGTAAGCCACTGTTCCCCTATTGGTCTTCTATTATCCACCATCCCTTGTTTTGACCTACCCCATCCCTGCATCATTCCTCTAACGAACATTGATTTTGTTGGGTCCTTCCATCCTTTTAGACTGCAAATAACACTAATTCCTACCAAATAGACCCCCATTGTGGTGTGGGCTGTTCCTTTTTGCCATTGCTCTATGGTAAACTTCCCCAATTGTTCTCCTGTGAGTGGCCTACTTACCTCCATATGGTGTGTCGCCCTGAATGTTTGAAACACTCGCCAGGCCCCATTGTAGGCCCTCAGTGTCCATGGTGCCCATGAACTGCGAAACAAAAGTTCTGCTCCTTTTTGCCAATGTCCCAGATGTTCATTGGTATGGGCGTTTTTTGCTCCTCCGCTGTTGGTGCCAGCCTCCGGAAATGATCCAGCTGCAGACGGGAAAGGCTGTCAGCCAGGGTATTGTGTACTCCTTCTATGTGTTTTGCTCTCAATGACATGTTCAGCTACAATGCCCTTAGCACCAAAAGTCACAAAACTTGCATGACCATTTCTGACCTGGCTCCCCTGTTGTTTAGGACCTCAACCACTGCTCTATTGTCACAACAGAATGTCACTTTCTGATTCCGTAATTCTTCCCCCCAAACCAGCATGCATGCCCAGTTGGGCATGATCTCTAACAATGTTATATCTTTTACCTTACTGTCCCTCACCCAGTCTGATGGCCATGGTTCTGCAAACCATCTGCCCCTCAGATAGCCCCCCATGACTAGGCCCCTGGCTGCGTCTATGTAAAGATCGAGGTCTGCGTTATACACCCATTCCTCCTGCCAGAAGGAGCAGCCATTATAGAAACATAGAAACATAGAATTTGACGGCAGATAAGGACCACTTGGCCCACCCAGTCTGCCCATTTTTCTACCTAACAGATAAGCTGCAAATCCTAGTTAACCAACAGCTTACTTCCTCCTACCCCCCACTAGGACTGCCTTATGCCTGTCCCATACATTCTTGAAGTCCCCCACTGTTCTTGACTCCACGACCTCCTCAGGGAGGCTGTTCCATGCATCCACAACCCTCTCAGTGAAAAAATACTTCCTCACATTACCTCTGAGCTGTCCCTCCTCTATCTTCAAATTGTGCCCCCTTGTTCTTGCACATCTCTTTTTCTGGAAGATGCTACCCTCTTGGACTTTGTTAATTCCCTTGAGGTACTTGAAAGTTTCTATCATGTCCCCTCTCTCCCTCCTTTCATCTAGGGTATACATATTAAGCTCCTTTAGTCTTTCTTCGTATGTCTTCTGGTGCAGACCCTGCACCATTTTGGTTGCCCTCCTCTGGACAGCTTCCACTCTGTCTATGTCTTTGCTGAGATGGGGTCTTCAGAACTGCACACAGTACTCCAGATGGGGTCTCACCAACTGTCTGTACACAGGGATAACAACTTCCTGTTTTCTATTATTGATGCCTCTTCCTGCATCACTATCCCCCTGCCTTCCTTACTGCTCTTTTCACATTGCTTGCTCACCTTTAGGTCATCTGATATAATTACCCCGGTCCATTTCTATTTTACTGTTGTCAGTATCTCACCCCCATTGTGTACACTTCCCTGGTTTGTTTCCATGTGCATTACTCCGTACTTCTTGTATTGAATCTGAGCTGCCATACATTTGACCATTCCTCCAACCTTCCAAGTCCCTCTCATCCTTTCCACTCCATCTTGTGTATCAACCCTGTTGCAGATCTTTGTGTCATCTGCAAAGAGACATACTTTTCCTTCCAGTTCTCCAATTCACTATAAAGACATTAAAAAGGACCAGTCCCAGTACTGAACCCTGCGGTACCCCAATAGTAACCCTCCTTTCTTCACTGTGTATTCCATTTACTACTACCCTTTGCATCTTGTTGTCTAGCCAATTTTTTATCCAGGCTACCACCTTGGGACCCACTCCAAGGCTGGCTGTCTTGTGAATTAATCTTTTGTGTGGGACTGTATCAAATGCCTTGCTAAAATCTAGGTAGGCCACGTCCACAGCCCCTCCCTGGTCTACTACTTTGGTCACCCAGTCAAAGAAATCTATTAGATTCATCTGACATGACTTTCCCATCGTGAATCCATGCTGCCTTGGGTCCCAGGCCCCACTGGCCTCTAGGTACTCAACAATTCTTTCCTTCAGAAATGATTCCATCATTTTCCCTACCACTGAGGTCAAACTAACTGGTCTGTAGTTTCCTGCCTCTGTCCTGGTCCCTCATTTTTGTGAAGAGGAATCACATCTGCCCTCCTCCAGTCCTTGGGTACCACCCCATCCTCCCATGATTTGTTAAAGAGAGTAGTCAGCGGTGTCACTAGTTGTACCCTTAGTTCTTTTAGAATTCTTAGGTGAATCCCATCAGGCCCCATTGCTTTGTCCACCTTCAATTTTATCAGTTCTTTCAGAATCCTTTCTTCTGTAAATGGACTGGTATCGACCCCCGTCTTCGGAGTGTTTCTCTTGTTTGGTTTAGGTAACTCCCCCTCTTCTTCCTTTGTGAATACTGAGCAGAAATATTTGTTCAGTATAGCTGCTTTTCACTGTCACCTCTACCCACATTCCTCCCTTTATTAAGCTTCAGTATCCCTCCTTTGGTCTTCTTCGCTCCCTAATGTATCTATAAAAGTGTTATCCCCGTCTTAACAGATTGGCTATCCTTTCCTCGGTTTGGGGCTTTGCTATTCTGACTGCCTTCAACCTCTTTTCTGCTTTAACTGATAAAGTTCTCTGTCCTGCTCCTTCTGTGTTTCCTTATATTTCCTGAATGCTGTCCTTTTCTCCTTAACCTTCCTGCCACCTCTTTTGAGAACCATAGCGTTTTTCCTTCGTTGTGTTTTATTGATTTGCTTTACACAAAGGCTTGTTGCCTCTGTGTATGGCTGTTTGATCTACCCCCATTGTTCCTCCACCCCTCCTTCTTGCCTGTCTGCTGTGCTTTTCTGAGGCACTCTCTCATTTTCCCAAAGTCGGCCCTCCTAAAGTCCAGTACTCTTGCTTTTGTATGGCTTGATTGTATGGCTGTGTTTATCGTGAACCACACTGTTTGGTGGTCACTTGTTCCCAGATGGCTACCCACTTCTAAATCTGAGATTCTTTCTCCATCCCCATTTGAGAGTACCAGGTCTAAGATTGCTCCCTCCGAGTGGGTTCCAATACTAGCTGTCTGAGGCATTCCCCCTGTAGGGCATCAAGAATGACCCTGCTCTTGGATGTGCCTGCAGCAAAGGTGCTCCAGTTAACATCTGGCATATTCAGGTCCACCATCAACAATATCTCCTCTTTTTTGCCATTCAAGAAAGTTTTCTATCATTTCTTGTCCAGTCCCTCCCCTGAGATGGGGTCTGTATACAACCCCATGTGGATTGTGGTGCCATTTCCTATCTCCAGGGTGACCCAAAGTGCCTCATCTGCTCCCTTGTTTACTCTTTGGTTCAGTTGATTTGATCCCTTCCTTTACATAGAGAGCTACCCCTCCTACTCTTTTACCCTCCCTGTCCCTCCTGTAGATTGTGTATCCTGGTATGTTGACATCCCAGTCATGGTTCTCTGTGTACCATGTTTCTGTGACTGCCACAATATCCAGACATCCCTCTTCCATCAAGGCCACTAGGTCAGGGAGCTTGTTACACAGACTATGGGCATTGATACTAATCACCCTCCACTTTTTGATAGCCTTACCCATTTTAGCCCCATTTCTGTCCTTACTGCCTTTGCCTTTTTTTACATTTAAATCTGTTCTGCTCCCTAATAACTTCTGTACCTTGGTGTTTACCTCACTAATCATCATGTTTTGTGGGGGGAGGCTTGGATTTCCCTGCTCCTTTTCAGTGCCTCCCCCTTGGCTGGTTTAAATGCTTGCCAATGAGTATTACGAACCTCTCACTCCTGGGATCCTGGTCCCCCGGACAGATGCAAACCATCGCACCAGTATCAGGGTCTGCATCCCTCCAGGTGGCTCTCCAGTCCCCAGTGAAGCAAAACCCTGGCTCCACACCAGTTTTCAACCACTCATTGAATTCCCTGGTGAGAGTGCCCTAGCATCCCCTTTGCTACACAGGCAGCACCTCCGAGAAGGCTTCGTGATCGCTACTTGTCTAAGGGCCCTCTCAACTGTATATAAACCCTCTGCACTGCTCTGATCCCATTCCTAGCCAGGTCATTTGTCCCTAGGTGGACAATGACATCCAGCTCCCTCCTCATGCAGCTCCTCCCACGATCCTGAAGATTCGCTTCTGTCCCTCAAACCGTGGTGCCAGGAAGGCACCTTACCTCCCTCTCCCCTTCCTCCCCATTTCTAACCCCCTAATGACTGAGTCCCCCACCAGGAGTTGTTTTCTTCCCCTATGGGATCCCATGCCACCCTCCTGTGGGTCTCCTTTGTGAAGGTTCCCAGCATCCTCCGTGGTCTCCACTGCAGGTGCCTCCATAGAGGAACCACTATCCACCAGAAGAGTGAATGAATTGTGGACAGGTACAGCTGGAGGGATGCAACTCTGTTCCACCACCCTTTCCCTCCTTGAGCCCATCCTGGTCCAGCCTCTCCTCTTTCTTGGCAACCTCTGAGGTAGTGGCATTGCCCCTGGTGGTCCCTGGGTGGGGGAGGAGGTTTCACGAATCCTATCCAGGTCATCCTGGAGACGGGCAACCTCCTTTCTCAGACCAGAGAGGTACCTGCAAATAGGGCAGCATCGCAGCCTCCAGAATGTCTCCTGGAACACTGCCGCCACATAGCCATTGAATTGCACCACTCCTATCATGTCTTATTTTGTGTCCTCTCTACTGTTTCTCTGGATGCTTACTCTCTTCTCTCCTTACAACTCTGACCTTTCTGTTCTGGGACAGCAACTTCCTATCTTCTTCAGTAGCCTCCTTCTTCCTTGCTCATTATCAGACCACTAGCAGCTAGGAGGGGAGAGTGAGCTACTTTTTTTTACTTTAGGGTTGACAAAACCAATGTTTCTCTATGATCCTTTCCTTCCTACTGCCAAACAGGAAGTTCCTGTTGACAGTCAAATCCAGTGGCTATAACAGTAGAACTGGCTTTGGGTGGGTGGGATGGAGGGAAATTAGTAAGAAAAAAGGCTAGCAACACGATGTTGTAATTTGACTCACCTGCTTTTCTAGTGTCTAAACCACACCCCCAGGTAAGCTCTTTTTCCTCCTACTGGTTTAGCAAAGTCACCTGATACAGTACCCTTCCCTGCACAGAACACACACTGACTTTCTTTCTTTTCTTTTAACTCTAAATAAGACCCCTTCTACTTCTAATAAAGTTATCTGTCTACTTAATCTTAACTGACACTGACTCCTGCTGAGATATAAGTTTGAAATTAACAAGAAAATGTAGCTTCTTTTAGTTAGCTGCTTTCTGCTCTACAAGCAAGGCTAGCAACAGGAAGTTATATTCCCTGAGGAATTCCTCCCATACTTTAAAATCCTCCTTGAATCCTTTTGTCATGTCTACCCAATGGTGTGGTCTGGTCAGTCTGGCTGTAGCCCTTGCTAACCTTTTGGTTACAGCCCTCCATGGCTCAATAGCCCTGCACGTGAAGTTCAGATGTCCCAATACTTGCTGTACCTGTTTTAGTTGTACTCTTCTTTTACTGGTATGTATCTGAATCATTTCCTTCAGTGTTTCCACTTTTTTGTCTGGCAGCTGAAATATTTCACCTGGAGCATCTATCTCACTGGTCCGATATACCCAGAAATTCTAACACCTTACTGGGCCCTTGTGTTTTTTCAGGTGCCAATGGAACCCCTAGTTCATCACACAGCTCTTGGAAGCTGGCTAACATTTCTTTCTGTCTCTCTTCTCCCACTGCCTACAAAAAGGAAATCATCTAAATAGTGAATAACTGTTTTGTAACCAGTTCTTTCTTGAAATCTCCACTGTAGACAGGTGCTGAATGCTTCGAATGTCGCACATGCTATAGAACATCCCATGAGCATGGCTTTGTCAAAATAGTACTGTCCCCCAGTTTTGAACCCTAACAGGTCCCAGTCTTCACTCCTAACCAGAAGTAATCCTAAAGTGGATTCTATATCCGCTTTTGCCATCCATGCATCAGCAGTTGCCCGGATGATCAGACTGCGTCTTCTAATGTGGCATATGTCACTTTACTATATTCCTTGCTGATGAAGTCATTCACTGAATCCCATTCAGGGAAGGATAGGTGGTGAATCACCCTGTATTCTCCCTCCTGCTTTTTGGGGACCAAACCCAATGGAGAAATTCTCATATTCTGCAATGGGGGGGTATTGAATGGTCCTTCTACTCTCCCTGCTGCTGTTTCCTTCTCTATCTTTTGTCTTAACAGTTCTTCTCTCCCCTTCACTGAACCCCGATTGTTTGCCTTTTTCGCCTGCCTTGGGCCGTCATATTGCAATGAAAAACCTGCATGAAACCTTTTTTAATCATCTCTGCCACTTGTTTATTTGGGTATCTGTCCAACCATTCTTGCCATGCCTCTATCCTGATGGGAGTACTAGCTTCTCTAAATTGCTCCCTTGCTTTCATCCCTTTGCCCCCACCCAATTCTCCCCCTACACTCAGTGTCTGGCCTTGCTGGTCAGTGGATCTGACTCCCTCTACTTGCATGCCTCTTACCCCTCCCCCCTCTGTTCCATGTCTGTCCTTTATACCCCTGTCCGTCACGAAAAAAACTGCTGACCTGCTCCTTGACCCCCAGATCCTTGGGCTCCCTGGCCCCATGTCGTCCTGCATCTGCTTGCTGGATGTGTTCCCCACACTTTGAATGTGCATGCCGAAGGTGACATCGTGTCCAGGAACAAAAGGCCCTATTGTAAGCCCAGCAACACCTCTGGGGCATGGCTTCTTTCTTCCCCACATCCCCCTCGGGTGTGGACTGATCGGTTACATAATCTGTCCACAAATCTAGTTGCTTCGTGTTCCATCTTACGTCCCCATATGTCGCCATTCTCTGCCGAAAGAATTCATCGTAGTATATCCACCCCACACCCCTTTTTGCCTTTGCCCACCTTATTATCAGGGAGTATGTGATGAGTGGGATGCCCAACTCCAGCTTTTTTTCAAATACTATGGCTGAGAATGTAGCGAAACCTACAAACCATCCATCCCAAGTCTTACCTTTTGTGAATTTGTCCTCTTTCTTACCTAACAAGACTACTGCTGCTGCCATTTCAATCTTTCCTATACTGTCTGCTTCTTCATATTTTTCTGCCACTTCCTGGCTTACTAAATTGAAGATATCCACATACTCACCTTTCCATATTTTCTCTTTTGTGGTCAATGGGATGTGTTCACCTATCCTCATCCCAGAGGCACCTATCTCCCTTGTTCCTTTTCCTTCTTTTTCTACTCCTCCTTCCTTTTCTTTGGGCACCTCTTTTTCAGACCTAATCTGGGCCAGTGCTGACTCCATCTGCCCTAAACCCCCTGTCCCAAGTGCTGACACAATTTGGCTTAAATATTCTTTGATGCTGTCACCTACTGAGCTGGGTGCATTACCTGTGGCCTTGTCTGCTCTTTGTTGCCTGCTGTCCTCCAGGTGCCCAATTATTCTCCCCTGTGGTTGAGGAGGTGGTTGCACCAATAGTGGCTGTGGAGGAACCCCTATGTCTGTAATTTTGGTCTGGGTCCCACTAGTGGAACCCCGACCTGGTCCTGAGGAGGTACTGGCGGCACTGGCTCAACAGGTTGCAGAGGTACTGGATCAATCCCCTTGGTGGGACCCACTATCAGTGGTTGTACACTGGTTGGATTGCTGGGACTCTCTGCTGGCCATTTTCCTCTGCCTCCTTTGCCCTTCCCCGCTTTCCTTTTCTCCCCGTAATTCCCTGGTTCCTCCCCTTCCACCAGCTCCCACATTCTGTTGGCTTTTTCTGCCAGTTCCACTATAGCCCTTTAGGCGTCTTCCTTTGAAGGCCTATTCTTCTTTGATGCCATGTTCCTTACTCCTTTTAAACTGTGAAGTCAACTGAAGAAAAAACAAAAGAAAATTTCCATTATTAGAGACTCTACCTACAGCAGTCCTTCTTATGGCCCGTCCCCCTTTTCCAGAAAATATTCGACTACTGGCAACAAAACATGCCTTTTTCTGCCCTGATCTGTCCTTCTGGACATCGCGTGATTTGATGCCCAGTCGTCTAAAGCTGTCAGCCCTAGTTCTTCCCCTCAATGCTTGCTAGCCTCTCATTCCCTTGCCAGCAGGCATGCTGAAGGTATGAAAATTTTCCTCCATGCCTCGTGACCAGCCTCTGCTCAGGGTCTTCTTCCCTTGTAACTGGTCAAAACCAGGCCTTTTATGGGTGATCTTCCTTTCTTGATCTGCCATGTCTCCTGACCCCTCCCCACATCTCCTGCCAGCAAGGCCCAATATCTCCTCCTGTGCCCAGCCTCACGGGCCTCAGGCTGCTTCGCTGTCAAGCATCTTAGTGCCAACTCTTGTGGCCTTTTGGCCTAAGCATCCCCCATAAGCCCTCGCATGCCTCTAGTTGTTGCCCCTCCTGGCTAATCCATTTTCCTTCCCTTTCCCCTGTTCTCTTTGTTGCTTTCATGTGGCTTCTCAGCCTAATTCCCATCCCATCTCCTTGAGGGCCCCGCATTTTTTGGGATCTACTCCCTCCCATGGCTAATGTCGCCATGCTCTTGGCCTGTCAGGCCCCTGTTTCTTCCCCCACATGATTTCTGATCACCTGTAAACCACACTGCTTCTTTTACTTGCATATTGTGGCCTTTTTGGGCCTAATGCCTCCCTACCCTGCACACCCTCACAGGCCTTTGGCTGCATTCCCCTTTTCTGTACCAAACCTGCCAGCTTGGGCTGCCTCCCCACACTGTGCACTGCACCCCTGTCTGCCATTGTTAGCTTGCCAGACCCCTTTCATTTGACAGCTGGTCCTTTGAGTGTGACATCACCCCTCCATTTTATGCACTAGCCCATGCGACCAGGCCTCTAATCGGCCACCTCATCCTCTTGCTTGCCATCTCACAGGGTTGTACCTCCCCCCGTAGCTCCTTACTGTCCCTACTTATCGTTTTTATTCCCCTTCACCTTGCGGCCTCTGTGTGGTGTGTGACATCATGCCACATGGCCGCCCACATTGGTCCCATGCTGTCCATTATGTGATAGGCCCCTTCTAATCAAACCAAAAGCAGTTATAATTGCCCATAGTCCCCATGTTTCTCCCAGTCCAGTTCCACGCTGGAAACATTTTTGGCCCACTATTTCAGTCTCCTGCTCAGTTCTCTATCCTCTAATCAGACCAGAATGTGGTAATAACTGCCCATAGTCCCCAGGCTTCTCCCCAGTCCAAAATCAGCATTGCGACTCAAAATCAGCATTGTGACTTTCTCGGCCCTTCAGTTACAATCACCTGCTCAATTCTCTCACCATACCTCACCAGGCCTGCTGCAGGCCACATGCTAAATCTTTCACTAGCTAAAACTCCTTTCAACAGTGCCGTGTTCCTTCCCAAAATGTTGTTCCATGGTCTATTCCTTGCTAGGCCCACACCGGACAAAACTGTTGCATACAAGACCATCCCCTTTTAGATGGTTTCCTTCAGTCTCCATGACCTGCACCATTCCACATCAGTTTTTTCCTTGCCTCAGTTCTTACCAGCAGTCTTGTATCACTGTATTGCTGCAATCATCACACCCCAGGCTGGTGATGCGTGATTCAAACTCAGCAATGCTTCACCTCTGCTCCACAAACTACCTTGTTATCACTGCACTGTGCAAAAAACCTTTAAAATATGCATTTCTCTCTCTCTCTCTTTTTATTGGGCTTCACAGCCCCTTATGACTTTACAAGCCTCCTGCTTCTCTTTTTTACCGCAATGCTTCACCTATATTTCACAGCACATCCTGTTATCGCTGCATTGTGCAAGAACCTTTACTATGCATTTTTTTATTTGACTTTACAGCCTCCTGCAACTTTACAAACCTCCTGCTTCTCGTTCTGTTCTTTCTATTTATATTATATATTATTTATTTTTTTAAATTTTTTTAAACAAACTCCAACATCTTTATCCATGGTACTTGTTTTTGTTTCCTTACCTCTTTATCTTGGTGCACAAAACTTCCAAATTACTCTGCCAATCTGACGTGCTGCAGTTTCATGTAGATCAAATCAAAACTCCTGCAAAAGGGCTGAACCACTTCTGTGCTGCCCATTATGCACCTCCACTTGCCCCTCTCCTTCCTGTTGTTTGGTCATTGTTCTATCCTCTGGCCCTTCCCTTTCTTCCCCCCTCCCCTTCTGAGCACACCATCTTGATGAAAAGGGAAGGGGTGCACCAGGACAACCTGATCTGCCCCTTAAAGGGCAAACTCCATTGTAATGTTCCCCATCTTTACCCTTTCCTTCCCCCAGCTGGTTTCCCCTGTCTACCTCTCTACCCTCCATGATGTCCACACAGTGGATCTCGTTCATTCAATAATTGCTAAATAATCTGCCTCTTAATTGTGATCCATTCCTGCAAGGAGTTGGCTTCAAGGCAATATTAAATTTCTGTACTACATTCCTCAGATATGTCACTTGTAATTAAATGCATATTCCACAGGTATGATATACTTAACTGTATGTTATGTCACAAATGCAGCTGTATGTTTATTTATGATATTTTTAACTGTATGTCTTGTTACAAATGTAATTGAATGTTTAATTTCTCAGATATGTTAAATGTTAATCTGTATGTCTAATTCTTTATGCAATTGTACCTCCCCCCGGGTCACACCGAGAGATGAGCAACTTGTTGTTCAGTGTGCCTTCCTGGTGAAACATTTTAATAAATAAAAATAAATAAATAAAACATTGCTTAAATAAGTTGCTTTTCTTTGTAAATATATTTAGAAATATGTACAAAAATATTAAAATATTGCTTAATTTGTGGAAAATAGTCCCTCTATCCCTCTGTCAGTTGCACTTGGATTTCTCTGGTAAACAAGCCACTGAGTACAGGTACTTTGTTCGTGTGAACTACTAGAAACAAAATGTATGGGTGGCAAGGTGTATCTGCCAATCAGATTTGAGGACATTCTCTACCCGTTTTATAACTTGTAATAACTGTTCTTTAAAAAATTGTGGTGAACTCAACCTTGGCTTTTGTTTTATTCTCAGTTCAGGCTATAATGTATATTTATGAAAAATTAATGCTTTTTTAATAATGTCTGGAGTCTATTAAATGTGGGATATAATTGTATGATTCAGAAAACTCTTCCTAGGAGATTTCTTTGGAGCGTGAAGTTGAAAACAGTTATTTTTGTACATTTCCTTGAAAAGAATCCTAAATATCGATTTGTGTGTGTATTTATGTAGTCATTAGTTTATAAATGGTTCCACAACAGCAGTCCAACAAAAAATGTGCCGACTGGCATTACATGAATGGCTTTATGCTGACCACAATCACAGCTGGCATAAAGACATTAGGCCAAAAGGTTGTTTTTGGCCCTGCACCCCTCATATTTTATTATAATCAAATCCAAGTCTGGAATCATTTGGGGGAAGGGAAGCAAGACCCTAAGAATCAGTGCCAGGGTCCCACAGGTACATCACAGAGACCCATTGATGTTGTCACTGTAATGTTCCTCGGGAAAACGTTTTCAATCAAACAACAGCATACTGTTTATAATATACCTGCAAAAAATGATGACTTGGGGTTGGACAAAGGGGACATGAGGATTTTTTGAGACATGGTTAGAAAAAAAAAAGAAAGAAAATCATACCAGTTATTCCTTTTGCTAGTACTGTATATGGAGAAAAAAATATATATACATGTCAAAAAAGTGTTTAGAATTCTTTTAAAAATGAGTTCAATTTTCTGTGACTTCATTTATACTATACAGATGAAATCAAATAAAAAAATGTTCTATTAATAGAGTAGGAGCTAAGTTTTCATTAAAAAAATAAGTTTCTAGCCCAAATGTTTCAAATGTTAGCTATTTTTAAGTACTGAATAATACAGTTTTTTTTGAAAGGGCTAACACTTAAACTGTAAAAATTAGGAACTTAATTACTGCAAAATGAAAGCTTGGAGTCATGCCAGTATAAATTCACCATGTCAATATAGTTTTAATGTATTTATATACTGCAATGTAGCTTTACCTTGTCCATCTATTAAAAATGAATTTTATAACACTATTGCTGTATATTTCTGCTTACCAACATAGGCCCAGATATTCAAAAGGATTGTGCCATGCGTAATAGGGTTGCTCCAGCACAAGTCTCAAAATGCACCACTCTGCAATATTCAGCAGGAGGCAAATGTGCCCCGCAAATCACGCTGAGCAAGAGTGCAATGATAATGAATGCATGCGCAACTGAAGGGGGAGGAACCATGCATAAATGGCGCAGTGTGATATTCAACAACATGCACCATGCGCAATAGGGGAGCAAGTGGAAGTTGCACGATAGTGAAAATGAGCCAAAATAAAAAGGAACAAGGGAGAGGCACAAGAACTCTACAGGGAAGGCACATGAGGCTGAACTCTAGCCAGACAAACAGGGCAGGAGGGACACACAGGGCAGGACAGGGAAAGGGCACCCTGAACACACAGGCACAGGGAAGGTGTGGGGAGCCACAGTCACTGCAGAAGGGGGAAGTGCCACAAAGCACCGAGGCCATCACAGGAAGGTGTTCCTGGTGGAGGGGTAGTAGCAGCCAGGACAGCGGGGGGACACAGAAACAGCTGCTGGGGGGGGCACAAGCTAGGGAGATGGCCAGTGTCACCATCCAGATGAAGGCATTAATGAGGGGGGGGTGAGAAGGCAGGCAGCAGGGGGACACGGCCATGGAAGGGCCCATCAGTGGTATGCCCCCAGCAGGCAGTACCGAGCCCGCACCAGCTTCAAGCTGTACAGCAATACTGAGATCGTGGGCTGGTACCACCTGAATCTGGCAATTCTGAGGTGGCTCTGTGAGCTGTGCAGTGATATGTTGCAGCCACCCACATGACAGAGCCATGCTCTGTCAGTGGAGACTAAAGTGACAGCTTGCACATGCTTGCTCACCACGGGTACCTTCCAGAGAGCAACAGGGGACATGCCAGGCATAACCCAGTCAGAAGCGTCACACCACCTCACCCAATTCCTCAGCGCACTGCTGCCACATGCTGCGGAGTACATCCATTTCCCCAGCACACTGGCGGAGTGCACAGCAAACATACAGAAGTTCCACAGGGTAGCACATATGCCTGGTATGCCAGGGGCAATAGACTGCACCCATGTGGCCATCCACACCCCACCTGGCCCCGAGGGGGCCCCATATATCAATCAGAAGGGCTATGCTAGCATCAACTTCCAGGTGGTGTGTGATGACAGAAGGCGCATAATCAAGGTCTGTCCCATGCACCCTGGGGGAGCACATGATACCTTCATCTGGCACCAGTCAGCACTGTGCCACAGATTCGAGAGTGGGGACGTCCCCACTGGCCACTTAGTAGGTGAGTATGCAAACCACACAGACAAACATAGAGCTTGGGAGGGGCATGGTCAGAGGTGACATGGGTAGTGGCTTACATGGCCCAAGGCAGGGCGATGCTGATCACTGAACTAACCTCCACCCTCTACACACAGGTGACAGTGGATACCCACTCTGTCCCTGGCTACTCACACCATACCGGTGGCCCACGACCCCATTGCAGCAATGCTACTACAATGAGGCACATGCCACCACATGCAATGTCATCGAGCAGGCGTTCAGGATGCTGAAGACATGTGTCCATTGCCTGGACACCTCCGGCAGTGCCCTACAGTACAGCCCCTCAAAGGCCTGCAGGCTATTCCTGGCCTGTTGCATCCTGCACAACATGGCCAATGACTGTGGGGTAGCCATACAGGTCAAAGAAGGGGACAGCAATGGGGATGATGAGGACACCAGTAATGATGGTGATGGACAGCCCCCCCTTGGGTGACAGGACCCCCGGCTGCTGCAGCTGGCACAGCTGCACCGGGACACCATCACAGAGGAGCACTTCAGCCAACCCAGGTAAGTCATGGGGCCATGTGCAACCACCAGTGGCAAAGGCACAACCCACAAACATGCATGGGCACACACCAGGGGTGTATGCCATCAAGAGAAGTGGCCGAGCATGGAACTTCACACACCGCCAGGGATGGGCGAGGTCTAACATGGCACGCGGTCAAACACACACACACACACACACACACACACCTCACCAGACATGCAGACATGGTAGGAGGCACACCGACCCAGACCATCACCCCTAGCCACACACATGTCCACAGACCACCACGCCCACTGCCTGTCATTGTGCATGTGTCAGACACTGGGCACCATTGCACACTGGCGTACAACGCAGGCATCATCATGCACACGCAACAGCGGACAGTAGCCGGGAGGGTGTGCAGATGGAATGTGTGTGTGCTTGCAGGGCAGGGTACCCCACCCGTGCATTGCCCACTGAACGACATAATGCACACAGGGCATCATCAGAAAGTAGCCATGCTGGGAGACAGGTCGGTCACGAGCCACAGTGCCACGGCCACCACAGAAGCATGGGCGGCCCCGGCGAGACCCTCCAGCAGTGAGAGACTGACCACTGGCCTCATGGGGTGGCACCGACGGTCCCCCAAGGGTTCCACTGCATGAACGTGACTGTGCTCATGCAGGGGTCTGCAGCACACTCAACATGCCTGCACCAGGCATGCTCGGGATGCCCACAGCTGAACCCAGTGTCGACAAGGATGGTGTCGCACGATACCAGGGACGGGAGGTGGACATTGCACTGCGTGGTGTCTGAGACACATGGGCAAATAACTGTGTGCCCATTGTGGCCATGACAGCTGTGAATGCCTGTGTCTGCCTGTCAATGGCAGCGGTCACATCCTCCTGCAACTGGTCCATCCCTGCCAGGAGCAGAGCGGTGTCTCTGCTGTGCCACTCCTCTGCCTGGTGCAGAGCTGCACTTAGTGCATCCACTGCTGTCACAAGCTGCATCTGCTGATTGACTGATGTTTGCAGTATGCGGGTGTGCTCATCTAAGAGGTCAACTGCCTGATTGGCAGGCTGTCCCTCAGGGTGTTCACGGCCCTGATGCTCATCACCCCTTGAGGGTGGGTGCTGCACACCAGGGCCAGGCCTGGGCATGTTCAGAGGCAGTGCACTGGCGCTGCCCCCTGACACTGTACCCCCATGGCCATTGGCTGACTGCTGATGCTGCCCCTCTGGCTGCCACTCTCCAGGGCTCAATGGTGCCACCACAGTGGGTGCAACAGTCCCACTGTCCTGGACACACACCAGTGCTGCCCCACTGGTGCAGACAGGCACAGGCTGGGACTGTGATGACACGCAGGCCTTCACGGCGGCACCATCCAAAGCCATGGCTGTGATGCCACCTGCTGTGTGGCCATCCTGTGACACACACGTGTAACTGCCCATGACGTTAGCTCCATCATCATCGGTGACAGATCCAGTACCAGCCCAAGTCTCAGCATGCTGGCATCCATGGACGCTGGCACGCTGGGACATGGGCAGGGCCTCCTCCGCACCTGCTCCACCAACATCAGTCCAGATGTCCAGGCGGGCCCACTGTCACCCTGACCCCCATATTCCTGTGGAAGTGGATGGGCCCTCCTCCATCTCCATGATACTGGCCTCAGTGGAGAAGCCCACCACTGCTGACCCATGCAGATACTCAGGATCTGTAAGGGAAAAAAGTAGCATTACTGCATGTGACCTACCCTGTCCCCACCAGTAGACAGACCATGACCTACCATGCAGTGACGGGCTATCACCCATCTGGAATCCACCACCCGGAACACCCTCAATGGCACAACGCTGCATGCTGCCAGCAACCTGCTCTTCCTGTGGGGACAGGAGTTGCACCTCCGGCTGTCCCCCAACGGTCACAGACCATGCTGCCCTGATGGTAGCCATCTTCTCTTTAAGCCTCTGCCTGTCCGTGCCCATTTTCCTTTTGCACCCCTGCATGGAGCGTTGGTGGCTGCCATGCAGGTTTATAGCATGCACCACATCCTCCCATGCAGCAGCACGGGCGTGTGGTGTTCCCTGGTGTCCACTGAGAAGTGGCTCCTGGCCGAGGTAGGCCTCAAACAGGGCATCTGTCTCGACCTTTGTAAAGTTTGGCCTCCTCTTCCTCCCACGACTCTGTTCCTCTTCCTCCACCACATGATCGGTCATGATTCATCCTGTGAGAATGACAGGTGTTACCTGTGACTGTGCAGTCCCATGCATGTCCCAAACAGCATAGTTCACACTCCCAAACAGCATGCAACTCACCACAAAAGGCTGCAGTAACTGACCTGGCCAGTGCAGCCCAAAGTCGCAATTTTATAGCGCAACCCATGCAAATGAGGTGAGGCGCATCTTTAAGTGGATGCAAATGCAGTGACTGCACCACTGAATGACTGATTAGATGATTTGTATATGCTGGCTGAATATCGCGCTGTTGTGCTTTGCGCAATTGTGTTGAACGTGCTGAGCCAAGGGCGCAGTTCTGTGACATGCATAGTACACGCCTAACTGCACATGCCTGGGTTGATGATGCAGGTGCCTGCCATGCTGCAGACGTGCTGTGTATGGGAGGCAATGCAGGGAACAGCCACCACTGTGCCAGTGGCACTACAGCATTGTTCACCTATATGGTGCTGTGGCACTGGGGTGTTGTAGGCGCACTGGGGCAACAGTGCTGTAGGCCTCTACAGGAGGTAGCACACTGGCACCCAGTCACACCACATGTATTGGGTTCCAATTGTGCTGTGGCTGTCCGTGTGCCAGAGACCCTTGACCCTGTGCCTGACCTTTGCCCCCTAGGTGCCATGCATCAGGCATGGGTGCAGCACTATCATGCTATTCGGTGACAGCGCGATAAGAAATGACAGCGCTGTACTGCACAGCATCTGCACATGGCAGGACTGTGCTGCAGAGTGCCATTTTGCTTGAACCAGGCAGCAGAGATGGCGTGGAGGCGTGCTGTGGTTTGGAGCCAGATAGAGCTCGGCAACCTGCTGGCGATAGTTGAGCCCCATGCTGGGGCTTTGTTTGGAGAGGTGCTCGTGGACAGGGCCAGGAGTGTGGTCTGGCAGGAGGTGGCCAACGCCCTGGAGGAGGCCACCAGTATGGGGCGGATGGCGGAGCAATGCCGCCACCATTATGGGGACCTGAGGTGCAGGGACCCGGACCTGCTTGCCCACCTGTGGGCACGTGCCAGGAGGGGCACGGTGCCATGGCCAGGTAGGTGCAACATCCATACACTTTTATTGTACATACGGGTATCACGGTTGCATGTGTTCTGCACATGGGGGGGGCCATCCGGTGTTGGCCATGGTGGTGGTATCGGGGTGTGAGGTGGATGGGTATGGCTGTGTGAGATTGCATATACATGGGGGCGGGGGGACTTTGCTACCAGATTGTACTGATGTTCCTCTCTCCATGTTTGCATCTTAGGTCCAGAAGAACGGCAGCGCAACAGGGAGAGGAGGCTTCGCATGGTGGAGCAGAGGGACAGGATGGGTGATGGTGGTCCGCGGTGCATGGACCAGCCTGATGATGGTGAGTACCTTACATCCATGATTACTATAGCATGCTGTATAACTGTGAGGGCAGTGGGGCATGGCCACCATCCATTGACACCACTGCTATGCACGCAACTTGTTATAGTCAGCACTGTCCAATGGCACTGCATGTCTAGGAGTGTGTCAATGGTGGTCCATGCGTGCACCGGGCACATGGCTGTGGCACTGCCGTCACACCGCATAGCCAAGTCAGTGTACGGCCATGGTGGTGCTGTGCAGGACATGGGTGGTGGGTATGTGCAGTGGTCCACATGGCTGTGGCTGCCTGGGTGGGCAGGTCTTGTGGACACGGTCACTGTGGGTGGTCGCACACCATCACAGGGGCATGTCACATGGCTGTATGCCATGCACAATGGGTGGGCTGCAGGGGGATGGACAGTCACACCTATTGACTCTGCTCCCTCATTCTAGGTGGCCAGAAACTCCTGCAAATACAGCAGGGTATTCAAGAGCTGCTGCAGGTGGTGATGGAGACATTGCAGCTCCTCCAGTGCATGCACCACTATGGTGTCAGGAGGAGACGGATGAGCTCACATTGGAGCCAGGAAGAGGAGGACCGTGGTGGCCATTGATGTCCCCATGCCCCGACTACCAACTTCCCCCTTTTGACCCACCCTCACACCCCTTCTTCCCTCTCCCATATGTTCACCCCTGCCCCTTAGCCACCCCCACCTGTTATGTGGCCCTTCCCCCCTTGTACATAATTGTAAATAGTTTTTCTTGACATCTTTTCAATATATGCATTTTGTTATAACAACTGTGGTGGTCTCTGATTTGCACCGGGCTACAGGTGCTCAGCTGCAGGGGTGTGTATGGTGTCAGGGGTGGTGCACACATGGGTGTGCATGTGTGTGTGTGTGCAGAGGTGAACCGCCTATGGTGTGGGCAGGGGGATCAGTCACTGTCTGTGGTTTGTGTGTTGTACTCTGTGCACTGGATGCCTATGTGCAGTGGCCCACGGGGCCTGCACTGTGTGCATGGCACCCCTGTCAGACCATCCATGGCCTGTGCAGCTGACACCCTTGCATGTCTGTGATATGCACAGTCTGCTGGCATGTCAGTGGTGGCTGTCCATGCTGGATAACAACTGTACCCGGCACAATGCCAGGTTGCCTGCCATCACCAGTATGGTGCACGCCTGCCTCCGGTGGCAATGTGGCCTCCACTGTTGTTGTCCCCCATCCATGCTGACGCTTGTGTCTGTTGCAGGGGATGTGCTCCAGTATCTTTCACTTGTGCTCCGGCAGCATGCTGGTGGCATACAGCTTTATGGTGCCTGCGCAGGGTGGCTGGTACACCTGTGTAATGTAGGGGTGCTGGCCGTGTGTACACGTCAGCCGTGGCCACACACCAGTGGCTTGGTTGACCTGCTACTGTGTCTCTGTGTTGGTGTGCCCTTGGGTATGGGTGGTGTTTGTCCATGCACTGTGTTGTATCCTGTGTGGTGCATGCCTCCATGCTGCACTGTGCATGTCTGTGCTGGCTGTTGTGGCCAGTGCTGGGATGGGATATGTCCTTGGGAGGGTGTGCAGAATGCTGTACCACTGGAGGTGGGGTCTGGGGCATGCCCTGTCGCATGTGAGGTACCTCGTGTGCTGACGCATGGTCAGTCTCTCAGCTGTGCCTCGGGGGGACGTGCAGGGTGGCACTGTGTATGCATCTGTTGCATCGCTGTCTGCTGCCGCCCGCTGCATGGTGCTCATGGTGGGGCTGCCTTGCATGGCTCCATGGTGCACAGGGTTGCATTATCACAGTGGGGGGGTGGCATGCATGGGGTGTCCTGCAGTGTTGGGTGCTACTCCTGGGCAGGGTGTATGGCGATCATGGTGCAGGGTGTGCTCTGCATTGGTTGGATGGTGTGGTACGGGGTGGTCGGCCCTCCTTGTGTGCCAGTCACAGCTTGCCAGGGGGTGTGCTGGGGCACCATGGCCCGGCTATGGGTTGGTTGCTGGTATCCATGGGCAAGTGGTTATTCTAGCTCTCCCCCGGTTGTGCAGTGCATGGGGTGTGGGGGACAATGTCTGTTCTGCTGTGTGTTCCTCTTCCAATCTGTGACATGGGTGCTGGGCCCCTGCATCCCTGTTTGTACTGTTGCATTGCTGCCCCACTGCTGGGGGCATCCCTGGTTGCGCTATGGCGCATCTGGACTGCTCAGCTGAACATCCCTTGTTGCGCTATGATGCATCAGATATGCTCAGCTTCCCCTCCCTAGTTGCGCTATGGCACAGATGGTGCGATATTCAGTCGTCGGCCGTAAGCACATCTTGGCCTGCACAGTTTTTGAATATCATGCTTCTTGCGCATGGGCGCAGTGGACTTGCGCTTGCTTCTGCTGTTGCGCACTTTTTGGGTGCAGTTTGAATATCTGGGCCATAGTGTAAAGGTGCGAATCTGACTCCAAGCATTATTTAAAAAAAAAGTTTCTAGTCATAACAGTTAAAATATTAACACTTTTTGAAGTATGTTCTTTACAAAAGACCAACTTTTAAACTGCAAAGCTAGATTTTAATTGTTTTTGATGAAAGCTTGCAGACAGGTCAATACAGTTACTATACATTAGGCTGACACACTTTCATGGTTGGTTACTGCCAACAAAGCTACCACATTATCATTGCTATTGTTCTTATAATCCTAGGGCAGAACGACATTTCTTTATTAGAGATGTTATCATTTGTGCCACAACAAATGTGCTGTATTTAATTACATATGAGTGTGGATGTTTCTGAAAGACAGGAACTTAACTTCTCTAGATGGTAAGGTAGGTAAAGTTTTATTTTTATACAGGTAATGATGTTATTACATCTTTGGGAATATGTCCCATTTTTCAAGATGGAGACACAGCATGCCTTATACTATATTAGTTTCTGTATCAGAACATTCTTGTGGCATTTAATAAAAGAGAACATTTTTGCTACTTTAGTTAGCATTTGTACTCATCAGATAACATCTTGTTTTCAAGAATGTTCCAGGGAGAACCACAGGAACACACTTGTTGATTAGAGCAGCATTTGTACAAACATATGTACACAAGTATTAATGTAAAGTAAAAAGTACATAGTACTACTAAGAAATACAGATGATACCAATATTACTAAGAAGCGCAGGTGGATGACACATTTAATGTCATTCAGTACATTTATTTGAAAATATTCACCAGGAAGAGCATACAGAGGTAAAATTACTCTTTTTGCAGATGCATACCTGTGATGGGGAAACATGAGAGATCATCACTGATTTGCTATAAACAGCAAAACAGTAAGTTAACCAGTAATGCAGATATGAAATAGAGTACAATGGATATGCAACTACTGTGTGTTATGGATTTATTTTTTTACACTTGAGGTGTGTAATGACCCATAAAACTCAAGAGAGAAGCTCGAGAGGTTTATGAGGTCATCACATACTGAAGGTGTAAAAAAAAATCCTTAAGAACACAGTTGCATATCTATTATTTTTTATAATTACTGGTGCAAGGAGTTAGTACCTGAGATATTTTCCCTGAGATAGCCAGTGTCATTCCTGCTGCCCCTGGGTCAGTCTTTCTTCTTCTTCTCAGTGTCTCTATCACACACACACACACACACACACACACACACACACACACACACACTCTCTCTCTCTCTCTCACATGGACTTTTTTTTTAACTGCCAGCCATGACTGTGTCCCGGAGCACACTTGGTGTTTCCAGATCTGGATGCAGAGTGGGATCAGCCAGATATTTGTGTCACAGTAAATAGCCAGGGTCAACCAGATTAAGAATAAAAAAGTACATAAAATAAAGCTTGGGACAAGCATGAACACTAGCAGCTCGGGTCCTCAGTAAGTGAAAACTGAAGCCACCATGTTTGTCATACTGTTCAGTCTGCCCACACACAGAGTACATAGATACATAGACACTGTCGCACATAAGGGCCTATGGCTCACCCAGTCTGCCCATTTGAGCTTGTAAGTTCACTTTGTTTTTCTAGAAGTCTGTTGCCCTTTACCCCTGACCTCCAGAATTCCGTTATGTCTATCCCATGCATTCTTAAATCCCATGATTGTTGCATCCCCCACCACTTCCTCTGGCAGGGTGCTCCACTTGTTTACCACCCGTTCGGTGAAGAAATTCTTTCTCATGTTTCCTCTGAATAGTCCTCCCTCCAACTTCATCCCATGATCTCTAGTCCTGGAACATCTTTTTCACTGGAAAATAGTGTATTCCTGCACCCTGTTACTCCCTGTAAGGTACTTGTATGTCTCTATCATATCCCCTGTCTCCCTCCTCACCTTCAAGGAGTACATATTCAAGTCCTTCAGCCTGTCCTTATAGGACTTGTGATGCAATCCCTGTACCATCTTTGTTGCCCTCCTCTGAACCGTCTCTATCCTGTCTATGTCCTTGCATAGGTAATGTCTCCAGAACTGTACACTGTACTCCAGGTGGGGCCTCACTAGTGTCTTTTATAGTGGAATTATGATGTCCCTTTTCCTGCCAGTGATGCCCCGCCTATGCATCTCAGCGTCCTATTTGCTTTACCAGCTGCCTTGTCGCACTGTTTCCCTATCTTGTGGTCATCAGATATGATAACCCCAAGATCCCTTTCCTGCTTGGTGCATGCTATATCCTCACCCCCCCCCCAACTGATATGTTGTTCGAGGGTTTTTGTACCCCATATACATTATCTTGCATTTCTTTGCATTGAATTTCAACTGCCAAACCCCTGGCCGTTCTTCAAGCTTCTGCAGGTCCCTTTTCATTCTGTCTATACTCTCTGGCATGTCTACTCTGTTATAGAGTTTCATGTCATCAGTGAACAGGGAAATTCTGCCTTCTAGATCCTGCATAATGTCACTGATGAAAACGTTGAATAGGACTGGTCCCAGCACTGATCCCTGTGGTACCCCACTGGTTACTCTTCCCTCTGTGGAGTGACAGCCATTTACCACCACCCTCTGTGTCCTGCCGTCCAGCCATCTACCTACCCACCACACTACTGTCTTGCCCACTCCCATATTCCCCAGTTTGTTTAATAGCCTTCTATGTGGAACAGTGTCAGAGGCCTTGCTGAAGTCCAGATAGGCCACGCCCACTGCCCTTCCTGATCCACCTTCCTTGTCACCCAGTCGAAAATTCAGTGAGGTTGGTCTGGCATGATCTACCCTGCCTTGGGTCCTGTAGTCCATTGGCAACCAGATGTTCCTTCAATCTGTCCTTCACTAGTGCTTCCATGATCTTCCCCACTGCTGAGGTCAGGCTGACTGGTCTGTAGATCCCCACTTCCTCTTTGTTCCTGCTTTTGTATAAGGGGACTACATCTTCTGTCCTCCAGTCTTTGGGTACCTCTCCTGTTTCCAGTGATCATCTAAACAGGATTGCCTGAGGTTCAGCCACAACCTCTCTTAGTTCCTTTGGACCCTGGGGTAAACCCCATCTGGCCCTATTGCTTTACTGACTCTTATTCCTTACAGTACCTTTAGGACCCTTTCCAATGTAAAGGGACTTGTGTCCATTTCTGCACCATTCCCACCTCTTGTACTTCCTTCAGACCCATTACCCTCCTCTTGCTCAGCAAAGACTGAGTAGAAATATTTGTTCAGTATGTCAGCTTTACTGTTATCATCCTCCACAGGGCCCCCATTCTCCCCTTCAGCCTCATTATCCCTCTGTTTGCCCTTCTTTTTTCACTTATGTACCTGTAAAAAGTTTTGTCCCCTCTACACACTGATTTTGCAATGAGCTCTTCTGTCTGAGCTTTGGCTTCTCTTACCAACCTCCCTGCCTCCCTTTGCTTCTCCTGGTATGTCTTCCTATCCCCTTCAGCCTGCATCTTTTTGTATTGCCTGAATGCGATCTTTTTGGCTTTCATTTTCTCCACTACCTCCTTGGAAAATCATAATGGCCTCCTCTTCCTTTTCACCTTGCTAAACTGCTTAATGCATAATTATGTGGCTCTTGTAATCCCCTTTTTAAATATTGTACACTGTTCCTCAACCCCCAGTTCCCTTCCCATTCCCATTAATGCATCTTTCAAGCATCTCCCCATTTTCCCAAAGTCTGATCCCCTAAAATCCAGGTTACATGTTTTTGTGTGGTTTGGTTCTGCTCCTTCTGTAATTTCAAACTACATTGACCAGTGGTCACTGTTCCCCAGGTGCTCCTCCACTGTTACCCCATCACACTGTCCCCGTTTGTGAGCATGAGGTCCAGTATTGCCTTCTGCTGAGTTTGTTCCATTACCAGTTGCTTGAGGAAGGCACCTTGAAGGGAGTCTAGGATAAATCTGCTCCTGGCTGCTGCTGCTGCTGGGAGGCTCCAGTCCACATCTGGAATACTGAAGTCTCCAACCAGCACCACCTCACCCTTCTCTGCCATCCTTTGGATGGCTAGCATCAGCTCCCTATCTGTTTCTTCCTCCCGGGCAGGTGGACTGTAGACCACCCCTGTGTGGATGGCTGGCCTCATTTTCCTTTCCAGCATAACTTTTAGTATCTCTCCCCCATTTTGTTCTTCCTGGATCTCTGTGGCCTTTATGCCATCTTTAACATAAAGTGCCACTCCTCCTCCCTTCCTGCCTGCCCTGTCTCTTCTGAATATGTTGTAGTCAGGTATGCCCATCTCCCAGTCATGGTTATCATAATGGCTCTCATTATACCAGGTATCTGTGATGACCACAAGGCCCAGGTCTGACTGCATAATGGCAGACTCCAGATCCTCCATCTTGTTGCAAAGGCTCCTGACATTGGCACACATGGCTTTCCATGATATGAACTCCCTGGACTATTTAGCTGTTCTACTCCAGCCCCCTCCCTGGTTGTCCTTTATCCCTGGTTCTCCCTGCTGTCTGCCCTTTTGTTGAATTTTGCTTCTTTCTGCCTATCCACCCCTCGGGTGCTTATCTCCATCTTCTGCACACTATTTTGTATAGATATCCACTCCTCCTGTTCACTGTTTCCACTGCTAGCTGTGGGAGGTGGGCAATTAGGTACCCTCCTTGCTAGCCTCGCACCCCCCTTGGCTAGTTTAAATGCTTGTCCATGTAGCATAAGTTAAAGTTAAAGTTCCTGGTGCATGCTCCCCTGTGTTCTCCAATGCCTCTCACAACTAGTACTTCCGAGAGGGTGACAGAAGTAGCTACTTACTTGAGACCCCTTCCCAGTTTCCTAAAATTCTTCCTGAACTTCCTTAGGCCAGGTCATTAGTACCTAGGTGGATAAGGACATCCAGCTCACCCTCCTGTCTTGCCTTCCTGGCAATACCCAGGATTGTCCTCCTTTCCCTCCATACCGTGGCACTTTGTAGGCACCTCACCTCCCTTTCCTCCCCCTCCTGCATTCCTAGCTGGATCCCTCTTATGATAGAGTCCCCCAACAGGATTCACTTTCTCCTTCTCTGGGGTCCACTGCTGTTCCCACTGAGGTCACTGCCTTGGTTGACTACCACATCCTTCCCTTCCACTTCTCTAGGTACCTCTGTTTGGTTGTCCCCATTTTCCAGCGCAGCATATGAGTTCTGGAGTGGAATAGGATTTGGGATGTGCCTCTCCCTGACTGCCCTAACAATCCCTGAGCCCACTGTCATCCAAGTGTTTCTCATTCTTGGCATCCTTTGAGTCAGAGGCATTGGACTGGGTGGTCTCTGGATGGGGCAAAGGTACTCCTGACTCAGTTTACTTATGCTCTGAGTCTGGCTACCTCATCCCACAGTCCAGAGAGATGCCAATGTGGTGGCACACTGTAATTGAGTGATACACTGAGGATACTGCTGGTAGAAGAAAGTTTAGAGAATATTGTAATAACCAGTGTTGGGGTTATTAGGGCATTTGAGAGAGCATTGTTAACAATGTGATAAACGCGGTCACCAGTAATTATAAGGCAATAATACATGGCAGCTATGAGTGAGTGAGTCAGTGAGTAAATGAATCAGTCAGTCAATAAGTAAACAAGAGAGTACACCTGTCTAGCTTTCAAGTCACAATTAAAAGGCAGATTTTGTTACAGTGGCACTGAGCAATCATTAGCACATGAAGAAGGGGCAAACACATATAATGTAAAGTGGAGAGCTGCTGAACAAGAGGGAAGTTGCTCCAGAGGTAAGGGAGATAACTGGAGAAAAAGCTGCCAGACCAAAGGAGGTCCTATGGTGGATGATGAGGAAGGAGTGTGGGAATCTATACCTCAGGGAGTAGGAGGATAACGGTGATGAGTTAAGGAGGAATGTGAGATAGGGAGATTGCCAGGCCATTATTTGAATATGAGGCAAAAGGTAAAAGACAAGAGAAAGTATGTGTTTTAGATATATTGAAGAGAAGGGTGTCCATGGAGTGCTGGGAATAGTTGAAATTGTTAGGTGTGAGATGGTTCTCTAGATACCCATGAGTGATTCTATATTCATCTGTGCATTTGCACTGAAAATTGTATAAATTATATTTGTTATGCAAAGGAGGGAGTAACATAGAACATAGAATTTGTTGGCAGATAAGGATCGCTTTGGCCACTCTGCCGATTTTTTCCCCCCGCCAATACTGTCACCACAGACCCTAACTGATCTCTGGTTCCCTCCATCTGAACTAAGATTTCCTTGTGCCTCTCCTATGCATGCTTGAAGTCTACCACTGTTTTGGCCCCCATTACCTCTGCTGGAAGACTGTTCCAGGCATTCACCACTTTCTAGGTGAAGAAATACTTCCTCACATCCTGCCTGGTTTCCCCCCTCCAGCTACATTGCATGTCCCCTTGTTCTTGTACATCTTTTTCTCTGAAAAATACTCCCCTCCTGTACCTTAATAAACCCTGTGAGGTATTTATATGAGCTCTCTGTCATGCCCTGCCTCTCCCTCCTGTCTTTCAGGGTGCACATATTGAGATCCCTTAGTCTCTCCTCATAGAGTTTCTGATGCATACCCAGTACCATTTTAGTTGCCCTCCTCTGGACAGTCTCCACCTTGTTTATGTGCTTCTTGATATGTGGTCTTCAGAACTGGACACAGTACTCCAGGTGGGGTCTCCCCAGCAATCTATACAGTGGCAACACCCCTCTCCTCTCCTTCTGCTGCTAATGCCCTTACCTATGCTCCCCAGCATCCCACTGACCCTATACCTCATTGCACTGCCTCACCACCTTCAGGCCATCAGGTGGTGAGGTAATGTGACAAAGGACTAGGTAGGAACCTGTTCTGGTTATTGTGCACTGTGCATCAGTGTGCTATGGGATCACAGGTTAGCATATAATGCAGTACATTTTTTCCATAACATCTTGCAAATAGAATGTATCACAAGATGCTTTAAGGCTGTTTTTTTAACACATAACACAACAAGTAGAGTCATTGAAGGTTTAAAAATTAGGACTTGATGATAGTTTGATTAGGTTAAGACTGAGAAGTGAAGGCAAGGGCAAAGATATGAATTCTGAGATGGAGATGTATAAAGTCATGAGTAAGATATTATGTGAGGGGGAGAGAGAGGGAAATAGAGAGAGAGAGAGAAGAGAAAGAATTATAAAAGAGACAATTATACATGTGGGCCAGATATTCAAACTGCGCTAGGCTGTGGCACAAGCTTGGGCGTAGCGCAAACTGGCTGCGCAGGGGTGTGGACTGGGTGATATTCAACGGAGCTGTGCCATGGCACAGCATCATTGAATATCACACCCTGGCCACCCGCAGTGTACATGGCGCAGTGGCACTGCGCCAGCGCAAGTGGCCAGAGTGGAGCATGGGGATGCTCTAGCACAAGTTCCATTGTGCTGTGCACAGCAACCACGATATTCAAAACTTGACATGCAAATGGGGCCATAATGTATGCAAGGTGCAAATGGGGCCATTTGCATGTCATTA
The DNA here is from genome assembly GCA_016271365.2 of Neoceratodus forsteri. Taxonomy (NCBI): domain Eukaryota; kingdom Metazoa; phylum Chordata; order Ceratodontiformes; family Ceratodontidae; genus Neoceratodus; species Neoceratodus forsteri. The sequence goes on along the minus strand of CM028130.1, from coordinate 350,875,750 downwards.
TGGCCCCATTTGCATGCAGGTGTGCTGATCCCCGACCACTTGCACCTGGTGCCCTGCCAGGCAGCAGCCATCAGAGACTATGCCCCCTGCAGCCGGCAATGTGCTCCACAGCCCCATCATGGGCTGCAGTTAAAAAAGGAAAATCACAAATCCCTTGTGGTCCACTGGACCGCTGTCTGCCTGATCACGGGCATTTGTAATAAAAATGGATTACTCTATCCAATATCCATGGTGGACCAGTGGACTGCTATCTGCCTGATCGAGGGCATTAGTAATAAATTAATCTGTACAATATCCCTGGTGGTCCAGTGGACCACTGTCTGCCTGATCACAGGCATTTGTAATAAAAATAGATAACTATGTCCAATGTCCCTGGTGGTCCAGTGGACCGCTATCTGCCCAATCATGGGCATTAGTAATAAATTAATCTGTCCAATATCCCTGGTGGTCCAGTGGACCACTGTCTGCCCGATCACGGGCATTTGTAATAAAAATAGATAACTATGTCCAATATCCCTGGTGGTCCAGTGGACCTCTGTCTGCACGATTGAGGGCATTTGTAATTAAAAAAAGAAATATGTCCTATATCTCTGGTGGTCTAGTGGTAACCCCCTCCCCACCTGCCCACTGAGCCCCACCGCCCTGCTCTCTCCGGTCAGCCGGTGGGTAACACCCACCACCTGCCTCCCGCCCACCGACTGACACCTTCAGTGGGCTGCGCCCATTGGTTCTGGCGTGAGCCAATAGGCACGTGCTACAATGCCCATACTACACATTCCAGATATGTGAATGATCATTCACATATCTGGAATGTTCAATGCATCGGTTCATGCCCATTGGCTCACCTGTGAACCACTGGTGCACAGCCCCACCGACAGTGTCAGTTGGCGGACGGCAGGTGGCAGGTGGGTGGGGTGCTGCCGCCCACCGCTGATCGGGAGGCAGGGCAGTGGGGCTCAATGGGTGGGTGAGGGGGTACTGCTAGACCACCAGGGATATAGGACATATTTCTTTTAATTACATTTGCTCCCGATTGGGCTGACAGTGGTCCACTGGACCACCAGGTATATTGGACATATTTATTCATTTAATTACAAATGTCCACAATCAGGCAGACAGTGGTCCACTGGACCACCAAGGATATTGGACAGAGTAATCTATTTTTATTACAAATGCCCGCAATCAGGCAGATAGTGGTCAACTGGACCACCAGGGATATTGGACATATTTATTAATTTAATTACAAATGCCCATGATTGGGCAGATAGCGGTCCACTGGACCACCAGGGATATTGGACGGAATTCTTCCTTTTATTTTTACAGATGCCCATGATCGGGCATGGGGAGGCACCGCCAGGTGCAGCCAGAGCTCAGTTGGCCACCCACAGGTGGCAGCTGTCGTATAGTGCCCTGCAATGTGGCAGCTCACCTGTGAGTGGCCATCCCTTGTTTCTTTTTTTTTTTGATCAACTTTGTGCTGGCGCAGGTAGGGTTTGTGCATGCATGGCTCTGCACATCCCAGGCTGAATATCGGGCTGTGCAGGGTATGCATGGGCATGTCCCCCCCTACCTGAACCTGCATATATTACTGATGCACTCCGGTGCATTTGGGATTTGTGCCGAGCACTTTTCCCTTTTGAATATCATGCCGGGATTCATCAGTGGGTTGCGCATGGCACAACACTGTTGCGCCATGCACAACCCTTTTTGAATATCTGGGCCACAGTGTATAAGACTTTTTCAGAGGATGTGGGAAGAATTAGAAAAGTCTCTTTCCCTGACATTGGATACATAGTGGAAAGGAATGCAGAGTCTGAAGAGCTGCAAAGGAGCCATAAATAAAGTGAGCTGGAGAATAGCAGGAGACAAGATTGGTCAGATAGGCAGGAACAGAACCATGTATCATACTAAGGTTTTGCAGTGCAGTTTTGAACTAGATACTGAAACTGTGGTGAGTCCATTGAGGTCAGGAGGATAGGATGGATGAGATCATGCTTCCTGCTACATATGAGCAGCAGAATTATGGCGAGGCAAGGGTCTTAACAGGTGAACTTTAGATAGCCAAAATGGAAAAGAATTACAATAATCAAGAGAAGAGGACACAGAACAGAAGGTGGTGATAAGCAGGGAACTCTGAGATGTCTGGGGGTAACAAAAGAGGTACCACAGGGATTAGTGTTGGGCCCCGTTCTCTTCAATATCTTTATTTGTGACATAGGGTAGGAAAACAGGGTAAAATATGTCCATTCACAGATGATACCAAAATCTGTGGTGGAATAGACAGTAATTGGGGTATCAAAATTATGAAACAGAATTTGGGAAACGTTAGAGAAGTGGTCAAAAATGTAGCAGTTCTAAATTAATACCAAAAATAGCAAAGTAATACAAATAGGAATCTAAGTACATAATGGGGAATGTTGTATTAGGACATAACTACAGAGGAGAAAAACTTGGAAGCAATCATTTCTGAAAATCTGGAAATAGCACAATGCAATGGGGCAGTGGGAACAGCAAATAGGATGTGTGGGTCTATGAGCAGTTTGGAGGCATGAAAGGGTTGTAATTTTACAACTGTATAGATCACTGGTAAGAGCTTGCCTGTAAATACTGTGCATATGTTTGGTGTACATGCTTAAAAAATGACAAAGATAAGATGGAGACAGTGCAGAAGAGAACTACACGAATGATTCATGGACAACAGCAGATGATGTACATAAGAGAGGTTTCAGACATTTCATAAAGATATAGGAATGCCTCATATGTGCCCTGTGATGGGAGGAGAATTTGGGAGGTGTAGATGAACAATGGGCAAAAATAAAAGGGACCATTGGGAAGGCAACAAACCTATGCATCAGGCAAATTAACAGAAGGAAAAGGAAACCACTACAGTTTACAAAGGAGGTAACTAGAAAGTTAGGGGCAAGAAAGTTAGCATTCAGGAAGTTTAAGGAGTCACAGAGGGAGGAGGACAGGGAGGTGAATCAAATGAAGCAGAGGGAGGCAAGGAAAACAGTCAGGTGTGCAAAAGTGCAAATGGAGGAGAAAATAGCTAAGGCAATAAAAAGAATGGGGATAAGACATTTTTTTATATATGTAAGTGAAATAAGGAAGTCCAGGGGAGAAATAGTAAGATTAAAGGTGGAAAAGTGTGTGTGTGTGTGTGTGGGGGGGGGGTTGTGGAAGGAGATCAAGAAAAAGCAGGCCTCCTGAACAGATACTTTTGTTCAGTGTTCACACAGGAAGGGGAAGGCGAGGGACCACAGATCACAGATTAGGGGCAGGAGCATTGAGGGAGAAGGGAGGTAGACACAAGTTTGTTTACAGTGGAGAGAGTCATGAAGGAACTAGCATATCTGAAAGTGGACAAGGCTATGAGTCCAGATGGCATACATCGAAGGATACTGAAGATGCTCAGGGAGGTGCTAGCTGCACCTCTGGTTGCCTTGTTCAACCACTCACTGGATACGGGGGTGGTTCCGGAGGACTGGAGAAGGACTGATGTCCCACTTCACAAAAATGGCAGCAGGGAGGAGGCTGGTAATTACAGACCTGTCAGCCTGACTTAAGTGGCGGGGAAATTAATGGAGTCATTACTGAAAGTAAAGGATTGTGGCATATCTTGAAACCAGGGTCTTACAGGACAGGAGGCAACATGGATTCACAACAAGGAGGTTGTGCCAAACTAACTTGATTGATTTTTTTGACAGGGTAACTAGGGAAGTAGATCAGGGTGGAGCCGTGAATGTTGCCTACTTGGATTTCAGTAAGGCCTTTGACACTGTTTCACATAGGAGACTAGTGAACAAGCTGGGAAGTCTCACTGTGGACCCAATTGATTAATTGGGTAAGAAATTGGTTTAGGGACAGGGGACAGAGGGTGGTGGTAAACAGAGTTCACTCTGAGGAAGGGAAAGTGACCAGTGGCTGGCTGTAAGGATTGGTACTCTGTCTGGTCCTCTTTAATGTCTTTATTAGTGACTTTGCAGAAGAGCTAGAAGGGAAAGTATGTCTTTTTGCAGATGGCACTAAGATCTGCAATAGGGTAAACATTCCAGGGGTAGTGGAACTAATGAATAGTGATCTAAGGAAGCTTGATGAGTGGTCAAAAGAGTGGCAACTGTGATTCAATATGAAAAAGTGCAAACCGTCCCGGTGGCACTGAAGATTGAGGCATCCACCTTACATCATGCCACACTGGCGACCTGGAATAGGGAATGAGCCCAGAGAGACTGGAATAAGCCAGGGAGGAGAGGATTGAGCATCTGATGGTCTGCTCTCCTTGCCTGGGAGGGAGGGGGTTCTCATCTTGTGATGCTAATGACACCTGATGGAGACCGGGCACACCGCAGTCAGGGTGCTGACAAGCAGGGGGACATTGGGCAGCCACCCTGCAGATGTGTGCGGAAGTGCTCACATCGCACACTGGATGGCATTGCACATCCCACGTTGAAGGGAAAATGCCCTGGCTCCTGGAGGGTACAGAAGGGTCCAGTGGTCAGCCCCCATTCCAATTGCCAGGCCATCCAGCCTGCTCCGGTACTTCCTCCCTGCCCTGGCCGCTCCATTAAATTCCAGATAGAGCACCAAGTAGGAGTCGGCTGTCCCACCCTGGGGGACTCAGAGCTGAGGGGTTGGGTGGTCGGGCGCAGTGGAGTGGAGATGGGCCCATTCCATGCAGAACTGGAGGCTTCAGGTGGGTTAGAGTAAGGTCAGACTGAGTGACTAATCTGGAGAGAAGTCCAGGAGCCAGTGAGTGAGGGGGCATAAAGAAAGTTAACAAAAAAAAAAAAGTGAAAAAGTCATGCACTTGATACATAGAAACCCAGGGGCAGAGCACAAGTTAGTGGGAGTGGTACTGTCATCCAATAAACAGGAAAGGGACCTGGGATAATCTTCTCTGATGACCAAAAGGTGGCTAGACAGTATGATAAGACAGTGGGAAGAGCTGCTGGAATATTGGGGTATATAGTAAGGGATATCACGAACAGGAGGAGGGAGGTAATTATCCTACTTTATAAGGCATTGGTGAGATCTCACTTGGAGTACTGTGTTCAGTTTGGTAGACCACATCTTAGAAAGGACATAGACGGAACTGAGAAGGTCCAGAGGAGAGCAACTAAATGGTGCTGGGCCTGCATCAAAAGCCCTATGAGGAGTGGTTAAAATACCTCTATATGTATACCCCTGAGGTTAGGAGGAAGATATGGGCACTATTATGGTGCTACAAAGTTGTTACCTGCTGCCAGAAGCCTAGAATCTGCTTTCTTGCACAAAAACTAAAACTATATACTATATCTTGTATTTTCCCGCATGAGGTACTGAGCCCTGCTGTGTCTAGAAAGCAGAAAGAGGAGTAATTTTGTATGTGGGGCATAAGATTAGAACTTTAGAGGGTGTACTCAAGGATAAGTGGTGCTGCACTACAATATTTTTAACATTTTAAACTAATTGAGAGGTACACTCACTCTGTGATCCTGTGAGCTGTGTCTGGGTCTCCTGACTCCTTATTTACTCGGACTGCTGAGAGCGGAAGTCATTATAGGCACTGTTCTGGCACTACAAAGTTGTTTCCTGCTGCAAGAAGCCTAGAACCTGCTTTTCTGCACAAAAACAAAAACTATATACTATATATTGTATTTGCCTGCACGAAGTACTAAGCCCTGCTATGTCTAGGAAGCAGGAAGAGGAGTTGTAGTTTTTTGGGGTCATACTTGGAACTACAGCTCGACATTGAAACAGTAATTTTGTATGTGGGGCATAAGATTAGAACTTTAGAGGGTGTACCCATGCATGAATGGTGTTGCACTACAATATTTTTAACATTTTAAACTAATTGAGAGGTACACTTGCTCCATAACCCCATGAGCTGTTTCGGGGTCACCTGACTCCTTAATTACTCGGCTTGCAGTGAGCAGGGCGAGCATGCGGTGCATGTGCAAAGATGCTAGCAAAGACACGCACATCTGCGCATTATTTGTATGTTTCATAGGGTTTCAAAGAGCGTAGGCATGAACCTCTGATCTACAGATCCATAATACAATATGAGGTAAGGATCACACTGTGTTACACTTCCCATAAACCAGTACAACAACACACAGTAATGCCTTGGTAAGCCGGTAGGTAGAATCAGCCCTTCCAGAGTGTAAAACCAACCATTTATACAATCAGCAATGGTAGATAATGTCGTTACCTTCAAAGGGGATATCGGCATCAGAGGTAACTCCTGTTTAATGTACCTAATCACAATGGAACTTCCTCAAGAAACCTTTAAATGTGACAAGTGCATACAAAATAAGGAGATGATGCAAGAACTAAATAAATTCAGTGACAGATTATTGCAACTTGAAGCACGCCAGAATGAAAGGCGATTAGGCTTGGGAATAACTTTAAGGATTGTGTACCCTCAACTTCCCCCCCTTTCTGATACTTTACATGCTAACAAGGGAGTAAAACAAAATATATTTACCTCAAATGATTTGTCTCACCAAACTAAACAGAACTTCACACCAGGGATGGAGACTAACAGGAAAAGAGCTAGAGAGGATGATTTTACCTCTGAACCTGATGAACTTTGGTATAATATCCAAAACACCAAACCAGCTAAAAACAAGCATTTGTAAATGCCGAATGTTGATTGCATTGGTGTGTTGAGCTCGCTCACTGACCCTCTGTCAGTCGCTCAGTCTGTGTCTCCCCGTGCTGCAGGCTGCTCTTTTGTACTGGGATTCTGCCTGCATTGGCACCTTGTTCTGTCTAGTAAGAAATCCGCAGATGTCCCGACAGGCCTCCGTTGAGGTGGCTCACTCTTCCTCTCTCACTCGCTCATTCTGGTTCTCCTGGCGCTGCAGGCTGCCCTTTTGTACTGTGCTCCTGCCTCTGTTGGTGGCTTTTTCTGCCCACAAAGAATCCTGTAGCAGTCCTGACACAGGTCTGTTGAGCCTGCTGACTCCCCCTCTCTCACTCGCTCATTCCGTTTCTGCCAGCGCTGCAGGCTGCCCTTTTCTATTGGGCTCCTGCCTGCATTGCTGCCTTCGACTGCCCACAAAGAAATTTGCAGCAGTTACAATAGAGCTCCGTTGAGCTCGCTCACTCCCTCTCTCTCACTCACTCATTCTGGTTTTCCCACCACTGCAGGTTGCCCTTTTGTACAGGGCCCCTGCATGCATTGCTGCCTTTTTCTGCCCACAAACAAATCTGTAGCAGTCCCAACAGAGCTCTGTTGAGTTCACTCACTCCCCCTCCCTCACTCGCTCATTCTGTGTCTCCTGCGCTGCAGGCTGACCTTTTGTACTGGGCTCCTGCCTGCATTGATGGCTTGTTCTGGCCAGAAAGAAATCTGAAGTAGTCCCGACACAGCTCCACTGAGCTCGCTCACTCCCTCTCTCTTACGCACTCATTCCATTTCTGCCGGTGCTGCAAGCTGGCCTTTTGTACTGGGCTCCTGCCTGCATTGCCGCATTTTCTGCCCACAAAGAAATCTGTAGCAGTCACAATACAGTTCAGTTGAACTTGCTCACCACTGCATTGTCACTCACTCGTTCTGTGTCTCTTGACGCTGCAGGCTGCGCTTGTGTACGGGGCTCCTGGCTGCATTGGCACCTTTGTCTGTCCACAAAGAAATCCACTGCTGTCTCGACAGAGCTCCGCTGAGGTCACTCAGTCTCCCCCTGTCACGCGCTCATTCTGTTTGTCCTGGCTCTGCAAGCGGCCCTTTTGTACGTGGATCCTGCCTCCATTGTCACCTTTTTCTGCTCACAAAGAAATCCGCAGTAGTCCTGATAGAGCTCTGTTGACCTCACTCAGTCCACTGTCTCACTCACTCATAATGTTTCTCCCACTGCTGCAGCTGGCCTTTTCTATTGGGCCCCTGCCTGCTTTGATGCCTTTTTCTGCCCACAAACAAATCCGCAGCAGTCCCGACAGAGCTCAGTTGAGCTCGGTCACTCCCCCCAACCCCACTCATTCGACCTTAATCTGTCCCAAACACTGATTTCCCACAGTGACCGTGCTATTCTCTGGCAGGAGTGCAAAAACATATTTTAGCCAGGATGTGAAAAATGACAGCTGTACTGTTCATAAGGAGGTGTGAAAAACTGCCACTGTTGAAAATGTGGTGTGAAAATATTACATATTTGCAAAGTTACAAGGATGCATGGAAACAGTTCAATGCACGCTTGTAACAGTCATGTTATGGAGTTTCATCACCAAATTTTCAACTTAGGGCTTTTAAGACCTCTGCTCATGAACAGTGCCACTGTCATTTTCTTAATCTGTTCCAAACATAGATTTCCCACAGCGACCATGTTATTCTGTGCTGCAACTGTGAAACCACATTTCAGTCAGGATGTGAAAAATGACAGCTGTACTGCTCATAAGGAGGTGTGAAAAAATGCCACTGTTGAAAATCTAGCATGACAATATTACAAATCCGCGAAGTTACAAACGTGTATGGAAAGTGTGCAATGCACAGTTGTAACACAATCATTTGATGGGCTGTCATCACCAAATTTTCAACATAGGCATTTTTGGACCTCTGCTCATGAACAGTATCACTGTCGTTTTCTTAATCTGTTCTGGACAGTGTTTTCCCATAATGACCACTTTATTCTGTGCCGGAAGTGTGAAACCACTCTTTGACCAGGATGAGAAATATGACAGCTGCACTGTTCATAAGTAGGTGTGGGAAAATTGCAATATTGAAAATCTGGAGTGAAAATATTACAAATTCGGGACGGCATGAGCATGCATGCAAGCTGCGAAATGCACGCTCGTAAGACAGTCATTTTGTGGAGTATCGTTACCAAATTTTCAGCATAGCAATTTCAGGACCTCTGCTCATGAACAGTGTCACTGTCATCCATGGTACAAATGTGACTTTCTTGCCATGATTGAAGGGGGTTGTGTGCAAGTGGACAAATTGACCAATTACCTGGTCAGATGTATACATGGTGCACAGATGAAAAATGCAGAGACACAAAGGGCACATATAGATATACTAGGTGTTGCTACCACCACCACCAGTAAATCATCAGAAGCCACCAAATCAAAGAAAATGTCAAAGTCACAGCACAGCACGGCAGGTAATCCCATTTGGGATGCTCTGTACCAGGTGGGTGTTGAAGAAATTGAAGACAAGAAGGAGGAGGAGGAGCATGATGAGGCAGCAGGACTCAGGCCAGCACAACGAATGGTGAATGCCTACATGGGAGACACCAAGCATCTTGGCATCACTGATGAGCCATTGTTGTACTGGAGCAGCAAAGTGAGTGACTGGCCTGCACTGGCATCTGTTGCTTTTAAATACCTCAGCTCCCCACCATCCAGTGTCAGTGTGGAGCGGGTGTTCAGTTCTGCTGGGGCCATTGTGTGTGACCGTAGGACAACTCTGTCACCGAAGAATGTTTCCATCCTAACATTTATAAAAATGAATGAGGATCACATTCCACATAACACTATTATTTCAATTGTGTTGACCAAGAACTGTGTCTCAGGGATGATGTTGACAACGAAGACGTCCACAGTGGTGAGATCCCTACTAGTAGAGAGGTAGATGAAGCAGCAATGATGACTGAATTTCCACCTGCTGATGACTCCAGTCTTGAAGACTGTGAGGGCTGCTTCATGGATGATGTGTCACTGGAAGAAGGCTAAAGGTTTTCTGCCCCCTCCAGCCACCACTAGCATCCCTACCCCCTTTTCCACTGAATATGCTGTTTTATGTTATTGTTATACATTTCAAATTTTATTTTGCTGGTTGTTCTGTGTTACACATCCAGTTATACCATTTAATTTGATTACCCAACCTAGTCACAATGTTTGCTTCATTTCATTTTTGAAAATTTATTGGCCCCTGCTATGCTAACTGGAATGAATATGTCATTATCTCAGCAATACACAGTGGCCCTATCATGCGACAAATACTGAACATCTTCCCCATTTCTACATATACCTCCTCCATGACACCATGAATGAGTGTCTAGTGAGTGTGCCACCACTGTATATACGACAATGACAACTTAGTCAGACAGTGCACAGCCAGTACTATGTTACTCAGAAATGCATGCATACTCCACCCCCATGAATAAAATGAACCATCATGTAATCCTCCCCCTTGTCATCCATCCTAATTTGTATAACTCAGACTTCGACAGTGTGGGCCTTTACTGTCATACTTCCAAGAAATAACGGGACCGCTGGAAATCTATGAAGCTGACAGACGCATGCTCCAGCATAAACAGCAGACTCAGACCAGTACATCAATGCTGCCTCTGAGTCCAGCTATTTTACTTCTTCTCCTCCTCCTCCTCCAGCAGTCTTCCACCAAAAAGAACTGCAACGTTGCAAATGCCAGCATATTTGTGGCCAGTACATCAACCACACAATGCATCACTTTCATCCCAGCACGCACACTTTGGGTTGTTTTCCCTACTGCTGATCACCCATGGTGACAGTACTGCCAGCACATTCTGGGCCAGTAAGTCAACCAGCACGATGCAACACTTTCAATCTAACAAGCACAATTGGTGCCATTTTCCCTCCAGCAAAAGAAACAGCCACTCAGAAAGCAACACATATCATCATGAAGCAAGAAATATATGCAGTATGTTCTTCCTCCATGGCCTGTCTTCTGTTAAACTGATTCATGGCAATTAGACATCAATTTTTGTCATGTTATTACATATACTTCCATTGTGCTGTTATGCATGTCTTTGCTGTGATGGAATGTCAAGTATGCATGTAAGGCAGCACACCTTATTGTATAAGTTATCTGATGTATTTCCATTTAACTCTATGCAGGGTTTGCCATGATGACGTAATATGAGGCCAGGACTGTGGAACAAGGATGACACATCGACGTGGCACATTCAGAGCCTAGTCAATACACATTGCAAGCATCATTATGTACAGGTCTGTATTGGAATTGTAACATTTTTCACTTGCTAGATTTTGTGTATTCGATTCCTGGCACTGAATATCCTGGTATGTTTCACCATGGGCTCATAATTGAAATAATTTCAGCGGTGGGACATTTTTGGTCATGTTGCTGAAATTGATGGTAAGTATTTAGCATTGCACAGGTAAGTATCAATGCAACTTTTTTTTAAATATTTTTTCTCCACCTTTTTACAGATGACATTGGTTCAAACAACATCTGTCTTGAATTGGGTGACTGTCAAGTCAATTAAAATGTTCTGCTCAAAAGGAATTTTTTTTTTTGTATCAGTAACATGGTTAGTTCAGGTAGCATCATAATGCAGGTTATAAATGGTTATGCTGTCATTTACAGTGTCAGTTGCACATTTGTGGATAAAAGTAATATATCCTTTATCATCTTACAGTGGTTCAATCAAGGGACTTATTTAAGCTGCGTATGGGTGATTCTACAATGTCAATGGCAAAATACATTAGGATACAATCCAAGGTCACAATTTTCATGTTAGCACAGCAGTATATATAATATGTGTGTTTTCCTTCACAGGTGTCCACTGATGATGATGACGTATGTTTTTATTTGTCAGCAGTGGCTCACACCTCACAGGTGCAGCTCCTTGATCCAATATTCACACACCAGGATGGAAGACTTGTATTTAGTCACTGATGTCATACAGAGATGGGATGCATCGGCAAATGAAAAATAAGCCACCATTCCAGATTGAAGTACTTTGTACCTGACTGGCAATAAGAAAAAAAGAAGATATTTTGAGCATTGTTACAACTAGTTGCCCCCCCCACCATCATTACATGAAGCTATACGTACAACAGGGAATGGCTGTTAAACTGGAACACTTAACATGAACAGACTATGTCTGATGAGCACAGTCAGCAGCCAGAATGGGAGGGAGGTAACAGACGCACTCCAGCAGTAGAATTCCTGAATATTGACAGATCCATATAGAAGATAGTTACTGTCAAAGTCTGACATCTCTGTCCTGCAGTAACCACAAACTTAATACTTAACCATATCCACCAACCCCACACCAACCCAGCCTCAATCACCTCCTCCACCACCCACCCACCAAAGACCATAAAAAATTAAGAAATACTTACCACCAGTTAATGAATTGCACATGTATTGAACAGTAGTAATAGCAGCAGCAGCAGTGCACCTGAAGTTAACAGCTCCTGAATTCCTGCATGTGTTGAGAAAAGAAAAAAATAATACAATTATAATCTGATTCAGATATCAGAGCTGCAGTCACCTATCCCTCCCAGTAATGAAAAATTCAGTACTTACCTTGTCCTTGTGCAGTGTGAAATGTGGTACATTCCAACATCCTGTGTCCAAATCCTGGGCTGGCATACATGTTGTCATGATGATCTACTCCTCAGCACACTAGATGAATATAAAATAAGTGCAAACATAAAATAACTCAAGATGTTTCAATAGGAACCCACCACTCCCTTCTCTTGCACCCAAAAAAATAAATACAGACACTTAGTGTACAGCAGCAGCAGCAGCAGTATCGATCGACTATGTGAAGAGGATCCCCATGAAGCAGACAAAGCATTACTTCTCATGGCAACTAGTCAGAGCAGCATACAGCAGCTACAGGTAACAGCAGCAGCAGCACTTAAAATGTCATTCAATCCAAACTGACTTAAAACCACAGAAACAACAGAGCTAACCAGGGCATCATCATTGCAAAATGATAATTCCACAGTTCTCAGTCAATTAAAAAAGCAGCAGCAGGAGGAAGTAAGCACAACTTTGTCACAGGACCATTTTACAGTAGTATTTATTTTCTCATCGTGGCAAAATGTTGCATGTCAGGCAATGGCGGCACCACGGTTAGGCCTGAAAACCACATGAAATAGTGCAGAGAACAGCAGATTAGGGTTCTTTGTGGATGTGAACCAGGTAACTGCATGTCTGACACCTGATTGCTGTCTGAATGTACTGTGCATTTCTTTGTAAAGTTTTCTGGACTTCTGGGCCATGTTAGGCAGTAGCAGCATCATGATAAGGCCTAAAAAGCATTTAAACGGTGCAGAAAACAGCACATTTGGGTTCTTCAGGTGGATGTGAACCATGTAACTGCATTTCTGACGCCTGATTTCTTCTGAATGTACTGTGCAATTTTTTTTGAAACACTCCTGGACTTCTGGGCCATGTTAGGCAGTGGCAGTACCATGGTTAGGCCTGAAAAGTATTTAAATGGTGCAGAAAACAGTACATTTGGGTCCTAGGTGGATGTGAACCATGTAACTGCATGTCTGACACCTGATTTCTGTCTGAATTTAATGTACCAGTTTTTAGGAAACATTTCTGGACATGTACTGTCTGTGCTGCACTCGCAGAAAGAAGATGTGGCCTGAAATCAATTGTAAACAGTGGACCAAGGACAGTCGTTTGGTCTGAGTGGGGGTTTGGGTGCCATAAAACATCATGTATGGGACCTGATTTCAGTCTGAAGTTACTGTAACATTTTTTTGTAAACATTTCTGGACTTTTGGCCCATGTTAGGCAGTGGCAGCATTACGGTTACGTCTGAAAAGCATTTAAACGGTGCAGAAAACAGCACATTTGGGTCCTACGGGTAGATGTGAACCATGTAACTGCATGTCTGACACCTGATTTCTGTCTGAATGTACTGTGCAATTTTTTGTGAAACATTTCTGGACTTCTGGGCCATGTTAGGCAGTGACAGCACCACGGTTAGGCCTGAAAAGCATTTAAACAGTGCAGAAAACAGCACATTTGGGTCCTGTGGGTGGATGTGAACCTTGTAACTTCATGTCTGACACCTGATTTCTGTCTGAATTTAATGTGCCGTTTCTGTACTTATAAGAACAGTGCTCCACACAGCACAGTGTGGTCTGGAGGGGAGGGAACCAACTTAACATTTGTGTTGAGTGCAGGACACATGTATTAAGCACTAAAACCATATTTATGTTTAACTTTGCAATAAAATTGCTTATGTTTCTGTGATTGTTGTGTACATCTTTGGAGTGTTGCTGCACACACCTACAACTGCTGCAACATCGCATTGTTTGGAAAAACATTTTTGTTCATAGGAACAATACTTCACATTTGTGCATAGGAGGAGAAAATATTGAATGAGTCAAACAAAAGAAAAACAAAGGTAAGGAGTTTATGGGTACAACACTACTGACTGTAACACACAAGTACGACAGGGGCAGGGGAACAGGCTGGGTCATGGGTAGTGTAATCTGAGAGGGCGATACAGAAGGTAACAGGGAAAGGATTTAATACTATGGGGAGCATAACATTACACATAAGTAACACACCACACAGAACCACTGGTCAAAGACATATATTTATGACAATAAAAAAACAAACAAGAGGATACAAAGGAAGATTTCAGGACTGAAAAGGCTTTTTTGTAAATTTTTTATCTTTTTAATTTTTTTTTTCCTTTTTTCATATTTTGGGAGAGTGCAGATAGAATGGAGAGAAGATAAAACTATCAAAACACAGTGAGGGGACACAGGAGGATAGGATTCAGTCAGAAATAAGAAAAAAACAATTAACTTGCTGCTGACTGAAAATAAGTAATTTAAACATGTCCAGAAGTGCCATTCCCACCACCATGATGCAACTCCATAGGGAGGAAGGGAATTTTTTGCTGGTCCTCCATTATTTTGTTCATATCCCCCCGGCCTCACTGAACTGCTGTCTGAACTGTTGATAGTCATGACGTAGTTCTTGCACTTCAGCGCTCACAGCTGGCAAGTCTTCACTTGTGACCACCTGACCACCAGCTGCAGACAGTGTGGACTCAGCAACCTGATGCTTGCAGTGCCTCCGACTGCAGGGTAATTCTGCCACTGGTGCTACTGCCTCCTGCCTCCTGCTGCTGCTGTGTCTGACTACTGCACTCCCTGCATTGATGCTGACTCACCACAGACTGAGAAGGGCCACCTTTCTCCTCCTGGCCCCCTTCCCTTTCTCTGTGTCCACCCACGCCTACATCCAGCTCACCCACTTCAGTGTTTACACACACACTGCTCCCTACAGCTGCACTTGATGCCGCCACCTCCCACAATTTGAGGTCTCATTGGAGAGGGTTGTGGTGCTCCATATGGCTACACTGCCTGGTTGTCCCAAAGTGGGATCCACCCTTTCCCCGATGCACATTCTGCCCACATAGATTGCAGGTGACCACTGGGTCACCTACTGATATTTCATAGAAAAAATCCCAGACAGGAGAACTTTGGGGTTTGATGGTGCCATGGGGGCACAGATAATGCCCCAGTCACTAAATCCACTGAGTGCTTGGCAGGGGGCACGGTCTTCTGCTGCCTGAGTGGCGGAACAGTATCCTCCTCATGCTGGAGAGGAGACACTGTTTCCAACTGTTGCTACTGCTGCTGCTGCTGCTGTGGTGGTGGAGGGGCCACGGTAGACTCCTGCTTCTGGGGAGAGGGCACAGTTGGCTGCTGAAATGTGCATACAGGTGCCCCACTGTGTTCACCCTTCTCTATTATGATTGTCCACAAAAAAAAAAAACATTCAAACAAACAAACAAAAACAATAGAAAAATAGACCCTGAGAGAGCCCAGGGGTGGTAGGAAACACACACACACACACAATCACAAACACACACACAAACACAATCGCAGGTACTAAAATATGAACTAGAACAAAGACAAACAAGAAAAAGTTAGAAAAAATAGCACAAATGATTGTAATTAATCTGTGAAAGTACACTCTGCAGTCACAGGGAGTATTAATGCTGCCTGCTTCTTCGAGATATATAGCACAGGAAATGAACCACTCATTTCCTGTCTGTTTAGACTCAACCATGTGACCACCAGCATAACAAAAAAAAAACAGTTTCACCTCTGAAGTGCAGGTGAAATTAAAGGCGAAATTTCTCAGTGAAATTTTGCCAAAAGGTCAGAATTACATGAACTATTTCGCCATAATTTTGCAGGAGAAATTAAATTTCACTGCATCTCTACACCCAAGTACATGCTACATGATATGAACCCATGATTATCTGTTCTTCCTGGCCAGTAGTGAGATTTCTGCCCTCTGAACCACTAACACTATACGGTACACAGTGCTGAGATGAAACACCTATTAAGTTTCCCTTTTAAATGTAATGCTTCAATATGTTCAACTCACATAATATTTCATTTTTACTTAACTAGCAAATGGGAAAACAATAATACCCTTTTGTCTATGACAAATGCTCAAAATCATTAGTAGTACTGATGACACATTTCTGAAATATTTTAGTTAGGTTTATGTGAGGCACCATATGAAAATCTCCTATAAACCTTTTTTGAACACCATAACATTCCTTAGCTCCATGCTTGGAGGGCTGCCATGTACCTCCAACTGAGAGTAAACCACAAATAAAGAAAGAGTAGCATGAAAGTGAAGCTCAGCTAATATTTTGTTTATTTTAATTCACCTCAGAGCAGTCTCTATGTTTTCTATCAAACACAGCTGCACCTGTAATACATTGCCCATGTACTGTGCTGTATAGCCCAACAGCACAATTCCATTAGTATTTTTGACATTCTTCACACTCGAATGGGAGGTTTGACCTCAAAGTGGCCTGAAATGGTAAAAATATTTTGAGAGCAACATAATGACAAACACTTGTTTCCCTAAGGATGTTATTGCGGTTCATTTTCAAATGGAGAAACAAGTCTAAGAAGATAAGAGGATTTGCATCTTTGTAAAGATTAGCAAAACTTATGGCTCCGTTGATTAATTTGGACATCAGTAGCTAACAGCATCTCAGTGTTACTTGTGTTATCAGAGATTTGCTGAACTCATTAAATGCATGAGTTGTTAGCTAAGATGACTATCAAAATTAGAAGGCACCTCCATCCTCCAACAGGATGTCCCCAAAATTAACACTTTCATGTAGATAAGATGACATTGTGACTGAGATTTAAAGAGTGTCTGAGTAATTTCCTTTATTTACAGGTTGAAGTGAAAGAGGTGTATCTTAATATAATAGTTATACAGATAATAACAAAAAAAAACTATTTATGTTGGGTTCTTTATACAACCCATATTTGGTTCACAATGAAAATTCTCTGCATATGGCACAGTGCTGCCTACTATAACAAAATCTGGTCAGAAACGCTATGGCTGCTAATACGTTAACTTCATAAGAGTGTTTCATGGGATGATACACAAAGGTGAATTGCTGTAGTCAGCTGTGTGTGTAAATTTCATTTTGGTAAATGCAGATCATTTATCTGGTTGATCCTGTGTTTCCCATGTGTTTAAAATGCAAGCAGCGAGTGTGTATTATACTATATGGGAATGAGAGGGAGCTCTGCACCAAGGCCTTCAAGTAATGGTAGAGCAGATGATGCAGAGAGGAGAGGTATGGCTACACTAGGAACCATGTGCCAATGTGGAAGGATAAGAACCTATACCGTGGTCATGGCCTGCTTTCATCCAGGAGGCAACCACAATCCTCAGTGTATGGTTCAAGTATTACTTTGATAGACAGTTAAAGTAGCTGGGGGGGGGGTGATAGAAGAAATAAGGGAAGCAGAAATTGGGTCACCACAGGCTAAGATAGAGAGTAGGTAGATATCCCAAGGGGAGAGAGTGCCAGCAGGATGCAAGTTATACAAGAAAGCAGGGTGGTAGTGAAAGAGGAAGGGAGAAAGTAACAGTCAGAAGAGAAATGTGTGAAAGGGGGAACAATTGGAAAAGGAGAAAGCTGCAGGAAGAGAGCTGAGGGCTTTCAAAATAGTGCAAGCTCTGCAACAGAAACCCTATGAGGAGAGAATGAAAGAGTTGAATATGTACACCCTGGAGTAGATGAGAGAGAGAGTGGGGATATGATGGAGACCTTTAAAAATAATAATAATAATAATAATAATAATAAATGAAAAGCATATGACACTGGAGCAAATCAACATTTTCTAGTACCTGGGTGTCACAATTGATGACACCCTCTCATTCACACCATACACAGACAACATCATAAATTAAGTAAACAAAAAGCTAGGGGCCCTCTACAGGCAAAGGCATAATTTCACTCGTGAATCAAGGCACATTGTAGTTACCAGGTAGATCCTCCCCATTATTGATTATGGGATCATGGTATATGGAGCAGCCACTAACACAGCACTTCAGAAGTTTAAGTTAACACTGAACACGGGCTGTCACCTAATTCTGGGTGCTGAACAACTTATGCATACTTTCACACTGTACTCACTATTTGATATCCTTCCTCTGCAGGACAGAAACGAGCTACAAATCTGCATCCTAAGTAAAAAAGCACTGCTATATCTCACACCCCCTGGGATACAGCACCTGCTAGGGCCATCACTGACTGAACCCATACTCCACTAGTGCTGTGACCAAGAACAACCTAAAAATACCCTTCCACAAAACTACATAAGCAAGGCGCGCGTTTGCAGTCAGAGCCCCCAATGCGTGAATGAGCTTCCAGAAACCATCCTAAGCCTTAGCAAAATCAACCAGTTCAAGAGGCAACTCAGAGCCCTAATCACCCCTGATGTCACCTGCCACTGCCCCTGACTTCTTCCTAACTATTTAGCATCAAATGCTACATCAAGCAGTCAGTGTCCGTCGAACATGCAGACATCCTTATAGTTAATATGACAGGGCTACATTAAGCTACCTTTATTTTTTTCACATGCTGACATCTTACTAGCAGTGACAAAGCTGATTCTGTTGCTTCAAATACAATTGTAACTGACTTTAAGAAACCGTTTACCCAATTTTGTGACTTGCATATCCTTTTTAACTTTGTAAATTTAAATACCCAATTATTGTACCATTGTATCTTTTAGCTTTGTTGATACCTAGATATGACTACCTACTAAAGAGTGTCTAAATGTCACTGTGTTATTGATGTGGAACCTTTGTAAATGTGCTGCCACAGCTCAAAGGTGTGTATCCGAACAAAAAAACAAACAAATAAATAAATAAATGAAATACCTCACGGGGGTTAATAAGGTACAAGAGGGAGATACGTTTCAGAGAAAAAGGTGCTGTAGAACACGAGGTCATGCTGTGAAGCAGGAAGAAGGCAGATTCAGGAGAGATGTGAGGAAATACTTCCTCACAGAAAGAGTGGAGGATTCCTGGAACAGCCTTCCATGGGAGGCAGTGGGGGCCAAACCAGTGGTTGGTTTCAAAAAATGCCTTAGACAGGCACAAAGAAATCCATTTAGACAGGAAGGGAATGAAAGAGGCAGTTCTGTAGATCAAGATGGGTCTGCAGAAAAATTATCATAATTAAAAATGGGCAGACTAGATGGGCCCAGCTCTCATTATCTGCCATCAGTTTCTATGTTTCTGTAAATACCCTTTGGGAGGTTACTTGTCTGTTCACCCTTCCCTGTTTATTTTTTTTTGGCCTAATTCGGACCAGTAGGGAAAAGGGTTAATTCTTCTCAGTACATGGGTGGAGCCTCCTGTGGGTTGAGAGGTCACCATGGGTGCATGGGGATAAAGCCCAGTAGTTTAGGTGGGAGGGGGTGTTTCGGTCAGAGGAATGAGCAGCGAGGGCATGAGAGTGAGTCAGGGCTGGGTGCGGGAAATTGCCAGCTCTGGCCCTCGGCTGGTGGTACTTGTGGGGACACAGAGGAAGAAGTGGGAGTCAGCAGCTACAAGCCGCAGAGTACCTTTGAGGGTGGCTAAACTCAAGAGGGGAGACAGCAGACACAAATCACAGTGTGCCCTATCAGCCTGTACTGATTCGTGCAAGGATCATGTGGTCAAGAATGTGACAGGGAATATAGTGTCCAGAGAGCAAGTTGCCTTGGAGCTCTGCAGGATGTGACCCCCTTCTCAATTCATGGACAGTCACTAGTAGTTATGGGAAAGGATGCAGACATCATGAGGGAACCCACAAATCCCAAAGCCGTGAGATTGCATATTCTGAGGGGGACCCACTGAGTCACTGCAGAGAGAGAGAGAGAGAGAGAGAGATGTGGATCATTGAGAGTTTGGGTACCTGTGAAGAATAATAATGGGCTGTCAGGCACTGTGAACTGTTTTGAGACTTGTGCTGCCTTCAAACATTTGTGACCATAGTGGTCCCAAGTTAATACTGCCCTAAAGACTGTGCAACCTCTTCGGTCCAGGTAAAAGATGCTTTTATGGCCATACCGGCCGCATTAAAGCTGAATGTCTTCCCCCATTAATTAACTGATGCTCTCCAGAGCTGTGTGTGAATATGTTTCATACATTTGGGATCCCTGTTGTTTCTTCGAGTTCCATGTGGACATTCCATTATTGAAAGGAACTATTTAATATGCATGAACCTGTTGTTTTCATCCAGCACCAGCGAGGAAAAGGGCACCCTGTGTGTGATATCTGGGCCTGGGTAAAGTGACCACTGGAAGTGGGCTCCCCCTCCCCACTAACATATTCCATTCATACCCCTAGACATGGAGGGGGCTACAATGTGGGGGCTCGTCTGGGGATTTGATTTGGGGTGTCCCTGGCTCTTTGCTGGGTTCTGCAGTTAGTTGCTGAAATGAAACATCGACTGTTAAATTGCTGGATTCCCTATTGAGAAACAATCATGGTGCAGGGGCATGGACAGTTCACACCTTGGGAGGTCTTAACAGCACAAGAAGTTCTGATGTAGTGGGGCCTCCAGTGTCTGTACATGTGCCTGTATTGCAAATGAACCCATGAAAGAGTTGTGGATTTGAATGTCGGGTTCTGCTTGGGAGAAGCAACTATACCTGTGTAACTGCATGCAGTTCAGGACTGTGGCATGAGACAGTAGTAGTGAGAACTGGTTGCTGTGAGTTGTACCTGTACCTTGTTCTAAATGAATTTGGAAGATGGCTCAAGCACCAGCACCATCGGGTGTTACAGTACTACCTGAGATGTTTTCTTGGATGTGGGCCCAGGTGGGCAGTGTGGATGTGTCAGAAAAGTGTGCCCTGTGCCACAAAAAGGGCCCCATAGTGCAAATGCTGCCTATATGCACCATCTGCAGTGGATCCAGTTTGGGGCTGAGTAGGTCCAGTTCCTCCATGACTTCAGACAATATTAAACTTTTGTGGCCATAGCAGTCCCAAATTAATGCTACTCTAAATACCTCCTCAGTCCATGTAAAAGCTGCTATTATGGCCATACAGCCACGTGAAAGCTGAATGTGTGTCCCACAAATTAACTCATCCTCCCTGGAGCTATGTGCTAATATGTTTAACAGAGGAAAAGGGCACCCTGTGTGTGACATCTGGGCCTGGGTAACATGGCCACTAGAAGTGTTTCTGCTGCTGTGGGTGCCCCCTCCATGTGGACATAATCCATCCATAACCCTAGACACAGGGAGTTGGGGCTACATTTCTACATATGACAGGTTAAGAGATTCAAATGGATAAGGCACACAGCTGTTACAGTTTTGCACTTCTGTTGTCTGTTCATGGAGCAAATTTAGATACAAATCTGTGTGGGGTTGTTGGGGGAAGGGTAAGGAGATGCAGGCTTGAGGATCAAACAAAACTAAAAACAAATTAAATATCTGTGCATTATAATACTATGCACTCCATTAAGCCCAGCAGTGATGAACATTACATACAGTACATGTTCTGTAGGTTACAGTCAGTGATTTCAGAAATACATATTTTTTTTTATCCAAGCCATCAGCCTCCATTCAGTGCACATAATAAGCTTTACTTGTAAAAGACTGGGAAATAATTTAAAAGTTTAAGTTGACAAAGAAGTCAACTAAGTTATCATGTTTAGTCATATTCAGTTTTCAGCATTTCCCTGCTAATACAGTCTAGTTCCTCACTTACCCCTAGAATGACACTTGTGAATAGTTATGAAAGTAGGTGACGTCCAGCCTTCTAAGGAAGTAACAGAGGGGTCCATAAAACAATCCCTTAAAATGAAATATTGTGTTCAGTTATAACTTCAGTTGCTATAATTTTGCTGCACTGGAAGTAGTAGCCCTATACACACTTCCAGTCAGGCTGAACTTAAAGCAATGCTCTAGCGGCGTGGCTTGAAGCGAGAGTGTCGCGGTTGATACGTGGAGTACAGAGACATGCGCTTTGTAGCACATGTCAGCTGTGTCTGCTGGGGCAGCTAGGGTACTGGAACCAAATTCTGTAAAGATACATCAAGGGTAAGACACTAAACACCAAGTAAATATTTGCCGTAATACGTATAGCTGCAATTAAAACTACTCTGAGAGTAAAGATGGAGGCAGCACAAATCTGTGCTGTCAATGTCAGATTTACTGTTTGGGGGAACAAATAAAGGATTTTCAATGCAACAAATGCTTGTTGATAGTCACATTACAAGAGGAATTACAAGACTCCTGAATAAGAACACCCAAAACACTAAAATTGTAGAATTAGAAGGCTTTACAGACCAGATGGCAGACCAGCTAGAAACTGCTACTACACTGATAGATCCAAAACCAGAAACAAAACTTTCTGAAGAAAAGCTCATTAAACACCAGGCAGAACTAGCTGAGGATAGCTAGGCAGCGGTGACTAGGAATACTAGGAAGCATAGGGGAAGGAAAATTTATAACAGTGCCCCTGTATTATTGCATAACAACTATGAAGTACTAGGTACTATAATTAAAGAAACATCTAACACTGATACAAGGCCAAATACAGAGATGTAAATCACACCATCTACAACCAGAGCAGAATTAATCAAAATCCAAGCAGAACCACCAATAAAATAGAAAAGCAATGTTGGGAACACGTTCAGACAGGATAATGAATGCCCAGGTGAACATACAATCAAAGAAACGGATTTACTGGTAATTGGTGATTCTATTATCAGAGGAATAGACATGGCCCACTGCAAAGGAAGAAACCACCACACCACAGTCATCATGTAGCCCAGGGTAAGGATCAGAGGCATAAAAAAACTGATAAATGGCTTAATGGAGAGTACTAGTGAAGTAGGGAAAATCTGGTCCTCCTTCATGCAGGAATAAATGATACACAATGAAGAAACCTGCAGGATATTTATATAGACTTTAAAGACATATGTTCAGAAATTAAAAAGCAAGGTGGGGGTGTTATTATATCTGGCTTATTACCAGTATACAGTATACAGGCATCAGGGTACCAAAACCAGAAACATGAACATTCTTAATAACTGGCTAAGGGAACTGTGCAAAAAGAAAGAGTACCAATATCTGAATAACATGGATAAATTTAGGAAACACAAGTTATATAGACCCGATGGACTCCACCTCAATAAAATGGGCTCACGCTATCTAGCTAAACGATTTAAGGAAGAAACCCAGAAAATGTTAAACTAACTGGAAGAGGGGCAAGGGCAGGCATGGGAACTATTAAAAGAGTGACAGCAATATTTGACAAAAAAACAAATACTGTAGAATGGAATTGTATGTGCTTAAATGCCAAAAGCTTAACTAATAAATTTGATGAGCTCAGACATATAATAATTACACAAAACATACACCTATGCGCAGCAACAGAAACATGGTGGGGTACACAAGATTCTTGGGACCAAACCATACAAGGGTATACCCTATACAAAAAATCCAGAACACACAGAAAAGGAGGAGGAGGATCTATTTATGTTTCAGATAACATAAAGTCTGAGGCCATGGAGGTGGAAACAGAAAAAATAGACCAAATCTGGGATATTTCCACCGAAATCAGCTAAGATCATAATAGGAACTATATAGAGGCCACCTTCAGCCACAGTAGAAATTAATCATACACTCCTGAACAGAATTGACTCTTTAGAGCCTACTGACAGACTTTTAGCACTGGGCGACTTTAATCTGCCATGCATTAGCTGCCCCCCTCACTCACCTCTTCAATCTTTCCCTAGCTACTGGTTCCATCCCCTCTATATGGAAGTCAGCTCAAGTAGTTCCACTACTTAAATCAGGTGATCCCATGGACCTTAACAATTACAGGCCCATTTCCATCTTACCGGTTCTGTCCAAGATGCTTGAAAAATTAGTAAATTCGCGGTTAAGGGCCTATCTGGACACCAACAACCTCCTAAATCCAGCACAATCTGGGTTTAGATCAATGCATAGTACCATCTCTGCCCTAGCCAAAGTCACTAACGATTGGCAGACTGCCTTGGATACAAAGAATAGTATCTATGCTGTGTTCCTGGATTTGAGTAAAGCATTTGATACAGTGGATCATGAATCATTAATCTCCTCTCTTAGCTCTGTAGGCCTTGATTCACTCTCTCTCAATTGGTTTAGGTGCTATCTCTCTGGAAGGTTGCAACTGGTAAAAAATGAAAATTACCTATCTACCTCTAAACCACTGCTAAGAGGAGTACCATGAGCTCTATCCTGGGCCCCATCCTCTTTGCCATTTATATTAATAACATTGATTCCAACCTCTCTCAATCTAACATTCATCTGTTTGCTGATGATACTGTATTATATGTCAGCAATCCTCACCATCAAAAGCCTGTGAACTGTTACAGTCAGAATTCTCCATCCTACAACACAACCTATTGGAAAGAAAACTACTTCTAAATGCCAAAAAAACAAAAGCTATGTTCTTTGCCACCAAGAGTTGCTCTTCCATTACCCCATCATTCCCCACCCCACAATTAGCCACCTTATTTGGAGAAAACCTGGAATTTGTGGATAAATTCAAATATCTTGGAGTCTGGATTGACAATAAGCTTGACTACTCTACCCATGTTGAAGAGCTACTAAAAAAGTTGAGACAAAGACTTGGCCTATTTTACAGAATAAAACATTACCTTACCAGAGACTCCAAACAAAGATTAATCCAGGCATCATTCTTATCCCTCATTGACTATGCTGATTTCTCTACGGCCATTGCTCCCTCTCCCTCTTAAATAAACTGGACACCCTGTATCATAGAGCCATTAGATTTATTACAGACCTTCCCTCCAACACCCATCATTGTTCTCTTTACATGGCAGTCAATTGGACATTCCTACAGCACAGAAGAAAAAAGAATGCTGCAATCTGGATCTTTAAAGCTTTATCAAACAAACTCCCCTCCTATATCTCAGACTGTTTCACCATAATCACATCAAGGCCATACACCTTAAGGATCAATAAGCTCATTATGCTAAAGATTCCCAATACCTGCACCCGGTTTGGGAGGGCTGCTATCAGCTATTCCCTAGCATTTGTCTGGAACTCACTCCAAAAATCTATGAATCTGAATACCCTCTTACCCTTACCATCCTTCAAAAATTATATACCACCCTATTCCCAGAACTGTGCAACTGCTTCCATAAGGCCTAGTCTCCACCCAACCTCCGCCCTCCTTTCTGCAATCCACTATGTTTAGTTTACATTCTTCTACCCAGTCTGTTATCACACTTCGTATAAAAAGCCTATAGAAGCCCTACTATCTGAATATTATCCCTTCTATATCAAATGTACTCTTCATTTTTACAGGTTTAATTTATTGTTTTTGTGCCTTGCATATCTGTAAATTTTGTATATATCTCTCATCTAATTGATTGTACTAATGTTATGTTATTCACATGTCTTTGTACAAAACTTGTATCCTTCTTTGTATGATCACGCAGGTCCATCTTGTAAATGAGCTACACTCAATGATGTTCGCCTGAATAAATAAAGATTTTGATTGATTGATTGATTGATAAACTGGAAAAAGCTTAAGGCAGCAAATACAACAGAACATACATTTCTGGAATCATTCGAAAATATCTGATTAACACAAATAGTTGACGAACCAAGTAGAAACCAGAACATACTCGATTTAGTGTTAAATTAGCAGTCTTTTAAGAAAAGTGGCCAACCCTTGGACTTGACTCATTACAGGCAGCTTAGAAATCAGTGTAAGAACTCCCTTCACAAAGCCAAATGCCATCACTTTAAATCTTTGCAAACTGAACACCATTGTAACCCAAAAGAGTTTTGGCACCAGGTTAATTCCCCGGTCAAAGGGAAGGCTGCAGAACTCCCTAATGTTATCATTGCCCAGGGCTCCTCCCTCACTGAGCCCCTATTGCCACCGGATTTAATGAATTTTTACCGATCTATTCAAATATACCTATCTGTTCCCACAGCCTCCCTACCCTTCCTCAGCACCAACTACTAAAGTCTTCATGGGATCTTACCCTGCCTTCCATCTGAAACTGGCCACTTGCAAAGAGGTCCAGAGGCTCTTCGCTAACCTAAAGGCCAAGAGTTCCCCTGGTCACGACTCTCTGGAGCCCAAATTCCTAAAAATTGGTGCTCCTGCACTTGCTCACCCTGTGCATGATTTATCAATCATTCTTTCCTGTCTAGCACAGTACTGGACAAGTGGAAAGTTGCAGTAGTTGTACTATTGCACAAAGGTGAGTCTAACACTGTTGTTGAGAAAGTCCAACTGATCTCGATTCTCTGTCCTCTTGCCAAGATTCAGGAGCACATCATCTACCATCACCTATGGGCATACTTAGAGAATTATAACGTGCTGTCTCCATATCAACATGGATTTAGGAAAAGACACAGCACCCTCACAGCCTTGTTGAAAGTAACGTTGGATATTTATCATGACATGGATCAAGGTTCTACCACTGGTGCCATCTTTGTTGACCTGACTAAAACATTCAACCTTGTGAATCATGATTTCCTGCTACAACAGCTACAGTCAATTGGTTTGGGTCCCACTGCCCTACTCTGGGTCCACAGCCATCTCTCCTGCCATTCTCAAGGTGTCAGATTTCAAACATATTACACACGATGTCCCACAAGGCTCTATTTTGGACCCGCTGTTGTTCTCTCTATTCATAAATGATCTTCCTTGATATTATGGAGGGGCCTCTGTGCATCTCTATACAGACGATGCCATTATTTATCGTTCCTCTCCTGATGTCTCCTTGATTAACAAGGAACTTGCCTCTGACTTCAAGGACCTTGAAGACTGATTCTGGTGTAACCAACTTGTCCTCAATACTAAAAAAAATAAATGTATGCTCTTTTCTCACTGTCATCCCCCCCTTTGACCCTCTCACCTTTACACATCTTCTCCAATAATGGCTAAATTCTTGAGCCTGTCCCCATATTTAAGTATTTGGGTGTCACCCTAGATACCTCTTTATCCCTCTCTGCCCATATTTCTACCCTAGTCAAAACAATGAACCAGAAGTTGGGACTCGTTTACCGTATCTGCCCCTTCCTTACTTCTGCCTCTTGTATCAAGATTGCATCTGTGTCTCTTCTTCCTCTGCTTACTTATGGTGTGCCATTATTGCTGTCATCCAATGTGTCTAACATGTCACTGCTTGCCCTTGCATACCATAGGGTGGGTAGGTTTGCACTTGGGGTCAATAGCCGCCATCACCACTGTGATGTCCTCTGTCTCCTTGGCTGGCTCCCTTATGAATCAAAACTAAGGTACTCAACCTCGAGTTTTGTGTATAAGCTTGTTCACAGATTTACCCCTCCCTGCCTCAGAGAGATTATTCACCTTAGGAAACCGGCACATGCCCTCTGTTCTTCTGCTGTACCTCTCCTCGATCGGCCTAATCTGAGGCTTGCAGTCACCCATAAATCCTTCTCCTTCACATCAATAACTGACTGGAACTCCCTGCCTTCTCCTGTCCCTTCCTGCAGATCTCTGTCCAAGTTACAAACCACTTTACTTGCTTTCCTTTCCTCATCTGCTAACTGCACCTGTTTCCAATGACTTTCTCGCTCCACATTTCCCTCACATTTACTCTGTCCCCAAGTCCTCTCCCCCTCTACCCTCCTGTCAATCTCCCTTCCTTGGTCTGTACCCCCATCTCTTCTCTGTCCATTATTTACCTGGTTCTACTCCTCCCTCCTCCCTCCCTCCCTCCCTCCCTATCTCCTCCCCATGTCCACTCCCCACGTTCACTCTGTCTATACAGACATCAGTCCACACTCGTGTTCTTCCACTCTAGCTCCCTGAATCATTTATAGGTATTGACCCTAATACCATGGTATCTTGTGAAGTAACCTGATTGTATTTACCCATTTTACTTATTTTATCTGATATCTATGTATACAAATATTGCTTCCCACCAGAAGGCATTGTACCCTCTGTATAATATGTATATAATCAATGTACTCAAGTATTTTAGTCCTATCGTATTGTATATATGTTTTGATTTTTTTTTTACATTTTGCACTCTATTCTACATGTGTTTCTGCCCTATGTACTCATCTGTTTTACATGACTGTTCCTACAGAATGGCTCTTTGAGCATTTGCTATACTGTATCCTCTGGTGAATTGTCATGTTGACTCCTAGTTGCTGTCAGTTCCCAAGTGTATGCTATTGCTTTTTGTATCTCATAAGTTGTCTACTGTCTTGTTCTTTTTATTGCTGTTCTCTCCCGGATCACCCCTGAAAAAGGGACTGTAATTGTCTCAGTGGACTTACCAAAATTCAAATAAAATAAATAAATGGAAATAACTAACATGGGTGATACTATTATGGATTACAAAACAGCTATTCCTCTAGGCACCAGTGATCATTTGAAAATAACATTTAATATCAGAGAATCCCTATATAACAATACAGGACTAACCACTGCAATGGATTTCAGTAAAGCTGACTTTGACCTTAGAAAGACAAACACTGAAAAATGGAATTGGCAACAAGATTTAGGAGACAAACCATTGACTATTATGTGGGACACATTTTGTAATAGAATAAACAAGGAAACAAACAATATTATACCCTTAAACTGTAAATATAACAAACTTAGATCTATACCTCAGTGGCTAACTCCAGCAATAAAGAAACTCACAGACAGGAAAGACAGGTTATACAAAAAGTGGAGGGCTAGTGGCACTGAAAAAATAGACAAATATAGACACATCCTTAAAATCTTAGAAAACAATATCAAAATTGCAAAAGCAAACTACGAGCTTAAACTAGCATCATCAGTTAAACAAAACTATGAAATATTCTGTTTATATATTAACAACAAAAAAGGAAACTCACACAAAGTTGGACCACTATAAAACCATAATGGGGAATTAATATCTGAAGATAGCACCATGTCTAATCTACTCAATTCATACTTTAAATCTGCATTCAATGAAAAAGTCAGTGGCACCCAGATCTTACTGGTCACAGACATAACATAAGAGACAAGATTAATTATTAATCCTAGTGAAGTAGAAACCAGACTAAATAAAATAGATCCCTACAAATCACCAGGACCTGATGGCCTACATTCAAGAGTTCTGAAAGAACTGAACAATCAAATTGCAGCACCCCAAACATACACCTTTCAGACTTCACTAGGCAGAGGAGAGGAGAGGAGGTAGATAATTGGAAAAAGCTACTGTGATTCCTTTATTTAAAAAGGGGACTAGATCTGACCCATCCAATTATCGTCCAGTAATCCTGACTTCCATTCCATCAAAAATATTAGAGGGTATTCTGAAGGACAACATTCTACAATTCATTAATCAAGAAAATCTAATGGATGGCACTCAGCATGGTTTCACTAAGGGTAGAACTTGCCAGACTAACATGTTGAATTTTTATGACAGAGTGGTCAGGGAGCTTGACGAGAGAAAGGCAGTCGATGTGGCATATCTAGATTTCTCCAAGGCCTTTGATAAGCTACTACATGCTGGATTATTGACAGCTATGCTTAACACAGGTATTCCAAACTCTATAATATTGTGGGTGCAGGATTGGCTAAATAACAGAAGCCAAAGAGTCTGTATCAAGGGGTCTTTTTCCACATGGACAGAGGTAACAAGCGGTGTCCCCCAGGGCTCAGTGTTGGGCCCTTATTTTTTCAACTTACTGTATATATATCTTCACTACAGTATGACAGAACAGATGTTTTGCTATGTAAATGTACAGACAACTGCAGGATGGGAGCAATAGTAAATCATAACACCACTAGCCCCCCACTACAAACAGCACTCAATCATGTTTCAGGATGGACCAAGAATGCTGGCTTATCATTGAATTCAGATAAATGCAGTTAGGGAGAAACAACCCAGAGCATAAATATGTGTTAGACAGAAAACTATTAAGGACTACAGTAGAGGAGAGAGAGACTTGGGGATTATGGACTGGTTTCAAATGATGTGAAGTTTACATCACACTGTAGAAATATAATGAAGGAACGGAATAACATCTTAAACTGCATTTTTAGGCACATTGATGCAAGAAGCAGGGAAGTTATCTTGCCTTTGTATACACAATTGGTGAGATCTATACTAGAGTATGGAGCTCAGGTCTGGTCACCATACAAAAAAGTGGACATGGCAATGTTGGAAAGGATCCAAAAAAGGGCTACTAAAGGAATAGTAAACATGAAAGGCAAATCTTACGAGGAGCGACTAGATGAATTAAATCTTTTTTCTCTGGAATACAGAAGAAAAAGGAGAAACATACTTAATTCACAAAGCATGGACAGACAATGATTTATGGGGACACTTGGGCATAGAAGTGACCAAGATGTATAAACGCAGGTCCCACCCGATGCAGTTAAAGGCAAGACAAACCAAGCTGTTGAGATCCAGCAAATGGTTCAATCAAAGGGTGGTGTTTGACTGGAACAGATTGCCCATTGAGGTAGTGGCCAGTAATGCTACACAGTCTTTTAAGCATAAATTGGACACATTTTATAAAGCTTAAAATATTGTCCTCAGTGAGCACAATGGATGCAAGTCTTCTGGCTCTGTGGAATTCCTGTGTTTCCTATGTTTCCTAAATCTGAAACAAACTAATCAGAATGACAATAAGAATTAGGTCCTGAAAGGGTTAACACATACACGTGCGCACACACACACCCACACACTTTGGGTTACCCCTAACCCCCTTTTAAGAAAGCGGACATTTCTTACTGAATCGTAACTTTTAGCAGGACACAATGTTTCCTAGATCTATGCAACAGACTTGTTTTCAATAAATAATCATAATTAAGACTAAGTGTTATAGTTTTTTTAGTTGCTTCTATTGTTTTTTTTTATTATTTTAAGGTATTTTAGTTAAGGCATTGTAGTTTTCTGCAACATTTAAAGGAAAAACTGAGTTTGCAATGAGAGCACAAACTTAGTTTTGACCAACAGGGCATTGTTTAGATAAAAATGTGTAAAAAAGGGGGTTTAAGTGTCCTTTAAGACTGGAATAAAAAGACAGAAGCTTAGTTTAACAAGCTGCCTGTGCTGTTTACACTGGGCACATCCACTAATTGTAATTTGGGCTGGCATGAGTATTCTGCATGTACCGTAGGAGATGATTGTATGGAATGAGTTAAACCCTCTCCCCTCCCCCCCAGTGGAGTGCTTCCAGCAGATGGATTGTGCTTCAAGTACAGCATTTTGTGCTTCGTTGGGAGTCTGAAGTGCTCTTTTTCCCCCAAGTGATATCAAGATGGCTTACAGAGCTCTACCCTGCAGCCGTAAAAAGGCTGTCTCACAAACAGTATTTCAAAAACATTATCAGGGAATGCATTGCTTTTCTAGGTTTGCCAAAATGTGTTCAGTAAACTATGGGGACAGATCAAAGAAAAACAGTGCTGAACCAAAGGCACCATAGAAAGCTGCACTTCAGTGTCCATATTTGTTACACGAACCACTTGCTGTTGCGCATTTATACCTTTGTCCCCTTTTTGCTATACAGAAAATAGCTGCAAGTACTTCACTGCACTAGATCACAGGGAAAGAAGCACTGAGAACACTCAGCAATGAGCGAATCAGAAGACATGGACTTGCTGTGCCATGCACAGTGGCTCCCTGATCCCCCCAGCACATGGGGCAGTGACCCATGGGCTGAATAACTGCTAAAAGCAATTGTAGAAGGGTCACTGCCTTGCAAGCTGGAATACTTGTTCCAGCAGGGGAAAGAATTAGGTGGCACACAGCGCTGCCAAAAATATTTTTGACATTGGTCAGGGCTAGGTAGAGGGAATCCACTAAACACCAAGAGATGTGGAGGGGCACAGGGCTGTGAACCAGGGCCACTGGACCAGCAGTGAAGACTGGCAAGGGACAAAGTGAATTATTGCCCACTTGGCCCACAAGCAGGCCTTATAGTATGTGGTGGGAGAGTATGGGGTTAACATTGGTGTTAGTGCTATGTGCCCAGAACCTGGGCCATGGCATGGTGCTGTGCTCCTGCTGCCATGACATGGGCCAACTTCTGCTGAAGTCTTATATCCAGCATGCTAGTGGTCTCACAGCTTATGTGTAATCACTAACATCTGGATCTGCAGTCTGCATAATGTTATGCAGTGCTGCTGTTAAAGTAGGCATTCTGGCCCTGCCAACAGAATATCCTGTTTGTCTATGGCAGTTTTGGTGAGAGGCAGTACAGGATGTCCAGTGCACCTGTTCATTCCTCTACCATGTCAAGTAGAATGGGATTTGTTTGCTGGAACAGTGTTGCTGAAGGTGATGGCACTGTTATATTTACTGTTGCTGTGACTCAAATGGCTATTGATTATAGATGAAAATACTGAGAGGAGAAAAGAATGAAGTTTAAAATATACAATTATCTTAATTTCAGGGCTTCAGCTGGACCACTTGATCCATCAAAGTGAGATCCTTGTTGCCTGGCACACAACCCAGTATTACAATAATCAAATTACTTAGGGATTCCTTAGAGTGCTCTAATTGGGCAAAACAAATCAGAATAACTACTGGGCTGCATGTATCAATCTATGAACTGACCTGCCTCTGCTACTGACCCAAGTTATTGACATCAATTTTCTGAGGGACGGAGACATTAAATGAGAATTTAGACACTGCAATATATTATACTATGGTATCAAAGTTATATCTTAATTAAGGGAGTCTAGACCAGTATTTTGTTGGTCCTATAGCTATCTCATTTTTCCCTGATTCTCTTCTTTTACCTATCGCCTTTCAGGACATCAATTATTTTGCTCTACCATTACCATTTTGGCACTACACATTTATTTAAGAGCACATAGTAGATTCTATATAAGTAAATGCAAATATATTGGTTTTAGCAGTGCTGCAGGCCACCTCAGTGTCCCAATGGCAGAGCAGTGGGTGACATAGGTTTAGTACAGTAGCTCTCATTGAGAGCAGGCCTGGCCTGAGGCAACTGCCAAAGTTAGTGCAACTCAGCCTGAAAAGGTCTGATGGCTGTTTCTGGTGCCACAGTGATTCTTACAGAGGGCTAGGGAGGTCAAATCTCCACAGGGGTACACTGTACATTATCAGCTCAACCCAATCACTTTCATAGACTCTAAATTTCTTTTCTTACTGGGGTGCTACTGGTTATGTCATACATATTTTTAAACAAAAGAACCAGTGCACATCCTCTCCTCTCCCCAAAACTGGCAAGTCAATAAACTATTGCAATGTACTTTCTGCCTCAAATGGCTACTTATGTATTACATACCAAAGGGAAGTGAAGGTCTCAGTTTTTCAAATAAGAGCTCTGCTATGAAAGTAAGCTCATTCACCAGTCGGCAAGGTGGACCTCCCACTGGCCGAGGCTCGATTCTAAAATGCAACTACCAGAGTTGCTCCCGTTTAAAATATGGTGCACTGCATTATTGGCTCACTTTAAATAAGGTACAGTCCCCATCCCATGTATGTGTACTACCTTATTAGCTTACTTTAAATAAGATGTAGTCCCCAGTCAATGCACTGGTAATTGGTTGGGAGCCAGCTAATGGAGACAGCTACATATCTCCCAAACGTGAGCAAATCCAAAATCAGCATCTCAACCCAATCACTTTGGCAAACTCTAAATTGCTTTTCTCATTGGGGTGCTACTGGTTATGGCATACATAAATTAAAACAAAAGACCCAGTTCATATCCCCCCATCACCACAATTCGCAAGTCAATAACTTGTTACAACACGTTTTCTGTCACAATAGGCTACTCACTTATTACATCTCAAAGAGGAGTGGAGGTCTCTTAGTTTTCCATAACAGAGCTTTGCTGTGAAAGTAAGTTCAGCCACCAGTTGGCAAGGTGGACCTACCCCTGCTGACGCCCTATTCTAAAATTCAACTGCCAGAGTTCACACTCTTGAAAATAATAGAAATATGAACTTTTGGACTGGCCCAGTGGTGCAGAGGGCTGAGGTGCAGGACGCCTTACCTCACGTCACGCTGACAACCCGGGCTCAGGAAAAGACTTGGGTCAATGGAGAGCTGGCATGGGGGGGGAGTGAGGGAACAGGATTGAGCAGCCAAAAGGCAGTTCTCCTCTCCCAGGAGGCTGTCAACCCCCCCATGATTCCACTGCCATTAGATGGAGGTTCAATGGTCAGCGTACTTGGGAGGGGGTGGCAAGTAGTGGGAGAGGCGTCCCAGTACTACGGCATGCACAAGCCTCCACACACATGTGTATGGCTGGGACAGGGGCCAGGAGAAAATGAGGAAAAAAACTGGGGCCATAAAAATGTAAATAAAGATAAAAAAGAAATCTGAACCTTTCAGTGGCAGCACAGGCTGGTTGTGCCTGTTTGCCCAACAAGTATTCTCTATATCTGTTAGCTATTTTTAAATAGGGGGTTTATTTTGGAGTTTAGCACTAGAGATGAGTGCAGCTGGTGAACTTCACTTTGTGAGGCACTTTAGTTTGCCTGCAGCTGTACTTCCTTTTACTTAGAAAAGTGCCCATCTTTGTTGTGTGAAAACTACATGTAGTGGCACTTCACTGGTGAAAGTATTTATGGGGTGTCACTATGTGTAGTTTTTGGCGAAGTGTTATTTTTTTTAAACTTTTTAAACTCTGTAAGCTACACAACCATCAGTGTGACATACAACCCCCTACCACCACCCAGACCTTTGGAAATAATGTACCCAAATTGTAGTAGGCTCCTCTGGACCCCTTCCCTTTCCATATGAATCTAGCCTTGTAAGAATGTGATTTAGTGAACTATGCCTTTGGAAGAAGCAAATTGAACATATTAATGTGATACAATAGCTTGGGTAGGATGTTCATTTTAATTATGTTTATGCAGCCCTATAACGTTTGAGGCAGTGGGGCCCATCATTCTAAATCTTTTTTTTTTCAATTGTTTAACCAGGTGAGATACACTAAGCTGAAAGCTTGTTTATAGGTGCAACCTGGGAGCACAGGGAAGTTAAGTGACTTGCTCAGGGTTATACAGTATGCAAGTGGGGGCTGTGGGAGTCAAACCCAGGTCTTCAGATTTGCAGCTCAGAACCTTAAACCACTCTGCTATACTGCCTCCCAGGCATCTTGCTTGAAGATTAGAAGGAGGTCATCCAAATTCAACTTTTTAAGAGCAGCAGGATCAGTGGATAGTACTATTCCTAAGTACTGTGGTTGCCTAGGTGAGTAGGATACAGCAGATTAAATTTAAGTATTTCTTTTTTGGCAAGTAAAGTGTTCAGAGGCATTACCTGTGCTTTGCTAAGCTTTAATTTGTATTCTGACAAAGTTCAATACTCCCTTATGACCTCTAATGCTGAGTATACCATTCACATAAACTGATGGATATAGGATGCCTCACACAGGGGGATACCCTATATTGCCAGTTGTTTTTGAGTTTGAGGTCCAGTGGTTCCAGGTACAGATTAACTAAAAGAGTGGAGAATGGGAACCCCTGTATTGGTCCCATGGTTAAACTCTACTGACTCCAAAAACACTATTACAATGGATCCTTACTTTAGGCTGTTTAAACAATACGTGCAAGCTGCTTATACCGGGCTGATCTGTGTAAACCCATTTGGCCTGGTATAACAAGTGGACAATGTGGCAAAAACTGAGTAAAATCAAAAAAAAAAAGTGAAAGTCACTCAGTATTTTGTTACAGTAGTGCGTTTGAGAAATAGTTTATGGTTCAGGCATTACAGTGCAAGTGCCTTGCAAGACTTTCTTTTGATCTGTTTTGTGGGATTAGTAGGGTAGCACAGGGTAATAGAGATGTCAGAAGGATGAGACAGAAGTTAAGGATCACCTGACTAAATGAAGTGACACTTGGCTGTATGCAGGAATGGGAAGAGGCATCCAAACACTAACTGAAGTTTAACAAAAATTTAAAATAAAGATGAAACTTGTGTTTCATTTTTGTAGCACCTTTACATTTATTAAGCATTTGGGCAGCAGTGGTATGTGCTGTGTACTTGAGCAGAACTTGAGAGCAAACAGGACATCAGAAGTGGTGCTGGCAATCAGCTGAGAAAGGCAATTGTGGTACAGTATGAAGTTATTTTACAGACCTGCATAACTAGCACAGTAATTATACGTTATGACAGCACTAATTACATGAAACTGCATGAAATAGGTGGCCACTATAGATTGTTATATACAGTAGTTTTTTACTGTATTAGCAATACAAATGACAAATGGAAAATGCGTTTTGCCCACTAAAGTCGACTGCCCGTCAAAACCGAGGACGGAATAAGTGGAGCCGACTGTACATGGATCCATTTAGTAAAATTCTCTGGGAACCCAAATGTTTTAAGGATTGCAAAAGGAAACACCCAGAACATATGATCAGAGCCTTCTCCACACCTAGAGAGAGCAGAGCCACATGCACCCTGTGTTCCCAGGATGTGGATAAGATGTGTCCCAGCTTCTGAAGGTGGTAAGATGAATTATAGTGAGACATGAAATTCACCTATTCTGTGCTGATCAGGTAGTCCCATATTAAATTAATCTTCATTGTCAGAACTTTTGCCATTATTTTCATGTCTTGGTTGATACAAGAGATTGTCCAATAGTTAGCCACGTTCTCAATATCCTTTCCAGGTTTTGTAAGTCATGAAATCATGATTTCTGTAAGGGCAGGATTGGATATGCCCTTGGTGTACATGTAGTTGAAAGTCTGAGAGAAAAAGTGGATTAGCTATTATGCAAAGTTTTGTAAAAATTAGTGGTAAACCCATCTGACCCAGAAGCATGGTCTTTGGTAAGATATTTGATGTCTTCTGCAATTTCATCCTGGGAAATTGGTGTGGCCAAGGGTTCTTGATGCTCATGGAGCAAGCTCTACAGGGGTACTGAGACTAGATATTCTAAAATCTCCTGACTTAATGGTGGATTCAAGATTTGATCATAAGACCCTAATAGAAAGGTTGAGAATTCCCTTGCTACATCCCAGAAGAGATGTCTTGAGGCTCTCATCTAAGTCCAACTTGGTAACTTTAATGAGCATGGCCACTTCCTGCTTTCTAAGCCATTAGTTGACCCGCCTTTTCACCTTGATCTATGTACAGTATGTTGTATGAGTTTTAAAGGCATGTTCTGTTTGTCCTCATATTTGTCCTTTAATTTATTTAACTCTGGCAAGATCGCATCTGGGGTGTTGGGCCCCAAGTTTGGCTTCAGTCCGTCATACCCCGGCAAGGAGTTCTGTGGAGGTCCTGTTTTTTTTCCATTTTTTCATCTGGAGGCAATTTTAACTTGCTCCCCTCGAATAATGCATTTGAAAACTGTCCATTCTAGAACTAACTGTCCTATAGAACCTGTATTATTAGTTATGAACTGGGTGATTTTGTCCTTGAGATGGGAAGTAATTTATCATTTAGGAGTTGACCATTAAGCCTCGATAGAGTGTCCTTGTACAAACCTTGCATAAATGCATGCTGCAAGAGGACGGGGAGTGGTCAGAGACACTTAGGCCATAATGTGGCAGGAATGGAGACCATGGATGAGTGTATGGCTAATAAGGAAGTTATCTATATGGGGTAAAGCTGTAATCTCAGTTTTGAGGGTTCCAAGGTTGTTCAGGGATTTGTCAGGTCCAGTGAGTCTATAAACTCATGGATTGCCCTTTGAGCTGGAGACAGGCCATGCTTCTCATTCCCTTATTTGTCTAATTTGTTGTTAACCATGAAATTCCAGTTGCCTGAAAAGATAATCTGGAGCTGTAGATAAGGGAATAAGATGTTTAGCATTTTAATAACAAAGTTGGGGCTATCAAGGTTTGGGCCATAAACATTCTCCATTACAACCTCAGTATTATCTAGGTAGTCTTTCAAAAATAGATATCAGTCATCAGAGTCAGTTATGGAGTGATTAAGCTGGAAGACCATAGCTCGATTGATGTGGGTGATAACTCTCTTTCGTCTGGAGCCATCTCAGACCCTGTAAGCCCGCCCCACCCATTCATGCCTAAACAAATTGGCCTTATCTTTTTGAAGATGGGTCTTCTGTAGCATGGCTACATGAGTGTAGTACCATTTAATGTGTTTCCATATTTGGTCATTTTTGGTCCTTGCCCCAGTGCCTTTGACATTTCAAGTAAAGTATCTTATGTTACTACCCATTGCTATCAAAGAAAATGCATAATATCAGACCTCTGGAATAGCATCTACTGTAGCACTACCTTAGGAAACATAGAGCACGGATAAGACCTTCACACAACCCTCTTTTCTCCCCCATCCTTTACTACATCCATCCCCATAACACAGCAAGAACAAGTAGCCAACTGGGCTAACAGTAACAATGCAGACAAATAAAGTTAAATATGAAAATTGTTAGAGACTGAACACAGATTTCATTACTGTATGGGGGTATTCCAACTCTGCTCAGAGGCTACAGTACTTCTTTGTGTGTGGCCGAAATGATGGCACTTCCAGTGACTGGTCCATGGACTAGATAAGAGGTTATTTTGTCAGTCCTCAGGGAGATTTCATGTATTGGCTATAAGGTGAAATAGTGCACCCATTATCTCCTGGATCAGTAGAATGTTTAGTTGAGATTTCTTGGGTTTGATAATGTTTCAGCAACTCTTACTGTAAGGTATGGCATTATATGCCTTTTACAAATAACCAGTGATACATCAGACAGCTGGCATACTTAATTGAAAAGGAGGGCTGGTCTGTCTCTGGTGTATGGGACAGAAGCTAGATTTGTGGCACCATACCATCCCAGCCAGTATATAATTCAAGCTACCCCATGTTGCAACCATGGTGGGAAGGAAAACTGAATGAGCAATGTAAAAGAAAAAAGAAGAAGAAGAAGAATCAGCATTTATATTGCACTTTTCATACACAGTGTACCCCAAAGGGCTTTACAAGCAATGCTAGACTGGTAGTGAAGTGACAGAATGTGTAGTGGTGGCCATATTGCACATCAACACCCACACACAGCCTGGACAATTGCATGAACTGGTTTATTGAAAGGGGAATATTGGCCAGGACAGCAGGAATGTCCCCTACTCTTTGCAAAGAGTGCCCTGGGTTCTTTTACTTCCACTTGGACACCCACCAGGACAGCACCAGGATGGGTAGAAGGGACCTTGGTTTATCATCTCATCTGAAGGATGGCACACCCCAGCAGTACAGCACTTCCCTAATACTGCACTTGGATGCCAGCATTTTTGGTGCAAGTTCAATCCTGGTGTGAGACAAGAACCCATGACCTTCTGGTCCAGAGGTGGGTGTGCTACCAACTGAGCCACATTGACAAAAAGAGGAATGGGGGGAATGGCCAGGACAGCAAATAGCAAACAAGATGGCTTACAAACAATCCCCCTTACATGTCCCAGAAATCCACAGTCCAGTCCACTGCTTATTTTAACTTTCATGCCCATAAATAGCAGTCCACTGTGTGATAGCACTAACTGAATGACTGGAGCAATGGCAGAAGTATAATGCTGAGATGCTAGGAGGTCAGGTCCTTCACACTGTTGAACGTTCATGCAGGCACGGATCAGGTAACGTG
This sequence comes from Neoceratodus forsteri, assembly GCA_016271365.2. NCBI lineage: Eukaryota > Metazoa > Chordata > Ceratodontiformes > Ceratodontidae > Neoceratodus > Neoceratodus forsteri. The sequence goes on along the minus strand of CM028130.1, from coordinate 350,836,214 downwards.
TTTAGCACCATTTTATTTAGAGCACCAAACTGTCACCATACTGTATAATGAAAAGTGGGGTGTTAGAAATAGCAAACAGAGATCACAGTTACTACCTGTACTCAGTCCTCCTGAAGTAACTCAGCAAACAGAGACAGACTGAAACGTGAGGAATGAAAATATCTTATTTAGTCCTGAGGTAGTGTTTGAATCTTTTATTCCAGTCACTTACCTTCTCAGCTGATTTGAGGAATCCATAAGGGTGGCATATCAGATGTAAAAGTCTTGCAGCCAAATGACTGTATTGTAGAAGCTGAACATGTGTAAGTGTTCAACGTGGGTGGTTTTTGTTCAGTGGGACCAAGTTTGGGAAGTGTTGGTGGAGCTCCAATTTGGCTTCAGCAGCTGAGGTGAATTGCAGGGTTCCCTTGTCACTAGTAACAATCAATTTAGTGAGGTACACTATTTAGAATTCAGACATGATGTCTTTATATTCTGCTTGCTTTGCTTGGGTTTGGGGGCTAAGGATGCTAAATATGAAGAGCCACTGACCTTCCCAAAGTATTCTCTTGGCAGCTGTCACTTGCACCTGTATGTGGATTTTGTCAAAGAAATTTAGGAGTCTAAAAATAATCAGACATGGCTTTTCATCTGGTTGAAGAATTGGGAGAACTGTCTGACGTGCGGTCGATTATGTAGGGGGGGAATTTGGAAATGGTTCTATGATATTTTTTGCATAGCTTCTGTATGAAAAGGTCGGTGTCTGGTCCTTCTGCACATTCTGGTAGTCCCACCACCACTACATTGTTATCGTAGCTGCTTTCCTCCTGATCCTCCAGCCACTCTTTGAGTTTAATTGTTTTCCACTGCATTTGGATGAGGTCTGGATCTTGGCAGACTGTTCGGTGCTGCAGAGAACTTATCCTAGCTTCTGAGTCTGTAACCGGCAGGTAAGTTTAGCGATTGCCAGCTTAATTATTTTAAAATCACTGGATAAATCTAGCAAGGTTTCTTTTATAGATCCCAGCTCCCTTTAGAAGTGTTTGAGGCTGTTGGGGTCTATTGTCTTTGCAGGTGGTGTCAATAAATAGCAGGGAGTTATCTAGCTTGTTCTACTCTATGGCCTGTGTGCAGTCAGACTGTGAGGTCAGCGTGGCACTTAAGTCTATTTTGAGGACTTCGGGTTCCATGTTTGGTTAAGGTAAGTTAGACTGACTTATTCTTGAGGCTTTTGGCTGCAACCAGTCTGTTTTTGTGATGGTAAAGTTTTGAAATGGGTGCTTTTTGTTAATTAAATTGTAAAGTCCCCTGAGGAGCCAACACATGAGCTGCTGGTCTCTGTCCAGTCATCACATGACTCTGTCACAGAGCAGTACATTTGTTATAGATCTGTAAGTACTATACACATTGTACAGTTGTACATTTTTTTCTTTTAGCTACATAGTTGGAACTACTCAAAGCAAGTTACATATCTGGGACACTTTTTTTTTTATGCAGGGTCTTGTTGAAGCAGTATAAAACAAGTTACAAGAGGATGGTGCATATCCTGCAAGGCAATATCTGAAATAAAATACTGTTGTTAAATATATGCAATGCTGTGCAGGTTCCACAATGCCATACACCAACAAACATACAATTGTGTGGTAACTGTGCAACTTAGCATTTGACCGAGATACAGTACTCACATGAATCAGTCCAGCCTTGTAGCATAGAGCCAGCTCTTCAGATTGGCCTTGGATAATCAGGGTAGAAGGAGGGAGATTAGTCTTGTGATTGCTATAATATAATGCCAGAGGTGAATAACTTGGGTAAATAAATTATGTTATTTTGGAAACAAAAATATTTTCACTGGGAATGCATGTTTTTTCCCCACTAAAAACAGGCTTTCACATAAATGAAAGGCTTGCCTGTAGTTCGGTGACCAAGCAGCCAGCCACTCCCACTTCCTGAGCTATATAAGCAGTTCCTATAAGCCTCACTGTGATGCATTTTTTTCTTTGCAGCCAGAGGCTCTGTTGGTTTGTTCTCTGAACTGGCTGGGGCCAGCCCCCCTTCCCCGCCTGCTGTTTCTGTGTGTTTCTGCAGGACTTCGGTGTTTGTTTTCCTGCTTCTGGTTTGCATCTCTCCTCCGGCTGTGTGCTTCCCTGTGTTTTGTGTTTCTTGTTTTTGGGCCTTCCCTGTTTTCTGTTTTGCTGTGTTTTGGTTTTGTCTTTTTTGGGGGGCTTTACTGTTACTCCGGAGTTTATACTGCTTGCTTTACTTACTCACAACTGTCAAACTACTTGCACAGCAACTCCTAGCATTCTGCTATACAGAGCTCATGCTACTGCTTTCAGTTGTCAACAACTACAGCCACTGCTGCTGACTGTTTACTTTAATTACTATTGTACCCAGTGCCTGTGTTTTACGCTGTGCTCACCATGCTCAAACTACTGTAACACAACTGCAATTATTATCTCTGTGTTTCAGCTCAGCCATAGCTGCTCCACATTGCATACTCAATTCTTTTCACCTGACACAGTTTACTGACCTTAGCTGTGCTGCTCATTGCTGCTCTCATTCTCTTGCAGCTTCATTGCACTGCCTGGCTACACCTGCTTTCAAGCATTGTCTCCTGTTTTATTGCACTTACAATACAACTCTGAGGTCAGCCAACTAAGCTCCTGCTGAGGCTGTTAATATAGTTTTGTTATTAAAATTGTCTCACTACTGAAAATCCTCAGAGTGTCTATCACCTTGATTTAGCTATTCCTGTGTGGCTAGCTTGCTCCCAATTCAGTGCTGTTTAATTGCTATATCATATGTTATGCAGGTTCTCCAACACTACTACTGCTCATTGACCTACGTGCAGGTCCACTCTGCTTACACAACTGTTGCTCCTTGCTTACGCAAACCATTGTATCATGCCTACTGCCATCCCCTCGGCTTCAGCCTGGGCTTCTGCAGCACTCAATCTGCATTCGACCTTGCAAGGTCTCAGCATTCAATGCTCATTACAATCTCAGCACACCGTGCTCATTCAGCTCACCAGTTTTTCAGCTCTCAATCACTTTCTGGGGCATGCCAGCCATTCTATTCTGGTGCAGGGTTCCTGCAGCCGATGGTCTCACTCTGCTTTAGTCCCTATCTTGAGCATGTCCAACTTGGAGTGGGATCTTTCTCACATGGCCCATAGCTGGGAATGTCCTTGCTCTGGGCTTGGCTTTAGCTGCCTGCTATGCGACAGCAGCTCCTAATGTAGAATTTAAGACTAGTGGTGAAGGGTGGTTACAACAATCTCCTTTGGCTCTAGTGTTCCACTATATAGTGTTTCCCTATCGAGGCACCTTCACCGCATCCTCCCTATGACTGCCTCTAGTTCACCTGGTTTGATTTAGGGCAGGTAGGCCAGCTGAGTGCCTCAGCAGTTGTTACTCTCCTCCTGCACCTTGGATGCATGTATTGTTGCAGAGTTTTCTCACAACCTTCCACGGCGTTCTCGCTAGAGGGTTTGAGTGAGAGCCTTCCTCTAAATTGGAATATTTTCCACCTCCCTTTAATTGGGTTTCCAAAATGCAGCTGCAGCGCTGTCACTAAATAAACTATCCCAAGCCTAGAGGGAAGGCGACCTAGGCCTTGGATCCCCAGAGATTTCCTCATCATAGGGTTTTTTTTCTCTCCTCTGTTGCCTCAGGTCACAACACTTAGTTAGCTTAGTTTTTTCCCCTAGTTTCTTAGGTAGGTACCGTTGTTGGATGGAGGTGGAGGATGTCCTGCCATTCCCTCTCTCCTTAGGGGATCCCCTACTCTCAAAGCAAACCAGCAGTATCATGCTACGCAGACCTGGGCAGTCATTATGACAACTGTGCATCTCACTGTATTATCAAACTGACTATACTTCTCTACTACTATGTTAGTTACTACTCCTATGTCACAGTTACTGCTTGCTCATATGCTTCATGTTACCTCCTTTTTGGGGATGATACTACATTTTTGAGGGGGGAGGCCAAAGGTACCTTTAGCATTGGAAACCATCTTATTGCACCTCTGGGGTGGAACCCTCTCTGAGGGTTCCTTGCCTTCATACCCCCACAGGGTGGTAATTCCTCTGGAATAGAGAGTACTAATGGCCAAAACTAAATTAACACAGTTGCACAAGCATAACGCTATACTGGCTGCATAGTCCAGTGAAATGAAAGGCTTGTCTGTAGTTCTGTGGCCATGCAGCAAGCCACTCCCACTTCCTGAGCTATATAAGCAGTTCCTCTAAGCCTTACTGTGATGCATTTTTCTTTGCCCCACCATCCTCCCCTCCTCCTCCAGCAGCAGCACTCTCTCCTTAGGGGGATTACTAAGGTACCTTTAGCCATGGGAACTGTCCCATTGCACCTCTAGGGGTGGAACCCTCTCTGAGGGTTCCTTGCCTTCGTACCCCCACAGGGTGGTAATTCCTCTGGAATAGAGAGTGTGAATGGCCAAAACCAAACTAAGACAGTTGCACAAGCATAACACTATTCTGGCTGTGTAGGCATGTGAATACATGTTTTTTTCATTTAGAGTCTAGAACTAGAACAACATGTAATATAGGAAGATTTAAAAAGAAAGAAAGGCAAGTAAAACAGTAAAAATAGTGTAAGTAGTTTTGTAAATAAAACACATAAAGGGTTGAGTTGGAGTAACACTTTTATCTCCATTAGATAACAGAGGAATCTCTGTTGAGGAAGAAAGTACAGAATCCTCATACCTTATTGTTAAACAACTTCTTTGGATGGCAGGTAGGAGGGATGTAAAAATCTGTCTATGGTATGGAAGAGCTGGAATTATCTATTTTTTCCTACCTCAATCAGCCCAGAAGAAGCACTGTCTTTCTGGTGATTGCCATTGAATGCACCCCATAGTGGGTCTTCAAAGCCAGTCTGTCCTCTGTTGAGTGTGAATTCAAGCAGGTGCAATCCAGTCTTCGTCCTTGTGGGTTTAACTCTCTTAGTTGATCATTGTACCATGGTAAGCTGCAATGGGAGACAAGTGGGTGGACACAAAGAGGTACAACAGAGTTGACTGTGGTCAAGAGGAATTTGTTATAACTCTCCACTGCCACACTGTCCTCATGACCAGTCAACATTCTGAGATGTGTAGTACCTTAAGGAGCCTGTCAATGTAGATGTTGTTGGCTTTTGATATAAAATTAATAAATATATTAAATTTAAAAAAGAAGGGGCCTGTCAAAAGCCAGGCTCCATTGAGGGTGGAACTGAGCCATCATCAAATGAGGGGGTTAAAAATATGGGGTAACAAACTGGAATTTATATATTCCATATTTATACAATGTAGGTGAGATTTAAATATTACAGATAAAATACGTATTTCAGCAACTGCAAAATTTTAAATGATGATAATCTTCACATTGAACAGGTCATAAAGGAACCCTAAACCAGTTTGACACCATTATTCACAATGTCTGATGATGTCACAATGATCTTTGCTGCACTCAAGACAGAGCAGTGACATCAATTAGAAACAGTTAAATCATAATAAGAAAGTCTAATTTAAAAGCTTTACCATTTAAAATACTTTATATAGATTGGACACACAATGGTCTGGCTGAGAATATACCATTTATCATCACATGTTCAGGGTGTGGAATTTCATAACTCACTCATTGCTCTGCCACTCATGAGATAGTCCTAGAAATTATAACTGGAAATTTACATCAAACAGATATATTCAGATTTGTGTTGTAGTATCTATGTAATGACATGCTGGTGCAACAGAACTAGTAATTTAAGATTATCTGTCATCTAGGATACCAGTTAGGTAAAACTGTGAGCAAGAAGGCACAGCACAAAATGTGACATTACATTTTTGTGTAGCAATGTAAATTTACATAAGATTGTTAAACTTAAGTAGATATATATTTCTTAGTTTTTGTATTGGTTTCCTGAATTAGAATTTTGAAGGCATAAATGCAACTGTTATTTTCAGATGTCAGTGTCTGATGTTTCTTATGACTGATTTTTGTTTGATTTGGAATAAGTTACTTAAGGTTATGTTTTCCTGCAACATCATAAAATAATGTGGTATGTGCTACATGCAGGTACTGATAGTCCAATAAAGAGGATGATCCTCTTATACATTTAGATAAGCCAGTGTCTGTGACATCAGATGACCCTGCTGCACTTGGGTTTCAGGCTGTGTTAAAAAGGATCACTATGAAAACAACTACACCAGCATCTGACAGGAGAAGGAAAGTGGGTCATTCTGAGCAGTTGTAGCCAGAGAAAAGTTCCAGGATATCTAGATACAGCATATAGGGGATATACAATATTATGACTCAAAACATGCACATTATCCTCAAGTGTGTGTGTAGGAGGGGGAAGAGGGCAGGACCGTGATCCATGATGGTAGAACCACAAGTGAGTTATAAATGTCCTGCTCCAGCACAAGTTGATGAAAAAGTGTGCAGTTTGAGTCAGACCAATGTGCACTTGATTTAGGCAACATCAGTTTAGTAAGTATGACCCCTAAATCTGTTGATTGTTTCAAGATTTTACTGTTTATCTGTGATTTCAACTGCTGGCCTCAGTGCTGCACTTGGCATTCATGATGTCACCAGTATTGTAAAGGCTGCCTTCTAATTGGTTCAGTACTGTACTGTTATGATACTAACCTTCAAAATATCAGTTGTGATAATGCTAACAGCAGGACACCATTATATCTTGTGGTTAGTTGCAAATATATCCTTTAATATCTTACAGTTTGCCAGCCCGTTGGCACAGCAGTTGGAATTCCACTTGCGATGCCGGCGACCCAGGTTTGGGAATGGATACGGATTGCCAGAGGGCCGGCTGGGGGAGAAGGATGAAGCATCCTGTGGACTGCTCTCTCTCCGGGGAGGGTGGGATTGTGTCCGTGCACGGCGACCTCAGAGGCCGGAGGCCCGCAGCAGCTGACACAGCTAGAGTTAGGGGGCAGGGCAGATGCTGGCCATCATTACATGTTCCTGCCCCCCCAAGGGGACAAAACTCCTCCTGCTGATGCCTAGATGACATCTGCCCCTACTTCCATAGCCTCAGGCCAACTCCTTGACCTATCCTATTGCCCATGGCACTTCATGGGGGAGCCGAGTGCTGAGGCCCCACCCTGGGAGGCAAACCAGGGGGCTTCATCGAGGGTGGCCGATCTGAAGCAGAGTGAGGGGTCCATGATTGGACTGAGAGTACCGATATGGCAGTGGGGCCAAAAAGATGAAATAAGAAAAAAATATATGTATATATATATATATATATATATATATATATATATATATATATCTTACAGTTTGTATGTACACTGCTGTAAATATAGATACATAAAAGGATGGGATTTGATGTGCGATATCTAAATATATATTGATATACAGTATACTGTAGGACAAAACATAAAATGTGTTATACTTCAGAAATTGCCATTAATGGTGTGAACATTTATTGATTCTGTGGAATCTCTCTGCTTAACCTTATCCTTCCTTCCCTTGTAAAAGGCCTCATTTCATGTATTACAGAGATTTTGCTTCACAAGGAAATCAGACAATTATTGCTAGTACCTTAGATTCAAAACCAGGGGTTTACAAATTATTGTACTAGTGGAACAAGCCATTGTGGTGCCAACAACCACCCATCACACACCTTTTAATTCCTTTACTATCTATTAGATGGTGCCATTTTAATAAGAAACATAGCTATAGTATATGGGTACCTTCAGTTGTGCATGGATTTCAGCAACTGTTGTAGGGCAGTTCAAAGGTCAAAAAAGCTGTTGTACTACAGTTCTGACATCACATCGATAGTACAACAACTTGTTACCCTTGACCTGACACCTGATTGGCTCAGACAAGACTCTCTGTAAAAAAAATTAAAACAAACATGGCGGCATGGTTTAGTGAGTGCCGGGCAGCGGAACCACTGACTTTGAAGTCAGGAGTCATGACATGGAGAGCCATACATGGCTCCCTTTCTAAAAATGTATTTTCTTTTTTGGTTTCCTGATTTTAATAATAAGCAACCCAGAGAGGCGTAACTAAGAAGCTGGACCGAGCACAAGTGGCACCAGCATGAACGGGAGTGAGCAGGATCACCAGCAGGAACGGGAGCAGCTCATACTGCAAGTAAGGACAAAAAATAACAAAAAAACCCATATGCTATATAAAACAGTGGCTGGGTGAACATCCACAACTAATACTGCGTTTCCACCTCGGGCAGTTGATGACATCGGCGAGACCTCTCGAGCTTCACTCTCAAGGTCTCTATGACGTCATCAACACCCTTGATGGAAGTGAAGTCTTGTTGTGGATGTTTGCCCATCCACTATTCTATGTGTACTATCATTCTGATGTCACATCAACAGTAAAACATCTTTTTAGTCTCATTCTCTCACCTGATTTGCTCATTCATTGAGGACGCACCAGAAAAAAAAAGAAAATATGGCAGCACGATTTACCGAGAGCTGAACAGTAGACGGTCCATTAAGCAGCACCCATAGAACCACACACAGCTGTTTGTCAGAAAAGAAAATTACTTTTTTTTTATTTTAAAATAAAACTGCTCATCCACAGAAGAAGAAAACCAAAAGGGGGCGTTTACTCAAACAATACGGTCTGACTGTGAGAAGATGGAGCAAGCGGAAGCAGGAGAAGCCAAAGTGAGCGGGACAGGGAAAGGCACCAGTAAAGAAATGGTAAACATTCAAAAGGCCATAGATTTCCATGGACAATAAAGGCTGTCCATATACAATACAAAACAGTGGATGATTACCTATCCGCAACTAAGGCTGGGTTTCCCTCTCGGGAGTTGATGACATCAGTGAAACCTCTTGAGCTTTGCTCTCAAGGTCTCTATGATGCCATCAACTCCCTCAAGGGAAACACAACCTTGTTGTGGATGGGCGAACATCCGCTATTCTATATATCTAGTTACCTGTCATAAACTAATGTCATGCTTTTCTTAAGTTCTCTATTGCCCTTATCTTATGTATTCTCAACCACAAATGCTGTATTTATTATAAATTGCCTGAACTCCCATTATGCCCCCCTCCTCCTCCTCCTCCTCCTCCCCTCCTCCTCCCAGGATGCATCTGAAATGAGCTTGATGCTCAATATGTTCTTCTTGGTAAAACTTTAAAAAAATAAATAAATAAAATAAGTATATGGGAACTGGTAATGGGAAAAATCATATTACAGATTGACATTTAGATTCTGTAATTCTATGAAAGGATATTTCCAAAAAAATGTGTGCATCGTAATCTACCAGAGTTAGAACTGACTAATGGTTGAATTAAAATACCACTGACCCAACTTTCAGCTTAAAAAAACACCTTACAAGCTGCTGAACTGTGAGGGAAAAGTTAAAGAGTTTTGATGGTCATAAAAAATAGCTGAAAAGATATACTGCTGTTGGAGATAAAATGACTGCAATCTAGAAGAGATGTGTATTCATGTTTAAATTCACTAGTGCAAAATAAACATATCTAATCATGACACAGTTTTCCTCGGCAAATGAAATGTAAATGTCTATGCCCCTATCATACTCACATCTTTCTGAATTTAATGTTACACCCCTTCCAACAAGTGTGGTCAATTCTTAGCATAAGAGGAATCTTAAGGGGGGTTAGGGGATATGTGTTTTGAGCAGAAGACCCTAGGCTCACAATTGAAAGAGTTAATGATTTGATTGGTGTGGTGCATCCACCCAATGTGACCCTTTTTGAGGAAAACCTGGATGTGCTGTCCGTCAAGAAATCTAAAATGCATAGTACAGTGGCATTTGGCTTTTATGGTCTCCCCTGTGGGAAGGGTCAGTGTTGAAAATACTGCAGTAGCAGTCTTGGCTGGGTACATCTTTCACATATGGAGACATGGATTAAACTTCCTCAGTTAACAGTTCCCCTTTTAACTTATAATTTTCAGTGCATCCCTCAACATCATTAAATCACACTTCACTGCATTAGGCAACTTTGAAATGGTACATAGACTTGAAGCTGCAGTGAAACACACAAGCTTATTTATAGTTCTGTGCATAGGCTTACTGTTGTGTGCATAGGCCTTGAACATGGTCATTTAGTAGATGTTATACCATAGACTCACTGAAGACACTCGGGAACACTATCCCTATCTATTGCTTGGAGCAAATAATGTTAGACATAGCAACTCATCACTACCTCTAAAGGTCTATGACTTGTAGCTTGAATGCTGAGCACCAAAAATGAGTAGTAGGCATCAGACATGAAATACTCACTTAGCAGTTCACTACAACAGCTCTAACATTAGGGCTAGAAACACTTAGACTTGAAATGTTGTATCTTTGCCACACCCATGTGCTGCTATGAGGTCACACACATGTTTTCCTTGATCATGACCAGTTGGCCAAGTTCATTAAAAATCATAGAAGGAAAGCTTTCAAATCCAACCTCAGTACATGAATCAGAAACTGCAAATGATATTAACACAAAATCTGATATTGGCCTGAAATCTTCCTACTTAGGTGACTCTTTTGACTTTCTGATAGTTGTTGCTTCATGAACATCTGAGTTGTTGCTTTCACAATCCATGACTTCAACTGAAGTATGGGCAACAGAAGAAAAAATGGAATAGGAGGAAGTGACTGTTTTTGTACCCTCAGAAGTCACCAACACCCACTGTGGAAAGTGAACTCCTAAATATAAATGTAACTATTCCAGTAGAAACTGTTTAATTTGCAGAACTATAATAAGATTTTCTACAACTGATTAAAATAACTGCAAACAAACTCTTTGATGATTTGACATAATTGCAGGTCAGCTCTGAACTGAAATGAAATGTTATGGATATCTTTATTTTTGTGAAATAATAGCTTTTTTGGGTTAAGTTTATTTAGATAGATACAGATACAATTTTTCTTTTTATTAGAGCCATAGCTATAGTCTTAAACATATTAATTTATATTGTAGATTCAGTCTAATACCTGTGCATATATTTTATTACAATTTTTTTTTTATTTTTCTTTCAAAGCATCATGAAACTGACATTAAAACTATTGGGCCAGATATTCAAAACTTTGCCCAGGGGCAAAATTAGCACTGCCCAGCGGGCAAACTGAGCCCGGAGCACAATGCAAGCCATATTCAAACGGAATAGCCCAGGGCAAACAGCTTCTGAATATAGCATGGTAATGAGGCCATGCAAACTGGGCTGGGAGTGCAGGGCAAACATTGCCCTGGAATAAGACAGCACTGAATAAAACAACCAGGAAGTGCAACCCACAACAACAACACAGCACACAGCAACGTGAGGGCAGGTACAGATGAACTACGTGGCCAATGTGTGTGCCAGCAAATGCATGGACTCAGTACAGTTGCAGGAAGCAGCAGATGAGAAAGAACAGTGATCAAAACTTTACAATATTCCCGTACCATTAGCGCCAGGCTAACACATTAGCTGGTGCTTAAGCAACAACCTGGAGCAAACACGCTTGCCCGGGCTAAAATGTGCCATATTCAAAAGTGCCATGCAAATGAGCCTACTTAGGTAGTCTCTGGGCAAACAACCGGATTAGCATCTCATTATACCTGATTTGCACACAGTTTGCCTAGCGTTACTGCGGGGTCCCATAGAGCCACCTGTAGGTCAGTCTGGAAGTACAGGGCAGACAAGGTCCAACCGGCTCCATCTGTAGGTCAGTCTGGCAGTGCACGATGATAGCTACAGGCTACAGGTAAACAGTACAGCATAGCATAGCATAGCATATTGTACCCAGGGGACAGGACAGCATAGGCACAGGTGGTGGTGGTGCTGCGTACAACTGTCACACCGTAGGGCATGCTACAGTGCACAGCAGACACTACCGTAGCAGGGAGACAGTAGTGTGAGGGACGAGGCACTGCCTCTATGGTGTGTAGGGCAAGTGATGCTGATTGCACTGTACACAGTGACAGGCCCAACCTGCAGGTGTTTACTGACAGTCGACATTACTGTTACACTGTTGTGTGACCCACAGATGCTGTACCTGTGGCATGTGATGCCCACAGTGACATGTACATATCTGGCTTTGTGTGTTGTGGCAGTTGTACAGCTGTGTGGTATGTGGCTGGGGGGGGGCATATAGTATCCGAAAGGCACACTAGTGTTGGGGGTATTCCTAATACTGGCCCATGTGCACTGCATGCTGGGTCCCAGCCTTGTGGCCATAATCTGGTCCGTACAGCCTGGCCACCCATACACACTCCCCTCAACATCCTCCATGCCCACAGTGCTGCATGTGTGCTGGCATCTGTTATTGTCCACAGATATGTGTGGTCAGCAGGTGTGTGCTGTATGGCTACACTGCCATGCCTGTCCACTGGCGGCAGGGTCACCACTTACTGCCTGGCATGGCTGGGACTGGTGGCAGATGATGGCATCATTGTGATGCCATTGGTTAGCAACAAGCTTCCACTATGTTTGGCTTTATCTATGTGTAATATTTATGTGTTAGGGTCGGCGCAAGACCCGCGCTAAACCAGCAAATCCAGCGCGTGCAGCCATTTATGTAGCGCAATGCTGATTGCCAGGAATAAGACCAGCTTTTTCTGGGCGGTAATTCTACACTGCTACGCGCTTAGGTCATGGCTTAAATCACTTACGGGAAGCGCCATTACTGAATATAGCATTGCGCTTAGTTCATGTCAGTTTGCCCCTTGCATACATTATACTTTTGCCTGGCGCTAATGCAGTTTGCCCGCGCTATTTGGCCTTTTGAATATGGCAGACCCGCGCTAATCCCGCGCTAACCCTGCGCAAATGATTTTTGCCCAGCACAAAGTTTTGAATATCTGGCCCATTGTCTTTTGCATCATTTGATTACCTTTTATTTTTATGTTGTATAAGAATGCAATAAATCCTGAAGGAATCGGGATTATTTTATTTTCTGTAATTGCTGGGGAAAATTAAAAAAAAATTCTGATAAGAGTAAGTGTCATATTTTTGCATACCCAGCATGCCTTATTGTATTGCTCAGAAGGTCGGGGGGGGGTTATGGGAAGTGCGATTCCGTCTGTCCGCCTGATGTTCTTGAGTGATACATCTCAATATAATTCAATCCTTCACACACATAATGGGACTTAGTCTTACTGTTATTGATTTCCAACTTTGGGTGCCTCTTATTATTTGTCATATTTCTGATTGTCTGGTATAATAACAGTATGTCATCTTCAGTATACCCTATCAATATATATTATGCTGAACATTAATAAACAAAAAGTATTAAAAACATGCTTACAGTAGTAGCCACAGACATTGCCAGCTATTTCCAGACATTTTGCAAAATTTCTAAAGAGTTTCTCTCTGTTGCCCCTACTGTGGAAATGCAGAAAGCAGGAGATTTCTCCAGAAATGTCACAGAAATTTCAGGAAATAGCTGACAATGTCTGTGGCTACTGCTGTAGATACTAGTGCTTTTAGTTGCATAGACAATCGAAAAAACTTTTCTGCCTGACACTCATCTTCTACCCCAGTATACCTTTTTTCTCCTTACTGTGAATATGAACTTACAAATTTGTCAGCAGAAGCGGCCTTAATCATTATTGAGTCCTCCCAATGTGGAGCTCATGTATTCCTCTTTACATGTCCTTCTGCCTCTCAGATACTATTACATTCCCCTTAACTTTATTCCATCCTCTCTTGAAGCCACTGTCAGTCTTCCTGTTCAATATCTTCTGTGGTAGCCTATTCCACCTTGTCACCACCCTGTGAATCAATACCACTTGGCCTCCTTCTTGAACCTAGCTCCAGCCAGTTTGTAACTGTGTCCCCTTGCGTTCCTTTCATCGCTGGTCTTAAAATGCTTGCTGAGGTCAACCTTGTTAATTCTATTGAGATAATTAAGGATCTGTATTATACCTCACTGCTCCTTTCTGTACTCGAGGAAGTACATATTTAGGTTCTCCAACGTTTGCTCATACATGAGCTCCAACTGACCTAGAATCCTACTGTTTTGCTCTAGATTGCCCTTCCTGTACTCATCACTGCTTTCTTTGCTCTTTCTCTCCCTTCTCTTTATGCTAGGTGCCTTTCCCATTGTGTCTCTTTTGTAACCACATTTTGGGTTGGCATCCTTCCCTCCTATCTCATTTCACTTTTCTCCCCTCCTCCTTCTTCCTCCAACCCTCTCTGCAATAACACTTTACCCTCTTTCACTATTCCTTCTAGAAAGTCTGACATTGGCCATTTTGCTTTCTGTTAACCCCTTCCTGTACTATGGTCCTCCCATCCCCTTTCTAATCATTCTGCCTCTTCTCCATCCTCCCTAAAGACTATTGTTTCTGATTTTTGTCTTCCTTCCTGAATCTGCCTCTTATCCTTCCTCATCCTTTCTGTTTATACTCAATGGGCCAGATATTCAAAACTTTGCCCCGGGGCAAAATTAGCACTGCCCAGCAGGCAAACTTAGCCCGGAGCACAGAGCACGCTATATTCAAAAGGAATAGCCCAGGGCAAACAGCTTCCGAATATGGCATGGTAATGATGCCATGCAAACTGGGCTGGGAGTGCAGGGCAAAAATAGCCCTGGAATAAGACAGCACTGAATAAAGCAACCAGGAAGTGCAACCCACAACAACAACACAGTACACAGCAACATGAGGGCAAGTACAGACGAACTACGTGGCCAATGTGTGTGCCAGCAAATGCATGGACTCAGTACAGCGCAGAAAGCAGCAGATGTGAAGAACAGTGATCAAAACTGTATAATATTCCCGTACCGTTAGCGCCGCACTATGCTTACGGTAAGCGGCGGCATTAGCGTAGAGCTAAGCAGTTAGCCCGGAGCAAACACGCTTGCCCGGCTAAATGTGCTATATTCAAAGTTATGCAAATGAGCCTACTTAACGTAGTCTCTGGGCAAACAACCGGATTAGTATCTCATTATACCCTGATTTGCATGCAGTTTGCCCAGCGTTACTGCAGAGTCCCACAGAGCCACCTGTAGGTCAGTCTGGAAGTACAGGGCTGACCAGGTCCAACCGCAGCTCCACCTGTAGGTCAGTCTGGCAGTGCACGATGATAGCTGCAGGCTACATGTAAACAGTACAGCATAGCATAGCATATTATACCCCAGGGGACAGGACACCATAGGCACAGGTGGTGGTGGTGCTGCATGCAACTGTCACATTGTAGGGCATGCTACAGTGCACAGCAGAAACTACAGTAGCAAGGGGGCCAGTAGTGCATGGACACAGCAATGCCTATGGTGTGTAGGGCAGTGATGATGACTGCACTATACACAGTGAGCGGCCCAACCTGTGGATGTTTTCTGACACTGGACATTACTGTTACGCTGTTGTGTGACCCACAGATGCTCACAGTGACATGTACATTTCTGGCTTTGTGTGCTATGGCAGTTGTACAGCTGTGAGGTATGTGGCTGGGGGCATATATTATCCGAAAGGCACACTGGTGTTGGGGTATTCCCAATACTGACCCATGTACACTGCATGATGTGTCCCAGCCTTGTGGCCACACCTGGTCTGTAGCACAGCCTCGCCACCCATACATGCTCCCCTCAACATCCTCCATGCCCGCAGTGCTGCATGTGTGTGCTGGCATCTGTTGGTGTCCACGGAAGTGTGGTCCACAGGTGTGTGCTGTATGGCCACACTGCCGTGCTGTCCACTGGTGGCAGGGTCACCACTTACTGCCTGGCATGGCTGGGACTGGTGACAGATTATGGCATCATTGTGATGCCATCAGTTAGCAGCATGCTTCCTCTATGTTTGGCTTTATCTATGTGTCATATTTATTTGTTAGGGTCACGCAAAACCCGCGCTAAACCCGCGCAAACGCAGCGCGAAGCCATAATGTCGCACAAAGCTGATTGCCCAGGATTAAGACCAGCTTTTCCTGGGCGGTAATGTGCACCGCGCTAAGTGTCGCGCTAAGTCGCGCAAAACCACTTAGCGTGGCGCTAGTCGCTGAATATAGCATTGCGCCTGTATTCATGTCAGTTTGCCCCTTGCATACATTATAATTTTGCCCAGTGCTATGCAGTTTGCCCTCGCTATTTGGCCTTTTGAATATGGCAGACCCGTGCTAATCCCGCGCTAAACCTGCGCAAATGGTTTTTGCCCAGTGCAAAGTTTTGAATATCTGGCCCAATGTGTTTTATTTTTTAGATCCCTTCTCTTGCTATACTGCCTAATGTATTTATAATTATGTGTGTCATTACAATTTTATTGTATTTTACTTTTTATAGTTAGATATTTATTTAGCCCCCTCTCCCACAGGACAATTCTGGAAGCGAGCTGTTCTCAGCTCAGTATGTATTTCCTGGTTAATATTTTCAATAAATAAATAAATAAGTATTCATTCAATACTTCTACCTTTCCTCTACTATCCTCCACCTTCTCTGCCCTTTGTGTCAGTTTGACAATACCTTCTTTTGTCATTCTTTTTTCTCAGATGTACCAAAAAAGGACTTGTCACCATCCCAGACTTCCTCAGCTATTTTGAACTCTGCCCCCACCTTGACCTTTCTTACTTCCTTTCTAGCTGTTTTAAGTTTATCAAGGCAGTCCAGTCTGTCTTCCTCCAGTTGTGTGTTACTGTATTTTATGAAGGAAGCTCATTTCTCCTTCACAGCCCCTACAACCACCCTTGTTAACCAAAGTGGTTTTCTGCACTTGTTCTTCTTGCCCGTCTGCTTCAGACAGGTGTTTGTGCATTCTGTGATCCCATCCTTAATTATGGACCATTTTTATTCCACTGTCCTAACCCGCTCAAGCATGGGCAGGTGTATACACAGATTTATTGCCCCCCAATTTTGCAGTGTCCGCCCTTTTAAAGTCCTGAACATATGCCTTTGTGTTCAGAACTTCATTCCTTCCTTATATCGAGCTGAAACTATACTGACTGGTGATCACTGCTTCCCATGGGCTCATCCATGCTGATACCCATGACATTCTTGCTGTTTTTCAGTACTACAGTAGGTCCAGGGTAACTCAAGTCCTAGGGTGCTCCATGATAGCACCCTATATGAGTGCCTGTTATTGAGTGTCTCAATATGAGCAACTCAGTAATATAGCTAGGAATTAGAGCAACTGGTGGGAAAAATTGCCATATCCTGTACAGCGAGTGTAGCAGGGAGCTACACTCACTACAACAAGATATGGGATGATGCTTGGCCTTGCTCGCTGAGCTGACTGTGTAGCATAGTGCTGTATGCTACTACCCTGGAGCCAGCGACTCAGGTTCAGGTCTAGTGGCAGACAAAATAATTTTTTTATTTCCATTTTCTTCTAAGTCCACGCTCCCCACAGAGTTGATTATATTTATTTTGGGGGGGCTTGCCCTCTGCAGAGGGGGTATGAGGGGCATAGCCCCTCATATAAAAATACATATGGTGTTTTTTCTTTGGATGCAGTAAGTGACCGTTGCTATTTGTGATGGTTTCCCTATTGTCTATCACCCTGTTTATGTCAGGTGTTTTTGTTCTCACTCTTTGTGGTCAGCACTCATTAGAAGTCACTGTTATCACATAATTCTGTGCTGCATTACCCCATGGTAAGACGCCATCTTGGGCTGTGACCTGGAGCAATGGCTTCTGCTGTGGCTGGACTGAGGAATGCTCCAATCGACTTCTGGTAAGTTGAAGCCACCCACTATTTCTTGGATTCCCTTGCACGGAAGCCTTTCTGATCACTCTTCCCAGCTCCTAGTCTGTAGCTTGGCTCTGAGTTGGAGGAATGTACCCAACCACCACTTCTATCATTCTCCCTGTTACTGCACCTGTATCCAGACTAACTCTGTGACCACTCCCATTTCTTCTCTTGTGACTATAATCCCTTCCCTAATAAAAATCACCACCCCTTCCTCTCTACCATTTACCCTATACTTTTTATTGAAGCTGAACCAACAGAACTGAGATTTTACAGTCATTGTATGGGATGCCCAGTTCTCAGTGACTGCCAAAAGATGCTCTTGGCCCTCCATCACCATGGCCTGGAGGGCATCCATCTTGTTTTCCAGGCTTCTGGCATTGATGGAGACCACCCTCCATGATGCCTGCTGTTTCTCTTCTGCATTTCCCCATCCTGCAATTTCCCTGCATCCTAGGCAGCTGTACTGAATTTCTCATTGCCCATTCTTATAGACCATCTTCCTCTTGCCTAACAGATACCCTTGGTCCCCTTCACCTTCCTTTTGCCTATCTTTATGTCATAACATCCCTTCCTAGCCTTCTCACCCATGCATCTAAGTCTCTCATAGAAACATGGAAACATAGACAATGATGGCAGAAAAATACTGATGATCAATTTCAGTCTGCCCAAGTTCCCTATCCAACTGTGGGACCTACTGTCCATCAAGGATCCTAGCCCTCTCATCCTCCACCCTGTTCTCCCAGTTTCTTTCTCATTGAGTAACCACTATATCCTTCATTCTGTTCAACTAGGTTTGAAATCATTACTGGTTCTAACACCTGCCATTCTGGCTGGCAGACTGCTTCATGGTTCCACCACCCTTTCAATAAAATAATAATCCCTGCCATCAGTTTCCACTTGTGTCTTCATGACCTTGAACTTTTCTACTCATGCCTGTGTGACCTCAAACTAGTAATCAAGCTAACTAGTTCCCCGCAGTTTACCTTGTTAATTCCTTTTTGGGAACTTGAAGGTCTCTATCATATCCCCCATCTCCCTTCTAGTCTCCAGAGGGTACATGTTCAATGGCTTGCATTGCTCCTTGTAAGATCTGCCTCACTGATCCTGAATCATTTTTATTATCCTGTGCTGCACTGTCTCCAGTCTGCCCTTATCTTTCCTGAGTTGAGGACTCCAAGACTGGGTGCAGTATTCCAGATGTGGCCTCAATAAAGATCTATAAATAGGTAGTATTACCCCTCTTTCCTTCTGCTATCAATACCCCTTCTGATACAAACCAGCTTTCTACTTGCTTTACTATAGACCTGATTGCACTGGCTCTGCTGTTTAAGGGCATCACTAATGATAACTCCAAGGTCCCATTCTTCAGCCATAGTGTTAAGTCCCACCTAACCCACCCAGTACTCTGTCCTGGGGTTAGTCTTCCCTAGGTGCATTACCTTGCACTTTTTGGCATTCAGTTTCAACTGCCAAACCTTAGACCACCCCTCTAGCTTTTGTATGTGACTCTGCATTTCTGTGTTTCTCCTGTCACTATCTACCCCCTCACAGAGCTTTGTGTCATCTGCAAAGAGACACAGCCAGTCCTGGATTCTTTCCTCAGTGTCACTGATGAACACATTGTAGAGGACCGAGCCCAGGACAGATCTCTGTGGTACCCTGCTCATGACTTCCCTCTCATCTGATTTGAACCTCCGCTGTCTCCCCTTTAGCCAGTTGCTGACCCACTTTACTATATCCTTAGCTGCACCTAGATCCTCCATCTTCTTCAGCAAGCATCTGCAAGGCATCAGGTCAAAAGCTTGCTGAAGTCGAAGTAGAGCAAATCCATGGTGTAGCCCCTGTCCTATTCCCTCAGCATTCAGTCAAAGAAAATTATCAGGTTAGTCTGGCAAGATCTCCCTGCCATGAACCTGTGCTGTTTACTGTCCTTGAGACCATTGCTGTCCAGGTAGTCTATGAATTCTTCTTTGACCAGTGTCTCCATAAGCTTCTCTACAATAGATGTAAGATTAAAAAATCTGTAGTTTCCTGCTTCTTCCTTGACCCCCCTCTTATAGAGAGGAGCCACAACCACCACCCTCCAGTCCTTCAGAACTACCCCATATGAAGTGAGCTGCTGAATAGTCCTACCATGGGTTCAACCAGTTCCGCTGCTAGTTCTCCAAGTATCCTAGGATGCAACCCATCTGGTCCCAGTGGCCTTACCTATCTTTATGACTGCCAGGCCTTTCTGAACCATTTGCATGTAAATATTGGCTGCCTCATTAATGGCACCCCTTTAGTTGCAGCTTTGCTCTCACTCTCTGGCAACGGCCCACTGTCCTCCTTAATGAAAACTGAGCACAAGTAATCATTAAGGAAAGCAGTCTTTTGCCCATCCTCCACTATCACAGTACCCCCTCAGACAGCCTAACTATTCTCCCTCCTTTCTTTCTTTTTTACCTAATATGTCAGAAGAAATGTTTTTTTCTCCCCCCTTGACCCCCTCTGCAATACACAGCTCTGCACCTGTTTCTGCCTCCCTAACCACCCTCTTTACCTCCCTATTTCTCAGTATGTATTCACCCCATTATTCCTCCCCCTGCTTTTCTTTGTACATGTCAAGCATCCTTTTCTTGGCCCTCACCATGTCTCTGACTCTTGCCAAGAACCATAATGGTCTCTCAAACCTGTTCTGTTTGATCACTGTTCTCATGGATAACTTAGCTGGCTCAAAAATGGCCCCCTTTATTGTCCCCCTTCTCTCTTCTACACCACCTATGTTATCAACCCAACTAACTTCTCTCAGACCAGCTCCCTCAGCCTTTTGAAGTTTGCTCTTCTAAAGTCAAGGATGTCAGCTCTTGTTTGGGGTTTACAGGTCCCAAATTCTGGATTGAACCAAATGCAGTTATGGTCACTGTTCTCTAGTGGCTCCCCTAATCTCTTAGCTCCTAGCACCTCTGGGCTGGTGAGCACCACATCAAGAATTGCAGTCTGCCTGGTAGGTTCCTTATCTGACTGAACCATTAGGCAGTCCAGGAATGCATCCAGCAAGGCCTTACTTCTGATGCTCTTGGCTGCTGGAACCTCCCAAATGATATCCATCAGGTTCAAATAACGTGCTACCACTGCTTCCCCCCTGACCGCCCCCTTTGAAGTTCCTCCCAAAGTTCTATGTCCCTCTCTGTCCCTCTGTTCCTCATGTCCTGGAGGTCTATAGATAACCCCCAAGTATAGTGTTCTGCCAGACGCTCCCATGAGTTGCATCCACAGTGACTCTGTCTCCCTGATACTACCCTTGATTCACCCATCTTTCACCACCACAAAGCCATCCATGACATATAGGGCCACTCCTTCCCTCTACATATTCCTCTATCCCTCCTGATCACTGAATACCCAGGGACTTCCAGGCCCCACTCATTATTTTCTGAAGTCTATGTTTCTGTGATGGCCACAAGATCTCCCTCAGTGTCTGCCATCAGTGCCTGGAGCATGCTAATTTTATTACCTAGGCTCCCGGTGTTAAGGCATACCTCCTTCCATATGACCACTGATCCCACTTTGCTATTCCTCTGCCTATTACCATTGTGTTTCCCTTGCTCACTCAACCTCCTCTTTTTCTTTGTGTTTGCACACTTTGCGTTCCCCTCTGTAATGTCCCCTCACTTAGCTCAGTTTGGGCCACAACTCTCTTTATGCCTCCTGTTTTACTAGACTAACCCAGATTGGAGGGAGGGGGCTAGCTAGGATTATCTTCCTGTCACCTGTCACCCTGGTTCTCCTAGTCCGAGTATCTCCTACCCAGTTCATCCATATCCTGGGGGTGGGCCTGCCAGCAACCTCCATAGGAAAATATAAGGTTATTTGTTCCATAGAAGCCCCCCCAAGTTAAAATTTAAATATTACATAATATATTGTCCTAGCTTGTTCTCAAGCATCCTAGTCCCCACCCCCAACCCCTGTTTAGGTATAGACTGTCCAGTAAGTACAGGTTTTTCTTCTCCAAAACTCTTTCTCAGTCCCTCACATAATCTGCCAGTATGGATTTAGTGAAATTAGCAAAGTTATTTCATGCATTGTACATCGTGTTTTAGAGTTTTATGAATGGGCACCTATTTGCACATGCTGGAAATTTAAATGGGGTAGCTTAAATGATGCTTTTTGTGAGAGGTATCATGTACACCACTGAATTTGAATCACATTGATTTAATTAATTGTTTAAGTATATTTACTATTTAACCATTATGCATTGTGCAGAGGGTTATGCCCCCTGATAAAAACAAAAGGTTGAAGTGCCAGGGCTTTGTGTTGTGGCATCCTCTATCCTTATGTCTTTTGTTACTTTGGTGTCATCACATGTTAAAGTATTAATAACATTTTCAATTTCAAGTATTGCTTGGTTCCTCAAGTGCATCCAGATCATTGCCTTACATATCTGAAGTCCTTCTCCTTGCACCATTCTTTGAGCAAGTTGTTAAAGTCACAGATCCTCAGCTTCCTAAATTAACTGGCTCTGGGCACTCAAAGCATGTCCAAGAATCCTACCATTTTTGCCCTCCTCCATACTTTTTCTCTAAGCACCCTGAATCTGTTCTGAACTGTCTAAACTTTGCATCCTTCCAAGTCATTTGTAACAAGGTGAAAGACTACTTGTGTTTACCCCCCCAACCTTCTGTGTGAGTGAGTGTATCATTGATATGAGTTTTTCAGCTGTCATGCCTGGGAAGTACATTACACTTCTTTTGTGCAGGTCTAATCCTACCCAGTGGCCACTCTGATCCTCTTACTATGGAGTCACCTATCACCAGGAATCTGCTACTCTCCCTCCCATTTGATGCCCCATCCTCAGTTGTGCAAATGTTAATTTCTGGCTTTCTGCCCCTAACTTTGTAGTCTCCCTCCTTAATCTTAACCTAATTTGCCAGTAAGGTATAATTTTCCTTCATCCCTCACTCATTCACCACATATCTGTATGGTAGAGCTGCTCCTCCACTTCCTTACTACCCCAGGGCTCTCTATCTGTCCTGAATTCCCTTCTCAGCTTCCCTTACCCCGTCCCTGTCCTGTCCCACTTTTCTCCCTCATCTTCCTGACTTGTCCTGCAACATTCCCTGCTAATATGTTTCTCTTCCTTTGACAAGTTCTCAGACTATACTAATTCTTCCTCACTGAGTACCCTCCATGTGCTGTGTGTTTGCCTCTTTTCCAATTGACTCCCTCTCTGATCTTCTCTTCCCCTTGTGTCCCTATACCTCTCCTGCTTCCTCCAGGTATCCATACTTTTTTCTTTCTCTCTCTTCTTGTCCCAGTCTCCACTTCATTTTATATATAGGTTTACATTTCCCCCTTTGCTTCTCATCCTATCTCTTTACCTCTTCTAAATCCCCCGAGCCCCCTGCCTCAAATGCTTCCAATCTCCTCTTCTGACACTTCCCTGTCCCAAAGTATACTATCCATCCCACTTCTTCCTTTCTCCCCTTCTTTCCATCTAAATTTGCCTTCCCCTTCACACCTTAGTTATCCTTGTGTACTGGCCTATTCTGAGGATCCAAAGTCCTGGTGATGATTCTTCACTGGCACCTCTAGTGGTTATATGATTCCCCCACTCCCCAGCCTTCCCTCAATTTCCCCCAGTTCAGTTTCAGTCTGCACCCCTCATCTTTTCTGCTTGTTGTGGCAGTGGGGTCTATGACATTGGGATCTTATGAGCAGCAAAAGGCATACTAAATTCTACCCTCTGCACTCCCAACAGCTTGCCAATATCTGCCCTCAGCTGATGCACTTTTGTCTTTATGAACCCCAGCCCTGCACAATATGTACCTCAAGCCTTCCAGACTGTTCCTAGCAACACTGCTTACCCTCACCCTCTTCAGATAACAAGCCACCCCCTCCTTCTTGCCATACATTGTTTTCCACTCTCTTTTCCATTCCACAGATGTGGTCCATGCCTACTCCTGATATGAGGTATCAGACTTCCCCAGCTTTACTGTGTCTGTAGGCCTATACCAGATAGGGTGTTACAGCCATATGCTACTTCATTGTCCTTGAAGGCCCACCATACACAAATTGATGTGGCCTGCTCCTAGTCTCCTACCTTTTCCTATCTTCAGGCCTACGTTAAAAAGTGAGTGTAGCCTCTACCCTACTACTTTCCTAAGATATCTGAAGTCTGCACTGTATGTCCTTCTTCACATTCCCTTCACCTACACTAGAAGTGCCCTCAAGTTGAATGAGTAGGGTTCCCTATAGACCTGCAGCCTTCCATGCTGCTGTCTTGTAGATACCCTATAACAGACATCATACTCTTTCTTCATGGCACTCATGCTTCAGGGTCACTCATCCTTTGGGGATGCCTGACTCTCTGGGAAATAAACACTGGACTGCAGTCATCCGATTTGCTATTTGCTGTCTAGTGACCACTATCCTTAACATAGTGGTGCCAAGTTCAGCAGCCAAACTAAACAGCACTCTGCCTCCCACAATGGTTTATTCTCCCTCCTCCCCCTTCATTTCCATACTATGCAACCACATGCAAGCAGTTTACTTTCATTTTATTTCCTTCAGGTGAGCTTTTGAGAAGGAACCCTTCTCCTTCTCCTTTGTTTCAGAAGAACCTGCATGATTCCACTAACACCTCATAATTGTATACTTCCTCCTGGATCAGTGGTTCCTTAATCCCCTGAGTGCTTATCCTCTGAACATGGTAATTACCCTCACAGCTTACTGGGCAACCAAACTTTTATTCTGAGTTTGACTCTTAATAGCTTTCACACACAGTCCCTGTTATAGCCTCCACTGATTCATTAATATCTAGAATTTGGTCTTCTGCGATGGGTAGAAGAGATATACCTTAATCTGTACTGGGCAATTATTGTCACAGACCTTAAAATATCAACAAATTAGGAGTGGACACATGGTAAAGCAATCTAAATTAACCCCTAGAGGGGGAACATCCTACAGATCCCTTACCATCCCTCATGGGTTATCTCTCTCTCTGGACAGGTCATTTGCATAAGGATCAAACCCATTGGGAGGCTTGTGCCTCATCCAGACACAAGGCCCATTTAATCCCCCCCAAGCTTGGTCAGTCACAGAGGAAGGGTTCAACTCCAAAGGGCTTTTCGGAGATGGCTACTCCTCTGTTGTATTAGACACTATAGGACATAGAAAAGCCTACAATGTAGTCCCACCAAGGGCTTTTACATTCCTTGGCCCACACTAAGGCAAGATCAGGCCAAGCAACTGGGAACCTACTCAGTGCAACCCATAACACCACTCCTGGTGGGATTACATTAGTATAAGGATTACTGTCTAAATCAAGGCTATGATTAAGAAAAGAGAAGTCTTAAAAACATAGAGAGACAAACTAGATGATTTGCAGGGCTGTCCAATAGTGGTGTGCAGAATTTTCAAATTCCACAGAATATTCAAAATTCCACTGAAAACAGAATGGCGGAATTCTGCAGCGTAAAACAGTTGCGTAATGATTTTACACAGAATTATAGTTTAAACAGCGGGATTGCTTTCAAAATAATATAAACATACTTGATTCATCAGGATTTGCTGTTGTTTATGTCTAAAAATATGATCTGGGGATGCAAAAGTACAAAATACAATGAATAAAAATGAATATAGTTATGGACAGATTGAATTTGGAGAGGACGTCATTAATTTGCCCTGCTTTATTTTAATAATGCAAATAAATTAATGTCTGTTTTACAGTACTAATTGAACCAATCTGATGTTCAGGGCAAAGGACAACTGTGGGCTACTCATGCATAACAAAATTTGAGTCAGCTATCAAGTTTTTAGTTTACATTTACATGCTAATAATACATTTGGCAGTTGGTCTAGTTATAGTTATATTAGAATTGTTGCCAAGTTACACTAGCTACAGCATGCAGGAATGGGGCACTTCCCTGATGTACAAAGCTTCTGTGATAGTTTCAATTGCTGTCTCAAGATCATGGGCAAAATTTTCAAAATCATGCATTTGCATTTGCATTTGAGAAAGAGCTGCTGGCATTTGCAGTGGTGCCCAAAAGTAGACACTGTTGAAAATACCATCTGCATCCAATTTAGCATGCGTACATATGGATTTAGAAGTGTTTATATCTGATGGAAGAAAAATACCTCCAAAATCAGAAACATATAATAATTTAGATGCAAATAACTGTAAACTTCTTAACAATGCCGCACACAATGTCAAATACAGCTGAGTGACTGTTAGATACAGTGGAGTGGACACAAGCATGTATTAATTGCTGAGATGCATCTGCAGCTTCCCTTTTGAAAATGCAGACCCAGGTTATCTACTAAAAGTGTTTTAATTCTGATGTTTACAAAAAGTAAATGTTATTTCATTTTTATTGTAGTGTGTATTTTACCTTATCCTATTTTGTGTCTTAAATATTATAGATATACTGTATTAGCACTTGTCATGCTGAGGGTTTCAAAACTTCTGATTGTTCATAACTGAAATAGCAGTTGACATCTTGTGACATCATTGCCTGCTATCATGGAAGCCTCTGTGATGTTGTAACTACATACATTGTATGGCTAGCTATTTTTTTCCCATTCTCTCTCCCCTCCAGACCCCAGATTTGCTTGGGCTGTGACCAGCAACCACCTAACTGCATCAAATGCTAGCTCACCACTGCCTACTGTACTACACAGCTTGCCCTATATAGCTGAGTGGTCCAAGGGAGGGTCATTCTACCGCCCCAGCCAGACCATAATCTGGTAGTGCATGCTGAGCTCCATGGCATGGGGGCTGGGTGTGCTGGCAGCCATCATAAAGCAAGGGACTGAGATTTTATCTCTTGATTTCTTCCATAGTCCTTCCTCCCTTCTCTCAGTTGGCCTCACACATACACAGCATGTCCCTGTAGAAAAAGCATGGTCCCTGGACTGCCCGCAGGGGCTGCTATAGTGTCAGAATCTGCTGCCTGCCTTTTCTGGCCATGTTGCATTGACATCTGGCATATGCTTCAGTCTGGCCTGCCATCCAATATCGTAACACAAGTCTGCTTCTGAATCAAGGTTGCCAGCAGTATGGCAGTGCAATGAGCTGCCATTGGGCTATTGGAGTGAATTATTAAACAGTTGTTTTAGAATGCTTTGTAGCCAATTATAAAATAGGTAAAAAGAATGCTGGCTCCTGATTGGTCAAGGGGTGCTTTCATCTGGGCCTTTATTCCAGCAAAACAGCCTGGCTTAAAGTAGCTCAACAACAGTATGTTGACAAAATATATCCAATTTAATGAAAAAAAGACCTTCTCCTAATCACAATAAGGCACTCCAAGGAGTGCGTTATGGTGGACTAATGGCCCTTCTCAGGTGATGGAAGCTCTTCATTTCCCCTCGTGCTTCAACCCACCTGAGGAGGGCCATCATCCCACCATAATGCATCACTGTAATGAATTATTGCTTAATTGTCCAACTGAGTGGTAGAATCTGGTTCAGATTATTACAGTTCATAAACTGGTTCAGAGTATGATTTTACATTTTTTTTTATTTATTTTATTCTTTGGTAACTGAGCAAGGCCCATTAGGCACAAGTGCCTGTTTTCATGGGTGACCTGGGATAACTGGGGTGGTTAACTGACTTGCTCAGAGTCACACAGTATGCAAGTGGAGGTTGTGGGAATCAAATCCAGGTCTGCGGGATGTACCAAACTTATTCACAGCTCATTACTCTAACCTCTAGGCTATACTGCCAGTACTATAAAATAACTCTCCAGAGCCAACAAGTAAATACATTTTAAATATCAACTACAACCACATGACAAACCCTGTGCAAGCATCCCTCCTAACCTACAGACCAAACAGCCACCTCTGCCCAGAGAAACACAGAAACAACAGTTCCATCACTAGCCCACAAAGAATTGTAAATCCACATACCAAGAAATACAGCTGATAGTAAACACACACACAAAAAAATCCACAAAAGATGGTGTTCAAAAAACAACTGAGATACAAAACATTAGCAAGTGTGAACCACATATTCATTGTGAGTAAAGGTAGAAACAAACCAAAAAAACATGGCACTTTCAATTCTGGATTCTTCATCCAGTTACATATTATGTATTTAGGTACAAATTTAATTTATATTTTATATGCCCTTAATATTTGTCACCATTTCCTATGATAAAACTATGAAGATGTACCTGCATCCAGGACATTTTTATATATTATTTAATTAGATGTTTATATTTTAAAGGTAATGAAGGCCAGTGAGTGACACATTCATTTTCATTGGTATTGTGGGCATAAAAATGATAACATATATGAAAGGTAAATATACAAAAGTTGCAAGTTAAAATAATTCAACCTTATAGCATAAAGCCATAACACATAAAGAAGAATACCATTTAACAAAAGACAGCTACACAGAATAAGCAACTTCTGTTACTGTTGTGCATCTTCTATACATGTGGCATCATAATCAACTGTTTACAAAGTCATAATCATTTACACAGTGACAAATTGTGCTGTTATGAACAAAATATTATGATGTCATGTGTGGACGAACAACAGAAGAAGATAAAATCCAAAATATGGCAATCCAGTTTTTAGGTACATTCCTCTAAATAATAGAATGAAGAGAATAGGGTTACACTAAGCATATGAAATAAAAGCTGCATTGTGTCACAATATTACCATTCATAATTTCTTTAGAGAGGTCATTAGGTTTTTTTAAAGGGTGTCAGCATTGGACCACACTCTGAAAAGTTCTAGAACACAAAATCTATACACTCAGCAAATGTGCCCTTAAAACACATCGATTCATCAAGCATTAAAAGCATTTTATTTATCTGTGTTTTAGTAAATGTTTTACCAGAAAGTGAACTGGTTAAAATCATCACTTTTAAGTCACCATGCCTGACATTTAAAACAGACAATACATAAGAAATATTTAAGGTAGGATAGAAGAGATATAGTCATGTTTGCAACTATTCATAATGTGCAAGTAAAATGGTTATGTAAAAGGCGTGTCAGCTTGAATTTAGGGTACTTTGAACAATCACACAATGACAGATCATTTGGCAGATTGCTCAAAAGACTAGGTCCAATGGCCCGGATATTCAAACTGCGCCATTCTGAGGCGCAAGCCCTTGCGCTGCTCAAAATAGTTGCGCAAGAGGGAGGGCTAGGCGATATTCAAAGGAGTTGCGCTATTGAGCAACTCCTTTGAATATCACCCCCCAGCCACAGCCACTGTGCATGGCGCAGTGGAACTTGCACCACCGCAAGTTGTCAGAGTTGAGCATTAAACTTGCGGTGGCAAATTTCCGATATTCAAAAGGTGACATGCAAATGGGGCCATAATTCATGCAAGGCGCGGGGGGGGCATTTGCATCTGATTATTGCCCCATTTGCATGCCATTAGCATGTAGGTGCGCCAATCCCCGAGGACTTGTGCCTGGCCGCCCTGCCAGGCAGCAGCCGTCGGGGACTGATGCACCCTGCAGCCCGATCGCGGGCACAACGTGAAAACAACCCCCCCCACCCACACATCTCCCAATTCCCGATCGTGGGCAGAATGTATCATGACAACACCCCCGCCCAAACATCTCCCAATGCCCGATCGTGGGCAGAACGTAAAAGACCCCCAACCCGAATATCTCCCTGGTGGTCCAGTGGACCGTAATGCCGATCGCGGGCAGAATGTTCAGTGACATCCCCAAACATCTCCCTGGTGTCTAGTGTCCCCACCCACCCACCCACGAGCCCCACCACCCCACTCCCCGGCAGCCGGCGGGTGGCAGCATCCACGCCTGCTGCCTACGCCACTGACTGTCCAGTAGCTGCACGCATGTGCAGAGCTAGAGCCAATGGGCGTGCAGCCCATACCAGAGATGACAGTCCAGATTTGTGAATCACAAATCTGGACTGTCATGCGCAATGTGACTTGCGCCCGTGGCTCTGTCTCATAATGGCGTGCAGCCGGTGATCGGTCGATAAGCGGCGAGGCAGGTGGTGAAAAGCAGAAGAAGGAGGTGTGGTGAGTGGAGTGAAAGGCTGCCTACCGGGTTGGGGGGCCACAACGCTATGGAATCTTGTATGGCTAAGGACTACACATCACACAGGGATCCTGCTCCTGGTTTGATTACGGAATGCACATTGGACCAGGAGCCTGAACCAATGGTGCCTGTTTATTATGTTGCAATTGGGGTTCAGGAATGGGGGGATTGGGAGAACTACACTACAGAAATTGGGGGTTGTGACAGTTATTATATAGACTGGGGAATGGGGCTGAGTGGGGGGCATTATCCTATGGAAAAGGGGGTTGATGACTGTTTTTATATAGATCGAGGAACGGCTGGATTGGAGGGGCACTACACTATGGAAAAGGGGGTTGATGACTGTTTTTATATAGATCGGGGAATAGAGCTGGATGGGGGGGCACTACACTATGGAAAACAAGGGATTGTGACTATTATTGTATACATTGGGAAACGGGACTGGGCGGGGGGGCAGGCCACCCAGCTCATCCTGCTGGGTGCATCCCTGCCACATTTATGCAAATGTGGCCATAATGAGAATGCAAATAGTCTGTTTGTGCCTTGCATGCCTAATGGCCACATTTGCATTTTTATGGCTGAATATCAGGAATTTAGGACCGGTGCATCTAGGGATGCATTGCACATCCCCATTCCAGACCTTCAGGCCATCCCCCGAGATGCGCTGTCACATTGTCAGTGGCCCCCATTTGCACCACTGCCTTGGATTGCTATATTCAGAAGAGATGCACAATCACACATCTTTTTTGAATATTGCATTTTTTAGAGCTAGCCCATTTATTTGGGTGGCACATCTAGATGCGCTGGGTGTCCCCAGATTTTGAAAATGTGGACCAGTATGTCCTAGCTTTGAAAATCAGTCATAGGGACAATTTGCTCTGATGTTCAGATTTGTACACAATAGAAAATTACATCTTAACAAAGGCCTTGAATGTCTTATCCCACCCCCAATCCTTAACATTCATTTTTATGTTTGCTTGCGTGCATATGCAAGAAACATTATGTGGCAGCTTAGGAGAGAAGCGGGTTGTGGAGGTGCTGCACTGTGGCAGCCAACTCCGGCACTGCATTTGTGGGCTTGGCACTGTTCACCCAATGCAGGCCTAGTGTCCTGATGACACTGGTTCTGCAGAAGTGCCACCAACTTGAAATTATTTTGTTGCTGCAATGAGGGGCTGACTCGCCATTGCAGCGTTAGCCATTCCCCTGCAATGAGGGAGAGACCCATCATTGCAGGGTGGTACCTTGCCTGGTGTAACATTTCCCTAAATATGGTGGTGGTAAGCCCCATGAAAGCTGACAGAGGTACCCAATCCCCCTGTCTGCATGCCTCTGACCCAGTTCATTTGCTGATGGGGGAGCCCACTCCCCATTGGCATAATGCACCCTATTTGTTGTGTGCCGAAGAGGTGCCCAATCCCCCTCAGCATCATGCCCCCCCACACACACACATGTTTCTGTGCTGACGGAGGCCCAATCCCCATCAGCTTCAGTTCCTCTCACCCCAAAATGCAGATGGCACACTGAGAGCCCAACCCATGGGTGCATATAGGAAGCCTGCAAAAAAAAAAAAAAACCTTCCTGTGACATCTTTTATTTAAGTTGTGTCCCTGAAACAAAGAAAAAGGTCCCTTGTGGTCTGTCCTACCCCTTCCCCAACCCACACACACCCTCTGCGCACCCACCTCCTCACACCCCACCCTCACCCCACACTTCTCTCCAGAGCCCGGCATGATGATCTTCAATGGACTGGGAACACGTCTGCATTCTTCAAAGCTGACCATGAACTGAAGAAATGCCGGTAAGCTGTATAATGGCATAAATAGGGTTTTTTCAACTTATGTGGATATCTCGGCCATTTTTTAGACTTTTGGCACCAAATTTTCAACATGGGGTTATTAGGACCCTTCCTCTTGAACTCAGTCACTGTCATGGCATTATTCTGTCCCAAAAGGTGATTTCGCTGTCACTGCGTGGAATCACCTTTTGGGACCGATTAACAAAATACAGTGCCACTGTTCATGAGGTGGGCTCTCAAAAACCCTATATTGCAAATTTGGTGAAAAAAAACCCAAAAATGACTGTTTTATGAGCATGTGTTGTGCAGTTTCCATGCACACTCATAACTTTGCAAATTTGTAATATTTTCATGCCTTATGAACAGTACAGCTGTCATTTGGCATATAGCAAAGCCTTTGGTACACCTGCTGCATTTAATACCTAAACGGCAGCTAGAAACACCTGTACCAGACTCTTCTGACAGGCTAAAGCATCCTAGTATAAGGATCTACTAACCAGATCCTGGGGTTCTGGAAGAGACTTTTGGCGCTCTCTTAAATCCTTAATGGGTGAAGCCCCCAAGACCCCCCCCCCAGATCTACTGTTGACTGTGAAGGGGCCCTACAGGAACCCATCAAAATTGCCAATGAGCTCAACAACACATTCACTGAGCTTTCAAGTGTACTCCCTGGTGACTACTTCAAAGATATTCATGTTCAGCAACACCCAACTGCCCCTCAAGATCCCCCCAAAAAAGATGTACCACCCTTTTACTTTAGACATGTCACCAAAGCCGAAGCCATCAAGTATATTAAAAGGCACTTGGCAAGACCAGTATGGGAGCAGATCTGCTTGACATGAAGCTGGTTGGTCTACTCCTTCACAAACTTGCTAGTCCTCTTACCATGGTGTTTAATGCCTCTCTAAAATCAGGAGCATTTACAAATGCATGGAAGTCAGCTAACATAACACCTGTCTTTAAAGCGGGGGATGAAACCCAAACATCCAACTACAGACATATATCCATCCTTCCTTCCCTTTCAAAAGTACTCAAAAGAATGGTCTCGGAACAGCTTACTGAATACCTTGATAACCATAACCTACTCTGCCCGCAACAGCACAGCTTCCATAAAAAGCACTCCACACTCGCCACTCTAGTTGATTATTCATCCCAACTATATAACACCTTGGATAGTGGTCAGGCAGTTGTATCAGTCTTCATCGACCTCACAAAGGCTTTCAACTCTGTTAATCACAATCTCCTCCTAAGTTGCCTTCTGTCTACAGGTCTATCCCCAGATACAGTACTATGGTTTGGCAGCTACCTCTCTAACAGATCACAACAAGTCAAAATTGGTGATACCCTATCCACTGCTAAGGAGATGCACCTCAGGGTTCCACAGGGGTCAATCCTCGGTCCTCTACTCTTTAGCATCTTCATCAACTCTGCCCCAATGGCTTGCTCAGCAAGCACAGCTCTCTATGCTGATGATGCAGTGATCTCAGTCGCTGGCAAAGACCAACAATCCATCACAACTGAACTTCAAAGCAGCTTCCATAAACTTGAATCTTGGTTTATGGAAAACAAGCTACTACTAAACATCAAAAAAACAAAGAGTATGCTCTTCACCACCTCCCAAAGTAAAAAGAAATACCTGCCCCTGCGTATTCATAACCAAAAGGGTGAAATCTTAGACCAAGTATCTAACTTCATTACCTTTGATGACATGCTCACCTTTTCAAACCACATTGACTCTGTCATCAAGACTGCAAATATGAAATGTGGTGTACTTTGTCATCACAGACATTCAATGACACCAGATGCACTCAAACTAGCCATCAGTAGCTCAGTACTGTCTACAGTTGACTATGGGTTGCCTATATATCCAGTTGGCACAAAAACTGCTCTTAGCAGGATCAACACATTCCTCAATAAGGCCTGTCATCTTACTTTGGGGGTTACTCTCGACACCCACACCTGCTTGCTATACACTGAAACTGGATGGCTCCCACTCTATCTTAGAGGGCAATACCAAACCTGCCTACTTCTAAAAAAAATATTACTTGACTGACCTCCCCCACAGTGGGCAGACACTTTAAGCTGGCTGTCTCAACGAAATCTACCCATAGTGCTGTCACTGACAAGATGGTGATTCCCTTCAAAAGCACAAAACTTGACCAGAACTCCATCCTGTTTCAAGGTCCAAAATGGTACAATGAACTGCCTGCTGTCCTCACTGATACTACCAAGATTAGTACCTTCAAAGCTGGGCTCAAATCTTTCCTTGACTCTAAAATGAATTGTACCTGCCTTCACTAATGTGATAGTACCTCACCTCCAGTTTTCCATTTACCTACCCCCTCTACATCTTACAGCTATATATCACTTTTTTTTCTTAACCCACTCCCCTACTTCCAATTACCTGACAGTGGCCTCACTTGGTTGAAAGATCTGCCTCTCTTCCACCTCAGACAATGCCACCTGCCTGTGCTAATGTAATAGTACCTTGCCCACAGTTTTCCATCTACCTACCCCCTCTACATCTTTCTGCTATATACCACTTTTTTTTAACCCACTCCCCTGCTCCAATTACCTGACGATGGCCACACTTGGTTGAAAGTTTCACCTCTCTCCCACCTCAGATGATGTCACCTTCAGCTGGTCCCCCAACCCCCTCTTATCTAATCAGTCTATCTGTTAATATTTATTAATTTGATGTGTATAAGTTCAAATTTTATTATTACTGCCTTTGTATATGCTTCAATGTTTTTTCTCTTTTTTTTTCTCTGTAAACCTTGTATTTTTGTAATGTTAGTTCAACACTGATGTGGAACCTTTGAAAATGAGTCCATGTCTCAAAAGTATTAATCCCAAACTGAAATAAATAAAAAAATAATTTTTCACATTTTGGCCGAAATGTTTTTTCGCACTTCCGATGCAGATTAGCATGGCCGCTGTGGGAAATCAGTGTTCGGGACACATTAAGAAAATCACAGTGACTCTGTTCATGAGTAGAGGTCCTAAAATGCCTATGTTGAAAATTTGGTGACAAACATCCATAAAATGACTGTGTTACGAGTGTGTGTTGTGCAGTTTCCATATACCCTCGTAACTTCACAAATTTGTAGCATTTTCACTCCAGATGTTTGACATTGCCATTTTTTCAGACCTCTTTATGAACAGTACACCTGTCATTTTTCACATTCTGGCCAAATGTGTTTTCGCACTTCTGGCACACAATAGCGCAGTCGCTGTGGGAAGTCAGTGTTCGGGACAGACTAAAAAAATTGCAGTGACACTGTTCATGAGCAGAGGTGCTAAAATGCTTATGTTGAAAATTTAGTGACAAAAGTCCATAAAATGACTGTGTTACAAGTGCACATTGTGCAGTTTCCAAGCACCCTCGTAATTTCACGCATTTGTAATATTTTCATTCCAG
Organism: Neoceratodus forsteri; assembly: GCA_016271365.2. Taxonomy (NCBI): domain Eukaryota; kingdom Metazoa; phylum Chordata; order Ceratodontiformes; family Ceratodontidae; genus Neoceratodus; species Neoceratodus forsteri. The sequence continues at coordinate 350,801,386 of CM028130.1, read as the reverse complement.
ATTTTCAACAATGGCATTTTTTCACACCTCCTTATGAACAGTACAGCTGTCATTTTTCATATGCTGCCCAAAATATGTGTTTACACATCTGGCACAGAAAAGCATGGTCACTGTGGGAGATCAATGTTCAGGAGAGATTAAGAAAATCATAGTGACCAGTGTTCATGAGCAGAGGTCACAAAATACCTATGTTAAAAATTTGGTGAAATAATTCCACTAAATGACTGTTAAGCACATGTGGTGCGCAGTTTCCACCTACGCTCTGAAGTTCGAGCATTTTTAATATTTTCACTACAGATTTACAACATTGTCATCTCTTCACACCTCCCTATGAATGGTACAGATGTCATTCTTAACATCCTGCCCGATCTGTGCTTTCGTACATCTGGCGCAGAATGGCACGGTCGCTGTGGGAACTCAATGTTTGGGACATGTAAACAAAATTACACTAACACTGTTCATGAGAAGAGGTCCCAAATGCTTCCTTGAGGAAGGGTCACAAAAAGGCCTTGTTAAAAATTTGCATTGCGAATATCAGCAAACACCCAGGGCGTTAGGGTTTCTAACCATAATGTCCCACCCTGTACAAAATGAAATACATCAGGGATGTGCCTTTGGATTGCCGACTGTAATGCTCATGCCATCCTACCCCCACCACCCCACCCTGCAGCCAGTGAAAGGCATCAAGGTATGCCTTGGACTCTTTGGCCCCAGAGTTCACTCCATTCTCCTATACTGCACCGATTTCAGCGTATGTCCTTATGGAATGGGGTGACTATAAAACCGAATACCCCAAGGCACACGTCAACATGTGTCAATGTCTGCAGGATAGGGTGAGGTGAAATGGCATGAACATTGTGGGCGATGACCCAAACACATACACCAATGCCAGTTTGTCTCTACAGGGTGGAGGTGGAGTTGGCATGAAGTTCAATACTTCACTGCCATTCCTGTTCTGCATCTCTCTAACTCCTGCATTTCCAATGCTAATACCAGCAAGCAAACATTCGGCATTGTCAAATGCTTGTTTTTCATTAAAATGCAAGTTGTACATTACTTAAAGAAACTTCAACCAGGACTGCAAGAAATGTCCTTATTATCATGATGTTCTTACCTCATTCAGCCTGCGGTGGCCATTTTGAATCAGGTTAAACAGAGAATGTTTCAAGTCATATACATGCTATGGAATTGAGTGGGTTTTTAATATATACAGTAAGAACAAAAAAAGTGCTTTGTCAGTGTGTAGTTTGAAAACAAAACACATTGGTAATATTAAATGCAAGTTGAAATACAAAATTAAAATCAGCATTTCGATCATAGCTCTTCTAAAGGGATTCTCCAAAAGAGAAAAATGCAAAGTTAGTGGAGAGGTAAGTGGAAATAAGGGATAAAGGACACTTCCTCCTTCAGGTGCCTCAGTGACTGGCTCGACCAGTACCTCAGCTTCTCAGTAAATATTGATGCCATTCTGAAAAAACTGTGGCCCAAATTTGGCATGCTTTACAGAAAGCATAACTGCATCCTGCTCACGGCCAGGTGTGAGTTAGTACTGAAGATGATCCTACCTGTATTTGACTATTATGATGTAGTCTACAGTGCCATCCCACAGTCCTTCCTAGCCAGACTGGATACCCTCTACAACTCCTTCTGTCACTTTTCCCTTGATGCCCCCCCCTTGCTCACCACTGTGAGCTCTACTGTTCTCTAAACTTTCTTACTCTTGCTAACAGACGTGCTCTACGTGGTGCCAAACTCATCTCTAAGTTTTGGCTTGGCACTCTCCCTTCTTATATCTCATCCTCCTTATCCACTCCTCCTCCTTCCCTATACTCTCTTTGCTCCTGTGACTTGAGGGCCTTGGTAATCCCTCGCCGCTCTACTGGATCTGGCCAAAATGCCTTTTCACATTGCATCCCTAAACTATGGAACTCACTACACCCAAAAATTCGACACTCCTCCACCATAGGTTCACTCGCAGTGGCCTTAACTAACCGTCTAACCATCAACTGTGTCTGCAACTGATGTCCCCCAGTTACTGTTCACTACTATCCTCATGACTGGTATGGCCACTGTCCATCCTTCCCTCTATGGACTGCCTCCCCCAAACATCTACAGGCACTTACACACCCCCAGCTCCTTCTAGCACCTATTTGCCTATCTTAGTGGCACTGTTGCTTTACTGTGCTTCCCATAATCAACTAGTTTACAGCTAGATTTATGAGCTCTGCACCCTTGTTCCTCTGCTTATGAACCCATTTTTTTACTATTCATTTGCTTGCTCTGTATATATTACCAATGTAATCACTATGTGTTCTCTGTATTGTTCTAGAAATTATATTGATTCTTGTATCCTACTGTATATATCACAAATGTAATCACTATGTGTTCTCTGTAATGTTCTAGAAATTATATTGATACTTGTATCCTACTACCCCTTCCCCCAGGACGTGCCATGAGATGAGAAAACTGTTGCTCAGTGTACCTTTCCTGGTGAAACTCTTCAATAAATAAAATAAATAAATATATGTGAAGAAAGAAATTGGGGGGGAGGGGGTCCAGGAGAAAAAGTGATAATAGGCAAGCTTGTCTGTTATCACTTTTTCTCCTGGATTCCCACCCATTATTTTTCTCACATGTATATCCCTTATTTCCCCTCACCTTTATACAGACTTTGCTTTTTTCTGTTTTAGATAATTCTGAAGAAGACCTATGGTTGAAATGCTGATTCTAGCTCTATTATGCACCAAAAGTAACCCACCTGTGTGATTTTTTTGCATTGTTCCAGCAGCAGGAGCGCAAGAGCAAAGTTGGGGGTCAGAGTCAAGGAGGCCAGAGAGGAAATGAGTTACAGAGCAGTGTGGCCAATCAGAGGGCCAGCAGGGGAAATATCACCTCTAACAAAACTGCCATTAATAATGTCTGTTTTGACTTATTCTATGTACTGTATATTCTGTTACCCTCTCTAGTTGAACATACAGCCCATGGACCCTGGTATCACAACTTCAGTCCAACTTCACTTCACTTTAGAATTAAACTCTCCTCCACTTGCTCTCAGACAGTTTTCTTTGGTCTTTTACAATAGTGATCCAGTTAACCTTGACTGTGGCTTGAGAATAAGAACCTGTCCCATCACCTCTGCACAAACTTGGGGCTTTTTCTCCCAACTGAAAAGAAAGTACACTCCCATAAAACTAGTCAGACTTCATTGGGCTAAATAAAGGCAAAAAATGGCATGGAGGTGAGGGGGTAAGATAAAAGGACAGAGTGGGGTTTGGGCAGACTGGATGGGCCATTGAGTCCTTTTCTGCCTGCAAGTTTCTGTTTCTATGACTCGTCTCAGTGACTTTGAGGTGGTGTACCATCACAATGTCAACATATTCTCAGCGAACACCACCACAGCAATGAATCTCGCCAGGTCGCTGCAGTGGCTCGCTGAACTTTGCCGCTCACACTCCAGGTGTTCTGCCTCCATCCCCAATACAACACTGACTCTGAGTTGTATATTTAGAGATGGGGGTTGTGGGGGGCCAAGTCACCTGCAGAAAAAGACTGTTTCCTAACTGGAGCAATGCCGACAGTCAGCATTGTTCCCATCACTGTTGAGGATGTAGTGGACATCTCCGATGTTGTCAAATGGAGGAACTCTTTGAAGTATAGCATCTTTACATGTCATCAGGAGAATAGAACTCTGTGGGGTCACGTGATAGCTGTCTGTTGAGCAGCAGCAACCTCCCGCAGCTCTGCACCTCTCCCGATTAAAATCACTGCTACCCACTGCATTCCTGCTATTTTTTGTTCCTACAACAACCTACACTGCTTTGGGAAACATACAGGACTGTGATTGATAACAGCAAAAGGAGATCTAGATGAAATAAATGCATCCGCTGCACTCGCCTTCCCCGACACCAGAGAAGGACAAGGCGATGAAGTATTCTAAATCTCAGGCCGCAGGCTCAACAAAGCATCTCTCACCTGGATCTGCCCTCACAGAAGAGAGATTCTTAGAGATTATGCATTACATGCAAGCGCAGATTACTAACATTTCAGAAGACCTGCATCAAATCAGATCCTCTGTCGAATCCCTCACCATGCGAGTGGGAGACTCAGAGGACAGGCTGATCTCCTTGGAAAAGAAACAGGATAAAGCTGCTCTAGATATCTTGAAGTCCGGCCAGAGAATCAAGAAATTGGAGAAGCTCAAAGACTTAGAAGGACGGAGCTGGAGAAACAACCTCCTGATTATCAGGATACCAGAGAAAGAGGAGAGATCTGTCCCCATACTGTTACTGCAAAAATTTTGTGAGAAAATCACAGGCCCTTCTCCGAATGGCCCAACTTATGCTGTTGAGTAAGCACATCGGGCCCTTCATCACCTCCCCCACCAGGGTCCCCACCCAGGCCCCTCATCTTTAAACTCCTCAACTTTCTCAACAAGCAGCATATATTGGCCAATATTAAAGAGTTGCAGGAAATGGGAGGGTCGAAAAATTTGTATCACGCAGGATCTCCCACAGTCTGTCCATGCTAAGAGACAAGAATTGTACCCGATGGTCTCGAAGTTAATTGCCGCAGGGAAACCTTTCCAGATGCAGTACCCAGAGTTGCTTCAGGTCAAAAAGGGGGATCATTGGCTGTCTTTTGAGTCCCCAGAGCAGGCAGCCCAAGAGCTTAAAATTTAATTCCCAGATCTGTTCAAAGGATGAGGCGAGCAACTGACTGGCACCATTTCTCCTGTGCTGGGAAAATGTGAGTACTAGGTCCTTTGGATATCTGTGTATCGTATAAACTGTGGCCAAAACAAAAACCTTTTTTTTTGTACTAAGGGGTTTAACTTCACCCGATGGCATATCGATCACTCCTGGCTACCAGTGAGCTGGGCAAGTACCGGATTGGTAAACCCCATTTGTTGGATGCCGTGGTCTAATGTTCCTGTTAGGGATCTATGACTGTGACTCATTTTAGGAACAGTGCTAACACAATTGGGACCAGCTGGGGGGGAGAATGGTTCACAGATTATTGTCCAGGGTGTTTCCATGTTGACCCATCACTGCATAAGTCTCTGCCATGCATGAATAATCAGGGGCAAGGTACAGAGCCTCGCTGCTCTTGATCGGTCTATGGCTCCCACCCTTAGGGGTGACCCTAGAGCCACTGTGGCTGTGACTGATGTTTTCTTTAAAACTGTGTCTTCTTTATATTTTGCATGGATGATTTCATATTAGGCCAGAGGCTCTTTGACCGCACTGTTTATGCATGCCCCAGACATAGGGTACGTGTCCCAGAGAGATATGGAGACTACTTTAGTTTTCCTTGCCTGTAGTAAATGTGCTTATCTGGAGCTATAGACTGGAACGGACTTCACCTCTGTTCACATGGTGAACCTTATTCTTCTTTTAAGCCTCTACTGGATTGTCTTAAATGCATGATTGCATACTAAGTCTTATATGCCTTATTCTGCAAGCTCATTTTGTCAAATTGTTGTTTTTTGCTGTTCCTGTTATGAATATATGTTGTTAAGATGATGTCTTGATTATGGGATGGGGGAGCGGTGGGGTCTGTACTGTCTCAGATTAACGCAAAGTCATCGCCTGATGGTGTGAACCAAGTGGTACAGTTACTTAGAACTCCGGCTCGTTCTTTATTTTGTTTTTTGTGGCAGATGGGTATTTTGGAGTGGCTACGAAGGGGAGGAGGGTGAACATCAACCTGGACAGTGCACCCACTTACATCTATGTCGCAGTCATGGTTGAGGGGGCAAAGTGTGTTAGTCATGATGCATACTATTGGACATATTGAGTTACCTGTCGGTGTGAACCGGGGTCATTACTTATTCCTGGGATTCTCGCAATCATGGGATCTGGCTTTCAGAGTGAGAGTCTCTTCTTCTGTACCACTCTCCGAGCATCCTCTGAGTAAACTAACTGGACGGTCCTTACAAGATTATATGCTGGAATGTCGGAGGGGCTCAGAATAGGTGCAAAAGGCAAGTAATTCTCTGGCACCTTCTACATTTAAAAACAGGGATTGTCTGCCTTCAAGAAACTCATCTCTGAAGGGAGGAGGTATCACTACTGTGCAAAAACTGGGTAAGACAAGCATTTGGGTCTGGGATATCCAATAGTAGTGGAGGAGAAGCAATTTTGTTTGACAAGAAAGTCCCATTCAAACTGGAGTGGGAGGTTTGGGATCCCAATTGCTGATATACTATTACCCATGGCACCTTAGAGTCACACCAGGTCCTTATACTGTAGGAGAAATTTATGGCCCAAATTCTGACTCTCCCCAGTTTTTTGCACACTTGTTACATTTTGAGTCCAGTAGTCCACCTAAGCTAACTATTCTGGGTGGAGATTGGATCATTACTCCACAGGTTACCCTAGACAGGTCTAACTATAGGAGATGTGGTCTGTCTCTGGCTCAGAGAGCTTTGAAGGACCTCATGCGGAGAGTGGATCTCATAGATATTTGGAGGGTATTGAACCCCGAGGAGTGCTATGTCTTACTTAGTTAATTTGCCCTACTGGGCACCATGGACCCAGGAATACACACCAGGGTCAAATCTGACCATTCACTGGTTTTTGTCACCTATCTCTTGGGGCCTGGTATTTGGAGAGATGCATTATGGCACCTGAACACCCAGCACCTCCAGAATCCAGACTACCTCCAGCAGATCAAAGACTATGTCTCCAAGTTTTTGAAGATCAATATTGGATTGGTGCTAAAACCAGACCTGGTTTGGGTGGCCCTAAAATGTGCTTTAAGGGGTGAATACCTTCACCTAGCCACCACAAAAGCCCAGCAATCGAGATGGTGGATGGAGTCCCTCCTCCAGTCCATTCAGTCTCTGGAGCATGCCCTTAACCGCCTATCCCCTGATGAGGATTGGGCTAAACAACACAGTTTACAGGCCCAATACACAGCATTGCTCTCACAAAAGGATGAGCTCTTCTTCAAACATACAAAACTCAAATATCTAGACACAGGAGAAAGGGCTGGTAAGCTGCTTGCCATTTGGATCTGGCAGACTTAGGCCTCCTGATTTATCCCCAGACTCTGGCCCACTAAGGATAGCCCTGTGGCCACTGATCCCAGGGAAGTAGAAGTGATTTTATGACAATTCTATTATACACTTTACTCTGATACTTCAGCGGAGCGCCCTACCCCAACAGCTATTGCTTGGTATCTTAACTCAGTAGAGCTTCCAAAGCTGTTTCCTTGTTAGGTTGCCTTCCTAGGCAACAAAATTGCTATCTGGGAAGTCCAACAGGCTGTGGGACAACTCCCACTAGATAAGTCCCCTGGACCTGATGGCCTAGCGAACAACCTGTATAAGGCCTACCTCTCAGAAATAGCCCCGCTGTGACAGAAGTTGACAACTTCTGGTTTAAGGAAGGGTTCTTTGAACCCAGTTTTCTTAATACCCTTATAACCTCATACCTAAACAGGACAGAGACCCACCATATACTGAAAACTATAGGCCTATCTCATTGCTCAGTACCGATGTTAAGATACTCACTAAGATCCTGGCCAATAGGATCGGACCCTTCTTGGTCAAGCTAATTGGTAGTGAGCAGGTGAGCTTTATGGTGGGGAGATCTTCATGGGACCACATGCATAAATTGTTGCATCTTCTCTTGGTGTCCAGGGACTCAACATCACCTGTAGTCCTCATGTCCCTGGATGCCGAGAAGGCATTTAACTGGGTTTCCTGGGATCTCCTCTTTGATACCATGGCCCGATATGGTTTCCTGGATGCCTTTATAAAATGGGTTTGGCTCCTATACTCTATCCCATCAACTCAAATTTGATGTAACAGTATCATCTCTGACCCTCTCCCTCTTTGTTGTGGTACTAGGCAGGGCTGCCCACTGTCCTCTCTCCTTTTTAACCTGTATGTGGAACCCCTAATTAGAAGACTGGCCTCTTCTATTGCACTTAAAGGGATTAGAGTGGGTGAACAACACTATGTTCTCTCAGCTTATGCTGATGACCTGCTTTTACACTTGGAGGAACCCCAGACTGGCATCCCGACACTCCTTGATGAAATAAAAGCATTCTCACAGGCATCCTACTACAAGGTTAATCTCTCTAAAACCAAACTATTCCCACTGAACAATAGAATTTCCCAGGCAGAGCTGGCTTGTTATAACCTATCATGGAAAGCGAAGTCCCTCATGTATTTAGGGATCAAAGTAACCAGAGATATACCCTCAATGATAAGGGCCAACTTCACTGGGTTACTAAAAGTATTCCAGTCTGACATGGACAGATGGGGTATCCTTCCCCTATCATTATGCAGGAGAATCAGTATTGTGAAAACAAATGTCCTGCCCCGTCTCCTGTTCCCGATAGGAATGCTTGGCTTTTTCTTTCCTAAAAGCTGGTTCTCCAAACTTCAAAAGATACTCAGTGCCTTTATGTGGAAGGGTAAGGGGGTCAAACAGTCCTACTTTAAACTTACTGCTCCAAAACACCAAGGTGGCCTGGTGGTCCCCTCCTTCTTCATGTACTACTGTGCACACCACCTTAGTGGATTGGCCCACTGGGTACAGGATGATTGGACGGAAAACCCCTACTATGAACCACTCTGGTTAGAGATAGAGAGATTCCTGGCTGCACAAGATTACTGCACACTTTCCTCATTAATATACACTACCCCAAAGCTCTCCTGAAGTCACTGAAGCACACCCCAATAGGGTGGTCCATTAGAGCACTACACTGACTACAGGTGCATCTTTCCCGACTGTGGAATTTATCCTTGGACCAACCTCTCTTAGATAACCCTCACTTTAGAATTGGGCACAAATCCATCTCAGCTTTAACCTGCCCCCCACTTGGGAAGAAACTCTCTGATCTTTATGCTGGGGGTGAATTACTTTCCTTCCCCAACTTTCAGCTCCTATTCAGTGGTCAAGGGGCAACTGCCTTCAGATATATACAACTCAAAGAGGCAATTGCTGCCCACATGAAGGGTGGACTGGCAATACCAGCTCTCTCTACTGAACTGTCCACAATTCTGCAAGTGGCGAGCTAGGCTAATGTGGTCTACAAAGTGTATAAAGAGTTACAATCTCTGGATCCCCATTTCCCTCAAGGTGTTTGTCATTACTGGTCCCAGGAACTGCCTCTGGTGACTGAGGCAGCCTTCTGTCAAAAATTATGGCTCAATGCATATAAGTTTATTAAACAAGATAGGTTATGCCTCATCCACTTTAACATTATGCACAACTTATATCTTACTCCAGTGCGATTACATAAAATGGGTAGGCTTTCCTCTCCTAGTTGCCCGAGATGTGCTAACCCCCCTGGAACTCTTTATTATATGCTATGGACTTACTCACATGTGCAAACCTTTTGGAAAACTATCAGAAGAACCTTGGATCCTATTTTTGGGCTAGATCCCTTATTTACCCCTGAGATTTGATACATACATAGATACATAGATACATAGACAGTGTCGGCAGATAAGGGCCTATGGCCCACCTAGTCTGCCCATTTGAGCTTGTAAGTTCAGTTTGTTTTCCTAGAAGTCTGTTTCCCCTTACCTCTGCCATCTAGAATTCCTGTATGTCTATCCCATGCATTCTTAAATCCCGTGATTGTTTCAGCCCCCACCACTTCCTCTGGCAGGGTGTTCCACTTGTCCACCACCCGCTCTGTGAAGAAATTCTTTCTCATGTTTCCTCTGAATCATCCTCCTCCAACTTCATCCCATGCCCCCTAGTCCTGAAACATCTTTTTCGCTTAAAAATAGTGTTTTCCTGCACCCTGTTCCTCCCTGTAAGATACTTGTATGTCTCTATCATATCCCCTCTCTCCCTCCTCTCCTCCAGGGAGTACATGTTCAGTTCCTTCAACCTGTCTTCGTAGGACTTGTGATATTGTTTGTGAACATGGTGGCGCCTTGCTGCCGTATTCACAAACAATATGTACCCACCCCATGTTTATTTGCAGAAGGGAGAGCCCACTCCCTGTCGGCATAATGTAACCCCTCCCAGTTTTATTTGCATATTAAATAATTTCCCTCCTGGAGTCCTTAGGATCTGGAAAGCTCATATATCACTAGTCTCGGCCACAGCCAAACTAATAATCATGAGACACTGGAAGGAGAAGTCACTCCCTCCAGTGCTGGAGTGGCATAAGGAAATTTTATTTGCACTGCAACTCAGAAAGCACATTGCTTCTATGCGCCATAGAACCAAAGCCTACCAAGCCAGATGGGGACCTCTAGATGCAATATTTACTGCATGGAAGCCACATAGCAGATTTGACTTGATTACTGAAGCACCAGTTACACTCTAGCCCACAGGTCTTTTGTTTTGCACTTGGCACGGGGGGATTGTGGGAGGTCTTGGGGGAGGGATGGTGGGGGGTTAAGGAGAGGGCTTCTCTTCTTCTTTTATCAATTAGTACTAGTGCAGTAATTTTTATGTTGATTGCGCACATGCGCAAGAAACATGTTGTATCAGCTTTCTCCACAAGCAGGTTGTGGAGGTGTAACACTGTTGTGCCCAATGCTCCCACAGCCTGCAAAGGCTTGTCCCCCATCCCCCAATGCCATGGCACGCTGCTGCTGACACTAGTTCAGCCAGCATGCCACAACTTTCTAAAAAATCAGCCGCTGCAATTAGAAGCCACCTTGTCATTGCAGCGTCAGCCATCCGCCGCAATGAGGGAGCGACCCGTCATTGCAGGGCGGGATGTAGGATCTGTGATATTGTTTGTGAACATGGTGGCGCCTTGCTGCCATATTCACAAACAATATGTACCCACCCCATGTTTATTTGCAGAAGGGAGAGCCCACTCCCTGTCGGCATAATGTAACCCCTCCCAGTTTTATTGCCTGCCGATGGGGTGCCCAATCCCTGTCAGCAGAAATGAATTCCCCACCCCCCTTTTGTTGTTTGCCAATGGGGGTGCCCAATCCCCCGTCGGCTACAGCTGCCCCCTCCAAAAAAAAACTCTGGTGGCACACTGAGAGCCCATCCCAGCGTGCCACATGCCCCTTTTATTGTTTTCCAACGGGGGTGCCCAATCACCCATCGGCTACAGCTGCCCCCAAAAACAAGAGTCCAGTGGCACGCTAGGAGCCCACCCCAGCGTGCCACATGCCCCTGTAAATGAAAAACGGTCCCACAAAGTCTTTTTTGGTTTTTGAACCTGAAAACAGGAAACGATCCCTTGTAGTCTCCCTGCCCCCCTCCCACAACCCACACTCACCCACTGCGCACCCTGCCTTCCCACACCCCACCATACCCCATACTTACCTCCGGAGCTCGGCGTGATGATCTTCGTTGGACCGGGAACACGTCTGCACTCTTCAAAGCCGACCACGAACTGAGGAAATGCCGGTAAGCTGTATAATGTAATAAATAGTTTTTTTTTCAACTTTAGTGCATATCTCGGGCATTTTTGGGAATTTTTTCACCAAATTTTCAACATGGGGTTTTTGGGACCCTCCTCATGAATTCTTGAACTATTATGGCGTTAATCGGCACCGAAAGGTGGTATCAAGGTCACTGCGTGGAATCACCCTTCAGGGCTGATTAATGAAATGACAGTGCCAGTGTTTATGAGTTGGGGTCTCAAAAAGCCTATGTTGCAAATTTGGTGAAAAAAATCCAAAAAATGACTGTTTTACGAGTGTGCGTTGCGCAGTTGCTACATACACTCGTAACTTCATGAATTTACAATATTTTCATGCCAGATTTTCAACATTGGCATTTAGTCACACCTCCATGTGAGCAGTATAGCTGTCATTGTTCACATCTTGGCCAAAATGTGTTTTCGCACTTCCAGCGCAGAATAGTGCGGGCACTAGGGGAAATCAGTGTTCAGGACAGATTAAGAAAATAACAGTGAAACTGATCATGAGTAGAGGTGCTAAAATGCCTATGTTGAAAATTTGGTAATAATACTCCATAAAATGACTGTGTTACGAGCGTGCGTTGCGCAGTTGGCACGTACGCTCGTAAGATCGCAAATTTCTAATATTTTCACTCCAGATTTTCAACATTGCCATTTTCCCAGACCTACTTATGAACAGTGCAGCTGTCATTTTTCCCATCCTGGCCAAAATATGTTTTCGCACTTCTGGCGCAGAATAGAGCGGTTGCTGTGGGAAATCACTGTTTGGGATGGATTAAGACAATGACAATGATAGTGTTCATGAGCAGTGGTCCTAAAATGCCTATATTGAAAATTTGGTGATGATAGACCATCAATTGACTGTGTTACAAGTGTGCATTGCACACTTTCCACGCACCCTTGTAACTTCGCAGATTCGTAATATTGTCACACCAGATTTTCGACAGTGCCATTTTTTCACACCTCCTTATATGCAGTACAGCTGTCATTTTTCACATCCTGACCGAAATGTGTTTTCACAGTTCTGGCGCAGAATAACGTGGACACTGTTTGAAATCAGTGTTTGGGACAGATTAAGAAATGACAGTGGCACTGTTCATGAGCAGAGATCCAAAATCCCTATGTTGAAAATTCTGGCTTAAACCTATAACATGACTGTGTTATGTTATATGCTGAACTGTTTCCATGCACCCTTGTACTTTCAGTAAATTTGTAATGATGTCACGCCACATTTTCAACAGTGGAATTTTTCACAACTCCTTATGAACACGACAGCTGTCCTTTTTCACATCCTGGCTACAATATGTTTTTGCACTCCTGTGGACAATAGCACGGTCACAGTGGGAAATCAGTGTTTGGGACAGATTAAAATCGACCGAGTGAGAGGGGGGGAATGACCGAGCTCAACTGAGCTCTGTCAGGACTGCTGCAGATTTGTTTGTGGCAGACAAAGGCCCCAACACAAGAGCCCAGTACAAAAGGGCAGCCTGCAGCACTGGCAGAAACAGAACGACAGAGCGAGTGAGGGAGGGGAAGTGAGCGAACTCACCTAAGCGCTGTCAGGACTGCTGCGGATTTCTTTGTGGGCAGAAAAAGGCGTCAGTACAGCCAGGGGCCCAGTACAAAAGGCCAGCCTGCAGCGGTGGGAGAAGCAGTACGAGTGAGTGAGACAAGGGGACTTAGTGAGCTCAACAGAGCTCTGTCAGGACTGCTGGGATTTCTTTGTGGGCAGAAATAGGCACCAATGCAGGCAGGAGCCCAGTACAAAAGGGCAGCTTGCAGCGCCAGGACAAACAGAATGAGCGATGAAAGAGGGAGACTGAGCAACCTCAATGGGGCTCTGTTGGGACAGCTGAATAGCGCGGTCACTGTGGGAAATCAGTGTTCAGGACGGATTAAGAAAATGACAGTGACACTGTTCATGAGTAGAGGTCCTAAAATGCCTATGTTGAAAATTTGATAACGATACTCCATAAAATGACTTTGTTACCAGCATGTGTTGCACAGTTGGCATGCATGCTCCTAAGTTCGTGAATTTCTAATATTTTCACTCCAGATTTTCAACATTGCCATTTTCCAAGACCTGCCTATGAACAGTACAGCTGTCATTTTTCCCATCCTGGCCGAAATGTGTTTTCGCACTTCCGGTGCAGAATAGAGCGGTCGCTGTGGGAAATCACTGTTTGGGACAGATTAAGAAAATGACAATGATACTGTTCATGAGCAGAGGTCCTAAAATGCCTGTGTTGAAAATTTGGTGATGATAGCCCATCAATTGACTGTGTTACAAGTGTGCGTTGCGCACTTTCCATGCACCCTTGTAACTTTGCAGATTTGTAATATTGCCACACCAGATTTTCAACAGTGAAATTTTTTCACACCTCCTTATAAGCAGTACAGCTGTCATTTTTCACATCCTGACCGAAATGTGTTTTCGCAGTTCCGCAAGAGAATAACATGGTCACTGTGGGAAATCAGTGTTCGGGACAGATTAAGAAATGACAGTGGCACTGTTCATGAGCAGAGGTCCTAAAATCCCTATGTTGAAAATTTGGTGACAAACTCCATAACATGACTGTGTTACAAGCGTGCATTGAACTGTTTCCATGCACCCTTGTAACTGCAAATTTGTAATACTGTCATGCCACATTTTCAACAGTGGCATTTTTCCACAACTCCTTATGAACACTACAGCTGTCATTTTCCACATCCTGGCTAAAATATGTTTTTGCTCTCCTGTGGACAATAGCACGGTCACTCTGGGAAATCAGTATTTGGGACAGATTAAGATCGACCGAGTGAGAGGGGGGAGTGACCGAGCTCAACTGAGCTCTGTCGGGACTGCTGCAGATTTGTTTGTGGCAGACAAAGGCCCCAACACAAGAGCCCAGTACAAAAGGGCAGCCTGCAGCACTGGCAGAAACAGAATGACAGAGCGAGTGAGGGAAGGGATGTGAGCGAACTCACCGAAGCGCTGTCAGGACTGCTGCGGATTTGTTTGTGGGCAGAAAAAGGCATCAATACAGGAATAGGGGCCCAGTACAAAAGGCCAGCCTGCAGCAGTGGGAGAAACAGTACGAGCGAATGAGACAAGGGGACTTACTGAGCTCAACGGAGCTCTGTCAGGACTGCTGGGATTTCTTTGTGGGCAGAAAAAGGCACCAACACGGGCAGGAGCCAATACAAAAGGGCAGTCTGCAGCACCGGGAGAAACAGAATGAGCGAGTGAGATAGAGGGAGTGAGCGAGCGAGCTCAACGGAGCTCGGTCAGGACTGCTGTGGATTTGTTTGTGAGCAGAAAAAGGTGCCAACGCAGGCTGGAGCCCAGTACAAAAGGACAGCTTGCAGCGCCAGGACAAACAGAATGTGGGATGAGAGAGGGAGACTGCACAACCTCAACGGAGCTCTGTCGGGACAGCTGCGGATTTCTTTATGGACAGACAAAGATGCCAACGCAGCCAGGAGCCCCATATAAAAGCGCAGTCTGCGGCGCCAAGAGAAATAGAACCAGCGAGTGACAGAGCGGTAGTGAGCAAGCTCAGCAGAGCTCTAGTGTGACTGCTGCAGATTTCTTTGTGGGCAGAAAATGCGGCAACGCAGGCAGGAGCCCAGTACAAATGGCTAGCTTGCAGCGCCAGCAGAAAAGGAATATGAGAGTGACAGAGGGGGAGTGAGCTAGTTCAGTGGAACTGTGTCAGGACTGCTTCAAATTTCTTTCTGGCCAGAAAAAGCTGCCAATGCAGACAGGAGCCCAGTACAAAAGGGCAGCCTGCAGCACCAGGAGACACAGAACAAGCGAGTGAGGGAGGGGAGTCAGTGAGCTCAACGGGGCTTTGTTGGGACTGCTGCAGATTTGTTTGTGGGCAGAAAAAGGCAGCAATGCATGCAGGGGCCCTGTACAAAAGGGCAGCCTGCAGTGACAGGAAAACCAGAATGAGCGAGTGAGTGAGCTCAACAGAGCTGTATTGTAACTGCTGCAAATTTCTTTGTGGGCATAAGAAGGCAGCAACGCAGGCAGGAGCCCAGTAGAAAAGGGCAGTCTGCAGCGCCGGCAGAACAGAATGAGCGAGTGAGAGAAGGGGAGTAAGCGAGCTCAATGGAGCTTTGTTGGGACTGCCATAACATGACTGTTACAAGCGTGCATTGAAGAGTTTCCAAGCACCCTTGTAACTTCACGAATTTGTAATACTGTCACGCCACATTTTCAACAGTGGCATTTTTTCACAACTCCTTATGGACACTACAGCTGTCATTTTTCACATCCTGGCTAAAATATGTTTTTGCACTCCTGCCAGACAATAGCACGTTCACTCTGGGAAATCAGTGTTTGGGACAGATTAAGATCGACCGAGTGAGAGGGGGGAGTTAACGAGCTCAACTGAGCTCTGTCAGGACTGCTGCGGATTTGCTTGTGGGCACACAAATGCCCCAGCACAAGAGCCCAGTACAAAAGGGCAGCCTGCAGCACTGGGAGAAACAGAACAAGTGAGCGAGTGAGGGAGGGGGAGTGAGCGAACTCACCAAAGCGCTGTCAGAACGGCTCCGGATTTCTTTGTGGGCAGAAAAAAAAAGGGCAGCCTGCAGCACTGGCAGAAACAGAATGACAGAGCGAGTGAGGGAGGGGATGTGAGCGAACTCACCGAAGCGCTGTCAGGACTGCTGCGGATTTGTTTGTGGGCAGAAAAAGGCATCAATACAGGAATAGGGGCCCAGTACAAAAGGCCAGCCTGCAGCAGTGGGAGAAACAGTACGAGCGAATGAGACAAGGGGACTTACTGAGCTCAACGGAGCTCTGTCAGGACTGCTGGGATTTCTTTGTGGGCAGAAAAAGGCACCAACACGGGCAGGAGCCAATACAAAAGGGCAGTCTGCAGCACCGGGAGAAACAGAATGAGCGAGTGAGATAGAGGGAGTGAGCGAGCGAGCTCAACGGAGCTCGGTCAGGACTGCTGTGGATTTGTTTGTGAGCAGAAAAAGGTGCCAACGCAGGCTGGAGCCCAGTACAAAAGGACAGCTTGCAGCGCCAGGACAAACAGAATGTGGGATGAGAGAGGGAGACTGCACAACCTCAACGGAGCTCTGTCGGGACAGCTGCGGATTTCTTTATGGACAGACAAAGATGCCAACGCAGCCAGGAGCCCCATATAAAAGCGCAGTCTGCGGCGCCAAGAGAAATAGAACCAGCGAGTGACAGAGCGGTAGTGAGCAAGCTCAGCAGAGCTCTAGTGTGACTGCTGCAGATTTCTTTGTGGGCAGAAAATGCGGCAACGCAGGCAGGAGCCCAGTACAAATGGCTAGCTTGCAGCGCCAGCAGAAAAGGAATATGAGAGTGACAGAGGGGGAGTGAGCTAGTTCAGTGGAACTGTGTCAGGACTGCTTCAAATTTCTTTCTGGCCAGAAAAAGCTGCCAATGCAGACAGGAGCCCAGTACAAAAGGGCAGCCTGCAGCACCAGGAGACACAGAACAAGCGAGTGAGGGAGAGGGAGTCAGTGAGCTCAACGGGGCTTTGTTGGGACTGCTGCAGATTTGTTTGTGGGCAGAAAAAGGCAGCAATGCATGCAGGGGCCCTGTACAAAAGGGCAGCCTGCAGTGACAGGAAAACCAGAATGAGCGAGTGAGTGAGCTCAACAGAGCTGTATTGTAACTGCTGCAAATTTCTTTGTGGGCATAAGAAGGCAGCAACGCAGGCAGGAGCCCAGTAGAAAAGGGCAGTCTGCAGCGCCGGCAGAACAGAATGAGCGAGTGAGAGAAGGGGAGTAAGCGAGCTCAATGGAGCTTTGTTGGGACTGCCATAACATGACTGTTACAAGCGTGCATTGAAGAGTTTCCAAGCACCCTTGTAACTTCACGAATTTGTAATACTGTCACGCCACATTTTCAACAGTGGCATTTTTTCACAACTCCTTATGGACACTACAGCTGTCATTTTTCACATCCTGGCTAAAATATGTTTTTGCACTCCTGCCAGACAATAGCACGTTCACTCTGGGAAATCAGTGTTTGGGACAGATTAAGATCGACCGAGTGAGAGGGGGGAATTAACGAGCTCAACTGAGCTCTGTCAGGACTGCTGCGGATTTGCTTGTGGGCACACAAACGCCCCAGCACAAGAGCCCAGTACAAAAGGGCAGCCTGCAGCACTGGGAGAAACAGAACAAGTGAGCGAGTGAGGGAGGGGGAGTGAGCGAACTCACCAAAGCGCTGTCAGGACGGCTGCGGATTTCTTTGTGGGCAGAAAAAAAAAGGGCAGCCTGCAGCGGTGGGACAAACAGTATGAGCGAGTGAGACAAGGGGACTTAGTGAGCGCAACGGAGCTCTGTCAGGACTGCTGGGATTACTTTGTGGGCAGAAAAAGGCGCCAATGTAGGCAGGAGCCCCGTACAAAAGGGCAGCTTGCAGCGCCAGGACAAACAGAATGAGTGATGAGAGATGTAGACTGAGCGACCTCAACAGAGCTCTGTCAGGACAGCTGCGGATTTCTTTGTGAACAGACAAAGGCGCCAATGCAGCCAGGAGCCCCATACAAAAGGACAGACTGCGGCGCCAAGACAAACAGAATGAGCGGGTGACAGAGCAGTAGTGAGCGAGCTCAACGGAGCTCTAGTGTGACTGCTGCAGATTTCTTTGTGGGCAGAAAATGCGGCAACGCAGGCAGGAGCCCAGTAGAAAAGGCCAGCTTGCAGCGCCGGCAGAAGCGGAATGCTGAGAGTGACAGATGGGCAGGAGTGAGCTCAGTGGAGCTGTGTCGAGACTGCTTCAGATTTCTTTCTGGCTGGAAATAGCTGCCAATGCAGGCAGGAGCTCAGTACAAAAGGGCAGCCTGCAGTGCCAGGAAATACAGAATGAGCGAGTGAGGGAGGGGGAGTCAGTGAGCTCAACGGGGCATTGTTGGGACTGCTGCAGATTTGTTTGTGGGCAGAAAAAGGCAGCAATGCATGCAGGGCCCCAGTACAAAAGGGCAGCCTGCAGTGGCAGGAAAACCAGAATGAGCGAGTGAGTGAACTCAACAGAACTGTACTGTAACTGCTGCAAATTTCTTTGTTGGCATAAGAAGGCAGCACCCGCAGGCAGGAGCCCAGTAGAAAAGGGTAGCCTGCAGCGCCAGGAGAACCAGAATGAATGAGTGAGACAGGCGGACTGAGTGACCTCAACGGAGCTCTGTTAGGACAGCTGTGGATTTCTTTGTGGGTAGAAAAATCCACCAACACAGGCAGGAGTCCAGTACAGAAGAGCACCCTGCAGCGCCAGGAGAAACAGAATGAGCAAGTGAGAGAGGGGGAGTGAGCCATCTCAATGGAGCTGTGTCGGGACAGCTGCATATTTCTTCCTCAGCAGAACAAGGTGCCAATGCATGCGGCAGCCCAGTACAAAAGAGCAGCCTGCAGCACCGGGACAAACAGACTAAGCCAGTGACAGAGGGCCACTACGCGAGCTCAACAGACCAACGCCAATCAACATTCGGCATTGACAAATGCTTGTTCTGTATTAGAGTAGAATATTATAAGTGGGGTACTTCCCCCCCTTTTTTTCAGGCATTCCTACTGCTGAATATATGGTTGTGGTTTGTGTGAAAGTGAAAACCTAATAAAGTATATTGAATTACAAAAAAAGAATAGAACTCTGGGCACCAAAAGGCATCATGGGAAAATGTGGCACTAGACAGAAAAAAAATGACAGGATCATTTTTAAAGTTTATTTTATTTCTAGGCATGTGCAAATTATGCAAAATGGAGGATATCTTAGTCAGGTGGCCATAAAACAGGGACACGCACAGGTATGGTACCTTTCTTTTAATACCCTGTGACCAAAGGGATGCCCACATAGTGTACATCTTTTTGGAGGTGCAACTAATCTCCCAAAGAAGAAATAGAATTTTGTACCAAAAACTCCTGTAGAAACATTTCCTTTAGAGTCTGCCACACTTATGTATTAGCTAGCAGAGGAGAAGAATGATGAGAACAAAGGGTCTGTGTGCTCAAATCTGCAAAATAAGAACTTGTAACATAACACTAGTCAGACAAAGCAGAAATTAAACTTTATAAACACAATCATCCTGTCAAGTATTTTTTTCCAACTGGGACATACAAAAAACCTAACAAAGCAGGTCATTTGCTGAGAGGTTTGTTTGCCTGCAGGAGTCAAGAACAAAAGGATTACAAGCTTATTGAGCAAAGAAAGAACTTGTAGCACCAGTTATTATGATAAAACTGAAAGAAAATGTCACAAACCACCTCTAAAGCATTTTTTTCCGATCAGAAATGAAACCACGAAAAAAGCAGGTCAGTTGCTTAGCAAAGTTTGTTTGCTGGATGGGGACAAGCACAATGACATAAACGGCACTGCAAGCTCTATGAGCAAGCAAACAAAGAGCTCTTTGCATATCATCCATTTATTCAGTCGAAAAACAAAACATCACAAGTATCAGCATCTTTCCAACTGCATTTTTTCCGACTCAGACACACATTAAATAACAGAAAACAGTAGTGAAGTGAACTTCCCTTGAAAAGTTTGATGGGCAGCACAAGACAAGAATGCAAGGACTTCAGGAGACACCCAACAGAACTGACTGATAAAGTAGCACTTCTGCTGGCTTGTGTGATTAAGTGTCATCAACTACCATGATGTCTTCTATGAGTCAGGTGGTCATGATCTTCACAATGGAGTTAAACAGGTTTTGAGAACAAAGCAGACATGAATGAAGCAACTTCATTTAAAGTTAGTTAAATTAAGATGAAAATTATGGGGTTGTGACATAGAAACAGAAAAATAGACTCTGACGGCAGATAAGGACTGCTTGGCCCACCTAGTCTGCTCATTTTCCTACCTAATGGATAAGCTGCAGATCCTAGTTAACCAACAGCCTACTTCCTCCTGTCTCCCACTAGGATTGCCTTATGTCTGTCCCATGCATTCTTGAATTCCCCCACTGTTTTTGACTCAATGACCTCCTCAGGAAGGCTATTCCATGCATCTACAACCCTCTGTGTGAAGAAATATTCCTCACATTACATCTGAGCCATCCCCCCTCTGTCTTCAAATTGTACCCCCTTGTTATGTAAGAGACAGAAGCCTTGTTCATGCCTACAAACTACACAGGACTAGAGAAAAAAGAGGTTGAGGGGAACTTTACTTTAAAACAAAAGTGTTTAGAAGACAGGAATGCTTGCTATCCACACCCAACCTGCTTCTTAAGCCACTCAGTTTGAAAGACTATAATCTCACAGAAACCTAGAGACATAGAAAGTGACGTCAGAAGGGGACTATAAAACTCATCTAGTCTGCCCTTGTTGCCACCCCCTCCCTTAATTGCTACTCACTGTTATGGTGTCTTTGTACCTATCTCAAGCATTTTTGAAAGTTCCCACCATTTTTGCCTCCACCACTCCCCATGAAAAGCTGATCCATGCATCTACCACCCTCTCTGTAAAGAACTTGCATGTATTGCCCTTGAATTTGCCCCCGTCCAGCACTATATCATGTCCCCTGGTTCTGGAGTGATTCTTGATGCAAAACAGGTCCTGAAGTTTCCATGTGATAATGGATTGGAAAGGCTATCACCATTACAGTGAAGTGTGTGCGAAAATCAGTTTTGCAGCGATGTACACTCTTGGTGCACAGCAAAATGGCACCAGGGACTCTTTTTTTATGGAGGCTATGCTCCATCCCCGCACCCCCTACTAAAGTTCTCAACTCCAGCAGGGTGCATGTCAGGGAGGTCAAAACAGGGAAATAATTCATGGCTGGGTGCAACAAAAGGAACACACACCCGGATCCGAACCCGACACACTCGCAACTCTAGCCTGCCACCCACCCACCATGCCATGGGGCCAGCTTAGCAGCACACTGCTGCACTATGCCTCATAAACTATCCCTCCCCTTCCGCCAGTTGCTTGGCATGCTCACCCCCATGCGTATGTACATATAGCAACATCTTTTCGCTATATTTGCAGACCCCCTGATCCAGTCATCCTCCCTGCCCAGTAGCCCAGTGGACAGGTGCTGCGATTGAGTCACCCATTTTGAAAGTGCTCAATTGCAGTCACCATTGTCATGGGCTACTGTCCTAAACCTGTACCCTGTTTATTCCATTTAGGACCTTGAAGGTCTCTATCATGTCTCCCTTCTCACTTCACTGCTCCAGGGAATACATGTTTAGGTCCCGCAGCTGTTCATCATATGCTTTATTGTGCATTCCCTGTATCATTTTTGTTGCTGTCCTTTGCACTGTTTCCAGTCTGTGCATATCCTTCTTAAGGCGGGCCCTCAAGAACTAGAAGCTGTACTCCAGGTGTGGCCTCACCAGTGATCTATAGAGTGGCAGGATAACCTCTCTTTTTCTGCTGGTATTCCCCCTTCCTATGCAGCCCATCATGCCATTTGCTCTTAGTGCTGCTTTTTCACATTGTTTGGACATTTTCAGGTCATCCATTATAATTATTCCTAGATCTCTCTCCTGCTTAGTGGATTCCAGTTTTACTCCTCTTGGTTAGTGGTGGGCGATGTGGCCAAAATTCACTCTGCAGAATGATTCGCAGAGTAATGCGGAATCCACGATTTGCCCGCAACATGAAGTGGAGAACTTTGTGTTATAATGAGGAACACAAAGTCCACTGAAACCAATGACTTTGCATTATTCTGCCTTCCCCAAACCACTTCTCCACCAATTTTAAGGCAAAGTACATTGAAATCAATGTACTTCACATCACTTCGCCTTGTAATTGAGCTCCAAGGCGAATTTTGCAGTGCTTCATGGGATTGCAGGTCACATGGGCTCTAGATTGTTCTGCACAGCCTCAGTACTGTGTAGTGTGTGTGTAGTGGAAGATGGAGACAGTTTTCTGTCAGAGCTCTGTGATTCAAATCCTCTAAAAGCTGTTAAAAAAGCCATTTTGAGGCATTTTGTTTGCTCAAAATTTAGTGCATCTATTGTAGGAAACCCTCCTGTGCTCATATCATCGAGTGTTTATTGTTTGTGTATGGATTTTGAATGTTAATTTAGAACAGTTGGTCTGTGTACTGTGAAGTGTGCTTCAGGGGAAGGGAGTCTGTGGTGTAGGTAGATTGACTGGGAGAAAAAGGCAATGTTTCTGTTTTGGTTATATGTTTCTTGTATGACTGTGTTAATGTACACACAGTAATATTTTCAGTAATTTTTGACATTTTTTTGCTGATTGTTCTGGTGCAGCAGTGTATAATTTCAGTTTGTTTAAAACATTTGGTTATATTACTAAAGGTTTACAATTTGCTACACATTACTTGTAGTGTGTGTGTGTGTGTGTGTGCGAGCTATGCATGCCATTAAATCAGACACCTGTTATTGTGCCACAGAGTAATGACAGCAGTGTGAACCTGCTATTCACTGCACCTACATGAATCTTTTATATTGCTTTGTGGTATCTTTACTGGTAGTGGACTGTTACTGCCATGCACTAGATTTGGATTTGTGACTTGTGAGCACTGGTTAAGTGGTGTTGTGCCCATGCATCTGCATCTCTTGAGTGCACAGCAAAATCTTAATCTGTGTGCTTTTGCACTTTGCAGTACACCATTAATTCTGGGAGACTTTGCATTTCTTGTTATGCTCTCAGCACTGGGGAATTTTCTGGACACAAGACCATAGCATTTTGGGGATACACATGAATTCTGGTGACTGTGTGTGACCACTGTACCCATGATTGAGTGCGCCATTAATTCTGGGAAACTTTGCATTTCTTGTTGTGCTATCATTTCACTTTGTCAGCACTGGAGAATTTTCTGGACAAAAGACAGTAGCATTTTGGGGATGCACATTAATTCTGGTGAATGTGTGTGATGTGTGACCACTGCACGCATGACTGAGTGCACCATTAATTATGGGAGACTTTGCATTTCTTGTTGTGCTATCATTTTACTTCATCAGCACGGGAATTTTCTGGACACAAGACAGTAGCATTTTGGAGTTGCACATTAATTCTGGTGACTGTGTGACCACTGCACGCATGACTGACAGCACCATTTATTCTGGGAGACCTTGCATTTCTTGTTGTGCTATTGTTTCACTTCGTCAGCACTTGGGAATTTTTTGGACAAGACAATAGCATTTTGGGGATGCACATTAATTCTGGGGACTGTGTGTGACTACTGCATGCATGACTGAGTCCACCAAAATTCTGGGGAGACTTTGCATTTCTTGTTGTGCTATCATTTCACTTCATCAGCACTGGGGAGTTTTCTGGATGCAAGACAGTAGCATTTTGGGGATGAACATTAATTCTCCTGACTCTATGTGTGTGAGGGGCTGCCAATATTGTTCTCACTCCACCTTATTTTGCGTTAAGGCAGAATGACATTGCAAAGTGCTAATTAAAAGGCGAAGTGAGCCTTTTGCTTTGGCCACTCCACATAGTGGATTGACATTGCAAAGTGGCCACTTTGCATTCTCTTCACTGGCAGAATTTTAAATTGTTTTATTTATTTATTTATTTTATTTTAGCCTTTGGTAACTGGGTAAGGCCCACTAGGCACAAGTGCCTGTTTTCAGGGGTGACCTGGGAGCACTGGGCAGTTAAGTGACTTGCTCAGAGTCACACAGTATGCAAGTGGAGGTTGTGAGAATCAAACTCAGGTCTAGTCTACTAGATGTGCCAAGCTCGTTCACACCTTTTTACTCTAACCTCTAGGTTATACTGCTATACCAACTTAATTTCACTGCATCTCTACTCCTAGGTAATATTCTTCTCCTGGGTCTCCTCTTCCAAGGCGCATGATCTTGCATGTTTTTGCACTGAAGTTTAGTTCCCCATACCTCCTACATCACAGATTACACAGAAATGAGATGGCAGAAAAAGGCCACACTGCCAATCTAGTCTGCACATTACATCTTACCCTTCCCCCCTTGTATACTTCTCTCATTTCCCAACCCCTTATGTCTGTCCCATGTTCTCTTGATTCCCTCCACCATTTTGGCTCCCACTACCTATTCTGGGAGCTTGTTCCAGGCCTCCCCCACCCTCTCCATGAAGAATTGCCCCTTAGCATTCCCTCTGTGTTTCCCACCTTCCAGTTTGAGGCTATATCTTCTCGTGTTCGCTCCCTTCTTCATTTTGAACAAGCTACCACCCATCACCCTATTTATTTCCTTCAAATACTTTAAAGTCTCAATCATGTCCCCCCTCTACCTCCTAGTCTCCAGAGGGTACAGATTAAGCTCCCCCCATCTTTACTCATATGATACATTCCGCATCCCATGTACCATTTTGGTTGCCCTTCTCTGGACCCTCTCCATCATCGCAATATCCCTGCATAGGTAAGGCCTCCAGAACTGCACCCTTACTCCAGGTGCAGCCGTACCATGGTTCTGTACAATGGCAATAGCACCTCCCTCTTCCTGCTAGTAAAGCTCCTAACAATGCAGGACAACATACCATTTGCCTTGCACACCACCTTGCTACACTGGCTCCATACCTTATGATCTCTTGATACCATAATCTCTAGGTTCCTTTCCTTTTCTTTTTCCTTGATCACCTCCCCCCAAGGGTGAAAGTTTCCTTCTTGTTTTTCTGCCCCAGGTGCATCACTGAGCACTTTTGTGCATTACATTTTAGTTGCCAGGTTTCTGACCATTTCTCCAGCTCCTCCATATCCCACCTCATGGCTTCCACTCCCACTTGTGAATCCACCCTGTTGCAGACCTTTGTATCATCTGCAAACAGACACACCCATCCCTCCAGACCCTCCGCTAGGTCACTGACTTAGATATTAAATAGTAGTGGTCCCAGCATTGACCCCTGCAGCACCCACTGGTTACTGCCTGTCCTCTGGAATGTGCCCCATTTACTACCACCATTTGGCACCTACACGTCAGCCAATTCTTTACCCACCTAGTGATCCTATGACCCACCCCCAGCCTGTCCAGTTTATTCACCAGCCTTTTTTGCAGAATGGCGCTGAAATCCAGATAGGCCACGTCCACCGCTCCTCCCTATTCCACTATCTGCATCACCCAATTGAAAAACTCTATCAGGTTAGTCTGGCAGGACCTTTCCTTGGTGAAGCCATGCTGTCTTTCGTCCTGCATGCCATTTATCTCCAGTTATTCCACCAACCTTTAGTAATGTTTCCATTACTTTCCCCCACCACCTAGGTGAGACTAACAGGGTGATAGCTTTTGACCTTGTCCTTTCTTCTTCCCTTATGTATTACAACCACCTCCACCCTCTTTCAATCCACTGGCCCCACATCTGTGTCCAAGGACAAGTTAAACAGTCTCACCAGATATGGTGCTAGTTCCTCCCTCAGCTTCCTGAGTACCCTTGGGTGCAGTTCCTCAGGCCCCACTGCCTTATTCACCCCCTAAGTCTACCCAGTTCTTCACTTACTCTGTCAGCTGTGAAATTTATTGATTCCATCAGCCTGTGATTGTCTCCCTTCCCTTCCCACCCCGGCCCTCTGCCCACACCCTCCTTTGTGAAAATTGAACCAGAAGTAGTTATTTAATGCCTCTGCTTTTTCAAAATCTCCTTCCAGTATTGTTCCACTTCCCCCCTAACCTCCCAATTCCTTGCTGTGCCCTCCTTCTTTCTCCAACATACCTAAAAAAAGGTTTTATCCCCCATCTTTTTCTGCTTTGCTATCCTCTCCTTAGTGGCCACTATAGCCCTCCTTATCCTTTGCCCTGCCTCCCTCCTCTTTTCCCTCTAGGAATCCCTATCCTCAGTATTTTCTGTTGTCCTGTACCTCTTGAATTCCCTGGTTTTCTCCATGATCACTTTCACCACCTCTCTAGTGAACCACAGAGGTCTCCTCTGTCTTCTGCTCTTCTTTACTCTCCTAATGCATGTGTTCATGGCTTTTAATACCCCTCTCTTTATAGCTGCCCATAATTTCACCACCTACTGTTTATCTCCCATCCTCAACCTTTCTTCCCGAACTACCTTCCTCATTTTGTTAAAGACAGCTTTCTTGAAGTCTATTACCCTGGTTCTCGTCTTATTCCTTTCCCTGTCCATTCTCACCCTGACTCTGACAACCCTCTGGTCACTAGTTCCTAGTTCTTCCCCCACCTCCACCCCATCCACACTATCCCCATTTATGAGGACTACATCCAACAGGTTTCCACCTCTAGTGGGCTCCTTAACCCGTTGCTGCAGAAATATGCCCTGCAGTGCATCTAAGATGCCCCTGCTCCTCAATGAGACTGCTGTCTGGGTCCCTCAATCAATGTCAGGGAGATTCAAGTCCCCTACCAGCAAAATTTTCCCTTTCTGTGCCATTCTTGCTACTGATTCTACAAAGTGTCTATCCCCCCCTTCCCCCTGCATATGAGGTCAGTAAACTACCCCAACTCACAGATTTTTCCTCTTCCTCCTGTATAGGGTGACCCGTATTATCTCTATTTCCCCCTCCTCCTGCCTTTCCATGGCCCCAATTTCTTCCTTGATGTATAATGCCAGCCCTCCTCCACTTTTCCCCTCCCAGTCTTTCCTAAACAATCAATACCCAGGAATCACTGTCTCCCAGGCATGATGTTCATGCCATCAAGTCTCACACACTGCTACGATGTCGAGATCCTCCTCCACCATGGTGACCTCCAGTTCACCCAGCTTATTCCCAAGGCTCCTGACATTTGCAACCAAACCTCTCCACCATGTAGCCCCATCATCTGTCTTCTCACTTTCCAACCCCTCCCTACTGCTGCCTGCTCCCTTTATGACAGCCTTGTCCGGGGGGGGGAGGCTGATAGCTCATCCAGTAAGGATGGCCCAGTCTGTAACCCCCCCCCATTTAGTTTAAATTGATCTTCCATGCTATGAAGTCCTCCAGTTTATTCTTTAGTACAGTTGCCCCTGCGGAACTTAGGTGCAGCCTGTTGGGGGCATAGAGCCCCAGTTGCCTATCCAGCCAAACCCCATCCAACTACACCATCCCTGCAGCCATTTATTGAATTCCCCTATTGTTTCCTTTCTGGGTGTGCTCACTCTTGGTACTGGCAACACCTCCAAGAAGGAAATCGAAGGAAAAACCATGCCATTACAGAACCTAGCAAGCTCCTCGAACCTTGTCTGTACTTCCATTAGACTGTTTCCCTCCAAATAATTTGTACCCAGGTGAAACACCAGATGTGTCCTCTCATCTTGATGCTGGCCCCAAGAAGGAATATGATGCCTTATCTCAAGTGTTTAGTCATTCCTGGCATACACTGTACCCATACTGCATTGTTCTTCACTCACATTCTCCCCCCATCTGATTCCCTTGATTATTGAGTCTCCTAAGAGTGCCACCCTAATGTCCTCTTCCTCCTGCTTATCCTTTAGATATCCAAGTATATGTCTTGGGGCTTGGCTCCCCTTGGTCTCCTTATTCTCATGTTCCAACCTGTCCTAATTTTTGCCCTCCCCAGCATTTTTTTCTCATCTACCAACTTGTCCTGATTTTTGCCCTCACCCAGCATTTTCCCCACCTTCTAAGTTGTCCCGATTTTTGCCCTCACCCAGCATTTTTCCCCCTCCAACCCACCCTTTGACCTTCCCACAGACCACCCCATACCCCTTCTTTCCTTGTACTGCCTCTTTGTTTCCTGTGGCCCTGCAACCCCTGCCTGTATCCCTATTTGAGTGTGTGCTAATCTACATCAACCCCTCATTGGATCTTACGCCACCTGCTCCTGGTGTACTCTCTATTGCAGAATGTTCTCAACACTGTGTCCCCCTTGAGGGAATCCTTCTCCACACCACTTGCTCTGTCTACATATCTCCCCCTTCATGCACTTTACTTGGCGCATCACCCAAACTCTTACTTATGCTTATTCCCTGCTGGATACACCCATGTTCATTGGTGGCCTGCAAGGAGCTCATCACCAGCTCTACCAATTTCTCTGCCAATGTCTCCTTTCTTCCTCTTGTCCTGTGCCCCTGTTCCTCTAGTGCCACCCCTTGTGTGTCCACAACTGGTCTGTCCCCTTCTCAGCCATTTTCCCTGTACCCAAGATCACTTCCCCTGCGTCTCCCAGCAGCCTTGCCCCCACTCCCTCCACTGATGGCTCCTCATGGTCATTTTCCTCCCCAAGGTCCTTGACTAGTAAATCTAGGGGGGCCAAACTGTTTTTAGTTCTTCCCCATGCTAATTTTTCCTGTGCTGGTTTTGCCCTGAGTTTCAGGCATCTGCTTGCCTTTTCCTGGGCCAGCTGTCTTGCACACCTCCTGATCCCCAGTTAGTCCCTTTCCTCCTGTCTCGGGCATCCTCATCCCACCTCTGGATTTGCTGCTATAATGTACCACTGCTCTATTGCCTCCCTGGAACTTCTCCCATCCCCCTCCCTCCAAACCCTTGTCTTCTTGAACCTTGTATCTGATATTCTGTTGGATCCCCCCAATCCTTCTCCTTCCCCAGCTGATAACGTCTCTGCTGGGCTACCCCCCTTTTCCCCCTCATCCCCCCCTTGTTTATCATCCACCTAAGCCACGCCACTTTCTCCCTCAGCTGTGTAAGCTGCTTATACTTCATACATCTTCCCATCCTCCAAGTCCAATTTAGAAACATAGCCGCTCCACATCTGCTGTACCCACCCACTCTTCCAAAGATCCCCCTTCCTTGGCTGCCCTTCCCTTTGTGCTGTCCTTCCATTTTTATGGCACACTGGCACCAGTTTTGGGTATGTCAATACCTAGTCCTAACAGACTGTTTAACCAGCAGCACTGCGAAATACGTAACCTTAATAAACCACTATCCGTCAGCACGGTGTATTGCCAATACCCACTGTCTGGAATTTAGCCCCAGACCATCACCCCTTGATAACAATCCTATAGGCTAGTAAGCACAGTAAAGTACCTATTTCTTATTAGTCTACTGTACTGGCAGCCAGTACAGTACCATCACCCCACAATAACCCCCCACATCAACCCTATAGGCTAATAAACACAGTAAAATACCCAACCGTAACAGACCAATATAATGGCAGCACCATACAGTACTAAGTCCCACTCTATAGAATTTAGGCACTGGACCCTCCCACCCAAGCAAACCCACAGGTCAACTAGACTATTTTACTAAATAAAATCCCTCATCAAGCTGAGTTCCCACTTGGTCCTGATATCTTTCCCATGCCATCTGAAGCTGGAAGCCTCAGGCATTGTAGCCCCCATGACCCATATTTTTAACTGCTTTCTTGCAGCAGGTATCATCTTCTCACTCTGGAGCATGCCACTGTTAGCCCTTGCATAATGGTGGCTCAACTGTCTCCCCTGCAAATTATTGGTCTATTCATACCTCTCAAATGCCCCTAATTTTCAGTGACTATCTCCCTACTCCCCATTCTGTCCAAACTATTAGAGAGGCTAGTTGCCAAACAACTGACTACCTCTCTAGTACATCTTTCTTTTCTGAATATCAAACAGTATTTTTTTTAGCACATCTATCTCTTTATTCAGACTCACTGACTGTGCTCTTCAAACAGGGGTGTGTGGCTTCAGACCAGTGTTTTGTTTTATTTGGCCAAAGTGTTTGAAATTGTTGATCATTCTCTTCTTCTAAACAAACTCACCATCTCTGGCCTTAACTGCTTTTCCCTTTCCTGGTTCTCAAGTTACCTCACTAACCATACCCAGTCAGTTTCTATTGTCCCTGGTCTATCTGATCCTAGCCATATCACTATGGGTGTTGCTCAAGGCTCTGTTCTAGGGTTCCTCCTTTTTACCATTTTTATAAATGATGTGCTGCTTTCTGTAAAATCCTATAATATCAACGTGTACACTGACAACAACATCCTTCATGCATCTGGGCATTGCCTTGCTGACATTTCTGTTGTCATTCAATCAGACTTCAAAGTGCTATCAATCTGTTTCACTGCAAATTGCTTAGCCCTCAACCAATCCAGAACAGTCTCCTTGCTCTTTGGCACCAAACAATGTCTTGCTGCTACACCTAACCTGACTATTAATACCTCATATTGTGCCTTCTTATCCTCTATGTCCCAATATAAATACTTAGGTGCCATTCTGGATAATGCTCTGGGCTTTATAGATCCAGACACTTGTTTCCAAATAGTACAGAAAGCTAGGTGCCCACTATTGGGTTGGTGGCTGCCTCTGGGAATTAGCAGATGTCTAGTTGAATGTTTAATCCTTCCAGTAATTGACTTTGGGGATGTGGCCTACAGGGTCAGGTCTAAATGTAATTTAATAAAACTAGATACACTAATCAATGCCCTCTGCAGATTTATCCTTTGAGCCAATTCTGAACACATCACTGCACAATGCAGTATATGGTTATCTGGATTGGCCCTCATTGTCTGATAGATGTGTATAACACCTGGCTCTGTATGGATTTAAATACTGGCTCAGCAAGCTCCAAAATTATTTGTGCACCATTCGTTTCCCTGCTGCTCTGCCCATACACCATCTTTGCTCCCACCCTGACAACAAGTTCCTTGTCCCATGTCAGAAATTGAGTTCCAGGCAATCATCCTTCAGTTTCTGACTTCCTCAGGGATAGAACAACATAGCCTTGGGTAAACGCTATCTCTCCAGTATTTCCACTGCTTTACAGCTCCTCAAAAATATAATTGTGTTCTATTGTGATTGCATCTGACTTGTTTTGCTGGTTTATTGTTCTTGCCTACATGTCCACTAGTTGCTGAACATACCTGATGATTGTTGTATCTCTGTTTCTCTGTATACTGTATTTGTAATTACTTTTTATACTGTATTATTGATATTGATATTTTTATTTGCTGCTAGCTTATATTCCTTTCCCTCCCCCAACGTCACATCTGTAAATGAGATTGTTTGTATATCTTTGTATGTCTTTCTGGTGAGACACTTTAATAAATAAAACAAACACATCAATAAATAAATACTTAAAATAGCAAAATAATAATAAAAAAACAACCACACCTACTGGGTGTTACATCTGTCATGCTACTATTTATGTTTTCTCCTTTTGTACTATCTTCCATCCCCCTTCCCCCAGACACATCTACTGTAGAAACAAGCTATTAATAGCACATTATATATTTCCTGGAAAAAACATTTGAAATAACTAAATAAATAGTTGTTGAAGCAGAACTAGTATCTATTTTAGTTTGCTCTTCTGAAATATGGTGCTTTTCATTCTCATCACAACTAGAAAAAGTCATACTCAGTTACTATAAATCTTTATTATGTGTGTATATTCATCAACATCTTCTTTTCATGAATATGCTAAACTAGGCAAGCAAGAACTGTGTGTTGAAGCATCAATAAGAAAATTAGCATACCATTCAAAAATTAGCTTGATGCAAGACACATGTTTTCCTTTGCTTTGTTTAATTGAAAAATGTTTGTATTATACCAAAGGTTATGTTTCCAATTGGATCAAACACATTGTCTTGCAGTTAAATTCTTAAGATCTGTTTGATATTTGTCTGATTATGAAAGGGATATAATTATAAGTAACACATGCATCAATCTTATCAAGACAATCAGTATTATCAAACACAATGCCTCCTTATTAAACAGAGTTCACGTGTCAAAATTCTTAGAGTGATATCCTATGATAAATACAGCACATAATCAAGAGACTTATCTGTTTAGTTTACAGGATTATAACTCAAAGTTATATTTTTACAATATTTGGTTTTAGTCCAAAAGATCATTGTTATGTGGTTTTGAGAAAAACAGATGATTTAAAGCATGTTTAAGCTATTATTCTCATGTGCAATACAATTAGCTGCTCTGCATAGTTAGTCTACAGTCATGTTGTTTTTTCTATTACTTTTTTCTACATGAATATATTATTTTTATTTTGTGCAAAATCTTTTAATTATGTGTATTGTAATGACTATGTTTGGTTGATCAACTTATAAACTTAAACTGAACTGAAAGAGAACACATGAGAACTATGGTTCCCAGAGTTTAACAGAAAATAGAGAACATATTATCAGCAAGTGATAATAAACCTTAGTCAAGAAAACACATTTTCTATTGAAAACATGCACAGAAATAATAAAACACAACATATATATACAAATGCACAAACATCTTTACTTTAACTGCTCTGATGGAGGACTCAGCTGTATATTATTTTTGTACTAAGGAGGATTGCAATAGTTTGAGAATGTTAAAGTGATTGAGATTTTGAAAATGCATTTTTCACATGGTATGCAAGTGCCACCTGTGCTTCAGATGTTGAAGCTACTATTTGATTTGTAAAAAAAACAACTGTCATTGTAATCTTTTTATGTTTTATCAGCACTTTGTTTCTGCCCACCCTCCAATTTTTTTGTGTGTGGTCACACCCCCAGAATGATGTCATGCAAAGGATATTTCACATACAGCAACAAGAAATCCTGGGTAAATTGTAAAGTTGACTTAAATGTGTGTTACTCAAAGGTGCAGTCCCATATTTTGGTAGTGGTGACTGCAGTACAACACCTGATATATAGACTTATTTGTTTATTAATGTAAAATTTCCACCAGGAAATACATACTGAGCAGACAAGCTAGTTTCCAGATGCATCCTGGGTTAGAAGGGAAAGGGGTGCACACTAGGTACATATGTAGCAAGGCATTGTGGGCTGGTTTTTCTGTCTCCCTACTCCTATTTTGCTAGTGTAGATGTCTGAAATACCAAGACTGGCCAACAGAGGTCTCATAGGGTTACCACCTTTTAAGAAGCCCAGAGTGGGACATTTCTTACTGAAATATGTTTTCTACTGGACAATATGTAACATTGATCAATGCAAGAGACCTGTTTTCTCAAAATAATCAGAATTAAGACTAAGTGTTACAGTTTTTTGGTTGTTTCTATTGTTTTTAATCTTTTTAAACCATTAGGAGGCAGTATTGTCAGTGGGTTAAGGCTCTGAGCTGCACATCTGGAGACCTGGGATTGAATCCCATAGCCACCTAGGTGCATACTGTGTGATCCCGAGCAAGTCACTTAACTTTCTTGTGCTCCAGGTTGCATCTGGAAACAAACTACAGCTTAGTGTGCTACCCCTGGTTAAACAATGATCCCTTTCCCTTTTAGTTAAGGTGTTCTAGTTTCTGCAACATTTAGAAGAAAGTTGGACAATATTTTTGTTTTCTACTATATGGTCAGGACATGCAGTATTTTTCATGTTTGTTTGTTGTTGTTTTTTTTTTGCATGCACAGCTACCCAAATCAGGGATGTCCTGCAAAAATCAGGGGAGGTGGTAACCCTAAGGTCTCGGTTTCACAACAGTGCTTAGAAACTTTGATTCGCTTGCATGATGCCACAGTTGCGAGTTGCAGCACTGAAAAAAAGGGGCGGGCTATGCAAATGAAGCAGAGCACAGAAATAAAAGCAATTTTCTCATGGAAAACAGCACAGTTTGGCAGTTTTCCTAGTAGAAGATTGAATCACAACTCCTACAGATTGCTACTGGTTACTAATCCTATTTGCCATGACAAAACTCTGAAAATCAGTTTACCTTACTCAGGAGAGACTACTTCAGTACAACAACAATGGCATTTTAAATAACATACCATTACATACATTTCAACAAACTGTATTTAAGAATATGCATCCCCACTTGCAAACATTACTGGCTCATAAAATGAACACAAATTGTTGTTTTATTGCAGCATAGGGATGACAGAAGCAGGAGAAGTGAAACATCCAGGTTTGTTTTTGCCCAGTCAACTTCACCCAGCAGTATTATAACTTGTCCAGAGCAGCTACAAAGTCATACATAGGGATGAATGGGCATACTGCATTTATATAATGGTTAAAATATGAAATGGGTTTCCAAGGTTGATGAGCAGTGAACAATGCTGCAGGTAGTCTCTCAGCTTGCTGCAAAATATAAAGCTCCCATAATATAAAGCTCCTCTAGCATGCATGGTTAATACCTCCTATGAGAATGCATGGCAGAGCTAAGTATATTATATCTGCTATAACATTCATAGAAACAATGTTTTGGATCAGTGTCACAGAGCTATTCACTCCAGCAGAAACTGTGCCTAGTTAGGAAAACGAACACTGCCAATTACAAGCTAACTCCTTTTAGAGCAGAACGAGGCAGTCATTCCTGTTATTCCGACAAAAGCTTTGTGAAGGGGGTGAAAGAGGTGACCCTGGTCTGTTGACACCTCCTATGTATTCAATTCTGAGATGCATAACAGTGTTTTTTACTGCAGTACATGTTTTAAAATATAAGCAATTTAATTATGCATTGAATGAGTCCTAGTCTGAGGCCATATTGACATGTCACAAATTACTTGTAATCCTGCAATCTCAAGTGACAGTTCATTTTACAGTAGAGAAAGCATAGGCACATCCCATAAGGTTTTCTTAAAACATACAGTAGCATTATACTTACACAGTAACATTCAATTGATGAGGATACTGTTAGTATTGGCAATTATGGCATCTTAACCAGGATGTCCTTATAACATAGAATTTGTTTGTTCTGATTTTAGTAGCCATGGAAAAATATACTACTAAGGAGGTGTTGCAT
This sequence comes from Neoceratodus forsteri, assembly GCA_016271365.2. Classification (NCBI taxonomy): domain Eukaryota; kingdom Metazoa; phylum Chordata; order Ceratodontiformes; family Ceratodontidae; genus Neoceratodus; species Neoceratodus forsteri. The sequence goes on along the minus strand of CM028130.1, from coordinate 350,766,580 downwards.
TTAACCAGGTCATCCATAATAAGGGATGTTACTATAGAGAATGATGCATGCTAACCAGTCATTTCTCAGTAAAATGTCACAATGAATTATTCCTTATTTCCAGGGCTGTGCTAGCAAGAACTGAAATTTCTGCAAATCAAACATGCATACAGTAATTTTGTATGTCTGATAAGAATTCTGCATTTAAACATTTGTCTACCAAATGACAGATGAACTAGAAACCTTTCTTGAGAGCTACAGAATTAACTAAATAAAACATATCCATTGTCTTTGTTATGGTTTGAAGAACTATACAGTAGCCTTGCAAGATGTGGCTGAATATCTTTGATTAAACTTCCTCTCTCTTTGTCCAGTTCTAAATATGCCCAAGTGTCCAGTGTTGCTCTCATCACTTCACTGCCCTATTGAAACCCCCCATGATGTCCAGAGGCACACACTCTCTCAACCTGTGCCATTTCAAACACTTCCTTTTGCCCATTAGCACCCCTTTCCTTCCCTTTTCTCTATCCTGTCCTACGCACTACATGATATGAAACAGCACCCTTTCCCTAAAATGACCCATTCCAAGCACTACTTGGTGTCCAATTGTAACTGCTCTGTCTCACAATTCCCTCCTTAACAGTCCTCAGATCCCTGTGCACCTTTTCCTATGCTGTATCATGCCAAGCACTCACTGGTATCTAATGGCATCTCAACTTTTCCCTGTTCTTTTCCAAGCACCCATTGGTATTCATATGCACACCCAACCTCTGCACATGCTATTCCATGCATTCCACGGTGGCCAGTGGTACCATCTTCACTGTCTCTCTTTCATCACAGACACTCCAGTCTACCAACAGACTGGTGCATTTTGTCTGAGAAGGTGGGAAACCTGTCCTATGGAACAGACTACCAATAGAGACAGTGGCCATGAGGGTGTAAAGGCCTTTGAGGTAAGCTCAAACAAATTTATTCTTACCAAGAGAATCATTGTACCTGCATGGAAGACTGGACAGAGAATCCCTATAAATTGATATTTGTTTTTCACAGCTTACTTTGTGAAGAGGTGGTAGATATGATGGACCTAAAGTCCCTTCAGACCTTAAATTTCTGTGTTTCTTTCTGGTGGCCAGTGGCAACTACATTCTTTTTTCTTCTTCAGCCTATGATGCCATCAGCTATGAAATCCCTTTTTTTTCTGTTTGAAATCTCTCTTCAGCTTCAACATCACTGTTCTAGGCTGGTTTCATTTTTAATTCACCGATTGTTCTTAAACCATCAATTATTTTTTAATTCAATATGCTTTATTATCGTTTTCATATAAATAACCAAACAAGGGTAAACAGACATACAAGCAGGCAGTACAAAAAAGTTACCCACAACACAAAAACAGCTAGCCTAAAACAAACTACAACTACCAATCTACAAACATATATATATAAAGAGGAATATGAGAAAACCCTCCCCCTCAGGCCCCAATCCCTCCCCAGGTCAAGCGAGGTCTCCGAACAGATAGTCTGGGAATGGTCTATTTATCTGGTAAGTAAGGTGATTTAGGGTAAGGCTTCTATACAGTTAATAAAGCATCCAAGGAACCCCTTTTATTGTGATATATATGCTCCCTGTTAGCTATTGAGGCAATATGCCTTTCCAACTGCAGTGCCTGCAATATTTCTTTAGGCCATTCAGAAACAGATGGGGATGACTCATCTTTCCAATGCCTCATAATTAGCAATTTAACTGTGGCATATATTAAAGCCATATGCATGTTCCTCACTTTAGGAATGCCAAGTGGGAAACAATTTAATAAACAGACCTCTGGGGTAAACAGAGAGTTAAGTCCAAGGAGCGGGTCTAACAACCCCCAAATTGTCTGCCAAAGAATCTGGATTCTAGAGCATGTCCACAACATATGGTAACAAATTCCCAGAGAGTCAGCACATCTTGGGAAAATAGGGGATGAAAGCCTACCCATCTGATAGTGCCTAGCAAGAGTAAAATACAAATTGTGTATTATGTTAAATTGAATGATGTGCATTCTGCCCTGTTCCACTAGTCTATATGTGCATTGCCAAAGGTTTTGCCCAAAAATATGGTCTGATACAAGAGGGAGTTCTTGGGTCCAATAATAACAAACCCCTTGGGGAAGGTGGGGGTCAATGGCCTGCAATGCTTTATATGGTTTAGAAACTGCATGAGGTTGATTTGCTACTTCAATAAGCGAAAGCAGAAGCACTTTGGAGGCCTGTACCTCCCGCATTTTCCCCAGGAAACCTAACAGTGCACTTTTAAGCTGCATATATTTAAGGATCAGGCAACCATGACCCACAAGATAAAGCTGGAAGGCTTGCAATGGTATAATACCATCAAGAGTGTACACATCAGAGAGTTTTTTGCTGGCTAAGTTGGGCCAATACAAGGTCAATATAGGCTTAGACCCAATTTTAAAATGGGGATTACCCAGGATGGGCTGATCTGGAGAGACATGCCACTTAATGGAGAGATGAGCTTGCAACTGATGCAAAGCTCTGAAAGACCAACCAATTGGGGTGTTCCATGGTGGTCAAGGAAGTAACTTAGGTGTAGTATATATCAGGGATGCCAGGGAGCAATGAAGTTGTTCAGCCAAATGCTTGTCTATTGGGAGCCAAAGAGGAGCATAATGTGGGGATCTCCAGAACCTATTTCATGTGTCCAGTGAGCCAGCTTACTATGATTGTGAGCACAGTAATATATGAAGAAAAAGGGATCTGCCAATCCACCTTGGGAATTGGGGGCTGTAAGTTTAAAATAGGCTCGGCAAACTCCCTTACCCCCCAATAAAGGAATTGAGCAGCTTTTGAAGTTTAAGGAGCCAAGTTTTGGGAAAAAAGAAACCAAGCATGCTCAATGGATACAAGAGATGAGGGAGTACATTCATTTTAACAATATTAACTTCCCCCCACAATGTGAGGGGAAGTGCGTCCCATCGGTCCAAGTTTAGTTTAAGGGTAATCAACAAATCCAGAAAGTTAGCCTTTAACATGGTGGCTATGTCTCTGGACACCTGAATCCCTAAATAAGTCAGGGTCCCTGCTTCTCATAAGAGGTTATATGTTGCCACATCATGTTTGGAAACATTAGCATTCAGGGGAAATACCTTTGTTTTAGAAAGGTTAAGCTTGAAGTAAGACACTTGAGAGAATGCCTCAATCTCGAATACAAGCACCGGAATGCTCACTCACAGATCTACAACATGTAGTAGTAGGTTGTCCACATATGCAGAGACAGCATATCTATGTTCTCCAATTTGAATCCTTTTTAATTCCAGATGTGAGATGAGCCTTCTAATCATGGGTTCTAAATAGAGGTTAAAAAGAATGGGGGAGAGCGGGCATCCCTGTTTGATGCCCCAGCTTAAGTGAAAAGGGGCAGAAAGGATACTATTGCACCAGATTTGTGCTGATGGGGAAGAGTATAAAATTCTGACCCATTTCGGGGAAGCCTCGGTGAAACCAAAGCAGTCCAGGGCAGCAAAGAGAAAATCCCAGGAGACCCTGTTGAAAGCCTTCTCCACGTCGAGGGACAAAAGAACAGCTGGAATATCTGAATCCCTTGACGTGGAGAGGAGGTGCATACGCTTACACATGTGGTCTCCCGAGGATGTCCTGGCCATAAAACCTATTTGTTCCTGACCAATAAGACCACCCATAAAGGGTTTTAACCTATTGGCAAGAATCTTGGCAAGTATCTTGACATCTGAATTAAGTAGTGAAATTGGTCTGTAATTCTCAGGCTATTAAGGATCCTTCCCTGGATTCGATATGAGGATAATATGGGCATGCAGGAAATTTAACTCTGATAGAACATTTTCAAACCAAAAGTTATAGACATCTTCAAGCAGGAGAGCAAATTCAGGAAGGCAGATTTTATACAAGTTATTAGGGAAGCCATCAGCCCCAGGGGGCTTGTCAAGAAGGAGTTGTTCAATTGCCTGCTCCACTTCCTGGGTGTAATACGATTCTCCAAGGTCACAGCTGCAGCGGGGAACAATTTAGGGAGGTGCACAGAGGCCAGATATGCATCAATATCTTTACTAGAAGGGCATTCAGCTACATTCTCAGAGTAGAGAGAGTAGAAGAAGTGCCGTAGACCTGCTACAATGTCCTTGGGTGCAGTGACCAATGCACCGTTTTTATCTTATTTAAGGCCCGGGATAAAGTAGGAGGTTTCAGCTTGCTTATGCTTAATAGCAAGCAGTTTGCCTGCTTTCTCACCTACATCAAGGTATTTCATTGTGGTATGCTTCAAGGAGAGCTGTGCCCTCTGATACATCAACTCGGAGTATTTAGCCTGCAGACAATGTAGTTTAATCCAATCTGCTTCTGGGAACTGGGGGCCAAGGGAGAAATTGAGCCATCTAATTGAAGTGAGTAATAATTCTGCTTGCTTTTGGCTTGCCGAAATTTAATAGTTGCAAGACTGAGGCATTCTAACCTTAGGGCACACTTCCAAGCAGCCCAGACTGACAGTTTTCAGTATGGACCCCTTGTTAACCTCTAAGAAACTGGAAATAAAATCTCTAACCTACGATCAGGTATAACCCTCACATGTATACCAGTGTCCACTATACCAGATAACACAAATGAGCTGACAAGGAGGTAATCTAACCTGGACTACGTTTTATGGGGAGATGAGAAAAAGGTGTACTGACTGACATCCAGATTTAATACCCTCCAGACATCTATCAGGTTCACCCCATTCATAAGGTCCTTCAGAGCAAGCTGGGCAGGAGACAGGCCGCCCTTTCAAGGGCCTGGTTTATCTATATTGGACTGTAAGGTGATATTCCAGTCACCTCCTAGGATTGTTAACTTGTGAGGGTTTGAGGCAATTAAACCGAGTAGGTGGGTGAAAAGTTTAGGGGAATCTAAATTTGGGACGTAAACTGCACCCAGGAGAATTGGTTGAGACTCTAACATCCCATGGAGAAGGATATAGAGATCCTTAGGTTCTCAAATCTCCTGCTCCATCTTAAAAGGTACTTGTTTGGATATCAGTATGGCTATGCCTCCACTATTTGTGGATGCACTGGACCCATAAACCTGTCCCACCCAGGTCTTACAAAGTAAGGGAATATCCTCCCTACAAATATGTGTTTCCTGCAAGCAGGCAATTCCAGTCTTCAGATGTACTAGATGTGAGTATCACTTGCCGCTTACACTTCCTGAGCTCCCCATACATTCCAGCTTACAATCGCAGAGGAACCGCTCATATCACTCTCTTATAAAGGGATAGGGAGTATTCTAAATGGAAACACTGAAAACTTAGCAGTCGGTAGGTGTGTAGCCTTTTCAACAATCCCTGGTCACTGTACTTACCAGCATCAACACTCTTGGTGTTAAATAAGACACTGTGCCAACCCCACCTATATCTAAGAACTTCGACCTGCCAACCTCCCTTCAGTAATCAAATCAACGTACATATCCAGGAACATGCACCCTGAAAGACCCTCCCCAATCCATAACAACATTTAACTTAAACCAAAATGCACCTTTTACCTGGATTTGCACAGGACAAGGGTAACCCAGCTCTATACAACTGCACCAATTAACTCACACCACTAGGTGATGTTTTGGTGGTGACTCCAGATCACAAACATCCCTCCACCCCCCACTTTACTTTCACTCGGATAAAATATTCAGTAGGAAAAAGAAAAAACTTAGTAACAGTAACAGGCAAACTAGACCCTAGCAATCCACTCTATGTTTAACCAGATAGAAACCACAAAATACATTGCATGGCCCATCACAATAGCAGATTAATACAAGAAAGCAAAAAGATCAACTACATCCATGTAGAGAGTGTTCATGTTTGTCTCTTATCAAACTCTGCATGAAGTCCTTCATTTATCCACATTACCATAAAAGGGAAGAGCAATCAGATAGTAGCAAGAGACTCAGACGATTAGTTCAGGTGACTACCGGGTCCCACTCTTGGAGGTCAAAAAGATAGATCTCTATCAGTTTAATTACAAACATCAAATTGGAATAAATCTGCGAGCAGAGCCACTAAAAACAATTTGGCCTAGGATGAATTTGGTAGTCAGCCTTGTAATCCTGAAAAGCAGGTTGTCCAATTTGGCCCCCGGATACCAGAGCTCTGTATAGATTGAAAAAGAGTTTTCATTCTAGGGCCAAAAAAATCACTTAGTCCAATAAAGAGATGCACTGGAGGTAGAAGCCAAACAAAACCATCATATCAGACATTTAGATTTAAGGTCTCCTCACAGGCAAAATATTCTCTTTTAAACAAATCAGGGAACAAAACTTTTTTTAGCTCTTGGGTTGCTTGCTCTTTAGAGTTGAATGAAAGCCATTGGTCTCCCTTTTTAACTTGAAGCACCACAGGGTATCTCATGCAGAAGGGCTTTCCAGCAGCTATTAACTTAGAGACTAATGGGTGCATCTTTTGTCACCCCTCCCACTGTACCTCCTGCAGATCCTTAACTTTTGCAAAAACATGCTGCTTATCTAAGAAGTTAAGGAACTTGCAGATAAGGGGCTGAGGTGGAGAGCCAGGCTGTGGAGGAGGGTGAAGGGCCCAATGCACCCTTTCTACTACATAGGTCGCTCCATTCGGCAATGGGTTGGCAATCTTTTCACAGAGCTTCTGCCCAAACAGAACAGGAGCATTTTCCTCTTCCTGTTCAGGTACCCCAAGAATCAGAAGGTTATTCCTTCTGCTCCTCCCTTCCAGGTCTTCTAATTTGTCCTCCAACTTCTTGATTCTGTGACCGAGGATCATGTGATCTTGCTCAGCCTGAGATTGCTGTTTCTCTAAGGATATGAAACATGCCTCTGAGTCACAAACTCTAATGGTAAGTGCATCCACAGATGATTTAATCTGATGTAACTCATCCGAAAGGTTGGAGATCACCACTTGTATGGGCTGCATTAGTTCAATAAATCTGTCTTCTGAAAGAGCCATGGTAGTTGTTGCTGGCTTAATGGTACTCGTGGGCTGCTGCTTAGAGCACTTCACAGTCTTTTCCTTCTCCAGCATAGGGCGAAGTGAGTGTTGCAGAGGCGCTTTCTTCATATAGACCTCCATTTATTTTTGCTGGCTCAAATCTAGAGGGACTCAAGTAATGGGCAGTGAGATGTCCAAGCATATTATGAAGGGAAATCCACTGCTAGAAACAGATTTAAGCAGGAGAGGTACGGAGCTATGAGAGACTGCTGCTGAACCTCAGGCCACCATCACGTGACCTCCCCCTTAAACATTAATTATAACTCCACTTCATCCCCACTTAAACCTGTCACTACTGGTGTACCACAGGACTCCATCCTGGGGTGACTTCGATTTGCATTATGTATGTTCCCTTTAGCTATTTTTTTAACATATTGTTTCCCCCTGGCTCTCCCAACCACTCACCTGACCAGGCCACCAGGCCCACCCATGACACACTGCGTTGCTGCCCCCCTGGGTTGCCCCTCAGGGCTGGTGTCACTTTTTGTGACTGTGTCTTTCTTCCCCACTGTCTATCTGGTGACCAGCAGCAGAGGAGAAGACCTGTAGTTTTCCTGGTCAGTGGTGGTATGCGTCCAGTGGTGAATGTGGTGGGCATTGGGCAGGAGCCTCACCTGCCCTCAGGCAGTATGAGATTTTTTCCTCTGTTTTTTGTCCTACCCTCCACCAGGAGTATATCACATCATTGGTTGCTGGCAAGTTGATGCATCTCATGACCTGACGCTTGCTCCAGCTTCCCCATTCTGATGCTCTCCCCTGCACCAGCACCCGTGGTCACCCAGGTGGTGGTAGGACAGCAAAACTGCAAGTCCCCCCTCCCTGGAGAAGGAGTTTTCACTCTGTGATGCTTGATTGTCCTTCCTCTGGCCAGCCTTCCAGTGATCCTGGCTCATTTCCAAATCTGGGTTGTCAACATCATGAGCAGTACCACTATGCTTCACCATTGGGCCGGCTGTCCCCTATCATAGTTACACTGACAATACTCAGCTCCATACTCCAGTTACCAAGTCACTTCAATCTTTTTTAACTTTTCATCACTGTGCCTTGCTGATGTCTGGTCCTGGATGACAGTCAACTAACTCTGTCTAAATGCCAAGAAGACAGAACTTCCTGTCTGCAATGCTAGTGTAAAGATAAAATCATCCAGTCCATCCTACCTTGGCCTTCACTATGGTCTCTCTGTCATTCAACTGACCTCAGTTGTTTGTAACCTTGGTGTTTTACTGGATCAATCACTGTACCTGGACTCTCATGTCAGCAATATTATCAGTTCTGCCTTTTATCATCTGTGCAAAATTGCTAAGATTTGCTCCAAAGTAAGTCTGGAGACTGCTGCTACAAGGTTCCATTGTTTTGTCTTCTCATACCTGGATAAACTTATCTCCCTCCTTTTTGGTGTCCCTGCACATTCTCTGCACCATCTTCAGCTTATCCCAAATGCTGTAGCATGAGTCCTTACTGGCTGTAGGAAATTCCAAAATGTATCCCTACTGATGGTTACATTTCACTGGTTTCCATTAAATACAGACTTAACTACAAGCTACTGTTGCTTGTATTCGAATTCCAAATTGTATAGACCCCTACCTACCTACCTACCTACTGGATCTACTTCACCACCATTGTTCTACTTGTTTACTTTGATTTTTCAATGTACATCCTTACAATGTCCAAACTACGGGTCTATTTGATAACTGCGAACGCCTAAAGGCGATCTCAGTTATCACACATTCAAAGTGGCTAAAAGCTTGTCAGCACTCTGACAATCCTGGCACAGGACAACGGTGTCAAGAGATTTTTTAATGCTTTCTGTGAGGCTGCACCACTCCACCACCCTCTCACGGGACATCGCACCCACCCACTTAAGGATTCTCAACTCCAGGGGGTGCATGTCGGGGGAGGAAAGCATTAAAAATAAAGGCTCAGGCTGGGCACAATTAAATTGCACCAGCGCCTGGACCCAAACACAGTACCTCAGCCACCCCAGCCAGTAGCTAACCCCCGATGACATGACACAGCTTGGCCATCCACTGCAGCACCACCCGCTACAGCCTCTCCATCCCATCCCAGCCCATGCTTACTATGCTCATTCCCACCCACCCCCATATACGTATGCATAACGACATCCCATTGCCCAGTTCACCCACCTCCTCATCTGGTTGGCCTACCCTACCATTGCTGTGAGGGATTGTGCCGGGAAGGTGTCATCATTACAGATGATGCCCTTCCTCATGCGCCCACCTCACGAGTTACCCCAAACTACTAGATTGCCCACTTTTGGCAACTGTGCCTTCTCAGTCTGTGGCCCATTCCTCTGGAATGGACTACCACTGGATATCTGGCTTGTACCAGTCTGGTGACATTTGTGACTTGGCCACTTTAAAAATGGGCTTTGAGCTCTTCTTGCCAGCAAATCTGAGTGCCAGTGTTTCTGTTAACCCACGGCCTCTGTCAGCCATTCTCGCAACCATCAAACACTATCCTTTCACACTCCTACCCTCCTGTTCCACAACTGCCCATCACCACCACCCCGCCTCCCACCACCTACTACCTCTCCTTGACAAAGCCTCACCCTGGCTACTAAAACTGCATTTCTGCAGACAGGGATGCCCCATCTGAACTGCAACATGATTATTAAACACTGCACTGCACTTAATTAGTACTGCATTAATATGTTTCTCCGCAAGTGTAGTCTTGTTTCTCCTCACTTGTTGTACCCTGCTTAATGTTGTAACTGCACACTAATATCACTTTTTAGTAGATGTATTTCTGTTCTGCAATGTTTCATCTCCTGTAAATGTCTTGTATTCAGTGTTGACTTGGAACTTTTGTAAATGAGCCCCCGGCTCAAAGGTATTGATCTGAATTTGAAATAAATAATAAAAAAAAAAAAAATTGAAAACTCACCCATACCAGCTTGCCTTTATTACTACTTAACTACTTGTTTTCCTAATTATGTTCAGTGCTTTGAAAAATGTTAAAGGTGTTATAAAAATGTAGTTTATTATTATCATTCCTCAACATTCCAAATGCTCCCTGGTTCCACTGATGCTCTCTCCTCCCTCCTCCCTCCCTCCCTCTCTGGTCATGACCCATGCAATCCTCTGTGTCCAGTAATATCTCTTCCCTCTCCTGCTCCACATCAAGTATTCAGTGGTATCCAGATACATAACTGGACACATGTTGTACAGTATATACATACAGAGATTACAGTCAGATAATATAACACATTACAAAAGGAATGGGGCACTCTCCAATACATCATTTAAACCTGTTGGTGAACTGGCACCCATTTCAAAGATCCAAAAGACTCTTTCCTACCTAAGGGTACATTTAAATGTTCCCTTTTCCAGGACCCAAAGCACCCTTTTTAATACCAACAAAAGTGACCATATGAGTACTTGCATCATGGACTCCAGTGAGGTGTTTAACTATAGCATAATATGTGTCCATTCACCAAACTGCATGGATGTGCTCATCAGTCCAGACTTCTAACTGATGCTTCTTCTAACCAACATAAAAGACTCCACAGAAGCAATTTAGAAGGTACCCAACCCTACTAGTGTCATAGCTGATAAAATATTTTATATTCATGTGCTATATGATCCCAAGATTCAAAAAAGTCTGTGGCCTGATTGACAACATGCACCTGGCACTTCCACACAAGTAGAGGGTTGGGAAAAGCCATGAAGTGCGTCCTATGTGCATAATGTTCATGGCACTGTGAGGCATCTTCAGAGATGAATGTGTTTCGATTCTGTACCCAGTCCTGGCCTTTGTGTGTAGCTACATGAGGAGATGGGATGGGAGCAAGTGTGGACTTGCACCACATCCACAAGCCAGGATACATGCTACAGCGAGGTGGCAGAGAGATAGATGTTGTGCAGCTCTTGGGGCCACATTAGTGGCTATATGCCTCCCTCTGCCTGGTTGCTACTTTATTTCCTTGGCCCAATCAGCCTCCTGAACCAGGGTGGGCTGCAGGCAGTACTGGCATTGGTAGATAACTGTTGGAAGAATTCCAACTTTGTGGTGGGGATACAGCAGTCCTTGAGGACTGGTATATCCACTTGCTGATCTGAATGGGTATTTTATTGGATGCCTGTCGTACAATCCTACACTATCCTCCCTGCTAACCCCTGCTACCATTTATGGCTTAACAGTACAGCGGGGGGGGGGGGAGTTAAAGATACTGTCTTGTGTGGATGGCTGGAATATGTTCAGTTCAAGTATATATATTGGCCAGTTATGTGTTACAGGCCCTAAAAATAACAAACACATGGACAGTATTTGCCCCTCCCACAGTGAAATGCTCCTCTTGGATGGGCAGGCAACCAGACATTTGAAGGAGCTGTTTCCATAGGCTGCAAGCTGTTCACTATGTTGTCTCTGATATTTCTTGGTCTTTGAAAACCATTTGTGCTTCATCTATAACCAAATGACATGGGATGGTTTTACATTCACAATGACCCAGTGTTTCAGTTTTCCCCTGAAGCACTCAGACCTATTGCTGCATGTACTGTAGTAAAAAGCAGCAGACACCTCTATATTCATTCTGAACTTGATGCAGTGTGGTGTTGAGGGATTGTGGGGGATAATCTCTATTGCCCTCCACAGTCATTACATCATGGGTTGTGTTCACTTGATAGGTTGCTTGATACACATGTGACTTCTAAGAATTCTGATCCCTGTCTCTGGGACCCTGCCCTTGTTGAACCACTTTCAAATGTGCATCTGAAGAGATTGTAGCACATTGCTATCATCCCAAATTAAAGTGCTACTAACAGAGAATTTCAAGATATCAGTCTATTACAAATAAGATTACCTAAAGATCAGGTTGTTATAAATATCATGATCACATATGTTCAAGGCAGAAAATGTGAATGGCATGACAGTTATAGTCAGGAGTCATTGATATTCATCATTATTTACTCAGTAATAGTAGGACGCACAAGGCAGAAATGTCCTATATCAGTGTTAGTAACCAAAACTATTAATATACTTGGAGAAATATGGCAGCTGAAGCCACTAAATGTATAGCACATAATATAGGCGTCCTGGGACTCCTGCTAGTAGTACCAGGAACAGCCAAAGTGAGAAAAAACAAAACAACCCAGAAAAAAAGTAGAAATACTGGCAAGAACACTGTAATCATGATTCAGTTTCAAGCGTCACATAAGACAAAGTTAAGAAATTTGGTTACCAGGGAAGGGCGCACTGGGATCCCTGCTAGTGATCCCAGGACCAACCCCAAAACGTTCACTGATTAAAAAAGAATGTTGCATCCAGACACAAGTTTGTTTCATTACAACTGGGTCTGTAAATACCTGATTACAGCAGTCATTAGCTCCAAGCACAGATGTAGTCCACAGGGGAAAATGCCCAGTGAGCCCCCACAAAATGTCACTGTGACTACCTGTTTATTTGTGTATTGGAGTCTGGCTGCTTATTTTGTGTATTCAAACTGCTGTAGTGGCCAGATTTAATCTTGCAGCACCTTACCCATCTCACGAATGCCTAGATCTCTAGCCACCATCTTATACACAGCTAGTCAGCTCTTCTGTGCATGTGCAAGTATTACGGCAGCCATTTTGAGCATGACAACCAGAGAATTGTCAGTTTTGCCATGTGAAGGCTAGCAGCAACACTGAAACAAAATGTGGCATAAAAGCACTATAACACCCACCCAACATGATATTTTGGAGTGTAAAGAGTATAGAACATGGGTTTCTCCAATCGGTCAAACAGAGAGAAACCTAAATGTAATTATAAATATACCAGTCAATCACATTCAAGTTGGGCAGTCTAGAATATGAATAACTCAGCACAGTGCAGGAAGGCAGCAGCAACATTCAGCAAGATGCTGGGCTGTATAGCGAGAGGTATCTCTTCCAGGAATAGGGAGGAAATCCTTCCCCTGTACAGATCACTGGTCAGACTGCACCTGGAATACTGTGTACAGTACTGGTGCCCATTCCTGTAGAAAGGCATCAGATTATTAGAAGTAGTACAGCAAAGGGCAACAAAGATGATCCAGGATCTGGAGAATATGTCCTATGAGGTTAGGCTGGGTGAGCTGAACATGTATTCACTGGAGGAGGGATGGGGGGATATGATTAAGATTTTTAAATACTTAAAGGAAATTAACAAAACTGACATGAGAGGGCATTAAGTGAATCTGGTGGGGGAGGATTCAGGAAGGAAATCAGGAGACACAGGAGACACTTTTTCACTGAATGGATGATGGATAAGTGGAATTCCCTGCTTGAGGAAGTGGTAGCCTGTAGTACGGTGGGTTTTTTTAAGAGGGGGTGAGACAGAGTGAGGGGAGGATTAATTAAGAGGAGCGGGAAGGAAGGTAGAACAGCTGCAAGTTGAGGGGCTAGCTGCACAATCGAGCAGACTCAATAGACTGTTAGGCCTGTTTTTGCAGGTGTTTCCATATGTTCATATGTTCAGACTGTATGTTTGTATGTAATAAGCACCTCCCTTAGAGGGAACTTACACAATAAAGCAAGCATTGCAATGCAATGTCCAGTGTATACTATACTCTCAGCAATGCAGTGTAAAGGGACAAAAACTAGATCCAAACTATTCAGAAACATCCTATACTTATAAAAAAAAATAGAATTGTAATTAGAGAAACCTAAGTACACTGCAATCCCCTAATACACACTATATTTGTCCCCTTATTTCCTCAGGACAATATGGCCAAGACCAAGATCTGCAAGTATTGCAACATCCTTATACCACCAGACCAGTTATGCAGGCTATGTGCCTCCTGTACGGAAGACCTCCCCCCCCAAGTAAATGATGAGGAGGACCAATGGGAGGGCACTAGTGGCACTGAAAACAACACACCACAACTGCCACTCAGAATAACCAACTTGATATCACCACCAACTCATAATTTTGACACAGTTGCCATAGTCCTTCAAAACCAACAGGTCATGCAGGCACAACAGCAACTGCTGACAGCCATGCTGGATAAAATATCGAAGCTGACGGGTCCATGCCACCCGGCTCCCACCACTCCTGAAAACATGCCAGCCACACCCATATCAGATCAGAATATCCCCACTCCCAATACACATCCTGAGGGGCCAAGACCCCAAACACCACTGCCAGATTCAGGAGATGACTCAGAGGGAGAAGGAGAGATGGAGATTGACCCACAATCCCTAACATCAAGGTTGTGTTTCCTAGACCAGATACCCGCCTTGGTATGTAACATTATCACCACAGTAGGCTTTGATAGCCCAACACCTCTGCCTCAGTCAAAGCTATTACCATCCTTACAACCATTATCCAAGAAGGCAGACATTTTTCCAGTCTGTGAATCAATCAATGAGGTAGTTAACAAGGACTGGGATTCATCACACCCAGCCCTCATCCCATAGCGCAGGTCCTGGGACAAACCGTACCCTGTACAGGCTGACGAACTGGCACTGTGGTGCAATCCCCCCACAATGGACCCCAAAATAGCATCCTTCAACAAGTAAATGATACTACCAATGGAGACTGCCTCAGGCTTAAAAGATCCACTAGACAGAAAAACAGACCACATTCTAAAGAAAAACTTTGAACTGGCAAGCCTAAGGGCAAGGGTAGCTACAACAGCCATCTATGTCACAAAAGCTCAAGTCACCTGGTTGCAAGAAGCAACAGAGGCTTTAATTTCAAAATCAACAGAAAGTGAACTGCTAGAAAATGCAATACTGTCCACTAAGTACCTAGGAGACATGGCCGTAGACTCCCTAAAAATAAATGCGAGAGTGACTGTTCTACAATAATTAACAGGGCTAGAACAGCACTCTGGATGAAGCTATGGGACGCAGATAGTGAGTCCAAAGATATGTTACACAAGTGACCCTTTAAGGGGTCACTACTCTTCAGTGAAGGCCTAGAGAAGTACTTCAAAGGTAAAGAGGACAGCAAGGCACAGGGTAAGGACCAGGCAAAAAAGCCCACCTACCTACCAGCAGGAGACAAGACCCATTCCCATTCTTTTCACTACAAAAGAAAGGGGCAATATAAGTACAGAGGAGATAACTTTCACTTGTCCTACAACCCTACACACAATTACAACAGATACAGAGGTAGGGGAGGAGATAATAGAGGAAGGGGATCCAACTCCTATGCCTCCAGAGCCCACTCAAAACAGTGACTATGCTTACTCCAAACAATACCAAAACACACCCATAGGGGCATGACTTATGCTATTTGCAGATGCACTGGCAGATTCAACAGAGGACAAATTGGTACTTGAGATCATAAGAAAAGGCTACACCATAGAACTAATACAGACACCCAAGGTACACAGACTGATTCTATAACTAGTCTCCAAAAACAAAACAAAGGTTACCCTGATCCAACAGACACTGGGGGAACTATTTCACAATGGAGCTATAGCGGAAGTACCGCATGTAGAGAGGGTATAAGGGCTATACTCAATATCCTTTACAGTCTCAAAGTGGACGGTGGGACTCTGACCTCTACTAGACTTGAAATACATGAACTGATCAGTACAGTATAAGCACTTTAAAATGGAGCCAATCAAGTCAGCAATAAAGACCATATGCCCAGGAGATATTCTGACCTCCATAGACCTGAAGGATACTTTCCTACACATCAAAATACTACCCTTTCATTACAAATTGCTCAGATTCCATATCCTGGGGAAACACTACAAATATCAGGTCCACCATTCAGCCTAGCATCAGCCCCTAGGGTTTTCACTAAAGTGTTGATAGTACTAGCAGCAAAACTGTGGGAACAGGGCATACAGGTAATACTCTACCTGGACAACTGTCTCATCAGAGTGAGATTAATGTGGCAGTCCATACAAGAAACACAAACCATAATACGCTGCCCAGACAGCCACAGTTTGGGTGATCAACCAGGCCAAAAACTGTCTAAAAGCCAATCAATCCACAGAACACCTGGGGACTATGATCAACACATCCTTGTTTTTCCTTGTTTAAAGTTTATTCATTCAACTACAAGTCATTATGAACAAGAATAAAACATTGCACATACATCCATCCATCATATCCATCATAAAGAATAAAACATTGCACAGCCATCCATCTAAAATGTACAGAGTGCACATGTAAAATCCTCATATTATCATTTGAAAATGGCTATATACTATATGTAGCAAACATAATAGATTATAAAAGCAAAATATGTTCTAGGGTACTATGAAATCTTTGTGGTACTGTATACCTTGTCCTGTAAACAGAAGCCGTGTATGTATTTTGTAATTAGGTATGATGGACTGACCAGCAAGTGGGGTAACTCAGAAGACATGCCTAACCTCTAGGAGAAGGCACCTCTATCTACCCACTGTCCATTTCCAAACACACATATATCCTTTCAGGTATTTTAAGGGGTGGACTCCAACACGTGGTCTATCCATGTCTTGACAGGGCTCCACCAGTTTTTAAATTACTTCTTATGCCACTGATTACTTTTATCAAGGTTCTCTCTTACCACTGGGTCATAACTGCCACTTATGAGTTTAGAACCTACAACACTCTTATATAGGCCAATTACAGGGATACAACTAGTTCTGTCCCATCATACACATATTTGACCATACATAATTTCTCCACTCCATATTAAAAAATGCAGCAGCACATACAGTGTTATGCAGACAAAAAGTCCCTCCCAGGTTCCAGGCCAAAACCTGAGACCACCATTAGCAGTGCAAGCCAAACATATGAAGTATCAACAAAAGTATTTCAAAATTTGCATCACTAATATAGATATTAATCATCTAAACTGAAGTTTTATTTTAAAGGAGTTCCTCAACTAATGAACTTTACTCGAATATTTAGCATGACAGAGCTCCTGAAAACAACATGTGCAGTAATACGTAGTCAGCGATAAAAGCAATAAACCAGGTTCCCCTCTAAAGGGCCCAGACCAGTATTTTAGTTATTTCACCTGTTTAACTTGTTTCTCCTGATTACTCATAATTGTTTTGACAATAAAAAAAACCCAAAAAACTGAGATCTCACTGCTGGAAAGGGTTCAAGGAAGGTACACTAAACAACTAACTGGTATGTACAATGAGCCATATGAAAACCGAATTACAGCTCTTAATCTCTCGCCTTTAGCCACTCGCTGTTTAAGGGGAGACCTCTTGTTTGTGTACAACATATTTGTTTATTACAGCAACCTGAGATATGGCAAAAATTGGCTGAATTATTTTTTTATTGAAAATCTGTGTCTGAATTTTATGAGGACTGGATGCATTGGTGGGTGGATACCAAAGCCGACTTTAAAAAGATTTTTTTATTGATTTTGGAAAGTTTACTGGTAATAGGGATTATTTGTGTTATTTGCAATTAAGGGATCAATTCTGTAAACTAATGTCTTTACCTACTATTTCAGATAGTAGGATTAAAGCTCAACTAGATGAGATTAAATCTAAAATGTTTTCCTATCATTCTGCTAGGGCAACTGTTCTGAATGCGGATTTTAGATATGGCACAACTAAACAGCGGTATGCAGATCCTTATGCAGCCTGCAAGGATACAGTATTTCATAAGGTTATGATGGTATATATGATAGTGGTGGACAATTGAAAATTTCAGATGTGGAAATTTTGGATATTATTCATTCCCATTTATTTCAGTTTTTGGGTACAAAACCTGTATCTTTGCAACCATGGGGACAGACTATAACTTATTTAATTCCTTAATTAGAGTCTGCTTTAATTGCTGAGTTGGAAAAGCCTATTTCTGTCTTGGAAGTCTGGGACATCGTTACTAAATTAAAACCGGGGGTCTCTCCTGGAGTGGATGGTTTATCACATGAATTTTATAAACAGTATATAGAAGAATTGAGTATCATATTACCTCATTGTATTTCATTCCTTGGCTGACACAGAAGAGGGGTTTGTGTGGAACTTTGTCTCAGCGATAGTAGTTTTTATTTATAGATCTGGGTATCAGTGTGATTTGCGTAACTGGAGGCCTATCAATCTTCTTAACATGGACTATAAGATTTTTTCTTCAGTTTTATGTAGTAGATTACAAAGGGTGGCATCTGTGTTGATATGACCTGCACAAACTTGCTCTGTTCTAGGAAGGAATATTAAACAAAATGTACTGTTATTTTGGGCTCTGACTGAGTTTGGTAAACAGAATAAATTATCTGGATTTCTCTTGACTTTGGACCAGCAAAAAGTCTTTGATACTGTTTCTCATGAATTTTTGTTTCCTGTTTTAAAGTATTATGGGCTACCTAATCGAATGCTGGCATGGATTACATCCTTGTATAAGATTGCCTCCTTCTCCCCCATAGTTAATGGATTGGTAAGGCCTGGTATTGATTTAAAAAGGGGGGTTTGTTGGGGTGTCTATTAAGCCCTTTTATTTTTATCCTTATGCTGGACCCATTAATACGATGGATTTTAAGTGATGAGTTAGTTTGTGGTATTTCTCTGACTTTGGATATTCCCCCTCAAAAAAATTCTGCTTATGCAAATTATATTTGTCTTATGGTACAGGATTCAGTTTTGGGAGTTAGGGCATTACACATTTTTGAGGAATTTCAGGATTTTCGAGGGTTAGTCTTAATTATGATAAATTTATTGGTTTGCAATTGGGATTGTGGAATTTGGTTCAAATGCTTGGCTCTGTGCATATAGTTCATTCTGATAATAAGGTTTTAGGGGTTTATTTTGGGAATTGTGATGTTGCCTCTTTAAAGTGGGAGGAGAAATTGGTAATAGGGAAAAGGAAGGTACAGATTTGGAAATCCTGGGCCCTCTCAAAAAAGAAATAAGTTTTTATTATTAAGAAATTTCTTCTTCCTATCTTTTTATGTATTAGTTATGTTTTTCCCTTACCTCTGAAATTTGAAACTCGGTTACTGAGTTGTGTTTTTCAAATGCGTTAGGTGATAGACTAATCCCCATTAAGAAGGGTTTTACTTATTTGCAAATTAAGGCTGGAGGGTTAGACATGATAAACCCAGTGGTCTTTTATTATTCTTTCTTTTTGAGTTCTATTTTGCATGATGGACCAGGTGATTTTGAGGATTTATGGGTTGATTGGATGGATGAGCTGTTTAGCTCTTTTTTCAGTATTGGGGGGTCAGGGAGTTAAGGGTGTCAAGGGACTTGACATTCCCGATTTTACAGTTCCTGGTTTTAGAAAATTAAAGTTATGGAAATTACAAAAGGTGGAGGCATTTCTATTGACTCGGAAGCAGATCTATCATAGGATCATGGAAATGAACTTTATGGTTCAAGTGGATTTTCTGAAGTGCTGTCCATCTAGATTGCAGTTTGCTCTTAAACTTTTAAGAGACCCTAGGGTTTCTGTTCATAAGTGGGATGTATCCTGGCTTTGTTGATATGGTAGATTGGGGGTCTGTGGGAATTGGAAATATAAGGCAGTGGAGGAGAGGAAATGTTTAAGGCCAGGGTGTGAAGGTTTATTGAAATCCTTGGAACATTTTTTTATCGACTGTCAGTATGTTGTATATTTCTGGTTTGATCTATGGAGAAAATAGAATTGAGGGCCTATTACTTATGAATCTTTAATTCTGTGAGATTATTCAGATTTTTTAAGGAGGTATCACCCTAGTACTCTAAATGTGATCTTTGCCTGCATAAAATTTAATCTTTGGCAAACCCGGTGCCATTATTATTTGCAATATGTTTTTCTGCCAAATTCTGTTATTATTTCACAAACTAAGAAGGCAATACAGAAGATTAAATCCTCTGAATTTTTAAAGATGGATAGGAGGCAATTTGCTATATTTTGGAACCATGAAGATTGTTTATTTTGATTATTTTTATTTCTTTTTTATTATTATTATTTCCATTTTTGATCTCTGTATTAGGTTGGACATTTTTTTTGTATCTCAGTACCTTTGTGTTTTCTTTGTGATGTTATTTCTCTGCAATAAAAAAAATTCCCTACTCTTTTCAATAAGTGCCATGGGATCTTTAACATCCACCTGAGCTACCACCAATCCAGGCAGATGGGACCTTGGTTTAACATCTCATATGAAAGATGGCACCTTGGAAGTGCAGCACCCCTCTCATGCTGTACTACAGTGTCAGTACTGGGATATTAACCCAAGTGCCAGATGTGAGAACTGAACCCACAGCCCTCTGATCTCTCGGCCTCAGAAGTGAGTGCGCTACCTACTGAACCACTGACACTGCTAATGCATATGCTCATGTAAGGCAACCAAATGCTCCAGTAACACTGAGGAGTCTATGAATTATAAAGTACAGCAAACACTTTTAAATGAGTAGAAAGGAGGTCTGCAATAGAAATAAAACACCCACTCATAAACTTTTTTGAAATGTTCAACTTCTGCAGTTCTGGCCACTGTAAGTTACCAAGTGCCTTGAGATGTAGTCCCATGGAGCAAGTGCATTCAATAAAATATATATGCACTGCCAGGCTTGTAGGGAGTTTTATGATATAATAGTGACTCACAGTACACAGAAAAACACCTTCTGAATCTCACAAAGAGTTCTTTCTTTACATGATTGAGGGAGTGGAATGCTGTGATTTATTTCTGAAAGAGACTTACAGACCATTCCCTCAGAATTGCAGAAAGTCAAGCTCTCTCTCTCTCAAACAGCCCTCCATTTCCAGGATTCCAATCATTAAGGCAATCAGGAGTTCAATACAAAATTTTAATTGAAATGCAAAATGTTTATATCCATCAAAAGTGCTGCACAACTGTCACGGAGTCCACTAGTAACAAATATTAAAACTTGTCTCCCTTATCTTGTTCTGGGAGTCCCAATGTTTTCCATAATTAGTGCATCTTGGAGTGGTAGCATAACATTCAGCATAACATTAAGCCCAGTTCCTTGAAAACAATTTCTGGCCTGGGAAGTTGGTCTCCGACTGAAGAAACAAATAATGTACTGAACCTCTTATGGAAAAGTTACCTCATTTTCAGCTTTCGCATGTAGCTGAAACAGCGTCTCTTCAACGTTAACAAAAAAGAGGCCACCAAAATAAAGTGTGGGATAGCGTAACTTCCTTCTCTTTATCTGGAAGTCCCTTAAATGAATTCCTGACGTCTCCCAGGTACAGAACCTTCATCAGATCTGATTCTTCATATTCAGGAGTTATATTTTCTAAATGCCTGGGGGAGCACACAGAAAGCAATAAACACTCCACTGAGTGCAGTAAGTTTAATTCAACACATTGCAACCCCAACCCTAGGCAACAACATCATACCTTTTTAAAATATACTTCAAGTGTTTAAGCTGAGATGCAATGTTCAGGTCTCTCCAAATCTCTTCTATTCTGGTACACTTCAGGCTCTCATTCAAATCCATTATTCATCTTGTAGTAACTTCACAGCTGTGGAACCACCATACCAGTTGCTGGGTTCAATGTGCTGAAATCTTCCAAACTCACATAGCTCCCAGAGCTTTTTCAAAAGCAAGCCAAGGACAGTAAACTGCTTCACAAAACTCTGAAAGAGACAACTCACAGAGAAAAGCTGGCTTCATATTTAAACTGTTTAAAACTATTGGCATTCATATTTGCAGCACAAAGGAGCCAATATTTATCACAATGCTCCAGATCAAATACCGAATGGAGCCAGCATGCCATTGTAGCATGAATAAAAGCCGAACAAGGCTGAATGCCGCAGCATAGTGTGATATAATTAAAGCCTTTTCTTAAAATTTAACTAATATAGAGAGAAAACATATGAGGCTTTAAAGAAATAAAAATTAAAGCAAACCAGAACTCTGAGTAGTGTGGCGTGGCGTGAAGCAGCAGTGCTGCATCTTGCTGCTCCGCCTCACAACTTACAATTTCTGATCGACACATCCGTGGGCCTGATATATGCATCAGAAAAGCACATCAACACACTGACTACCACAGTATGCAGACAGCAGAAGAAAAAACTTCCATTACTGGAATTGATATCTCAAGCCCTGTGACTAATGTCCTCTGGCATAGAGATAGAACCATGGGCCTCGTGGTATATAAGACTTCTACTACAATTTTTAATCAAGCAGTAACATGTGACCTAGACTTCGCAAAGTCAGTCGCCATACCACCAAAGATCTTACAATCACTAGTATGGGGGACAAAAATTAAAAACCTCATCAAAGGCATGCCACTAGACATATAGCCAGAGGTTGTAATAAACACGGATGCGAGCTAAGCAGGCTGGGGTGTGACCACAGAGACAAAGATGGTACAGCGAAGGTGGGACACAAAAGAGTCAAAGTTACCAGTCAATGTTCTGGAGATGAGGGCAATATTCCTCACCATACTACATTTCAAACAGATAATCAAGAGGAAGCATGTCCTGATCAAATCGGACAACAAGGTAATGGTAGCATACATGAACAAACAAGGGTGAACAAAGAGTTATGCAATGCAGAAAGAAGCAGCAAAGCTCATTCCATGGGCATAAACACATCTGGCCAGTATATCAGCAGTACATCTGGCTGGCAAACTAAACACAACAGCAGACTGACTGAGCCATCAACAGATTCACCAAGGGTAATGAAGTCTACACCCACAAATCTTCAGGAACAGCAACAGAAGGTGGGGACCATTGGAGCCGGATCTGATGTCTGCCACCAAGAATACCCACTGCAAAAACTTCTACTCATGTTTCCGAGACAGTCAAGCCATGGGAACAGATGCCCTCTCATACAAATGGACATTCAACATGGCATCCATCTTTTCTCCGATACCACTCATACCACAAGTGCTGAAGAAAATGTGCATATCCAGGGCAAAAGTTATACTAATCACACCCTACTGGCCGAGGAGAGCCTGGTTTGCCATAGTAGTAGCAATGGCACAAGACTACCCATGGACTCTTCCCTTCAGGCACAACATACTATTACAGGAGTCAATATTGCACCCAAATCCACACAATCTCAAACATGCAGCTTGTCTACTGAAAAGGAGAGACTGCTAAAAATGGGCTATCACCCAATGGTGATAAATACCATGCAAAAATCAAAAAGAGACTCAACCACTACAGTATACCAGAGATAATGGAACACATTTACCAAGTAGTGCACACAAAGACTAGTGGAACCACAAAATGCTGGTATCACTGACATCCTCTTACAGGATAGCCTAGTCAAAGGACTATCAGCATCATCCCTCATGGTGCAAGTGGCAGCCATTGGAGCAGCAAGAGGCCAAATTAATGGAAACACACCAGGGGCTCATCAAGACATAATACACTTCCTCAGGGCAGCAACAAACATATGTCCACAGATTAAAATAATAGCAGTGCCATGGGATCTCAATCTAGTGCTCAGCACCATGATGGCATCACCATTTGAACCCATGGACTCAGTCACATTAAAATAGCTAAATCTAAAAACAATCATTATGGTAGCAATATGCTTTGCAAGACATATAGGCAAACTATAGGCTTTATCATGCAAGGCTCCCTATCTAATCTTTTACAATGACAAAGTATCCATGAGAACCATTCCATCTTTCATACCCAAAGTAGCATCAGCATGCCACACAAACTAAACAATTGAACTACCAGCACACATGCCACTGAAAGAGATAGAATGAGATCCTCAACTACATACACTTGGCATGAAATGAGCACTAACAACATACAGTATGTAAACAACACCAATGACTTACGCAGGACAGACCAACTGTTCATCATTCTACAAAGATGCAGGAAAGGGCAACTGGTATCACACCCCGCCATTGCATCTTGACTTAAGGTGGCAATACTGGAAGCATACAAGACAAATGCAACAGAATTTACAACAGACTTCAGGGCACAATCCGCCAGGGCAGTAACCACATCCTGGGTGAAAAAAACCTAGCTACCACAGAAGAAATCTGCGCAGCTGCCACATGGGCATCTTTATACCCTTTCACCATACATTACAGAACTGATGCGGCAACAGATGCAAGAGCAAATTTCAGACGCTCCATCCTATTAGCTGCAAAGGTGAATACCATAGAAGGTGATGTCTCCTCTAACCTGCCCTTAACTATGAGCACTGCTATTTAGAACCCATGATGTAATGACTGGGAGTGCCTCAGAAATTACCCCCACAGTGGTAGTTTACTCACCTGGTAAAGGTGATTGTGGAGGAATATATCTCTGAGGCACTCCACACCCCACTCGGGAGGCAGTGACAAGAAGAATATATATGAAAGACCAGCATGCTGTATGGGCCAGGTATTACTTAGAATATACCGATAGGAAATAAAGTAGTTATATACCAACAACAAGGCATTCAGTATTACATATGTATGTTTATGATCGAAAGCCAAAAAGTGTCCAACTAACTCTCATTACAGGTACAGCGTTGGAAGACATCAAACTGATTCAACAACAGCAGGGTCCCAGAGACAGAGGTCGGACTTATTAGAAGTCACTCGTGCATGAAGCAACCTATTAGGTGAATGCAACTCATGATGTAATGACTGTGGAGAGCCTCAGAGATATATTCCACCACAGTCACCTTTACCAGGTGAGTAAACTACTATTTCCTCTGTAAGGTGAAACTTAATATGAAGCCTTACTAATTACCTCATAACAATACCTTTTTTTTTAGGAATCTACAGTACCTGCTTGTACTCTCTCCTCTTTGTCTCCTCTTTTTCAGTTTTGTTATAGTATATTTTGACTATATTAATATACTTAATCTGCTTCTTTTTCTCAATTTGGTGGGAATACTTTATTTGTACAGTGTGAGCCAGTGGCAAGATGCACTATAATGTATCAGAAACTATCACAGGAAATCCAACTTAAATTCTTGCAGATTTACATACTAACATACTAAATGCCAGCAGAATAGGCCTAACGGTCTTTCGTGTCTGCTCGTTTGGTCAGCCCCCACCCTGGGTGCTGACCTTGCTGTCCCCCTCGCCTTCCCTGGCTTCTCCCTTCCCAGTTCCGGATATTCTTGCTGCATTGGTTTTGCTTCCAGAACCCTTCCCTGTACCTGTCCCACCCTCTTGAACCCTCCACTGTCTCTGCCTCCACCAGCCCCCTAGGCAGTGCATTCCATGGCTCTACCACCCTCTCAGTGAAGTAGCACCTCCTCCTTTCTCCCCTGAATCTTCCCCCCTCCAGCTTCCACCCATGCCCTCTAGTGGCCCCTTCCTCCTTCCTTCAAAGCACCCTGACTGTTCCTCCTCTATTTACCCTCTTCATGTACCTGAAGACCTCTATCATGTCCCCCCGGTCCCTTCTCTCTTCCAATGTGTACATATTTAGCTCTTCGAGCCTCTCCTCATAGGTCCTGTCCCCCAAGCCCCAAATCATTTTGGTTGCCCTCCTCTGGACCCTCTCCAGGAGGTTAATGTCCCTCTTTAAGTGTGGCCTCCAAAACTGCACGCAGTGCTCAAGGTGCGGCCTCACCAAGCAGTTATACAGAGGGAGTATCACTTCCCTCCTTCTGGAGGTGATCCCCCTAGCGATGCATCCCAGCATCCTGTTGGCCTTGGCTGCTGCCCTCCTACAAGTCTCAGAGTTGTTCATCTTGACATCCACCACCACCCCCAGGTCCCTCTCAGCCATCGAGACTTGTAGCATTCGCCCCCAGGGTGTACACTTGGCCTGGGTTTCTGGCCCCCAGGTGGAGTACCTTGCATTTCCCTGCATTGAACCTCAGCTTCCACTTTCTAGACCATCTTTCCAGAGCCTCCAGGTCCCCCTGTAGGGCCACCCTCCCCTCCTCCCCATCCACCACCGCCCCCCAGTTTCGAGTCATCTGCAAAGAGACTCATCTCACTCCTGATTCCTGTCCTTATGTCAGATACGTAGGCGTTGAACAGATTTCCTGTGATATATCACTGTGTAATATATGGATACATCAAAATAATATGTTTGAAAAGCATACAAAAAAAATCTCAGTAATATCACTGTAGAAAAGTGATAATGTCATTGTTCCACTGCCATAATACTATCATTCAGAGCCAGTAATACTAAAGTTTGGAGCTCTGAATGACAGCATTATCACAGACACAGATGAGTGCAAGCGCAAGACTGCCTCACACTGTAGAGCTGATTGCTGTAGCACTAAGTCTGGTTGCTAGACAGTGATGTGGGAAATTTCAAAACGTGCTATATGGTTGGCTGCTTTCAGTCTGAGGGAAGGGCAAAACAGTTTGGGAAACATGGCAGCCATTGTTACATTTAAAAAATTATCTGGTTAATCCTGCATTCACTCGGCCC
This sequence comes from Neoceratodus forsteri, assembly GCA_016271365.2. Taxonomy (NCBI): domain Eukaryota; kingdom Metazoa; phylum Chordata; order Ceratodontiformes; family Ceratodontidae; genus Neoceratodus; species Neoceratodus forsteri. The sequence goes on along the minus strand of CM028130.1, from coordinate 350,740,396 downwards.
TAGAAATCAACAAACAGGTAAGACTGGCTGGTGAACCTCATGAAAGGTGGCACTGACGATTGAGCAAAATCTGACACAGTGAGAAAGAGAGTGACTATTCATAGTTCAGTAGTCTGGCAGCATTCAGACCGGTGGTATTTTTGAATGGATACATATATTACAAAAAATAACAGATAATTTAGTGTATATCCCAAGGGAAAAATAGCATCTTGAGGTTCTGGGGACATGGGACCTCTCAATGCTATTACTCCCTTGTAATACACGCTAAACTATCTACTATTCTATTTATAGCTACATTTTCTGCATCATTTCACCAGCTACCTCAGTATATAAAAAGTACATTTTCAGAATATTGTCACCTTGAAAAGGTATCAATATGATGTAACAATGTCTAACTAACTTGAAGTTTTCAATTAAAAAAATAATGATTTGAGCCCAAACCATTCAAAACGTAAGCCGTATCAATGAACTTACCTGTAGAAAGGGCTATCTTAGGAATAATAATAATAAACTTTATTTCTTTTGCGCCTTTCTAAAATCAATGCACATTACAAAATAGCATCATAAAAACATCATAAAACAAGTTAAAAACCAAGCTAAAATATACAGCATTAATTAAAATCAATGTCATCACCGAATGCCTTTATCCATAAAAAGGATTTTAGGCCTTTTTTAAAACCCTCCACTGTCGTGCAATCTCTAATCCAATGAGGTAGAGAATTCCAGAGGGTCGGCTCCACAAAACTAAAAGTGCGGGCGCTGGAAGATTTTAAAACTACTCTCGGAATCTCCAGCAACCCCTCATTGGCTGAGCGGAGCGAACGCATTGGAAGGTAAGGCTCGAGAAGATCTTTCAGGTAATCAGGGCCCAAACCGTGTAGGGCTTTATATGTCAGTAATCCGACTTTAAAGGTGATCTGCCACTGAACCGGCAGCCAGTGCAGGTCCCGCAGCACTGGAGTAATATGGGAAAAACCTGGGGTCCCCATTAACAACTGGGTCGCAGAGTTCTGCACTAGCTGCAAGCAGCGGATATCAACCCCAGGAAGCCCAAAGTAGAGGGAGTTGCAGTAGTCCAAGCGGGAGGTCACAAAGGCGTGGATCAAAGTAGGCAGGTCGCCAGATGGAACAAGGTGTCTTGACTCTAGCGATGTTCCTAAGATGGTAAAAGGATACCTTAACAACCGCTGACACTTGCGCACGCAATGTCAGCTGATCATCAAGGATCACCCCCAGGTCTCGCGCCTGTTCAGAGACAGGGATCTCCACATTCCCCAGGTATAAACCTGAGGTTTGATTTGCTCCCGGCCCCTCAATCCGGCAGCCAGGATCCACAACCATCACCTCCGTCTTCCCAGAGTTCAACTTCAACCAGCTGGACCTGATCCAACCCTGGATCTCGCTGAGACAGTTGTTAAACACTGAGAGTGCTCTATTCTGGTCAGGTGCAAAAGACAGATAGAGCTGGGTATCATCAGCATAACAATGAAACTCCATCCCATATCATCTTACAATGTCTCGGAGGGGAAAAATGTACACCGGAAACAACATGGGGGACAGCACAGAGCCCTGAGGCATCCCACAGGACAGAGCGGTAGGGTCAGAGGAAAAAAATCCCCAATGCCACCCTCTGAGTTCTACGTGTGAGGAAGGAGGAAAACCATCTGTGTACCAAACCCAACAGCCCACAGATGGAACTCAGACACTCGAGCAACACCCCATGGTCTATGGTGTCAGATGCTGCTGACAAATCCAGAAGGACCAAAATGGACTATTTTTTCTGGCCTCTCGCCATCAGGAGATCATTGAGCACCTGAACCAGTGCAGTCTCAGTGTTATGTCTCTTTTGAAAACCTGATTAAAGAGGATCATAGATGTTATGGATGGCTAAGTGGTTGTCCAACTGGGCTGCCACCACTTTCTCGATAACCTTCTCCACAAAGGGGAAGTTCGAGATGAGTCTGTAGTTAGCTAGGGAGTCTGGGTCCAAAGAAGCCTTTTTCAACACTGGTGTCACCAGCGCTTCTTTAGGGAGCGGGGCTATTCACCAGAGTCTAAGGAGCACCGGACTATCCTAGCTAGAACCGGAATGATGACCTCACCACAGCCCATAATCAGGCCAGTGGGGCCTGGGTCTAAACTACAGCTTGTGGCACACATAACCTGGACAATCCTCATAACATCATCGATTTCCAGCCTTTCGAAGGAATTCCAGGCAAACGGGGTACTTGTAACCGTGGGCTGGACCACGGCATCTCAAATGGTGAGTGCTGTGTGAGTCTTGGCCCTGATGTCAGCCACCTTATCTGCAAAGGACTGAGCAAGCTCCTCACATTGTATTTGTGAAAAGGCTCAATGAACCTGCAGACAGATTGGGTTGCACAGCCTGTCCACAGTTCGGAAGAGCTGGGCTGGTAGATTCTGTGCAGGAGCAATTTCTCTGGACAGTAATACTGCCTTCTTATGAGAAATTGCTGACTGATAGAGTTTATAATGCTCTAGGAGTCTAAGATGGTCGGCATCTAAGCTGAATTTTCACCAGCACCTCTCCATCCTGTGTCCTAGTCGCCACCTCTTTCTCAGATCCTGATCAGACCAAGGGGATCAAGGGTGAAGGGAGAGAGGGCGCACATGGGTTGGAGCAATTAAATCCAAAGCAGTGGTAACAGCCTTATTATAGGCTAGCACCAACTCTTCAGGATTAGAGCTCATCCCAGGAAGTTCTGATAGATCAAGAACCGCAGTTAGGCCTTCGGCAATAACATCCCGTAAAGGGCGGAACTTGACCATCTCCACAGGGGTAGGCCTACGCAGGGGGGTGCAGAAATTGAATCTCACAGTGTGATGGTCAGACCAACCGACAGGTTCCACCCCCACATTGGAGGCTTCCATCCCCAGCAGGAAGACCAGATCCAGTGAATGGCCATGTTTGTGAGCGGCAGAGGTAACCACCTGTGTGAGGCCCAATGAACACATCCATTGGAGGAAGTGCTGACCAAATTGCGAAAGTTCATTGTTGATCCAGGCATTAAAGTCACCCAGCATCATCAACCTGGGCGATTCAAATACCAGGTCAACGACGAAATCCGACACTTCCTTAAGGAATAGCTTCTCATCACCAGGTGGATGATAAACGAGTGCTATCCTATAACCCCCACCTGCCACTACAACACATTCAAAGGATCTAGTCTCTTCTATTGGAACACTAGTGAGATCCAATTCAGTCTTGAAACAGACCACAACCCCCCGGCCCTGCGATCCAATCTCGGGCGATGTATCACCGAATAACCAGCTGGAACTGTGGCCTCAACTACTGGGCCAGCATTACTGTCCAGCCAGGTTTCGGTGATGCAAGCCAGGTCCACAGTACCCACCAAGTCTGCTGTAATAGCAGTTTTGTTCACGATGGACCTGGCATTGCAAAGCACCGCCTGGGTTGGATAGAACTCCTGGGACACCCCAACCATCTGCCCACCATTTACAAAGGTGGTGCCTTTGGGTATGGAGACCAAACAAGGAAATCCCTGTTCAGCACTCCATTTCACCCCAGGGTGTCTTCTGGACTTAACCACTCAGATGCAAGCACCCCACTCATCTATCCACCACTGTTCATGCCCCCCGCCCCCTCTGACACCTCCCTCGAGTTATTCCCAAGGCCCTACAATGTTGGTATATAGGGAAAAGCAATGGACTGGGAGAGAAAGGGTGAAGGGCATGAAGAGCGGCAGATGTATAGTGCAAGATGGGGGGGGGGTAAAATGACCATAAATATCATCATCCACAAACATAGCACTGGTGATAGTAATAACTAAGCACCCTACAGTAAAATAAAATTGGAAAACAATACAAGAATAAAAAATCAAATTAAAAAGAAAACTAAAACATAAATAAAACAAAAACTTAACAAACAAAATACTTAATATACATTAGACAACACAGACCAACAGCAAAAGTAGCTAATTAAACAATATACAGTCCTAATGAATTTTAAAAAGTCTTTTCCAAATAGTGGAGTTCCCACCTTCCACTGCCAGAATGTCCAACTATGAAGCCACAGACTCTCACTCCATGGAATCAATAAATAGGGGAACACAAATTAAAGTTAAGGCCAAAGTCCCAGAAGTGCACCCCCAGTTCAGCCCCCCCAAGGAGCTCTCACCATCTAAGGGGGGACAGGAAAGGTAGGAAGCCCTCCAATACACAATAATAAATGCCTGCAAAAGTATTGGAACATAGTAAACAGGGTAGAGAAGGGAGGAAATAATATCAAGAAATAGGACAGATAATAATAATAAAAATAACTGTATTTCTATGGTGCCTTTCAAAATATCAAGGCGCCTAACAAATTTAAAATAACACATCAGATATCCAGAATCATAAAATAATGTAAACAATTGGTGAAATACTGTACATATAATTGAAAAGAGGTTGACCAAACTACTTTAAAAGCCATCCAATAGTTTCTAAATGCACTGGTAGTAGAACCAGGGGAAGGTTAACTTCATCAGGAGACATCTATAACCCCCACCACCGTCACTACCACCCCTGCCATAAGCCTGGTTATTTCATCAGTTTTGAACATATCTGAGTCATCCATTAAATGTGCTTGGATTGCTTTTAAGTGCCAGTGAAGTAATTCAAGTGAAAAAAGGTGTCTTTCATATCAGCCATGGTGAGTAACACCTTCAAAAGGCACTCATTTGGCCTTTTAACACTCTAGAGAGCATGTCTTAATTCAAGAGTGAGGATCTTTAGGTAGTAATGAGGAACAGACTAGAATCACAGTGAATTCAGGATGGGGATAGACTAGAACTTCACAGTGGTGAATTAATATTTACACAGAATCAGAGATTACAGCAACTTGGTGAAGGGGTTATTACACTGGGTAGTGGAGTGGTTAAGGTTTATTTTAATGTAAACAAAGTTAATACAAACTTGGAGGGGAAACAGATAAGAACCAGGGTTGTGGGTACATTAGAGTATTTTATTACAAAATACACTGAATCAACGTGGGGGGGGGTTATGTACTGTGCTATTTGTCTGTGAAACTACTTTTGTGTTGGGTGGATATATAAAAAAAATATTAGTATATTTTAGTGTTTTTATCCACATAAAATGATCTTGAATCCAGTTGATAACCACAGTGAGATATTAATGGGTGTGTGTTGCTGTAGGATAATGCACTTCTTGGTGGTAAAAAGCAGCTGAAGATTATTGTTATTCCACAACCACATACTCCCTGCTATGAGTTGTTGCACTATTTATTTTTGTTTGTTTATTCTATTGATTATACTGATTAGCTTAGGAAGCATAAAAAAATGCCCAGTTTTACAAGTGACCAGAATATACTGTACTATACATAAAACAAATTCTGAGAACAATAATAAAGTACAATACAACACATATTTCATTTGATCATTGCATTGGCAAGACAAACACAGTTTATACAGGCTATTAAGATTACATCGAAATGTAGAAACAACATGACTCTGAGTTATAGATCATGGGAGATTATTTTATAATTTGATGGCATAATAAAATAAAGTTCTCTGGCCCTGCTGAGTGTTCCTAAATGGGACAACTAATGAAAATGGTCACGCCTCAGTAGCATGTTTGCCCCTAATCCTTTCAGGAGTGTAAAACTGTTTCTGCACCTTATTACTTTAAATAATATATAATATGTATAGCAAATATAAATGAACTACCAAGAAATGCATGCATTATATACTTCATTACCAGGAAATTACACCTTAATTATGTTGTAATATGTACAATACTTACACATTTGCAGAAAACATACACATTAGTTACACATTTGTTTACACATCATTGTAAAATATATATATATATATATATATATATATATATATATATATACCTTTTGAATGTGTTATTACACAATAATTCTGCAGTAATGCATAAGTATTCCCATAACTTAACAGTGTTTTCAACACAGGCACAATGAAGACACATCACTATACTCTAAGTCCCTGCTACTGTATCATTAGAAAATGAGTTCATTGTGGTTTCAGTGAGATTACAGCAATGAAAGAGTACAGTATGGAAAATCAGCATTAAACCTAGTGCTCTATATGTAATTGAAAGAGAGAAAGAAAGTTTGCATATGGGTATCCTTGCTGTCTTGACCTACAGTAACTCTCCCTTGCTAACAAAGGATGTCCATACTATTGCCTTGTATAAAATCAAACAATATCCATCCCAGCAGTCTCACAATATATGATTTGGGGAGACACTTCTATGGGGGTTTAAACCCTTTATTTATTGTTTTCATATTCCATTTGACCTTGAGTACCAATATACTACAATGAATCCTCTAAGCATTAGAGCAATAGTTCAAGCTTTGGAGGAAGAAACCCTAGCTTATTTCTGAGTCAGGCATGTGAAATGCAGAGAAGCTTGAGCACAGTAAGTCAGCATGATTTTCATGTAACATTTGAGTCTTTGTAAAAAAAAAAAAAAAAAAACATACAGCTGACTCCACCAGTGCAGAAGTGTGAAGTATGTAAATGCACATAGTACTGTGCAAGGCATGCACATATTAAATGATACATTTCTGTTCCCCAGTGTTTGGAAATTTCTGACCATCTGAAACCATACAGTTATATTTTTTGATACTGTAGAAGAATGAAATAAAGAGTGCAACAGAAATAGTAAAGATGAAGCTACAGTACCTTCTAAAGAAGGTATATTCAGTGACCCGGCACTAAAACAAGAAATATAGACAAAATAATGTGATGAACAACCCAGTTAGATATTTTTTCTTGTCCATGCTAACCAGTTGCAAATGATTTACAAATTGTTATGCAGCAGGCTTGTTTTCCTGCCTAGAAGTTAAAGCATTACATAATATCCACATTATACCAGCATCCAGCAAAGTGCTGGAAAATGAGACATGTCACAGTAAATCAGCAGACTCGTCAAGTACAGTACATTGAGGACGTCTAGTTAGCGTGCTGTAAAAATACAAACTCAACATTTTTCGCTCAAGAACAATATTCGCTGGTCATTTCCCACTTGGGATAAGATGCGCTAAGAATAAATAAAACCTCTGGAAATTAATTTCATCCTTTGAAATGTTTATGCCCCTGAGGCATATAAATTCTCAGAATATGCTGTAAGATTATTTTGCTATCTGATTCACTGTTTCTGTGTGTGTGTGTCTCTCTCTCATTCTTTTTGTTTCTTGGTTTTCTGTACTCATGGGATTTCTTTACCAACATAACCTACATAGTTTTATACTTTTAACTTGCCTCAAGTATCTATATTTTTTTCTCATCAGGCACTTTAGCAAGCTACAAAAGGTATTCTTTTAACATCACCACTCTAAAAGTATAAAACGTCTAATCACTTACATTTTAAAAATATTTGACACAGAGAAATCAACAATTGTTTTAAGCCTATGTACCCCCATCCTAAATGGGGCTTTCCTTACTGGGATCTCTTAAGACCACAGCATAAAGGACAGGGAAGGAGTCTGTCTGGAGTCAGCCGTGAGTCAGCCACATGCTGCTACTCTTGCCTGCCTCCTTCCATCGAAGACTTTACTATACTTGAACTGTGAATATGTCCTTATGTCTGCACAAACTGTCATTTAATCATGCTGCTGCAGCCACAAGGTACTAATCAATAACTGTATGTACCCATTTATTCTGAGGGCACCCACTGCTTATCAATGGCTTGCATTGCTTACAGTGCTCAGCTAGTGAAATCCCTAGTAACACGCAATCTAGGTAGGCCTATATTTGCCTGGATTAATTTAACTTCAAATCAAGTTCTATTTGTGTATAACCGTAAAACCAAGTTCTATTTGAATAGCCTCTTGCTAAACCCTGTCTAGGCAGGCCCACTGTATATTTTACCTGTAACTGTGTTATTTAGTGTTCTACTTGAGTAACCCCTGGTAACAACTTATGTAAGTAGGTTTATATTTGCCTGGATTTGTTTAACTGCAAACCCAGTTCTTTTTGTTTGACCCCTAGCAACACCCTATCTAAGTAGGCCTATAGTTTGCCTATAACAGTGCTATTTTCTGTTCTACTTGAGTAACTCCCAATAACACCCTAGCTAGGAAGACATATATTCACCTGGATTAGTTTAACTGCCAACTCAGTTGTATGTGCACTTGGAATAGTTTAACATCAAACCTAGCTCTGTTTGGGTAATGCCCAGCAGCACCCTCTCTAGATAAGGCTAGATTTTGACTATAACAGTGTTAGTTACCTTGAGGTTAAACTGCTTGTGTATATGAGTTGCTAATGTTAGCTGGTTTGCTAGAATTGACTATTTCATATAGTGTATCAATGCTACACTTGATCTAGGGGTAGATGTTCTGGTTAGGCAGCACTGTGGTTCACCTGCTACAGCTACAGGGGAAGGAGAAAGGATCTCAGATTTAGATATGGGTAGCCATCTGGGAACAAGTGACCACCAAACAGTGTGGTTCACAATAAACACAGCCATAGAGTCAAGCCATACAAAAACAAGAGTATTGGACTTTAGGAAGGCTGACTTGGGGAAAATGAAAGAGTGCCTCAGAAAAGCACTAGCAAATCGGCAAGAGGGAAGGGTGGAGAAACAATGGGGAATATTCAAAACAGCCATCGCAGAGGCAACAAGCCTTTGTGTGAAGCAAATCAATAAAACAAAATGAAGGAAAAAACTACTATGGTTCTCAAACGAGGTGGCAGGGACGGTTAAGTAGAAAAGGATAGCATACAGGAAATATAAGGAAACACAGAAGGAGCAGGACAGAGAACTTTATCAGATAAAGCAGAAGGAGGCAGGGAAGGCAGTCAGAATAGCAAAGGCACAAACTGAGAAAAAGATAGCCAACGCTGTTAAGAAGAGGGATAAAACTTTTTATAGGTACATTAGCGAGTGAAGAAAAACCAAGGGAGGAATACAGAGACTTAATAAAGGGGAGCAAATGTGGGCAGAGGGTGACAGTGAAAAAGCAGGGATGCTAAACAAATATTTCTGCTCAGTATTAACAACAGATGAGGAGGGGGAGGTGCCTAAACCAAACAAGGGGGAAACTTTAAATAGGGGGGTTGATACTAGTCCATTCACAGAAGAAAGGGTTTTGAAAGAACTCTTGAAACTGAGGGTGGACAAAGCAATGAGGCCTGATGGGATTCACCCAAGAATACTAAAAGAACTAAGGGTAGAACCAGTAACACCACTGACTACTCTCTTTAACAAATCATGGGAGGATGGAGTGGTACCTGAGGACTAGAGGAGGGCAAATATGATTCCCCTTCACAAAAGTGGGAGCAGGGCAGAAGCAGGAAACTACAAACTAGTTAGTTTGACTTCAGTGGTAGGGAAAATGATGTAATCACTTCTGAAGGAAAGAATTGTTGAGTACCTAGAGGCCAGTGGGGCACAGGACCCAAGGCAGCATGGTTTCACAGCAGGAAGGTCATGTCAGATGAACCTAATAGATTTCTTTGACTGGGTGACCAAAGTAGTAGTCCAGGGAGGGGCTGTGGATATGGCCTACCTAGATTTTAGTAAGGCATTTGACACAGTCTCTCAAAAGATTAATATACAAGTTAGCCAGCCTTGGAGTGGGTCCCAAGGTGGTAGTCTGGATAAAAAACTGGTTGGACAATAGGACGTAAAAGGTAATAGTAAACGGAGTCCACAGTGAAGAAAGGAGGGTAACTAGTGGGGTACTGCAGGGTTCGGTACTGGGACCGGTCCTCTTTAATATCTTGATAAGTGACATTGGGGAGCACCTGGAAGGAAAGTATGCCTCTTTGCAGATGACACAAAGATCTGCAACAGGGTTGATACACAAGGTGGGGTGGAAAGAATGAAAAGGGACTTGGCAAGGCTGGAGGAGTGGTCAAATACATGGCAGCTCAGATTCAATGCAAAGAAGTGCAAGATAATGCATCTGGGAAACAAAAATCCAGGGGAAGAGTACACAATGGGGGGTGAGTTAATAACAACAACAAAAATTGGAAGAGGCCTAGGAGAAATTATATCAGATGACCTAAAGGTGGGCAAGCAATGTGAGAAGGCAGTAAGGAGGGCTGGGGGGATACTGGGATGCATAGGGAGAGGCATCAACAGTAGAAAATAGGAAGTTGTTATCCCTCTCTACAGACAGTTAGTGAGACCCCATCTGGAGTACTGTGTGCAATTCTGGAGACCCCATCTCCGCAAAGACATAGACAGAGTGGAGGCTGTTCAGAGAAGGGCAACCAAAATGGTGCAAGGTCTGCAGCAGGAGACATATGAGGAGAGACTAAAGCAGCTTAATATGTATTCCCTTGAGGAAAGGAGGGAGAGGGGGGACATGACAGAAACTTTCAAGTATCTCAACGGAATTAACAAGGTACGAGAGGGTAATATCTTTCAGAAGAAGAGATGTGCAAGAACAAGGGGGCACAATTTGAAGATAGAGGGGGACGGCTCAGAGGTAATGTTAGAAAGTATTTTTTCACAGAGAGAGTTATGGATGCATGGAACAGCCTTCCTGAGGAGGTTGTGGAGTCAGGAAAAGTGGGAGAATTCAAGATTGCATGGGACAGGCATAAGGCAATTCTAGTGGGGGGCAGGAGGAAGTAAGCTGTTGATTAACTAGAATCTGCAGCTTATCCGTCAGGTAGGGAAATCGGCAGACTGGGTGGGCCAAGCGGTCCTTATCTGCTGTCAAATTCTATGTTTCTATGTTTCTCTACCTGCTCATTGTCTTGTCCCAAATTGTTATAATACTACTTAGGCCTGCTACAGGATTGTAAGCTTTACAATTTCAACCTTATTGCTCTCACTGTTGCTATGCTGCACTCTGATGGTTTTTGTATCACAGTTCCTGACTACTATGTACCTTGCCCTCCTCTGCATTCTCCCTTTTCAACTTCTGTCCCTACCCACTCCTCCTCTCTTCCTTTCCAGCCTATTTTCCTCCCTTACCCCCTCCATCCATCCAACCCCCTCTCCTCCCTTCCTATCTATCTGGGTCATCCCTTCCTCCTCCCTTAACCTGAAATTTCTCCACCATGCCCTCCGCTCCTTTTCCCGTCTCCCCCCACCCTTCTTTCCACCATAAGGGATGCAAGTCCCATTCCATCTTTCTGCTCCTTCTCCTGCTCTTCTCCTGTCTGATGTGGAGACCTAGGCTCATTCTTTCTCTCCGTTACTCTCTGCCTAACCAGAGGCAAAAGGGCTTAGCATCTTTTATCTCAGTGCTAGTAGCCTTATTCCAAAACTCAGTCTCCTTTCTGCCTGGATTTCACAACACTTTCCTGATATCCTCTGTACCTAGGTATCCTGGCTTTCCACCAGGATTCCACTGTCACTTTCTGACTTTCTCCTCTTCATGCAGGACAGGGGAAAATGTAGTGGTGGTATTGCCATCTATGTCCACCGTAGCATCTCTTGTACCATGACAATCAGGGAGGTGGTACTCTCCTCCCACAATTTTCTCCTTGTTTATTTATTTAAAGGTTTTACCAGGAAGGCATGCTGAGCAGACTGATCAATTCTAGATGCATCCTGGGGTAGGGTGAAAGGGAGTACAGACATAGTAGACATGTTCAGATACATTACAAGATAATCATACAAGGTAAAGTGCAACACAACAGGCAGTTGTACAAGTCATATGACTGTAAGATACATTACAGGTTAGACTACAGTGGTGAGGCATAAGAGGAACCATACATAGTGTAGATACAACCCTATTTCCAGAGGTTCTAGTTACAGACTCAAGAGCTCGCATGGGTGCATGTGCAGATGGGGCAGAAATGTATTTTGAGAAGGGACTTAAAGTGTTGACTGGGGGAGACACGGCAGATATTTGAGGGGAGTGAGTGCCAAAATGTAGGCACATGATTTGTGAATGCAAACTGGCCTGTCGAGGTTGGCATGAGAGGAGTGGACAGCAGATATGGATAATGTTTCCTCAGTGCATGACCCTGGAAGGTAGGGGCTGAGAGGACAGAGATGAGATGGGAGGGAGGGACTGCATCCAATATTTGGCCGTGATACTGGCACAGTGAGAGTGACGCCAGTCTTGCAATGATGGGAAGTCTAGGCTATGATAAAGGACACAGTGATGAGTGTTTGGAGGACAGTCAAGGGCAAGGCGACACAAGGAATAGAAGAGGGGGTCCAGTCTGGCTAGGGTGGACTTAGGGGAAGCACAGTAGACTATGTCCCCATAGTCAAAGATGGTGAGAATCATCTTCTGCACAATTTTGCACAGCGAGCTGGCAGAGGGATGCATCCATGATTGCTGTACAACGTGCCCAGCTTGGGGTGAAGTTTCTTGTTGTTGGCTTCAATATATGTGGAGAAGTCCTGGTGCTGGTCAAGCCAGACTCTATGATATCTGCAGGAGGTGCAAGTCTCAAGAGTAGTCTCATCAAGGGTGTGGAAGGAGGGGGTGGAGGGTAGCCTTGAAAGTCTCTGCTCTGTGCTGAAGGTCATAGAGACAGTTTTCCTGGTGTTGAGAAAGAGCTGATTTGAGTAAAACCAGAGCTGAACTGCATTGAAGTTCTGCTGGAGTCTGGTCACCACATCGGAGGTTGAAGGACCAGATGTGTACAGTTCTGTATCATTCGCACACATGTGACTGGATGTGTGAGGGCAGACAGAGGGCAGGTCATTGAGGAAGATGGAGAACAGTAGCAGGCCAAGGACTGAGCCTTGTGGTGAACCAGAGATAAAGTGGAGGGAAGCAGAGGTGGTGTTGCCAATTCTGATGGATTGGGACCTGCCTATCAGGTTGGAATGAAACCAGCTGGTGGCCACACTTGCGAGCCCTGCAAGAGAGATCTTAGACAGAAGTAGGGTGTGGGAAGCAGTGCCAAAGGCTTCAGGCAGGTCGACAAAAATGGCTGAGGTAATATAGCCTCTATCCATACCAGTGAGGATGTAATCAGTGACTCTTAGGAGAGAGGTGGCGGTGGAGTGGGACTTCCTAAAACTAGACTGGTAGGGTGTGAAAAATGAAGAGGAATCAAGATAGGTGGAAAGTTGTGAGAGGACTAGGTGTTCTTGAATTTTAGCCAAGATAAGTAGGAGGGAAATTGTGCTGTAATTCCCAAGAGCAGAGTGGTCTCCACTTTTAGGAAGGGGGATGACTGTGGTCTGCTTCCACTTGGTTGGGATAGCAGCTAGAGAGAATGAGAGGTTATAGAGTGAAGCTGGGCAGGGCAGCAATGGCTGAAGCCAACAAGTATAACAATTTGGAGTCCAATCCAGTGGGGCATTTAATATTGGAGGGATTAAGGGTGGGTAGGGCTTTGTAGACTTCACCTGTGGAAATCAAATGGAAGGCAAAAGAGATGCCAGCTGGTAGAACTTTGTTGGGGGGGAGGGTGGAGAGGGGGTTTGCAGGACAGGATTGAGGGATGCCAAAAGTGATGAGGTACTTTCAGTAAAGAAGGAATAGAAATGAGAGGCCACTTCTAGTTGGTCTGTGATCATGGAGCCATCTGCGTTTAGAGCAGGGGTAGGGCTTGCAAGGGAGGGGCGAAGAGTGATTTAACCACTTTCCAAAATTTTGATGGCTTGCTTAAGCTGGTTTGAAAGTGTCACTAACATAGCTAGCAATTGCCCTGCAGATTTGTCTAGTACAGACATTACATAGAGCACGGTACTTTTGTTGGTGCATGGAACAGCCAGAGACCTTGAAAGCCTTCCAAGCCTCATCCCTGTCTTTGAGGAGGGTCATAATGTCCGCCAAAATCCATGGCAGGTGGGGGCCCCTCACCCGAGCTCATCTGAGAGAGGCATGTGAGTTCCAGAAGGTGGTGAGCCTGGCCTTGAAATACTCCCAGGCAGAGTCGATAGAAGAAGCCCTGGGGATGTAAGCTCAATCTATATTTGACAGGTCATAAAGGAGAGATGTATGGTCCAAGGATTTAAAGGATCTGGTAATGATGGTTTGGGGGGGTGCTTTAGGATGATGGATTTTATTAACTGAGTAGATCATGTGATGGTCACTTAAGGAGTCCGGTAACAGTCCTGAGGTGAATATACGATATGGGTGAGAGGTAAGAGACCAGTCCAGAAGACAGTGGTTAGGTGAATTGTGATTCAGACGAAAGGGCACAGTAATAAGCTGAGACAGGTTTAACACTAAGACCTGGTTCCGCAGCATTTAGCTACCGCCTCAGAGCCAGTTTTGGTTGAAATCACTGAGGATGTGTAACTCGGCCCCAGAAGTCCGTGTTTTAATTTCATTCAGGTCTTCTGAAATGAAGGGCATAGCTGAGTTGGGAAAACAGTAGGATCCTGCAGCAAAAATGGGGCTGGTGTGGGCAAGGGAGAGTTTAATTAATAGAGCGCCGATGGTGTGCATGAGTCTGGGCAGTGGGACCGGTGTAAACTGGAGCAAGGAGTCAATATACATGGCAATGTCACCACCGCTTTTGATGCCTGGGCAGTCTTGGCAAATAATAAAGTAGCCAGGAATTGTGAATTCGGCATCCTGATTGTGTGGTTTCAGCCAGGTCTTGGAAATAATCAATATGCCAGTCTTAGGGAAGAGAACAAATGGTTACAACAGGCTAATTTTGTTTACAATGCTGCAGATATTTAGGTGAACGAGTTTTAGGCCTTGGGGCAGTTGGGGGGGGGCAAAAGTTGGACTAGAGGGAGGAGGGGTTGGGCTGGGGTTAGGTTCGTTGTCCCTGGTTAACAGGAGTAGCAGGGTTATCAGGATTTTGATTTTAGGCAACGCTCATAGGAGCTTGCAAAAAGAATACGGTGTCTGTTCACAGGCTTCTGAGGAGATCTGGGCATGGAAGTTCAGGGCGACTAATCTGGCATGAAAGGTGGATGGGAGGACAGAAGAACCAGTCGACAAATTGAGAAGTAAGGTATCAGGAAATAACTTGACAGTTGAGGTTGGTGAGGGGGGAGATGGAGAGGCTAGGGTGTGTAGTCCTGGCTGGCAAGGCTGCACCTCTGGAAAGGTGCACCTTCTCTTCTCTCTATACCTCAATTCCATGCCCAGAGCTTGCACGGGAAAAATCCTGCTGTCCGCAGATGATGCCGTTATCTTTGCCTCCCACCGAAACCCCATCTCTCTTCAAGATACCTTGCAACTAGCTTTCAATGATGCTGAAGCCTGGTTCGCAAAGCACAGACTTGTAGTTAATCTAAAAAAAACCAAATCCATGCTCTTTGCCCATCCCCAAAACAAACTCAGTAATTTCCCACTCCTATCCTCCCTGGCTCTAATCTTCCTCTCGAAAGCAAGTCCGCCTGTACAAGTACCTTGGGTCTCCTTTGACTCTGCACTCACTTTCCATGACCACATTGATACTCTAGCCTCACTGCAAATACACGGCTAGGTATCCTTTATCGCCACAAGCACTGCCTCCCTCCGAGGCCCTCCGACTAGCAGTCACCTCCTCAATCTTGTCCCTTGTGGACTATGGCCTGCCTGTCTATGGGGCCGCGGATATGACTGCTCTCAATAAAATTGACACACCTTGAACAAGGCCTGTAGGTTATTCACAGGGAGCCACCAGATTAACCCTTACCTGCCAGCTATATGACCGCAAAGCTGCTCACACCTGGATGAGCGCTCAGTTATCAAACCTGCCTCCTAACGAAAAAACACCTCAGGACTATCCCTCCTGGTCTGACAGCCTCTATTCCCTAGCTCAACCCTTAGTCCAAACTCGTAGCTCCTCCAAGGCCACCCTGTCTATCCCAAGAACCAGGACCACGCATGGTCAATGGTCCTTCTACTACAGAGCCCCACCTGGTACAATACTCTCCCAGCTCCATCACTGATATCTGTTCAATCTCCAGTTTAAAACTACACTTGAAGTCATCTATTTAACATCGTAGCTGTGCTTGTCCGACCGTGGGTGTTCAAGCTCATTGTACCTGACAAAACTCTCTGAGTAGCTTTACAATCAACAACTGACAAAACTCCTAGAGTGGCATGCCCCCTAACTATCACCTACCCTGTCCCAAGCCACCTGTTCTTACAAACCTAGCAGTCCCTGCTCATGTCTAATTGTCTGCTTATTCAATGTTTGCTTTACTCTCAGTCTTATCCGAATAACTGTTATACCTGTCAATACCTGACCCGTTACACTTTTATTGTAATAAAAGTAATTTACAGCATATATCTGCCTTACTGTTGCCAGCTATGATGTAAAAAAAAAAAAAAAAAAAGATGATGTTACCTACAATGATGTAATGAAATATTGTGCTTTGTATTGTCCTCTTTGTGACGAGGTACCTTTGGAAATGAGCCACTGGCTCAAAGGTTGTAAACTGATGTATAAATAAATAAATAGAATAAATAAAAGGAGGAAGGAGATAATGAGACCAGAGGATCAAGTAGTAAAATTACTGCTAGGCCAGCAAGCAACATTGTGGAACACTAGCTAGTAAGGTGTTGAGTAGGGTAAGTTGCAGCCTTTAGTGGTGGATGCTAATAATCAGAAAATGGAAAAGTGGGCTGATAGGCTTTCGACGGCATGTGACCTCTGCTATAAAGTAGACGGATGACCAAGGGTGGTGGTGGGGGTGGTGGGGAGCCAACGCAAAGCATCAGTGGGGCCAAAACACAGTACAGGAGTAGCAAAATACAGTTTGAATCTGGCACTCCATTTAATACCTGTTACTGGCACAGCTCTGCTTTCGGCTTTCAGTTCGTGGGAGAGCAGGCTTCAGAGTTGCCCCCTCAACCACCTATGAGAGAGCTGGGGAGAGAGGCAGAGGACAGCTGGTTAAATACATGTAGGGGAGGTGGGACTATGCAGGGGGAGGAGGGAAGAGAGTAACCATGGCAGGACCACAAATAAGCAAGTGGCCAGCAGAAACACGAGTCTAGGCTGCAGTTTCAGTGTAAAAATAGTTTGGTGCACAGTTACCAGAACAGCTAGTCTTTAATCAATCAATCAATTAATCAAAGTCTTTATTTAACTAGGCGATCACCGTTGAGCAAGATAATTTTCGAGGTGTACCTTTAAATAGCCTGAGACTAACAGCATGCAGCACATTAAGTTAAAAGCACACTTGAAGGCTAAAATTTAAATTAAAGCACCCAAATATATTTGCAGGCTAGACCTAGTACATGTACAATGTAAAGTAAAGCACACTAAATAAATAAATCTGCACACCTGAAAGGCTAATCCTAGTTCATGTAGCAATTAAGTTTCAGCACAATTCTTTTCTTTTTTTTACAGTACAATAAATAAATTGGATTTGGCCTGAGGGTTTACATTAAAGCACACTACATAAATTAGAGTTAGAGCCTGAGGAGGTTGAGCAATGCCCTGATTAAAAGTAGCTAAGAGCACTGTTATGCAGAATGTTTCAGCTTTAAAACACGTTGAGAAACAAGTGAGATCCAGCAAATCAGACTAAATTATCTTAAAGCACACTAATAAAAGTGGGTAAAACACCAGATGTTTAACATTAGCAGTAAAAATAAACTATCTGCACTGTTCTGCCAATACATATTAAAGGCAAACAGTCTGAAGAATGAAAGTCCAGTTTGAAAAATTTTGGCGCCAAGAGGTTCCAGTGGCTTGCTAAACACAGTACAGGAGTGGCAAAATGCAGTTTGAATCCAGCGTTCTATTTAGTACCTGATACTGGGACAGCTCAGCTTTTGGCTTTTGGGTCGGAGGAGGGCAGGCTTCAGAGTGGCCCTCACGACCACCTATGGGAGAGCTGTTACTGGCACAGATTGGCTGTCAGCTTTTGGTTCGGGGGACTGTAGGCTTCAGAGTGGCCTTTGCAACCACCTATGGGAGAGCTTGTCAGGGTTTCATTCCCTTCCACTGTACCCATCTTCACTGGCGCTTTCTATGCTTCTCCCCAAATCATCTCCTCTTCCTGTTTGATTCCCTCTCCCATTCCCTCTCCACCATTATTTCTCACTCCTCTGCAGGTGAACTCACTTAAGTAAGTGATTTTAATATCAGCTGGCTCTCCCTAGTCTACAGGTATACCACCCACACACAGGACTGAGTCCTTAAATCTCTCCCAGATTATAACTCAACCCTCCCCCAAACTCAATCCCTTCTCTCACAACCACACCCTTTTGGACTGGGTTCTTTCCTCCCACCCCCACTGCACTGTTACAGCAGGCATTTTGCTAGATGACCATTGTATGATGTTATGCATCAGGAAAATCTGGCCTCCACCTTTCTTCCTTCCTGAAATACATCTGTTCCAGGTCTCTCTGGTCACGTAACATCAATGCTCTCCTGAGCAACCTTGCTGCAACTTACTGGACAGTCATCTTCTCAGCCCCTGACAATGATGTGACACTCTTCCTGCTTCACTCACAATGTTTCTCAGCTTGGGAAAAGCATGCGCCACTCAGAAAATCTAGCATCAAAGCTCACCACCACCCCTGGCCTACCCCTGAAATTATTAACCAGTGAAAGTCCCACAATATCACCTGGTCCCACTACAAGTTATGCCACTCCCTCCCAGACCGCCTCTCATAAAGAGTCATCAGAAACACCTGCACAAGGGTTGTCTGGGCTGCGAAATAACATTACTTTAAGGTCAACTTCCAGAGCAACCTTAATGCTGCATCTTAAATTTAGGAAGGTAATTTGGTCCCTTTCTGTCCCACCCTCTCAGTCTGCTCTCCCAGTCTTCCTGGTAAATGAGTCACCTTACCCACCTCTATTGCTACTCTCTTCAATAAGTTGCTCACCACTTGTGCCCTCCCTTCTACTCCCTGGCTTCTTCCAGCCACCTTTTGTCCCACCTCGTCCCCTGTTCTAGGGTTTCATTTTCCCTCCTGTCATGACCCAGGAAAGTCTGCTTGCCTTTTCTTCCATTAATCTGTTCAAGTCCAGCCCTGATGGTCTGGATCCCAAACTCCTCTATATCTCAGTTCCAGCTATTGCATCTCTCCTTACTCACCTACTCAATCTCTCCTTCCCCCTCTCTACTGTCTGTACATCCTGGATGATTTCCAAAGTTCTTCCACTTCACAAAGTGGGGGACCCTCTACTCCCTTGGCAACTTCTGGCCAATCCCTCTTCTCACCTCTCTTGCAAAGCTCCAAGAGAAACTGGCTTTATTCCAGATTTCTGACTTCCTGTCTTCCTCTGACTTCCTCTCCCCCTTCCATTCTGGCTTCTAGAAGGATAATTCCACCATCTCCTCCATGCTGCATGTACAGTAACTGACTTGCAAACAGAAAAAGTAAGAGCTGGGCATCCAAGAAGTCAGTAATAAGTCCATACTCAGTGGCTACATGAAAAAAGAGACTTTTATTGAGTTTAGATATCAGGGATAAAGTACAGCGCAGCACACCTCTAACACCACCGTTGGAGTTAGAGGTGTGCTGCTCTGTATTTTTTCCCGTAATATCTAACCACAATAAAAGTTCTTTTTTTCATGTACCCAGTGAGTACAGACTTATCACTGACTTCACAGCTGCCCAGCTTTCAATCAATCAATCAATCAATCAAATCTTTATTTATCCAGGCGAACATCATTGAGCAAGGCTCATTTGCAAGATGGACCTGGTAAGGTCAAGGTTCAATTTACATGAAATATAGCATTCAGAATATTTACAATTTTTAGAAGACAGAAGTGAGAGTTATACAACAAATCCCAATAATATAACAATCGGAGTATACACAATTTTGAGAAAACAGGAATGAAACAATATATAAAGTACAGAACACATTAATTGATATGTTAGAAAAAACAAGGATATAATACATATATACACAATTCATGAGGTAGCCAGCTCGCTAAAATAGGTAATGGGAGACACTTTAATACTGTCACTTTTTGATGAAGGGTTGAAAGTATCAGAGAGTTCCTTAGAAAAATTATTAAACTAATATGAATGGATGTATTGAAAACTGAGAGATATGACTCCAAGGGAGGGTTTGTGGCTGACGGAGTTGGCAGGATGTATAGCTGCAGTAATGGTCAGGGGTAGGGAACAGGGTGGGGGGGGGAATCATAAGAGTTGGTGCAATAAGAGGATCTAGAGTAGGTCTAGGAGGAAGAGGAGAGGGTTAGGCTGGAGAGGTAGGAGCTGGGAGTATTGAGGAGATTAAAGTATTAAGGGTATAGGGAAATGAATAAGGCACTGGTTAGTGAACTATAGGGTAACTTCACAATGGGTGCTGGTAAGCTTGTCCTGTCTATCTATAAATGAAAGGTTAATCTAGTGTTGATGGAATCAGTTACATTTTTCTCTGAAAATCCTATTATATAGATATTTGAAGGCTGTAATAGATATAAGCTTCTTCACTTTCAATGTCTTCTGCATTGTGTGCCATAGAGTGGATAACACATAGCTAAATGCATATCTACCATGTTGGGAGTGGAATTTAGGCACCTTAAGGGTAATGAGATTCAGACTTCTTAATGCATAACTATTTGATGTGGCTTGTAGAAAACAGTCAGAGATATATTTTGGGAGCTGCTGCGATATTGCTCTGTAGGTCCACAGTATTGCATTTCTATCTCTTCTAGCTTGAAGCGAAGTCCATCCCACTGCAGAGTAAAGCAGACAGTGGTGAGTGCTGTAAGGTAGGTCTGTGATGAACCTCAAGGCTCTGTGATATAGTGTATCTATTTTGTTCAGACATACAGTAGGGCAGCGACTGTATAAGAAGTCAGCATAGTCAAGTACTGAGAGGAAAGTGGCCTGGACCATCTTCTTTTTTGAATCACTTGTAAGGAAGTGCCTTATTCTGTAGTAAAGTCAAGTCTTTGTCTGAGTTTTTTAGCAGTTCTTCCAAATGCTCTAGGTAGTCTAACCTATTATCTAGCCATACCCCAGATATTTGAATTTGTGACATAATCTAGGTTTTCACCAAGGGCAGTGGATAATTTAGGAAGGTCGAAAGGGATAGTGTATCCTGTCTGCACCTGAGGGGAGAAAAACATTGCCTTGGTTTTTTTTGCATTCAATAGTAATTTCTTTCCCAGCAGTTGATGTTGCAGCAGGTCGAATTCTGCTTGTAGTTTTTTGCAGGCCGTAATAGGTGAAGAGTGACTGACATACAGTACTGTATCATCAGCAAACAGGTGTACAGTGGCTTTGGAAAGATTTAAGTTGATGTTGTTGATATATATTGCAAATAGAATAGGGCCAAGGATAGATCCTTGTGATACTCCTCTTTGAAGTGGTCTGAGTGGGGATATATCTCCTTCGGCCTTTACCTGCTGAGTTCTTCCTGAGACATAATTATAAAACCATGTAATGGATTTGGTGTCAAACCCAACTGACCTCAGTGATGAGAGGAGCAGGTCATGGTCAACCGTATCAAGGCCTTACTTAGATCTAAGAAAACAGCACAAACACAATTTTTTTTGTCCAATTCAAGTTGCCAGTCATTGGTGACTTTTGCAAGAGCTGTGATGGTACTGTGTTTTGTTCTGAAGCCAGATTGCACTGGGTTTAGAAGATTGTTAGCTTCTAGGTATTCCCTTAACTGGGTGCTCACAATTTTTTCAAGTAATTTGGACAATACCGGAAGAATGGAGATTGGTCTGTAGTTATTGAGGTCTGTGGGATCCCCGGTTTTCAGTAGTGGAATAACTTGAGCAGTTTTCCAGATTGACGGGATACCTCCTGACTGTAGTGAGAGGTTGAACAGATGTGTCACCGGTACTGCTAAAACATGTATGGCAATTTTTATGAAGTAGGGGTCAAGGGAGTCAGCACCTGCACTTTTTTTTGTATCCAACTGTAATATTAGTTCTTCAACTTGCTTCAGCGTGGTTGGTGTGAAGGAGAAAGTGGAGTCAGTCACTCTTGCATCAGAGTTCTTAATCCCTGTTGCAATCTCAGTAGGTTGGCTGGAGAGGAGTCAAATGCTAGCTCAGCAGTAGTAAAGTGATTATTAAAGGCTTCAGGACTTCTATTCTGTCAATGATGGTTCTATTTCCACTATGTAATTTTTCTGGGAGTAGGTTGCTGACATTGCCAGTTATATCTTTTATGGTGTTCCAAAATTTGGCATGGTTGTGGTATGATGAGTCTAGTTCAGCCATGTAGTATGCAGCTTTAGTGTCTCGTACTTTCTTGGTGCAGAGATTCCTAGCTTTTCTGAACTGCTCCCAGTCAGTGGCTAACTAGTTTTGAGCCTTCTTCCAAAGCTTGTCCCTGTTGAGCAGGGTGGATTTAAGATCTGAATTGAACCAACGACAGGTTTTATTTTTGATACGTAGTTTAGAAACTGGTGCATGGGTGTTTAGAGCACTTGTGATGATATCATTTAGAATACCATGTGCAATCTCCGTAGTGTTAGCTAAATAGAATTCTTGCCAACTTGTGGGTGTTTGATATCATCCAGGTATGCATTGATGTTGAATTTTTTCGATCTCCTCAGCATGAATTTTGCAGGGATGAAGGCTTACATGCTGTTCTAATTGCTGCAATAGTACAATGGTCACTGATGTCATTGAACAGTACTCCAATATGTGAGAAGGTGAGGTTTACTCACTAATAGTACGTCAAAGTGTATTGTTTTAGGGTTCTTTTGTTTATTCTAGTAGGTTCATTTATTAGCTGTAAGCCCATGCATGTCACAGAATGATGTTAGTGGTGCAGCTGCCTTAGAAAGCCAGTTTAGGTTAAGGTAGCCTCGATTATGGTTTCTTCATTCCCTTCTGAGATCAAGTCACCCAAATGGGATAGAATCTTAAGGCCAGCTGAGGAGGCCTGTAACAGCCGATCAATTGTGGCGAGTAGTGTTGGAGAGGCTATTCTGAGGGATAAGCACTGAATTCTTTGCCATAGAAGAAGAGTCAAGACAAGTTGCAGGTAGGTTGGCCTTTACATAGATTACTACCCCACCTCCTCTTGTATGTCTATCAGCTCTGAATGTTTGATAGTCAAGTAAGTTAATGTCTCTGTCAGCTGTGTCAGGCCTAAGCCATGATTCAGACACTACCAAAATGTCAGGTAGTGTATGGCTAACACAGGCTTGGAGCAATGTGATTTTTTTAGTAGACTACATACATTAATATGTAGTAGGCTTAGCCCTTTAATCTTTACTAATTCTGATGGTGCAGAAATATTCCCAGGTGGCCCAGGGTTAAGTTCCACGTTCCCTGAACAAATTAGTAATAGCAGTAGTAATTTCGTAGTTGCCGCCAGAGATAGGGTATAGGATCTAGTAGATGCATTTTTTATTGTTTTTTTCTTATTTTTATTTTGTTGGAATCTTAAATGCCATCCGGGTTCGGTCCTTCGGCCTCTTGTAATGGAAAAGATTAATACTTTAACTGAAATAAGTGTGGACTGTATATCTGAAAGCAGTTGGTGATAGTCACCAAGCAGGTGTACAGCCGACTGTGTCCCTCCATAGTAGCTGTTAAGTGTGTAAGATCGTATTAGTGGGATGTCATAGAAACATATCCAGTCTCTCGGGACTGCTATGTGATTGCAGCAGGAGGAGAACAACACCGTATCACTTTGCATTGTATCCTGTGGATGACTGCATCATACTGAATTCCAGTATTATGAGTAGTACAAAATGGCACAAGGGAAAGTTCCCATTATGGGGTGACAGATGTTCTACCATGCGAGATACTAGCAGTAATTGTCCATTCGTTGGCGGTGTTGCTATGTGGTTGCTCGGACTGGGTGTCAGCACTATAGACAGAATGATGGAGTAGTATGGTGATCCACTATCTGTGATCAGCGAAGGATGTGTGGCAGCTATAGGTCAGCAAGATCGTGGGCGTGGTTTTAGATTGTTGGCGGGAAAGTGACTACTTAATAAAGTCCACAGGGGAAGGCGGGTGGGCATAAAGTTACGGCCTTGCCATACCTTCGAAGCAGGGTCTCTCCGGCTCTATGGAGCTCGGCGCCGGCTGGAGGTGCCGCCCGCCCACTGGCGGCATCTGGCCTCGGCGCTCAGATAGGGGCGCTCAGCGAGGGTCTTCCTCTGGGGAGACAAGAGAGAGCACAGCTTGACTTAAACTCTTTTTTGACTCTGGCGTAAGCAGAGCAGCAGGGGGGCCAGAAATTAGCAATTGAAAGGCCAGGGAGGGGGCTAAGGCGCCGGAGCGTCTGGCTACCAACAAATTAGGCACAGGAAGGCTGTAATCACTTCGTCCCAAATCACACCTGACACAGTTTTCCCCACCCCACAATTACAGTGTTTAGCTCGTTTTTTGTAAGTTTAACAATCAATTGCCCCAACAAACGTTTCCAAATACAAAAAAGCAGTATTTTCAGCAGTAAGAAGCCAGGAACAACCGGGACCAATCGGAAACAAAGCCTCAGAAGGCGCTTGCTTTCCGATTGGTTGTGGCTTTGCCGTACCTTAGAAGCAGGGTCTCTCCGGCTCTATGGAGCTCGGCGCCAGCTGGAGGTGCCGCCCGCCCGCTGGCGGCATCTGGCCTCGGCGCTCAGATAGGGGCGCTCAGCGAAGGTCTTCCTCTGGGGAGACAAGAGAGAGCGCAGCTTGACTTAAACTCTTTTTCGACTCTGGCGTAAGCAGAGCAGCAGGGGGGCCAGAAATTAGCAATTGAAAGGCCAGGGAGGGGGCTAAGGCGCCGAAACGTCTGGCTACCAACAAATTAGGCACAGGAAGGCTGTAATCACTTTGTCCCAAATCACACCTGACACAGTTTTCCCCACCCCACAATTACAGTGTTTAGCTCTTTTTTTGTAAGTTTAAACAATCAGTGCCCCAACAAACATTTCCAAATACAAAAAAGCAGTATTTTCAACAGTAAGAAGAAAGGAACAACGGGGACCAATCAGAAACAAAGCCTCAGAAGGCGCTCGCTTTCCGATTGGTTGCGGCTTTGCCGTACCTTAGAAGCAGGGTCTCTCCGGCTCTATGGAGCTCAAGGCTGGCTGGAGGTGCCGCCAGCTGTGGGCGGCTTCTGGCCTCGGCGCTTAGATAGGGGCGCTTAGCTCAGCTTTCACTTTTTCTGTTTGTAATGCAGCTTTTACACTGAGACCACCATGACTGGCATTTCAGAGCTACCTTTTTGTTTGTTTCTGTAACTGACTTGATCTTCTGTGGGATGAATCCGTGGCATACCATGGCCACCATTTTCATTGATCTGGCCAAAGCCTTCGACTTGGTGTCCAATCCACTCCTTCTGGACAAGCTGAGTTCTGCTGGCCTCTCAGCTCCTGTTGTTAACTCATTCCATTCTCATTCCTCTCACTGATCCCCCCTGCCTTCCTCACTCTTTGCTCCAGGCATCACTGTACTTTCTCCATTCCACATTCCCAATCCTCTGGTAACCAATCAGCTTTTTCCTATTGTCTTCCCACAGTTTGGAACCAGCTTCCCTCTTCCATCTGACTCTTTGCCTCCCCTGGCTTCCTCAGGAATCAGCTTAAACTCCTGCCTCTACTCCTCTTGCTCCTTTTTCCCACTCCTTGACAGTCGTATGCAATGCCATCATACCACAGTGCATGTGCATCCGTTGATGTTCAAAGTTGCTCATACCTTGTTGCTTTTTTATGCACTTGTAAATGACCTTATTATTGTACTCTGAATGCTCTTTATTGTAACTTTGAAAAGGGACTATGTCATATTCTTAAATTTCCTGTCACTTTTCCCTGAATTGCACATGGAAATGAGTCTAGGCTCAGTGTGCCTCTCTCTGTAGCCAACTCTCAAATAAATAAATAAAATATCAAATAAATAAATTATTAGATAGATAGATAGATAGATAGATAGATAGATAGATAAAATGGTGGTTACCATCACAGCCAATCTCTTTAACTGGTTCCTGTTGGGGATGAAATGGAGGAACTGGGGAGAAGCAGGAAAGGCCTTCTTTGTTTCTTCTTTGTTTTTTAGTAAATTGTAATAGCTGAAGCATCTTGTTTATAAAAGTACATGTTAAGATACAGCATTGCTCTTAAAAACTTATGCTAATATGCTGTGCCAAAGAGAAATATTAGAGCTGAAAGAAAGATATTTTTAAGTTTCCTATACAAAAATGACTCTTGGCATCTGTAGGACTCAGTCTGAAAACATCTGAAGAAAATGAATTTCAGGATTTATTTTTAATCAATAATTTTATTGAAGTTAAGTTTTGTAAAAAATTGAATTAATACATAAAACATGAGAAATACAACAGTTAGAACTCTTAAGCAATCTGGCAAGAGTTGGAATTCCAGCCCCTTGGAAGTTCACTCTACAATGCAAAACTGAAGAGAACTTGGTATCTACATACCAAACTCACATGTGATCAATGAGAAACAAACATTACCCTGCAGATAAGGGACTTGATTTTCAAAGGCCCAGGAATGATGCACAGTGCTTGCATCAAAAAGAAATGATGCACAAGGCACCCTGAGCCACACTGTGTACCATTCCTGATTTTGGTATGCTGCATGTGGCCAAAGTGGGGCTCTTACACCAGGCTTGTGCCAATGCACTGCCTGCAACCTGGTGAACAGGGGCCTTCTGCCACACTGCAGATGCGGCATCCTCATTTTCAAGATTTTGGAAACCTGCAGGCTTTGACTGTGCTTAGACCAGCCAGGGCTGGCCTTACGGCCACTTGGCTAACTACTGTCAGTCACCGGTAGCTGTTTAGTGATGCCAAATGTGCTGAGCCCATCCCACAGAGACATCCCTAGACAGTTTCAGGCACTGTATTACCACCTAGTATATGCAGGGTAGAATGCAGAAAATTACTGTTGTTGGCAGCACAAACAGTGTGAAACATAGATGCACCCTGCAAGACAATATCATGAAGCCAGCGTACAGAGTCAGGCCATATGACACTATACAGTGGATGGGTAGCACCCTGGTGTGGGTGAGGACATGTACACAGGGGCCTCAGTTTTTAAAAGAATATGTTCAACGTAAGGCGCCAGTGCTAAATGGATAAGTGAGGAAAGTGGCTGTCGTCAAACTTTACAGCAATCCAGATTTTTGAACGCAGGCTGCATCAAAATCGGGATGCCTTGCGTCCAAGCTGCCCTGGTCACAAGAGGGCTTGTGTCATGCCAGGGCAGGGCAGCAAAATTCCCTTATTTGGAATTTTTAAAGCCTCATCATGAATGTACCGGGATGCTCAAGATAGACCAGCCAAGATGGCTCAAGATAGACCAGCCAGGAGGCTCAAGATAGGCCAGCCAGGAGGTGGTCTAAGGGACTTGTGCCAGTGCCAGACACTGTGGTGATTGGAGGGTCCTGAAAGTAGGGGGCTGGGGGCAGAAGGAGCATGGGGGGGTGCCCTAGGGAACGTCAGGGAGAAAGCGGCAATGAAAGGGTTGTGATGTGGCACCCAAAATGGGTGCCATTTGCAAAGGCACACAGCCAGTCAGACGAGACCACTTTATGCGGGGGGCAAGGGATAGACAGTGATATGGCCCTAGGTGGGTATAGCCCTGGCACCTGCTCAGAATCATGTAGATGGGAAGCTGGAGCTGCAGGTTGAGGGCTGTCAGTGGTGGTAGGAGAACGTTCCCCAAACACTGCAACAGTCCCCTACTACCCACCCTCCTACATTGTGGCAGGCTACCTCCCACCTACATGGTTCTGAGTTATTGTACTTATGGGGCAGGTGCCAGGCTGTGCCCACCTGGGGCCAGGTCCATGTCCATCCCTGGCAACCCCCCATGAAGTGGTCCAATCCGATTGGTTGTGTGCCTTTACAAATGGTATCCCTGTCAGGTGCCACATCACAACTCTCTCAGTGCTGCTGTCTCCCTAACACCCCCTAGGTCATTCCCTGGGCTTCTTCTGCCCCTGGCCCCCTCCTGCCATGCATATTCTCTCTCTCCCAATCCTGACAGTCCCTCAAGTCTTGCGCTGGGTGATGGGGCCAGACCTTTGCTGCAATCCCTGCAGGTGTGACACATGTTTGACACAAGCCTGTGGCTGCAGCAACTCCTGAGTCTTTGGCAGGGTGACTCCCCCCTTTTCTAAAACTGGGCACTGGATCCCTGATTCACCCAGAGTTTGCTGCAGCCCTAGAGTGATGCAACATGGGTTGCTGTAAGAGCTGTTTTAAAACTGGGTCCAGGATCACAAAATGGCCTTCTGGTACTCTGGATCAGAAAAAGATGAGTACCACTGAGCACATGCTGTGTATTTGTTTATACTCTTGGCTGGCCCATCACCACTCTTACATTCCTTTGTTGTACAGTATTTACCCACAATATAGTCTTCTAAGTGTCCCTAGTGCAGATTCTGTGTCCTGCTCATCTGCAATGGCATATTGCAATATACATACTTTTGTACTTTGAATATTTTTGATGTAATTAGGCATGAGCCCTTAATCTTTATCCCCCCACACTAGTGGGGCATTGCTTTCAAAAAAAACAAGATATTTATCAAGTTATTTTTTAAACTTGTGTGGTTTCTGTATATTAACTACTGTATTTGGCAATCTATTCCAGAATGCTATTGTGCATATAGTAAAAAAATGCTCTCTTGTTTTTGTGTTTGTCATTGGTAAGTCAAATTGATTATTATGTGATCTTAAATGTCTCTTTCTGCTATTTTGGATTATGCCACATTCCTTCACTAGAGTTAATCACTAACATTACGAAAATGAGACAATCCCCCCTTTTTCTCCTAACCTCTGTGGCATGAGCTTTAGTACCTTGATTTTATCATCATGGGGAAGTCTAGACAAGCTAGATATAATTGTTGTTGCTTGTTTCTGTACACGTTCAATCAGATGTACATCCTGCTTATTATATGGAGACCATAATGGGGAAGCATAGTCCAAATGAGGACTTACATAATTTTTGTAGAGATTTATCATAGTATACCTGTCCCTTGTTATAAATTATTTTCTTATGATGTTAATAATTTTATTAGCCTTATGGACCATAGCTCTAACATGTATTCTATGTTTAATTGAACTGTCTATTATTACACCGAGATCTCTCTCAGTTTTTACTGTACGTAATTGAATAAAATCAATAAGGTATGTGTAACTTGGGTTGTTGTTTCTAAGATGAATTACTACACATTTATCATAATTGATTTCCAACCCATTTTTATTACACCAACTAAATATTGTGTTAAGACTATCCTGTATCAACATACCATCAGATACGCATGTCACTTCATTTAATAATTTTGTGTCATCTGAAAATTTATGAATATTTAGATGAATCCCATTATGTAAATCAGATGCAAAGCAATTAAATGAAAAAGGGCCAAGGACCAATCCTTGTGGCACTCCACTTGTCACATCAATCGGACTAAAAAGTATTCCTTGAATATGTACTCATTGAGTTCTTTCCATTAACCACTTTGTTACCCACAAAACTAAAAATGGGCTGTATTTCATTTCTCTTAGTTTATTTATTAATGTCTGATGACAAAATTTATCAAATGCTTTTTAGAAATCAATAAGGATATCACATGGTTTGCCTTTGTCCAAACTTTGACTTATTGATTCATAGAATACTATTAAATTTGTGACACATGACCTGCATTTTTTTAAATACATGCTGGGCCAGATATTCAAAAGGGTTGCCCCATGCGCAACAGGGTTGCGCATGCACAAGTCCTACATTCGCCATTCTGCAATATTCAGCAGGAGGCAGGTGCGCCACTGAAAACAGGCTGAGCAACAGCGCAATGCAAATGAATGCATCGCATAACTGGAGAGAGGAACCATGCATAAACTGCGAGCCGATATTCAGTCGGGCTGTACAGAGTGTGCAGGCACAACCCCCAACCTGCGCCTGCACAACTTTGAGCCAAAAAAAAAGGCTTAAGTTGAGGGCCACCCACAGGTGAGCTGCAGTATTGCAGGGTGCAACACAGCAGCTGCCACCCGTGGCTGGTCCCCAACTCAGTCCCTGTGCCCCCCCACCAGCCCGATTGCGGGCATCAATGTGGCCCCACCCCTCCCGTTCACATCCCTGATGGTCCAGTGGACCGTAATGCCCGATCGCAGGAAGAATGTAATAAGAACCCCCAGTGCCTGATCATGGGCAGAATGTAACAAGAACCCCCAGTGCCCGATCGCGGGCAGTAAGTAAATGCCCCCCAACCCGAATATCTCCCTGGTGGTCCAGTGGACTGTAATGCCCGATCGTGGGCAGAATGTATATTGACACCCCCCACCCAAACATCTCCTGGTGTCTAGTGTCCCCCACCCCACCCACCCATGAAGCCCCACCACCCGCTCCCCCGGCAGCCGGGGCGGGAGCAGCATCCCACCGCCTGCCGCCCGCCACCCACAGACTGACTGGCCAGTGAATGAATCATTCACAAATCTGGACTGTCATGTACAGTGTGGGCTGCACGCTCATTGGCTCTAGCTCTGCACCAATGGGTGTGCAGCCCTACCGGCCAGTCAGCCAGAGTACTTTTTTTGTTTCAATGATTTCAGCAGGTGGTGGTTCAGCATTTTTTATTTCTATCTTACATTGTGTCTAATCTTTCTTACCAAAAACTGTACCAAAATAATTGTTTAGAATAATAGTTATTTCATTGGGATCATATGGTCCCGTGTCTGCTCTGTAGTGGAAGAACAGGCTGCACTTCCGGTCACTGCACCACTCCTGTTGGGAATCTTGCCAACATGCTGTGTCCTTGTCAGGTCATCATACTGTTATCAACAGCTCAAAGAGTGTGAAATATGGAGGCACCCCACAAGACAATGCCACAAAGCCAGTGTACAGTGCCAGGGCATATGGCAACATACAGTGGAAGGCCAGTACTCTGGTGTGGGTGGGGACATGTACACATGGTCACAAAATGGCAGTGTGGTGGTCTGGATTAGACGCAGCTGAGTACCAGTGGGTATATGAAGCCATGCAGCTCACATAGCTGGGACATGTACATGTAGGGTAAGTCTATAGAATACAGTGTACTATGTTACTGCATCAGGTCCACAGTGCCTATGTGCTGTGTGTGTGGCACATCTTTCATTATCCCGCCATGTGGCATGGTTGAGAGACCACGACAACAGTCTCAGTAATGTCTGTCAATAGCATACAATACCACACATGCAGTGTATTTATTTGTTTGTACTCTTGGCTGGCACACCACTTCTCTGACATTTCTTTGTTATACAGTACCTACCCGCAATACATTCATCTGCAGTATGTGTCTCCAGTGTACATTCTGTGGACTGCCCATCTGCGATAACATATTGCAGTATACATGTGTTCCCATATCTACCCTGTAGTGGAAGAACAGATTGCATCTCTGGTTACTGCTTCTATGGTCACTACACAGTACAATGTTGCCCTACACAAATGGACATGCACCACTCCTGTCAGGACTCTTGCCAATATGCTAAGTTAAAGTTCATGTCAGGTCAGGTTTCCCCAGGTACCCAGCATGTACGCACTGCACAGCACCTTCCTAAAGCTGTGTTTGCACTAACACAGTGTGTTGTACAGCACATCATGATGCTTTTCCCTCAGTACAGAGCATGTCACATTGTCCTTCTGGGGCTGGATTTTCATGGGCCAGGGGGAGAAGGCTGACTCTGTCAATCCCTTCCTGTACACCATTAGTTTGCTGCACTTGTCTGCTTGTAGCAACTTTGGGGACTTTGACACCTAGAAGCCTTCCTTGCCTAGACCCATTTCTACCGATATCTGGTGCAGGGTCCATGGTGTACTGAACTTTGCAACAAGTGGGTATTGGGCACATCTTGTGTTGTTGTAATGCCCATTTGAAAATCAGGCCTCATGATGTTCTTTTCTTACAGCAGCAACCTATATGATAACATAATTTTCTTTATTACACGACTTTTTTCTTCTGTTTGTACTCTTCCCAGAGCCACAATCCTTAGTCCATGAATTAAGTGACAAAATTAATTTTGTTGGAGTATCAAGCAATAACCGGCTTCTGTGGGTGATTAAATTCCGAGGCCGAAGGACAAGGCATTTAATCCCCACAGAAGCCGGTTATTGTGAGTATGCTCCAAATAAATTTATGTTATTACTATTATACTACTTAGATTACATAGATTTTTTTTTATGTAACTCCTAATGAAAAATGAGTGTTGTTAAATGTTAAAATCAGGCTTTGAAAAGTAAAGCCATGACTCTGGGCATGCGCAGTAGTGCCAGTGGTAGTATGTGTGCCTAGAGTCACAGCTTCACTTTTGAAAGCCTGTTTTTACATTGTAACTCTGTTTGAGCTACCAAATATCTGAGGTACAGATTAAAAACAACACAGTTCTCATCTGTAGCTGTTGCTGACTCCTTCTGTCCCCAGTTCAGAAAATTGTTTTTCTCAATCTCTCTCTCTCTCTCTCTCTCTCTCTCTCTCTCCCTCCCCATCTTGACAACAGAACTGTTTCCCTACCTTTTTCTGGTAATCCTCTTGTTAGAGCTGTACTGCTTATCAAGTTTTTCATTTGTTTGTATTCCTGTCTCAATGTCACCCACAGTTTTAATTGTTATTAGCATCTGTATACCTGAACCAAGTGTTTATCTTTTTGTATCCAATATGTGTATTGTTCACCCTGTGTTTTGTATCCTGTATTCCTTCACTGTATTGTACCACTAATTGTTCCTGATGTGGAACCTTTGCAAAAGAGACTTGACTCAAAGGTATTTTCCTAGACGTGAAATAAATAAATAAATGTTTTCCCCCATGTCCGGGTCACCTCAGCACAAAATCATCTCTCGCTCCTCGCTCGACTTTGATCTCCATGGTTGGTCTCTGTTGGTGAGCCTCACAGATAAATTAAACACTGTTGGAGATAGAAATAGTAAACTTAGCTGCAGTGTAGAAGGCCTTGTGTAAGAACATCGGGGAATGGCGAGCATGAGCGGACTCCAGAGCCGTCAGGCAGTGTGGACAGCAGAGAAGGGGATATGTACAACCTACTGTGGGTGTGGTTACAGGTGAATAACCTACTGTGGGTGTGGTTAACATGTGGATAACATACTGTGAGCATAGCTAAATATGGATAACCAACTGTGGGTGTGTATGTAGTAGTTTGTGGGATAATAACTGCCAGTTTTCTTGTGTTCTTATTGGCATACACTAGATACCAGTGGTATAATTAAGCAATAATGCATGACAGGGTGTGGTATATGATGGGATATTGTCAAGCCTTGGGTGGCTGGACATTAGGCCGCAGGCCGAGTGTGTCCAACATCCAAGAAGTGGTGATATCCCATGATATACCACACCCTGAAGGGCCTTATTGCTATTATGAACTGGCTTAAACATTTTATCAGTTAAAAATAAAACTTAAAAACTTTTGAAGGTGACTTTTTGGGGTGTTGGAAGAGTACCTTTTGTTCCTGGAGGGCTATGGACAGCAGGTGGTGCTGTTGTAATTGCAGCAGCTGTGAACTCTTCCTATGTCACTCTGCATAGTGTGGTCAAGACCCAATTGTTTTAATGTTGTGGTCCATTTTGGGGATTAAAAATTTGAAACCAGGTGCCTGACATACATAAGATTTATACTTTTTTAATGTCACTAGAAGGGGTAAAAGTTGCAGTTTGAAAGCGAGAGCAGACCAAGTAGGAGAGACACTTGCTTCCTGTTGTCCAGTCGTCTGAATACAGAGTAAGTTTCAGTGTCAGTATTTAGCTTGGTTCCGGTAGCAGATGTCAAATACAGGGAAGTAAGTACTGTTGTTTTTGCATACGCTATTGCATTCAGTAAACGGGCATCTGAGCGCGCGCCCCTAAAAAGAGCGAGCCACAGAGAGATGGAAGAGATTATAAATGCAGTAGCGCTTCCTTGAAAAGAAACTCTGCTTTTGAAAAACAACTGATTGAGTTGTGACAGCAAATTTTGGCAGCAGGGTTACAGGGATGTTTGTGGGGAAATGAAGAGATGGCAAGTGGATGTGTTTTCTTTTTTAAGAGGTGCTCGACCGTTGTTTCTCTCAGCAGCTTACGTTGTGCTGCCTTCTTTCGTGGGCACAGTTGTGAGGAACACTGTGCTGAGAGTGAGGAGGTTGGTGGCTGGAGGTTTTTTGAAGCCATGAGTATGTAACCTGATATTATCACGGCTTCAAAAACCTCTAAGCCAATCAGCTTACTCAAGTCTCATCAGTCAGTTAATAATTCAGGATAGTTTCCACAGCAACAGACTGTGATGTCACAAACAGAATATTATTATGGAAGATAAATGCAGCAAGAGCTGTTGAAGTCTAGGAGAAACAGATTCTATTTTCAAAATGTATGTATTCAATAATAAAACATAGAATGTTCTTAAATTAACAATTTTCTAACATGTTGTGTAACAGTTCTACTGAAAACAACTGTTTTTTGTTTTTTTTATAAACAAGAGTAGCACTTTAAAGCATCCAGGCTATCACTAGGCATACAACGTGGCATCCAAACCAGGTACCTTTAGCTCCAAAGTCAGCAACCCTACTACTGCGCCACTGTGTCTACCACAATGTTAGGTGTCAACAAGACCCACTCATACCTGCCCATGGTCACATCTACCACCATTGTACTCCCTCACAAAACCCACCCACACAAACTAACGATACTACTGTTGCTAGTCACATTTACCTTGCTCAGAAACAAACCCCCAGTTGCCTCTGGTATGTGTACACCTTTGCTGCTGGGGGAGCACCTCACCCCTCATAGCCTCTCCATCACCATATCTCTCCCCATAGCCCCCACCCTCCCTCTACCCTTCCACCCTTATCTCTGTACCTTGAGCCCTCCTTGTCTGTTCCTCCACCTGGCCATCCCAGCCCTCGCAAACTGCTCATTCCCTGCTCATCACTTTCTAAGCTTGCCCGCCACCGCTACCCAGCAAAACACCACCAATTCATGTCCCTTGTCAGGATCTTCTATTTGCTTCTACTACTATCTGGCAATGTTCACTCCAATCCTGGCCCAGCAGTGCCCTCTCAACTGCCTTCACCCATGGGGCTTCGAATGACCACTATGAATTTCTGCAGCCTGCCTGAAAAAATGGCACCCCTGCACTGCTGGACAGGACAGCACCAACCAGACATTCTGGCTTTAACAGAAACCTGGCTGTCAGCTAAGACCCAAGACTCATAGAAACATAGACATTGATGGCAGATAAGGACCTCAAGGCCCATCCAGTCTGCCCATTCCTTTTTCTACCTTATGAATGTGCCCTTGCTCTGTCAATGGCTTATCTATTCATACTCATCTGTATTGCTCCCTTATGCCTATCCCATTCCTGTTTGAAGCCCTGCACTGTATTCATATCCACCACTTCCTGAGGTAGGCCATTCCATGCATCTACCACCCTTTCTGTGAAAAAGAACTTCCTCACATTACCCCTCTAAACTCAGGCTGTGTCCACTTGTCCTGCTATTTTTCTTATATTGAAACATGTTAGACTCTTCCACCTTGTTAATGCCTTTAAGGTGTTTGAATGTTTCGATCATATCACCTCTCTCCCTCCTTTGCTCTAGGGTATACATATTGAGTTCAGTTAATCTGTCCTCATATGTTTTCTGATGCAGTCCCTGCACCATTTTGGTTGCCCCTCTCTGGACTGCCTCAGTTTGGTTAATGTCCTTCAAAAGGTGTGCCCTCCAGTACTGCATGCAGTACTTCAGATGGGGCCTAACCAGTGTCTTGTAAAGATGGATCATTACCTCCCTCTTCCAACTTGTGATACCCTTATTAATACACCCCAACATCCCTTTAGCCTTACCTATTGCTTTATCTCTATTCCTGGCTACTCTGTCGTTTGGCTTGATCATAACGGCAAGAGAGGCTATGGCTGTGCCTTCTATGCAAATGACTCACTGCATTACCAAGCCCTGCCTGCACTCTCTCTAGACCATTGTGCCCAAGCACTCTCAATAAAACTCTCCCCATGACCCAAACTGTGCTCCTCTTACTCTCACCGTCTCCTACATCCCACCCCGCAGCCAATCCCCTGCCTGTAAAACACTCTCTGACTATCTAGCCAGCCACCCCCACAAAATGGAACACATCCTAGTTGGGGATCTCAGTATAAACTGGCTGGTGAGCTCATCAACACATGCCAAAGATACCTTTGCTGCGTTAGATATGACCCAACTGATATCCCAGCCTACTAGAGCCAACACCACTAATGGAACCCACGCCCTGCTAGATACCCTGCTCACTAATCGTCCCCACCATATTACAAACCTGAGTGTCCTACTCAATGCCTTAAGCGACCACTCCTCAATCATCTTCAGCTGGTCCTATCAGCTACCTAAACCACCAGCAAATATTATCTTTTGTCATCGACTACGCCCAGAAGGCTTAGCCAAACTCAAGCAATATCTAATTAACTGGGACTGGTCCCCTATTTCTCAAGCCCAGCACATAGATGATACATTGCACTACTTCACCACCACCTTTAATATGGCATGTGATGCTTTTGCACAGACCATCAAAGTGATCATTAAGAAATGTAGTGCCTCCAGGATAACCCCAGAACTCCTACAACAGTTCAAAATGCCTGACAACCTCTGGCATCATGCCACTGCCTCCGGTTTGCTAAGCAAAAGGCAGGCTTATAATGCTGCCCACAATAAGTGTACCTGGGCAATCAGCAAGGCCAAGGCGAAGCACTACAGAACCGTTCTAGCCACCTCATGGGGTAGTACAAGAAAGTTCTGAGATAACATCAAGGAGCTTTAATGGTAAATCCTACTCCCCCCTGCCTCACAACTTAGTGTTAATGGTACTACCACCACAAACACACCTGACATAGCTAACTGCCTCAACTCCACCTTCTCAGACCTCAGCTCAGTCCTCCCTAGCAACTTTTTTGATCCAATTCAGCCTATCCCACCAACTGAGCTCCTTCACCCCCTTCATACTCAGAGTCATTACCCCTATAGAAGCGAAAGCCTACCTGTCCAAAGCCTTCCAGAGCTCCAATTACTGTGAGTATCGAATACATTGCATTAGACTCAGTTATCTCCCCACTCACGGACCTTCTAAATCTGTCCCTGTCCCTGTGCCAGTTCCCAACCTCATGGAAAATGGCAATGATAACACCAATATTGAAATGTGGCAACAGCTCCCTCCCAATCAAATACTGGCTCATCTCGATTCTCCCCCCACTCACTAAAGCCCTTGAAAAGATCATGGCCAATCAGCTCACTGACTACCTCCTCATACACAACCACTTATGTAAGGAGCAAAATGGTTTCAGAGCTGGTCATAGTACTACGACTGTCCTCACAGAATTCGCTAACTCCATGCACTCCTCACTTGACAAGGGGCACCTCACAGAGGCTGTGTTTATAAACCACTCAAAGGCCTTCAACACAGTTTCTCATCCCTTCCTTTTTAACACATTACAACAAATTGGGGTCTCTCATTGTTCACTTTCATGGTTCTCCCGCTATCTTTCATCTAGAACCCAATGTGTTCAAATTTAAAATACCATGGCCCAGATATTCAAACTGCACCCAAAATGTGCGCAACAGCAGGAGCAAGCACAAACCAATTGCACAACAGGTGCGATATTTAAACATGGAGCAGAACAAATTGCGCAAGCAGCCAACGTCTGAATATCGCACTAACTGCGCCATAGCGCAACCAGGAAGGAGAAGCTGAGCAGAAATGTTGCGCTATAGCGCAACCAGGGCAGCCCAGCTGAGCAGTCCAGAGGTGCCATAGCGCAAGCAGAGCCCCCTCCCCAGAGCAATGGAACTGCACATCCAGGGAGGCAGGCTGGGGCCCACCGCCAGCCATGCCACACATGGGCACAGAAACACACTGCAGAACCAACACCACACCTGCACACCCCAAGCACAGCATCACTGGGGGTGTGGCGGATGATCTACTGGCCCATGGGGACAAGCTAACAAAGCACAGCAGAGCCATGACACCCCAGCACAACCACTGGCAGGCTGAGAGTGCCACACACAAGGGGTTGACAACCACAGTGCACATCAGCCCCCCCATACGCACAGCACACCCTGCACCGTGACCCCAAGACACCACCCATGTGCAGTGACTGGCACTGCAGGAAACCATGCATCCCCCCCAGCACACGTCAACCCCATGCAGCACAGAAGCATACAAGCCAGTCACCCTGTGCACCCAGCAGTGGGTGGCAGCAGGCCAACAAGACCAACAGAAAGTCACTGCCATGCTGGAGATACCTCCCCTTGCACACACACGTGCACACACACACACACACACACACACACACATATACCCAGGACCATACCACCCCAGATGGCATGTACACCACTGCAACTGAGCACCCATAGCCAGTTGCAAATCAGAGACCAACACAGTATTCATATCAAAATATAAATGTATATTTAAATTGGAAAATACTAAATAACCAAAACAATAAACAACAACTATTTACAAGGGGGGGACCGGTACAAGGTAGGGGTGTTCAAGGGGTAGGGATGAACAACTTGGAGAGGGAAGGCAGGGTGGTAGGGATGGGAGAAGTGGGAGAAGTGGGAAGGGTATTTTCTCCTAAGGCCCAGCCACCTGGTCATCCTGTGCCTGGTTCCACACTGTCCTGTGAAGCCTCCTCCGCAGGCCATGGCGCCTGATGGACTGAAGGATGGCCTGGTTCTCAATGGACACCTGTGTCAGGCCCCGAATGTCTTGCCAAATCCTCCGGAGAACCTCGAGGCCTAGGAAAATGGGAACATAGTCAATGGCTGTGACTGACCACAACCCTGAACACCACCCAACCTGCAAGCCATATAGCCCAATGTCCCACACCTGTGATGGCATGCACCCACCCACAGTGAACATGCACATGGCCATCACAAACAGGCAGCACCAGCTATGTGCACCACTGCACACACACACTGACCATGTCCATCACAGCACAAACAAGGCTGTTAAGTGACGTGGCAACGTGGTGCGATGCCAGTTACAGAGCTATGTGCCCAGTGCATGCATGGACCACCAGTGACGCATACACTGACGTGTTGTGATACTGGACAGTGATGCATGTCACCTGTGTCGTGCATACATACATAGATACATAGACAGTGGTAGACAATGGGCCTATGGCCCACCCAGTCTGTCCATTTGAGCTTGTAAGTTCACTTTGTTTTCCTATAAGTCTGTTGCCCCTTACCCCTGACCTTCAGAATTCCTTTATGTCCATCCCGTGCATTCTGAAATCCCGTGATTGTTTCAGCCCCCACCACTTCCCCCGACAGGGTGTTCCACTTCTCCACCACCTGTTCTGTGAAGAAATTCTTTCTCATGTTTCCTCTGAATCGTCCTCCCTCCAACTACATCCCATGCCCTCTAGTCCTGGAACATCTTTTTCTCTTAAAAATAGTGTTTTCCTGCACCCTGTTTCTCCCTGTAAGATACTTGTATGTCTCTATCATATCCCCTCCTCTCCTCCAGGGAGTACATGTTCAGTTCCTTCAACCTGTCTTCATCGGACTTGTGATGCAATCCAATGCACCGTCTTTGTTGCCCTCCTCTGAACCTTCTCTGCCCAGTCTATGTCCTTACGTAGGTATGGTCTCCAGAACGGTACACTGTACTCCAGGTGGGGCCTCACTAGTGTCTTGTATAGTGGAATTATGACCTCCCCTTTCCTGCATGGTTGTGTTGTGCAGGGCTAGTGGTCACCCCCCCCCCAGCATGCAATAGCATCCATGAAGTAATGATACTCACACTGCTCAAGCAGCTGGGTCTGCCGCTGATGCTGCTGCTGCTGCTGCTGCTGCTGCTGGGGTGCAACTCCCACTGGCACCGGGGCCCTGGACAGCCCTCCTCCACCAGCCTGCATCCTCACATCCTGGCCTGGGGAGACATATGTTGAGACAAACATCAGTGTGACTCCAAAGCAGGACTGCCCCTGCCCCAGTGAGAGTGCCTGCCCACAGCCAGACCCATTCATCTCACAGCTGCACACACTGACACAGCCAACCATGGCAGAGCCATCACCTATGCACAGCCAGCAAAACACACTCACACCCCTACAGAGAATACAGGTGCATAGATGGTACACCCACCTGGCCTAGGCACCATGCTATGCCTGGCACGTGACTGCAGCTGATCCAGAAGGTCCTGATCCCTCCAGCGGAGGTCACTGTACCGGTGCCGGCACTGCTCAGCTGACCGGCACCGTCCAGTGACCCCCACCAGGTCACTGGCACTTGATGCCACACCTGTGTCCGGGCAATGGTGAGGGCCGCCTCACCATAAAGTGCCCCATAGTGGGGCTCTACTAAGGCCACCAAGTTGGCCAGTTCCAATGGGCTCCACGGAACAGCTCTTCTCCGAGCCATGGTACCAACTTTACAGCAGGCAATATGGCCTCTGCGCGTAACCCACATGGAGATGTTTGCAGTGAGCCACCACAGGTTCCAATCGCGCTGTTCGAGACAGCGCCGTCACTTCACATAGCGCTGTCACCAGACAGGCGCAATGGAGAAAACTGTACACGCGGCGGCGAACTGGGCCAGGGCAAGGTGGACACAAGGTCATAGGCAATGGCGCAGAGCCGCACAGCGCCATCTGATGTATAGGCATCCTGCACGACTGATCAGCTGCGTACCAGTGCCACAGTGGACTATGCGCGGTAGTGCCTAGCGCCATATGTGCCCAGTGCGTGTAGCACCACTGGCACAATGGTGGCCATGGCCTGAATTGCCGATCGTGCACAGCACATCAGCAGCGCGGCAGACGCCTGCGTAAGCTATCTGGGCATGCACAATGCAGTGTACCACACAGTCACAGATCTGCGCCATTGGCTCAGCAGACTCAACTGTATTGCGCAAAGTGCAAATTCACGATATTCAGCCGACACATGCAAATCATCTGATCAGCCATTCAAAGGTGCAGTGGGGCGATTTGCCTGTCATTATAGTTGCTCCACTCCTAATTTGCATGCATTGTGCCAACATTGAGCTGCGCTGGCCAGATTCGGTTACTGCAGGTGAGAGGTGAGTTGCATGCTGTGTGATGTTCTGGACAATGGTCATGGGAAAATGCTGTAGACTGCACAGTGACAGGTGTCCACTTGCCCCCATACAGATCACCATGACCGAGCACAGCCAAGGTGAGGGTGAGGATGGTGGGCGTAGGAGGAGGCCCAACTTTACCTCAGCAGAAACAGAGGCCCTCTTTCAGGCCTACCTGGATGAGGAGCCAGTACTGAGTGGATGGAGGGGCACCCCTCAGTCCCGTGCGGCTGCATGGGAGGGGGTAGCTCGGGCCGTGAACCTGCACAGAAGCCAGCAGTGCTCCGTGCAGGAATGCAAGAAGAAGATGGTGACAGACCGCAGGAGGTTGAAGAAGAAGGTGGCAGCCTTCAGGGCGGCACGTGCTGGCACTGGCGGGGGCCCGCCAGTGGTGTTGGAGCTGACCCCGGCTGAGGAAACACTGGTTGCATCAATGCAGCAAAGCGCTATTGAGGGCATACCAGGAGGTGGATTCCAGACAGGTAGAAGCCTATCACTGCACGGTATGACATGGTGGTGGTGTTGGGGGAGGGTTGGAGGGAAGGTCGTTCACATGCACTCACATGTACTCTCTTTCTGTTACAGATCCTGTTCGTCTTCAGGAGACAGTGGTGGTAGGTCCAGGCAGTGATGATGACCTGCTGGACATGGAGGAGGGTCCATCCACCTCTAGCACCAGCCAGCAGGCAAAGCAGCAGCATGCACGCTGGGTCATCAACTCTGGTGTCGGTGATTCGGGTGTGGGGGGTGCACAGCCTGTGTCTCAGCAGTCTGGCATGCAAGCATGCCAGCATGCTGTGACTATGGCTGTAGCACGTACCTGCACCATTGATGATGCAAGGACTGCAATGGGCAGTGATAGATGTGTGTCCCATGACGGACACACAGCAGGCCAGCACGTGCCCCTGGGCCTTTCTGGTTCCAACTTGTACCAGCATGCTGGCACAGGCCCAGGCTGTGCCTGTCAGCACCGTGGGGCAGCACCGTGGCTGTGCGGTGTCTGGCACTGTTGCTAGCACAGCGGTGGAACGAGTGGACCCTGGGGCACAGCAGTTGGTGGGCAGCAGCAGTCACCCACCAGGTCTGGGGGTACAGTGTCAAGCGGTGGCACATGTCCACCGCCCTTTGATCCGCCCATTCCTGGTCCTGGCAAACAGCGCCCACCCTCAAGGGGTGTTGTGCATCAGGACCTTCCACACCCTGGGGGACAGGATGCCGTTGGGACACAGTACCCATTGGACGAGCACACCCGCTTGCTGCGGGAATCAGTACAGCTGCAGAGGCGGGTTGCAATGTCAGTGGAGGCACTGTCTGTGGCTGTGGAGTGGCACAGCAGGGAGTGTGCTCTGGACTGTGCAGAGCTGGTGCGTATGCGGACGGATGTGACCGCCACCATTGACAGGCTGACACAGGCAGTGGTCTCTGTCGTGGATGCATTGGGCACACAGTCAGGTGCCCCTTTACCGCACACCCCACACAGTTCACTCTCCACTCCCCGTTCCTGGCATCGTGCTACACCAGGCCTGTCAATGCCGGGTTCTGCTGTGGCCATCCCGAGCATCCCTGGTGCAGGTTTGTTCGGCATGCTGCAGACCCCTGTGCGGGCAAGGTCACGTTCACGCAGTGAGACCCCTGGTGGTGCAACAGTGCCACCCCATGTGGCCCCTGCTCAGCCTGCCAGTGCTGTTGGGTCACAGCGGGGCGCTTACGCATCTGCGGTGGCCGTGGACAGTGCTACATGACTGAGCTGTTCTCCAGCGCGGCCCCGTCTGGTGTGCCATGTGTGCACGTGTGTCACGGTGGGCAGTGCACTGCTGGGTGCTCTGCTCACCATGCCACTCACGGACACCTGCCACCCTCCCAACTGCTGTCCACAGGTGCGTGCGCATGATGATGCCTGCATTGCACTGTACACCAAGGTGCAAGGGTGCCCAGCATCTGACACCGTACTTGGACAGTACAGGTGGTGGGGTGGTCAGTGGTGCTGTGTGTTGCAATGTCGGTTCTGCTGTGCTGTGCATGCCCATGTATGCTCTGTGCCTGGTGTGTGTGTGTCATATGAGTGCTCCCCTCCCTGATGGTGTGTTTGTATGCCTGGACCCTTCCACTCCCTGGCCGTCATGCCCCTGGTGTGTTACCCTGTGTGCCTGTGGTTTCGCATGGACAGTGTTGGTTGCACATGTCCCTTGACTTACCTGTGTTCTGCATAGTGCTCCTCTGTGATGGTGTCCTGGTGCAGCTGGGCCTGCCGGGATCAGTTGGGGGTCTCGCCCGTCCTAGGGGGCTGCTCATCACCATCAACACCGGCGCCACTGGCGCCCCATCGCTGTTCCCCTCTTCAACCTGTACGGCTATCCCATAGTCTTTGGCCATGTTGTGCAGGATGCAACAGGCCAGGAATATCCCACAGGCCTTTTGGGGGCTGTACTGTAGGGCACCGCTGGAGGAGTCTAGGCATCAGAAGCATGCCTTGAGCATCCCAAACACCCGCTCTATGATGTTGCGTGTGGAAACATGTGCCTCATTATAGCATTGCTGCAATGGGGTCATGGGGCGTCGGTATGGTGTGAGCATCCAGGGACGGAGTGGGTATCCGCTGTCACCTGTGTGGAGATAGTGGAGATCAGTCTCATGTTCAGGTCCATATTGCCCATATCCCTGTGTGCCAGTACCATGGCACCTGTGGCATTCCCACCCTTGCCCCGAGTTTGCATTCCATGCAGTGTACTCACCCACTAGATGTCCTGTGGGGATGTCCCCACTCTCGAATCGATGGCACAGTGCGGACTGATACCATATGAAGACATCATGTGTCTCGCCAGGGTGTGTGTGGGCACAGACATTGATTATGCGCCCAGTGGCATCACACACCACCTGGCAGTTGACACTGGAGAATCCCTTTCTGTTCCTATATGCGAGCCCATCGGGGCCAGGTGGCGTGCGAATGGCCACATGGGTGCAGTCTATGGCCCCTAGCACGCCAGGCATACGTGCTACCCTGTGGAACTCCTGCATGTTTGCTGTACGCTCTGCCGCGGTGCTGGGGAAATGGATGTACTCCGCAGCATGTGGCAGCAGTGCACTGAGGAATTGGGTGAGGATGCGTGATGTGGCTGACTGTGTGATGCCTGTGGTGTCCCCTGTAGGCCTCTGGAAGGTGCCCGTGGTGAGTAGACACATGCAGGCTGTCCCTTGGTCTCCACCGACAGGCGTGACTCTGTCGTGAGGTGCCTGCATCACATCACTGCACAGCTCCACAGAGCCGTCTCAGTATTGCCCTGTTCAGGCGGCCGCCCACGATCTCTACATCTGTACAGCTCCAAAGCTGATGCGGAGACGCGGTACTGCCTGTTGGCTTGCTACCGCCCACAGGGCCCTTCCACAGCGTCCCCCTGCAGCATGCATTCTCACCCTCATTACAGCTTCCATATGGAAGCTGGCACTG
The DNA here is from genome assembly GCA_016271365.2 of Neoceratodus forsteri. Classification (NCBI taxonomy): domain Eukaryota; kingdom Metazoa; phylum Chordata; order Ceratodontiformes; family Ceratodontidae; genus Neoceratodus; species Neoceratodus forsteri. The sequence goes on along the minus strand of CM028130.1, from coordinate 350,696,165 downwards.
TCCATCTCCTGGCTTCTGACCCCGGCTGGTGTTGCTGTGTTACCCCCGCTGTCCTCACTGCTACTTCCACTGCACCGGACACCCCCCGCTGGCCTCTACAGCCTATGGTCCACTCTTTCCTTGCCTGCCCTAGCCTGTCTGTTGTCTGTCTATCTGTCTCTCTCTCTCTCTCTCTCTCTCTCTCTCTCTCTCCCCACTTGGCAGCCTTGTAGCGTTCTTGCGCCGCTTTCTTGAGCCTTTCTATTTGGCTCTTCGTTACCGCGTCACTCCGGCAGTGTGCATTAAGTGCATCGCCAGCAAGTCTTTGAATATCGCATTGCGCTCTTTATGCAAGGATCCACCCCTTCGGGTTGCGCATGCTTTCATTTTCATTGCGCTGTTGCTCAGCATGTTTTCTGTGGCGCAACTGCCTCCTTCTGAATATCGCAAAATGGCGCAATTTTGGACTTGCGCATGCGCAACCCTGTTGCGCATGGCGCAACCCTTTGAATATCCGGGCCCATATCTACTATGCTGCTCCTCGTGTCAGGAGTTCTCAGGATCAACCTGGGTCCCTGCTATCATAGAAACATAGAATTTGACGGCAGATAAGGACCACTTGGCCCATCCAGTCTGCCCATTTCCCTACCTACTGGATAAGCTGCAGATCCTAGTTAACCAGCTGCCTACTTCTTCCTACCACCACCCCCTAGAATGGCCTTATGACTGTCCCATGCATGCTTGAATTCCACCACTGATTTTGACTCCACAACCTCCTCCGGAAGGCCGCTCCATGCATCCACAACCTCTGTGAAAAATACTTCCTTAAATTACCTCTGAGCCACCCCATCTTCAAATTGTGCCTCTTGTTCTTGCACACCTCTTTTTTTGAAAGATGCTACCCTCTTGGACTTTGTTGACTCCCTTGAGGTACTTGAACGTTTCTATCATGTCCCCCCTCTCCCTCCTTTCCTTGAGGCTATACATATTAAGCTCCTTTCGTCTCTCTTCATATGTCTTCTGGTGCAGACCCTGCGCTATTTTAGTTGCCCTCCTCTGGACAGCTTCCATCCTGTCTATGTCTTTGCAGAGATTGGGTCTCCAGAACTGCACACAGTACTCCAGATGGGGTCTCACCAGCTGTCTGTACAGAGGGATAATAACTTCCTGTTTTCTACTGGTGATGCCTCTCCCTATGCATCCCAGTATCCCCCCAGCCCTCCTTGCTGCCCTCTCACATTGCTTTCCCACCTTTAGGTCATCTGATATGACTACCCCCAGGTCCCTTTCCATTTTTGTTGTTGTTAGTATCTCATCCCGCTTTGTGTACTCTTCCCCTTGGTTTTTGTTTCCCAGGTGCATTACCTTGCACTTCTTAACATTGAATCTAAGCTGCCATACATTTGACCATTCCTCTAACCTTGCCAAGTCCTTCTCATCCTTTCCACCCACCCTGTGCATCAACTCTGTTGCAGATCTTTGTCATCTGCAAAGAGACATACTTTTCCTTCCAGTCCCTCTGCAATGTCGCTTATAAAGACATTGAAGAGGACCGGTCCTAATACTGAACCCTGCGGCACCCCACTAGTAACCCCCCTTTCTTCTGAGTGGACTCCATTTACTATTACTCTCTGTGTTCTATTCTCCAGCCAATTCTTTACCCAGGCTGTCATCTTGGGACCCACTCCCAGACTGGCTAACTTGTATATTATTCTTGTGTGGACTGTGTCAAATGCCTTGCTAAAGTCTAGGTAGGCCATGTCCACAGCCCCTCCCTGATCTACTACTTTGGTCACCCAGTCAAAGAAATCTATCAGATTCGTCTGGCATGACCTTCCCGCTGTGAGTCCATGCTGCCTAGGGTCCTGTGCCCCTCTGGCCTCTAGATACTCAACAATTCTTTCCTTCAGAAGTGATTCCATCATTTTCTCTATCACTGAGGTTAAACTAACAGGTCTGTAGTTTCCTGCTTCTGCCTTGCTCCCACTTTTGTAAAGGGGAATCACTCCTCCAGTCCTCGGGTACCACTCCATCCTCCCATGATTTGTTAAAAAGGGTAGTCAGTGGTGTCACTAGTTCTACCCTTAGTTCTTTTAGAATTCTGGGATGAATCCCATCAGGCCCCATTGCTTTGTCCACCTTCAGTTTTAAGAGTTCTTTCAGAACCCTTTCTTCTGTAAATAGACTGATATCAACTTCTGTATCCTGAGTGTTTCTACTGTTTGTTTTAGGTACCTCCCCCTCTTCATTTGTAAATACTGAGCAAAAAATATTTGTTTAGTATCTCTGCCATATCACAGTCTCCTCTGCCCACCCTCCCTCCCCTTTATTAAGCCTCACTATCCCTCCCTTGGTCTTCCTTCGCTCCCTGATGTACCTATAAAAGGTTTTATCCCCCTTCTTAACTGAGTTGGCTATCTTTTCCTCAGTTTGGGCCTTTGCTGTTCTGACTGTCTTCCCAACCTCCTTTTGCTTTAACTGATACAGTTCCCTGTCCTGCTCCTTCTGCGATTCCTTGTACTTCCTGAATGCTTTCTTTTTCTCTTGAACCTTCACTGCCACTTCCTTTGAGAACCACAGTGGTTTCTTACATCGTTTTGTTTTGTTTATTTGTGTCACACAAAGGCTCTTTACCTCTGTGATGGCAGTTTTTATTATTCCTCATTGTTCTTCCACCCCTCCTTCCTGCCCATTTGCTAGTGCATTCCTTAGGCACTCACCCATTTTAGCAAAGTCAGCCCTCCTAAAGTCCAGTACTTTTGCGTTTGTATGGCTTGACTCTATTGCTGTGTTTTTTGTGAACCATACTGTTCGATGGTCGCTAGTTCCCAGATGGCTACCCACTTCTACATCTATGATCCTCTCTCCATCTCCATTTGAGAGAACCAGGTCTAAGATTGCTCCCTCTCGAGTGGGCTCCAGTACTAGTTGTCTAAGGCATGCCCCCTGTAGGGATCTAGAATAATCCCACTATTCGAAGTGGCTGCTGCAACTGCACTCCAGTTAACATCTGGCATATTCAGATCACCCATCAGCAATACCTCCCCTTTTTCTGCCATTCTAAGTATACTTACTATCATTTCCTTGTCCATTTCCTCCCCCTGAGAAGGGGGTCTGTATTCAACCCCTGTGCAGATTGTGGTGCCATTGCCCATCTCCAAATTTACCCACAGTGCTTCTTCTCCTCCTTGTTTACCCTTTTGTTCTGTTGCTTTTATTCCTTCCCTTATGTAAAGAGCTACTCCTCCTCCTCTTTTACCCTCCCTGTCCCTCCTGTAGATAGTATATCCTGGTATGTTTACGTCCCAGTCATGGTTTTGCGTGTACCATGTTTCTGTGACTGCCACGATATCCAGATGTTCCTCCTCCATCAAGGGCACTAATTCAGGAAGCTTGTTACCCAGACTACGGGCATTGGTACTCATTGCGCTCCATTTTTTGATGTCTTTACCTTCTTTTGCAGCATCCCCCACTGACCTTTGTACCTCAGTCTTTTTCTCATTTAGTACCCTGTTTTGTAGGGAGAGGCTAGGATTTTCCTGCTGCTTATCAGTGCCTCCCCCTTTGACTAGTTTAAAAGCTTGCCAATGAAGCATTTAAACCGATTGCTCAAAAGACTTGTTCCTTCCTGGACAGATGCAGACCATCCTGCCAGTATAGGCTGAGTGTCCCTCCAGGTGGAACCCCAGTCCCCAATGAAGCCAAACCCTGTGATCCACCATTTTTCAACCATTCATTAAACTGCATGGTGCAATTACCTCGCCTCCCCCATGCCATTGACAGGCAGCACCTCTGAGAAGGATACTGTGTGTGCTACTTGTCTTAGGCCCCTCCCCAACTCTACAATGTCCTCCTGCACTGCTCTAATCTCATGATGAGCCAAGTCATTTGTCCCTAGGTGGACAATTACGTCCAGCTCAGTCTCTCTTGCAGCTGTTCTCGTGATCCTGAGGATGTGCTTCCTGTCCCTCCAAGCCATGGCACCAGGCAGGCACCTGACTTCAGTTTTCCCAGCTCCACCCAGTTCTTTCCCCCTAATAATTGAGTCCCCCACCAGGAGCTGCTTCCTTTCCTTGTGGTGTCCTCTGCCTCCTTCCTGTGGGCCTCCCTTGTGACAGTTGTCATCAGTCTTCTCTGCAGGTGCATCCATAGGGGAGCTATGCTCCCCCCAGAATGGTGTATGGATTGTGGAGTGGAACAATTGACTGGGTGTGCCTCTGTTCCACCATCCTCACCCTCCCTGAGCCCACTGTGGTCCAACTGCTGTGCTTTCTTCACAACTTCTGAGGTAGTGGTAGTGGTGCTGGTGCTCCCTGGATGAGGGAGGTTCCTTTCCTACTGTCCGGTGTGGCCTGGGGGAAGGTTTCCTTACTACTGTCCAGTGCGGTCTGAAGATGGGCAACTTCCTCCCTCAGGGCAGAGAGTTCTCTGCAAATAGCACAGCATCTCAGTCTCCAGAAAGACTCCCGGAAGACTGCTGCCCCACAGCCATTACATTGCACTACTCCCCACATGTTTATCTACTTTTTTTTTGTTTGGTTTTGTTGTGTGTGTGTGTGTGTGTGTGTGATGGGTTTGTTATACAGAAATATATATATTATACAATGTGTATGCTTATATTGTCAGTGCAGTGTGCTAGAGAGGATATGACAGTGATATGCACCTTGCACTCTTGAGGAAATGATGTCAGAACCTCAGGTATAAAGGAACTATTTCCAGGGGTGGGTGGGGTGAGGGGTGGGAATGGGTTGGGCCTAAACTGTGCCCTCACAAAACAATCAGCTAAAAGCTCTGACCCACCGCTGCGATGAGTGCCTTCCTGTCAGCAAGATGCCCTACACAACAATTTGACAGAGAAAATACCCTGCTAAACAAACAGAGAAAAATCCAGACATCCAAGTCAGACACAGGTAAACCTCTCCAGCCCCAAAACAGCCTGGTGGTTTTGTTAGCCACAAAGGAAAATCAAATATGCAGTTATTTCAGCCCTTCTGAAGATGCTGACAAGATAAGCAGTTTTGAAAACCCCCTTCCTGAATTAAAAACTAAAATAATTAAACACAAAACAATATCAATGTAAAAGTAAGGAAAACTTCTCTCAGATGTAAGCAAGAGAGAGAGATTAGTTACAGATATCTAGTCCAATATAATATATTCCATGCAGCTTCTCAGTTGTTTCAAAGCACACCCAGTACACAACTTGGAAGAAGATGGACTTCTCAATTCTCTGTTCAGCATCTACCTCAACACCCTGCCTAAATCTTGCCCCGGCAACCTTCTCCTCTGTGCAGATGATGCTGTTCTTTATGCCACACATCCTGATCCTCTCTCTCTCCAGAGTACCTCACAAAACTCCTTCTCTCAGATTGAACACTGGTTTGCTGAACACAGATTGGTTCATTGACATTAAAAAACTAAGAAGATGCTCTATGCCCACCGCCAACACAGATCAAAGGATTTCCCCCTGGAAATACTCTCCACCTCTCTCATTCTACTGGAACAGGTACAAAAGTATAGGTATCAAGGTATTACATTTGACTCTTCCCTCTCATTCCATGAACATATAAAAATCCTCACCTCCGCCACCAACACCTGCATTGGTCTCCTTTGCAGACACAATAACTGCCTGTCACCTGAAGCACTTCGCCTAGCCATTACCTCCTCAGTCTTCTCGCTGGTGGACTATGGCCTCAGAATCTATGTTGCTGCCAACCCTACAGTGCATCATCAAATACAAGTAGTCATCAATAAGGCCTGCCGGCTCCTCTCTGGTGCCGACAGAAATACACATACCTGCACCCTAAATGTGCTCACCAATATCCTCCCCCTTGAGGAAAGACTTTTATACCAGACCTGTCTCTTCACCAAAACAATCCACCTGGGTTTAACCCCAATACATGTCTTGGCTTCTCTTCAGGCAGCCACCATCTCAGCGTCCACACGGGCTGCCCCCAAAACAATCTGGAAGGTGCCTAGGGTCAGGACCACCCTGGCCCAGCGATCCTTCCACCTTAGAGCTCCATCCTGGTACAATGCCCTCCCACTGGCTGTCACATCAATCACCAATCTAGGTCCTTTTAAAGTTGCCTTAAGGGACCATATCATCTCCTCACATCAATGCCAGTGTAACCGGTAACCTGTGGGTCCTGCATCACACTGCTAGGCCATGCACCTGCCCTTGGCCAGGCAGTGGACAACCCTCACTATTTCTAGCCTACAGGATCCTCACCTTCCTTGGTTACCATATAGTTGCACTGGACTATGAATGCATTGTATTATGTATAAGACAAGTCCTCCCTGAGGCGGCTTACTACCAACTCATAACATGCATTGCTTTAGCTACCAGTTGTATAGGTCTTAACCGCTCATTAGGTAAATATGCTGATAGCTCTGCCCTGTTTTAGCTACCAAATGTATAGGTTTTAACCCGTGCTCATTGTATTTATACTCTGTATGATTGCTCACCCACATTTATTCTATGTATGTACCATATGAATGTCTATGCCTTATTCTGACGTGGAGCCTTTGGAAACGAGTCTATGACTCAAAGAGTTGTAACTCCGATTTCCTAAATAAATAAATAAATAGATTGATTAGTCACTATGTCATATGTTTTGTACTGACGTATTACTGTTCAGTTCAGTTTTAATTTTATTATTCGGCTATAAACCTTTACAATATGCTAAAAACAAATACACATGTGCCATACAGACACAGCATATAAAATGAAAAACAGTATCATGATTAAACCTAGTTAAAAATATATGCCTTCATTTCCATCTGATGAAATTCAGTCATCTACCAAAGACAAGTATACAGACATCTTTATCCTAAAATTAGCACATTTTGAAAAGTACCTTCTTATATTAAATGGCCAAGAGTTAATAAAGGTTTTGGTCCCACTTTTGAATATTGTTATAAACTTTAAATACCATAAATTTTAATTTCTACAAGGTAATGGAAACTGAAATAACTTTCCTCATCGTAAAAAGTAATATTTTCCATATGGTTGATTCCTTATAGGCTAGAAATGCAAGTCTGCAAAATATACAAACAAATAGATGATGATTTTCAGGATACACCATGATTCCAGAATAAATAATATGCCAATAGTAAGAATTCACCATTGTAGGTCCATAGGGATATATTTGAAAAAGTTAGGCAAAAATGAAGAAGCCATTATTCAGAGAGATAAACCAGACCATTCCATTTTTAATCAGGAAACAAAAACCTTTCTGCAGTCCTTCTATGGAATCCCTGCTGTAATGCTAATGTGCCCTGTATAAGGGGTCCACCAAATATAGAAGCTAGCTTAAAAGATGGCTAGAGTTCTGAGCACCTCCCAGACAGTACCTTATGGTGACAATTAGAGGCAAAGTCCTTGTACTTGCTATCCCTTAGTTTGGATAATTAGGCTTGCTAATAAAAAAGCAGGCCAGGTTGTCCTGGGACCCAGCCAGAAGAAAAGCAGGGTGGGAGAGGGAGGAGGGAGGGCAGGGAAGGGGGGCTGCAGGTAAGGGGGGGCCATGACCTCATGGAGTGGTGTCATCCGACAATGGTCAGCGCTCTCTGGGGATTGGCCAAGGGGGGAAGCCATTAGGGATCCTAGGCAGGGGTCCTTAGGGGATATTTAAGGACATGCAGCCCACAAAGAGCCCTCTTTCTTGCTGTAAAATTCAACTATCTTGAACTACAGCACATCGCTGGCAACTGAAGGTAAGACACAGGTAGTGTTGGTTGTTAAATGCATTGCAGGAATGTATACAGGCTGTTAGGACAGATTCAACTGCTTGCTTAGTCAGCTAGCATGCCTTAGTGTGGACCTGCTGATTGCAATGCAGTTGCTGCACAGCTGTAGGATACCTGTGTTAGATTAAGGGATTGATTAATCTCGGTCTGTTTTCTTTTTTGTTTTGTGGGTTCCTGTGGAAGGCACTGTGTTCCTGCACAGTGACAGGCCGTGAGAGTTGGATTTGGGGAGTAAGGAAGAGGCAGGACTAGCAGGAGCATGGTGCAGTTAAGGAGGTGTGGGGAAGTTCGGCTGAAGGCTGTGTTTGTTCACCACCTAAAAAAAAGAATGTAATAAAGTAGAGGAGCTTGTGGATGGTTTTGTTTGCTGAGTCCTGGTGGTTTAAAGCAGCAGTGGCCTGCTGGGGGTGATGGTCTGGTGGCAGGAGGGCCTGCATGGCAAAGGCTGAGCCCTGGAATGTGGGGCTGGCGTCGAGGCAGCTCAGCGCTGAATGGTATTCTTCAGCACTGCCGTTTGGCCCAGGAAGGCCACCTGGAGGGTAAAGGCTAGGTAGCTTGTGGTTATTGGGTAAAGCTTTCTTACTTAGGGTTGTAGGCTTAAGCCTTCAAGGGTGAAGGAAAGTTTTCCAATGCAGGCCATGGCGGACACCGCATGACATTTTGTTTCTTTTTGTGTTGGTTCGAGGGCAGCGAGATGGAGGCCGGGGATGATCTGGCAAGCCCTGACTAAATGGGGGTGACCGTGTGGAGCACAGAAATGCTGCAGTGACTGGTTTCAGGCCGGGAGGCCTACAGGCTGTTGGGAGGCCCAACCACATGGTGTGGCACCATCTGGTCTGGAAACAAGGAGGCCTAGAGGCAGATTGGGGGTTTATAGAGGCCCGACCATGTGGCATGGCACCATTTTGGAAACATAAAGGAATTAGGCCTCGAGGCCTAGGGACAGAGGGGGTTTTGGATGGCCAACCGCATGGCACTGTACCAATTTGGAGAATAGCATGATTAGGCCTGGAAGCTTAGGGGGGTAGATTGGGGCTTCAGAAGCACCACTGCATGGCAGGGCACCATTTTGGGAGTAAAACGGTTTGGCCAGGAGGCCTAGGGGCAGATTTGAGGGCCCTCTGAGGCCCAACTGCAGGGCACAGCACCGTTCTAGGCACAGAATTGCGTGGGACATGGTAACCTAGAAGCAGGTTGGCAGGGGTGCCATCTGGGGCAAATGGAATGGTGGGCCAGCAGGTCTAATGGCAGAGTGGGGTCCTGGTTGCTGTCCAACTGCATGGTGGGGGCACCCACTTGGAAGGATGTGATGCAGGGCCCGGTGACTTGGAAGTCGAGTGGGGCAATTTTGCTGGCCAACCATGTGGTGTGGGTGCCAGGTCAGTTGGCAGGCAACTATCTGTGGTACAGCATTTTGCAGGCATTAAAAAAAATATATAATAATTAAGGGTTTTATGGGGAGGAAGAATTTGTGCCAGGCAGCTGGAGATAGAATGCTAGCCCCGCAGACCTGGGGTGCTAACCCACTGGTTGGGGAGGACAAAGGAGCCACAGTGGTTTTCCTGGCCATGGTGACCTGGGGGACCATGAGGGGGGCATGCTGCTATCCTGACAGGAGAGGGATGGGTACAGACCGATGAACCACTGGGCACAGCAGAGAGTGCCTTTCAGTCCATGGGGGGTTATGGCTTTCATGGATGAGCCACTGGGTAGATGGGTAGACAACAAAGGAGGCAGTGAAGTGAGGGGACAAGGAAGGGGCACAGGGAAAAGAAATAAATAAATAAGAAACTTTAAATATATAATAAGAACAGAACAGCTGGCCATAGCTGTACTCAATGTTTGGGCATGGCATGGGGACAGAGCTGCATGGTGAGGTGAATAGTGACCGGGGAACTGACAGAGCATGACTCAGGGGATGGGGGAAGGGGGGCTGCTACTGGCTTTCTGTATGATCATGTGGTTTTCTCTTATAGCCTTGGTTGCAGCAGAAGAGATGGCACCCAAGAGACCCAGAGTGTTCAGTGCTGCCATGTTGGTGGATGTCGCAAAGCTGATGACACAGATAACGGAGTTAGTTGAGGAGGTAAAGAAGAGGGAGACAGAGGAGGAGTCCCTGATGAAGCGGAAGGAGAGAGATGAGAGGGTAGGTGGTGGAAGAGGGAACAAGAGATGAAAAAGAGTGATGCCTAGTCCTCTGGTGGCACCTGGTGCAGGTGGCAGGTCCAGCCTGGTCCCGGCGGGGCACCAACTGGATGGGGTAAGGACAAGGTGGATATGAACAAGGAATCAGATCTCAAAGAGTATATTGAGGCCTGTTAGGGGAACACAGGGTGGGAGGAGGGGGTCTCAAAATTTGAGCGAGCCTACAGGCCATCAAAGAGAAGGGCAGGCAGAGCAAAGATGGGGCGGGCACACCAGGAGGGGCACGGAAGCTGTACAAGGGCTGCCGGGCTTCATGCTGGGCAACCACATGCCGGTCTCGATAAAGGAAAAAATATGGAAAGGGGAGTATGTGGATATCTTTGGTTTGGTGGATGAGGAGACAGCTAAGAAATACGAGCAGCAGGAGTCGGTGGGCAAGTCGAAGATGGCGGTAGCTCTTGCAGTGGTGGGGCACAAAACGGAGGAAGTCCGGTTCAAAGGGAAGATCATTGACATGTGGCAGGTGTGTTTCCTGATTTATAGTGTGTTGGTGCTGGAGAAGCAACCAGACCTGGCAATCCTGCTGTTGACATATATGGCAATCAGGGATGCATATAAGGTGAAGCTGGGCTTTGGATGGCTCAAATATGTTGAAGCATTCTGGCGGAGAATGGCAGTTAAGGGTGACCTGAGTTGGGATTGCACTCATGCGGAATTATATGTGAGGACAGTTTCGGGTTCAGCGGCAGGGTAGGCGGCTGAGCAAGAAAAAAGGGTCACACTGGACCAGGGCACCATGGCCTGCTGGGCTTTCAACAGGGCATTGTGTACATGGCCTAGCTGCAAGTTTAGGCTTGTCTGCTCATGGTGTAGGGGGCACACCCAGTGATGGGTTGTCAGCAAGGGGGTGGCAGGACTGGGCAGGCAAGCGGGCAGGTCCAGGATCAGCCCTTTTGGAGTGGATGGGGGGAGATGGAAGGGGCCGGGGGCCCTGGGAAGGGGGTATACATCCAACTATGGTTGGAATTAGGGTGGGACCCAGGGTGGGGATTTGGGGCTATGCCCTGGCCCACACCCCCACCAGGTGTGGAGTGGTGGAGGCCTGGACAGCAGGATACCCCAACAAGACAGGGGTGGAGCTGCCGAGGATGGGCTTTAGGGACGGTTTCCTCTAGGTTTTGAGGGGTCACAGGTGGCAATGTGAGCCAAAAATTTGGGTTCGATAAGAGGGAGGAAGGACACAGTCCATAAGAAAATTCAAAAAGAAGTCAGGGCGGGGAGGGTGGAAGGGTCGATATTCAAACCACCATATGAGCAGTTCAGGGTGTCCCCTCTGGGGGTGGTGTTGAAGAAGCAAGCAGGGGATTTCTGGCTAATACATCACCTGTCCTACCCTGACAGGGAGGTTGGTGAACGGTGGTATACCAGAGACGTTGAGCATGGTCTCGAACCTCCCTCAACCAAGTGGTGGAGTTGATCTGGGTGGCTGGGGGGGCCTGGCTGGCAAAGATGGACATCAAATCCACTTTCAGGCTGTTGCCTGTACAGCCCTCGGATTGGGACCTGCTAAGTTTCCAATTTGAGGGTGGCTGGTAATTTGACAAAGCTATGCCCATGGGCTGCTTGGTGGCATGCTCCTCTTTCGAAACGGTCAGCTCATGGGTGCAGTGGGTGTTTGGGTCCCAGTATGGGCACAAGAGGGTGGTCCATTACCTGGACAATTTCCTTTTGATCGGAGCCAGCTGGGTGGAGACTGAAGGGATGTTGATGGATTTCCAGGATATGTGCAGCACAATAGGGATCCCACTGCCAGCGGATAAGACGGAGGGTCTGGCCCGCAAGCTAGAGTTCTTGGGGATTGAAATGGATACTGAATGGGAGTGCTTCCAGCTGCCAGGGGACAAGGTAGCATGTCTTCGGGGGCTGCTTGCACTAGTGCGTGGGAGGCAGAGGGTGCCACTGGTACAGGTTCAGCAGCGGCTGGGGCACATTAATTTTGTCTGCATGGCCATAAGCCCAGGCAGGGCCTTTACGAGAAGGTTGGGGGTGGTCACAGGCAAGGGTAACTACCCCATCACTGGGTGGACATAAGTAAGGGCGTTAAGGAAGACCTACAGGTATGGGAAGGGTTTCTGGAAGAGTACAAGGAGTGACATTCTGGCAAGAGGATTGGGCCTACAACATGGACATGGAGTCGTACACTGACATGGCCGGGGGTTTCGGGATGGAGGCCTATTTCAGGGGGGAGTGGATTTCAGAGGCATGGCCAGCCCAATGACAGGAATGGAAATGGACCAAGGATGTCACGTTCCTTGAGATCTTCCTGATCTGGGTGGCCCTCAAGCTGTGCGGTGCCTGGATGGAAGGGTGGCACATCTTATTTTGGTGTGATAACAAAAGTGTTTTGGAGGTGATCAACAGGCACAGTGGCCATACAGAGTCTGTGGGGCAGGTGTTAAGGTGCATTGTATTACTGGGGTTGCAGTTGAACTTATCTTTTTGGGCACAGCACATCAAAGGGGTTTGTAATGAGGCAGCTGACTGTCTTTCTCATTTGCAGGTGGAGCTGTTCCAAGAACTGGCACTGCAGGCTGCACCTACCCAGGCCAGAGTCCCAGACTGTATGTGGGAGATTGGAGAGTAAAGGCCAGTGCATTATACAAAGGGTTGTGGTCGGTCAACACCCTGAAGGTCCATGTGGGGGTGTGGGCTGGTTTCCAGGTATTTCGGGCCAGGTTGGGGTGGGAGACAGAAAACCCAGTCCAGGAGGAGCAGGTCATGTGGTATGTAGCAGAAAAGTGGGAGGAAGAGGTGGCTCCTGCCACCATGGGGGTGCAGTTGGCAGGTATCAGCTGGATGTACTAAGATCAGGGATACTTGGATGCTGCAGGCAGACAAGCCATCAGGCAAATGGTCATGGGATGGCAGAGAGGGCAGGGCTCGAAGCAGGATGGGAGAAGACCTATAATGGGCCCCCTGCTCACGAAGGTGGTGAGGGCACTGGTCCACATTTGTAGCTCAGTGAATGAGGCCTGCCTATTCAGGGCTATATTTGCAGTCATGGCAAAGGGGGCATTTCGGGTCAGGGTGGTGGTGGTGCCCAGGAAACAGGCAGCCACCGCAGGCCTACGGGAGGAAAACATGAGAATGGAGGAGGGGAAGGTGGTCATCTGGTTCCAGAGGTCTAAAACAGGCCAGCGAGGCAGGGGATCTGCCGTAGTGCTACACAGGCACACGGGGACAGGAGTATGTGCAGTCCAGGCCATGGAGGTCTATAGCACAGTGCAGGGCCATGGGCCAGGGTCCTGGTTCATACACGGGGATGGGTCCCCGGTGATGGGTTTTCAGGTGGTGGCGTTTGCAGGAGAGAATCCCGATGATTTTGCCCCACACTCCTTCAGGATTGGTGTGGCCTTGGAGTTGGCTGTACAGGTACAGAGGAGGGTGAGGTCAAGCGGGTGGGTAGATGGATATCAAACAGTTACAAGAGGTATGTTCAATGTTGACAACTGCTAATTTGTGTCCCTTTCTTTTCTCTTCCCACAGCAGGCTCCAAGATTCAGATGTGGATCATGGTGCATTCATTCTTCTACTGGGCAGAGAGGTTTGTGGTCACTACAAGGATAGGGATGCAGTTACGCCCAGGAGTGAAGCACACCAAGGTGCGGTGGAGGGGCCTGTGAGGCATGAGATGGTTGCAGCTGCTACCTCTGCTGGAAGAGCTTCAGGTGTGATGGGCTGTGCTAAACTGTATCATTGTCCACCTATGGGGTAATGACTGTGGACAGTGCCATGGGGGTCCTGTTGAAGGACATCCTGGCAGATCTGGAGAAAGTGAAGGGCTGGTGGTCACGAGTGGTGATCGGCTGGTCCGAGATCACATCCCAGAGAGTATGGAGGGGAGTGAAAGGGCCTAAGTTGGTGGAGGTAGTGCGAAAGTGCCTGAACAGAAAGGTAGCCAGAGCAGTCATAAAAATTGGGGGCATCCACATCCAGCATAAGGACATTTCAATTGAGCAGGAGGCATTTTACTGGTCAGACAGAGTCCAGCTGACCGAGTTCAACATGGGCCTCTTCCTTCGGCCCTTTGGGAAGTTGGTCTGGGATATCAATAAAAAGGGCTGAGGGGTTGCCCAGCAAGGAGTGGAGCCCCATCTTCCAATGCAAGTGGGAGATGGGTCAGTGGAAGGGATTTGGAAGCAAGGGGAAAAAGAAGGGGAGCAGCTGGTAGGTAGGTACCACAGGCTGGGGATGAAGGAACCCAATCAAGGGAGTAATAGGGGAAGGGGAGGGATATAGAGCTAGGGGGTGGATCACGGTGTCTACACTTAGTGGAGGAGGGGAGTGGTCTGGGTAAGTGTGGTACCCAGTTATGGTGATGAAAGAGGGGGCTGGATCACATTGTCCAGACCCTGAGAAACAAGGAGAAAGAAGAAAAGAACATGGTGAAGAACCACAAGAAGGAAGACAGGACTGTTATGTCCCAGAAGTGATATGGGACTGTTACAGTATGTCCACTGTGGAAATACTGACTGTTTAAAATTAATTGGGATGTAAATGATATAAAGACATATTGTGCCTTTAAATAAATACTGCCAGCAAGCATCCAAAGTAAGAAGGTAGTGGCCTCAGCTATTTCTGGGTGGGGATCAAGGGACAATTAGGCTTGCCACTAAAAGGCCGGCAAGGTTGTCCTGAAATCCAACCAAAAGAAAAGTGGGGGGATGGGGAAGGCAGGATGGCAGGGAAGGGGGGCTGCAGGAAAGGGGGAGGAACTATGACCTCATAGAGTGCTGTCATCCGACAGGGGTGGGTACTCTCTGGGGATTGGCCAAGGGGAGGGGCCAGTTGGGGTCCTGGGCAGGGGTCCTTATGGAAATGATATAAAGACATATTGTGCCTTTAAATAAATACTGCCAGCGAGTATCCAAAGTAATTAGGTAGTGGCCTCAACTATTTCTGGGTGGGGATCCAGGGACAATTAGGCTTGCCACTAAAAGGCAGGTGAGGTTGTCCTGGGACCAAGCCAGAAGAAAAGTGGGGGGGAGGCAGGAGGGCAGGGAAGGGGGGCTGCAGGCAAGGGGAAGGGGCTATGACCTCACAGAGTGGTGTCATCCGAAAGGGGTGGGTGCTCTCTGGGGATTGGCCTAGGGGAGAGAACAGTAGGGGTTCTGGGCAGGGGTCCTTAGGTAATATTTAAGGGCATGCAGCATACAAAGAGCCCTCTTTCTTGCTGTAAAATACCCCACCCATCCTCCCTGCAAGAAAAAGGGGGGGAAGAGCGGGGGAATAGGCACTAGAGTGGGAGGCACCTGGAAGATGGTGACCTCTAAGGCGGCGCAGCACAGGACAGGTGGGGCTGCAATAGGGTGGCTAGGTCCAGGAGACTAGGTGGAGTCCCTCTGGAGGATAGGAGACAAAAAGTGAGTGGCAGGAAGGGAGGAGAAGGGGTTTGGGAGCAAGGGGAAAAAGAATGTGGCAGGTAGAGGGGGGTAGGTACCACAGGCTGGGAGAGAAGGAACCCAGGTGTGGGAGTAATGGGGGAGGGGGGAGGGGTATAGAGCTAGGAGGTGGATCACGGTGTCCACACCTAGTGGTGGGGAGTGGTCTGGGTAAGTGTGGTACCCGGTTATAGTGATGAAAAGGGGTTCCAGATCACAGTGTCCAGACCCCAAGAAGCAAGGAGAAAGAAGAAGAGAACATGGCAAAGAACCACAAGAAGGAAGGTAGGACTGTTATGTCCTAGAAGTGACATGGGACTGTTATGTCGGCTGTGGTAATACTGACTATTTAAAATAAATTGGGATACAAATGACGTAAAGACATATTGTGCCTTTAAATAAATACTGCCAGTGAGCATCCAAAGTAAGAAGGTAGTGGCCTCAGTTATTTCTGGTTGGGGATCCAGGGACATGGTTTCCTTTAGGCCAAAAGAGCCATCTGGTCCCATAACAGTTCTTTGTCACCAGTAGCATTCAATGGGAGAATTACACCTGAGCTAACCTGCCCTCTAGGTGCCAGCGAATGTCAGGTCCTGCCCTAATTTTGCACAGTTGTCACAGACATGTGATGTCCACCTTGAAGTAGTATACTGGGTAATTAGTGCCTAATATTCACCAGGTTGGTCCGTGGATATCCTCTTACTTTAATAGGCTTAAGCAAAGAAGCTGTCACTAATTTCCAAACCTTCATTGGGTCTCTCAATTAAATCACTCCAGCTCTAAAAACCCTATGAGTACCTCCAGCATATAATACCATATAAGGAATCTTTTACCCAAGGACAGCCTGTTATTGTTCAATAAGTAAAACAGTAACTATTTTATATACAACCATTTACTGGAGCATATCTACATAACCAGAAGATGTAAAACATGATACAAATGTACACACATTTATACTAGTGTGTCCATCATAGTGAAATCTTACTTGAAAAATTCAAGCTGTGATAAAAATCTTTAAAACTTCAACTTAATTCTAGTAAAAGTAAATTTGGACCGGGCGGGGATTGAGATGCTCCATTGCACTTGGGAGTTCATCCATTTTTATGACTGTGGGCAAAGTCCACAGGAGTATTGCATGTACAAAAGGAGCAATGTCATGTTTTCTGTCCGTGGAACTGACTGAAGGTGTAACTAGTCTCCTCCGCCTTACCCTCCTCCAAGCAATGTTTTCCACCCTCAAATACATATGCTTTCATGTTAGTCAATGGTTACAGAGTACTATTTTCTTTCTTAAATGGGTGGTACAAGAACTGGAATCTGAGTAGTGGGAGGCAGCATTAGGTTTTTTTTTGGAGTAAGATCCACCTCTGCCTCCACCCCACACTTTTTTCTGATTCATGTGGGAGGGGCATGAGATAGCTCTAGCATGCTGTAACAAGATACAGATATACTCTGGGACACAGACATGCCTGTGCAGTGGAGTACAGAACAGAAGAGAAGATATTTAATGCCTTCAAATTGACTTAAAAATCCTTTGGAACAAATGATTATCAGAGCCACCTGGGGCCTCAGAAGGAGACCTAGACACACATTCTAATTTACAGTAAGAGCCACATGTTTTTCTTAAACATTATATATATATGTATAGTTTGTATATAATTTGTCTTTAGCAGTTTCAAAACTTTGAAAGCATTCACACACACACACACACACACACACACACACACACACACACATCACAAGCAGAACACAGCTGGATAAGGTACCAGTAGAAGGTTAGACCTATATTCAAATCTGGTAATAAGAGCGAGCTGGGCAACTACCAGCCCATCTCACTATTGTCTCAAATTTCTAAAATATTCGAAAAGATTGTATCTTGCCAACTGAACAGTTTTCTTGAGGATAATAATAAATTCACATCTTTTCAATTGGGCTTTAGGGTGCTTCACAGTACACAAACAGCTCTGACAAGGGCTGTAAGTGATCTCCAGCTGAGTCTGGACAGGAGGTTAATGATAGGAGCCTTGTTTATAGATATTTCAAAGGCATTTGACACCCTTAACCATCGGGTGCTCCTGTCCAGACTTAGTGAGATCGGCTTGTCCCGTCGATCAGTAAAGTGGTTTTCTTCCTATTTGACAGGTTGTAGTCAATTGTAGAAGTGGGTTCTTATAAGTCTAACATACTGGAGGTGAAAAATGGTGTACCACAGGGTTTGATCTTGGGGCCTTTGTTATTTGACATCTATATGAATGAACTTAAAATTGTATCAACGGTCGCCCAGTGTCATATGTACTCTGATGACATCATATTGTATGTTGAGGGAGATATTCTAGAATTGATCAATATGAGACTGCAATTGGCTTTTGATGAAGTACAGGATTTCTTTAAGATGAACCATCTTATCTTACATGCTAATAAAACACAGTCACTTTTGTTTAAAAATAATAATAAAAAACAAGATCTCCATTTGGAAATCAACACTGTGGATGGCATTGCCATTAAGCAGGTGGATTAAACATAGAAACATAGAAGTTGATGGCAGATAAGGACTGCAAGGCCCATCCAGTCTGCCCATTTCTTTTTCTACCTTATAAATGTGCCATCGGCCTTTGCTCTATCAGTGGCCTATCTATCCATAGTCATTTGTATTGCTCCCTTATGCCTATCCCATGCCTGTTTGAAGCCCTGCACTGTATTCATAGCCACCACTTCTTGTGGTAAGCCATTCCATGCATCCACCACCCTTTCTGTGAAAAAGAATTTCCTCACATTCCCCCTTAATCGGCCCCCCTCTAATCTCATGCTGTGTCCTCTTGTCCTGCTATTTTCTTATATTTAAACATGTTAGACTCTTTCACCTTGTTTATGCCCTTAAGGTGTTTGAATGCCTCGATCATATCACTCTCTCCCTCCTTTGCTCAAGGGTATACATATTGAGCTCCGTTAATCTGTCCTCATATGTCTTCTGATGCAGTCCCTGCACCATTTTGGTTGCCCTTCTCTGGACTGCCTCAATTTGGTTAATGTCCTTGTGAAGGTGTGGCCTCCAATACTGCATGCAGTACTCCAGATGGGGCCTAACCAGTGTCTTGTACAGAGGATATTACCTCCCTCTTAGACTTGTGATACCCTACTAATACACCCTAACACCCCTAGCCTTACCTACTGCTTTAGAGTCTGCTTGGATGATTTTAGGTCATCAGTGATGGCGATGCCAAAGTCTCTTTCTTCCTTTGTGACTGCTAGCAACTCCTCCCAGCCTATAGGTGGCTTCAGGTTTCTCTTCCCTATGTGCATGATTTTGCACTTCTTGCATTAAATCCCAGTTGCCACTCTTCTGACCATTCTGCTAGTTTATCTAGATCTCTTCTCATTCTGCCCACCCCATCTGGATCATCTACTCTGTTGCAGATCTTGGTGTCATCTGCAAACAGACAAGCCTTACCCTCTAGTCCATCTGCAAGGTCACTAATGAAGATGTTGAAGAGGACTGGCCCCTGGACTGATCCCTGAGGTACCCCACTTGTGACTTGCATCTCTTCTGACTGTATACCATTTACCACCACTCTCTGTTTCTGCCGTCAACCAGTTTGCCACCCAGTTGACCAACTTCTAACCCACCCGAGCCTACCCAGCTTATTTATCAATCTTCTATGTGGAACAGTGTCAAAAGCTTTGCTGAAGTCAAGGGGCGACATCAACTGCTCCCCCTTGGTCCACCACTCTGGTTACCCAGTCAAAGAAATCTATGAGATTAGTTTGATAGGACCTTTCTTTTGTAAACTCATGCTGTCTTGGATCCTGTGCCCCTATGGATTCCAGGTGTTGCACTATCCTTTCCTTAAGGAGTGCCTCCATAATCTTGCCCACTACTGATAGTAGTAGTAGTAAATCATTCATACAAATACCTTGGTGTTTGGTTAGATCCATGCCTAGGTTGGGATATTTATATAGATTCCCTTATAAAAAATACAAATAGGAAGTTGGGCATCCTATATAAATATAAAAAGTTCATGACCAGAGAGGACCGATTGAGTGTGGTTAACTCTCTCCTGCACCCGGTGAGTGACTATGGTGATTTACTTTATGGAGGGGCTATTGAAAGGCATATAGGTAGAGTGGATTCAGTTTTCTGTAGGTTAGCTCATTTTGTACTGTATGCCCCCATAGAACTCATAGGTGCATGCTCTTTAGGGAATTAAATTGGCTTAGACCCATAGTGAGAAGAGACTTACATCTGTTACAATTTATAATTAAGGTTTGGTATGGGGAAGCACCTAATTATATTATTGACCTTTTTGAGGTTAGGAAAACAAAGGAAAGTTTGAGGTCCTCTGCTGGAACCCAATGTGTTCCAATTAAATGTAATTTGAACATTGGAAGATCATCTGTACTTGCTAGAGGAATTAGCCTATGGAATAAATATCCTTCAGACTTGAGAAACAGCAGAAGCAGATATAATAAAAGTGAATTAATGAAACGGTATACGTCTGTTCTAAATAATACCACAACATATAATAATTGTTAGTACTTTAAAAGTATGTATTGTATAATGTGATTGACTGTTTTATTTTCAATTTTCTTTTTTCCTTTTTCTTTTTATTTATTGTATTGTTAATTGTCTTAATTATATGTGTTGTATTAGTGATTGGTCTTATGTTTTTTGATGTGGAACCTTATTTTAATGTAATATGGAACTTCATTGAAAATGAGCTTTGCTCAATTGAATGTATTCATTTACTCGTACATGAATAAAAATGATTTACTACTACTACTATCAGTAATTAGGAAACTTGTCGTAGTTACCCAGAGTCTAACAATGTGAATCCTGGCTGTGACCATAGGTGTTTAAAACTGAATAATAATGACCACATTTGCTTCACTTGCAAATAGGTAGGCATTTGTGTCTAATTTCTGTTTGACTTACTGTAGGTTACACATAGAATCTTTGATTTCAAGTATTTGCTAAAGTGTAAATGTAGGTATCAGCATTCTGTTAGTAGTTAGTGCTGACTGTGGTCTGTGACAGGATAGTTTTGTTTTTTTTACAAATGAAGTGCATGGTAGGAAGCTGAAAACAGACTTTCATGATAAAGTGTATTTTTTCTTTTAAGTTTGAGATGTATTAGAAAACATTGAACAAGAAAACAATTGGTGATTTTAAAAGCTATTCTGATCGGAGCTGACATAAAAAAAATATTAATTTTTCCTTTTCTCATGCACAATAGAAATAGGATGTCAGCATTCACTCCATTAAACCTGTTTTTCAGGATTTTTATAGCATCTTGAAAAAGGCAATCTTCCCAGAATGCAATCTGTCATGGAAAGAGAGGTTGAAATTGTTTTAATCATGAAGCATTGGTGTTACTAATGCATTTAGAAATACAATTTTTAATTGTCTTTACAGTTAAACATGCAGTTTCATGTCAGGGCACATTTTGTTGGGGACTCAAATTATTTTAAACATGGGCACAGTACTTGGTAAATGCAGACTTTGATGATAAAATGCATTTTTTCTTTCAAGTTTGAGAAGTATGTATTATGTATAAGTGTAATCGTGTTGTAAATGGTTAAGTAGGCAATGGTTTAAGGCTCTGAGCTGCAAACCTGGAGACCTGGGTTTGACTCCCACAGCTACTGCTTGCATACTGTGTGACCCTGCACAAATCACTTAACTTCCTTGTGCTCACAGGTCACACCTATAAACAAGCTTTCAGCTTAGTGTGTCTCTCCTGGCAAAAAAAAAAAATGCCTAGAATTATTTTTTTAATATAGTTGAGTTTATATGTGGTAAGTATGTAGGGTATGATGTTTTGAATGTGGCAGTAGGAATTAGCATGTGCACTGCTTTAACATCATTTCACAGTATTTTATACTTTCTTAAAAAGATACTCCGCATTTGTGTGGGGCTGTGGGATTCAAACCTAGATTTCCAGATTTTCAGAGAAGAGCCTTAAATCACTGTGCTATACTGCCTCCCTAGTTATGGCAGTCATCTGTTTTATCGTTCATGGTGTTGGTGTAGTAAGCATACTAACATACAAAAAATGCCAACAGAATAGGCCTAGCGGGCTTTTGTGTCTGCTTATTTGGTCAGTCTCCACCCTGGGAGCTGACCTTGCTGCCCCCCATCCCCGCTGTCTCGGACTTCTCCCTTCCCTGTCCAGGGGAGAACTAACTCACTGGGGGTTTCTGTAAGACAACAGCTACTAAACAGCTCTAATTCACCATTTTTATTCTCTGTGCAAATTCATTTTTCCTGATAATGGATATACTAAAACAAAAATTTCTCAACAAAATGTTTTTAAATAAAGAATTTAACTCACAGCAGCAGAAGAAGCATGTTGGCATTAAAAGCTTAGTGGTGTGGATATAGAGGCACCAGTATTTAAGCATGACTTTGGTAGCGGATTAATTGTGACTGAAACTTCAACCTTCAATGGGTTAGACTCTGCAGCCATCTGTACAGTATATCACTAAGCCGTATGCAGTGTGGTATGGGTAAAACACAGATCACTAGACCAGGATCAGTGCTGTAAAATCTGCACTGGGCACAGCTTGTGCAATTAATGCTGATCCAGTGGATCAAATAAATACAATCAAATAAATAAATAAATACTCGGATTCGCCTTGTGCTTCAACCCACCCCAGTAGTGACGTTATTACATGATAACACACACTGTCATGCCTTATTTCTTAAATATGCCCTTTCTCAATGTACTATACTTTGATTCAGTTAGTGTATGCAACAGTCTTCATGGGAACACTCTGGGCTTCTATTTACTTTAGCTATTTTATTTTGTTTGAACTGCTTTGGTCTTCTTGATGTGGTGCCTGTGCCTATGTAATCTGTTTATCTACTGTTACCCATGTATCTCCAGTGAATGATTATTATAACTGTCTGTTCTCCCTTTTCGAGCCATTGTTTTTGGACTTGTTAACTGTGCTGTCTTTGTATTAGTTTCAACGAGGTGCCTTTGTAAATGAGTCTCTGATTCAAAGGTTTGTAAATCTGATAGTGTTTAAATAAATAAATAGAATAATAGATAGGTTCTGGTGTATTACAAGGTAGTAATTCCATCGAGAGGTTCTGGGGACACAGAAAACCTCGAGAGCGAAGCTCGAGAGGTTTCATGTGTTCCCAGAACCTCAAGATGGAATTACTACCTTGAAATGCCAGAACCTATTTGTTATTTTTTTTAATATATGGATACGAGGTGAATTGACTCACCTCCGTTTCAGCAGTGGAGTTAGCGGGTGGATGTGCATGCTGGCAGGGTTCCCCAGTCCTGTGTGGACGAGTGGCTGCTGTGGGCTTCATTTAGCCGTTTTTTTTTTTGGTCAGTGGCGGTATCAAGCGAGCCGAGGAGCCCCAGAGCGAGTGCGGTTGTCAAATGGTTTTCAACCTAAAACCCCCAAAAAACAGTTGCTTCACGGAAGATTGTTTCTCTAGCGGCGAGCAAGCGCCATGTTTCAGACTCCTTCTGCCCGCCCACAGAGGAAGCGGCCAATCAGAGACACGCTTTGTGAAGCGTCGGAGATACCCTTGCGCATCGCTCTTTAGCTTTCTTGATAATACTATAAACAGTTGCGACGATACTATTACGACACCGAGCGATAAGTATCACTGACTAACAGTAGTATTATCGCTCCAGGAGCGATGGTATTACAAGGATTTTTTTGTATGCTTTTTAAGCATATTATTTTCATAATCCATATATTAAAAATAAATAAATGTTTATGTTTAAGCCCATGAAACACCCTTATCTAGTTATTGCATTCACAGTGGTAGTGTCTCTGCCAGAGCTTGTTAAGCAAGTGTTTAAAAGCTCCATTTATGCTCAGGAGTCCATGGGTTTGTAAGTGAGGGCTAAACGGCTCCATTTACATTCATTTACAAACAACATCTTTATAGAAAATAGCTGTTAAATGTCACCACAAAGGGAGACATGGCTATTACAATTATATAGAGCATTAGTGCATAAAATGCTATGGGATTTACTAATATTCCAGCTAGAGAGCATTAATTAAATCCAATTAAAAGCTGTGGTATATAATCCCTTTTTTGTCAAGGGTTCTCGCCTACCTTCAGATAATTAGTTTCACAAGGGACTACTGGAGTACTTGTAGCCTCTTCAGATATAAAGGTTGAACTGGGGGAGAATGGAGTCTCCTGGGACCAAGGTATGCTGTGAAATTTGATCTGGGTCACATGTGCATCAATAGCCTATCAGGTGGGTTGGGAACCCATAAAGTAATGTCTGGAGTGTCATGGATACAACATAACACAACAAGCATTTGTCAATGCCGAATGTTTGCTTGCTGGTATTAGCATTGGAAGTGCATAAGTCAGACAGATGCAGAATAGGAATGGCAGTGAAGTACTGAAGTGATGCCAACCCCACCCACCCTGCAGAGATGGACAGGCATTGGTGTGTGCCTTTGGGTAGTCGCCCATAATGCTTACGCTATTTCACCTCACCTGTCCTGTAGACACCAACAAGTGTTGAAGTGTGCCTTGGGTGTTCGGCTTTATAGTCACCCCATTCGATAAGGAAATACGCTGAAATGGATGCAGTATAGGAGAATGGGGTGAACTCTGGGGCCGAAGAGTCCAAGGCACACCTCGATGCCTGTCACTGGCTGCAGGATGGGGATGGAGCTGGAATAGCATGAGCATTACAGCCGGCAATCCAAAGGCACACTCCTGACACCTGTCAGTCTGTACAGGGTGGGATGTTATGGTTAGAAACCCTAACATCCCAGGCATTTGTTGGTATTTGCACTACAAATTTTCAACATGGCCTTTTTGTGATCCCCCCCCCACCTCATGAAAGCATTTGGGACCTCTGCTCATGAACAGTGGCACTGTGATTTTGTTAATCTGTCCTGAACATTGATGGGGTGTGTGAAAAGATGGCAATGTTGAAAATCTGGAGTTAGAAAATTTATAATTCTCGAATTTATGAGTGTACATGGAAACTGTGCAATGCACACTTGTAACAGTCATTTCATGGAATTCTTTCACCAGATTTTCAACAAAGGTATTTTGTGACCTCTGCTCATGAACAGTGTCACTATGATTTTCTTAATTTGTTCTGTATGTTGATTTCCTACAGCGACTGCACCATTGTGTGTCAGATGTGCGAAAACACATTTCGGGCAGCATGTGAAAAATGACAGCTCCACTGTTCATAAGGAGGTGTGCAAAAATGGCAATGCTGAAAATATGTAGTGAAAATATTACAAAGTCTCAAAGCTATGAGTGTGCATGGAAACTGCGCAATGCACGCTCATAACATAGTCATTTTGTGGGCTTTTGTCACCAAATTTTCAACATAGGCATTTTGGGACCGCTGCTCATGAATAGTGTCACTGTGATTTTCTTAATCTGTCCCACACATTGATTTCCTACAGCGACCGCGCCATTGTGTGCCAGATGTGTGAAAACACATTTCAGCCAGGATGTGAAAAATGCCAGTTGTACTGTGTGAAAAAATGCCGATGTTCAAAATCTGGAGTGAAAATATTACAAATTCTCGAAGTTACGAGTGTATGTGGAAACTGCGTAGTGCACACTCATAACACAGTAATTTTTTTGGAATTTTGTCACCAAATTTGCAACATAGGCTTTTTGGGAGCCCTCCTCATGAACAGTGATGCTGTTATTTTGTTATTCAGTCCTGGAAGGTGATTCCGCACAGTGACCAAGAAATCACCTTTCAAGTCCGAATAACCAGATGACAGTGACTGAATTCATGAGGTGGGGTCCCAAAAACCCTATGTTAAAAATGTGGTGCCAAAATTCATAAACATAGCTGAGATATCCACCTAAGTTGAAAAATAAATTTAGGCCATTATAGAGCTTAATGGCATTTCTTCAGTACGCAGTTGGCTTTGAAGAGTGCAGACATGTTCCTACTCTACCAAAGATCATCATACCAGGCTCCGGAGGTACTTATGGGGTGGGGGTGTGTGGGGAGATGGGATGCACAGAGGGTGGCTTCGGGTTGGGGAGGGTGCATTGGAGATAATGAGGGATGGTTTTCTATTTTCACAGATAAAAAGGCAATGGGACTTTTTTTTCATTTACAGGGACAACTGGCATGCTGGGGTGGCTCCCAGAGTGCCACCTGGGTGTTTGTTGGGGGGCATCCTGGAGCCAATAGGGATTGGGCACCCCGTCTGCACATACAGTGTGTCTGTGTTTGGGGGGGCACATGAGTGGAGGGGGATTGGGCACTCCCCTCAGCACACTACTAACAGGGGGGGACATTATGCTGATTGGGACTGGGCTCCACCATTGGCAAGTGAACCGGGCAGAGGGCATGCCAACAGGGGGATTGGGTATCCCTAATGTCAGTCAGAAATCTGCACCCCATGTAAACACAATGTGTGAATGGCGGATGGCGACAGCCGCCTCCATGTTTCTTGAAAGTTTACACCAGACAAGGCACCACCCTGCAATGATGGGTAGCTCCCTCATTGCAGTGGCAAATTTGTTTGAAGTTGGTGGCATGCTTGCAGAACTAGTGTAAACAGCAGCATGCCAATGCATTGGGTACAGATGGCCAAGCCCAAAAATACAGTGGTGGCATTGGCCGCCACAGTGCTGAACCTCCACAACCCGCTTCTCTCCTAAGCTGCCACATAGTGTTTCTTGCACATGCGTGCAAGCAAACAAAAAAAAATGCTGTACCTCTCAAAGAGATTTTCCACTCGACTTGCCTTCAACAGTCACCAAGGCAGCATCCCTGAGAGCACATTTGCAAACAGTAGTAGAAGTTAATCCTGCCATTCAGGACAATTTGTGGTTCAGAATACCCAGGCTTCAAATATTTTATGTCTGTTGACCTCCAGTCTCATTCTTCAGTTTCTCTTCACCTGAGGCAAAGATCCAAGTACCTGCAAAAGAAACATGAAAATTGCTCTCTGACAGCACAATTAAACTTCAGTTCCCGGGCCCCCTAGGCAAAGTTGACATAAGTTTAAAATTTTAAAATCTTGCATGGCAGCATGGCAAAGTGCAAAACAGTCTTGCATCTTCAAAATATGGAGTTTACAAAATTTGCTCTATCCTCCAGTCTGCTTACTGACTGCCGTCTTGTTCCAGTTGGGAAAAATGGGAAAAACACCATTTTCGTCATCTTCACCACCACATGCCTCAAACAAGTGCTCATCGTCAAATGTCAACAATGCAACAATCTCTCTACCAAGCTCTCACAAAACACAGAAACTTGAAGCCATATACTATAGGTTAATGCCAAAACCTTTAATAAGGTCAACAAAATTTAACTAAAATGAAGCTTCAGCAGTGTTGATAGAAAAGGATAGAAACATAGAAACATAGAAGCTGACGGCAGATAAGGACCACAAGGCACATCCAGTCTGCACATTTCTTTCTCTACCTTATGAATGTGCCATTGGCCTTTGCTCTGTCAATGACCTATCTATTCATACTCATCTGTATTGCTCCCCTATGCCTATCCCATGCCTGTTTGAAGCCCTGCACTGTATTGATATCCACCACTTCCTGAGGTAGGCCATTCCATGCATCCACCACCCTTTCTGTGAAAAAGAACTTCCTCACATTACCCCTTAATTGGCCTCCCTCTAATCTCATGCTGTGTCCTCTGATCTCCAAAATGTGTAGAAAGGGAGAGAAGAATGTGGAGTAGAGCAACATTCTAATGTATGACTGCCGAAAATATCACTATACTAATTGTTCTTTTCATTTTATCTCATTCCAGGACTGCGATTCATGCAGTTGATGTTTTTAAAAGTTTGTGTTCCCTTAAAATAGCCATTATGAATAAATTAACATTTTTGTGTAGTGCTATGCTATTTATCATCTGAGATGTGCTAGCAGCATCATAATACTGTACATCCACAGTAAAAATCCAGTTATTATAGTAAAAAAGTACCAGCAAAGAAAAAGATTTTTAGGCACCAAAGAACTTTTGGAGCCTATTGTCATTGGTGTGACTATTTTGCATCTAATATTTTCTGACCTGGGGTGTATAAGAATGTTTTCCCCATTAACACCCCAGGAGAACAT
The DNA here is from genome assembly GCA_016271365.2 of Neoceratodus forsteri. Taxonomy (NCBI): domain Eukaryota; kingdom Metazoa; phylum Chordata; order Ceratodontiformes; family Ceratodontidae; genus Neoceratodus; species Neoceratodus forsteri. Next base: position 350,668,790 of record CM028130.1, on the reverse strand, counting down.
TAGTCATGTGATTCACCCAGGTTTGCTACCTGGACTTAGAATGGAGCTGTACCAGTGTACAGACAGTGAGTGGTCTTGACTGGTCCTGTTTTTTCAGTGATTGGCCTGAAGGCAGCAGACATTTGAAGCATACGTGCAGGACCCTTGAGAAGCACCTGGTCCAACAATACACCCTTACCTGCTCCCCCAAACCATCACAAAGATGGGGAAGAGTGGGAACAATAAGAAAGAGCAAGACCTGACCCTTGTGGTTTCACCAACACTCCAGCAGTGTCAAATCTTGTCAATCTGGGCAACATGCCAAGGCTCTTTCTCTCCTTCTCCCTACCCAACTCGCTAAATTCTTCAATAAATTCTAATGAATCCTCTATATTGTTACAGTACAGTATATGTTGCTTATACTGGACATGCTTGCCAGCGGAACTTTTGTTCAATATATGTGGTGTCCGGTTTACCTGAAAGTCTGGATCTGTACGGACACATACGCTTGCAAACTCTTATACACGCTGATGATAATCACAGTGCTTACAGCTTTCTATGTGAGAAAGTTCTTAGTACAGATGTAGTCAACTTTAATGCTGCAGTTGAAATCAGTTTTGCAGTTTAGTAGTTTAATTGCTGTGCAAAAACAAGGAGAGTGCAAAACCAATGGTAAGAATTATGAATGACTTCATTCATTGCTTTCCTACCTTATGAGTTTCAATATGGACTTTTAAGAGGACTTATGCCTTGGGATGGCTGCTCTCCTGCACTATTTAAAGCTTTTTTTCCTTTTTGGTTTTTAGCTTCCCTTTTTGCATGTATTTTCTTTTTGCAATGCACTGCTTACATGAGTGCAGTTTTCCAGCTCCTATGACGCAGCGCCCTTTTGGAAGCACCTGGGCATTCAGAATTGACTTACTGATAGGTAGCCCTCACCATCCCTAGCCATTTTATCTACACTGGCTACCCATGCTCATGTCATTCTTATTCATGGCTGCATGTGCAGTTTGGCCCCATCCATCCCGATCACTCCCTGAGCCTACCCCAGCTGGCTTGGCTGTTTTCCCTACCAACATTACCATATATCCACCCAGCTTGCCAAGTGGCTTCTGCTCATGTTTGCAGTACTGAGCCAGGTGCAGTTATGGGTATGCCACTTCTCTACAGCAATAACCATCATAGAAATAGCCACATTCTCGGGGAAACAAGCCAGGCTCCTATTGCATATAGTCAGATGAACTCCTGTTTCAAAAGCTTGTATCCTTTTTGCTTTCTTTACAGAACAGTCTTTCAAAGTACAAAATATTAGAATGGGGTCAAGCCCAACAAACTGAAAATGACAATGGACAGATGTCCCCAGCTTCTACTCCAGCCTGGCCCAGTGCATGTCTCTCCTGACAGTGACCTTGCCACAACGGGATGCAGCCTGAAACTTTAGAGCTCTGGAGCTGCAGGGGTAGTGCTTTGGCAAGGCAGAGGGGCTACTAGCAAAAAGTGAAATTTTCTCGCAAGATAATCAGAGCTCCCTCCTGCTATTCACCTCCTCGTACCTTGTGCTCACGTCTCTAGGTAAGTCAAAATTAAAGCATAATATATTATTTATAACTATCACCATTGGGTATATATAGTACAAAATATACCTGGATCTATGCCATGGAGCAAAAAGCAGTTAAAAAAAATCAATCAATCTTGGGACAACTGGCTAGCACTGCAAATTTAGTTATATTAATTGTTTATAAAGTGTGAGCCCATCCTCCTGGAGACTGTTAGAATATTTCAGATACAGCTTGTCTCACATACACACACACACACACAATTTAATATCAGATCCAAAATCAGTCAGCAAATAGAACGTAAATTAAGCACAAAATAATTTCTAACATTTAAATCGCGGCGCTCCTTCAGAAAATTTATTGTACACTATATTTATATTGTAGATCAGTTATTTAGTTCCCAAGCTAATATAAAATGCATTTGTTTTATTTGTCTCTAATTCATAAGACTTGCCCCTAATTTGTGAAGTAGGGGGGCTGAGCAGTGTGTCTGTGTGTGAAGGGTGGCACATGCTTACTCACAGCTACAGGTTGTACCATCAGACCTGTCGCACTATTTGTTTTTAGTAATTATGCTCACCTTACAGCCTTGGCTTTCATCACAACATTGCCCTTCACCTCAACACAGCAATTCCTACACACCAGGGTCAGACTGCAGTTCAAAAAGTATATAAACAAATGCTGAGTAATATACACCTGGGTACAGACTAACAAAGTAGTTTAGCTGCCCACACATACCACTTCACTCCAGTCATTTCTTAACAGCTTCAGTAAGTCTAATTAGTAAAACAAAGGTACACATTTATCTGTCCTCAGTATAGAGATTTTGTTGCACAACTGGCAAGTAAGTGAGGTAAAGTAAGGTCAGCAAAACTCCACTTTTAGCCTATCCGAGGCGTATGGGAAGCAAGCAATAATACATCACAGAGTGAGCAGTATTGGGCTATATTGGCTGCCCCAGGGACGTAATGAGGCCCGACACAGCTTGTGGTGGGCCTTGCAACCCTTGGAAGGTCCAGTATAGCCCACACCACTGACTCTGGAAGGTATTATTGCATTTATTTTTTTTATTTATTTATTAGAATTTCCGACAAATACCTATGAGCCAATAGCTCTTTTACAAAGGTTCTACTTCATTATACAAAGAGAAGTACAATTTGTGTGAGATTAGCAGGAAAGCAGTTTGAATACAAAATTGAGTACAGAGTATACATGGTCTAAAAGCTACAGGTAATATAAATAACAAGTAGAACAACACAATCAGGCATACATTTAAGAATGGTGAGTCACAACAAATACTATTTACATGAATTAAAGCTGCCAGAAGGGCATTGTCAAAGGGAAAGGTAGAGTGGGAAAAAAGTGAGTTGCTGCCAATTGTGCCAGGTAGCGTAGGAAAGTGGAAGAGAGAGTGGGTGTAGAGGGGTAACCGGAAGGGAGATAGAAAGAGAGGTGGGTAGGAGGCAAGAAAAGGAGAAGAAGTGCAACATTGGATGGGGTGAGCAGATTAGAAAGGGAGAGAGGAAGGGAGTTGAAGGAGGGTAAGAGAGGAAGGTGGTTTAGAAAATGAGTTATTTCTGGCATTTTTGTAAATTAATTTTAAAATTTCACAAATTTACTTGAAAAGTAATATTGATTTATAGAAATGTATTTTGTCATAAAAATAGTCCCTCCGTTGGTTTAGCTGTTAGTAAAGGGAGCTCCTGTTTTGAATACTGTGCCTTTTACAGTATGTGTACTTGACTGCTATTTATTTTTGTAACTCTGCCCAGACTACCACCATGACTTAGACCCTTATGGATTTCTGGCTGCCCTACTTGGTTCAACAGTTGCCCCTCTTTTGTTTTGTAAAATGCACTGTGGCTGGGTGAGCAGGCAAGAGCAACATCAAAGTCAGCAGAGTGGCACTATTCGGCATGGTTGGGAGAAAAGTTATATTGTTCTCCATCTCTAGATGCTGGCCTACTTCTGTGTTTTTTTTTAGTTTGTTTCTATGAGTATTCAGGAGCCAGAACATTACTTGGAACAGCAAACATTTTTGCAGTTGGTAGGGGGTTGCAATGTATGAGGCAGAGTGGGAGTGTTTCCATTTCATTTGCAATGAGTTGCAGTGTGTGAGGCAAACCTGGAGAGATGTGCATCAATGATCAGCATTAACTTGTAAGAATATTAAGGTCCTTGTTCATTCAAAGAAATATAACTATTTGAACAGAATTTTAAGTTCTGTTTTAATAAACGGGCACCCATGGCGAGATGGAGCAGTGTGGCTTGAATATGTGAACGAGCCTGAATATGCAGCTATTTTAAGAAAAAAAAAGTTTTGTGTGTGTTACGGGAACAATTTATCTTTTTAAATGCCACAGTTTCTGTTAGTTTCATTTATGGATTGCTGCTGTATATTGGGGGAAGGGTGTCAGCCACTTGGTAAAACAAAAAATAATGGCTGCTTTTAGTTTTGAAAACTTTTGAGGAACAGTAATTTACTTAGTGGTGAGGCAAGTTGGCACAGGACCTGTTATTTCCTGGTCTCTGTTGGCACATAAATGCACCCCTTGCCAAGGGTCTCAGGAAACTCTCCCTACCCATTTCCAAAACTACTTTAATTAATATACTTTCGAGCTAAAGTAGTGGAGGGTTGGAAATGCTGCGGCCTGAATGAGGGACAGTGCTGTGACGAGGACTGTATACTGGTGTGGTGGAGGGTAGTGCTATATGGTTAACCAACTTTAGTATTGGAAGCAGAGAAATAGATCCTCCCCATTAATGACATCAGTTGATAATTAACAAAACTTAGTTTGGTTCCTTTTAGTATCTTTGGTACTTTCATTAAGTACTGTGAGTGGTGGCCTTCTTTAATGACCTGAATCATTAATTACAAAAATAGTTATAAAAGCTGTTCTTTAAATATCTAAGGATCTTTAAAAAATACCTGATGTAAATTTAAGGATGTCAGAATTACATATACAGTACTGCACATGAGGAAAACCTTTGCTGACTAGCAAATACTGCTGCCTTAAATATCACAATCAAAATCAGTAAATGGATGAAACATTTACAGAATATATTACATGTCTGAAGAAACAGTTTTTTCCCCATAAATTGAGCAGCAGAGCAGATACAGAACTGAGGGGCCAATTTGTATGCAGCACAGGTAAGAAACAATTCATTCAGTTCCTGAATTCATCTTGTACAAAACTGCTGCGCTGTTTCAATGTCCTTAAGTAAACAATATTTTAAAGGATCTAGTCAAATCATAGAATGGTTTCATCACCATAAGAACAATGAAATGAATGTTGAAGAACTGCTGAGGAAAGACATTCTAGCATAAAACTGGTGCACTCAAAACACGCTCATCTACCATATCCCTTCTACTGCACGACAGCAACCTAATCACTGGTAATTTTGAAACAGTGAACTCCCTGAATATGTACTTCATGAGCCTGAACATATCATTGACCTTCTGTTCGTTAATTCCCATCCCTAGCTTAACACACACTATATAAATCCTCCCTTTACCTCTAAGGATATTCCTGTTGCAGAGGTCCGGCAGCAACTGCAAAGTTTGGACAACACAAAAAATTATTGTCTGAAATTGTATTGGCCTAATATTGTTAAGACTATTAGCAGTTGGCATGGTCAATTACTGCACATTATGAACTAAAATTCCAACTAGGCACATATCTCAGACATAGAAAAGAGTCATTGTAACACTGCTGCCAAAACATGGTATACCATCAGACTTCAACAACTTTCGACTAATCTTGGTATTTTCTGCACAAAATAAAATGCCCAAGAAGCTAGTTTGCAAGCAATTAATGGCTTATGTCCTGGGCAGTCAGCTACTTGCATAAGTATGGATTAACCCATGACAGAGCATGGGTTTACTGAGCATTAATCCTCGTCGGGGGGGGCACGAGGCCACAGGCTGAGTGACTTTAAACACCAAGGTACAGATTAATGTTCAGTAAACCCATGTTCTGTAGTGGGTTAATCCATTTATAAAATGGGCAACTTTATTTTAGAAGTTTATCTAAATAAATATTAAAAAAAAACACTGTTCACATGTGTTTGTAATAAAATAGTTTGTTCGCCTAATGGGTTTGTCTTTCTGAGGATACCGTAGTTGTAGTTCTCCATTAGGTGGATTTGTCCTTATGAGGATACCATAGTTGTACTTTTATACATGTTTCTCTGGTGGAGTGATCTGAAAAGGTCAATTTACTTTGCTGTCACTCAGGATTTTGTAGTGCAGCAGGCAACTGTGAGTTTACAGGGGATTATTCCATGGTCAGGTGACCTGTTTTGACAAATCAGAATATAGGATTTTTGGCATCCATTTTATAAGTACAATTAAGCTACCACCCACAACATTCTTCTGGGAAAGCAATATTAAAAATCATCAGTAACACTACATAAGCACTGGATGTAGGACATCTAATATAGTACCATAGATGCCATCTTCATCATTTTGCTAAGGTGCTAAATAATTAGAGGTTTGCTGATATTATGACCCAAAATGTATAACTTCTGTGATAAGATTTTGTCTCGTGCCAGTCAACTTTTTTTTTAATATGTTAAGTTTTGCAATTATGTCATCATTGGTAATTTTTATAGATTCAGCATTGTTTGCTCTGATGTTTTCTATTTGACAATGTGGGCACAACACAGAACAAAATTAATCATTAAACAGGCTAGCCATGTTTATGGGGTTGGTAATTATTTCTCTGTTAACCTTAACTAGACCAGTTTTTGAATTTGTTATTTTTATTTACATTTTAGCTAAATTTCATTCCACTTCTCTTTTTGATATTTTATTTTGTTTTGCATATCCTTAACATGTTTTTATGTGTCCCATGCATCTTTAGTTTTTGATTTTAAGTATTTAGAGCCAGATTTGTAAATCCTTGTCTAGGCACAAATCCAGTTTGCCCAGGGCACACTCGGTTTATATATAGGTAATAAAAATATGCCTGGTAATTTAGTGATCCCTCCCCATTCTCTGATAGCTGTCCTGTTGTAGGAAAATCTAATCTCTGGTAGTCCAATGGACCCTTCCTCTGCCTGATCACATGTCCAATATGTATATATTATGAGAAGAGTTGTGCTGTCATCCCTTCTCCCCTGAACTTTCTGATCGCATGTACATGACAGCACCCCAGTACCCTGGTGGTATAGTGGACCCTCCCTCCCTCCAGGTGGGTATTATGCATGTACCCCACCTACACTCATCTGCTTCTGTGGACAGGCATGCAAAAAATACCTTTCATGAATGCTAGCTGCCAGTCTGTGGCTCTGCTGACACATTGGTGTATGCGGCAGACCAGAGGACACAGGTGGGCATCCAGTTGGATGGCTGCCCAGATTGCAGTGTCGATAACTGATCTGCAAGAAACAGGGGAGTGTGAGACATGGCAGGCCCCAGTAAATCATCAGTGTTGGCTGAGTACCACAATGGCTGCCCCAGCCCTCTCTGCATGTCTAGAGGGCTGGTCCAGCATGGCATGGGGGATGGCTTGCCCCAGCATGGCCAGAAGGTTCAAGATGGTGGGTGCACACAGTTACTGCAACTGGGTCCCTGCCTGCATAGTCTGCATCCCCCTCTTCCAGCACTCTGCATCTTGATGCATGGCACAGAGTGTAAGACCCCTTCAGCCACTCCCCTGGTCCTTCTGCACACATAGACCAATGGATGAAGAGAGAGAGAATCAGGTGCAGAAAGGGTGCATGCCACTTAAGTGAATGCCATTGGGATCCAAATGGACATCCACCGAATGGCATTTACAGGTAGCTATGCCTATGCACAACAAATGCGCAGTGCATAGGCATGGTGAAAAATGGCCTTTGTTAGCATTTGAAATAGTTGCACCAAATGAAATCCACCACTACAACTACTTGTGTCTGAGGTAACTGTGACAGATGTACTACAATAGCTTTTGTCATAAAGCTTCTGTCATTTTGTCCATGAAGTCCTCCTTGCCCTTACATCTCTCAATCCTCTTAAGTCCAGCCAGGGTGGCCTTGACCTCTGCATTCTTGGGATCCCTGTCCGTTATAGCTCTTCATTTCTTCCATTTGCTGAACTTTTCCTTCTCTCTCAGCTCTGTTCCTCAGGCATGGGAAGTTGCCAAGGTGCTATCCCTGCACAAAGGAGGCAATCCCTCTACTCTTGGTAATTACAAGCCTATATTCCTTCTCCCCTTCCTTGCCAAATTTCAGGAGTCCCTTGTCTTCTCTAGACTCTGACTATCTTAACTCCTCTTGCTTTCTCTTTCATTTTCAGTCTGGTTTCAGGAAAAAGCATTCCATCATCACCACCTTCCTTTGCGTCACTGACATAATTCTAAATGGCATGGACCATGACCACATCACTGCTGATATGTTCACAGACCTTGCTAAAGCTTTTGACTCTGTGTCACACCATCTTCTACTATCCAAACTCCTCTCTGCCAGTCTTTCCTCCTATGCAGTAGACTGGTTCAAGTCCTTCCTTACCGGGTGAACATAGTGTGTCCAAGGAGGTGATGCTCTGTCACCACTCCCTTCCAGTTCAAGCAGGTGTCCCTCAAGGCTCTATTTTGGGCCCAATTATTTTTTCAATTTTTCTTAACCTCCCATCTGTCTGTGACTCCTCCTACATACATATGTACACTGATGACAGTTTTATAGATCTCCGGTCCCTCAACAATTGATGTGGAGTCCAGGCTACAGCATGACTTCTTGAGTGTATTACGCTAGTTTCTTACTAATTAGGTCAAAGTTATCTCCCAGAAAACCATATCCATGACTTTTGGTACTACACACAAATTAGCCAGACTCTCCCCTTCCCCTCATTTACTACCCTTGATGGCACCTCCTTTGATGTAGTCCCCTTCTTCAAGTATCTAGGCAACTGACTTGAAATTGCCTTGATTTCTCTTCCCACATAGACCACATCCACACCAAATTTCACCCAAAACTTTGAGCCTTTTTCAGAAATATAGACTCCCTCTCACTTGTGATTTGCCAAGACCTCCTAAACAAAACAATCCTTCCTGTTTTCGATTATACAGGTGTGGCTTTTGGATCTGCCCCACCTCATCCCTCTCCAGGAGTGGCACTCTCTTTAATGCTTTCTGCCATTTTGCCACCAACTCACCACCCTGTATGCACCACTGTTCCCCCTACTCTTCCCTCTCTACAATTACACCACCAGCACTATGTCACCACCATCCTTTCCAAATTCTGGTTTGGGTCTCTCCCCTCTCCTACGTCTCCTCCCTCTTTTCCCCCTCATCCCCGTCCTCTCACAAGCTATGCTCCAGAGACCCTCATACCTGTTCTTTCCCTTGTCCCCATTCAAACTCAGGGCATTCAGCCTTCTCCTACTGACTCTCCTCCCTCTGAAACTCTCTTGCAAGCACCCTTCATTTATCTCCATCCCTGCATTCTCTAAAACATACCCTTTCCCAATCCATCCCTTCCTCCTGCTCTTGTCCTTCCTCACACCAGCAACCATGATAAAGCCCCCACTCTCCTGTTTTTCTTAACTCCTTTCTTCTGCATCTCACCTTACCTTACCCCTCTGAATCCAAACTCAGCAACAATCTCCACCTCATCCCTTTATGACTTCTCCCTCCCCCTCCACTTCCTTTAGTTTCTCCAATTTACAGCTGGCTTTCAAGCTTTGTGGGCTACAAATGTCTTGACTTTATTTTCCCAATTATATAATTGGTATTGTCTCTACCTGTAACATTTTTAACTATACCCCATATTTATATTTCGTCTTCTATTGTTTGCTTGCTTCCCCCTTTTCCCTTCACCTGGGTTGCACCTGGAAGTGAACTTAGGCTCAGTGTGCCTCTCCCAGTTACCAAACATTTTAAATAAATAAAATAAACAAGCATTTGTCAATGCCGAATGTTTGCTTGCAGGCATTGGTAGTGTAGGAGTTACAGAGCTGCATACTAGGAATGGCAGTGAAGTATTGAACTGAAGCCAAGCCTGTCACCACCCTGCAGATAGTGACAGGCATTGGGTTGTGCCTTTGGGTCATCAGGCATAATGGACGCGCAATTTCACCACACCCTACCCTGCAGACACTGACAAGTGTCACAGTGTGCCTTGGGGTCTTTGGCCCTTATGCAGACCCCATTCCATCAGAAAATACAGTGAGATGGGTGCAGTATAAGAGAATGGGTTGAACTTTGGGGCCGAAGAGTCCAAGGCATACCTCAATGCCTCTCACTGGCTACAGGGTGTGGGTGAGGGTGGAATGGTATGAGCACTGCAGGCAACAAACCCAAGTCACAGCCCTGATGCCTGTCATTCTGTACAGGGTGGGGCATTATGGTTGGAAACCCTAATGCCTCAGGCATTCATTGGTATTTTCACTCCAAATTTTCAACATGGTTTTCTTGTGACCCCCACCTCATGAACAATGGCTATATCAGTTTGTTAGCCGAAAGCTGCTTTTGCACAGCGACTATGGCATTTGGCACCACAGGTGCAAAAACACATTCCAAACAGGATGTGAAAAATGACAGTGGTACTTTTCATGGGGAGGTGTAAAAAATGGCAATGTTGAAAATCTGCTGTGAAAATATTTAAAAAACTGGTAAAGTCATGAGCGTGCATAGAAACTGTGCAACGCACACCCGTAATGTAACTAGTTTGGGGAATTTTTATATCAGATTGTTAACACATGCATTTTGGGACATCTGATCATGAACAGTGTCTTGTGATTTTCTTTATCTATCCTGAACAATGATTTCCCACAGTGACCACGCATTTCTGCGCAGAAAGTGTAAAAACACATTTCGGCCATGTTGTGAAAAATGACAGCTGTACTGTTCATAAGGAAGTGTGGTAAAATGGCAATGTTGAAAATCTGGCATTCAAATATTACAAATTCTCAAACTTGCCAGTGTGCATAGGAAGTGCGCAACGTGAGCTCCTAAAACAGTCATTTTTTGGGAATTTTTTCACCAAATTTTCAATATAGCCATTTTAACACCTCTGCTCATGACCAGTGTCACTGTGGTTTTCTTAATCTGTCCCAAACATTGATTGTGCACACCGACTGCGCCATTGTGCGTTACATGCACAGAAACACATTTTAGGCAAGATGTGAAATATGACAGCTGTACTGCTCATAAGTAGATGAGTTAAAATGGTAATGTTGAAAATCCAGAGTGCGAATATTAAAAATTTGTGAACTTATGAGTGTGCATAGGAACTGCGCAATGCACGCTCGTAAAACAGTCATTTTTAGGAATATTTTCACCAAATTTTCAACATAGGCTTTTTGAGAGCCCACCTCATGAACACTGGCACTGTTGTTCTGTTAATTGGTCCCGGAAGGTGATTCCGCACAGTGACCATGAAATCACCCTTCGGGCCCAATTAATGCCATGACACTGACAGAATTCATGAGGAGGGATCCCAAAAAAACCCATGTTGAAAATTTGGTGCAAAAATTCCAAAAAATGCCTGAGATATGCAGTAAAGTTGAAAAAACCCTATCTATTACATTATACAACTTACCAGCATTTCCTCAGTTCGCGGTTTGCTTTGAAGAGTGCAGACTTGTTCCTGGCCCACCAAAGATTGTCGCACCAGAGTCTGGAGGTAAGTGTGGGGTGAGGGGGTGTGGGGAGGCAGGGTGCACAGTTGGTTGGCATGGGTGGGGGAGGGGGCCAACGAGACCGTGAGGGACCGTTTTTTTCTTTCAGGGACTTTTTTTTAAAAGGAGGTTGATGCAGGACATTTGCCATGCTGGGGTAGGCTCCCAACATGGTATCAGGAAGGCTGCTTGGGGGGTTGAAGCTGATGGGGGATTGGGCACCCCCATCAGCCATAACAGTTTCTGTCATGCTGGGGGTGGGCTCCCAGCTTGGCACATGGAAACGTTTTGGGGGGCTGGAGATGTGGAGCCAATGGGAGATTTGGCACCCCTGTCAGCCATTACATTGTTTGCCACACTGGGGTGGGCTCCCAGCATGGTACCGGGAAGCTTGTTTTTTTTTTGGGAGGGCCGGGAGCTGACAGTGATTGGGCACCCCATCGACCATACAGTGCGTGCATTGGAGGGAGCACACATGAACATGAGCATGCAAAATGCAGTGCTTGCATGCCTGTGTGAGTGGAGGGGAGAGCTCTGCTCACTGAAGCAGAGCTCTCCCTTTCAACTGTATGCCACTGCATCCAGAATCTCGGATGATGGCACTATGTTTCTTGCACATGCGTGCAAGCAAACATAATACATGATGGAACATGATGCTTGTTGCCAACTGTAGAAAGAGTGTTGGAGGGGTATTGTAGAGATTAGCACCAGTGCAAGTCAGGTGATATGCCTGCCTGCAGTACAAGTCCAATGAATGTAAGCCAAAGCCAAGCCAAGATGGACTGCAGTTCTTTCAGGAAGGATGGGGTATAATCATGTCAAGGGAATGCAGGCATTTGGATTTAAATGATAGGATCAGTGGTAGCTAGTGCAGAGCTCATCGACTGCAGGTGTTAGATGCATAGGTTCACCCAGGGAAAGGCAGGAAAACTGAGTAGCACAAGAAAGGTAGGTTGGAACAAGGAAGCATACAGGGATGGCCAGTTATAATTTGTATGGTGGCAATTGCTAAATGGAATCAGTGGTAATAAGTGCTTTTTGAAAGTTAAATTCTATGGCATGGATGAGGCTAGGGCACTCCACTCCATGGGATTCAATGACTGGTTGAAAAGCTGGTGCAAAGCTCAGGGATTTGGCTTCATTGGGGACTGGGACTCCACCTGGAGGGATACAGGCCTATATAGGCATGCTGGTTTCCATCTGTCCTGGAGGGGAACTAGGATCCTAGATGATAGGTTTAAATGCTTCAGTGGCAAGCATTTAAACTAGCCAAGGGGGGAGGAACTGAAGAGGAGAAGAGAAATCCCAGACCCCCAAAAAATCAGGGTAATTAGTGAGGTAAACACGAAAATAGAGCAGATGATAGGGAGAAGGGCAGGGATAAATGGAGAAAAAGACAAAGGCAGTAGGGACAGGGATGCGGCAACAAGAAATAAAGCCATAAAAAAATGGAGGGTAATGAGTACTAATGCCCGTAGCTGAGGTAAAAAACTTCCTGAAATGGTGGCCTTGATGGAAGAGGGATGGAAGAGGGAAGCCTGGATATTGTGGCAGTCACAGAAACATGGTACACAGAGAACCATGACTGGGATGTCAACATACTAGGGTATACAATCTACAGGAGGGACAGGGAGGAAGAAGAGGAGGAGGAGGAAGAGGAGTAGGAATAGCTCTCTATGTAAGGGAAGGGAAGGGATAAAAGCAACAGAATGAAAGGGTAAACAGGGAGGAGAGGAGGCACTGTGGGTCACCCTGGAGACTGGAAATGGTTTCACAATCTGCACAGGGGTTGTATACAGACCCCCATCTCAGGGGGAGGAAATGGACAAGGAAATGATAGAAGGCATCCTTGGGATGGCAGAGAAAAGGGAGATATTGCTGATGGGGACCTGAATATGCCAGATGTTGACTGGAGCACCTTTGGTGCAATCACATCCAAGAGCAGGGCCATTCTTGATGCACTACAGGTGGCATGCCTCAGACAGCTAGTTTTGGAACCCACGTGGAAGAGAGCAATCTTAGACCTGGTACTCTCAAATGGGGATGGAGAGAGGATCTCTGATCTTGAAGTGGGTAGCCATCTGGGAACAAGCAACCACCAAACAGTGTGGTTCACAATAAATTTAGCTGTAGAGTCAAACCACACAAAAGTGAAGGTACTGGACTTCAGAAGGGCTGATTTTGTCAAAATGGGAGAGAGTCTTAGAAAAGCATTAGCAAACAGGCAAGAAGGTGGGGTGGAGCAACAATGGGGAAACATCAAAACCACCAACACAGAGGCAACAAGTCTTTGTGAGAAGCAAATAAACAAATCAAAACAAAAGAAAAAAACACTATGGTTCTCAAAGGAAGTGGTGGGAAAGGTAAGGGAGAAAAAGATAGCATTCAGGAAGTATAAGGAAACACAAAAGGAGCAGGACAGAGAACTGCACCAGTTAAAGCAGAAGGAAGTGGGTAAAGCAGTAAGAATAGCAAAGGCCCAAACTGAGGAAAAGATAGCCAACTCAGTTAAGAAGGGGAATAAAACCTTTTATAGGTACATTAGGGAGCAAAGAAAGACTAAGGCAGGGTTACTGAGGCTGAACAAAGAGGAAGGTGGTTGGGCAGCGAGTGACAGTGAAAAAGCAGGGATACTGAATGAATACTTCTGTTCGGTATTCACAATGGAAAAGTAGGGGGAAATACCTAATCCAGTCAATAGAAGCACTCAGGATAGAGGGGTTGATATTAGTCCTTTCACAGAAGAAAGGGTTCTGAAAGAACTCTTAAAACTAAAGGTGAATAAAGCAATGTGGCCTGATGGGGATTTACCCCAGAATTTTAAAAGAACTAAGGAAAGAATTAGTAACACCACTGACTACCCTTTTTAATAAATCAAGGGAGGACGGGGTGGTTCCTGAGGACTGGAGGAGGGTGAATATGATTCCCCTTCACAAAAGTGGGAACAAGACAGAGGCAGGAAACTACAGACCTCTCAGTTTGACTTCAGTGGTAGGGGAAAATGATGGAATCACTTCTGAAGGAAAGAATTGTTGAGTACCTAGAGATCAGTCTGGCACAGGACCCAAGGTAGCATGGATTCACAGCAGGAAGGGCATGTCAGACAAATCTAATTGATTTCTTTGACTGCGTGACCAAAGCAGTAGACTAGGGAGGGGCTATGGACATGGCCTATCTAGACTTTAGCAAGGCATTTGACACAGTCCTGCACAAAAGATTAATAAACAAATTAGCCAGCCTGGGAGTGGGTCCTAGGGTGGTAGCCTGGGTAAAACACTGGCTGAACAACAGGACACAGTGGGTAATAGTAAATGGAGTCCACAGTAAAGAAACAAGGGTTGCTAGTGGGGTACCTCAGGGTTCAATACTGGGGCCGGTCCTTTTTAATGTCTTTATAAGTGAAATTGCAGAGGGACTGGAAGGGAAAGGATGTCTCTTTGCAGATGACACAAAGATCTGCAAGAGGGTTGATACTCAAGGTGGGGTGGAAAGGATGAAAAGGGACTTGGCAAGGTTGATCAAATGTATGGCAGCTTAGATTCAATGCAAAGAAGTGCAAAGTAATGCACCTGGGAAACAAAAAAAACAGGGGAAGAGTACACAATGGGGGGATGATATACTGTCAACAACAAAAATGGAAAGGGAAATGGGGGTAGTCATATCAGATGACCTAAAGGTGGGCCAGCAATGTGAGAAGGCAGTAAGGAGGGTTGGGGGGATACTGGGATGCATATGGAGAGGCATCACCAGAAGAAAACAGGAAGTTGTTGGCCCTCTGTACAGACAGCTGGTAAGACCCATCTGGAGTACTGTCTACAGTTCTGGAGACCCCATCTCCGTAAAGATAGACAGGGTGGAGGCTGTCCAGAGGAGGGCAACCAAAATGATGCAGGGTTTGCATTTGAAAACATATGAAGAAAGACTAAAGGAACTAAAGATGTATAGCCTAGAGGAAAGGAGGGAGAGGGGGGACATGATAGAAACTTTCAAATACCTCAAGGTAATCAACAAAGTCCAAGAGGGTAGCATCTTTCAGAAAAAGAGATGTGAAAAAACAAGGGGGCACAATTTGAAGATAGTGGGGGGATGACTCAGAGGTAATGTGAGGAAGTATTTCTTCACAGAGAAGGTTGTAGATACATGGAATAGCCTTCCTGAGGAGGTCGTAGAGTCAAAAACAGTGGTGGGGGAATTCAAGAAAGCATGGGACAGAGATAAGGCAATTCTAGTGTTGGGTAAGAGGAAGTAGGATGTTGGTTAACTAGGATCTGCAGCTTATCCGTTAGGAAGGAAAATGGGCGGACTAGGTAGCCCAAGCGGTCCTTATCTGCCGTCAAATTCTATGTTTCTATGTTTCTGTGTTCTATGTTATGCTTCCATGAAATGTTTAGCAATTTTTTCCAATTAACAATTTGTGATATCACCAATGTAAATTTCAAAGTACTAAATAACATTTTTCTAGCTCTGTTAAATTCTAAGGTCCACTGACATTGGGTATGCATGCCAAATTTTCAGTCCATGCCTGCAATAGCAGCAGAGCTGCAAATCTAAAATATTTGGAAATTGTCTACAAAATTTCACAAATAATTGAATTGTGAAAATATGAAACCTATAACATAAAATGTACTTAACTATATCTTTCCCCATTAAACAGTTTCTAAGACCCTTCCAAAAAAGTTATGCATGCACATTTTCAGTTGTCTAGCTCCAAAGGTATTTTAGGAGTAAGCAAAGAAACATTTCCAGAATATTCCACAAAAGATTAAATTGTTAGCATCTGAGCCAAAATAAATTCAGCTTCCATCCAAATTATCTCATGAAACTATTATCTCATTAGGTTCCCTCAAAAAAGTAAGCATAGAATTTTCAGGTTTTTAGCTGCAAGAATGGCTGAGTAATAACTAAATAAATAATTTTTAAAGTTCATGAAACTCTGAGACATGTCATAAAATTTGAGCATTTCATGAAAATTCTACAAAAGCAGAATTTGCTAATTTTACTCGGCCATAGTCAGACTCAGAAGGTACGGATGGTCATGCATTGTTTGAAATACCTAGGGCTGGAAAGAGGTGGCAAGGTTACTGGCCACCTGTTGAATGTCAGAATGGTTTAAAAAAAAAAGAACTTCAGTGGGTTTTTTTTGTTCCCTTTTTTGCATTTGCAGCAACATCCATACTGTATTTGGACCATGGTAGGCATTGCCTGGTGTGAAATTAAAAGTTTTTAAGGTTAAACTTTGGTAGGCTCACACAGCACTAATGTACAATAAAGTAAATAATGAAATACTGAAAACTGATGTTAAAAAAAGAATGGAAATTGACACTGTTTTTAATGCCACAGGGTGAAGTGTTTTAACTTGAGAAGCAATAAAGGAGGCTGTATTTTTTTGTGAAAATTGTTACAAATATGTAACTTGCCTTAGGTCTGCAGGCACATTAAGGTTTGGTTACTGTCAGTCTCATTTCCTGGCACAGAAAGTGTTAGGCAGCACACAGTATAAGAAGCTTAGGGTGTCAGGTCTTGATCTTTCCTGTCACTCAACTCCTTCAATGTTTGACATAGATTGCCAATTGTAGCATAAATATTTAAGCATGGAGTGAGGATCTGTATAGGTATTTCCTTTCTGGAGAGGCATGGAGCATCTGTAGGTGGACAGCAGTAGCAGAAGATGAGACACTACCTCTGTGTTGAGGGGGTAGATCCTGCCTGATTGTGATTGGCAGTGTTCACAGAGTTTTACCATATATATTTTACTTGGAATGGCACATATCTGCACAAATAAGCCATTGCTCTGAGGCAATCACTTCATTTGTACACCTGCCAACTGGCAACAATTTTGTTAAGGTCTGTCCCTGGCTATGAGAAGAGACTACCTAGTAAAGATTCAACACTTGCCTGGTGAGCAATTGAAATTGTACCTAGACGATGAGCACAGAGGGCATTACACCTAACACTCCTAGTCTGGGGTTCTGGCGAATAGGTGCGCTAACAATGATCAGTGAAAATTTCCTTCGCTAACAGGATTTAGTCCTGATTATACGAATTTGCCAGAAACTCAACTGAAATGCATTGGAAATGTGTTTGTGTAAGGCCAGATATGTCTTGAACTGGTACACAGGTATGCTGCTGGTGTTTAATTCAATAATCTGGCATTACCATCTACAGTACTTCCGAGACACATTTTTTTACCGCTGAGAAAGTACCTGAAAGGTGATGGACAGAGTATTTGTATGGACACTTTGCATGCACAGGTTGTTCTGCCTGTGAGGAGCAATACTTGTAGATGTGATTAAAGTCCCCATGTTTTATAACTGTATAACTTCAGTTCTGAAGATTCTAATGCCTTTCTGTGTTACAGTGTGCATGGGTGAGCCTTTTACGTATGTTATTTTAATCAGATTCAAGTCATATGATGTGCTTAAATTGCTACTGGATTTATTGTACATATAAAAAAAAGTTGTGAGTTATATGTAATTAAACAGTGCCTTTTAAAATATGTAGTATTTTAAATTCATCACCCCCTCAACTTAGAATTTCAACTGTTTTTTATCTTGAAACCAGGAGTCCCTTTCTTGGAAAATGGCCAGAGTGGTAGCTATCCATAACAGTACTGGGCCCAGATTACCTGAAAGAGCTCCTGGTCCCTTACTGCCCTGGGCGATCGCTCCGCTCACCTGACGAGGGGTTGCTAGAGATTCCGAAGGTGCATCTGAAATCATCTGGGGCCAGAGCATTTATGTTCGCAGCCCCTACCCTTTGGAATTCTCTACCCCATCGATTACGGGTGTGTATAGCGATGGAGGGTTTTAAGCAAGCCCTAAAAACTTTTTTGTGGCACAAGGCATTCAGTGAGGGATTAATTGATGAATGATATGATGATGATGTTTTGATTTTATATGACTGTTTATTAAGGTTTGACCTGTGATTTTAAAATTGTTAGGCACCTTGGTATTTGAAAGGCACCATAAAAATAAAGTTTATTATTATTATTATTATTACCTTGCATTTTATTTCTAATTAACATCCAATTTCTTTGATACCTATAATATCTAAAATCTGTGAGCTTCTGATATTCAAACAATTCACTAAGCACTTTTTTTTAAATTTACTATTCTTTTCCCTGTCGTCAATGCTCAGCCCCCCGCCAGTCTCAGACCACCTCATCCTCCGCAGGGCTTACATAAGGAAGAGGATATGCCCTGGATTGTCCCCCAGTGCATGCCCAATACACCAACTTGAAACCCACACAACATCAAGAGAAGGATTCCAGTAATGAGCCCACCAGTATTGACTCCCTGGCTTACCCCCTCAGGGTGGGGCATGGAGTCATGCTGGACACAGTGGGAGATGGTATTGGTCAACAGTAGGAGTGCCACAGTGGATGACCGGAGCCGGGAGAGTGGGGTGTCATATAGGCAGCCACCATTTTTAGATTTAGATGGGAGGCATGGCATGCAATGATGCAATGATGCAGAGCATCAGCATCCAGCATGCCTCCCAGAAGAGTCCAGGTACCGGTCACAATAGAAACCCTTGCCTCCACCAGGGATCCATTATGCATTGGTCATACCTCTTCCGCCCAGAACCCTAACTGGAGAGGAGAGTTGCCATATGGTGGCTCAATCCAGCTCCTGCTGTCCCCCACCCTGGCCGACCCCTGATAACCTGTGCCCATTCACGAATCCAGGTTGCTGGTGTAGTGCAAGGTGTGGCGTCCAGTGCCCAAAAACCTCAGCACCACCGGGCCAGCCTGACAGTTTAATTTTTAATCTAACCTACTCTGAGGGGCTGTGAACTTCAGGGATATGGAGAGACACCGGAAGGGGAAAAAACATTTTTTTATTTAAAAAAAGGGGGGGGGCATGGCTTAGCTGCTACCATGATGGCTGCCTGATTCCAGAACTTCACCAACCTGGGGTTTTAATTCTACTAAGTGCACCCTACAAATGAACCTTTTCCACTGGTGCAGTAGAGCCCTTCTCTCCGGTAACATCTGGGGACAACTCGATCTGTTTTTTTTTCGCCACCTACTTTTGGACATCTGCGCTGTTGGAGCTGATAGAGAATGTCATATCTCAGTATGTCACAGGGCAGAGTGCCTGATGCATCCATGGGCCTTTCCACACAGCAAATTAGTGACATGTTCACCACATTGATGCAGCGCATGGCTGAGGTCACCCTGGCCTCCAACAATACGACTCTGTCCATACAACAAATTGATGCAAGGGTCCAAAAAACTGAAGCCCAAGTAAATCAGAACTCTGAGAATATCGACTTACTTATGACTTTGGTACAAGACCAAGACAAGACCATCCATGTATTACAGAATAAAATCAGTGAGATCGAAAACTGAAGCCGGTGGAATAACTTACGGTTGTTGGGCTTTCCCCGAGGGTGCTGAACAGGGGCACCCTGTAGATTTCTTCTACGATGTCCTGATGGAAATTATGCACCATCATCTACCTCCAGGCCTTAACATTCAGCAAGCCCACCATACACTAAACCTGCCACCCAAGCCAGGGGAAAGGCCTAAGCCCCTTATGGCTTGGGTCCTGAATTTTGCTGGCAAAGAGTGGATCTCCTCTAGGGCCCATGAGCTAGGTGCCCTACCATGGCAAGGCCACAAAATCCTGATATTTCAGGATTATTCCAGGGAGTTGATAGCTAAATGCAAAAAATGCCGCAGCATGATGCACATGATGGGAATTAATTTTTCTCTATATTATCCTGCTACAATGCAACTGGAGGTGAACTGAGCTCCAGTGCCCTTTTCAACATCAGACTTGCTTATGGAATTCCTGCAGTGCAAAAGACCACTAAACAGCAGAACCAACCCTCTGACCCATTTTAGTAATACCCCTGATAATATCCGGCCCTCAGAATGGTTGAGTGCCATGCCTACAGCAGGACTGGAGCCCCAATGCAGTTACAATTTTCAGGTGATGGCTTTGGACCTACCCACCAGATCATGCAGGTGCCAATAGTCTTGGAAGCATGCAAGGAGGATTCACCCTCATGATCAAGATGCAGAACCAGGATGCTGACAGACTGAATCAGTGGGGTCCCGGGAATCCAGCTTTGATAAATTTACCTCCCTGAACTGCTATGAAGCACTCACCCAGTCACTTCGAGTGACCCTGCAGACTTTCCAGATTATCCAGAGCAGGAGATGGTGCATGAGGCCATCATAACTGAGACTGAACAACTACAACCACCTGTGGAGGAGCCGCACAGCACAGCCTCCCCTCTGGCACACTGTAAACCTCAAACTGTGGATCTTGGCCCAGACAAGAGGGCATCTCACCCATCTCCATTATCAGAGCTCCCCAGGCAGAGACATCGTTGGACCAAAGATAGATAAATGTCCATATTGTTCAATTTTTCTGAGTTCAGGGCATGGGTACAGGCTCTAGATTTTTGATTCCAATAGTTAATTTCAGCTTAAAGATGGGTGAGAAGGGGTTATTTCAAGGTTAGCCATTGCTACCCCACCGGGGTTCCTTGCCCTACTGCCCCTGCCCTGCTGTCTGAAGAATGCTTCTGGGACACTACATAGAAATACTGACTACTAGAATGTGTTTTGCTTAATATGCTGCTGTATATATGTTCATAAATTGTTGTTGTTGCTCACACATTCCCAAGAAAAGTGTAGAGAGGGGCTCGGAATAGGCCAAGCAAACCCGCACTGGATTTTTTAACACCCGAACATAGAAAGTGCAGATTACATCAACTTCAAGATGGTCCCCCCCCCAAGTTTCTCTTCCCCACCAGGAAGGTGGAGATCCGGAGGAGGGCTTATTTTTGCCTGTCCTTTCACTTTATTAAAACTTCTCTTAGCATCATTTACTGTTACCCCTCCCACCTCGATGTGGAGGTGACCTTATAAGGGACATAATGCCTTAACTTGTGGAGTGGTATATCTATAAATAGGAGAGGATATTTGTGGTAGGGTCAGTGTGTAGTAGGAAGGCAAACCTACCAGATGCCTAGCCAGATTCTAGGTGCCTTTTTGGCAGGAATTTTTATTTCTTGTTAAAGATATGATTTCCTGTGCCTTATGTTTTTTTGAAAGTTATGTACAAGTTCCGCTTTAAGTTCATTTTATTTTTTTCTGCTTCTAATAAATTTTGAAGTATTGGATCCTGACTGCTTTCTGGACTTTATTGGACACCCCCACATGCACATTTGGTGTGAGAAGTGGGATCACAAGGGAAGGAGAGACACCTTTCTTGTGGATATTGTCCAGAGTCATTATGGAGGAACAGAAGAAGATGGAGAAAGTGGAAATGTCTGCACCAGAAGGTACATGGACCAGAACCACGGTGGACAAATTTCAGTTACCCCTAGCAGCTGGATTGGGTGATGTCAGAAGGAAAGAGACTGGTAAACCAAAGGCAGTGGAAGAAGCTATTGGGGGCGAAGATGTCAAAGAGGAGGAGGAGGAGGAACCTCCTTCTGAAATACATGAATTGCTGAGATGGTTATGTGTGAGACAGCTCGATCTGGAGAAGCAGAGAGAGAGAGAGAGAGACCGTCTGCAAAATGAGACCAGGTGGGTGGAGACCCTTAAGGCTATTCAGGCTAGTGGAACTACTAGGCCTATTCTACCTAGTGGGGGCCCAAAAGACATTAAAATTTCCAGACTAATGGACAATGATGACATTGAAGCATACATTACATCATTTGAAAGAGTGGCAACAGCTTGTGGGTGGCCTAGGGATCAGTGGGTTATTCGTTTAGCCCCATATCTCACAGGCAAGGCTCAACTAGCTTATAGTCATGTAGAACCTGAAAATGTTACCAACTATGATCATGTTAAACAAGCAATATTAAAAAGGTATGACATCAGTACAGAGACTTATTGTCAAAGGTTTCGAGCATTTAAATATCATACTGTTGAGTCCCCACAAGAAGCTTGGGCTCGATTGCAAGACCTATGCACAAAATGGCTACAACCTGCAACTCGTACCATACATCAAGTGGTCGAGTCAGTTGTGTTAGAACAATTTATAAAAATATTACCTTATGAGGTTCAAATGTGGGTAAGAGAACACCGACCTGACACAGTAGAAAAAGCTATCAGTTTAGCTGAAGATTATATTACAGCTCACCCACAACGTCCGAAAGGGTCTCATGGGACAAATACTTCCCAAGTATTAATAAAACATCCACCCAGTAGTCCTTCTACTAAGATGAAAGAGGAAAGAAAAAGTATGAGAACATTTAATCCAGAAATTATTTGCCACAAGTGTCAGACCAAGGGACAGATCGCTAGATTCTGCCTCAAGAAAAAATCTGATCCTTCTCATCTGGCCTTAGCAAACTGGGGGAAATATACTGTGTCTGTTAATGTTGGAGGACAGGATGTGATGGCATTGATTGATTCAGGAAGTAAGCAAACCCTGGTACATGCTGATTTACTCAGTGGTGCTCTTATAAAGAAACACCCGGAGAAAACTGGGGTGACTTCTGTTCATGGGGACACTCATTTCTGTCCTGTACAGGAAGCTACTATTACTGCATCAGGCATGGCACATCATCTGAAGATAGGCATGGTTCCTAGACTACCTGTACCTGTGATATTGGGACATGACTTTCCTATATTTAACAATTTATTGACTGCCTCTTCTTCCATATCTGCTGTGGCTACACAATCTCAAGCATCTCAGGAACAAATGGACAGTGAACTGTTTCCTTTTGATGATACCTTATTTGATGTTCCTGGAAAGACTATTAAATCAAAAAAAACAAAAGAAACTAGAAAAATGGACATGGAATAAAACAAAGGACTTAAGTTGTGATGATGCCATGATAAAAACTGTAAAGTTGGACTCTTTCATCAGTGATCAAAAGAATGACCCTACACTAACCCCTTTGTTTTCCCAGGTTATTGCTGATGGGGTGGAAGGTACACCTCCAATGTATAAGTTGCAACAGGATAAATTGTATAGAGTTTGCCAAAATCCAAAAACTGGGGAAATGGTAGATCAACTGGTAGTTCCTAGTCAGTATAGAGAACAATTAATATTCTTGGTGCATGATGTACCATGTGGGGGACATGCAGGAAGGGATAGGACCTTAAAAAGGTTACTATATAGATTCTTTTGGCCTGGCATTCATGATCAAATGGCTGAATATTGCAAAAGTTGCAGCCAGTGCCAAAGGGTGGCGCCGGTTACAAAAAAGGACAAAGTTCCTCTTCAACCTTTACCGTTGGTTGCTATGCCCTTTGAAAGATTGGTCATGGATATTATAGGACCTCTCCCCAAAAGTACTAAAGGCAACAGGTTTGCCCTTGTGTTGTGTGACTATGCTACAAAATATCCTGAGGCTATTCCTCTACGCACAATAACAGCGGATAGAATAGCAGAGGAGTTCTCAAAGTATTTAGCAGTGGGGCATACCAAAGTTATCTTAACGGACAGGGAACCAATTTCTGTTCAGCCATCTTGAAACGTCTCTACCAAGCTCTGGGAGTAGAAGCTGTCTACACATCTCCATACCATCCCCAGACTGATGGCTTGGTCGAGCGTTTCAACAAAATGCTGAAGAAGATGGTACAAAAGTATGTGGAAGATGAGGGCAAACACTGGGACCTATATCTGCCACTGTTACTTTTTGCATATCGTGAGGTACCTCAAGCATTGACTGGGTTCTCACCATTTGACCTATTATATGGTAGGAATCCTAGAGGTCTCCTAAACATAGTTAAGGAACAGTGGGAGGATATTACTACCTGGAAAAATCCTACTACCCTTGATTATGTTACGCAGCTACGTAAAAAAATAGCAAAGTATACTCAAGTTGCGAAGAACAGAATCAAATCAAGCAAGACTATCAGAAAGAAAGATATGACATAGGGTGGTGAAAACACTTCAGCTCTGGGGATCGTGTCTTATTGTGCTTCCATCCACTGAAAACAAGTTAACTATGAAATGGCAAGGGCTCTATGTGATACAGAAACAAATTAGCTCCCTCTACTTATTTGGTGGAAGTACCAGACAGAAAACAAAACTAAGAGTGTACCATGCCAATTTATTGAAAAGATGGCATGATAGGCCTACTGAAGTCATGTATGTAGTTTCCAACCCTTGGACAATGAGATGGAGCTGGCATATGATAGACTGGAAGGAGAACAATTGTCTAAAGATTTGACAATAAACCCTTCTTTATTAGACAGTCAAAAACAAAGACTAGCCCACGTTCTAAGTCAGTTTCCTGATACCTTTACAACAGTCCCAGGGAAAACTACGGAAATATGTCATCAGATCCATACATTTCAAGTCATCACAGAGATAGAAAGGATGAAAGCAATGGGTATTATAGAAGAAGCTAATAGCGAATGGGCGTTTCCTATGGTTCTTGTCCCTAAAGAAGAGGGAGGGATAAGAATTTGTTCAGACTTCCGAAAACTCAATGCAATATCAAAGTTTGATGGATATCCAGTGCCCCGTATAAATGACATCATAGACCAACTTGGGCAAGTGAGATATGTTAGTATACTTGATTTAACTAAAGGATACTGGCAAATTCCGCTTGAGGAAGCATCAAAAGAAAAAAACACTTTTTGCACTCCTTTGGGGTCTTTTCAATTTACTATGATGCCATTTGGACTTCACAGAGCCCCAGCTAGTTTTCAAAGGTTGATGGATAAACTCCTGAGACCTCACGTTGGATATAGCGCAGCTTATTTAAATGACGTAATCATTTACAGTCCAACAATGGGAAGACCATGTTAAACACCTTACTGCTGTTTTAAAGACTATAAAACAAGCTGGTCTCATCATCAACCCCAACAGATGTTCGCTTGCTATGAAGGAAGCCCGATATTTGGGATTTATAATTGGTAATGGGCAGGTAAAACTGGAGGTAGGGAAGGTGGACACCGTAGCCAAGAGTCCTCGTCCCCTCACAAAAAAACATGTGCATTCATTTTTAGGCCTAGCAGGCTACTATAGATGTTTTGTGCCTCAATTTGCTACTTTAGCTAGCCCTCTAATTGAATTAACCAAAAAGAACAAACCCTCAAAAGTAATCTGGAATTCAGAATGTGAAGAATAATTCTAGCCATAAAAGCAATACTTTGTTCTTCCCCAGTGTTAAAAAGTCCTGATTTTGATAAACCATTTTTGTTACAGATGGATGCTTCTAATGTTGGATTGGGGGTTGTGTTATCTCAAATCTACCATGGAGAAGAACATCCTGTACTGTATATTAGCCGTAAATTACATGTCAGGGAAATCAAGTACTCCACAATAGAAAAGGAGTGTTTGGCACTCAAATGGGCCATAGAGTCCCTACGATATTATTTATGGGGAACTCAATTTACAGTATGGACAGATCATAATCCATTACGATGGATACATAACATGAAAGATAGCAATCCAAGGGTTATGCGATGGTATCTAACATTGCAACCATATAAATTTACTGTTAGTCATAGAGCTGGGACCGCTAATAGTAATGCTGACTTCATGTCTCGCTTTGGAGCAGACATAATGTTAGAATCAAATGTAGACCTCGAGAAATTAATATATTTGTATTTGAGAATGCATTGTATTTAAGTAAAAAGAGAATCTTAAAGGGCCCCGAGGTGGAGCTTTGGGAGTGGGTGGGCTAAAGCTCCATCTCTTTTTGTTTATAAAAAGAGATCTACATGCTATGCAAGTAGTGAAAACTACTAGTTTTCATTTTGAGTGGGGAGGAATGTGGTAGGGTCAGTGTGTGGTAGGAAGGCAAACCTACCAGATGCCTAGCCAGATTCTAGGTGCCTTTTTGGCAGGAATTTGTATTTCTTGTTAAAGATATGATTTCCTGTGCCTTATGTTTTTTTGAAAGTTATGTACAAGTTCCGCTTTAAGTTCATTTTATTTTTTTCTGCTTCTAATAAATTTCGAAGTATCGGATTCTGACTGCTTTCTGGACTTTACTGGACACCCCCACTTGCACAATAGTTCTCCAGTCTCAGACTTTATAATACCTTGAAACTTCTTCAATGCCACACCCGGAGGTAAGCAAGTTAAAGACAGTCACAATAAGGGGTGTATCTTGCTGTTTCTCTTTTTCCATAACCCTCTCAGGTCCGGCTCGGTCAGGTAAAATCCAGCGTACTCGGCTCCCTTCCTCTTTGTGCACTAACAGGATTGGGATCCTGTTTAATGATCTCCATATCCTAACTCCCACCCCCCCCCAATGGGCAGGTGGATTGGGCCAGAGAGGAGTTCTTATCCTCTGCCCAATAAACCGACTTCTACATCTGTGCATTTCGGCACACTTTCTGTAAATAGTTTATATGTTATTATTGTTCTTTTGTATTGTACATATGGGTCAGTCTGTACTACCATGCACTGTTCTGGTGCTCTGCTCCCTATGCCCCCCTTCCCGCTGAGGGGCTTTATCTCTGTATCAGGCTGTCTGAATGGCCCCTTGCTCCTTCCAGCTGTTTCAGTCAAACATTCATTGGCTTTCAGCGGCCCCCTTGACTATGGCTGAAGTATACTTCATTACCTGGAATATCAGGGGCCTTAATACTCTGATAAAATAGAAAAAAGTACTGACACAGTTGAAAAGACTAAGGGTCCAGGTTGCTTTTTGCAGGAGACAAAGCTTACTAGACAGGACCATGCCCACTTGATGAGAGACTGGGTGGGAAAAGAACTTCATGCCAGCACCCCCACAAGGAAATGAGGTGTAGCCATCTTGATAAACAAATCCTTACCCTGGTCCATTCTGCAGAGAATGTCTTAACCCCAAGGCCACTGGGTTTTAGCCCTGGCCGACACCCCAAATGGTAGTATTCTCCTGGTAAACATTTATGCCCAGAACCAAGATGACCCTTTTTTTTATGGAACTAACAACTAGAATGGAACCCATGAGTAAGCCAGGTACCTCTATTATTGTTGGCGGGGATTTAAATCTCATGCTGGTACCAGTGCTGGACAGAAGCAACCATGATAAGGAGACACACAACAGAGGGGTTCAAGCCACACAGAGAATGTGCTCAGAACACCAACTGGTCAATATATGGCTCCTCACTCACCCCAAAGAACAGGATTATACCTTCCAATCTGGGGTGCATGGCTCCTTTAGCAGACTGGATTTCTGTTTGATCTCATAGAATCTTACTCAATCAGTTATTGACTCCAGAATCCTTCCCATGGTCATTTCGGACCATGCCCCAGTCCAACTGCTCCTTGCCTGGGATTTTCCCAATCCCCCAACTGGAGGCTTGACACTCTCCTTATGTGAGACTTTACAATGGGCCACATCTGAAACCAGCCTTTTTCTACTTGATAAGCCCACATCAGACACATCGGCTCAAAACACATGGGAAGCATACAAAGTCACAACGAGGGAGAAGATCATCGGGTATGCTGCACATAGGAGGAAGGAAAGTGCGAAGGAAATAACTAGTTTGGAAGGGGTGCCTGTTGCGGCCAAGCGAGCTCTCAAGGCCAGGTCCCACCCCGCCCTCCACTCTTCTCTAGGCCGACAGGTCCAAACACTTCAAATGAGAATCAATGAGCTTCTGTCATGGAAAGCTGATCTGGCCATGCTGAGACTCCAACACACATACTGGGAAGGGGGAAGAAGAGTGGGAAAATATTAGCCTATCAGATTAGGAAGCAACAGATGAACAGATTCATCACTGGGATGAAGAACCCCCTATCTGGCAAGGTAAAGACTAAGCCATGGGAGGTGAATGAGATCATGGCTGCCTTCTACTCACAGCTATACACCTCCTTCCACTCTGAAACAAGGTCTGATACTCGGCAGTTCCTGGACAAATTATCTCTACCCAAGCTGACACCAGCCCAAAGTGAGACTTTGGAAGCCTCCCTTACCACAGAAGAGATATCTACTGTCCTATCATCTCTTAAAGCAGGGAAGGCACCTGGCAGGGACAGATTCTCTGTGGAATTCTTACAAGCCATGGCACCTATGATTACCCTGTTATTAAGCCAAGTGTATGCTGAATCCAAAGACAAAGGCCTGCTGCCACTTTCCCTCAGGGAAGCTATAAAAACTGTTCTTCCTAAGAAAGGGAAGAATCCCACCGAGGCAGCCAGTTATCATCCCATTTCCCTAATTAACTCTGACAGTAAGGTATATGCCAGAGCACTCGCCAATAGATTAAACACCTTCCTGCCTTCTCTGATTCATCCATCCCAAGTTGATTTCATTTAAGGATGATACAGCATGGACCACATTCGAACCCTTCTCAATCTCATTCATTTAGTCAAACAGGTGAACATTCCAGCAGCTGCCCTGGCAATAGATTTTCAGAAGGCATTTGATTCCATCGAATGGGACTACCTGCATTATATCCTTGAGTGTTTTGGCTTCAGACCCCATTTTCTGGCCACCATTAAGGCTCTTTAAACCTCCCCACAAGCCCTGGTGTTAACTAATTCCATGTTATCTGACCACTTCCTTCTCTCCAGAGGTACCAGACAGGGCTGCCCCCTCTCCCCCCTGCTGTTCATCCTGGTGGTCGAACCTCTGGCTTCTGCTATCCATTAAAACACAAGCATCAAAGAGATCCTGTTGGGGAAAACCAAATACTCCACTCTGATGTATGCCAATGATTTGCTGGTGCCCCTAGAGGATGCTCACTCCTCCATCCCCCCTCCCATGTCCATTTTAAACCAATTCACACATATTTTGTGGCCAAAAGTCAACCAGAGCAAAACTTAAATACCCCCCCTTAATTCGGCTTGCCACCCTCACAGTATTCCTCAGATGGGACTTAAGTGGTAGCAGGACACCATCACTTACTTAGGTGTTAAAATAGGGGCTAATACAGAAAGATGGTAGGACAATAACTTGGAACCCCTGATGATCGACTGTAAAGGGGAGTTAGACCGATGGACTTGATTGTACCTCACTATGGCTGGTAAGATTGCCGCTTTTAAAATGTCCATGGCACCCAAATTTTTCTACTTGCTCTTACACATTTCTTTATTCCTCCCCAACATTGGTACCGGAAACTTGATGTGATGATTGGCTCCTTCCTGTGGGGTACCAACCAACCACAATATAGCTGAAATGTACTTAGAGCACACTGGACTCAAAGTGGGTGGTGGTGGGGGCTCTCCTGGATGGAGGGATACAAGATGGCATATCAATGTTCTCAGGATCTAAAATGGTTTCAACCCTGCACCATTGGTTCCCCCCAATGGCTAGAAATAGAACAAAGATTGGGGCATTCCCATCTGTTAGCCTCTCTACTATGGACCTCCAGGTCCCATGCCCTTCAGAAACATCCTACTGTGGCCCCCTCTATCCACTACTGGGAGACTGTACATAAGAAAATAGAACCCTCTCCATGTCCCCTCTCCCTTACTCCCTTATGGCACAACTCTCATATCAAGATTGGTGGCTACTCTGTACTCTGGCAAACTTGGCTTAGCAGGGGTATTTACCTCCTAAGTGACCTTCTGATTCTCAATACCATGACAGTTGACACCTTCCAAAACTTGCAACTTCAATGGTCCCTACACATATTCAACTTCTGGCATACTTACAGATAAGGGATGCAGTCAAACCCCTCTTAAGTCCAGACACCTCCTCGCTGGGAGGTTCTTCTCTAATCAAGAGCTGACTTCTTTTAAAAAAAGGGACTGCAGGGGCTATATATGCCTCTCTGAGACTCCCTGCTGAATTCAGCACCCCTCCTAAAGAGCAAATGGGAGAATGCTTTACATATTCAGATCTAAGGCACCCAGTGGAAACAGTGCTGGAACATTGACCACACTTCATATAGGGACACCCGGAGTAGACTGATCCAGAATAAAATAATGCATTTTTGGCATAGGACTCCCACAGTACTCTGCAAGGCCTAGCTACTGGCCCAAGACAACTGCTCATGCTGCCAGCAGCCTGGAGGGGATTTAGTCCATATTTTATGGGAATGTCTATTTATATCCCCAGTCTGGCTAGGAATCTTGTAGGAGGCCAGTAAGATTTTAAGTCACTCTAAATCCCTTTCAACCCAACTCATGCTGCTGGGAATAAAGTCTGAGGCCCCATATCTCACCACTCCAAACTTTAGATGGCCAATGTTACTATGTATGCTGGTGAAACACTCAATTTTGAGTAGCTGGAGAAGACCCACCATACCTTCCATTACAGAAATATTTTCTTCTCTTGCAAGACTACATGAACTATATAGGTGTTCACATGTAGCCCTAAGACAGATGGGAAAACATCATCAATGTTGGGCTCTATATATGGCATACCTGGACCCCAGGGCTGGCATAGGCTGAGAGCACTTGTTTTTGACTCTGGATTATACTTTATTATAGACTTATTACAATGTCACCAATCCTTCTTAGTGAATTAGTCATGTATGCAGCAGTTGCTCTTGCTTGACTGCATCCTCCTGTTATATTGCAGGCATGTATATAGTTGTCATTAGGACATGGTATTAGCTCTTATACCCTCAGAATTCATATTTCTATTCTTAAACATCACTGTATTGAGGCTCAGTTGCTTTGTGGTGACTTTTGTTTTTCATTTCAGACTTGCATCGAGATGTCCACTGGAAGATACAACTTTCTGAACACCTTAAGCCTTGTCTACTATTCAGCAGCACTACTTTCTACTTGGTCTGGTCCTTGCACATGAATAAACTAGGTAGGTGTCTTAAATCAGAATATTCTAGGAAAGCTCCCTTTTAAGTTTTGGGTCTTGGCATGTTTAACCACTAGAAGATAGACTGTCCCACTACTTCATGATTTGTTGTTGGTTCTTACCTAGCCTACATATATAAATGTAACTGTATGAGACACTATGCCTCCTCTTTTACCATGTAAGCTGTGATGTGCACACACTATGTAATGTATGCTAATTTGTTACTGCAAATCCCAATAAACCATTTAACCATTTATGAAAAGGAGCAACACCAGGAGACCTGGGAGGAACTGAACTGCCGTCTCAGGTCCCCAATCCTGCCATGTGCTGGTGCCTTAGACACTCCACCA
The DNA here is from genome assembly GCA_016271365.2 of Neoceratodus forsteri. Classification (NCBI taxonomy): domain Eukaryota; kingdom Metazoa; phylum Chordata; order Ceratodontiformes; family Ceratodontidae; genus Neoceratodus; species Neoceratodus forsteri. The sequence continues at coordinate 350,637,669 of CM028130.1, read as the reverse complement.
TGGAAACAGCTCAGACAGGCACCACACCACACAGCAACTTGATCCCGCTTCAGTTAAAGCACAGAGTGACGGGGTAGTGGTAATTACCTACCACTATTGTACCCCTGTCACTCTAAATGCAGTCGCACTTCACACAGTGCTGTTATTGCATTGCTATTCTTTAAGCACTGTATTGACTTGGAATCAATCACTGAATGTATGTTGTTATGAAATCTTCATTAATCAGGATCCCTAGAGCTGATCACACCCAGATATAATTAAGATCAAGACCAATTAAATGTTCATTTTTTTGTCAAGTCCTTTGGAATTCGTTGCCCCCCTTCTTTGGCTTCTTCACACATAATCTCATTTAAGAAAATGGCCTGAAACTGGTATCAAGAAGCTGCTGTTTTGCTATGGTGCAGTTCATCCAAGGTTAACAACTGATTTTCTCTTTTTTTGCATTTGGCTGGGAATGGCGCAGAAAGCTAAAGCTCATTTCCAGATGCATTCCTGGATCACAGAGGGTTAAGTGACTTGCTCTGAAATTCCGAAACCCTACACTTAAAGAAATATAGGAAAATGAAAAACAAACTACAAACTATTCAAGAAAGTCCAAATTTTGTTAGTGAGGCATTGGAGGACAACTGACTGATCCTTGATGCTTTAACCCATGCACGGTTATCATCAATGGGTATAAGTGACTTCCTGTGGGTTAACCAGTATGCAACTGGAGGTTATGGAAAACAAATCCAAGCCTGCTGAATGTGCCAAGCTCATTCACCCTTATTACTCCAAACTTTAGGCTATACTAGCAGCAATCAGTTGAATTAAATATTCATTTTTATACGCTTGTAATTATTGTACTGTTTGCAGTAACTGTTAATTGTGTATTTTTTTAAAACTTTATTGAGTTTATAATGAATTAATTCAATAAGGATTGATTGAGCACATACTTAGTCATTCAGGACACACTTACAAGCATTTCATAGTACACTTTATACTTTTTCACAACAAGACACCATTATCCATAAGCTTTTGCTCGACAGTTATATCCCATTAATAAAACTGAAATTGGAATAAGTATACCAGCAACAATTGTAAGGTTTTCCAAGAGCGTTGTTGTGCCAAATAGATAGTGAAGCTGCAACTGTGTATTTATCTGAGAAATGTCTCTGTATCATCTTTGGGATCAGGTACCAGCACCCCAGAGAAGTGAGGACGGTCGTGCGGCAGAATGGCTGAAATTGTAAGTGCTATTCATTGTACTTCATACGATTCCATAGTGTAGTTTTCCTGCACCTTCATGGAAAGGTTAAAAGGATTCTCCAGGTTTACCAGAAAATTCTAGTCCTAGACAATGCTATAGACAAATACAGAAGTCGAACATGCTCAAGACATGCCTCAGTGTTTTAACCCATGCAGGGGCTTCAGAAGCATGCTAAAGTACACAGTGAGGTAGTGCATAAATAAAAGGGTGCAGAATTGAAACCACTCCCCACCCTAATAAAGTCTCAGATTGAAGCAAAGCACCAGGGGTGTTAGATTATGTCATGTTCTTGGGTCTGAACAAATATGCTTAGCAGTGAACTTCCTTTTACTTCAATTTCTTCATTTGAAAATAGGTATATTGTAGTTGTTAAGCCTGCACTGTTTCATTGTATACTTTCCCTAGGCAACCCTAGCCTGACTAATAGAAGACCCAGCTAAACAAATATATTTTAGACCCAATTAAATTGATGTATTATTGCTTTACGTAATTGTTTAGAATGTTTTCTTCATAATGATGTTACTGTGCATGGAAACTAGAGCCTTGTCCATCACAGTTCATATTGTCCTGCTGCCTAATTCATTACTGATGTCATAACCCTATGCTGGTGACATCACAGTTTGTTCCTGTGGAAACAACTATACTGTCATACTCATATGATTAAGATTTCAGTGAAGGTAAAGGTGAAGCAAACTGGGTAAGACATTGGTTAGGGGATATATGGCAGAAGGTGGTGGTAAATGGAGTTCACTCTGAAGAAGGGAAGGTGACCAGCAGGGTACTTTAAGCATCACTGCTGGATCTGGTTCTCTTTAGTGTCCTTATAAGTGATATTGTAGAGGAGCAGGAAGGGAAGGTCTGCCTCTCTGTGAATGACACCAAAATCTGAAATAGGGCAGACACTCTGGGAGGAGGTGGAAATGAGAAAACTTGAGGAGTGGTCAAAGGCAAGAGAACTGTGTTTCAAAGTGAAAAAGTGCTGAATAACACACTTAGGATTAAGAAACCCAGGCACGGTGTGCAAAAAGGGTGGGAGGTACTGGCAAAAAAGCAACCAGGAAAGAGACATGGGGGTAATCATATCTAATGGCCTAAATGTGACCAGAAAGTATGACAAGGCAGTTGGGAGGGCTAGTGGGATACTGTGGTACATAGCAAGAGTTATCACCAATAGGAAGAGGGAGTTGATGTCACTCATGTGTTGATAGCTAGTAAAACTCCACCTAGAGAACAGTGTCCAGTTCTGGAGACCACATCTCCAAAAAGGCACAGAGGGTGGAGGCAGCCCAAAAGAGGGCAACTGAAGGGGTGCAGGGTCTGAATCAGGAGCCCTACAAGGAGAGACTTAAGTATGTAAATATGTACACACTGGATGAGAGAAGGGAGTATGATAAAGACATTTAAATACCTCACAAGGGTAAATAAGTTACAGGAAAGAAGTATTTTTAAGACAAAAAAGGTACTCAAGAACAAGGGGACATAATATGAAGCTGGAGGGGGTAAATTCAGGAGAGATGTGAGTTAATACTTTGTCACAGAGAGAGTGGTGTATTGCTGAAATAGCCTTCCAATGGAGGCGGTGGGGGCGAAAACAGTGGTGGGGTTCAAGAAGGCATGGGATAGACATAGGGGAATCCTAGGGGAAAAGAAGAGAGGGGAGAACTGGCTGGAGATCAAATAGGATGTGTGGTGATATTGTAGGCAGGGAAAAATGGGCAAACTCAGTGGGTCAAGAGGTCCTTATCTGCTAGCAAATTCTGTTTCTATGTTAAGAATTAAGCACTAAAAGTGGATCATCTCTTCTGGAGAAGGGCCCTCTTGCCTCAGTCATTAACCTAGTAATGAAGAAAAGGGACTAGAAATACAGGAAACATTTAAAACATATGTGTACTGGGATTAAATATTATGATTTTCACTTCAAACTTTACTCAAAAGTAAAAATCTCATTTTAAAGATGGAAGCTTTAGCTGGTCCTGTAGTTAAACAAAGGTCATCGCCTTAACAATAGTTTTCCGTGACCAGTCTCCCAAGTTATTATGAAAAAGTGCAGGTTGTTACCTGCTCTGTGAGTTAAGGATGATTTATCTGGCTGAACAAAATATAATTTATCATGATTTAATATGCATTGTTTGTATAATCATTACATTGAATAGATAAGAGAAAAAACATTACAACTCTGGTTCTTTTCAGCTCTTCTGTGAATACTTTACATAAGCAATTATTTCTGTCTATATCTATTTGTAGAAGCAATGTGGCACCCTGCTATTTGAGTCTGTGTACCCCACTGACACCTCCAGCAGGAATACAAGCATCTGCAGCATCACTTTTCAGTAACAATGCCATGAGTGCAATATTGAACCTAACATGCAATATTATGATACCTGCCATGACAGATCAAAACTTATTACCACTCGTTACTCTAGCACAGTTCATAAACTAACAGATGTTATATAAGCTATTGAAACATTGGTTGGTAATTCAGCACATAAAACATATTTTTCATGTGGCTTGAAACAGTCATGATAGTATTACAGAACAATGGGATCTGGCTGATGAGGGGTAATTATACCAATATAAAATTTACATACATGGCATACGGCATGTGTACTGCATAACAAAATCATAAAGATGCTGTCTGAATGCCTATGGGGTTTGAGCTTTTGTAATAAAACTGCCTCCTACTCATAAACTGATACATCTGTGACTGGAATTTCAATACGCTAGCTACTGGTACATATTTCTTAAGGTTTAGAGGAAATTTAATAATACCAGCACTGGCCTTAGCTATCCTGGAACCCTGTGTGAATCTCCTTGCCGAGGCCCCATATCAGAAGTTGCAAAGCCCCCAAGGAACATCCTCATCCCTACAATAGTCTCACTATATCTTCATTTTCAGCTAATTTTGTGCCAGGTTTGCACTTCACTTGAATTAGAACATAGAGGATCAAGAAGAAAGGAGGCAAACTGGACAGCTGAAACTTTTCTGGCCCTCCCCGCTCTTGGGGCCTTGTGCAAATGCAGTTTGCAACAGTCAGGCAAACAAACAATGCTCAAAAACTGTTGATAAACACATAAATTGTTTTCTCTTGTTCAACTTGTATTATTTTCCATTTCATACTGTTTGGTAAAGAAAATTGCATGGGCTATGATATGTTACAGTGTTTGTGGCAACAGTTGCAGAAGCACAGTCCAATTTTTAAAAAGCTGTCAGAAATCCAAGAACAAAGGCAACACCGAACCCAGAAAGATGTGCCCAGATACAATGCAATCATATTCAGAGATCTTTATAAATGTGGGGCCCTCAAAATGAATCAGACACATGTTTGCATGTAGCAAATTTTGTGGGCCCAATGTAAAAAAAAAAATCTACTGACATGTGCCTAGTTTGTGGCTTCTGTGCCCTTAATGTACAGTAAACTGTATGCATTCCTAAAGTGTCATGAGTGAAATGAGTAGGGTGCCATAATTATTTATTTATTTAATTTTATTTGTAGTTTTTGAGCAGGAAAGGCACACTAAGCTGTCATAGTATATTTCCAGCTGTGAACGTGGGGTTGGTTGCATGGACTGGTTTTATTGACTGGAGAATGCTGGCCATGACATGGGGGAAAACTTCCCATACTCTTCCTTCAAGTGGGAGGCATGCTACACTTCTTGTTGGTGGAATGGAGGATGCAGGTGAGATGGAGGTGGATACAGTGGCCTGGGTGGGGGAGAACATTTCCTTCCTTAGCTGGAGTAAAGAAGAAGCCATCACCAGTCAGGTTGCTTTGGAAAATGAATGCATTGAGAAGGATGACCAGACTTTAATGGAACAGCCCTACACAAGTGAACAGCAGCTAGGACAGAAGACCTCAGCTAACACAATGTGTCAAGGACTTGTTAGCAGAAGAAGTAAGAATGGCAAGCTAACTGAAGGAGAAGAAATAGTACCTGTTGGCTATGATAGCTGAAGAGGAAGCAAAATATGAAACAGCCCGATGAAACTGATGATATGGCAGAAATCCTTGAAAGAATCCACTGCACTGTCCATAGTGCCTAGCAATACTACTGACAATTCCCAGCCAGGATACATTAGTCAAGAGAGAGAGAATGTTTCTCCACTGTGAGAAACAGGTTTTCCAAACAACAGCAGATGGAGCCACCCTGCAGTTAGTAGTGCTCAGAATCAAAAACCCACTACAACTTCTGTGGAGACAGAATGGTCCATAGACTGAACACTTCTGGTGGTGGATTGGGAGAGGTCCAATGATAGCGTTAAATGGGTTCCAGAGGCTCTCCCATTTGCATTCTGAAACTCGAGGACCTCCCAGACAAAACACCTGAAGATATATTGGGAGGCGAACCAGCTACAGCAAGTAAGATGGGAGCTATTTTGCAAAAAGGGGGGACTGTTTACCTGCTGCATTTGATTTAGAAATTCCCTCAGAGTTTGTCCTGACACAAAACCCGACTATGCAGTTCCAAAAGATGGTAATAGCTACTGTTTACCACCCTATTACTGGTATACAGTCAGACATTACACATGTCTCTAACAAACTGCCAGTATCAGACATACTGCTAGTGCACTTATAGTGCTATTAATAGAAATATAGATAATCATGATCCAGTACAAGGGCTGTCCTTACAAACCCCTTCTACTACCGGCTTCACCAATGTCTCACAGAAGTCAGTCCGCCTAGGTGCAGAAGTGCCTCTTAGGCCATGATAATACCCCTATGCTTCTGTATTTCATGGACCTACAGTATATACCCAGCTAAATGCCGTAATGCTGTATATCTCCATTATAATCCTGACTGGGTGTATGTGGTTAGGACACTCTTGAAAGATACTATGCAATTTGTATGAGTAGATGTGCCAATACATAGATGCAGAGCATTATTTCTCTAATCTCAAGTTTGCCCATTGGGGCCTTAAAGCTCAGGTCTCTATTTTTTCTGCTGAGCTTCGTCCTTTTACTTGATAGCAGATTTGGATTCTGAAGAGTCCAATTCTGAGCCATGTTCCATTCACCTGCCCAACCAGTGCTATACTTTCATGTAGGAGGGTTTTAATTCCTGTTGCATACCACTGGGGTGTATAATTTCTATGCTCCAGTTTCAGGAGCAATATAGGGAGTCCTAATTTTAACAAGTCTGTTACATTTTATTACTTCCCCATACCGAAAATGTACTTTTTATCTTATTTCTTTTTTCTGTTTTATTTTTCTGAAATTAGTTAACAGAAAAATGCGCATTGAGTGAATGATCGGGTGGGCGACTGCAGAATGAAGCAGAATAGTAAACAAAAACAAAAATGTAACATTACAAATGAGAAATAATCGTACAGCAATGAATGCAGTTAAACAAGAGGATAAATTATCTTAAATAATAAAGGTATAACAGTAATAACAGGGAAACTATATAGAGAGATCTCGTTAAACAAGTATTTGTCAATGCTGAATGTTTCCTTGCATGGCTTATGTGGCAGGGGTGTATTGCATTAGTTGTACTTCTGGTGGGAAGAAAAGCCTTCCTGAAGCATGTTTTGACAAGCTGTCATATTTTGGACAGCACTTGAATACAGAAACTCAGGTAATGAGAAGGCTATGTTGAAAATGTGGGGTGCATTGCTTGCCCAGTGGCACTGAGGGTTGAGGCACTGGCTGCCACACCTTGCGCTATGCCAGTGACCTGTGTTCAGGAGTGCATGCAGGCCACCTGGGGTCAGCAGGGGAATAGAAGGATAGAGCATTCCAGGGACAGCTGTCCTTCTCCAGTGAGGGAGGCAACCACTTTTCAGTGCATGCCTGGTCCATAGCAGTGGCTTGGGGCTGACACACCAACACTGCAGACATCGGGTCAGAGGTGGGGCGGGTGCCTGATGGGGTGCACACATGGGAGCATGCGTGGCACTGTTGCTGGCATCCTTGCATGCTCCACCCCTGAAGGGGAGAAACCAGGAGGAAAAAAACACACTGAGGATGATGGAGGGCACTTGCAGGTCCTGGCCCCGAATAACCATGGTACTGACCCCTGTACTGGATCTGGTCTTGGTTGGGGTGGGCCCCCCAGGTCTTGGTGAGGGTCAGCCCCCCCGCTGACCCCACTGGGTGGGGTAAGCCCTGGGGGTAGCTGATCGGCATTGACTAGTGGATCTCAAGGGAAGGAGATAGGGCTCCCTCCAGATAGAGAGGGCCATGGAGCAGGGATATAAATAAAAAAAAAATGTGGGGGTGCAAATATGTAAGATTTCCACAGTTATGAGCATGCTTACTGAAATTGCAACGGATGGCCAAAACTTTGTCATTTTTTCATATTTTGACCCCCAAATGTTGAACGTAAAGACATAGAAACACAGAAACATAGAATCTGATGGCAGATAAGGACTGCTTGGCCCACCCAGTCTGCCCATTTCCCTACCTAATGGATAAGCTGCAGATCCTAGTTAACCAGCAGCCTACTTCTTTCTACCCCCACCCCCTAGAATTGCCTTATGGCTGTCCCATGCATGCTTGAATTCAATCACTGTTTTTGACTCCACAGCCTCCTCCAGAAGGCCATTCCATGCACCCACAACCCTCTCTGTGAAAAAATACTTTCTTACATTACCACTGAGCTGCCCCCCCATCTTCAAATTGTGCCACTTGTTCTTGCACACCACTTTTTTTGAAAGATGCTACCCTCTTGGCCTTTGTTGATTCCCTTGAGGTACTTGAATGTTTCTATCATGTCCCCCCTCTCCCTCCTTTCCTCGAGGCTATATATATTAAGCTCCTTTAGTCTCTCTTCATATGTCTTCCGGTGCAGACCATGCACCATTTTAGTTGCCCTCCTCTGGACAGCTCCCACCTTGTCTATGTCCTTGCGGAGATTGGGTCTCCAGAACTGCACACAGTACTCCAGATGGGGTCTCACCAGCTGTCTGTACAGAGGGATAATAACTTCCTGTTTTCTACTGGTGATGCCTCTCCCTACGCATCCCAGTATCCCCCCAGCCCTCCTTACTGCCCTCTCACATTGCTTGCCCACCTTTAAGTCATCTGATATGACTACCCCCAAGTCCCTTTCAATTTTTGTTGTTGTTAGTATCTCACCTCCCACTGTGTACTCTTCCCCTGGGTTTTTGTTTCCCAGGTGCATTACCTTCCACTTCTTAGCTTTAAATCTAACCTGCCATACATTTGACCATTCCTCTAACCTTGCCAAGTCCCTTCTCATCCTTTCCACCCCACCTTGTGCATCAACTCTGTTGCAGATCTTTGTGTCATCTGCAAAGAGACATACTTTTTCCTTCCAGTCCCTCTGCAATGTTGCTTACAAAGACATTGAAGAGGACTGGTCCTAATACTGAACCCTGCAGCACCTCACTAGTAACCCCCCTTTCTTCAGAGTGGACTCCATTTACTATTACCCTCTGTGTCCTATTCTCCAGCCAATTCTTTACCCAGGTTATCATCTTGGGACCCACTCCCAGGCTGGCTAACTTGTATATTAATCTTTTTGTGTGGGACTGAGTCAAATGCCTTGCTAAAGTCTAGGTAGGCCATGTCCACAACCCCTCCCTGATCTACTACTTTGGTCACCCAGTCAAAGAAATCTATTAGATTCGTCTGGCACGACCTTCCTGCTGTGAATCCATGCTGCCTTGGGTCCTGTGCCCCTCTGGCCTCTAGGTATTCGACAATTCTTTCCTTCAGAAGTGATTCCATAATTTTCCCTATCACTGAGGTTAAACTAACTGGTCTGTAGTTTCTGCTTCTGCCCTGCTCCCACTTTTGTGAAGGGGAGTCACATCGGCCCTCCTCCAGTCCTCAGGTACCACCCCATCTTCCCATGATTTGTTAAAGAGGGTAGCTGGTGGTGTTACTAGTTCTACCTCTAGTTCTTCTAGAATTCTGGAATGAATCCCATCAGGCCCCATTGCTTTGTCCACCTTCAGTTTTAAGAGTTCTTTCAGAACCCTTTCTTCTGTAAATGGGTTGGTATCAACTTCTGTATCCAGAGTGTTTCTATTGTTTGTTTTAGGTACCCCTTCATTTGTAAATACTGAGCAAAAATATTTGTTTAGTATCTCTGCCTTTTCACAATCACCCTCTGCCCCTCTTCCCTTTATTAAGCCTCACTATCCCTCCCTTAGTCTTCCTTCATTCCCTGATGTACCTAAAAGAGGTTTTATGCCCCTGCTTAACTGAGTTGGCTATCTTTTCCTCAGTTCGGGCCTTTTCTGTTCTGACTGCCTTCCCAGCTTTCTTATGCTTTAACTGATACAATTCTCTGTCCTGCTCCTTCTGTGATTCCTTGTACTTTCCGAATGCTTTCTTTTTCTCTTGAACCTTCACTGCCACCTCCTTGGAAAACCATAGTGGTTTCTTACATCATTTTGCTTTGTTTATTTGCTTCACACAAAGGCTTGTTACCTCTGTAATGGCAGTTTTTATTATTCCCCATTGTTCTTCCACCCCTCCATCCTGCCCATTTGCTAGTGCATTCCTTAGGCACTCACCCATTTTGCCAAAGTCAGCCCTCCTGAAGTCCAGTACTTTTGCCTTTGTATGGCTTGACTCTATTGCTGTGCTTATTGTGAACCATACTGTTCGATGGTCGCTAGTTCCCAGGTGGCTACCCACTTCTACATCTGTGATCCTCTCTCCATCTCCATTTGAGAGGACCAGGTCTAAGATTGCTCCCTCTCGAGTGGGTTCCAATACTAGTTGTCTAAGGCATGCCCCCTCTAGGGCATCTAGAATAGCCCCACTCTTAGAAGTGGCTGCTGCAACTGCACTCCAGTTAACATCTGGCATATTCAGATCACCCATCAGCAATATCTCCCCTTTATCTGCCATTCTAAGAATCCACCTGAGAAGGGGGTCTGTATACAACCCCTGTGCAGATTGTGGTGCCATTGTCTGCCTCCAAATTGACCCACAGTGCTTCTTCTCCTCCCTGTTTACCCTTTTATTTGGTTGCTTCGATTCCTTCTCTTATGTAGAGAGCTACTTCGACTCCTCTTTTACCCTCCCTGTCCCTCCTATAGATAGTGTATACTGGTATGTTTACTGTACATCCCAGTCATGGTTCTGTGTGTACCATGTTTCTGTGACTGCCACACTATCCAGATGTTCCTCCTTCATCAAGGCCACTAATTCAGGAAGCTTGTTACCCAGACTATGGGCATTGGTACTCATTGCTTTCCATTTTTTGAAGGCTTTACTTTCTGTAGCAGCATCCACCACTGACCTTTCTACCTTGGTCTTTTTCTCATTTAGTACCCTGTTTTGTAGGGGGAGGCTGGAATTTTCCTGCTGCTTATCAGTGCCTCCCCTCTTGACTAGTTTAAAAGCTTGCCAATGAAGCATTTAAACCGATTGCCCAAAAGACTTGTTCCCTTCCTGGACAGATGCAGACCATCCTGCCAGTATAGACTGGTGTCCCTCCAGGTGGAACCCGAGTCCCCAGTGAAGCCAAACCCCTGTGATCCACACCATTTTTTCAACCATTCATTAAACTACATGGTGCAATGTACCCTCGCCTCACCCATGCCACTGACAGGCAGCACCTCTGAGAAGAATACAGTGTGTGCTACTTGTCTTAAGCCCCTCCTGAGCTCTACAAAGTTATTCTGCACTGCTCTAATCTCATGATGAGCCAAGTCATTTGTCCCTAGGTGGACAATGATGTCCAGGTCAGACTCCCGTGCAACTGTTCTCGTGATCCTAAGGATGCACTTCCTGTACCTCCAAGCCATGGCACCAGGCAGGCACCTTACTTCAGTTTTCCCTGCTCCCCCCAGTTCTATCCCCAATAGTGGGGTCCCCACCAGGGCTGCTTCATTTCCTGTGGTGTCCTCTGCCTCCTTCCTGAGGGCCTCCCTTGTGACAGTTGTCTGCACCCTCCTTAGTCTCCTCTGTGGGTGCATCCATAGGGGAACTATGCTCTGCCAGAATGGTGTATGGATTGTGGAGAGGAACAACTGACTGGGTGTGCCTCTGTTCCACCACCCTTACCCTCCCTGAGCCCACTGTGGTCCAACTGCTGTGCTTTCTTCGCAACCTCTGAGGTAGTGGTGGTGGTTCTGGTGCTCCCTGGATGGGGGAGGTCCCCTTACTACTGTCCAGTGTGGCCTGAAGACAGACAAATTCCTCCCTCAGGGCAGATAGTTGTCTGCAAACAGGGCAGCATCTCAGCCTCCAGAAAGACTCCCAGAAGACTGCTGCCCCACAGCCATTACATTGTACTACTCCCCACATAACTGTCTACCTTGTTTAGTTTTTTTTTTGTGTGATTGGTGTGTTATATAGAAATATATGTATTTATATAATGTGTATGCTTAAATTTTCAGTGCAGTGTGCTAGAGAGGATATGACAGTGATATGCACCTTGCCCTCTTGAGGAAATGATGTCAGAACCCCAGGTATAAATGAACTATTTCCAGGGGTGGGTGGGGTGAGGGATGGAAAGGGTTTGGGCCTAAACTGTGCCCTCATGGAACAATCAGCTAAAAGCTCTGACCTACCGCTGCGATGAGTGCCTTCCTGTCAGCAAGATGCCATACACGACAATTTGACAGAGAAAATACCCTGCTAATCAAGCAGAGAAAAATCCAAACATCCAAGTCAGACACAGGTAAACCTCCCCAGACCTGAAACAGCCTGGTGACTTCTGCTCTGAAAACAGTCAGCCCCAAAACACATCAACTGTGCAGAAGGACAGACACAGAAAACAGTATTCAGCCTCTGTGGGTTTAAACTCTTCCTGCACTGAAAATCTTAACAATTGTAACAAAAGTAAAGCAAGCTCCACCTCCCTCTGTTGATTGAAAGACTGCCTTTTCTGATAATTCTAAGTTCCTTATTTCACACTTCAGTTAGAAGTATCCTCCACCTGAAGAATATTAATTTTCCTAAGGAATCTGCTTCAAACCAAAGACAATTGTAAATTGTAAGGTTCACCTCCCTCTGTTGTGAGCACTACTATAGTCCAGTGTTGCAGCTTCCAGCCAGAGGTAGCTTCACCTGAAGAGTATTAGGTTATCTGATGAGCCTGCTAAAATTAGTACTTTTATCAAGGTCTGTAAGATTCTTCCAGAGCTATTGGCTGTTAAGTAGCTGTGATGTAAGCACTTCCTGACACAGTCTGGCCTGGCCTTTTAAGGCACACAGAGATAAACAAAATAAAAAACAGTTTCCACCCCCTAGGCACTGTCTGGATCCAATACATAGCCTGTAACCTGCTCTCAATTCAGGGCTTATGACAAATTCTTAGCCCAGTGAATACTCACAGTATTACAACTATTGCAATGCAAACAGTCAATCACTAACTCCAATCAAGTCAGCTCTGCAGAAGGGCAGAAACACAGAAAATAGTAAAATCTTAACAATTGTAATAAAAGTAAAGCAAGCTCCACCTCTCTCTGTAGTCTTCTTGTCAGCCTCCTCATGAACCCTGTAGGTGAAAATTTTCAAATTCATGGGAAAACGTGATTCTATGCCACAGGAATAAAAACACATTATGGGCAGGATGTGAAACATGACAACTGTACTGTTCATGAGGTGGTGTGATAAAATGACCATAGTGAAAATATTGAAAATGATCAAAGTTACATGCATGTGTAGAAAGGTTTGAATGACTGGGTGTAACTCTGCCATTTTTTGGAGTCGTTTCACCATATTTTTAACATGGCCTTTTTGGAACACCACCTCATGAAGAGTGCCACTGTCATTTCATTCACTCATCCCAAAAGGTGATTTCACACAGCGACCATGCCATTCTGTGCCACAAGTGTGAAAAGACATTTTGGGCAGGATGTGAAAAATGACTGCTGTACTATTCATGAGGAGGTGTGAAAAAAATGACAATGTTGAAAATCTGGAGTGAAAATATTAAAAATTGGCAATGTTAAGAGTGTGCGTAGAAACTGCACAATGCATGCTCATAACACAGTCACTTGGGGGATTTTTTGGACCAGATTTTCAACTTGGGCTTTTTGGGGCCTCTCCTCATGAACATTGGCACTGTCATTTTGTTAATCAGTCCCAAAAGGTGATTCTGCTTAGTGACCATGAAATCATCTTTCTAGACTGAGTAATGAAATGACAGTGATAGTGTTCATGAGGTGGGGTCCCAAGAACCCCATGGTGTCAACATTCCTAAAAATGGCTGAGATATCAACATAAGTTGAAAACCCCATTAACAGCCATTATACTGTGCTTACCTTGATTCCTCAGTTCACAGTTCAGCTTTGAAGAGTACAGCCATGTCCCAGTCATCAGAAGATTGCAGCTGCCAACCTTGGAGGGTAAGTATGGAATAAGGGGTGTGGGGAGGCAGGTATGCAGAGGGAGGGTCAGGATGGGGCAGGGGTACAGGGGAGATGATGAAGGACCATTTTCTTTTTTTACTGGCTTTAAAGAAAACAACGGTGAACAGTTTTCTTTTTTTTTAACAGGGGGAAAAAATGTTTATTTCTGGACACTGGGAGTGGGCTCCCCAGTGTCCAAGAGGGAAGGTTTAGATAATGCTGACATGGGAATTGGGCACCCCGATCTCAGCATGGGAAATGGAGGGAGTAGGGTGGACAGCATGCAGTGGGAGGGAGCAGAAAGGATAATTTGGATGCTAGGGGAACTAAGGGTGTGGGGCAGGCAGCAGGCAATGGGAGGGAATGGGAGGGATCATTTGGATGTCATGGGAATGGAGGATGAGGGCCGGGCAGCATGAAGTGCGAGGGCTCAATTGAATGCTGGCTGCGGGAACAGAAGGTGTGGTGTGGGCAGCATACAGCGGTAGAGAGTGGGAGGGATTTATTAGATCACTACAAGTCTGGTGGGGGAACAGAGGGTGCGGGGAAGGTAGCATGCAGTGGGAGGGAACAGGAGGGTTTCATTGCATGATGCCAAGTGCAGGTACAGGGAATGGAGGGAGCAAGGTGGACAGCATTATGTAAATGAAAGGAATGACGTGCTCTCATTGGAGCACATCATTCCTTTCAAGTTTGGCCGCTTCCTTGCTGTGAAATTCCAGCCACCATCACACTCTGCTTGTGTGGTCATTGGTCTGTCAGGGTTGAGCCCACTGTAGAGTGCTCTGCATTACATTCATCCCTGACACACCTCTCAAATGTCATTCTACCACAAGATGTTTCTTGCGCAAGTGCAAGGAAACATAAAAACTGAAAAGCCCACCTAGAATGAACTATGGGCAGTAGGTGTTAAATGGTCAATGTGAATGCTAAACATCCCAAAAACAGGCTTTGAAATACTGTACATGGGAGTGGGTAGAGGGGTGAGATACTAGTCACAGTAAGGGAAAAATGAAATCCAGAGAGGCAGAGATGAGTCTGAGAGAGGATGGGGGAAACAAAGGAGGAGACTCTGGGAGCAGGAGCAGGTATGCAGAGTGAAAATTAAGAAGTAATTTCAAAAAGAAGGGAGAAGAGATGAAAGTGACAGAAAGGCTATTTCATAGATTTGAGAACCCAGAGAAGAAAGCAGCCTGACTAGAGATGTGAGATGCTGATAAAATTCCCTCTGCAGGGGGGCGCTGTAGTGCCCAAGCTTGTTGGCAGCAACTTCATTCAGCTCTCGGTGTTTTACATAAATAACATTTAAAAACCTAATTTAGAGCCCGCGGAGAAAACTAATTTTGATATCATGGGAAAGAGGAGCATTGAAAACGTAGAATGGGTAACCCAAGGTGAGATAAAGGTGGAGGTTTGGGAGGGAAATCATCAGGAACTATGCAGACCACATGACCATCTTTTGAAGCCTCAAACTCAGAGCCGGAAGAAAATATGACTTCCATAGGCCTGAAATTACAAAGATTAATCTCTCGGTATCTGAATTAAGTACCAAAAGAGACATGATCGGCTCAAGAGTGACATTAATTGAGAAAACTCTTGAGGGAATTCAAACTGAATGGCCTGACTTAAAGAGAGGAAGCGAGTCAGCCTCTGCTGCAACCGTGATGGTGATCAAAGAGAATTCCCACCTACGAGTGAGGCTGGAAACACTAGAGAATCAGGCCAGAGCCTCTAAAGTTTGAATACTAGAGTTACCCGAGGGGTCTGAAGGAGATCATCCCCTCGTGTTTTTGCAGGACTCGCTACAGGATAAAATCATTCCAGAGGGGCAAAATGTGCAATTCAGCTTGCAAAAAGCTTACCGCATTACTCCACGTGGATACAGAGATAATCTGGAAACTCCTCGTACACTTCTCCTGGTCACCGACGGGGTTGGCACTAGAGACAAAATACTTAGGATGGCCAGACAAGCGGGACCTTTGGTGCAAGAAGACTACCCCGTGTACTTATTCCCGGACATTAGTTACTCTACGAGAATGCGCCGAAAGAAATCTGACCAAGTCAGGAAACAACTCAGAGAGGCCTTGATTACCCACGCAGTGGTTTTTCCGGCCCGACTCAGAATAGTCCATGGTGGAAAAGTGTGGGGTTTCTCCGACCCCAATGAAGCCGGTAAATGGGCCTCAAGGTTTGCAATAAGGCGCAGGAGCCATTCTCAAGATTCAGACATGGGTGAAGAAGACCGGGTCCAAACAGAAGAAGGGTGAACTGAATATTTTGTCACTCCTTGCTGTTTTACCAGATAAAAATCTGGCTAAGTAACTTTGGAATTGGGGATCCCTATTTGAAATGCCCCCAGAGTAACCCTCTTTAGTTTAAATTTTATTTAACAAAAAAAACCTTTTACAAGGACATAAATGGTAGGAGAGACATGAATATAAAAGGGAGTAAAGTTTGACTTAATTTGTGTAGTTAAGTTTTGCAGCCTCTAGAGGGTGATAACCACATTTAACAACATTAGTAACTTGTTAATGTTATTTGTCTTTCTTTTTGGGATGATTATCATTGGAGCTGGAGAGCTTAGAAGTTGTTCTGCCTTATTCATATTTTAGAAAGATTTGTATTTTTTTTAGATAAAAAGAATGATGCCACAAACCCGTATGAGGTATGGCATATTGGTATAAAATATAATCCTTTAGAATTATAGTATAAATCATACTGCTCATGGGCTGCTTTCAACAGCTTAACAACATATTTGTCTTATAGAATTAATTTTGTTTTCCTCCTTTGAGGTATCACAATATTTGGGATACAATAATCCTTGGATTAATGAGTTTGGCTCTCTATGGTAGACTCTAACATATAAGGTTGTCTCAGATATGGATGTAATTGTGTATAAATATATGCTAATAATTAATAAAAAATAAAGTTAAAAAAAATTTCCCTCTGTGATTAATCTATGACATTAATGCAAAAAAATGTTGTAGGTGCCGTATTGGTCCTTTTAAGAACAGATCCAGAAACATATTATTCCTTAGACTGATTCTGTGCATTTTTGTTATATATGGACTCTGTGTTGAAATCTGCACTTATCACTCTCATGGTCTCGTTTTCTTGGGGGTCTTTGACAAGTAATTTTTATTTGGCTCTTACACTTACAAGTGATACTATCATGCATCATGTATATATGTGTAGGTTAATTTGAGGCTTGTTTTCAACTTGCAGTTATACCTAATTTCAGGATTCTGTCTCTCATTATCTGTTCTTTAATATACCAGGAAATTGGAATGTAGGTTGTAAGCTCATTTTACATGTATTAGAGAGAATACCACTCCCAATGTTTTTTTTTTATTACTAGAATGCTTTCTTGAGATTCTGAGACATTTTAAAATGTATGTGACAAGAACTCTCTGACTGTAGAGAATTATTGATAACCTTTGCCCTTCTGAGGCTCCTCAGTTAAAGGCATACTGGTGTAAATTAGCTTCTCTGATGTAATCTTTTGTTATGTTTTAAATGTATATGTTAAACCAATGAGAATTATTTCTGTTTTTTCAATATAATCTGGTGTTAATAGTATGGGAAATTTGGAAAAAACTGCCACAAAGCTTCTGAAGAAGGACCTGGTTGGTTCGAAAGCTAGAGCATGTTGTTCTTTTCTGTAACATCCATGTTGGTCCAATAAAAGGTATCAAATCATTTGTTTCTGGATCTGTTCTATGACGTTAGTGCAATTCGCGAAGTGCAGAATTTATACACGTAGTGCAGAATTTCACCAGCAAACAGTGAAATTTGAATTTCACTGTGAAAACTTCATGATTTCAGTGTAGTCAAAGTTGCTGAAGGCAATATTGACTTTGTGCCACTTTTCAGCAACTTTGCCAATGAAGTAAAACCTTGCAGCATTTCTCAGCCTGATTCACTGAATTCTAGATTAAGGGACAGAGAAAACACATTAGACAACACAGTTGATGGATTAAGAGGGAAGAAGGGGAGAGAGGAAGGAAGAAAGGTAAGGGGGAGAGTGCCAAACTATTTGGAGACCAAGGCAGCACAATGTGAAAGGCACCTACCTTCCAGAGAAGGGAAGGCAAGGGTGATGAAGAGGGGGCATTGGTGGGATTGAGGAGAGTTACTGTAAATGTGAAACTGCAGGAGTGAAAGAGGGGTCAGTCTGTCAAGAAAGGATTTAGAAGAGGCACTGTGCACTATTTTAATGTTTCCATGATCACTTTCACAGTTTGCTGGCCCTCTATAATGTTTTTGCTACATTTCCAACACTCACACAACTCCTCATACCTAGTCTCCTTCTGATTGAGCCCAAAAATCATACTCAGCTATTCATCAGCCTCCACATTATACCCCAAACCCTGTATCAATATGACCACTCTTACATGCCTGGAAGTCTGAGTGGGCATATACTAAATGATACAGTGTACCTCATCTGTGCAAATCAACAGCTTTGCTGTGAGTCACAGGGAGGCATTGGAGACCTATAGCAAAGTGTCAACATTCTGGTCACAGTATTGCCAGGTTTCACACATCACACCTCACTGTAAGCTGTGCACCACTCCCTGATTTCAATCTATTACAACATCCACCACTGTATCCTGAGGGTATCCAGTGAACATGGCAACCGCAATTGAGCACTTACAAGAACAGCAACTCAGTTATGGCACCTGTGTTCAGGGCTACCTGGCAGGGTAGCGACTGGATACCTGGGTGGGCGATCTAGGGTGATGGGAAGTGTATGTGTGTGGTGGGTAGGGTGGTCCGTTGGGACTTGCAGGGTGCAGGGTTCGGGTCCGGTGCAGAGCACTTTTTTTTTTTTTGCCAGCAGATGGCTTGTTTTATTTAAGTATTTCATCCCTCCCGACATGCACCCCCCTGGAGTTGAGAATCCTTTAGTAGGGGGATGCGGGGGGTGAAGCCCCCCATGGGGGTGGTGTGGGGAGCACAGTCCACTGCATTAAAAAAGAAACTTGTAGATCTCAGCCACCCTCTTGCCATTCACCATGAGTGTGCATCATGATGTACACTCATCCAAACAGCTATCGCTATTCCGCTATCACCGTTATCACATAGAATCTATCCTGAGTTCCCAAAGGATAACATGTGGCCAGAATTCTGAAATTCTTAGAACACTTAACAAGCCACTCTGTTTGGAAGGCTCTTGCTACTATTGCCCCAGCACCTTGTGCTGCAGTACTGGTGTCAGAAAATGTTTATGTGTCTATATGGATGAGGGACTTGTACTCTATATGCATGGCATGCAAGCCTTTCTATGTCACCTACAGGGACCTTCCATGGTTGCATAGACCTCTGCAGCATACACTGTCCCCACTTGGCCATGCACCATGGAACCTATCAAACCATATGGTTCCATGTGTGCTTGAACAGTTGACAGAGTCACATTGCAAAGCAGCTGAGAGGCTATTTGTGAATAGCTTTGGGCACTCATATGTGTGTGCAAACTACATTGGGAGGGCTAACATGATGTTCACACATTTATCACAGAATAAGCACAAAACAAAGGAAGAAAATTTGATGACAGGTATTTTCCACATTATACCCACAAAGCAAAGGTATCAGAGATAACCTTAATGCATAAAAGCTTGTCAGTATAGATTACTAAGTATGTATCAAATCCTGACAGGAGATATGTTTATATCATATCATGGGCTATTTGCTGCAACCTTCTGGCCACAATTGTGACAACCATTGGTTTTGAATAGCCCATTTGGCTATGTTAATCCAGTCATTATACAATTTCATATTGCGTTCTACTGGCCAAAACTAAGCAGTGTGTTTGGGGGGGGGGGGTCAAATTCTATGTAGCAAAGAAAGTGAATGCCAAAAAGATTGCATTCAGGCAATACAAAAAGACACAGGCAGAATGGGATAGAGTGAAGTACCAGGAGAAGCAAAGGGAGGCAGGGAGGTCAGTAAGGGAAGCCAAAGTTCAGACAGAAGAACACATTGCAAAGTCAGTGGGTAGAGGGGACAAAACCTTTTACAGGTACATAAGTGAAAAAAGAAAGGCAAAGGGAGGGATAGTGAGACTAAAGGGGGAGGATGGGGGCCGCGTGGAGGATGACAACAGTAAAGCTGACATAGTGGACAGGTATTTCTGCTCAGTGTTTACTGAGAAAGATGAGGGTAATGGGTCTGAAGGTAGAACAAGGGGCGAGAAAGGTGCAGAAATGGACACAAGTCCCTTTACAGAAGAAAGGGTCCTGAAGGAACTGGAAGTAATAAGAGTTGATAAAGCAATGGGGCCAAATGGGGTGCACCTGAGGGTCCTTAAAGAACTAAGAGAGGTGGTGGCTGAATCTCTGGCTATTCTGTTTAGCCGATCACTGGAAACAGGGGAAGTACCCAAAGACTGGAGGACAACAGATGTAGTCCTCTTATACAAAGTGGGGAACAAAGAGGAAGCGGGGAACTACAGACCAGTCAGCCTCACCTCGGTAGTGGGGAAGATCATGGAAGCACTACTGAAGGAGAGATTGGTGGAACATCTAGTTGTCAATGGACTACAGGACCCAAGGCAGCATGGTTTCACCAGGGGAGTCATGTAAGACCAACCTCATTGAATTTTTGACTGGGTGACTAGGGAGGTGGATCGGGAGGGCATGGACATGGCCTATCTGTACTTCAGCAAGGCCTTTGACACTGTGCCACATAGAACTATTACACAAACTGGGGAATATGGGTGTGGGCAGGACAGTAGTGTGGTGGGTAGGTAACTGGCTGGGCGGCAGAACACAGGCGGTGGTGGTAAATGGCTGTCACTCCACAGAGGAAGAGTGACCAGTGGGGTACCACAGGGATCAGTGCTGGGACCGGTCCTATTCAACATCTTCATCAGTGACATTGCGAAGGACCTAGAAGGTAGAATTTCACTGTTCACTGATGACACAAAGCACTGTAACAGACTAGACACACCAGAGGGTGTAGACAGAATGAGAAGGGACCTGAAGAAATTTGAAGAATGGTCAGGGATTTGGCAGTTGAAATTCAATGCAAAGTAGTGCAAGATAATGCATATGGGGCACAAAAATCCTGGCACAATATATCAGTTGGTGGGTGAGGATATAGCATGCACCAAGCAGGAAAGGAATCTTGGGGTTATCATCTCTGATGACCTCAAGGTAAGGAAACAGTGTGACAAGGCAGCTGGTAAAGAAAATAGGATGCTGGGATGCACAGGCAGGAACATCACCAGCAGGAAAAGGGAGGTCATAATTCCACTATACAAGACACTAGTGAGGGCCCCACCTGGAGTACAGTGTACAGTTCTGGAGACCTTACCTACGTAAGGACATAGACAGGGTAGAGAAGGTTCAGAGGAGGGCAACAAAGATGGTTCATGAATTGCATCACAAGTCCTATGAGCACAGGTTGAAGGAACTGAACATGTACTCACTGGAGGAGAGGAGGGAGAGAGGTGATATGATACAAACATACAAGTATCTTACAGGGAGGAACAGGGTACAGGAATACACTATTTTTAAGTGAAAAAGATGTTCCAGGACTAGAGGGCATGGGATGAAGTTAGAGGGAGGACGATTCAGAGGAAACGTGAAGAAGAATTTCTTCACAGAATGGGTGGTAGACAAGTGGAACACCCTGCCAGAGGAAGTGGTGGGGGGCTGAAACAATCATGAGATTTAAGAATGCATGGGATAGACATAAAAGAATTGTGGAGGTCAGGGGTAAGGGGCAACAGACTTCTAGAAAAACATAAATGAACTTACAAGCTCAAATGGGCAGACTGGGTGGGCCATAGGCCCTTATCTGCCAACACTGTCTATGTATCTATGTCTAGATGTAATTTTCTGTTATATGCTCATTTGGAAATAAGAGCAATTTGCCCCAAATCTTATTTTCAGAGCTAGGACATAGTTCAGTACAATTTTCAAAACTCTGATTTAGTTATGTCCTGTTTGCAAAGTTCAGATACAGTTGTACCTGGACACAATTTTTGGATGAAATGTACCCCAACCTATCATTCACATCTATATCTAGCCATTTATCTAACATTATATCATGAGGTAGTCAGAATCATTTACTGTACCTGATTGGTGCAAGTCCATCAGGTGACTGTATAGTAATGCACAATATACGTACAGTTGACGTGAATGGCAATGAAAGAGAATCAGGTGGCAGAACGGGACTTGTTCTGAACTTTGGGAAGGCAAACTAAACAGGCAAGTGCACTCACAGCACCCAGGGTATTGATTAATCCCCAATAACTGCACACCCTGTTGTGGGTTATTGCTTACTTAGACGTATAGTCCCATAAAGCAGAAGTATAGACAGAAAAGGGAAGCTTCAGCAGAGATGGTGCACCATAGCAAAATGTTCATCAGTCAATATCAATATGATGAATAATGCGTAGAGATGTGCTAAATTAGGAAATTTTGTTACGTGAAATATTTTGCAAAATTCGCACATTTCATGAAATATTTTGTGGGTGCAAAATGTGAATTTCAACTGGCAAATGAGAAATTACACCCATGGAATGGTGACATTCTGGAAAAATGTTGCCATTTCAGGTGAAGTTGTGCATTTTGTGGTGAAATTCCACATTCTGTCGGTGAAATTTTACAACTTTGCACCCGACAAAGAATTTTGCGGAATGATGGAATTTCTCAAAATGTTTTATGTGGCAAAATTGCTGGTTTCATGGCAATTTCATTGGCAAAATTACATTTTGCATCTTTTTATTTATTTTATTTAAACATTTGATGACCGGGAAGGCACACTGAGCCAGGGCTCATTTCCAGGTGTGACCCGAAGTTTTTAATGCGTCAGTATCGCCACCCCTTGGCCCAGTATGCACCTTCTCTATGTCCATGGAAGAAAGTTTATGATGTATTGGGGACCTGAAATTCAGAATATGATTGGCTAAGACAAACTCCATATTGACATTTATAACTGCACGCATGTAATTACCACTCTTTCTTTTCATTTTCTTTCGTTTTTTCCAGTGTAAAACATCCCAAAAGAACACTCTGCCTCATAAATCAAATTAGTGGTACCATCGGCAATATGGATGCCCTCTTGTCAAAAAGAGGATTTTCACTGCTAGAGCAATGAATCCACTTGACCTTGACAACAGGTTTGATATTACTGCGTTTTTCTGAAAAAATATCATTTTATGGTATAGAATAGCACAAAAAGAAAATTATGTATATATCTGTGATTCATGTCATATTCAGAAAAGTGATTTGTACAATTGATGAACTGTATTTTAAATTGTATTAAATTAATTATGTATTTGCACATTTGCATGTTTTTAGATCATCATGCACTTTGTTTGTATCACTTTAAAATGCAGTGGAGTGGTCAGTCCGCGTGAGTATCTACTCTCACTTCTGTGGTTAATTATACTTTAAAAAAGGAGGCAGGAACTTGAACTGCTCACTCTTGACAAAGCTTCCATTGGGGAAAGTGAAATGTTGATTTTTACTTGTGTGCCAGTGACTGAATTAAACTTGTAACTTTAGCTCTGCATCTGAGCCTGCCTTTTCTTCTGTTGCAATTTGTACCATTTTCCTTTTCTGCTCTACTATAAAACAACTTGAAATGCTGTAGATAATTTCACAATTTGAATAGAGTTCCACTGCAATAGAACAGGGTCTAGACAAAGCAGGGTAGCACCTGACATTGACATATCTAGCACTGTGTCCATTGTATGACTTTTGAAAATAACCCCACTTATTTAGGTAACTTGTGGCAACCTTTCTCCCACTCCATCCTAGAGTACTTTGCAAATGAGCAATGAGTAAAAACCAAAAAACAACCAAACCAAAAAGAAAAAAAAAACAGCTTGGCTGAATATTATTTATTTGGTTTAATTTCAAACCAAAAATCTGAAAACATTTTAAGATTGTACACATATTTTAAAAAACAATCATTTGTTGATGTAATTTCATTATAATAATATAATAATAATATAATAATTATAATGATAATTAAATTAAATGTTTTCATTATCTGTAAACTGTGATTGTATAGCAATAAAATTGATCAGGTCTGTGTGAAACATATGCATAATTACCACTTCATGGCATGAGTGTGTGCTTAATTAATGCATGCCCCAGCTGCACTGTAAGCCACAAAGCAAATAGCCAAGTGCCTTATGCCACCTGGGCATGTATTAATAAAGGAATAATGCAGAACAGGGAATGTGTCATGCTGGGATAATGTCACTCCTTGAGTGGTTGGGCATGAGGCCACAGACTGAGTGCATCCGACACCCAAAAAGAGACATTATCCTAGCATGAAACACACCCTGGAGTGCATTATTCCTATTATGTGATGGCTCTCTTATAATAAAATACAAAAAAAAATAGGTGAAAATATGTTTAAAGGTATTTTTGGGGCAATTTTGTTACTGAGTAGGTATACCTAGAGGAAAAATAGTCCTGCTGTATTGTTTGCCCAGTAGATGCTTCCACTGTTCTTTTTTTCTTACCACAGTTGGTTGCTTCTATGGCTACCCCCCCCAACACACACACAGAACTCTTTCATGCCTGAAATGTTTAAATGAACCGGTCCCACTGCCTGCTCTGGGACCTGCAGAAGATGTCTGATTTTTCTTTTCAGAAAAAAACATGATCTGCATGCTGAGGAGTGAGCAGGATAGTAACAGTGAAGCTGTCGTGGTGCCTGCCTCCCCCCACCTTGCTCTTTCAGGTTCTGTTTTTGGGGCCTCTGCTTCTAGTTCTCCCAGTACAGTTGACATATGCCTGTAGCAGGAGAAGAAAGGGAGGACAAAACACTTTTAATTTAGGAGAAAAGTATGACCTGATTGGAGAGTAGTGAGTGCACGTTACAAACAGTGAAGTCATCCAGTCACTCACTCACTCAGTCCCACACTCCCTACTCCCAGAACTCTGAATATGTTGAAACATCTTCAGGATCTCCAGCTCATCTTGTGGTTCTCCTGGTACAGTTAATTTCTGTTTAACTGGGACAAGAAAAGAAAATGGCACAGAAAAAATATGGTGTGGTGAGTTACTGGTCTTCAGTCTGTTTTTTCAACGGATGCACTGACTGCATTTGGGGCAGGTGGGGGAAGCTGAAGTCAATCGCACTGATGATTTCCTAGGAATATTTGATTTTGTTTGTTTTGTTTTTTTAATTAAAAACTTGGGGGATTGTGGGCTATGTGTGAGGGCTGTGGGTTTAATTTTACTGGTTTCTGTACTATGGGAGGGAGTGATTGAAGCCAATTGGAAAAGCAGCTTTCTCTTGGTACTTGTTACATGTACTGATTTTTTTATGTGATTTGCTCATGTGTGTGCTAGGACTAGATCTGTGTTGTTCTGCTGGGATAACATCACGGGTCCTACGCCAGATAACCCAATCATAGCCCAGCATTCTGTCATGCCATTGTATCATTCAGCATACACTCATTCACTTCAGTGACTTATTATGCTTAGAAAAAGTTTTATGTTGACAAAATAATAAAATTCAGTAGGAAAGGTTTTTAAAATTCTGAAAAACTGAAGAAATTGACATAAACATCCACATGTTCAAGTAGTTCCTATTCTACAGTTCTAACTCAGTACAGATACCCTTTTACTATCAGGATGCCTCACTAACAAAGGGGTAGGCAGTTCCCAGCAAAAGCTGCATGCACTTAATTAATCAGAAGCCATTGTCATGGCAAATCAGTATGACTGCTTCTTGAACAGCTTGTACAGAGCTGAGATAAGAAGGGTTGCCTTCATAAAAGGCACCCCCCTTTGTCCTGCTCACCTATCCAATGGGAGAACGACTCAGTCTGGCTGAAAATGAGTGGGGAGAGGGGGGATAGGGAGGGAGTTAAGGGAGGGTCTATGATGTCAGATAAGGGGTGAAGGAAGAGAGAAATAGCTGGCAGGGGATTAGGTAAAGAAGAAAGAGAGAGAGAGGAGGAGGAGGAGGAGAAGAAGGGGGTTTAAAAGGTACTGCACAGGATGCAGCAGAAATCCCTTCTTTCTCAGCTAGCCAGTTTTTGTTTCTGGTCAGCACTTCACTTGGCTACTTGGAGCAACAAAGGTTATAAGTATAATCTTTGCAATCTGAGAGGGGTAAATCAATCAATCAATCAATCAAATCTTTATTTATCCAGGTGAACACCATTGCGCAAGCTCATTTACAAGATGGACCTGCATCACACAAGGTTGAAATATAATTCCTAACAACCTCACTACTTCAATTGTTTTCCCTCTAACAACTGTATCACTACTGATGGGTAGAACCACGTTGCATTCCCTATGCTACCTATGCATAACTTACTTGCTACCCAGCTACTGCTGTCAATTATATCATTTTTTACTCTGTATTACCCTACCAATGTTTGCTGTAACCAGGTGCCATTAATGCGTGTCTGTTTATACTGATGTTCTTCTTTGTATGTACTCTGCTTTCTATTTTAACTGTATTATCTACCATTGTTGACGAGGTACCTTTGTAAATGAGCCGTTGGCTCAAAGGTTGTAAACTGATTACATTAATAAATAAATAAATAAATAAAAAATAATGCATTTATGCACAGGCAGGAAGATAAAACATGTATATACATAATAAACACGCTATGTAACAATAAGATAAGCAGTGTAATATTTGAGCACAAAATGTATTAATTCTAACTAAATACATATCATGTTCAGGGAAGGAAAAAAATGGATATTGGTAGGGGATCTATAAAGAGAGGAGGATGCAGTAACAATATTAACAGAAACCTCACACAAAGCGCAGGTATCAAGGGGTAAGGGAGTGAGGGGGGGCATGGGTGGGAGTGATGCAGAGAGTGAAAACTCAGGTTGGCTAGGGGTTCTATCACATTCTACTGGCCAAAACTAAATAGTGTGTTTGGGAGGGTGTAGAAGTAGCATCAGGGTAGGAGATTACGGGGCAGGGTTTTTAAATGGTAACACTTATGGAGGGCAAGGAGAAGTGCAAAGGGTGGATAGCAAGTAGATGGGGAGCGGTTAGAGATGGTGGAAACAGCGGCATACTTCTGTGACCATTTTGGCATACAAGGTCTTAAATACTGCAAGACTAATTGGGGACCTTAATTTCAAGGATGTCTGCAGCTTATTCCAGAGAGTCGGCAGTGAGAAGCCTATGGCCGCTCTCCCAAAATGTGTACAAACCCTAGGAACCTTCAAGGAAATTATGGAGCAGCTCCTTAGGGTATAGTTTTGGAGCTTGCTTAGAGGCAGTAAATCACTAATATACTGTGGTAATTTGCAGGTAACAGCTCTGAATGTCCATACAGCTGCATTTCTATTTTACCTGTATTGCAGGGAGGTCCACCCCACGGCAGCATATAAGGAGCAGTGACGGGTGGAGAAGGGGAAACCGGTAATGAATAGCAATGCTGTGTGATATAGTACATCTAGTTTTCCCAGATATAAGGTGTTGCATTGGCTATAAATGAAATCGGAGTAGTTAATTAAGGAGATGAATGTGGACTGGATGAGTTGCCTTTTTGCCTCTGTGGTTAGAAGGCGGTTTATCCGATAGAAGAGACCAAGCATCTGCCTAAGATTTTTCAGCAATTCCTCCAAGTGATCCACAAAGGAGAGTTTGTGGAATAGCCAGACCCCCAGGTATTTGAACTTCATTACAAACTCCAAGTTTTCACCTAATAAGGTAGTGATAGGGGGTAGGGTACCAGTAATAGCAGGGTGTGCCATGTGGTTGCCAGGTAAAAGTATCATCACCTTTGTTTTCTTGGCATTGAGGAGCAGCTTTTTGCTAAGAAACTGATGTTGCAAGATATTAAAGTCCAATTGCAAGTCTTCACAGGCAGCTGGAGGTGATGACCGGCTTAGGTAAAGTACTGTATCATCTGCAACATCTGCAAACAGGTGTATGTTGGCCTCCTTATTGCCAATATCTATGCTGTTAATATATATATAGTGAATAAGAGTGGTCCCAGGAGAGAGCCCTGTGGGACACCTCTGATTAACGGTTTGAGGGAAGAAAGCTGTCCCTCTGCCTTGATCTGCTGGTGCCTATCCATTAGATAATCATGAAACCAGTCCAGTGAGGTATTGTCAAGACCCAAGGCTTTAAACGAAGAAAGAAGCAGACAGTGGTCAACAGTGTCGAATGCCTTACTGAGGTTTAGGAAAACAGCACAGACAAACTTTTTGTTGTCTCGATCATGCTGCCAGTCATTTGTTACCTTAGCCAGCTCCTTCTGTATAACTGCTTGGTGAGGCCACACCTCGAGTACTGTGTGCAGTTTTGGAGGCCACACTTAAAGAGGGACATTAAACTCCTGGAGAGGGTCCAGAGGAGGGCAACCAAAATGATTTGAGGCTTGGGGGACAGGGCCTATGAGGAGAGGCTCAAAGAGCTAAATATGTACACATTGGAAGAGAGAAGGGACCAGGGGACATGATAGAGGTCTTCAGGTACATGAAGGGGGTAAATAGGGGAGG
This sequence comes from Neoceratodus forsteri, assembly GCA_016271365.2. Lineage (NCBI taxonomy): Eukaryota > Metazoa > Chordata > Ceratodontiformes > Ceratodontidae > Neoceratodus > Neoceratodus forsteri. The sequence goes on along the minus strand of CM028130.1, from coordinate 350,609,685 downwards.
AGCAGTCAGGTGCTTCGAAGAAAGGAGGAGGGGCAACTAGAGGGCATGGGTGGAAGCTGGAGGGGAAGATTCAGGGGAGAAAGGAGGAGGTGCTACTTCACTGAGAGGGTGGTGGAGCCATGGAATGCACTGCCCAGGGGGCTGGTGGAGGCAGAGATGGTGGAGGAGTTTAAGAGGGGGTGGGACAGGTACAGGGGAAGGGTTCTGGAAACAAAATCCAGTGCAGTGAGAATATCCGGAACTGGGAAGGAAGAAGCCAGAGAAGGTGAGGGGGGCAGTAAGTTCAGCTCCCAGGGTGGGGGCTGACCAAATGAGCAGACACAAAAGACCATTAGGCCTATTCTGCTGGCATTTTAGTATGTTAGTACTTTAGTATGTAGTATAATTGTACTATGGTTAGCTCAGAAACCTGACTGTATAGGGTTTAAGAAGTTTGTGTTTATTAGGAAAGCTCTCAGCTGGGTGTTCACAATTTTTTCTAAATGTTTTGACAGAATGGGGAGTAGCGAAATTGGCCTGTAATTATTTTGATCACAGGGATCCCCAGATTTAAAAAGCGGTATGATATGAGCAGTTTTCCATAGATTAGGGAGAGACCCTTGAGACAGTGACAGATTAAATAGGTGAGTAATTGGCACAGCTAGAACATGCCAGGCAATCTTAAGGTAGTAGGGGTCAAGCGAATCAGCGCCGGCACTTTTCTTGGTGTCCAATTGGGGGAGAAAGTCTTCAACCTCTTTCAGGGAAGCAGGTGAGAAGGAAAAGGTGGCACTTGTTAGATTGGATTCTGGGGACAGTACAGTCATCTGGGAGCTCAGGGTGCAAGCGGGCGAGTTATCAAATGCTAGACCTGCAGAAGCGAAATGGTTATTGAAGGCTTGTGAAATCTTCTTTTTGTCATTGATAGTTACATTGTCTGATGAGATTTTTGAGGGGAGTGCATTTCCTGTCATATGTCCAGATAGTTCTTTTATGGTGAACCAAAATTTGGTGGGGCATTTTGAGGTAGAGTCCCGCCCTGAGCGGTAGAAATTAGACTTGGCCTCGATAATCAACTTAGTGCAGGAGTTTCTGGCAGTTCTGAAGAGGCACCAGTCTTTGGCTAGTTGTGATTTGCAGGCTTCTTTCCGAAGCAAGTCTCTATTTACTAAAGTGGACTTAAGGTCAACAGTGAACCAACAATATGTTCTAGGCTTTATATGGATTTTGACCAGCAGAGCGTGGGTGTTGAGGGCATTTGTTATAATTTCCTGAAAGATGTCATATGCTTTGTTTACTGATTTGGCAAGGTAGAAGTGCTGCCAAAGCAGTGAGACTTTCAGTTCGTTGATATAAGCCAGCGGGTCAAAGTTCCATTTGGATCTTTTAGCAGAGAACTTCATGGTAGATGTCAGTTTAGGGTTGGCTCTTACATCAACGATGAAACAATGATTGTTTTCATCGGCATGAAAGATGCCCGCATGGGAGAGGAAGTGCGGTTTATTCACTAGTAAGACATCTAGCAGTGTGCTATTCATGAGGTTTTTCTTGTTAATGCATGTTGGTTCGTTGAGAATTAGTGATAGTCCATGGGAGTCCCAGAATGATTTGAGGGGTAATGAGGCACTGGACAGACAGTCATAGTTAAGGTCCCCTAGTATAATTGTTTTGAGGTTACTAGAGTCCATGATAGACAAAAGGTGAGACAGGAGCTGTGACCCTGCAGATGGTGGTCTGTAGCAGCCTATAATACAGAGCGCTATTGCAGGTGTAATTTCAATTTTTATGGACATTCATTCAAATCCATTAGTGATAGAAGAGTAATCAAGGGAGGAGACCGAAAAAATTTGTCCTTAATATAGATGGCGACCCCACCACCCCTGGTTTGTCTATTGAATCTGAATAGCAGATAGTTAGGAATGCTGACCTCCTTATCAGGAGTGGATGGATGAAGCCAGGTTTCCGAGATCACAAGAACATCTGGTTCGGTGTGTGTGACACAAGCCTGGATTGAGATGAATTTCTTTAAAAGGCTACATGCATTGATATGCATAAAACTAATTCCTTTTAATTTTGTGAGTTTTGTGGGTGATGAAAGGTCTTTTGTTGGACCAGGGTTGAGTTCAACGTTGCCTGAACAGAGTAATAGGATGAGCACAACTTTCCTCAAGGCAACAAGGGATAGCCTGGAGATTTTAGTCCTTTGACGGCTATATGAAGCATCAGAATAGGAGTACAGGAACCTGTTTTTAGTACAATGTTGACCTAATGATACATAGCATAAAACCCTAGTCGCGTGACTCCAGGGAATATAGTTACTGAGTGGATATAGTGGATTTCTTCCTACAGGCATCCGGCTTATAGAGGCACCCCATGTATGAAACACAATTTGGTGTAGGTGAGGAAGCGTAGGGGTAGCGCATGAATTAAATAATGGCTCAATATGTAAGCACTCTTGTGATGAAGGGTATAAGTCCCCATTGAGGTAGGTCCTACCCAGTTGATTTCCTAGGAAGGGAATTGCTAGATGGGCAGAAGTTACTTTCGTTTGTAAGCTTGGTTAATATTGTTTAAATCATAGCTGCTTTAATTAGGAGAGCAGCAATAATCCAAATAAGTCTGTATAGTTCTACTCTGCTCTGAAATTGTACATTATCAGTGAAAAAGGTGCAAGGAGTATTTGATGGAGAGATTCTACATTAAAATATTGCAAGTGTTGGTGATTTTGTCCTGAGCAGGCCTGTTGAAGTTTTTTATGCACATGAAGAGGCATTATGGTGATAGCTAGGATACTCAGAGTGAACAGGTTGCTGTGAGTGCAGAGGCAAAAGATGCTGAGGTACAGGCCAAGCATTAACAGTTGATTTGAGAGAAGAATGTTTCCACAGTAGGACCCACTGAGCTTGATAGTGTTTGTTGTAGGTCACCGAGAACATAATGTTTTTGTTACAAGGCAACCTCTGGTAGGAAGATGAGAGAGGAAACATCGAGTTTTGCCTACGATCTCAATAAGTGAAGAGTGAGTGGTTTGGCTGCATCCTCCAATACTGGGCATTGTTGTGTAAGTTTCTGTCAATTGCTCAAATGGTTATGACCCACCAAGTATAAAAAAAAAAAGAAAAGGTAGTACGTGGCGTTTTTAGTTGGTGCGTCATGGACAGAGGAAGAACAACATTTCTGAGGGCAAGGGCACCAGAGCACTCAGGGTGTTTTTCAGCTTGCGTGTAGGCCAGGCTTGGGCTTTCTTTAGAGGAGCCTATAAGATGCAGGGGATCAGGTGATGATTCATTGTCCTGGGAAAGGGCTGGCCACAATAAAAAAAAATGAAAGATGGGAGGGCTGCAAATGGCATGGCATAACCAGCTAGTTTAAAAAAAAAGGGGGAAACATGGGTGCGGTGAGAAAGTTGTGGGCCACAAGCAGGCCTAAAAAGGTGATCGGGGTCATGGGGGGTTGCTATTGAGAGGCGGCGACCGCAGGGAAAGATGCTGTGAGAGAAGTGGTAGGCTGCATGGTGCAGCTGCCATTTCATTTGATGGACAGCCACATGCCAAGGCCAACAGGCCTAGGATGGGGTGACTGCATGGCCAGGAGGACATTTTGTGAGATGCGGCAGCTGAATAGTTCAGCTGCCATTTTAAGACTGGGCAACCTCATGGTTTGCCACCATTTTGTTTGTGGCTGGGGGCGGTGTGGTCTGGCTGCCATTTTGGAAAATGGGTGATTGGGCAGGGGTTGCTGTGGGGTAGCTTTATGGGCTACAACAATACTGAATTAATGAAACAGTAAAAAAACAAAAACCAAAAAAGAAGAACAAGATATTTAGCATGGATGCATGTTGGAAGCGAGTCTATGTGGATCGGAAAGAAAGCAGTGGGGACGGGAAATCCAAACAAAAAAGAGAGAACTGGTTTCCATCTAAAATATTGACACGTCACAGTTTTTATATTATGTTTCATAACTGAGAATAAGACTAAAACATGAATAACAGAGGGAGAAACAATCTGAAGGAAGACACCCTGAATATGATTATGGACCTGGTAGGCAGGGCCCACAGGGTACAGGACATGATGAAGGAGTCAGAACCCGATAGAGATAGAGGAGCTGGAGGGAAGAGGGAAGAAAAGGAAGGATGGGAAAGGCTCCAGGGAACAAGAGCAAAAAGCAACTAAGGGGGCAGTCCCTAGAGCCCCAAACCTAAAAGCACCTCATCCTGCTTACCTGGTTCCAGTGCAAGAACCAAGACTGGCCCCAATCCCGAGTCCTGTTCTACTACCTCTGCCTGAACTGGTCCCTTATCTCAGGCCTTCTCCTGTACAGCTGCCAGTGCCACAACCGAATCTGGCACCATTGCCTGGGCTGGTGCCAGTACCCTTGCCAGTGCCGTAGCCTGAACTGGTGCCAGTACTGCAACCACGTCTGATACTGCAGCCTACTCCCTTACTGGTGCCAGCCCCACAACTGGTTTCCAGCACCGCTGCCACTACCAGGTTCTATGCCAATTACACAACCAATTACCCAGCTACGACCAGAATGAACACTTGAACCACTTCCCCACCAAGTTCCACAGCCATTGCCGGTAACTTTGCCCCAGCCAGTGCCTCTACCCCAACCATCTTCTGTTACAGATGAGGTGACACCATGTCAAGCAGGGTGCCCTGCAACAAACGAAACATGTACTGTAGGGATTTCACTGGAGAGCAGCATAAAATAGTACGTAGAGCAAATGTTGGGAAATATTGGAAGGGATGGCACTGGGGAATTTGAAAAAGTTCTAGAAGAGGTGAAGAAGGGAAAAGAGGATGCAAAAAAGGCTAAGGCAGTAGGGGCGGCAAGGCTGACAAAGTAGTACACAAAATTGGGATTCCAGGAGTATGGATTGGGGATCTTGTACATGTGTCAACAAAGGAGAAGATTTGGAAGGAGGAATACAGTACATGGACATATTTGCTTTAGTATATAAGAAAACAGCAGAAAAGTATGAAGAAAAAAGTTTAGAAAAAAAAAATGTGGGTGCAGCAGTAGGTTTGGTAGGAAAAGGGGAAGAGACAAAGGGGACAAAAGGGAAGACATGGGATGCATGGTCAGTATGTTTTACTTATTTTAGTGCCATAGTGCAAGAGAAGAAGCCCAAACTGACAATACCACTGTTGCCATACTCACTGATCATTAGGAATGCTTACAAAGTGTGAGGGTGGAATAACTGGATTCAGTATGATGAGCTGTTTAGACAAAGAATGGCTACCCATGGAGATGTCCGGAGGGATACTAGGCAGGAGGATTTATGGTTTGAAATCATGACAGTCCCAGGGGGAAGGGAAGGTGAGTGGACAAAGGGCACGGGGTGGTCACAGGAGTGTTGTTGGGGGTACAACAGGGCACATTGTTCATGGCCTGGTGTCAATTTAAACATGTTTGTTCTAGATGTGGGGGACAGCACCCAACTTCAAAACATAGAACATATTTGGATCAGGGTAGCGGGAGCAGCTATAGGAACCATTCCCTTCAGGCAGGTCACACAGTCCAGTGGGGGAACTATTGGGATAATCGGGGGAGGAAGAGGGGTTACACAGGTGGACAGGGCTATGTCCAGGGGGGAAAATAGAAGAAGTGGACCAGTGAAATTCAGATTAGCTATGGCACCATTTAAAGAAGATGTATTAAAGGAATGGGTAAAATATTATTCGAATGACAAGGCAGCTGATATGTTATACAGGGGTTTTAGTGAGGGTTTTAGTTTACATTTTACAGGAAAAAGAGAAATGAAAAATGCCAAAAATTTAGGGTCAGTAAAAGGGAAGGTAAGGCTATTAGAGGAAAAAATACAAAAGAAAAGGGTGGCAGGTTGGGTAGAGGGCCCATTCAGAGAACCTCTTATAGAGAACCTCATGATATCCCCACTAGGTTTAGTATCAAAGAAGCAGCTGGGGGAATACAGGGTGATACATCACCTGTCCTACCCAGAAGGAGAATCGGTAAATGATTTAATTAGTGAAGAAAATAGTAGGTTCACATATGCGACCTTGGAAGAAGCAGTTCAGAAGATCAGGGCAACAAATGGCACCTGATTGGCCAAAACAGACATAGAAGCAGCCTTCAGGCTACTGTCAGTGTGACAAGAGGACTGGGAATTATTGGGCTTCAATGTAGATAGTTTATATATTGCTTAGATAATGCTATGCCAATGGGTGTTTGGTAGCCTGTGCCACGTTCAAGACATTTAGTACGTGGTCGCAAAGGGTTTCTAGAGTGAGATTTGGCCACAAGATGGTCAATCATTACTTACATAAATTCCTATTGGCAGGGTAAGGAAAAGAGGTTGGAAAAGATGTTTAAGGATTTTCAAGAAATGTGTGGGAAACTGGAGGTTCTGTTAGCTGAGGACAAGACAGAAGGTCCCAGTCAATGTTTGGAATTTTTAGGGATAGAAATCGATGCTAAAGAAAGTTTATTTAGGTTACCATTACAAAAGGTGCAAAAAATACATGGACTGCTGGGAGGAGTGAAGAGTAGGAGAAAAGAGACGTACAAGTGGTACAGCAGATATTGGGGCATTTGAATTTTGTGTGTAGAGCCATTGCACCTGGGTGTGTGCTTACACATCACCTGGCAAAAGCAACGGGAGGAGCAAAAAATAAACACCATTGGCTGGACATCACAAGGGCAGTAAGGGAAGATCTGGAAATCTGGGAACAGTTCCTGCAATGTTACAACGAGGTAACTTTGTGGCAGAAAAATTATTGTTAAATACTGTAACTGATTTGTATACAGATGCTGCTGGGGGTTTTGGAACGGGGGCTTACATTAGGGGGAGATGAATAGCAGAATCATGGTCAGAATCATGGGTGAAAAAGGGTTTGATGTGGGATACAGTACATGCCGCTTATAATGGACTCAAATGACCAAAGGCATTTCAGTCGCTATAAGCATTGTCCGTATAACTGCAAAAAAAAAAAAAGCAATGCACAGTGATTAGTGAATACAGCTCTTTTTTTGAGTATGTGTAGATTGCTGTGCAGGCATCCTGTAAGTAAAACATAACTTTTATTAAATTCAGTAACTTAAAAGAGTGTGCAACGGTTTGACTTGCTTGCTGTATCAGTCCTCTTTCCCAGACTCGTGCTGCCAGAAGAACTGTGATATTTTCGTTTGGTGCATTTTCTTTTCAGCGTATTTTCTCCAATGCCTCTTGGTCCATGCCATCATCCTCCAGTCAGGCAACAGATCCTCCCGCTGCTCCATTGTGCATCTAAGCATGAGCAGTGCACTCTCTACATCTGACATGGTCACCATAACCTCGGGCTCCCCATGGAAATCATCCTCCTCATCAATTATTGCCTCCTCAGCTTCAAGTCCACACAGGGCATCAGCGATGTCATCCTCCTGTGGTTGCGGGTCATCTTCTTCCATACAGCAAATGTGCTTGAATTCTTCTGGGGTTAAACCAGGTGGTGGTGTGGTTTCTTTCGGGGTGTTAATTTGTGTGTCAACTTGTGGGTCACACTCCTTGACTGGTTTAAAACCTCCCTTACAAAAGCCATCGGTAGCTTTGAAATCTGGCTTACCCATTGAGACAGCCAGCTGCTGAGCCTTCTGTATGAGCAAAGGTCTGCTGATGAGAGCTTCACGACCACGGGCATTCAAAATCCAACGAAGGAGAGCCTCCTCCACATCAATGTCTTTTCCATCCTGTTTTCTCTTGCACTCAGGATTCTAATTCGAGTGCCAGTCAGCCGTGAGACACTCTTTTGCTTTAATAAGGTCACTCAGTGTTGATTTAGAAATTCTGAAGTGAATTGATAAATCCCTGAGGCTGAGCTTAGGAAGAGTGTCAATTTCTTCGAGGATTTGAATTTTACGACCAAGAGTCATCCCACTTCATTTAATTCCAGTCATTACTGAGCACCAAACAAGCAACTCGGGATACCTGCACAATAAGGAAGCAAATGCTAGTGCTAGCTTTTTATTTTGTGCTAATTGAATCGTTTCACACCTTGTTAAGTGCTGCCAGAAGGTGTTGGAAGGAGACTTAAATGGGCAGTATAGATGGCGGCCAATGTAAGGGTTAATGATGCGGTTTAATAAGCAGGCAATTGGAAAAGACATTTGGAAATTGAATTTTGGATGAATTAAATGGTGGTCCGAATTAATGAGGTCGTATTAAGTGACTCATACTGTATTACATTACAGGAGACATTTCCTATACGGGTAACAACAGTAGTGTGGGGAGATGCACTCCACAACCAAAAATTAACTTTTTGGTGTGATTACAAGGTGGCAGTAGATGTGTTGACACAGGCTATGTCAGACACCATAAGGCAGGTATTGAGGCAGTTGGTACTATCAGGGTTATGGCTGAACATGAGCTTTGGGGTGAGACACATAGAAGGGGTATTGAACACAGTGGCTGATAGCCCCTCCCATCTACAGATGGACAAGTTCCTGGCCATGACTTTTGGGGCAGACAGGAAAGGGGGCAGAGATTCCAACCAACATGTGTGAGATTGGTTGGAAGGAGCCGAGTTTCTGTTTTGGAACTCCTGGTGAGACATGTAAGATAGCATTGCCACCTTTTGGTGATTTGTACTACTACACTGAGTTATGTTAGACTCAGTATAAAAGCTCTTTTGTTCTCAAACTGATGACTTTAGAGAATTGTATAATGTTATCTTGGACCGTGGAGCCACCTCTAATTTAGCCAATAGGGCTCATCTCTGTAACTAGAAATGTTTCTATCTTACAGTAACCATAGTAATTATCATAGGTATATAATGTAATGCACAAGTCTTATACCTCAGAGACCAAAGGATAGACCCCAAGAGACACAGAGAAACCTCGCGGTATAGGGAACGCTTAGCACTGGCTCCCAGTTCGTATTGGTAAGAACTGCTTAGGGCAACTGTGATTTACCCTTTTGGTAGTAATAAACTTGTTTATTACTCTAATGCTACGCGTCTGTGATTACTTGCATTCCCAATATCGTCAAGAACCTGAAAGTGAGGTTTAGACCTCCTAACAAATTGGCAACCGCGTGCAGGTGATATGTGGTGTTTGTAAGTTTTCACTTGTTGCTACAACATTTTCCCTTTCCCACGGGGACAGTAGGTGTACATTCCCGTATCACCTCTCCCATTTTATAACCAGTTTGTAGTAACTTGCAAAGTCTGGCTGTCTTTTCGGGTGTGGTCGATGCCGTCTCGACTCACTCCATATCAGCTTTGAATTGCAAGCCAACAACTTATACAGTAGCCCAGCTATGTATAAAGTGCTCCTGCTGTGGATCAATACGCAGCACGGTGCCCTTTTCACAGTTTGAATTTTCGTTTCCTCCCACAAAATGGCCACCACATCAAATATCTGTGCAGAACTGAGACTCAATGTCTCAAACTTCCTTGCCTCCCATGGAGGATGGACTGACTTCGCGCGGGACGCAAGTCAATCTGAAAACCCTATACTGGGGATTTCAACCCAGTATACAGAGATGAGACAATCAGCCAATAAGCAACAAGCTAAAGGGTTGATGCTCACGACTCTCTAGGCTGCTCTGGAAGCCTCTGAAGTGAGGTTTTGAACCCTTGATCTGCAGATTTCATCTCTTAAGCAACAGATGGGTTTGCAGGAAAGAGAATGTATAAGACTGCAGCAGAACTTGGAGTCCAAACTCCAAACTCTGCGAAATGAAACGGATTCACTATTACATCATTCTGCTCAAGCTAGAGAACAGGAACTGTGTATGTTGAAGCAGGAGTGTGAAAGTCTGAGACAGGATAAGAGTCAGGCATTGCAAATGAATGTTTTGCTAAGTGTTGCAAATGCTCAGTTAAGTTAGGAAATGTGTGAGCTGTAGGATGAGATAAACCAGGTACGTAATGATTTAGAAGTGTCTATCTGGGACAATCGTGAATTGAGAGCCGTGTTTAGAGTGTTGCAAAAGCAAAAGCAAGGTGAGGTTGATATGGATGTTGCAAGTGTGAGTCATACTGCACGTAGAACCAAGATGGCGAAACTGCGACATCAGCGGGAGGTTCTGGCTGGCCATGTTAAGGCAATGGGAGGTGTAGCCCCTGCCTTACATGTCATCCTAAGGGGAATTATCTGATGATGATGTTTCACAGTACAACGCCCAGTCACACCCCTACTATGGCCCAGAGACCCCACCCAGCCATCCACAAAATGGTGGGTCCCCACTCCACCCTCACCATGTCATACATCATCGACGTCGTGACACCCATCATGGGAGATGCCAACATGGTGGCCCCCATGATGGGGGGAGAAGACCCAGGCCTGGTCCCGACGGCACCACCAATAGCTGTAATTAATGTGGAAGACAGGCAGGAGATAGAAACCATGATTGAAACTGCGATAGGCAATATACCCCTTCCTGAGAGGAGTAAACGGGCCATTAAAACCCAGATTAAGCAGCTTCTGCAAGAGGCTGGCACTCAGGAAGGTATTGTCTGCACTGCTGCCGAGGCTGCTGCTCGGGCCACTCTGGATGGCACTCGAGACAGTCTGCCTCTGCCTGATCGACCCAGTAATCCCCTACAAATGGCCTACTCTGTTCAGCAAATTGCTGACAGCATCGGTCAGATGAACCCATCCAAAAACCTCAGCTGTCACTTGGAAAAGGTGTGTTGTAAATGCGAGATGCTCAGCCTTGCTGCAGAATATCAGGTCCAAATACTACGCCAGACCATCGATCCTGGTTTGTGGACCAAACTCCCAGATGCCGTTCGCCAGAATGGGAATGCCACCTTTGACGAGGTTGCAGCTGAACTCATTTCTGCTCACAGCCCAGGTGTAGTAGGAGTGATGCTTGCATACCCTGTAAAACATAATGCAAAGGAAAGTCCAGTGACTAATCACCAGAGACTCTGGATGGCCTACCGAGCAGGAAAGCACTTGGCACAAGAAGCTGCAGATGTAGATCTTATTGAATATAAGACCCTGTTCCTTAGGAACATGATTCCAGCAGTAAGAGAAAAGGTAGAGCCGACTACCTACCCCAATACGGATAGGTTTGCCAACATCCTTCGGAAAACTGAGAGAGTGTGCCAACTTTATATCCGTGATTTGGGCTCCGGTTCCAAAAAGGTAGCCGCCATGGAGCCTACTCCGGAGGCCACGATGCACTACACAGTGGAAGGGCAGGCCCAACACCAACAGGCCCAACATCAGCAAGCCCCTCCAATGGATAACCAACACCCCCAACAGGCCCATCAACAATCTCAACAGCAACAACAATGGGGTGGGAACCAGAATTGGCATAAGTACAAAAAGCATAAGGGTGGAGGTAAACCACAACAGCAAAGAACAGGCCCTTCATATAAGGAGATAGCTGAAGAGAATCGGAAATTCCCAGAGCTCCTGGGACAAGTACGCTTTGTGATGGATGCTGTTCCTGCACAGGCCTTTGGCAGTACAACCGGCAACCCAGGCCCTAACTGGTCATGGGGACACTAGTGGTACAGGCCCTCAGGCCCATTCAGGCCTGAACCCAGAAGCTCCTCCCTGTATAGCATCAGTACAGCATGGTGAAGTAATTCACAAGAGTCAGGCCCAACCTCTCCATGCTTCCAGCAGTACAGATTGACAATTACAGGCCCCAGTCCGGATTGTAAACAAGCTAGTCCTGGATACAAATGGAAGGCCGTGCACTGAGGCCGAGGTCAGGGACCGCCTACTAGTAGTTCTGTTAGATACAGGTGCAGCTGTATCTGTGTTACATGATGAACACCCAGACACATCTCCTTGGTCTACTGGATGGAGGACCAACATGTCAGGAGTTGATGGCACTAGGCTACCTGCATACCATTCTCTACCCCAATCAGTAGAGCTAGTCCATCTAAAGGCCTCACACACTTTCCAACTAATGGTACTGCATGATCATCCTAGTATCATAGGGATTGACTTCCTCGCACCACACGGCTGTGTTGTGGACCTAGCTAACATGCTACTGATATAGATTCAGGGTCAATATCATACCATTTTGATTCCTGATTCACATGTCATGGCAACAATATCTGCCAATGACAAGGAGTATGACATCATAGATTTGTTCAAAAATTATGAACTTATCCCAAAGCTCCTCCCTATTTTGAAATAACATCTGGAAGCGTTTTCAATCAATAAGCATGACTGTGGTAGAATGCACACTGTCATCGAAGTGCAAGGACCAGCACATGAGAGGCAAAGGCAATATCCTTTCCCAACTGAGGCCTTGCCTTCCCTTAGAGAGACAATCAAGTCAGTCCTCAAGCAAGGAGTAATCAGAACTTGTGTTTCCATTGCCAACTTCCCAGTGTGGCCCATGAAGAAACCCACAGGTGCCTGGAGACTCACTATTGACTACAGAAAACTGAATCAGGTTACCCCCAGTTGTTCTCCAACTGTGGCCTCAGCACCAGATGTGCTACAACTTCTAACCCCTGATTTGAAATGGTTCAGCACCCTGGACATTTCCAATGGTTTTTGGTCACTACCATTGGCCCTCAAGAGTCAATATAAGTTTACCTTCACCTTTTAAGGAAGACAATAAACGTGGACTTGCTTGCCACAAGGATTCCATAATAGTCCATCCCTGTTCCATCTCCACATGATGGACGCCCTCTTGCAATATGTGGATGACCTGTTGCTGGCAACAGCCACATAGGAACAACATTTGGATCTCTTGGATGAACTACTGACTCACATTCAGACAGCAGGTTTGAAATGCAATCCAGCAAAAGCACAACTGTGTCAGAAAGAAGTACTCTTTCTGGGTCTAAAAATAACTGACCAAGGTCGAAGTCCTACCTGGAAGAAGGTACAGGGATTGCAAGACTTGCCATTGCCCACCAGCGTGGCAACTCTTCAAAGGTTTCTAGGTATGGTGAACTATTCAAGAGATTTTATTTGTGATTTTGCTCAGAAAGCTGCTCCTCTGTATGAGTTACTCAAAAAAGGACATACCATGGACTTGGGGCCCTATACACACCCAGGCTGTGATGTCACTGAAGCAGGCCTTGGCCTCCGTCCCAGCTCTGGTCAACCCCAATCCAGCACTACCATTCCATCTGGAATGTGCTACCTTTGACATTGCCATGTCAGCAGTGCTGGCCCAGAAGGTTCATGTCACCTTGAGACCCATTGCATATGCCTCAGAGCTCTTGACCTCAGTGGAACAGAAGTATGGCCTTTGCGAAAGGAACATTCTGGCCACCTATTGGGCTGTCAAGCACTTCCTGTATATCATTGGGTACTCATCATTGATCATCAACACCAACCATACCCCAACTACCTTTTTTGCTCTCAGATAGAGTGAAGGATGGGTCAGTCTCTAACACCAGACTGACACACTGGTCACTTCTTCTCTAGGACAGAGACATACAGGTACAACTGACTAAAGTTCCATCTATGTTGGTTCATGGCCTCCTTTTCCAGGGAGAACCCCATGACTGTACACTACAGTCACCTGATCTTCCAGATCCAGGTCCTTTCCTCCCTGCCACGCCACAAATTCTTGATAACACCTCTTTGTGTTGTGTCTTTACTGATGGTTCAGCATCCTACTATCAGGGAGAACAAATTGCAGAGATGGGCATCCTAGTGATCTACCCTTATGGGAACACTGTCAAAATATCTAAATGCTGTAGTGTAGCATCATCACAATATGCAGAGAGGGCAGCAGTGGCCTGTGCCATCGAGTTCATCCAGCATGGAACCGAGGATACCATCATTTTTACAGACTCTAATTGGGTTTGTTGTTCTCTTACAGAATTTCTTACTTTCTGGCAGAAGAACTCCTTCCTCTCCTCTGATGGCAGCCCAGTGAAGTACAAGGAATTGGTAATATACATACATTCACTGGCACAAAAATTTGCACACAAACTCTATGTACACAAAGTCAAAGCTCACTCTCTCCAAGACCCCTACCATGCCTTCAATGACACAGCAGACACCCTTGCTAAGGAAGGGGCCTGAGGGGGGATGTCTGGATGATGGACCATCCAGAGGCCAATGCAGCTGTACAGATTGCAGCACTCAGGAAAAAAACTGAACCTTTTCCCCCTTGGATCTCTCAGCAGCCCAGCATTTTGACACTGAATTTAAAGAAGTGTTCAGATTCCTTGACAAGGGTACTGAAGAGAAACTTCCCACACACAACCCCTATCAGAGGCATGAAGGTAAGCTACGCTTGTCACCAGATGACAAGCTTATCTGGTTCCAACCAGATGACTCCACCACCAAGTTGTGGGTGATTCCCAGACACTTAAGATCTGAATTCTTACACCAAGTGCATGACACCCCCACTGGTGGACACCAGGAGTGGAAAAAACCCTCCAAAGGCTCAAGACCACAGCCTGGTGGCCTGGTATCACCAAAGATGTTAAACAATACATAGACAACTGTCTCATTTGTGTGCAAAACAACCCCATACCTACGAAATGTAATACCAAACTTTTACCACAATGACACTCTGGCCCTTGGCATGCCATACAGATTGATTTAATTGGTCCTCTGACCAACACCAGCAGAAATAACAAGTATGCTCTTGTGGTAACTGATCTCTTCTCTAAGTGGGTTGAAGCTTTTCCCACTAAGACATGCAGTGTGAAAACCACTGCCAAAATCCTGGTGGAACAGATTTTCTCCAGGTGGAGTCTACCCCCTAAAAGTAGACTCTGACAAAGGAACCAGTTTTACAGGTGAGTTGATGAAAGAATCCCTTGAATTCCTTGGAGTTCAGCAGAAATTCCACATACCCTACCACCCCCGATCCTCAGGTCAAGTAGAGAGAGCCAACAGATGGATTAAGCAAATGCTTTCCAAACTCATTGAGGACAATCCCAAAACTTGGGATTCCCTACTGCTGTTACTCCTTATGGCAATTAGGGGTACACCCTCAGCCACCACCCAGCTTGCACCCTTTGAGGTGATGACTGGTAAACAGAAGAGATTATCTGAACACCTGTTGTTTGACCTGCACACCCCCACCACATACCATGTGTCTGTGGACCAATATGTGGAAAAACTCAGAAAAGACCTCATACACACACACTTGTATGCTGCCAACTGCATGGGCAAGGCCCAGCAACAATCCAAAATACAGTTTGACAAAGATGCACTAGAAGTGGATTGACAAGTTGGAGATCAGGTAATGGTACTTCAATTTGCACATCCCCCCCACTCCTTCTCCAACAAGTGGGAAGGACCATACCCCATTGTCAGCAAGCTCAGTCCAGCAGTCTATCAAGTTAGACTCCTGCATAACAACAAGTTGACTGACAAATGGTTACATGCAAGCCAGCCGAAATTGTATAAAGGAGCTTAAATTACTTTTCCTCACCCCATTGGGTGGAATGGTACTAACATACTAATCTTTGATCTTCCTTTTCAGATACACTGACACGATGGCTGTCTTGTTCCATTATCTCCTCATCTCAGGAGTTATCCCCTGCATCCAAGGCATGGTACTGGACCTCCTACAACACTTCGATCATCCAGCACCTCCACCAGAGGGAGTATCCATCAATATACCAGATAGTATGATCACTGTCCAGGAAGGTTCCGATGCTTACCTCACTGCCTTGGTTGTTGCTCCTGATAAATCTACCCTTCAAATTGAGTGGCAAACCACATCACAAGGAAAAATTCTCCCTGTGGCCAATCTCTCCAAAGGAAATTTCCAAGGTTGGCCCAATGCTAAATTATCCCCAAATGGTTTGCTGTCCTTGTTACAAACTGCATTAAGACATTCTGGTTTATACAACATAACTGCCTTAATTGATCCTTCATACTGTAATTCTTTGTCCAGAGATGCTGCTCAAAAATTTTGTGCTATACACCACATGGCTTCTGCAGTCATGTACCTCTCTGTGTTACCACCCACTGATAAACAGCTTTTGGAATGTCCAAAGCATACCCCTGGTCCCCGTAGTGGTCTAACAGCCACTGCCCTCCCAGGTTCTTTGATTAATAACTTACAGTTTATGCATATACCTGTTTTGTTTAATCTTACTTACTGGAATATGAAAGAATTTGGTATGTGTCACAATACTAACACTTCAGCATTTCATAGCACATTACTGCTTGATAGTTTAGCTGCCTTTCAGATTCGTACTCAAGACCCTATTGCTGAGGTCCATTCTGCTAAACATAGAGGCAACTTCAGGAGAAAGCCCTCTCCTGATGATCTAACTCGTAAACGTAAGACACGTGAAGTTGACAGTTCTGATGTCACAGGTGCAACAGGTACTGTCACAGGCCTTTTTGATACAGCGCTGTCTATTTGGAATAAAGCAGACATTGCTGCTATCAAAGTTCATTCTGCCAAGTTCCTCACTGGTTTGGTCAGCAACATACTACCCCCATTATTGCATGGTGTGGATGGCCTTAGTCAAGAAGAACGATACACTGTATACAACGTGCACGACATTGCTAAAGCATTCACTGATTCAAAAGATAAGACTAACACACTCATACAGCAGAACAATAAAGAAGCAAATAAACAATACATTGCTAGAGAAATACTCTGCTCTGCCTACGGCTCATACATTATAGCTACCATCAACAACCTCTTCCGTGATCTAGAATCTGGAAGAATCCCTGACATTATACATGACAGACGCATCTCCAAATGGTATTGTCCACGATGTAAAACCCCTAGCTGTGTTTCTATGTGTATGCAACAAACTTTAACAATTCCTCTTTCTACAGATAGGAATTTGGGGTTTGTGACCAGACAACCTAATACTGGTCCTTGTTTTACTGCTAAGAAATGTTCCATTACAGATACCGTGTTTGTTTCTTTTACTGTCTCTTTACCATGTTTTGATTACACTACAGCTTTGTTTGACAAGCTTGCACTGGTGCATTCAATTGGGCACTTGGATGAAGATATCTACAGAGAACTCCTGGATCTACCACCTCTACTGGTTTACCATCCTTTCCTGGATGCCTGGGTGGCTCTGCACACGGACTGCTGTGCGAAAAAGCAATACATTTACTTGTGCCGATGTGATGTATTTGATGTTATTCAACCTGTTTGTGGTTATTCTCCAGCCAGCATTGATTGGACTTTCACTATGGATGATGACATCATGGCAAATGGCACCAACTCCTTCGACTCAACTCTGGCTCTGGATAAGCTCTACCAATCATATCATGAGGAGGTTCATCGCCTGTCAACACAGATTTTGAAGACGCCCTACACCTGCCCTGTCCAGTTGCAAAAGTGGAGACTCCCTACTGTGCACTCACAGTACAATTCTGATGGAGAATACTGCGTGGTAACTAACTACAAATCATATACTTATGGATCTGTTACAAGTGCTATTAATTACCCCAATTTCTGTTTTGTTCCCTACCAAAAGACTATCATTGGACATGCAGTTATAACCCCCCGTACACCTCCTAGATGCAGACATTATTGATGGTAACCTCGATTATCTGCTCACACTGTCTGAATACTTACCATATTTTAATGTACACATAGACCCACTTACACTTACATTAAAATCACTTTTAGACAGAAAAGACACACACCTCATCCACATCAGCAATAATATGACCAAAGCCAATGAAGCTGTCCTCTCATTGATTGATGATGGTGACATGAATGACACATTGACTAACACCTGGTTAGAGATTACTTTTAAATGTTTTGTTATTATACAAGCATTTTTCATTTTTATTTTGATTATTATGCTCAGCTGCCTATGATGCACACTGCACCAACACTGTGAGCAGCTTGTGTTCCTTTACAAAGCTCACAGGTCGGGTTTGTAAATGACCACTGCTCCTGTCCTTTCCCTAGACATTTGCCTGTGTTGCCCTTGGAGGAAACAAGGGGGGAATGTTACACGAGGTCCCTGCACCCTAATTGGTACCCTTAGAGGTACACCGTAGACAGCTAGCACTTAAGTATATGTTATACTAACATATAGGGTTAAGGGCATCTATCGTACAAAAGTAGATGTCATGAGATGAATGCATATTGTTGTAATACACTTTGCTTGCTAGTATATATATATATATATATATATATATATATATATATATATATATATATATATATATATTCTGCTATGTATTTTCTGTGTATTTCTTACTTGTAAAATGCCAAGGCACCTGTGTCCTTGGAATAATTATAATATGTAAGATGGCATTTCCACCTTTTGGTGATTTGTACTACTACACTGAGTTATGTAAGACTCTGTATAAGAACTGTTTTGTTCTCAAACTGATGACTTTACAGAATTATAAGTTATATTGGACCATGGAGCCTCCTCTAATTTAACCAATAGGGCTCATCTCTGTAACTAGAAATGTTTATATCTTACAGTAACCATAGTAATTATCATAGGTATATAATGTAATGCACAAGTCTTATACCTCAGAGACCTCAGGAGAGACCCCAAGAGACACAGAGAAACCTTGAGGTATAGGGAACGCTTAGCACTGGCTCCCGGTTCGTATTGGTGAGAACTGCTTAGGGCAACTGTGATTTATCCTTTTGGTAGTAATAAACGTGTTTATTACTCTAATGCAATGCGTCTGTGATTACTTGCATTCCCAATATCATCAAGAACCTGAAAGTGAGGTATAGACCTCCTAACAGATGGCAGACAAGGATTGAACATGCCACTATGGGGGTACATTTGGTAGCGATAGGATGGGTTAGCAACCCACATGGTTGAGGGGACCTAGGGAAGGGTTGAATTGACAGATGAATGATGTAAGGTTGGCTGAGAGTGAGAGGCAGGGAAGCTGATAAGAGGTGACTGATATCAGAGAATTTGTTAGAGAGGCTGATAGGAGCACTGCCACAACTTTGTTAGACAAGGTATGAAGCTACACTATTTGGTGCTGTATTTATGACCAGGTTTCATGAGGCACTTAGGGTGGGGGGAGTACAGTATTTGGTCGAGGAAATGGACAAGACAAAGGGTGGGAGGACATACAATGGGAGGGGGAGATGGTTACCCTTTACCTTCATAAATTAAAAATGGATCAAGTGGGGTTGGGGACATTTATCAGTCTAAAAAAAGCATGAAAGGTTGGCAATATGTCCAATACAGTTTAGTTTAGTTTATTGTTCTAGAAATTATTACCTTTGAGCCAATGCCTCTTTTACAAAGGTTCCACGTCATCAATGTACAAACAAACAAGACATGTTACATAGAATGGTCAGCAAATTATAAAGGTTTCAGTACAGGTGTTGCAGGTGTATGCAGCAACTAGGCCAAAGGGTAATGGGTCTTTGTTTATACATGAGAATGGGAACTGGACAACAGGAACACAGTTAATGGCAGTATCGAAAAAAAAAGGATTAAAACAAGGGAGGGGGCAGCATCTGAGGCAGCAGCAAGAGGGGATTCCGTAGAAGAGGTGAAGAGAGTGGGGAGATGGTTCTCAAGTTGCTATAAGAAATATGTCAGAAAATTATGTAACTAACAGATGTTTATCTTCTCCTTCAGGACTGCTCAGTAAAATGGACTGTCTCCAATGGAGGAGAAGGGAAGGGGGAAAAGAGGAGGGGGAGAAAAATGGAAAGGAGCATATCTTAAGTTTCTAACTCAGTGCTTTGTTTTTTTTATTTCAGGTGCAAAAGAGAGAGACTAGAGGTGTAGCTCTTCGGTCATCCATACATATAATGGTCCCTATGCACATATGGGTGCAAGTTAGGTGGCAAAGGCACGTAACCCATACATGCAGCTCCCCACCTGCAGAGAGGTGCACACTGGTAGCATCCGCCACTGCCAGCCACCTGTGTGCAGCCCCACATCCCCCAGTGCACAGGTCCATGCAGGGTGGGTGAGGGTGGAGTCGCGAACCCAGCCAGGCATCCTGTTGGATGCCCGGCATGGGTCCAACAGTGGATCTCTTATGTGGTTGGGCACGCATTGGCAGCACACCCTGCAGATATAAGAGGGCCAGCGGCTGTGGTGGGTGGTAGGAGGGCAATGCCACTGGCCCTCTCCGACAGCACTGAAAGGGTGCAGTGGGATGGGGCATGTCTGCAGGCAGTGGGGGGATCATTACCACTGGTAGCTGGGAAGGAGGGCTGACATGCAGTGTTGCTGTGAAGGGGGGGTGGCAGTCTTGTGCCGGTACCACTGTGAGGGGTATGGGTGTCATGGGTGCTGGGGTGGCCACTACATCCACTGCTGTGTGCTGGGGTGAGTGGGTGGCATTGAGTGGCCTTTACCTGTGGCCCTGGAGCATGAGTGGGCTGTTCATTCTGTCCTGCAGGGTGTGCACAGGCACATAGGGGGTGTACAGCAGGGTCTCCTTGGTGTACCCTGATCCCCTATGCACCCCCACAGCCAGCACTGTGTGCAGTGGTGCATAGCACATAGTGATGGCATGCCCCTCACCCGCCCCAGCACATTGTTCTTCATGCAACTGGGGGATGGGGTGCATATGTGCTGCATGCCCCCTTTGAACATCCATGGGGGCGCATAGTGTGCAGAATGGAGAGCTTCAATAAAGGTGGGGGGAAGGCAGCTATACCAAGACCACCATGAGTTGCATTTTTTTTAAACTGAACAAACTTTATTCAATTTTAATATGGTTCATAAGTATACATAATCATAAACAGTTTTAGGTGACAAAAAGGGCAAATTACAAGGAACACAAAAACATCAGATGTAAAAACATGATTGTAATGTCAACTCATGTCCTATCCATTCCTTAATTATCCCACCCACCCCACCCACTTCCCTTCCCACCACAGAGGAGAAACAAAAGAATCATGGAGGTATCGGTAACAAGACATAATGACCACTCAACTATACCACAGTGTATAATAACTTAAAGCTTAATAAATAATAGCAAGGCATCCAATCACATTGTACATGAAGAGTTCAAGAGACAGAGTCATAGTCTGGATCCAAGGTCAACAAAGAGGTTCCCAAATCTTCCTATACCTATCCAGATGGTCTGTGAGGCTGGCAATAGTTTGTTCTGCCTGTACTGTGAATAAAATTTCCTTATACCATTCTACAGTATGTACAGTAGGAGGGAACAGTTTGGTCACACCAATGTCTCAGTGTAACCCCCCTTCCCGCTACTTTACACAGTTTGTGACTCCTGGCACCCATACTGGGCACCGACTTCAAAAACATTCAGACAATGTAGTACCACCCCTAGCTTTGGGAACGCCTATCAGGCTCATTCTTCTAGAGAGCAAGGGGTGGGGTGTTAAAAAGCAAATTTGACCTATTAGGTATTTACAAAAACCAGGTCCTGAGGAGAGAACCTTTTGCTAGGGCAATGTAAGACCTATACTTCTTGAGTGATACCCAATAACTCCACACAGGAAGCCACACAGGAAGCAACAATGTAACTGTCCAAACCAAAGTTGGGGCTCTAGATTGCAAATTTATTCCAAAAGATGTTCTCTAAAGCAACAACTTGCAGAACAACAAATCAACTGACAGAAAACTCTTTGTATTCCCACACTGTAGGACATAGAACATCTATCACTTGTATTCCCATATGGCATAAGACATAGGACATTGCTTCCAGTGGCACTGGCCACAACTGAAAACACATTTACTGACAGAACACTTGCACCTTGTATTCCCATATATCATAGGACATTGGACATTGCTTCCAGTGGTATTGGCACAAATGAAAACACATTTACTGACAGAACTCTTGTACTTTGTTTCCCACATGTTATAGGACATTGAACATTGCTTCTAGTGGCACTGGCCACAACTGAACATTCATTTTGCTATTAAGTAGCACAACCCACTTCAGGGGGTAAAATCCTCTTCAAACATTGGCCCTACAGCTAAAGTAACCAGGTGCCCTTACTGAACCTGTTAGTCCTGAACTGGTTACTCCAGATGGGGATCTGCCCACCCTTTGCTCCCAAATCCATACTCAGCCATTCTTTCAGAGTTGCACCTTAAACATTTGAAAACGAACTTCAGAAAATGCTTATTGAATGTAACTTTGGCATCCAGCATTTAAATCACTACACTGGTAGTGGAAGAACTAGAGTTCCGAGCAATGTGACATAGTCATACCTCTGGACATCACACACATCAGCCAACTTTAAATGAGAACAGTCTCACACCTCTGAACACAAAAGTTGTGCATTTACCTTTTAGCCTGAGAACACAACTGCTTTCTGCAGCAAAAGTCAGATCCTACCCACTGTTAGGCATTTTAGGCAGCTTTAAACATCCTGGATCTAAAGGAGGATTGCATCTTGGATCCAACCACTAGTAGTCCTTTTCACCCTTCCAGGGATGAAAATCAGGAGATCCTGCTGTAGACAATGGTTTCCACCATTTCTCTTGGCAAACTGGAGAATTTCAGGACTAGGGTGAGAATGCAGGACTCTCAACTCAGAGCCCTCAGCTAAGCAGATCTGACTCCTTCTTCCAGCTAGACTCACACTGACTCTGTCTCAAGATTCTAAACTTCCTTCTCACAGCAGGTTGAGGCTTATTCTTCTGTGAGAGTTCTAAATGAGCTCATCCCTTCCATCTCAGCTGAAGCCAAGTAAACAGAAGAGTGAGCAGTGAAAACCCCATTTAACTAGTTAATCACTAGCTGCCAATCCCTGCCTAGCACTGATACTGAGGGGATTCTAGTAACCCAAGGAGACTGGGTGGTTACATCAGTATTACCTTTTTTAGCGCAGGCCAATATTAGAGCCGTATGGGGTTTCTGATTGCCTATTAGAACAGTATCAAAATCTCCCAGTAGGCATATAGCTGGTAAAAAGGCTGACTCTAAACCCAGTAGTGGATTCATGCATTGCTGTATAGCTTCCCAAATGGGAGACACTTTCTCGTACTCCCAAAGAATGTGATATAAAGTACCTTGCTCTTGATTACATTTGCAACAAACTGTTAATGGAAGCTTGCCAATGCTATGCTATTTAATTGGGATATAATAAAGATTGTGAAAAATCTGAAATTGCAACATACGGTACCTGTCCCATTTCAGACAGCAATAGAGGTTTCTCCAGAGACGATGCCAATTACAAGGGCCTTTTGAGGATGGAATCACCTGGTTCCAATAATTAAAAAAATCAGATTCTCTGTATGAGGGAAATTTCTGAAACTTATTATAATAAAAAGAAATTACATGAAATCAATGTTGCTACAGACACCAAATGAAGAATTTGAGACCCATAGGAGTTAGTCCAACTCCCAGGTCCATAATGAAGGAAGAGCATATGGGTTAACTGGAAAGATTTGAAACAAAGAGAGGTAGGCCAGCCATATTTTTGCAGGGCCTTCAGGAACATGAGCAGTTTACCATCCTGTAAATGATGGTCCACTGTACTTCTATGTATTGCCAAAACTTTTTAGTCAGACGTTGTCCAGCAATTTTGAAGTTTGGATTGCTGAGTAGGGGTTGGGTGGTATCTCTTTATGTATCCAAACCAAACAATGAAACTAATTGTTTGTGGGCTTTCAGGGACATGTCTGTTTGGGTGCCCCAAATAGGATTCTATGTGGGGAATATATTACAAGGCTTGAATGTTTAATTCAAGACTAGAGCATTGATAATGCTCAGTCTCTAGCCAGAAAGGGATATATGACCCATATTGCTCAAGTGGTCTGTGTCATTGATAAAATCTAGAACTATGTATAGCTAAGTAGTATAGGAAGAAGTTGGGAACCTTTAAGCCTCCCTTTTCCTTAGAATGCATCAGTTTAGTAGTAGTAGCAATTTATTGTTCTTCCACGACATGACGTAATGGACATTAGGAAACACAAGGAGGTAATTTAATAGACTACACTGATTTGAATTATTAATTTTTGGGCCTGTGTAAGTAACTAGTTTTGATTCTCTGTTTTGGAGGTTAACTTTTCTTAGTTTAAACTTTTATTTGCCAGGGAGGAACTCTAGTTAGGAAATATTTGCAGTCATTTGTGACTAGACCTGTTACTTAACCTCTGTGAAATAGGTGTCTGAAAGGAAGGAAGGTACTCCCTGGGGTGGAGGGTCAGAGTTGTAGTTGATTGTTTCTGGAGGGCACAGGTTTACTTCCCTAAAATTGCTAACAACATACACCTGTTCATATCCTTAAAGGCACAGCACACTGAATAGGGGATAAAGACACTCACGAGCTTGTACACACTAAAACAAGAACAAAAATAAAAAAGAAAAACATCTAAAGCAGGAAGGGAGATGGACTTGTGGGGAGTGGTGCAATGCACTGGCTATGGAGCAGCAGTTTTCCAGGAAACATTCTGGAGATTGCATTGCTGCCCTATTTGCAGGCACCTCTCTGGTCTGAAGGAGGAGGTTGCTTGTCTCCATGCTGACCTGGTAAGGATTTGGGAAACCTGCTCCCCCAGCCAGGGACCACCAAGTTCACCACCACCACTACCTCAGAGGTTGCCAAGAAAGAGGAATGGTTGGACCACAGTGGGCCCAGGGAAGGTGAGGGTGGTGGAACAGAGGCACATCCTGTAGTTGTACCTCTCCACAATTTATACCCACATTCTAGGTAAAAAGCTCCCTGAAATGGTGGCCTTGATGGAAGAAGGATGCCTGGATATCATGGCAGTCACAGAAACATGATAAACAGAGAACCATGACTGGGATGTCAACATACCATGGTACACAATCTACAGGAGGGACAGGGAGGGAAGAAAAGGAGGAGGAGGAGGAGCTCTCTGTGTAAGGGCAGGAATCAAAGCAACAGAACTAAAGGGTAAACAGGAGGAGAGGAGGCACTGTGGGTCACCCTGGACACTGGAAATGGCTCCACAATCTGCACAGGGGTTGTATACAGCCCCCCATCTCAGGGGGAGGAAATGGACATGGAAATGATAGAAGGCATCCTTGGGATGGCAGAGAAAGGGGAGATATTGCTGATGGAGGACCTGAATATGCCAGATGTTAACTGGAGCACCTTTGCTGCAGCCACATCCAAGAGTAGGACTATTCTTGATGCCCTACAAGGGACATGCCTCAGACAGCTAATTTTGGAACCCACTTGGGAGGGAGCAATCTTAGACCTGCTACTCTCAAATGGGGATGGAGAGAGGATCTCTGATCTTGAAGTGGGTAGCCATTTGGCAACAAGCAACCACCAAGTGTGGTTCACAAAAAAACTTAGCTGTATAGTCAAGTCACACAAAAGTGAAGGTACTGGACTTCAGGAGGGCTGATTTTGTTAAAATGGGAGAGTGTCTCAGAATAGCACTAGCAAACAGGCAAGAAGGTGGGGTGGAACAACAATAGGGAACCATCAAAACTGTTATCACAAAGGCAACAAGCCTTTGTGTGAAGCAAATAAACAAATCAAAATGAAAGAAAAAAACACTATGGTTCTCAAAAGAAGTGGCGGAGAAGGTAAGGGAGGAAAAGACAGCATTCAGGAAGTATAAGGAAGCACAGAAGGAGCAGGACAGAGAACTGTACCAGTTAAAGCAGAAGGAAGCAGGGAAGGCAGTCAGAATAGCAAAGGCCCAAACTGAGGAAAAGACAGCCAACTCGGTTGAGAAGGGGGATAAAACCTTTTATAGGTACATTAGGGAGAGAAGAAAGACAAAGAGAGGGATACTGAGGCTGAATAGAGAGGAAGGTGGTTGGGCAGACAGCGACAGTGAAAAAGCAGGGATACTAAATGAATATTTCTGCTCAGTATTCACAATGGAAAAGCAGGGGGAGAGACCTAATCCAGTCAATAGAAGCACTCTAGATAGGGAGGGTTGATATTAGTCCTTTCACAGAAGAAAGGGTTCTGAGAGAACTCTTAAAACTGAAGTTGGATAAAGCAATGGGGCCTGATGAGATTCACCCCATAATTCTGAAAGAACTAAGGGAAGAACTAGTAACACCACTGACTACCATTTTTAATAAATCATGGGAGGATGGTGCGGTACCTGAGGACTGGAGAAGGGTGGATGTGATTACCCTTCACAAAAGTGGGAGCAAGACAGAGGCAGGAAACTACAGACCCATCAGTTTGACCTCAGTGGTAAGGAAAATGATGGAATCACTTCTGAAGGAAAGAATTGTTGAGTACCTAGAGGCCAGTGGGGCACAGGGCCCAAGGCATCATGGATTCACAGCAGGAAGGTCATGTCAAACAAATCTAATTGATTTCTTTGACTGGGTGACCAAGCTAGTAGACCAGGGAGGGGCTGTGGGCATGGCCTACCTAGATTTTAGCAAGGTATTTGACAGTCCTGCACAAAAGATTAATAAACAAATTAGCCAGCCTTGGAGTGGGTCCCAGGGTGGTAGCCTGGGTAAAACACTGGCTGAACAACAGGATACAGTGGTTAATAGTAAATGGAGTCCACAGTGAAGAAAGGAGAGTTACTAGTGGGGTACCATGGGGTTCAGTACTGAGGCCAGTCCTTTTTAATGTCTTTAAAAGTGACATTGCAGAGGGGCTGGAGTGGATGGTATGTCTCTTTGCAGATGACACAAACATCTGCAACATGGTTGATATGCAAGGTGGGGTGGAAAGGATGAAAAGGGACTTGTCAAGGTTGGAGGAATGGTCAAATGTATGGCAGCTTAGATTCAACACAAAGAAGTGTAAAGAAATGCACGTGGGAAACAAAAACCCAGGACAAAAGTACACAATGGTGGGTGAGATACTGACAACAACAAAAATGGAAGGGGACCTGGGGGTAGTCATATCAGATGACCTAAAGGTGGGCCAGCAATGTGAGAAGGCAGTAAGGAGGGCTTGGGCGATACTGGGATGCATAGGGAGAGGCATCACCAGTAGAAAACAGGAAGTTGTTGGCTCCCTTTACAGACAGTTGGCAAGACCACACCTGGAGTACTGTGTACGGTTCTGGAGATCCCATCTCCGCAAAGACTTAGACAGGGTGGATGCTGTCCAGAGGAGGGCAACCAAAATGGTGCATGGTCTGCACCAGAAGACATATGAAGAAAGACTAAAGGAGCTTAAGATGTATAGCCTTGAGGAAAGGAGGGAGAGGGGAAATATGATAGAAACCTTTAAATACATCAAAGGAATCAACAAAGTCCAAGAGGGTAGCATCTTTCAGAAAAAGAGATGTGCAAGAACAAGGGGCACAATTTGAAGATAGAGGAGGATGGCTCAGAGGTAATGTGAGGAAGTATTTCTTCACAGAGAGGGTTGTAGATGCATGGAACAGCCTTCCTGAGGAGGTCATAGAGTCAAAAACAGTGAGGGAATTCAAGAATGCACAGGACAGACATAAGGCAATTCTAGTGGGGGTTAGTAGGAAGTAGGCTGTTGGTTAACTAGGATCTACAGTTTATCCGTTAGGTAGAGAAATGGGCAGACTAGGTGGGCCAAGTGATCCTTATCTGCTGTCAGATTCTATGTTTCTGTGTTTCTACTACAAAGTTAAAATTATCAGAATGCAAATAAAAAAGTATTAGCATACAATATTCATTCCCAGTACAATAATACAACCATTTATCAGGATAATATGTGCATAGTTAAAAAAAGATCCTAAAATTTGGTATTAAAGAGCAAGAGAGCCTTTTCTTTTGAACTTCATCACATTAGAAAAGACATTTGCAACTGTCTCAGCATCTCCTTTTATCATAGGGTGAAGAAGGATGAATAATGGGATCAAAATCCAATTCTGCATACTTCAAGAAGAAATCGTTTTAGAATTTGGTCATGTGGGGACTTGTATAAAGGGCATTTCGTGGAAACCCCTGTTGCACTGGCAATAGTCTTGTTGCAAACTCTCAACATATGGCTTATTAAAATAAATATATTTCAAACAGATAATGCCAAATATGGCCCAAGTAATAGCTTTCCCTACATTAGGAGTCAAAGGGAGGGATAAATAGCCTACTGGGGTCATAATGTTGCATGTTTAATAGCGTACAACATTATGGCTAAGAGGGTACAGCGTAGTCTGTATGCACTAATGGTGCAAAACTACATACACTACTGTATGCAGTATTGCACCAGTAGTGCTTTCCCAGGCAGAGGATATGACCTCTGCTGGGAGTGGGTTCTGCCAAGCAGCTGCCATGGTCACAGGACTGAGCCACGGCAGCAGGAACCCAGGCACTGCGTCTGGGACCGGGTTTAATTCCCGGTCCCAGAATATTTTATTTTTTAGTTATTTGAACCCCCCTAGAGTTAAGAATCTTTAGTAGGGGGGTTCAGGGGGCACGGCCCATTGTAAGGAAGGTGTAGGGGTGGAGCTCCCTCACAGAAAAAAAGACTTATGCCTCATGGCCGCAATCATGCTGTATTAGCAGTGCGATTTTGCCATGAAACATAATGTCTTGCAACATTATGACCCCGTGCTGTTAAACAGTCCTCAAGGGTAGAGTCAATCTTTTAAGTACTAAGCCAGATGGCTTGGTTCTGGGCCTCAACCTGGTTCATTTGATTTAACTGTACAATTGCAAAAAAAAACCTTTTTCTTGAAAATATCCTTAAAGATGATTGAAATCAGAATCCCCTTCTGAAAATCTGTCCATAAATGATTTAAAGAGGCATTAGTGATTATAGATCTGTGGGCTTTTAACCAGGGAGATGGAAAAATTGAATGCAGACAAACTGATTTTCTCCTGAAGGTAAGCTATAGGAAGTTGGTTATCCTGATTATTTAGAATTTTGAGCCAATAACATGCCAAGTGTAATTCAACTATTGAAGTTAGGGGTAATCTACCCAGTTTGGCTCAAACTACTGGATTAGAAGTGGCTAAGGTGGACTTGTAACTAGGCTTTATAATAGAAAGATAAGGGAGATTCTAAACAAAAGGTCTTTTGAGGAGTCCCCAAACTTCTGCACCGTACTGTAGAATAGGGTTGATCTTAGCTTCTCCAGCTATGAGAACAGGTACAACTGTATACCCACCCATATTTATAATTGAAACATAATAATGCTTTAGCTGCTAATTTGGCCTTGGAGACCTGATCTTTCCAATGTGCCAATCATTCACCATTTGAAGTAAATTTTACAGCTAGTTAAATGTAGGAGGAAACAACCTCAATCAGATGCTTATCTAGGTAGAACTTAGGGGGTACAGTATTAAAATTACTTGACCCAAAACATGATTTATTTTGTTTAAGATTGATTTTCAACTCTAAATGGTCACACTTAGATTTTAATTGATGTGTCTCATTTTGTAATCTCACTACAGAAAGTCAAAAAAGAATCAAATCATCTGCATATGCCAATATGTGTATATCATTATACCTACTTTTGGGAGAATCCATATTTGTAGACGTATTGAAATGTAGGAGTGAATCAATGTCGATACTAAACAGCAAAGGAGCTAATAAACAGCCTTGTTTTACGCCCATAGGTGTTTTAAAATACTCTGAGATATTGCCTATATTATCATATCTTTCTGCTGTCATTGTGTTTGAATAGAGAAGATAAATTGGGATAAGTAAGTTTAAGGGTAGTCCTCTATGAATTAAGATGGTGCATAGTTTTTCTCTGACCACAGAATCAAAGGCTGAGGCAAAATCCACAAAAAAAGCATACATTTTCATTTTTTATGCAATCTTTATTTTTCTAGTAAATGTGACAATATGAAAATATTATCGATCGTTGAATAACCGTGACAAAAACCTG
The DNA here is from genome assembly GCA_016271365.2 of Neoceratodus forsteri. Taxonomy (NCBI): domain Eukaryota; kingdom Metazoa; phylum Chordata; order Ceratodontiformes; family Ceratodontidae; genus Neoceratodus; species Neoceratodus forsteri. The sequence goes on along the minus strand of CM028130.1, from coordinate 350,580,172 downwards.
CCTAGAATATTGATAAGGGCAACTCTGTTTCTGTCCAATCTTGCAATTTGTTCAATAAAATCCTTGAATATTTTGCCACTAATATCAATCAGACTGATTGGTCTGTAGTTAGTGGGGAATTGATATGGTACCTTTTTGTGAATTGGTACAATTATATTTTTAGTCCAGGAAGGGGGTACAAATATTTCCTTTAAACATATATTTAAAATATTTGTAAAGAAAATGACCCAATAATTTGGGTGCGCCTTATAAATTTCTCCTGGAATGGTGTCTGTTCTGGGATCTTTGTTATTAGTAAGCTGGATAATGGTTTGCTCAACATCATATAGAGTCACTTCGGGAAGGGGCTCTTCTGTTAGAAACGAAGGAGGGGAAGAGTAATTTTGAGGAACTGAAGACTCTCTGTTAAAAAGGGTTTTATAATGTAAGACCCAGGTTTCTTTAGGAATCTATGTAGGAAGAGACAGGGAATAAAACTTTGTCCCCTTGGCATCAAGTGTTAAAAAGGATTTCGTGTCCCCAGAGTTTATAACTTGGTACATATCATCCCACTGTTTGAGACTAAAATCTTTTTTTTTTAACAAGAAATTTTTTTATATGATTTACTTGTTTTATTTAAATGGACAAAGCCAGCTATGGAAGGATTCTTCTTGAGTGTTCTAATGAGTTTTCCTAGCTTTTGTTTTTCTATTTTACATTGAGCATTGAACCATCCATTAGACTTTGGCTTATTATCTGTTGTACAGGATATTTTTTTGATTTATTTGCTGATAACACATGTCTAAAGAATGACTAATATAGCTAGCATTATAGTTACCCTGAGGAAGCAAAAAAATAAGAGTTGAAAAGAAGGGCCAATAAATTAGAAGTGTAACCTCATCAATAGCTTTAGAGGTGAAAACCAATTTTGTTTTGCTATGTAAGGCAAGTGGAGCTAAGGTTTTAGGAATATTATCCTGATTCACTGGGGAGTCAGATGGCTCAAAAGACAATAACATTGCTGCATGATCACTTTCTGGTCCCATGAAAATCTTCAGTTTTTTTTTAAAATGATCATAACTATGTGTTGAACAGAGGACAAAGTCAATAGCACTTTGCCCTTGTGAAGAAAAAAGGTACATGCTCCCTCTTGATCTCTATCTAGCACACCATTTAATATCAGAAAATTATTGTTTTTGATGAAGTTCTGAAAACACGTTCCTGCTTCATTCTGAACTTTATCCAAAGTGTATCTGGGGCCTTAATCCCCCACATAAAATTGCTCCTGTAAATTAGAGAGATTATCAAACTGTGCAATTCTGGAATTAACATATCCTGCTAGAATAACAGTGTCTACATGAAATAGCAGAGATACAGCCTCAATTCCCCAGCTCAGTCTTGACCAGATATCACATGTTGGATCTGAATGAAAATGGGGAGGGATGTAAATGTTTACAATCAGTACAGTACTGGCATTCCATCCTATGACTGTTGAGAGAAATTCCTGAGTGAGCATCAAATTTGTTAAAACATGTCTGCAGTCCCTGATTTACACCAGTGTGGCAAGACAACCTGCCATAAGATTTAACCATAGTGGCAGGTATGAAGTAAGATTCAAACCCATTGATATATGGCTGTAATGGAGCCCAAGTATCTTGAATGGCCAAAATCTCATATTTAGAAACAAAAATCAACCATTGAGGGCCTGCCAGTTTGTTCCCCAACCCTGCAGTGTCCATATAAGGATGTTAGAATCATCTATCTGGATAGAAAGTAAATTAGAATCTGAGGCTGTACTATCCACTTGATTTGGCATTATTAATAGTCACTAAGATTTTCCAACTTCCTTAGTAGAGTTACTCAACTGTTTCAAGTCCATAGGTGAAAGTAAATGTACATTGACAGCATCAAGCATAGAACTTTTACATAGTAAAAAGGAAAACAATTCTTCTGATTGAATGGAACAAACTATTTGTGATCCCTCAATCCCCGTGTACAGCCTTTCTACAGTGTTCAGAACAGATGAAAAAATCTTTAGTTTAGTAATAGAAGCTGAGATCACTCTAACATATGAGGCTAGAATTTCCATTTTTTCTCCCTCATTGGGATTGATCCCAAAAATGGACAGAAAATTAGTTTGGTATATGCTTTCAAAATTCCAGTTAAACAATGCTAAAGTACAAGAGAATGTATCATAGAAGAGTACTTTATTAGGTTTAATGTCACCAAATGTGTATTTTCAGATTGTGGGCCAGGTAATGGGGGAAGATATTGAAAGGCCCAAGGAGTTTAAAATTTGTTGTTTGGCCCATATTCATTTATCAATTTCTATATTGGAATCAGTGTATATACACATGATGGTGAGGGTTAGACCTATCTCTATGGGCAAAAATAAGTGAGTCTGCCACCCTGGGTAGTTCCAGTTAAGCTTTAAAAAGGTGGGCCATGTCAGCCTGGTGGTACTGAAGTTTGAGGTGCTGGACACCACACCTCACAGCATGCTGGTGACCTGGGTTTGGGAACAAGCCTGGGCTACCGGAGGTTGGCGGAGGTGTGTGATAGAGGATCGAGCATCTGAAGGACTGCTCTCCTCTCTAAGTGGGAGAGTCCCACATCATCCCTCTCATTGATTGCCCTCTAGTAGTGACTGGAGGGCAATACGGGTTGGAAGGCGCATTCTGACATATTTATGTTGGTAGGTAGGGGGATGAGAAAAACAGGAAGGAAAAGAAGATTTACAGGGCTCCATGATGGTCCACCATGCCAAGGGCCAACCCTGGCTTCTGGATTGGGTATCTGGGCAGGGGGCACCACCTCCTTGGCCTCGCCACAGGGGACAAGCAATGGGGGAATCTCTGGGATCTGTGAGTGCAGTTCAGTGGGACCAGAGAGATTGTCCCTCCTCTGGAGGGGCAAAACTTCTGGCAGGGCTCAGGGAGCATAAATACCTGAATAAAAAAAATAAAATGGGTTATCAAACCCATTAGGGACTCCTTGGTCTCGTAGGGTTTGGTAAACAAATTGGCAATTGTGAAAACTACTTCTCTACTAGTAGTAACTAGTTGGCAAAGAAATGGGGTATCATTATTGTTCTGTAAGTCATCATCCCTCTATGCATTTGAAAATTCAAATGGGGCAGAAAAAGAAGGCTGTAAAGAGAAGAAAGTGTTAGCAGTGTCTATATTTGTATTTTCATTAGTGCAATTTGACTCCAGTGGTTGAGCAGTTGCATCCTGGATCACAATCTTAGCAATACAGTGTGTCTTTTCAGCCTTACTATGAGCCAACCTTCCCATTGGGAGTGCCTCAACAACAGTGTTCAGAGGGAGGGCACCTCACATCTGGATTTGATTTTTATTTGTAAAAGAAGAGGGCCTTTATCTAAGTCCTTCCATTTCTTATTTATTCTTCTCTTTGACCTTGACTTTGCTTTGTTCTTGGGTATTTGTGGGTCTAGTTTATAATTTCTTTTTTTTTGGCATTTGGGAGTCAGGAATTATTATGGAAGAAAAGGAGAGATTCTGTTTTTTTTTTCCTTTCCATAATTATTTTTTACCAGCTCATCTAATCTTTGTTCCAATACTGATAATTTCTCCATACACAGTGAAGTTAAATTTCCCAGACAGTGTTTAATTCCATTATAAGCCTCCAGGAGTACTAAATTTGACATTATAGAATGGGCCAAAAATTAAATAGTGTACTTAGATATAGTATCTGGACACTCTGTCAGAAATTCCTGATCAAGTTTAATTTTTTCCACTTCTTTACCGAGTTTTTCAAAAATGTTTTCAGGGGACCCTATCAAAATATTTTCTTCCTCAGATGAGGATGTTTGTAGTGTTCATATCTGTAGCTAGATTCATAGGACCAAGGAAGTCCATTCTTGATAGATAAATTGAGATATCAGCCTCCCTAAAGGGGTTTACCCTACCACTCCTTCCCACAGGACTGGGGGTGGGGAGAGTCAGATTTAATTTCAGCTCTTGTGCAGAAAGAATGTGTGGTCTATTAAACTAGCTCCAGATTTATTATTTACATATAAAAAATAATCAATTTTAATTTGGTTAAATACATCACCCTTATTAACTTTGTCAGCCTTATCAGGTTTCTTTGGGATTGTTGTATTTAATTGTGGAGAATCATGCAGTACAGTATCTGGGTTATTTTGGATCGTCCCTGAAATAGCAAGTCTTTAGAACATTCTTCAGGTCCCTTAACACCCTTCTGCTTGTTTGAATTTATAATAACTCCTTCTAGCTGTGGGGAAAAAGAATCACTTGTAGCCTGGGGGGAGTTCAGGCCTGTCAGCTAATTGGCTGTCAACTGAACAATGGAGCCTTCCTCTTGAATACACTGTGTTAATTTGGTTGTTTTACCTAAGTTTTCAGTGTGGAGGTTATTTTGTCTGTCCTAGTATTTGACTCAGCATTGACACTCTTCTCCTTCCTAATCTCCTTATAATTTCTGGTATACATGATTTGGGTGGGGCGGGGTTGCTAAATTGAACTATGTCCTTCAGAAGATGCTGGTAATTAAGTACCAATCAAGTGTTAAGTGCAGGATAAAACCAAGTGCTAAGAGATCAATTTCCTAACGAAATTACAGCAATCTGTTAGACCTCAATCAAAAGCACTGAAAGCAAAAGAAAAAGTAATCTTTAACTATGCTGTCCTCTATAGTGATTTGTCTTAAATGTATTCTATAGCAGTAGTGAGGTATTCAGTTGCTTTAACCTTAATGATTTCAATAAATAATCATAATATAATTAAGGTATAATTGTTATTACTTTAGACACATTTTAAAAAACAATTGTAACACTAAAAAAGTTTGGAGTGACGCTCTGTATTAGAAAAATAAGAGTCAGCACTGTTGGAACTATCCACTGGCCAAAAAAGTGAAATAGCAGTCACTATTAATCACAATGAGTCACCAGGTTCCAAACTTTGGGATGTAATTCAAATCTTTAAGGACACCTTTCCAAGAGTTTCCAGAATTTCCAAACTGTCGCTATTAAGCATGTTCTAATCAAGCAGGAAATACCCTCAGTCAGTTAGCAAACAGGGTAGGCTAAAGAAAAAACTTCAAGTCAGAATTTGTGTCCCCTGGTTTATATTAACTGTAACCCAATAAGTAGAACATTTGCTTTATAAATGTTGCTGACTATAAGTGCATGTGCTGTCTCATGTTTGAGTTGTGTTTGGTTAAGATTTCAGTAGTTCTCTGGAGCGTATGCCCAAATACATTTTGTAGTAGTCCTAGATGGCAACAGATCTCTTTCTCATAAGGAAACACTACAAATACAAGAACATAAGGTCTGAGAAATAAGGCCCCAGGAACCCTGAAAATCCAAAGACCCTAGGGCTGCCTAAAGCAGCTGAAGGCCCTAACTGTGTACTTAAAAGCAAAATTACTATTCCAGAAATTTGTGATAAAAATACCCAGCTACCCTGCTACCTACCCAAATTAAAACCCCAGCTTTAAAACCACTGATTAATCTCAGCAATGAGTGTAACTTTAATAACAAATCTCCTTGCACTTAACAAAAGGGAAAGACAAAACATACTGTCTCTGAGTTAGTAAACCACAGAGATGGCTTAACCACTTGGATAGCTTTAAGAAAGCCATAAAATCAGCCTCAAAATCAGGAAGTAGCAAGACGGGTAAACTCTGCCACTCTCAAGGAATCGTATGCCAAGGCCTAGCAAATTTACAGCCCAAATGATGAAATGGCCACACTGAAAACGAGGCCGCTGTGTGACTATGCACACCAATATGCGACCATGTGCAGTATTTCCAAGGGATTACAAGCCCCAGTGAGCAGCAAGATGGCAATCAACCAGCGCACAACACCAATAGAATGCCAACTGTTGATTGCATAATTTTAAACCATCCAGTCAAATGGGTGATAGCTCAGGCAGGTCAAACTATCCCTCATTAGCCTATGCTGCATTGAGCTAAATTAAGCTAAATAGCTTTAGACATATGCTCAGCCAGAAAATTAAAGGGAAAAGGGGGAGATTAATGATACTTTAAAAAACAAAGTTGTGCAAAAAGTATAAACAGCAGAATGAACCTGCAGATGGCAATACAACAATTTAACAATTTGGCCCCCAGATAGAAAACCCACAAACTATTTAGAGAATAGTAATGATTGTGTTAAAGTATGAAGGAAAGGGGAAAGATAACAAAACAAATGTATTACAGTTCAGAAAAATAAAAAAAATAGGGTTTAAAAAGTATGCTCCTTTTAAAGTATTGTCAGAGGAGACTGGAGTGTAAAATCTTCTGCATAAGGGGTCGGTCTGACAAACCAAATGGTAGCATGAAACCCCAAGCTCACCACTCACTCAGAAGCCTTCCGAATGGCTTCCTAGTTGCCCCAGGGACTTCTGTTTTCTTTTGTAGTTTTGCCACCACAAACTGTCCACTTTCTTCTTCTTCCATTGAAATTCATATTCATCTCTTCGGGACAAACACACTTGTATGAACCCAAAGATTAGAAGAAGACAGCATTCTCAAGTATTCTGTGCTGCCTATCCCCTTCTCACCCTCTGTGGCTGCCTCCCATTAGTTTAGTAAGTGCACTCCTTGGGGGGTTACCTTGCCACAGAAATTTAGATAAAATCATGTTTACTTGAAGAAACCATGATTGTGGCAACACGACAGGAAGCATCATAAGGGAGTAGAGAAGGTGTGGAAGAACATTCATTACTATTACATTCAAATGGCCCCAAGGGAAATAGGGAGGAGGGACCATCAGTTTAAGTCCAACTGAAGCTGACTAGCTACTGAGTCTAGATTATATTGTTTTAATTTAGATAGGGATGTACTTAAATAAATTCCAAGATATTTAAGTTTGTCCCAAATCCAAACCAACCCAAGATGTTCTACAGTTGCTCTTGTCACTGCCATATTTAAAGGTATAATTTCAGTCTTGGACAAATTTAAATTACAGTTGGAGATCACCCAAACTGATTAATTATTGCCAATGCAACAGGGAGAGATACCTCAGGGGAAGTGATGTGGAATAACACATCATCTGCATATGCGGAGAGTTTGCATTGGTGTGGACACAGGAAAATACCAGAAATTTGAGGAATAACATTAATCTTCCTGTTTAACAGTTCTAAAAATAACTTGAATAGTAACGGGGAGAGGACACCCCTGTCTAGTGCCCTGGTGCAAAAGAAAATGGTCAGAAAGCATTCCATTACATAATATGCAGGCTGAAGGGTGAGTGTAGAGCACTCTTATCCACTGAATGAATTTTGGGGGTATGTGGTATCATGGTAAAAGAGAAAATAAATATTCCCATGAGACGCTATCAAACATCTTCGCTGCATCCAGGGAAACCAGTAAAGCTGGGGTACAGGAATCCCTGGATGCAGAAATAAGATGCAGAAGCTTCAATAAATGGTCAGCTGAGAGTCTTCCAGGGATGATGCCAACCTGCTCCCTGCTGATAAGGTGTCCCTACACTTGATATAACCTGGTGGCCAAAAATGTGCCAAATATTTTAAGATCAATATTAATGAGTGATATTGGCCTATAATTATTAACCAATGATGAGTCTTTACCATGTTTTGGTAATACCACAATCATGGCTTCTGTTAGTGCAGGGTCCGAAATCCCATGAACTGAGACATACTTATAAACATCAAGGAGTATGGGACAATTAAAGTTTTAAGTTTTTTAATAAAAATTAGGGGAATAACCAGCTGACCCTGGGGATTTATCATGGGCCAAAGAATCTATAGCATTATAAACCTCTTCTAACTTCAAAGGGGCTTATAAAAAAATTTACCAGGGCCTCAGATAAATGAGATAATTCTAAGCCCTCAAACTGAATAATAAAGGGCTGTGATGGTGGGACATATAATTCTTGATAGTAGGACTGAAAGTGTGCTACTATGCTACGAGATGATGTAAGCACTTGACCTGAGTCTGTACATAAAGAGGAGACAATTCTATCTGCAGTTGACAAATGCAGACCTAATGTCAAGAGCTTACCTGCCTTTTCACCTTGGTCAAAATATTTAACCCTAGTAGTTCACAGTAGTAGGTGCTCTACCTTTTCCCCTAAGATTTTATTATATTTGGCTCAGAGACGTTCCAATCTAACCTAATCTGACTGTGAGGAATTAGCAGTAAATTGCTTCTGCAATGTTCAAATCTGATTTAAGAGGAAGGTGGACTCTTGTAACATTCATCTCTTACATTTAGAAGCTAGGTATATGAACTCCCCCTTCCGGAGAGCACATTTTAGAGTGCCCCAAAGAATATTCCAGTCACTCATAGAGGGAGCATTAAGATCTAAGAATGAGGTGATAAATTTGTGTAGATGTTTAATTTAGTCATTGGATTTTAACAGTTGATTGTTCAGTCTCCAGAGTTTGTCCAGTACCAGAAATGGGGAGAACTAAATTGGATAAGAGCTGAGTGATGATCTGAAATCACCTTGGCACCATATTGACACAAGGAAATTCCAGAAAGGTGTTCAGTCCCCAACAAAAAGACATCAATTCTAGAGAAAGAATTGTGTGGAATAGAGTATAATGAATATTCCCTTTGACTGGGATGAAGGATCCTTCAGTGGTCCACCCGGCCTACAGAGTCCATTAGTTCTATGAGGGCTAGATGGCCTGGGGTGAGGCTATGACGATGTCTACTTGACCAATCTAAGTTGTTACAAAAGACAATGTTCCAGTCCCCGGCAAGTAGCATAGGGATGGAAGCCCATGTTGGTAATACATTTAGCAATGTAGAGAAAAAGTTGGGATCATCCATCGTGTGGCCATAAATAACTCCCAGGATGACTTCTAAATGTCCCAGTAAAGCCCGCAAAAATATGTAACAACTTCAGGGACCTGATATTTCTTGAAGTATTTGAATAGAAACTTTTCTGGCAACAAGAATAGCAACCCCCTTTTGTGGGAGTCTGGTTCTGCCCCAAAAGCTTGTCCAACCCAGGAATATCTAAACTGGTAAATTTGGTCAGAGGGAAGATGAGTTTCCCGGAGCAGGCCAATATCAACCTGTAATCTGTGTAAATGCAGTAGAATTTTAACTCTTTTTGTTGGGGACTGAGTGCCCTTAATGTTCCAAAAGCAAAACCGATATCCAGCTGGCATAGTAATAATTAATTAAGGATCTATATCTGTTGTATAATGTCATTATGTAAATTATAGTACAGGATATAACATCCAAGCCATCTCTCCTCTGAGGTCCCCCCTCCAATCCACCCCATATAATCAACCAAACCAAACATACTGTCCAGACAGATATCATCCATCCACCCATCAACCCCCAACCTGCCACCCCAACCCAAAGTACCCCATAAAAAATCTCCCATCCCAATAAACAAGTTTACAATGTCAGAAAGAAACCAATATTTTCCAGTATTATCTAATACAACTGGAGTGGTTAATATTAAAAGGGTGCCTACCAACAACACTAACCTGAGATGGAACCTACACAAGAAACTGCGGTGTAAAGGAGAGAATTACATAACACTAAGAAAATATTTACTTTCCATCCCCATCTTAGAGAAAAACTATGTAATATAAACAGACTGGTTACCCCATCCCATATGGTACCCCTACCAAATAAGTTACCGAAATCCCTCCCCAATTTCAGGTGCATGATGCTTTCAGTAAAAGTAAGTTATATCTCTGCACCCAATCCTTCCCACCCCTCATGGATACAAGGTCACAAGCATAAGTGTTGATTCCACTAACATTGAATAATGCATTTGATTTTCATTTTTGGTTTTTCTTTCTTCACCTCCCCATTCTTAAAACCAAACTGCAAAACATTCAAGCTCCACTGAACAAGATTAATTTGGAAGGACATTGAGCTGTTATAAGAAGCAGTTTGATAAGGTACAATGAGACAGATAAGACTAGCCTAATACCAATCAGGAAACTCCATTATCCCACTTAACATTGTGGAAGTACATATTAAATTATAATATTAAAAGGCAGCATAATTCAAACGAGAGTGCTAAAAGTGTAAAAAGTAATGTGATGCAATCTAATAGAAGATATGATTGTGACTAGGATTCATCTTTTTTTTTAATTATACCAAAATGATCACAAACCTAGGAAGGGGCCACACTCCAAATTGAGGGTCACAGGGAGTAAACCAGGGCAATGGAAACATCAGCTACTAAAATAATCATTTCTTCTCAGCCATTAAAGCCCCTTACAGAAATGTTGGCCCAAAATGAAAAAGACTAAACTGTTGCTAAGGAGGCCACGCACTGTCATATAAGAAAGCAGCATAACCACTCAGTCAAAAAGGCAGTCATTGTCTGCAGGACATCCTGGATCGAAAAATATTCCTAGATCGTTAGGAGAACCAAGCTTGATCCACAATCCTTAATCATACAAGAGACACATTGTGATCATTGTCTGAGATATGTGTGGTATGGTGTCATGCTTCCCATTCTCTGGATGGAATCATGTCAACCTTAAGGAGCTGGGTCCAAGTAACCACATAGGAAACCATTCCTGGTCCCCACAAGGAGACAGCTGCATTTAAAAAAGTAGTCAGTCTTAAAGGGGTAATATGGATACTGTTCAATTTGAAATCCTGTATTGCTGTAAAAAAAACCAAAAACTCTTTTGGGACTCCATGTCCCGATCAGTTCAGATCATCTATGTACACAGACAAAAAAAGAAAAAGCAGCCCATAGGGATTATTCAGGCAATCCGAAACTGTAACTCCTAGTAGAAAGAATAACACTTGAGGAAAAAAGGCTTAGGGGTTTACAAGCAGCACACCAGATTCCAGAAAACTGGCTGGCTTTCTGAATCCCATATAAAAGCAACAACATTAGTCCATATCCACACTGAGACCAGACACCACCTTAAAGCCCCATAGAACCAGTGAATGCAGAAAAAATAATAGGATAATCTGGAGGTTAAGTGAGTTTGACAGACAGATTGAAGTGCAATATACAATATAATTCTGCATCAGTTCAGATGTCAGCAGTGGGAATATATGAATTACTTCACCAGACCAACAATCCAGCTCAGCCAGGATTTAGTGGAGAGCAAAAAGAACTGAACAACTCACCTCCTTCTTCAGCCACCTTAGATGCATGATAAGAAATGTGTGAGTAATGGTGGAGATGTTAATCCATTATCTGGTCAAAACATTTGGGTCAAGAAATTGTCCATGAAGTGAAACCCCTCAGTGAGAGGTAAAAAAGCTGGGCAGGAGTTTTGTAAATTCAGCTTTTGCTTGAACGCGGTCATCAAAGGAGTGCCAGGATCCGTTCACCAGTACCTGCATCCGAGCATTTTGAAACGGATACCTGCCACAATAATTTTAGTGATAAGTGGATGAAAGGTAACCAGTTTCTGTCTGGTAGCAACTGGCAGGTCTTGTGCTATCCAAATCTTATTCCCTTCCCATAGTATTTCTTGCAACTCCTTAGTTTTAGATACAGTATGTTGTTTATAAGTAATTCATAAGGTGGAGAGTTAAAGGTCTGGGAGGGGATCCTGTTGGTGGTTTTGCACAAAGAGAACAATAGGCTCTCTCTACTATGTAGGCAGGTTGATTAGGGGAAGCGCCAGCTATTTTGTCCAACAGTTTTTGAGAGAAGAGGATGGGAGATTTGTCCTCTGTATCTTAGGGAAGATGGAAGATAACAGCACTGTTTCATCGAGACCTCCCCTCCAGATCTTTGATCTTATCATAGATCTTATTTAACCACTGCCTGACAGCAGATACATTGGGCTCCATTTTATCCTTCCAGCATTCAAGAGAGGTTGTGTGGGCTTCCGTATCATCCACCCGGTGGGTCATATTCTCCACACTTTGCATGTAGAGATTTCAATTCAGTTCTTTGATGGAATCCTTTAGGGGTTGAAGTTCTTCTAAATATTTCTCCTCCGATAATGGGATTACAGCAGTTTGTTGTACTGTAGATCATGTATTTACCGATCCCTGGCATTTAGGCCTTTTTGCTTGCTTGTCTGGAGTTTGCGGCAGTGTATGGCGAAGGGGAGCCTGTTTCATTTCTACCTCATACTAACATACTAACATACTATTTGCCAGCAGATTAGGCCTTATGGTCTATCAAGTCTGCTCGAACCTAGATCCTTAGTTGGGTGCCGAGACCCTCCCATCCCTTGTGCTCCAGAAACCCCTATCATCCATCCCCACCCCCCCGGGATAGGCCATCATCTGATACATCCACTTTCTGTGTCTGTCCCACCCTCTCTTAAAGCTCTCCACTGTGGATCTCTGAACCAGCTCACCAGGCAGAGCATTCCAAGGGTCCACCACCCTCTCAGTGAAAAACCTCCTCCTCTTTTCCCCCCTCACCCTTCCACCTTCCAACTTCAAACCATGCCCTCTGGTGATGCCTCCCTGCTTTAGTCTAAAGATCCCTCCATGTTTACCTATTTATTCCCTTGAGGTACTTGAAGACCTCAATCATGTCCCCCTCTCTCCTCTCCTCCAATGAAAACAGGCAGAGCTCCTCAAGTCTGTCCTCGTAAGTCAAATCCCTAGCCCTCGTATCATCTTTGTTGCCCTCCTCTGTACCCTCTCCAGGGCTGTATGTCCCTCTTCAAGTGTGGTCTCAGTACTGTACACAGTACTCAAGGTGTGGTCTAACCAGTCCATTGTACAGTGGCAGAATCACTTCCTTGCTCCTAGGGTGATCCCCTGAGTGCATCCCAACATCCTGTTTGCCTTGCTAGCTGCTCTCCTGCACTGCTCAGTGTTATTCATACATGTATCCACCATGACCCCTAGGTCTTTTTCCCCTGTTGAGGCTTCCAGCACCTCCTCCCAGGGTGTACCTGTGTTTGGGTTTCCCGACCAAGATGCAACACCTTGCACTTGGTGATATTAATTTAATTTCCATGTGTGAGCCCAGCTTTCCAGGGTGTCCAGGTCCCTTGCAGGGCCAACCTCCCCTCTTCTCCCTCAACTACTGCTCCCATCTTGGGTCATCCACGAAGAGACTCATTTCACACCCTATACCATCCCTGATGTCTGATATGTATGCATTAAACAGGATTGGACCCAGGACCGAGCCCTGTGGTACCCCACTACCAACCTCTGTAGGGTTCGAGAGCTCCCACAGACCACTACTCTCTGAGTCGTCCAGCTATCCAGTTTTCAATCCATCTGACCATCAAAGGGCCTACTCCTAACCCCATCAGTTTCTCCACCAGACCATTGTGGGGACAGAGTCAAACCCTTGCTGAAGTCCAAGAATAATACATCCACAGGCTTACCCTATCCAGTTCTGATGTTACCCATTCATAGAACTCCACAAGGTTGGTTTGACATGATCTACCTGGCACAAACCCATGCTGCCGACTATCCAGACCTCCACCTCCTCCAAGTAAACCCCAATCGTTCCTTTAGTATACTCTCCATTAATTTTCCCACCACCGAGGTTAAACTGATGGGTCTATAGTTTCCTGGTACTTCCTTGACCCCTTTATGGATTGGTACCACATGTGCCTCTCGCCAATCCCTAGGTACCTCCCTGTCTCAAGTGACCTGTTGAAAAGCTCCGCCCAGGGGTGCAGCCAGTATGTCCGCCAATTCCCATAGTACTCTCGGATGAATGCCATCCGGCCCAGGAGATTTGTCTTTCTTTAGGGCCTTGAGGGCAAACCCACCCTTTGGTGGGGATGGCATCATCCGTCCCTCCACCTTACTGGTCTTTTATCCTTAACCAGATGTGACACCCTGGGTACCTTTCCTCCCTTTTGCTCCATTTCTGCTGCTCCCCTGATCCCACTCCTGCCGCTTCTATCCCTTTGTGCCTTGCTTTGTAGATATCCCATCCCCTCCTAGTGAACACAGAGGCAAAGTACTCGTTAAATACCTCTGCCTGGTCCCTCGCCTCTTCCACCCACCCTCCTTCTGATCTCAATCTGCTGAGATGGCCCTTAGTTTTTCTCCGCTCCCCAATGTACCGGAAGAACCCCTTTTCCCCTCCATGTATCCCCTGTGCCAGCCGATGCTCTTTACTGGACTTTGCTCCCCTCACCATACGGGTGACTTTTCTAGATGCAAGCTGGTACATTTCCTTATCCCTATCCCCTCTTGTTGTTTTATATTTTTTGTAAGCCGCTTCTTTTCTCTGACTGCTACCTGGACCTCACTGGACCACCAGCATGGTTTATGTGACCTTGCTCCCTTACGTTTCAACCTTAGCGCAGATCCTGACTGCCTCTTGAAGTCCCGTTTATGACCTCCCATCTCCTTTCCACACTTGTTGTTGAGGTAATCCCTTCAAGTGATCCTTGAGAATATTTCCCATGCCCATAAAGTCTGCCCCTGAAGTCCACTGCCAGTGTCCTAGATCTCACCCCCACTCCCCAATGCTTATTTGAAACCAGACAGTATTGTGGTCACTCCCAGTCAGGGGTCCTGTACAACCATGTCCCTTACAGATCCCCATCTGCCAGAACCACATCCAGGACACGCCCCTCCCTTGTGGGCTCCATCACATGCTGTGTTAAGAACACATCCTGGAAGCCATCCAGCAGCCTCTGCTCCTTGGCCACCTTAGAGGACATGGTTCCCCAGTTAGTACCTGGCATATTAAGGTCCCCCATCAACACCACTCCTTCCCCTTTTGGACCACACTGGGCAATGATGTTGTCCAGCAAACCATCCTCTAGAACATCACTCATCCCAGGGGCCTATATGCTACACCCAGCTTGACCTTATCTCCTGCTGGGGATCGTGGAGTGACCCATAAGGCCTCCACGTTTCCCTCTGCCTCTTCTACACAGCTAATTTCTATGTCATCTCTAATGAACATAGCCACTCCACCCTCTGCCTCCTTTCTATCCTTCCTAAGCGTAGTGTCCCCGTACTTAGGGTCCCAGTCATGGTTTTTGTTATTCGTTTCCGTGACTGCCGCCACATCCACCCCCTCGAACAGCATGGCCTGGAACTCTGGCAACTTGTTTCCCAAACTCCTGGCATTTACTAACACTAACCCCCACCCTTATCCCTGATCCTTTTGTCGAACCCCACCCAGATTCCTTATACTTCCATCCTCCCCTGCTCCTCCTGAAACCTCCACCTCCAGTCTGTTCCCTCCTCCCTTGGGCTTGAGGTACCCTCATCTGGAGGGAGGGCTTCATCAGCCCTCCTTATCCCTTCCCCTTACAAGTTTAAACCCCACCTTTCTTGTATGTAGTCAGCCATCCCCTGTTTAAGGACTTCCTTCCCTAATGGGGCAAGATGAAACCTGTCCTTGGCATATAGTCCTTATCCTCCCAAACTCCATTCCAGTTCCCTAACACCCCAACCCATTCTCTTCACCCCACTTCTGAGCCATTCATTAACCTCTGTGAGCTTCATTTTTCTCCACTGAGGCCTTTGGTACTGGCAATATCTCGAAAAGGAAATGTTGCATCCATTATCCCGACAGACTCTGGCAAGTTCTTGGAACCTTGCTTGGATTTCCATAATGCTATTTCCTCTAGATCATTAGTTCCCAAATGCACCAGAAATCCGGTTTCCTCCACAATCCTAACCATTTACACCATGAACTTTGCTCTGTGCACTGTCAGCCCAGAGATACTCACTACCTTCACCTGGCTATGGCATCCACCCCTGTCCTCCCAATGGATACCCTTAATCATCTGAGTCTCCCAGTAACAGAACCTTACACCGCCATCATCCTTATGGTTACCTCCACTATGCCCCTCAGCCCCCTCCCACTTTATTCATGATCACAATTTCATGGGAGTCTTCCTGCCTTATTAGAGACCCCTTGTCACCCTCCCTTTCTGCCTCCCTTGCTATTTTGCCCACTAACTCAAACCCCTCTGAATAGGTGTCCCTTTAGCCTCTCTTATCTGAACCATTTATCCTGGCCCTGATGGTTTCCCCTTCCCCTTCCCTCATCCCCCTTGTAATAGTACCCCTGTCTCCAGAGGCTCTCTGTGGGTCCCTTAGCTAGGGCCCCATCCTGGTACTGACCTTCCTGCTGAAGGGGCTCTCTCTCCACCTCCTTGTCTCCCAGTTCCTCTCCAATCATGCTCTCCTCCCTCATGTCTGGAATATGTTGCATCTCCCCATTTGCTTAACATATATGTTTCCCCTTCCTCTGGGACTATGTCTATCCTTTCCATAGCTGTTCTGTGATGCCCTATGGGTATCTGACTCCTCCCCGGCCTCTGTATAAGTTTCCTCATTTCCACCAACCCTTCCTCCCCTCTAGGATGCTTAGTATCTCAAATTTATTGTGACACTCTATGTCAGCCTCATCAAGTAACCGAGTTTCCCCTGACTGCATCTCTAAACTGACCCTCTTCTTCCTCTCTTGCACTGTTCACCTTAGGAGCTCCTTCCCACAGTCTGCTGTTTTAGGCTTCCCACAACAGCCCCTCCTGACTCTTCCCCCTCCAGTCTCCTTGAATTCAGAATTTTCACCCTGTACGCTTTCCCCTTAGCATCAACTTCCCTATCTAAGGGTCCTCTGTCCCTAATATCCCCCCTTCTGCTTGCTGTAGCATAATGTCCTGCAATTTCAGAGCGTTGCCCCAGCCTCCCCTCAGCCCCACCCTTCTGCTGCCCATATCCACACCCCTTATCCTTGGACACCCCAGCTCCCACAGCTTACTCCTTAACCAATATACCTCACTCCTAATACAAGATAGCTGTCTCACAGGTGGGCAGCCTCCCTCTCCAGGCCCAATTTAGAATTATTGCCATCCCACAGCCTGTGCAGCCTACAACCCTTCGAAGATGCCTGCCATGGTGGAATATGGCCACCCTGATTATCCCCTCTGTTTATAATAGCACACCCCTTTCTCAGTCCCTTTCCCTGGAGTACAGTTTCTCTCTATACTGACTGTAGTTATTTACAAACCCAATTTCAACCCCACCAACAAAGTTCCCAAGTCTCACAAACACATACAGTCCAGTATGTTCAGTCCCACTAACAGTGTGTGTAAGCAGACTCCAGGTACCGTATGATGTCACAAGGCCCACCAACTCCTGTTGCTTCAAAATTTCAGTCCCAAACAGAAATACTCAGCCCTTCAATCCCAACCCCAGTGGCTTTTCAGTATTTAAGTAAGCCTACAAAACAGGGTGGGTGGGAGGCTCTTACCAAACACCAGGCAAACACATTTAAATTACCTTCTAATTTTCCTGCCAAACATCTATCCCCAAACCTACAATATCACAGCCCAAGTATCAGTTCAAATTCAAGGTAATAATTTTAACACATAGAACTAATTTCACTAACAAACTAATCAAATATTTCAGTTTAAAACAAAATATAACTCCTGGCCTCTTTTCTACCAACCTGTTGCTTAAGCTCCCAAGTGAACAATGAAAGCCACAGTAATTCCTGTTTAAAGACAAGTTAATTGCAGCTAATGTCCCTCCTCCAAACACCAGGCAAACACATTTAAATTACCTTCTAATTTTCCCTGCAAACATCTATCCCCAAACCTACAATATCACAGCCCAAGTATCAGTTCAAATTCAAGGTAATAATTTTAACACATAGAACTAATTTCACTAACAAACTAATCAAATATTTCAGTTTAAAACAAAATATAACTCCTGGCCTCTTTTCTACCAACCTGTTGCTTAAGCTCCCAAGTGAACAATGAAAGCCACAGTAATTCCTGTTTAAAGACAAGTTAATTGCAGCTAATGTCCTCCTCCAAACACCAGGCAAACACATTTAAATTACCTTCTAATTTTCCTGCCAAACATCTATCCCAAACCTACAATATCACAGCCCAAGTATCAGTTCAAATTCAAGGTAATAATTTTTAACACATAGAACTAATTTCACTAACAAACTAATCAAATATTTCAGTTTAAAACAAAATATAACTCCTGGCCTCTTTTCTACCAACCTGTTGCTTAAGCTCCCAAGTGAACAATGAAAGCCACAGTAATTCCTGTTTAAAGACAAGTTAATTGCAGCTAATGTCCCTCCTCCAAACACCAGGCAAAACACATTTAAATTACCTTCTAATTTTCCCTGCAAACATCTATCCTCAAACCTACAATATCACAGCCCAAGTATCAGTTCAAATTCAAGGTAATAATTTTAACACATAGAACTAATTTCACTAACAAACTAATCAAATATTTCAGTTTAAAACAAAATATAACTCCTGGCCTCTTTTCTACCAACCTGTTGCTTAAGCTCCCAAGTGAACAATGAAAGCCACAGTAATTCCTGTTTAAAGACAAGTTAATTGCAGCTAATGTCCCTCCTCCAAACACCAGGCAAACACATTTAAATTACCTTCTAATTTTCCCTGCCAAACATCTATCCCCAAACCTACAATATCACAGCCCAAGTATCAGTTCAAATTCAAGGTAATAATTTTAACACATAGAACTAATTTCACTAACAAACTAATCAAATATTTCAGTTTAAAACAAATATAACTCCTGGCCTCTTTTCTACCAACCTGTTGCTTAAGCTCCCAAGTGAACAATGAAAGCCACAGTAATTCCTGTTTAAAGACAAGTTAATTGCAGCTAATGTCCCTCCTCCAAACACCAGGCAAACACATTTAAATTACCTTCTAATTTTCCCTGCCAAACATCTATCCCCAAACCTACAATATCACAGCCCAAGTATCAGTTCAAATTCAAGGTAATAATTTTTACACATAGAACTAATTTCACTAACAAACTAATCAAATATTTCAGTTTAAAACAAAATATAACTCCTGGCCTCTTTTCTACCAACCTGTTGCTTAAGCTCCCAAGTGAACAATGAAAGCCACAGTAATTCCTGTTTAAAGACAAGTTATTGCAGCTAATGTCCCTCCTCCAAACACCAGGCAAACACATTTAAATTACCTTCTAATTTTCCTGCCAAACATCTATCCCCAAACCTACAATATCACAGCCCAAGTATCAGTTCAAATTCAAGGTAATTCTTTAACACATAGAACTAATTTCACTAACAAACTAATCAAATATTTCAGTTTAAAACAAATATAACTCCTGGCCTCTTTTCTACCAACCTGTTGCTTAAGCTCCCAAGTGAACAATGAAAGCCACAGTAATTCCTGTTTAAAGACAAGTTAATGCAGCTAATGTCCCTCCTCCAAACACCAGGCAAACACATTTAAATTACCTTCTAATTTTCCCTGCCAAACATCTATCCCCAAACCTACAATATCACAGCCCAAGTATCAGTTCAAATTCAAGGTAATAATTTTTAACACATAGAACTAATTTCACTAACAAACTAATCAAATATTTCAGTTTAAAACAAAATATAACTCCTGGCCTCTTTTCTACCAACCTGTTGCTTAAGCTCCCAAGTGAACTCTACTAGAGGCTGTGAGACTGCTTGCATGCAGTGAGGCAGCTCTGGGAGAGTAGAAACCTGTTGAAATCAGTTTTTAAATTGTCTGCTAACTATATACTGCGCTGTTTATATTACTAGCATATGTTATTTTAAGTCACAAGGCCTTTTGGGGATTGTAGTTTTTATAACAATTATGTGAAACTACTGTTCCAAGTCAAGCACTGCAACTGAGCTGAGAAACAGTGTAGGGGCCATCTATTCAACTGCAGCTGTGCCATAACATTATTAGGAGGGGCAAATATTAGTTTGCAGTAGAGTTTTAAATTGTTTTGAAGTGCACTCGCTCCATGAGGCAGTCGCATGACCCAGACAGCTCTTCTGGGTTGCTGAATATAAAAGCACTGCCCTGAGTGAGCGGGGTGAGCACGGGCGAGGTGCGCGGTCACAGCACACAGAGACACTCACAGAGACACATGCAGAGGCATGGGCGTCATCGTGTGTCAGGTGGGAAAGCTGGAAACAGAGCCCAGACAGTGTAATTAGTATACTGTATGTTATTTGTATTGTATTGTGCGAATAGGGCTCAGTAAATTGCACTGTACTGTACGTAGGGGTCCTGTTTGGATTGTAGGTTGTGAGTTTGTCTATAGACTATGATGCCAGAAACTATCATGACTATTGAAGGTGAGGTAGGCATCAAGTGTACAAGCTGTGCACTGATAAGCACCAGGAAAATCCCAGCCTCCCCCTACAAAACAGGGTACTAAATGAGAAAAAGACCGAAGTAGAAAGGTCAGTGGGGGATGCTGCTACAGAAGGTAAAGCCATCAAAAAATGGACAGCAATGAGTACCAATGCCCGTAGTCTGGGTAACAAGCTTCCTGAATTAGTGGCCTTGATGAAGAAGGAACATCTGGATATCATGGCAGTCACAGAAACATGGTACACACAGAACCATGACTGGGACATAAACATACCAGGATACACTATCTACAGGAGGGACGGGGAAGGTAAAGAGGAGGAGGAGTAGCTCTCTACATAAGAGAAGGAATCAAAGCAATAGAGCAAAAGGGTAAAGATGGAGGAGAAGAAGCACTGTGGGTCAATTTGGAGGCACACAATGGCATCACAATCCGCACAGGGGTTGTATACAGACCCCCCTCTCTGGGGGAGGAAATGGACAAGAAAATGATAGAAAGTATACTTAGAATGGCAGATAAAGAGGAGGTATTGCTGATGGGTGATCTGAATGTGCTAGATGTTAACTGGAGTGCAGTTACAGAAGCCACTTCTAAGAGTGGGGTTATTCTAGGTGCCCTACAGGGGGAATGCCTTAGACAACTAGTATTGGAACTCACTCGAGAGGGAGCAATCTTAGACCTGGTCCTCTCAAATGCATATGTAGAGAGGATCACAGATGTAGAAGTGGGTAGCCATCTGGGGACTAGCAACCATCGAACAGTATGGTTCACAATAAACACAGCAATAGAGTCAAGCCATACAAAGGCAAAAGTACTAGACTTCAGGAGGGCCGACTTTGTCAAAATGGGTGAGTGCCTAAGGAATGCACTAGCAAATGGGCAGGAAGAAGGGGTGGAAGAACAATGGGAAATAATAAAAAATGCCATCACAGAGGTAACAAGCCTTTGTGTGAAGCAAATAAACCAAACAAAATGATGTAAGAAACCACTATGGTTCTCAAAGGAGGTGGCAGTGAAGGTTCAAGAGAAAAGAAAGCATTTAGAAAGTACAAGGAATCACAGAAGCAGCAGGACAGAGAATTGTATCAGTTAAAGCAAAGGAAGCTGGGAATGCAGTCAGAACAGCAAAGGCCTGAACTGAGGAAAAGATAGCCAACTCAGTTAAGAAGGGGGAAAAAAACTTTTTTAGGTACATCAGGGAGCGAAGGAAGACTAAGGGAGGGAGGGATAGTGAGGCTTAATAAAGGGGAGGGGGTGGGCAGAGGGTGACTGTGAAAAGGCAGAAATACTAAACAAATATTTTTCCTCAGTATTTACAAATGAAGAGGGGGGGTACCTAAAACAAACAATAGAAACACTCTGGTTACAGAAGTTGATACCAGCCTATTTACAGAAGAAAGGGTTCTGAAAGAACTCTTAAAACTGAAGGTGGACAAAGCAATGGGGCCTGATGTGATTCATCCCAGAATTCTAAAAGAACTAATGGTAGAACTAGTGACACCACTGACTACCCTCTTTAACAAATCATGGGAGGATGGGGTGGTACCTGAGGACTGGGGGGAGGGCTGATGTGATTCCCCTTCACAAAAGTGGGAGCAGAGCAGAAGCGGGAAACTACAGACTAGTTAGTTTAACCTCAGTGATAGGGAAAATGATGGAATCACTTCCTGAAGGAAAGAATTGTCGAGTACCTAGAGGCCAGAGGAGCACAGGACCCAAGGCAGCATGGATTCACAGCAGGAAGGACATGCCAGATGAATCTAATAGATTTCTTTGACTGGGTGACCAAAGTAGTAGATCAGGGAGGGGCTGTGGACATGGTCTTCCTAGACTTTAGCAAGGCATTTGACTCAGTCCCACACACAAGATTAATATACAAGTTAGCCAGCCTGGGAGTGGGTCCCAAGATGATAGCCTGGGTAAAGAATTGGCTGGAGAATAGGACACAGAGGGTAATAGTAAATGGAGTCCACTCTGAAGAAAGGGGGGTTACTAGTGGGGTGCCGCAGGATTCGGTATTAGGACCAGTCCTCTTCAGTGTCTTTGTAAGTGACATTGCAGAGGGATTGAGGTAAAGTATGTCTCTTTGCAGATGACACAAAGATCTGCAACAGAGTTGAAGCACAAGGTGGGGTGGAAGGGATGAGAAGGACTTGGCAAGGTTAGAGGAATGGTCAAATGTATGGCAGCTTAGATTTAATGCTAAGAAGTGTAAGGTAATGCACCTGGGAAACAAAACCCAGGGAAGAGTACACAATGGGGGGTGAGATACTAACAACATCAAAAATGGAAAGGGACTGGGGTAGTCATATCAGATGACTTAAAGGTGGGCAAGCAATGGAGAAGGCAGTAAGGAGAGCTGGGGGGATACTGGGATGCATAGGGAGAGACAGCACCAGTAGAAAACAGGAAGTTGTTATCCCTCTGTACAGACAGCTGGTGAGATCCCATCTGGAGTACTGTGTGCAGTTCTGGAGACCCAATCTCTGCAAGGACATAGACAAGATGGAAGCTGTCCAGAGGAGGGCAACTAAAATGGTGCAGGGTCTGCACCAGAAGACATATGAAGAGAGACTTAAGGAGCTTAATATGTATAGCCTCGAGGAAAGGAGGGAGAGGGGGGACATGATAGAAATGTTCTAGTACCTCAAGGGAATCAACAAAGTCCAAGAGGGTAGCATCTTTCAAAAAAAGAGGTGTTCAAGAACAAGGGGGCACAATTAGAAGATGGGGGTGGATCAGAGGTAATGTAAGGAAGTATTTTGTTCACAGAGAGGGTTGTGGATGCATGGAATGGCCTTCTGGAGGAGGTTGTGGAATCAAAAACAGTGATTGAATTCAAGCATGCATGGGACATCCATAAGGCAATTCTAGGGGGTTGGGGTAGAAAGAAGTAGGCTGCTGGTTATCTAGGATCTACAGCTTATGCATTAGGTAGGGAAATGGGCAGACTGGGTGGGCCAAGCAGTCCTTATCTGCTGTCAAATTCTATGTTTCTATCTTATGTATACCATCACCCCTATAATCAAACAAACACCTCTTTATGTGTGTTTTAAATGTTCATTAAATTCTGATTTGCAATAGGAAATAAACTTTTTCAGCAAGACTGGCTTCCTTAGAATCTAGTCAGATTGCAATGACTAATAGGATTAATATAATAAATGACATAGAAGTTAATATGGGAAATTGCACTCCAGCAACTTTAAAGAACCTAGGTGATCATGTATCTTCTATCCCCATTATTCCACCCATATGTGAGCTTAATACCCTCACTAATGCCCCTTCTTGCATCGTTAATAGAAAGTGGAACAGGGATGAGGACATAGGGTACCTGTCCGATGATCCATGGCATATTGTAAAAAATCCCAGGGTTATTAAAAAAGGGCATAAGGCCCAGCAGTTCAGTCTCCCCATATTTAATAGGTATGATCTCCTATTGGATGATACAGATAGTTTGAATGTACTAAATTCAAATATCATTGAACCTGTGAATGTTTCCCCTCTAGGTCATACAAACTTCAGTTTAGTTTTACCAACAACTACTGTTATCCAGAATAATACTCTGGATATTAATACCACAATAAATATGTAAACTACCTCTGCCCCATAGGTCTAGTGTAATCAAACATGTATATGTTTTAGGGGACTCCATTATCAAACATTTAGACAGGGCTATTTGTAACCCTGATGAAAGTAGTTGTACTGGTTCTTCTTTTAGAGGGGCAAAAATATAAGACAATCACAGAAATGATTGTTGATATTATACAAGACACAGATGTCAATCTTTAACTATTATACATGTAGGGGCAAATAACATTTTACATGACTCTGTACAGAAGATTAAACAAGATTTTGTAGCATTAACAAACAAACTAGTTTATCTGGGGGCTGATATTTGTCTATCTGAGATCTTACCTATCCCAAGAGCAACTGAATTCCAAACTAGAAAGATTAAACTATAAATGAGTGGCTACACAAATGGTGTCTGCGACTGGGTCTAGGTTTATTACCCACTGGGAAGAATGTGATCTCAAACCAGAGTTATTTTGTTGGGATGGCTTACACTTAAGTCGAAGAGGTAGTATTTCTTAGGTAAACAGTTTCTGGATAATATGATATTACATTTAAACTAAATGATCAGGGGGAGAAGGGAAACATATCCATTTCTCTAGAAAAACAAAGCACCTCCTCTAATTAAAAAAAAATGCTTAAGACTTCTCAGATGAAATGTATGTACTTTAATGCAAGAAGCTTAAATAAAAAACTGGATGAATTAACAGTTGAAGTAATAAAGGACAAGACTGATATTGTTTCTATATCCAAAACTTGGGGTGATAATAAAGCATCATGGGACACCCAAATCCCAGGTTATAGTCTATTTAACTTTAACTGTACATCACAAACAGGAGGTGGTGTGGCCTTGTTTATTAACAAGTGTATTAAAGTCATTGGTGTGTCAGACAAGATTCGTACACATGAACTTGAAACCAAGAGAGTTTGGGTCAAATTATTTCCCTTAAACTCACCATCACTTATAATTGATACTTGTTATAGACTTTCTGACTCTTCTTCTGTTTATTTTGATGTACTTCTTATGGAAATGGAAAATGTTGCAGCAATGGGTGATGTTGTAACTGGGGATTTCAACCTCGGAAATGTTGATTGGGAAACAAAATCATGTAATTCCAGTTTTGGTAAAAGATTTCTTAATATTTGTAAACAAACAAGACTGAGTCAGCATATGATGCCCCCAACTAGAGGGGCTAAGATATTGGATTTAGTATTAGCAACTGATCACCTTGCTCTTAAAGACATTAAAGTTAGTACACCAGTTGGTAATAGCAACCATAACTCTGTGTTATTCACTTTACATATGGTCTGTGCACCTAATCAAGGTTCAACTAAACTGTATCTACAGTATATAATAAAGCTGATCTTATAAGTCTTAAGGAGGAATTACATTCCGTCAAATGGGACATTGCCTTTCAGGGTTTAAACATTAGTGAATGTTGGTGTTACTTCAAAAACATTCTAGTTTATCTAAGGGATAAATATATACCTACTAGGCAAAAATATCTATATAATAAACATCATCCCAAATGGTTTACTAAATCCATAAAATGATTAGTTAAATTAAAAGACAGAAAATATCGGGCCCACTTGAAATCTAAAACATCAAATAATCGGGTTGCTTATCTATCAGTACAAAAGAACTGTAAGTCTAAAATAAGAAAAGCTAAAATTAAATGGGAGTTTAATCTTGCCAGAACTGCTAATAAAAATAATGGGAAACAAATTTACTCATACATCAACTCATTAAAAAAATCAACTAGTCAAGTCGGACCTATTTTGTATAATGATACATTAATTCATGATTCAAAAACTATGGCAGATCTGTTTAATACTACATTTTGTGACAT
The DNA here is from genome assembly GCA_016271365.2 of Neoceratodus forsteri. Taxonomy (NCBI): domain Eukaryota; kingdom Metazoa; phylum Chordata; order Ceratodontiformes; family Ceratodontidae; genus Neoceratodus; species Neoceratodus forsteri. The sequence goes on along the minus strand of CM028130.1, from coordinate 350,554,772 downwards.
CTTTAGCTCTAGTCAGCAAAATGTACCAAGTTGTAACACCTATAACTCTGGTGATAATAATCCATTCAGTGTCATTCAGTAATAATTTATTGTTCATCCAAAACTTAAAACAAAATTATTGGACATTACAATAATACATACATATTAAAAATTGTTTTAAAACAATGATGAAGAGTAAGAAGATATGATAAAGTGCATTCAAAAATGTTTACAAAAAAAAATACTGAATAATAATATTATTAAGGAGCAGTATTATTTTTATAATGCAAGCTTCTCCTTTTTCCTCTTTTTCTTTTGCTTAATCACTGTCATGAAGAAGTTTGCAATCTTAACTGCTTCTTCATAAATCCTTGGATTTAGTAGAATAAATACCACATCATACAAATTATTTGCATAAATAGCAAGAGTCGATGCAAGCTGAACTTTTCTAACTTATCGTACAAGGGACAATTAATTATAATATGATGCAAATCCTCCTTAAACCCTTTCCTACATTTACAATTTTCATCATCATCTATGGTTGTTTTATCTATTCTATTAAAATATACATATTTAAATGTAATTAAGCCCATTCTTGCCCAAGTAATGGCTTTATGTTGATCTTTTGAAACTGAGAGGGTTAAATATTCTTCAAGGCTATGGATTATTTTATTTTCTCTAAACCAAGAAGCACAGTTTTGTTTTTTAACTTTTTCAATATCTTGTATCCTGGCAGCCCAGATAACCTTTTTCTTTATTAGTTCTTTGAATTGTACAGATATTTTAATATCTTTAATAGCATCATTCCATAAATGTGCTAATTTATAATTTTCCAGGGTCTTAACCAAATAATTCAACCACCTTGTTTTTATCCCAATTTCAAAGCAATTCATTTTCTCCTTTAAACATAGCATAGGAAGAGTATTGTTCTCATTATTTATGATTTTTAACCAATAGTTTAATAAATGTGCTTCTTTAATAAAACAGAGTTTTACTTTGCCAATTTCTGCTCTAACCATTGCATTAGCTGTTGCCCGTGGAACTTGTAAAAGTGCTTTATAATAGTATGATAAAGGGCTTTCCAGAAAATTCTCAGTGTTATCTTGAAAGCCCCATATTTCAGTCCCATATAACAAAATTGGTTTCAGCTTAGCCTCTCCTGCAATTAATGCAGGGAGAACTGACTTCTCTCCATATCGGTAATTACATTTTAATAAGGCTTTTGTACATATTTTAGCTTTAAAACATTGAGCGTTTAGATGTTTTATCCAATTACCCTTCATTGTAATTTTTACTCCTAAATAATTGTATTCTGATACTACCTCTATTAATTCCTTATAACACTAGATTTTGCATTTTGAAATATCCATATTATGTTTCCCTAGGATCATAACCTTTGTTTTATCCAGGTTAATCCTAAGTTTTGATTCAGTACTTTTTTTAGCCAAAATATCTATCTTTTTTTTGCAGACCTGACTTAGAAAGGGATAATAAAAATATATCGTCAGCGTATGCCAAAGAACCCACTTTCATTGAATCAATCTTTGGAGAATCCAATTTATCCTCTACTTTATCTTCAAGCATAACATTTATATAGATGTTAAATGATATGGGCACCAAAAGACAACCCTGCTTTACTCCTCTATAAGATGAGAAGGGTTCAGTGAGTTCCCCTAACTTTCCATATCTCACCATCGTTTTAGCGTTAGAATACAATCCAACAATTGGCAATAACAGGGATAATGGGAGATGTTTCTCATACAATAGTTTCCATAATATATTTCTATTAACTGAATCAAATGAATATGCAAAATCAATGAATAATACTGTACATAAATGTTCATCTTTCTTAGATTAACGTAATTTTCTAATAAATGGTTTATGACAAAGATATTATCTATTGTAGAGAAACCTTCTCTGAACCCAGTTTGAAGTGGTGATAATATATTATGTTCTTCAATCCATGAGAGGAACCTCTCCAAAATTACTCTGGAGAATATTTTGGATGATATACTCAATAAACTAATGGGTCTGAAATTACAGTACTTGGGTCATATACAGAACCCTTTTTATGTAGTGAAACAATAATATTAGTAGTCCAATCAGGAGGGGTATAATTATATTTTAAACATAAATTAAAAAGAAAGTCAATACTGGAATCCAAAAATAATTGTATTGTTTGTAAACCTCAGGCAGAATTAAATCAGTGCCTGGAGCCTTATTATTTTTTAATTTACATAAAGCTGATTCTACCTCTTGTAAACTAATGATTAAAGGATCATAATCATGAAAGGAGAAATCCTCCATCAATGTAACATTTTCATTCCCTTCTTTATAATTAAATATTATTTTAAAATGTTCTACCCAAACATCTTTTGGAACATGTATTGTAGAGGTAGAATAATATTTATTAGTTCCTGATGAAACCAATTCCCAGAATCTTTTGATATCATTTGATTCTATAGCCAGCATCATTATATCCCATTGTTTCATTTTATCTTCATTTTTTTGTCTCTTAATAGTTTTATATATAATTTCCTGGCTTTGTTTAAATTGTTATGATTTTTTTCTAGAAGGGTGTTTTTTTGGTCCATCTAATCAGGGTGTTTAGCTCTTTTTTAACTGCAATACAATGCTTTTCAAACCACAAGTCCTCTATTTTCATGTTAGTATTACTTTCTTTACATATTTTTCTAATTATCTCCTCGTTAAGTTTAGCCAAAGAATAATCCAATAGGAACACATCCTCTATTGAGTTCTTTGACAATACATCATATTGCATATCCCAATGTGCAAACATTTCAGTTAACATTCCTTTATTCACTTGTGACCGAAGCAAGACCTTTCTTCCCCGAATGGACACCTGACATTGTGGTTTGACTACTTCACCACATCTTTCATCATCCATCAATTTTGAAGTCAGTTCTAAAGAGGTGTGATCACTTTCAGGTCTCATCATTATTTTTAATGACCCAAATATGTCAAAATGTCCAGGTAGACATAGTACATAATCTATAACACTCTGTCCACAATGTGAAAAAAAGGTCATGTTCCCCTCCAAATCACCCTTCAGTCAACCATTTAAAACCATAAGTGGGACATTTTATATCAATTTCCTTAACCTCACTCCATTTGTGTTTGTGATTTTATGCATACTATTCCTTTTGTTACATTCATCCAAGTTTAATTCTCCTTCAAAATGACTTACATTATCATGTCTGGCAATTCTGGCATTAAAATCACCTGCTATAATTATAATATGTTCAGGGAATCTTTCTAATATAGATTCTATATCTTTAGAAAACATATTCCACAAATTTTCATTATTATTATTGGATGAGGCTGGTGGAAAATACACATTAATAAAAATGAACTGTTGACATCCCCATCTTAACCTTAAAATATATAGTTAGTTTCAATTTTAATTTGTGTTACAGAGGAAATAAGCTTCTTGATTTTTATATATGTGGTTAAACCATGAGAGAATCTCCCATAAGTTTTATTTCTAATTGCTGGTGAGTGAAATGCAGCAAAACCATTTAAATCAAAGTTTTCTTTAGACCAGGTTTCTTGAAACAATATAGTATCATACTCATTAACAAAATGTTTCCATTCATTGTCCATCAATTTACCAGATAATCCCGCTATATTCCATGTCAATAGGTTAGCATTGTAAAACTTATGATTATTACTTTCATTAAAGTTAAGAGGAGTAACAGTGCCATCTTCCAGTCAATGTTGTTTTTCATCTGAACCCTGTTGTGACAAGTTATTCAGGTCTATCAATAACAGACCTGCTATATCCAATTTTTCTGCATATGCTAAAGTTCTTTAGTACTATATTCTGAGTGGCATTTGACATTAATTTGAGTATTTGAACCATTTAAAAACATTCTTTCCACTCTCTCTATATGTCTATTTGTTATTTCTATTTTCAGCAAACTTGAGAATAGAGACATTATAAATGATTGTAAGACCACCTCATTTTCTCCTTGCATTCTGTTCAGACCAAAAAGTGACAATGTATAATTGATTTCTCCAACATTCTCTATATGTTTTAAATTTTCATCATTTTTTTTAAAGAAATCCCATTTCAAATTCTCCAAAACTATATCAAAACAATCTTGATTAATTTATTTTAGAGATATTTGGTTCTGACTAAATTGAGACATGATTGTTTGCCATGATACAGGTGCAGCTATTTCAAGACCTAAAAAATTTAAATTAGGTTGGTTAAACCAGATTTTTTTTGCAACTTCCATTTCTTTTAGTAGAATATAAACTGGACAATCTTTGTCCAAAGAATCTCTTGTCACTAATAATATGTCCTGAATTTCCAAATTTACTTCCAAGTCTACTTTAAATAAATATTTCATAAGATCCTTCAATGATTTTGTTGTCTCATAATGTTTTTGAAAAACTCCTGTTATCCTAACAACTGTTTCCCTTCTAATATAATAACTTTCATCTCTTCGGTGTCTGTCATTTCTTTCTTCTTTTCTATTCCCAAAGTTTGTTTCTCAGTTTTTAGAATATTTTTTTCTCCAGTCCCTCTTTGGTCAAAATTATCTTTCATTTTGTCTGAGTACCTTAATTCTTTATTCTTTAATACTACTATTGGTTCAATATGCTGACAACAATTTCCCAGCACCAAACCCTCATTCTTTATTTTTTCCACCTTTAATGATTCCTTTTTTGTTATCTTTTTACTCTTTCTATATTTTCCACTACCTCCTTTTCTCTTCCCATTCTGATTACAAAATGCCTTCCCTTTTTCTATTATGGGAGCATCCACCATCTGTAGTGTTGAAATGGATACTTTACCCTTATTCAATTTGTTTTCAATATTGCTTATTTTATTTTCTACAGTTTCCATTGTTTCCATTAACATATTAGTAAAACTGTTAATTTTCCCTCTTATATCATTAAGGGCCTCCAGAAAAACTATGTTTGCCATTATTGGATAAGCAAGGGCCTTAATGGTATATTTTGACAATGTATCAGGGCATTGCATGAGGAGTTCAGGATCCAAAATTATACTCTCTACTTCCTTATCAAGCTTTTGGAAAACAGTATTTGGAGATCCTACTAAAACAGAGGTGTCTGCAATATCTAAAGATTCTCGCATCATGAGATTTCCAGAGAGATCTAATGGATTAAATGGATCTAACTTCGTCATCTCTTTTGAGTCAGCAATTGTAATTATTTCATCTGTGTTAGTTTCTCCGTGGAACAATTTATTTAGGGATTTTATTTCCTTATTTTTCTCCTCACACTTATTCCTAGATTTTATATGCCCCTTTACTTCAAAATAATCAGAAATTTTAGAGGTGCTGTTTTTAATTTTACTAACAGGAGGATCTATCTCCTTCTGGAATTCCTCTCCTGAACATTTACTCATTTCTCCTTCTTTCTTAACCCTATCAGCATTCTCTACATTATCAAGAAAAAAGTCATCTAGTGAGGATTTTAAATGTGTTGTGCCAACTTTTGAACTTTCTGTAGATTCTTCATTTTTAAAGCAGTCTCCCTCTGCTATATTCTCAAAGCATTCCTTCATGGGTATTTGCTTACTATTTTCTTTATTATTTTCTTTGAGAATTTCTGTCATCTTTTCCAAGGTTTTTCCTTCCATACCCACACCTACCAAACGTTCTACTAAATTTTCAGATTCACACCAAAAATCAACCTCCTCCTTGTCATTGACTGTTTCCTTTGTTTTCTGAAATTTTTCCACCGGGGTTGATGTTGTTATTTCCAAATTTCCCTTAAAGACACAGTCTTTTCTTAATCGGCTGTCTTTTACCTTTTCTTTAGACTTTTTAGTGACCTTCACCTTTTTTTTAAGGGCAGGTGTGATGATTTTACCATTTCTTATATTGATCTTTAAGGAGAAATTTATTATATATAAGGATATAAAAAAACTATATGAAAAAAATATAAAAAAAATAAATTGATCACAAATATACACAGAAATTTCACACAGTCCACAATTCACCAAATCAAGTCCACTAATGAATCCTCAATTTGTATATCCACAATTTTCAGACTTAGGTCCAACATCCAATGATTTAGCACTGTGTGTCAAATTCAGTAATATTCATGCAGGGCAGTCAATGCACAATACTGAAGCAGATTATTTCAAAAGTAAATCTGAAGTAGTTCAGAAGTAGCCCAGAAAAAAACACAGAACTTCTCAGATAGAACCTTAAAACAGTTCTTATATAGTTCGAGAGGTTCTAGGAGTTGAGTTATCCCTGAATAAATCCAATCTGTATCACAACGATGTTTATAGTTTTTTCTTTCTTTGATAAGTTTGGACTTCAGCATCCAAAGAATGATAAGGAGCTAGGTTAGTTGTTTTCATACAAAAAATTAGTACTACAACTAGTAAGTTCTTAACTTCACTCAGGACTTGAGACTCGAAAAACAGATTTCACTAGAAACCACTTTGGCCCACTTTGGTAAAGACTCTTCACAGTGCAGTAAACCAGTATCTCATACAAACAAAAATCAAAATAAAAAGGGGGATTTGCCACCACGAATGGTGCAGAGCCTGCAAAAGAAGCCGTATGAGGAAAGACTAAAGGAGCTTAATATGTATACCCTTGAGGAAAGAAGGGAGAGGGGCGACATGATAGAAACTTTCAAGTACCTCAAGGGAATCACCAAAGTCCAAGAGGGTAACATCTTTCAGAAAAGAGACTTGCAAGAACAAGGGACACAATTTAAAGATAGAAGGAAGGCGGTTCAGGGCAATGTGAGGAAGTATTATTTCACAGAGAGGGTAGTGGATGCATGGAACAGCCTTCCTGAGGAAGTTGTGGGGACTAAAACTGTGGGAGAATTCAAGAATGCATGGGACAGACATAAGGTAATTCTTGTGGGCGGCAGGAAGATATAGGCTGTTGGTTAACTAGGATCTGCGGCCTATCCTGTAGGTAGGAAAATGGGCAGACTAGATGGGCCTAGCGGTCCTTATCTGCTGTCAAAGTCTATGTTTCTATGTTACTTCAGGAATGAAGTCGATGTTCAGAGAGCCACTGCCTGCTGGAGATCTCGATAATAATCCAGTAATTTTTACTAAAGATCAAATCTGTCTCAAACTCACTACTCAAAAAGGTAAAACTAGTTATGGCCCTGATAATATCTCCAGTCACCTATTATTTTTATTGTCTGATAGTTTGGGCTATCCATTGAAAAAACTATTTGAGGGATTTCTCTTTTACAACTATGTTCCAGATGACTGGAAACATGCCCATGTCATTCCCATTCATAAAAAGGGCCCAAAAATTATATGGGAAAATTACAGACCCGTCAGCCTTACATCATCTTTATGTAAAGTCATGGAATGCCTAATAAAGGATATAATTACTCCTAAACTGCACAGTAATGATCCTGAACAACATGGATTTAGACAGGGCAGGGGTTGTCTTACCAATTGTATGTGTTTTTATGAGACAGTAAGCTCTATAATTGACAAAAAAATTCCATACAATGTTGTTTTTGTAGACTTTAGCAAGGCTTTTGATGTCATGCCCTATTGGGCACTACAAGAAAAATTACTACAGCTTGACTTCAATAAATTTATATTTAGATGGATTTGCAGTTGGCTGAGAAATAGGACTTAGAGTGTATTAATAAATGGTGAACTTTCCGATGTGGATTTTGTGACCAGTGGGGTGCCACAGGGTTCTGTGTTGAGCCCTTGCCTTTTTCAGGCTTTCATATAAGACATGACATGCACCTGTATTTCTAATGCAACTAAATATGCAGATGATGTTAAAATTGGTGGACCCTGTGCTACCCGTGTCCAGGTTGACACCCTGCAGTGAGACCTAAATAGGATCTTTGACTGGACTATTAAGTTGGGAATGCAACTTAATTATAAAAAAAGTAACGTAATGCACCAGGGACATTTGAACCCCAACCATTTATATACACTAGGTAACATATCCTACTGAACACCACTGAGGAAAAGGATCTCAGTATTAACATCTCTAACAACTTAGATCCCTCAAATCAAGTTAATCTGGTAATTTGTAAAACTAATAAGGCCATATGGTCTATTAGATGTAACATTAAAATCTCGTAATCCTAATATTATGATGCCTTTGTACAGAGCATACATTGGACCTCATTTGGAGTACGCCTCTCAGCTATGGGGTCCTCATAAGAAATGTAATTGTATGCAACTTGAAAATGTGCAAAGAAAATTTAAAAAACAATTGCAGGGGTTGCAGACTAGTTCTTACAGGACTAGATTGGATTCTTTGAATCTAATGTCATTAGTGACATGCTGATTAAGAGGTGATTTGTTATTTATTTTCAATGTTATAAATTACCCCTATCTGATGACTGAATTGGGTTTAGAATTTAAATCTGATCAGTATAATACTAGAGGGCAACCTTTTAAGTTGGCTGGTAAACACTTTCACAGTAATAATAGGAAATATTTTTTTATATGACAAGTCATACACCCTTGCAATACACTGCCATTGCATGTTATTATTAGCAAATCAAAACTCGAATTAAAAAAAATACTTGATTCAATTTTACTGACACATGGACAGTTAACATATTACTAATGTAGTGATTGGTTAGTATAGAAGCACTTATGAGCTCTCTGCTTCCTTGCTCCTTGACTTCCTTAATAAGTTCCTTAGTATGAGTGTTCAATTCATAAAAAAACACCCAGATTTGAAGACTTGAGTATCTAGGGTTCTGAGGTAACAAAGTGAATTCAAGGGATATAGGAAAAAACACCCCTTAAAACAACAAAATAAATCCATGAGAAGCAGGAGCCAAGGTGCCAAGCTGCTACTCACTGGTAGTCATCATGTGACTCCCCCATGAGTTGTGAATTATATGGAAAGGCCTGAGGAGGATGAGGTGGCCACACTTTACTCCCTTTGCTAGAAGAGATGCAGAAGGTGAACCAGGAGCTACACCTTATCATAATGCAGCTGGGGGGCAATGATCTCAGAACCAGACCATGGTTGGACATATTTTTTCAAATCAAAGAAGATACTAAAATCATAAAAAGAATGGTGGCCTAATGTAAAGATGGTCTGGTCAGAAATGTTGCCTCATAGAGTGTGACACTACACAAGGTGACACAAAGCTATTGAAGGGGCAAGGAGATGTATGAACAAAAGGGTGGGGGAATGGTTCAAGAGCATAGTGGGAGAAGTAATAAGGCATACAAGCATTGAGGAGAAGGCAGCTTTTCTGCACAGGTCAGATGGGGTACATCTGTCAGGTTTAGATAATGATTTGTTTATTGTGGAAATAAGAATTTCAATAGAGACATGTAAGGCAGACAGACGTAGAATATAAAAAAAAGTAATATAGGTATAGCAGTTAATAATTTAAAAAAGGAGAGAAGGAATAAAGAGGCAGAACAAGAATAGGGAATCCCACTTCTCAATGCAAAGCTGGAGGTGGTCTGAGCAAACAGGAAGAATAAACCAGTAAGCAAACTGAAAGGAGGGGGGAGGAACCAAGCCTGGATGTACACCAAGGCTGGGGAAGAAGAACTGCTCTGGGGGTTATGGCCAGGGTAGCCATGAAGGATGGTCATGGATTTACATCTGTACCCAGATAAAGCAGAAAATAAGGAAGGAAGGAAAAGGTCCCATATTTGCATCTGGGGGTGAAGGCAGAAGAGAACTGCAAATAAAAATTGTGAATAAAATGTGATGAAAATAATAATTTAGATTTGAAGGATAATATGAGATGGATAATTATGTAAAGGTATGTTTCAAAACTCTAGCCCTGAGAATGTAAATAAGGATGATTGAATTTATAAATCATGTAAATTGCTGACTGAGCAACCAACCAAATTATGTGTGGTGTGACTTTCATTGAAGGGGGTCTCCAGGGACAATTTAGAGTTGTTTTCAAGGTGAGTCAATAGGCTGATTTGAGAAACTGTGGTTCAAATAAAAAAAATGACCTAAAGTTAACAAAGACAGTTTGGTTGCATGCACAGAGGAAGAGAAGAGATGATGTTAAAGCTTGCAATATCAATTTAAGCAAAATGAGGCTTATTAGGGGCTGAACAAGATTTTTCATAATTGACATGCAAGATGAGAGAGTTCTAGCAGAATTTGTACAGCCCCACATCCATTTTTCAGACACGGGTGCAGAAATGTGTCCAAGAAGTTAGACCAAAAATGTTGATCTAACTTCCCAGATGGAACTCCACTCTTGCATCAGAAAAATGGATGCAAGTTCTGCTGTAGTGGCACTAATTGCTGTAAACTGTGGGAAATTTTGCAAATGCATCCAGATGTCTGTGAACAAGATGCAGGCATCTGGATGTATCTGAATGGATGCAGAATGCAGTTGAAATGCAGATATTAGAAACATAGAATCTGCTGGCAGATAAGGACAGCCTGGCCCACCTAGTCTGCCCATGTTTTTCTGCCCATAGTATCACTGCAGATCCTACTTGATTTCTGGCCCATTCACCCCCCACCTTCTCTTTCCATAAAATTCCCTTATATCTGTCCCATGCATTTTGAACTCCACCACTGCTTTCAACTCCACCACCTCCACTGGAAGAATGTTCCAGGAATCCACCACTCTTTCTATGAAGAAGTACTTCCATTACTTCCTCAAATCTATCCTGAATCTACCTCCCTCCAACTTATTATCATGATCCTTGTCCAGAAGCACCTTTTTTTCCCTGAGAAATACTTCTTTTGTGTACCTTGTTTTCCCCCATGAGGTATTTAAAGGTCTCCGTTATATTCTCCCATCCTCTCTTCCATGGTATACATACTGTAAGTCCTTTAATCTCTAATCCTAGGGCTCCTGATGAAGACCCTTCACCATTTTCAGCAAGCAATTAAGCAAACGTTATTTATATAGAGCCTTTCAAAATCAAGGCGCTGTGCATAATACAAATGACAATATTAAAACAGATAACTTAATGATGTAAAATCAATTGGGGAAAGCCAAAGAAAATAAATACGTTTTCAGCATAGATTTAAAACTTGCTCTCCTCTGACCATTTCCACTTTGCATATGGCTGTTTGTATGTGGTCTCCAGAACTGGACATAGTACTCTAGATGTGGTCTTACCAGGAATCTATATAAAGGCAGCACCTCCTCCTCTTTCTGCTGATGATACCCCTACCTATGCACCTCAGCATCTCATTTGCCTTTGTAACTGCCTTATTGCACTGCCTGCCAACCTTTGGATCACCCAATATGATCATCCCCAGATCTCGTTCCTGCTTGGAGGTCATCAGTGCCCTCCATTTTGTATTCTGTCCCTGAGTTTCTGTGCCCCAAGTATATTATTTTGTACTTTTTTGCATTAAAATCCAGATGCCACACCCTTGACCACCAGGTTGCTGCTGATCTTTTCCACCCCTCTCAGAGTGTCCACCCTATTGCAGAGTTTGGCATCATCTACAAAGAGGCAGACCTTCCCTTCCAGCTCCTCTGCAATGTTACTTATAAAGACATTAAAGAGGACCAGTCTCAGCACTGATCAGTGAAGCACCCTACTGGTCACCTTCCCTTCATCTGAGTGAACACCATTTACCACCACTCTCTGCCACATATCCCTTAATAAATTTTCCAATTTACCATCTTTGGACCCACTCCTAAGCTACCCAGCTGGCTTACTAGTTGCCTATGTGCAATGGTGTTGAACAAGTTTCTGAGATCTAGGGAGGCAATGACCACCACTCCACTCTGATCTAGTTTCGTATTCACCCAGTTAAATAACTTTAACAGAATTGTTTAACATGACCACCCCATCCTGTGAATCTATGCTGCCTTGGATCTTGTATCCCCTTGGATTCAAATTATTCCACAATCCTATAATTGCCAGCCTCCTCCCTCCTACCACATTTATGAAGTAGGACTATATCTGCCCCCTCCAGTCTTCTGGGACCACTCTTGTTTCCAATGATTTTTTAAATAGAGCTATCAGAGTATAGCCAGTACCCCCCTGAGCTCCATCAACACCCTTGGATGGACCCCATCTGACCCCATTACTTTGTCCACCTTCACATTTGCAAGTCCCCTCAGGACTCTCCTCCAAAACTGGACTAATGCCCCCCCACATGCTCCTGTTACATTTTTGTGCCCCCCATCTCTTTCCTCTGAACAAAAGCATTTGTTCAGGATGTCTGCCTTTTCCTGCAGTGCCCCCCTTCCCTTCTTAACCTTACAATCCCATCCCAGGTCTTTCTTTTTTTGTTTACATGCCTGAGAAATGTCTGGCCCCCTTTTGTTACTGCCTTGACTATTCTCCCTTTGGTTTGCACCTTTTTGCTCTTATTTTTATTTAAAATTTTGGTGACCGGGTAGGCCCACTGAGACCATAATGGTCCCTTTTTAAGGTGTGACCCGGGGTTAGTTACAGGCAACAGTACAATAAAAAGTAGGAACAATTGAAGGGAAAGTGAGCAATACAGACATTACAATCAGGACATATTGTACACTCACAGGCAGGTTAGGTACAGTTGAAAATAACAGAATGGGTAAAAATAGTTTCACAAGAATGACAGTTACATAATGCTCATTTAGCAGGTCAATTTTACAAATTACAACTGCAAGTGTTTCAATAGTGAGACAGTTCCACTGAATGGGAGAACAGCATGTCAGGTGGCTGGTAATAGTTTCAGAGGTAGTCTACTATACCGGTCCTTAGCGGTGGCATGCACAGAGCATTAGCTCCAGCAGGTGCATCTTTAGGCCTTTTTTAAAGCCTCCAAGGGAGCTGCAGTCTTGAAGATTGCTAGCAAGGCCATTCCAGAGGGATAGAATGTAGGTTTGGGAAAGACCGAAGACCTTGGCATGTTCGGACTCTTGGAACCTGGAGGAATCGACGATATGAGGACCTTAATGTTCTTTTAGGCTGCTTAAGTAATAAGGTGCAACTCAGACTTGGGGGGACATTTGGTTGTAGAAGTTTGATGGCCAGGTATAGGGAAGCATAAGCCAGTCTGCCTTCCAGGGAGGGCCAATTTAGTAAGTGCAGTATTTTACAATGGTGTTCTAGAGGCTGGGCACCCAGGGCAAAGCATCCGACTCTGTGATACAGTTTTCCTAGCTTTTGCATCTCCGTATTTTGTAGTGAGTGTAGCACTGAGGCCTCATAGAATATGGTGGGCAGGAACATGCCCGTGGCTATCCTTAGCTTGGATGCCTGAGTGAGAAAAGGGGTTAGAAGGTCCAGGAGACCAAGCTTTTGGTTTAGCATCTTGGTTAATTGGTCAACATGAACCTTGAAGAAGTAGTCTTGATAGATATATACTCCCAGGTATTTGATGAAATCCACCACCTCAATAGGATGGCCACTGGACAGATAAGGAGATAGTAAGCATGCTGTATCAGGGCCCAGTTTATTGGGTCCAAATAGGATGGCTTTTTTTTTTTCTCATTGAGGACTAGTCTATTTGTCAGGAACCAGGTTTCCAATGTGGAGAGGTCATGGTTCAGGAGTTGATTTAGCTGTGCTGCATCTGAAGCTGATCTGTACAGTATGACATCATCGGCATAGAGGGTCACTTTGGCTCCACCGCAGTGCTTTGGTAGGTCATTGATAAACAGGGAGAATATGAGGGGCCCCAGTGTTGAACCTTGGGGGACGACTTCAGCAATGGAGTGCTTGCCTGACTTCACCCCCTGCCATCTGATTATCTGAGATCTATCTTGCAGGTAATCTTTGAACCGCTGTGCTGAGTGATTGTCCAGTCCGAGTGAGCTAAGTTGCAAGATGAGTAATTGATGGTCTACCAGATCAAAGGTCTTGGTAAGGTCTATGAAGGCCGCACCAGTTAGTTGGCCTTTGTCTTAGGGTGCAAGGATGTCAGATGTTAGACTCACCAAGGCAGTATCAGTGCCATGTTGTTTTCTAAATCCATGTTGTCACGGAGTGAGGAGGCTGTGTTGTTCAACATATGCCTGGACTTGCTGGTACACAGTTCTCTCAAGCATTTTATTTACTATGCAGAGAATGGAAATCAGTCTATAGTTTTCTACCAGCTCACTGAATCCTCCCTTGGAGATTGAGGTAACCATGGCAGCCCTCCAGGCTGAGGGGACTTTATCTTCCATCAGCAACCTATTGAATAACCACGTGATTGGCACAGCAATTTCTTGGTCTGCTAGTCTGAGTAACCTGGGTTCAACCTTGTCGTAGCCTGCAGAACCATTGATCTTAATATTCCTAATTAGTTTTAGGATCTTGGTTTTGAATGTTAACCTAAGGTGGAAGTTAGGTGATGAGGAGGGATTTATTATATCATCAGAGGATGTCTGATTAGGGCTGCAAGGGTGAACCCTATACCTGCCAAGGTCAGCGAGGAATACATTAAAGGCATTTGCAGCTTCTTCATTGCTCTCCCTGTTTCCCTCTGTTTCCGCTGTCTGCTTCCCTCTGTTTCCTCCTGTGCTACAAGTGCTGCTTCCACAGTTTTAAAAATCCTGTACTATGAGTCTAGTGCTGCAGTGCACTGATTTCACAAAAACATAGAAATGATTTTAGAAAGACAAGAAGGGAAGCAAGATTCAGTGAATGCAGAAACTGACTTTCTTCAAATTAAAGTAAAAACTACAAAGGAAAGATGTTTGGCAATTCAAAACAAATTGATAAAAATACTGAGAAAATAACATCTGTGAGCAACAAAGTTATTGTTCTGGATGTTACAGTGGTAGCCATCACCATGGCATGTTGCAGCACACCACAGCATGACATAGCAAGTACTGAATACCAGAAATACTGCATGCAGATGAATTTGGCTTTTGACAATGATAATGGGCTATGACAGACCATAATATGCATTATCTTTAAAGTGGTGGTGGCTGCCACTGCATCAGTGCTGCAGTTGTCAAACAGAACTATAATTCATGTAACAAAATGGAAAACCTAGAGAACCAGATTAGGTGCAAAAATCTCAGGATTGTTGGTCTCCCTAATCACTTAGATCAAGACTCTGATAGCATAAGCGATTTGGTTTAGAATATATTCATTGAAGCTTTTCTTCATATAGTCTGCCTTTCATCATGTAGGTATTCAGGTAATACAAAAGAGAAGATGAAAAGTTGCTGACTAATGTTGAGGAAAAAAACTGCCCTGGTGGATCCATCAGGATCAGATTCTAAAGCAAAAAGTACAAATCTTCTTAGTCTCTCTTTTGAGTTTGACAGAGGTTATCTTGTTAAACTATCCAGAATAAAGGGAGTACTAACTTACAAAATGCACAGATTTTTGCTTGTCCAGACATTGCATTTAGACACAACAAGCACAAAGAGAATGTTTAACCTATCAACAAGAAATACTGGAACTAAGTGTATCATTTCAGCTGCTGGTGCCTCCAAAAGTGCAGATGTTCTTTAAAAACAAAATTAATGTTTCCTTTGATAATGACCAGCTGTTTAACCTGTTAGGTTCACAGAATGAACCAGACTCTTCTAAGGAGTGAAAGTCTTCATGTAATTCAGATAAATATCTTTTAGCTGCCGCTTTAGAGATAGAAGATATACTGTCATTTGCATAAAGAATAATCTGGATTGTCTGAATGTAAAGAAGTATAATGAGATAATGAGATGGCAGATTATTTTGTAATGTAATTAATTTGATTATTGTATGCCTTAGTCAAGCATCATGGATTTATGGCCTAGGTGACCAGAACTGGGATGAAACTTAATATCTAATATCATATTGCATATATATCAAGTGCTGCTAATGCAGCTCTGTGTTCCATTTTATTTGAATCTAAAAAATATGCCTTTAATTTTATTTACCTTACACACTTGAAAATTGGTATCTAATAAATGCATGCTACTTAAATATATATAACAATTGTTGTTTTTAATAGTTACATGCTGAATTGCCTCTCCCTCTACTGGGACTATATTGTCCTCCTTCCCTCCCCTCCACCCAAAGCTAGTTCTATTTTTATAGGCACAGGATTTGACTGACAACAGGAACTTCCTGTTTAGGGGCAGGAAGTGAGTGATCACAGAACCACCAAGGACCCACCATCCTAGAAGGGCAACAGTAGCTCTCTGGCCCCCTCTAGTTGCTGGAGGTCTGCCTCTGAACAAGTAAGCGGTCTACTGAGAAATATAGGATATTCTAGTCTCAGAACAGGACAATCAGGAGCTTAAAGGGCACACAGGCAGAAAGTAAGGAGAGAGAGAAAAAAAAAACAGAGGAAAGAGTAAAGGGTGCAAACAGTTAAGGGCAAAAATAAGACATGATTGGAGTGGTGCAGTGCAGTGGCTGTTGAGCAGCAGTCTTCCGGAGATGTTCTGGAGGATGCGGTGTTGTCCCATCTGCAGGCACTCTCTGGGCTGAGGAGGAGGTTGCTCATCTCAGGCTTAGTTGGCCAGGTTTGTGGGACCTCCTTTTCCATCCGGGGACCACCAGTGCCACTGCCGTTGCCTCAGAGGTTGCCAAGAAAGAGGAGCGGTTGGACCACAGTGGGCTAGGGAGGGTGAGGGTGGTGGAACAGAGGCACATCCCTCCAGTTGTACCTCTCCACAATTCCTATGCCATTCTGGCAAAGTGTGGTTCCTCTATGGAGGCACCTACAGTGGAGACCAAGGAGGATGCTGGGAACCTCCACAAAGGAGACCCACAGGAGGGTGGCAGGGACCCTGCAGGAAGGAACAACTCCTGGTGGGGACTCCATTGTTAGGAAGGTAGAACTGGGCAAGGAGGGAGAGGAGGAGGTGCCTGCCTGGTGCCACGGCTTGAGGGACAGGAGACGGATCCTCAGGGATTGCCAGAGCAGCTGCACAGGGGAGGAGCTGGATGTCATTGTCACTTAGGGACAAATGACCTGGCTAAGAAGGGATTAAAGAAGTGCAGGAAGAGTATGTGGAGTGGGGAGGGGCCTTAGTCAATAGCACACACGTAACCTTCTCGGAGGTGCTACCATCTATGGCATAGGAGAGAGGCTAGGTGTCTGCATCATGGGATCTCAATCAGTGGTTGAAAACTGGTGTGGAGCCTCAGGATTTGGCTTCTTCATTGGGGACTGGGGTCCACCTGGAGTGATGCAAGCCTATACTGGCATGATGGCTGCATCCGTCCGGGAGGGAACCAGCATCCTAGGTGATAGGTTTAAATGCTTCATTGGCAAGCTTTTAAACTAGCCAAGGGGGAGGCACTGGAAAGGAGCAGGAAAATCCTAGCCCCCAAACAATCACGGTAGTAGTGTGGCAAACACCAGCATGGAGGAGTCAATAGGAGAAGGGCAGGGTAAATGGAGAAAGTGACAAAGGCAAGAAGGACAGGGATGGGGCAAAGGGAGTAAGGCCATCAGGAAATGGAGGGTAATGAGTGCCAATGCCCATAGTCTGGGCAACAAGCTCCCTGAGCTGGTGGCCTTAATGGAAGAGGGATGCCTGGATATCGTGGAGTCACAGAAACATGGTACACAGAGAACCATGACTGGGATGTTAACATACCAGGGTACATAACCTACAGGAGAGACAGGCAGGGGAGAAGAGGGGGAGGAGTAGCTCTCTATGTAAAGGAAGGGATAAAAGCAACTGAACAAAAGAGTAAACAGGGAGGAGAGGAGGCACTGTGGGTTACCTTGGAGACTGGAAAGGGCACCACAATCCGCACAGGGGTTGTGTACAGACCCCCATGTCAGGGGGAAGGAATGGACAAGGATATGATAGAAGGCATTCTTAGAATGGCAGAGAAAGGGGAGATACTGTTGATGGGAGACCTGAATATGCCAGATGTTAACTGGAGCACATTTGCTGCAGCGACATCCAAGAGCAGGGCCATTCTTGACGCCCTACAGGTGGCAAGCATTAGACAGCTAGTTTCGGAACCCACTCCTGAGGGAGCAATCTTGACCTCTGCTCTCAAGCGGGGGCAGTGAGAGGATCTCAGATCTAGAAGTGGGTTTCCATCTGGGGACAAGTGACCATCAAACAGTGTGGTTCACGTTAAACTCAGCTACTGAGGTCAAGCCATACAAAGTGAGGTACTGGACTTTAGGAGGGTTGACTTTGGCAAGAGGAGTGCCTCAGAAAGCACTTAGCAAACAGGCTAGAAGGAGGTGTGGAGCAACAATGGGGAATTATCAAACTGCCATCACAGAGGCAACAAGCCTTTGTGTGAAGCAAATAAACAAATCAAAATGAAAGAAAAGCCACTATGGTTCTCAAGAGAGGTGGCTGTGAAAGTCAGGAAGAAAAGATAGCATTCCAGAAGTATAAAGAAACACAGAAGGAGCAGGACAAGAGCTGTACCAGTTAAGGCAGAAAGAAGCAGGAGGGAAGTCAGAACAGCAAAGGTCCAAACTGAGAAAGATAGCCAACTCAGTTAAGAGGGGATAAAACCTTTTATAGGTACATCAGTGAGCATAGAAAGACAAAGGGAGGGATAGTGAGGCTGAATAGAATAAACGGTGGATGGGCAGAGGGGGACAGTGAAAAAGCAGGAATACTGAACGAATATTTCTGCTCAGTATTCACATAAAGAGGAGGGGGAAGTGCCTAATCCAATTAACAGAAGCACTCTTGATAGGGGGGTCAATCCCAGTCCTTTCACAGAAGAAAGGGTTCTGCAAGAACTCCTAAAACTGAAGGTGGACAAAGCAATGGGTCCTGATGAATTCACCCCAGAATTCTAAAAAGAATTAAGGAAGGAACTAGTGAAACCACTGGCTACTCTTTTAATAAATCATGGGAGGATGGTGTGGTACCGAGGACTGGAGGGAAGGCGGATGTGATTCCCTTCACAAAAGTGGGACCAAGACAGAGGCAGGAAACTACAGACCTGTCAGTCTGACCTCTGTAGTGAAAGTGATGGAGTCACTTCTGAAGGAAAGAATAGTTGAGTACCTAGAGGTCAGTGGAGCACAGGATCCAAGGCAGCATGGGTTCACAGTGGGAAGGTCATGTCAGATGAATCTAATAGATTTTCTGACTGGGTGACCAAAGTAGTAGACCAGGGAGGGCTGTGGACATGGCCTACCTAGACTTTGAAAGGCATTTGACACAGTCCCACACAAAGATTATTAGTCAAATTAACCAGCCTGGGAGTGGGTTCCAGGGTGGTAGCCTGGAGTAAAACATTGGCTGGACAACAGACACAGAAGGTAATTGTAAATGGAGTCCGCTCTGAAGAAAGGCGGTTACTAGTGGGTACACAGGGTTCAGTATTGGGTCCAGTCCTTTTTAATGTCTTCATCAGTGGCATTACAGAGGGACTGGAAGGAAAAGTATGCCTTTTTGCAGATGACACAAAGATCTGCAACAGGGTTGATACACAAGGAGGTGTGGAAAGGATGAAAAGGGACTTGGCAAGGTTGGAGGAATGGTCTGACGTATGGTAGCTAGCATTCAATGCAAAAAAGTGCAAAATAATGCACCTGGGAAACAAGAACCCAGGGGAAGAATACACAATGGGTGGGGAGGTAGTAACAACAACAAAACAGGAAAGGGACCTGGGGGTAATCATATCAGATGACCTTAAGGTTAGCAAGCAATGTGAGAAGGCAGTAGGGAGGGCCTGGGGTATACTGGGATGTATAGGAGAGGCATCAGCAGCAGAAAACAGGAAGTTGTTATCCCTCTGTACAGACAGTTGGGTGAGACCCCATCTGGAATACTGTGTCCAGTTCTGGAGATCCCATCTCCGCAAGAACATAGACAGGATAGAGGCAGTCAGAGGTGGGCAACTAAAATGGTGCAGGGTCTGCAAGAGAAGCCATATGGGAAGAGACTAAAGGAGCTTAATATGTATACCCTTGAGGAAAGAAGGGAGAGGGGCGACATGATAGAAACTTTCAAGTACCTCAAGGGAATCAACAAAGTCCAAGAGGTAGCATCTTTCAGAAAAAGAACTTGCAAGAACAAGGGACACAATTTAAAAGACAGAAGGAGGCGGTTCAGGGGCAATGTGAGGAAGTATTATTTCACGAGAGGTAGTGGATGCATGGAACAGCCTTCCTGAGGAGATTAGTGGAGTCTAAAACTGTGGAAGAATTCAAGAATGCATGGGACAGACATAAGGCAATTCTTGTGGGGGGCAGGAAGATATAGGCTGTTGGTTAAATAGGATCTGCGGCCTATCCTGTAGGTAGGGAAATGGGCAGACTAGATTGGCCTAGTGGTCCTTATCTGCTGTCAAAGTCTATGTTTCTATGTTTCTATGTTTCTCCCATGCTATTGACAGGTTACCATCCAAAAATGCAATGGATCTGAATTACATGTTATGAAGTAAACACTTAATAAAATATAAGTATAAAAAACATGGTAACATAGATTTTGTCAGCAGATAAGGACAGCTTAGCCCACCCAGTCTGCCCACTTGTCCCTACTTTTACTGTCACTGCAGACCCTACTTGATCTGTAGCTCCCTGCTTCTGATTTCTTCTAACATGAATAGGCTGTTGCTAGCTTGATTTGTGTAGGTTAGTTAGGAGCTGTATAGATTCAAGGAAATTAATCAGTGTTCAGTTGATGTGTTTTGACCAATGACATTTTAGATTTGGTCACTTTCTAAAACTCCATTTTATAAATATCAATATATTAGAACATCTACTGTATTTCATTATATTGATATATTTTAATGGAAGCAATGTACATGAGAATTATAACACATGAATGCATTTGCTAGATGATATAGCCACTCCAGTAGTATGTGCTGAGGCAGTAGTCCCCAAACAGAGTGCGGAGAGACTACAACTCCTAATGAATGCAACACCCTGGAATGTGTTATTGCATTTAGAAAATGGCCTGTTATTAAAACCCTTTCTTAGAAAATGCAGCACCATGCATGCATGCATGTGATAGTGGTACAGATCAGCAGCAGATTATCTAGTTTATCGAGTCACAAAAAGCAGTATTTTCAGAAACCATCATTATATATTTTGCAACAATATATATTGAGATGTGTTAATGCAAGGAAAGTGTATTAACAGGACATGTTTGTTGTACATTGACTTGACTCAATTTTTTAATTTAAAAAGTCCATTGTTCAAATATTTCAGAGGTATCCCTTCCTAAAGATAATTTCCTTGAAGTGGGCTAACTTTGGAACCCTTTGGGCCACAAATGTATTTTTATCTTAATGTTCATTGTATATTACAAAGAAGAAACCATTTAAACTGATTGCATAAGATATACTCTTCAATTAAATGACAACATGTTCAATTAAAAAGTGTATCTCAATAATTCTTTATGTATTTTATGTATACTTTCACAAACACAATATCAAGAAATTCAAAACACATACATTTTGAAATGTTGATTTACAAAATTGCAAATGTAGAAATGTATTATAGAAATATGCTGTTATTACTATCATGTGATATACAGAAAAAAGTGTTGTAATTTTGTGTTACAATCATTCATGTGTAATCCTCCCTTGTCAATCAAACTTGTGCTAATGAAGATGCACAACATACTCACACAAGTGCTTTGCATAAAAAAATAGTTTCCCTGCCCTCACGTTAATCATGACAAACATTTACCTTAGAAAAGATTCTTACATTCTGCTTACCCAAAATTTCATAAAACAAAAAGTAAAATGGATTCCAGTTTAGCAAGGTGGTGACAGAAATAAAACAGAAAAAAACCCCACTTTGATTAAAAATGCTAACCAATAATTGTAAAAATAATGGATAGGTGTGTGTAACTCAGAATGTTATACACACCCTCATTGTGTGATGCCTTTCCAAACTCATTCAGCTTCTCTTTGGGGTTTATATGGCATGATACACTTGGGTGCATATAACATTCTTGTTATACAGATCTATCAATAATTATTCTCTGTAATGAAAACACACATAACACATGTGATTAATTAGTGGATTTACAATAGAGTTATGGTTAAAGTTAATGATGGGACTATGATGTTTGGGAAAATATCAATGGTTTTCCATTGAGAACCATACCCTTACAGTACCTTTGATTTAATTTAAGTTGCATCTAAAGGAAATTCCACATTATCTTGCATCATAGCATACTCCTGCCAGTAATTCTATTCATCCTCATTCAATCAGCAGTAATTGTTTCTTTATGCTCACAATCAAAACTGAATAAGGCAAGCATGCATTTTTATACTCCTCATCTACAGAATAGAATAACTTGCCTCCAGATTTGATATCAGTTTGAAACTTGAACGTTTATAAATCTACTAACTTGAAGAGCAGCTGATGCCTTTAAGAGAACTTTAACAACATATTATATGTAGACAAAGTTCAGCATGTATTTTATATTAGTTCAGTATTTCTTCTCATTATTTAATACTAAGACCATTTGTATGAAACAAGACCTCTTGAAGATTTCATCTGTTCATGTTGCCATCTCCCAATCTGAGATAATAATGCATCTCTTGTGAAATCACAGTTACTCCCATGGCAACAGACTGTGATGTCACAACAGATGATTATGACTTGAATTAGGAAATAAGCTGTAGAGGCAGATGAACTCTAAGTGATAAATATCATGTATTCATGCAAATTTCCTCAGTAATAAACAATAGGGATGAGAAATTTATAGAATATACATAGAATGCAAGCTGAATTGTGCCTAATCGTTATGTTTTTGAAAGTTTTTATTTGAGATGTCAGCAGCTCTTTAAGTATTTTTACTCTGTAGGGAAATTGGACAGTGCTTGCTCTTAACATAGTGCCTGACTTACGTACACAGAGGGCAATGCTGATTAAAAGCAGGGATAACAGTAGGGAAGGGGGAAGTGGAAACAGTGGCAGTACAGGGAAGGGAAAACAGAGACTGACTTGCAGGGTATTTCATGAGAATGCTGCAAGTCTGGCCAACAAGATGGATGAATCACAGGCCTTAGCAGCTGGGGATGAACTAAACTTTCTAGCCATCAGCACAATATGGGCAACACATAGGAGAGATAGAGTGACAGCTGAGGGTGTGTGGATAGTGATATGTGTTAAAGACTACATCAAAGCAGAGGAGTACAGATCTGTGAGGGTACTAGGTTATAGAATCTCTATGGCTAAAATTGCTGGGGAGAGTCACAGGCTTGTGTCGTCAACGGGCCACTGAGTCAGACTGTTGAGTCTAATAAACTGATGTTAGAAGAGATCAGCAAGGCAGCAGAGTCAGGGGTAATAGACTTTACAGGGATTTCAATCTTCCTGATGTAGAGTGGGCATTACAAGAGGAGAGAGGTAGCAAAAGTTAGGAATGCTTTCTCCAGCTGTGTATGTAAGAAGCTACAAGTGGAAGGGCAACCTTGGACTTTGTATTGTTGAACCAGAACATAGATATCCTAAGGGTAGAGGGCCCCTTGGGAACAAGTGACCACAACTCTGTTGGCTTTCCCATAGTTCTGGGGACACAACCCTACTAAAATGTCTTAGCTTCAGATTTTAGGAGGGTGGATTTTGTAGGATGGGGAATAGTTTCCAGGACAAACTGAAAGTTCTATGGTAGGTTGACAGGGTGGAGGGCAAATGGGCTACCATCATGAGGGATATACTGGAGACAATAAAGGACTATGTAAGGTATCATAGCAAAGGCAAGAAACATAAAAGGCCAGTCTGATTCATTAAGGAGGTAAAGAGGCAGTCAGAGAAAGAAATAGATCTTTTAAAAAGTTTAATTAAAAAAATACAGATGGAGGAGAGAAGGGAGGAGTATGTGGGCCAGTTTGAAAATGCAAAAACAGTTGATTATAGAAACCAAAGCAAATGATGAACTGAAGGTAGTGGTATGGGTTCAGGTAAAGTACAGCATTCTTTAATTACAGTACATAAAGGAAAACAGAAAAACTAGGGAGGGCATTGCAGCATTAAAAAATGTTGGGGTAAGGGTAGAGAGGGAAGCAGAGAAGGCTAACATCCTTAATGAATACTTTAATTCAGTCTTCTTAAGGGAGCTGGTGGACCACTGCTGGGAAGCAGGGTGGAGTTTGACAGTCCTCAAGACAGAGATGGGAGAGTAAGGAAATTGAGTAAACAGAGTTCTCAAGTGTCTACATTATTTAAAGGTAAACACATCACCAAGTCCTGATGGGGCTCCCAACAAGATTCTTAAGGAAAATGGTATGAACCTGGTGGAACAACTAGAGGATTAGTTCTATTGTTCCTTGAAAACAAGAACAGTGCCAGCAGACTGAAGAATGGCAGATGTGGTTCTGCCTTACATGACTGGAGGCAGGGATGACCAGGAAATTAGAGGCCAGTTATTCTGACCCCTCTTGTAGGCAAACTCCAAGAGACTATAATTAAAGACAAGAAAGTGCTGTTACTAGAATGCAGGGATTATAGGGTAAATGAAGCACAGATTTATGAGAGGTAGGTTATGTCAGACAGACCTGATAGATGTCTTCAGTTCTGTAACAAAATCTGCAAACTTGGGCTAGATGACTTGGATTTCAGTTAAGCCTTCAGCTCTGTGCCACACAGGAGGCTACTTATGAAGGTGGGGATATGCCAGCCCACCAGCGCAGCAGTTGGATTTCCACTTGCGGCGCCGGCGAACCGGGTTCAGGAACGAGCCCGGGTCGTCAGAGGGCTGGCTGGTAGGAGAAGGATTGAAAGTCCCTAGGACTGCTCTCCTTCTCCGGGGGTGGGGGTTCCTGCGCTCATTGTGGGAGTGACACCTAGCGAAGGCTGGGTGTATCACCCTGAGTACCAGCACATTGTCAAGGGGCACTGGGGTGGGACAGACACTGGCATCATTGCATGTCCCTGCCCCAGCCTACAGGGATATAAATCCCTCTGTTGACGTGTCTATGATGCTCTGCCTCTGAGACTTGATCAGCTGCCTAGCTGAGGGCTCCCCAAACCAGATACGGTCCTACGGTGCCGGTCCCTCCTACGGTGCCTTGCCCCGCCTCCTAGGGGGGTAAGCCAGGAGTGACCAGGAGAGCGAGGGGTCATCAGGCGGTGGAGTCTCGGGGGCACCGTGACCAGGGCCGAGATCAGATGCATGATGGAGGGGAAAAAGTAAAGTAAATAAAAAAAAGAGGTGGGGATATGAAGATTAGGGAATGACCTGTGATGAAGTGTTCACATTAATAACACGCAACTATCTACAGTTGCAGGCACTGACATTTCAAGACATTTCCTGAAACTTCTGTGATACATCTAGAGAAATGTCCTGCCTACCTGCAGTACCACTGTAGGTCCACCACAGAAATTTGCTTTAGAAATGTCACAAAATATCTAGAAATATATAGACATCTTGGTAGCTACAACTATAGGTTGTGGATTGTAAATTTTGTATTTGTGTGAGCATTTGCACCAATAAAGATTTCAGCATTTTCAATATTTTAATATATTTAAGATAGTCTGCTTATTTCTGCAAAGTCCCTTGCTGCACTGAAGATGAGATCAAGAAATAACCACTTTCTGATTTTTTTTTATTTAGCCATCAGTGGAAGGTGAGTTGTATACTGCTTTATTTGCTGGTTTTTGGGGGATGGGAAATACCTGACTAAATTGATAGATGAACTGCCACATGCGAGGACTTTTTTTGTAAATGTTATTTATTGCATTTAAAAATCTTAAACACAATATCAACTTATAGTCACATAGAGGTGAGAATAGCAAATTAATACAGACGCCAATGACATAGAAAGGATTACGCCAGTACCCCTCCTAGTTTGGTACATCATCATGAAGGATGAAGAATACAGATTATATAATTGGGTCCAAGTAAAGTTCAAGAAGCCTGATGACCACCCATGGCAGGGGCACAAGGAGTCCATTAAGTCCAGGATATAAATATTCCAGCTGCATTTAACTAGCATTAGTGTCCCATTACTGGGAAAGGTCATATGGAAGTAGCCATAATTGCCGATTATTCAGTAAGTTAGACAAGTAAAATATGCTTCCTAATGCTATTAGATATATGTTTAAAAAAACAGTGCAAAGTTGCATGATATAAGCCACAAAGCACTCCAGCTGCCCGGTGGGAGGGCAATATGTCAATCTGCAATATACACTAACATCATTTTTAAACACAGAAATCTGAACGTTTTATATGGATACATATATTAAACTTGAACTTTAACAGTAACAGATTCTTAAGACCACAACACAGCAAACCCAAGTATGCACACAGTCAAGTGACCCAGTACAGTGGAAAGATGAATCCCAGCATTTGAGGTGACGTAGAGAGGCCATACTAACAAGAGCACCACATAGGTATCAGATGTGTCCGTTGAACCACTCACTAGAATAGCAGTTTTGGTAATACTAACAAAATCATGCCATGTGCTCAATAAAAGCAGGACTGGGAAATACTGTTATATAATTGTGATCATACAATGGGCAAAAATCCTTCACCCTGCTGGTCGTCCAAGGTCTTTACTAGGTACAGACAAAGTAAAAAAAAATCCACCATTCATGTAGTGTGATGCATACTACCACAATTCACGTAATAAAATGTGTGCAATTGCATACCTCTTATGCATTAAATCTAACTATGAGAATTAAGGCAATTCAAGGCAAAAATCCATCTTAAAGTGCAAATTACATTAATTTGCTTAGTTAAGTTCACCACACCTGTGGTTAATTGCATAGTGAGCACAATGGGAATGCTTCATGTAGCACATACTGTAGCTTGTGAATTTGCAGCAATTTATGGGCGAAATATAAATTCACAATGCTCCTAGTCTTTACCAAGGGTAAATCCTACAATTACTCAAGATTGAGAAAGGGCATTTACAAACAAACAAAAAAACAACATAATTACAGTTGTAAACTTATGTTACATGTGGGTCCATTGTATAACCACAGTAAGGCACTCAAGAACATGAGTAATTGAGGGTTACCCACATCTTGTGTGGCTAACTCACTCATCTGTGCCTCAGGACACAACACACAAGTCAAGGGTAAAACCCTCAATAACCCATACCCTGTCTGGTTTTACTGTTTAAATATCAAAAGGTTTTTTCTCAGAATGCAATCAGCCACAATCAACAAAATTCTTTAATGTGATGCATTATTACTTTGATATTAACTTAAAATTGATTGCCTTATTCTGCCAGAGCCCAGCAAAATAATTTGTTGCTGCTTTATTAATTGACTCAGAACCATAACTTACACAAGCACGACTTAATTGCATTGTTCTTTAGTCGCTAACTTTTTTTACCATAATGACTTGTGTAATTTATGGGATGTTATAATGAATCAACATGAGATTCATCAAATCGATCTATAAATAATGAGACAGTTGTTACACTGAGCGTTAAAATTCCAGTGGTTTGGTTTAATGTGACCATAGAAATGTTGGAAAGGACACATCTAGTTTCTACATAGAAAGCTAGAAACGTTTGTAAGCATTTCTTTTATTCTTTGGTAACTGGGTAAGTCCCACTAGGCACAAGTGCCTGCTTTCAGAGACAATCACCAAGTACTGCAAAGGTAAGTTACTTGGTCAGAGTCACACAATAAGCAAGTGAAGACTGTAAGAATCAAACCCAGGTTTGCTAGATGTACCAAGCTCATTTTCAGCTCATTACTCTAACCTGTAGGCTATACTGCCAGCTTAAGCATAGCAAAATAAGAAAATGTTTTGCTTCAACTGTACTGAAAAAATGATTAATGTTTAATATTAAAATGGTTTATCTTACATTTTCACATCCCATTAAAACAACCCAGAGTCATTACAATCTATGGGGCCTATGCACAATGCCAATGCCGTGTGGATAGGGGTAGCATACAATCTTGCATGGATATGTATGAATGATTCGCCAAGCATGACCTGAGCTCATGGCATGCATGACGTGTGTGTAGGTGCCTGCGTAGACCACTGATGTGCAGCTCTGTGGACCCAATGCACAGCATGTATGTGGGGGCATGGCCAAGTACCACAATGTACAGGCGGTCACTGCATGCATGCATGATGTGTGTATGATGCCCAGGCATGTGGCACTGGGTGTGGACACATACGCCATGGGGATGGCTGCCATAAGATGCTATGTAGCAGATTCAAACAGCAGGCAGGTGGCCACGGGAACTGATGGTGCCACCCAATGGGCACATACAACACTGCTCCCTGAGTGACCATCATGACAAGCACCAGGCAGCCATGCCACACCATGCAGGGAACCATGCAGTATGTGACATGGGTGAGGCACCCGCCTAGGGTACCCATTGCCATGCAGTAATGGACCCCAGAGCAGGCACACATGGTGTGCAGTATGGCAGGCACACAACACGCCAAGCCAGCCAATGGTAGTGACACACACACATCCATGCCTACAACCATGGCCATGGCACAACACAACCAGCAGCAGCCATGCATGGCATGGATGGCATAGCTATGTCAGCAATCTGGCCTGTGGCCACGGGCAGACCCAGACTGACAGTGGAAATTGCAGTGGCTTATGCTCGCCTGCTATGCCACATCCCTGGCAGGCATGTGGGCGTGGCACACTGATAGGCCAATGCACAACACCTCAGATGCCCTGGATGGGGCATTGCACACTGCACCATGTGCATGCATCAGGATCCCCCCCCCAGCACAGCTAGCGCACATGTGCAGGCTGGCATAGCAGCACCATGAGTCGGACACATGCCACACACACAGCACACATGCCCAGGCACCCATGGGGCCCACAACAGTGAAGGTGGCATAGATGGTGCCAACATACACTGCCAACACACACAAAATAATCAATAACAACACTCCAGGCTAGTGAAGAGAAATATTATTTTAATGAGAAAACTGGTGCAAATTTTTCACACATAATTCTGATAATGTGGGTTCACATAACAAAAAAAGTATACAGCCAAGCACTTCCGAGGTCCCAACAACCTCTTCATCAGAAACCCCTGACGAAGAGGTTGTTGGGACCTCAAAGTGCTGGACTATGTACTTTTTTTGGTGTGTGAACTCACATTATGTGAATTATGTGTGTTAAATGTACACCGGTTTTCTTATTAAAATAATATTTCTGTTCGCTAGCCTGGAGTGCTGTTACTGATTTTTTTTGTATTTGCATTTTACAGCACCTGACTTCACTGTGAGCGCTATTCTGGCCTCTTTGATATACTGCCAACACACACCCCTGCCCACCCCCTGTCCCATGACACAAGAAACACACCAGTGTAACATATAAAATGGCTTTATTGAAAGCAACATGAAAATAAACAAGGCCTGGTAGGCACGAACAGTTGGGCATTCAACTATAGCATGTCTGTGTTCACTGTCCTGGAATGGCCCCCATGCTGATGGCTGCCTGTCTAGTGTCCTCATGCTTCCGGTCATGTCCTTTACCCCACAGCCACTCCTCCTTGCTGCTGTCACTCTCATCCAACACCTGCACTGGCTGCCAGCCCAGGCACCCTATACTTCTGACAGGTCCCCTGTAGCGCTGCAAATGGAAAGACAGGCCTGGTTAGAGTGCACACAGTGTGTATGGCAACGACATGCTCATACGTGGGCACGGACACCCCTGCATACCCCTCAACCACCTGGCAATGGAACAAAGACCAATAGCAACACATATCTGGGACACAGACCCAGTGTCTAGGTCACATTGTAAACCCTGTTACTTGGCACACGGCATGCCACATAGATGATGGGGCATACTGAGATATGCAGATATTGCAGATGCATACATCCATGCACTGTAATGCCTGCCAGCATACCATGCTGACAGCCCCCACTGTGTGGACACAGATGCACATGGTACACAGGGGACAGGTTCTGGTAATTGGGCATAGACTGGGACAACTCGGTGATACCAGGACAGTTGACAGGTATGTTGGGCAGTACACCTCAGACAGTGCTCACCATTGATGGCACAGTAACTCCACAGATGGGTATAGTCAGCATTGTAGTGCAGCTCCCCATCCACTGCCTCCCTGGTATTGTATTCAGGAAATGGCAGCCTCCAATGTGGCATCTCTGGGTGGGTGAAAACCATAATGGGTGCCCCGTCTGGCTGCTCCACCAGGTTAAATTCCAAATGCTATGGGCATCCCTACTGGTCCTGTGTGGAAAGAGAATGGGAAACCTTAGGTCCATGCACATCTGCTACACCCCACAGTGCCCCCCGACATGGCCAACTGCCATGATACATACCCACTCATGGCCCTGCACACTTCAAAGTGTGCCGAAGCCATGGGTGTCAGAAATTATCCTCTGACACTCTCCACAGGTGCTCCAGCAACCACTTGAAAGCTGCTACTTCAGCGCCTGCCATATCTACATGCAGTGTAGTGCACGCAACATGATGCTGGCAGCATGGGCACATGTCCACTGCCCATGCCAGGCCACCATGCACATGTGCCACACTACACCCCCTTAAAGGTAAACACAGGTGTGCATGGCAGGATAAAGCGGATGCACCGGGGCATGCACAGAGATCAGGAAATGGCACAGTGGTGCAGGATGTGTCCTAGAATGCTATTGAATATGCATCTGTCACACAAGGAGATGGTACTGCGGAGGTGTGCCCGTATCCAGGCCAGGGTATTCAGACCACAGCTGTACGCTGCCACAATGTGGGAGATACACTGCATTGAGCATTTCTAGCTACTATGGCCCTAGATTGAATCTCTGTGTGATATGGTCTACGACGACATTGTCCCACGGACATGCAGGTCCAGGTCAATGACAGTCAAGACTAAGATGCTGTGTGCCCTGGGATATTGTGCTCCAGGGTACTTTCAGGGGGTGACCAGCAATACAGTCAGCATATGCCAGTCCTCTGTGTCATGGGGCAAGACGCAGGTCACAGACACCCTGCTGGCACATGTGCACACCCACTTCAGATTCCCAATGGGGGGGGAACAGAGGTCCATCAAATAAAGCAAGACTTCTATGAAATGCATGGCAAGCCCAAAGGTGTACAATCACGATTGGCCAGCATCATTTGTCATACGGTACTGCCACCACAGGGGAAGACATACAGGAACAGGAAGCGGTTCCACAGCATGAACTGCCAGGTCATGTGCTACATGAGTGGAATGTTCACAAACATCTGCACAAAATACCCTGGCTAATGCCATGATGCATACATTCTGGACACATCGCACCCTGGTGCCATGCTCCATGCAGGGTGCATCAATGGCTGGCTGTTGGGTGAGTATAGGTACGGCACCCTGTGTGTGACCCCTGACATGTTCCATAGTAACACTTGTGTGACACTGCTGTTTGTTCCCTGCAAAGGTGACAGTGTATACTGGCTGCTGCTTTACCTGATGACACTGATCCTGGCACCCACTTGTGTAGCCAAAGAGGTCCACAACCATGTGCAAAGTAAGACAGAAACATCATGGAGAGGACCATTGGCCTCCTGAAGATACAGTTCCGGTGCCTTGTCCATACTGGGGGCATTAATGATGTCCTCGAAAAAAGCCTGCAGGGTGTTCACAGTGTGTGCCATGCTGCATAATATGGCCCTGCATCATAATTTGCCCAAACTTCTTTGCTCTTCTTTGACCCTATCCATGCCTCCAACCCCCCCGCCATGAATCGCCCACCATTTCTCCTCCACACCATATCTCCCCACGATGCCAAACCACTCCTACTAAAAGCTTTCTCCAGTCACAACCCCAGTTGTGACCCCCTTGATTCCAGGATTCTCCACCTAACTCTTGATGTCATGCTAGCCCCTCTCACTGACCTTTTTAACCAGTCTCTATGCCTCGGCCAATTCCCGAGTGCATGGAAATCAGCTGAAATTCCCCCTATTCATAAAAATGGAGACTGCACATTACCAAACAACTACAGACCAATCTCCATCTTCCCTTTACTCTCTAAAACCCTGGAAAAGATAGTATCCACCCAACTCATGGATTATCTATCCAAGCACAACATATTATGCCCCGAACAGCATGGCTTCCATCCTGGACACAGCACCACTTCAGTCAATCGATCAATCAATCAAAATCTTTATTTATCCTGGTGATCACCATTAAGCAAGCTCATTTACAAGGTGGACCTGCAGTTCATGAGGTCAAAAGTACAATTAAAAATACAATTAAATACACATAAGACAACAGTAAGTAGATATATACAAACAAGATATATATATAGTGTGGTAAGTATTGCTGAGTAGTTTATACAATACAATATCTTTATACTCCTGACCATCAAAAACATTCGTAGCCTGTACAAGAGTCCCTCAGATATGGAGAAGGCACAAGATGAAGACACTATGCTTACAGGATGGGAGGCATAAGTTTAGGCGATGGGTGAGAAGGGAGGGGTATATAAGGGCGGTGCAAGGAGTGCTTAATACGGGAGGGATTAGGAGTGAGTGGAGAGCAAAAGCCAGACTACTAGGAGTGATGGAAACAGTGACAAAACTCCACAAACGTTTTGGCATACAAAGTCTTGAATATGGCAAGACTAACCGGGGAGCTTAGTCTCAATGATTTCTGTATCCTATTCCAGAGCGCAGGCAGGACAAAGCTTATGGCATCTCTTCCAAAGTGGGTGCTGACCCTAGGTACTTTCAAGGAGACCAGCAAGTGACTTCTCAAAGCATAATTACCAATTGGACTTAGAGGGAGACAGTCAGCCACGTACTGTAGAAGTTTGTTGGTGATGGCTCGGAGCGTGCAAAGAGCTGTGTTTCTATAATGCCTGTATTGAAGGGAGGGCCACCCACAGCTGCATATAAAGAACAGTGGTGGGTGGAAAAGGGAAGTCCAGTTATAAATCTCAGAGCTCTATGATACAATACGTCCAATTTTGCAAGGTGTGAGGCAGAGCACTGGCCATATATGAAGTCAGCATAGTCAATTAAGGAGAGGAACATGGACAGGACAAGCTGTCTTTTGGCATCTATGGTCAGAAAGTGATTTATCCTAAAGAAAAGGCCTAGCCTCTGCCTCAGCTTTTTCAGCAGTTCCTCTATGTGTTCCACAAAGGAAAGTTTATTGTCAATCCAGACACCCAAATACTTGAATTTTGGTATGAATTCAAGATTTTCTCCTAGTAAGGTGGAGATAGGAGGTAAGGGACCAACAGCAGCAGAATATGCCACCTGGCTAGTTGGTGAGAATAGAATTGCATTGGTTTTCTTAACATTAAGTAGTAGTCTTTTGCTAAGGAACTGGTGCTGCAGGATATTAAAGTTGGTTTGCAAGTCACTGCAGGCAGCTTCAGGAGATTCACAGCTTATGTAGAGCCCCGTGTCATCAGCAAACAGGTGAATGCTTTCTTCCTTAATGCCTTCATCCAGGCTGTTGATATAGATAGCAAACAATAATGGCCCCAAGATGGATCCCTGAGGAACACCTCTTTTTAACAGTTTAAGTGGAGAAAGCTCCCCTTCAGCCTTGATTTGTTGCTGCCTACCAGTAAGGTAGTCATGGAACCAACATAAGGAGGTTGAATCCAGACCTATTGTTTTTAGGGTGGAGAGGAGCAAGCAGTGGTCTACGGTGTCAAAGGCCTTACTGAGTTCCAGGAAAATGGCACAAATTTTTGTTGTCTAAGTCCTGTTGCCAGTCATTAGTTACTTTTGCCAGCACCGTAATTGTGCTATGTTTAACTCTGAAGCTAGACTGCATAGGGTTTAATAAGTTCAAGTTGTCTATGAAAGTTCTCAGCTGGGCATTCACGATTTTTTCCAGGAGCTTGGAGAGTATGGGGAGGAAGGAGATCAGCCTATAGTTATTTAGATCATAGGGATCCCCTGATTTGAACAGGGGGATGACATGAGCAATTTTCAATAACTGGGGGAAGGATCCTTGCTATAAAGACATGTTGAATAAGTGAGAGATAGGTGCAGTATGGATAAGGTATGCAACCTTCAAGAAGTATGGGTCGAAGGAGTTGGCCCCAGCACTTTTTTTAGTGTCCAGTTGTAGGAGAAGGTCTTCAAATTCTTTTAAGGAGGTGGGTGAGAAAGAGAAGGCTACGTTGTTGTTGTTTGGTTCTGGGAGCTGTGTGTTGATCTGTGTGTGACGCCTGCTTACTGGTGCATTATTGAATGCTAGGACTGCAGTGGCAAAATGATTGTTGAAGGCCTGCAGGATCTCCTTTCTATCATTGACTGTAACATTGTCAGTGGTAATTTTTGAAGGAAGCACATTGCCTGGAGAGTGACTGGTCAGTTCTTTTAGGGTGGACCAGAATTTGGTATGGCATTTAGACACAGAGTCTTGCTCAGAGCGGTAAAAGTTGGCCTTGGCCTTTCTGATCATCTTAGTGCAGGAATTTCTAACTGACCAGTCTTCTAATGCATGTGATTTGCGAGCCTTTTTCCAGAGATTGTCTCTTTTTAGTAGTGTAGCCTTGAGGTCCGCTGAGAACTAATGACATGTTCTAGCTTTTATATGTGTTTTTACCAGAGTAGTATGGTTGTTTAGGGCATTGATTACAATTTCATGGAAGATATTGTATGCATTACTCACTGATTTAGCTAGGTAAAAGCTCTGCCAGTGCAAGGCGTTTTTTAGTTCATTGAAGTATGCTAGAGGATTGAAGTTCCGTCTGGACCTTTTAGTGGAAAACTTAGATGCTGATGAAGGTTGGGTATCAGCTCTTATGCCAGCAATAAAACAGGGGTCACTAACATCAGCTGAAAAAATTCCGGCATGGGAGAAGGAATATGGTTTGCTTACAAGAAGGGCATCCAATAGCACTCTATTGGATGCCCGTCCTGTAAGCAAACCATATTCCTTCTCCCATGCTGGAATTTTTTCAACGGATGTTAGTCATTGAGTTTTTCTTGTTAATGTGAACTGGTTCCGTAATAAGTTGTGTGAACCCATGGGAGTCACAGAATTGCTTCAGGGGTAACGAGACCTTAGTAGGCCAATCATAGTTAAGATCCCCTAGAATAATTGTTTCAAGAGGAACAGAGCCCATGATAGTTGACAGATGGGACAGGAGCTGAGGCCCTGCTGATGGGGGTCTGTAACAACCTATGACACAGAGAGCCACTGAAGGGGAAAATTCAACTTTGAGGGACAAGCATTCAAATCCACCTGCAACAGAGGAGGAGTCTAGGATGGACACTGAAAATTTGTTTTTGACATAGATGGCTACTCCGCCACCCCTGGTCTACCTATCAGCTCTGAATAGGAGGTAATTAGGGATGTTAACTTCTCTATCTGGGGTGGATGACTGAAGCCAGGATTCCGAAAGCACAAGTACATCTGGTGTAGGGTGCATAATCCAAGCCTGGACTGAAGTAAATTTCTTTAAAAGACTGCAGATATTTGCGTGCATAAAGCTGACTCCTTTCAGCCTTGTGAAATTGGACAGCGATGAGAGAGCTTTTGTGGGGCCAGGGTTGAGTTCAATGTTGTCAGAGCACAAAAGTAGAAGGAGTACAATTTTCCTTAGAGCAGTGAAGGATAGTTTGAAGGCACAAGTCTTTCTGCAGCTAGTTTGAGTTTGAGTGCTGGGGTCTGGGGTTCTAAATTTCTTCCCCTGTGCTGTCCTAGGGAAGTGTAGCCTAGAGTCTATCCAGTGAAGCACCAAGATGTGTAAATATTGGGGGGATGGGGTGGGGGACCACATATTGGTAGCGAGGTAGCGGTCCCACCTTGAGAAGATTCCTCAAAATGATGAGGATACAGGGTCATGTAGTAGCA
The DNA here is from genome assembly GCA_016271365.2 of Neoceratodus forsteri. Lineage (NCBI taxonomy): Eukaryota > Metazoa > Chordata > Ceratodontiformes > Ceratodontidae > Neoceratodus > Neoceratodus forsteri. The sequence continues at coordinate 350,519,289 of CM028130.1, read as the reverse complement.
TCACGAGTTATTCATATATGAACAGTCTAGCAGTAGGGGGCATAACTCTTTTTTGGAGTCAATTCTGTCCAATTGGTCTAATACATAGGGTACCATGCATAGGCAGGTAAGTGAACCGAACCAGATGGGGGCTGTTATGATTGCCCTAAGTGTTAACAGGGGGTGAGTTGCAACAAGAGTTGCTAGACAGGTTCTATACTGTAAATTGCAAGGGTCACTGCTCTGTGTTTGAAAAGTCGGAGGAGACAGGGATCGATATTTTGCAAGATAAGAAAAAACAGCTTAACGGCACAGGCGTCTTGATGATTGTTCTTCAATGGCAGGAGTACCCTACTGGATACACTTCATGTAGGGCATCAGAACAACTGCCTGGGGTATACAAGTTTTGTGATTCCTCACCACTAGGTGAGGTAGATTTATGCAAGAATTAACTAAGGGGTGTGTCTAGGGTACAGAATACGGGATAGGCAGAGAATGGATCTATGACAGTAGAGGGCAGGGCAAGAAGAACTATATATGAACACCCAGGAAGGGGATGGGTGGGTGGGCAAAAAAAAGGGGCTTTGCCGTACCTCTGCTGGATCAGGAGTCCGGGGAAGTGGTCTCGGGCAGCGGCTGAGGAAGCACCGACTGACCAGTGGCCGTGTCTCCTACAGGCAGAAGAGCGGGGAGCCCTGGAGGGTTCTTGCTGAGGTAGGAGACAAAAAGGGACACTATTAATACAGGTCTCTGGCCTGGCTGAGTAAACCAATGAGTGCAACAAATTTGCAAGACAAAAGGCGTGATTTTCTTGGTGCCCCGAGGTCTGGCTTATGGCTGCACTACAGAGCAAGGAGGGTCTGTGATCACTTGAATCAAGCAAAAAAAACACATCTAGCAACAGGCTAAGAGGCTCTTTACAATTGATACAGCTCCTTTTTGCCTAATTTTAGTTTTAAAAGTGGAAAGGGAAAGCGAGCCAATCAGAGCATGCCTAAGAAAAGCACTCGCATTCTGATTGGTGGCAGCTTTGCCGTTCCTCTGCTGGATCAGAAGTCTTGGGAAGTGGTCTTGGGCGGCGGCTGAGGAAGCGCTGACCACCCGGTGGCAGTGTCTCCTATGGCAAAAAAGCTGGGAGTCCTGGAGGGTTTTCACTGAGGAAGGAGACAAAAAGGGACACTATTAATACGGTCTCTGGCAGGGGCTGAGTAAACCAGTGAGTGCAACAAATCTGCAAGACTAAAGGAGCAATTTCCTTGGCTCCCCGAGGTCTGGCTTATGGCTGCACTAAAGAGCAAGGAGGGACTGTGATCACTTGAATCAAGCAAAAAAAAAACACATCTAGCAACAGGCTAAGAGGGTCTTTACAATTGATACAGACAGTTGCAGCTAAGTTTTTTACATTCTATACAGTTCTAACAGCTCCATTTTGCCTAATTTTAGTTTTTAAAGTGGAAAGGGAAAGCGAGCCAATCGGATCCTGCCTGAGAAAAGTGCTCGCAATCCGATTGGTGGTGGCTTTGCTGTACCACTGCTGGATCGGGAGTCTGGGGAAGTGGTCTCGGGCGGCGACTGAGGAAGCGCCGACTGCCCAGTGGCCACGTCTTCTATGGCAGAAGAGCTGGGAGCCCTGGAGGGTTCTCGATCTGCCGGATCAGGAGTCCAGGGAAGTGGTCTCGGGTGGCGGCTGAGGAAGTGCTGACTGCCTGGTGGCCACGTCTCCTACTGCAGAAGAGCTGGGAACCCTGGAGGGTTCTTGCTCTGCTGGATCAGGAGTCCAGGGAAGTGGTCTCGGGCAGCGGCTGAGGAAGCGCTGACCGCCTGGTGGCAGCATCTCCTATGGTGGAAGAGCTGGGAGCCCAGGAGGGTTCTCGCTCTGCTGGATCAGGAGTCCAAGGAAGTGGTCTCGGACGGCGGCTGAGAAAGTGCCGACCGCCCGGTGGCCGCGTCTCCTATGGTGGAAGAGCTAGTAGCCCTGGAGGGTTCTTGCTTTGCTGGATCAGGAGTCTGGGGAAGTGGTCTTGGGTGGTGGCTGAGGAAGTGCTGACTGCCCGGTGGCCGCATCTGGAATTCTCCCAACAAATACACTTTGCACTTGACACTGGGGATATCACAGGGGCAGTGTTCATTGACCTATCTAAGGCCTTGTCATTGTGTGTTACCCTCTATTGCTTGACTCCCTCTGTCAACTTGGTTTTTCATCTGGCCCCCAGGCCTGGTTCTCCAGCTACCTCCATGCCAGATCCTAGTGGGTCAAAATCAATGATACCCTGTCACCTGCCCTACCTGTACGCTCTGGTGTCCCTCAGGGTTCCATCCCGGGCCCCACATTATTCAGTCTCTTTCTAAACACCCTACCCAGCTCCTGCTCAGGCAGAATGCTCCTATACACCAATGATGCGGTCCTCATTGCCTCCCATGCTGACCCACTCACCCTCCAGAGCTCTCTGCAACTCACCTTCAGCCAAGCTGAAAAATGGTTTCTCAACCATCGTCTGGTTCTGAACCACAAGAAGACAAAAGCTATGATTTTTGCCCACCGTCAAAATAACTCCAGAAATGCCCCCATTCTCATCCTTCCCCATACACCCTACACCCCCCCTTGAACAGGTATTAGCATAGAAATACCTGGGCATCACCTTTGACTCAGCTCTCTCCTTCCACTCCCATCTTAACTCCCTGTCCTCTGTCATGAATGCTTGGATTGGACTCCTCTACCACCACAAAGGCTGCCTCCCTGAGTATGCCCTCAAGCTGTCTATCACCTCATCCATCTTGTCTTTGGTTAATTATGGGCTCCCAATCTATGCAGCTGCTGACCCCACTGCCCTTTCCAAAGTCCAGACCTCAATCAACAAGGCTTGCAGGCTCCTGACCGGTGCCCCCAGCAGAATGTACACATGCCAGCTATACTCCACCTCGAACCTACTGACATTTGAAGAGTGCCTGCGATACCACACCTGTATACTGGCCAAAAAAACACTACTTGGGCTCTCCCAGCCGGGGGTTACCACATCTCTAAAACAGGCCACTCACTCGGTCACCACCTGAAATGCAACCAAAGTCACCTTCCAGGTGCCGAGAGCCAGGACCTAGCTCACCCAAGGATCTTTCCACTCCAGAGCCCCCTCCTGGTATAACTCCCTCCTCGCTCATATCACAAACATCCCTAAAATCGGCCCCTTCAAAATTTCCCTCCGTAAACACCTCACTGACATTTGGAGTTGCAAATGCCCATGACTGGGCCATACCTAAAGCTCTGCCTGACCCAATCCACAGACAAAGTCTTCCCAGTCCACCACTCTCCCCAGCAACTACCCCATCTCACTCCCCCAGGTATTCACTACCCAGTATCTCAAGGGGTTCCATAGTATTATATGTATATTAGTTTAGTTAGATTAGCTTAATTGAGGCCTGTACACCTCAGTTGGAAACCTGTGTGCTCCACTGGATCACTGGAATTGCTTTGAATGTCCGTTTGCTTTGCTTTGTATGGTCTTTTTATTCTTTATTGTATCTCACCTGTAATGTTCTCCATTGTTGTACTCCACCAAAATGTTGTCTACCCTCCCTGCAACGAGGTGCCTTTGTAAATGAGTCTTTGACTCAAAGGTTGTAAATCTGAATTGTGAATAAATAAATAAGCAGCAGAACAGACTGTCTGTTGATGTGGTGGTGGAGGAAATCTGTGGTCCAGAGATAGTTAGTGGTCACACCACATGGGCGGTGATCATGTAGGGCACGTTTCATCAGTAGCCTGTTCGCCAGGTGTGGCACTGGTAGTGTCTGTTGTGGGGTGCTGTGGGGCCACATGTGGACAAGCACCCATTTTGCATGTGCAGACTTGTCCAGGTATGATGTAGCTGTCATGGTGTGACCCCATCTGTGTGCGGCATAAGGCATGGCAGGCAGGTGCACAGTGATAATGCCTCGCACCCGGGTGGGGTGGGATTGGGGGGCCTGCACCTGCCCAGCTCATGCAGGCATGTGGATCATGAGGCAAGATTTTCTGTACAGGGTGGGGCGTGTAGGCAGATGTGTCATGCATTGCCGGATATGTCCGGATAGCTTCCTGGGTGTTCATGTGGCACACACAATGGACACCTGGCCATGTGCTGCCATGGCACTGTATGCCATTTAGGGTATGTGGCACTGGCCAGGCGGTGGTCCTGTTATGTGTGTGTGTGTGCCATGTGCATGGGAGGGGCTGTGTCCATTGTGGTTGTGCTGCACATCACTTGTGTGTGTGTGGGGTTCATAGTGTTTGTGCTTTACATCAGTGGTGTGGTTAGGTTCATAGTGTTTGTGCTGTACATCAGTGGTGTAGGGGGTTCACAGTGTCTGTGCTGTACATCAGTGGTATGTTTGGGGGGTTCACAGTGTATGTGCAGTACATTAGTGGTGTGTGCAATATCACTTTCCCTTGGATTAGGTGGACTTTGCCTGCAGCCAGTCAGAGGTACTTGTGCCTTGCCTCCGGATGTGTGTCTGTTGTCTGCTGTTGCACTGGGGGCACCTGCTGCCAGGTGTCCATTTCATGTTCATGTCCAGCATGTCATCCCTGGTCACACTGTCTTGGCCTCCCGCATGTCCCGTTGTGTCCCCCTCAGTGCCCTCTGTGTTCTGACCCTGTGCCTCCATGCTGTGTGCACCATCAGGGTGTACATCCACCGGTACCGAGTCCTGAGTCTCTGCCATGTAGGTGCTGTCCGAGTTGCTTGGCTGTGTCCCTGAGCATGCTGTGGGCTGGCCATGCTGGTGGCCACCGGTGTGTGGTCTGGCCCATCACAGGTGGTGTTTGTGTGCATTCCATCCTGCATTGTGGTCAACCAGCCACTCCAGGGCATCTTCAATGCAATGTGTGCCATGGTGCATGCCATGCACCTTGGTTGTGAGGGCTACCAGTGCATTTGTGTTACAACACTGTTCCATGAGTCAGTCCATTTCATGCTGTCGCAGCTCCCAGTATCTGTTGGCCATGGTGGTATGTATGCATTCTGTGTGTCTCCATCCAAGTGCCTTCTATGACAGCCTTTCATCACTGCCATCCTCACTGACCAGTGGATCACACCTGGCAGGGACCATGCCATCCAGCGGCCACTGGTCCCACACTGGTTGTGCTGGCCTGATGCTGGCCCCCATTGTGGCCCTGCCATGTACAGCACCTGGTGGCATGCAGGTGACCACTGCTGTCACGTGCTCCTTCCCGGTTGGTGGCGACCTCCTGTGACCCCTTGTCAGCTGCATCGGGGGTGCTGTCCACCTCTGTGTTGGTCTCCATCTGGGTCTCGGTGTCATACTCTGTACCTGTGGGGTAAAGGAACATGTTACTATAGCTGAGCCAGTACCATGAGGTGGCACTCACTGGGGTATGTGGGACATGGTGATGTACCTATGCCGTGCTCTGCCTGCCTATTGTCGACTGACAGGTGCATTGCTGTTGTCTCATGGCTTTGTGGTCTCATCGCTAGTGTCCTGGGTACCTCACTGGCCAGAGCTGTTAGGGGAAAACACAGCTGTTAGAATATACCTGCAGGTGCTGCACATGGGTACCCATGCCACACAAACAACTATGTACCGTCCATGGTGTCCACTCCTTCCACCTCACCATGGATGCTGATGTCTGTTAGGGTGGCCACCACCTTCTTCTCCACTGATGAGAGTTGGCTGTCCTCTCTGGGAGACCCACCACCAATGACCTGGTGTGCCTGTGTGGCCACCATGATCTTCTTTTTGATTGTGATGTTCATATCATGCCATTTGTACTTTATTGCAGCAAGGGGACAGTGCCTCTGGTACAGTGGTGTGGGCAGTGCTCTAGATGTTGAGCCACAGCTGTGCCTTCACCTCGGCTGGTGTGCTCAGTGACTGTGACCCATACAGCTACCAGTAATCCATCCAGATGTCTGTTACCATGGACACCACCTAGTCCACTGTAAGGTTCAGAGACCTGAGATGGGCACCAACCTACATCTTCACAAACTTGTGGTGCAGGCAGGCTGCATGGCCTTCTCTTTCAGGTAGCTCTGGTGGTGGGCTTCACCCTTCCATGCCACTCTCATTCTCTGCCATTCCCTATGCAGATGTACCTTGCATGCTTAGCATGTCTCTGCCAGTGCATGGGGTGAGGACCAAGTCCATATATGGTTGGGTCAAGGGACGGTCCCATGTATCACTGGTATGCCTCCATATACTGCTCAAACTGCTATGTGTCCTACACTGGCCCACTCCCTGAGTCTGCATGGGGCACATGGGTGTTCATGCATGCTGCAATGCGGGGGTGCATTGTGTGCCATGGTTATGTCGATTTTGGATGTAGTGTCTGCTCCTTTGTGCATAGGCCCCAAAAATATAAGAAAAATTTGAAAAAACATCATTAATGTTCTAGTTAGGGTTAAAGCCACAAATGTAGGGAAATGTGGTGATGGGTTTCCAATCCTAACACCCCAAAAGGCATTGGTGGTGTGCCTTGTGGTAATCAGCCCTAATGCTTACCCCATTCCATAAGTAAATAAGCTGAGATGGGTACAGTATAGGAAAACTGGATATGCATTAGGGCTGATGACCCCAATGCACACCTCTGACACCTGTTGGTATATGCAGGGTGGGGGTGGAGTGTTAGGGTTGGAAACCCTAATGCCACATTTCCTACTTTTGTGGCTTTAATCTTAACTTGAGCATTAACAATATTTTTTTGCAATTTATTTCCTTACTTTTTGAGATAACATAATCATATCCTTATTTGCCCGTGTGAGAGCATGACCTTCCAGGCCCTGTGCTGCCATCCCTTCATAGATGCGTATATGTATGTAGCTGTGGAAGCACAAGGCCCTCCGGACCCTGCGCTTCCAGTTATAGGACAACAGTGACCAAATAGTCAACATAGCCATCTTATTATCCCACCTCCTGTACCCAGTACAGAAAATTTTTGAATCCCTGCCAAAATGAAATTCTGTGCAACTGCAATGTCATTCCTCTCCACAGGTGCAAAAACACATTTTGGCCAGGATTTGAAAAATGACAGTTGTGACATACATGAGGTGGGGTAATAAGAAAGCTTTATGCTGAATATCTGAGAAAAAAAATATTTAAAATTTCCAGAGTTACAAGTGTGTATAGCAAAATTACAAAGAATGATGATAACTTTGCCAGCTTTTCATATTTTGACCCCAAATTTTCAACATAGCCTTCTTATGACCCAACCTCATGAACGAGGGCAGGAAATATTTTTAAATCCCCATTCACCAAGCTACTACAAAATCACCTTTCAGAAGGGAGTTGTGTAATGACAGTCATATTGTTCATGAGGTGGGGTCCCCAAAAGATCATGTTGAAAATTTGGGGTCAAAATGTCTAAAAATAGCTAAATTATGCATAAAAGTTGAAACGCCCAATGAAATACATAGAACTACATTTACCTTAGTTTCTCAAATTGCAGTTGCTGGTTCCAGCAGCAAGATGTGTCTTCAATCGTAGAGTGGGTCTTGAACCTGGGACCTGTTCAGGTGAGTGAGGCTGTGCGGGGGTCTACTGTGTGGGGGGGTGGGTGCTAAGTGGGAGGCAGTGGTGGTGGGGTTAATTGGCAAGGGACTGTTTTCTTTATTTACCGGTTTGGGAAAAAAAACATCAAGGGACTGTTTTCTTCATTTCAGGTTACACCTGAAATGGGAGGGTGGGGTATCACTAAACACCAGGAAAATTGAAATGGTGATTGGTGGGTCTGGGTGCCACTAGACACCAGGGACTATATAATTAGATAATGGGGATGGTGATCAGTGGGTGCAGGGGTGCCACTAGACACCATGGAATATATAATTAGATAAGAGGACAGATTGGTGGGTGGGGGGGTGCCAGTAGACACCATATTATATAACAGAGACAGTGACTGGTGGATGGGGGTGCCACTAGACACCAGGGAAGATGGATTTATTAACAGGAATTGGCAGATGGGGGGTGCCACTAGACACCAGAGAAATTAGAACAGCGATCAGCAGGTAGGACAGTCCCACTAGACATCAGGAAATATATAACTAGATAATGGCAATGGTGATCACTAGACACTAGGGAATATATTTCTTTACGTGGACGATGATCGGAAGGTGGGTGGTGCCACTAGACACCAGGGAAAGGTTATGTTAATAAGGGGATAGTGATGCAGTTTGTGAGGGGGAGCCACCAAACAACAGAGATATGGTGGCTCACAGCTCACAATGCAGCTGGCAGCACAAGTTCAGCTGCAGCTGCAGAAGTCAAGAAATTCCCACTGTTCTTATATGGAGAACATGATAGAAGCACTCCTCTCGCTAAGCTGGGCACCCAGGATTTTGAGTGCCCAGAAAATGTATTTGTGGGCATTATGTTAAGAACAAACATCAGAATGTGGCTAAGTGGGTCCTGTTTAGCTTGGTTCTGATGTTTCTTTTTTAAAATCCAAGCATTTTTATGTATTTTCCACATTTGTTAGTTTGTGGAAAAAATCAACAAGACGGCAGTTGGCACGGCACAAAAAATGTTTGGTGCCTGCCAATCAAGTGGTGCCAAAGCAAAAACATGTATTTGCGGCATAAAATTTTTACTTTCATAGCAGAACATTATTTGAAATACCCTACTGCTCATGTACAGGTCAGAAACTACTAAATTTTAAAGCCTTATAACTTAAGAATCCTTTAATATTTTTCCCCAGACCTTTTAAAGGTGCTACCTTAGGACATGATACATGTCCACTGCAAGTTTTGGATAAAAATTCCATTTGATGTAGGCTGTAGGGGAGAGCAAAAAAAAACCTATGTTAACCCTTAGGCTGCTGACAGAATTACAACGTATAAGAATTTTGGACTGATACATCAGTCTGTGGCCCTGCAAGGGTTAAGTATCCACACCTATTTTAAGTTGCACTTTGAGTACTGTGTGCAGTTCTGGAGGCTGTACTTAAAAAGGGACATTGCACTCATGGAGAGGGTTCAGAGGAGGGCAACCAAGATTATTTGGGGTATAGGGGAGAGAACCTACAAGGAGAGGCTTTAGGAGCTCAACATGTACTCTCTAGAGGAGAGGAGGGACATGATAGAGGTCTTCAAGTACATAAAGGGGATAAATAAGGTAGGCTTAGATGGGGTGCTCTAAAAGAAAGAGGGGTGGCAACCAGAGGTCAAGGGTGGAAGCTGTAGGGGGGAACTCTGAGGAGAGATGAGGAGGTTTTACTTCACTGAGAGGGTGGTGGAACCATGGAATGCACTGCTCAAGGGACTGGTGGAGGCAGATACTGTGGAGGGGTTCAAGAGGGGCTGGGACAGGTATGGGGGAGGGTGATGCTGAATAAGTTCAATTCTGGGGGAATATCTAGAATGGGGGTAGAGAAAACCAAGAGGATGGGGGGGACAGCAGAATCGGAGCCCATTCTGGGTGTTGACTATTGAGCAGACACAAAGGACCATAAGGCCTACTCTGCTGAAATTTTAGTATGTTAGTAGTATGTTAGTATAGGAAAGAAGTTAGACATTTACAAAAAATGACACATGTACATCTCAGAAACTGCACAAGCTGCTGTCACAAAAATTTCCACAGATCAAGACCTTGCCTCCTAGACAACACATGCAATATTTCAGCTCAGCATGTCAAACAGAACCAAAGATATTAATGTGCAAAATTAATAATTGCCAGAACATTCCAATTGTAGGTTGTGTTACCCCCCAGAACACCACTTGCTTTATTCCTGCATTTTGGTTGGTCCCAGATTTAAAATGGGGATGTCACCAATGGAAATACTCTGTGGTCCCAGGTCTGAGTTTGCCTAAATTTGAGAGGAACCTAGCATATCCAGGACCTAATTTAAGCTGAGAGGTGACCCATAAAATATTGATGAAGTGATGGAGATAACAGCAGGATGCCACATCCAGAGTAAGACTTGTGTCACCAAAAAGGAGAGAACACTAATGTCCATTTAGAGAAGGAGAGCATCACAGAGCAGCCAGTTGCTTTGCATTTCAGGAATAAAGTTAAATGTCTATAATTCATTACTCTTTAATAACAGGCTAAATTACATTAACAATGAACAGCATATACTGTGTGATGACAACATATTTTTACTAATCCAATAACTACAACATGCATGATGTAAATGCTATCAAACATTTAAAGGAGATCACCATTAAATAACCAAATATGTCTAATTATGTGCAAAGAGCAAGTTGTCATGTAACAAAAATCAAACCAGAAAATGTGTGAAGGATCTGGATAGGCAGCCAAGTAAAGCAGATACATTTACTTCTACTCCTGAGAGAGGCTAACTATTTCAATTAAAATACTACTTAATCTTGAACCTCTTTATTTCAACTTGTTACCATCTGGATTGACACTACCTGGTGAACAGCAATACAGGTCACTTGAGAGGTTTAGTTCTTCAGATGAACTTTTTAAGCTCAAATGTTCTTAACCCATCACAAGCAAGCAGGCTGCAGAAAAACTGTTACAGCAACAGCCCCAACCACAAGGAGAGGTGACTCCAGCCACCATTAGCCACATACTCTATCAACTATGTTGCATAATCAGTGGCATGGACAAAATGTTGGATGGACTTTTGGGTAAGGTCTCCAACTTAAACACAGAGTGAATGCAGTAAGACAACTGCCAAGAAGGGAGATAACACCAGGAAAGCCCATGATGCCATGGCCAAATTCGTCCAGGAGAATCAACTGCTAAGGCAGAACCTTGAAGCCATGGAAGATATGTTCTGAGCCTGTCACAACCAATTAGCATGTCTCCCAGAGGTTATAGAGGGCAACAACCCTAACACATTTGTGGAGACATGGTTGCACAAAGCACAGTCCAAGCACATACCTGCACCTTGCACACCTGTGTGATGTACAATCCTGAAATGTTCTAAAGACAAGCAGTACTGCCAGTATGTCCAGTTTGCAAACTTTGGATGTAGTCATGTCTAGACAGAGTTGCCTGACAAATGTAACCTGGTCTATCATTTATATTGACGTCTAGCCTACATTATTCAAAACTGGATGTAAAATACCACAAAACAGCTTGAAATACTGCAGATAAGTATGCTTGAAAGTAGCTCCAATAATAAGCTTGTCTGAAAATAGCTCCAGTGAGCTAGAACATGGTCTGGACTTACCAGAACAGTCCCTGACATTGAAATACTGTAATTAGAGTTTCATCCATTTCATGATCTTTGAAAAAACCTGTCCCAGGAACTGCTCTAGTATGTCTAGACCATATTCTGTCTTATTGTAGCTATTTTCCAACAGACTTATATGTAGCATTTCAAGCTCTTTAATGGTATGTAGCATGCAATTTTGGATAACAAATACTAGACGTTATGTATTTATGTCTTGAAAATACACCTTTGAGCTGGAAGCTCATTTACAAAGGTTCCACATCAAGTAAAAGAGGTACAATGCAATTTCATATTGGCACATTGTAAGACAGTAGGAGTGCAATGTTGCAAGGTGTGGTAAAACAACAGGTGGATACATAGTTACAAGCAATTGAGATACATCATTACAGTCATATAGAGGAGCAAGCAGAAAAACTGTTCCTTTGTCAGGGTTACAAGGGGGGGGTAGGTGGAGAGAGGTGGGGTAGAAATAAGTGCATCATGGAAGATAGGAAAATGATTGAACTGGCTAGAGTTTTGGTAGGGATGGAAGGGGGAAGGTGGAGTTTGGGAGTGGGAGGAAGAAGGAAGAAAGAAGGCAGGAGGGAAAGGTGGCCATAGTGATAGATGGGGTTAGCAGTCACATCTGCTCTGATTGGTAAGGTGTTGGCAGAGTTTTCTCTTGAAAGGCCCCAGCTTAGGCTCATTTGCTGTGTTGGGTGGGAGTTTATTAAGCCAGCATGGGGCATGATATGCAAAAGACCTCGGTGCTTTAGAAGTATGGAAGAAAGGGACAAGAAGTGATTGTCGAGATATGCTTCTTGTGCGGTGTGGGGTTGAGTGCAGTGATAAGTTTCTGGATGGCAGATGGGGTCAGTCCAAGGCAAGTTCTCTTACTGAGTAGACACACTTGGTACTGTATTCTACCCTATAGATATACCATGATGATAGCAATTATAAATGAGCCCCTGTTAAAACAGCGACTCATTTGTAGTGTTATCATAATCTGCTACCCTACAAGGTTAGCGATGGTGTAGCAAGGAAAGTGGCCAGAAGAGGAGGGATAGGAGGGATGGTTTGTATGTGTAGGGGATCCTGCTGCAGCTGAGCCAGCCCTTTGGTGTGGTGGTGAGGGTGGCTGGTTATGGTGCAGCAGGCACTGGGTCTGGGGCCTGCTGGGAGCAATTGTTTTGATGCTGCTTGTGGCTCTCTGTTTATTTTTTTTTTCTGCCTGTGTTTTGCCCCCTCCTTAACATGCACAATGGAGTTAATCCTAATTTAGGGGTGCGGGAGGTGTATCCCCCCAGCAAAATCACTTAATAGGGCCAGAAGTTGGGTTGCTTGGGTTTGTATATCGCCAAAATGTTTTTCAGCGATATACATTCACTATGATAGTGATCGCTGTATTGAGATCGCTATCATGACATGGGACCTACCCTGTTGGGTTAACCAGTCAATAACTGCATACAAATCACACATGTGGGTTAATTGATGGGCACTGAGAATCAGTCTGCAAGATTTATTAAAGGGAAATGTCCACATACAGTCGGGCCCCACCTCTATGTGAAATGGGGCCCGATTAGGAGATGCGATAAAAAAGAAGTTAAAATAAACTTACTTCACATTTATTTGAAAGTATATCTGGTTGATCCTGTGCCCCTGTTGCCCTGGCATTTTGCAATGCAGAACCCTACCCGTCGCGCCCACAAGCACCCGTGGCTGTCCCCGTGATGATGTTTCAGGCGGGGAGCAGCCGGGGACATCTATATACTTGATATGAGACTCCTTTTTAAAATAGCTCCGGTTTGGAGCCTGGACATTCGTGGGCAGGTGTCTTATAAGCAGATGATGACCAGTACCATGCCAGTTGATACGTGGTCTAGGTGTAGCCAGGAGATGCATAGATTCTAAACCAGAGCTATTTGAATATTTGGCAATAACTGTATTGACAAATATTCAAATAGCTCTGATTTAGAATCTATGCATCTCCGGGCTACACCCAGACCACGTATCAACTGGCATGGTACTGGTCATCATCTGCTTATAAGACACCTGCCCATGAATGTCCAGGCTCCAAACCGGAGCTATTTTAAAAAGGAGTCTCATTTCAAGTATATAGATGCCCCCAGCTGCTCCCCGCCTGAAACGTCATCACGGGGACAGCCACGGGTGCTTGTGGGCGCGACGGGGAGGGTTCTGCATTGCAAAATGCCGGGGCAACAGGGGCACAGGATCAACCAGATATACTTTCAAATAAATGTGAAGTAAGTTTATTTTAACTTCTTTTTTATCGCATCTGCTAATCGGGCCCCACTTCACATAGAGGTGGGGCCCGACTGTATGTGGACATTTCCCTTTAAGGGCAACACTAACCCTTTTGAGGGTGGAGTTGGGGGCTGCTCCATATAACACCAGTCCATAATCTGTAATGGAAAGTAAAGAGCTATTAATGACAAGTGACAATGCCTCATAGGTAAGGCTGTGACAGTGTCTATAAAGGAGGCCTATTCTAGAATTAGTGACCTTAATGATTAGATTAGTGTGCTGGGCAAAGGATAGGGGGCTGGCCAAGGTAATGCCAAGGTATCTAAAAATATATACTTGCTCTAGAGGGGTTTGCAGGTTATTAAGGATTGACATCCAGTGGACCTTGGATCTATTTCATGGGTTAGTGAATACCATTACTATTTTTTTTTATCATTCATAAGAAGCTTGTATTTAGTAAACCAGACTTCAGCATCAGAGATGTCTCTTTGGAGGTTGGATACTAGGTGGTCTGGATTATGGTTTTTGGAGATTACTCTGTCATCGGCATAAAGAAGAATTTGTTCTTTGCACACTGAGGGAAGTTTGTTAATAAACAGGCTAAAATAAAGTGGGCCTAGAATTGACCCCTGAGGGACATCGTTGAGAACTTGTCAACTATTGCATAGTGTATCATCTATTTTTACCCATTGGGACCTGTTACTAAGGTAACTCCGGAACCATTCAACCAGTTCAGTGGAGATGCCAATGGAGTGTAGTTCTTTGAGTAGTGTTTTATGATTGACAGTGTCAAAGGCCTTGGTAGAGTTGATATATATCACCTCTGCTATGTGACTACTACCAAAGGCTCCATGTAGAAAGCCTGAGTACTCCAGTAGGACTGTATAGGTGCTGTGTCCTTTGTGAAGACAGATATAAATGATAGACTAGGTTATGCTTGGTCCTACAACAGTGTCCAGGTACATTTACACTGCACATGAATTTTACAAACTGGAGTTACAGTACCTATGTCCTAGGCTCTAGCTTTAAAAATGGGACATAGGGCCAGGATTTTCAGAGCCCTATGTCTTCTGCACTTCTGGGCAAGGATACATCATTTGGGATCTCATTTTCAGTGTCTGGAGATGTCACAGACATTGATAAGGTCACGGTGGACTGTCGGTTGCTACTGTAATTGGCAGCTTATCGTTCCCACCACAGCCTTCATGATCCTTTCTTGCCATCTGTGCACCAGTGGCAGTGTGCCCATTATTAGGGTGCCACATTGTGGAATGTGCAACCTCCTCCCTGAGGTCCACCCCCATGGAATTAGAATATATAGAAAGTGGGGGCATGGGGGGCACAGTCCCCCACAAAAGTAGGGGATGGCAACATCGGGACATGGTGACCTAATGACTGGGTGCACTGTTGCCAGCACCCAGTACTGGTGGAACTCATCATGATATATCACCCTCCAGACTTACCTCCTTCTGTTGCTTGATATTTCAATGTCCTCAAGAATGGTCCATAGAGCCAACCTCTTGCTGCCCTGAATCTACCAATAAGCACATGACATTAATTCCCAGCATTACAAATGTAAGCGATCCCAGCCTACACTGCATGTTGGCTCAACCACAGAGCTGTCTAGTCTTCTTTGGCCTGTGTAGTGGTGACACCTAGACAAGTAATAGACCATCTATTAAGTGGTATAGCACATATGTCCCACTAGTTGACATGCATTGGCACAACTGACAGTTGCAATTAATCACTGCCAGTACCAGGGGCTGTGGTCATAAATAGACCACTTTTCTTTTTTTTCATCAGTACTTTATGCTTCTACACCCCTGGCCAGCCCTCTTCTGAAAGTACGCCCCACCCAGCATCACACTGATCATTCTGGGAGTTACCCTTTCAGTTTCTTGGCAGGGTGTTCTCAGTTATTGGTGTGGGTCTGGGAGTCCCATTATCATCCCGTGGCCAGAAGGGTTTTACCTCTTGTTTTCTCTGTTGCCCCTGCAGCTGTTCATGGGCAATGGCATAATGGGTGAGCTCTGCCTCTGTGGAGGTGTCTTCAAACACCTGTGTTAGCTGACTATGTGTGCCTGAAGCTGCATGGTATGGGGTCATAGCGTCATGGACAAAACCGTGCACACACACACAATGCAGCAGGCAGAATGGCGTGTGCTGTAACAGTGTCGGGACAAAATCCCGACCAAAACAACAAGAGCACATGGGATTGCAAAATCAGCAGCTGTCTTTCTTTTTGGTGAGGCTTCGCCCCCCCTCCGTGCTCCCCAAACTTATATTAATCAACTCCAGGGGGTTATGGACGTAGGGAAAAAAGGGAAAGGAATGCGGAAAAAGGGTTTTTTTTAAAAAAAAGAAAAGCTGCACTACAGTGGGATCTGGGAAGAACTAAACCGCAGCTCAAGGTCCCTGATGCCACCGAAGGCAGGTGCTCTAGTCACTCCATCATGGGAGCAGTGTAGCCAGGCACCACCCCAGCAGCATCCTTCTCATTCCATTATGGCAGCCTACAGAGATAGGGGTAGCATTTCTTACCATATGCTGAAACAACCCCTGTCACTGTAGGGCCATTCGTACTTCCTACAGTGCGGTATTCCATGTGTGGTTTTGTCCACACTCTATTAACCTGGTACCAAGCTGCGCTACAACATGGACACCTCCAGGTGGTAGGCAAGCAGTGGGTCACACAACTCCCCCTCCTTGAGGGAGGAGAGCAGTCCAATGGGACCCTCAATCCTCCCTCCCCAAAATGATCCAACTCTGTTCAAGAACTCCGGTTGCCAGTATGGCAGGAGGTAAGATGCCAACGCCTCAGCCCTCCACACTACTGGACTGGCTAATAGACAACTTTTCTGGAAATAGTTTCAGTGCCATTAGATACATTCATATTGCCACAGACTTTGGAGGATTCACATCTGTTCCTGTAGAAGGCCCTTTGAAAATCTTGGCCTGAGGGCAGGATTTCCAGAAGTCATAAAATGGACACAACTGCAAGTTGCAGTATGTCAATATCAGAAATTGCTTTGGTATGACTAGACCATGTTCTGTTTTACTGGAGCTATTTTGAAAGTATGGACTTATCAGCAGACAGACTAGCCTGTTTATGTTACTTTACATCCAACAAGCAGCCAGCAAAGTTATGTTTTGAGTCACAGTATCTGTGTTCTACTGAGAAAGTGTAACATTGAAATTGTGTGCCAATAGACTAAGGTCCTCCATAGGGATCCTGTAGTGCCGAAGAATGTTATGATCTCAAGCTGTGATTGTTCCCAGTACATAAAGAACAGCATGAGTAACCAGCTGAGTCAAACAAACTCCTTTCTGCTTGAATGAGGATGTGGGCTGTGTGGAGGAATGAATTATTTTTCTGCTGTCAGATGAATTGCCTGAGGTGCCTCATCTCCCTGTGTGCCCCATGGTCCCACCTGTGACTTAAGAGAGCCCTGACTTGCCCCTTCCCATGGCAGAAGGTCCTTAATATACCCAACAGCTGCGGTTAGCTGCACACTACTGGATAATTTTCTGCACAAATTTATTTTTTGTTCTCTCAGCTATCCTTATAATATTGTAAGATGCACTGAGAAAAACCTATGAAAGCAGTTGGAAATATTAAAATTTAATTTATGTGCCACAAGATTCGCTGTCTTTCTATACAGTAGAATAACAACAAAAAAGGATGCCATAACTTTTTAATATTCAAACTTTAGTTAAACTTTGGTAAGAACTTTACAATCATTGCCACCTGGGAGATACTCATTTACTCTCCAATAAAATAGATGAATTGTGATTACCTTCATGATGTTTTCAGTTGGTGAAATCAGGGAAAATACCAAATTTGTAAAACCATGTAAAACTATGTGATCAAAGGAGAACTGCCCTAAACTTTAAAATAATTGCCTCTCTGTATAATTTGCTTTAACAGACACTTCCTCTGTTTTGTTGATGTTCAGCCCGGCAGTACTGGACTTTCAATAAAATCCACCCATCTTCTTGCCTTACACAACGGTGGTAAGGATAATTTTAGAACTTTATAATTTATTTTATTTATTTATTTTTTTTCACTGGCTAGGTCCACTAGGCCCAAGAGGTTCCTTTTTCAGGGGCAAACTGGAATTAGTTACAGAGAAAGTTTGGGGTACAGGACATTTCAAATACATGACAGTTTTAGGTACAATCACAGTACACAGTAGACTAAAATAAGTTGGAATTTTTTTTTAATTTTCTAAAATGCCTTTTCAGTACTTGAAGCAATGTACATACAGCACTGAACAATACAATGACTATAGACAGCATTATAAAGCATATTGCAAAAAAATAAATAACATGAACTTTAAACATTATTACAAGCATTTTGGTCAACAAATATCCAGGGCAAATCTACAAAAAACATTAGTAGTCCAATACATAATGCTCCTGTCCAGAATGACTGTGGAAAGTGTGGTCAGAAATATGGTGCCATGCAATATTCTTGCTGGCACTTACTTCTGTTTCATGCACACTTCAATAAATAAAAGGTTTAACAAAAACAAAAAGCATCTGACACCATAGGGAAAACTTTAAAAACAGGGCATGATTCACAAAGGGTGATATAGGGCTTGCATCAAGACCTGTGTCAAACTCAGCAGTTGGAAAGCTGTGCCCTAAAGGTCACCATAGAATGTGCACAATTCAAAAAGATTGGGTGCATTTACAACAATTTTCCTGATTTACAGCAGCTTGTGCCAAATATTTGGCACAAGACCTATAAAAAAGGTACCCAAGATTGCTGCTAGCTAGACCTGAAAAAGCTGGCCTTTGTGGCAATTGGCACACGGGATTAAGAATCCTAATTGCCAGCCAGGAAATGCCGCAAGCCCTGTGTGCCATATGCTCGATGCATTCTCATATCTTTTGAGAATTGGGCCCATAATGTTAGACAGACTTCAACTCACAGTCATAACAAGAGTTGTGTTTAATTTTGTGGTACTCCAAGTCACAGTAAATTCTTAGAAATCACCAGAGGTACCAGGCCCTCAGCCACAGTAACACATAGTTTTAAATCTCCTATCCACCATAGCACCCTGGTACTATACTCCTGGCCACAAATACACCACACCCTCAGGCTCCTAAACACCCAGACACTCCATCATCAAACTCACAGTCACCCAATCACTGTGTGGTAACAGCTACATCAACCCACATGCCTCAGCATTTGACTCCCAGTCACCTGAACACCAAGGTATTATGCTCCCAGCCACCCAAGTACACTGGCACTGGGCCCTCCATCATCCAAATACTGTGTCATACCAGCTATTAAAATTCTATGTTGCCTGGCTTCTAGTCACCCAAGAACTCTGTCACCATGCTCCCTGCCTCCACAACTCTCTGGCACCAAGTGCCAGCCACAGTAATACTTCAGCACCATGCCCCACACCAATCAAACACCTCAGTGACATGCCATAGTTACCACAAAACATCTAAATGCACCATCACCATGCAGATGATCTCCTGACTGCCAAGGACTAGCACATCAGATCAGACACGTACCCTTGGCCCATGCCAACAACCAAACACCATAACAATGAAAACCCAATCAGATAATCCTTTTCTGCTCTCATCACCAAAAAATGTCCCTGTCTCAAGCTCTAATCTACCTAAACAAAATTGTTAATAAACCTTTAGAACAGGTTTTGTCTATTTGTCTCTTCCCTTGCTCATCTGCTCTACCTTTTTTACCCTTCTACCTTAAGTCTGTCCTTCATAACTCTACAACTCCCTCCTGCAACTCTCCCTGACACCAGACCTTTATGTCAACCCTCCAGTCCATTCCATGGCTTGCCCATGGAGCTGATATTGCTCTTTGATCCCCCCCCCAACATTATTATGCCCAGCTGGGGTTGTTCACAGCACCTGGCCAAATTGCAACTTTATCTACATTAAGCTTCTTTTCATACTGTAGTACTCTGCAGTGAATATTGTTTTGCATATCAGTAATATATTATACCTTGAACCTTTTCTGTTACACTGTATTACTTGGCATTGACTATTGTTGAAGCATATCTAATAATGAACTAACAGTATTTTACCTTTTTGTATTAACTTTCTCTCTCTACCCCCCAGAACACTGGAAGCAAGCTGTTATTCAACACAGTATGTCTTTCCTAATAAAGCATTTGAAATAAATAAATAAATGAATGAATGAATGAATCAATCAATCAATCAATAAATGAAGGCCATACTTTATTATAAGTGTCAAATTCTATGTAATTGCAGGGAAGGTAATTATTAATTAATCAATAAGGCATGACAAGGTGTGTGTTATCATGTAATAACGTCACTCCTGGGGTGGATTGAAGCACGAGACGAAGCCGAGTGCTTCCACCACCCCAGGAGTGACATTATTGCATGATAACACACACCTTGGAGTGCCTTATTGCTATTATAAATTGGCTCGATGTTATACAAAACAAAAATAAAAATGTTTTTAGTAGATTTTTAGTGAGGCAGTATATCTTTGTGTCTGAAAAAAAATCCATATAATCCTCCCAAAAATCAACACAGTGATGTTATTGTGTAATATCATCACTGTCTGAGGCACACATTGACCAATCAGAGTCCAGGAAATTTTCTTGCTGTTGTATAATTACATGTAACATTATTCTGTAGTTGCATGTTTGTTGCACATAACTACATTGCAACTGCAAGGAAACTTAAAATGCTACCTAAATAAATACTGGACTGGTTAGTATGTAATTTACAGCACCACCTGTCAAGTAACATCAGCCTAAGATGTTTTTTTTCCCCATGGTTTTATTTATTTATGTATGTATGCATATATTTAGTCAGATAGTTGGTTAGTTAATTAGTTAGTCAGTTAGTTTTACCAGAAGAGGCACACTAAGCTGTGATAGCTTAACATAGAAACATAGACTTTGATGGCAGAAAAGGACTGCTTTGCCCACCTAGTCTGCCCTTTTCCCTACCTAGAAGATAAGCTGCAGATCCTATTTAACCAACAGCCTATTTCTTCCTATCCCCCACAAAAATTGCCTTATGTCTGTCCCATGCATTCTTGAATTCTCCCACAGTTTTAGACCCCAAACCTCCTCAGGAAGGCTGTTCCATGCATCCACCACCCTCTCTGTGAAAAAATACTTCCTCACATTGCCCCTGAGCTGTCCCCCCTCTATCTTCAAATTGTGTCCCCTTATTCTTGCATATCTCTTTTTCTGAAAGATGCTACCCTCATGGACTTTGCTGATTCCACTGAGGTACTTAAACTTTTCTATCATATCCCCCTTCTCCCTCCTTTCCTCAAGGGTATACATATTAACCTCCTTTAATCTCTCCTCATATGGCTTCTCTTGCAGACCCTGCACCATTTCAGTTGCCCTCCTCTGAATTTTCTTCTTCTTGTCTATGTCCTTGCAGAGATGGAGTGCCCAGAACTGGACACAGTTCTCCAGATGGGGTCTCACCAACTGTCTGTACAGGTGGATAACAACTTCCTGTTTTCTGCTGGTGATGCCTCTCCCTATACATCCCAGTATAACCCCAGCCCTCCCTACTACCTTCTCACATTACTTACCAACCTTAAGGTCATCTGATATGATTACTCCCAGGTCCCTTTCCATTTTTGTTGTTACTACTTCCCCCCCATTGTGTAATCTTCCCCTTGGTTTTTGTTTCCCAGGTGCATTATTTTGCACTTCTTTGCATTGAATTCAAGCTGCCATACTTCTGACCATTCCTCCAACCTTGCCAAGTCCCTTCTCATCCTTTCCACACCTCCTTGTGTATCAACCCTGTTGCAGATCTTTGTGTCATCTGCAAAGAGGCATACTTTACTTCCAGTCCCTCTGCAATGTCACTTATAAAGACATTAAAAAGGACTGGACCCAGTACTAAAAACTGCGGTACCCCACTAGTAACCCCTCTTTCTTCTGAGTGGACTCCAATTACAATTACTTTCTGTGTCCTGTTGTCCAGCCAATGTTTTACCCAGGCTACCACCCTGGGACCCACTCCCAGGCTGGTTAATTTGACTATTAATCTTTTGTGTGGGACTGTGTCAAATGCCTTGCTAAAGTCTAGGTAGGCCATGTCCACAGCCCCTCCCTGGTCTACTACTTTGGTCACCCAGTCAAAGAAATCAATTAGATTCATTTAACATGACCTTCCCGCTCTGAACACATGCTGCCTTGGGTCTTGTGCCCCACTGGCCTCTAGGTACTCAACAATTCTTTCCTTCAGAAGTGATTCCATCACTTTCCCTACCACAGAGGTCAAACTGACAGGTCTGTAGTTTCCTGCCTCTGTCTTGCTCCCACTTTTGTGAAGGGGAATCACATCTGCCTTCCTCCAGTCCTTAGGTACCACACCATCCTCCCATGATTTGTTAAAAAGAGTAGTCAGTGGTGTCACTAGTTCTCTGCTTAATTCTTTTAGAATTCTGGGGTGAATTCCATCTGGCCACATTGCTTTGCCCACCTTCAGTTTTAGGAGTTCTTTCAGAACCCTTTCTTTTGTGAAAGGACTGGGATCAACCCCCTATCCAGAATGCTTCTGTTAATTGGATTAGGCACCTCCTCTTTTGTGAATACTGAACAGAGGTATTCATTCAGAATCCCTGCTTTTTCACTGTCCCTCTCTTCCCACCCACCTTCCATTCTGTTCAGCCTCACTATCCCTCCCTTTGTCTTTCTACGCTCTCTGATATACCTATAAAAGGTTGTATCCCCCTACTTAACCAAGTTGGCTATCGTTTTCTCAATTTGGGCCTTTGCTATTCTGCCTACCCTCCCTGCTTCCTTCTGCCTTAACTGGTACAGTTCTCTGTCCTGCTTCTTCTGTGTTTCCATATACTTCCCAAATGCTATCTTTTTTTTCCTAACCTTCACCGCCACCTCTTTTGATAACCATAGTGGCTTTTTCTTTCGTTTTGATTTGTTTATTTGATTCACACAAAGGCTTGTTGTCTCTGTGATGGCAGTTTTGATATTTCCCCATGGTTGCTCCACCCCTCCTTCCAGCCTGTTTGCTAGTGCTTTTCTAAGGCACTCTCCCATCTTGCCAAAGTCAGCCCTCCTGAAGTCCAGAACCCTCACTTTTGTATGGCTTGACTCTGTAGCTGAGTTTATCATGAACAACACTGTTTGGTGGTCACTTGTTCCCAAATGGCTACCCACTTCTAGATCTGAGATCCTCTTACTGTCCCCATTTGAGAGTAAGGGGTCTAAAATTGCTCCCTCATGAGTAGGTTCCAGAACTAGCTGACTGAGGCATGCCACTGGAAGGGCATCGAGAATGGCCCTGCTTTTGGATGTGGCTGCAGCAAAGGTGCTCCAGTTGACATCCGTCATGTTAAGGTCCCCCATCAACAGTATCTTCCCTTTCTGTGCCATCCTAAGTATGCCTTCTATCATACCCTTGTCCATTCCCTTCCCCAACATGGGGGTCTGTATACAGCCCCTGTGCAGATTGTAGTGCCATTTCCAGTCTCTAAGGTGACCCACAGTGCCTCCTCTCCTCCCTGTTTACTCTTTTGTTCAGTTGCTTTTATCCCTTTCCTTACATAAAGAGCTACTCCACCCCCTCTTCTCCCCTCCCTATCTCTCATGTAAGTTGTGTACCCTGGTATGTTAACATCCCAGTCAATATTTCTCTGTGTACCATGTTTCTGTGACTGCTATGATATCCAGGCATCCCTCTTCCATCAAGGCCACCAATTCAGGGAACTTGTTGCCCAGACTATGGACATTGGTACTCATTACCCTCCATTTCTTGATGGCCTTACCCCTTTTTGCCCCATCCCTGTCCTTATTGCATTTGTCACTTTCTCCATTTACCCCTGTGCTTCTCCCTATCGACATCTCTATGTTGGTGTCTACCTCACTTAGTACCCTGATTTTGGGGGGAGTCTAGGATTTCCTTGTTCCTCTCCAGTACCTCCCCCCTTGGCTAGTTTAAATGCTTGCCAGTGAAGCATTTAAACCTATCACCTAGGATCCTGGTTTCCCTTCTGGACAGATGCAGACCATCATGCCAGTATAGGCCTGCATTCCTCCAGGTGGACTCCCAGTCCCCAATGAAGCCAAATACCAGCAGGAACATCTGCCAGAACTAAACACATGGTGGATTCCCTGCAAGGGGAGGGCCTCAAACAACTGGTGCAATGACCCACAAGAGACAGGGCTATCCTAGATCTAGTACTGACTAACAGGGAAGGGATCACAGATCTCCAGGTAGAAGGTCACCTGGGGGCCAGTGACCATCACTTGGAATGGTTCAGTTTGGCCACTACATCTAAATCATCCCATTCCAAGGCAAAAATATGGGACTTCAGAGGAGCTGACTTTGATAAGATGACCAACAGAGTTAAGCTAGCCCTGGCAAAAAAAAAAAACACAGGGGAAGGGGTACAGGCAAAGTGGGCAAGCATTAATGATGCAATACTTGAAGCAACATCCCATTGTGTTAAGTGGAAACCACTTGGGTTCTCTAATACAGTAGCAGAAAAGGTCAGAGCCAAAAGGCTGGCCTTCAGGAAATATAAGGGAACACAGCAGGATGAAGATAGGGAGGCATACCAAACTGCCCTAAGGGAAGCAGAGAAGTCAGTAAGGCAGGCAAAGTTCCAAACTGAGGAAACACTAGCACAAACAGTAAAAGAAGGTGACAAGACTTTCTATAGATACATTAGTGAAAGGAGAAAGTCCAGAGGTGGTAATGCTAAGCTCAAAGGAGAAAAGGGGCATGTGAGGAGGAGGACCCTGTAAAAGCATCTATCCTAAACAGGTACTTTTGCTGAGTATTTACTGAAGAGAAGGTAGGGCAGGGCTCACAGCTCAGCACCATGGACACAGGGGTGAGGGAGGTGAGCACTTCTCCCTTCACAAAAGAAAGGGTCCTACTAGAGCTCACTAAGCTCAAGGTGGACAAGGCAATGGGACCTCATGTCATACATCCAAGGGTACTTAAGGAGCTAAGGGTGGAACTAGCAGAGCCATTACCAGAACTGTTTAGTGAGTCTCTGGGCACAGGAGAGATCCCAGAAGACTGGAGAAGGGCTCATGTGATCCCATTCCACAAGAGTGGTAGCAGGGAGGAGGCAGGAACTACAGACCAGTCAGTCTTACTTCAGTAGTGGGCAAGATTATGAAGGCACTCCTTAAGTTCAAGTTCAAGTTCAAGTTTATTGCAGGAAAACTCCATTGAACAAGCCCATTCACAAGGAGGTCCTGTGACATAAACACTTAAAGTACAAACACAGATAGGTAATAACAGTATATACATGAAATGCACGTTACATGATACAGGCTGGATATACATACAAGGGTACCACATGGGGTGACCGCAGGTGGTAAACATTGATATGAGACAGGGAAGTGACTTACAGGTTCCATACTGATAAATGAAACATGATGACTGTTGTGTGCAATACATATACAGTATTTTGGCAGCTAGAACAAACAACAGTCTACAACTAATATGGGGGGAGGAGTGATTTGATAGAGTAGCAGTGGAGCGTAAGCAAAGATAAAGCCAGGAGTAGAAGGGGAAGGGAAAGCAGTTAATATGACAAATCAATTATACCTTACCAGTGGATAAATATGGCACATATATGGGGAAGGAAGAGACTTAATGACAGTTACAGGTGTCTTTTATTTTGGCTGAACTTAGCGATTTGTAGAAGTTTATTGAAACTGTGCTAGTTAGTTTCAGTACGGTTTGTAATTGGTTCCAAATGGAGGGAAGGGCACATGCAATAGTACGTTTACCAAAGGAAGTCTGCGTCCTTGGAATGTCAAGCATAATAAAGTCAGATTTTCTTAACGAGTATGCACTATGTGAGATTAAGGAAAGGATAGTGCAATACCTGGAATCCATAGGGGCACAGGATTCAAGACAGCATGGGTTTACAAAAGGAAAGTCCTGTCAAACTAATCTCATAGATTTCTTTGACTGTGTAACCAGAGTGGTGGACCAAGGGGGAGCAATTGATGTTGCCTACCTTGACTTCAGCAAAGCTTTCAACACTTTTCTACATAGAAGATTGATAAATAAGCTGGTTAGGCTTGGGGTGGGTCAGAAGTTGGTCAACTGGGTGGCAAACTGATTGACGGGCAGAAAACAGAGAGTGGTGGTAAATGGTATACAGTCAAAAGAGATGCAAGTCACAAGTGGGGTACCTCAGGGATCAGTCCTGGGGCCAGTCCTCTACAATATCTTCATTTAGTGACATTGCAGATGGACTAGTGGGTAAGGCTTGTCTGTTTGCAGATGACACCAAGATCTGCAACAGAGTAGATGATCCAGATGGGGTGAGCAGAATGAGAAGAGATCTGGATAAACTAGCAAAATGGTCAGAAGAGTGGCAACTGGGATTTAATGTAAAGAAGTGCAAGATCATGCACATAGAGAGAAGAGAAACCCTGAAGCCACCTATAGACTGGGAGGGGAGTTGCTGGCAGTCACAAAGGAAGAAAGAGACTTGGGCATCATCATCGCCGATTATGTGAAATCATCCAAGCAGACCTTTAAAGCAGTAGTAAGGCTAGGGGGATGTTAGGGTGTATTAGTAGAGGGGTATCACAAGTTGTAAGAGGGAGGTAATAATCCCTCTTTACAAGACATTGGTTAGGCCCCATCTGGAGTACTGCATGCAGTACTGGAGGCCACACCTTCACAAGGACATTAACCAAATTGAGGCAGTCCAGAGAAGGGCAACCAAAATGGTGTAGGGACTGCATCAGAAGACATATGAGGACGGATTAACGGAGCTCAATATGTATACCCTTGAGCAAAGGAGGGAGAGTGGTGATATGATCGAAACATTCAAACACCTTAAGGGCATTAACAAGGTGAAAGAGTCTAACATGTTTAAATATAAGAAAAAATAGCAGGACAAGAGGACACAGCATGAGATTAGAGGGAGGCCAATTAAGGGGGAATGTGAGGAAATTCTTTTTTCACAGAAAGGGTGGTGGATGCATGGAACGGCCTACCTCAGGAAGTGGTGGCTATGAATACAGTGCAGGGCTTCAAACAGGCATGAGATAGGCATAAGGGAGCAATACAGATGAGTATGAATCAATAGGCCACTGACAGGTCAAAGGCCGATGGCACATTTATGAGGTAGAAAAAGAAATGAGCAGACTGGATGGGCCTTCCGGTCCTTATCTGCTGTCAACTTCTATGTTTCTATGTTCTATGTAGCTCTGCACCAGTTTTTCAACCACTGATTGAATCCCCTGGTGTGGAGCACCCTAGCCTCACCTGTGCCATAGACAGGCAGCACCTCCGAGAAGGTTACCGTGCATGCTATTTGTCTAAGGCCCCTCCCCATCTCCACAAACACTTTTTGCACTGCTCTGATCCCTTTCTTAGCCAGATCATTTGTCCCTAGGTGGACAATGACATCCAGCTCCCTCCCCTGTGCAGCTGCTCCTGTGATCCTGAGGATTTGCTCCCTGTCCCTCCAAGCCATGGTGCCAGGCAGGCACCTTACCTCTCTCTCCCCTTCCTCCCCCAAGTTCTACCTTCCTAACAATGGAGTCCCCTACCTGGAGTTGTTTCCTTCCCCTGTGGGGGTCCCATGCCACCCTCCTGTGGGTCTCCTTTGTGGAGGTTCCCAGTATCCTCCTTGGTCTCCACTGTGGGTGCCTCCATAGAGGAACCATACTTTTCCAGAATGGCATAGAAATTGTGGAGAGGTACAATGGGAGGGATACACATCTGTTCCACCACCCTCACCCTCCCTGAGCCCACTGTGGTCCAACCGCTTCTCTTTCTTGGCAACCTCTGAGGCAACAGCAGTGACCCTGGTGGTCCCTGGGTGGGAGAAGAGGTCCCACAAATCCTGGCCAACTCAGTCTGGAGATAAGCAACCTCCTCCCTCAGCCCAGAGAGGTGCCTGCAGATGGGACAACACTGCATCCTCCAGAATGTCTCCAGGAAGACTGCTGTGCCACAGCCACTGCACTGCATCACTCACATCATGTCTTATTTCTGGCCCCCTAATTGTTGTTTGGAATGTTTACTCTTTCCTCTGTTTGTTTATTTCTTTTTTTTTCTCTTGTTTTCAGTTTGTTTTCAGATGCATCCTGGTGGAGTAGGGAAGATACATGGATCTGCTTTATTGATGGGGGAGTGTTGGCCAAGACAAATGAAAAAATCTCCTACTATTATGATAAGTACCATGGGATTAGAGATGTGCAAAGCTGGCAAACCTGGCTTTGCGAATTGATTCCCAGAGTTTGTCAAATTCGGTAAGTGCCAATCTTGCAAAATTTTTGGCAGGCAAAGTTGCACTTTTTCAAAGGAAGTCATCTGTTTTTACTGACAAAGTTGCAACTTCACCATATCTTCACCTGACTTCACCAGAAAAAAACTAAAATTTCAGCAGGAAAATGTAATGTGAAGTGACAAAGTGAATAATCTGTGAAGTTATTCCCAAAGACGAATTTTACAGCTTCACCAGAACTTCACCCATGAAATATAACTTTGCACCATTGCTACATGGGAACTTTATCTTCTACCTGAATAGCCATAAGAGGTGGGCAGAAGAGCTCTCAAGTTTAACACCTCACCTGTAGGATAGCACCTCAGAAGTGCCATAAATCCCTAGTGCTGCACTACAATGTCAGTACTGGGTATTTGCCTAAATTCCCACTTTGGGACTAGAATCTATGCTCTTCTGGTCTTCCAGCCCCAAAGGTAAAACTGCAGCCTTTCCTGCTACTGACTTGGTTACAGCACTATAATGCTCACCTCAGTGGGTCATGTCATTAAAACATTTATTACTGAAAAAATGTGCCTGCATGTTTACTGCTGTATCATACCAGCTTCTATTTCACCTGCACTCACTTGAGATTTTATGATCCAGAAAGTTACTGATTTCAATAACTGACCCAAATACTGAAGAACAAGGAATCTTAGCAGTGCATATGTGCTCTAATTTCACAGCTTCAGGTCCCACTGAACTGAAATATATCAGATGTAAATCCTGCAGTATGTGATGAATTATGAGAAAGTACCTTTTCTGATATTTAATCATAGATCATCCTTATAAAAGTAAATAATTTTAGTCTTGTAACACATTATGGTTGCTGCTGGTTGAGCTATACAAGAAATCTCAATCAATAGTTAAATAGCCACCAAGTACATAGCATCCTTGAAAAAACGTTTAATGTATTTATCTGCCTTCACTTATTTTTGTTAGTGTCTTACTGCAGTTTATAATTAATATGCACATTTAATTTAGAAGGATGTGTAGTCCAGTGTTAAGAGCATGAGCTTGGAAACCAGGAGGTCACAGTTTCAAACTCCGCAAGTGCTAAATGCTCAGTGTGATGTTTGCCAAGTCTCCTAGTCCTCCCAGAGCTCCAGTCTTCCCAGTTAGGGAACTAGAACTATAGGACCCCATTGAAAATGAGTTAACTGAGGTAAATACATTGTAAAAAATATGCAGTTCATCAAATGTCAAATGTGCTTTGAGTTTGGATAAAAGACTTTTCATTAAAATCTTGCTCATGCATGGTGTCTGTAGCTGCAAATTTGAATTTGCAGAAGTGTTTTCTAGTCAAAAAGACTTGTAAAATAAATCATTTCGGCTGCATCATAATGGCTTTCAAAATAACCAGTATGCTTGATTTTGCCTAACATGTCTTTTATTCTAATGTATCAAAACTGTTATTCTTTTGTATATATGACAATACATCTAGCCTTTTCAAGTGTACACTTTGCATAAAAGTGCTTAATTAATTTCTAGCTAGGCAGCAGACTGCATTTAGAACTTTGCTTCAGTTTTTCTTAGTAAAATTATGTGATGTCAAAAAATATTTGCTTGAATTATTAGTTGTCCCCAGTAGGTAGAGAGTGGTGATAATAAATAGCTTCTTTGATTGCTTTCTCCAGTTAAATGCACATGGTTTTATAAATTAGGCATTTTAATTATCTAAATAAATTATGACAAATGTGCATATGGGAAGTACTGGAGGCTGTCATTAATCTCTTTCTTTACTTTAGCATCTTTTTCACCTCTGATACCACTCGCGCCTTCTTTAATATCCATCCCATCTAATACAAAGAGAAATGAGTCTGTTCTGATGACTATTAAAAATTGAACTGAAGTGGGTTAAGGTTTCATAATTACAAGGAGTGAATACGTTTGTGCATACAGCCTGTTGGCCATTCAGCCAACAATTTTGAAGATTGTCAGTTCAGATTTTTGACAGAGCTTCTAATTCAACCATCAATATGTTTAAATAGTATCTGACTTTGGCTCCTAAGGGAGAGTTTTGGATGTTTTGTTGGATATGGTCAGAAGATTGTAGGTGGTCTAAGACATCCACTGAGATGGTACTGTAATGGGGGTGACCTCCAGAAAAACAAGAACTGTTTCTGATTGAAATACTACACATAATGTGAAGAGTTTTATTACAAAGTGGTTGGATCAGAATCCACCTACTTTTCAAATGTGGTGCAACCCGATATTGGAAATATTATATAAGCCTGCCTGGAAAAAGAGTCACAGGTAGACAAATACATATTTAAAAGTTTGGAGCCCTGTGTGGAATGCATGAGATAAAAGCATTTAAGTCTGTTATTACAGACATTGATTTTGGTATAATAACTGGCCAGCAATTTTTCCCATTGCTTGAGCCAGTTATAATTTGCCGTTATAACCCGTGGGTTATAACAGCAAACACATGCCAGATCAATCACATAAGAGCCACATCTTTATTGGTTCTGCACACCTTGTAGGTGGGCAATACAGTTCAACAAACATGGCGGCTTCTCAACCTGCAAAGTGACGAGCCACTACACCAGGATGCCTACTTGTTATGTTTTGTTTTTTTCCTACAAAAGAAAAATGGATTTGTGCAATTTTAACAAATATCCGGTGTGACACTTGTACAGCTGGTTCTGATTAATCTATGCTTTTTGTAATATAAAAATGTGTGGGGTTATGCAGAGATGCATGACACCGTATCACCCGCAAGCCAATGGGCTTGTGGAAAGATTCAATGGTATCCTGAAGTCAATGCTCTGGGAGTTTGCTGAACAGCATGGGAGGAACTGGGAGAAATACCTTCCCCATCTGTTGTTTGCATACAGGGAGGTGCCCCAAGAGTCGACAGGATTTTCTTCCTTCAAACTCTAATATGGACGCTGAGTAGGTGGGCCCCTAGACTTGATCTGGGAGGACTGGGAAGGCAAGCACACCACCCAAGGAACTCCCATAGTGGATTACGTCCTTAAGTTTAGGGAAAGGCTGAAGGAGCTTATGGGAACAGCCCAGAACAACCTGGCAGCTGCCCAACATAAAGAAAAGGTGTGGTACAACCGCAGAGCCAGAGCTCATTCATACATGGTGGGTCAGGAAGTCATGGTCCTTATTCCGGTCCAGAAAGACAAGCTGCAGGCTGAGTGGGCAGGACTGTACAAAGTGGTTAGGAAGGTAAATGATGTGAACTATATTGTAGAGTTACCTTACCTGACCGAAGATAGACAGAAAGGATGTACCATGTCAAGATGATGAAGCCATATGCAAATAGGGCTGACATGGTGTTTGCAGTGTGTAGTCCTGGGGAGGAGATGGACGAAGAAGACCCCTTCTGGACTTGCTAGAAGAAAGTAAGCATGAGACCTCTGTGGAGGCAATTAAATTGTCTCCCCAGCTGACCCCAGACAAGATCCAGGAAGTAAGGGAGGTTTTAGCAGACTTTGCCCCATTGTTTAGCGCCAAGCCTGGACTAACCCCCTTAGCGACTCATGATGTGGAGACAGGGACACAGATGCCCATACAGTGAACAGCATATCAGGTGTCAGAGGCTGTCCTAAAGGACATTAGAAGGGAAGTGGGGAAATGTTGTATTTAGGGATAACCCAGAGATCCCACATCCCCTGGCCTCACCCACAGTCCTTGTGCCTAAGCCAGATGGCTGTACTCATTTCTGTGTGGACTATCATGGACTGAATGCAGTCATGAAATCAGATGTCCACCCAATGCCTCAGATGAATGAACTCCTGGAAAAGGTGGGAGGGGTGACCTACCTTACTACCATTGACCCGACCAAGGGGTATTGGTGGGTAGAGTTGACAGACAGAGCTAGGGAGAGGTCAACCTTCATCGCTCCAATAGGCTTATTTGAATTTAAAGTAATTCCTTTTGGAATGAAGAACGCCCTGGCCACTTTCAGAAGGTTGGTGAACCAGGTGTTAAATGGTGCTGAAGAGTCACCGTGGTGTACCTGGATGACATTGTCATCTTTAGTACCAGCTAGGATGAACACCTTTCCCACCTTAGGGAAGTACTGGGCAGGATACAGAGGGCTGGGCTCACTGTCAAAGCAGAGAAGTGCCAGGTGGCCATGGGAGAAGTGGCATACCTCGGGCATGTGATAGGCCAGGGACAGCTCCGTCTTAACCAAATAAAGATAGAGGTAATTCAAGTGTGGACCAGACCAGAAATGCAGAAGCAGGTCAGAGGTTTACTTGGGACAGCAGGGTACTATAGAACATTTGCACCCAATTACAGTACCCTGGCTGCTCCCCTATCTGACCTGGTAAAGAAAAGGATGCCAAAGAAAATTACCTGGGGACCAGCCTGTGAAGAAGCCTTTACCAGTTTGAAGGAGGCACTGTGCAGTGCCCCTGTTTTGACATGTCCTGACTATAGCAGATCCTTTATAGTTCAGACTGATGCCTCAAACGTGGGTATTGGGGCAGTACTGAGTCAGACATCCAGCCAAGGGAATGATCATCCTGTAGCATATCTGAGTAAAATGTTACTTTCCAGGGAGCAGGCATAATTCACTGTGGAAAAGGAGTGTCTTGCCATAGTGTGGGCCCTAAAGAAGTTGGAGCCATACTTGTATGGGCAGCATTTTGTGGTACAGACTGACCACAACCCCCTGGTTTGGCTGACTCAGATGGGAAAAAACAATTGTAGATTGCTAAGATGGAGTTTTGCTTTACAAGGGTATGACATGGCAATTCTACATAGGACTGGAACGAAAAATCAGAACTCAGATGGGTTGTCTCGCGTCTATGAGAAGTGAACTGATTTGGGAAGCTTATTCCATGCAGGGGATAGAGCCCCCAAATTCAGTCTAGGTAGGGAGGACTGTGATGCTTGTACAGCTGGTTCTGATTAGTCTATGCTTTTTGTAATATAAAAATGTGTTATTGAGTGTCTTTCATGAGACATGCTGTTTCAGCTAAAACATAAAAGCCAGGAGATAATTATAGGCTAGAAGAGACTTAAAGTAAGGATCTCCTGTTTATCTAGCTTAATTGTAGCTGTCAGCTGCTAGGCTGGAAAATCATACACTTTTATGATGTTTAGAAAAAGAATACAGGTTATGTCACTGTGGTACAAAGTCATAAAGATCATTTGATGTCCTTGAGAGAGGATGCTGCTCATGGATGAAAGAAAGGACTTGGAAAATTACAGACTTAATTGGGAAGTCATATGGGGAAACAAGTTTTTATGTTGATGTCACCTATTAATTTACCTCCTGACACAAGACATTCTGATTATATAATTTTTAATAAACAGAGGAGGAGCTGGGTGACATATTGGAGAAGGCAGGGTCAAGACAGTGTTTTAATTATGCTGTAACAGACCTTTACAGACACACATGTTTGAACTCTGAAAAAAGAAACATCTACAGCACTATAGGAAGATAAGAATACATTAGGTAGACAGATCTAAGTCCAGTATTGGTAGGAATTTGCACTTTTTAAACCTTGTAGTTTTAAAAGATTATATATTTTGTGATATATGGTTCTGTATTTTACATTTTACATTTTTATCTATTTTAAATAAACCTCTATTTTCAGAGACTACCTGGTGTGCCTTTGAAATTCTTTCTTTGGCAAGGGAAGTATATATGGTTAAAGCTGACACTGTACAAAGCGTACTGGTTTTACCAAACTGGGAGAAGGTAAGAGTTTATTCTGAGGTCTTTCATAAAGTTTTTAAGGGTTCATTTTGTACACCTGGTTAGGTGTCCGTAGGCGAAAGATATCTGCCCCCCCACCAAAGAGCAAAATTATCTGAGCCTGTACATTGAGTATGCTAGCAAAAGGTTTACAGTTTGAATCCCTCCAGGACTTGAAACCAAAGGTTGATTCAAACCCACAAAACAGACAGGAGGGTTACCCTGTTTCTGTTTACTCTTTACAATACTGCGCTTGGAGGTTGATACTGTGGGAGCAGAGGGCCTGACCTGCTGAGTGGAGTTGTGACATCCGGTTGATCCTACCATTCTGAAACTGCGCAGCACAACTCCCAGGAAGAATGGTCAAAAAGTCTTGAAT
The DNA here is from genome assembly GCA_016271365.2 of Neoceratodus forsteri. NCBI lineage: Eukaryota > Metazoa > Chordata > Ceratodontiformes > Ceratodontidae > Neoceratodus > Neoceratodus forsteri. Next base: position 350,485,619 of record CM028130.1, on the reverse strand, counting down.
GAAGGTAGGCATCAATTCTGATAGCCACATGACCTAAATACAGAAAAAACAATGCTCCACTAAAAGGAAATGTATGATATTTTGGCAGAAAAAAAGATAAGACCAACTGTAAAATGAGCAGGGTCTCTTACAGAGACTGTGTGTGTGTGTGTGTGTGTGTGTGTGTGTGTGTGTGTGTGTGTCTGTCTGTCTGTGACAGACACTGTGTATGTGTCTGTGACAGTACTAAAGTCAATGTTGGAGGAAAAACTGCTGACCAGCAATTATAAATAATAAAAGATGGGAAATTGTGCTTAAATTCAAAATTTATGGTTGCCCTCAGTGTGGGATGCTTTAATAAACCCCTTAGGCTTCACCCTTGGGGTTTATATAGCATCCCACACCTCGGGCAACCATTAATTTCTCATTAAACACACTTCCCCATCCATTATTGTATATATAATTTTATACAGGCATATTCATGTAGGGGGAGGCTTGGGAACGGAGTTTATTTTAATTGATTGAATGAACAATATATAATAAAAAGTAAATCAATTCTAAATGGTTAACAAGCAATATATATTTATATTTATAAAATGGGTAGGAAAAATAATGTCTGCTGATTTGTTGGATCCCATGTGTATATCAGAGCGCGACCACACACTTGCTCTTTTACCCTACCCAAAAAACAATTTTGCCATTTTATAAGATAAATAACCCACTCTACAGTGTGTGGTTGTGCTCTGATATACGCACATCTTGGGTGGTTGACGCACACCGAGGTATGCATATATCAGAGTGTGACCACACACCTAAGAGTGGGTTATCTATTAAATATATATGTATATATCTTATATGTTTTATTGTGTTAATGCCAAAGTATTAAATAAAAATACCATATGCAATGATGAGAATGAAGAAGAAGAAGCATTTTTATGCTTTATGGCATCCTTCTGGTCGCTAACTCAGAATGCCATTTAATTAATATGCCTTGTCAGACAGTACAGCAGTTCAGGAGCAGCTTACCATGCTGGTGGCAACCCAGGTTCATGCCTCAAGCCCTGGTTACTGCTGTGAGCAGACAGCAGTCTGGGGAGGCTTCTGCCTGAATACTCCCTGTCTCCATGGAAGGAAGGCTGGCTACCCCCTCTGTCACTGCCCCTGGTGTCCACAGAAAGGCAGTACACATGGGTTTTTGAGAGGCACAGAGGAGTGGATGACATCTTTTTTTTCTTTTGGATCCACAGAACTGTGGGTAGGGGACAGCAGTCAACATTATGTCTGCAAACATATGAACTCATAGGAAACTAATGAGAGTCTCATGTGACTGCCACAGATGAGAAGGTATAATAAAGCCACTATAAAGGCTTCTAGTAAATTTGGGTAAGAGAGAGAAAAAGACTGTTGATCAAGCAATCAGAGGATACCTTTACCTAAGAGCCTCCCTCTGAAGAGATTCAGCCAATAGACACTGGAGCTGGTGAGTGTGGCAGCTGCAGAGTGCCAGCACTAGATCAGAGCAGCCAGACTAACTAAAAGATACAGATGTGATCTGCACAGCTCATCCTTTAGGTTTAAAGCCAGGAGAGTTCCCTGCCTCAAGACTGGAGTGCCTGCCTGGGACATCAGTCCTTATAGCTAGGGTTGCATTGCATAACTCTGATTCTGTAGAAGAAGAAAGCTTCTTTGTCTCTTATCCTACTGCAGGGATTAATTCCAGTTGAGAGACCAGCAACCTTAGTCCCTGAATTAATACCTGTTATCTTTTGAGTAAAGAGAATAGTGTCCTCTAAGAGGTGAAGAGGATGGATCAGGAGTTTTTTTCACAGACCACACATTTTGCCAATCTGTGAGCACATTAGGTGTAGGGCATCTGAAACCTCCCTTCACAATCAGGGTTGAGGATGTTCCCCAGTAATTGGTGAGCAGCACCCTTGGTTTTGTGAGTATAGCTCACTAATCAGACATCTGGAATGCAATTCTTGTAGCTACAGTAGCTAGGGTTAGTCATAGAACACTGGGCAAGGACAGCATGACTATGGATTGCTCAGAGGAATTGTTTGGTTCATTTTCTTATGAGACCGGTTACTTAATTAACTGAATCTGGGACTATGATTTGGAGTTCACATCTCCTAGTAATGTTCTTCTTCAGTGCCATGTTATGTTCTACAACTGGCCTGCAAGCCTGCTATTAATTAGTGTGTGCATATATAGTCTGTGGGAGGTGTCAGAAGAATGTTTAGTATCTGGCAACCAGAGCAAGAGTAATTGAAGTTGGCATTTGGCATATCTGGTTTGGCTGTCATTCAACGCCATCCTTGTTTCAGCATCAGTACTTTGGTTAAAACACTTCAGATCCTTGGTACCATTTGAAGTCCAGCAGGTTACACAGAAGAGAATGTGACACCCTCCTCCATTCCTCTCCATCAAGTTACTTTTCACCTTCCATCCTTTCCCATGTTACATGAGACTGTTTTCATACAGTGCCAGTAACAGGCATTTTTTTAGATAAACAGTCTGAGGGAATGGGGGAGTTTGGTGGGAAGTCATTGAGTGGGGGAGGGGGTGGCAATGGAGCTAGCACTTGCTGTCTAGAAAGTAATAGAGCTTTTTATCAGTTTGACAAATGGTTGAAGTGACCCTAAATGCCCCAAACTTTTGGCAGTCCTAAATCAAATGTTAAAGTGCTGAACTGGAGCACTTTCGCCTAATGAAAATTCTGCATCAGGCCACCCTAAAACAAGAGGGATTCTGAAGACTGTTGAAGGATGGTGGAGTTGAAACCTGGGACTTGTTTAGTACCATAAGTTGAAAAACAGGGAAGCAGGCGCCACTCGCCGAAGTGCTCCTTAAACTTCGATACACTCAACACACAAAATAAGGGCACCATCCACCGCATAAAATGAAAAAGCTACATTTTATTGCCAAAAATACAAAAGCAAAATACAGAAAATGCAGCCACGTGCCACGTGGGTTCTACCCACTTGAAAAGGTCCTTCCAGTTTTGTGCATGCGCGCTTCCGCAGGGATGTTTAGTACTAATAAGTATTTCCTGCTTTCTCTCCCAGGTCATTGTTCCTGTCCCACCAATGAACCTGTTTTCTTTCTGTACCATATTTATTTATTTAAACTTTCAGAAATTACAATCTTTGAGTCATAGACTCCTTTACAAAGACTGCATATCGGAAAACAATGAGGGTTTTACAAACAATATTATAAGAACGTGACCAGGTTAGGGAACAATGGGGAATTATAGACAGAGAAGAAACAATATTCTTTGGGCAGGGAAAACCCAGAATTATACGTAGTAGCATATTAAATGTTACACAGAAGTTTCAATGGAATCAAACATGGTACACAGGTAAACCACTGGCAGATAGGCATGACCAAAGAGGCAGGAGAGGGTAGCAGGTCAAGCCCATGGGGGGGCAGGAGGTAGGGCGGGGGAGGAATGGTTATGGGCAGTCACAGGCAGAGGATTCCAGTAGGAGAGCTTTGAGATTTGCCTTAAAATGGCCGATTTTCAGTTCCAGGGAAATGGGTGGGGGCAGGGTGTTTAGCCAAAGGGGAGCTCTGTAGCGAAAGGCTCTTCGGCCCAGGGTGGTGCAACAAAGGGGAATTAGGAGAGTGCACCTAGTGGAACTATAGGACACTCTGGTATTCTGGGTAGGATGGATAAGGCAATGCAAGTAGAGTGGTTCTTGGCCAAGGTGGATCTTTTTGGCGAGGAGACAAGTGTGGTACCTGAGCCAAGTATCAAAGGGAAGCTATTCTGCAGATTTGTACAAGTCACAGGAGTGTGTCCATCTGTAGCAGCCTGTGACCAGCCTGCATGCTTTCTTTAGTGTGATATTGATTCACTGCAGGGTAGTAGGGTCTGCTGAGCTGTAGATCACAATGCCGTAATCTATTAGGGATAGGACAGACAAGGTTACTGCTAGCTGGGTGGCCAACAGGGGGAGGCAGTATTTGTGGTGATACAATATCCCAGTCCTTGTGTTTATAGCAGTGGACAGTTGTTGGGCATGGTCTTGGAAGAAGAGGGATGTGTTGAGGGTTCAGCATTTGAAAGACTCAACCTGTTCAAGAGGGGTTCCTAGTGAGTTACAGCTGGACATAGGGAAGGCATGGTGTGAGCTCTGGCAGTGGACAAAATCATGGACTTCATTCTTTTGTAATTTATGACTAGGCGGTGGAAGTGAACCGGGTCTCAGCCTCAAAGAAAAAAGCTTGGAGGAAGCATTGGAGGGAATTGGGACTCTGGTAACTCCAGTATATTACTGAAGCATCCGCATAGAGCAGCATTTTCCCAGCATAGAACCAAGGGAGGGAATCAAGGAATAGGCTGAATATGAGGGGTCCCAGGATGGAACCTTGGGGCATACCAGAGTCCAGAATGAACAGACAGGTTGCTGGAGAACTGATTTTTACCTGTTGGGTTCTACCAGAGAGGTAGCTCTGGAACCAGTGTATAGTTTCATCTGAGAGACACAGGGAGGGCAGGGTGGCAAGGAAGAGAGCATGGTGTACTGTGTTGAACGTCTTTGTGAGAATGATATACGCCAACCCCACTAAATGACCCCCTTCAAGCATGCTATGGATAAAGGAGATACTGTATATTCTAGAAGGGCAGTGGAGGTGCTGTGTCCAGGTCAGAAACCATGTTGTTCAGGACACAGTAATTGATGCTTGTATAGGTGGTCCATAAGTTCATCTGCTACAATTTTCTTGAGTGCCTTGGAGAGTGGAGGTAGAAAGGAGATTGGGTGATAGTTATTTGGGGAGAGATGGCCTCCACTTGTGAAGATGAGGGTGATGATGGAAAATTTCCAGAAGGCTGCAAATTGCCCAAGGCAGAGGGACAGGTTTAATAGTTTGGTGAGGGGTTGTAGGACCTCATCTAGGACAAACCAGAGGAGCTTTATGTCAATGGAATCACCGCTCACATACGATTTGGCGAGGGCATTGGAGAGGTAACATCTGGCATCCCATTGTGGGATGACACAGAGGTGGAACAGAGGGATGTTGGGTGTAGGGCAGTGGCCGGAAGTGCGGTTGATGGGGTCAAAGAAGTTGGGGGGGAAGGATACTACTAATATTAGAGAAGATGGTGTTAAGGGTATCTGCAATAGTCTGGATCCTGGGTAAGGTTGCCAGTGACCGAGAGCTGAGCAGGAGGGGGGCGGAGGTAGCTTTCCCATTAAGTTCTTTCATGTTCTTCTAGAAATTTGTTGCATTTGGTTGATTACCTGTTGTGAGGTCCAGGGTAAGTGTTGATTCTTACAGATATGTTTTGAAAAGGGGTAAAGGTATCGCAGGCAGCATTGAAGATAGACATAAAATTGAAGAGGGCAGTGTCAATTGACTGGGAACTGTAGACTGAGGATCAATTATAGTTGACTAGGTAGGATTTAAATTGTTGAAGTTTATCCTTCCTTTGGTACCTGCGATAGGAGACAATGGGGGGAGCAGAGGAATTTTTGTTGGTCCAGGTGCAGATTACAGGGCAATGGGCACTAAGGGTGTCAGAGAGTACTGCTACATATGAACATATGAAGAAGCCAGCAGAAGATGGACATTTGGTCTATCAAGTCTGCTCATGCTGCAGGGTCCACAGCTTGAGCTAATGTCCCTGCCCCCTCTCCCCACTCCTCCCATAATCCCTACCCATGACCCTTACCCTCCCCCTATACCTGTCCCAGCCTCTCTTAAAGCTGCCCACTGTCTTCAATGAGATAACCACTTCTGGCAGTGCATTCCAAGTGTCCACCACCCTCTCTGTGAAGAAGTGCTTTCTGATCTCCCTCCTAAACCTCCCACCCTCCCTTTAAGACTGTACCGCTAGTGTTATGGTTACCAGTCAGCTTAAAGAGAATCTCTTAATCAACCTTATTTATCCCTTTCAAGTATTTGAAGGTCCCAATCATGTCCCCTCTGTCTCTCTGTCTCTCTGTCTCTCTCTCTCTCTCCCCTGTCTTCCAGGGAGTACATGTTCAGTGCCCTCAACCTCTCCTTTTACACCTTACCCTGCTGACCAGATATCATCTTTGTAGCACTCTTCTGGACCTTCTCCAGCAGATTAATGTCTTTTTTGAGGTGCTGGCACCAGTTTTGAACTCCATACTCTAGATGTGGCCTTACCAGTGACCTGTACAAGGGTAGTATAACCTCCTCTCTCCTACTACTGATCCCCCTAGATATGCATCCCAGCATCTTGTTTGCCTTTGATGCGGCTTTCTTGCACTGTGTGGAGTGCTTCAGGTTATTAGTGATCATCACTTTCAGGTCATTCTCCTCCTGATGCAAATACTCAGACTCTACCCAGGTAGTACTCTGTCCTAGAAGTCTTGGCTCCAATATGTATAACTTTGCATCTCATGGCATTGAAGACAAGCTGCCAGATCCTGGACCACCTCCCTAGCTTTTCCAGATCTTTCTGTAGGTTCTGTATCCCTTCAGTTGTGTCCACTCTCCCACAGAGCTTGGTGTCATCTGTGAATAGGCACATTTTGCCCTTAATGTCGTCTCCAATGTTATTCATGAGGACATTGAACAACACCTGCCCCAGCACCGAGCCCTGTGGGACCCCACTGGTTACCTGTCTTGTGCCAGATAACTCTCCCCCACAACCACCCTCTGGGTTCTGTCCCTTAGCCATTTTCCACCCGTCTGGCCATCTTTTCCCCAATCCCAAGATCCACCAACTTCATGATCAACCTTTTGTGTGGCACAGAGTCAAAGGCCTTGCTAAAATCAAGATAGAGGATGTCTACTGCTTGGCCTCTGTCTACTGTCTTAGTGACACAGTCAGAGAAGTCAATCAGATTTGCTTGACATGATCTTCCTCCCATGAACCCATGCTGCCTCGCATCCTGGAGACCATGCTCCTCTAGATATTCCACCAACCTTTCCTTTAGTATGGTCTCCATGAACTTGCCCACAATGGAGATCAGACTGACTGGTCTGCAATCCTCTGGGTCATCCTTGGGACTGCTTTTGTGAAGCAGCACTACATGTGCTGTTCTCTAGTCCTGTGGCACTATGCCTGTCTCTAGTGACCTATTAAATAGGTCTGCCAGTGGTGCTGCCAGTTCCTCAGCCACTATTCCTATGCTGCTGCTTTTGAAACGTTCTTGGGGCAGTTAGTAAGAATTAGGTCTAGCAGTGTGGAGGAGCCCGAGATGTCGATGTGCCTAGTAGGAGTTTGAATAATCTGGGTGAGGTCTAGTGCAGCAATTGAGTCTTCACAAGGGGAGGATGACATGGACAGCCAGTTGATATTAAAATCCTCCATAGTGATCAGTTCACTATTAGAGGGGAGCAGGGAGATGCATGACATGACAGAGGGGAAGGCAAAGTTTTGTTTACATGGGGGGGGGGGATGTATACCGCCATGACATAGAGATATTTGCCAGGATCATCAAGAAATATCTTGGCTGTGATGGTTTGAGCACTGTGATCGGGCAGAGAGAGGGGGACTGACAGGGATTGGAGTGTATTTCTTTTTTTTTTTTCATTCAATATACTTTAGTATTCTTTACCACAGGCAGCACATAAGAGCAAGAATACAATCATATGGCTACAGATGGAAGTGCTGCAAGTACAATAAGGAAACATATATCATTAAACAAAACACATACACTACAACCTACCCTCCCAAACCCCCACTTCCCTCCACCTCCCCTCCCCCCTCTGTGCAGCATGAGTACTAAAACAGCTTATCAAATGGGGAATGGAGCTTATTTCTGATATAGAGGGCACTGCTTCCACTTTTTTTCCCTAGTCTGTCAACACGGTAGAGTAAATAACCAGGAAGGGATATAGCACAGTCCGGTATGTCTTTGGAGAACTACGTCTCAGATAGAGCCAGTATGTGCAGAGAGTGCTGTTCAAACCATCCTTGAAGAAGGGTGAATTTTTTTTGTAGGCTGCAAATATTCATTGTAGCAAACCAGAGCCCATGCATGCTGCCACAAGAGGTGGAGTGTAGGTGAGTCGGCCCTGGGTTGGGGTGTATATTGCCCGCTAGAAGAAGCAGAAGGAGTGCATGTTGAAGGAGGGCATATTTAAGTGTTTTATGTTCAGGGGGTGTGAGGTATGTGAAAGGGGAGTGACAAGAGGTGGGGGTGCAGGGAATAGGAATGGAGAGGGTAGAATATGTGAGGAGGAATGATGAGGCTTGGACTGTGCGAGGGAAGCACGCTGGGGAGGTGGTCACTGGGGAAGGGGTGATAGGTACCTGTGTAGGGTAGTAGGAGGTGCCAGGTGTTATATGGAGACTGTTGCAAACAATAGGGTTGACAGGGTGATGGGGGAAGAGGGCAGTAGGGAAGTGGAGGGGAGGGCATGCTGTAGATGCACAGTAGAAGGCTTCAAAGGAGAGGCATAGTAATAGCTGGATGAGGGGGTGGGATAAGGGACTTGACAGGCAGGAGAAGAATGGGCTGTCAGATGGTGCAGGGGTAGAGCTGCAGACTCCAAAGCCAAAGGTACGAGGTACAATTCTCAGCTGGGGCATAAGTATGAGAGTACAACAGGGGTGTGCTGCCCCCTGGTGGCAAGGGAATATAATCTGCAGCAGGGAAATTGGAGATGTAGTAAATTGAGAGGGTAGAAGTGACATCACAGGTCACACGACATGTGGAGCCAATAAATGGAGGGTCGCCCTTGGGTGGGAGTGTGGCTGGGACTGGTGGGGAGTTGATGCAAAGCATCAACGGGACAACACACTCATGGCATGAACAGGGTATCCAAGTAACCTTTAGGGCCTTTGCCATCTGCTCCAGCCATGGAAAGAGCTCTGCATATATTTGCATCACATAGCATAGCACCAGTGTATTGCTGTCTGACAGGGGAGGTGTGGGTGGATTGTATTACTGTTAATTTCCCAGTGGGCAGTGCCCTGGCATCCTTAGTGCCAGAAAGATTCCATTGGGTTCAGCCACCATACTGCTGGATTCATTATTTGAAAAATCCAGAGACCAACCATGACCCAAGGCCATTTGCCCTAAACCATAATGGTACCAACAATGCCCTAATAATTACCAGGCTGTGGAAGTCAGCATTGGGTAGGAGTTACAAATCATTTAAGAAATGCCTGATTTATAGTGCCTGTACTGCCATTGCAATAGTATTACACTGTATGACTATCTATAATCATGACACGTGCAAAACAATTGATGTTCATGATCTGTTTATGCCTTTATCATTTTAAAAATATACTACTGTGCGAACGTCCCCAAGTTTGACCATGTAAACTATGAACCATGCAACACTGGCCACAGTTCAAATGGTTTGCATTACACAGGGTCGAAACAAAACATTAAATCTCAGAGGTGCAGCTCCCCAGATGGCCATGTCTGATCCACTGGATGCTCCTCCTGTCCACCATTCATTTCCCTACCTCCTCTTCTGCTCCCACTCACTAAAAAATGTTGCCAGCTCCTTGCACTGAGCCAGTTACCAACATGAACTTTTCAATTATGCCATCCTTATCCCAACCCCATAGGCCCCAATCAAATTTATTTATAAGTTGTCCACAACTCATGGATCCTCTATTTATGATTCAGGGTGGGGTGAGGGGGCAATAAATAACCTGTATCCAAGCAGAATGTTGAAACTGTGCACACCATAGGCTGCATATGGGGGCTGCTACCGAAATCCAATCACACCAAACAAAACAAAGAGAAAGGTAGTGCACACATCTACCAAATTAATTATTTGTTTAGAGCTCAGATGGAGAGAGGCTCCACATCAAAGAAACAAACTCTCCTACATAGTGCCTAGGCTTCCTTGGGAGCTCCATAAGCCACATAGGATGTGCTATGTAGAGGAGTATGTGGTGTTAATAACCTATACACAGCTAACTCAGTCCCCCCATATAAAATTAAAAAAACACAAAATATTGCAGGACTAGGAATCATGATCTAAAATACTGTGGCCTCAACCATGACCTCAGATCTGCAATTTAGCTCAGAGCTATGAAGAGAATATCTTGTTTGCTATGCTGAAACATCACTTATGTACTTTGTCTCTGACACTTGCTGGTTCCTCTGGCTTTGTTGTACAGGTGAAGACATGAGAAATGGTCAACAAACAATTTTTGAAAGCATTTTTGTGATGGTTCAGCAGTCCTCCTCCCATAAGGTACAGAATAAAAGCATTTTTACTTCTGTAACTGTGTAAGAATTTAATTAATAAAGACATGACATTGAAAACTTATTAAGGATTTTACTTTGGTGTCTCTTGTAGGGCTGGGAAAATAAATCTTCTGCTAGTGAAATGTTATGATTTTGCTTCTGTGAAATTTCATATAATTTCTGTGAAGATTTTACAAAACATTGCCAAAATTGTGATTTCAGTTATTTCTATTTAATTTAAAACATAATTGTTGAAATTGCCCATACAGAGTATACCAAATGTAAAATCTCTATCTTCAAAGGTGATTGAGTTATAAGCCACAAAACTTTCAGAAATTTCAAAATTACATTTTGCAGTTATGTAAACTGTATCTTATTGCTCCCGCAATGTTTTCAGTGTGCCACTGCATAGTATTGTATGCCCTATAACTTTAAAAACTAGAAAACAGAATATCTATTGCAAACCAGAACAGGGCAGATCCTAGTGGATGCTTGTGCCACAGATGCAACACAAGTACCAGTAACAGCCAAAAAATCTGACAGCAAGAACAACAAGCACACAAAAAGATCTTACACAAAAGGCTTATTTAGATGCACATATGAAAAGCCCAAAGTTGCTCCAACCAGTCCATTAACGTTTCAAGCCAGAACGTGATGCATTATCAAGGTGTCACCTTAATAAAGCAACAAATTTTGGTGTGAAATGTTGGTGGACTGCTTGAAGTAACTCGACGTTTTTGATATGCGCTTCTAAATACAGTGAAAGGCCAGTTATCCAATCCCTGGATAAACTCTCGGTCATCCAAAACCATGCTACAATAACGGGTCAGCAATTTTTCCTATGGGCTGGACCAGTTGATATTTCCCATAACAACCAGCTGGTTGTTATGGCATTCACAAGCCATGTCTATCAAAGTATTCCACTCCCCCATTGGTTCTTGTCTTCCTTGTAGGCAGGTTAACAGTTCAAAAAACATGGCAGCTTTGTCTCTCGCTCACCGAGGAGCAGCCACAATGACTCGTCTGTTAAATATCTGGTTGATCCTACCTTTCACAGCTTTTAAGAGCTGTATCTTATTGCTCCCGCAATGTTTTCAGTGTGCCACTGCATAGTTTTATTTGTATATCCAGTTGATCCTGCCATTTGTCCTATTGCGGGTGTGAACATTAGGCTGGAATGGAGGTATACATTCAAAGTGTGATTGGAACAGACTGTAAGTAAGAAAAAATTGCTGCCCAGTGTATTATAAAAAATTAAAGATTGGGGAAGGGTGTGCTATGAAAATTTTATGCACACCCTTGTTGCAGGATGCTTTGATAAACCCCGTGGGCGTTTATGTAGCATCCTACAACTTGGGTGTACATTAAATTCTCATAGCACCCACTTCCCCATCCTTTATTCTCTATGTGTCGCCAACACTAGCAACTGTTTTCACTACTGCCGTTTCAGGTTTTAAGCACCAGTTTTACTAATCTCTGTAACTCTAATCCTTAATATACCTGGAATCAGACACCTGGAATTAGGCACCCGCTTAACAGATTATTACAGCACATTAGTACCTCAGTCCTCTACTGTAGTGGTTTCACTAAAGTTTCATTCTACAGATACATTGGCAAAGTGAGGGTGGGAGCAATAAATTCTAAATCAAGGGTACAGTTTAAAAATTCCATTAAGCAGCTTCAAAAAGTAAAATTTTAAATTAAATTTTAAAATAAGTTTTGCAATGTGCATCTTCATCCCATCATTGGTGTGACTGAGCCAGCTGAGATGTGGTGTGGTGCGTCTCCAGTATAATACAACCAGTTTAAAGACACCTCTCCAGCAGAGACAGATTTAAATAAAGTTATGTTTTAGCAACATTTCACATTTTCTTTACACACCTTGGTCCTCAAGAGAGTTGAAAGCTGAGATGCAGAAAGCAGCTTTTACCCAAATGAACAAAAAAAATCAACTTTCACTTAAGAGACAGTAAGTCAAGCAAGTTGGATCGTAGAAGAGGGCATGTGTTTCACAAGTAAAAGAGGCTAATCTCTAATCTAATCTAAATTCACACTGAGTGAAAATCTTGGCAAAAAAAATCATTCTCTGCCTTCATAAAAAGATAGTTATGCATGGCAAGGACTGCTTTATACTGCTTTACAGTATTTGGTCTAATACATGGCTGAAAAACAATATCAAGGCTGCTAGCAAGACAAAGACAGCTACTCTATGCACAGAACTAGTAGCAAGAGGCAGCAACTAGGAGAACGAACCCTGCTGTGGCCATAAAACAAACTAGGAATAGCGAATGGGAATGGAGACCCAGCTCAGATTCACACAAAACAAAAAATGGGAGCCAGCATCTTGGCTGTAAGTTAAACTATTTTATTATGCAAACATTTAAAGGCAGCAGCACTCACCCGGAAAAACCCAGCAATGTTTCATGAAGTCAAGTGCATTTTTTCAAAGCATGACAAAGTGCACATGACTGCATGAAATGTTGGTGGGTATTTTTAGCTGAATGCTGTTGCCTTTTTTCTTTTTTTTCTATATATATTTTATCTCCTGTAGCTTGCCTGGCAGCCCCAATTTAACTGCCCCCCCATCCCCGTCACATGATTCTTTGGGACTTACCTGCATCTTCATCCTCTACCACAGAACTTATGGTTGCACCTGGCCAGTGGGGGTGGGGGGCAGTCATCATTCTGCCGTCTTAGAGTTTTTTTCTCTTGTTTTCTCCCTGGGCTCACAGACGTGCAAAGGATACAATGTCCAAGCTTTGACTCTGTAGAGATGGCCCCGGTGTCTTGAACATGGGGTCCCATCCCTTGTATGGTGGTGTTCATTTGCTGATATCCAGCCATCGCTGGGTATCAGGCAAGCAGTGCAACACAAAAATCACCCTCCCCAAGGAAGGAGAGCTGTCCAGGGATGCTCGATCCTTCCTCACCCCTCCAGCCCCTGAGCGATCCATTCCCGACCATGAGTTGCCAGTGTGGCAGGATGTGAGGTACCCAGTGCCTCAGCCCTCTACACCACTGGGCCAACCTGATGCTACTGCCTTTCAATGTTTGTATAATAAAATAGTTTGATTAACAGCCAAGATTATGAGTCCTGATTTTTGTTTTATGTGTGAACTTGAGCCGGGGCTCAGTTCACTATTCATAGCTTTGCATGGACCGCTTTGTTTTACTGTATACTGTATGATCCATTATAAATATGGGAATCTCAATTCACTGAAAATCCATTTATCAGAATGTTGTTACTGTTTCCCATGACAGTTGGATACACTGAGTTTTACTGTAAACACTGCAAAAGTTCTTTTTTTGTACATGCAGTTCTTGGTGCAGGACATGCTGGCTGTTATCTAGTTTAGTTTAGTTAGTTTTTGTTGACCAGGTAAGTGCACTAGACAAATTCTGCCTATTTTCAGGCACAACCCGGGGGAGAGGGATACAGATAAATACTAACTGACTTTGAACCAGATTAATCTGTTGGTGGTATTTTTAGTGAATGGGGGGAAATTTGGCCAGGGCACTGGGGAAATTCCCCTACTCTTTTTGCAGAGGGCGCTGAAGCACTGCAAGAGAGATGGAGGATCTCAGTCAGCATCAGACTTTGGAAGGGGATGGACAGGTTTTTGGAGCTCCTGTATCTCTGCAAGATATGGCTATGGAGAACGAGAATACTGCAAAGGTCCAATATCAGGAAGCTTTATTAGAAAAATCTGAACCATTACCTTTAAATACCAGTGTGGAGTGTACTTTAGAAAAAGAAGAGAAACTACAGCTAGAACTTGAAGCCAAAAAACAGCAATTATTAGCACTGATCTTGGCTGCTAAACATGAGTTTCAGGTCAGCAGGACTAATCGAGAAGAGGAACAAACGAAAAGGAAAAGACCAGTAACGAGTCCATTGCAAGAAACCAATAAGCGTTTACCTTTAGTTAACTGATCAGAAACCCAGCTAGAGGCTTCGGGGTCTGATATGGAAGATGTTCTGGTTCAAGGCATAAGAAATGGAACAAAAAAAATGCCACAGAAGAATGGTCACTGGGAGGTGCTTTACAGAAAGCCCAGGGAGAAAACAAGAGAAAAAAACTCTAAGATGGCAGAATGATGACTGCCTCCCACCCCCACTGGCAGGTGATGGTTTGGAACAAATGGATGGGGGTGTTGAACTATTAGGTGTCAGTGATATACCCTTTGTTACTCCACAGGGGTCTCCAAGAAGATCCTGCTCCCAAGCATTATCAATATCCTGTAGGCATACATCTACTGAACTAATGGATAATACTTTGGAAGAATCTTTGGGGGCAACTGTGGATTTAGCTTCATTCCCCCCCTTCCCAACCCACTGGTGGTATAGGGACAGTACAGTGAGGATTACCTTTATCCCCTTTGCCTCTTTCCAACTGCTTCTCTGTTTTTTCCTCTTGCGGAGAACAGGTAGAGCAGGAAGATCCCATGGAGGAAGATGTACCCCCCCATGGGTTGTGGCTACTCCTCCAACAGATTGTCAAAAATTTAGGATTTCAGAACCCTCTAAATGAGTGATGAGGTCTAGTAAGAAAATTATGAAGCCTCCTCCCTGAGCAGACCAACGTACGGGTAGCAAGTTTGAGTATTAACAGCATCAAGTAAGAATTTAAATGCATTACAACGTTTAGCATTTTACAACAATTAGATTTTGATGTATTTATGATGCAGGATATGAGTCTTCATACGCTGGCAGAGATAGCTCAGGCTACCAAAGATTGGAAATGTGGATTTTCATGTTGGTCTTTGGGAATGGAGACCTGCAGTGAGGTTGGTTATTGTTTCCGCTCTTTTGACGTAAAAATTCTGAGGAGGGTAGATATTTATTCTGGTAGGGCTTTGTTACTTGATATTATTCTTAATATATTCTCCAGTAGGTTAATTGCAATTTATGGGTCACAAACCAAGGCATTACAAATTGATTTGATAAAAAAAAATACAACCTTATCTGTACACCAGTAGACAATAATTTTTTTGGGTGGGAGATTTTAATGTTAATTTACAACATACTGGGACTCAGGAAAAACAATATTGAGAACAACAGTTTTTGCAACAGGTAGCAAAACAGCCATGCCTGCAGGATTCTCATGGTTGTGGTACACACAGAGCACAGCCTACATTTTTTTAATGGACATCCTTCCTCAAGGATTAACTTCCCTTTTTGAAACAATCTCTGCCAGTGTTTCAGACAGTTTCCATTCCTATCGAAACATCAGATCATATGTTGATTGTGGTGCGTATTGTTGTACCGCCTCATAGGGAAGCAAGTAGGGGCTTTTGTCGTCTTAATATGTCCCTGTTGGAGGACCCAGCAGTGTTGACGGTCTTTACTAAATCAGTGTCAGATAAAGCTTCAACCGTTTTTTTTATATGATAATGTGGGCCTTTGGTGGACTGATTTTTTTTTTCAGTATCATAGTCAGGCATGGGCAGCCACATTACAACAGAAGCATTTGACGTTAAGGAAGAAATTGGGCTGGTTGCTGTCAAAACAGGCCTCGGAGGGGGTGAACCTTCAGGATGAAATAAAGTCCATTAAATTAGACACAGGGACTTATCAATACACATGTTTGCATTCCCTACAGAAAGAGCTGAGTTTTGGTACCCAGGGGAAAACAACAGATATAAACTCTTTTTTTAGTTGTCAACAGAGATGAGAGAAATCATCAATAACAGGCTTGCATTCCCCTCAGGGTTCTTTGGAGACAGGGAATAAGGGTATAATGGTACTTTTAGAAAACTATGTAAAAGATATGTTTGGGGAACCGGTTGCAGAATCCGGATTTTCCCCCCAAATATTCCAAGCTGCAGCTCTGCCACTTTTAACACCTGAACTAGGGAGGCAAATGATTGAATTTTTTATACCTTTAGAACTATCTGGGTGATACAGATTCTCCGCAAAGGGATATCCCCATGGTCGAATGAATTGCCAGGAGAGGTGTACAAAGCCCTGTGGGGCATTATTCCATCTGAACTACTCTCAGTGTTTAATTTTTTTTATTTCAGATTACTTTTTACCTAACTCGATGTATGAGGGTTTGATGATCTTTTTATTTAAGTGGGGGACTCTACAAATCTTACTAATTGGTGCCCCATAATGCTGTTGAACACTGATTTTAAAATATTTGCAAAATTATTAGGAAATAGCTTAGCCCAGGTGATGTGAGATTTAATTAGCCCAATGCAATTCTGCTTAGTACCAGGGAGGAAGATTTCAGAGGCTTTACTTCTTTTAAGGGAAGTTGTGGAAGGAGATACAGTGGATAGACAGGTGAACAAATCAGGATTTTTGGTAAGCCTGGATCAAGCTAAGGCATTTGATAAGGTTTCAGATAATTTTTTATGGCAATGTTTGGTGGATTATGGGATTCTGATGGAATTTATCAGCTGGTTGCAATTATGTTATGCTCTAGCTTATGTAGTACCATATGATAATGGCATCAAGGGGCCCAAATGTTTGATACAGAGAGGAGCTCACCAGGGGTGTCCCCTCAGTCCTCTTTTGCATGTTTTTATGTTGGACACTTTATTGAGGCTTCTTCGAAAGTCACTTAAGATATATGGATTGGCAGGGGGAGTTTTGAAGGAATGTAAAGTTTTAGCACATGAGGATGATCTCTGCCCCCTGCTCCAGGATGAACGGTCCTTTGAGACAGCACTGCATCTCATTTAGGAGGTATGGAAGGTGTCAGGGGCCTGTGTAAATGTAGCTAAAACAAAATGTCTTGATCTTAGAGGATTTTCTTAAGTGTCGCGATCAATAGGAGGGTGTCCAATAACTAATACCCATTGTAAAATATAGGACATTTATTATGGAGGTGAGGACATGGTGGGATATAACTGGGAAAAAGCAATGTCTAAAGGACAATGTATGGTAGGTAAATGGAATCATTGGAAGCTGTCAAAAATAAAAGGGTTTATTTAATTAAAACTTTTTTGATTCCAATTGTTGTATATATTTGCACAATTTTTATGGTTCCTAAATGACTGGAAACTCCCCTAATGAGGTGTTTCTTTTCATGTTTTTGGGGGAGTAGACTTAACCCTGTTAAGCATAATGTGTTATATAAGGACTTTAAGGGGGGTGTTAATATGATAAACCCCATTTTATTTTTTTTCACTATATTTTTGTATACAAATCTGTTGCTCTTGATGAAAGGACAAGTACAGTTGTGGGGAATATGGGGCTCTTTCTTATTGGACAGGGTTAAAATTGAGTGGAAAGCTGACAAATTTCTACACAAAAATAAAAGGTGCCCTGGTTTGGTAAAGAGATAGGAAGGAGTTGTGGACGGGATCATTAAATGGGATATACAAATTGCTACGGTTCTCCATCTCACGAGGAAACAACTGTATCTTGAAGTTATTTCAATCCATTTTGTAGAACATCTATTTGCAGGATTTTCTGAAATAACCCAAGATTTTATAGCTCAATATATTACAGATAACAGACTGCCCGAAAAATTATGCGATACGGTACAGCTGGGGTTGCATAATAAAATCAATGTGAAGAGAAACCAAAAACTTAAACCTTTACATGATAGGCATTGTCCAAGGGACTGCTGCATACAGCAAATAGAGACAATGGACCATTTATACTATATAGAAACATAGAATTTGACGGCAGATAAGGACCGCTTGGCCCATCCAGTCTGCCCACTTCCCTATCTACTGGATAAGCTGCAGATCCTAGTTAACCAGCAGCCTACTTCTTCCTACCCCCCCCCCCCAGAATTGCCTTATGACTATCCCATGCATGCTTGAATTCCACCACCGATTTTGACTCCCAACCTCCTCCGGAAGGTCGCTCCATGCATCCACAACCTCTCTGTGAAAAATACTCTAAATTACCTCTGAGCTGCCCCCATCTTCAAATTGTGCCCTCTTGTTCTTGCACACCTCTTTTTGAATGATACTACCTCTTGGACTTTGTTGATTCCCTTGAGGTATTTGAAAGTTTCTATCATGTCCCCCTCCCTCCTTTCCTCGAGGCTATACATATTAAGCTCCTTAAGTCTCTCTTCATATGTCTTCGCTGGCAGACCCTGCACCATTTTAGTTGCCCTCCTCTGGACAGCTTCCATCCTGTCTATGTCTTTGCAGAGATTGGGTCTCCAGAACTGCACACAGTACTCCAGATGGGGTCTCACCAGCTGTCTTTACAGACGGATAATAACTTCCTGTTTTCTACTGGTGATGCCTCTTCCTATGCATCCCAGTATCCCCCCAGCCCTCCTTGCTGCCCTCTCACATTGCTTGCCCATCTTTAGGTCATCTGATATGACTACCCCCAGGTCCCTTTCCATTTTTGTTGTTAGTATCTCACCCCTCATTGTGTTCTCTTCCCCTGGGTTTTTGTTTCCCAGGTGCATTACCTTGCACTTCTTAGCATTGAATCTAAGCTGCCATACATTTGACCATTCCTCTAACCTTGCCAAGTCCCTTCTCATCCTTTCCACCCCACCCTGTGCATCAACTCTGTTGCAGATCTTAGTGTCATCTGCAAAGAGACATACTTTTCCTTCCAGTCCTTCCGCAATGTTGCTTATAAAGACATTGAAGAGGACCAGTCCTAATATTGAACCCTGTGGTACCCCACTAGTAACCCTCCTTTCTTCTGAGTGGACTCCATTTACTATTACTCTCTGTGTCCTATTCTCCAGCCAATTCTTTACCCAGGCTGTCATCTTGGGACCCACTCCCAGGCTGGCTAACTTGTTAATCTTTGTGTGGGACTGTTCAAATGCCTTGCTAAAGTCTAGGTAGGCCATGTCCACAGCCCTCCCTGATCTACTACTTTGGTCACCCAGTCAAAGAAATCTATCAGATTCATCTGGCATGACCTTCCCACTGTGAATCCATGCTGCCTAGGGTCCTGTACCTCTGGCCTCTAGATACTTGACAATTCTTTCCTTTAGAAGTGATTCCATCATTTTCCCTATCACTGAGGTTAAACTAACAGATCTATAGTTTCCTGCTTCTGCCTTGCTCCCACTTTTGTGAAGGGGAATCACATCTGCCCTCCTCCAGTCCACGGGTACCACCCCATCCTCCCATGATTTGTTAAAAAGGGTAGTCAGTGGTGTCACTAGTTCTACCCTTAGTTCTTTTAGAATTCTGGAATGAATCCCATCAGGCCCCATTGCTTTGTCCACCTTCAGTTTTAAGAGTTCTTTCAGAACCCTTTCTTCTGTAAATGGGCCGGTATCAACTTCTGTATCCAGAGTGTTACTACTGT
Organism: Neoceratodus forsteri; assembly: GCA_016271365.2. Classification (NCBI taxonomy): domain Eukaryota; kingdom Metazoa; phylum Chordata; order Ceratodontiformes; family Ceratodontidae; genus Neoceratodus; species Neoceratodus forsteri. Next base: position 350,466,245 of record CM028130.1, on the reverse strand, counting down.
TTGTTTTATGTACCTCCCCCTCTTCCTTTGTAAATACTGAGCAAAAATATTTGTTTAGTATCTCTGCCTTTTCACAGTCTCCCTCTGCCCACCCTCCTCCCCTTTATTAAGCCTCACTATCCCTCCCTTGGTCTTCCTTCACTCCCTGATGTAACTATAAAAGGTTTTATCCCCCTTCTTAACTGAGTTGGCTATCTTTTCCTCGGTTTGGGCCTTTGCTGTTCTGACTGCCTTCCCAGACTCCTTTTGCTTTAACTGATACAGTTCTCTGTCCTGCTCCTTCTGTGATTCCTTGTACTTCCTGAATGCTTTCTTTTTCTCTTGAACCTACACTGCCACTTCCTTTGAGGTCCATAGTGGTTTCTTATATAGTCTTGTTTTGTTTATTTGCTTCACACAAAGGCTTGTTACCTCTGTGATGGCAGTTTTTATTATTCCCCATTGTTCTTCCACCCCTCCTTCCTGCCCATTTGCTAGTGTATTCCTTAGGCACTCACCCATTTTGGCAAAGTCAGCCCTCCTCAAGTCCAGTACTTTTGTCTTTGTATGGCTTGACTCGATTGCTGTGTTTATTGTGAACCATACTGTTCGATGGTCGCTAGTTTCCAGATGGCTACCCACTTCTACATCTGTGATCCTCTCTCCATCTCCATTTGAGAGTCTCAAGTCTAATATTGCTCCCTCTAGAGTGGGCTCCAGTACTAGTTGTCTAAGGCATGCCACCATAGGGCATCTAGAATAAATGCACTCTTTGAAGTGGCAGCTGCAACTGCACTCCAGTTAACATCTGGCATATTCAGATCACCCATCAGCAATATCTCCCCTTTTTCTGCCATTCTAAGTATACTTTCTATCATTTCCTTGTCCATTTCCTCCCTCTGAGATGGGGGTCTGTATACAACCCCTGTGCGGATTGTGGTGCCATTGCCTGTCTCCAAATTTACCCACAGTGCTTCTTCTCCTCCCTGTTTACCCTTTTGTTCTGTTGCTTTTATTCCTTCCCTTATGTAAAGAACTCCTCCTCCTCCTCTTTTACCCTCCCTGTCCCTCCTGTACATGGTGTATCCTGGTATGTTTACATCCCAGTCATGGTTTTGTGTGTACCATGTTTCTGTGACTGCCACGATATCCAGATGTTCCTCCTCCATCAAGGCCACTAATTCAGGAAGCTTGTTACCTTGACTACGGGCATTGGTACTCATTGCTCTCCATTTTTTGATGGCTTTACCTTCTGTTGCAGCATCCCCCACTGACCATTCTACCTTGGTCTTTTTCTCATTTAGTACCCTGTTTTGTAGGAAGAGGCTGGGATTGTTCTGCTGCTTGTGAGTGCCTCGCCCTTTGACTAGTTTAAAAGCTTGCCAATGAAGCATTTAAACCGATTGCTCAAAAGACTTGTTCCCTTCCTGGACAGATGCAGACCATCCTGTCAGTATAGGCTGGTGCCCCTCCAGGTGGAACCCCAGTCCCCAATGAAGCCAAACCCCTGTGCTCTGCACCATTTTTTCAACCATTGATTAAACTGCATGGTGCCAATTACCCTCGCCTTCCCCATGCCTTTGATAGGCAGCACCTCTGAGAAGGATACTGTGTGTGTGCTACTTGTCTTAGGCCCCTCCCCAACTCTGCAATGTCCTCCTGCACTGCTCTAACCTCATGATGAGCCAAGTCATTTGTCCCTAGGTGGACAATTACGTCCAGCTCAGAATCCTTGCAACTGTTGTTGTGATCCTGAGGATGCGCTCCTGTCCCTCCAAGCCATGGCACCAGGCAGGCACCTTACTTCAGTTTTCCCAGCTCCTCCCAGTTCTATCCCCTAATAATTGAGTCCCCACCAGGAGCTTCTTCCTTTCCTTGTGGTGTCCTCTGCCTCCTTCCTGTGGGCCTTCCTTGCGACTGCTGTCCTCAGCCTCTTAGTCTCCTCTGTGGGTGCATCCACAGGAGCTATGCTCCCAGAATGGTGTATGGATTGTGGAGTGGAACAACTGACTGGTGTGCCTCTGTTCCACCATCCTCACCCTTCCTGAGCCCACTGTAGTCCAACTGCTGTGTTTTCTTCGCAACCTCTGAGGTAGTGGTGGTGGCTGTGGTGCTCCCTGGATGGGGTAGGTTCCCTTCCTACTGTCCAGTGTGGCCTGGGGGAAGGTCCCCGTACTACTGTCCAGTGTGGCCTGAAGACGGGCAACTTCCTCCCTCAGGGCAGAGAGTTGTCTGCAAATAGGGCAGCATCTCAGCCTCCAGAAAGACTCCCGGAAGACTGCTGCCCCACAGCCTTTACATTGTACTACTCACCACATTTTTTTTTTTTTGTGTGTGATTGGTTTGTAATATAGAAATATATATTTATAATATACAATGGGTATGCTTATATTGTCAGTGCAGTGTGCTAGAGAGGATATGACAGTGACATGCACCTTGCAGTCTTGAGGAAATGATGTCAAAACCCCAGGTATAAAGGAACTATTTCCAGGGGTGGGTGTGTGGGGGTGGGAAGGGGTTGGGCCTAAACTGTGCCCTCACAAAACAATCAGCTAAAAGCTCTGACCAACTGCTGCAATGAGTGCCTTCCTGTCAGCAAGATGCCCTACACAACAATTTGATAGAGAAATACCCTGCTAATCAAACAGAGAAAAATCCACACTTCCAAGTCAGACACAGGTAAACCTTCCCAGCCCCAAAACAGGCCTGGTGGTTTGAGCTCGAGCTGTCAGTCCCAAAATAAGTCAGCTGTGCTTTTAAACTCTTCCTGCACTGAAAATCTTAAGAATTGTAACAAACAAACGTAAACCTAGATCCACCACCTCTGTTGCTTGAAAGACTGTCTTTTCCTGTTTCACACTGCAGGTTTTCTATGACCACTCCTTAACCCCAGTAACTCTGTTAAAAAGAGTTTAACTATCACAAACTCCTACGCACCAGTAAATTATTTAAAAATAGTTTCTGTCCCAAAATCCTAGTAGTCAATCCAGCTACCCCCAAGGGACAACCAGAATGCAGTATTCAAACACTTATGAGGTTACTTCCAAGATAAGCAGAGTTTGCAAGTTTCTTATGCGTCCTTATGCTATACAATTTTGGGACATTGTAAAAGATAGATGGAAGGGGAATTTGATGATAGCCCCTTACCCTTCTTTACTATAGTTTGGGATAATCTTCCACCTGGCGGTACAGCTTAATGGTAGTACACTTTGAGAACTTTTTACATATATGGATTGTTGGATATGGATTGGCAGATGTTGTCTGGTTTTCCAGCAACAACATAGTTCCCCTTTTGACCTTTTTCAGATGCTCAATACAGAGCTTAAATCTTGGAAAATAGGGGAGAGATTGAGAATGGAACAGGATGTATGGTCCTTAAGGTGGTCCAATTTTTATTTTATTTAAAATGGTAGTGTTGTTTTTGAGGGGTTCAAAGGGAGGTTATTTAATTATTTTTTTCTTTTCTGGTACATGATGTATTTATAAATGCTGGGTTTTTTTGTGTTATTTTGATTTTGATTTCAATATTTTTAACTGCCAGATTCACTTTCATGTTAAGTTTATAGTATGATGAAGTGTTTATTCATGAATTTTTTTGTTCATTTTTTTGTGTTGAGATAGTATGAAGTAATGCTGTGTTATTTATACATTTTGTTTTCTTATGTTTTAAAAAGAAATTCCCCTACTCTTTTCGAGAAGTGCTATGGGGTCTTTAACATCCACCTGAACTACCACCAGAACAGGCAGATGGAACCTCAGTTTAACATCTCACCTGAAAGACAGCACCTCAGGAGTGCAGCACCCCCACCCTGGTATCCGGTCAATTTCGTGCAACCGAAATCGTGCCATCAAAAACAGCGCATACATAATCGCGCATAGAAACATAGAAACATAGAAACATAGAATTTGACGGCAGATAAGGACTGCTTGGCCCACCCAGTCTGCCCATTTCCCTACCTACTGGATAAGCTGCAGATCCTAGTTAACCAGCAGCCTACTTCTTCTTACCCCCACACCCTAAAATTGCCTTATGACTGTCCCTTGCATGCTTGAATTCCACCACTGATTTTGACTCCACAACCTCCTCCGGAAGGCCTTTCCATGCATCCACAACCCTTCTGTGAAAAATACTTCCTTAAATTACCTTGAGCTGCCCCCATCTTCAAATTGTGCCTCTTGTTCTTGCACACCTCTTTTTTGAAAGATGCTACCCTCTTGGACTTTGTTGATTCCCTTGAGGTACTTGAAGTTTCTATCATGTCCCCCTCTCCTCCTTTCCTCGAGGCTATACATATTAAGCTCCTTAAGTCTCTCTTCATATGTCTTCCAGTGCAGACCCTGCACCATTTTAGTTGCCTCCTCTGGACAGCTTCCATTCTGTCTATGTCTTTGTGGAGATTGGGTCTCCAGAACTGCACACAGTACTCCAGATGGGGTCTCACCAGCTGTCTGTACAGAGGATAATAACTTCCTGTTTTCTACTGGTGATGCCTCTCCCTATGCATCCCAGTAACCCCCAGCCCTCATTGCTGCCCTCTCACATTGCTTGCCCATCTTTAGGTCATCTGATATGACTACCCCAGGTCCCTTTCCATTTTTGTTGTTGTTAGTATCTCACCCCTTTGTGTACTCTTCCCTGGGTTTTGTTTCCCAGGTGCATTACCTTGCACTTCTTAGCATTGAATCTAAGCTGCCATACATTTGACCATTCCTCTAACCTTGCCAAGTCCTTCTCATCCTTTCCACCCCACCCTGTGCATCAACTCTGTTGCAGATCTTAGTGTCATCTGCAAAGAGACATACTTTTCCTTCCAGTCCTTCCGCAATGTCGCTTATAAAGACATTGAAGAGACCGGTCCTAATACTGAACCTCATGTACTCCACTAGTAACCCTCCTTTCTTCTGAGTGGACTCCATTTACTATTACTCTCTGTGTCCTATTCTCCAGCCAATTCTTTACCCAGGCTGTCATCTTGGGACCCACTCCCAGGCTGGCTAACTTGTATATTAATCTTTTGTGTGGGTCTGTCAAATGCCTTGCTAAAGTCTAGGTAGGCCATGTCCACAGCCCTCCCTGATCTACTACTTTGGTCACCAGTCAAATAAATCTATCAGATTTGTCTTGCATGACCTTCCCACTGTGAATCCACGCCTAGGTTCCTGTCCCTCTGGCCTCTAGATACTGACAATTCTTTCCTTCAGAAGTGATTCCATCATTTTCCTATCACTGAGGTTAAACTAACAGGTCTGTAGTTTTCTGTTCTCTGCCTTGCTCCCACTTTTGTGAAGGGAATCACATCTGCCCTCCTCCAGTCCACGGCTACCACCCCATCCTCCCATGATTTGTTAAAAGGGTAGTCAGTGGTGTCACTAGTTCTACCCTTAGTTCTTTTAGAATTCTGGGATGAATCCATCAGGCCCCATTGCTTTGTCCACTTCAGTTTTAAGAGTTCTTTCAGAACCCTTTCTTCTGTAAATGGCCGTATCAACTTCTGTATCCAGAGTGTTACTACTGTTTGTTTTATGTACCTCCTTCATTTGTAAATACTGAGGAAAAATATTTGTTTGGTATCTCTGCCTTTTCACAGTCTCCTCTGCCCACCCTCCCTCCCTTTATTAAGCCTCACTATCCCTCCCTTGGTCTTCCTTTGCTCCCTGATGTACATATAAAAGGTTTTATCCCCCTTCTTAACTGAGTTGGCTATCTTTTCCTCGGTTTGGGCCTTTGCTGTTCTGACTGCCTTCCCAGACTCCTTTTGCTTTAACTGATAGAGTTCTCTGTCCTGCTTCTTCTCCGATTCCTTGTACTTCCTGAATGTTTTCTTTTTCTCTTGAACCTTCACTGCCACTTCCTTTGAGAACCATAGTGGTTTCTTACATCATCTTGTTTTGTTTATTTGCTTCACACAAAGGCTTGTTACCTCTGTGATGGCAGTTTTTATTATTCCCCATTGTTCTTCCACTCCTCCTTCCTGCCCATTTGCTAGTGCATTCCTTAGGCACTCACCCATTTTGGCAAAGTCAGCCCTCCTAATGTCCAGTACTTTTGTCTTTGTATAGCTTGACTCTATTGCTGTGTTTATTGTGCATGTCTCTATAGCGCAGAATCAAATTAGCATGGGTTCTTTATCACGCATAGCATGTGCGCGGTCACTTGCCTTTCCGAAAAAGGAGCAGCATCATGCTAAAATGGCAATCAGATTTGTAAAGAGCCAAAAGGGAGCAGATCTTGCTTGCCTAGATGGTTTTTTTACAGGAGGGAAACAGTTACAGAAACCAAGTCATATTACAAATGTTTGGAATATGACAAAGGACATTGTGGGGCTAGACTGCAACTGAATTTACTGCTTCTGAATGGGGAAACAGTGTTAAAAAAAAAACTGGTGAACACAACCATGTCCCCGATTCTTCATTGATTGCTGTAAAGGATGCTGTGGCTAGCATAAAAGAGCATGCCAGTGGTAGTTGTGAAACTACATACCAGATTGTAGCTGGTGGTGTATCGGAATTGTGTCCATCTGTTGCATCGCAGCTCCCTGCCTTGTCACTTCTAAAGCGAACTGTCAGGCATCAGTGCTGTGCTGCAGCTTGCCCTCCCCCTGAGCCAGCTGATGCAGCTTCTTTAGTAGTTCCTGAAGAATTATGCTTGACACTGAAAAATGAGAAATTTCTTCTCTATGACTCCGGGCCCTGCAATGACCGTTTCCTAATATTCTCAACGTCACAGGACCTACAGCATTTAAAGAGCAGTGCACATTGGTTCGCTGATGGAACTTTCAAAAGTTGTCCTTCAATATTTCATCAGCTCTATTCAGTACATGGTATCCACAACAGCACTGTTGTACCTCTAGTGTATATTCTGATGGCTAACCGAACAGCTGCAGTATACAGTAAGATTTTTACTGAGCTAAACAGAATGTGTGACTCTCTACAGCCACTGTCAATTTTACTAGATTTTGAACTGGCATCAATAAAAGCATTTACACTGGCATTCCCTACAGCAACAGTCAGAGGTTGTTTTTTTCACATGTGTCAGGCGCTGTGGCACAAGATTCAAGAACTACCTGATGTGTGTTCACTTTATGTGTCAGACCCCAGATTTGCTCTTCAAGTGAGACTTCTGCCAGCACTTGCCTATGTGCCTGTCATGGATGTCATTGCAGCATTTGAGGAGTTAATGGTTACTTAGTTCTATCAATCGAATGGTGACTTACTTTCCAACCTTGTTGACTATTTTGAAGATACATGGTTGGGACGTCCATTGGGAGGAGGAGGTCGTAGAAGACCTATGTTTGCTATCCAGTTATGGAATTGTTATGATGCCGTCAATCAAGATTTACCATGAACAACAAACTCCGTGGAGGCGTGGCACTGCAAGTTTAGTCATTTTATCGGTGCACACCATCCATCAATATGGAAATTTCTACAAGTGCTTAAAGAAGAACAGCACTGCAGCACTGTGTTGATGGAGCAGATAATAGCTGGTACCGCTGTGCCAGGATCCAGAAAGAAATATAAAGATACTGCAAAGCGGATAGCTGCTATAACAGCGGAATACCATCAGCATACTAAATTAGAGTATATTCGCAGTATAGCATACAATTTCCAGCTGCAGGCATAAAAATGCTTTTGAAGATATGATATATTTTAATAGTGTGTCCTTCATGTGCCCTTCAATAAAGATTAAATAAAGTTACGTTCTGTAGGCCCTGTATCACACAAGCACAAGCAAAACACAGCACTAAAGTGTTAGAAATGTGAGACACAAACCACAGCATAATGACATTGCAAAAATTTGACACTCACATTGTAAAGATGTGCGAAGGATTAGGTCCCAGAAAACCTACATCTGCAGGGGGCACATGCATTGGAACTAATGCCTAGGGGAAACATCATAGGGAGGTCTAGAGCAAACACTCAACACTGAAGGGGAAGTACTTGGGAAACCTTAATGGGTTGCACTACAGTGATAAGTCAGGTAATTGCAGTCTTACCAACATGCAGCACATGAAAAAGCTGATAGAGTAGCAGTGAGTAAACAATATATTTGCAACGCTATTTTGGATTCGCTGAAATGCTTACGTGCTAAAGAGTGTGTGCGCAATAAACACTGTGCTATATGGGGTAGCACAATTTCGGATGCGCAGTTTTTACAGTGACCCCCACCCTCATGCTGCACTGCAGTGTCAGTATTGGGATATTAACTGAAGTGCCTAGTGTGGGGATAGAACTCACAGCCTTCTGATTTCCCAGCCTCAGAGGCAAGTGTGCTACCTGCTGAGCCACTGACACTGCTACTGCTGTTATTAGAATGGGATATCACTAGTTTTATTAGGTTCAATTACCCTAAATATTAGACATTGGGACCACCCCCCTGGCCCACCAGCAGATTGTCCTGCTGAAATGCTGATGACCCAAGTTCAGAAGTGAGCCCAGGAAATCACATTGGGAGGCAGGCCATGGTTGAGACAACAGTGCATCTCAGTTTGGGAGGGTTGGCAGTGGGTTTAACCATTACAGTGACCATGCAGCTGAGTCAGGGACCTTGCTTCTGCTGAAGGGTAAGCTGTGGCTGTGTGAGGATGATCGAAGCAAAACCCCCACCAGGGGAGATGGGAAGGAAATATGATGGGGAAAAATGCAGTTGTATTTAGCCTTATCAGGGTACATCCCTATGAACAGGGTATGTCCCTGAGAGATGAACTGCCAGTCAGGAGAAAAAACAATATGGAAAAAAAAGAGGCTCTATGTCCCAGCCCTCTAGTCTCTTGCTGAAAGTCTGGCCAAGTTTTAAGCAGCCAAAAATGCCAAAATAACTTTAATTAAAGTTGAATTTCATGAACTTTTGTGAAATTTTGGAATGTGGTGATACTTTTGCCAAAGCCATGTCCATACATTTTTCCTAGTCATGTGCTTGAGTTGCCATTGTACAGGAAGTTAAAGGCTCGGTAAAGTCGCAATAAGGTAGCATTCATAGGAAGCTGCATAAAAGTATAGTAGTGCCAAGAGTCAAGTCACTACATTGAGTGATGAACCATGAGGAACAGTCATACACTGAAATATAGATAGAAGCTGAAAGCAGATATGGGCCACATGGCTCATCCAGTCTGCCCTTTTTTGTTGCTTTGCTTATACCGTAGACTCCCTAGGTCTACAGCACTTTCTCTGTCACCCTCTTACTATCCCTTATGACTCCCTTGTGCTTATCCCTGGCTTTTTTGAATCCCACCACTGTTTTTGCCCACACAACCTCTATTGGAAGACCATTCCAGGCATCTACCACCCTTTCTGTGAAGAAGTATTTCCTCACATCTCCCCTAAAGCTACCCCCTTGAGCTTCATATTGTGGCCCCTTGTTCTGGAGCACCTTTTCCTCTAAAATAATTCCTTTAGCCTTTCCTCATAAGACATTTAATGTAGACCCTGTAGCATCTTGGTAGCCTCCTTTGGACAACCTCCATCCTGCCTATGTCCTTCCTGTGATGTGGCCTCCAAAACTGGACACAGTACTCCAGGTGGGGTCTTACTAAAGACCTATATAGTGGCAACACCACCTCTGTCTTTCTGCTGGTAATACCCCTACCTATACATCCCAACATCCCACTAGCTCTCCTGATTGCTTTGTCACATTATATGGACACCTTCAGGTCATCTGATATGATTGCCTGGTGGTCTCTCTCTTGCTTTGTAACTGCTAGTATCTATTCCCTCATTTTGTACTGCACCCCATGAGTTTCTGTGACCTATGTGGATTATTTTGCACTTGTTTGCATTACAACTTAGCTGTCAAACTTCTGACCACTCCTCCAGTTGTTTCAAGTCTCTTTCCATCCTTTTCACCCCCTCCAAAATGTCAACCCTGTTGCAGATCTTGGTGTCATTCACAAAGAGGCATAACTTCCCTTCTTGATCCTCTGCTATGTCAATAATGAAGACATTAAAAAGGACTGGCCCCAGTACTAACCCCTGTGGTACCCTGCTGGTAACTCTCCCTTCCTCAGAGTAAACTCCATTTACGACCACCCTCTGCCTCCTATCCCCTAATCAGTTTCTTACCCAGGTTACCAGCTTATAGTCCACCCCCATGCTACCCAACTTGATTACCAGCCTCCTATGTGGAACGGTGTCAAAAGCCTTGCTGAAGTCTAAGTAGGTCACGTCCACCTCCTCCAATCCAACACCTTGGTTACCCAATAAAAAAAATCTATCAGATTCATTTGGCATGACCAAACCCTTCATAAGGACATCCTGACTTAGGTCCTGCAATCCAATGGATTCCAGGTGTTCCACGGTTCTTTACTTTAATAGTGTTCAGTTTTCTTACTACAGATGTCAGGCTAACAGGCCTGTAATTTCATGCCTCCTCCTTGTTACCACTTTAGTGAAGTGAAACTACATCCATCCTTCCCAGTACTCTCGGACCACGGTGGTCTTCAGTGAACTGTTAAACAAGTCTGTCAGGGGTACAGCTGGCAGCTCCCTGAGTTCCTTTAACACTCTTCAGTGCACCCTGTCTGGCCCCATCACTTTGTCCACTCTCAGATTAGAGAGTGATGGACATCACTGTGCATTAGCCTGTGTTCTTATATATGTCAGATAACCACTAGAGTTCACCGACTTAATGTCTTGTGGAAGCACATGCACATGCATCATTGTTTCTATACAATGTCACCTGCTGACTCTTAAACAACTCTATAAATAACAATGTATTGTGACATAGTGGCAGATGGACTTTATGTCAGCAGAAGAATGGATAAAGCTCTGTTCCCTTTTAGAAATGCTAAAAGGGTTACACAAAATTCTGGAAGCATCCAGGGAGGGAGCTATTTAAGCACAGAGCTAATCAAATGGTAGGGGAACACAGAGCTAATAAAACATAGAAAGCTCTGGAAGCAGCCAGGAAGGGAAAACTCTGGAAACATCCAGTAGGGAGCTAATCAAACAGTTGAAGTCAATGTTAATTAAGGGCAGTGTATAAAACCCACCTAGGCAACACAGGAGAAAGAGAGATACATGGGGAATGCTGGAAGCTGTGCTGTAAAGGGCAAGTTCAAGCTACAGAGACCTTTGGAAAGGACTGTAAAGCTTGGAAGTGGACTTTGTTATACAACCTGGAAGCTGGGAACCACAGTAGCTGGTAACCAGAGCTAGTAAGGGAATCACTTTGTTTAGTTAGAACTCCAAACAGGAGTAGGATTTTGTTTTTTATGTTTGCTAAAGGGACTGCAGTCCCAGTTAGTTGGAAACAATGCTGCCTTAGATGAAGTGTACTGTTGAACTTGACCTTAGACTATGTATGTCTTCTTGGACATATCTACACCAGCCGACAGAGAAATAACAGAGGTCACTCTACCATAGTATGTTTTTACTGTCTGGAAACAGTGGCACCAACTGACACCAAACCTTACAACTAGATGTGACCTAGACTATTGTGACAGAAATTCTGTATGTGGATAGCTTTAGTAATACTGGAGCATGATGCAGGACATCACTGTCACAGGAGGCTTGGAGGGGCATTGCAGGACCATGATGCTAGTGCAGGTAAGGTGATGCATTGGTGATAAATGCTTTGTAAAAGTTACATTTCAGAAGTGGAATTTTAGTGGCATTACCTATTATGTGTCCATGAATTTGTGACCACATTTTGTCAACTAGTTATTTCTTTTTTTGTTTGTTTTTGCTATAATGGCTCTTTATGCTTCCAGTCCAGGGGCAGCTGGTCAGCCCTGTTCCCATTCACCTGAGCTGGCCACCACCCCCAGGACATTCTGCAATCAGTTTCTACAATGACTATCCCCCTCATGGTGGGGCCAGAATGAGGAGTGCCATTCTCTTCTGATACACATATCCAGAGTGGATCAAGGATCAGTCCTGGGTGGTGGCATAGACTCAGGCAGATCAGGTATGGTTTCATTAAGCCCCTCAACTTCTTTTCCAGTTTTTGGCCATCCCTGCCATAGGACATCCAGCATGTGCTTGGAGGTGCTTCCGTGGAATGTTCCTCAGGTCCCTTCCTCGCTTCATGTAGCCCACACTGAACTTTTACCAGATGTCCAGCTGGTGGCAGTCATTGTCTGGGCTGACATACCTCCCCTCCCCAGGAGAGGAGAGCAGTTTGGGTCACTGGCATAAGAAAAGTTAAGGTGCATAAATGGTGCCTCAGCTCTTTTTGCTTTTCATAACCGGGCCAGTGCCAGGCAATAATTTCTAAAGTGTCTGCAATATAAATTTTAACCTACTAACCCACATTTATCCATCTTAATTAGATTCCAGGATGTATTTACATTGGGTATGCATGCCAAATATTGAGTGTATACCTGCAATAGCAGTGGAAATATGCATATCCATATATTTTGATCATTTTCAGACACATTAACAAATAGTTAAATTACTAAATTTTGAACTTCTGTAACTTATAATTTATGTAACCTACTACCTCTCTATTTAGCAGTTTCTAAGACTCTTCTAAGACAGCATTTATATAAATTTTAAGTTATCTAGCTCCAAAGGTGACTAAGTTGTAAGCACAGAAATATTTTCAGAAATTTTCACATGATTAATAAATTGCTGGATTTTGAGCCCCTATGCCTTCCCCACCCCTCATCCAAATATTATGAAACACAGCATCCATTCTGGGCACCTTCCAAACAGTAAGCATGCCAAATTACCACTGACCAAGTTATGACATGTTAAAGAATTTCAAAGAATTTCACAAAATGTTCACAGGATTAATGAATTGCCAGATGTTGAGGCTGTATAACTTCCCCACTGCTCTATGAAATGTCATGGGTCTTGGCATCCTTTTAGGACCTCTTGCACACAGTATGCAGTCCAACGTTAAGCTCTCTAGCTATAATACTGTTCAAGATATGACAGATTAAAGAAGTCCGCAAAATGTCATGGAATGTTGCTAAATTTCTGGAATTTTGTGAAAATTCCACAAATCTGGAATTTGTTAACTTTGCCCAACCCTAGTCTGTTGTGTGTACACCTTCACTTATTGTGGTACTCTCAACTGCTGGTGATTGTTTTAATGTAAGGGCCTGTTCATATGACCCATAATTTTCTTCTGTATGGCAGCTGGGCTTCTTTACAAGCTTGTTGTATAACTGGGGGTTAGTAAGGCCCCCACACCATTTACTCATTCCCCTTTTGGTCCTAAGCCCTGCCAACTCATCAGATCCTGTCCATTCCATGAAGCTATGGATAAGAACAATGAGAGGACATAGAGCGGTAGGGCTGATGATGCATACATGATCTGCACCATTCATCAAGCTATATGTATGAGACTTATATCACCAGGGGGCAGCGTAAATTGCATCATGGCAACCCTGGACATAAGCCCTATATGCCCAATGCATGACACATGTTAGGGTCAGGAGATGCTCCACTGCCAAATATCAGCCCATGCCCAGCTCTCCTTTTTGCCATGAAAAACTGGGGGCATATGACTTGTAATTGGTGAACTTTATATTTGTAAACAAATGCTGTCAGTCAGAAGGAGATGCAGCAGTCCTCTTCATAGACTGTCTTATCCATAGATTCTCTGCTTGTACTTTGATGGGAATCCACAGGATGCTTACACTGGGCTTCAATCCTAGTGTTCCACACAGGTCTACCTCCTTAGTCACCCCTCCCTTTTGAGTAGCTGCACATTTCTGTTACATCTTATTCAGGCATATAGTAGAGTATATCAGCTAAAATAATAAATAGGTTTCTTTGAGTGAATAGTGAATGGAACCATTTGAGTGTGGAATGGTTAACTATAAACTCTAGTAAGAGAATTGTGATTAATTAGTTTGTGACAAATGTTGGTAAGTACTGCGTGGTTGTCATTATATACAACTTTGGTAAATACTGCCTGGTTGCCACCATGTACGGTTTGACACCTGTGCAGACTACAACATATTCAGTCACAAGGGAGTGCTGTGCACATTAATGGAACCCAAACAAACTACAACATAACCATGAAAAATCTTAGAAGTAGAGTGGTTTTCAAAACAAATTCTTCACCATTAGAGTTAAGTCTTTGTTCTCTTTTCTTTGCAGACAGGCAACCCTTATAAAGACATCATGCTTTGAAGGAGCTCTTCAGTAACTAAATGCAAACAGATATGCTTATTAAGCCAGAGGTACAGTACCTTACTATGAGCAATACTGCTAACAGAGGCCAGGAGAAGCTATTAAAACCAGCTCTGCATGCAGTTCACATGGAGGTTAACAATGACATTGTCCTACCTTGAGGATGCAACATCCTTGTCGAAGCTGTGTTGTTCTTATTCTGCCAGCAAAGGCAATGAGAGATCAGCAGATATGAACCTTCCTTTGTCATTGTATAATATCAGCTAGGAGAGAGAGTGAGAGAGTAAGAGAGAGAGAGAGAGAGAGAGAGAGAGAGAGAGAGAGACAGAGAGAGCAGTTAGGTAGAAGAAGATCACACATACAAATGTTGAAAAATTATTTCTCAACCACGGTTTAAGACCAGTGGATTAGGTGCAGTAGATTCTGGCTGGAATTAAAGGGAAGGACACTTTGCTCATTTCACTGATTAGCACTTAGTATAAGAGTACTTTAAGGCTTGGTGAGGTGATAGCAGCTGTTTATGCAATATGACCCAAAGAAGAATTTCTGCTCCCACATGGACAGCATGCCAGTCACAGATTTTTCAGGATTTAGTGAACTCACACTACTGTAAAAGCATTTGTCCCAGGATTAGTGAAAGATGCAGTGGTCTATCAAATGTAACTATGGCTAGGAGTCCAAAGCCTGGCACCACACCAGTTGCAATGAGTGATGCTTTTCCTTTATTTTATTGACTATTTATGTTTATGTTCCTTAAAATCCTATGCATAAAACCCTTTTTGGGGTAGATATTGAACTCATTCTTTAATCTGTCAGTTCACCTGTATAAAAGCAATAAGAATCAGACAGCATTCCCCAACAGAATTCTACAAATCTCTCTTTGCTGAAGAGGAACAGTCAGCAGCAAGAGCCACACTTCCAAGTGTGGGACTGGTCCCAGTTTGCCGCCTCTGTGCAAAACCTTTTTTTTTTCTACTTACTGTTTACTGCAGTATAGTAGGTTGTATTAGACTGATTCTGTTGATGCACGAGCTGACATTTCTACAACAGAAATCCCAGAATCCCCTGCAGCTGATGTAACAGCAGGTCTGCAGCACTGGGAGATTCAACAGCCTGCAGTACATATTCCACAGTGCTTATGATCTGTACTCTTTTGTCTTTTGGCCTGCTGTCCCCCAAGGGATAGGTACAGTCACAAAGGACTGTACATAGCTCTGGGAGAACAACAGGGCTGGCAAACATATCCTATCTGAGCTTATAAAAGCTCGATCATGCACCGCAGGCTATTGAATCTCCCATTGCTGCAGCTCTGCTCTGCTCTGACATCAGATGCAGGGAATTCTGGGATTTCTGGTTACAGCTAATGTCCACCTACAAGTCAGCAGAATCGACCTGATACAATCTAATATACTACACTAAACAGTAAGTAAAACATTTATTCTTTGCACACAAAGTGTAAATTTGTATTTGCCCCATAGTGGGGTGTGGGGTTTTAGTGACAATTGTTCCCTTTCAAGAAGCAGCATATATATGGCATTTTAGAACATAGCCTTTAACCAAGTTTCTCTGATTCAGATGTGAGCTCTAATTTAGCCTGAGTGCTATCATGCTTGTTCAAACTTTTTATCCACCTTTGTATGGTACTGTCCACCTGCTTTCACTTCTGGTCAAGGCTAAAACCTCTATATTATCATTTGGCATTTGGAAGAAGAGTGTTTGGGATTATTTGGTGACTTAGCTCAGGACTCTGAGAATGCTGCTTCTTGGGATGCACTGGTCTACTTATCAGCCAGATATGCAGGACCCCTGCTCGCAAATCAAACATTTATCTGTGTGAGCTGGCCTGCTGGTGCTGATGGTTGAGGGACTGGATGCCACACCTCACACTATGCCAGTGACCCAGGGTAGGCAGGGGAAGGGGAGGATGGAGCATCCTGTTACTGCTCTCCTCTCTCTGGGGTTGGTGCAGGGGTCTATGTCACTCTGCAGTAGCACCTGATGGACATCGTGGGGAAGTACAGCAGCAGCATGTAGCAGAGGACTGGAGTTTGGCAGACTTCTGCACATTAGTGCAATGACATCATTGCATGTCCGGCTCCAGGGTGTGAAAATCAGGTGAAAAATGGTGGGGTGGCTGTGGCGGCTGATGGCTGTGCACTGCACCCCTGGACCTAGAGAGGTGTGTCTCCCCGGTGTTGGCCAGTCTGCATGTAGGAGAGTGTATTGCAGACCAGACCCTGGTCTGGGGGTGCGAATGCCGGCAGCCAGACAACTGATATGCCCGCTCCGCAGAGAAGGAGAAAGAATATCATGATAAAAAAAACATTCATCTGTGGGTCCTCTACCTGCCACTAGGACTGCAACCCATTGATGCATATGCGTGCCACTGAGACTGAGATCTTTATACCCCACCAAGACCCTTGTCTGCTTGTCCATTTCCGTCAGTGGCTTCATGAGCAAGACACTGCCTGCTGGACCCCTACCAGGACCTTTGTCTGCAGACTCCCACCTGCCTGCAATCAAGACTCCACAGGCTCTTCCATGTATGAATCTGTCATTCTCCCACACCCAATGAGACTGTAACTAACTGCCCTCCACACCCAGAACTCATGCTACCTCTTTATCCTTCCACTACAACCCACAACCCAGATCTCCAAATTCCCTCTTTCTTCTTCTGATGATAGATGTGATCCAGCTACTTAATCCTTTGTATTTGATTTTGTGCACTAATATTATCTGCCTAACCAGATTGGTATGCATTAATCTTATTCCTTGTATAGTATAATGTTATTGCTGCACTGTATATGCCTGGTTAGTCCTTCCTAACCCTGGTGTTTGCTTAGTTATCCCATTTTACTCTGTTTAGTTTTAGAGGTGTTCAGATACCAGTCTGATGGATCCAACCACCCTCCGACAATAGCGGCTGTTTGATCCAGTCTCCTTCTGACTGTGATCAAATGCTGGATCCCAGGTCAGATGGGGTCGGATATCTTAATCTGGAGTCAGATTTTTGGATCCAACCCTTTGACTGTTGTGTTCCAACTGCTGAAGCCCTCATCTGACCATTGGATTCAGTGAATCATTTGTCCCACAAATGCATCCACTTGGAAACCAAGGAGACCGGATCCATGGTGAGATGCCATCAATATATGATGGTATCCAACATCCAGTCAAAATGGTGGGATCCATAGGTATTCCATACAGGTTGATACTATCAGGGCAACACTAATTTAATTGCATTTCTCTTGCACTGTTATAGCTTATGAAATTGAGTCGCAGTGTGAAGTTAATGTTTTAGTCACAGTTACTTACCCTGACTTATGCCTGTGGGTTCCAAACATGGTTGAAGGACCTGGGCTTATTAAATTCCTCAAATGGTGGGTTTAGTTCAGATGAGGAAAAAGGAAATATCACAGTGCCTCCACCCAGATAAAAAACAATAGTGGGCCAGAACACAAGTCTGATACGGCGACCAGGATGCAGTACAAACCTGCCTACCCAATGGATACAGAACACCTCTCTGAGACCAAGTTTAGTTTAGTTTATTAGAGGAAGTAACCTTTAAGCAACAAGTGCCTATTTTTAAAAGGTATTCCAGTTGAACATTGTAATACAAACAATACAACATACATTCAGTTTAGAATTATTTATCAAGTTATACAATAAAACTAAGCACAAGCACAATTACCAATACTCAACATAACAATCATGTAAAACAAAGCATTCAAATTCTTTCTGAGACCATGCTTAAACTGACCCAAGGGTTAACTGTTAGTGACTTTCAGTGGATAAGAATTTCATAGCTTGATATTCCTAGATCAAAAAAGTTCTGTCCTATTTTAGTTTAACAAGTGAAAGCAAATTGCAACTTCTTTGTTGACCAGGTATTAAAGGAATTTGAGTATTTTAATACCATTGTATTCTAGTTCTCAGTACTCTGGGCATGTAAGTTTCCAGCATCATATTTTGTCAAAGTACTAAGCGTAACCAGCCTACCTGAGCATAAAGTTCACAATGAGGCCTAGACCAAAGGGCTTCCTGCTTCACCCCAGGGTGCTCTCTTGGTCAGGGTACCAGACTAGGTCCTGACCACAATCTTTCCTCTGTCACACCTGACAGGGCAGAAATGGCTTGTTTCTCATCTCTTATAACACCAGTTCTTGCATCAGCAGGCACAGCAGTTCTTTTGCATCTTTAGTTGAATTTGCCAGCAGCAACAGCAGTTCAGACTGAACTCTAGAAGCTTCAAATAGTATCAAGCAGTCACTTCTGGCTCTAAGGCCCTCAGCTCCCCTCCTCTGCACTTCTTACTCCTCCAGATGTTTGAGCAGGACAGACAGAAACTCCTCCTTGATGGTGGGAAGGTTCCAGCACAGCACATGGACATTCCACATCCTGACTGACAGACCTGGGAATAAGTCACATTTGTGGCCCTAAGATTAGTGCAGAAAGGGTGCCAAGCACACTGCCACTCTGCTCTCAGAGGGTTCTATGTCACAATAGTGATTGCAAAACAGCAATCACTATTATAGCGAGTGTATATCACCAAAAAGCAAATTGGCGATATACACATGCCGGCGAACGCACATCCAGCAAATAAATACAGTGTTTATGTGGGAGGGGGCTCTTTCCCCTGTGCTCCCCCCTTGCAGGGGGCTATGTCCCCCACACCCCACTGATTTTGGATTACCAACTCCAGGGGGGTGAATGTCAGGGAGGAGGTAACACTTAAGAATGTGGCAAAAAAAAACAACAGCCACAAACGGAGGCAAAAAAATCTCCCTGGTTCAGCCCCTAACCCAGTGCCTGCTGCACAAGAACCAGCCACCCTCATCACCGCACCATGCCACATGGCTGGCTCAGCTGCAGCAGGCAGTCAAAACACCCCTATCAAAACCTTCTTCCTAATTCCTCACCTTCTCCTCCCAATTTCTCCCATTCTGGTCGCTGCCCCTTGCTAGTCTGTCGCTATCCTTGCTGGGTAGCCCAACATGATAGCACTGAAAATAAGTCACTGTTTTTACAGTTGCTCATTTTCAGTCACTGTCATCACTGGATACCTGTTGATATGTGTTTGTTTTAATGCAGGACCCACAGATTCCGATTTTCTGATGGCAGGTGTCAGAGGTTGTCAATATGGTGACGTCCACCTGTTTACATTTTACACTGTACCTGCTGTTGCTGTCACATAGTTTTATTTTGCAGGATGCTGCATAACTGTACCTATTTACAGTTAGCCAGACATATTTGTAATCTGGCTTGTAATGGTGATATCAGCGGTGATCTGTTCAGTCTTCTTCAGGTGTGGGTGTAATCCTTTTGTCAGTGGCACAGAGCAAAGAACACGACTGCTTCAAATCATCTTCACTGGCCGCCAACACCAGACCCAATCATCCCTTACAGAAATATAGGTGTGCTGTGTACATGCAGAATGCATGCCACATGCTTAATTGTGCAATGTTTGTATGCCGTTCATATACACAAAGTGATCCTAAGCGAAACTGGTCTAAAAAGCAAATCAGGTTCACATTCTGCAAGCTTGAAATGTGTGCAGCAGGTAAGCTGGTATGAACATCTTCTAAAAATTACATCAGGTTCATGTGTTGCACACTTGACATGAGTGCAGCAGTTAAGCTGGTGTCAACATCATTTAAACATCACATCAGGTTCACATGCTGCACACTTGCAATGTGTGCAGCAGCTAAGCTGGTGCAAATCTCATCTAAAAACACACATCAGTTTCTGTTTCTTATACTACTTCTAGCAATTAGAGTCATTAAAATATATTTTTATTTGAATTCCCATAAAACTTAGGAAAACTTATTAATTCTGATCCTTTTGCAAATGTTTTAATAGCTTTTGACTTTTTGTCATTAAATCACCAATAATTTGTAAAATATTGTTTGCCTACCTCAGTAAGTGCCTAGGATATACCAAGTTGACATCCGCCATTCCAGATGTACGAAGAGGGGTCTGTGTTGTGAAGCCTATCCTCTTTGTTTTGGACCATGCAAAACCCTTATGCATATTAGTGCTATAACTGCATTTCACCATGACTGTTTCATCTCACTTTCTTTCTCTTTCTCATTCTATATTGAGCATATACACTATGGCCATGCTCAGCACTCTTTGTGCTGAGTAGGATCTTGGAAGCATGCACCATACCTCACATTTTGTCACTGAAATTAGGGACATAGGCACTCAAAATGAGGGACAATGAGGGACACTAACCCACATGATGATCAGGACACATCATGAAACATAGAGATATGTACCTCAGAACACAATGGAAACCACTGCATTAGCACCTGAGAATGAATTTCTACCATTAAGCAGCATTGCCATTTAGGTAAGGCAGAGGGGGGCAGTCCCCCTTCCCCATATTTGTGCCTAGGTTGTTCTTATGGTGTGGCAATAATGGCATTAAATTTGGATTTAATCTTTTGCACAGTAAGTGCCCACCTGGCCTGTGTGTACTCACACTGCAAGTACTCTTCAGACTCGACTGTGTCTGTATTGTGTTGTCCACTCTCTCCATCAATTAGCAACAGCACAATCACATGTGATGTGGATGAGCTCCTGCCAAGAAAGAGCACATGAGTCTTTCAAGTGCAACACTGTCTTTCTCACCACAGAGTAGACAGACTGCACACTACAGCTTGGAGGAGTTGGTGAGCACTGAACTCTCAATAGCAGTGCTGTGGCAGCATATTTTTGTTGGTCTACTCTTAGTGAGTCTCCATCTCCCCTAGTGGCTGAAGAGGCAGAGGATGAGCTAGAATTTAACTCATGACTAGGCTACCTACTTATTCTACTGGGCCCGCCTTGCAAAAAGAAAACAGCACAGACCCACATGGCAGCATGCTAGGCTTAGCAGCAGTGGTGACAGTGGTGTGGGTGGCAATATGGGTTTCCATCATATGCCTTGATCAGTGCAGTGTGGCAGCAACCACAGCAGCAACCAAGCAAGAAGCAAGTAACCCAGGTTGTGTGGGTTTGGTTGGTGAAGTGGCATTGTTGCAGACCATGTTGGTTACCTGTTATGGTCAGTTCTAGCATTCAGCTTCTGGTGGAAGGTGAGAGGGGGAGTGGACTGAAAACAGGGCTTGTGGCTCACTGTGCCAGGCTGCAGGTTCTGGCCATATGGTGGGGTAAATAAAAGCAAATATTTTTTTTTACAGGGGGATTGGGTAAGGAGGAAGAACTGAAATATTGATGTGTTTCTCATGTTTCTTCACCTTTGAGCAGCTTCATGACCCATAGAGGATGGGTATTGAATGGAATAGAGTCGGGGAGAAAAATCAGGACAAAGTTCTTTGGGGGCAGAACTTCGGCCAGGAAAAAAATGGTTAGTAACTGGGTGGGTTTAAGCCCAAATCTGATGCACTGCTCTTGAGTATATACAGATGAATATTATACATTTGAATTTTTCCTGATTTGCATATCACTTTTCAGTCAAAACAAGTAAGTTGACCTTTTAGAGATGTAACAGATATTCTAGAGCTGTCCCTTGCATTCATGAACAGTTGAGCGTTATGCTATGCACAGGCTATTGGAGCCCCATTATAGTTAGGTTTATGCCCTGCCCCCAGTGAAGCTGACCTCCACATCCCCATGCTCAGGCACATTATAACAAAGGGCAAAGGAGACTGCAGAGGTGTGCACCATTGAAATGAATGGGGGTATTGTTTTATTACTATTTTATATATTATTGATGCAGAGTTGGAGACTAACGAAGGCCACCATTCGACTAACAGGGGCCTTGTTAGCAGAACAGTGGCCTTCATTTTTCTCCAACTAACCATCATAGCATAAAATAGTAATAAAAAATAACTCCATTCATTTCAAGGGGATACACCCAGCACTCTGACCCATGGATATCATCTCTTAAAGACTCCTGCCTCTGGCTCCATAGTACTCATGTAAGAGACTTTTTACTTATATCTATACTTGGTGGGTTGTCTGAAGCAGCATGGCCATACCCGCTACAGTGTATGCGCATGGGGGGGAGGACTGGCCATATGGGTGAGTGTCCAGTTATTGGTACTTTTGTGTTTGCACCTTAAAGTCTGTTTGTGTGGAAGCATTCAAATTATGGCAAGAAAACAGTAGGAGTGCAGGCCAGACAGAAGTAATTAAGTGGATCTGTGGGCATGTTTGTGTATTGGGAGTGGGAAAATCCACATGTGTTTCCACTGGTATGTGTGCTACAGTTCAACTGTAAAACTGAGATAAGTAAGAGAAGAGAACTAAAAAGCATAACAGTGGCTACAAGCATGCTGCCTGCATGCAGGTGTAGTCAGATACAGTATGTATTGAAGTACAAGCAAGCCATATGTGTGCAGACAGAATGGCTTAGTGGTTAAAGGCACTGAACTGCAAGCTAGGAGACTTGGAAGCATGAAGACCTGGGTTTGAACCTCATCATCCCCCACTTGTGTATGGTGTGATCCTGAGCAAGTCATTTCACTTTTTCATGTGCAGTTATTAGTGACCACTTGCTATATGCATGCTGCATACATGCATTCTTTCTCAATTTAACATGAAAATCATGTTTTCCACACTTGCTTGCTGCACACATGCCATATGAATGCAATCAATTCCAATTTAACATTTAAATCTTACTTGCAGAATGCATATTACTTTGATAGTTTTATGTGTGCAGCATGAAAACATTTCATATAATTATTTCTGTAAGGGGTAGGTCACAGGCACACAGATGGATCCATGCTGAGCTGCCACTAGAGATGCTGTGAAGTTTTAATTCACCGGCAAAGTTAAAGCAAATTTGACAAATTCAACTTCATGAATAATTTCACAGTTGTTTTTCTATTTAATAGGAAACTCACCTTTGGCAACTTCTGTAATTTTGCCCGTGGGGTACACAAGGCAAAGCTGAGTCAAAAGGAAGCTACTGCCACACAAATGTTTAAAGATCAGCACTCCCTTGTCCCCCCAACTCTGTAGCAGTCTAAAGGCCCTGTGCTACTCCTACCCCCTGTGGTACCACCACCACAGGCTGCACCCACTCATCAATCTCAGTCAGGAGCAATTCTAATATTTTCTGACCTAAGGGTAATCCATGTATGCTCTTCATTGCCAACGTGACTTCCTGGCAAATTCCCAGAGTGCTCCCAGCACTGCAGTTGGGCTTAGCACAATTTTAACCCCTGACAAGAGTGGAATACTACCCCAGGTCCAGTACTGTACTTGTGATCAATGTGCTGTAATGCACAGATAGACACTATCAGCTGTTGGCCACTGACCTACAGATCCATGCTGGGAACCTATTATTCAGATTAGAGTCAGTGCCACTACCACAAGATGTCATGTGAGGGTACACCAGCAACCTCCTCTTTGACCACTGTTCCTGAGCCAGAGATTTTGTTACCTCTCAGACTGATCCTCTTGCTGCCACCCCCTTGCACCCACCAGCATGGATGACACAGATGTGGCAGAGAGTAATTTGGCAGCACGAATGCCACCACCACTTCCACCAACTACTCCTTTGCTACTACTACTACTACTGGCCCCAGAGCCAATGGATGAAGCTGCTGCAGAGGTATTGTTTTTTAGGTAGAACAACCTTTTGCCCCACAGAACCTGTGCATTTCTTGGCTGCCTTACTGGCACCTCTTCTTTTACTCGAGCTTCTCTTTCCAGTCATTTTATATATTAAGATTTTTAATACCGCAAGAAAAAAAAAACACTGCAATAAAACTAAATGTCATCATCAGCAGACAACACTTTAATAGATGGATTAGCAGTATGATCTGAATCTGAACAGATTAGTTTACTGAGCTAATGATAGCTACAGTAAAACCACCCAGAAAAGTTTTTTTTTTTTAATACAACAGGGATGAGCAAGAAACACATGCCAGGGGTAATTCAGTTACTGTAAGTACTGTAAGTAATACGGTCACTTCAAGCACTAAACAAAATAACCACAATCAATATAACCAGACTAACAAATAATTTACTAAGACACACAAAGGTGTGCTTCAGAAATAGAATGACAAATCACAGACCACAGGCAAAAATTATTAAGAAGAAAGAGTAAGGAGATATACCAAAATACGTAAGGTCCACCTTTTTTTGGGGGGGGGTTACACTTAGGCAGCCTCTCTGATTTGTTTTAATTTAGTTTTTACTCCAATAAATTAATTAGTTTTTGTGCTGACTACTGCACTTGTTTGCATTAGCTGAATGTGCACTTATGGTTACTTTAGTAATCCCTTTTCTTGGTAACCAAACCTGCTCCTAGTAGCCATATTAGCCATAACTCTGTCAATCTTTAGAGCTAAGGGACAAGTTATATATAAAAAAGTTTCAATGAATACTACATGACTAAGTCCCAAAGAAATACCAACTAAAAACAGACATAAAAATGTAAACATCAAAAATAAAAATTCCCATAGTTACAACTTTAACAAGCTTTAATGCCATCAATCTTTGGATTTATTTATTTGAGTTTTGGTGACTGGGTAAGTCCACTGAGACAATACAGTCCCTTTTTCTGGTGCAACCCGGGCATGGATTATATACAGTAACAGTGAAAATTAACAGAGTGGTAAAACATTGGACATACAGTAACAGTGCAAATTAACAGAGTGGTAAAACATTCGACATATAGAAGAACACTAAAACAAAGCAATGATTAAATACTTGAGCAAGGTTTGTCAGGTAAGAGATATGTAAAAACAGGGTTAGGCATTGGTCAAAGATAATAACTTCAACAGAGCATTAAATAGTGAAGTGAATATCAGGGGAAGATTTGGAAGGGAAGGGGATGGGGACATATTCAGGTGATGCAAGAACAGGGTGAAGAGGTGGATAATGAGGCAGATAACTTAGATTAGAACAAATTAAGAGAGGAGCAAGACAAGATTGTTGGAGAAAGAGAGTTCCAATCCAAGAAAGCAGCAAATGAGAAGGATCTCCTGGAGATGGTCAGACGTAGTTTCAGTATGACAAGAAGGGGAAGTGAGGCGGAGTGAAGGGTGTGCAGTGCATGCCAGAGGCACATGAGTTCATCAAGGCAAGGAGGTGTAAAGTCATGGATGAGCTTGAATATGAGGATCAAGAAGGAGTACCTTAATATATCAATCTAAGTAAACCAGCATAGCGAGGAGAGGACAACACGGTGGTGTGAGCGGGCTTTGACCCCCAAGACAAACCTTCCAATCCTATGGTATGCCTGAGAGAGGAGGGACATGGAGGCAGAGTTAGTAGAGAGGAGCAGGGGAGCACAGTAGGTTAAGAGAGGTAGAAGGGAGGAGGAGGCAATTTTCTGGTATGAGGCAGATGTGAGAAGCAGACGAATACGGTAGAGGAGACCTGGTTTCTGATTAAGAGATTTGGCAAAAATTGAGACATGGGAGCTGAAAGAGAGCATGGGATCCAGTGTGAATCCCAGATATTTAAATGAGTGCACTACCTCCAAGGTCTCACCCTTAAGGGTTGAGATGTGAAGGGGTGGGGGATGAAGATTAGGAATAGGACGATGTGAGAAGAGCATACACTTATTTTTATTAGCATTAAAGACAAGATGATTGTGAAGGAACCAGCTTTCAAGGGAAGCAAAGTCAGAGGCAAGGTCACAGTTAATAATGTCTGTGTGACGAGAGGAGCGGTATAGTATTGCGTCATCTGCATAAAGATGTACAGAGGCACCACCACAAAGCCAGGGAAGTTCATTAATGAACAGTGAGAATAGTATGGGGCCAAGGATGGATCCTTGTGGTACCCCATGGGTAACTGGGCAGAGGTCAGAGAGGGAGCCATCCCACTTCACTGTCTGGCATCACCAAGTCAGATAACTTTTGACCTAGTGTAAGGCACTGTTGTCCATACCAATACAAAAAAGCTGATGGACGAGGATATCATGATTCACTTGATAAAATGCCTTAGTGAGATCAAGAAAGATTGCGCCTGTGGTGAGACCTTTGTCCATGGCATGAAATATGTTGGATGTAACCTTTAACAGGGTGGTAAGAGTACTATGTTTCCTTCTAAAGCCATGCTGATAGGAGGAGAGAATGTTGTGAGAGTTAAGGTAGTCCTACAGGTGGTTATAGACTATGCGTTCTTGGACTTTGACCAATGGGCAGAGGATACAGATAGGACAGTAGTTGTCTGCAAAGGAGTTGGAACCACCCTTATGCACTGGGACAGCTACCTCCACCTTCCATTTATCAGGAACATAGTTAGAGAGGAAGGACTGGTTATAGAAGTCACAAATGGGGCAGGCAATGGCTGGGGCACCTAATTTGAGAAATTTTAGTTCTAGTGTGTCATGTCCAGGGGAGCTATCCGGTTTCAAGTTGGAGAGAAACTGTTGTACCTCTTTGAGTGTGGCTAATTTCAGATGGAACTCAGGATGTTCCCATATGGTAATTGGGGGAGCAGAAGTTTGTGAGGTGGAGTTATGAAAGAGAGAGGTGTATTTATGAAGGTCGGTAAAGAAGTGACTAAAACTGGCAGCATTTGATGCAGAGTCATCAAGGGTAGATCCACTGACAATTATATTACCAGGGATTACCACAGTTTTATCTTTTACTAGTGAATTAAATTGCCTCCAGAACTCCTTGCGATTACTAAGATGTTCTGCTTGAAGAGATTTGAAATGGAGATGCACAGCTTTTTGGAGTGCATTTTTGCAACTGTTACAGAGTTGTCTGTAAGTTTGCTAGTTAGGGATAGTTACACAATTTTTGTATGTGTGCCAGGCTTTGTCATGAAGGGAAATTTGCATCCTGATCTCCTTTGCAATCCATGGGGCCTTGACACCCTTGGATCTGCATTTTTTCAAGGGGGCATGTTGGTTTACTATCTATGAAAAGGTGTCAATTAGGAAGTCTGGGGCCTGATTTATATCAGGGAGTG
Organism: Neoceratodus forsteri; assembly: GCA_016271365.2. NCBI lineage: Eukaryota > Metazoa > Chordata > Ceratodontiformes > Ceratodontidae > Neoceratodus > Neoceratodus forsteri. The sequence continues at coordinate 350,439,299 of CM028130.1, read as the reverse complement.
TGCTGATGGGGCGTCAGTCAGTGTTATTAAGAGAGGAGTTAAAGCTGTCAGTGTCAAACCTGGATATGTCCTGAATAAGTGAGATTTTAGTAGGTGGGTTGGGATGGTTGTTTCTCCACACACAAAAGGTGGGAGAATGACTTTTTAGCCGACCCTGCCCTCGAGCACCCAGCAAGCGCAGGGGCTCCGAGCCGCCAGCGGGCGGGCGGTGACTGCGAGGCCGGAAAAAGAACCAGGAGGCTGGGAGAGACAGCCAGCAAGCTGACCCTGCCCTCGAGCACCAGCAAGCGCAGGGCTCCGAGCCGCCAGTGGTGAGGCCGGTGACTGCGAGGCCAAAAAGAACCAGGAGGCCGGGAGAGACAGCCAGCAAGCTGACCCTGCCCTCGAGCACCCAGCAAGCGCAGGGGCTCCGAGCTGCCAGCGGGTGGGCAGTGACCGCGAGGCCGAAAAAGAACCAGGAGGCCGGGAGAGACAGCCAGCAAGCCGACCCTGCCCTCCGAAGCACCCAGCAAGCGCGGGGCTCGAGCCGCCAGTGGGCGGGTGGTGACGAGGCGAAAAAAGAACCAGGAGGCCGGGAGAGACAGCTAGCAAGCCGACCCTGCCCTCGAGCACCCAGCAAGCGCAGGGGCTCTGAGCCACCAGCGGGCGGGCGGCGACCGCGAAGCCAAAAAAAGAACCAGGAGGCCGGGAGAGACAGCCAGCAAGCCGGCCCTGCCCTCGAGCACCCAGCAAGAGCAGGGGCTCTGAGCCGCCAGCGGCTGGGCGGCGACCGCGAGGCCAAAAAAAGAACCAGGAGGCCAGGAGAGACAGCCAGCAAGCCGACCCTGCCCTCGAGCACCCAGCAAGCGCAGGGGCTCCAAGCCGCCAGCGGGCGGGCGGCGACTGCGAGGCTAAAAAAAGAACCAGGAGGCGGGAGAGACAGCCAGCAAGCCGACCCTGCCCTCGAGCACCCAGCAAGCGCAGGGGCTCCGAGCCGCCAGCAGGCGGGCGGCGACACGAGGCCAAAAAGAACCAGGAGGCTGGGAGACAGCCACCAGTGCACGGAAAGCCGCCGACCAATCGAGAGTGCTACCTCAGCCTTGCTCCGATTGGTCCTCCTTCTCCATTGACTTCTGCTCTAGCTTGCACTTCTGAAAACTGACCAGGATTAGTGGGTTTTACTTGAATTTTGCCCAAAAGAGCTGTTTTACAAAATTGGTTAAAAGTCTAGGTTATATGTTGTTTTTGTAAATGCCTAAGTGATACAGTCCTTTGGTGGGATTTCTGTTGGGCCAGGCAGCTAAGGTGCCGTCCCCCCAGTCTTTTGTTGTGCAAAATTTTTAGCACCTAGTTGCAGAATCATTTGATTACTGCAACTGTGCTTTCCTAGACTTCCTCTCCTCTGTCTCCTCACTTTAGCTGACTCCTGCCTCGAGCACCCAGCAAGCGAGGGGCTCCAAGCCACCAGCGGGCGGGCGGTGATCTGAGGCCGTAAAAGAACCAGGAGGCCGGAGAGACAGCCGCAAGCACGGAAAGCCGCAAAATTTTTGACCGCCTCTCCTGGGTGTTTCTTTTTATACACACCTTCCTGCCAAATCTCATATCTCCGCCCTTAGTTCACCTCCTAGCCAATAACCTAGCACCACTCCTCCTACTGCCTCTAGTACTCCTAACCCTAGCTACCAAACACCATGTTGTTGCTCCTGCTATTGCTCCTCTGCCTCTCGCCTATGTCACACCTTGATGATGATGCTGCACCAGCCCATGACCTAGTGATTAAGGCGGCTAGTCAGTCTGGCCTCCCTCATGCAACCCTAGTGGATGTTCTTCATTTCCTCAATTATACCTTACCGCTGCTGTACCAAAATCCTTGGGGTATCCCACAAAAAGGCTCACAACCAGTTTTGTACTTCCTATACCCCATGCTCCATTCTTGGCCCTTCAGTGCCCCCCTATTTCTGTACATTAAGCTGGTACTTCATGACAAACTATCAAGCCATAAGACAGGCCCGGCATTCTCTGAATACTGGACCCTGAGTAAAAAGAGAAAGCCCTCTGTCTGTTCCTTCCTCCTATCACTTGAAGCACTCACTAAACTAATATTCTTTCTGCTTATCTGTGCTGGCACTGTTGAAATCAATCCTGGACCCCCAGAAGGCTTCACCTCACCAGCAGATCTAGTCTCCATGAAAGGCCTAAGTTTTCTCCACATCAATGTATGCAGCCTTTTAAAAACATTCTCACTAATACAGGCCTGGGTTGCCCACACCCTGCCAGACTTTCTAGTAATCTCTGAGACATGGCTTAAACCAGCAACAAATGACAGGGAAGTAAGTCTACCTCATTACCAGCTATTCAGATCAGACCGTCCATCCAGGGGTGGTGGGGTGGCCATTTATGTTAAGTCAAATATCTCTGCTTCTTGCCTTAATATTTCATCTCAGCCTAAAGAATTCGAATGCCTATCCCTTAAAATATCCCTTCCCAACATGACAGCTTTTCAACTGGTTGGCTGCTACAGGCCCCCCTCTGCCGGCCTTAAACTCCTTACCCATCTGGGGAATATAACTAAACTGGGTCCTGAGGATACCATTATTCTAGGCGATCTGAACTTTAACTGGCTATCCAATGTTTCTGCACCCCTAGTATCTTTCTGTGAATCACATGGTTTCACTCAACTAATAAACGAACCGACAAGGATTAACCCAAAAAACAAAAGTAATAGCACCTTACTTGATGTTATGTTGGTTAATAAGCCCCATCTGTATTCACACGCTGGAGTGCTATTCAGTGATATAAGTGATCACTGCCTCATAGCTGGTATAAGATCTTCAGTCAAGCCATCTAACCCTGCAAAATTCCTCCCAAGAAGGTCAAAAAAGAACTTTAATATTGCAGAATATCTCCAAGATCTGTGTCACTCTAAATGCTGGCAAGAATTCTACCTCACAGCTTCTGTGGAATTAGCACTGCAGGTGCTAAAGGATATAATCTTAGGGGCCCTCAATACACATGCACCAGTCACCAGTGCCAGAATAAAATGCAAATCTTGTCCCTGGTTCTCTGCTGACCTTAAATCTGCACTGCTTGCTAGAGACAAGCTCTGGAAAAGGACAAGGAAGACCAAAGATCCAAACGACTGGTTACAATTCAGAAAAGCCAGAAACAGCTGCACAAAAAAAGTGAGAGATACCAAGGCTGCCTTCTATACAGCAGAGCTGGATGCCTCCTACCATAACCCAGCCAGATTCTGGGGCACTATCAAGGGAATCCTAGGGCAAGACTCTAGCACCTCTTTACCATCCCAAGTGAACCTCAATAATGTGGTTATCACTGACAAGTATGAGATTTTAGATGCTTTCAACAATCACTTTACTACAGCAGGCCTAGCTTTTGACTCCTCTCCAGCAAATCTACTGCGTTCACAACTTACTCTCCATTCTACTGAAGTTCAGAAGGCTGCCTCTACATTTTCTTTCAAGCCAATATTATTAAAACAAGTAGAAGACCTACTGCTCCATCTGGATACCACTAAAAGTGCTGGTGCAGACTCTCTGGACCCTTCTTCTAAAATTGCATTGCATGCCATTGCAGCCCCCCTAGCTCACCTTTTCAACTTGTCCTTATCTACTGGTTCTATTCCTTCTTTGTGGAAGACAGCACAAGTGTTTCCCCTCCTTAAAGCAGGGGACCCCATGGATCTCAACAACTATAGGCCTATTTCCATCTTACCAGTGCTGTCCAAAATGTTATAAAAACTGGTAAGCATCCAACTAAATGACTACCTCAATGCTAACAACCTCCTTAATCCTGCTCAATCTGGGTTTAGAGCCATGCACAGCACCATTTCTGCCTTAGCAAAAGTTACAAATGACTGGCAGTCTGAATTAGATAAAAAAAATAATATCTGTGCTGTATTTCTGGACTTAAGTAAAGCCTTCGATACTGTGGATCATGATCTACTAATCTCCTCACTGCATTCCCTAGGCCTTGACCCAATCTCTCTTAAATGGTTCAGATGCTACCTCTCTGGTAGAATACAGCAGGTAAAAAGTGAAGGCAACCTTTCTTCCTCAAAACCACTCTTAAGAGGAGTTCCTCAAGGTTCCATCCTGGGCCCTATCCTCTTTGCCATCTACATCAACAACATTGATTCAAGCCTCACAAAATCTAATGTTCACCTTTTTGCAGATGATACTGTCCTTTATGTAAGCAATCCATCACCAACAAAGGCATATGATCTACTACAATCTGAATTCTCCCTGCTGCAACAATAATTACTTGAAAAGAAGCTTCTATTAAATGCCAAGAAGACTAAAGCTATGTTCCTCTCCACCAATACTTTTTCTACCACTCTCTCACCGAACATTCTTCCCCAACTTTCTACCATCATTGGAGAGAGCCTTGAGTATGTAGACAAATTAAAATATCTGGGGGTTTGGATTGATAACAGGCTTGATTTCACCCAGCATATTGAAGAGCTCCTGAAAAAAACTCAGACAAAGACTTGGCCTTTTCTTCAGGATCAAACATTTTCTAAACAGAGAATCTAAGCAGAGACTAATCCAGGCTTCATTTCTATCCCTCCTCGACTATGCATACTTCCTATATGGCCACTGCTCCCTGTCCTACTTAAATAAACTGGATACCTTGTACCATAGAGCTCTAAGATTCATCACTGACCTTCCTTTCAGCACCCACCACTGTTCTCTCTATGCTGCAGTTGGCTGGACATCCCTACATCACAGAAGGAACAAAAATGCTGCTCTATGGATCTACAAAGCTCTGACAAATAAACTACCATCCTACATCTCAGATTGCTTCTCTCTTGTTACTCCAAGGCCATATGCCTAAAGCAATAGCCTCATCACATTGAATTTACCAAAGGCCATTACCCGGCATGGAAGGGCTGCAATCAACTACTTTCTAGCACTCATCTGGAATTCTCTGCAAAAGTCCCTGAAGCTGAACACTTTCATTCCTATAGCCTCCTTCAAAAAGCTGTACCTAAGTCTTTTCCCAGAGATATGCAACTGCTTCCACAAGTCCTAGTCCCTTCAGACCCCTTTTTAGGCATTCATCCATTAACATCGTTACAATTTTTCTCCTAAACCCCAATACCTTACCTTTTTTTTCTCCTTTTGCTTTGGTGCCCAATATCACTGGTTAACCGCCTTGTATATCTGTGTATATTATTGTATCTGTTCATTTTAAAGTCTTTGTTATTGTACTCAATCTATATTTGTATATATGTGAATTTATACCCATTATGTTGTTTCTGACCAATCAGGTCCATCTTGTAAATGAGCTATGCTCAATGATGTTCGCCTGAATAAATAAAGATTTGATTGATTGATTGATTGAATGATCATTAATACAGTCAGGAATTATACCCACCAATTTGATCTTATGCGGGCAATTGGTGATCATCTAATCAAGTAGGGTGTGTTTCCCAGATTTGGGGTTAATACACGTAGGATCTTGGAGGAACTGGGTAAGATTTGAGTCGGCAAGTGATGCACGCATTTTTTTCTGCATCAGGGTGCAACCAATTGATGTTAAAGTCTCCACAAAGTATTAGATCATGGCGTGAAAGACAGGCAAGGGAGGCTAAGAGAGATGGCAGACTGGCAGAGGCGTGGCAAGTAGGTAAGTAAATACATCCAATGATGAGTTTCTTGACATTTTCTAGTGTAACGGAGATGAAGAGAGACTCAACAGGAGAGGGGGCTGAGTCGGATATGTGAAGTTCAGCTACATCCAGATCTGTCCTAGAGTAGATTAATATGTTTCCTCCCTTCTTCCTAGTCTGTCATTTCTAAGGATGCTATAACCAGGAATAGATACTTCATGTTGTTTTATGGCAGGTTTTAGCCAGGATTCTGAAATGCACACGATGTCAGGAGACTTTTGGATAATCCAGGCTTGAAGTTCAGCCATTTTAGGGCATAAACTGTGAATATTCATGTGGGTAATTTTTAAGCCTTTGATCAAGGGCATGGATAAAGAAGGGTGGGAGAGTGTGGTGTGATAGGAAGCCACAGAGTTGAGTTCTATATCCCCAGCCTGGACCAAAAGGAAGAGGACAGCAGTGTGAGAACAGGTTAGTGTACAGGAGGAGAACATTTCAAGGAGATGTGAAACATTCGGTGTATGAAGGCGTTTATGGAGCCATAACTCCAGCAGTGAAGCTTCACACTTGGGAGCACAGGGAATGTAGAGTAATGACGGAGAAGAGTCAGGTCTGATATTGCAGGACGGTGAGGGAGAGCTATTGCCAGTTGGGTGGTGCAGGGACACTGTTATTAGACTATCTGCACAGCAACAGATGAGAACGAGGAATGATGGAATCATTAGCCACGAGAGAGTGCTCATTATTGGGAACAGACAGGCAGCTACAAGTAAAATGTACCCAGAGGACGAGGAGGGAGAGGCAAGAACAGGTAGGGGGGACAGACCCTGCAAGGGAAACAATAGCACAAGCAGCAAATGAGAGTGAGAGATAAGAGATGAGAGAGAGTGACAAGGAATAGACTTAGAGAGGGAGGAAAAAGACAGTGCACTAGGAGCAGGGTGCAGCAGAGGAGGGAGAGTTCTAGTTTATGGAGGGGGAGTTAACAGCAGTCAGAGTGCTAGTATGACAGTAACTAGCCAATGTGAAGGTGATGGGCAGAGTCAGAGACGTATGTAATAGAGGCGGGGTCGCGGCGGGTGGTGTGGGACAAATTATTAACCTGAAATAACAAGTTATACAACTCCAAAGCAAGGAAAGCCCAAAGTCCAAAAGTCACAGCCAGAGAAGCAGCTGAGAGGGTGGGCCAATCACCGGAAAAGCCGTAGCACAAAGTAGCCAATTGGGAGCCAGCTGGAGGATCAGCAGCCAATGGCATTTCTGGATTGTCCTTGGAGAGAGAGAAGGCAGGCTTACCCCAGTCAGGAGGAGGTTTCCCGGGCAGCGGAGAGAGCTTGCAGCCAGTTGGCTTTCCCAGCCATGACTGCCCATGAAAGTGGATTGGGCAGCCCTGCCAAGGGCTCCTGAAAAGGAAATAAGAGAGGGAAGTTAGCTAGGAGAATAGGACAGGGAATAAAAGCCGGCCAATTAAGTAAATTGGTGGGCGGGAGAAGGAGCAGCAGTTAAAAGTTAAGTGGTTTCAGTGGGAGGTGGACTATCAGACAGCTCAGCTAGTCCAGGTGCCACTGAATGATAGAATTAGCAAGTGGGGATTTTAGCAAGAAGATTTAGGGAGGGGGAAGGAAGTGAAGCGGCACAGGGGTGTAAGAAAAGAAAAAGCGAGCAAGCAGAAAAAGATAGTGTGCAGTTTTTCTTTTTGTCCCAGCAGCTAAACAGTACATGCACTTCGTTTCTCAACAGCAAAAACAAATTAAGCTTACATTCTTAAATTATTAACCTGAAATAACAAGTTATACAGCCCTGAAGCATGGAAAGCCGAAAGTTCAAAAGTTATGGGACAGTCATTAAAAAAAAAGTCTTGATGAGTACTACAAGCATAAGTCCCTCAAAAATATCAACTGAAAATAGACATAAAACACATAAAAATAAAAAAATGAAAATTCCAACACTAAAACTGCAACTTTAACAAGCAGTCACTGTCAGTCTATGGAAGTAATGAACAAACTATACATTATAAAAAAGGTATCAATGGTACTACAAGACTAACACTAATACCCCCAGACAAATTATTGGGGTATGCACAACACCCAAAAATGAACTCCCAAATTTATCATGGTGCCAGATCCGCACTTTAAGATCTATAATTATCAAAAATGCTCCCAATGTGTATCTCATCTTGGACTGCAACTGTATCAAATATCGGACAAAACTGACTACAATTGCTTAAGTTATGCCTAAAAAACAAACAGTTTTTTTTCCTGTATAACATTAACCCCTGGGATTTTAGATGAACATTAATATATATATATTTATATACATTTTTTTGAAGCAAGACAGAACAAAGCAGATACATTGTTTTTTGTTTGCCAAATTCCCTTAACCCAACTTGGAGCAGGGTTATAGCAAGAATCGTGATCAGCACAGTTGCCTTAAACCATGTTAAACAGCAGTGTGGATGTGAGCTGTGCTATAATACAGTTTAAGGCAACCACAACCACATCACAATCACAAATTTCAGGACAGCCAGGAAGGGGAAAAAAGACTTCTAATATCACTGGTGAGGTGTTGTCTGCTGCTGTTGCTAATTCGTTTTACTATAGTGTTTATTTTTTTCCTTGTGATATTCAAAAATCTAAATGTATAAAATGACTGGAAACAGAAGCTCAAGGAAAGGGAGAGGTGCTGGCAAGGTGCTGACAAGGCAATAAAAAGTACACTGGTTCTGTGGGGCAAAATGTTGTTGCACCTAAAAGAACAACCTCGGCAGTAGCTTTATCCATGGACTCTGGGGCCAATAGTAGAAGCAAAGGAGTAGTTGATTGAAGTTGGGTGTTCGCATTTGTGTTGCCAAATTATTCTCTGCCACATCCGTGGCGTCCATGTTGGTGGGTTCTGGGAGAGGCGGTGACAAGAGAATCAGTCCAAGAGGTAACAAAATCTCTGTCTCAGGATTAGGAACAGTGGTTAAGGAGGAGTTTGATGGTATCTCCTTGACTTCCGGTGGTGGTGGAAGCACTGAATCTGATCTGGATAATCGGTCCCCAAAATGGATAACTTGACCGGAGGCCAAACAGCTAGCAGCTCCTTGCTGTGCATTACAGGACATTGGGCACAGGTATCCTGGGTAGTATTTAATTTTGACAGGAAGAGAAAAAAAATTGTACTAAGCCCAATTGCAGTAGTAGTAACACTCAGGGCATTTGCTGGTATGTAGAGATGGGGAAAATTCAGAAATTGTGTTAGGTGAAATATTTCGCAAAACAATTACACATTTCAAAAAATTTTTGCTGGGGTGAAATTCCACTGGCAAAATGTGGAATTTCACATACAAAAGGTGGAATTTTTCCACTCGTGGGCGTAATTCCACCATTTGAGGGCAAAATTCCACATTTCGCTGGAGAAATTCTGCATTTAGTGGGTGAAATTCTGCATTTCACACCCACAAAATATTTTGTGGAATGCACTAATTTTGCAAAATATTTTGTGAGGCAAAATTCATGATTTCTCCACATCTCTACTGGTATGTCACACTGGCACTGAAGAATGTAACTGGAACACATACAAGTAAGAAAATGTTAGAATTGCTCCTAACTGAGATTGATGAGTGGATGCTGCCTGTGGTAGTGGTAGCACAGGGGGTGGTGGGGGGCAAAGGGTGTTCTGGTTGTTATGGAGTTGGGGGGACAGGGGACTTCTGATCTTGAGACTTGTGTTTTTCAGTAGCTTCATTTTGACCCAACGTCACCTTGGTGTACCCCATTGGAGAAGCTACAGGTAACGTTACCAATGGCCAATTTGTTATAGAATAGAAAGGCTTTATGCTGGCCCAATGGCGTGGAAGGCTGAGGCAATGGGTGCCTTATGTCCTGCCATGCAGGCAACCTGGGACTGGAAATGGACTCGGGTTGCATGGGGGCTGTCAGAGGGAGGAAGGATTGAGCATCCCTAGGACAGCTCTCCTTCCTCAGGGAGGGCAGTTAGTGTGGCATGTTGCTCGCCTGCCAACCAGCAACAGCTGAATGACAGCTCATGCATGTCACCATGGAAGGAAAGGGGATCCTGAGTTCAGGATGCTAGGGTTGCCTCTGCTGAAGTGGGACTCAGAAATCACATCCATTGCACATCTGCAGGCCCCAGAGGAGAAGAAAAAGGTGGAAAACATGGAGGCTGGTCTTAATGAATCCCCAAGAGCACCAACAGCCTACTCGGTCCAGGGAGATGGAAGGTAGATCGGGATGGACAGTAAATACATAACAGGCTGACAAGCTGCCTAGCCTGCCAGGGACCAGAAAAACCCTCTATAGAAACAAAAGAGAGAAATGTTGTGAAATTATCTGTGAAGGTGGATTTGGTGATTTTGCCTTAACTTCCCCTACAAATTAAAACGTTACAACATCTCTATCTCTCACCCATCACTGCTCTTTCTAAGTAAATCTCTCTCTCTTTCTCTCTCTCTCTCTCTCTCTCTCTCTCTCTCTGTCTCTCCCCTCCCCCTCCCTAGAGGTCTGCCATCTCTTTTACTGTTTCTCTTTCTTAGACAAATACTGGCCTTGGTTCCTACCATTCCCGCTTACATCTCCTATCTCCTTAACCGTGCCTTCTCTTCCTCCTACTCTCTCCAATCATCCATCACTAATTCCATTCATATCCCCTTTTTGTCAGTCTGTAGCTGAAAAATCTGCTTTCTCTTTCTCTATCTTCCATCCAGCGCTGTGGAACAACATTCGACTTCCCCTTCCACCTTTCATCTTCCCTACACTTTCCAAAACCACTCTTAACTGCACACTTCTCAAATCCATGCACCTGCATCTGACCATCTAACCACCTCCCTCTTCTCTCTGAAACACAACAACCTGTGCCCACCCTCCCCCTTTACCCATGATTGTCACTTACTCAATTGTACATCTTCAAACTCTGTGCAATGTGATCTGTATTTTATTTCACTGTCATTCTGTTACAAAAGTTTTGCCATACTTAGACTGCATATTCTCCCCACTCTTATTCGTGCAACCACATAGCCTATGTATTTCCACATACTTTGTACACTGTGTTCTTCTCTTTCTGGATCCTATTACTTGTCCCTTCATTGTATTTCTCATGTCCATGCACTATTGTTATCACTGTACCTTCTATTGCCGTAGCACTCCCTGCTGAATCCCCTTCCTGCAGGTTGCCCATGGTAATGTAATCTAGTTCAGTGTCTGCCTATCCTAGTCATGCAATTTTAAATAAATAAATAATTAATGCACTTAAAGGGTAGTTAAACCTGACTACATATCCCACATTGTTCTCAATCCCCACATAAAATCCATGAAATGTTAACTAGAAAGAAATCAACACTTCCTGGAAATAATAACATGATCATAAGCAACAGGTAGACAAATCACTTAAAGAAATGTAATATGACACTGAAGCAATCAAGGCTTGAATCTCTATCCTGAGGACGATATTTAGTGTCATTAACCCTCTTGAAGAGGGATTATCAGTTACAGTACATAATGTCACCATTGCACTACAGTAACAGTATTTCACACATGCATTCACACCCAAACACACACGCTGATCCCAAATATGATAATACTTCCTAGTCCGGTACATATCCATCTTTCTAGAGACTCTTCTAAGAAGAAGAAGAATCAGCATTTATATAGCACTTTTTATACACAGTATCCCAAAGTGCTTTACAAGCAATGCTAGACTGGTAGTGAAGTGACTGAATGTGTGGTGGTGGCCATATCGTACATCATCACCCCTACAGAGCCTGGATAATTGCATGAACCGGTTTTATGGGAAGGGGAATGTTGGCCAGGACACCAGGAATGTTCCCTGCTCTTTGTGAAGACTGGCCCTGGTTTCTTTTACTTCCACCTGGACACCCACCAGGACAACACCAGGATGGGTAGAAGGGACCTCAGTTTAACTTCTCATCCGAAGGACGGCACACCCCAGCAGTACAGCACCCCCCAATACTGCACTCAGATGCCAGCAATTTTTAGGTGCAAGTCCAATCCCGGTGTGGGACGAGAACCCACGACCTTCTGGTCCAGAGGCAGATGTGCTACCAACTGAGCAACTCTAACACCCCAGTTCTGATGCACTAGGTCTTCAGGGTGAGGACAATATGTATTATTTGCCATTTAAAGGTGACAGGAAATGAGTTTTACAGAGCTAACTGCCTACCCATATCCTTTCCATTCTAGTTAGGTATTCTGATATGCCATGAACAATTTTTGACAAATAATCTAGCACTGGAGTTCCATCAGATCTACATAGAGTTCCCATCTCCATAGCAGCTACTGCTCTTTCTTTTAATATTTTTAAGCCATGCTATGACATCAATTAAATAATTCTATGCTATTCATCTGAATGACCTGGAAGAGTGCTATTGATGTCATAGAATGTTGTCTAGTCAGTTTACAAAAAAAGAGAGAATAGCAACTGCTGAGGAGAGAAGGATTCAGGCTAGTTACAAAGGCAAAAAAAAAAAGATTATTAATTTAACAAAAAAGTTCAAATCACATCAGAAAATTATACAGCCAGACTTCCGGTGATGTGACTGCCTGTTATGCATGGCAAGAATTTTGCTCTGCGGCCACCTAGCTAAATAATCGATTGTATTTTTCCCTTAGGCTTGTTATATCACCAATTCTATACATAGTACTTTCCATCGATCTGCATGGGAAGAAAAAAAAAACAGTCTTACTGTGCCAGTTCTGCATCCTATTTCTTCTTTGAGTAGTTCCTCCTCGGCTGAACACTGAATGACTGCTCCAGCTATGGTGCAACTTCGCTCTGACCAGGCTGCCTCCTCGACTCCTCCACAACCTTCTTTTAGAGATCCTGAATGAACTTCAGGAATTCAGGGCTGAATTTCAGACTTTACATACAGATTTAAAAAAAAAGCTCTGCCTGCCTTGGAGACCCATGTGGTTGATCTTGAACATTCAGTTACGGCATCGACACCAAAATTGACCTACTGGAGAGACTTATGTTGAAGCTACTTCAGGATCAACAATCTACACAAGATTGCTGTGAGGACCTCAAGAATCAGTCTCGCAAAAATAATTTGTGAATTTATGGTCTGAAGGAGGGAGTGGAAGGCAAGAACATGTCTCCTTTTTTGCAGGACTTTTTTACTTCTCATCTTGGAATTGCTGATCTGGGTCCTTCATAAATTGAAAGAGCCCACAGATCTCTGGTAGATAACCATCCACAGAATCAGCCTATCCGAGATCTGTAGTTGTTAGATTCTTGAATTACACAGTCAAGCAAGAAATTTTACATCATGCTTGGAAGAAGAGAAAATATTTTATATGGACCAAAGAATCTTTGTTGATAATGACTATTCCCCAGCCATCCAATCACAGTGGAGAGCTTTTGTGCCTTTTCTGTGCTTGCTGAGGGCTCACAATATAAAATTTACCATGCCATATCCAGCTAGGTTAAAATCTTTTCTCAGGATGGCCCCAGCTTATTTGAGGACACAGAATCAACTTTTCAAGAACTGCGGTAGAGGAATATTGTTCCCCTCTATGTTTCTGTGTTTAGGGTGACCAGATGGAGATCGGAATGGCTAGACAGAAACATGGGCTACAAAGAGATGTGGAACAAAATTTCTCCACACAGTAAAAAATGCAGATGGGTGCAAAATTTTGAAAACATCAAAGCCCTCCTTCAGACCTTCTGCCATGATGATATAGCTTGAATTTTGGACTAGAAGCGTGGTCCTTTTATTTGTATTAATCTTTCTTTTTTATACTATTAGATATAATTAGTGTTCTCTTTCCTACCCTAAGCTTAGATAAACTTAACAAGTGGGCAGATAAGCATAAAATGAAATTTAATATCAACAAATGTGCTGTAATGCATTTCAGTAAGCACAATATGTTAGGAAAATACACATTAAATGGAAATATCATAAACACAGTTAACAGAAAGAAAGATTTGGGGATCCTGGTTACCAACAAACTAACGTTTGAACATCACATGTTTGAAGTTGTTAAAAAGGCTAACAGAAGGACCAACTCTGTATTTCAGCATTTCAAAAGTAGAGATAATCAGTGTTAACCCTTGCTGTGCCACAGACTGATATATCAGTCTAGAATTCCTATATGTTCTAATTCTGTCTGCAGGCCAAGGGTTAATGCCACTATACTAAGCACTGGTTAGGCCCACCTGGAGTATGGAGTACAGTTCTGGAGTCTAAGGCACAAAAAAGGTGTGACGTTGCTTGAGAAAGTTCAGAAAATAACAACTAGAAAGGTCAATAATTGCCAAAATTTAGGATATGTGAACAGGATTCACAATCTATCACTGTTTACACTGGAATATCATAGATCAAGGGGTGACTTCTGCCTGATATATGGTGCATCCAGGAACTAGGACCTATGGGAATTCGTAGGCCTGGAAAGGAAGGAGCTGATTATATGCGCCAGAGCCCATGGATTTCAATTAAGGGGCAAACATTGTAATACCAATAGGAGAAAATCATGAATTAATCAAAGGGTGGTAACACCATGGAATAATCTTCCATCTGATATAATTGACAGTGAATCAATTTCTATATTTAAAAACAAACTGGATTCATACTATGCAGCTAGGAAAATTCTATCTGAGCCAGTTGGGTCTTAAATGGCAAGATTGTTTTGGCGGAAGCCATTGTTTTGAGTAAGAACTTATGAAACTTTTGTAGGCCCTTATTTATCTGCTTCTAAGGCTTAGTTTATGAAATATTGCTGCCTTTTATCTAATGTTTGGATATCATTTTTTTAGTTAGCTGTGGCAGCAGGATGCCACTATTTGTGACTCAGTTATTGTTATTTCACATTTGTACTATAGTATTTTGGGGTTGGCTTATGGGGATTGGTGAGGGAGGTGACAATAGACAGATCCCCGATATTTTCATTTGCACCCTTTTTTTTTCTTAAAGGGGAGGGGGACTGGGCTGGTGGTAGCTGGGGGTGGGACAACCCGGGTTCAATTCTGAGTGGCAACTGGACCTCCATCACGAGGGACTTTTCTAGACCTCCTGCATGAGGTGGTATGTCTACTAGGCTTGAGAGGCCCAAGTGAAGATTTAGGAATTTCACCATGCAATATTAGAGATACACTCATTTGGATTTGCTTATAGGAGCAGTGGAGTTGTCCATCTAGAGTTCCTGGATGGTGTCATGAACTCCTATCTCATTTCACTTGGCTCACAATATGTATATATACTGAACATGCGCATTTGACTACACTGTACCACAGAATCAGACGTTTCACCATTCGGAAGCAAAGAATGGAGCACCACAGTGATGTACTACAAGTGTTAAACTGGCCACCCCTTGAAGCAAGACTCTCCTATCACTCCCTGTGCTTAGCTTTCAAATTGCAGCAACCTGATGCCCCACCAATCCTGAGAAATCTTTTAGCCCCAAAAGAAAACAGGAGGGAGCTCAGGTCAACAATGCAAGCTGCTAGAACCCTCAAGAGCCAGATCAACTATGGGACAATGGTCACCTAGAATAACCCTCCCCAAACTCTGGGACAATCCCCCAAGAGATCTCCAGGACTGCACCTCTCTTGAGGGGTACAAGAAAGAGTTAAAACTATTCCTAAGCAGTGGGTCTCATTGCAGGTGCTGCAACCCATAAAGGCACATTTGCTAAAGGGGGATGCCTCACATAAATACAGACAAAAAGGAAGGGAGGAACAGTAAGGAAGGACATAATGTACTGAACTGCACTTACATCTACTAGCTACTCATGAATGTGTGTAACTAACAAGGTTGTTCATACATAAACTTGGCAGTGTCAACTGTAGTAATGTCTATCTCTGCGACACATATACATGATCAATATACCACATACTGTAGTACAATAAAAATTATTGGTTTTCTTTTCCCCTCTAGGTACATATAACTAATCCCAAGTCACCCCTGAAAAAGGGACTGTCAAAGTCTCAGTGGGCCTACCCAGATACCAAAATTTAAATAGATAAATAAATAAATAAATAATTAAATATGTGGGGGCAGTGGGGTTGGCCATGTAGTTTTTTACTGGATGGTGTCCTGGACTTTCACTAAATTTTAGAATGTTGATCAAATTTGTGAGCTTGTAAGAGTAGTCATAACATGAAAGGTGGTATGGTGAGCAGCCTCTGCGATATGGGGACCAGGCTTACATCTTACAGTTTGGAAGATGGCTGAGGCCTTCTTTTATAAGGTTGCATTGTACTGGAATGAGACAGTATGCCAGCACCCCTGCTTTTTGGATTTTTTCAGCATTGAGCCTCTCTTCTGAATGCTCTGGTAGAAGGATTTATTTAAATGGGGAGGTATGCCATTTCTCATCTAGCTGGGAGGACCGGAATGCTGCTCTGGTGGGCCTGGGATATGTCTCTTACCATTCTGTTGCCTTTTCCTTCCCTCCCTCCCCCCCATTTCCATTGCTTGGTTGGCAAACGTGGGGTTTTACTCAGCTTTATTTTATGATGCAGTAGGGATTGGTTGGGCCTTTCCTCACCTCTCCCTGGATCACTGACAATTATGGCTTTTTCTAAGCTGGGAATGTCAGAGAGTTGGTCATCAAACCAGGCTCTGGGGGTACTTTCTTTCTACAGCACCTTTGTGGTTTTGCTCAGGCTTATTTGCATATTTTTCCTCCCTGGGATCCTACATTTCCCTTTTTCATCAGAGCATATTGGGTGTTTAGAGTTTCATGGAGAGGGTGTTTGACAATAATTGTGGGCATTGTCTCTGTTTAAAAGTGGGGTCGGCACCTTGGTTCAAATTCTTTGGAATATGCTCCTTTTTCAGCCGTTAGTCTTACCTAGTATGCTATTAATGTTGAAATTTGTAGATTTATTATTATTTTTCAGGTTTATCATTCTTTAGGGTATTTATTTACCTTATTTCTTTTATATTTATAATGAGGCAGCAATATGTTTTGTATTCAGTTTTGGGTGGGGGCTGTAATGTTAGAGGTTTGTTTTGTTCTCAGTGGGGAACTGAACAAGGGATTTATACCTTTGCAGATAGTGCTCTTTTTTTTTTCCTTGGCTGGGTGGTGGCTGCTTTTTGTTGTATTTTATTTGGTAATAAATGATATTTTTTTATTATTGTATCCTTCTTAGCTTCTTTACTATTGTGCTTACTTACTGTTGATCGCTTAAGAGGGGGAGGTGGAGGCATTTAGTGGGGTGGTTATTACTTCTGTTTGATTTACGGTTGTCTGTCACCCCACTCTGGCTTGCCCCAGGCAACTTAGGGTCTGTTGGTGTGGGGGGGGGCTATGGTTTTTCCATGGCCTATCCCTTTTGAGGTGGTTGACATCTTCCCTCAGATAGGAGGTTGTATTTTAGCCTCTCTCTACCTTTGAAGCCATCTCTGTGGTGGGTCCCCAGAGGTTGGGGGCCTTATTGGACATTTGTTGTTTTTGACGCTTGTGCAATTGAATTTATTTACGAATGCCTGGTTGGCATTTAGATTTTTTATACTATCTTTAGGCAGTATAGGATAGTTGTTGGTGGGAGGATCTGTTTGGTTCACAAAAGTGGAATAATTTCCAGGCGGGTGTTGCAGGAGAAATCTGTATTTGTGTATAATGTTTTCACTAGAGATTCTTCTTAATTAATTTCTTGGTTGGTGGGTATTTTGATACCTGTTTAGGAGATTATGGGCTGTTTTTTTCTTTTGGGAGGGATCAGGGTTGTCCCAATATGTGAGTACTAGATGCTTTATTTACTTCCCTTTTGAGGTAAATACAGAACCAGAATTAGGTTTTATGGGAGCATTCAGAATCTTTTTCTTCTACTGTTTAGGGAATATAAGTGTCTTTTTCCTTTTTACATATACACTTAATTACTTTCTTTTCGGGGTTCAAATGCCACTTAGAGTGTGGTGGTTAAGATTAATGCTTTTTAATATTATTGAACCAGGCAATTTTGTCTTTTTTAGGAGGACAATAGGCACAGTGGTGCTTCACTTTTCTTTTATTTGGCTATTTTTTCAGCGACCTGTTCTGTTAGGCTCCTCCTTTTCAAGGAGTAAGGTGCTTTGGCAGTTTGGCTGGGTATGGATGTGTTGTATCTATGGGGTGCCACTAAACTTGCTGGAGGTTTCCCTTTGGAGTTTCAAGATTGCTTTTTTCCTCCTCATGGCAAGATATTTCGGCTTACTTATTTCACTGTATTTTCTCACTTTTTGATTGCACTACATGTACTGACTGTAGTTCTTAATTTATTTTATAATTACTTGCTAAGATATTCTTCTATATCCTTCAACTGTTTGATTATGGGAACTAACTGCATTATTCAATATTTCACATGTGCTCTCCTAGTTGGAGAATTGTTATCTTCGTCACCAATGGGGAATGATTTTATTTTACTGTATTATCTTGTTACCATATTTTGTAAGAGAGCTGGACTAATCCCTAGAGTAGTCTACCTGGTAAAAATATTTGATATCTTCGTAGGTTTTTACTCTTTTATTTTTTTTTTCTCTATTTGAACAACTGGTGCTGGGGTAGTAGACTATTGGTGTGGTAGGGCCTATTTTTTAATTTGGACCTATTCCAGATGTTGGGGTTTAAGTTCAAGAATATATGGGGGGGTGGCCCTTCAGGTGGAGCTTTTCTTGTGTAGTTTATAATTATGCCTTACAATTTAAAGGTTATTTATTTTAATGTTATTGGCATTTCAAACACGAGTAATCATTTTAGGTTATTGCAGTATTGTTGTCAACGGAAAGCAGATATAATTTTTTTCCAGGAAACCCATCTGACTTTGGAGGAACATAAAAATCTTTAAAATTCGGGTTTGAATAAGTTTTTTATTCCTCTCACCCCACAGAAAGTCTCAGGAGAGTTCTTATTTTATGTCGTTGGGGACTTGGTTTTGACCCCCATGATATTATAGTTGACCAGGAAGACAGATTTATATTGGGTAATGGTCTTCTTGAATGCCAGGATGTGACTTTGGCTAATACTTATTTTCCTTCAATGACTAAGAAAGCATTTATTTCTAATTTCTTTGCAAAATTAACTTCTGTTTTAAAGAACAGGCTTTTGTGGGGTGGTGATCCCAATCTTGCACTTAACCCAGATATCAACGCTTCTAATCTGAAGCCTTTTCATAATCCCACAGTCACCAGTTATCTTAGGTATACTCTTTGGCATTTAGGGCTCATTAATTTATGGCATCATATTCATCCAACAGAGAAGGCCTATACTCATTATTCGGCCCATCATGGCACTTCTGCTAGGCTTGACTATTTTTTTTTCAATGGTGGAGCATTTGGGGGGAAATTAGCACCACAGGTTTTGGTCAAATTTTTCATTCTGATCATTCACCTGTTTTGGTTTCCATCACTTTGCCTAAAGGGAGTTGAAACTCTTTTTGGTGTCTCTACTTGGCATATTTATAAGATCAGTCTTTGCTGGCAGATTTAGCAGAACAGAATAAACTCTGTTTGGACTTTAATGATGTAGGAGATGTTTCCTCTTCAATGCTTTGGGATGCCTTGAAAGCTGTTACAAGAGGCAGCCTATCTTATGCCTCTGCCAAGCATAAGGAGTAGTTTAATGTTTTTACTAGAAATTCTTCTTAATAACTTTCTTGGTTGGTGGGTATGGGCATGGAGACAAAACTATTCAGTCTAAGTTGCTCCAAGTGAAGGGAGAACATCAGAAATATCTTGATCAGAAAACAGAAATAGCTCTCTACTACCTTTGACAGTGCTCCCATTTTGATGGGGCAAGCAGTGTGAGATATCTGTCCCGCCATCTTAGATCATTTTGTGCCTCGGCTACAGTACTTAAAATTCATGATCTAGCCATGGGGAGGGTCACGCATAGGACTGATGATATTCTAGGGGTCTTTAGATCATATTACTTCTCTTTTTCTATTCTTTGGAGGGAGCTTTCCCTTCTGAAGAAAGGGTGAACTCTTATTTGGTTAAGGCTGAACTCCCAAAATTGACTTCTGATCCACAAATTTCATTGCTTCTGCCTATTACTTTAGTGCCATTGCATGGGCCAGTTTGAGGATAAGCCTTGGAATGTACGGGTTCCCGTCAGATTTTTATAATATACAATCGCTCCAAAAACTTCTATGCCCCCTACTTCTGCATGCTATGAGAGAAGGTGTGGGATTCACTTCGCATTTCCTGGAATTATGCAACTGTTGCTGCCCTATTGAAGTCGGGCAAAGACCCCATGAAGCCAGATTCATACAGACCAGTATCTATGTTAAATTCCAATTATACATTTTTTTTTTGTCAGTTTTGGTGGTGAGGCTCAGGAGCCTTCTCCCATCCTTGGTGGATTGAGATGAGGCAGGTTTTGTTTGTAAAAGACACATGCATGATAATGTTCATAGGACCTTTGTTATTTTTGAATATGTGACTAAGAAATCTATCCTCCTGGTCCTGTCCAGCCTGGATGTGGAGAAGGCTTTCAGCCATGTTTCTTGGTCATTTGTTTGGTCTATTCTACAATTTTATGGGCTCCCTATTAATTTTGTTAACATGATAAAAGCTATTTATGCTAATTCCTCTGCTTTCTTTAGGGTAAATGGTAATTTATGGACCCCAATTAAATTATCTGGAGGAACCCATCAGGGTTGCCCATTATCCCTGTTATTGTTTGCACTTTATGTTGAACCCCTTGCTGCTCATTCATTTGTCTGAACACATAGAAGGGATTCCAATAGGGGGTAGAGACTAAAGAATTACTTTATTTGAGGACAACATTTTATTAACCTTAACAAATCCTCTTTCCTTTAGTACACTTCATCGATTATTGGAAGAGTTTGAAATGTTAATGGATTCCATCTAAATAAAAATAAAACAGAATTTATAGCATATAATTATTCTCCACCAGAAGAGATTCAAACTTATTTTCTGATATGGTGGAACAGAAATCAGCTCAAGTATCTGGGGGTACAGATTACAAAATCTTTGAATCATATCAATATTTTGAATTTTGAGCCCCTTATTCACATAATAAGAAAAGATTTGGCATCCTGGTCGGTGCTTTCATTATCCTTTTTGTGGTGTATAGAAACTGTCCGGATGCTTATACTCCTGAAACTCCTTTTCTTCATTCAAACTTTACCTATTTCCTGACCAGATCTTATCTAAGGGAGTGGCAAAGGTTAATTTAAAATTTTGTTTGGAATGGGAAAAAAGCCAGGATTAGAGGATCTATCTTGTATCTTTCATCAACATAAGGGTAGTCTAGGCCTTCCTAATATCAAGTGGTATGTCAAAGCTTCCTTTTTATGTATATCATGTTACTGGACTAACTCAGCTTACAATGCATACTGGAAAGATATTGAGATGAGTCTTAATGATTTATAAAATATTGGCTGTATCTGTTATACTTCCCTAGTATTCAGATTCTGTTAACTAATTTATTTTCTTCTGCAGGGGAAGTCCTAAATATTTGGTATGTGTATATGAGCTCCCTTGCCAATGAGGATAGACTTTGTGTGACTTCCCTTTCTTGGGATGACACAGTCCCTTTTATAAATCCACCATATTTCTTAGACACTGGGCCAAGATGGGTCTGGAATTTTATCATTAGTTAGTGAATGTCCAGGGTTGACTAAGCTTTGCAGTTTTAAAATCTCCATATGGTCTACCCTACTCAGACTATGACAGGTACCTGCAGATTAGCTATTTTCTAAGTTCTTTTCCTTTTATAAATACCCTTTCCAGTCATTTGGTTTCTCCGGGCATCAAGACGATAATAGCAGCTCAATGGGATCTTCCTCAGGATCACTTAATAGGCACCTTGTACTCAAATATAAGGGATATTCAGGCTGAATTAACCCGTCTGATTTATAATTGATGGCTGTTGGAACTGGATAGTGGGTGTTCCTGGGAGGAATGGGGCTTTTGTTGGAAATGCCATTCTCGCTTTTTTTTTAACACCAGCTAGAATAGCTAAATACATGAGTCCACAGGTAACATGCTGCTGGTGACACTGCAGGGAGGTCTTAGCTGCTCTATCTCATATTTTCTGGACTTGTCCTGCTTTGGAGCCCTTTTGGAGATTTGTTGCCCTAGATCTTAATTAAATGTTTTCTGAATCCTTTCATTTAAATTCCAAATTAGTTTTGCTCCATATTCTTCCAAGTACTCTTAATCTCTGCCCCCCGGCGAGAGAGGCTTTTATTGGTCCTAATTTTATATGCAAAAAAAAAACTATCACTAGATTCTGGCTTAAATCACAAGTCCCAACTCAACAAGACTGGTTTAAGGTGGTTAATTTTATTTTCAGTTGAGAAGACTTCATGCCGATAGAGAGGACATTTGTTTGGACATTTGTAGGCCATGGATAAATTTTCAATTGACAAAATCATTTGCTTTTTTCCCTTGAAGGATTCAAGGGATTATTCTAAATCTACTTCTCACAGGACTGACCCAGTCTCTCTCTCTTGTTTTAGAAATCTGGTGGCTCTTTTTTTTTAGTTTTTTAGTCAGTTATTTCTGGTGATGGATTCTACTATATGTTATTACTGAAACAATCCAGATTTTACTTATTTATTCCCTTTCTAGTGTTATAGTTCAATTGTCTTGTTGGTGTGAGGCCTACAGCACTTAGCATTGCTTTTTCTCTTTGTATATCTGATGTATTATATATGCTAATAGTACTTATTTCTGTCTTTGTATTCTATTACTGGAACATATCTCTCCCAATAAAGCTTAATTATAAAAAAAAGAAAACTGTACAGACACTAAAATGAAAACAAGAAGGCTTCTAAAGATCTATCAAACTGTTTCCTATCACCTAGAACTGCTTCATTCTATAGAATTCAGTAGTAGCATTGATGTCGAGACTGACCAACATCCTGCTGTCTCTCCTTGAAGACATGTTGTGAAAAGACACCGGAATCTGCCTATGACCTGAGGTGCCCAGCAGCAGCCCTAGAAGTCCATGTCTAGCACTGCATCCTGGAGGAAGTCAAGGGTTGCCCAACTGCAGTGAAGAAATCTTAAATGCTTGAGAGGAGTAAATATTCTAAGTGGTGACTGGGGTGACAATTATTCTCAGGAAGAGAGTTTGGCAAATGCAAGAAGGCAAGCAGCCCCACTGAGGGAGAAAGGAAAACTATAAAAAACTGATAATGTTAGTAATACTTTATTTTATATGAACCCCTCATAGTAGGCCACCATGAGCACTGTACTGTACATTAATATTATTTACAAAAAAACTTTGTTAATGCACCAGTTAGGGTAACTTAATGCCACATAAGCAGGGAAATGCAGCATTAGGGTTTCCAATCGTAGCTCCCCACCCCCAACCCACAACAGAAAAAGGAAAAAAAATCATTAGGCTTTTGACTTCCATGGGGTTTTCAACCCTAACACTCACCACATTTTGATATAGTGCTTAAACATACAGAACATGTCTCCCCACATGTTGCCAACAACCTGTGGGCTCTGGCTGAAGACAACTGATCACATCTGACCATATTTGTTCATGGAATGGGTTGAGCGTTAGGGTTGAAAACCCCGTGGAAGACCCACCCTGATTTGCCAAGACACAGGATAGCCAAAAGCATTTTTCTTTCCTTTTGCTGATTGGGGAGGGTGGGGAGTTTGGGTTGGAAATCCTAACGCTGCATTTCCCTACTTTTGCAGTGTTAATTTACCATAACTGGTCCATTAACAAAGTCTTTTGGAAAGAATTTACTTTCTTTCTGAGATAGTGGAATCATATCCTCATTTGGAACCCACATGAATAGTGCAGATGTGCAGATGTGCAGGCTCCTTTTTCTCTGTGCCTCAGGAAGAATCCATCCACCTACAGAAGTGCAGGGCCTGACATATTCACTCTTTATACATTCACTCTTTACACATTCACTATTAACACATTCACTTTTCATACATTCAGTCTTTATTTTTCTTTATTTTGACCCCAAATGTACAAGATAGTTACTTTATTTTTTTTTTTCATTTATTCTTTGGTAACCAGGTAAAGGCACTGGACCAAAAGTCCCTTTCCAGGCCTGACCCGGACAAGAGAAAAGCATACAAGAATACACAAATGCAATCAACAACAATATAATACCAAAAATACAAATTACAAATTACAGTTACAAGCAGATTTATGTAATAAATAACTTTTTAACTTTTGTTTAAAAGTTAAAACAGAGGGAGTAATCCTAACATCAAGTGGAAGTGAATTCCAATACAAGGGTGTCACTGTTGAAAAAGCTCTAGAACTTATTCTAAGGTGAGACCTGGGGACAAAATATAGGAGGCAATCAGCTGACCTTAGGCTGGGAAGCATTTCTCTCATTACAACAAGATCAGAAAGAGGAAAAAGGGAGCCAAAGTAAAAACATTTATACATCAGACAGTCAACAAAATATTCTATTCTGCAAATAAGGGAAAACCATCCCAACCGAGAATAAAGGTTACACCGATGTGTCCTATTGGGGACTCCTAAAATAAATCTGCAAATATTATTATATGCCACAGTTAGTGCTTGCATTTCTTTTGTACCTATGTTGCAATATAAACAAGAACTATAATCAAAATATGGAAGAAGAGAACCAATAGCAATTGCTAATCTAGTTGCTTGTGAGAAGAATGACTTGAATTTGTATAACACCCACATTCTTTGCTTTAGTTTCTTAACCATAGACTGAATCTGAGGTGAAAAGGTCAAACTGGGATCCAATAGTGTGCCCAAATACTTAAATTGAGACACTTGTTCAAGCAGACCACCCCGACAATCAGATATTCTCAGTTCTGGGGTGTCCACCAACATAAATTGCGTACCAAATAACATAACTTTTGTTTAGCTGAGTTCAAAACCATAGCATTTAAAGTAAGCCCAGAGCAGATGGCACCAAAATCCTTTTCTAGAGAACAAGAAAGTTCAGACACAGAATTTGACTGAGCACAGATTACAAGATAATCTGCATAAAGTAGCGATTCACTAAACTTACAAACTCCAGGAAGCTGATTAATAAAAATAGAAAATAACAGGGGTCCCAAAATAGACCCCTGAGGTACACCAGAACTAATTGGCAAGATATCAGAAACCACAGAACCTACTTGAACAAATTGCACCTGTTACTCAGATAATCATAGAACCAAGAACCAGCGACATAAAAAAACCCCAGATCTTTCAATTTTATGCAAGCCAAACCAAGGTCAATCAAATCAAAAGCCTTGGTTAGGTCCATGAACACCACTCCAGTCATCAAACCCTTCTCAAACCCATGTAGGACAGTGTTCGTGAACCCCACCAAGGCCTTTTCCGTACCAAAATGCTTACAGAACCCATGCTGTTGCCTTAACAACAAATCATGGGTAACCAAACAGGCATCAATTTGCTTAGCCACTAAACGCTCAAGTAGTTTGCTAAGGGGATTCAGTATTGATAGTGGCCTATAATCATCCATGGAAGTAGCACAGCTCTTTTTTAGAATTGGAACCACCTTAGCTTTCTTCCAGGACAGGGGAAAACACCTGCAACCAATGACATATTAAAAATATAACAAAGGGGATTCTTAATAAAGGGGATAGCCAATTTTAAGAAGCGGACATCCAACCCTTCCCCACAGTCAGTCCCTTTATTTGGGAGAGACCGCAGAAGATGAAAAACTTCATTTGATGTTACTTCCTTAACCAAAATCTGGTTCCATCTACCAAAGGAATAGAGGAAAAGGATTTAGTATTACCAGCCTGAGGGAAAAAAAGATCTAAACTTAGAAAGATCTGAAAATTTAGAATTTAACAATTTAACAATTTCGGGGAAGTCACCAATTGCTTTGTTGTCAACATTTAATTTCTGGATGTCAAATTTTGATTTAGGAGAAAGTAAATAATTCACGTTATTCCAAAACTTCTTTGGATCTGCCCAGCTATCTTCAAAGCGATCTCTGAAAAAAAACTCTTTTTAGCATTTCTAACAGTTTGACAGACTAAATTCTGAAGTCCACGGTAGAGATCCATTGAAACTCTACTGGGAGATAATTTAAATTTAGTCCAAGCACTATCTCACTCCTTAATTAATTTCTTAATGCTGGGACCAAACCATCCAGTAGGAGGACCTTTACATTGAATGGTCCATAAAGGGAAAAGGGATTCCTGAATGGGAAGAAGTTGGCTGTAAAAAAAATCTAGTGCTGTATCCACATCTGGAATACATTCAAGAAATGACCACTCAATTAACCTCAAAGAAGAAGAATATAACAGAGAATCATCTAGCCTTTTAAATGATCTAGTCTGAAACACAGAAGGAGGGGGTTTAAGAAAGTGAAAATCTAGGACAGAAAAGGTGGCCATGTGGTTCGCTTATGGAATCTGCCAAGGCACCAGAGGCCCCTACCCTCCACACTGTATTAATAAAAACCCAATCCAACAGAGAATGATTCTGTGAGATGGGGTTGAGATGGGTAGGCACATTTATACAGTGAGTCAGTCCGTAAGAGAGGAAGAAGAGAATAGAGCACCATGGTGTCATTAGCCCTCCAATTCAAATTCATATCTCCAACAACAATAGAATCACTCTGCTTTAAATAAACTTCAGAAACATCCATGGAATGTTTAAGCCCTTGAAGACCACATTTAGGGGGATTATACAAACAGTCCACATTTAGCTTTTTCTTTCCTCCAAGAACAAATTGCAAAACCAACCAATCAGTATCACAATCCAAATCCTCACTAGACCGTAAAAATTTAATTTCTAAATGATCCCTAGAATAAATCAACACAGCACCACCCTTTTTTTGGCCTTTACGGTCTACCCTAAAAATTTTATAACCCCCAATATGACACACATTTTAGGGCACCCCCAGCTTCAACCACATTTCTGATAAAGTAACAATATCAGGCAGATATAAAACAATAAGCTGTTTGATTTCAGCAATCTTAGGGATTAAATTACGAACATTCAAATGGATAATTTTAAATCCATGACAGGATTTCAAACAATTATTCAACGATGATGCTTGAGAGGAAGACATAGAATCCAAAGAGCAAGGCCCTGGATTCAGTTCAACATCACCAGAAACTAACAACAGAAAGGTGGTTGAAATACAGTTGCCCAGTTTAGAACAAAGTAACATGCCATAGTGCAAACAAGCAAACTAACCTCTATTCCCACATTGTCTTAAGGGCATAGGGCTACTCAGCAACAATTGCCATGAATCAGTAACAACAACATCAACAACCAAGCAATTTGAATAGCAAAAATCAGTTGTCTCTTATGAGGCAATGTTCCCAGCACCAAACCTATATAATTCAATATGATCCACATATATCAACCCCCCCAAAGAATACACACCCAGATAGGTAAACATTTAGAATCCCACATTACTAACATCACATACTTACAACACCAACAGTATTACAATCAAACACTCTCACTCCCCTACCTCCCTCAGACTCCCTTAGACTCCCCTGCACTTATTGCACTTGCTGCACCTGCACCACACAAATGCCACTGTGTTTGGCAAGTGAGAATTTTAAACACCTCAACCCCACGGACTGGGCTGCCACCACCAATCAGTGGGGGGGGGTGCAGCTAGCAACAGATAGAAGAAGCTTGTAAGTATCTAGCAACAGGGCTATGAGCAAAGTGCAATTACTGCAGTGGCAGCAGCTGTACTTAATTAATCAGCTCCACTATTGGAAGGACAACACAAAGACCCTGAACAGTACACTTTAGGTCCCTTTTTCAGCAGCACACAAGTAATCATTTTGTAACCAGCAGTTCAGCAGGGACTCAAACCAGCAGTGCTAAATAATAAAATCTCCACGGCATTAAAATGCACCCCAATACTGTGACAAGTCATACACCAGCAGGCTTAGTTAATTCCCAAAGTCAATAAGGGGTTTAGCAGCATCACAGTCCAGCAACATGAAGCTCACACAGTTTCTGAATAAAACAAAACACAGTGCAGTGATAATAGTTACGGTTCCTGTAGTCTCTCCAAAGACCCACTGCCACACAGCTCAGATCTCCCAAGAATACAGCAGCCTTCCAGATGGAAATGTGGAATATAGGGCTCTTCCTGTCGTAATGACCAGATATTCTACATGGTCCACTGTGCTTTTAAACTGCCAGGAGGGTTGAGAGGAGCCTGCCACACTCCCTTAGACTCACCTACACTTATTGCAATTGCTGCACCTGCACCACACAAACGCCACAGCGTTTAGCAAGTGAGATCTTTAAACACCTCAACACCACAGACTGGGCTGCCACTGCCAATCGAGGAAGGGGGTGCAGCTAGCAACAAGTTTATGACTGTGTCCTTATAAACATGACATGTAGAATTTATAATATATTAGCTAACATGTCATTTCTCACCAGATGTGTAGAAAGACGTCTCATCCAGGATTTAAAAAATAACACCTACTGTATCATGCTTATGAGGTGGTGTGGAAAACTGACTATGTTGACATATTGGAGTCAAAATATTGATAATTAGCAAACTTATGAATGAACATTGAAACACTGCAGGAAGACTTGTCTTCTTTTGAAGAGTGGATCTATGCCATGGGACCTGTTCAGGTGAGTGAGGGTGTGTGTGGGGTGCAGTGGGGGTGTTGGGTGGTCAGTGCTGAGTGGAAGGTCAGTGTGGTGAGGTCAGATCGGTGATGGACCATTTTTTTTATTTTACTGTTCTTTAAAAAAAAACATTGAGGGATGGTTTTCATTATTACAGCTAACATTAATGTGGGGATGGGGATCGCAACTAGACACCAGGGAAACAAAATACATAAGGGGGTGGCAATCAGAGGGTGGGGGTGCCACTACTGTAGACACAAGGGAAAAAACATACAGAAGGGGATGCTGACTGGAGTGCAGAGAGTGCCTGTAGATACCAGGGAAACAACATACAAAAGTGAAAGGTGATCAGAGGGTAGGGGTGGCACTAGACACCAGGGACATCACATACATAAGGGGATGGTGATCAGAGGGTCAGAGGTGCCACTAGACATCAGACAAACATATGATACATAAGGGGATGGTGATCCGAGGGTGGGGGGCACCACTAGATATCAGTAAAAGAACAGCTCACTGCTCTCAGAACAGCCCACAGTATGAGTTCTAGCTGCAGCTGCAAAACTCAAAAAAGTCCCACTGTTCTCATACAGAGAACATGAGTCAATGGCTCTTCTCTCTAAGCCTGGCACATAGGATTTTGTGGTGCTCAGAAAAGGTATTTCAGGACATTAAGGGAAGAAACAAACATCAGAATCTAGCTAAACAGGTACCATTTAGCTAGGTTCTGGTATATATATATTTTTTTAAATGATGGCATTTTTATATACTGTAATTTCCATGCTTATTAGTTGTAGGAGAAAATAAATAAGATGGCAGGTTTCATGGCATAAAATATGCTTTGTGCTGTGAGAAGCAAGTGGTGAGAAACCAAAAATGATCTTGCAACACAGAATCTTTGATGTCGTATCAGAACATTATCTCAAGAACCCTACTTAGGCTGGCCCGGTGGCACTGAGTGTTGAGGCACTGGACGCCACACCTCGCTTCACGCAGACGACCCGAGTTCAGGAGTGAACTCAGGAGTCAGGGGTCAGCAGGGGAGGGAGATGGATCAAACACCTGCTGGGCTGCTCTCCTCTCCGGATGGGAAGGCATGGGTTGTCCAGCACTCTGGTGACCCCCGATGGAGACTGGAGGTACACCTTGAGCTGCCAGGCTGCACATAAGGAGTGTGGCTGATGCAGGCAGGGTTGCAGTGTGCCACAGCATCAGACATGCACCACGCAGTGGGGGATCTCGGGCTCACTCCACCACAAGATATACCCCTCCAGCCCTGGATAGGCTATGGCCCTGCCAGAGCCACTGCCACATGCCCAATGCTGGTTCCCCACCACTGCCCCCCACGGTCTCCCTGGGTTGTAGTTCCCCAACCTGGGGAACCGTAATGAACTTAAAGATGGTTGGGGAACACAGTGGGTGGTAGAGCAAGTTGGTGAGTGCAGTGGCCTGAGAGAGTTCCAGGCTGGAGGGCTACAAACAGAATTGAAAAAAAAAAAGAACCCTACTTAGCAAGCTCAGAACAGAAAACACACAAACCTTTAAATGTTATGACTCTGGAACCATTTAATATTTTTTCACAAAACCTTTCAAAGATGCTACCTTAGGACATCACGCCTATACCCTGAATCCATGAGGAAAAAATTATGTTTCGTATGGGCTGTAGGTGAGAACAAAAACAATTCCATGTTAAGTATAAGAAAAAAATTAGACATCTACAGAAAAATGACATATGTGGATCTCAGAAACTGTGCAAGCTGTCATTACAAAACTTTCCACAGATTTACATCATGCCTCCTAGACAACGCATGCAAAATGTCAGCTGATTTTGTTAAATGTCGCCAAAGCTATTAAGGTGCAAAGTTAGGGGTTTATCTGTGAACACCCTACTCAACCCTAATTATAGGCAGTATACAGAAATATCACAGTTCCATGCAATTCTACAGCCCATATGAGTTTTTTTAATGATGATTTCCATTAGACAGCTAATGCTTGCTCATTTAGATGTGATTCAGGAACCATGCTAGCACACAACTGATTTTTACATAGCCAGTGTGTGCTCCTCCCTACCAACATGCTGGTCTACAAGCATGGACTCATGGGGGTATGGACATCTATTGGTCCCTTTGTGAGGGCATTCAGTTGTGTAGGGAGAGAGAATAGGACAGTGGTGGGGGGCAGAAGCCTGCCTGTGCCAGTCTGCTAGTAGATTTTAGAACATGAGAATTTACAGACAGGACTTCTATGTCCCCTCAGGAAAAAAGTCTTTAAAAAAACAAGACAAATGGGGTACACTGCCTATACCATACCAGCACTAACTTCATAGAAGGAAGATTAGGGATTGGTAATTGGGCAAACTGGGCCCCCAGCTTTTATACTGAGAAAAACAAATTAGAATGCATGTTAGTTGAATATTTCACATCTTATTTGTAAATGTTACAATATACCCTTATTTTAGAGGACTGAATTTGGGAGCATTGCACATAAGGTGTCATAAAAGGATCCACGACCAGTCGTTGACAAAAGTTTTGTCGAATGACCATACAGCGAAATCATCACGTCGACCACATTTGCAGTCGGCATATGGTTTCTCACTGAGAAACTTGTTATCTTTGGGTGGGCATCACCCGCTGAATCCCCCACACAGGGGACTGTGCCCCCCTGCACCCCCCAACTAAATATAATCAACTTCAGGTCAGAGCTGATTAGAGAAGGGGGTGCAAAACCCCTGAAATACACTGCCAGGATCCAGCACTGGCACTACAGTGACCTGGCACTGTAGTCGCTGCAGTGACGGTTGCTGTCGAAATGTCACTGTTGGCAGTGTATACCATCATAAAGGAACAGAACCTAGCCCCACAGGCTGCCTCTCCAAACCCACCACACAACTTCTTGCTCTCATCAATTACCAACCTGACCTTCAGTACCTCTGGTATCCTGGGAGACAACTTGTCCTTGCTGCAGGCCTCCTTCTGCATAGCAAACAGAACAGTTCGAGTCATGCCCACAGAAACTAAGCAGGTGCTCACTACAAAAACATACAGAAGAAAACCAAACTGGCAGCACTCAAAGCAGAGAATAGCTTGAAAGCTTAATGAAACATAATACAGTCTAGCATCCAGTGGAAATAAAGTCAAGTAGAACCCATGGTACTAACCCCAGCACTTTGAGTCTGTTTGTGACTCTTCATCAGGGGATCATGCTGTGGGTTCTGCTTGCCTTTATTTCCACTGGATGCTAGACTGTATCATCTTTCATTAAGTTTGTAAGCATTTCTCTGGTTTGAGTGCTGCATGTTTTGCTTTCTTCTCCTTCTGCATAGTTAAGGTATGCTTCCAGACTCCAGAGTTCCTCCATTGCTGGGGCATCTCTTCTGGGGGCCTTCCCTGATCTAGAAAATGGTGCACCTTTTCAGGAATCCCTGGAGCTGTCTAAAGGGATTTAAGAGTGCTGTTTGTGTAAAGGGCAATCCCATGGTCATTCTCTAGAATGCTAACATTTCCATTGATTTCCCCCCACCCTTTCTTACTCAATCACACATATGCTCACAGCTGGCCTGATGGGGGTGTTCCAAAATGTAATCATACATGTCATCAGTGGACCCACCTTCAGGAGCAACTGTTACAGTTGTGCAAGGAGTCCCTGCTCTATAGGAGGAGAGCATCTATCAGACAGAGCCCTCCCTGTCAACCTCTGTTCCTAACCTCCCAGGCTCAGATCATGAACCAGGCCTTCAGCATACCACAGTCTTTCCCCATTGCTCTGCACTAGGGTTGCTCAGAATCCACCAAACGGAATTGTAGTCATCACATGCCAATCCAGTTTTTGGATTTTCAGATTTGCAATCCAACAATCCTAAATCCTAAACTGAGTCCTAAAACCTATTTTATGGAGGCACCTAGGATTTAGGATAACAAATCCAAATTCTAAATCCAATTTTCAGGTCCTATTAGGAATGGAAATGGAATTAGACTAGGATTCATAAGTTCATAAGTTCCTAAAATCCTAAATCCTAAACTCAGATCAGAATTGGCTGATTCAGATCATCCTTACCCTGCACCATGGTGCTGGTGGAACTGTATATTTTTTATTTGAATTTTAATCCAGATATTTTATGGGAACACAGATATAATAACAGTTGGCTCTAAGCCCTCATCAGGTGGAGGATCACCTCTTCAATTTGCTACTTTTGTAAAGCGGAAACTACTGTGCCGCTGACGCCTATGTATTGTACTGTTATGTATTGTATGCAATGTGATGGAATCCACTGATCCCATTGACACCCTGTAACCCTGATATTGTAATTTTTGTACTGTTATGACCTTGTAACTTAGACATCTGCTTATGGTACCCATTGAAAATTAGCCTTGGCTCAATTGGGGTCTGACCATGTTCATATCATGTGACAATGATTGTGAATAAAAATGTTACTACTACTACTTTTCCTCACAAGCAAGTACATGGCAAAATTGGTTCTCCTGCAAGATGAGTTCACTTGCTCCTTGCTCTTTATTTTATATATCCAACCCTCTGTTTTTTTATCTGCCTGTAGAAAAACAAAATAAATCAAGCTAATACCCTTTCTGGGAAAAATGCATTGAATTTATTTACTGTGCTTGGAGATTAGTCAGTGTTCACTGTGTGAACAGCTATCTTATTTTAAGTCATCTCCCTCTGTGAACTACAAGACAGTATTCCCTGTGGGTTACTACTTCAAACATTCATTAGACTATTATTATCAAAGTGTAAAAAAGCCAGTATGTTAAACAAAATTAATTACTAAATCAAGTTTTCAATAGCAAACAGATTATATTAAAATATGTTCCTGTTTGAGTTTACTCACAGGATCTCTTATACCAAAAATGGGACAGTCAGATGAAAAGGAATGAGAAAATGCATTACATTGTTGAAGTATTGATACAGCCTTAACATTGGCATAAACTTTAGAATTAAACACACATGGGTACTTTTATTGCTAATCTGTGTGGTTTTGTAATGCCATCAATTGCATAAAGAATCATATTAATTAGTTCTATAAGCCAGAAAAAATGCAATTATTAAACCAAACACAACAATAAGGGTGATGGGAATTTTCATTACATTTTGGCACTGAAGGCAACCTGTACTTTGTCATCTTCATTAACACAGGCAGCAGCACAATTTCATTAGATCCAAGGCTAGCCCTACAAGGATTTAAGGTATTTCCACATGCTGCTGATTAGTCAGTATTATAATTGGCAAAGTATAGTATTCCTTACTCGAATAACTGCAGTGATTCACATTAAAGCAAAGGTTTCAGTTCATAAAACATGTTTCTTTATAGAACAGCCCAGATAATCAGTTTTTCTTAAATGATTGAACAATTCAAGATTTGTTTATAAATTGGTTGTAAATTATGGCTATGCAAAGGGTTGACTTTTGATATTTGTGTTTGTACCTCTAATACAGGTTGTGCCTGAAAATGGTCCCTAGGATCAGTGCACTTACCCAGTAAACTAATAAAGAAATAAATAATATGCATATTTGCTTACAGTTATGCATTCCAAATAACATATAGATAGATAGATAGACAGACAGATAGATAGATAGATAGATAGATAGATAGATAGATAGATACAGTAGATACTATTTACTGTAGTACAGTAGATTGAATCAGACTAGTTTTGCTTACTTCTAAGCTGACATCTTCTGCAACTACCAATCCCAAAATTCCCTGCAGCTGATATCAGAGCAATACTGCAGCAGTGGGAGATTCAATAGCCTGAAGGGCATGTTAAAGTTACATAAGCTCTAATCTTTTGTTTGCTGATCCAGCTGTCCTCCCGGGGCTAAGTATAGTCACAAAGGACTGTATGTAGCTCCTGAAGATAAGCAGAACTGGAAAATATCTGATCAAAAAATGATAAAAGCTCTAACATGTACTGCAGGCTATTAAAACTCCCACTGCTCCTGTGCTGCTTTGATGTCTGCTGCAGAGGATTCTGGGATTTGCAGTTACAGAAGATGTCAGCCTAGATGTAAGCAAAATTAGTCTGATAGTCTTTGTGCTGTTTCCCTTTAAAGTATTTGAGCTGTTTACAATGTAAAAGGTACAGCATAAATCCAGATTATTTTCTGTTCTGTTCTGTTCTAATCCAGTAAAGGGTTCAGCTATACTGAAATGTGACTGAATGTCATTCTGAGACCCTTATGTTATTGTGTGGGATACTGCATGAGGGTCTTCTCACACAAACACCAGCAGAAGAATTTTTCAAATAAGACCAACAGGCTTTCAAAGGCCTGCCCCTAAAAGAAATGGTAGCTTGCCTTCCCATGCCTGCCATAGCTATATTAGTTTTTAGTTGCCAACAAGTACAAATTGTAGCAGTACCTCTTGCAGATACATACTTCTTTTCTGTATTTACTAAACAATTTGGTTGCTGATATAATTGCTGATGTCAACGATACAGTAGGGCTAACTTAAAGTAGGTCTGTAGACCATGGACCTGATAATTCTGTGTTGAGACAGTCAATTTAATTAGTTCAGTTGAGGCTTGTGTGTTTGAATGCAACTTGAGCAGGAAGCATTCAGACTACAGCTCTGTATGCGGGTGGGAGGAGGGGACTCTGCACTATGTCAGAATTCATATACAGAGTGACACACAACAAAGGCACGGATTGGTGACTGCTCTAAAGGGAATTCATACATTTCCTTATGAAATTATTGTGAAGGTTACTATGAGGATCCAGTATGTAAATTGCAGGGTTATATTTAGAAAATGTGTTCAGGAAGACAGAAAAATGCTTTTTTAATAGGGATGTGGTGGCATCCATTTTGTGGACAGGAAGAGGGTTGTGATGATGTCACTGCCTCACCAGTGTTAACAGTGTGAAGTGCAGTAGGCAAGAACAGTTTGACTGTGCTGTCACGGATCAATTATATTCTGAGGAACACCCATGAATTTATGTTTGGCAGAGTGCAAGAAAAGAATCCAGTGCTTCTCTTCATGTTAAAACAAAATCCCTGTCTGTAGGAGCAGTTTGTTTTAACCTGCTTAATTGCATACTGTTAGAGCTGGCAAGGCAGTGACATCATCACAGCACACTTTCTGTCCACAAAATGGATGCCTACACATCACAAGTTTAAATGTATTTTTCTGTCTTACTGAAAATACTTTCTAAATGTAACCCAACAGTTTACATACTGAATCCTCATAGTAGTCTTCACAATAATTTCTCAAGGAATCATACGGATTCCCTTTAATGTTTGCTTCCATGTTGTGCAGTAAATTATTTATTTATTTATTATCACTACAATTTGTGATTCAGTTGCTAAATTGTGTCCTATACTTCACCAAATATCTAATTGTCTTCTAGAGTGTTCCTAGTTGCAGAATATGCAATACCAAATAAACAAATTCTGTCCAGAAACCCTATGTCCAACCATGTGAGCCTATAGCTCAGTGGTAAAGTGGCAGTACAGAATTCCAGGGGCCTGGGTTAAATTCACAGTACATCACATGTTTTCTTTCTCACTACAATAGATGTTTCCTAAAAGAAATTGTTATGCGTAGTTCTGTAAGTGAAGAAGGGTAACTCTGGGCAATATATATTGCTTGCAATGGAATTACTGTACCAAGAAAAGCCCAGCTAAGATGTAACATCGAGAATGAAGTGGGGTCCTACTTATACCCATTTTTACAATGTATTTACCCAGAATAGTCCAGCTTATGTGCAACATCTCATTTTCTGTAACTTGCTCAGGGTCACACAGTATTTGGCAGTAGCAGGATTTAAACCTGCAAGCTCCTGGTTCCCAACAGGTTTCCAACCACTACAGTAAACCTTACTGCCTGGAGGGGCACTGGGAAAAGCCAGTGGATTCCAGCCATTTTATGTTTTTGTTTTTTTACAATTTATTTATCAAGAATGGCCAAGCTGAGATGCGATATCTCCTTTCCAGTGGGGTCCTGCTTTTACTCATTTTTTAATGGGGTATTTTACTCAGGCTAGTGCAGCTGAGATCCAACATCCCTGGGACATCATGTCATGACAATTTAAAGGAGCGGTAGAACAACACACTTATCGGTATTATAGAACATGTTATTGCACTGTGTCCATTGTTCAATGATTTTTAAGTCTGCTTTTATTATTGCTGTATTGCAAGCACTATTCACCTTCCCTCCCAATTTAGTATCATCAGCAAACTTAGAGAGCACATTATGTGATTTTATTCTCATGTCACTAATGAATATGTTAAATAGCATGAGTCCCAGGACAGAACCCTGTGGGACCCTGCTTGTGACCATCCCTATACTGGATAATGTGCCATTGATTCTTACCCACTGAGACCTATTTGAGAGCCATTTATTGATCCAGTTAATTAAACAGGTGGGAAAGCCTACTAGTGTTAGTTTTCAATCAGTCTGGTGTGGGAGACTTTATCAAAGGCTGTGCTGTAGTCCAGTAGGATTATATCCATTGGGATGTTGTTGTCAAGACTATAGCTAATATGGTTATAGAAGGCAATGAGGTTGGATTGCATGAATGTCCTGTCTTGAATCCATGTTGAGTTGGATCTGAGAGATTTAGCGCTACCATTTCTATTTCCAGATAAGTTTTGATAATTCTTTCCATTAATTTGCAAGTGATTGAAGTTAAACTAATTGGACGGTAGTTTTGGATATTTGTCCTGTTTCTTTTTTAAATATGGGAGTTACTGTTGCTTGAAGCCAATTGGATGGAATTTGGTTCTCATTTAAAGACTTATTAAAGATTATTGCTACTGGGTGGGCAATTGATTCAGAAGTTTCAGTTAGAAATCTAGAGTTAATGTCATCTGGACCTGGACGAATTGTCTTTTTTAATGTTTTTAAGACTCTTAACTACATCATATGTCTTTATGGAATATGGGCCTATTTTTGAGAAAACAGAGCAAAAATAATCATTGAAATAATTATATATATATATATATATATATATATATATATATGTATGTGTGTATATATATATATATATATATATATATATATATATGTTGTTATTTTGATGCCATTTTCTGTTAGGTAGCCAACTGTCCTACAGTTACCTTTTTTGTTGTTCACATATGAAAATAAAGTGTTTTGGCAGTCTTTGGAGTGGGCTAACCTAAATTCTAGATTACTTTTAGAATGTTTGATCATGTGCTTAAGGGTTTTAACTGCTGTTTTATATTTTGTGAGCATCATATGTTTATCTTTTATATCACAGGTTTTAAGTTTTGCGTCTAGTTTTTTTTTTTTTAGGTGTATTTGGGATTACATTTTTTTATTTTACCAAATGGGAATTTTTTCCTTTTTTGTATTTTTTTTTTTTGTTGGAACATAAGTTTCTTCAAGTTTATAAATGCTTGATTTAAGTTTATCCCAAGCTTCTTCTACGGTAAGATGGGACAGTATTTTTGCCCAATGAATTCTGGACAATTTAGTATTAATCTCTTGGAAGTTACTTTTATTATAGTTTTTGTATACTGAGTAATTTATTGCACTATTTTGTTCATAAGTAAAATCAAAGGATATAGAGTTGTGATCACTGTTTCCTAATGGTTCTGTGATTTGAAGATTGGAAATTTTGTTCTCGATATTGGTGATGAGGAGATCTAGGATGTTATTACCCCTTGTTGGTTGATAGATAAGTTGATCAAGTCCTGCATTATTGAGGGTTGATACTAGGCATTTTTCCTGCTTACTGCTACCTGTTAAGGTGTAACAGTTAATACTGGGCATGTTGAAGTCCTCCAATATTACGATATCCTCTTCATCTGATATATTTGTGATATCAAGTAGGAGATTGGAAATATAGTCTAGGCCTGTGATGGGGGTCTGTAACAGTTCCCTATGATAATCTGGTGATGCCCTTTGAACTGTATGTTTACCCATATACTTTCTGTAAGAGTGGGGTGTTGGTATTCATGGGATGGTATATCCTGTCTGACATACACACAGACTTCACACCCTACTGAATCTGCTCTATCTTTGTGATATAGTTTGTATCTTGGCATCTCCTTGATCCAGCATGAGGTTGGGTCCCACCAGGTTTCCTTAACTGCTATTATAACAATATTTAAGTTAATGCATTTTGCCTCAAGTTCAGCCATTTTTACTATGTTTACTATGTTTAGTGATCTAGCATTTAGTGCAAATATCTTGCAAGAAGCAAGTTTTTTTTTTGGTGGGTGGCATTTTAAGAGACTTGGGTTAATTCCCATAGAGATAAAATAGACATCTATAGACATTTTATAGATGATATATTTATCATCGGAACTGGCACAGAGAATGAACTCTTCGATTTTGTTAAATTTTTGGAACAGAGCAATACAAGTCTATGTTTTTCATTGTCCTTTAGTTCCACTCATATTAATTTTTTGGATTTGATTATCAAAAAGAATGGGACAGGAGGGATAGAAACAGACCTGTATAGAAAAAATACAGACAGAAATACACTTTTACAAGCAAATAGCAGTCATCCATATCATATCATAGCAGGTATCCCTAAAGGGCAATTTTTGAGAATGGAAAGAAACTGAAGCACCAAGGAAACATATGAGAAGAGAGGTAATGAATTGGAGAGTAGACCGTATGAGAGAAAATACTCTGTAAACACCATTACTAGAGCTAGAGAAGAAGTAGATAATATGGTGAGACCTGAGGTCGTGCAGAAAAAGACAGAAACAAGAGATAAAGGTGACCTCAGAATAAATTGTGTAAGTACATATAATGCTCAGTCAGAAGACATTGGGAAAATTGTTAATAAACATTGCCATTTGGTGCGCCTGGATCCAGGCTTGAAGGATCTTAATAATATGAAACCTAGAATGGTGCACAGAAAAGGATAAAGTTTAAAAGACAAGCTAGTACATTCAGTACAACCAAAACAAGAATATTTAAGGATGTGGATACGAAGGCAATGGGATGGTTGCTTTAAATTTGGGAATTGTAAATTCTGTTAATCCCTGACATAGACTAAGAATTTTATTAACCCCAAAACAAAAAGAGAGACAAAAGTTAGAGGGTTTATTACCTGTGTAACAGAAGGGGTTATTTACATGGCCACATGTACAAGTGGATGTTTTTATATAGGAAAAACCAAAAGAAAATTAAAAGAAAGAGTGGGGTAAAATTTAAGAGCAATAAAAAGTGGTGACAAGAAGAATGCACTTGCAATTCATATGGGGAAAATGACAAACCCAAAGGAACATACTGTATTTGGTCATTTTTGGGGATTGAGAAGCCCATAAAAAGCCCGGGGGGGGGGGCGACTATGACAATGTCCTGTTAAAATTAGAACAATATTGGATATTTGCCACAGGAGGGTCAGAAAGACCTGGGCTAAATGAAAGAACTGACTTGAAATCATTCTTAAAGAAATAACTTTTATATCCTGTTGTTTAACAGGTATTTTTAGAGTATGATACATAATCACTGTATAAAAAAAACTTTACCAGCAAGATATATGTGTTAATTCACATTTCCTGTTTATCTTTTATAGATAACTCTGCTAACACTTGAATGCAAAGTGGATCCTGAAGAAACTGAAGAAGGACACTGATGTACAAAATAATAGTGGTAAAATTAAAACTAAAGTTAAAACGATGAAACAGCCATGTTTTAGAAAAAAACTCTTTTTGAAAATAGTCTATAATAATAACCACAAGTAGTATCTGAATATAAAATCTTTTGCATTACAGGTGATAAGGACTGAAAATGTTTTTTAATTGGACTTTTTTAATAAAAGTTGTTTAATATTGGTCCTGTAAGATGTACTGTATGTTATGGTGTACTGGC
This sequence comes from Neoceratodus forsteri, assembly GCA_016271365.2. NCBI lineage: Eukaryota > Metazoa > Chordata > Ceratodontiformes > Ceratodontidae > Neoceratodus > Neoceratodus forsteri. The sequence goes on along the minus strand of CM028130.1, from coordinate 350,399,373 downwards.
ACTTTAAGAATACATAGTATTTATTGGCACTTCATGGTTTGGATGTTATTCCTATGACTAAGTGCTAGGGGGCATGAAATGCATCAGGAACTTGTCTGCTGTAAGACAGCGCAGCTTTGTATGGAGGCAGGGTGCATTTGTGCATTTAAATAAAATTAAGCACTTTTTTAGCACTTTAAGAAGGTCGTTTTGCTTCCTTTATTCTCTGCATGTGGCGAAAATGGCAAAATCCTGAAGTCTGTGGGAAATGGCTATGAGTAGCTTGTGCTGGCATTTGACTTTCTTAAGACAAATGGCATACCCTGTTTCCAGAGCACACAAATGCAGTAGCACTGATGTGATGCCCTAAGTGAAGAAAGGAGATCAAATCTAACATTGTTTGCTCATGGAACTGGGTGGGCAGTAGGGCTGGCAACCCAAAAAAAGACCCCGCCACTGATTTGCAAAATGTCCAGAGACCCCAAACCCTAATGTTTTTTGTTTTTCTTTTTGCTGCTTTGGGGGAGGAGGGGGGTAAGGTTGAAACCCTTATGCCATATTTCCCTATGTTAGTGTCATTAAGTTGAACCCTAACAGAAGTGATCATAGTATTGCATTATTGCATAATTACCTTGAAACACATTTTTGTTAGGATACAAACTAGTTTTGTAAAACAATGTACAGTATAAATCATTATATAATAAAAGTGCAGTTATGGCTTAGCCATAATGTGAACATGGCATCAAAGTGCTATCATAGTTTAAACATAGTGCAGTATTTTAAGAACTTTTTCCAGTAATGATATAGATGCCTTTTTCCACTTAGAAAAAAAATAAGGAAAAGAGAACATAAATCTTACATGTTGCTGCATATGGTCCAATATTAGAACAAAAAAGCTAATTGTTGTGGGGACATATTATAATGTAGCAATTCTCCCAGCTAAATTAATAATGAACCATTAATGAATATTCTTGAACATGTCATAAATATATTTAACAATGTGATATGCTAATTCATCATAGTTACTGAAATGATTTGCAAGTATTCCATCACAATTTTCAAATCTTATATAGCACATTGCAGAAGAAGATAAATAACCATACCAAGTGCAAGACTGAATTCTCCTCAGCAGTTAATGGACTTTTATGAACTGCATTACTGAACATTCTTGGCCATTCATAAATATACTCATGGCAGCCTACCTGACATTATTATTTGAGACTATGCAAGGAGAAAGAGACATGCATTCATTGGAATGACTAATAAGTTCTTTTAGGTACGTTATTTTCCAACCATAGTTATACAGCTTGGGACTGAGAGTTGTTAATCACATCGCAAGTATCAAATCTGTCCTCATAAACCCAAGAGCTAGCCTGACACAACCAATATGTCTTCTAGTTCTTCACCAAGTACCACCCCAAAATTATAAGATAACCAAATTTAAATCTTAGAACATTACAAATAGTTTCTTATTCCTGCAGAAAAGGAAAATCCCCATTTTGTCTTTTCTTTTTTTATTATTGCCTATCAGCAGCAACTGTGCAGTAAAAAGTAATGGACAGGCACCTTGCACATACAGCACTGAAGTTATTTTTTCTCTTTTTTTTGATATTTAGGTAGCTTTATTTAATTTTGTTACAGAACCATACATAAAACAGTTTACAGTACAAGACATCACAACACCTTACTTGACAACACACTACCTTACACATACATATATCCCTCTTCCCCCATTCCCTGGCAACGGCTTGTTTCATTAGTAAGATCATTAACCTTATCCATGTTCTGAAATGTTCATAAGGTATACAAAGTTTGTAATTTGCTGCACCTTTTATCAAACCTGGACATACAATTGTTTACACTGGCTGTAATCTTTTCCACAGAAAAGTTGAATAATAATTCTTATTACCATTCATTATATGATATCACTTCATTATCCAACCCATGTCTGAGGACTAATTTTTTAACTGACATAGCCATCAGGTTTATATGGAATCATCTTTCTGTTACGCTATAGAGAAGTAATCTCCCAGCAGACATGTTACAGGCTCAATATGTTCTATTATACCCAGTAAGGGGTCAGCTCTTTGCTTTATTAGGGACTGGGGGGGGGGCTATTTTGGGACATTCCCAGAATATATGATATAATGATCCCATACCTATCTTACATCGATTGCAATACGCATTGGGGTCTTTGCCTATTTTGGCCAACTTTTCCGTTGTATAATATGCATTGTGAATAATTTGGCACTGCATTAGTCTTAATCTGTTTTGAGATGTGTATCTGTGTATATCTTGCCAAATTTTGGGCCAATTAAATGTCCTCCCTGAAAACAGCCTTTCCCAGTATTTAGAGGTTCCTGTGGTTTTTAGGAGAGCCTTCTCCAGAAAATTGGAGTAGATCCCTGAGATGGCATGCTTGCCTGTGATGAGTTGAGTGAAATGGTTTCGAAATTCCCCTTTTTTCGGCCTCCGTATTTAACCGGTGTTTAACCAACATGTGTCTGAGTTGTGATATTTTAAAACTTAGTTTGGGGTTCAGTTTATTATTATTCATAATTTCTGCCATAGTGTGAATACTTCCTGTTTCCCAAAAATCTATAATCCTTTTCCCTGATAACTGAGGAAGCCACTTTTTATTAATCATATGGCCACCAATTTTAAGGTTCGTGTTTCCTACTAACAGTTGATTCAGATCCTGTGAACTTATATATTTTAAGGCGGTGCACATCTGTGTATGTATTCTTGCCGATATTCTGATTGGGTTATTCCTGAGTGTTTGAGGGACTAACTCAGGGGGAGTATATAACAGGGCTTCCGGTGTTAATTTTAAAGTTTCCATCATGTCCTTTTCTAGTAGTAGCCAGATAGGTGTGTATTGGGAGTGGTCAGATTCTGTACTCAGGCTTGTCCATTTCATGTATTTTGCTGCTTGGCTAGCCCAATAATATATCTTGAAGTGTTGGAGTCTCATGCCTCCTTTGTTGTTAGGAGCTACTAGTTTATTGTAGGCCATTCTAGACGGTTTATTTTTCTAAATAAATTTTGACAGTAGGGAGTGGATCTTGTTAAACCATGCTTGGGGTAGCCAGAGATTTAACATGTTAATGGGATAGAAAATATGTGGTAATATGTTCATTTTAACTAAGTTGATCCTTCCCCAAAGGGATAACTGTAGTTTGCCCCATCTCTCCAGATCTTAATTTATGGTTTGTACACATTTATTCATATTACTTTCTCTGGAAGATTTAGTGCTTCCTGTTAAATTAATACCTAGATATTTCAGTTGTTTACCTTCCCATTGAACCCCTAGATCCTCGACTTCCTTTTTATAGGATGTCATATTTAAAGGGAATATTTTCACCTTCTCCAAGTTTATTTTGTAGTCAGGTAGCACACCAAATTCTTTGATCACTTGTAAAGTTTTAATTATTGATACCCTTGGGTTTGTTAGGTGTAAAAGTATATCATCAGCATATGCTGATAGTTTAATTTCCTGGTTCCCAAATATAATCCCATGGATCTCAGGTTTGATTCTTATCTGGGTTAAGAGTGGTTGCAAGTATAGGTTAAACAGTAATGGGGAGAGCAGCCACCCCTGTCTGGTACCCAAGGAGAGTGGAAAACTGCATGAAAAGGTTCTACTGCAGTATATGTGTGCCTTAGGTGATGTATAGAGTGCCCTGACCCATTGAAAAAAGAGAGGAGGGAAGCCAAACAGTACTCGATACAGAAATTCCCAATCTACTCTGTCGAAAGCTTTCTCTACATCGTGTGACATCAGAATCGCCTGTATGTTGGTGTCCTTGGAGACAGAGAATATATGGTCCAGTTTCCTGAGATGGTCTGAGGAGGATCTTCCTTCCATAAATCCCATTTGTTCTGGGCAAATGAGGCAGGGCATTACCTGGTTCAACCTAATGGCTAAAATTTTCACCAGTATCTTAAGATCTTAGTTTAAAAATGAGATTGGCCTGTAGTTTGATACCAGTTCTGGATCCCTCCCCTCTGTGTGCAATATCACAATCAAAGCTTCATATAAGTGGGGATCCCTGCATTCTCCTTCCAGTATGCCTTGAAATAAGTGGAGCAACCATGGAGACATTTCCTTTCCCAGACCCTTATAGAAATTGGGGAGAATCCGTCTGGCCCTGGCGCTTTATCTAATGGTAGTGTATTTATTGCTCTTAGTATCTCTGGTTCTGTAATGGGGGGAGTTATTCACATTCTTTGCTCCTCAGTTAGACTGGGGAGAGGTAATTCCGATAAATAAGAGTCAATGATATCTACTGGGGGGAGTCAGTCCTAGCTCTATAGAGCTCTGTATAGAATTCTTGGAATTCTGTTGCTAAGTCTTTAGGATTCATTTTAAGCATGCAGTCCATCCGAGATTTCATTGCTGTGATCCCCCTTGATGTCTCTTGTTGCTTTACTCTCAGGGCTAGAAGCTTCTCAGCCTTTATACTCTGGTCGATGTATTTAGATTTGGTTTTAATAATTGCATATTTGGCTTTTTAACCCAATATTTCATTATAAGATGCTCGTAGACAAATAAGTTCCTGCTTTTGTGTGTCACTAGTTAGAGGATTTAAATTTTTTACCAAGTCTCTAATGTTACCCAATAACGTTAGTAGTTGTTTCTCTCTATTTCTCTTATGTCTAGAAGTAATTTTTATTAGCTCTCCCTGAAGGAAACACTTTAATCCTCCCCATTCCATGTCCACGTGTTCTGTGGTTTTTAGATTATGGTGTGTATAGTATTCAATACTAGCCTTTAACTTTTCTATTATGTTTTTGTCTTTCAGTAGACAGTTGTTAATTTTCCAAACTGTATCTACTTTCTCAGTGGAACACAAAGAGGCAGTTCAAAGCACTGAGGAGTGATCTGATATTACCTTCAGAGAGATATGACAATCTATCAGATCTGGTACGATTTGTTTACTTAGCGAAAAATAATCAATATGGGAAGAAGTGCCATGTATTGAAGATCTAAAAGTGTATTCCCTCCCTCTCAGGTATAACACCCTCCAGGGGTCACATAGTCCTAACTTGTCTGAGAAATCCCTAATGGCCTGTTGAGCTGGAGATAGCCCAGTTTTTGCTTTGCCTGTTCTATCTGCATCTGGAGTAAATGAAAGATTCCAATCTCCCCCTAGTATCAGTGGAGTCGACAAAAAGGGTAGCAATGAATTAAGTATTTCCATAAAGAAGGAGGAGGTATCCATATTAGGGCCATATATGGATCCCAGAACAATATCAGATCTCTCCAGTGTACCATGCACTAATACATATCTCCTCAATGGGTCTCAAATGCACTGACTACACTGGAATCCTACACTCCTTGTCACCAATATTGCTGCACCTTTGTTTTGGGTGGATGACCCTGCTGCAAACACCTGACTTATTTGCATCCTGTGTAACAAATTTGCTTCTATTTCTAATAGATGTGTCTCTTGCAGGAAGATTATCTGTCCTTTAATCACTTGCAGATGCTTTAGGACCCTGTATTGTTTATTTTTACTTCTCATCCCTTTCACATTCCATGTCACAAACTTATGTCTATTAGCCATCCTGAATGACAACACTACCTAATACATGGTAGGAAGGTAAGATGAAATACACCCCCTTTTCTAGCCAATACCAAGGTGTCCCTCCCCTCTCCCCCCATTTCCCCAATATTTACCAACACATTCCTCTCTTGTCCATCCTCCAACCCACCCTCCCTAAACCCTTTCTTTCCCTTCACCAACCTTTTTACATTGTTTACTTGTTTTATTGGAGCATGTAAGAGTCTAAGAGATTTCCTAACCCTTCCCTGAACTAGCTTCTTAGTTGCATTTTGCTTAGGTGAATAAAGAAATCCCTCCCTCGATATGGTGTGTGGTGCTACCAGTCTCCGCTAGCCTCAGTCATCCCACTTCCCTCCCGCTCCACCTAGAATGCTCATTTCCATATCAGAATCCTTACTTGTCATCCTACAATTGGAAATGAGAGAGAGGTGTCATAAGGTGTTTGTTTTAACAGAGAGAGAAGAGACCCCTCCCCATGAAAAATAAAATCTAAAAATGTAGGGAGAATATTATATGAGGTCTTTATTATCAAAATAAAAGCTACTCCTTCTTTCTGTCCTTTTCTCAGTGTCATGGTTTATGCCTCACCCTCTTTTAAATTAATGTTAAATTGGTACCATCCCCTTTTCCTATTTTAATTACGATTATAAAAAGGTTTCGGCTCTCCAGTCTATTCCGCGGAATTAATATTCATTCCCCAGATGTTGCAGAACTCGCTTGCACTTGTGTTAACTGATAGTGTATTACTTGGAAACTTTATTAATAATAATAATAATAATGTTACCACAATCACACTTCTGGGTTCTCCCAGCCTCTAAAACTAGCTAATCTTGTAAATAATCTATGTTGTCTTGCCCTACTAGCTTAAACTAAAATAAACTTCTTTAATTCCTCTACTCCGTGTTTAGTCCTTTATATGGTATTTTCAGCACTACTCGTGCCATGTCTGCGAGGCAGAAATCAATATGATAAAACTAAAAATTGAAAGTAGAAAAAGGAGAAGGAGAAGGAGAAAAAAACCCAAAGGAACAGAAAAAAGAAGGGTCACATAACTTTAATAGATGGAGTCCCCTTTTATACGTCTTCTTCGCTGAGAAGATACAGCCTGTCCTTTTTGCTACAGCCCACGCATTGTCATGCAGTCCATTTTGCAACACTCAAACATCTTCTACACCTCCACAATAGTGCAAATCCGCGAGAGGCTGCAGACTCTATTGGAGCTGAACATTCCAAACCACCAGATGAGATTTCTCAAATGCCTGGATTGGTCCCTTTTCCCCTATGGATGTTGTCGATCTGGAGTAAATGTTCACAGATGGGGGATTGTTCTTTTTCTTTTAAAAGGGTGATCTCCAGAGTCAAGACCATAATTCTGCAACATGCTCACTAGATAACCAGCATGGTGCCCTTTCAAACCCCCTTCAGTATAAAACGAAGATTTTCTGTTTGTGTACCGAACATAATAATATTGTCGTCCAAAGCATATGCCTTTTCCAGCTGTCTCATTGAGCTTTTCTTTGCCCTTTTCAATAGAACTAGCCCATCATTTTCCAACTGTTCCCTGCTCCTATGTTCCACCTGCAACTACTTTATTTCTTGAATAATTCTGGTAGAAGTCTCTGTAATTCCTGTGTTGCTTGTTCATTGGATTCAAATGAATGTCACTTGTCCTGGAGCCTAACTTGTAGTTGTGCCGGGTATAGCATTTTAAACTGAACTTCTGCAGGAATGAGCTGAAAAATAGTGGCATGGAAAGATCCCCATTTTTGCCTGACTGAGGATGGAAGATCCTGTGCTATATGTAACTTGTTTCCTTCTTACATCACAGCTTGAACGTCCCTGAGTTTCTTTATTATGTGTTGCTTATCCAAGAAATTCAGGAGTTTCAGGAGGAAAGGCAGGAGTTGTGAGTTAGGATTAGGTTTAGGGCACAGTGCTGTATGAGCTTACTCCACCACGTATGATGGGCCGTTGGATGATGACCTTGCTACTTTCTCTAATAGCTTTTGAGCAAAGACGATAGGAGAAGAGCCTTCCTCCCCCTCGAGTAGTCCGATGACTACCAGATTATTGTGACAGCTACGCCCTTCTAAGTCCTCTAATTTTGTTTCCATTTTAGTAAGTCATTTCTTTATTGCTATTAATTCTGGGTCTGTAGTTTCTCTCCACTTCTCCGGTTATATTGCTCTCACTTCAGTATCCCTTACTTGTCTGGATACGTCCAATAAGTTGGATTTTTAGGATGTTAATTCTGTAGTTAGAAAAGTGATTGCTTCTTGCAGGGATTTCATCTCAGATAGGAAGCGCTCTTCTGAGAGTGGAGTGGGCACTGCTTTGCCTAGTGAGGTCAGCACCACTTTAGTGCTCTGCTGCTTTGGTTTCTTTGTGGCCTTGTCCAGCGATGCAGGTGGAATATGTCGAGGCAGTTTCTGCCGGATTGTAACCTCCATTTTTAAGCTTTTCCGATACCACTGCAATTGGACCTTTAGTAGTACCTTTCAGATATGTTTCTATTTAGATAGCTATTGAAAAGTCATATTTTTTAGGTGTAAAAGTGGAGAAGGAGCCCTAGAAACACCGAGGTTCTGTTTGCATCTAGCCAGACACCATATGACCCCAAGGTATTTTTTTCTAAACGATATTCCATTCATCCTCAGCACCTAGCTGACAAATTCCCACCCCAGTGTCCACCAACTCACATTATCGTAATAAAACAGGGAAAAGTGTTTTTCTTTTTGAAGACAGTCAGTGAGCAGCAAGATGTGAGCAGTTTCTTCACAATGGAAAAGAAGTAATGTTTTCATAATTTTATTAAAAATAATATGAGTTGAACACTAGCTGTGAGATCTTGGTGGCTTGATGGAGGAAGCAGGGGAAACCATTAAAAAGTAATATAAGGTTTTTATATTTACAAGGGGAAGATGGCACCAAGACCTTTCACAAAACAGTTGCCAGTGTAAATGGCACTTTATTTGGTGCTGCAGTCATTCACAATACAAGACTGACAAGAGGAGTTGCTGTCTTTCTGTCTTTCAAGAGTTGCTAGTCTGAACTGGGATTAAAGTTGCCATACATGTTGTGTAGAACACTGCCTGGTTTTGATCACTTCTGGTAAGAGATGAATGGGGTGGGACCTTTGTGGCAATGTGGAGATGCCAGCTGGGCCGGCCTGTTCAGAGCAGAGTGGAGAGGAAGTCGGGTCAGAGTTGCATGGAGGAAGAAGCTACCACTCAATCAGACCTGTTTTATCAGGAGAGGCCTTAACTTTTGGCTGGAGCACAGTATGATGATGGCCCATTGATGTTGACACTGAGCTCCAGCAAACTGTCTATGGAAGTACCTGTGGATTAATTTTTGCAGTCACCCTCTTTTCAATCCCTGAAGGGATTACTGATACAGTATCTTCCCTCTCCTGGATTTCTTGGATATGCTAGCCTGAGGACTTCATGCAGCTGTCACTGATCCAGCAATGGTGAGAGAACCCCTGAGTTCAACTTTAGTTAATTTACCTTGTATTGTGCTCATTATTAGGGAACAGTGAGAGTGATTCCAAATATTTTCCAGAAATCATTCCTTTTTAAACTTCATGTATAGCGTAGTGAGAGCAGAGACAAGTGAACTTTGGGCTTGTGTTTATTGAAACACATGTTTTGGAATATTGTAGATGCTAATGCTGGACACTGTGAACTACAAATGTAGAAAAGAGTTCTGTCTAAATCTAAATTTTATTTGCTTATTATGTTAGATTATTTGAATATGTAGGAGACTGTGAATGGGGCTGTGTGCTTGGGTAGCGTAGTGTTGAATGGGGAGTGTTTGTGTTACAGATTTCATTGTATTAAGTACGGGTGTATTTATAGTGTGAGGATTTTAGGTGAACTGAGGTGGTTAGGTGTGTATTTGTGGGTAAATTGTTGGTGATAATGTTGTGTTTACTTGTGTATGGGGTGACTGTGAGGAGTTTGTTTTTTGTTTTAGGCCTAGCAGCTGCAGGCACATGTGTTGGGTATGGTTTTGGACCCCCAAGGTTTGGCTAATCTTTGTCCCAGCTGCATGATCTGCATCCCTTCCAGGACCCCCTCCCCCAACCAGAGTTGCTTTTTGTTGGTGCAAGGAAGTGGGAATCGAGAGAAAGCAATGTGGTTGGTGGCTGGGTGTGAGCCATGCTAATGAGGAGGTGTTATTAGGGTGGTTAGGCCCAGCAGAGGCCATGGGCTGGAATGAGACCTAGGGAGAGGTAAGACATGTTTGCTTCCCATATGCAGGGAGCTCACCAGACCGAATGGGCAGGTAGCCACTAGTCTGTCTTTCCCACTCTGACCCCTATAGCTTGTGCTTTGCAATGTGAAATTGATGAGGAACAAGACTGCCATTATGACAGATTTAATTTTGGGTTCCTCAGTTGATCTGACTTGCATCACAGAGACCTGGCTAAGTGAAGATACTGGCCAAGTTCTGCAAGTGGCAGTCCCAGCTGGATTATCCATGGTACACTGTCCATTGGGGGATTGTGGAGGGGGAGTGCTATCTGTTTTAGATCTGAGTTGAACTTCATTGTGGATCAAGTAGGGGACACCTCATCATTTGAATGTGTGCCTCTGCATGGAAGTCCAGGTTCAGGCTGCAGGATCCTCCTGGTGTACCAGCCATTTGGCTGTGAGGGGAATTTTCAGTGAGAAATCATGGACTTCATCACCAACAAGGTCTTGTAGTCATCTAGATGTAGTGTTCTGGGCAATTTTGATGATTTTCATCTAGTTGGTAGGGGTCCCCTCATAGTCCTCCCTCTTTGGAGATGGTTCAGTACCATCATTTAAGAAGGCTTAGACCAGAAGGGCTGCAGGCCATACTGAACATCTCAGAGATGGTAGCAGCTTGTGAGATAGGATCAGAGAATGCAACAGTGACCTATAACAGAGTTATTACCAAGGCCTTTGATTCCATACACCTACTCATGTACAACCCTGGGTCTCATGCTTATGTTCTCCATGGTTTGATAACAAGCTTAAGGAGCTGAAAACCAGGGGTTGGGTTAGAGCACTGTTGGAGGAGGTCCAGGGCCCTGGAAGAAAAATTGGCTTTGATGATTCATTCCAATTAATATCCAAGGGCAATCTCCTCTAAGAATGCAGCATTTCTGTCCAAGGAGATTGCAGCTTGGAAGAATTGACCAGATCAGCTCTTTCATACTGTGGATAGGTTATTATACTCAACCTATCTTCAGCTGGTAAGATAGGGTTCATCTGCTAAGAGTGAAGACTTCTCTGAGTCTTGACTCTTCTTGGACAAAGTACCCTCTATTCAGGCTAGGATCTTTAAAAGTAGGCTGTCGCAACCCAACAGAATTAAGCCTGCACCTCTTGGATGCACTCAGCTGTCTTGGTGATAGTTTCAGTGATTACAATGGAAGTGGTCTGCCAGGGGATTTGGGGGCTGCAGTCCACTTTTTGTGAACTAGACCCCAGCTCCACTTGTCTACTGGTGAGCTGCATGAGTTTTTTGGAGTCGGTGTTCTTTGGAATAGTTCAGTGCTCTGTTTTTGGGAGTCTTTCCAGTAGCTTTGAAAAATGGTCTGGTTCAACACCTTCTGAAAAAAAATCTTTGGATCCAGATATTTTAGTGAACTACCATCCTGTCTCAAATCTACCTTTATTAGATAAGGTTATTAAGAAGATTTTGATGCTGCAGCTTGAGGGACACTTCGTAGCTCATGACATCCATGAATCTCTCCAAGCTGGTTTAGATCTAGGCATAGCACAGAGACTGTATTAGTCAGGATGCATAATGACCTCCAAAGGGTGAGGCATAGGGATGAATGGTCTTGTTCGCCACTATCTCTCCTCAGCACTTAACACTGTGGACCATGTTTTTGTTGTTGGATTATCTGAGGGAATATGGAGAGCTCACTAGTACTTTCATTTGCTGGTTTGAGTCCTTCTTCAGTGACATGATGTAGAATGTGGTAATGTGAACTTTCTCATCATTCCGGATGCCCCTGCTTTGTGTCATGCCCCAAGGTTCAGTCCTATGCTGTTCACAGTGTACATGCTGCTCCTGGAGTGGATCATTCAACAACATACACCAAGTTTCCACTACTATGTGGATGATACTTAGTTGTATCTGACCTTTGCACCCAGGATGCCTTTTGTTGCCAATGTGCTAAATTTATGCCTGAAATTCACAAATGAATGGAATCTAGTTGGCTGAGACTTAATCTGGACAAAACTGAGGTTCTGGTGACTAAGCTGGGTTTGAGAGGGGAGCAGAAGTAGCCATGTGAGAGATGAGGCTTCGGCTCATGTCATCCAGGCAGCTGGCTTCAACAATGGTGAATAATCATTTTTGATCACCAGCTGGTACTGAAGGCTCAAATGTCTGCTGTAGTTAACAGCAGCATTTACCATCTTAGGAACATCAGCTGGATTAAGTCATTTATCCCTCCTGAACATCTGCCAACATTAGCACATGCGTCATGAAATCCAGGCTGGACTACTATAACGTGCTCCACCTCGGGGCAAATGGACATACCCTACAATGCTTGCAACTAGTGTAGAACATAGCGGCCAGGTTGCTGACTGTCCTTTTGACATCCAGTCTGTTGATCCCTGTCTTGTGTGACCTGCATTAGCTGCCTGCGAAGTGGCATGTTACCTTCAAGGTTGGTTTAATAACCTATCAAGCTCTGCATGGGTTGGGTCCTGACTACCTGTTAGAGCTACTGCACCCTCTCCAGTCCTCACGTTCCCTTTGCTTCACTGAGAAGGGTCTTCTCTCACTCTGCATGGGGCACTGAGAGAGGCCCTTCAGTGGTGGCCCTTAAAAGAAGTAGAGGTTAAAAGCTCAAGTGTTTAGACAGGCCTTCAGGGATCATAATTAGTACCTGATATCTATCATAAAGCAGATACTATTTTAATTGTAATGTCTGTAATTTATTTATTCTTTATGTTCTTTTTAGTTATTTATTTATTTTACTGTTTTAATATTTGTCTGACTACTCCTGTATGGTGACCTGAGCCTCTGGGGAAGGGAGCCTTATAAATAAATTTGCTACTACCATTCTTTCCTACTGTCATCAATGTGTTTCCCAATGTACCCAAACATTCTGTTCCCCTTGGTGTAGGCCTTATTGTATTAGCTGAATTGTTTAATGAGCTGCTTTTGATATCTCCCAGGTCCCTCTTCTCAGAAGTAGTATCCAACTTAATTCCTTCCATCTATTATTCTGTCCTAGTGTTGTTTCCTATAGCCATGTTTACATGGCAGTAGCACTGCAAATACAAAACCGCAGAAGTGCGGTGTGGACCACTTGCCACCCGCAGTTTGTCTGTCTACAAGGCTCCACTTTGCACCACTGCAATCTGTGCTGGTGAGGGGCCATGCATCGTGGGGGAGCTGGGCATACACTGGTTGCTGTGGCACAGACAGTCCACACTGCTACTTAAGCCACTGGCTCCTCTTGGCATCCCCAGCTTGTTAGACAATCTGGGAGCATCTTAACAAGTCGCTTACCCAGATTGGGTACATGTCTACACAGTTACGTTTGCACTGGAGCAACCTGAGCACACTGGTTACTCCAGTGTATATGTGACCATGTAAACACAGCTAATGTGTATCACCATGTACTTTCTGGAGTTAAATTTTAACCACTAGATTTTGGACCACCTTTCTAATTTGTGCAGGTCCCTCCGCATCTCCCTTACTCCTACCTTGCTTTCCACTCTGCTACAGAGCTTAGCGTGATCTGTGAAGAGACACACGCTGCTCTGTTTTCTTTTTCCTATGTTGTTCATAAGCACATTTAAAAGAGCTGGTGCCAAGACTGACCCTTGCAACATCCTGCTCATGACCTCCCTCTGACCAGGAAATTATTTAACCAGGATAGTCTAGCTCAGATGCAGCATTTCAGTTTCAGTGGGGTCCTGCTTCTACCAATTTCTGTAGCTGGGTGGACTGGAACATTGGGGTGTTCAGTGACTTGCCCAAGGCCACACCATGAGTATCTTGATCTTGAAGGATTTGATTGTGTAATTTACTGGTTCCCAGTTGGATGTTATTACCACTAGACCACATTGCCTCATTGCCTAATCATTGGCTAACACTGCCTCCTCTCTGACCACTAGACCACACTGCCTCCTCTCTAACCACCAAACCACACTGCTTCCTCTGTAAACAATTGACCACACTGCCTCATCATCTAACCACTAGAGCCCACTGCCTCCTCTCTAACCACTAGATCACACTGCCTTCTTGTCGAACCACTCCACCACTCTGCCTCCTTGTCTAACCACTTGACCACACTGCCTTCTCTCTAACTACTTGACCACATTGCCTCCTCAGTAACCACTAGATCCCACTGCCTCATCTCTAACCACTTGATCACACTGCCTCCTCATCCAACCACTAGACCACATTGCCTTCTCACTAACCACTAGAGCCCACTGTGCCCTCTCTAACCACTTGACCACACTGCCTCCTCATCTAACCATTTGACCACATTGCCTCCTTGCTAACCACTAGAGCCCACAGCCTCCTCTCGAACCACTAGATCACATTGCCTTCTTACAGGAAGAATGCAGTTTTATTGAAAATACTATCATTTATTTTGGTCCCTGACAAACAGATGGGGCAGCTTAGTTATTATTTATATTCTTTCTCTTCCAGAAAGGATAACTGTAAATGGGGGTGGTTGCTCAGATTCAGACTTTCTCATATTTCACAGATAACCATGATCCAGGGAAATCAGTCCCTTTCAGCAATCACTTGGGTTGGTACTTTCTAGGGGCCCATGTCCCTTCAACAATCTACAAGCACACTGAGATTATATGGGGCTGCATTTTAAGTCTTACTCCAGACAGTCACTTTTCTTAGACATTTAATAGTTCCCAACACATTTTCACTATGATCTTTGTTGGCCCCTTTGGAAACTCCTTCCACCAAAATAGCTGACATGGAATCAAAGTCCACTTCCTTGTACAATTTGATCAGCTTCCCTAAATGCATTTTGCAGTTAGAAAATGGGCAGAGGATGCAAATAGACAAAGTCACAGTCCCTGCACTGGGGTGTAGTAGTTGTAGTAGCAGCAGTAGGAGGAGAAGAATCAACATTTAAATGGCACTTTTCATACACGTAGTATCTCATTTACAAGCAATGCTAGTCAGCTAGTGAAGTAACTAAATGTGCAGTGGCAGACATATCAAACATCAATACGCACACACAGTTTGGACAATTGCATGAACAGGTTTAAGGGGAAAGGGAATGTTGTCCAGGACCCCTGCGAAAGTTCCCTACTCTTGGGAGGGGTCGTTGTTGGCTCCTATGCCACGATGGAGGATTTGAAGGCTGCAGAGGAAGGAGTATTGCAACAGGCTGGGGAAATGTCCTCCTACCCAGCCCAGTCTTGCCAGGAGGATGAGCAGACTCTGTTTTCTACTGATGAATCGATGAAGGAAGATGATTGCAAATTTGCTACACCTTTATTAGAAAAAGATTCCCTTAAAACTGCTGAGGGCACAGACATTGCTGCAGAACAACAAGAAAAGGACACAAAGGATAGATGTAAGTTACTTAAGCAATAAGGCACAACAGGGTGTGTGTTATTGTGTAATCACGTGACTCCTGGGGTGGGTTGAAGCACGAGGCTTCACCTCGTGCTTCCACTACCCCAGGAGTGATGTTATTACACAATAACACACACTGGAGTGCCTTATTGCTATTATACAATGGCTTGTTGTTATAGAAAATAAAAAACATTTAAAAAAATGTTTTTAGTAGATTTTTAGTGTGGCAGTATATCTTTGTTTCTTAAAAAAAAATGGCTCAAGCATATACTCAGCCATACAGTGATGGTATTGTGTAATAACATCACTGTCGCAAGCATACACTGACCAATCAGAGTCTAGGATTCTTTCTTGCCATTGTATAATGATGGGTATGCTTGCTGAAGATGAAGAAAGATATAACAAATGAAAAATTGCATTACATCATTCATAGGCACTTAACAGTTTCCTCTAAAGAGTCTACCTCAGCGTCTGTCACAAAAGCTAAAAATGATGAGGTCTTACCACCTCAACCTGTTGTTGATAGTATTTCCACTACAGAAACTATCAGTAAATGATGCCAGAATTTAGAGCAAAATACCCTGCCTATCAATGTGCGGGACCATATAGTTGTGCATTTTGGGGTTCAGACAATCCCTGAAATGACAGAAGTCTGGTTGCCAGAACAAGCATTAAGAGGAGCAGGCTGGAAGCAAACATTAACTGGTCAGTGGATTCCAGATCCCAAATGGAATTCTTCTCAAATGATTTCTCAAACATCAAAATTAAATTAAATCTATCTGAACAGAGCTAGAGCAAGGTACACTGCTGAACAAACAAGAGTGTGCAGAGTTAACAGCAGTTGCAACCAAGCAGGACATGCTAATATTGTTCACTCCAGTAAATCCATCTCCTGCTGCAGAGGGAGATGGTACGCCAGATAAAACAAGTATTTGTCAAAGTCGAATGTTTGCTTGCTGATATTAGCATTGGACGTGCAGGAGTTAGACAGATGCAGAACAGGAATGGCAGTGAAGTACTGAACTCATGCCAACCCCACCTCCACCCTGCAGAGCTGGACAGGCATTGGGGTGTACCTTTGGGTTGTTGCTCATCAGTAGGAAAAAAAAACACTAGGCTCAGCTAAATTATGAAACCTACAAGTTTGTTTGGCTAGGTTGTAATGTGCATATGTGTCTTACTTGAAACAATAGCTGAAGAAATGTGACTTTTGCTGTGTTATAGTTCGACACAAGCAAAATCTTTAAAAGCTGCAAACATGAAACATCCTTAACTGTAATGGGTTCACAGTTGTGTGGTTTGTTAGAAGACAGTCTAACTAAAAGTCTGAGCTGACTTCCTGCCGAAAATTAATTAGAGCACTAGTATTTTAATTAGAAAAATGAACATTTGTGATGGCCTCGAAAAACCATTGTGATCAACTTATATGAACTCAGCACATGCTTAAGATTATATAGATTGTCTGCTTGGTAACACACAACCCCAAAAAACACCAAGAAAAAAAACAAACAGCCAAGAACATGACCAAAAATAGAAAAACACATTTTGGGAGGCGGGGTGGAGTCTTGAGTTACTTATTGAATTGTAAAACTTTATGTAAAATGAACTAAGTCCTACACAAAGAAAATGTTTAAAGCCCGAAAACACACAAAAAAAAGTGCAAACACAACAAAAAAGCATGTGCATTTTGTATTACAAATTCAGTCATATGCAAACAAAATATTTAAAGTCCTAAAACAATTAAAATTTTTCCTGGAGGGCCGGTGGAACTAAGGGTTGAGACGCTGGATGCCACACCTTGCCCCACACTGGTGACCTGGGTTCGGATGCAAGCCCAGGTCATCAGGGGTCAGCAGGGGGGAAATAGGATTGAGCATCTGGAAGACTGCTCTCCTATCCAGGGGTGGGATCCAAGGTGCCACCACTCTGTAGCGCCCCTAGCGATGACCAGGGGCACTACTAGAGATGGTGTGGTGAGTAAGGGAGTGCGGCAGACATAGGTGCGTATGCACCCGATGTTATTGCACGCTGCACTCCAGTGGCAAAAAGAACACAGGAAAAATTGCAACACTGACCACAGCAGCTTGATGGCCGCCACTTCCATCAGCCAACAATGTCTGGATAGTTGCATGGCAGTATTGTACCCTTGCCAGGTGCGGGGGCAATCGGGGGTGCTCCTCTCGCAGGTATAGCTGCATATGCCAGCTGGACATGCAAGTCCGGGGTCGGTGGTGGACGTGGAAGTGGTGGCTGGGTTACCAGGCAGGTCAGTGGCTGTGGGATGCAAAAATAGTGATATGATAAAAAATAAACATAGTTCCAAGTTGTCTGCTACACGTCAGCTTCTTTGTCCAAAAGTAACTAGTCATTCATTACAAGTCAACTACTACTTTGCACAAAGCAAGTTATGTCTCAACTCATATTTCAGGCCCTTGGCAAAGACAGCTCTGACTTATCTCTGGTGTGAAGCAAGTTATATGTTTGGCACTATATTTTCTCAAAAAGTAAGGAAATTGCTCTGGCTCGTTGGCACTGAGGGCTGAAGTGCTGGACGCCACACCTCATGCTACACTGGCAACCTTCAGGAATGAGTGCAGGCCACTGGGGGTCAGTAGGAAGGAGATGGATCAAGCTTCTGATGGGCTGCTCTCCATCTCGGGGGATGGGAGTGCCTTGCAGTTGGTGCACGTCTGACCCCTGGTGGAGGCTGGGGCTCGGCAGAGCGCTGCTGCCAGAACATGGGGGCAAAAGCATGGCAGATGCCTGGCAGGGATGTAAATGGGTGTGTGTGTGTGTGTGCCCAGCACCATTGTCGTTGCACGCTGTGTGCTTACATGGGAGAAAATGGGAAAAGACCCTGGTGGCTGGCAGTCGAAGCTTGATGGCCCTCCCCTGCTGCTCCAGCTCTGGAGGTAACATCTTGAATTGGATCCTAATGGGCGGGTGAGTAGGGGAGTCCCCATCGCCCCACCAGGGAGGTAAGCCATGGGGGTTACAAGGGTGAAGGCCTGAAGGAGCGGAGGCTAGGGACAGCAGCCAGATGAGGGGACAACCAATGCCAGGTGGGGAGTGAAATAAGAAAATAGAAAAAAAAAGTAAGGAAAATCATTGCAACAAGTTACAGTAATGCATACACTGGGTTACAAAACTGCAAAAGGAGTGAAATGTGACAACAGGATTTTCAACCCTAATGGCACTCATCCCCTTCCTTCATGACCTAGCTACAACCCTCGGGTTTGCTGCTTGTAGCTACAGGTTGGGGCAGTACCACAAGTGTCCAGAGCTGCACTTCTTGGGTGCTACTGGTATAACTAAAACTTCTCTACTGGGAGTAAGAACTAGAAACCTTGTACTGGGACCTTCAATTTAGGTTAAAAAAACAAACAAAAAAAGGAGTTAATGTGTTTGTCAGAGGTAGTTGAAGTAAATTGTTATCTGTTATCTGTGTACTTATCTAGCTGCTTGTCACAGGTGTCAGAAGGGAATTATCTGTGAAATTAACTAAGTGTAGAAAGATTTGCAAACTAGGGGGAGTGGCTTAGCTAGAAGGAGCAAGGTTAAGACCATATATAAACACTGGCCTAGATAGCTTCTGCCAAAGAACAGACAAAACACCAGGAGGAAGGAGCTACTGGTATAACTAAAACTTCTCTACTGGAAGTAAGAACTAGAATGCTTGTACTGGGATCTTCAATTTAGGGTAAAAAACAAACAAAAAAAGGAGTTAGTGGGCTTGTCAGAGGTAGTAGAAGTAAATTACCTGTTACCTGTGTTACCTGTGTACTTATCTAGGTGCTTGTCACAGGTGTCAGAAGGGAATTGTTATCTGTGAAATTAACTAAGTGTAGAAAGATGTGCAAAGTAGGGGGAGTGGCTTAGCTAGAAGGAGCCAGGTTAAGACCAGATATAAACACTGTCCTAGATAGCTTCTGCCAGAGAACAAACAGAACACCAGGAGGAAGGAGCTACTGGTATAATAAAATTTCTCTAGTGTGTAAGCTACCGGTCTGGGTCCATGGCCCCTTGGGTTTGTGCTTGAAGCTACAGGTATGGGGCAGTACCTCAAGTGTCCAGGACTGTGCCTATTGGGTGTAAGCTACCGGTCCAGGGCCATGCCCCTTGGGTCTGCTGCTTGAAGCTACAGTTATGGGGCACTACCCCAAGTGCCCAGAGCTGTGCTTCTTGGGTGTACGCTACAGATCTGGGGCCATGCCCCATCGGTCAGCTGCTGCAAGCAACAAATCTGGGTCCATGCCTGACAGGTCTGCTGCTTTGCATTAGGCCTTGGGTAAAGCAAGACAGAGGCAGGGGGCTGTGCCCCATTAGGCCCTGCCTGAAACAACTTACACATCATGAGGCCATGCCCCATGCTTCTGCTGTTTCTTGAAAGGCCTACAGGTCCCTGGGCAAAGCAAGCTACAGGTTCAGTGTTGTGCCCCATGCATCTGCTACTTCACTCAGGGTCCACAGGTTTGGGGCCATGTACTTGCTCCTTCCACCCTATGAAGCAAGGGCCATTCCCTACAAGTCAGTTTCTTTGTGTACTGTCTAACTTCAAATAAGACGTCTATGGGGCACCTCGAGGACATGGCCCCAGACCTGTAGCTTGAAGTAGCAAACACTTGGGACATGGCCACGAACCTGTAGCTTAGGCTTGGGTCACAAGGGTAGGGGATGGGGAGAGGGGGCAGTGTTAGGATAAAAAAAAAAACTCAGCCTAAAGGTTCTCCTTTTGTGGCTTTGTAATTGTAAAGTATGCATTAACATATTTTTTTTGAATGCATATCAAACATAAAGATGAGTAAATGTGATTTCTTTAGTTGAATTAAAAGAAAAAAAGACATGTGAGGGGAGGGGGACTTATTGCTTCTAAGAAGAAGGATAATGTTTAATGAGGACGCAAGTAGTTGGTTTCAAGAGGCAGTATAATGCAGTGATTTAAGGCTCTGAGCTGTAAACCTGGAGACCAGGGTTTGAATCCCACAGCCCCCACTTGCATATTGTGTGACCCTGAGCAAGTCACTTAACTTCCTTATGCTCCCAGGTTGCATTTGTAAATAAGCTATTAGCTTACTCTGTCTCTCCTGGTAAAATAAAGGTTAAGAAAAAAAGAGAGAATTGAGAGCTCCCCCATGACGTCATATTATGTCAAGAAAGAAAGAAAGGAAGCAAAACACCAATGTTTTTTGGGGAGGAGAGTTGGGTAGGGCAAGGCTCTTTTTAAGGCAGCACTAGGAAATGTTCCATTGAAGTTTGAGCTCAGACAACTTTGCCTGCTGCACTATCCCTCTTCAGGAAGCAGTCGCAACATTTGGAACAGACTACTTCAGGGTGTACAGGGTTTTTGTTGTTGTTTCTCTAATCAGATGCAGTTGTCCAACTCAAGGACCCATGTATAACATATACTGTCAGGAGAGAAACTCTTTAGAGAGTAGCGGAACCTGAAAGCAACTTTTGTTCTAGCCTGGGAGTCCCTTGCAAAAACAACAGCATCAACAACTAGTAGCCAAGGTCCGGGAACTGGGAGCTGGGGAAGCAAACTGGGGAGGGCAGGTAATATGATTGGGAGGGTGCAGGGCGGGATTGTAGCACAGAGAGACAGGACAATAAAACTAAATCTTACAGCTGCTAAATCACAATGGAATAGGGAGAAGCTCACTAAATGCAGCACAGGCATAGCTCTTTAAGATCACTTACTTTTTTCCTCTAAAGCTGCCTTCAGATTCTATATGTTTCTGCATCCAATCCCAAAACAAATGTTTTCTGTTTTGCACCTCTCTCAGGAATGGAGGGTGTGTGGGAGGTGACCCGACCACCTTTTCCCTGCAGACAATCTGTTCTGAGGAGAGATGTCACTTATTCCTGAGTGCAGCTTCTCGAGTTTCGATTCCTGGCGTTAGGAGCTGATTGAACAATAGCATGAGAGTCCAGTAAGCAAGAACAGACAGAACAGACACGCGCACTTGGGAAGGATGGATAGGAAACTTGCTGGATTTTAAGCATGAGCTGACTTCTTGTTCTCATTTCTCCGTATTTACACACAGTGTATTTTTATTTTCTATTTAAAATGACATGAACTTCATGTCGGTTAGCAATGCATAACAGTGCACGCTCTGTTTCATTCTACACTACTCTCTCTGTACCAGACACACCTGAGGACTTTTAATCATTTTCTTTTTGTTTCGTCGGTAGAGTTGGTGAGACAGAAAAAATAATGAAAACTTGCTGAAGGCAAAGGTTACTTGGCTGGTGAGAGTGATGACAACAAGTCACAGAGTGGTGCTCCCTGCCATAATTCTACTGTACTGTATGTACAAGACGCACAGCAGTTCAGATGCAGTGCAACCTGAAGGCAATTTGCATACTGCCAATGGCAGAATGTAACTTGCAACTGTATGCCACTGCATCTGAACTGCTGTCATAGACAGCTCGGACTTTTATGGGTACGGTGGGGCCATGATTGCAAAAAAGGAGCAGGGCATTTGAAGCGGGGGGTGGGACTTCTACAAAAACTCGTATGGTGGCACTATATTTCTTGCACATGCGTACAAGCAAACATAAAAAGTACTGAAGAAAATCCAAATAAAAACCCAAAGTCTGCTACCACAAGACCACAAGAATCCTCGACTAAAGTTATTCCCATTCAGGACTCGGAGTATGAGATGGGTGCTAGCTCAGGAGTCCCAGCTGAAGCCTGCAGTACAAAAGCATCAGCAGCTGCAATCCCAGAGGTGGACGCTGATATACAAACAAGAGTGACAAGAAGATTTTCTACTACACAAACATCAGAGAGAGCTGCAGCAAGGAATACTGAGGCTTCAGCACATTTGAATCAATCATGCCAGAATATAGCTGAAGTAGAACAACTGAGTGGTTTGGCACAAGCAGGGACACAGTTATTGACCCCCTGTCACCTAATTTAGATATGTGTATTTGTTCAATAGAGCCGAGCCTGCTCCTCGGAGGAACACAGTCCATCTGCAATATAAAGGCGACTTAGAGGTACATCCAGATAGGCTGTATGTAGGAAGAAAAGTATTGAAAGAATGCCTCAAATTCACAGCCCAAAATGTACATGCATTAATACACATATCAGGAGAGGGCAATTTTCAAATCAGTTTAAGATCAACTCATGGATTGGAACACTTCTGGATGTTATACAACCAAATAAAATTTTCACCACTTTGGTCCCCTTTTTTTTGCCATTCCACTTACAAAACCCTTAATAATGTTTGTTACAATCATGTTCCAGAATGAGAGTATCCATATAAGGGACATACATCATTGGCTACAGCAGAGGCGTGACATACTCAGTGTTCCTGAAGCATCTTTGGATTAAGAATCCTTTTGGATTGGAGGATGGCATTTCAAAGTCAAATTATATCAATCTGAAGAAGGAATATCACATATTCCCAACAGCTTCTACTTGCAAGGACAGATGGGTGTGCTTTTATTCAGACCAGTTGAAGGCCTGCTATAAGTGCAGGGCCTGAACACATCTTTCCAATGTCTGTGATAAGCTGAATGTGACATCTGTGGAAAATTTGATCAGATTAGTCTACAGTGTGCTAACCACTCAAAATGCAACTTATGCGATGAACATTGATACTTATTTCGGGAATGTCCCAGGGCATCTCACAATGAGAGAAACCCTATAAACCCAGATGAACTGGTCCAAAAATCACAGAGGGCTAGTACCACACAGGATACACCATGACAAGAGCCCAGGACTCAATCTGCCCCTTCAACTTTGAAGTTTACAGATGCAGCTTGACCCCCCCTCCCCAGGAAGAGGCATCACAGATGAGCGCCAGAGCATTAGTTATAGATCTACAAGTTGCTACAGACTCTACAATAAATGAAGACAGAAGGACAGAAGATGGAGTACAGGGAGATATCACTGAGATGCCCCCCTCCCCAAAACTGGTCACCTCCCAACACTAGGAGACGAAGTTCTAGACTTAATAAATCCTTTCCTTACATCACTAAAATAGAGATGATGAACCAATTTGACATGCTTGCCTCCAAAATGGAGGGGAGTCTGAAATAGATAACATCATTTCAGATGCTTCTGCTCTTTCGGAAGTTACAGATAAAGATTACACACAAACAGTGGGGAAGAAAAAGAAAAAGAGTGGCATTTTTTATAAATGGAATCTTTTTCAGTAGTCTTACTAACATACATACAGTAGTTTCTGTACCACCAAGAAACAATATGCAATTTTGCAATTTTATCTTTGCATCACAGCAGGCACTTAGATATCATCTTTATACAAGAAACCTGGATGAATTCTTACGAATCCATGGTGCACATTAAAAATAACTGGGTTTGGGGTCCCTCATACTGGTCTTTTGGCCCTGGTTATGCTGATGGCATTGGTATTCTTTTTTCAGGACATAAATTCAAGTTACAGAAAACTGTGGATGTTGTCCTGGAAGAACCATGGTGGTTGATGGGATCTGGCACAACACACTCAGCAAGTTTGTAAACAGTTATGTTCCACAGCAAAAAGCAGGCAGGGTACATTTGTTTTCACAAATGCCATATTTAGCTACTGCCAAAAACATCTACTTAGGAGGTATTTTAATTGCACCTTTGAGAAACAGCCTAGATGTAGTCAAGGTGAAAAAGTATATTGTGATTCTTAAGCATTGCAGAAAATGGTTGATATAGTGAATCTACAAGATTGCTTCCATAAGGCCAACCCAAAGATAATTCACTACTTATGTTAGAAAGACAATCATAACCTAGATAGGCTATATTTTTACCTCTAAGTGCTTAGTAGTTCACAGTACAACCGAACTACTAATAGAATTTTCTGATCATTTTATGGTTAAAACATTCATTAGTTTAGATTCCACCAAGCAGCATATAAATTCTTACTTAATAATACTTACATAATTTACTTAACCCTATGCAATCTGGTTTTCAAATTAAATACAGCACTATTTCAGTACTGGCCAAAGTAACAAATGACTGGTACCATGAATTGGACAACCGAAACTTCATCTGTGCTGTTTTTTCTAGACCTTAGCAAGGCTTTTGATACCGTGGATCATAGCCTGCCACTTTCCTCTCTGAAGAACATAGGCCTGGACTCAGTATCATTGCAGTTGTTCACCGAGTACCTGGTAGGACGGTGCCAGCTAAATTAAAGCTGGAGGTGAGCTATCCACACTTAAACCCTTACTGAGAGTAGGGCCACAAGGATCCATACTTGGCCCATTGCTTTTTGCCATCTATGTTAATAATATCGATAAAAAGCATTAATAAGGCAAACATACTCCTGTTCGCTGATGACACGGTGGTATATATAGGTTGCTCAACCCCCGAAGCCGCCTGTGCTGATCTACAGGAAGAATTCAACCAGCTTCAGAACTGTCTCCTTCACAAAAAACTTCTCTTAAATGCAAAAAAGACAAAGGCAATGTTGTTCTCACCCTCTAGCAGTGTGATAAACCCGACCAGCTCTGGAGCATTGCCTCAGATTACCACAATACTTGGTGAAAAATTGGAGTATGTTTCAAAGTTTAAATACTTAGGAGTGTGGTTAGACCATAATCTCTCATTCTCCGAGCATGTAGAAGGCCTGGTAAAGGCAGACGCTGGATTTATTCTTTAGAGAAACCAGTTCCCCACTTGAGATGCAAAACTGTGCCTTGTCCAAACTACTTTTCTCTCACTGATCAATTACGCAGATTTCTTATACACTCATTGTCCTAAAGCCTTGCTTGTAAAGTTAGATATGCCTTATCATAGGGCCATCAGATTTATTACTGGAATCCCCATTTCCACACATCATTGCTCCTTGTTTAAAGCTGTAGGTTGGCCCTCTCTCTTGTTCAGGTGTAATAGAATTGCAGCCTTTTGGACTTACAGAGTCATCATGAAATGACTCCCACAATATATATTAGACTGTCTCCCTCTAAGTGAGCCAGGAACGTATGCCTTAAGGAGTGCAGCCTATATCACATTTTGTATCCCCAAGGCACCCTCCTGCTTTGGCAGAGTGCCATTAGCTTTATGCTGCCATCCTTGTGGAATAACCTGCAAAAACTACTGAAATTGAGCTGCCTTTATAGCATTAACTCCTTTAAGTCCTTATATACTAGATACATGTGTGAGCCATGCAATTGCTTCCCCAGCTCCTAAGCATTGCCTGAAGTTAGTTCTCTGCTACCAGTAGTTAGTTCTTTGCCTCCTGCACCCAGTACTAACCATGTATGCCTGAAATATTTGGTGACTCTAGTGCTATGAGATAACCATCACCCTAAATGTTCCTCAGCTTACTGGTCCCTGCGCTCTCGCCCTGGCTGAAGTCAAGCTCTACAGGTGTTCCCTGCCCATAGGCATGGGATTTTTGGTCACCTGATGTTCAATGCTTCCTTAGCCACCACCTGAGACCCCAAGACTGGATTCCACTCCAGCTAACCACAGCTAAAGCCACTAACCAGTCTGAAGGTGAGCGCTCTTTGGCTCTGACTTCCAATTGGCTCCTATAGTCTGCCCCTGTGATCTCACTAAACATTGCAAAAAATCTTATTTTCCTATTGTACCTGGTCTAACATGATAAAATCACTTATTTGCCTGACTGCATGACCCATATTTGACATTGCTTAGTGTGCTAGATTGACTCAGGGTGATTACACTTCCTTCTGTAAATCTGTATTTAAGCTGAAATTTTAAGTGACAAAGGAATTACACTCCTTGCCTAGCTGTTCCACTTCTCCATTGGTGCAGTCAGTCTCGGACTCCTTCTCCTCCTCACTGCTGTATACAAGACCCCTATGGGATCTCTGTCCCACAAGCATAGGGAAACTTAGTCACTGGGTGTGTGGCACTGCTTTAGCTGCCTCAGTAGGCCACAAGTCTGGATCCATCACAGTCTAGACATGGCAATAGCCTTCGGCCAATTGGAACGTGAGCGCTTTTTGTCGCTGGTTTCTGATTGGTTCTCCCAGTCCGTTTCTGTGTTCCTTCTAAACCAAATTTAAATCTGATTTTCTGCCTAAGTGCAATGAGAAGGATCTGTAATCACATAGTTGCCTAACTATAGAATACTTATCCTTATGGAATACCATGAGTTTACACTTTCTTCTAAACTTCTGTGCTTGCGCCAGATCTCTTGTTGGGCTGTTGACCACTTTATCCAACTGATGATTCCATTAAGCTGTAACGATTGATGATATATTGTGTACTTACTTGTATTATTGTTATCCATTTGTATTATTGTGCTCATTGTAAATATTTTGTATGTACTTTATTACTTGGCCCAGTCTTAACCAGGTCCATCTTGAAAATGAGCTTGCTCAATGATGTTCACATGGATTAATAAAGATTTTGATTGATTGATTGATCGAAATACCAGGTGGAGAATGAATGTCACCATTTTAATAAACCCTACTGTAGTGGCACAGGTACTCTCCATATTGACAGCTAGAGTATCGGGTTTATGTATGTTCGAAGACACTGGACAATGGTGGGAGAATACTAAGTCAATTGTCATTGACTGGTTTCTGAAATTTGGGAAAGCTACTGTTAGTACTGATTTATTTCAATACCTAGAGCAAAGAACTCAGCTCTTTAAATTGCTTTCATTACCATATCAAACAAAACAAGATTAATCAGAACAAATTACAGTTATTAAACATCAAATGCAAAAAATTCTGGTGCAACAGATCAGCCTCATTAACAGCTGAAATGATGTATGGAACCCAAAAAAACACCCCTACACAGACCCCTGTGATGAGTGTAAAGAGAAGAGACAGAAGTCTAGTTTTATGGGCCTACAAAATGTACACAGATAAGTATGCAATTCCACAACAGATATAAAATCAATTGCAGCAGATTATTTAGACTAATTTTGTACACCCTTTAGTGTAGAAGAACAGGCCCTTCAACAGTATCTTGAAGGGATTACAATTCCCCAATTAGATCCAGCAGATGCAGCCTTTTTTAGTTTACCAAATGTCTCCCCAAAGACATTTTGGAAATTATACATAATTTAAAATCAGGTACTTCCACTGAGAGAGACAGAATCCCCAATGCATTTTATAAAATTTTGGGGGAAGTACTATCAATTTGTCTAGCTAAAAATATTAATTTCTTTTTAGATCAGAAGGTGATCAGTTCATCCTTCACAAAGGGGTTAATTATTTTTTTTACATAAAAAAGGTGATAAAACTCTGATAAACAACTGGAGGCCAATATGCCTGTTAAATTCAGATTTTAAAATGTTTGATATGGTCCTACAGAAGAAACTCAGAATGTTAGCTCAACAGTTAATTCATCCTGTTCAGACCTGTACTCTCCCAGATCATAAAAAACAGCAAAATCTATTTGTAATCAGAGATGTACAGGACTACTGTCATCGGAGAGGAACAACATGGTTTTTACTATCCTATGATCTGCACAAGGCATTGGACAAAGTGAGCCATTCCTCTTTATTTCATGTAATGAAAGTTTATGGCATTCCAGGTGAATCTGTGTCATGTATTCAATTGTTATATTCCAAGGCTGAAATTACCCCCTTAATAGCAGGTCAAGAAGGCAGATGGATTCCTGTACATACTGGGTTAAGACAGGGATGTACCTATTTTTGCAGTAGATCCCTTAATTCACAGAATTATTAACAATGGTCAAATTAATGGTATGAAAGGACAACAAATTAATGATGAAGTTAAATTAGTGGCATATGCAGATGCTCTCTGTGTATTTGTAAAAAAATAAAGAGAGTACAGAAGCTTTGCATCAGGAAATAAGGAGATATGAACAAGTATCTGGAGCAAATCTTAATTTAAATAAATGTACTGGAATACATTTGGACCACATACATTTCAAGTAGCAGATATAGCAGGCATAAGAATGTCTGAAGAACCAATAAAAATCTTAGGGGTATATCATGGCGATGGAGATATGGCACATTTCAATTGAGAGGCCAACCTACAGATTTGTGAAACTAAAGTAAATAGATGGAAGGGGTGAGAATTGTCAAAAACAAAGAGAGTTTATATTATTAAACAGGTTTTAATTCCATGCTTACTTTATATAAGTTTGGTTTTGCAGGTACCATTATTTTTTGAAACAAAACTTCTATGTCTTTTCTTCCTAATGCTTTGGGGAAATAGACTAAACCCCATTAAGTGAGAACTTTCTTATTTGCCAAAAAACAAAGGAGGAATGAACACGGTCCATTCTATAGTTTTTTTTCCACACCATTTTTTGGTCTGGCTCTTTAAAACTAGTTCTTCAAAATTCTTGTTCCATGCAAATAAATTGAATAAATAATAGTTTACACACCTTTTTAGAACAATGGATTGATATCCCATTAAAAATTACACCTAGATTCAATGTCCTGTTTTTTTTTAAACCCACACTACAAAAAAATGTATAAATGGAAAATTCGTAAACAACATATTCAAGTAAAATCAAGAAAAGCGTTATATAACAAAGTACTGGAAACCACAGGGCTCACGGAACCCGAATTAAAAAACTGTAGAAACGTCATTATCTCATTAGTAATAAATTAGCTTGTGAATAAAAGAATCCCTCAAAAATGTGGGATGTTGTCTTGTTGAGTGCCCATGGCAAGCTTGGGGTAAAAGGTATTAGCAAACATAAGGCATTTGAGGAATGAACCTGTCCCTACCCTGTTTGTATACAGCAGTTGGAAACCATGGAACATTTTCTTCTGGATTACCCTTATACTAGACAGCTGTGGCTCTGTTTAGCAAGAAGATGGAAACTTACATGGTTACCCAGTATAATGTATGACAACATAGTCTGAGGGGATTATTCACAATAATTACAAAACTTTCATGATAGTACCCTGAATGTTTTTTTTTTTTTTGCAGTTTTAAAATTCGACCTGTGGAAAGCCAGAAGCTACTTCATTTTTCAATAGAAAAGACTGTCTTATGTATAATTTATAAAATTATGTGAAGCAGCAATCTAGGAAATTATTGAGATAGATTTAAAATTTCATCCTAAAGCAAACATTCTGCTATGGTGGAGAGGTTTTCCTTTCTTTCAGAAATATAGGTGAACCTGATTTCAATATAGTATGTACAGTACATGCTTTAGGAAATAAAGGATATACAATGAAGTAATATAGGCTGTCACATAGAGATATTTGTTTTAAGTTAAAGTTTGTTTTGAGTTTAAGTTATTTTTCTCCCCCAATGTTTTGGTTAAAATAGTTTTTTTTTTCTCCTTTTTGTTTTTTCCTTTTCCCCTGATATACAAAATCAAGATGGCAGGGCGTGACATTATATGTCTGTATAAATAAATACTTATTTTGTTTACTTTTGTATTGTTTAAAATGATGATTTTAGTTAGACATAAAGTTAACACATTGTATGTGATTTGTTTTGTTTATTATTAAAAAATTCCT
Source organism: Neoceratodus forsteri (assembly GCA_016271365.2). Taxonomy (NCBI): domain Eukaryota; kingdom Metazoa; phylum Chordata; order Ceratodontiformes; family Ceratodontidae; genus Neoceratodus; species Neoceratodus forsteri. Next base: position 350,369,873 of record CM028130.1, on the reverse strand, counting down.
CTACTCTTGCCAGTAGGGGAAATCACTGGTCTTAAGCAAGATGGCTGACCTGGGCATTGTTGGACATGGAGGATCACAGCTCCCAACTGTCTTCCCCATGGAAGATGGACTGACTGCTCGGATTGGCTCTATGCCTTCCGATAGGTTATTTGGAATGTTTCCACTTGATTTTGTTCTATTACCTGATATGGCTGTACCTGCAAAGTGGCTGACTTCTTATGTAGTTCATGGGACCTGTTCCCATGATGATTCCACTTGAGTTTCACAGTATGTTGGAAAAAACATATAGACTTTGTACCTTATGGATGCTGAGGACTCTGTTAATGCAATGGACTGTACTGCCCCTTACTATACACTAGATGGGCAGCCTGTACATCTTCCATCCTCCTAGGAAGATTTTTACAGCTCCTGGCACAGTATCAGGACCTGAAAGACATGCCTACATTGTGGACATCAGATGCTCCTTCATCTTTGCAACAGCTACCTCCTTAGCCCCCTCGACAATGGATTTCAGCTGCTGGAACATCAGTGACAGTTTTTGTGACTGGTAAGCCTTTTGAAGTTTCCTATGGGATTGCGCTGGCATTCTGTCTCCTCCACTTGCTGCTACACCTCTCACACCCCTGGTGTGTGTGACCTTGACCTCTTTGGATGCTCTTCCAATATTGTCTCCAGGAATGACAGTAACTGCACTTTGTTCAGGAACTGTGTTGCCACCCACAAAGCTCTTGGCTAGAGAGTGCCAAATCTCTATACCTTATTGGACCACAGCAAGTTCCATAACCTCTCAGTTGGGTTGGAGCCCAGATAAGGCACTTTGAAAGGTGGGATGGACCATTGGGCCTGATGGCCAGTCCTGGATCCCAGATCCAGTCTTCCTGCCTACCTATTGTATCAATACTTGTGAAGGACCCTGCACTGGGTTCCATCTAGGTTCTGAATCTCTTCCTCCAGCCCTGAACCAGCCCTCTTCACAATCAGGTCAGAAGACTGTGGCTTCTCTGGTTCTGCATCCCAACCCATTCTCCTGGACTGCCTTGACACACCCAGATATTCCCAGTTTGGCTTCAACAACTACCACTGCAGCTCCTCCAGGACCATTGGAGGCTCACAGGATGCTCCTTTCAAGCTTTCCAATCTCTTTAGGGTTCAACCTGTTAGAACTCCTAAGCAAAATTCAGTCCACCTCAAAGATGTTGGAGTGGAAGAACTTCCTCCCGACCACTCCTTCTTGGTTGAGAAACTCCTGATGGGGTCCCTGGGGTTTTTACTCACAGACATCTTTGCCATCATTTATATCTCTGAATCATTGTACTATGATATCAGTTTTCTTCTTCATTCTTCCCTGAACAGATTCTAGATGAAGAACAACTCCTTGTGGTATTTCAAGCTCTGGCTATGTTTTCAGGCCATCCTTCTTACCAGACTCACCACTCATATGGTGACAGTGATGTTATGTAATGAAGGGGTGTCCATTCTCAATGTCACCTACTTGCTGAAGCAATGCTGCAAAGTGCTTGGCAGCTCAAAAACAATTTTGGAGAAATAGAGACTATGGACTGAAAATACAAATTGCAACTCCATGCCACCAATTCTGGTCTTTCTCATCTCCCCAATAGTTTTTTTTTTCTGGGCTGTGATCGTGGGGTATGTTTCTATTCAGGACAACCAAAGGCATGTTTCAAAAGTGGCTTGTTGAACCACCTTAACAATGCCTGTGACCAACAGCTTTGTAACCTCTGTATGGAGCATGGTCATATTGCCACCCAATGTACCAACCAAATGAAATGTAATCTCTACCAGATGGATGGTAATTTCTTTAATGATTGCCCCGGGACATCCCACAACAAACCTGAAAGTTCCTGACATAATGGCTTGAACGTCCCATCTCAGCAATCTGGTATAGGTCCGATTTCAGACTTTCCTTCTCAGTCACCCTCCAAGGTCTCAACTGCCTCACTGCCTACTTTGGAGCATTCCTCATTGCCTGAGATCACTGTTCAGCCTCCTCTCCCATCTCCAGACCCTGCTGCTGTGGTACACTTTCTATGGATGTTCTTTCCTCTTTGTTCCTTCAGACCTCCTTGATACTTCTTCTATACCTTCTCCACCTTGTGGAGGTCTACAATCAGGGCTTAACAAGACACATCACATCCAGAATAGATTTCACCTGCTTGCCCCCCCCCAAATAATAGGGGAGATACCAATGTGAATGTCGACTCTGATGCCTCTTCTTTGATGTCTATCTGTCAAGCACGCTCTCCGGACACCGACGACACACAGACTCAGGTTCCACCTCATAAAAGGAAGGATGGTTCTTCACCAAGTTAGAAAGTTACATTTAAAAAGAAACATACCCAACCACCTTAGTGTTGGCCTTTTGGTTCCATTGGTTTTTGACCTTTTTCTGCCTTTTCTTCTTGAATGAGGGTTGTTTCACTAAATGTCTATCATTCTCAGCCTTCTTCATTGGAAGGTTTTTCTGCAGGTTTTGCAAGATTTCCATGCAGACCTCATCTTAATACAAGATACTAGGTTACTCTCCTTGACTGACATTGCCACTACCCAAAAACTCTGGATGCCTGGTATCTCCTATTTTGTCCTGGGCACTGATATGAGCTCAGGGGCTGCCATATTGTTTAACAGTCTTTCTCCCAAAGTTACGAGGGTTCTGGAAGTGCAACCAGGGCTGACTTTATTGCTTAATTGTCTGATAGAGCACTCTGCTTTTCGTTTAATTGTTATTTATGCCTCACAATCCAAATTCAACAGGGTTACACTGTTTAAATGACTCCAACCTTATTTATGTACCTCCAAGATTATTATTTTTTTTGGAGGGGTGAGGAATTTCAATTGCCCATTATATCTCAGCAACAGAGGGGCTTGCACAACAAAGCTGTTTGTGATTCCTTGTGTTTTCAGTCTATTTGCAGGGAATCTCACCTGACTGACACTTTCCATAACCTTCATTCTACTCGTAGTTTTATGTACTGTTGAGCCCTGAATGCAACCCAAATTGATTATGTTTTTGTTTCCAACAGATGTTCCATTTTCTCAGCTGTGACATTTCCTGTAGAACTTTCTAATCATTTCCTTTTAAGCAGTTCTCTCTCAATTGACCTATCAATTTTGCCTGGAAGGCTCAACTGGTGGCTCAACAACACCATCCTGCAGGACTCTCCCTTTCTCAATTCATCGGCATCCCTTTTATGGGCTCACATATCGGTCCTGGGTCTTTACTCAGACATGTTGCAATGGCGTGACCATACCAAAACTGCCATTGGTGATATAGCAAAGAGATGCTCCCAATTGGTAGGCCAATCTACCTACCATGCTTACCCTCATAACTGGCATACCCACTTTAAATTGATCTCATTACAAGCTGAGAAGGGTTTTCCTTGGCAGGCACAGATTTGATCTGTTCTAGACTGTATGACAGCCTTTCCATATGACAGAGTTAATCACTGTCATTTGAATATTCCTACGGGTCCCAAAGCAAACATTTGACTGGGGATATTTTGCAAAGTTGTTTTCATAGAGTTAAGTTCCATCATATGGTTTCTTTAATTGATGCAGCAGGATTGGAGCATTTGTTTCCACACTGGGATGGTGCAGGTGTTTCAAGACTTCCTTTAACATATAGTTGGTTCCTGTTTTCTTCTGAGACATTCAGTAGCTGTTTTTTAGACTACTTGCACTTACCACTGGTGTCTCCCGCTGATAACGATTTTCTCACCTGACCAATTGCTGAAGGGAAAGTTCTCTCAGCGATCTAGTCATCATGCAGAAAGATTTCACCTGAGACAGATGATCTTTCGACTGAGCTTTACCAGTTGATACTGTCACATTTTGTTCTGATTCTCACTTTTGTTTTCAATACTATCCTAGGCTGTATGTCCCTCTCCATATCCATTACTCAAGCACTTCTAACTTGTTTTATTTAAAGAGCAGCCGACACCTTCAGGAGAACTTTGTCAAAACATAATATCTAGACGTAGTTCAGCTTGTATTTCATATTAATCCTGTATTGCCCCTACCCATTATTTATTACTGAGGTCATTTGCATGAAAGCAAGATCATTGCTCCTGAAGAGTTCATCTATTCCTGTTACTTTCTCCCTATCTGGGGACATAATGCATTGCTTGTGACATCACAGATACTCTCATGGCAACAGATTATGATGTCATAACAGAGGATTATGACATGAAGTAGGGAAAATGCTATAGAGGTACATGAACTCTAAGAGATAAAGATTATATATTCATGCACATTTCCAGAGTAATAATGGGGAGAAGAAATTGACAGAATACAAATGGAATGCAAGCAGAATTGTACCTAGTTATTATGTTTTTTTAAAGTTTTCTTTGAGGCATCAGTAGCTCTTGAAGTCAGCTGATAAATGGCACCTTTCTAGTTGGAGACCAGTTTGCCTCCTGAATACAGATGATAAACTTCTTACGAAAAATGTTTGTAAACTTTTAGCACATATAAATTACTTCCATTATTCACCCCATCCAGTCCAGCTCCATTTCTGGTCATAAAATCAAGAATAATCTGCTGCTGATTAGTGATTTGAACATCTCCTGTCATTCACACCAGAAAAGCCATTTCCTCTTTGTGTTGGATCAAGTCAAGACCTTTGACATGACTTTTTCATGGTTTTCTATGACTATCTCATTTTGGTATTTCAGAAGTATGGTTCTTCTCACACTTTCATTAATTGAATCGATGTGTTATATTCTCACTCCTCCATAATCCCCACCATTAATGGTTGGTGGGGACCCCATATTTACCCACACCGGGGAGTTTTTTAAGGATGCCCATTGAGTCCTCTCCTCTCCTTTGCATTCTGAAGTAGATCCATTATTATAGGCTGTGACTGCAGTGTCCCATATTTTGGGTGTCCCCCATCCTCGCACTTCTACACCTGTTAAGCTGTTGGCTTATGCTGATGATGTCTGTTTATTTATCAAAGATGTCCCATCTTGTGAGAATGCCATTGAGCAGCTTGATGACATTGCCACAATCAATTCTGGGTAAAGTTCTGGAATGTGTTTTGAAAGTATTCTTGGAAGAAAATCTTAAGCAATTAAATATAATTGATGTAACATAGCATGGGTTCTCATCTGGGAAATCATGTACTATTAACCTGTTGCATTTCTTTGAAGCTGTCAGTCAGGCACTTGATCAGGGATTACCTGTGGATGTGATTTACCTAGATTTTTCTAAGGCATTTGATTCAGTATCCCACAAACTATTAGTTAAGGCCTTGCAGGAGGTAGGGATGCATGATGTATTAATAGCCCTGATTGCTTCTTGGCTGGAAAATAGGAAGCAAAGGGTACAAATATGGGGCTTTCTTTCAGAATGGGCAGTTGTATGTAGTGGGGTGCCACAGGGGTCCATATTAGGAACTATATTGTTCAATTTGTTTGTGCCATCTGTGCAGGTCAGTGGAGAGGTGTTTCACTGTAAATACACAGATGACATGAAGATTGGATCTATAGTGAATGATGAGGCATTAATTAAGAATTTTCAGACTCGATTGAACATTTTGCAGATTTGGGACAGCAAACATCAACTTACATTTAATGAAAAGAAGTGTAAAGTTATACATTTTGGGCATAACGATGTTAGAGCACAGTATATGGTAAACAGGAAACCTATAACTTAGGCAGATAGTGAAAAAAATGCAGATAAAAGGGCACAAAAAACAATAGGAAATATTCTCTGAAATATTAGTAGTAGAAAAGAAGAGGTGCTGATTCCCCTGTATAGGTCCATTGTTAGACCCATTTTGGAGTATGGTGTCCCATTTTGTTCCCCTCAGAGTGTTAGTAGTAGAAGACAGTTGGAGAGGGTTCAGAGAAGAATAGCCAAGCATGTGTTTAAGCTAAGGAATAAACCATATCATTCTAGACTTTGAAATTTGGGAATTTACTCTGTTGTCTATCGTAAAATCAGAGGGGGCATGTGTTTTGTTTTTAAATCATTAAATCATTAATGGTTGAGTTTATATGGGAATCTGCAGGACTGTGTAAGAAAGAAATACAAGATAGAACCATTAGGGCCCACACTTTCCAATTGAAAGGGGAATCCTATAGGACTACAAAAAGGGGCAGGTGGTTTAATCAAAGCGGTGTGGGAATGTGGAATGCACTACCTAGGGAGGCAGTTACTGCTAAAAAATTGTTGGCCTTTAAGAGGCTGCCGGACCAGCATGTGGGTGAAAAAAAATGGGAGTTCCTCCACTAATTAGTATCAAGTCCTTAAATGGCTCAGAGTAGCTCATGGACTTGTAACCATAATTATGAACCTATGAGCCTATGATTACTGGATCCCATTATAATTATTCTAAATGTAGAGTAATCCACATTGGGAAACATGTGACTTATCTCTCTGCTATTGGAGATGTTCTTGTAACCCAGGAACCAGTTTAGATTCTGAGCATTTATTTTGCGAGCTCCAATTTACCGGACTTAAATTGGAATAAGGCCATGGATTCTGGGGCAGCCCATTTGGCTGTCTAGAATTCTTGGCAACTGTCTGAGAAGAAGAGGGTGATGGTGGTTAAAACCTTTCTACTCCCTGGCCCGGATATTCAAACTGCACCCAAAAAGTGTGCAACAGCAGGAGCAAGCGCAAGTCCACTGTGCCCATTCGCAAGAAGCACAATATTCAAAAATTGTACAGGCCAAGATGCGGCTGCGGCACACAACTGAATATCACACCACCTGCACCATAGCACAACCAGGGATGTGCAGTTGTGCATTTCAGATGCACCATAGTGCAACAAGGGATGCTCAGTGCAGCAGCCAAGATGCACCATTGTGCAACCAGGGATGCCCTATGGAGCAGGGCATCAATGCAACAGCACAACCAGGGATGCACAGGGACAGGATGCAGGGGCCCATCACCCATGCCACAGATGGGCAGAGGACCACACAGCAGAACAGAAATTGCCCCCCACACCCCATGCACTGCACAACTGGGGGAGAGCAGGAATAACCACCGGCCCATGGATACCAGCAACCAACCCACAGCCGGGGTATGGTGCCCCAGTACACCCCCTGGCAAGCTGTGACCGGCACACAAGGAGGGCCAACCACCCCGTGCCACACCATCCCACCAATGCAGAGCACACCCTGCACCATGATCACCATGCACCCTTCCCAGGAATAGCACCCAACAGTGCAGGACACCCCATGCATGCCACCCCCCCACTGTGACAATGCAACCCTGTGCACCACAAAGCCATGCAAGGCAGCCCCATCATGTGCACCCTGCAGGGGGTGGCAGCAGACTGCAATGCCACAACAGCATACACAATGCCACCCTGCATGTCCCCCCCGAGGTACAGCTCAGAGACCAACCATATGCTGGCACACGAGGTACCCCACATACGACAGGGCATGCCCCGGACCCCACCACCAGCAGTACAGCACCCTGCACACCCTACCAAGGACACATCCTGTCCCAGCAATGGCCACAACAGCCAGCACAGACACACACAGTGTTTCATGGAAGCATGCAGCACACAGGATGCAACACAGTGCATGGACAAACACCCACCCTTACCCAAGGGCACACCAACACAGGAACACAGTAGGGGGTCAACCAAGCCACTGGCGTGTGGCCACAGCACCCATGTACACATGTCCAGCTCCCCTACATGGCACAGGTGTGTCAGCCACCCTGCGCAGGCACCATGAAGCTGTATGCCACCAGCATGTGGCCGGAGCACAAGTGACAGACACTGGAGCACATCCCCTGCTACAGACACAAGCGACAGCATGGAGGGGGGACAACAACAGCGGAGGCCACAGTGCCACCCAAGGCAGACGTGCACCATACTGGTGATGGGAGGCAACCTGGCATTGTGCCGGGTACAGTGGTTGTCCAGCATGGACAGCCACCACTGACATGCCAGCAGATCATGCATATCACAGACATGCAAGGGTGTCAGCTGCACAGGCCATGGATGGTCTGACAGGGGTGCCATGCACACAGTGCATGCACCATGGACCACTGCACACAGGCATCCAGTGCACAGAGAACAACACACAAACCACAGACAGTGACCGAGTTCCCCGCCCACACCATAGGTGGATCCCTGCCGGACACACACACACACGCCCATGCCTGCACCACCCTGATGCCATGCACACCACTGCAGCTGAGCACCTGTAGCCCACTGCAAATCAGAGACCACCACAGTTGTCATAACAAAATGCATGTATTGAAATGAGGTAACAAAAAACTATTTACAAGTATTTACAAGGTGGGGAAGGACCACAAACCAGGTAGAGGTGGGCATGGGGCTGGGGTGAACAAATGGGAGAGGGAAAAAGGGGTGTGAGGGTGAGTCCAAGGGGCTTAGTTGAGTCAGAGGGCATGGAGAGCCTATTGCCTGCCCTGCTCTCCACTCCTGTGGCGCTTATGGCTTCTCCTTCTTCGGACCCCGTCCCACTCCATTCATTCAAGTATCGCAAGGGATGCCCTCACCAGTTGCAGCAGCTCCTGCATTCCCCTTTGCAAGGTCATCCAGCGATGTCCACCTAGGACAAGGGAGCAGAGTCAATATGTGTGATTGTCCAGCCCCCTGCAGCCCACCCATTGTACATGGCATACAGCCATGTGCCATGCCCCTGTGATGGTGTGCGACCACCCACAGTGACCGCGTCCACAAGACCTGCCTACCCAGGCACCCAAAGCCATGTGGACCACTGCACACACCCACCGCCCATGTCCCGCACAGCGTCACCGTGGCCATACAGTGACTTGGCTATGCGGTGTGAAGACAGTGGCACAGCCATGTACCTGGTGCACGCATGGACCACCATTGACGCACTCCCAGACATGCAGTGCCACTGGACAGTGCTGACTGTAACAAATTGCATGCATGGCAGTGGTGTCAATGGATGGTGGCCATGCCCCACTGCCCTCCCTGTTACCCAGCATGCAATAGTAATCATGGATGTAAGGCAATCACCATCATCAGGCTGGTCCCTGCACCTCTGTGGACCTTCATACCTCACGGCTTGCTGGTCCTCCTGGCGGGCGCCTCCTCTTTCTCACCCTCCTGTGCTCCTGTGGGCCTAAGGTGTAAACATGGAGAGAGGAACATCAGTATAATCTGGTAGCAAAGTCCCCCCACCCCCATGTGTGTTCAATCCCACACAGCCATACCCATCCACTCCCCACCCCAATACCACCACCATGGTCAACACTGGACGGCCCCACCATGTGCCGGACACATGCAACCGTGATACCCATATGGACGTTAACAGTGTATGGATGGGGCACCTACCTGGCCATGGCACTGTTCCCCTCCTGGCACATCCCCGCAGGTGGGCAAGCATGTCTGGGTCCCTGCACTGGAGGTCCCCATACCTGTGGCAACACTGCTTGGCCGTGCACCCGATACCCATTGCCTCCTGCAGCGCAACTGCCTTCTCTTCCCAAACTGCACTCCTGGCCCTGTCCAGAGGTGCATCACCATATAGTGCCCCAGCATGGAGCTCTACAGTGGCCACCAAATTGGCCAATTCAATCTGGCTCCACATAGCAGCCCTTCTCTGTGCCATCTCAACAGATAGTTGGAGTCAAAATGGCACTCGGCAGCACGGTCCACCATGTGCAGATGCTGCGCGGTACAGCTCTGCAATTCCCTATCATGCTGTCACTGAAGAGCTCGATAGTGGTGCACCCATGCCAGATGCATGGCACCAAGGGGGCAAAGGTTGGGCACAGGGTCAAGGGTCTCTCACACACGGACAGCCATAGCACAATTGGAACCCAATGCGTGTGTAGCACGATTGGGTGCCTGTGTACCACCTCCTGTAGTGGCCTACAGTGCTGTGGCCCCAGTGCACCTATGGCACCCCAGTGCCAGAGCACCATATGTGTGAACAGCACAGTAGCACCACTGGCACAATGGTGGCCATGCCCTGCATTGCCTCCCGTGCACAGCACATCAGCAGCGTGGCAGGCATCTGTGTCATCACCCCGGGCATGCAATATTCAGTGTGTACTGTGCATGTCACAAAACTGCGCCCTTGCCTGAGCAGGTTCAACACAATTGTGCAAAGCACAACAGCGCAATATTCAGCCGGCATATGCAAATCAGCTAATCAGCCATTCAATGGCACAGACACTGCATTTGCATCCACTTAAAAATGCACATCGCCTCATCTGCATGCATTGCACAATAAAAATGCGACATTGGGCTGCACTGGCCATAGTCAGTTACTGCAGTCTATTGTGGTGAGTTGCATGCTGTTTGGGAGTGTGAACTGTGGTGTGTGGGACATGCATGGGACTGCACAGTCACAGGTAACACCTGTCATTCTCACAGGATGAATAATGACCGATTGTGAGGTGGAGGAAGAGGAACAGAGACGTGGGCGGAAGAGGAGGCCTAACTTCACCAAGGCAGAAACAGATGCCCTGTTTGAGGCCTACATCGATGAGGAGCCACTGCTCAGTGGAAGCCAGGGAACACCACAGGCCCGTGCTACTGCATGGGAAGAGGTGGTGTGTGCCATCAACCTGCATGGCAGCCACCAGCGGTCCGTGCAGGAGTGCAAAAAGAAGATGGGCACGGACAGGTGGAGGATTAAGGGGAAGGTGGCTGCCATCAGGGCAGAATGGTCTGCGACTGGAGGGGGACAGCTGGACGTGCAACACCTGACCCCATAAGAAGAGCGGGTTACTGGCAGCATGCAGTGTTGTGCCATCGAGGGTGTTCCAGGTGGTGGATTCCAGACTGGTGGTAGCCCGTCACTGCATGGTAGGTCCTGGACTGTCAATGGGGGGACAGGGTAGGGCAGATACATTAATGCTACTGTTTTTCCCTCACAGCTCCTGAGCATCTACAAGGGTCAGCAGTGGTGGGCTTGTCCACTGAGGGTGGTAGCATGGAGATAGAGGAGTGCCCATCCACCTACACAGGCATATGAGGGTCAGGGCTACAGTGGTCCAGCCTGGATGTCCGGACTGATGTTGGTGGAGCAGGTGTGGAGGAGGCCCTGCCCATGTCCCAACGTGTCAGCATCCATGGATGCCAGCATGCTGAGACTCAGGCTGTTGCCAGATCCATCACTTATGATGATGGAGCTAACTTCATGGGCAGTGATACGTGTGGGCCACAGGATGGCCACACAGCAGGTGACATCATGGGCATGGCCATGGGTGGTGCCGCCTTGGAGGTCTGCATGACATCACAGTCCCAGCCTGTGCCTGTCTGCACCAGTGGGGCAGCACTGGTGTGTGTCCAGAACAGTGGGGCTGTTACGGCCACTGCAGTGGCACCGTTGAGCCCTGGAGAGCGGCAGCTGGAGGGGCAGTGTCAGCAGTCAGCCAATGGCCATGGGGGTACAGTGTCAGGAGGCACCATCAGTGCACTGCCTGTGGACATGCCCAGGCCTGGCCATGGTGTGCAGTGCCCACCCTCAAGGGGTGCTGACCATCAGGGCCGTGAACACCACGACGGACAACATGAAGATCAGGCAGATGACCTCTTAGATGAGCACACCCACATACTCCAAGCATCAGTCAATCAACAGGTGCGGATTGTGATGGCGGTGGATGCACTCAGTGTGGATCTGCACCAGGCAGAGGAGCGGCGCAGCAGAGACACTGATCTGCTCCTGGCAGGGATGGACCAGATGCGGGAGGATGTGACCGCTGCCATTGACAGACAGACACAGGCAATCACAGCTGTCATGGCCACAATGGGCACACAGTTATTTGACCATGCGTCACAGACACCATGCAGTGCAACGTCCACCCCCCATTCCCAGTGTCGTGTGACACCGTCCTTGTCAACACTGGGTTCAGCTGTGGGCATCCTAAGCATGCCTGGCGCAGGCCGGTTCGGTGTGCTGCAGACCCCTGCGAAAGCACGGTCACTTTCATGCAGTGGAACCCGTGGGGGACCATCGGTGCTACCCCATGAGGCCAGTGGTCAGCCTGTCACTGCTGGCAGGGTCTCAGCAGGGCTGCCCATGCATCTGTGTTGGCCGTGGCACTGTGGTGCAAGACTGGCCTGTCTCCCAGCACAGCTACTGTCTGATGCTGCCCTGTGTGCATTGTGTTGTTCAGCGTGCAATGCATGGGTGGGGTACCCGGCCCTGCACGCACGCATGACCCATCTGCACACCCTCCCAGCTGCTGTCCACTGTGGTGTGTGCATGATGATGCCTGCGTTGCACTGTCCACCACTGTGCAATGGTGCCCAGCATCTGACACACGCACAATGACAGGCCCTGGGCGTGGTGGTCTGTGGACGTGTGTGTGGATAGAGGTGGCGGTCAGGGCCAGTGTGCCTCCTACCCTTTGTGCATGTCATGTGAGGTGTGTGTGTGTGTGTGTGACCACATGCTGTGTTAGACCTCGCTCATCCCTGACGGTGTGTGCGGTTCCATGCTCGGCCAATTCCCTTAACGACATGCACCCCTGGTGTTTGTCCATGCATGTTTGTGGGTTGTGCCTTTGCCCTGGTGGTTGCACATGGCCCCATGACTTACCTGGGTTGGTTGAAGTGCTCCTCTGTGATGGTGTCCCGGTGCAGCTGTGCCATCCGGATCAGTTGGGGGTCCCTTCGACGAAGGGGGGGGCAGCCCATCGCCATCTTCACCGGCATCCTCATTATCCCCATCGCTGTCCTCCTCTTCAACCTGTATGGCTATCCTACAGTCATTGGCCATGTTGTGCAGGATGCAACAGGCCAGGAATAGCCCACAGGCCATTGCGGGGCTGTACTGTAGGGCACTGCCAGATGTGTCCATGCAATGGAAGCATGCCTTTAGCATCCCGAACACCCACTCGATGACATTGCATGTGGTGGCATGTGCCTCATTGTAGCATTGCTGTGATGGGGTCTCATGCCACCGGTATGGTATGAGCAGCCAGGGATGGAGTGGGTATCCACTGTCACCTGTGTGTAGAGGGTGGACGTTAGTTTGGTGATCACTGTCACCCTGCCTTGGACCATCTAGGCAAATACCCATGTCACCTCTGAATATGCCCCTCCCAAGCTCCATGTCTTTCTGAGTCCTTTGCATACTCACCCACTAGGTGGCCAGTGGGGATGTCCCCACTCTCGAACCTGTGGCACAGTGCTGACTGGTGCCAGATGAAGGCATCATGTGCTCCCCCAGGGTGCATGGCACAGACATTGATTATCCACCCCTTGGCATCACACACCACCTGGCAGTTGATTCGATTCAAGTATGTGGCCCCTTCAGGGCCAGGTGGTATGTGGATATCCACATGAGTACTGTCTATTGCCCTGAGCACGCCAGGCATACGTGCTACCCTGCAGAACTCCTGTATGTTTACTGTGCATTCCGCCGGTGTGCTGGGGAAATGTATGTACTCTGCAGCATGTGGCAGCAGTGCGCTGAGGAATTGGGTGAGGTGGCGTGAGGCGGCCGACTGGGTTATGCCTGTCGTGTCTGCTGTTGGTATCTGGAAGGGACCCCTGGTGAGCAGGCACATGCAAGCTGTCACTTTGGTCTCCCCTGACAGAGCACGGCTCTGTCATGTGGGTGCCTCCATCACATCACTGCACAGCTCACAGAGCCACCTCAGAATTGCCCGGTTCAGGCGGTACCAGCCCATGATCTCAGTATCAGTGTACAGCTCAAAGCTGCTGCGGGCTCGGTACTGCCTGTTGGGGGCATACCACCGACGGGTCCTTCCACGGCCGCGCCCCCCCCGCTGCCTGCCTTCTCATCTCCCTCATAACTGCCTCCATCTGGATGGTGGCACTGGCCATGTCCCTGGCTTGTGTTACACCCCCGGCAACTGTTTCTGTGTTCCCCCCACTGTTCTTGCTGCTACTTCCCCTGCACTGGGAACACCTCCCTGTAGTGGCCTCAGTGCTGTGTGGCACTTCCCTCTTTTGGGCTGCACTATGGCAGAGGCTCCCCACACCATCCCTGTTCCTGGAGGTTCCAGGTGCTCTGTCTCTGTCCTGCCCTGTCCTGCTCTTAGTGTGTCTTGCCTTTCTGGCTGCCTACGGTTCAGCAACATGTGCCTCCCCTGTAGCATTCTTGAGTGCCTCTCTTGTTCCTTTTTATTTTGGCTCATTTCCGCTATCGCACAACTTCTGCTTGCTCCCCTATTGAGCATGGTGCATGTTGTTGAATATTGCACTGCGCCACTTATGCATGGTTCCCCCCTTCAGTTGCGCATGCATTCATTATCATTACACTCTTGCGAAGTGTGATTTGGGGGGGCGCATCTGCCTCCAGCTGAATATCGCAGAATGGCGCATTTTCAGACTTGCACTGGTGCATCCCTATTGCGCATGGCGCAACCCTTTTGAATATCTGGGCCCCTGTCTTTAAGTTAGTGCTATCTTTATCCTTCCTCTTTATTTGAAAACCCAATTTTATAGCATAATTTTCACTATAATTTGTGGGAGTAGTTTCAACCCAGTTAAGAGAGACATTCTTTATCTCCCTTATGAAAAGGGTGGTTTGAATATGGTGCATCCTGTATTTTTTTTAATAGTATTTTTTTCAGTATAGTATAGTCCATTGAATAACAGTCTCTCCATCCCATTGGAAAGAATGGGCACTAATCTGGATGACACCCCTTCAATTGGAATGAAGTAAGCAAATCCTTTTTTTAGGTCAGTGAGCCGCTTTCATGAGTTTTTAGTACCTTTTTTGACTTTTATAAAATGGTGCCATTTGTCGAAGGATTTAAGCCATACCCAGCATATGAAAGACTTTTATAAGGCTTTACTACATGCTGAAGTGGATATTTTGCCAGGAGTCCCTTCTCTAATTAGACAACAGGCTTCACTGTATTTAAATGATTCTGTTTTTCCTCCTCCCTTATGGGATATAACATGGCCGTGTTGCTATGGCAAGCTTAATGTAAAAGGCAATAATAAACATAAACGTGTCATAGAAAAATTTTTCTCCAGGGACTTTGCCAAAACATGAATTAATCTATGCAGCATTAGTACAGTACTTTGACTGCCCATTTATTCTTCCTTTTTGGTCCTTCTTGGGAACTTCTTGGGCGGACCCATTTTGGCATTCCCTTACTAATGATCCTCTTATTTATGATTCAGTGCAGGTCCGGTCCTCTAAGCATGATCCTTCCATGTTGCTCATGATTTTTTCCTCCCTCAAAGTGATCATCTGGAGAGTCCGCTGTAAATTTGTGTTACAACAGCAGTTCATGCATCATAATGCAATACTGAGGATAGTAGAATTTGACCTCCAAAGACTGTGCAGCATAATGGACCAGATTATCCCAGTCAGTGTGGATTCACCACTGGAAACATTGCCTGTGGGTGATTTTCTGACCGTGCATCTGTATTTGCTTTCTTCTTATGACTGTACATTACAGTTAGATAGTGCATTGGGTTTCTTGTTTAATTCCTTGTTCTGTTTATCATTTTGCTGATTTGTTTTTTTTCTGTATATAATTTCTGTTGTTATTTCCCATTTTGCTTATTTTGGTATCACCCCTTGTACCATTAATCATGTGTTTTCGTTAAATAAATTATTGCCCTACTCTTGCAGAAAGTGCCTTGCATTCTTTTACTTCTACATGTACACCCACCAGGACAGCACCAGAGGTGGGTAGAAGGGACCTTGGTTTTACATCTCATCTGAAGGATGGCACACCCCAGCAGTACAGCATCCCCCAGTACTGCTCTTGGGTGCCAGCTCTGATGACATTAGCCCAATCCTG
This sequence comes from Neoceratodus forsteri, assembly GCA_016271365.2. Lineage (NCBI taxonomy): Eukaryota > Metazoa > Chordata > Ceratodontiformes > Ceratodontidae > Neoceratodus > Neoceratodus forsteri. The sequence continues at coordinate 350,354,150 of CM028130.1, read as the reverse complement.
GTGTGAGACTAAAACCATCAACCTTCTGGCCCACCCAGAGGAGAGTGTGCTATCAACTGAGCCATGCCAACACCCTGAATGTGGATTCAGGTAATGGGAAAAGGAGCTTTCCCAGTTTAGCTGAAGCTCATTTCCACTGGGTTCCTGGCTTTGCACACAAAGACTGTAACAAAGATAAATACCAACAAATACATCTGTAAACATATAAACATATACTGTACTTTAAAGTTAAAACATCAAGTAACTCAATATTTGACCATAATTTAATATAATTTTAATCACATTTGGTGTATCCATATGACACAACTAGTCCCATAAATTGAACGATATGGTAATGGCTACATAGGTTGGTCACAAAATAAAGATCATAAGACCAGATGCAATTAAACCAAACAGAAGTTAAATGCTTATGGCGGCAGTGTTACAAATTCTACAGTCTACATTAAGAAGGGATAAATATCCTCTAACAGTTCTAGTATGTGGAACTTGATATTCAACCCTGACTGAGAATGTAGCTTCACAGAAATACCCCAGAGATCACAGTGATGCCTCACATGGGGAGTAATGCAGTCAGGTAGAAGTAAGGACCAGTTGGGTCTTTAGGGCTTTGGATGGATTAGACATGGATTTTAATGATGCATTTGTGATTTGAATGTGATGCAGTGCCTCCACCTATGGGAATCCTTTTCATCACTATGCTGCTCTAGTGCTTCCCCTCAGGAAAATATAGAACTCCTACCAACAGTGACAGAAGGCATGATACCATATATGGTACCTTAATGCCCCAACATACTAGTGCAGTGTGATCGTATAATTTAGTGCACTGAACAAGAACAATAACAAGGAAGTCAGTAAATGCAATACAAAAATATGAATAATCGTATAGGGGAGTACGATGGAAACTAATACCATTGGAAAGATTCCAAGTTGGGACTCTAGTGATACACTAAATGAACTATTCAGATCATTTTCTGTCCTCTTTTCTGTTTCTGTTTAGAAGGAAACAAGCACTCAGTAACATGGACTGAGAAAGAGACAAAGATCCAAAAAGAAGTATGAATGATAAGACTGTCAAAACCAGTACTGATGTACACACAGAGACAGAAAAATATCAAGGTACAATGGTACTAGGGACTTGTTTCTGTGAATTTATTTCACTGTAAAAATATGGATAGCAACTTGCAGTACAACCAAATAATATGCAAAAAGATGCATATCAATATTGTTGCCCAAATGCCCTGCCACTCCATTCAAAAAGATATACAAATGATAAGCGACTGAACAAATATCAAACCAGTCCCTCCTCCAGACATTTATGACACTCAATTTTTAAAGTTTTGAAAGAAAAAAAGGAAATGAATCAAACTGCAAGATGCATCAACAGTCTCTATAGAATGTAAACAATTATAAAAAGTGTTTTTTAAACTAAAGACACTTTGAGGCCTAAGGAGGTTAACAGTGTCCCTTTAATGCCTTTATAAGTGACATTGAAAATTAGCTGGAAGGAAAGGACTTCCTCTTTGCGGATGACACCAAAGTCTGTAATAGGGTGGACACTCTAGAAGAGGTGGAGAGAATATGCAGAGACCTGAGAAAACTGAAAAGTGCAAAATCATGCGCTTGGAGTGCAGAAACTCAGAGGCAGAGTACGAAATGGGAGAAGTGGTTTTGACAATCACAAACAGAAGAGGGGCCTGGAAGTAATCATGTCTAATGACCTCTAGGTGGTGAAACAGTGTGACAAGGCATTTGGTAGGGCCAGTGGGATGTTGGGGTGTATAGGGATGGTTGTCACTGGCAGAAGGAGAGTGGTGGTATTGGCCGCTATATAGATTGCTGGTGAGAACCCACCAAGAGAACTGTGTCCAGTTCCAGAGATCACATCACAGGAAGAACATAGACAGAGTGGAGGCTCTCCAGTGTAGGGCAACTAAAATAGTGTGGAGTCTGCATCAGAAGCCCTATGAGAAGAGACTGGAGGACCTCAGTATGTACACTGTAGAAGAGAGGAGGGAGAGGGGTGACATGATATTAATCTATAAAAACCTAATGGGGGTAAATAAGATACAGGAACAGAGGGAGTATTTTTCATAGAAAAAGATGCACAAGAACAAGGAGGCATGCCATGAAGCTGTAATGGGGATAAGTTCTAGAGTGATGTGAGTAAATACTTCTTCACAGAAAGAGTGATGGATGCCTGGAACAGTCTTCTAGTGGAGGTGGTGAAAACAGTGGTGGGATTCAATAATACATGGGATAATAATAAGGGAATTGTGGTAGAAAGCAAAAGGGGTGGGAGGGAGCCAGAGATGAAACAGAGTCTGGAGTGGCTCTATGGGCAGCGAAAAAATGGGTAGACAGGGTGGGCCAAGTGGTCCTTATCTGTCTTCAAATTCTGTTTCTATGTTAGTGCCCTCCCCAGCTCTCCCTTCACCCTCCCTTAGGTTTTACTGTGGTATCCTCAAGTGCCTATACCATCCATGTCTGAAAAGGTGCCATTAACATGCTCAAGTGTAATCCAGAGGGGTGCAACTAAGGGTGGTTAACCCCAGTACTCGAATCTCCTTCTCAAGGTTGCTCATCCAAGAAACACAAGTAGGCTCAGGCAGTGTTTTATGGTCAAAAATAAATAAATTTATTCTGAATATTACAAAAGTATTCAGAATAAATTTCTTTATTTTTGATGGTAAAATGCTGTCTCAGCCTACCTCTGATTTTCGTTGGATATGCGACCTTGTGAAGGAAATTCCTGTTTGAAAATGATCACTGATTTGATTTCTACCACTGGCTTTGCTAGGCTATTTCAAGTGTCTACCAACTTCTCTGTAAAAAAAAATTACTCTCTATCATCCCTTTTAATTCTCCCCTCCACCAGCCTCCATGCATGTCCCTAGTTACTGTGTTTTCATACCTTGTAAATAGATCTCCATGGATTGGCCATTTGATACCCCTTAAGAGCTAATAGGTTTGAGTTTTCTCCTCACTTCTGGCCTCAAGAGTACATGTTGAGGTTATTTAGATACTCTTCATACATCTTCCCCTGTTGCCTCTGTATCATTCTTGTAGCCCTCCTATGAATCCTCACAAAGGAGACCCTGTTGCTGTTATTTGTGGATGTCAAAACTGCGTACAGCACTCCAGCTGTGGTCTTACTATGCAAATCCAAAATAGCATGCTCAAACCTTTTATGTTACTCCACACTGGAATTCACATTTCTTCTAAGGGGTGCTGCTAGGTAGTGGCAAACAACATACAATCCAAAGATACTAACGTACCCCCCCCCCCCACATAGCATAGCATAACATATTTAAACTTTCCTCTGCCAAAGTTGGCTATATTTACTTCAAGCTCCATGTAAGGAGAGGGTCCTCTTAGTTTCAGACTGGAATTCCAATTTGAGTAAGCTAGATCACCAACGTCAAGGGGGGAACCTTCAATTTAGTGCCTAACTTTCTAGTGTCTCAATGGCTACTAATTGACTCACTTTATACTGTGCTCCCAGCAGGGATTTTACACAGTTGTTTAATTTTCCAGTGCCTCAGTGGCTACTAATTGACTCACTTTATACTGTGCTCCCAACCAGGATATTACACAGGTGTTTTAAAGGGAGCATGCTAAGAAGGAGCACCACAAACTCCCCAAACTCAAATAAATCCAAAACAACATGCTCAAACCTTTTATGTTACTCCACACTGGAATTCATATTTCTTCTAAGGGGTGCGGTTAGGTGTGGTGAACAACATACAATCCTAAGATACTAACGCACCCCCCCCACACACAACTAACTAGTCCCTAACTTTCCAGTAGCCATTGAGGCACTGGAAAGTTAGGGACTAAATCGAAGGGTCCCACCTTGACGTTGGTGATTTAGCTTACTCAAATTGGACTTCCAGTCTGAGACTAAGAGGACCCTCTCCTCACATGGTGCTTAAAGTAAATATAGCCAACTTTGGTAGAGGAAAGTTTAAATATGTTATTCCATGCTATGTGGGCGGGGGTGGTGGTGTGCGCTAGTGTCTTTGGATTGTGTGTGGACTTACCATGGACATGTAGAGATGCAGCATAATCTCCTTCTTCCTCATGGTGAATGCCCTACCTATACACATCAGCATTCTGCTTGTCCTCCCAAGTGCCTTGCAGAGGGCTTAAGATTGTCACTGATAATGGGAGGGCTAAAAGTTCAAGGTGCAGTTAGGGAGAGATAGTGCCTCTCACATCCCCTACTTAAACCTAGCATGACCGTTTGCTCCGCTTCAAGCATTTTGACATCTGTTCCGACTGAGCCGCTATGTGGTTTGTGCCTGTGCTTTTGCTTTCTGCTTGCCTTCTGCTTTTCTGTTCATTTGTCCTACTTTTTTCCTCTGCTTTTGTTTTCCCTCCCTCATCTATTTCTGTCCATTCCCCCCTCCTTCTGCTGTCTGCAACTGTGTGCTGCCCCACACCCCCATGCCTTGTCTCTGTTTTCCCCATCTACTCCGTTCTTCCCTGTCTGCTCTTTATATCCTTGGCTGTGCTCTGCCTTACTGCTTCACAGCCCTCCATATCTCCTTCTGTCTCATTCCTCCTCCCTGCCAGCCCTGCATTCCTCATTTGTTGTTGTTTTTGTGGGGGTTTCTTCCCCTGTTGTCTTCTCACTGCTCCTCTCTCCTCCTTCTTCCAGGTCCATGCCTGCATCCTCCCCACCTGGCATCCCTCTCTTTCTCCCCTTCTCCTGCTTTCTCTCCCTGCCTTGGCTCCTTCTGTCTGCCCCCTCTTCTTTTGCCATTCGTGGTGTGGCCTGCCTGGCCACTCCTCCCCTCTGTGCCTTGTCTCTGTTTTCCCCCCTCTGCCCCATATCTTTCCTGCTTGCTCCTCACCCCCTTTCTGCCTTCTGCTGTGCCACCTTGCGGCCCTCCATGTCTTCTCTTGGTCTCAACCCTCCTCCCTGATTGTCCCTCGTACCTTGTTCCTTGTTGTTTTTTGGGGTAATTCCTTCCCCTGTTCTCTCCTTTGCTGCTCGTTCTTCCGGGTTCATGCTCGGTGATGTCACTGCCTGGCAATCCTGTGCTCATCCTGTTACTGCCTTTCTCTCTCTCTCTCTGCTCCACTTCTCCTCTCCAGCAACTTACCCTGTGGTGTGCTTGTCCTTGCCGTATGGAGAACTCCTTGCTTCAGCTGCTCGTTATCTTGGCCATTTCCAGTGCCAGTGCTCAAGCCCCTCAGCAGTTCCCATGGGATGGACAACATTGTTTACAGTGATTGCCCCAATTTTCAGATCTCCTCTCCCGCCATCCTCTCCTGTTCAATGACTTCATCCCAACTAATCCCATTTGGACTACTTTTACAGCAACAGTAGCTTCTGGTGATATCAAAACCCAGCCTCATTTCTCAGCTGATCCCTCTGAATTACCCTTGACAGGCTAGTCATCTTCCATTGGGTCTCTGTTGGTGCCAGTATTGCCTTCCTCATGCCTAATTTGAGATTAGCTTTGCCATTTTCCTTCCACTGCTGAATGCTATGAGCCATTCCAATTCCATATCCTTCCTTGCATTCCTCCCACTAGAAGACTCATGCTCCGGTGTCCACCACAACCCGTCATCTGCTGACCTAAGTGGGGGTCTGTATTGCTACTGCTTTCTCTCTTTGTGGCTAGGAGCAGGTCCCCAATATCTTGGTATTAGACCTATGTGGAGGTCTCCTCAATACTATCTTGGGTCCTCCATGCCAGACCATTCTCATTCACCTACACTGAGGTCTTCTTCCGCACGCATCACCATTTTTCCTATGTGGGGGTCAGAGGCATGTTGCCGCTCCGGCCCCTTCTCCAGTTTTTGCACTGCTGCTATATTGTCAGTTTCACATGAAGTGCTCGTTTTTATGTTGCCCAACAGTGCCATGGCTGCTTCACCATTAGGTAAACCTTTGCCTGACCTGGAGGAGGGTACGTTGGTTACCCTCCACATTCACCAGAACTGCCAGCTCAACGACTATGACCACCTCAATGACGGTACTCCCTGGAGGATTGGACTGTTCCTCACCTCGTACTGGAACTAACAAAACTGGGCATTTCTCATTCACTTTCATCCAAGACCCGAGAACTGTTTAATTTCTTATTTTCAGTTATATCCTGCAGAGGCACTGCTCCTACTCCCAATGTGCAATTTACTCAGCCAGTTCCGAATCCATCTATTGGGCTCCTCAATCTTCTATCTCCACTGATGACTTCATTATTGGATATCATGACTCGCCTCATATCCTCTAGATGCCTTCTCTGCTCCATCCGATTTCGTCCTTTAATTGGACGGTCTCCATCCCTAGCTCTGCCCATCGGGGTATCAAGTGAAGGTGAGCTTGCCCTGTCTGCTAAGGATAAAAGTCCATGCCTTCTGACTCCATTCTTTTACTCCTTCCACTTCATTCCACTCCTCAGATGGTCTCCGTTTCTAGCTGTGCCTGGGCCGCTTCGAGCACAAACTGGCTTTCCCTTCCCGCTAGTGATGGGAGCCTATCCCTCATATTTTGTTCTCCTCCATGAACTGTGCCTAGCCCTGGATTTAGACTGCCTTCTGGATGTCTTCCTTCTGTATTCCTTTAGGTGCCTCAACTTTGCCACCATCTAGTGCTCAACTATTCATCGATTGCGCTCCTTGGATCCATCCTCGCTTCATGTTTCCAGTAACTATTCCTCCATCCTATCATGTTTTCTCCATCCATTACTCACATCACCAGTAAAATTCCTGTTCCGCCATCCACCTCTCAATCCTCCATTGTTCCATTGATCAACTCCAGTGCTCCAGCACTACCTTTAATTACATCTCTGGCATCCAATCAAGACAACATTACTTGACCTGCCTGCCATCATAAAACTTCAGGTGCTCCAAAGCACTATTACTTTCTCATAATCACTACCCATCCAATACGAGCCCATCATACTAGCATTTTCAAGTACCAAATGCCAGCACCAAGATATAAAGCGCATGTACATGCTTATATTCGAAACTATCTAATCATACACATACCTAAGATTTTAATACTGGATACCATAAAGACAGCCCAGACATCATTTAACCACCATATTTCTTCATCTGAATATCCTTCTGACTTGGATTCTCCTTCGTCTTTCAGAATCGGTCTTCCTACTCACATCTTCAAAGATTAAGGATGTGACTCATCTACCTAACAACATTCAGAGCCATCAAGATTCAGAGGATATAACTCATCAACCTAACCAGAAACATACCTCAGTCCAATCATTTAGGATTATCTCCTCATAGATTGCTCGGAGGACAGACAGGTCAGTAGCCACGGGTCCTCAGAGGTTTTCTCCATGGTGGGTTTCTTCCCCTGTGTGCTACTGGTCACACATTATGGAGTTGGAGGAGGTAATTTCGAACCATTAACAATCTTTTTGGGCATCTATTCCTAGACCTATTCAGCATTCCTACCAAGGGTGGGAATAGAAAAACGCCAAATGAAATGCTCATAACTTCAAATTTCATAAGTATTCACAAGCACTACTCTGTGCACCACACATTGAATGGGAAGGCTAAAAGCCCAAGGTTCAATGGGGGGAAATAGCTCCTCCCACATCCCCTACTTAAACCTAGCACTTCTATGTGCTCCACTTCAAGCATTTCGAAATCGCTCACCATCCTCCTAATCCTCCTCCTCCTCCTCCTCCTCTGGCACTCTTCTCTCACCCTTGATGCTGGGCCTCTATTCCTACACCTGCCCAGCATTCCTACTAAGGGCAGGACTAGAGAAAAGCCTAAATAAAAGTTCATAACTTCAAAGTTCATAAGTATTCACAAGTACTATGCACCACACGCTGAAGGATACTAAGGTCACTTTTGGAACAGTTTCAACCTCCTTCACTCCCCTGCCCAGCAATCAGTTCAAGTTTTTTTCTGCCAATGGGGCCTGTGCATTAAGGGGGACAAGGTAAATTTCACAGGTTCATGCTCTGTCTGTGGCTCACTGTAGCTGCAGTGATGGGCAAACCTATGCACAATGCCTGGTGCCTGTCTGTAGCCCTGCCCACAGGTGTGTTGCAGTACTGCAGGGATAGCAAGGTTGAACATAGGAGGGACAGAGAACACAAGCAGTCATGATGGGTAGTAAGGTAAACACTGAGGTACAGTGCTCAACACAGGGCAGGACAGGGGTAAATGGAAAAATAGACAAGGGAAAAAAGAGCAGGCATGGGGGAAAAAGGATAAAGCCAACATTAAATGGAGGGCAATGAGTACAAATGCATGTAGTCTGGGAAACAAGCTTCCTGAGCTAGTAGCCTTGATGGAAGATGAACACTTTGATATTGTGGCAGTGACAGAAACATGGTACACAGGGAACCATGACTGGGATGTCAACATACCGGGTTACATAGTCTACAGAAGGGACTGGGAAGGGAAAAGAGGAGGTGGAATAGCTCTATACATAAGGGAAGGGATCAAAGCTACAGAACTAAAAAGTAAAGGGGGAGGACAAGAGGCACTCTGGGTCACCTTGGAGACAGGGAATGGCATCACAATCCACACAGAGGTTGTATACAGACCCCCATCTCAAGGGGAGGAAATGGACAAGAAAATGTTAGAGGACATTCTCAAAATGGCTGAAAAAGGGGAGATACTTTTAATGGGGGACCTGAATATGCCAGATGTTAACTGGATGACATGTACTGCAGCCACATCCAAGAGTAGGGTCATTCTCGATGCCCTGCAGTGGGCGGGCCTTAGACAGCTACTGTTGGAACCCACTTGGGAGGAAGCAATACTAGACCTGGTACTCTCAAATGGAGAGAAGATCACAAATTTAGAAGTTGGTAGACATCTGGGAACAAGTGACCACTGCACAGTGTGCTTCACAATAAGCACAACCATGGAGACCAGCCATACAAAAACAAGCATACTGGACTTTAGAAGGGCTGACTTTGGCAAAATGGGTGAATACCTGAGGAATACACTGGCAAATGGGCAAAAAGGTGGGTGGAAGAACAATGGAGAAAAATCAAAACTGCCATCATAGAGGCAACAAGCCTTTGTATGAAACAGATAAAGAAAACAAACTGGAGTAAAAAAAACACTATGGTTCTCAAAAGAGGTGGCAGGGAAGGTTAAGGAGAAAAAGGCTGCATTTAAAAAGTATAAGGCATCACAGAAGGAGCACGACAGGGAACTGTATCAATTAAAGCAGAAAGAAGTGGGGAAGGCAGTCAGAATAGCAAAAGCCCAAACTGAGGAAAAAATAGCCAAGTCAGTTAAGAAGGGGGATAAAACCTTTTATAGGTACATTAGGGAGTATAGAAAGGTTAAGGGAGGAATAGTGAAGATTAATAAGTAAGAGGAGAGGTGGGCAGAGGGAGACAGTGAAAAGGCAAAGATTCTGAATGAATATTTTTGCTCAATATTCACAAAAGAAGATGAGAAAGAGTTACCTAAACCAGACAATAGAAGCACTCTGGGTAGGGTGGTTGACACCAGTCCATTTACAGAAGAAAGAGTCCTGAAAGAACTCCTAAAACTCAAGGTGGACAAAGCAATGGGGCCTGATGGGATTCACCCCAGAATCCTAAAAGAACTAAGGGAGGACCTAGTGACTCCACTGACCACACTTTTTAACAAATCATGGGAGGATGGGGTGGTACCTGAGGACTGAAGGAGGGCAGATGTGATTCCCCTTCACAAAAGTGGGAGCAAGGCAGAAGCAGGAAACTACAGACCTGTAAGTTTGACCTCAGTGGTAGGGAAAATGATGGAATCACTTCTGAAAGAAAGAACTGTTGAGTACCTAGAGGCCAGCAGGGCATAGGACCCAAAGCAGCATGGATTTACAGCAGGAAGGTCATGTCAGAAGAATCTAATAAATTTCTTTGACTGGGTGACCAAAGTAATAGACCAGTGAGGGGCTGTGGATATGGCTAACCTAGACTTTAGCAAGGCATTTGACACAGTCCCGCACAAAAGATTAATAATCAAGTTAGCCAGCTTGGGAGTGGGTCCCAGGGTGGTAGCCTGGGTTGTAAACTGGCTTCACAACAGGACACAGAAGGTAATAGTGAGTGGCACACATTCCGAAGAAAGGGGGGTCACAAGTGGAGTACCTCAGGGCTCAGTACTGGGTCCAGTCCTCTTTAACATCTTTATAGGTGACATTGCAGAGGGTCTGGAGGGAAAGGTAAGCATCTTTTCAGATGATACAAAGATCTGTAACAGAGTTGATACGCACACAGGGGGGTAGAAAGGATGAGAAGGGACTTGGCAAGGTTGGAGGAATGGTCAGACATATGGCAACTTAGATTCAATACAAGAAGTGCAAAGTAATGCACCTGGGAAACAAAAACCCAGGAGAAGAGTACACAATAGCAAGGGAGGTACTAACAACAACAAAAATGGAACGGGACTTGGGGGTAGTCATCATCGGATGATCTAAAGGTGGGTAAGCAATGTGAGAAGTCAGTGAGGAGAGCTGGGGATACTGGGATGCATAGGAAGGCATCACAAGTAGAAAAGGAAGTGGTTATCCTCTGTACAGACAGTTGGTGAGACCCCATCTGGAGTACTGTGTGCATTTTTGGAGACCTCATCTGCAGCAAAGACATGAACAGGATGGAGGCTTGATCCAGAGGAGGGCAACTAAAATGGTGCAGGGTCTGCATCAGAAATCATATGAGGAGAGACTAAGAGCTTAATATGTATACTCTTGATGAAAGGAGGGACAGAGGGACATAATAGAAATGTTCAAGTACCTCAAGGGAATCAACAAAGTCCAGGAGGGTAGCATCTTTCAGAAAAAGAGATGTGTAAGGACAAGGGGACACAATTTAAAGATAGAGGGGGGATGGCTCATGGGTAATGTGAGGAAATATTATTTCACGGAGAGAGTGGTGGATGCATGGAACTGCCTTCCTGGGGAGGTTGTTGGGGCTAAAACAGTGGGGTACTTCAAACATGCATGGGACAGACATAAGGCAATTGTAGTGGGGGGTGGCAGGAAGTAAGCTGTTGGTTAACTAGAATCTGCAGCTTATACAGTAGGTAGAGAAATGGGCAGACTGGGTGGGCCAGGTGGTCCTTATCTGCCATCAAAGTCTATGTTTCTATGTTTCTATTCAAGTGAATACTTATCATGCCAGTTGACTACATCCACTGCTCCACACAGAGAGCAGTGATTGTGGGTCCTGGTGTATGGTATCTTCATGAGGTACCAGTGCAGCATAGCTGGTAGCCCTCTGCTGCACCAAAATAGTTTGGGGTATGGGGCAGCCAGCTGTTCTGCCGAGCCACAAGCCACCAGATGAAGGGAGCATGTAGTGGATACAGCAGGGTGCCTGAGGCCGTATCCTGTGCCCCCCTCCACTGGTGCTCCACACCTTTTTAAATGGTGCAGTGGCTGCCCCACCGCAGTCACTCCCTATCCCACAACAGCAGGCATCAATTCTGTGAATGCTGCTGGAGTCCAGTTGGATTCCAGCTGCCAGCTCTGGAATGTAGGGATGCATAGATACTGTGCAACTGTGGTGTGTAGACATTGTTCATAGAGCCCAATTTCAATAACCTACAATTATTGGTATTGAATTTAGATTACCACACATTAGACCACTTCCTGAGACTTTCTAGATCAATTTTCATGTAAACAGGCACACACCACTATTAACATTGAATAAAAAGCCATAAAAGCTTACGGCTTATAAAAATAATTTATTTGTAAACAAGCAAGCCTAATGGAGGTACTCAAATACAGCAGTCACAGGAGAAGAAAATGCCTAATGTTTTTGTGCTTTACACAGGTGCTTGATCATAGCTCATGCAAGTGTTTAACTCAAGGTGCTTTTGTAGTGCAGACGTTAATTGCTAAATTGCTAAAACAGTTTCAAGTGCAATTATTTCAAAATAAATTTAAAGTGACATGAGGTGCTCTTAAATAATAACCATAGTTTTGATTTGTTTTCATGTGTGTACATTAGAAACACAGCAAACAGAAAATGATGGCAGAAAAAGACCCATGGTTCATCCAGTCTGCCCAAGTTCCTGGGACCTACTGTCTCTCCAGGGCCTAGCCCTCCCCAAGCTCCACCCATTCTCCTCTCAGTTTCTGCCACCCCAAATAGAAACATAGACAATGACAGAAGAAAAAGACCCACAAGAATGACTAAACCTACATATTTGCCACATAACTATCTATTATAAGGATGGGCAGCACATGTGCATTTTTAAGACATTTAGGGGCAGATATTCAAAACTTTGTGCCGGGCCAAAACCATTTGCACAAGTTTAGCGTGGGTCTGCTATATTCAAAAGGCCAAATAGTGTGGGCAAACTGCATTAGTGCCGGGCAAAATGATAATGTATGCAAGGAGCAAACTGACATGAATACAGGCGCAATGCTATATTAAGTGACTAGCGCCATGCAAAGTGGTTTTACGTGACTTAGCGTGACAGTTAGTGTGGTGCACATTACCACCCAGGAAAAGCTTGTCTTAACCCTGGGCAATCAACTTTGTACAACACCATGGTTTTGTGCTGTGTTTGCGTGGGTTTTGCGCGACCCTAACAAATAAATATGACACTTAGACAAAGCCAAACATAGAGGAAGCATGCTGCTAACTGATGGCATCACAATGTTGCCATCATCTGCCACCAGTCCCAGACATGCCAGGCAGTAAGTGGTGACCCTGCCGCCAATGGACAGCATGGCAGTGTGGCCATACAGCACACACCTGCAGACCACACTTCTGTGGGCACTCAACAGATGCCAGCACACACACATGCAGCACTGTGGCATGGAGGATGTTGAGGAAGTGTATGGTGGCCAGGCTGTGCCACAGACCAGGAGGCCAAGGCTGGGACACATCATGCAGTGCACATGGGCCAGTATTGGGAATACCCCAACGCCAGTGTGCCAAATGGATAATATATGCCCCCCTGGCCACATACCGCACAGCTGTACAACTGCCATAGCACATAAAGCCAGAAATGTACATGTCACTGTGAGCATCCCATGCCAAAGGTGCATCATCTGTGGGTCACACAACAGCATAACAGTAATGTCCACTGTCAGTAAACACCTGCAGGTTTAGCCTCTCACTGTGTATAGTGCAGTCATCATCACTGCCCTACACACCATAGACATTGCTGTGTCCACACACAACTCGCCCCCTTGCTACTGTAGTGTCTGCTCTGCACTGAGAACAGACAGAACACCAGGAGGAAGGAGCTACTGGTATAAATAAAACTTCTCTACTGGGACTGAGAACTAGAACGCTTGTACTGAGACCTTCAATTTATGGTAAAAAACAAACAAAAAAAGGAGTTAGTGTGTTTGTCAGAGGTAGTTGAAGTAAATTGTTATCTGTTATCTGTGTACTTATCTAGGTGCTCGTCACAGGTGTCAGAAGGAAATTGTTATCTGTGAAATTAACTAAGTGTAGAAAGATTTGCAAAGTAGGGGAGTGGCTTAGCTAAAAGGAGCCAGGTTAAGACTAGATATAAACATTGCCCTAGATAGCTTCTGCTAGAGAACAGACAGAATACCAAGAGGAAGGAGCTACTGGTATAACTAAAACGTATCTACTGGGACTAAGAACTAGAACGCTTGTACTGCGACCTTCAATTTAGGGTAAAAAACAAACAAAAAAAGGAGTTAGTGTGTTTGTCAGAGGTAGTTGAAGTAAATTGTTATCTGTTATCTGTGTTATCTGTGTACTTATCTAGGTGCTTGTCACAGGTGTCAGAAGGGAATTGTTATCTGTGAAATTAACTAAGTGCAGAAAGATTTGCAAAGTAGGGGGAGTGGCTTAGCTAGAAGGAGCCAGGTTAAGACCTAATATAAACACTGCCCTAGGTAGCTTCTGCCAGAGAACAGACAGAACACCAGGAGGAAGGAGCTACTGGTATAACTAAAACTTATCTACTGGGACTAAGAACTAGAACACTTGTACTGAGACCTTCAATTTATGGTAAACAACAAACAAAAAAAGGAGTTAGTGTGTTTGTCAGAGGTAGTTGAAGTAAATTGTTATCTGTTATCTGTGTACTTATCTAGGTGCTTGTCACAGGTGTCAGAAGGGAATTGTTAACTATGAAATTAACTAAGTGTAGAAAGATTTGCAAAGTAGGGGGAGCGGCTTAGCTAGAAGGAGCCAGGTTAAGACCAGATATAAACACTGTCCTAGATAGCTTCTGCCAGAGAACAGACAGAACACCAGGAGGAAGGAGCTACTGGTATAACTAAAACTTATCTACTGGGACTAAGAACTAGAATGCTTGTACTGGGACCTTCAATTTAGGGTAAAAAACAAACAAAAAAAAGAGTTAGTGTGTTTGTCAGAGGTAGTTGAAGTAAATTGTTATCTGTTATCTGTGTTATCTGTGTACTTCTCTAGGTGCTTGTCACAGGTGTTAGAAGGGAATTATCTGTGAAATGAACTAAGTGTAGAAAGATTTGCAAAGTAGGGGGAGTGGCTTAGCTAGAAGGAGCCAGGTTAAGACAAGATATAAACACTGCCCTAGATAGCTTCTGCCAGAAAACAGATAGAACACCAGGAGGAAGGAGCTAATGGTATAACTAAAATGTCACAAGTGTGTAAGCTACCGGTCTGGGGCCATGGCCCCTTGGGTTTGCTGCTTGAAGGTACAGGTCTGAGGCTGTACCTCAAGTGCTCAGGACTGTGCCTCTTGGGTGTAAGCTACCGATCTGGGGCCATGCCGCTTGGGTTTGCTGCTTGAAGCTACAGGTATGGGGTACTACCCCAAGTGCCATAGCTGCGCTTCATGGGTGTACGCTACAGGTCTGGCACCATGCCCCATCAGTCAGCTTCTGCAAGCAACAAATTTGGGTCCATGCCTGACAGGTCTGCTGCTTTGCATTAGGCCTTGGGTAAAGCAAGATAGAGGCTGGGGGCTGTGCCCCATTAGGCCCTGCCTGAAACAACTTACACATCATGGGGCCATGCCCCATGCTTCTGCTGTTTCTTGAAAGGCCTACAGGTCCCTGGGAAAAGCAAGCTACAGGTTCACTGTTGTGCCCCATGCATCTGCTACTTCAAGGTCCCCCAAGTTTGGGGCCATGCACTTGCTCCTTCCACCCTATGAAGCAAGGGCCATTCCTACAAGTCTGTTTCTTTGTGTACTGTCTAACTTCAAAAGACGCCTATGAGGCAGGAGGACATGGCCCCAGACCTGTTGCTTGAAGTAGCAAACCCTTGGGACATGGCCACAAACCTGTAGCTTGGGTTTGGGTCACAAGGGTAGGGGATGGGAAGGGGGGGCAGTGTTAGGATAAAAAAAACTCAACTTAAATGTTCTCATTTTGTGGCTTTGTAATTGTAAGGTATGCATTAACATAGTTTCTTTTTTGAATGCATTTCAGACATAAAGATGAGTAAATGTGATTTGTTTTGTTGAAATAAAAAAAAAGACATGTGAGGGAGGGGACTTATTGCTTCCGAGAAGAAGGATAATGTGGGGGGGGTGAGATCTAGGACACTGGCAGTGGACTTCAGGGGGGCAGACTTTGTGGGCATGGAAAATTTTCTCAAGGATCACTTGAAGGGGATTACATCAATGGCAAATGTGGAAAGGAGATGGGAGTCAGGACCTGCGCTAAGGTGAAATGTAAGGGAGCAAGGTCACATAAACCATGCTGGTGGTCCAGTGAGGTTCAGGTAGCGGTCAGAGAAAAGAAGGTGGCCTACAAAAAATATAAAACAACAAGAGGAGATAGGGATAAAGAAATGTACCATCTTGCATCTAGAAAAGTCACCCGGATGGTGAGGTGGGCAAAGTCCAGTAAAGAGCAGCGGCGGCACAGGGGATACATGGAGGGGAAAAGGGGTTCTTCTGGTACATTGGGGAGTAGAGAAAAACTGAGGGCCATCTCAGCAGATTGAGATTGGAAGGAGGGTGGGTGGAAGAGGTGAGGGACCAGGCAGAGGTATTTAACGAGTACTTCGCCTCTGTGTTTACTAGGGAGGGGATGGAATATCTACAAAGCAAATCATGATAGTTATAGAAGCAGCAGTGAGTGGGATCTGGGAAGCAACAGAAATGGAGCAAGAGGGATGGAGAGGTACCCCAGGGGTGTCACATCAGGATAAGGATAAAAAGGCCAGAAAGGTGGAGGGGACCGCCTAAAGGGTGTGGTTAGCCCTCAAGGCCCTAAAGAAAGACAAATCTCCTGGGCCGGATGGCATTCATCCAAGAGTACTATGGGAATTGGCGGATATACTGGCTGCACTCCTGGTGGAGCTCTTCAACAGGTCACTTGAGACAGGGAGGGTACCTAGGGATTGGCGAGAGGCAAATGTGGTGCCAATCCATAAAGGGGGATCGAGGGAAGTACCAGGTAACTATAGACCCATCAGTTTGACCTTGGTGGTGGGAAAATTAATGGATGGTAAACTGAAGGAACGATTGGGGGTGTACTTGGAGGAGGTGGGAGGTCTGGATAGTCGGCAACATGGGTTTGTGCCAGGTAGATCATGTCAAATCAATCTTGTGGAGTTCTACGAATGGGTAACATCAGAACTGGACAGGGGAAAGCCTGTGGATGTATTATTCTTGGACTTCAGCAAGGCATTGACTCTGTCCCCACAATGGTCTGGTGGAGAAACTGATGGGGTTGGGAGTAGGCCCTTGATGGTCAGATGGATTGAAGACTGGCTAGCTGGATGCACCCAGACAGTAGTGGTCGGTGGGGAGCTCTCGAACCCTAGAGAGGTTGGTAGTAGGGTACCGCAGGGCTCGGTCCTGGGTCTGATCCTGTTTAATGCATACATATTGGACATCAGGGAGGGTATAGGGTGTAAAATGAGTCTCTTCACTGATGACTCCAAGATGGGAGCAGTAGTTGAGGGAGAAGAGGGAGGTTGGCCCTGCAAGGGGACCTGGACACCCTGGAAAGCTGGGCTCACACATGAAATTAAATTTCAATATCACCAAGTGCAAGGTGTTACATCTTGGGCGGGGGAAACCCTAAACACAGGTTCACCCTGGGAGGGGAGGCGCTGGAGGCCTCAATAGGGGAAAAAGACCTAGGGGTCATGGTGGATGCATGTATGAATAACTCTGAGCAGTGCAGGAGAGCGGCTAGCAAGGCAAATGGATGTTGGGATGCATCGTAAGGGGGATCACCTCTAGGAGCAAGGAAGTGATTCTGCCGCTGTACAATGGACAGGTTAGACCACACTTTGAGTACTGTGTACAGTACTGGAGACCACACTTGAAGAGGGACATACAGCTCCTGGAGAGGGTACAGAGGAGGGCAGCTAAGATGATACGAGGACTAGGGGATCTGACATATGAGGACAGACTTGAGGAGCTCTAGCTGTTTTCATTGGAGAAGAGGAGAGACAGGGTGGACATGATTGAGGTCTTCAAGTACCTCAAGGGAATAAATAGGGTAAACATGGAGGGGATCTTTAGACTAAAGCAGGGTAGTATCACCAGAGGGCATGGTTTGAAGTTGGAAGGTAGAAGGGTGAGGGGGGAAAAGAGGAGGAGGTTTTTCACTGAGAGGGTGGTGGACCCTTAGAATGCACTGCCTGGCGAGCTGGTTCAGAGATCCACAGTGGAGGGCTTCAAGAGAGGGTGGGACAGACACAGAAAGTGGATGTATCAGATGATGGCCTGTCCCAGGGGGGTGGGGATGGATGATAGGGGTTTCTGGAACACAAGGGGGGGGCCTCGGCACCCAACTGGGGATCTGAGGTTCGAGCAGACTCTATAGACCGTAAGGCCTAACCTGCTGGCAATTAGTATGTTAGTATGTTAATGTTTAATGAGGACACAAGTAGTTGGTTTCAAGAGGCAGTATAATGCAGTAATTTAAGGCTCTGAGTTGCAAACCTGGAGACCTGGGTTTGAATCCCACAGCTCCCACTTGCATACTGTATGACCCTAAGCAAGTCACTTAACTTCCTTATGCTCCAAGGTTGCATATGTAAATAAGCTATTAGCTTACTCTGTCTCTCCTGGTAAAATAAAGGTTAAGAAAAAAGAGAGAAACGAGAGCTCCCCACCCCCAAGACGTCATATTATGTCAAGAAAGAAAGAAAGAGAGCAAAACAGCAATGTTTTTTGGGGAGGAGAGTTGGGTCGGGCAAGACCCTTTTTAAGGCAGCACTAGGAAACGTTCCATTGAAATTTGAGCTCAGACAACTCTGCCTGCTGCACTATCCCTCTTCAGGAAGCAGCCGCAACATTAGGAACAGACTACTTCAGGGTGTACAGGGTTTTTGTTGTTGTTTCTCTAATCGGATACAGTTGTCCAACTCAAGAACCCATGTATAACACATACTGTCAGGAGAGAAACTCTTTAGACAGCAGCAGAACCTGAAAGCAACTTTTTTTCTAGCCTGGGAGTCCCTTGCAAGAACAACAGCAGCACCAACTAGTAGCCAAGGTCCGGGAACTGGGATCTGGGGAAGCAAACTGGGGCGGGCAGGTAATATGATTGGGCAGTGCAGGGTGGGACTGCAGCACACAGAGACAGGACAATAAAGCTAAATCTTACAGCTGCTAAATCGCAGAGGAATAGGGAGATGCTCACTAAATGTAGCAAAGGCATAGCTCTTTAAGATCACTTTCTTTTTTCCTCTAAAGCTGCCTTCAGATTCTATATGTTTCTGCATCCAATCCCAAAACTAATGTTTTCTGTTTTGCACCTCTCTCAGGAATTGAGGGTGTGTGGGAGGTGACCCATCTGCCTTTTCCCTGCAGACAATCTGTTCTGAGGAGAGATGTCACTTATTCCTGAGTGCAGCTTCTTGAGTTTTGATTCCCGGCGTTAGGAGCTGATTGAACAGAGCATGAGAGTACAGTAAGCAAGAACAGACAGAACAGACATGCGCACTTGGAAGGATGGATAGGAAACTTGCTGGATTTGAGGCATGAGTCAACTTCTGTTCTCATTTCTCTGTATTTACACACAGTGTATTTTTAATTTTCTATTTAAAATGAAATGAACTTCATGTCGGTTAGCAATGCATAATGGTGCATGCTCTGTTTCATTCTACACTACTCTCTCTGTACCAGACACACCAGAGGACTTTTAATCATTTTCTTTTTGTTTCATTGGTAGAGTTGGTAAGACAGAAAAAATAATGAAAACTTGCTGAAGGCAAAGGCTACTTGGCTGGTGAGAGAGATGACAACAAGTCACAGAGTGGTGCTCCCTGCCATAATTCTACTGTACTGTATGTACAAGAAGCACAGCAGTCCAGATGCAGTGCAACCTGAAGGCAATTTGCATACTGCCAATGGCAGTATGCAAATTGCCTGTCCATGGTAGTATGCAAATTGCCTACACGTCACCACCGCTGATTGTAGTGGTGGTTTACTTTCAACTGTATGCCACTGCATCTGAACTGCTGTCATAGACAGCTCGGACTTTTATTGATACGGTGGGGCTATGCCTGCAAAAAGGAGCAGGGCATTGGAAGGGGGGGTGGCACTTCTACAAAAACTCATATAGTGGCACTATATTTCTTGCACATGCGTGCAAGCAAACATAAAAAGTACTGAAGAAAATCCAAACATAAATCCAAAGTCTGCAACCACAAGACCACAAGAATCCTCGACTAAAGTTATTCCCATTCAGGACTCAGAGTGCGAGATGGGTGCTAGCTCAGGAGTCCCAGCTGAAGCCTACAGTACAAAAGCACCAGCAGCTGCAATCCCAGAGGTGGACACTGACATACAAACAAGAGTGACAAGAAGATCCTCTACTACACAAACATCAGAGAGAGCTGCAGCAATGAATACTGAGGCTTCAGCACATTTGAATCAATCAAGCCAGAATGTAGCTGACGTAGGACAACTGAGTGGTTTGGCAAAAGCAGGGATACAGTTATTGACCCCCTGTCACCTAATTTCAGATATGTGGATTTATTCAATAGAGCCGAGCCTGCTCCTCGGAGGAACACAGTCCATCTGCAATATAAAGGCGACTTAGAGGTACATCCAGATAGGCTGTATGTAGGAAGAAAAGTATTGAAAGAATGCCTCAAATTCATAGCCCAAAATGTGCATGCATGAATACACATATCAGAAGAGGACAATTTTGAAATCATTTTCATGTCAACTCATGGATTGGAACACTTCTGGATGTTATACAACCAAATAAAATTTTCACCACTTTGGTCCCCTTTTTTTGCCATTCCACTTACAAAACCCTTAATAATGTTTGTTACAATCATGTTCCAGAATGAGAGTATCCATATAAGGGACATACATCACTGGCTACAGCAGAGGTGTGACATACACAGTGTTTCTGAAGCAGCTTTGGATTAAGAATCCTTTTGGATTGGAAGATGGCATTTCAAAGTCAAATTATATCAATCTGAAGAAGGAATATCACATATTCCCAACAGCTTCTACTTGGGCAAGGACAGATGGGTGTGTTTTTACTCAAACCAGTTGAAGGCCTGCTATAAGTGCAGGGCCCGAACACATCTTTCCAATGTCTGTGATAAGCTGAATGTGACATCTGTGGAAAATTTGATCAGATTAGTCTACAGTGTGCTAACCACTCAAAATGCAACTTATGCGATGAACATTGACACTTATTTCTGAAATGTCGCAGGGCATCTCACAATGAGAGAAACCCTATAAACCCAGATGAACTGGTCCAAAAGACATAGAGGGCTAGTACCACACAGGATACACCACAACAGGAGCCCAGGACTCAACCTGCCCCTTCAACTTTGAAGTTTACAGCTGTAGCTCAACCCCCCCAAGAAGAGGCATCAGGGATGAGTGCCAGAGAATTAGTTATAAATCTGCAAGTTGCTACAGACTCTACAATAAAGGAAGACAGAAGGACAGAAGATGGAGTACAGGGAGATATCACTGAGATGCCCCCTCCCCAAAACTGGTCACCTCTCAACACTAGGAGACGAAGTTCTAGACTTAATAAATCCTTTCCTTACATCACCAAAATAGAGATGATGAACCAATTTGACATGCTTGCCTCCAAAATAGGAGGGAGTCTGAAATAGATAACATCATTTCAGATGCTTCTGCTCTTTTCAGAAGTTACAGATAAAGATTACACACAAACAGTGGGGAAGAAAAAGGAAAAGAAGTGGAATTTTTTGTAAATGGAATCTTTTTCAGTAGCCTTACTAAACACACATACAGTAGTTTCTGTAACACCAAGAAACAAACTGCAATTTTATATTCGCGTCATAGCAGGCAGTTAGATATCATCTTTATACAGGAGACTTGGATGAATTTTTATGAATCCATGGTGCACATTAAAAATAACTGGGTTTGGGGTCCCTCATACTGGGCTTTTGGCCCTGGTTATGCTGATGGCATTGGTATTCTTTTTTCAGGACATACATTCAAGTTACAGAAAACTGTGGATGTCGTCCCGGGAACAACCATGGTGGTTGATGGGATCTGGCACAACACACCCAGCAAGTTTGTAAACAGTTATGTTCCACAGCAAAAATCAGGCAGGGTACATTTGTTTTCACAAATGCCATATTTAGCTACTGCCAAAAACATCTACTTAGGTGGGATTTTAATTGCACCTTTGAGAAACAGCCCAGATGTAGTCAAGGTAAAAAAGTACATTGTGATTCTTAAGCATTGCAGAAAATGGTTGATATAGTAAATCTACGAGATTGCTCACATAAAGCCAACCCAAAGATAATTCACACTTATGTTAGAAACACAATCACAACCAAGATAGACTATTTTTATCTCTAAGTGCTTAGTAATTCACAGTACAACTGTACTGCCAATAGAATTTTCTGATCATTTTATGGTTAAAACATTAATTAGTTTAGATTCCACCAAGCAGCGTATAAATTATTACTTAATAATACTTAAATGATTTACTTAAGCCTATGTAATCTGGTTTCAAATTAAATACAGCACTATTTCTATACTGGCCAAAGTAACAAATGACTAGTACCGTGAATTTGACAGCCGAAACTTCATCTGTGCTGTTTTCCTAGAGCTTAGCAAGGCTTTTGATACCATTGATCATAGCCTGCCACTTTCCTCTCTGAAGAACATAGGCCTGGACTCAGTATCATTGCAGTGGTTCACCGAGTACCTGGTAGGACGGCGCCAGCTAAATTAAAGCTGGACGTGAGCTATCCCCACTTAAACCCTTACTGAGAGGAATGCCACAAGGATCCATACTTGGCCCATTGCTTTTTGCCATCTATGTTAATAATATTGATGAAAGCATTAATAAGGCAAACATACTCCTGTTCGCTGATGACACGGTGGTATCTATAGGTCGCCCAACTACCGGAGCCACCTGTGCTGACCTACAGGAAGAATTCAACCAGCTTCAGAACCATCTCCTTCACAAAAAACATCTCTTAAATGCAAAAAAGACAAAGGCAATGTTGTTCTCACCCTCTAGCCGTGTGATAAACCCGGCCAGCTCTGGAGCATTGCCTCAGATTACCACAATACTTGGTGAAAAATTGGAGTATGTTTCAAAGTTTAAATACTTAGGAGTGTGGTTAGACCATAATCTCTCATTCTCCGAGCATGTAGAAGGCCTGGTAAAGGCAGAGGCTAGGGTTATTCTTTAGAGTAAACCAGTACCTCACTCGAGATGCAAAACTGCACCTTATACAAACTACTTTTCTCTCACTGATCGATTACACAGATTTCTTATACGCTTATTGTCCTAAAGCCTTGCTTGTAAAGTTAGATACGCCTTATCATAGGGCCATCAGATATATTACTGGAATCCCCATTTCCACACATCATTGCTCCTTGTTTAAAGCTGTAGGTTGGCCTTCTCTCTAGTTCAGGTGTAATAGAAATGCAGCCTTTTGGACTTACAGAGTCATCATGAAATGACTCCCACAATATATATTAGACTGTCTCTCTCTAAGTGAGCCAGGAACGGATGCCTTAAGGAATGTAGCCTATATCACATTATGTATCCCCAAGGCATCCTCCCACTTTGGCAGAGTACCATTAGCTTTATGCTGCCATCCTTGTGGAATAACCTGCAAAAACTACTGAAATTGAACTGCCTTCACAGCATTAACTCCTTTAAGTTCTTATATTATAGATAAGTGTGTGAGCCATGCAATTGCTTCCCCAGCTCCTAAGCATTGCCTGACATTAGTTCTCTGCTACCTGTAGATAGTTCTCTGCCTCCTGCACCCAGTACTAACCATGTGTGCCTGAAATATTTGGTGACTCTAGTGCTGCGAGATAACCATCACCCTAAACGTTCCTCAGCTTACTGGTCCCTGCGCTCGCGCCCTGGCCGAAGTCAAGCGCTACAGGTGTTCTCTGCCCATAGGCATGGGATTTTTGGTCATCTGGTGTTCAATGCTTCCTTAGCCACCACCTGAGACCCCAAGCCCAGATTCCCCTCCCGCAAAGCAAGGCTAAAGCCACTAACCAATCTGAAGGTGAGCGCTCTTCGGCTCTGGCCTCCAATTGGCTCCTATAGTCTGCCCCTGTGATCTCACTAAACATTGCAAAAAATCTAATTTTCCTATTGTACCTGGTCTAACATGATAAAATCACTTATTTGCCTAACTGCATGACCCATATTTGACATTGCTTAGTGTGCTAGAGTGACTCAGGGTGATTACACTTCCTTCTGTAAATCTGTATTTGAGCTGAACTTTTAGGTGACAAAGGAATTACACTCCTTGCCTAGCTGTTCCGCTGCTCCATTGGTGCAGTCAGTCTTGGACTCCTTTTCCTCCTCCCTGCTGTATACAAGATCCCTATGGGCTCCCTGTCCCACAAGCGCAGGGACACTTAGTCACCGGGTGTGTGGCACTGCTTTAGCTGCCTCAGTAGACCACAAGTCTGGATCCATCACAGTCTAGACATGGCAATAGCCTTTGGCCAATTGGAACGTGAGCGCTCATTGTCGCTGGTTTCTGATTGGTTCTCCCAGTCTGTTTCTGTGTTCCTTCTAAACCAAATTTAATTCCGATCTTCTACCTAAGTGCAATTAGAAGGAGCTGTAATCACTTAGTTGCCTAACTATAGAATACTTAACCTTATGGAATACCATGAGTTTACACTTTCTTCTAAACTTCTGTGCTTGCACCAGATCTCTTGTTGGGCTGTTGACCACTTTATCCAACTGATGATTCCTTTAAACTGTAACGACTGATGATATATTGTATACTGACTTGTATTATTGTTATCCATTTGTATTACTGTGCTCATTGTAAATATTTTATATGTACTTTACTAATTGGCCCAGTCTTAACCAGGTCCATCTTGAAAATGAGCTTGCTTAATGATGTTCACATGGATAAATAAAGATTTTGATTGATTGATTGATTGGTTGAAATACCAGGTGGAGAATGAATGTCACCATTTTAACAAACCCTACTGTAGTGGCACAGGTACTCTCCATATTGACAGCTAGAGTATCAGGTTTACGTATGCATGAAGACACTGGACAACAGTGGGAGAATACTAAGTCGGTTGTCATTGACTGGTTTCTGAAATTTGGGAAAGCTACTGATAGTACTAATTTATTTCAATACCTACAGCAAAGAACTCAGCTCTTTAAATTACTTTCATTACCATATCAAACAAAACAAGATTATTCAGAACAAATTACAGTTATTAAACATCAAATGCAAAAATTCTGGTGCAACAGGTCAGTCTCATTAATAGCTGAAATGATGTACGGAACCCAAAAAACAAACTACACTGACCCCTGTGATGAGTGTAAAGAGAAGAGACAGAAGTCTAGTTTTATGAACCTACAAAATGCACACAGAGAAGTATGCAATTCCACAACAGATATAAAATCATTTGCAGCAGATTATTTAGACTCATTTTGTACACCCTTTAGGGTAGAAGAACAGGACCTTCAACAGTATCTTGAAGGGATTTCAATTCCCCAGTTAGATCCAGCAGATGCAGCATTTTTAGTCGACCAAATGTCTCCCCAAAGACATTTTGTAAATTATACATCATTTACAATCAGGTACTTCCCCTGAGAGAAACAGAATCCCCAATGCATTTTATAAAATTTTGGGGGAAGTACTATCAATTTGTCTAGCTAAAAATATTAATATCTTTTTAGGTCAGAAGGTGATCGATTCATCCTTCACAAAGGGGTTAATTATTTTTTTACATAAAAAAGGTGACAAAACTCTGATAAACAACTGGAGGCCAATATGCCTGTTAAATTCAGATTTTAAAATGTTTGGTATGGTCCTACAGAAGAAACTCAAAATGTTAGCTCAACGGTTAATTCATCCTGTTCAGACCTGTACTCTCCCAAATCATAAAAAGTAGCAAAATCTATTAGTAATCAGAGATGTACAGGAATACTGTCATCAGTCAGGAACAACATGGTTTTTACTATCCCTTGATCAGCACAAGGTGTTTGACAAAGTGAGCCATTCCTCTTTATTTCATGTAATAAAAGTTTATGGCATTCCAGGTGAATCTGTGTCATGGATTCAATTGTTATATTCCAAGGCTGAAATTACCCCCTTAATAGCAGGTCAAGAAGGCAAATGGATTCCTGTACATACTGGGTTAAGACAGGGATGTCCCTATTTTTGCAGTAGATCCCTTAATTCACAGAATTATTAACAATGGTCAAATTAATGGTATGAAAGGACAACAAATTAATGATGAGGTTAAATTATTGGCATATGCAGATGATCTCTGCATTTGTAAAAAATAAAGAGAGTACAGAAGCTTTGCATCAGGAAATAAGGGGATAGCAACAAGTATCTGGAGCAAATCTTAATTTAAATAAATGTACTGGAATACATTTGGACCACATACATTTCAAGTAGCAGATATAGCAGGCATAAGAATGTCTGAATAACCAATACAAATCTTAGGGGTATATTATGGTGATGGAGATATGGCACATTTCAATGGAGATACCAACCTACAGATTTGTGAAACTAAAGTAAATAGATGGAAGGGGTGGGAATTGTCAGAAACAAAGAGAGTTTATATTATTAAACAGGTTTTAATTCCATGCCTACTTTATGTAAGTTTGGTTTTGCAGGTACCATTATTTTTTGAAACAAAACTTCTATGTCTTTTTTTCTAAATGCTTTGGGGAAATATATTAAACCCCATTAAGCGAGAACTTTCTTATTTGCAGAAAAACAAAGGAGGACTGAACACGGTCCATCCTATTGTTTTTTTTCCGCACCATTTTTTGGTCTGGCTCTTTAAAACTAGTTCTTCAAAATTCTTGTTCCATGCAAATAAATTGAATACATAATAGTTTACACACCTTTTTAGAACAATGGATTGATATCCCATTAAAAATTACACCTAGATTAAATGTCCTGTTTTTTTTTATACCCACACTACAAAAAAATGTATAAATGGAAAATTCATAAACAACATATTCAAGTAAAATCAAGAAAAGCGTTATATAACAAAGTACTGGAAACAACAGGGCTCCCGGAACCCAAATTAATAAATTGTTGAAACTTCATTATCCCATTTGTAATAAATCAACTTATGAATAAAATAATCCCTCAAAAATGTGGAATTTTGTCTGGATGAGTGCACATGGCAAGCTTGGGGTAAAAGGTAATAGCAAACATAAGGGGTTTGAGGAATGAACCTGTCCCTACCCTGATTGTATACAGCAATTGGAAACCATGGAACATTTTCTTCTGGATTAGCCTTATACTAGACAGCTGTGGCTCTGTTTAGCAAGAAGATGGAAACTTACATGGTTACCCCAGTATAATGTATGACAACATAGTCTGAGGGGATTATTCATGATAATTATAAAAAGGGTCTGAGAAATACAGCTTTCCAATTGGCTGCAAACATTCTATCAGCCCTATGTTAATCTTAGATTAACATACGTGTACAGCCTAATCATGTGCTGAACAAGGTTTAACACTATTTAAAAAACAGTTTTATTATAACAGCAATAAGGCACTTCCAGGGGTTATGTTAATGGTCGGTTGATCACCCTCTAGGGGCATGTATGACTCAGCTGTGCCTCGTGCAACATTACACCCCTAGAGAGTGATTAACAGATCATTAACATAACCCCTTGTCATGCCTTACTGCTTAATTACAAAACTTTCATGATAGTACTCTGAATGTTGTTTTTTTTTTTTTGCAGTTTTAAAATTCTACCTGTGGAAACCAGAAGCTAGTTCATTTTTCAATAGAAAAGACTGTCTTATGTATGATTTACAAAATTATGTGAAGCAGCAATCAAGGAGATTATTTTGATAGATTTAAAATGTAATCCTAAAGCAAACGTTCTGCTATGGTGGAGAGGTTTTCCTTTCTTTCAGAAATATAGGTGAACCTGATTTCAATATAGTATGTACAATACATGCTTTAGGAAATAAAGAATATACAAGAAAGTAATATAGGCTGTCACATAGAGATTTTTGTTTTAAATTAAAATTTGTTTTGAGTTAAAGTTATTTTTCTCCCCCAATGTTTTGGTTAAAATAGTTTTTTTCTCTGTTTTCTTTTTTTCTTTTCCCTTGATATACAAAATCAAGATGGCAGGGCATGACATTATATGTCTGTATGCATAAATACTTATTTTGTTTACTTTCATATTGTTTAAAATGTTGATTTTAGTTAGACATAAAGTTAACACATTGTATGTGATTTGTTTTGTTTATCATTAAAAAATTCCCTTCTCTTGCCAGTAGGGGGAATCACTGGCCATAAGCAAAGATGGCTGACCTGGGCATTGTTGAACATGGAGGATAGCAGCTCCCAGCTGTCTCACCCATGGAAGATGGACTGACTGCTCGGATTGGCTCTATGCCTTCCGATAGATTATTGGGAACGTTTCCACTTGATTTTGTTCTATTGCCTGATATGGCAGTACCTGCAAAGTGGCTGACTTCTTCTTTAGTTCATGGGACCTGTACCAATGATGACTCCACTTCAGTGATGGAAGACCCCTACTGTTTTACAGTATGTTGAAAAAATCATATAGACTTTGTACCTTATGGATGCTGAGGACTCTGTTAATGCAATGGACTGTACTGCCCCTTACTCTACACTGGATGGGCCGCCTGTACATCTTCCATCCTCCCAGGAGGATTTTTACAGCTCCTGGCACAGTTTCAGGACCTGAAAAACAAGCCTGGCTTGTAGATGTCAGATGCGACTTCATCTTTGCAACAGCTACCTCCTTAGCCCCCTCGCCGATGGATTTCAGTTGCTGGAACATCAGTGACAGTTTTTGTGACTGGTAAGCCTTTTGAAGTTTCCTATGGGATTGCTCTGGCATTCTGTCTCCTCCACTTGCTGCTACACCTCTCACACCCCTGATGTGTGTGACCTTGGCCTCTTTGGAGACTCTTCCAGTATTGTCTCCAGGAATGACAGTAACTGCATCTTGTTCAGGAACTGTGTTGCCACCCACAAAGCTCTTGGCAACAGAGTGCCAAATCTCTATACCTTATCAGACCACTGCAAGTTCCATAACCTCCCAGTTGGATTGGAGCCCAGATAAGGCACTTTGAAAGGTGGGATGGACCATTGGGCCTTATGGCCAGTCCTGGATCCCAGATCCAGTCTTCCTGCCTACCTATTGTATCAATACTTGTGAAGGACCCAGCCCTGGGTTCCATCTAGTTTCTGAATCTCTTCCTCCAGCCCTGAACCAGCCCACCTCACAGTCAGGTCAGAAGACTGTGGCTCCTCTGGTTCTGCATCCCAACCCATCCTCCTAGACTGCCTTTACTCTCCCAGATATTCCTAGTTTGGCTTCAACAACTACCACTGCAGCTCCTCCAGGACCATTGGAGGCTTCACAGGATGCCTCTTTCAAGCTTCCTGATCTCTTTAGAGCTCAGCCTGTTTCAGCACCTCAGCAAAATGCAGTCTACCTCAAATATATTAGAGTGGAAGAACTTCTTCTCGACTTCTCCTTCTTGGTTGAAAAACTCCTTATGGGCTCCCTGGGGTTTTTACTCACAGACATTTTTGCCATCATTTATATCTCTGGATCTTTGTATTATGATATCAGTTTTCAGCTCCATTCCTCCCTGAACAGATTCTAGATGAAGTACAACTCCTTGTGGTTTTCCGAGCTCTGACTATCTTTTCAGGCCATCCCTCTTACCAGACTCACCACTCATATGGTGACAGTGATGTTCCGTAATGCAGGGGTGTCCATTCACAATGTCACCTACTTGCTGAAGCAATGTTGCAAAGTGCTTGGCAGCTCAAAAACAATTTTGGAGAAATAGAGACTATGGACTGAAAATAGGAAGTGCAACTCCATGCCACCGATTCTGGTTTTTCTCATCTCCCCAATAGTTTTTTTTCTGGGCTGTGGTCGTGGGGTATGTTTCTATTCAGGACAACCAAAGGCATGTTTTAAAAGTGGCTTGTTGAACCACCTTAGCAATGTCTGTGACCAACAGCTTTGTAGCCTCTGTATGGAGCATGGTCATATTGCCACCCAATGTACCAACCAAATGAAACACAATCTCTGCCAGTTGGATGGTCATTTCTTTAGTGATTGCCCCTGGGCAGCCCACAACAAACCTGAAAGTTCCTGACATAATGGCATGAACATCCCGTCTCAGCAATCCGGTATAGGTCCGTTTTCAGACTTTCCTTCTCAGTCACCCTCCAAGGTCTCAGCTGCCTCACTGCCTACTTTGGAGCATTCCTCATTGCCTGAGACCACTGTTCAGCCTCCTCTCCCATCTCCAGACCCTGCTGCTGTGGCACACTTTCTATGGATGTTCTTGCCTGTTTGGTTCCTTCAGACCTCCCTGATACTTCTTCTATGCCTCCTCCATCTTGTGGAGGTCTGCAGTAAGGGCTTACCAAGACACTCCACATCCAGAATAGATTTCACCTGCTTGCCCCCCCCTCAAGAATAATAGAGGATATACCAATGTGAATGTCGACTCTGATGCTTCTTCTTTGATGTCTATCTGAAGAGCACACTCTCCGGACACCGATGACACCCAGACTCAGGTTTCACCTCATAAAAGGAAGGATGGTCCTTCACCAAGTTTGAAAGTTAC
The DNA here is from genome assembly GCA_016271365.2 of Neoceratodus forsteri. NCBI lineage: Eukaryota > Metazoa > Chordata > Ceratodontiformes > Ceratodontidae > Neoceratodus > Neoceratodus forsteri. The sequence goes on along the minus strand of CM028130.1, from coordinate 350,324,187 downwards.
ATTTAAAAAGAAACATACCCAACCACCTTAGTGTTGACATTTCCATTCCATTGTTTTTTGAGCTTTTTCTGCATTTCCTTCTTGAATGAGGATTGTATCACTAAATGTCATTATCATTCTTAGCCTTCTTCATTGGAAGGTTTTTCTGCAGGTTTTGCAGGGTTCCCATGCAGACCTCATCTTTATACAAGATGCTAGGTTACACTCCTTGACTGACATTGCCACTATCCAAAAACTCTGGATGCCTGGTATCTCCTATTTTGTCCTGGGCACTGAAATGAGCTTGGGGGTTGCCATATTGTTTAACAGTCTTTCTCCCAAAGTTACAAGGGTTCTGGAAGTGCAACCAGGGCTGGCTTTATAGCTTGATTGTCTGATAGAGCACTCTGCTTTTCATTTGATTGATATTTATGCCTCTCAATCCAAATTCAACAGAGTTACACTGTTTAAATGACTCCAACCTTGTTTATGTACCTCTAAGATTATTATTTTTTGAGGGGGTTGGGGATTTCAATTGCCCATTATATTTCAGGAACAGAGGGCCTTGCACAACAAAGCTGTTTTGTGATTCCTTGTGTTTTTAGTCTATTTACAGGGAGTCCCTCCTGACTGACACTTTCCATAACCTTCATTCTACTCATAGTTTTATGTACCATCGAGCCCTGAATACTACCCAAATTGATTATGTTTTTGTTTCCAACAGATGTTCCATTTTGTCAGCTCTGACATTTCCTCTAGAACTTTCTGATAATTTCCTCTTAAGCTGTTCTCTGTCAATTGACCCATCAATTTTGCCTGGAAAGCCTGACAGGTGGTTCAACAACACCATCCTGCAGGACTCTCCCTTTCTCGATCCATTGGGATCCCTTTTATGGGCTCACACATCGGTCCTGGGTCTTCACTCAGACATGTTGCAATGGTGTGACCAGACCAAAACTGCCATTGGTGATCTAGCAAAGAGATGCTCCCAATCGGTGGGCCAATCTACCTACCATGCTTACCTTCATAATTGGCATACCCACTTTAAATTGATCTCATTACAAGCTGAGAAGGGTTTTCCTTTGCAGGCACAGGTTTGATCTGTTCTAGATTGTATGAAGGCCTTTTTGTATGACAGAGTTAATCACTGTCATTTGAACATTCCTACGGGTCCCAAAGCAAACATTTTACTGGGGATATTTTGCAAAGTTGTTTTCATAGAGTTAAGTTGCATCATATGGTTTCTTTAATTGATGCAGCAGGATTGGAGCATTTGTTTCCACACAGGGATGGTGTAGGTGGTTCAAGACTTCCTTTAACATATGGTTGGTTCCTGTTTTCTTCTAAGACATTCAGCAGTTGTTTTTTTAGACCACTTGCACTTACCACAGGTGACTCCTGCTGATAATGATTTTCTCACCTGACCAATTGCTGAAGGGAAAGTTCTCTCAGCGATCTAGTCATTATGCAGAAAGATTTCACCTGAGACAGATGGTCTTTCATCTAAGCTTTACCAGTTGATAGTGTCACATTTTGTTCCGATTCTCACTTTTGTTTTCAACACTATCCTAGGCTGTATGTCCCTCTCCATATCCATTACTCAAGCACTTCTAACTTTTTTATTTAAAGAGCAGCCGACACCTTCAGGAGAACTTTGATGAAACATAATATTTAGACATAGTTCAACTTGTATTTCATATTAATCCTGTATTGCTCCTACCCATTATTTATTAATGAAGTCATTTGCATGAAAACAAGATCTTTGCTCCTGAAGAGTTCATCTATTCTTGTTACTTTCTCCCTACATGAGGACATAATGCATTGCTTGTGACATCACAGATACTCTCATGGCAAAAGATTGTGATGTCATAACAGAGGATTATGACATGAAGTAGGGAAAATGCTATAGAGGTACATGAACTCTAAGAGATAAAGATTATATATTCATGTACATTTCCTCAGTAATAATGGGGAGAAGAAATCAACAGAATACAAATGGAATGCAAGCAGAATTGTACCTAGTTATTATGTTTTTTTTAAGTTTTCTTTGAGGCATCAGTAGCTCTTGAAGTCAGCTGATAAATGGCACCTTTCTAATTGGAGACCAGTTTGCCTCCTGAATACAGATGATAAACTTCTTCCGAAAATGTTTTGTAAACTTCTAGCGCATATAAATTACTTCCATTATTCACCCCATCCAGTCCAGCTCCATTTCTGGTCATAAGATCAAGAATAATCTGCTGCTGATTAGAGATTTGAACATCTCCTGTCATTCACACCAGAAAAGCCATTTCCTCTTTGTGTTGGATCAAGTCAAGGCCTTTGACACAACTTTTTCACGGTTTTCTATGACTATCTCATTTTGGTATTTCAGAAGTATGGTTCTTATCACACTTTCATTAATTGGATTTATCTTTTATATTCCCACTTCTCCATAATCCCCACCATTAATGGTTGGTGGGGACCCCATATTTACCCACACTGGGGAGTTTTTTAAGGATGCCCACTGAGTCATCTCCTTTCCTTTACATTCTGATGTAGATCCATTATTATAGGCTGTGACTGCAGTCTCCCATATTTTGGGTGTCCCCCATCCTCTCACTTCTACACCTGTTAAGCTGTTGGCTTATGCTGATGATGTCTGTTTATTTATCAAAGATGTCCCATCTTGTGAGAATGCCATTGAGCAGCTTGCTGACATTGCCACAATCAATTCTGGGTAAAGTTCTAGAATATTTTTTTGAATGAATTCTTGGAAGAAAATCTTAAGCTATTAAATATAATTGAAGTAACATAGCATGGGTTCTCATCTGGGAAATCATGTACTATTAACCTGTTGCATTTCTTTGAACCTGTCAGTCAGGCAAATGATCAGGGATTACCTCTGGATGTGATTTACCTAGATTTTTCTAAGGCTTTTGATTCAGTATCCCACAAACTATTAGTTAAGACCTTGCAGGAGGTAGTGGTGCATGATGTATTAATAGCCCGGATTGCTTCTTGGCTGGAAAATAGGAAGCAAAGGGTACAAATATGGGGCTTTGTTTCAGAATGGGCAGTTGTATGTAGTGGGGTGCCGCAAGGATCCATATTAGGAACTATATTGTTCAATTTGTTTGTGCCATCTGTGCAGGTCAGTGGAGAGGTGTTTCACTGCAAATACACAGATGACTTGAAGATTGGATCTATAGTGAATGATGAGGCATCAATTAAGAATTTTCAGACTTGACTGAAAATTTTGCAGATTTGGGCTAGTGAACATCAACTTACATTTAATGAAAAGAAGTGTAAAGTTATGCATTTTGGGCATAACAATTTTAGAGCACAGTATATGGTAAACAGGAAACCTATAACTCATGCAGATAGTGAAACGAATTTGGGAATTATTATTAGGTCCAGAAGCAAATGATTTGATACCTTTTAATGGACCAACATAGATGTCACAACAAGAATAAAGTGCTCTAGCTTTCGGACCAACCAGTCCTTCTTCAGAAGCTCATGGCAGTTGTTTAGAAAATACAATACTTATTTATTTTTATTTATTTTATTTAAACAGCAGTTTGGAAAACCTTTGAGCCATAGGCTCATTTACAAAGGTACCTTGTCACAGTAAGACAAACGAAAATACACAGTATAACAGTACAACACATAAGTATAACAGTAACTTAAGACATAGATACAAACAAGCTGGTACAGGTAGAATTGATGCAAACAATACCAGAGTTATGTTGTCCTTAGCAGCTTAGTAATAAGCTTTGTCATAAGTATTGAATGACGACTTTGACTAGTGGCAATTACAGCATTGGGTGTTAATAAGGTGGTTACGTAATGAAGTTTTGAAGCATGATATAGTTGGAGCTTCAGAGATGGAGGGGCAGTGTGTTGAACCAGGAGGGGCCCTAAAGCTGAAGGCTCTTTGGCCATGAAGGTCCTAGCTCTAGGGATAACAAGAGAGTTTTCCCAGAGGTCCAGTATGAACTAGTGGGACAGAGCAGCGTATGGTGGTGGTCAATCCTGGTGGGATAGCCAAGGAGGGTCTTTTTGTAGGGTACAGGTCAGATATTTGAGGCACTCATCAAGATCAAGTACCAGCGCTTTAGTGTACAGTAGACAGGTGTGTGTCAGTCTAGGTGCTCCAGTAATTAACCTGCAGGCCTTATTCAGAGAAGAGCGAATTTTATGGAGTGCGGTCTGATCAGCAGCACCATACACCGGCAGTCCATAGTCCACTAGGGACAGGATAGAGGAGGTGACTGCAAGTCGAAGAGCCTCCGGGGGGAGGCAGTGTTTATACTGGTGTAAGATGCCCAATCGGATATTAGTGGCAGTGGCTAGGGCAGCGATGTGTCCATGGAAGGAGAGGGAGGGGTCAAAATGGATCCCTAGGTATTTATAGGAGCAAACTTGTTCGAGTGGGAAAGAGGACCCAGAGTGAATGAGGAGTTTGAAGTTGCAGGACTTGTTTTGGGGATGAGTGAAGAAAATGGTTTTTGTTTTTAGATTTATCACCAATCTATGTTCCTTGAACCAGCCCTCGGCTTCAGTGAAGGACTTCTGCAGCAGTCCTGGAGGACAATAGGGTTACGACTTGAGGCAAAGATGACTGCATCATCAGCATACAATAGAATGTTCCCCTAACAGGCGTGGAAGGGTGTTAAGGTAAGGGAGAATAATAAGGGGCCCAGAATGGGCCCTGGGGAACAAGAAAAGATGGGACAGATGTCTGGTAGGTCCCATTAATTTTTACAGCTGTGAGCGATCAGATAGATAACTGGTGCACCAGGAGATAGGCCCAACAGCAAAACCAGAGACTAAGGGCATCAAGAAGGAGGGGGTGGAGACAGTGTCAAAGCTTTCGAGAGGTCAATGAAGACCGCACCAGCCAGAGAACCAGTGTCTAAGGAGAGTGGAGAAAGTTGGAGAACTCTAGGAGGGATGTGTTGGCACTGTGGCCCGCTCGGAAGCCATGCTGCTCAGGACAAAGGACATTGTAGGTGGAGAGGTAGTCAGAGATTTGAAGGTCACCACTTTCCAAGGCCTTGGAGAGAGGAGAGAATGGAGATCGGTCGATGGTTTCCAGCCACAGTCCTATCACCACCTTTAAAGATAGGGGTGACGGTGGCGACTTTCAGGCAGTTGGAACCTTCCCAGGCAAAGAGTGGTTGATGAGGCATGTGATCGGGGTAAGGACTGTGTCTAAGACCAGCCGTGAGGATACACGGATCAGGTGTCACTGCCTGTACTATTACTCTTGAGGGCAGTGACAAGGTGCGCCTAAGTTCTTGGGCAGAAACACGGTGGAGGAGAAAATAAGGCGAGAAAGATTTACAGCAGGTGCTGGGGAGGAGGTCAAAAAATTTGTAGGGAGGATAGGGCTAAGGTCAGTGAATGAGGTGTTGAGGTGGTTGGCTATGAGGGCTGGGTCTGAGGAGATCACACCATTAATGTTGATCTGGGTGGGTGGGGGAGTGTGCAGTCCCATTTAACTGTTTAATGTTATCCCAGAAGGTTCTGGGGTTCCCCATGAGGGCTGTGGTGAGGACCGATAGTGCTCAGACTTGGCCTTTCTGATGGCCTGAGTGCACTTGTTTCGGGTGGCAGCATATAACCGCCTGTCATTGGGCCGGCCAGTCTCAGTGGCACGGTGCCATAGGTTGTCCCTATGTTTGAGCTGGTGGATCAAAGCTGGGGTCACCCGGGGGCATTCTGCCTTTTAGAACGGTGGGTCAACATTGGGGCAAAGATATCACAGGCATTATTAAAAGTTTGGGTAAAGAAGGAGAGAGCTGTGTCGATGTCAGGAGTTGCCTGTATAGGAGACCAGTCATTCTGGGACAGAAGTTCCTTAAGTTTTATCAGTCCACCAGGTATTAGACGCCGCCAGCATGTGGACTGTGCTATGGGTTTGGAGACTGAGGATGACCAGTGGAATAGAATGGTGGAGTGATCACTGAGAGAGTCTGGGAGGACTTGTACATTGGGGATCCGATTAGGGCGGTTGGTGAGTACCACATTAAGCAGGGTACTGGAGCCTCTCTTGGGGTTAGTCCTGGTAGGGTGGGTAACTAGTTGCGTAGGTCTATTGCAGAAACGAGTCTCGGTAGAGGGAGGAGGGGCTGAGCCAGTTGACATTTAAGTCACCACCAGAATTTGATCAGCGGAAGGAGGTTGAGAGGTAAGGTATTCTGTAAGAGAGGCAATGGCCTGCGTTTGGTCCCTGGGGCACGTATGCAGTAGTCAGATAGGGGTCCCTTTAAGGGTCAGGGTTAGTTTCAGCGTAAGTGCCTGGGCCCTGGAGTCAAGGATGGGAGTGGGCAGAGGCAATGCGAGGAGATTCCTTGACATAAATAAGCGCAGCCGCCGCCCGTCTCCGACACGGTCGGACCGGAAAAGAGTGAAACCAGGAGGGAGACTAGGAGTCAGGGAGGATTTTGACAGCCAAGTCTCAACCAGGGTGATGACATCAGGGTTAATTGATGTGACCAGGCATTGTAGTGATTCAAACTTTTTTAGGAGGCTACAGATATTCATGGAGACCATGCATAGGCCTGTGGTGTGAGTTGGGGAGCTCCTGGGAACCGGACCAGGATTTGGATGAATGTTCCCTGACAGGAGTAGTAGCATGACTAACACCCTGGCTGGGAGATGGTGAGAGGTTTTCCTACGATTGACATGGGGGAGGGGAGTTAAGGGAGCAGGGGTGGGCAGGGAGGTACAGGAAGGAAAGCAAGAATAAGAAGACACCCAGATGTGCCTGAGGTGAAGAGAAGCTAGGGGAGGGCAGGGAGGATGGGGACACACAGAGGTCCCAAGGGCAGAGAGCAGGTTCAGGAGCAAGGGAGGAGGGTGCCAGGGCACAGTGCGGACTAGCAGATGGGTAAGTGGGTAAGTGCACTGCTAGCGGGGATAGGCACAGGCAGAGCATGAGGCAGGGCCAATACATTGTGGTGAGCAAGATCCCAGGGAAGTAGTGCTGTACAGGTAGGAGTAGGAAGCAGTGAGGGAGCATAGGTCCCTCTAGTGGCCAGCAGGTATAACCTGCAAATGGGAAAGTGGGGAGATATGTTCTGGGCAACAGGACGTGATGTCACCGGATGTGATGTCACGGGGTGGATCCTTAAATTGACAGCTGCCCCTGGGTGGGAGGGTGGTTGGGACGGGTGGGGCAGACAGCGCGAAGCGCCGTCGGGCTAGCACTCCTCTGCAGGCGTCCAGATGAAGAGAAGAGGCTCTCTTTACCTTGAAAGTTATCAGGCTGGAGATTCAGCTTCCTCAGCTACTCAGGTGAGCTGCTTGTGTTGCTTCAGTTGCTTGATTGTCCTGAGTGCCTAGCTTGGGGGGGGGAGCTGCCTATGTAGTGGAGAAAACACAGCCTCTCATTACTATGCAGCGGGAGAATATGTTGTGACTTAAACAAAGGAGCTCCACTCTAAGCAAACAGGGCTATTCCAAAATGAGGTCACACTAGGACCCAGCTAACCTAATGCCTTCAGTTACAAGCACAATTAGCTCCAATACCACCATATTAAACAAGTCTGCTCTATATTAGCTGCTTGGTATATCTGGCTTTAAGGTGTAATCAGCAATTAGCTCCAAATACCACCATATTAAACAAGTCTGATCTATATTAGCTGCTTGGTATATCTGGCTTTAAGGTGCAATCAGCAAGGCAACTCTAGGGAAACCAGTGAGTCCCTAGCTTTACACTTCAGCCTTAGTAGCACAAAGAGAAGCAAATAACAAGCCCACCCAGTGGTGAACAGGGAACAAAGTTCATAAAATATAAGTGTTCATCAGGTAGCACCCCTCTGCAGGCGTCCAGACTAAGAGAAGAGGCTCTCTTTACCTCGAAAGTTATCAGGCTGGAGATTGGGCTTCCTCAGCTACTCAGGTGAGCTGCTTGTGTTGCTTCAGTTGCTTGATTGTCCCGAGTGCCTAGCTTGAGGGGAGCTGCCTCGAAAGTTGTCAGGCTGGAGATTCAGCTTCCTCAGCTACTCAGGTGAGCTGCTTGTGTTGCTTCAGTTGCTTGATTGTCCCGAGTGCCTAGCTTGGGGGGGGGAGCTCAAAGTTATCAGGCTGGAGATTCAGCTTCCTCAGCTACTCAGGTGAGCTGCTTGTGTTGCTTCAGTTGCTTGATTGTCCCGAGTGCCTAGCTTGGGGGAGCTGCCTCGAAAGTTATCAGGCTGGAGATTCGGCTTCCTCAGCTACTCAGGTGAGCTGCTTGTGTTGCTTCAGTTGCTTGATTGTCCCGAGTGCCTAGCTTGGGGGGGGAGCTGCCTCGAAAGTTATCAGGCTGGAGATTCGGCTTCCTCAGCTACTCAGGTGAGCTGCTTGTGTTGCTTCAGTTGCTTGATTGTCCCGAGTGCCTAGCTTGGGGGGGGAGCTTGAAAGTTATCAGGCTGGAGATATATAACAGCTAGATAATGCAGAGAAAAACAGAAAAAAATCCCCATTGGTTTAAAATACTCATTTAAAAAAAACAAAAAGGAAAAAAAACAGAAGATGATGTCAGAGAAGTTTAACAGTACAATACTGCCTTCAGTCTGAAAGAACCTTGGGTTCAGATGTGCTTGGTGCAACACACATACAAAGAATCCTACTGCATATAAATTTAATTGACATAAGATAACACTGCTGAAGCAGATAACTCCTAACTCAAGCTATGAGTGTCACATTTAGTATAAGGATGTGATTACTGAAAGCAACTCCACTCAGCTTAAAGACAAACTAAGATAGTTATAGGGCTCATGAAATTACAATGTTAGCATTAAATACAAGAATTACCAGTAAAGTTGTCTAAAAACATCAGTGCACACTGTGTGATGTAAAACCTAGCTGGACATGTCATCCAGCTGTATTCTCAAGCTAAATAAAAGGCCCAAGAAATTTCAAAACTTCAGGACTATATACATGATAATTTAAATATAAATTGATAATATTAGTGTCAAACAAAAAACTCTAGTCGAGGAACCTCAAGAAAATAAGACCATGTAGCCTGGTATGTACTGATGTCAATATATACTGAGAATGTAGCAACTTGATGTACCACAAGTGTCTAAGGAGTCTGAAAAAGAGATAAAAATGTAATTTCTCTCCTCCTCTTCATACAAACAATACCACCTAACCCACCCCACATCACAATAATGTGGGTGAGGGAGATACATAGCTTATAGGAGATATTGTCTCTCTCTCTCCCCCCTCCTTTTCTCTCTCTCTCTCTCTCTCTCTCCCACAGACACACACACACACACACACCGATAGTCTCTGGTAATGGTACCTTGACTGAGGGGATCTCAGGGTTTGTAGAGACCATTTTGAAACTGCTGGTTATGGAAAGAGACAGTTATATCCAGGACACTGCACACTTTTTGCGTGTACTTTCTGGTTATGATTTACCACCTGATACCATTTTAGTGACAATGGATGTAACATCCCTCTACACTAATATTCCACACACAGATGGCATTGCAGCATGCCTTAAATACATACATGAGAAAGGACCGGACCAAAACATCAACCCTGGAGTGGTGGGGGAACTTATGGAATTCATTTTGACTCATAACAACTTCAGCTTCAATGGTAAACATTATGTTCAAACTATGGAACAGCAATGGGCACCAAAATGGCTCCACAGTATGCTAACCTCTTTATGGCTGACTTGGAGGAGGATTTTTTAAGGCAGTATCCCCACAAACCACTAGCTTATTTCCGTTACATTGATGATTTGTTTATCATCTGGATGGAAGGCACAGATGCACTCAAAGATTTTCATCATAAACTTAATAATCTCCACCCTACCATAAAGCTTACCTTGGAGTACTCTACCACCAAGGTTAACTTTCTGGACACCACAGCCATCATTAAGGATGGAACCTTACATACATGTATTTACAGGAAGCCAACAGACAGACAGAGATACTTGCACAGGAAAAGTAACCACCCAAACCATACAAAAAATCTGTCATATACAGTCAAGCACTGCATTGTCAACGTATTTGTTCAAATGAGGGATGACAGAGATACACATTTGGCTATGTTGAAAAACACCTTTATGTAGCAGGGACACTCTTCCGGGAAATTGACAGGATAACAGAGCAGACAGCATAAGTACAAGACAACAACTACTACAATATAAAGAAAAGACAGTGACAGAAAGAATACCCTTGGTAGTCACATATCATCAGACCTTGAGCGTCTACGTAAGATTATTAAAAGATCTCCACCCAATATTTAGTGAGGATGACACCCTTAATTGTATTTTTAAGGAACTCCCACTACTATCTTTTAAACAACCACCAAATTTATCCAGCCTAATTATTAGGAGCAAACTTTCACAAGAACAGAATACCATGTCACACAATGGCACACGACCCTGCGATCAACGCCCCTGTAAGACTTGCGGGCTCATTTCTACCTCAGACTGTGTGGTTACATCACAAAACAGACAATTCCAGGTGCATGGGAGTTATACATGCATGTCACGACATGTTGTTTATTTCATTCAGTGCAAGAGATGTCCACAAACAGGTTATGTAGGAGAGACACGCCAACAGCTCCGCACTAGGATGAACTCACACAGACATACTATTACAGCAAGGAAGACTGAAAAACCAGTGGGGCATCACTTCTCCCAGCCTGACCACTCAGTCTCAGATATGTCAGTAATGGTCTTAAAGGAAATCTCAAAAACACACAACAGAGACGAGCTTTTGAGATTAAATTTATTTTACATCTCAATATGGTAGCAGATGGGATGAACGTGGATCTTGGCTTTATGGGACACTACAGAAACTAACATCCACAGACCTTTTCTTCTTCAAACTGACATATTATAGGACTTCAGCATGTGTGGGATGTGGATGCGTGTGTGTATGTATGTGTGTGGGTATATAATGCAGACTACAGAAAAAAATAGCAGGTAATCCGTTTAATCTGCAAAACAGTAATTCCAACACATACAAATGACCACAGCATTACCTGTCTGGTTTTCTCCTTTGAACTGTATATTTAGCTAACTTACTGGCATCTCCAGCAATAACAGGATTTAATAGTATTTCCATGCAATTTTGTAATGATGCATTATATGGACTGATAAAAATCAGAATGATATTTCATTCTCTATTTTGTCTAAAGTGTGCAGTTGAACAATATATGGAATGGAATTATTATTAGTAACTCACTGATCTTTGAGTTACATAATAATGATGATGCAGCTAAAAGGGCACAAAAACAATAGGAAATATTCTCTGAAATATTAGAAGTAGAAAAGAAGAGGTGCTGATTCCCCTGTATAGGTCCATTGTTAAACCCGTTTTGGAGTATGGTGTCCCATTTTGTTCCCCTCAGAGTGTTAGTAGTAGAAGACAGTTAGAGAGGTTTCAGAGAAGAATAGCCAAACATATGTTAAAGCTAAGGAATAAACCATATCATTCTAGACTTTGGAATTTGGGAATTTCCTCTGTTGTCTACCGTAAAATCAGAGGGGACATGTGTTCTGTTTTTAAATCATTAATGGATGAGTTTATATGGGAATCTGCAGGACTGTATAAGAAAGAAATACTAGATAGAACCACTAGGGTCCACCCTTTCCAGTTGAAAGGGGAATCCTATAGGACTTCAAAAAGGGGCAGGTAGTTTAATCAAAGAGTTGTGGGAATGTGGAATGCACTTCCTAGGGAGGCAGTTACTGCTAAAAAATTGTTGTCCTTTAAGAGGCTGCTGGACCAGCATGTGGGCGAAAGAAAATAGGAGTTCCTCCACTAATTAGTGGCAAGTCCTTACATGGCTCAAAGTAGCTCATGGACTTGTAACCATAATTATGAACCTATGAGCCTATGATTAATGGATCCCATTATAATTATTCTAAATGTAGAGTAATCCCCATTGGGAAACATGTGACTTATGCCTCTGCTATTGGAGATGTTCTTGTAACCCAGAAACCAGTTTATATTCTGAGCATTTATTTTGGGAGCTCCAATTTACTGGACTTAAATTGGAATAAGGCCATGGATTTTGGGGCAGCCCATTTGGCTGTCTAGAATTCTTGGCAACTGTCCAAGAAGAAGAGGGTGGTGGTGGTTAAAACCTTTCTACTCCCTGGCCCGGATATTCAAACTGCACCCAAAAAGTGTGCAACAGCAGGAGCAAGTGCAAGTCCACTGTGCCCATGAGCAAGAAGCACAATATTCAAAAATTGCACAGGCCAAGATGCGCCTGCGGCACACAACTGAACATCGCACCAACTGCACCATAGCACAACCAGGGATGTGCAGTTGTGCATTTTAGATGCACCATAGTGCAACAAGGGATGCTTAGTGGAGCAGCCAAGATGCGCCATAGAGCAACCAGGGGTACCCCGTCGAGCAGAGCATCAATGCAACAGCACAACCAGGGATGCACAGGGACAGGATGCAGGGGCCCACTACCCATGCCACAGATGGGCAGAGGAGCACACAGCAGAACAGACATTGCCCCCCACACCCCATGCACTGCACAACTGGGGGAGTGCTGGAATAACCACCGGCCCATGGATACCAGCAACCAACCCACAGCCAGGGCATGGTGCCCCAGTACACCCCCTGGCAAGCTGTGACCGGCACACAAGGAGGAACAACCACCCAGTGCCACACCATCCCACCAATGCAGAGCACACCCTGCACCATGATCACCATACACCCTTCCCAGGAATAGCGCCCAACAGTGCAGGACACCCCATGCATGCCACCACCCCCACTGTGACAATGCAATCCTGTGCACCACAAAGCCATGCAAGGCAGCCCCATCATGTGCACCCTGCAGGGGGTGGCAGCAGACTGCAATGCCACAACAGCATACACAATGCCACCCTGCATGTCCCCCCCGAGGTACAGCTCAGAGACCAACCATACGAGGCACACGAGGGTACCCCACATGCGACAGGGCATGCCCCGACCCCACCACCAGCAGTACAGCACCCTGCACACCCTACCAAGGACACATCCTGTCCCAGCACTGGCCACAACAGCCAGCACAGACACACACAGTGTTTCATGGAAGCATGCACCACATAGGATGCAACACAGTGCATGGACATACATCCACCCATACCCAAGGGCACACCGACACAGGGACACAGTAGCGGGTCAACCAAGCCACTGGCATGTGGCCACGGCACCCGTGTACACACGTCCAGCACCTCTACATGGCACAGGTGTGTCAGCCACCCTGCGCAGGCACCATGAAGCTGTATGCCACCAGCACGTGGCCGGAGCACAAGTGACAGACACTGGAGCACACCCCCTGCAACAGACACAAGTGACAGCATGGAGAGGGGACAACAACAGCGGAGGCCACAGTGCCCCCCAAGGCAGACGTGCACCATACTGGTGATGGGAGGCAACCTGGCATTGTGCCAGGTACAGCGGTTGTCCAGCATGGACAGCCACCACTGACATGCCAGCAGACCATGCATATCACAGACATGCAAGGGTGTCAGCTGCACAGGCCATGGATGGTCTGTCAGGGGTGCCATGCACACAGTGCATGCACTGTGGACCGCTGCACAAAGGCATCCAGTGCACAGAGAACAACACACAAACCACAGACAGTGACCGAGTCCCCCGCCCACACCATAGGTGGATCCCTGCCAGACACACACACACGCACACCCATGCCTGCACCACCCTGATGCCATGCACACCACTGCAGCTGAGCACCTGTAGCCCACTGCAAATCAGAGACCACCACAGCTGTCATAACAAAATGTATGTATTGAAATGAGGTAACAAAAAACTATTTACAAGTTTTTACAAGGGGGGAAGGGCCAAAAACCAGGTGGGGGTGGGCATGGGGCAGGGGTGAACAAATGGGAGAGGGAAGAAGGGGTGTGAGGGTGTGTCCAGGGGGTTAGCTGAGTCAGGGGGCATGGAGGGCCCATTGCCTGCCCTGCTCTCCTCTCCTGTGGTGCCTATGGCTTTTCTTTCTTCTGACCCCATCCCACTCCATTTGTTTGAGTATCACAAGGGATGCCCTCACCAGTTGCAGCAGCTCCTGCATTCCCCTTTGCAAAGCCATCCAGTGATGTCCACCTAGGACAAGCGAGCAGAGTCAAAACGTGTGACTGTCTAGCCCACTGCATCCCATCCATTGTGCATGGCATACAGCCATGTACCACACCCCTCTGATGGTGTGTGACCACCCACAGTGACTGCGTCCACAAGACCTGCCTACCCAGGCACCCACAGCCATGCGGACCACTGCACACACCCACTGCCCATGTCCCGTACAGCACCACCGTGGCCGTACAGTGACTTGGCTATGCGGTGTGAAGGCAGTGGCACAGCCATGTACCTGGTGCATGCATGGACCACCATTGATGCACTCCCAGACATGCAGTGCCATTGGACAGTGCTGACTGTAACAAATTGCATGCATGGCAGTGGTGTCAATGGATGGTGGCCATGCCCCGCTGCCCGCCCTGTTACCAAGCATGCAAGAGTAATCATGGATGTAAGGCAATCACCATCATCAGGCTAGTCCCTGCACCTCTGTGGACATTCATCCCTCACGGCTTGCTGGTCCTCCTGGTGGCGCCTCCACTCTCTCACCCTCCTGCGCTCCTCTGGGCCTAAGGTGCAAACATGGAGAGAGGAACATCAGTATAATCTGGTAGCAAAGTCCCCCTACCCCCATGTGTGTGCAATCCCACACAGCCAGACCCATCCACCCCCCACCCCGATACCACCACCATGGCCAACACTGGACGGCTCCACCATGTGCCAGACACATGCAACCGTGATACCCATATGGACATTAACAGTGTATGGATGGGGCACCTACCTGGCCGTGGCACCGTTCCCATCCTGGCATATCCCCGCAGGTGAGCAAGCATGTCCAGGTCCCTGCACTGGAGGTCCCCATACCTGTGGCGACACTGCTCGGCCGTGCACCTGATACCAGTTGCCTCCTGCAGCACAACTGCCACCTCCTCCCAAACTGCACTCCTGGCCCTGTCCGGGGTGCATCACCATATAGCGCCCCAGCATGGGGCTCTACAATGGACACCAAATAGTCCAAATCAATCTGGCTCCAGATAGCAGCCCTTCTCTGTGCCATCTCAACAGATAGTTGGAGTCAAAATGGCACTCAGCAGCGTGGTCCACCATGTGCACATGCTGCGTGGTACAGTGTTGCCATTCCCTATTGCACTGTCACCGACCAGCGCGATAGTAGTGCACCCATGCCAGATGCATGGCTCCTAGGGGGCAAAGGTTGGGCACAGGGTCAAGGGTCTCTCACACACGGACAGCCACAACACGATTGGAACCCAATGCATGTAGCATGATTGGGTGCCTGTGTGCCACCTACTGTAGTGGCCTACAGTGCTGTGGCCCCAGTGTGCCTACGACGCCCCTGTGCCACTGTGCCATACATGTGAACAGCACAGTAGCGCCACTGGCACAATGGTGGCCATGCCCTGTATTGCCTCCCATGCACAGCACATCAGCAGCATGGCAGGCGCCTGCGTCATCACCCCGGGCATGCACAGTTCGGTGTGTACTGCGCATGTCACAAAACTGCACCCTTGCCTGAGCAGGTTCAACACAATTGCGCAAAGCACAACAGCGCGATATTCAGCCAGCATATGCAAATCAGCTAATCAGCCATTCACTGGCACAGACACTGCATTTGCATCCACTTAAAAATGCGCCTCGCCTCATTTGCATGCGTTGCACAATAAAAATGTGACATTGGGCTGCACTGGCCATAGTCAGTTACTGCAGTCTATTGTGGTGAGTTGCATGCTGTTTGGGAGTGTGGACTGTGGTGTGTGGGATATGCATGGGACTGCACAGTCACAGGTAACACCTGCCATTCTCACAGGATGAATAATGACCGATTGTGAGGTGGAGGAAGAGGAACAGAGACGTGGACGGAAGAGGATGCCTAACTTCACCAAGGCAGAAACAGATGCCCTGTTTGAGGCCTACCTCGATGAGGAGCCGCTGCTCAGTGGACGCCAGGGAACACCACAGGCCTGTGCTGCTGCATGGGAAGAGGTGGCGTGTGCTGTCAACCTGCATGGCAGCCACCAGCGGTCCATCCAGGAGTGCAAAAAGAAGATGGGCATGGATAGGCAGATGATTAAGGAGAAGGTGGCTGCCATCAGGGCAGAACAGTCTGCAACCGGTGGGGGACAGCTGGACATGCAACACCTGACCCCACAAGAAGAGCAGATTGCTGGCAGCATGCAGCGTTGTGCCATCGAGGGTGTTCCGGATGGTGGATTCCAGACGGGTGGTAGCCTGTTATTGCATGGTAGGTCCAGGTCTGTCAATGGGGGGACAGGGTAAGGCAGATACATTAATGCTACTGTTTTTCCCTTACAGCTCCTGAGCATCTACATGTGTCAGTGGTGGTGGGCTTGTCCACTGAGAGTGGTAGCATGGAGATAGAGGCGTGCCCATCCACCTCCACAGGCATATGAGGGTCAGGGTGACAGTGGGCCCACCTGGACGTCTGGACTGATGTTCGTGGAGCAGATGCAGAGGAGGCCCTGCCCGTGTCCCAGCGTGCCAGCATCCATGGATGCCAGCATGCTGAGACTCAGGCTGGTGCCGGATCCATCACTTATGATGATGGAGCTAACTTCATGGGCAGTGATACGTGTGGGCCACAGGATGGCCACACAGCAGGTGACATCACGGGCATGGCAGTGGGTGGTGCCACCTTGGAGGGCTGCGTGACATCACAGTCCCAGCCTGTGCCTTTCTGCACCAGTGGGGCAGCACTGATGTGTGTCCAGGACAGTGGGGCTGTTGCGGCCACTGCGGTAGCACCATTGAGCCCTGGAGAGCGGCAGCTGGAGGGGCAGTGTCAGCAGTCGGCCAATGGCCATGGGGGTACAGTGTCAGGGGGCAGCATCAGTGCACCACCTGTGGACATGCCCAGGCCTGGCCATGGTGTGCAGTGCCCACCCTCAAGGGGTGCTGACCATCAGGGCTGTGAACACCACGACGGACAACATGCCGATCAGGCAGATGGCCTCCTAGATGAGCACACCCACATACTCCAAGCATCAGTCAATCAGCAGATGCGGATTGTGATGGTGGTGGATGCACTCAGTGCGGATCTGCACCAGACAGAGGAGCAGTGCAGCAGAGACAGTGCTCTGCTACTGGCAGGGATGGACCAGATGCGGGAGGATGTGACCACTGCCATTGACAGGCAGACACAGGCAATCACAGCTGTCATGGCCACAATGGGCACACAGTTATTTGCCCATGTGTCACAGACACCACGCAGTGCAATCTCCACCCCCGTTCCCAGCGTCGTGCGACACCCTCCTTGTCAACACTGGGTTCAGCTGTGGGCATCCCGAGCACGCTGGCACAGGCAAGTTCGGTGTGCTGCAGACCCCTGTGCAAGCACGGTCACATTCACACAGTGGAACCCCTGGAGGGCCGTCGGTGCAACCCCATGAGGCCAGTGGTCAGCCTGTCAATGCTGGCAGGTTCTCAGCAGGGCTGCCCATGCATCCATGGTGGCCATGGCACTGTGGTGCATGACTGACTTGTCTCCCAGCACAGCTACTGTCTGATGCTGCCCTGAGTGCATTGTGTTGTTCAGCGTGCAATGCATGGTTGGGGTACCCGGCCCTGCACGCACACACATGTTCCATCTGCACACCCTCCTGGCTGCTGTCCGCTGTGGTGTGTGCATGATGATGCCTGTGTTGCACTGTCCACCACTGTGCAATGGTGCCCAGCGTCTGACACACGCACAATGACAGGCACTGGGCGTGGTGGTCTATGGACGTGTGTGTGGCTAAGGGTGGCAGTCGGGGCCAGCGTGCCTCCTACCCTTTGTGCATGTCTTGTGAGGTGTGTGTATGTGTGTGTGTGTGACCACATGCCGTGTTAGACCTTGCCCATCCCTGACGGTGTGTGCGGTTCCATGCTTGGCCAATTCCCTTAACGACATGCACCCCTGGTGTTTGTCCATGCATGTTTGTGGGTTGTGCCTTTGCCCTGGTGGTTGCACATGGCCCCATGACTTACCTGGGTTGGTTGAAGTGCTCCTCTGTGATGGTGTCCCGGTGCAGCTGTGCCATCCGGATCAGTCGGGGGTCCCTTCGACCAAGGGGGAGCAGCCCGTCACCATCTTCACCAGCATCCTCATCGTCCCCATCGCTGTCCCCCTCTTCAAGCTGTATGGCTATCCCACAGTCATTGGCCATGTTGTGCAGGATGCAACAGGCCAGGAATAGCCAGCAGGCTTTTGAGGGGCTGTATTGTAGGGCACTGCCAGACATGTCCAGGCAACGGAAGTGTGCCTTCAGCATCCCGAACACCCGCTCGATGACATTGCATGTGGTGGCATGTGCCTCATTGTAGCATTGCTGTGATGGGGTCACAGGCCACCGGTATGGTGTGAGCAGCCAGGGACAGAGTGGGTATCTACTGTCACCTGTGTGTAGAGGGTGGACGTTAGTTTGGTGATCACTGTCGCCCTGCCTTGGGCCATCTAGGCCAATACCCATGTCACCTCTGACCATGCCCCTCCCAAGTGCCATGTCTTTCTGCGTCCTTTGAATACTCACCCACTAGGTGGCCAGTGGGGATGTCCCCACTCTTGAACCTGTGGCACAGTGCTGACTGGTGCCAGATGAAGGCATCATGTGCTCCCCCAAGGTGCATGGCACAGACATTGATTATGCACCCCCTGGCATCACACACCACCTGGCAGTTGATTTGATTCATGTATGTGGCCCCTTCAGCACCAGGTGGTGTGTGGAAGGCCACATGAGTACAGTCTATTGCTCTGAGCATGCCAGGCATTCGTGCTACCCTGTGGAACTCCTGTATGTTTGCTGTGTGCTCTGCTGGTGTGCTGGGGAAATGGATGTACTCTGCAGCATGTGGTAGCAGTGCTCTGAGGAATTGGGTGAGGTGGCGTGACACGGCCAACTGAGTTATGCCTGTCGTGTCCCCTGTTGGTCCCTGAAAGGTACCCGTGGTGATCAGGCACATGCAAGCTGTCACTTTGGTCTCCACTGACAGAGCATGGCTCTGTCGTGTGGGTGCCTCCATCACATCACTGTACAGCTCACAGAGCCACCTCAGAATTGCCCAGTTCAGGCAGTACCAGCCCATGATCTCAGTATCAGTGTACAGCTCGAAGCTGTTGCAGGCTCGGTACTGCCTGTTGGGGGTATACCGCCGACGGACCCTTCCACAGCTGCGCCCCCCTGCTGCCTGCCTTCTCACCTCCCTCCTAACTGCCTCCATCTGGATGGTGGCACTGGCCATGTCCCTGGCTTGTGTTACCCCCCCCCAGCAGCTGTTTCTGTGTTCCCACCACTGTCCTTGCTGCTACTTCCCCTGCACTGGGAACACCTCCCTGTAGTGGCCTCAGTGCTGAGTGGCACTTCCCCCTTTTGGGCTGCACTGTGGCAGAGGCTCCCGACACCTTCCCTGTTCCTGGAGGTTCCAAGTGCTCTGTCTCTGTCCTGCCCTGTCCTGCTCTCAATGTGTGTTGCCTGTATGGCTGCCTACGGTTCGGCAACATGTGCCTTCCCTGTAGCGTTCTTGAGCCTCTCTCTTGTTCCTTTTTATTTTGGCTAATTTCCACTATCACGCAACTTCCGCTTGCTCCCCTATTGCACATGGCGCATGTTGTTGAATATAGCACTGCACCACTTATGCATGGTTCCTCCCCCTTCAGTTGCCCATGCATTCATTATCATTGTACTCTTGCACAGTGTGATTTGGGGGGTGCATCTGCCTCCCGCTGAATATCGCAGAATGGCGCATTTTCAGACTTGCGCTGGTGCATCCCTACTGCGCATGGCGCAACCCTTTTGAATATCTGGGCCCCTGTCTTTAAGTTAGTGCTATCTTTATCCTTCCTCTTTATTTGAAAACCCAATTGTATAGCATCATTTTCATTATAATTTGGGGGAGTAGTTTCAACCCAGTTAAGAGGGGCATTCTTTATCTCCCTTATGAAAAGGGCGGTTTGAATATGGTGCATCCTGTATTTTTTTTTAATAGTATTTTTTTCAGTATAGTATAGTCCATTGAATAATGGGCACTCCATCCCATTGGAAAGAATGGCACTAATCTGGATGACGCCCCTTCAATTGGAATGAAGTAAACAAATCCTTTTTTTAGGCCAGTGAGCCACTTTCGTGAGTTTTTAGTACCTTTTTTGACTTTTATAAAATGGAGCCATTTGTCGTAGGATTTAAGCCATACCCAGCATATGAAAGACTTTTATAAGGCTTTACTACACGCTGAAGTGGATATTTTGCCAGGACTCTCTTCTCTCATTAGACAACAGGCTTCGCTGTATTTAAATGATTCTGTTTTCCCTCCTCAATTTTGGGATATAACATGGCCGTGTTGCCATGGTAAGCTTAATGTAAAAGGTAATAAAAAACATAAACCCGTCATAGAAAGATTTTTCTCAAGGGACTTTTGCCAAAACATGAATTAATCTATTCAGCATTAGTACAGTACTTTGACTGCCCATTTATTCTTCCTTTTTGGTCCTTCTTGGGAACTTCTTCGGTGGACCCATTTTGGCATTCCCTTACTAATGATCCTCTTATTTATGGATCAGTTCGGGTCCAGTCCACTAAGCATGATCCTTCCATGTTGCTCATGATTTTTTCCTCCCTCAAAGTGATCATCTGGAGAGTCCGCTGTAAATTTGTGCTACAGCAGCAGTTCATGCATCGTAATGCAATACTGAGGATAGTAGAATATGACCTCCAAAGACTGTGCAGCAGAATGGACCAGATTCTTCCAGTCAGTGTGGATTCACCACTGGAAACATTGCCTGTGGGCGATTTTCTGACCATGCATCTGTATTTGCTTTCTTCTTATGACTGTACATTACAGTTAGATAGTGCATTGGGTTTCTTGTTTAATTCTTTGTTCTGTTTATCATTTTGCTGATTTGTTTTTTTTCTGTATTTAATTTCTGTTGTTATTTCCCATTTTGCTTTTTTTGGTTTCACCCCTTGTATCATTAATCTTGTGTTTCTTTAAATAAATAATTGAACTAGTCTTGCAGAAAGTGCCTTGCATTCTTTTACTTCCACATGTACACCCACCAGAACAGCACCAGAGGTGGGTAGAAGGGACCTCGGTTTTACATGTCATCTGAAGGATGGCACACCCCAGCAGTACAGCATCCCCCAGTACTGCTCTTGGGTGCCAGCACTGATGGCATTAGCCCAATCCTGGTGTGGGACTAAAACCATCAACCTTCTGGCCCACCCAGAGGATAGTGTGCTATCAACTGAGCCATGCTAACACCCTGAATGTGGATTCAGGTAATGGGAAAAGGAGCCTTCCCAGTTTAGTTGAAGGTCATTTCCACTGGGTTCCTTGCTTTGCACACAAAGAATGTAACAAAGATAAATACCAACAAATACATCTGTAAATATATAAACATATACTGTACTTTAAAGTTAAAACATCAAGTAACTCAATATTTGACCATAATTTAATATAATTTTAATCACATTTGGTGTATCCATATGACACAACTAATCCCATAAATTGAATGATATGGTAATGGCTACATAGGTTGGTCACAAAACAAAGATCATAATACCAAATGCAATTAAACCAGACAGAAGTTAAATGCTTATTGTGGCAGTGTTACAAATCCTACGGTCTACATTAAGAAGAGATAAATATCCTCTAACAGTTCTAGTATGTGGAACTTGATATTCAACCCTGACTGAGAATGCAGCTTCACAGAAATGCCCCAGAGATCACAGTGATGCCTCACATGGGGAGTAATGCAGTCAGGTAGAAGTAAGGGCCAGCTGGGTCTTTAGGCCTTTGGATGGATTAGACATGGATTTTAATGATCCATTTGTGATTTGAATGTGATGCAGTGCCTCCACCTAGGGGAATCCTTTTCATCACTATGCTGCCCTAGTGCTTCCCCTCAGGAAAATATAGAACTCCCACCAACAGTGACAGAAGGCATGATACCATATACGGTACCTTAATGCCCCAACATACTAGTGCAGTGTGATCGTAAAATAATAGTGCACTGAACAAGAACAAGAACAATAACAAGGAAGTCAGTAAATGCAATACAAAAATATGAATAATCTTATAGGGGAGTACGATGGAAACTAATACCATTGGAAAGATTCCAAGTTGGGACTCTAGTGATACACTAAATGAAATATTCAGATCCTTTTCTGTCCTCTTTTCTGTTTCTGTTTAGAAGGAAACAAGCACTCAGTAACATGGACTGAGAAAGTGACAAAGATCCTAAAAGAAATATGAATGATAAGACTGTCAAAACCAGTATTAATGCACACACAGAGACAGAAAAATATCAAGGTACAATGGTACTAGGGACTTGTTTCTGTGATTTTATTTCACTGTAAAAATATGGATAGCAACTTGTAGTACAACCAAGTAATTTGCAAAAAGATGCATATCAATGTTGTTGCCCAAATGCCCTGCCACTCCATTCAAAAAGATATACCAATGATAAGCGACTGAACAAATATCAAACTAATCCCTCCTCCAGACATTTGTGACACTCAATTTTTAAATTTTTAAAAGAAAAAAAGGAAATGAATCAAACAGCCAGATGCAGCAACAGTATCTATAGAATGTAAACAATTATAAAATGTGTTTTTTAAACTAGAGACACTTTGAGGCCTAAGGAGGTTAACAGTGTCCCTTTAATGCCTTTATAAGTGACATTGAAAATTAGCTGGAAGGAAAAGCCTGCCTCTTTGAGGATGACACCAAAGTCTGTAATAGTGTGAACACTCTAGTAGAGGTGAAGAGAATATGCAGAGACCTGAGAAAACTGAAAAGTGCAAAATCATGCGCTTGGAGCACAGACACTCAGAGACAGAGTACAAAATGGGAGAAGTGGTTTTGATAATCGCCAGACAGAAGAGGGGTCTAGAAGAAATCATATCTAATGACCTCTAGGTGGCAAAACAGTGTGACAAGGCATTTGGTAGGGCCAGTGGAATGTTGGAGTGTATATGGATGGTTATCACTGGGAGAAGGTGGGTGGTGGTATTGGTCACTGTATAGATTGCTGGTGAGAACCCACCAAGAGCATTGTGTCCAGTTCCAGAGATCACATCTCAGGAAGAACATAGACAGAGTGGAGGCTCTCCAGTGTAGGGCAACTAAAATAGTGTGGAGTCTGCATCAGAAGCCCTATGACAAGAGACTGGAGGACCTCAGTATGTGCACTGTAGAAGAGAGGAGGAGAGGGTGACATGATAGAAGTCTATAAAACCTAATGGGGTAAATTAGATACAGGAAGGGAGGGAGTATTTTTCATAGAAAAAGATGCACAAGAACAAGGAGGCATGCCATGAAGCTGTAATGGGGATAAGTTATAGAGTGATGTGAGTAAGTTCTTCTTCACAGAAAGAGTTATGGATGCCTGGAACAGTCTTCTAGTGGAGGTGGTGAAAACAGTGGTGGGATTCAATAATACATGGGATAGGAAAAAGGGAATTGAGGTAGAAAGCAAAAGGGGTGGGAGGGAGCCAGAGATGAAACAGAGTCTGGAGTGGCTGTATGGGCAGTGAAAAAATGGGCAGACAGGGTGGGCCTAGTGGTCCTTATCTGTCTTCACATTCTGTTTCTGTTAGTGCCCCCTTCCCCAGCTCTGCCCCCCTTCACCCCCCCTAGGTCTTACTGTGGAATCCTCAAGTGCCTATACCATCCATGTCTGAAAATGTGCCATTAACATGCTCAAGTGTAATCCAGAGGGGTGCAACTAAGGGCGACTAACCGCAGAACTCGAATCTCCTTCTCAAGGTTGCCCATCCAAGAAACACAAGTAGGCTCAGACAGTGTTTTATGGTCAAAAATAAATAAATTTATTCTGCATATTACAAAAGTATTCACAATAAAGTTCTTTATTTTTTATGGTAAAATGCTGTCTGAGCCTACCTAGTATTTTCGTTGGATATGCAACCTTGTGAAGAGATTCCTGTTTGAAATGATCACTGATTTGGCTTCTACCACTGGCTTTGCTTGGCTATTTCAAGTGTCCACCAACTTCTCTGTAAAAAAAATTACTCCCTATCATCCCTTTTGAATCTCCCATCCACCAACCTCCATGCATGTCCCTAGTTACTGTGTTTTCATACCTTGTAAATAGATCCCCACGGATTGGCCAGTTGATACCCCTCAAGAGTTTATAGGTTTGAGTTTTCTCCTCTCTTCTGGCCTCAAGAGTACATGTTGAGGTTATTTAGATACTCTTCATACATCTTCCCCTGTTGGCTCTGTATCATTCTTGTAGCCCTCCTATGAACCCTCACAAAGGGGACCCTGTTGCTGTTATTTGTTGATGTCAAAACTGGGTAGAGCACTCCAGGTGTGGTCCTACCATGCAAATCCAAAATAGCATGCTCAAACCTTTTATGTTACTCCACACTGGAATTCACATTTCTTCTAAGGGGTGCTGCTAGGTAGTGACAAACAACCTACAATCCAAACATACTAGCGTAGCCCCCCCCCCACATAGCATAGCATTACATATTTAAACTTTCCTCTGCCAAAGTTGCCTATATTTACTTCAAGCTCCATGTAAGGAGAGGGTCCTCTTAGTTTCAGACTGGAATTCCAATTTGAGTAAGCTAAATCACCAACGCCAAGGTGGAACCCTTCAATTTAGTCCCTAACTTCCTAGTGCCTCAATGGCTACTAATTGACTCACTTTATACTGTGCTCACAACCAGGATATTACACAGGTGTTTTAAAGGGAGCATGCCAAGAAGGAGCACCACAAACTCCCCAAACTCAAATAAATCCAAAACAACATGCTCAAACCTTTTATGCTACTCCACACTGGAATTCATATTTCTTTTAAGGGGTGCTGCTAGGTGTGGAGAACAACATACAATCCCTAAGATACTAGCACACCCCCCCCCCACAACTAACTAGTCCCTAACTTTCCAGTAGCCATTGGGGCACTGGAAAGTTAGGGACTGAATCGAAGGGTCCCACCTTGACGTTGGTGATTTAGCTTAGTCAAATTGGAATTCCAGTCTGAAACTAAGAGGACCCTCTACTCACATGGAACTTGAAGCAAATATAGCCAACTTTGGCAGAGGAAAGTTTAAATATGTTATTCTATACTATGTGGGCGGGGGGGGTGGTGTGTGCTAGTATCTTTAGATTGTGTGTGGTCTTACCTTGGACATGTAGAGAGGCAGCATAATCTCCTTCTTCCTCATGGTGAATGCCCTTTCTACACACATCAGCATTCTGCTTCTCCTCCCAAATGCCTTGCAGAGGGCTTAAGATGGTCACTGATAATGGGAGGGCTAAAAGATCAAGGTTCAGCTGTGGAGAAATAGTGCCTCCCACATCCCCTACTTAAACCTAGCATGTCCATTTGCTCCGCTTCAAGCATTTTGACATCCGTTCCGAATGAGCCGCTGTGTGGTTTGTGGCTGTGCTTTTTCTTTCTGCTTGCCTTCTGCTTTCCTGTTCATTTGTCCTGCTTTTTTCCTCTGCCTTTGTTTTCCCTCCCTCATCTTCTTCTGTCCATTCCCCCTCCTTCTGCTGTCTGCAACTGTGTGCTGCCCCACACCCCCCATTCCTTGTCTCTGTTTTCCCCCATCTACTCTGTTCTTCCCTGTCCACTCCTCATATCGTTGACTGTGCTCTGCCTTACTGCTTCACAGCCCTCCATATCTCCTTCTGTCTCATTCCTCTTTCTGCCAGCCCTACATTCCTCATTTGTTGTTGTTTTTGTGGGGGTTTCTTCCCCTGTTGTCTTCTCACTGCTCCTCTCTCCTCCTTCTTCCAGGTCCATGCCTGCATCCTCCCCACCTGACAACCCTCTGTTTCTCCCCTTCTCCTGCTTTCTTCTCCTGCCTTGGCTCCTTCTGTCTGCCCCCTCTTATTTTGCCATTCATTGTGTGGCCTGCCTGACCACCCCTCCCCTCTGTGCCTTGTCTCTGTTTTCCCCCTCTGCCCCATATCTTCCCTGCTTGCTCCTCGCCCCCTTTCTGCCCTCTGCTGTGCCACCTTGCTACCCTCCATGTCTTCTCTTAGTCTCAGCCCTCTTCCCTGATGGTCTCTCGTACCTTTTTCCTTGCTGTTTTATGGGGTAATTCCTTTCCCTGTTCTCTCCTTTGCTGCTCGTTCTTCCGGGTTCATGCTCAGTGATGTCACTGCCTGGCAATCCTGTGCTCATCCTGCTACTGCCTTTCTCTCTCTCCTCTCCGCTTCTCTCCAGCCACTTACCCTGCAGTGTGTTTGTCCTTGCCGTATGGAGAACTCCTTGCTTCAGCTGCTCCTTTTCTTTGACATTTCCAGTGCCAGTGCTCAAGCTCCTCAGCAGTTCCCATGGGATGGACAACATTGTTTACAGTGATTGCCCCAATTTTCAGATCTCCTCTCCCCCATCCTCTCCTGTTCAGTGACTTCATCCCCACTAATCCCATTTGGACTACTTTTACAGCAACAGTAGCTACTGGTGATATCAAAACCCAGCCTCATTTCTCAGCTGGTCCCTCTGAATTACCCTTGACAGGCTAGTCATCTTCCATTGGGTCTCTGTTGGTGCCAGTATTGCCTTCATCATGCCTAATTTGAGATTAGCTTTGCCGTTCTCCTTCCACTGCTGAATCCTATGAGCCATTCCAGTTCCATACCCTTCCTTGCCTTCCTCCCACTAGAAGACTCATGCTCCGGTGTCCACCACAACCCGTCATCTACTGACCTAACTGGGGGTCTGTATTCCTACCGCTTTCTCTCTTTGTGGCTAGGAGCAGGTCCCCAACATCTTGGTATTAGACCTATGTGGAGGTCTCCTCATTACTATCTTGGGTCCTCCATGCCAGACAAGAATTTGTTGAGTATCTAGAGGCCAGAGGGGCTCAGGACCCAAGGCAGCATGGATTCACAGCGGGAAGGTCATGCCAGACAAATCTGATAGATTTATTTGACTGGGTGACCAAAGTAGTAGATCAGGGAGGGGCTGTGGACATGGCCTACCTAGACTTTGGGAAGGCATTTGACACAGTCCCACACAAAAGATTAATATACAAGTTAGCCAGCCTGGGAGTGGGTCCTAAGATGACAGCATGGGTAAAGAATTGGCTGGAGAATAGGACACAGAGAGTAATAGTAAATGGAGTCCACTCTGAAGAAAGGGGGGTTACTAGTGGGTACCGAAGGGTTCAGTATTAGGACCGGTCCTCTTTAATGTCTTTATAAGCGACATTGCAGAGGGACTGAAAGGAAAAGTATGTCTCTTTGCAGATGACACAAAGATCTGCAACAGAGTTGATGCACAAGGTGGGGTGGAAAGGATGAGAAGGGACTTGGCAAGGTTAGAGGAATGGTCAAATGTATGGCAGCTTAGATTCAATGCTAAGAAGTGCAAGGTAATGCACCTGGGAAACAAAAACCCAGGGGAAGAGTACACAATGGGGGGTGAGATACTAACAATAACAAAAATGGAAAGGGACCTGGGGGTAGTCATATCAGATGACCTAAAGGTGGGCAAGCAATGTGAGAGAGCAGCAAGGAGGGCAGGTGGGATACTGGGATGCATAGGGAGAGGCATCACCAGTAGAAAACAGGAAGTTATTATCCCTCTGTACAGACAGTTGGTGAGACCCCATCTAGAGTACTGCGTGCAGTTCTGGAGACCCAATCTCCACAAAGACATAGACAGAATTGAGGCTGTCCAGAGGAGGGCAACTAAAATGGTTCAGGGTCTGCACCGGAAGACATATGAAGAGAGACTTAAGGAGCTGAATATGTATAGCCTTGAGAAAAGGAGGGAGAGGGGGGACACAATAGAAACTTTCAAGTACCTCAAGGGAATCAACAAAGTCTAAGAGGGTAGCATCTTTCAAAAAAAGAGGTGTGCAAGAAGAAGGGGGCACAATTTGAAGATAGAAGGGGCGGCTCAGAGGTAATTTAAGGAAGTATTTTTTCACAGAGAGGGTTGTGGATGCATGGAATGGCCTTCCGGAGGAGGTTGTGGAGTCAAAAACAGTGGTGGAATTCAAGCATGCATGGGACAGTCATAAGGCAATTCTAGGGGGTTGGGGTAGGAAGAAGTAGGCTGCTGGTTAACTAGGATCTGCAGCTTATCCATTAGATAGGGAAATGGGCAGACTGGGTGGGTCAAGCAGTCCTTATCTGCCATCAAAATCTATGTTTATATGTTTCTATTCACCTACGTTGAGGTCTTCTTCCGCACGTGTCACCATTTTTCCTATGTGGGGGTCAGAGGCATGCTGTCTCTACGTCCCTTTCTCCAGTTTTTGCACTGCTGCTATACTGTCAGTTTCACATGAGGTGCTCCTTTTTATGCTGCCCAACAGTGCCATGGCTGCCTCACCATTAGGTAAACCTTTGCCTGACCTGGAGGGGGGTACGTCGGTTACCCTCCACCCTTACTGGAACTGCCAGCTCATCGACTATGGCCCTCTCAATGACGGTACTCCCTGGAGGACTGTACTGTTCCTCACCTCGTACCGGAACTTACAAAACAGTGTATTTCTCATTCACTTTCATCCAAGACCCGAGAACTGTTTAATTTCTTATTTTCAGTTATATCCTGTAGAGGCACTGCTCCTACCACTGATGTGCAATTTACTCAGCCAGTTCCGAATGCATCTACTGGGCTCCTCAAACTTCTATCTCCACTGACGACTTAATTATTTGATATTATGACTCACCTCATATCTCTAGATGCCTGCTCTGCTCCATATGATTTCTTCCTTTAATTGAACGGTCTCCATCCCTAGCTCTGCCCATCAGGGTATCAAGTGAAGGTGAGCTTGCCCTGCCTGCTAAGGATAAAAGTCCATGTCTTCTGACTCCTTTCTTTTACTCCTTCCACTTCATTCCACTCCTCACACAGTCTCCGTTTCTAGCTGTGCCTGGGGGCTTCGAGCACAAACTGGCTTTCCCTGCCCACTTGTGATGGAAGCCTATAACTCATATTTTGTTTTCCTCCATGAACTGTGCCTAGCCCTGGATTTAGACTGCCTCCTGGACGTCTTCCTTCTGTATTCCTTTTGGTGCCTCAACTTTGCCACCATCTAGTGCTCAACTATCCATCAATTGTGCTCCTTGGATCCATCCTCGCTTCATGTTTCCAGTAACTATTCCTCCATCCTACCATGTTTTCTCCATCCATTACTCACATCATCAGTGAAATTCCTGTTCCGCCATCCACCTCTCAATACTCCACTATTCCATTGATCGACTCCAGTGCTCCAGCACTACCTTAATTACATCTCTGGTATCGAATCAAGACAACATTACTCGACCTGCCTGCCATCATAAAACTTCAGGTGCTCCAAAGCACTATTACTTTCTCATAATCACTACCCATCCACTATGAGCCCATCATACCAGCATATTCAAATACCAAATGCCAGCACCAAGATATAAAGCGCATGCACACGAATACATTCAAAACTATCTAATTGTACATATACCTAAGATTTTAATACTGGATACCATAAAGACATCCCAGACATCATTTAACCACTATATTTCTTCATCCGCATATCCTTCTGGCTTGGATTCCCCTTCGTCTTTCAGAATCGGCCTTCCTACTCATATCTTCAAAGATTAAGGATGTGACTCATCTACCTAACAACATTCAGAGCCATCAAGATTCAGAGGATATAACTAATCAACCTAACCAGAAACAAACCTCTGTTCAATCATTTAGGATTGTCTCCTCATAGATTGCTTGGAGGACAGACAGGTCAGTAGCCACGGGTCCTCAGAGGTTTCCTCCATGGGGGGGGCATTCTTCCCCTGTGTGCTACTGGTCACACATTCCAGAGTTGGAGGAGGTAATTTCAAACCATTAACAATCTTTTTGGGCCTCTATTCCTACACCTATCCAGCATTCCTACCAAGGGTGGGAATAGAGAAACGCCAAATGAAAAGCTCATAACTTCAAACTTCATAAGTATTCACAAGCACTACTCTGTGCACCACACATTGAATGGGAAGGCTAACAGCCCAAGGTTCAATGGGGGGAAATAGCTCCCCCCACATCCCCTACTTAAACCTAACACTTCTATGTGCCCCACTTCAAGCATTTCAAAATCGCTCACCATCCTCCTCCTCAGCTTTCTCCTTCTCCTACTCTGGCACTCTTCTCTCATCCTTGATGCTGGGCCTCTATTCCTACACCAGCCCAGCATTCCTACTAAGGGCAGAACTAGAGAAAAGCCTAAATAAAAGTTCATAACTTCAAAGTTCATGAGTATTCACAAGTACTATGCTGTGCAACACACGCTGAATGATACTAAGGTCACTTTTGGAACAGTTTCAACCTCCTTCACTCCCCTGCCCAGCAATCAGTTCAAGTTTTTTTCTGCCAATGTGGCCCGTGCATTAAGGGACACAAGATAAATTTCACAGGTTCATACCCTGTCTGTGGCTCACTGCAGCTGCAGTGATGGGCAAACCTATGCACAATGCCTGGTGCCTGTCTGTAGCTCTGCCCACAGGTGTGTTGCAGTACTGCAGGGATGGCAAGGTTGAATATGGGAGGGACAGAGAACACAAGCAGGCATTCAAGTGAATACTTATCATGCCAATTGACTACATCCACTGCTCCACACAGAGAGCAGTGATTGTGGGTCCTGGTGTATGGTATCTTCATGAGGTACCAATGCAGCACTGCTGGTAGCCCTCTGCTGCACCAGCATAGTTTTGGGGTATGGGGCAGCCAGCTGTCCTGCCGAGTCACAAGCCACCAGATGAAGGGAGCATGTAGTGGATACAGCATGGTGTCTGAGGGTGTATCCTGTGCCCCCCCTCCACTGGTGCTCCACACCTTTTAAATGGTGCAGTGGCTGCCCCACCCCAGTCACTCCCTATCCCACAACAGGTATGCATCCTTTCTGTGAATGCTGCTGGAGTCCAGTTGGACTCCTGCTGCCAACTCTGGAACGTAGGGATGCATAGATACTGTGCAACTGTGGTGTGTAGGCATTGTTCATAGAGCCCAATCTGCATAACCTACATTTGTTGGTATTGAATTTAGATTACCACACATTAGACCACTTCCTGAGACTTTCTGGATCCATTTTCATGTAAACAGGCACACACCACTATTACCATTGAATAAAAAGCCATTAAAGCTTATGGCTTATAAAAATAATTTATTTGTAAACAAGCAAGGTTAATGGAGGTACTCAAATACAGCAGTCACAGGAGAAGAAAATGCCTAATGTTTTTGTGCTTTACACAGGTGCTTGATCATAGCTCATGCAAGTGTTTAACTCAAGGTGCTTTTGTAGTGCAGGCGTTAAGTGCAATTATTTCAAAATAAATTTAAAGTGACATGAGGTGCTCTTAAATAATAACCATAGTTTTGATTTGTTTTCGCGTGTGTACATTAGAAACACAGCAAACAGAAAATGATGGCAGAAAAAGACCCATGGTCCATCCAGTCTGCCCAAGTTCCTTGTTAAGCCCTGGGACCTACTGTCCCTCCAGGGCCTAGCCCTTCCCAAGCTCTACCCATTCTCCTCCCAGTTTCTGCCACCCCAAATAGAAACATAGACAATGACAGAAGAAAAAGACCCACAAGAATGACTAAACCTACATAATTTGCTACATAACTATCTATTATCTGTATGGGCAGCACATGCACATTTTTAAGACATTTAGGGCCAGATATTCAAAACTTAGTGCCAGGCAAAAACCATTTGCGCAGGTTTAGCGTGGGTCTGCTATATTCAAAAGGCAAAATAGTGCAGGCAAACTGCATTAGTGCCAGGCAAAATGATAATGTATGCAAGCGGCAAACTGACATGAATACAGGCGCACTGCTTTATTCAGTGACTAGCGCCATGCAAAGTGGTTTTACATGACTTAGAGCAACAGTTAGCATGGTGCACATTACCACCCAGGAAAAGCTTGTCTTAACCCTGGGCAATCAGCTTTGCATGAGACTATGGCTTTGCGCTGTGTTTGCGTGGGTTTTGCGCAAGTTTTGCATGACCCTAACAAATAAATATGACACTTAGACAAAGCCAAACATAGAGGAAGCATGTTGCAACTGATGGCATCATAATGATGCCATCATCTGCCACCAGTCCCAGCCATGCCAGCCAGTAAGTGGTGACCCTGCCGCCAGTGGACAGAATGGCAGTGTGGCCATACAGCACACACCTGCGGACCACACTTCTGTGGCACCAACAGATGCCAGCACACACATGCAGCACTGTGGGCATGGAGGATGTTGAGGGGAGAGTGTATGGGTGGCCGGGCTGTGCCACAGACCAGGAGTGGCCACAAGGCTGGGACACATCATGCAGTGCACATGGGCCAGTATTGGGAATACCCCAATACCAGTGTGCCAAACGGATAATATATGCCCCCATCAACCACATACCGCACAGCTGTACAACTTCCACAGCTCACAAAGCCAGAAATGTACATATCACTGTGAGCATCCCATGCCAGAGGTGCAGCGTCTGTGGGTCACACAACAGCATAACAATAATGTCCACTGTCAGTAAATACCTGCAGGTTTAGCCACTCATTGTGTATAGTGCAGTCATCATCAATGCCCTACACACCATAGGCATTGCTGTGTCCACACACAACTTACCCCCTTGCTACTGTAGTGTCTGCTGTGCACTGAGAACAGACAGAACACCAGGAGGAAGGAGCTACTGGTATAACTAACACTTCTCTACTGGGACTAAGAACTAAAACTCTTGTACTGGGACCTTCAATTTAGGGTAAAAAACAACAAAAAAAAAGGAGTTAGTGTGTTTGTCAGAGGTAGTTGAAGTAAATTGTTATCTTTTATCTGTGTACTTATCTAGGTGGTTGTCACAGGTGTCAGAAGGGAATTGTTATCAGTGAAATTTTCTAAGTGTAGAAAGATTTGCAAAGTAGGGGGAGTGGCTTAGCTAGAAGAAGCCAGGTTAAGACCATAAATAAACATTGCTCTAGATAGCTTCTGCCAGACAACAGACAGAACACCAGGAGGAAGGAGCTACTGGTATAACTAAAACTTCTCTACTGGAAGTAAAAACTAGAATGCTTGTACTGGGCCCTTCAATTTAGGGTAAAAAGCAAACAAAAAAAAAGGAGTTAGTGTGTTTGTCAGAGGTAGTTGAAGTAAATTGTTATCTGTTATCTGTGTTATCTGTGCACTTATCTAGGTGCTTGTAACAGGTGTCAGGAGGGAATTGTTATCTGTGAAATTAACTAAGTGTAGAAAGATTTGCAAAGCAGGGGAAGTGGCTTAGCTAGAACAAGCCAAGTTAAGACCAGATATAAACACTGCACTAGATAGCTTCTGCCAGAGAACAGACAGAACACCAGGAGGAAGGAACTAATGGTATAACTAAAACTTCTCTAGTGTGTAAGCTACTGGTCTGGGGCTATGGCCTCTTGGGTTTGCTGCTTGAAGGTACAGGTCTGGGGCAGTACCTCAAGTGTCCAGGACTGTGCCTCTTGGGTGTAAGCTACCGGTCTGGGGCCAAGCCCCTTTGGTTTGCTGCTTGAAGCTACAGGTATGGGGCACTACCCCAAGTGCCCAGAACTGCGTTTCTTGAGTGTACGCTACAGGTCTGGGGCCATACCCCATCGGTCAGCTGCTGCAAGAAACAAATCTGGGTCCATGCCTGACAGGTCTGCTGCTTTGCATTAGGCCTTGGGTAAAGCAAGACAGAGGCAGGGGGCTGTGCCCCATTAGGCCCTGCCTGAAACAACTTACACATCATGAGGCCATGCCCCATGCTTCTGCTGTTTCTTGAAAGGCCTACAGGTCCCTGGGAAAAGCAAGCTACAGGTTCACTGTTGTGCCCCATACATCTGCTACTTCACTCAGTGTCCACAGGTTTGGGGCCATGCACTTGATCCTTCCACCCTATGAAGCAAGGGCCATTCCCTACAAGTCTGTTTCTTTGTGTACTGTCTAACTTCAAATAAGACATCTAAGGGGCATTTCGAGGACATGGCCCCAGACCTGTAGCTTGAAGTAGCAAACCCTTGGGACATGGCCAAAAACCTGTAGCTTGGGATTGGGTCACAAGGGTAGGGGATGGGCAGGGGGTGCAGTGTTAGGATAAAAAAAAAAACTCAACTTAAATGTTCTCCTTTTGTAGCTTTGTAATTGTAAGGTAGGCATTAACATAGTTTTTTTTTGAATCCATATCAAACATAAAGATGAGTAAATGTGATTTTTTTTGTTGAAATAAAAAAAAGACATGTGAGGGGAGGTGGACTTAATGCTTCTGAGAAGAAGTATAATGTTTAATGAGGACACAAGTAGTTGGTTTCAAGAAGCAGTATAATGCAGTGATTTAAGGCTCTGAGCTGCAAACCTGGAGACCTGGGTTTGAATCCCACAGCCCCCACTTGCATACAGTGTGACCCCGAGCAAGTCACTTAACTTCCTTATGCTCCAAGGCTGCATCTGTAAATAAGCTATTAGCTTACTCTGTCTCTCCTGGTAAAATAAAGGTTAAGAAAAAAAGAAAGAAATGAGAGCCCCCCCCCCATGACGTCATATTATGTCAAGAAAGAAAGAAAGATAGCAAAACAGCAATGTTTTGTGGGGAGGAGAGTTGGGTAGGACAAGACTCTTTTTAAGGCAGCACTAAGGCAAAGGCAAAGGCAAATTTATTTAAAAGATGCCCAATCCCGAAGGCTCTGTGCGCCGTACAAATTTGTATAACATTTACACACAAAGCATAAAACACTCAAAAAAAATAAAATAAGAAATCTCAACCTTTAAAATGACCTACTCTAAGCACCAAATGCCTGCAAAAATAGAAATGTCTTCAGGCGGATTTTAAAAATGGCTACAGTTGGGGCCTCCCTTACCAATGTTGGCAAAGAGTTCCATAGAAAGGGGGCCACAACACTAAAGGCTCTGTCGCCCGCTGATTTTAACCTCGCTCTAGGAATGGTCAGTAAGCCACCACTAGGAGATCAGAGAGGGCGGGTAGAGGGAGTAGATACCAGGAGGACTGATAGTTAACCAGGGCCCTTCCCATGTAGGGCCTTATAGGTGAGAAGACCCACCTTAAAGAGGATTCTCCACCTGACTGGCAGCCAGTGCAATTCGGGCAGTACTGGTGTAATATGACAGAATTTTTTCTGCCCAGTCAGTAGGTGGGCAGCAGCATTTTGCACCAGCTGCAGTCTGCGGAGAGATCCCCCAGAGACCCTGAGATAGAGCGCATTACAGTAGTCCAGCCTAGATGTGACTAAGGCAAGTATCAAGGTAGGGAGGTCCAGAGGCGGAACAAGGGGTTTAATCCTGGCAATGTTTCTAAGATGGAAAAAACAGGTACGGACCACGGAAGATATTTCAGCCTCCATGGTCAAGTTCCTGTCCAAAGTCACTCCAAGATTTCACACCCAAGAGGAGGTCTTCAATGACACAGCTCCAAGAACAAGTCCAGTTGCTGAGTCAGAGGCCATCCTATCACGAACTCTGTTCGACTCCAATACCTCTGTCTTGTCAGGGTTCAGTCGCAACCAGCTGGAGGCCATCCAGTCGTTAATCTTGGCCAGACAGATATTTAACACATCCACTGCGTTGGATGTTCCTGGGGAAAAGGACAGATATAGCTGAGTATCATCAGCATAACAATGAAAACTCAGACCATACTTCCTAATGATCCCCCCAGGGGCAGCATGTACACTGTGAACAACATTGGGGCCAGTACCGAACCCTGAGGGACTCCGCAAAAAAGGAGACAGGGTGTAGATGAGAAATTTTCCATCACAACCCATAGCCTCCTATTGGTAAGAAAGGACTCAAACCAGTTGATGATGGTACCGGTAAGTCCACACAACTCCCCAAGGCTGACAAGCAACACACAATGGTCCACAGTGTCAAATGATGAGGAGAGATCAAGGAGAACAAGAATTGTCCTGTCCCCCTGATCTCTAGCCCTGAGGAGATCATTCTGCACCTGAACAAGCGCAGTTTCCATGCTATGTCTAGCCCGAAAGGCCGACTGGAAGGGATTGTACAACTTATGAGTCATGAGGTGCTCTTC
Source organism: Neoceratodus forsteri (assembly GCA_016271365.2). NCBI lineage: Eukaryota > Metazoa > Chordata > Ceratodontiformes > Ceratodontidae > Neoceratodus > Neoceratodus forsteri. The sequence goes on along the minus strand of CM028130.1, from coordinate 350,288,165 downwards.
CAATTGAAGCGATACCACCGTCTCAACAATTTTCCCCAAAAATGAGAGGTTGGAGATAGGACTGTAATTTGCCCTGGTCTCCAGGTCCAAAGATGGTTTCTTTAAAAAAGGTCTCACCAGAGCCTCCTTCAAGGCATCCGGAAAGACTCCCTGAAGCAAGGAACACCATATAATCGAGGCAAACACCGGGCCAACAGAGTCAACACATCTCATTAAGAAACGTGTTGGCTCTAGGTCCAGCTCACAAAAGGTATGCTTCAAATCGACTGCCACCTCGATAACCTCACAAACCTCCACTGGTCTAAACTCCCCCCAACTCAGCAGAGTGCACTCAGAACACAACTGGCGACCACTGTCAGCTATAGTATTGCTGGCTGAAGAAGCTTCCCGCCGGATCAAGGACACCCTGTCCGAGAAAAACCAAGAAAACTCCTCACAATCTTTGTTAGAAGAAACCCTCCCAGGCTGCAAACAGACAGGATGGAGAAGTCTGTCTACAGTCCAGAAGAGTGAAGCTGGTCAGTTTCTCTCAGCAGCAATCTCCCTAGACAGGAACACTGCTTTCTTATGGTTGATTGCCTCCTGATACGCACAATAGTGCGCACGCAGGACCAGTTTGTCCACCTCCAGGTGGGACCTCCTCCAGCAGTGCTCTAATCTCCGACCCATCTTCTTCATCTCCCTGAGGTCTCCATCAAATCATGGGGACCTCAGGTACGAAGTTCTGGGTCATACACGGACAGGTGCGAGGGAGTTGATGGTGTCAGATAACACCCTGTTATAGGTGTCAACCCCGGCATCAACACCTCCGACTCATGCAGCACCCACACTAGACAATTCAGCTGCCGCCAAAAAACCTTCAGGGGTAAGATCCCATAAAGGGCTGCAGTGAATCATCTCTGCAGGGGAAGGGCTTACGGCGGGAGCCCCAAGCATAAACTTCACCATGCAATGATCGGACCAGAATGCCTGATCAATCCTGAGATCGGTAATCTCAAGCCCCAGTGAGAACACCAGGTCCAGTATGTGGCAGTCCTGATGGGTTGGTGCAGCAACGACCTGCGTCAGTCCCACCGAGGACATGCTCTGCAAAAAATCATTACTGCATCTTTGATCTCTATCATCAGCCCAAACATTGAAATCCCCCAGAAAAACACATCTGGGGGATCCCAATGTTTCACCGGCAATGAATTCGGCAATCTCCTGCAGGAAGCTCCCCATCGGGCCAGGAGGGCGATAGATGAGGAGGATCCTGCAGCCCGCGTTGAAACCTCCACGAATGGCCACACACTCAAAAGAACCTGGAGTTTCCACCGGGTGCACGGAGAAGGTCAGGCTGGATCTAAAACAGATGGCTACACCGCCACCTGTGCGGTTCACTCTGGGGCAGTGCACCACGGTATACCCCGGAGGGACTGCAGCCTCAAAAATGGGGCCAGCGTCATCTCCCACCTAGGTCGTTCCATTGAAATTTCAGCTCAGACAACTCTGTCTGCTGCACTATACCTCTTCAGGAAGCAGCCGCAACATTAGGAACAGACTACTTCAGGGTGTACAAGGTTTTTGTTGTTGTTTCTCTAATCAGATACAGTTATCCAACTCAAGAACCCATGTATAACACATACTGTCAGGAGAGAAACTCTTTAGAGAGCAGCGGAACCTGAAAGCAACTTTTTTTCTAGTCTGGGAGGCCCTTGCAAGAACAACAGCAGCACCAACTAGTAGCCAAGGTCTGGAAACTGGGAGCTGGGGAAGCAAACTGGGGCGGGCAGGTAATACGATTGGGAGGGTGCAGGGCGGGATTGCAGCACACAGAGAAAGGACAATAAAACTAAATCTTACAGCTGCTAAATCGCAATGGAATAGGGAGATGCTCACTAAATGCAGCACAGGCATAGCTCTTTAAGATCACTTACTTTTTTCCTCTAAAGCTGCCTTCAGATTCTATATGTTTCCGCATCCAAACCCAAAACTAATGTTTTCTGTTTTGCACCTCTCTCAAGAATCGAGGGTGTGTGGGAGGTGACCCGTCTGCCTTTTCCCCTGCAGACAATCTGTTCTGAGGAGAGATGTCACTTATTCCTGAGTGCAGCTTCTCGAGTTTCGATTCCCAGCATTAGGAGCTGATCGAACAATATCATGAGAGTCCAGTAAGCAAGAACAGACAGAACAGACATGTGCACTTCGGAAGGATGGATAGGAAACTTGCTGGATTTGAGGCATGAGCCGACTTCTGTTCTCATTTCTCTGTATTTACACACAGTGTATTTTTAATTTTCTATTTAAAATGAAATGAACTTCATGTCAGTTAGCAATGCATAACGGTGCACGCTCTGTTTCATTCTACACTACTCTCTCTGTACCAGACACACCTGAGGACTTTTAATCATTTTATTTTTGTTTTGTCTGTAGAGTTGGTAAGACAGAAAAAAATAATGACAACTTGCTGAAGGCAAAGGCTTCTTGGCTGGTGAGAGTGAAGACAAGTCACAGAGTGGTGCTCCCTGTCATAATTCTACTGTACTGTATATACAAGAAGCACAGCAGTTCAGATGCAGTGCAACCTGAAGGCAATTTGCATACTGCCAATGGCAGTATGCAAATTGCCTACACGTCACCACCGCTGATTGTAGTGGTGGTTTACTTTTAACTGTATGCCACTGCATCTGAACTGCTGTCATAGACAGCTGGGGCTTGTATTGGTTCAGTGGGTCCATGCCTGCAAAAAGGAGCAGGGCATTGGAACGGGTGTGGCACTTCTACAAAAACTCATATGGTGGCACTATATTTCTTGCACATGCATGCAAGCAAACAAAAAAAGTACTGAAGAAAATCCAAACATAAACCCGAAGTCTGCTACCACAAGACCACAAGAATCCTCGACTAAAGTTATTCCCATTCAGGACTCAGAGTACAAGATGGGTGCTAGCTCAGGAGTTCCAGCTGAAGCCTGCAGTACAAAAGCACTGGCAGCTGCAATCCCAGGTGGACGCTGATATACAAACAAGAGTGACAAAAAGATCCTCTACTACACAAACATCAGAGAGAGCTGCAGCAATGAATACTGAGGCTCCAGCACATTTGAATCAATCAAGCCAGAATATAGCTGAAGTAGGACAACTGAGTGGTTTGGCAAAAGCAGGGATACAGTTATTGACCCTCTGTCACCTAATTTCAGATATGTGGATTTATTCAGTAGAGCAGGACCTGCTCCTCAGAGTAACGCAGTCCATCTGCAATATAAAAGCGACTTAGAGGTACATCCAGACAGGCTGTATGTAGGAAGAAAACTATTGAAAGATGCCTCAAATTCACAGCCCAAAATGTGTATGCATTAATATACATATCAGGAGAGGACAATTTTGAAATCGGTTTCAGGTCAACTCATGGACTGGAACACTTCTGGATGTTATACAACCAAGTAAAATTTTCACCACTTTGGTCCCCTTTTTTTGCCATTCCACTTACAGAACCCTCAATAATGTTTGTTACAATCATGTTCCAGAATGAGAGTATCCATGTAAGTGACAAACATCATTGGCTACAGCAGAGGTGTGACATACTCAGAGTTCCTGAAGCATCTTTGGATTAAGAATCCTTTTGGATTGGAGGATGGCATTTCAAAGTCAAATTATATCAATCTGAAGAAGAAATATCACATATTCCCAACAGCTTCTATTTGGGCAAGGACAGATGGGTGTGTTTTTACTCAGACCATTTGAAGGCCTGCTATAAGTGCAGGGCCTGAACACATCTTTCCAATGTCTGTGATAAGCTGAATATGACACATGTGGAAAATTTAAGCAGATTAGTCTGCAGTGTGCTAACCACTCAAAATGCAACTTATGCGATGAACATTGACACTAATTTCAGGCATGTCCCAGGGCATCTCACAATGAGAGAAACCCTATAAACCCAAATGAACTGGACCAAAAAACATTGAGTGCTAGTACCACACAGGATACACCATGGCAAGAGCCCAGGACTCAACCTGCCCCTTCAACATTGAAGTTTACAGATGCAGCTCAACCCCCGCCCTGGAAGAGGCATCAGGGATGAGTGCCAGAGAATTAGTTATAGATCTACAAGTTGCTACAGACTTAACAATAAAGGAAGACAGAAGGACAGAAGATGGAGTACAGGGAGATATCACTGAGATGCCCCCCTCCCCAAAACTGGTCACCTCCCAACACTAGGAGACGAAGTTCTAGACTTAATAAATCCTTTCCTTACATCACCAAAATAGAGATGATGAACCAATTTGACATGCTTGCCTCCAAAATAGGAGGGGAGTCTGAAATAGATAACATCATTTCAGATGCTTCTGCTCTTGCAGAAGTTACAGATAAAGATTACACACAAACAGTGGGGAAGAAAAAGAAAAAGAAGTGGCATGTTTTGTAAATGGAATCTTTTTCAGTAGTCTTACTAAACACACATACAGTAGTTTGTGCAACACCAAGAAACAATCTGCAATTTTATCTTCACGTCACAGCAGACAGTTAGATATCATCTTTATACAGGAAACCTAGGTGAATTCTTATGGATCCATGGTGCACATTAAAAATAACTGGGTTAGGGGTCCCTCATACTGGTCTTTTGGCCCTGGTCATGCTGATGGCATTGGTATTCTTTTTTCAGGACATAAATTCAAGTTACATAAAACTGTGGATGTCATCCCGGGAAGAACCATGGTGGTTGATGGGATCTGGCACAACACACCCAGCTAGTTTGTAAACAGTTATGTTCCACAGCTAAAAGCAGGTAGGGTACATTTGTTTTCACAAATATCATATTTAGCTACTGCCAAAAACATCTACTTAGGAGGGATTTTAATTGCACTTTTGAGAAACAGCCCAGATGTAGTCAAGGTAAAAAAGTATATTGTGATTCTTAAGCATTGCAGAAAATGGTTGATATAGTGAATCTAAAAGATTGCTCCCATAAGGCCAACCTAAAGATAATTCACACTTATGTTAGAAACACAATCACAACCAAGATAGACTGTATTTTTATCTCTAAGTGCTTAGTAGTTCACAGTACAACTGTACTACCAATATAATTTTCTGATCATTTTATGGTTAAAACATTAATTAGTTTAGATTCCACCAAGCAGCATATAAATTCTTACTTAATAATACTTAAATAATTTACTTAACCCTGTGCAATCTGGTTTTCAAATTAAATACAGCACTATTTCCATACTGGCCAAAGTAACAAATGACTGGTACTGTGAATTGGACAGCCGAAACTTCACATGTGCTGTTTTCCTAGACCTTAGCAAGGCTTTTGATACCATGGATCATAGCCTGCTACTTTCCTCTATGAAGAACATAGGCTTGGTCTCAGTATCATTGCAGTGGTTCACCGAGTACCCGGTAGGATGGAGCCAGCTAAATTAAAGCTGGAGGTGAGCTATCTCCACTTAAACCCTTACTGAGATGAGTGCCACAAGGATCCATACTTGGCCCATTGCTTTTTGCCATCTATGTTAATAATATTGATGAAAGCATTAATAAGGCAAACATACTCCTGTTCGCTGATGACACGGTGGTATCTATAGGTCGCCCAACCATCGAAGCCATCTGTGCTGACCTACAGGAAGAATTCAACCAGCTTCAGAACCATCTCCTTCACAAAAAACTTCTCTTAAATGCAAAAAAGACAAAGGGAATGTTGTTCTCACCCTCTAGCCGTGTGATAAACCCGGCCAGCTCAGGAGCATTGCCTCAGATTACCACAATACTTGGTGAAAAATTGGAGTATGTTTCAAAGTTTAAATATTTAGGAGTGTGGTTAGACCATGATCTCTCATTCTCTGAGCATGTAGAAGGCCTGCTAAAGGCAGAGGCTGGGATAATTCTTTAGAGTAAACCAGTTCCTCACTCGAGATGCAAAACCGCGCCTTGTCCAAACTACTTTTCTCTCACTGATCGATTACGCAGATTTCTTATACACTCATTGTCCTAAAGCCTTGCTTGCAAAGTTAGATACGCCTTATCATAGGGCCATCAGATTTATTTCTGGAATACCCATTTCCACACATCATTGCTTCTTGTTTAAAGCTGTAGGTTGGCCCTCTCTCTTGTTCAGGTGTAATAGAAATGCAGCCCTTTGGACTTACAGAGTCATCATGAAATGACTCCCACAATATATATTAGACTGTCTCCTTCTAAGTGAGCCTGGAACGTATGCCTTAAGGAGTGCAGACTATAACACATTCTATATCCCCAAGGCATCTTCCCACTTTGGCAGAGTGCCATTAGCTTTATGCTGCTGTCCTTGTGTAATAATCTGCAAAAACTACTGAAACTGAGCTGCCTTCATAGCATTAACTCCTTTAAGTCCTTATATATCAGATACATGTGTGAGCCATGCAATTGCTTCCCTAGCTCCTAAGCATTGCCTGAAGTTAGTTCTCTGCTAACAGTAGTTAGTTCTCTGCCTCCTGCACCCAGTACTAACCATGTATGAATGAAATAGTTGCCGACTCTAGTGCTACGAGATAACCATCACCCTAAATGTTCCTCAGCTTACTGGTCCCTGCGCTCTTGCCCTGGCTGAAGTCAACTGCTACAGGTGTTCCCAGCCCATAGGCATGGGATTTTTGGTCATCTGGTGTTCAATGCTTCCTTAGCCACCACCTGAGACCCCAAGCCCGGATTCCCCTTGAGCAAAGCACGGCTAAACCACTAACCAATCTGAAGGTAAGTGCTCTTCGGCTCTGGCCTCCAATTGGCTTCTATAGTCTGCCCCTGTGATCTCACTAAACTTTGCAAAAAATCTTATTTTCCAATTCTACCTGGTCTAACATGATAACATCAATTATTTGCCTGACTGCATGACCCATATTTGACATTGCTTAGTGTGCTAGAGTGACTCAGGGTGATTACACTTCCTTCTCTAAATCTGTATTTGAGCTGAACTTTTAGGTGACAAAGGAATTACACTCCTTGCCTAGCTGCTCTACTTCTCCATTGGTGCAGTCAGTCTCGGACTCCTTCTCCTCATCCTCCTCCCTGTTGTATACAAGACTCCTATGGGCTCCCTGTCCCACAAGCACAGGGAAACTTAGTCACCGGGTGTGTGGCACTGCTTTAGCTGCCTCGGTAGACCTCAAGCCTGGATCCATCACCATCTAGACATGGCAATAGCCTTCGGCCAATTGGAACGTGAGTGCTCTTTGTTGCTGGTTTCTGATTGGTTCTGCCAGCCTGTTTCTGAGTTCCTTCTAAACCAAATTTAAATCCAATCTTCTACCTAAGTGCAATTAGAAGGAGCTGTAATCACTTAGTTGCCTAACAATAGATTACTTATCCTTATGGAATACCATGAGTTTACACTTTCTTCTAAACTTCTGTGCTTGCTCCAGAACTCTTGTTGGGCTGTTGACCACTTTATCCAACTGATGATTCCATTAAGCTGTAGCAATTGATGATATGTCGAGTACTTACTTGTATTATTGTTATCCATTTGTATTACTGTGCTCATTGTAAATATTTTATATGTACTTTACTACTTGGCCCAGTCTTAACCAGGTCCATCTTGAAAATGAGCTTGCTCAATGAAGTTCACATGGATAAATAAAGATTTTGATTGATTGATTAATTGAAATACCAGGTGGAGAATGAATGTCTCCATTTTAACAAACCCAACTGTAGTGGCACAGGTACTCTCCATATTGACAGCTAGAGTATCAGGTTTATGTATGTACGAAGACACTGGACAATGGTGGGAGAATACTAAGTCCATTGTCATTGACTGGTTTCTGAAATTTTGGAAAGCTACTGTTAATACTAATTTATTTCAATACCTAGAGCAAAGAACACAGCTCTTTAAATTGCTTTCATTACCATATCAAACAAAACAAGATTATTCAGAACAAATTACAGTTATTAAACATCAAATGCAAAAATTCTGGTGCAACAGATCAGCCTCATTAATAGCTGAAATGATGTATGAAACCCAAAAAACACCCTACACTGACCCCTGTGATGAGTGTAAAGAGAAGAGGCAGAAGTCTAGTTTTATGGGCCTACAAAATGCACACAGAGAAGTATGAAATTCCACAACAGATATAAAATGAATTGCAGCAGATTATATAGACTCATTTTGTACACCCTTTAGGTTAAAAGAACAGGCCCTTCAACAGTATCTTGAAGGGATTACAATTCCCCAGTTAGATCTAGCAGATGCAGCATTTTTAGTCGACCAAATGTCTCCCCAAAGACATTTTGGAAATTATACATAATTTAAAATCAGGTACTTCCCCCTGAGAGAGACAGAATCCCCAATGCATTCTATAAAATTTTGGGGGAAGTACTATCAATTTGTCTAGCTAAAAATATAAATGTCTTTTTAGATCAGAAGGTGATCGATTCGTCCTTCACAAAGGGGTTAATTATTTTTTTTACACAAAAAAGGTGACAAAACTCTGATAAACAACTGGGGGCCAATATGACTGTTAAATTCAGATTTTAAAATGTTTGATATGTTAGCTCATAAGTTAATTCATCCTGCTCAGACCTGTACTCTCCCAGATCATTAAAAACAACAAAATCTATTTGTAAACCGAGATGTACAGGAATACTGTCATCAGTCAGGAACAACATGGTTTTTATTATCCCTTGATCAGCACAAGACGTTGGACAAAGTGTGCCATTCCTCTTTATTTCATGTAATGAAAGTTTATGGCATTCCAGGTGAATCTGGGTTATGGATTCAATTGTTATATTACAAGACTGACATTACCCCCTTAATAGCAGGCCGGAGAAGGCAGCTGGATTCCTGTACATACTGGGTTAAGACAGGGATGTCCCTATTTTTGCAGTAGATCCCTTAATTCACAGAATTATTAACAATGGTCAAATTAATGGTATAAAAGGACAACAAATTAATGATGAGGTTAAATTGGTGGCATATGCGGATGATCACTATGCATTTGTAAAAAATAAAGAGAGTACAGAAGCTTTTCATCAGGAAATAAAGGGATATGAGCAAGTATCTGGAGCAAATCTTAGTTTAAATAAATGTACTGGAATACATTTGGACCACATACATTTCAAGTAGCAGATATAGCAGGCATAAGAATGTCTGAAGAACCAATAAAAATCTATGGGATATATTATGGCGATGGAGATATGGCACATTTCAATTGAGAGGCCAACCTACAGATTTGTGAAACTAAAGTAAATAGATGGAAGAGGTGGGAATTGTCAAAAACAAAGACAGATTATATTATTAAGAAGGTTTTAATTCCGTGCTTACTTTATGTAAGTTTGGTTTTGCAGGTACCATTATTTTTTGAAACAAAACTTCTATGTCTTTTCTTCCAAATGCTTTGGGGAAATAGACTAAACCATATTAAGTGAGAACTTTCTTATTTGCCGAAAAACAAAGGAGAACTGAACAAGGTCCATCCTATTGATTTTTTTCCACACCATTTTTTGGTCTGGCTCTTTAAAACTAGTTCTTTAAAATTCTTGTTCCATGCAAATAAATTGAATAAATAATAGTTTGCACACCTTTTTAGAACAATGGATTGATATCCCATTAAAAATTACAACTAGATTAAATGTCCTGTTTTTTTTAAACACACACAACAAAAAATTGTATAAATGGAAAATTCATAAACAACATATTCAAGTAAAATCAAGAAAAGCATTATATAACAAAGTACTAGAAAAAACAGGGCTCACAGAACCTGAATTAAAAAATTGTAGAAACTTCATTATCCCTTTAGTAATAAATCAGCTTATGAATAATAGAATCCCTCACAAATGTGGGATGTTGTCTTGTTGAGTGCCCATGGCAAGCTTGGGGTAAAAGGTAATAGCAAACATAAGGCATTTGAGGAATGAACCTGTCCCTACCCTGATTGTATACAGCAGTTGGAAACCATGGAACATTTTCTTCTGGATTACCCTCATACTAGACAGCTGTGGCTCTGTTTAGCAAGAAGATGGAAACTTACATGGTTACCCAGTATAATGTATGACAAAATAGTCTTAGGGGATTATTCACAATAATTACAAAACTTTCATGATAGTATCCTGAATGCTTTTTTTTTTTTTTTGCAGTTTTAAAATTTGACCTGTGGAAAGCCAGAAGCTAGTTCATTTTTCAATAGAACAGACTGACTTATGTATAATTTACAAAATTATGTGAAGCAGCAATCAAGGAAATTATTGAGATACATTTAAAATTTCATCCTAAAGCAAACGTTCTGCTATGGTGGAGAGGTTTTCCTTTCTTTCAGGAATATAGGTGAACCTGATTTCAATATAGTATGTACAATACATGCTTTAGGAAATAAAGGATATGCAATGAAGTAATATAGGCTGTCACATAGAGATATTTGTTTTAAGTTAAAGTTTGTTTTGAGTTTAAGTTATTTTTCTCCCCCAATGTTTTGGTTAAAATAGTTTTTTATTTCTCCGTTTTGTTTTTTTCTTTTCCCCTTATATACAAAATCAAGATTGCAGGGCGTGACATAATATGTCTGTATGCATAAATACTTACTTTGTTTACTTTTGTATTGTTTAAAATGTTGATTTTAGTTAGATATAAACTTAACACATTGTATGTGATTTGTTTTGTTTATTACTAAAAAATCCCCCTACTCTTGCCAGTAGGGGGAATCACTGGCCTTAAGCAAGATGGCTGACCTGGGCATTGTTGAACATGGAGGATCACAGCTCCCAACTGTCTTCCCATGGAAGATGGACTGACTGCTCGGATTGGCTCTATGCCTTCCGATAGGTTATTGGGAACATTTCCACTTGATTTTGTTCTATTACCTGATATGGCAGTACCTGCAAAGTGGCTGATTTCTTCTTTAGTTCACGGGACCTGTTCCCATGATGATTCCAGTTCAGTGATGGAAGACCCCTACTGTTTCACAGTATGTTGGAAAAATCATATAGACTTTGTACTTTATGGATGCTGAGGACTCTGTTAATGCAATAGACTGTACTGCCCTTTACTCTACACCGGATGGGCCGCCCGCACATCTTCCATCCTCCCAGGAGGATTTTTACAGCTCCTGGCACAGTATCAGGACCTGAAAGACATGCCTGCATTGTGGACATCAGATGCTGCTTCATCTTTGCAACAGCTACCTCCTTAGCCCCCTCGCCAATGGATTTCAGCTGCTGGAACATCAGTGACAGTTTTTGTGACTGGTAAGCCTTTTGAAGTTTCCTATGGATTGCACTGGCATTCTGTCTCTTCCACTTGCTGCTACACCTCTCACACCCATGGTGTGTGTGACCTTGGCCTTTTTGGAGACTCTTCCAGTATTGTCTCCAGGAATGACAGTAACTGCACTTTGTTCAGGAACTGTGTTGCCACCCACAAAGCTCTTGGCTAGAGAGTGCCAAATCTCTATACCTTATTGGACCACGGCAAGTTCCATAACCTCTCAGTTGGGTTGGAGCCCAGATAAGGCACTCTGAAAGGTGAGATGGACCATTGGGCCTGATGGCCAGTCCTGGATCCCAGATCCAGTCTTCCTGCCTACCTATTGTATCAATACATGTGAAGGACTCAGCCCTGGGTTCCATCTAGGTTCTGAATCTCTTCCTCCAGCCCTGAACCAGCCCTCCTCACAGTCAGGTCAGAAGACTGTAGCTCCTCTGATTCTGCATCCCAACCCATCTTCCTGGACTGCCTTGACACACCCAGATATTCCTAGTTTGGCTTCAACAATTACCACTGCATCTTCTCCAGGACCATTGGAGGCTTCACAGGATGCCCCCTTCAAGCTTTCTGATCTCTATAGAGCTCAGCCTGTTTCAGCTCCTCAGCAAAATTCAGTCCGCCTCAAATGTATTGGAGTGGAAGAACTTCCTCCTGACCTCCTTCTTGGTTGAGAAACTCCTGATGGGCTCCCTGGGGTTTTTACTCAAATACATCTTTGCCATCATTTATATCTCTGAATCATTGTATTATGATATCAGTTTTCTGCTTCATTCTTCCCTGAACAGATTCTAGATGAAGTACAACTTCTTGTGGTATTCCAAGCTCTGGCTATGTTTTCAGGCCATCCCTCTTCCCAGAGTCACCACTCATATGGTGACAGTGATGTTCTGTAATGAAGGGGTGTCCATTCACAATGTCACCTACTTGCTGAAGCAATGTTGCAAAGTGCTTGGCAGCTCAAAAATAATTTTGGAGAAATAGAGACTATGGACTGAAAATACAAAGTGCAACACCATGCCACCAATGCTGGTCTTTCTCATCTCCCCAATAGTTTTTTTTTTCTTGGCTGTGATCATGGGTTATGTTTCTATTCAGGACAACCAAAGGTATGTTTCAAAAGTGGCTTGTTGAACCACCTTAGCAATGCCTGTGACAAACAGCTTTGTAGCCTCTGCATGGAGCATGGTCATATTGCCACCCAATGTACCAACCAAATGAAATGCAATCTCTGCCAGATGGATGGTAATTTCTTTAGTGATTGCCCCTGGGCAGCCCACAACAAACCTGAAAGTTCCTGACATAATGGCATGAACGTCAAGGTCAGCAATCCGGTAAGGGTCCGTTTTCAGACTTTCCTTCTCAGTCACCCTCCAAAGTCTCTACTGCCTCACTGCCTACTTTGGAGCATTCCTCATTGCCAGATACCACTGTTCAGCCTGCTCTCCCATCTCCATACCCTGCTGCTGTGGTACACTTTCTATGGATGTTCTTGCCTCTTTGGTTCCTTCAGACCTCCCTGATACTTCTTCTATGCCTCCTCCACCTTGTGGAGGTCTACAGTAAGGGCTTACCAAGAGACTCCACATCCAGAATAGATTTCACCTGCTTGCCCCCTCAAATAATAGGGAGATACCAATGTGAATGTCAACTTTGATGCTCTTCTTGATGTTCATTCAATCTAGCACGCTCTCCAGACACCGACGACACACAGACTCAGGTTCCGCCTCATAAAAGGAAGGATGGTCCTTCCCCAAGTTAGAAAGTTACATTTAAAAAGAAACATACCCAACTTCCTTAGTTTTGGCATTTCTGTTCCATTGGTTTTTGACCATTTTCTGCCTTTCCTTCTTGAATGAGGGTTGTATCACTAAATGTCATTATCATTCTCAGCCTTCTTCATAGGAAGCTTTTTCTACAGGTTTTGCAGGATTCTCATGCAGACCTCATCTTAATACAAGATGCTAGGTTATACTCCTTGACTGACATTGCCACTTCCCAAAAACTCTGGATGCCTGGTATCTCCTATTTTGTCCTGGGCACTGAAATGAGCTTGGGGGTTGCCATATTGTTTAACAGTCTTTCTCCCAAAGTTACGAGGGTTCTGGAAGTGCAAACCAGGGCTGCCTTTATTGCTTGATTGTCTGATAGAGCACTCTGCTTTGTTTGATTGTTATTTATGCCTCACAATCCAAATTCATCAGGGTTACACTGTTTAAATTGACTCCAACCTTATTTATGTACCTCTAAGATTATAATTTTTTTGGGGGGGTGGGGGATTTCAATTGCCCGTTATATCTCAGGGACAGACGGACTTGCACAACAAAGCTGTTTTGTGATTCCTTGTGTTTTCAGTCTATTTGCAGGGAGTCCCACCCGACTGACACTTTCCATAACTTTCATTCTACTCATAGTTTCATGTACCGTCAAGCCCTGAATACAACCCAAACTGATTATGTTTTGTTTCCAACAGATGTTCCATTTTCTCAGCTGTGATATTTCCTGTAGAACTTTCTAATAATTTCCTTTTAAGCTGTTCTCTGTCAATTGACCTATCAGTTTTGCCTGGAATGCTCGACTGGTGGTTCAACAACACCATCCTGCAGGACTCTCCCTTTCTCAATTCATTGGCATCCCTTTTATGGGCTCACACATCGGTCCTGGGTCTTTACTCAGACATGTTGCAATGGTGTGACCATACCAAAACTGCCATTGGTGATATAGCAAAGAGATGCTCCCGATTGGTAGGCCAATCTACCTACCATGCTTACCTTTCATAACTGGCATACCCACTTTAAATTGATCTCATTACAAGCTGAGAAGGGTTTTCCTTTGCAGGCACAGATTCAATCTGTTCTAGACCGTATGATGGCCTTTTCATATGACAGAGTTAATCACTGTCATTTGAACATTCCTATGGGTCCCAAAGCAAACATTTGACTGGGGATATTTTGCAAAGTTGTTTTTATAGAGTTAAGCTCCATCATATGGTTTCTTTAATTGATGCAGCAGGATTGGAGCATTTGTTTCCACACTGGGATGTTGCAGGTGGTTCAAGACTTCCTTTAACATATGGTTGGTTCCTGTTTTCTTCTAAGACATTCAGCAGCTGTTTTTTAGACCACTTGCACTTGCCACAGGTGTCTCCCGCTGATAATGATTTTCTCACCTGACCAATTGCTGAAGGGAAAGTTTTCTCTGCGATCTAGTCATTATGCAGAAACATTTCACCTGGGACAGATGGTCTTGCATCTGAATTTTACCAGTTGATAGTGTCACTTTTTGTTCCGATTCTCACTTTTGTTTTCAACAATATCCTAGGCTGTATGTCCCTCTCCATATCCATTACTCAAGCACTTCTAACTTGTTTTATTTAAAGAGCAGCCGACACCTTCAGGAGAACTTTGACAAAATGTAATATTTAGACATAGTTCAGCTTGTATTTCTTATTAATCCTGTATTGCTCCTACCCATTATTTATTACTGAGGTCTTTTGCATGAAAACAAGATCTTTGCTCCTGAAGAGTTAATCTATTCCTGTTACTTTCTCCCTACCTGAGGACATAATGCATTGCTTGTGACATCACAGATACTCTCATGGCAACAGATTGTGATGTCATAACAGAGGATTATGACATGAAGTAGGGAAAATGCTCTAGAGGCAGATGAACTCTAAGAGATAAAGATTATATATTCATGCACAAGTCCTCAGTAATAATGGGGAGAAGAAATCAACATAATACAAATGGAATGCAAGCAGAATTGTACCTACAGTAGTTACTATGTTTTTTTTTAAGTTTTCTTTGAGGCATCAGTAGCTCTTGAAGTCAGCTGATAAATGGCACCTTTCTAATTGGAGACCAGTTTGCCTCCTGAATACAGATGATAAACTTCTTACGAAAAATTTTTGTAAACTTCTAGCACATGTACATTGCTTCCATTATTCACCCCATCCAGTCCAGCTCCATTCCTGGTCATAAGATCAAGAATAATCTGCTGCTGATTAGAGATTTGAACATCTCCTGTCATTCACACCAGGAAAACCATTTCCTCTTTGTGTTGGATCAAGTCAAGCCCTTTGACACGGTTTTCCATGATTATCTAATTTTGGTATTTCAAAAGTATGGTTCTTCTCACACTTTCATTAATTGGATTTATCTGTTATATTCCCACTCCTCCATAATCCCCACCATTAATGGTAGGTGAGGACCCCATATTTACCCACACCGGGGAGTTTTTTAAGGATGCCCATTGAGTCCTCTCCTCTCCTTTACATTCTGATGTGGATCCATTATTATAGGCTGTGACTGCTGTCTCCCATATTTTGGGTGTCCCCCATCCTCTCACTTCTACACCTGTTAAGCTGTTGGTTTATGCTGTTGATGTCTGTTTATTTATCAAAGATGTCCTATCTTGTGAGAATGCCATTGAGCAGCTTGTTGACATTGCCACAATCAATTCTGGGTAATGTTCTGGAATGTTTTTTTAAAGAATTCTTGGAAGAAAATCTTAAGCAATTAAATATAATTGATGTAACATAGCATGGGTTCTCATCTGGGAAATCATGTACTATTAACCTGTTGCATTTCTTTTAACCTGTCAGTCAGGCACTTGATCAGGGATTGCCTGTGGATGTGATTTACTTAGATTTTTCTAAGGCTTTTGATTTAGTAGCCCACATACTATTAGTTAAGGCCTTGCAGGATGTAGGGGTGCTTGATGTATTAATAGCACTGATTGCTTCTTGGTTGGAAAACAGGAAGCAAAGGGTTCAAATATGGGGCTTTGTTTCAGACTGGGGAGTTGTATGTAGTGGGATGCCGCAGGGGTCCATATTAGGAACTATATTTTTCAATTTGTTTCTGCCATCTGTGCAGGTCAGTGGAGAGATATGACACTGTAAACATGCAGATGACATGAAGATTGGATCTATAGTGAATAATGAGGCATCAATTAACAATTTTCAGACTCGATTGAAAATTTTGCAGATTTGGGCTAGCGAACATCAACTTAAATTTAATGAAAAGAAGTGTAAAGTTATGCATTTTGGGCATAACAATGTTAGAGCACAGTATATGGTAAACAGGAAACCTATAACTCAGGCAGATAGTGAAAAGAATTTGGGAATTATTATTAGTAACTCACTGATCTTTGAGTTACATAATAATGATGATGCAGCTAAAAGGGCACAAAAGAACTATAGGAAATATTCTCTGAAATATTAGGAGTAGAAAAGAAGAGGTACTGATTCCCCTGTATAGGTCCATTGTTAGACCCATTTTTGGAGTATGGTGTCCCATTTTCTTCCCCTCAGAGTATTAGTAGTAGAAGACAGTTGGAGAAGGTTCAGAGAAGAATAGTCAAACATGTGTTTAAGCTAAGGAATAAACCATATAATTCTAGACTTTGGAATTTGGGAATTTACTCTGTTGTCTACTGTAAAACCAGAGGGGGCATGTGTTTTGTTTTTAAATCATTAATGGATGAGTTTGGGGGTCACGTGATGGCATTCAGCTGAGCAGCAGCTGAGATACTGAGCTCCCCCCTCTGGCCACCTTTATTAGGGGTTTTCTTTATATATTTTCAATTTTTTCTGAATAATTTACCCAAAAAATTATCAGAGCAGTAATCAGCCATCGTTTAGCGACTTTGTTGGAGGAAAATAAACGTTGATCGAGTCGCGATGGAGGTGGATGGAAAACAGGCCTTAACCAAGCACACTCCTCCTGCATCCCCGGAGAAGGCCGCAAAGAAACAGAGAAACCAGGCTCCCACCAAGCCAGACCGAGGAGGAGACAAGATGTTGCAATCGGTCCTGCTAACTGAGGATAAATTTCTCCAAGAGCTTAACCCTCTCAAAGATATACTCAAGGAACTGACTGGAGAGCTTAAATCTTTGCGAAGTGATCTCTCCTCAGTTTCCAGGAAAGTCTCAGATGTTGAGGTTAGAGTTACCTCATCGGAGCAGTGGAGATCAAGGGCTGAGGTGGAGATAGGCGAGTTAAGACAGCAAGTGAAGAACCTTCAACTTAAGACTGAGGATTTGGAAGGGCGTAATCGCCGCAACAACTTACTAATTATGGGCCTACCTGAGCTCAAAGAAGGCCCAGACCTCATGGCTTTCCTGCAAAAGTTTCTCTGCAAAGTGGTGGGCCCTTCTCCTATAAGTGCCTCCTATCACCTCGAGAGGGCACATCATTCTTTGCGACCTAGACCTGCAGCTGGATCTCCTCCACATCCTATTTTAATTCAATTCCTGAGTTATGTTGAGAGGCAGCACATTTTTTTGAAGGCCCGTGAGCTGAAGGAGATCTTATGGGGAGTATCGAAGATCCGAATTACCCAAGACCTACCTAAAGAAATCCGCGAGAATAGAGCAGCATATCACCCTGTTGTGCAGAAACTGTTGGCTGCTTCGATCCCATTTTGGATGATCTACCTTGCAACCTTAAGAGTGACCATTGGAGGACTGTCTGCTAGTTTCAGCACCCCTGAGGCTGCCCGTAAAGAACTCTCCAGCAAACTACCTGAGCTCTTTAAAATGCCTGGCTGAAGGACTTTACTCTGTGGTTCTGGGTTTGCAGCACTAGGGCTGACCTGACATAATTTAACATTTTGCCTCTGTCAGTATTTTTAAACTCCCTGGTTTCTGGGCCTGTCGTTCGAGGAGGATGCTCTATTTTCACTAACCTTTTTTTTCTTTCTGGCTTCTCTGTCGCTTGCTCTTTTGCCTTCCTGGTTGCCTTGGTTTCTTCTTTCTGGCCCTCTCCATCCGATTTTTGGGGTTCGGGATCGGTAGGGGCTGAGGTTGACTCTCGCGAGGTCTCTCCTCCATTTTTAGGTGCAAATTTACCATGAGGGAACCTTTGTTCACTGATGGCGGTTTCCGATGGGAACTTCTCAGGCGACGGACCGTGAGAAGTCCTTGGTTTATTGGTTCCTCTGAATCAGTAACCTGTGGCCCAACGGTTCCTGTGCCCATTCTCTTTTGCCCTTTTGACATCGGCGCCGGGTTGGTTGAATCCTATCTCCCTTATGGGCTGCATAGACTCGGGTAAGTGCCCTGTTAATGCTGCCTTGTTGGGAAGATGATTGGGGTGTGCAGGGTTTGTTTTGGATCGCTGAAGACGGATCTCTCTCTTGAGATCAGGGTGCTGCTATTGCTTCCTTTATATGTGCTGTTTCCTCCCTGCCTCATGTCCTTCTCTTCTCCCTTTGCTCTGTCACCGAAATACTGCGGCGAGGGGCTGGGGTGGGGGAGGTGGCGGTGGGGGGGGCTTAGCAGGCTTGCTCGCTGGATGTGGAATTGCGAGCCATGTATTGGGGGGGTGGCTAACCTCTGCCCGGGGCTGGGATGGAAGGGGGAAAGGTTTGCAACAGTTTGGGTTATTTTTTCCTTTGGACAATTCTTGACGTTTGGAATATCTGGGTACCTGTTCCTGGTTCCGAGGGTCGGGGGTTCGCATGGGGGTTTAGGAGGTTCGAGCCTATGGATGACAGCTTACATTTTGGGGTATTTCTGCTCAACCCTCCTGATGTACATAGTTATTTTGGGGTTTGTATGGGGTGCTGTCGGATGGAGGGGTTTACATCATGATACTCTAAGCTACAGGGATTTCTGGCTTTTGGGGGGTCTCTTTTTCCTTAGACCTGGTTTCTTTATAAGTTTCAGGATTGTGGTTGGTGGGGGAGTGAGAGATACAGTTTATGACTCAGTTGTTCTGTTTGATTTCTGGTCTGTTCTGATAGGCTATCTCTGGGGGGGGTTTGACAGCTCAACATGTTTTTGGGGTCTTAAGGTTGGGGGATTGTCTCAGGACTTTTTCTGTTTGGCCTGGGTCCCATGATTGGGTGAATTTATTTTGGGATACCGGGTCCCAGACCTTTATATGGGGGGTGCACCTTGCTATTGTATGTGATAACTGCTCTGTCTGGATATCTGATTGGTTTATTATATTTTTAAAATGGCTATAAACACAGTTAAATTATCATCTTGGAATATTAGAGGGCTTAGGGATCGGGTCAAATGGCTACAGGCCTTTAACCACTGCTCACTGCTCCACATTGATATTCTTTTTTTGCAAGAGACACACTTATGTCATGATGAGGCTAGGTTGCTTTCCCGATCTGGTTTCTCTCAATCCTACCTTGCTGGAAACTCCTGCTTTAGTAAAGGGGTTGAGATTCTTCTCAAAAGGCATGTTTTGTTTACGAAAGATTTAACTGTCTCAGACCCAGAAGAGAGATATGTCCTCGTGAAAGGTACTCTCAATGGAGAGAATGTGGTCCTTGGCTCTGTGTATGGCCTGGTGGGGGGGAATCCTGAGTTTTTTATGACTTTGGCGGACAAATTGGCTAGCTTTTTGCCTGCTCAAGTTATATTGGGGGGGGACTGGAATGTGCCTTTTTCATCGACTCTAGATAGGGAGCCTCAGGATAAACATCTGCCCTCCCCGGCTCAGAGAGCTTTCTGGGAAATGACCTCGATGTTGGGGCTAGGTGACCCCTGGCGCCTCGCCAACCCTTCCTGTCGTGCTTTTTCTTTCCAATCCCAATCCCATGGTACTAAGTCAAGATTAGATATGGTATTAGTTAGTCTTTCTTTCCTCCTGAATATCTCTCTGTCTGGTATTGAGCCAATCATCGTGTCGGATCATGCTATAGTTTGGATACAAATGTCCCTAAATCCTGACTACTCTCGTGACTCTATGTGGTGGTTGAATACTCAGTTATTAAAAGACCACCAATGTGTTTCAGAAATTAGCTCCCGGATATCTCTTTTTCTGGCTGATAATTTGAACTCCACCCCGAGGATTGATATGATATGGGGAGCTCTGAAGTGCTATCTCAGGGGTGATCTTATTAAAATGGCTTCCTTTCAGAAGAAGACACGGCTAGCCAGATCGTTGGCTCTGGTAAGCAGGATTAGGGAGTTAGAAAGTAATTATTCGACAACTTCTTCGGTATCGGATCTCACAGAGCTTCTTTTAGCCAAGAACGAATACTCGGACCTCTTGAAAGAAAAAACAGAATATTGCCTGGTGAAAACCCAGGCTAAATATCTGGATCTCGGTGAAAATCCGTAAACTACTGGCCTTGGTGCTTAGCACTTGAGAGCTCGAGGGTCATCCCTTCTTTGTCTTCCCCATCTGGCAATATTGTCTCCTCACCTAGGGATATTGAGCATATTTTTAAGGAGTATTATTCGGGCCTTTATAGTTATTCCCCGGCATCTCATCCCATTGCAGTCATCAAAGAATACATAAGAGAAATAGGTATTCCTTGTATATCAGAATCTCAGCAAGCGAGTCTATTAGTCCCTATTTCAGCTGAAGAAATAAGGAGTACCATTGCTTCCTTGGCCCCAGATAAGGCGCCGGGACCGGATGGTTTCCCAGCAAACTTTTACAAAGTCTTTGTTAAAGATTTGACCCCCATTCTTCTTAAATTATATAATTACCTACCGGTTTCCTCTGAGCTCGATCCGGCTTTATTTGAGGCTACTATAGTTTAATTCCCAAAGCGGACAAAGACCCCACCGACCCGGCTAATTACCGCCCTATTTCTCTCCAAAATTATGATATCAAAATTCTAGCTAAAATACTTGCTGAAAGGATCAAGAAGATCTGGTTGGAGCTTCTGAGCCCTGAGCAGACTGGCTTTGTTCCCGGGAGGTCGGCGGGAGATCATTTGAGGACTTTGTCACACATCTCTCAGTATGCCCAGACTGCCTCAGGTCTGGTTGCTCTAATCTCTCTTGACGCTGAGAAAGCATTCGACCGGGTTGATTGGTCCTTTTTATGGACAGTAATGGAGGAAATGGGTTTTCTGATTTCCTTTTTGAACATGACACGGGTATTTTATAGCTGCCCTTCCACTAAGATTTACTGCAATGGGGTCTTGTCTTCCTCTTTCCGTCTCTTTGCTGGTACCAGGCAGGGTTGTCCCCTTTCTCCTCTATTATTTAATTTATACCTGGAGCCTTTACTGATTAAACTCGAGTCGTCTCCTCAAGTGAGAGGTATCAGGCTTCAACAAAGGGAACTAGTTCTGTCTGCATATGCAGACGATGTTTTGTTGCATCTAACGGATCCGGTAACATCGCTAAAGGCAGCTCTTGATATTATCACGCAGTTTAGTTCCTTCTCTGGTTACAAATTAAACATCTCTAAATGTGAGATTTTCCCTTTAAATAACAATACGTATAAACAAGATTTTCTTTCCTTTGGAATGAGGTGGACCTCTAGATCAATTAAGTACCTTGGAATCCACTTTTCCACTGACCCTTCCCTTCTGAAAAAATTAAATTTGGTCAGAGTCAGAGACTCGATTAGCCAGGATTTCCAACGCTGGTCAGCCCTCCCTATATCACTTTGGGGTCGAATTAATATTATCAAAATGAATGTTCTTCCCCGGATCTTTTATCCACTGAACCCGACCAATCTCTGGGTCCCTCTTTCCTTTTTTCAACAGCTTCACTGATTGTTCTCCAGTTTTATTTGGCGGGTGAAGGGAGTGCAATGCTCTTATGCCACCCTGTCGCTCCCTAAGAACAGGGGTGGCTTAAGGCTCCCTAATCTTCTTTTATACTACTGGGCTTCCCACTTGTCTAAGTTAGGGAGATGGTTCTCCACGAATACAGAGAGCCTCTGCCCAATCTGGCTTCAGTTGGAGAGGGCTCTTCTCTCTGAACTTAGGGTAGATATGTCTGCCTTGTTTTACCTGCCCTTGAAGGCTCTTTCACAGTTGGTTCCGGACAATACGGTGACAGGTTCTCTTAGATCGTGGGCGCAGTGTCTTAAGTTCTTTCGGATCTCCAATGTTATGGATTTAGGACAGCCAATAGTTCTAAATCCCAATATCAGACTGGGGAATTCTTGGATAAGACCAAGTTGGCTCCCACAACTCAAGGATGTCAGGGTGGAACACCTGTTTAATCAGGGCTCGCTCCTTACGCCGGATGATATTCTAGCGAGGTTTGATATATCAACCAAAGGTATTTTTAAGGTATTCCAACTCTGGCACCTGGTGGGTAACAAATTTGGCTATACGGTTAGACACTCGGTTGTGCACCCCTTCCTATCTAATATTATTAGCCTCGCCTTTTGAAATTTTGGCTGTACGATATGTATGTTGTTTTTCTCTTTTAAGTATTTACTGACATGCTGTATATTTGCTTCATGGGGGAGGGGGTTGGGTCTGTTTTGTTTTGGTTTGGTTTTGTTCTTTTCTGTTTGGTTGTATTTTGGAAACCAATAAACTTAAATTTCAAAAAAAAAAAAATTAATGGATGAGTTTATATGGGAATCTGCAGGACTGTGTAAGAAAGAAATACTAGATAGAACCACTAGGGCCCACCCTTTCCAATTGAAAGGGGAATCCTATAGGACTACAAAAAGGGGCAGGTGGTTTAATCAAAGAGTTGTGGGAATGTGGAATGCCCTTCCTAGGGAGGCAGTTACTGCTAAAAAATTGTTGGCCTTTAAGAGGCGCTGGACCAGCATGTGGGTGAAAAAAAATGGGAGTTCCTCTACTAATTAGTGGCAAGCCCTTAAATGGCTCAAAGTAGCTCATGGACTTGTAACCATAATTATGAACCTATGAGCCTATGATTACTGGATCCCATTATAATTATTCTAAATGTATAGTAATCCCCATTGGGAAACATGTGACTTATGCCTCTGCTACTGGAGATGTTCTTGTAACCCAAGAACCAGTTTATGTTCTGAGCATTTATTTTGGGAGCTCCAATTTACCGGACTTAAATTGGAATAAGGCCGTAGATTTTGGGGCAGCCCAATTGGCTGTCTCGAATTCCTGGCAACTGTCCGAGAAGAAGAGGGTGGTGGCAGTTAAAACCTTTCTACTCCCTGGCCCGGATATTCAAACTGCGCCCAAAAAGTGTACAACAGCAGGAGCAAGTGCAAGTCCACTGCACCCATGTGCAAGAAACATGATATTCAAAAACTGCGCAGGCCAAGATCCGCCTGTGGCACACAACTGAATATCGCACCACCTGCACCATAGCGCAACCAGGGATGTGCAGTTGTGCATTTCAGATGCTCCATAGTGCAACAAGGGATGCTCAGTGGAGCAGTCCAGATGCACCATAGCACAACCAAGGACACCCCATGGAGCAGGGCATCAATGCAACAGCACAACCAGGGATGTGCAGGGACAGGATGCAGGGGACCACCACCCATGCCACAGATGGGCAGAGGAGCACACAGCAGAACAGACATCACCCCCTACACCCCATGCACTGCACAACCGGGGGAGAGCTGGAATAACCACCAGCCCATGGATACCAGCAACCAACCCACAACCAGGGCATGGTGCCCCAGCACACCCCCTGGCAGGCTTTGACTGGCACACAAGGAAGGCTGACCACCCCATGCCACACCATCCCACCAATGCAGAGCACACCCTGCACCACGATCACCATACACCCTTCCCAGGAATAGCGCCCAACAGTGCAGGACACCCCATGCATGCCACCACCCCCACTGTGACAATGCAACCCTGTGTGACACAGAGCCATGCAGGGCAGCCCCACCATGTGCACCCTGCAGTGGGTGGCAGCAGACAGTGATGCAACAACAGCATACACAGTGCCACCCTGCATGTCTCCCCCGAGGTACAGCTGAGAGACCTACCATAGGCCGGTACACAAGGTACCCCACATGCGACAGGGCATGCACCAGACCCCACCTCCAGTGGTACAGCACCCTGTACACCCTCCCAAGGACACAACCCATCCCAGCACTGGCCACAACAGCCAGCACAGACACACACAGTGTTGCATGGAAGCATGCACCACACACGATGCAACACAGTGCATTGACAAACACCCACCCATACCCAAGGCACACCAACGCAGGGACAGTAGCGGGTCAACCAAGCCACTGGCATGTGGCCATGGCATCTGTGTACACATGTCCAGCACCCCTACATGGCACAGGTGTGCCAGCCACCCTGCACAGGCATCATGAAGCTGTATGCCACCAGCATGCGGCCAGAGCACATGTGACAAACACTGGAGCACATCCCCTGCAACAGACACAAGTGACAGCATGGAGGAAGGACAACAACAGCGGAGGCCACAGTGCCACCCAAGGCAGATGTGCACCATACTGGTGATGGGAGGCAACCTGGCATTGTGCTGGGTACAGCGGTTGTCCAGCATGGAGAGCCACCACTGACATGCCAGCAGACCGTGCATATCACAGACATGCAAGGGTGTCAGCTGCACAGGCCATGGACGGTCTGGCAGGGGTGCTATGCACACAGTGCATGCACCATGGACCACTGCACACAGGCATCCAGTGCACAAAGAACAACACACAAACCACAGACAGTGACCGAGTCCCCCGCCCACACCATAGGTGGTTCCCTGCTGGACACACACACCCATGCCTGCACCACCCCGATGCCATGCACACCACTGCAGCTGAGCACCTGTAGCCCACTGCAAATCAGAGACCACCACAGTTGTCATAACAAAATGCATGTATTGAAATGAGGTAACAAAAAACTATTTACAAGGGGGGAAGGGCCACAAACCAGGTGGGGGCAGGCATGAGGCAGGGGTGAACAAATGAGAGAGGGAAGAAGGGGTGTGAGGGTGGATCCAAGGGGGGTTAGTTGAGTCAGGGGGCATGGAGGGCCTATTGCCTGCCCCGCTCTCCACTCCTGTGGTGCCTATGGCTTCTCCTTCTTTGGACCCCATCCCACTCCATTAGTTTGAGTATCACAAGGAATGTCTTTGCCAGTTGTAACAGCTCCTGCATTCCCCTTTGCAAGGCCATCCAGCGATGTCCACCTAGGACAAGGGAGCAGAGTCAATACGTGTGACTGTCCAGCCCCCTGCAGCCGACCCATTGTGCATGGCATACAGCCATGTGCCACACCCCTGTGATGGTGTGTGACCACCCACAGTGACTGCTCCACAAGACCTGCCTACCCAGGCACCCACAGCCATGAGAACCACTGCACACACCCACAGCCTATGTTCCACACAGCACCACTGTGGCTGTACAGTGACTTGGCTATGCGGTGTGAAGGCAGTGGCACAGCCATGTACCCAGTGCACACATGGACCACCATTGATGAACTCCCAGACATGCAGTGCCACTGGACAGTGCTGACTGTAACAAGCTGTGTACATGGCAGTGGTGTCAATTGATGGTGGCCATGCCACGCTGCCTGCCCTGTTACACAGCATGCAATAGTAATCATTGATGTAAGGCACACACCATCATCAGGCTGGTCCCTGCACCTCTGAGGACCTTCATCCCTCATGGCTTGCTGGTCCTCCTGGTGGCGCCTCCTCTCTCTCGCCCTCCTGCACTCCTTTGGGCCTAAGGTACAAACATGGAGAGAGGAACATCAGTACAATCCGGTAGCAAAATCCCCCCACCCCCATGTGTGTGCAATCCCACACAGCCATATCCATCCACCCCGCACCCCCAATACCACCACCACGGTGAACACTGGACTGCCCTTCCATGTGCTGGACACATGCAACCGTGATACCCATATGGACGTTAACAGTATATGGATGGGGCATCTACCTGGCTGTGGCACTGTGCCCCTCCTGGCACATCCCCGCAGGTGGGCTAGCATGTCCAGGTCCCTGCGCTGGAGGTCTCTGTACCTGTGGTGACACTGCTCAGCCATGCGCCTGATACCTGTTGCCTCCTGCAGTGCAACCACCACCTCCTCCCTAACTGCACTCCTGGCCCTGTCCAGGGGTACATCACCATATAGTGCCCCAGCATGGAGCTCTACAATGGCCACCACATTGGCCAATTCATTCTGGCTCCACATAGCAGCCATTCTCCATGCCATCTCAACAGATAATTGGTGTCAAAATGGCGCTCGGCAGCATGGTCCGCCACGTGCAGATGCTGCACGGTACAGTGCTGCCATTCCCTATCGAGCTGTCACTGAACAGCGCGATAGTGGTGCCCCCATGCCGGACGCATGGCGCCCAGGGGGCAAAGCTCGGGCACAGTGTCAAGGGTCTTTCATGCACGGACAGCCACAGCGCGATTGGAACCCAATGTGTGTAGTGCAATTGGGTGCTTGTGTGCCACCTCCTGTAGCGGCCTACAGCGCTGTGGCCCCGGTGCGCCTACAGCGCCCCTGTGCCACAGCGCCATATGTGTGAACAGCGCAGTAGTGCCACTGGCACAATGGTGGCCATGCCCTGCATTGCCTCCCATGCACAGCACATCAGCAGCGCAGCAAGCGTCTGCATCATAACCCCGGGGCATTCACAGTTCGGTGTGTACTGCACATGTCACAGAACTGCGCCCTTGCCTGAGCACGTTCAACACAATTGTGCAAAGCGCAACAGCGCGATATTCAGCTGGCATATACAGATCTGCTAATCAGCCATTCAATGGCGCAGACACTGCATTTGCATGCACTTAAAAATGCGCCCCGCCTCATTTGCATGTGTTGCACAATAAAAATGCTACACTGGGCTGCACTGGTCTTAGTCAGTTACTGCAGTCTATTGTGGTGAGTTGCATGCTGTTTGGGAGTGTGGACTGTGGTGTGTGGGACATGCATGGGACTGCACAGTCACAGGTAACACCTGTCATTCTCACAGGATGAATAATGACCGATCATGAGGTGGAGGAAGAGGAACAGAGACATGGGCAGAAGAGGAGGTCTAACTTCACCAAGTCAGAAACAGGTGCCCTGTTTGAGGCCTACCCCGACCAGTAGCCATTGCTCAGTGGGCACCAGGGAACACCACAGGCCCGTGCTGCTGCATGGGAAGAGGTGATGCGTGCCATCAACCTGCATGGCAGCCACTAGCAGTCCATGCAGGAGTGCAAAAAGGAGATGGGCACGGACAGGCGGAGGATTAAGGAGAAGGCGGCTGCCATCAGGGCATGGTCTGTGATCGGTGGGGGACAGCCGGACGTGCAACGCCTGACCCCACAAGAAGAGTGGGTTGCTGGCAGCATGCAGGGTTGTGCCATCGAGGGTGTTCCAGGTGGTGGATTCCAGACGGGTGGTAGCCCGTCACTGCATGGTAGGTCCTGGTCTGTCAATAGAGGGGGACAGGGTAGGGCAGATACATTAATGCTACTGTTTTTCCCTTACAGCTCCTGAGCATCTACATGGGTCAGCGGTGGTGGGCTTGTCCAGTGAGGGAGGTAGTATGGAGACAGAGGAGGGCCCATCCACCTACACAGGCATACGAGGGTCAGGGCAACAGTGGGCCCGCCTGGATGTCCAGACTGATGTTGGTGGAGCAGGTGCGGAGGAGGCCCTGCCTGTGTCGCAGCATGCCGGCATCCATGGATGCCGGCATGCTGAGACTCAGGCTGGTGCTGGATCAATCACTTATGATGATGGAGCTAACTTCATGGGCAGTGATACGTGTGGGGCAGCTCTGGTGTGTGTCCAGGACAGTGGGGCTGTTGCGGCCACTGCAGTGGCACCATTGAGCCCTGGAGAGCGGCAGCCAGAGGGGCAGTGTTAGCAGTCAGCCAATGGCCATAGGGGTATAGTGTCAGAGGGCGGCGTCAGTGCACCACCTGTGGACATGTCCAGGCCTGGCCCTGGTGTGCAGTGCCCACCCTCAAGGGGTGCTGAACATCAGAGCCATGAACACCATGAGGGACAGCATGCCGATCAGGAAGATGACCTCTTAGATGAGCACACCCGCATACTCCAAGCATCAGTCAATCCGCAGGTGCAGCTTGTGATGGTGGTGGATGCACTGAGTGTGGCTCTGTGCCAGGTAGAGGAGTGGTGCAGCAGAGACACCACTCTGCTCCTGGCAGGGATGGACCAGATGCGGGACGATGTGACCACTGCCATTGACAGGCAGACACAGGCAATCGCAGCTGTCATGGCCACAATGGGCACACAGTTATTTGCCCATGCATCGCAGACACTGCGCAGTGCAATGTCCACCCCCCCATTCCGGGCATTGTGCGACACCCTCCTTGTCAACACCGGGTTCTCCTGTGGGCATCCCGAGCACGCCTGGCGCAGGCATGTTTGGTGTGCTGCAGACCCTTGCACGAGCACAATCGTGTTCACACAGTGGAACCCCTTGGGGATGGTCAGTGCCACCACATGAGGCCAGTGGTCAGTCTGTCACTGCTGGCGGGTCTCGGTTGGGCCACCCATGCATCCATGGTGGCTGTGGCACTGTGGCGTGTGATTGACCTGTTTCCCAGCACAGCTACTGTCCAATGCTGCCCTGTGTGCATTGTGTTATTCAGCATGCAATGCATGGGTGGGGTACCCAGCCCTGTACACACGCACATGTTCCATCCGCACACCCTCCCAGCTGCTGTCCACTGTGGCGTGTGCATGAACATGCCTGCTTTGTGCTGTCTGCCACTGTACAATGGTGCCCAGCATCCTCACACACGCACAATGACAGGCACTGGGTGTGGTTGGCTGTGACATGTGTGTGGCTAGGGTGGTGGTCAGGGTCAGAGTGCCTCCTACCTTGCACATGTCTTGTGGAGGTGTGTGTGTGTGTGTGACTGCATGCTATGTTAGACCTTGCCCATCCCTGATGGCATGTGCAGTTCCATGCTCGACCAATTCCCTTAATGACATGCACCCTGGTGTTTGTCCATGTGAGTTTGTGGGTTGTGCCTTTGCCACTGGTGGTTGCATGGCCCAAATGACTTACTGGGTTGGTTGAAGTGCTCATCTGTGATGGTATCCCAGTGCAGCTGTGCTAACTGGATCAGTCGGGGGTCCCTTTGACCAAGGGAGGCCTGCCCATCACCATCTTCACCAGTGTCCTTATCGTCCCCATCGCTGTCCCCCTCTTTGACCTGTATGGCTATCCCACAGTCGTTGGCCATGTTGTGCAGGATGCAACAGGCCAGGAATAGCCCACAGGCCTTTGAGAGGCTGTACTGTAGGGCACCACCAGACATGTCCAGGCAATGGAAACATGCCTTCAGCATCCCAAACACCCGCTCAATGACATTGCATGTGGTGGCATGTGTCTCATTGTAGCATTGCTGTGATGGGGTCGTGGGCCGCCGGTATAGTTTGAGCAGCCAGGGATGGACTGGGTATCCACTGTCACCTGTTGTAGAGGGTGGACGTTAGTTTGGTGATCAGTGTCGCCTGGCTTGGGCCATCTAGGCCAATACCCATGTCACCTCTGACTATGCCCTCCCAAGCTCCATGTCTTTCTGCTTGCTTTGCATACTCACCCACTAGGTGGCCAGAACCTGTGGCACAGTGCTGACTGGTGCCAGGTGAAGGCATTATGTGCTCCCCAGGGTGCATGGCACAGACATTGATTATGCACCCCTGGCATCACACACCACCTGGCAGTTGATTTGATTCATGTATGTGGCCCTTCAGCACCAGGTGGTGTGCAGATGGCCACATGGGTGCAGTCTATTGCCCCAGCATGCCAGGCATACATGCTACCCTGTGAATCTCCTGTATGTTTGCTGTGCACTCCGCCGGTGTGCTGGGGAAATGGATGTACTCTGCAGCAAGTGGCAGCAGTGCGCTGAGGAATTGGGTGAGGTGGCATGATGCAGCCAACTGAGTTATGCCTGTCATGTCCCCTGTTGGTCTCTGGAAGGTACCCGTGATGAGCAGGTACATGCAAGCTGTCACTTTGGTCTCCACTGACAGAGCATGCCTCTGTCGTGTGGGTGTCTCCATCACATCACTGCACAGCAAACAGAGCCACCTCAGAATTGCCCAGTTCAGGCGGTACCGGCCCACGATCTCAGTATCATTGTACAGCTCGAAGCTGGTGCAGGCTCGGTACTGCCTGTTGGGGGCATACCACTGATGGGCCCTTCCACGGCCGCGCCCCTGCTGCCTGCCTTCTCACCTCCCTCATAACTGCCTCCATCTGGATGGTGGCACTGGCCATGTCCCTGGCTTGTGTTATCCCCCAGCAGCTGTTTCTGTGATCCCCCCTGTCCTTGCTACTTCCCTGCACTCAGGAATACCTCCCTGTAGTGGCCCCTCAGTGCTGTTTGGCATTCCCCTTTGGGCTGCACTGTGGTAGAGGCTCCCCACACCTTCCCTGTTCATGGGGGTTCCAGGTGCTCTGTCTCTGTCCTGCCCTGTCCTGCTCTCAGTGTGTGTTCCCTGTGTGGCTGCCTACGGTTCAGCAACATGTGCCTTCCCTGTGAGCATTCTTGTGACTTTCTCTAGTTCCTTTTTATTTTGGCTCATTTCCGCTATCACGCAACTTCCGCTTGCTCCCCTATTGCACATGGCACATGTTGTTGAATATTGCACTGTGCCATTTATGCATGGTTCCCTCTTCAGTTGCCCATGCATTCATTATCATTGTACTCTTGCAGCAGTGTAATTTGGGGCGATCTGCCTCCCGCTGAATATCACAGAATGGCGCATTTTTGGACTTGTGCTGGCACATCCCTATTGTGCACGGCACAATCCTTTTGAATATCTGGGCCCCTGTCTTTAAATTAGTGCTATCTTTATCCTTCCTCTTTATTTGAAAACCCAATTGTATAGCATCATTTTCATTATAATTTGGGGGAGTAGGCTCAACCCAGTTAAGAGGGGCATTCTTTGTCTCCCTTTTGAAAAGGGCGGTTTGAATATGGTGCATCCTGTAGTTTTTTATTAGTATTTTTTCAGTATGTATAGTCCATTGAATAATGGGCTCTCATCCCATTGGAAAGAATGGGCACTAATCTGGATGACACCCTTCAATTGGAAATGAAGTAAACAAATCCTTTTTAGGCCAGTGGGCCGCTTCGTGAGTTTTTAGTACCTTTTTGACTTTTATAAAATGGTGCCATTTGTCGAGGATTTAAGCCTACCCAGCATATGAAAGACTTTTATAAGGCTTTACTACAGGCTGAAGTGGATATTTTGCCAGGAGTCCCTTCTCTAATTAGACAACAGGCTTCGCTGTATTTAAATGATTCTGTTTTCCTCCTCAATTTTGGGATATAACATGGCCGTGTTGCTATGGCAAGCTTAATGTAAAGGCAATAATAAACATAAATCGCGTCATAGAAAGATTTTCCTCTAGGGACTTTTCCAAAACATGAATTAATCTATTCAGCATTAGTACAGTACTTTGACTGCCCATTTATTCTTCCTTTTGGTCCTTCTTGGGAACTTCTTGGTGGACCCATTTTGGCATTCCCTTACTAATGATCCTCTTATTTATGGTTCAGTTCAGGTCCAGTCCTCTAAGCATGATCCTTCCATGTTGTTCATGATTTTCCTCCCTCAAAGTGATGATCTGGAGAGTCCACTGTAAATTTGTGTTGAATAGCAGTTCATGCATCATAATGCAATACTGAGGATAGTAGAATATGACCTCCAAAGACTGTGCAGCAGAATGGACCAGATTCTTCCAGTCAGTGTGGATTCACCACTGGAAACATTGCCTGTGGGCGATTTTCTGACCATGCATCTGTATTTGCTTTCTTCTTATGACTGTACATTACAGTTAGATAGTGCATTGGGTTTCTTGTTTAATTCTTTGTTCTGTTTATCATTTTGCTGATTTGTTTTTTTTCTGTATTTAATTTCTGTTGTTATTTCCCATTTTGCTTTTTTTGGTTTCACCCCTTGTATCATTAATCTTGTGTTTCTTTAAATAAATAATTGAACTAGTCTTGCAGAAAGTGCCTTGCATTCTTTTACTTCCACATGTACACCCACCAGAACAGCACCAGAGGTGGGTAGAAGGGACCTCGGTTTTACATGTCATCTGAAGGATGGCACACCCAACAGTACAGCATCCCCAGTACTGCTCTTGGGTGCCAGCACTGATGCATTAGCCCAATCCTGGTGTGGGACTAAAACCATCAACCTTCTGCCCACCCAGAGGATGAGTGTGCTATCAACTGAGCCATGCTAACACCCTGAATGTGGATTCAGGTAATGGGAAAAGCCTTCCCAGTTGAGTTGAAGCTCATTTCCACTGGGTTCCTAGCTTTGCACACAAAGAATGTAACAAAGATAAATACCAACAAATACATCTGTAAATATATAAACATATACTGTACTTTAAAGTTAAAACATCAAGTAACTCAATATTTGACCATAATTTAATATAATTTTAATCACATTTGGTGTATCCATATGACACAACTAATCCCATAAATTGAATGATATGGTAATGGCTACTAGGTTGGTCACAAAACAAAGATCATAATACCAAATGCAATTAAACCAGACAGAAGTTAAATGCTTATTGTGGCAGTGTTACAAATTCTACAGTCTACATTAAGAAGAGATAAATATCCTCTAACAGTTCTAGTATGTGGAACGTTGATATTCAACCCTGACTGAGAATGCAGCTTCACAGAAATGCCCCAGAGATCACAGTGATGCCTCACATGGGAGTAATGCAGTCAGGTAGAAGTAAGGACCAGTTGGGTCTTTTGGCCTTTGGATGGATTAGACATGGATTTTAATGATGCATTTGTGAACTGAATGTGATGCAGTGCCTCCACCTATGGGAATCCTTTTCATCACTATGCTGCCCTAGTGCTTCCTCTCATGAAAATATAGAACTCCCACCAACAGTGACAGAAGGCATGATACCATATACGGTACCTTAATGCCCCAACATACTAGTGCAGTGTGATCGTATAATAATAGTGCACTGAACAAGAACAATAACAAGGAAGTCAGTAAATGCAATACAAAAATATGAATAATCTTATAGAGGAGTATGATGGAAACTAATACCTTTGGAAAGATTCCAAGTTGGGACTCTAGTGATACACTAAATGAACTATTCAGATCCTTTTCTATCCTATTTTCTGTTTCTGTTTAGAAAGATACATGCACTCAGTAACATGGACTGAGAAAGAGACAATGATCCAAAAAGAAATATGAATGATAAGACTGTCAAAACCAGTATTAATGCACACACAGAGACAGAAAAATATCAGGGTACAATGTTACTAGGGACTTGTTTCTGTGAATTTATTTCACTGTAAAAATATGGATAGCAACTTGTAGTACAACCAAGTAATTTGCAAAAAGATGCATATCAATGTTGTTGCCCAAATGCCCTGCCACTCCATTCAAAAAGATATACCAATGATAAGCGACTGAACAAATATCAAACTAATCCCTCCTCCAGACATTTGTGACACTCAATTTTAAATTTTTAAAAGAAAAAAGGAAATGAATCAAACAGCCAGATGCAGCAACAGTATCTATAGAATGTAAACAATTATAAAATGTGTTTTTAAACTAGAGACACTTTGAGGCCTAAGGAGGTTAACAGTCCCTTTAATGCCTTTATAAGTGACATTGAAAATTAGCTGGAAGGAAAGCCTGCCTCTTTGAGGATGACACCAAAGTCTGTAATAGTGTGAACACTCTAGTAGAGGTGAAGAGAATATGCAGAGACCTGAGAAAACTGAAAAGTGCAAAATCATGCACTGGAGCACAGACACTCAGAGACAGAGTACAAAATGGGAGAAGTGGTTTTGATAATCGCCAGACAGAAGAGGGTCTAGAAGAAATCATATCTAATGACCTCTAGGTGGCAAAACAGTGTGACAAGGCATTTGGTAGGGCCAGTGGAATGTTGGAGTGTATATGGATGGTTATCACTGGCAGAAGGAGGGTGGTGGTATTGGCCCTTTATAGATTGCTGGTGAGAACCCACCAAGAGTACTGTGACCAGTTCCAGAGACCACATCTCAGGAAGAACATAGACAGAGTGGAGGCTCTCCAGTGTAGGGCAACTAAAATAGTGTGGAGTCTGCATCAGAAGCCCTATGACAAGAGACTGGAGGACCTCAGTATGTGCACTGTAGAAGAGAGGAGGGAGAGGGGTGACATGATAGAAGTCTATAAAAACCTAATGGGGGTAAATTAGATACAGGAAGGGAGGGAGTATTTTTCATAGAAAAAGATGCACAAGAACAAGGAGGCATGCCATGAAGCTGTAATGGGGATAAGTTATAGAGTGATGTGAGTAAGTTCTTCTTCACAGAAAGAGTTATGGATGCCTGGAACAGTCTTCTAGTGGAGGTGGTGAAAACAGTGGTGGGATTCAATAATACATGGGATAGGAAAAAGGAAATTGTGGTAGAAAGCAAAGGGCTGGGAGGGAGTCAGAGATGAAATAGAGTCTGGAGTGGCTGTATGGGCAGCGAAAAATGGGCAGACAGGGTGGGCCAGTGGTCCTTATCTGTCTTCAAATTCTGTTTCTATGTTAGTGCCCCTCCCCAGCTCTGCCCCTTCACCCCCCTTAGGTCTTACTGTGGAATCCTCAAGTGCCTATACCATCCATGTCTGAAAATGTGCCATTAACATGCTCAAGTGTAATCCAGAGGGGTGCAACTAAGGGCGACTAACCCCAGTACTCGAATCTCCTTCTCAAGGTTGCTCATCCAAGAAACACAAGTAGGCTCAGACAGTGTTTTATGGTCAAAAATAAATAAATTTATTCTGCATATTACAAAAGTATTCACAATAAATTTCTTTATTTTTTATGGTAAAATGCTGTCTGAGCCTACCTGTGTTTTTCGTTGGATATGCAACCTTGTGAAGGAGATTCCTGTTTGAAAATGATCACTGATTTGGCTTCTACCACTGGCTTTGCTTGGCTATTTCAAGTGTCCACCAACTTCTCTGTAAAAAAAATTACTCCCTATCATCTCTTTTGAATCTCCCATCCACCAACCTCCATGCATGCCCTAGTTACTGTGTTTTCATACCTTGTAAATAGATCCCCACGGATTGGCCATTTGATACCCATAAGAGCTTATAGGTTTGAGTTTTCTCATCTCTTCTGGCCTCAAGAGTACGTGTTGAGGTTATTTAGATACTCTTCATACATCTTCCCCTGTTGCCTCTGTATCATTCTTGTAGCCCTCCTATGAACCCTCATAAAGGGGACCCTGCTGCTGTTATTTGTGGACGTCAAAACTGGGTACAGCACTCCAGGTGTGGTCTTACCATGCAAATCCAAAATAGCATTCTCAAACCTTTTATGTTACTCTACACTGGAATTCACATTTCTTCTAAGGGGTGCTGCTTGGTAGTGGCAAGCAACATACAATCCAAAGATACTAGCGTACCCCCTCCCCCCACATAGCATAGCATAACATGTTTAAACTTCCCTCTGCCAAAGTTGGCTATATTTACTTCAAGCTCCATGTAAGGAGAGGGTCCTCTTAGTTTCAGACTGGAATTCCAATTTGAGTAAGCTAAATCACCAACGTCAAGGTGGGACCCTTCAATTAGTCCCTAACTTCCTAGTGCCTCAATGGCTACTAATTGACTCACTTTATACTGTGCTCCCAGCAGGATTTTACACAGTTGTTTAATTTCCAGTGCCTCAGTGCTACTAATTGACTCACTTTATACTGTGCTCCCAACCAGGATATTACATAGGTGTTTTAAAGGGAGCATGCTAAGAAAGGGCACCACAAACTCCCCCAACTCAAATAAATCCAAAACAACATGCTCAAACCTTTTATGTTACTGCACACTGGAATTCATATTTCTTCTAAGGGGTGCTGCTAGGTGTGACGAACAACATACAATCCTAAGATACTAGCACCCTCCCCCCACAACTAACTAGTCCCTAACTTTCCAGTAGCCATTGAGTCACTAGAAAGTTAGGGACTAAATCGAAGGGTCCCACATTGACGTTGGTGATTTAGCTTACTCAAATTGGAATTCCAGTCTGAAACTAGAATACCTCTCCTCACATGGAGCTTGAAGTAAATATAGACAACTTTTCAGAGGAAAGTTTAAATATGTTGTTACACACACCCATGCCTGCACCACCCCGATGCTATCGTAATACCACTGCAGCTGAGCACCTGTAGCCTCACTGCAAATCAGAGACCACCACAGTTGTCATAACAAATGCATGTATTGAAATGAGGTAACAAAAAAACTATTTACAAGGGGGGGAAGGCCACCAAAACCAGGTGGGGGGAGGCATGAGGCAGGTAAGAACAAATGAGAGAGGGAAGAAGGGGTGTGAGGGTGGACCATGGGGGTAAGTTGACTGGGGCATGGAGGGCCTAGCTTGCCTGGCCCCGCCTCCACTCCTGTAGCCTATGGCTCTCCTTCTTTGCCCCATCCCACTCCATTAGTTTGAGTATCACAAGGAATGGTCTTTGCCAGTTGCACAGCTCCTGCATTCCCTTTGCAAGGCCATCCAGCGATGTCCACCTAGGACAAGGTGGCAGTCAACACGCGTAGACTGTCCAGCCCCTGCAGCCGACTCCATTGTGTATGGCACAGCCATGTGCCACACCCCTGTGATGGTGTGTGGACCACCCACAGTGACTGCTCCACAAGACCTGCCTACCCAGGCACCCACAGCCATGAGAACCACTGCACACACCCACAGCCTATGTTCCACACAGCACCACTGTGGCTGTACAGTGACTTGGCTATGCGGTGTGAAGGCAGTGGCACAGCCATGTACCCAGTGCACATGGACCACCTATTGATGAACTCCCAGACATGCAGTGCCACTG
Source organism: Neoceratodus forsteri (assembly GCA_016271365.2). Classification (NCBI taxonomy): domain Eukaryota; kingdom Metazoa; phylum Chordata; order Ceratodontiformes; family Ceratodontidae; genus Neoceratodus; species Neoceratodus forsteri. The sequence continues at coordinate 350,251,479 of CM028130.1, read as the reverse complement.
GACAGTGCTGACTGTAACAAGCTGTGTACATGGTGTGTGTCAATTGATGGTGGCTATGCCACACTGCCTGCCCTGTTACACAGCATGCAATAGTAATCATTGATGTGAGGCACACACCATCATCAGGCTGGTCCCTGCACCTCTGAGGACCTTCATCCCTCATGGCTTGCTGTCCTCCTGGTGGCGCCTCTCTCTCCTCCCTCCTGCACTCCTTTGGGCCTAAGGTACAAACATGGAGAGGAAACATCAGTACAATCCGTAGCAAAATCCCCCACCCCCATGTGTGTGCAATCCCACACAGCCATATCCATCCACCTGCACTCCCAATACCACCACCACGGTGAACACTGACTGCACTTCCATGTGCTGGACACATGCAACCGTGATACCCATATGGACGTTAATAGTATATGGATGGGGCATCTACCTGGCTGTGGCACTGTGCCCTCCTGGCACATCCCCTGCAGGTGGGCTAGTATGTCCAGGTCCCGCGCTCTCGGAGGTCTCTGTACCTGTGGTGAACACTGCTCAGCTATGCCTGATACCTGTTGCCTCCTGCAGTGCAACCACCACCTCCTCCCTAACTGCACTCCTGGCCCTGTCCAGGGGTACATCACCATATAGCGCCCCAGCATGGAGCTCTACAATGGCCACCACATTGGCCAATTCTATTCTGGTTCCACATAGCAGCCATTCTCCATGTGCCATCTCAACAGATAATTGGTGTCAAATGGCGCCGGCAGCATGGTCCGCCACGCAGATGCTGGCGCGGCACAGTGCTGTTATTTCATCCATGTCACCAGCAGCTGACAGTGGTGCGCCCATGCCGACGTAGGCGCCCAGGGGCAAAGCTCCGGGCACAGTGTCAAGGGTCTTTCATGCACGGACAGCCACAGGCGATTGGAACCCAATGTGTGAGTGCAATTGGGTGCTTTGTGCCCACTCCTGTAGCGCTTAGCTGCCAGGCCCCCGTGCGCCCCCATAGCGCCCCAGCCAGCCATATGTGAACAGCGTAGCAGTGCCACTGGCAAATGGTGGCCATGCCCTGCATTGCCTCCCATGCACAGTACATCAGCAGCGCAGCAAGCGCCTGCATCATAACCCGGCATTCACAGTTCGGTGTGTACTGGCCATGTCACAGAACTGCGCCTGCCTGAGCACGCTCAACACACTGTGCAAAGCGCAACAGCACGACATTCAGCTGGCATATACAGATCTGCTAATTCAGCCATTCAATGGCGCAGACACTGCATTTGCATGCACTTAAAATGCCTCACCATTTGCATGTGTTGCACAATAAAAATGCTACACTGGGCTGCACTGGTCTTAGTCAGTTACTGCAGTCTATTGGTGGTGAGTTGCATGCTGTTTGGGAGTGTGGACTGTGGTGTGTGGGACATGCATGGGACTGCACAGTCATAGGTAACACCTGTCATTCTCACAGGATGAATAATGACCGATCATGAGGTGGAGGAAGAGGAACAGAGACATGGCAGAAGAGGAGGTCTAATTCACCAAGTCAGAAACAGGTGCCCTGTTTGAGGCCTACCCCACCAGTAGCCATTGCTCAGTGGGCACCAGGGAACACTACAGGCCCATGCTGCTGCATGGGAAGAGGTGATGTGCCATCAACCTGCATGGCAGCTACTAGCAGTCCAAGTAGGAGTGCAGAAGATGGGCACGGACAGGCGGAGGATTAAGGAGAAGGCGGCTGCCATCAGGCAGGTCTGTGATCGGTGGGGACAGCCGACGTGCAACGCCTGGACCCCACAAGAAGAGTGGGTTGCTGGCAGCATGGGGGTTGTGCCATCGAGGGTGTTCCAGGTGGTGGATTCCAGACGGTGGTAGCCTGGCCACTGCATAGGTCCTGGTCTGTCAATAGAGGGGGACAGGGTGTGATACATTAATGCTACTGTTTTTCCTTACAGCTCCTGAGCATCTACATGGGCCATGTGGTGGGCTTCTGTCCAGTGAGGGAGGTAGTATGGAGACAGAGGAGGCCCATCCACCTACACAGGCATACGAGGTCAGGCTACAGTGGGCCCGCCTGGATGTCAGACTGATGTTGGTGGAGCAGGTGAGGAGAGGCCCTGCCTGTGTTAGCATCGGCATGCGCATCTGGATGCGGCATGCTGAGACTCAGCTGGTGCTGGATCAATCACTTATGATGATGGAGCTAACCTCATGGGCAGTGACTCGTGGGCAGCTCTGGTGTGTGTCCAGGACAGTGGGGCTGTTGCGGCCACTGCAGTGGCACCATTGAGCCCTGGAGAGCGGCAGCCAGAGGGGCAGTGTTAGCAGTCAGCCAATGGCCATAGGGGTATAGTGTCAGAGGGCGGCGTCAGTGCACCACCTGTGGACATGTCCAGGCCTGGCCCTGGTGTGCAGTGCCCACCCTCAAGGGGTGCTGAACATCAGAGCCATGAACACCATGAGGGACAGCATGCCGATCAGGAAGATGACCTCTTAGATGAGCACACCAAGATACTCCAGCATCAGTCAACCGCAGGTGCAGCTTGTGATGGTGGTGGATGCACTGAGTGTGGCTCTGTGCCAGGTAGAGGAGGTGCAGCAGAGACACCACTCTGCTCCTGGCGAGGATGGACCGGATGCAGGAGGATGTGACCACTGCCATTGACAGGCAGACACAGGCAATCGCAGCTGTCATGGCCACAATGGGCACACAGTTATTTGCCCATGCATCGCAGACACCGCGCAGTGCAATGTCCACCCCCCCATTCCGGGCATTGTGCGACACCTCCTTGTCAACACGGGTTCTCCTGTGGGCATCCTTGAGCACGCCTGGCGCCAGGCATGTTTGGTGTGCTGCAGACCCTGCACGAGCACAATCGTGTTCACACAGTGGAACCCCTGGGGATGGTCTGCACCACATGAGGCCAGTGGTCAGTCTCGTCAAGGGCGGTCTCGTGGGCCACCCATGCATCCATGGTGGCTGTGGCACTGTGGCGTGTGATTGACCTGTTTCCCAGCACAGCTACTGTCCAATGCTGCCCTGTGTGCATTGTGTTATTCAGCATGCAATGCATGGGTGGGGTACCCAGCCCTGTACACACGCACATGTTCCATCCGCACACCCTCCCAGCTGCTGTCCACTGTGGCGTGTGCATGAACATGCCTGCGTTGTGCTGTCTGCCACTGTACAATGGTGCCCAGCATCTCACACACGCACAATGACAGGCACTGGGTGTGGTTGGCTGTGGACATGTGTGTGTCTAGGGGTGGTGGTCAGGGTCAGAGTGCCTCCTACCCTTTGCACATGTCTTGTGAGGTGTGTGTGTGTGTGTGACTGCATGCCATGTTAGACCTTGCCCATCCCTGATGGCATGTGCAGTTCCATGCTCGACCAATTCCCTTAATGACATGCACCCCTGGTGTTTGTCCATGTGAGTTTGTGGGTTGTGCCTTTGCCACTGGTGGTTGCACATGGCCAAATGACTTACTGGGTTGGTTGAAGTGCTCATCTGTGATGGTATCCCAGTGCAGCTGTGCTAACTGGATCAGTCGGGGGTCCCTTTGACCAAGGGAGGCCTGCCCATCACCATCTTCACCAGTGTCCTTATCGTCCCCATCGCTGTCCCCCTCTTTGACCTATATGGCTATCCCACAGTCGTTGGCCATGTTGTGCAGGATGCAACAGGCCAGGAATAGCCCACAGGCCTTTGAGAGGCTATACTGTAGGGCACCACCAGACATGTCCAGGCAATGGAAACATGCCTTCAGCATCCCAAACACCCGCTCAATGACATTGCATGTGGTGGCATGTGTCTCATTGTAGCATTGCTGTGATGGGGTCGTGGGCCGCCGGTATAGTTTGAGCAGCCAGGGATGGACTGGGTATCCACTGTCACCTGTATGTAGAGGGTGGACGTTAGTTTGGTGATCAGTGTCGCCCTGGCTTGGGCCATCTAGGCCAATACCCATGTCACCTCTGACTATGCCCCTCCCAAGCTCCATGTCTTTCTGCTTGCTTTGCATACTCACCCACTAGGTGGCCAGAACCTGTGGCACAGTGCTGACTGGTACCAGGTGAAGGCATTATGTGCTCCCCCAGGGTGCATGGCACAGACATTGATTATGCACCCCCTGGCATCGCACACCACCTGGCAGTTAATGCTTGCATACCCCTTCTGATTCATGTATGTGGCCCCTTCGGGGCCAGGTGGTGTGCAGATGGCCACATGGGTGCAGTCTATTGCCCCGAGCATGCCAGGCATACATGCTACCCTGTGAATCTCCTGTATGTTTGCTGTGCACTCCCCCGGTGTGCTGGGGAAATGGATGTACTCTGCAGCAAGTGGCAGCAGTGCGCTGAGGAATTGGGTGAGGTGGCATGATGCAGCCAACTGAGTTATGCCTGTCATGTCCCCTGTTGGTCTCTGGAAGGTACCCGTGATGAGCAGGTACATGCAAGCTGTCACTTTGGTCTCCACTGACAGAGCATGCCTCTGTCGTGTGGGTGTCTCCATCACATCACTGCACAGCAAACAGAGCCACCTCAGAATTGCCCAGTTCAGGCGGTACCGGCCCACGATCTCAGTATCATTGTAAAGCTCAAAGCTGGTGCAGGCTCGGTACTGCCTGTTGGGGGCATACCACTGATGGGCCCTTCCACGGCCGCGCCCCCCTGCTGCCTGCCTTCTCACTCCCCATATAACTGCCTCCATTTGGATGGTGGCACTGGCCATGTCCGTGGCTTATGTTACCCCCCCGGCAGCTGTTTCTGTGATCCCCCCGCTGTCCTTGCTGCTACTTCCCCTGCACCAGGAATACCTCCCTGTAGTGGCCTCAGTGCTGTTTGGCATGTCCCCCTTTTGGGCTGCACTGTGGTAGAGGCTCCCCACACCTTCCCTGTTCATGGGGGTTCCAGGTGCTCTGTCTCTGTCCTGCCCTGTCCTGCTCTCAGTGTGTGTTCCCTGTGTGGCTGCCTATGGTTCAGCAACATGTGCCTTCCCTGGAGCATTCTTGTGACTTTCTCTAGTTCCTTTTTATCTTGGCTCATTTCAGCTATCACGCAACTTCCGCTTGCTCCCCTATTGCGCATGGCACATGTTGTTGAAAATTGCACTGTGCCATTTATGCATGGTTCCCCCCCCCTTCAGTTGCACATGCATTCATTATCATTGTGCTCTTGTGCAGTATAATTTGGGGGGGGCGCATCTGCCTCCCGCTGAATATCACAGAATAGCGCATTTTTGGACTTGTGCTGGCACATCCCTATTGTGCACGGCACAATCCTTTTGAATATCTGGGCCCCTGTCTTTAAATTAGTGCTATCTTTATCCTTCCTCTTTATTTGAAAACCCAATTGTATAGCATCATTTTCATTATAATTTGGGGGAGTAGTCTCAACCCAGTTAAGAGGGGCATTCTTTGTCTCCCTTTTGAAAAGGGCGGTTTGAATATGGTGCATCCTGTGGTTTTTTTTATTAGTATTTTTTTCGGTATGCTATAGTCCATTGAATAATGGGCTCTCATCCCATTGGAAAGAATGGGCACTAATCTGGATGACACCCCTTCAATTGGAATGAAGTAAACAAATCCTTTTTTTAGGCCAGTGGGCCGCTTTCGTGAGTTTTTAGTTCCTTTTTTGACTCTTATAAAATGGTGCCATTTGTCGTAGGATTTAAGCCGTACCCAGCATATGAAAGACTTTTATAAGGCTTTACTACAGGGCTGAAGTGGATATTTTGCCAGGAGTCCCTTCTCTAATTAGACAACAGGCTTTGCTGTATTAAAATGATTCTGTTTTTCCTCCTCAATTTTGGGATATAACATGGCCGTGTTGCTATGGCAAGCTTAATGTAAAAGGCAATAATAAACATAAATGCGACATAGAATGATTTTCCTCTAGGGACTTTTGCCAAAACATGAATTAATCTATTCAGCATTTGTACAGTATTTTGACTGCCCATTTATTCTTCCTTTTTGGTCCTTCTTGGTAACTTCTTGGGTGGACCCATTTTGGCATTCCCTTACTAATGATGCTCTTATTTATGGTTCAGTTCAGGTCCTGTCCTCTAAGCATGATCCTTCCATGTTGTTCATGATTTTTTCCTCCCTCAAAGTGATGATCTGGAGAGTCCACTGTAAATTTGTGTTGGAATAGCAGTTCATGCATCATAATGCAATACTGAGGATAGTAGAATTTGACCTCCAAAGACTATGCAGCAGAATGGACCAGATTCTCCCAGTCAGTGTAGATTCGCCACTGGAAATATTGCCTGTGGGCAATTTTCTGACCGTCCATCTGTATTTGCTTTCTTCTTATGACTGTACATTACAGTGAGATAGTGCATTGGGTTTCTTGTTTAATTCCTTGTTCTGTTTATCATTTTGCTGATTTTTTTTTTCTGTATATAATTTCTGTTGTTATTTGCCATTTTGCTTTTTTGGTTTCACCCCTTGTACCATTAAACTTGTGTTTTCTTTAAATAAATAATTGCCCTATTCTTGCAGAAAGTGCCTTGCATTCTTTTACTTCTACATGTACACCCACCAGGACAGCACCAGAGATGGGTAGAAGGGACCTTGGTTTTACATCTCATCTGAAGGATGGCACACCCCAGCAGTACAGCATCCCCCAGTACTGATCTTGGGTGCCAGCATTGATGGCATTAGCCCAATCCTGGTGTGGGACTAAAACCATTAACCTTCTGGCCCACCCAGAGGAGAGTGTGCTATCAACTGAGCCATGCTAACACCCTGAATCTGGATTCAGGTAATGGGAAAAGGAGCCTTCCCAGTTGAGCTGAAGCTCATTTCCACTGGGTTCCTAGCTTTGCACACAAAGAATGTAACAAAAATAAATACCAACAAATACATCTGTAAATATATAAACATATACTGTACTTTAAAGTTAAAACATCAAGTAACTCAATATTTAGCCATAATGCAATAAAATTTTAATCACATTTGGTGTATCCATTTGACAAAACTAATCCCATAAATTGAATGATATGGTAATGGCTACATAGGTTGGTCACAAAACAAAGATCATAATACCAAATGCAATTAAACCAGACAGAAGTTAAATGCTTATTGTGGCAGTGTTACAAATTCTACAGTCTACATTAAGAAGGGATAAATATCCCCTAACAGTTCTAGTATGTGGAAGTTTATATTCAACCCTGACTGAGAATGCAGCTTCACAGAAATGCCCCAGAGATCACAGTGATGCCTCACATGGGGAGTAATGCAGTCAGGTAGAAGTAAGGACCAGTTGGGTCTTTTGGCCTTTGGATGGATTAGACATGGATTTTAATGATGCATTTGTGAACTGAATGTGATGCAGTGCCTCCACCTATGGGAATCCTTTTCATCACTATGCTGCCCTAGTGCTTCCTCTCATGAAAATATAGAACTCCCACCAACAGTGACAGAAGGCATGATACCATATACGGTACCTTAATGCCCCAACATACTAGTGCAGTGTGATCGTATAATAATAGTGCACTGAACAAGAACAATAACAAGGAAGTCAGTAAATGCAATACAAAAATATGAATAATCTTATAGAGGAGTATGATGGAAACTAATACCTTTGGAAAGATTCCAAGTTGGGACTCTAGTGATACACTAAATGAACTATTCAGATCCTTTTCTATCCTATTTTCTGTTTCTGTTTAGAAAGATACATGCACTCAGTAACATGGACTGAGAAAGAGACAATGATCCAAAAAGAAATATGAATGATAAGACTGTCAAAACCAGTATTAATGCACACACAGAGACAGAAAAATATCAGGGTACAATGTTACTAGGGACTTGTTTCTGTGAATTTATTTCACTGTAAAAATATTGACAGCAGCTTGCAGTACAACCAAGTAATATGCAAAAAGATGCATATCAATATTGTTGTCCAAATGTCCTGACACTCCATTCAAAAAGATACACAAATGATAAGCGACTGAACAAATATCTAACCAATCCCTCCTCCAGACATTTATGATACTCAGTTTTTACATTTTTAAAAGAAAAAAAGGAACTGAATCAAACGGCCAGATGCATCAACAGTCTCTATAGAATGTAAACAATTATAAAATGTGTTTTTTAAACCAGAGACGCTTTGAGGCCTAAAGAGGTTAACATCGTCCCTTTAATGCCTTCATAAGTGACATTGAAAATTAGTTAGCAGGAAAGATCTGCCACTTTGCGGATGACACCAATGTCTGTATTAGGGTGGACACTCTAGAAGAGGTGGAGAGAATATGCAGAGACCTGAGAAAACTGAAAAGTGCAAAATCATGCACTCAGAGCACAGACATTCAGAGGCAGAGTACAAAATGGGAGAAGTGGTTTTGACAATCTCCAAACAGGAGAGGGGCCTGGAAGTAATCATGTCTAATGACCTCTAGGTGGCGAAACAGTGTGACAAGGCATTTGGTAGGGCCAGTGGGATGTTGGGGTATATAGGGATGGTTATCACTGGCAGAAGGAGGGTGGTGATATTGGCCACTTTATAGATTGCTTGTGAGAACCTACCAAGAGTACTGTGACCAGTTCCAGAGACCACTTCTCAGGAAGAACATAGACAGAGTGGAGGCTCTCCAGTGTAGGGCAACTAAAATAGTGTGGAGTCTGCATCAGAAGCCCTATGACAAGAGACTGGAGGACCTCAGTATGTACACTGTAGAAGAGAGGAAGGAGAGGGGTGACATGATATAAATCTATAAAAACCTAATGGGGATAAATAAGATACAGGAAGGGAGGGAGTATTTTTCATAGAAAAAGAGGCACAAGAACAAGGAGGCATGCAATGAAGCTGTAATGGGGATAAGTTCTACAGTGTTGTGAGTAAGCACTTCTTCACAGAAAGAGTGATGGATGCCTGGAACAGTCTTCTAGTGGAGGTGGTGAAAACAGCGGTGGGATTCAATAATACATGGGATAGGAATAAGGAAATTGTGGTAGAAAGCAAAAGGGCTGGGAGGGAGTCAGAGATGAAATAGAGTCTGGAGTGGCTGTATGGGCAGCGAAAAAATGGGCAGACAGGGTGGGCCAAGTGGTCCTATCTGTCTTCAAATTCTGTTTCTATGTTAGTGCCCCTCCCCAGCTCTCCCCCTTCACCCTCCTTAGGTCTTACTGTGGTATCCTCAAGTGCCTATACCATCCATGTCTGAAAATGTGCCATTAACATGCTCAAGTGTAATCCAGAGGGTGCAACTAAGGGCGGCTAACCCCAGTACTCGAATCTCCTTCTCAAGGTTGCTCATCCAAGAAACACAAGTAGACTCAGACAGTGTTCTATGGTCAAAAATATATAAATTTATTCTGAATATTACAAAAGTATTCACAATAAATTTCTTTATTTTTGATGGTAAAATGCTGTCTGAGCCTACCTGTACTTTTCGTTGGATATGCAATCTTGTGAAGGAGATTCCTGTTTGAAAATGATCACTGATTTGGTTTCTACCACTGGCTTTGCTAGGCTATTTCAAGTGTCCACCAACTTCTCTGTAAAAATAAATTACTCCCTATCATCTCTTTTGAATCTCCCATCCACCAACCTCCATGCATGCCCATAGTTACTGTGTTTTCATACCTTGTAAATAGATCCCCACGGATTGGCCATTTGATACCCATAAGAGCTTATAGGTTTGAGTTTTCTCATCTCTTCTGGCCTCAAGAGTACGTGTTGAGGTTATTTAGATACTCTTCATACATCTTCCCCTGTTGCCTCTGTATCATTCTTGTAGCCCTCCTATGAACCCTCATAAAGGGGACCCTGCTGCTGTTATTTGTGGACGTCAAAACTGGGTACAGCACTCCAGGTGTGGTCTTACCATGCAAATCCAAAATAGCATTCTCAAACCTTTTATGTTACTCTACACTGGAATTCACATTTCTTCTAAGGGGTGCTGCTAGGTAGTGACAAACAACATCCAATACAAGCACTACTCCCCCCACATAGCATAGCATAACATGTTTAAACTTCCCTCTGCCAAAGTTGGCTATATTTACTTCAAGCTCCATGTAAGGAGAGGGTCCTCTTAGTTTCAGACTGGAATTCCAATTTGAGTAAGCTAAATCACCAATGTCAAGGTGGGACCCTTCGATTTAGTTCCTAACTTTCTAGTGCCTCAATGGCTACTAGTTGACTCACTTTATACTGTGCTCCCAGCAGGGATTTTACACAGTTGTTTAATTTTCCTAATTGACTCACTTTATACTGTGCTCCCAACCAGGATATTACATAGGTGTTTTAAAGGGAGCATGCTAAGAAAGGGCACCACAAACTCCCCCAACTCAAATAAATCCAAAACAACATGCTCAAACCTTTTATGTTACTGCACACTGGAATTCATATTTCTTCTAAGGGGTGCTGCTAGGTGTGGCGAACAACATACAATCCTAAGATACTAGCACCTTCCCCCCACAACTAACTAGTCCCTAACTTTCCAGTAGCCATTGAGTCACTAGAAAGTTAGGGACTAAATCGAAGGGTCCCACATTGACGTTGGTGATTTAGCTTACTCAAATTGGAATTCCAGTCTGAAACTAAGAATACCCTCTCCTCACATGGAGCTTGAAGTAAATATAGACAACTTTTTCAGAGGAAAGTTTAAATATGTTGTTCTATTCTATGTGGGTGGGGGGTGGTGGTGTGCGCTAGTATCTTTGGATTGTGTGTGGTCTTACCATGGACATGTACAGAGGGAACATAATCTCCTTATTCCTTGTGGTGAATGCCTTATCTATACACATCAGCATTGTGCTTCTCCTCCCAAATGCCTTGCAGAGAGCTTAAGATTGTCACTGATAATGGGAGGGCTAAAAGTTCAAGGTTCAGCTGGGGAGAGATAGTGCCTCCTACGTCCCCTACTTAAACCTAGCATGTCCATTTTCTCCGCTTCAAGCATTTTGACATCGGTTCCGATTGAGCCGCTGTGTGGTTTGTGGCTGTGCTTTTGCTTTCTGCTTGCCTACTGCTTTCCTGTTCATTTGTCCTGCTTTTTTCCTCTGCTTTTGTTTTCCTTCCCTCATCTCCTTCTGTCCATTCCCCCCTCTTTCTGCTGTCTGCAACTGTGTGCTGTCCCACACCCCCCATGCCTTGTCTCTGTTTTCCCCCATCTACTCTGTTCTTCCCTGTCCGCTCCTCATATACTTGACTGTGCTCTGCCTTACTGCTTCACAGTCCTCCATATCTCCTTCTGTCTCATTCCTCCTCCCTGCCAGCCCTGCATTCCTCATTTGTTGTTGTTTTTGCAGGGGTTTCTTCCCCTGTTGTCTTCTCACTGCTCGTCTCTCCTCCTTCTTCCAGGTCCATGCCTGCATCCTCCCCACCTGGCATCCCTCTGTTTCTCCCCTTCTCATGCTTTCTTCCCCTGCCTTGGCTTCTTCTGTCTGCCCCTCTCTTTTGCCATTCGTTGTGTGGCCTGCCTGACCACCCCTCCCCTCTGTGCCTTGTCTCTGTTTTTCCCCTCTGCCCCGTATCTTTCCTGCTTACTCCTCGCCCCTTTTCTGCCCTCTGCTGTGCCATCTTGTGGCCTTCCATGTCTTCTCTTGGTCTCAGTCCCCATCCCTGATGGTCCCTAGTACCTTGTTCCTTGTTGTTTTTTGTGGTAATTCCTTCCCCTGCTCTCTCCTTTGCTGCTCGTTCTTCCAGGTTCATGCTCGGTGATGTCACTGCCTGGCAATCCTGTGCTCATCCTGCTACTGCCTTTCTCGCTCTCCGCTCCACTTCTCCTCTCCAGCCACTTACCCTGCAGTGTGCTTGACCTTGCCATATGGAGAACTCCTTGCTTCAGCTGCTCCTTATCTTGGCCATTTCCAGTGCCAGTGCTCAAGCCCCTCAGCAGTTCCCATGGGATGGACAACATTGTTTACAGTGATTGCCCCAATTTCCAGATCTCCTCTCCCACCATCCTCTCCTGTTCAGTGACATCATCCCCACTAATCCCCTTTGGGCTACTTTTACAGCAACAGTAGCTACTGGTGATATCAAAACCCAGCCTCATTTCTCAGCTGGTCCCTCTGAATTACCCTTGACAGGCTAGTCATCTTCCATCAGGTCTCTGTTGATGCCAGTATTGCTTTCATCATGCCTAATTTGAGATTAGCTTTGCCGTTCTCCTTCCACTGCTGAATCGTATGAGCCATTCCAGTTCCACATCCTTCCTTGCCTTCCGCCCACTAGAAGACTCATGCTCCGGTGTCCACCACAACCTGTCATCTGCTGACCTAAGTGGGGGTCTGTATTGCTACCCCTTTCTCTCTTCGTGGCTAGGAGCAGATCCCCAACATCTTGGTATTAGACCTATGTGGAGGTCTCCTCAATACTATCTTGGGTCCTCCATGCCGGACCATTCTCATTCACCTATGTTGAGGTCTTCTTCCACTCGCATCACCATCTTTCCTATGTGGGGTCAGGGGTATGTTGCCTCTCTGTCCCCTTCTCCAGTTGTTGCACTGCTGCTATATTGTCAGTTTCGTATGAGGTGCTCCTTTTTATACTGCCCAACAGTGCCATGGCTGCCTCACCATTAGGTAAACCTTTGCCTGACCTGGAGGAGGGTACGTCGGTTACCCTCCACCTTCACCGGAACTGCCAGCTCATTGACTACGACCACCTCAATGACAGTACTCCCTGGAGGACTGGACTGTTCCTCACCTTGTACCAGAACTTACAAAACTGTGCATTTCTCATTCACTTTCATCCAAGACCCTAAAACTGTTTAATTTCTTTCTTTCAGTTATATCCTGCAGAGGCACTGCTCCTACTGCCGATGTACAATTTACTCAGCCAGTTTCGAATGCATCTACTGGGCTCCTCAATCTTCTATCTCCACTGACGACTTCATTACTGGATATCATGACTCGCCTCATATCTCTAGATGCCTTCTCTGCTCCATCTGATTTCTTCCTTTAATTGAACGGTCTCCATCCCTAGCTTTCCATCGGGGAATCAAGTGAAGGTGAGCTTGCCCTGTCTGCTAAGGATAAAAGTCCATGTCTTCTGACTCCATTCTTTTACTCCTTCCACTTCATTCCACTCCTCACACAGTCTTCATTTCTATCTGTGCTGGGGGGCTTCGAGCACAAACTGGCTTTCCCTGACTGCTAGTGATGGGAGCCTATCCCTCGTATTTTGTTCTCTTCTCTGAACTCTGCCTTGCCCTGGATTTAGACTGCCTCCTGGACGTCTTCCTTCTGTATTCCTTTTGGCACCTCAACTTTGCCACCATCTAGTGCTCAACTATTCATCGATTGCGCTTCTTGGATCCATCCTCACTTCATGTTTCCAGTAACTATTCCTCCATCCTACCAAGTTTTCTCCATCCATTACTCACATCATCAGTGAAATTCCTGTTCCGCCATCCACCTCTCAATCCTCCATTATTCCATTGATCGACTCCAGTGCTCCAGCACTACCTTAATTACATCTCTGGCATCCAATCAGGATAACATTACTCGACCTGCCTGCCATCATAAATCTTCAGCTGCTCCAAAGCACTATTACTTTCTCATAATCACTACCCATCCACTATGAGCCCATCATACCAGCATATTCAAGTAAAAATGCCAGCACCAAGATATAAAGCGCATGCTCACGCATACGTTTGAAACTATCTAATCATACATATACCCAAGATTTTAATACTGGATACCATAAAGACAGCCCAGGCATCATTTAACCACCATATTTCTTCATCTGAATATCCTACTGACTTGGATTCTCCTTCATCTTTCAAAATCGGCCTTCCTACTCACATCTTCAAAAATTAAGGATGTGACTCTTCTACCTAACATTATTCAGAGCCATCAAGATTCAGAGGATATAACTCATCAACCTAACCAGAAACAAACCTCTGTCCAATCATTTAGGATTATCTCCCTCATAGATTGCTCGGAGGACAGACAGGTCAGTAGCCACGGGTCCTCAGAGGTTTCCTCCATGGGGGGGGTTTCTTCTCCTGTGTGCTAGTGGTCACACATTATGGAGTTGGAGGAGGTAATTTCGAACCATTAATCTTTTTGTGCCTCTATTCCTACACCTAGTCAGCATTCCTACCAAGGGTGGGAATAGAGAAACACCAAATGAAAAGCTCATAACTTCAGACTTCATAAGTATTCACAAGCACTACTTGGTACACTACGCCTTGAATGGGAAGGCTAAAAGCCCATGGTTCAGTGGGGGGAAATTGCTCCTTCCACATCCCCTACTCAAACCTAGCACTTCTATGTGCTCCACTTCAAGCATTTTGAAATTGCACACCATTCTCCCCAGCCTCCTCCTCCTCCTCCTCCTCCTCCTCCTCTGGCACTCTTCTCTTACCCTTGATGCTGGGCCTCTATTCCTACACCTGCCCAGCATTCCTACTAAGGGCAGGACTTGAGAAAAGCCTAAATAAAAGTTCATAACTTCAAAGTTCATAAGTATTCACAAGTACTATGCTATGCACCACACGCTGAATGATACTAAGGTCACTTTTGGAACAGTTTCAACCTCCTTCACTCCCCTGTCCAGCAATCAGTTCAAGTTTTTTTTCTGCCAATGGGCCAATGCATTAAGGGGCACAAGGTAAATTTCACAGGTTCATACCCTGTCTGTGGCTCACTGCAGCTGCAGTGATGGGCAAACCTAAGCACAATTCCTGGTGCCTGTCTGTAGCCCTGCCCACAGGTGTGTTGCAGTACTGCAGGGATGGCAAGGTTGAACATGGGAGGGAGAGAGAACACAAGCAGGCATTCAAGTGAATAATTATCATGCCAGTTGACTACATCCACTGTTCCACACAGAGAGCAGTGATGGTGGATCCTGGTCTATGGTATCTTCATGAGGTACCAGTGCAGCACGGCTGGTAGCCCTCTGCTGCACCAGCATAGTTTGGGGGTATGGGACAGTCAGCTGTCCTGCTGAGCCACAAGCCACCAGATGAAGGGAGCATGTAGTGGATACAGCAGGGTGCCTGAGGGCATATCCTCTGCCCTCCTCCACTGGTGCTCCACACCTTTTTAAATGGTGCAATGGCTGTCCCACCCCAGTCACTCCCTATCCCACAACAGGCAGGCATCCTTTCTGTGAATGTTGCTGGAGTCCAGTTGAACTCCTGCTGCCAGCTCTGGAACGTAGGGATGCATAGATACTGTGCAACTGTGATGTGTAGGCATTGTTCATAGAGCCCAATTTGCATAAAATACATTTATTGGTATTGAATTTAGATTACCACACATTAGACCACTTTCTGAGACTTTCTAGATCCATTTTCATGTAAACAGGCACACACCACTATTACCATTGAATAAAAAGCCATTAAAGCTTACGGCTTATAAAAATAATTTATTTGTAAACAAGCAAGCCTAATGGAGGTACTCAAATACAGCAGTCATAGGAGAAGAAAATGCCTAATGTTTTTGTGCTTTACACAGGTGCTTGATCATAGATCATGCAAGTGTCTAACTCAAGGTGCTTTTGTAGTGCAGACGTTAATTACTAAATTGCTAAAACAGTTTCAAGTGCAATTATTTCAAAATAAATTTAAAGTGACATGAGGTGCTCTTAAATAATAACCATAGTTTTGATTTGTTTTCATGTGTGCACATAAGAAACACAGAAAACAGAAAATGATGGCAGAAAAAGACCCATGGTCCATCAAGTCTGCCCAAGTTCCTTGTTAAGCCCTGGGACCTACTGTCCCTCCAGGGCCTAGCCTTCCCCAAGTTCCACCCATTCTCCTCCCAGTTTATGCCACCCCAAATAGAAACATAGACAATGACAGAAGAAAAAGACTCACAAGAATGACTAAATGTACATATTTGCTACATAACTATCTATTATCTGGATGGGCAGCACATGCGCATTTTTAAGACATTTAGGGTCAGATATTCAAAACTTTGTGCTGGGGAAAAAACATTTAGCATGGGTCTGCTATATTCAAAAGGCCAAACAGCGTGGGCAAACTGCATTAATGCCAGGCAAAATGATAATGTATGCAAGGGGCAAACTGACATGAATACAGGTGCAATGCTATATTCAGTGACTAGCGCCATGCAAAGTGGTTTTACTTGACTTAGCGCAACAGTTAACGTGGTGCACATTACCACCCAGGAAAAGCTTGTCTTAACCCTGGGCAATCAGCTTTGCATGACACTATGGCTTTACGCTGTGTTCGCGCAGGTTTTGCGCAGGTTCTGCGCCACTCTAACAAATAAATATGACACTTAGACAAAGCCAAACATAGAGGAAGCATGCTGCTAACTGATGGCATCATAATGATGCCATCATCTGCCACCAGTCCCAGCCATGCCAGGCAGTAAGTAGTGACCTGCCACCAGTGGACAGCATGGCAGTGTGGCCATACAGCACACACCTGTGGACCACACTTCTGTGGGCACCAACAGATGCCAGCACACACATGCAGCACTGTGGGCATGGCGGATGTTGAGGGGAGATTGTAAGGGTGGCCAGGCTGTGCCACAGACCAGGAGTGGCCACAAGGCTGGGACACATCATGCAGTGCACATGGGCCAGTATTGGGAATACCCTAACACCAGTGTGCCAAACGGATAATATATGCCCCCCCGGCCACATACCACACAGCTGTACAACTGCCACAGCATACAAAGCCAGAAATGTACATGTCACTGTGAGCATCCCATGCCAGAGGTGCAGCATCTGTGGGTCACACAACAGCACAACAGCAATGTCCACTATCAGTAAACTCCTGCAGGTTTAGCCTCTCACTGTGTATAGTGCAGTCATCATCACTGCCCTACACACCATAGGCAATGCTGTGTCCACACACAACTGGCCCCCTTGCTACTGTAGTGTCTGCTGTGCACTGAGAACAGACAGAACACCAGGAGGAAGGAGCTACTGGTATAACTAAAACTTCTCTACTGGGACTAAGAACTAGAACTCTTGTACTGGGACCTTCAATTTAGGGTAAAAATCAACAACAAAAAAAAAGGAGTTAGTGTGTTTGTCAGAGGTAGTTGAATTAAATTGTTATCTGTTATCTGTGTACTCATCTTGGTGCTCATCTCAGGTGTCAGAAGGAAATTATTATCTGTGAAATTAACTAAGTGTAGAAAGATTTGCCAAGTAGGGGGAGTGGCTTAGCTAGAAGGAGCCAGGTTAAGGCCAGATAAAAACATTGCCCTAGACAACTTCTGCCTGAGAACAGACAGAACACCAGGAGTAAGGAGCTACTGGTATAACTAAAACTTCTCTACTGGGAGTAAGAACTAGAACGCTTGTACTGAGACCTTCAATTTAGGGTAAAAAACAAACAAAAAAAGGAGTTAGTGTGTTTGTCAGAGGTAGCTGAAGTAAATTGTTATCTGTTATCTGTGTTATCCATGTACTTATCTAGGTGCTTGTCACAGGTGTCTGAAGGGAATTGTTATCTGTGAAATTAACTAAGTGTAGAAAGATTTGCAGAGTAGGAGGAGTGGCTTAGCTAGAAGGAGCCAGGTTAAGACCAGATATAAACACTGCCCTAGATAGCTTCTGCCTGACAACAGACAGAACACCAGGAGGAAGGAGCTACTGGTATAACTAAAACTTCTCTAGTTTGTAAGCTACCAGTATGGGCCATGGTCCCTTAGGTTTGCTGCTTGAAGGTACAGGTCTGGGGAAGCACCTCAAGTGTCCAGAACTGTGCCTCTTGGGTGTAAGCTACCGGTCTGGGGCCATGCCCTTTGGGTTTGCTGCTTGAAACTACAGATATGGGGCACTACCCAAAGTGCCCAGAGCCGTGCTTCTTGGGTGTACGCTACAGGTCTGGGGCCATGCCCCATCCACCAGCTGCTGCAAGCAAAAAATCTGGGACCATGCCTGACAGGTCTGCTACTTTGCATTAGGCCTTGGGTAAAGCAAGATAGAGGCTGGGGTCTGTGCCCCGTTAGGCCCTGCCAGAAACAACTTACACATCATGGGGCCAAGCCCCATGCTTCTGCTGTTTCTTGAAAGGCCTACAGGTCCCTGGGCAAAGCAAGCTACAGGTTCACTGTTGTGCCCCATGCATCTGCTACTTCACTCAGTGTCCACAGGTTTGGGGCTATGCACTTGCTCCTTCCACTCTATGAAGCAAGGGATATTCCCTACAAGTCTGTTTCTTTGTGTACTGTCTAACTTCAAATAAGACGTCTATGGGGCACCTCGAGGACATAGCCCCAGACCTGTACCTTGAAGTAGCAAACCCTTTGGACATGGCCACAAACGTGTAGCTTGGGCTTGGGTCACAAGGGTAGGGGATGGGGAGAGGGCAGTATTAGGATAAAAAAAAAAACTCAACTTAAATGTTCTCCTTTTGTGGCTTTGTAATTGTAAGGTATGCATTAACATAGTTTTTTTTAATGCATATCAAACATCAGGATGAGTAAATGTAATTTTTTTTGGTTGAAATAAAAAAAAAAGACATGTGAGGGAAGGGGGACTTATTGCTTCCGAGATGAAGGATAATGTTTAATAAGGACACAAGTAGTTGGTTTCAAGAGGCAGTATAATGCATTGATTTAAGGCTCTGAGCTGCAAACCTGGAGACCTGGGTTTGAATCACACAGCCCCCACTTGCATACTGTGTGACCCTGAGCAAGTCACTCAACTTTCTTATGCTCCAAGGTTGCATCTGTAAATAAGCTATTAGCTTACTCTGTCTCTCCAGGTAAAATAAAGGTTAAGAAAAAAAGAGAGAAACGAGAGCTCCCACCCCTTATGACGTCATATTATGTCAAGAAAGAAAGAAAGGGAGCAAAACAGCAATGTTTTTTGGGCAGGAGAGTTGGGTAGGGCAAGACTCTTTTTAAGGCAGCACTAGGAAACGTTCCATTGAAATTTGAGCTTAGACAACTCTGCCTGCTGCACTATCCCTCTTCCGGAAGCAGCCTCAACATTAGGAACAGACTACTTCAGGGTGTACAGGGTTTTTGCTGTTGTTTCTCTAATCAGATACAGTTGTCCAACTCAAGAACCCATGTATAACACATTCTGTCAGGAGAGAAACTCTTTAGAGAGCAGCAGAACCTGAAAGCAACTTTTTTTCTAGCCTGGGAGTCTCTTGCAAGAACAACAGCAACACCAACTAGTAGCCAAGGTCCGGGAACTGGGAGCTTGAGAAGCAAACTTGGACGGGCAGGTAATATGATTTGGAGGGTGCAGGGCGGGATTGCAACACACAGAGACAGGACAATAAAACTAAATCTTACAGCTGCTAAATCATAATGGAATAGGGAGATGCTCACTAAATGCAGCACAGGCATAGCTCTTTAAAATCACTTACTTTTTTCCTCTAAAGCTGCCTTCAGATTCTATATGTTTCTGAATCCAATCCCAAAACTAATGTTTTCTGTTTTGCACCTCTCTCAGGAATGGAGGGTGTGTGGGAGGTGACCCGTCTGCCTTTCCCCTGCAGACAATCTGTTCTGTGCAGACAATCTGTTCTGAGGAGAGATGTCACTTATTCCTGAGTGCAGCTTCTTGAGTTTCAATTCCAAGTGTTAGGAGCTGATCGAACAATAGCATGAAAGTCCAGTAAGCAACAACAGACATGCACACTTGGAAAGGATGGGTAGGAAACTTGCTGGATTTGAGGCATAAGCCAACTTCTGTTCTCATTTCTCCATATTTACACACAGTGTATTTTTAATTTTCCATTTAAAATGAAATGAACTTCATGTTAGTTAGCGATGCATAAGGGAGCATGCTCTGTTTCATTCTACACTACTCTCTCTGTACCAGACACACCTGAGGGCTTTTAATCATTTTCTTTTTGTTTCATCGGTAGAGTTAGTAAGACAGAAAAAATAATGAAAACTTGCTAAAGGCAAAGGCTACTTGGCTGGTGAATGCAACTTATGCAATGAACATTGACACTTATTCAGGAATGTCCCAGGGCATCTCACAATGAGAGAAACCCTATAAACCCAGATTAACTGGTCCAAAAGACCCAGAGGGCTAGTATCACACAGGATACACCACGACAGGAGCCCAGGGCTCAACCTGCTCCTTCAATTTGAAGTTTACAGATGCAGCTCAACCCCCCCCCCCCGGAAGAGACATCAGGGATGAGTGCCAGAGAATTAGTTATAGATCTACAAGTTGCTACAGACTCAACAATAAATGAAGACAGAAGGACAGAAGATTGAGTACAGGGAGATATCACTGAGATGCCCCCCTCCCCAAAACTGGTCCCCTCCCAACACTAGGAGATGAAGTTCTAGACTTAAATCCTTTCCTTACATCACCAAAATAGAGATGATGAACCAATTTGACATGCTTGCCTCCAAATTAGAAGGGGAGTTTGAAATAGATAACATCATTTCAGATGCTTCTGCTCTTTCAGAAGTTACAGATAAAGATTACACACAAACAGTGGGGAAGAAAAAGAAAAAGAAGTGGCATTTTTTGTAAATGGAATCTTTTTCAGTAGTCATACTAATCACACATACAGTAGTATCTGTAACATCAAGAAACAATCTGCAATTTTATCTTTGCATCACAGCAGGCAGTTAGATATCATCTTTATACAGGAGACCTTGATGAATTCTTACGAATCCATGGTGCACATTAAAAATAACTGGGTTAGGGGTCCCTCATACTGGTCTTTCAGCCCTGGTCATGCTGATGACATTGGTATTCTTTTTTCAGGACATAAATTCAAGTTACAGAAAACTGTGGATGTTGTCCTTGGGAGAACCATGGTGGTTGATGGGATCTGGCACAACATACTCAGCAAGTTTGTAAACAGTTATGTTCCACAGCAAGAAGCAGGCAGGGTACATTTGTTTTCACAAATGCCATATTTAGCTACTGCCAAAAACATCTACTTAGGTGGGATTTTAATTGCACCTTTGAGAAACAGCCCAGATGTAGTCAAGGTAAAAAAGTATATTGTGATTCTTAAGTATTGCAGAAAATAGTTGAAACAGTGAATCTACGAGATTGCTCCCATAAGGCAAACCCAAACATAATTCACACTTATGTTAGAAACACAATCACAACCAAGATAGACTGTATTTTTATCTTTAAGTGCTTAGTAGTTCACAGCACAACTGTACTACCAATAGAATTTTCTGATCATTTTATGGTTAAAACATTAATTAGTTTAGATTCCACCAAGCAGCGTATAAATTCTTACTTAAAGAGCCGCTGACACCATTGTGACAACTTTGAGAAAATGTAATGTTTAGCACAAGTGAGCTTATATTTTAATATTATTTCTGTAGTTCTTATTCTTCTTTATTACTAAGGACATTTGGATGTAAACAGGATCACTGCCTTATCTGTTCTTGCTACTTGCCTACATATGACATCACAATTCTGTTTATGTCATCAGTCTGTTACTGTGGGAATAATTACGATGCTATAAATGGGGGATTATTTATTTTACTTATTTATGTATTTAAAAGTTGGTAACTTGTAAAAGCACCGTGACCAGAAGCTCATTTCCATCTGCAGCCTGGAATATGATGTCGTATGTAGGATAGCAGAAAGAGCAGATAAGGTCTAAGGGACAGTAAGCCTCTTTCATACAGCTGTCATTGGTAATAAAGAAAAAAGGTAAATAATTGTAGAAAATACATGAAATATAAACTGAACTGTCAAAATCTCACATTTTTTCCAAGTTTTTCTAATGATGTCAGGGGCTCTTTAATAATACTTAAATAATTTACTTAACCCTGTGCAATCTGGTTTTCAAATTAAATACAGCACTATTTCGGTACTGGCCAAAGTAACAAATGACTAGCACCGTGAATTGGACAGCCGAAACTTCATCTCTGCTGTTTTCCTAGACCTTAGCAAGGCTTTTGATACCGTGGATCATAACCTGACACTTTCCTCTCATAGGCCTGGATTCAGTATCATTGCAGTGGTTCACCGAGTACCTGGTAGGATGGCGCCAGCTAAATTAAAACTGGAGGTGAGCTATCCTCACTTAAACCCTTACTGAAAGGAGTGCCACAAGGATCCATACTTGGCCCATTGCTTTTTGCCATCTATGTTAATAATATTGATGAAAGCATTAATAAGGCAAACGTACTCCTGTTCACTGATGACACGGTGGCATAGATAGGTCGCCCAACCACCGAAGCCACCTGTGCTGACCTGCAGGAAGAATTCAACCAGCTTCAGAACCATCTCCTTCACAAAAAACTTCTCTTAAATGCAAAAAAGACAAAGGCAATGTTGTTCTCACCCTCTAGCCCTGTAACAAACCCAGCCAGCTCTGGAGCATTACCTCAGATTACCACAATACTTGATGAAAAATTGGAGTATGTTTCAAAGTTTAAATACTAAGGAGTGTGGTTAGACCATAATCTCTCATTCTCCGAGCATGTAGAAGGCCTGGTAAAGGCAGAGGCTGGGGTTATTCTTTAGAGTAAACCAGTTCCTCACTCAAGATGCAAAACTGCCCCTTATCCAAACTACTTTTCTCTCACTGATTGATTACGCAGATTTCTTATACACTCATTGTCTTAAAGCCTTGCCTGTAAAGTTAGATACGCCTTATTATAGGGCCATCAGATTTATTACTGGAATCCCCATTTCAAAACATCATTGATCCTTGTTTAAAGCTGTAGGTTGGCCCTCTCTCTTGTTCAGGTGTAATAGAAATGCAGCCCTTTGGACTTACAGAGTCATCATGAAATGACTCCCACAATATATATTAGACTGTCTCCCTCTAAGTGAGCCAGGAACGTATGCCTTAAGGAGTGCAGCCTATATCACATTCTATATCCCCAAGGCATCCTCCCGCTTTGGCAGCGTGCCATCCTTTGGCAGCGTGCCATCAGCTTTATGCTGCCATCCTTGTGGAATAACCTGCAAAAACTAGTGAAATTGAGCTGCCTTCATAGCATTAACTCCTTTAAGTCCTTATATAATAGATACGTGTGTGAGTCATGCAATTGCTTCCCCAGCTCCTAAGCATTGCCTGACATTAGTTATCTGCTACCTGTAGTTAGTTCTGTGCCTTCTGAACCCAGTACTCACCATGTATGCCTGAAATATTTGGGGACTCTAGTGCTATGAGATAACCATCACCATAAATGTTCCTCAGCTTACTGGTCCCTGCGCTCTTGCCCTGACTGAAGTCAAGTGCTACAGGTGTTCCCTGTCCATAGGCATGGGATTTTTGGTCATCTGGTGTTCAATGCTTCCTTAGCCACCACCTGAGACCCCAAGCCTGGTTTCCCCTCCAGCAAAGCACGGCTAAAGCCACTAACCAATCTGAAGGTGAGCGCTCTTCAGCTCTGGCCTCCAATTGGCTCCTTTAGTCTGCCCCTGTGATCTCACTAAACTTTGCAAAAAATCTTCTTTTCCTATTGTACCTGGTCTAACATGATAAAATCACTTATTTGCCTAACTGCATGACCCATATTTGACATTGCTTAGTGTGCTAGAGTGACTCGGGGTGATTACACTTCCTTCTCTAAATCTGTATTTGATCTGAACTTTTAGGTGACAAAGGAATTACACTACTTGCCTAGCTGTTCCACTTCTCCATTGGTGCAGTCAGTCTCAGACTTCTTCTCCTCCTCCTCCCTGCTGTATACAAGACCACTATGGGCTCCTTCTCCCACAAGTTCAGGGAAACTTAGTCACCAGGTGTGTGTGGCACTGCTTTAGCTGCCTTGGTAGACCACAAGACTGGATCCATCACCATCTAGACATGACGATAGCCTTCGACTAATCGGAACGTGAGCGCTCTTTGTCACTGGTTTCTGTTTGGTTCTCCCAGTACGTTTCTGTGTTCCTTCTAAATCAAATTTAAATCCGATCTTCTATCTAAGTGCAATTACAAGGAGCTGTAATCACTTAGTTGCCTAACTATAGAATACTTATCCTTATGGAATACCATGTGTTTACACTTTCTTCTAAACTTCTGTGCTTGTGCCAGATCTCTTGTTGGGCTGTTGACCACTTTATCCAACTGATGATTCCATTAAGCTGTAACAATTGATGATATATTGTGAACTTACTTATATTATTGTTATCCATTTGTATTATTGTGCTCATTGTAAATATTTTATATGTACTTTACTACTTGGCCCAGTCTTAACCAGGTCCATCTTGAAAATGAGCTTGCTCAATGATGTTCACATGGATAAATAAAGATTCTGATTGATTGATTGATTGATGGAAATACCAGGTGGAGAATGAATGTCTCCATTTTAACAAACTCTACTGCAGTGGCACAGGTACTCTCCATATTGACAGCTAGAATATCAGGTTTATTTACGTATGAAGACACTGGACAACGCTGGGAGAATACTAAGTCGGTTGTCATTGACTGGTTTCTGAAATTTGGGAAAGCTACTGTTAGTACTAATTTATTTCAATACCTAGAGCAAAGAACTCAGCTCTTTAAATTGCTTTCATTACCATATCAAACAAAACAAGATTATTCAGAACAAATTACCGTTACTAAACATCAAATGCAAAAATTCTGGTGCAACAGATCAGCCTCATTAACAGCTGAAATGAAGTATGGAACCCAAAAAACACCCTACACTGACCCATGTGATCAGTGTAAAGAGAAGAGACAGAAGTCTAGTTTTGTGGGCCTACAAAATGCACACAGAGAAGTATGCAATTCCACAACAGATATAAAATCATTTGCAGCAGATTATTTAGACTCATTTTGTACACCCTTTAGGGTAGAAGAACCGGCCCTTCAACAGTATCTTGAAGGGATTACAATTCCACAGTTAGATCCAGCAGATGCAGCCTTTTTAGTTGACCAAATGTCTCCCGAAAGATATTTTGGAAATTATACATAATTTAAAATCATGTACTTCACCTGAGAGAGACAGAACCCTCAATGCATTTTATAACATTTTGGGGGAAGTACTATCAATTTGTCTAGCTAAAAATAGAAGTTTCTTTTTAGATCAGAAGGTGATCGATTCGTCCTTCACAAGGGGGTTAATTATTTTTTTACACAAAAAAGGTGACAAAACTCTGATAAACAACTGGAGGCCAATATGCCTGTTAAATTCAGATTTTAAAATGTTTGATATGGTCCTACAGAAGAAACTCAGAATGTTAGCTCAACAATTAATTCATCCTGCTCAGACCTGTATTCTCCCAGATCATAAAAAGCAGCAAAATCTATTTGTAATCAGAGATGTACAGGAATACTGTCATCAGTCAGGAACAACATGGCTTTTTCTATCCCTTGATCAGCTCAAGGCTTTGGACAAAGTGAGCCATTCCTCTTTATTTCATGTAATGAAAGTTTATGGCATTCCAGGTAAATCTATGTCATGGATTCAGCAGTTACATTCCAAGGCTGAAATTACACCCTTAATAGCAGGTTAAGAAGGCAGATGGATTCCTGTACATACTGGGTTAAGACAGGGATGTCCCTATTTTTGCAGTAGATCCCCTTATTCACAGAATTATTAACAATGTTCAAATTAATAATATAAAAGAACAACAAATTAATAATGAGGTTAAATTAGTGGCATATGCACATGATCTCTGTGCATTTCTGAAAAATAAAGAGAGCACAGAAGCTTTGCATTAGGAAATAAGGGGATATGAACAAGTGTCTGGAGCAAATCTTAATTTAAATAAATGTACTGGAATGCATCTGGACCACATACATTTCAAGTAGCAGATATAGCAGGCATAAGAATGTCTAAAGAACCAATAAAAATCTTAGGGGTATATTATGGCGATGGAATTATGGCACATTTCAATTGAGAGGCCAACCTACAGATTTGTGAAACTAAAGTAAATAGATGGAAGGGGTGAGAATTGTCAAAAACAAAGAGAGTTTATATTATTAAACAGATTTTAATTCCATGCTTACTTTATTTAAGTTTGGTTTTGCAGGTAGTATTATTTTTTGAAACAAAACTTCTATGTCTTTTCTTCCAAATGCTTTGGGGAAATAGACTAACCACCATTAAGTGAGAACTTTCTTATTTGCCAAAAAACAAAGGAGGACTGAACATGGTCCATCCTATAGTTTTTTTTCCACACCATTTTTTGGTCTGGCTCTTTAAAACTAGTTCTTCAAAATTCTTGTTCCATGCAAATAAATTGAATAAATAATAGTTTACACACCTTTTTAGAACAATGGATTGATATCCCATTAAAAATTACACCTAGATTAAATGTCCTAGTTTTTTTTAAACCCACACTACAAAAAAAATGTATAAATGGAAAATTCATAAACAACATATTGAAGTAAAATCAAGAAAAGCGTTACATAACAAACTACTGGAAACAACAGGGCTCACGGAACTCGAATTTAAAAATTGTAGAAACTTCATCATCCCATTTGTAATAAATCAGCTTATGAATAAAAGAATCCCTCAAAAATGTGGGATGTTGTCTGGTTGAGTGCACATGGCAAGCTTGGGGTAAAAGGTAATACCAAACATAAGGCATTTGAGGAATGAACCTGTCCCTACCCTGATTGTATACAGCAATTGGAAACCATGGAAGATTTTCTTCTGGATTACCCTTATACTAGACAGCTGTGGCTCTCTTTAGCAAGAAGTTGGAAACTTACATGGTTACCCAGTATAATGTATGACAACATAGTCTTAGGGGATTATTCACAATAATTACAAAACTTTCATGATAGTACTCTGAATGCTTTTTTTTTGTTTTGTTTTGCAGTTTTAAAATTCTAGCTGTGGAAGGCCAGAAGCTGGTTCATTCTCAATTGAAAAGATGGTCTTATGTATGATTTACAAAATTATGTGAAGCAGCAATCAAGGAGATTATTGTGATATATTTAAATTTCATCCTAAAGCAAACGTTCTGCTATGGTGGAGAGGTTTTCCTTTCTTTCAGAAATATAGGTGAACCTGATTTCAATATAATACGTACAGTACATGCTTTAGGAAATAAAGAACATACAAGAAAGTAATATAGGCTGTTACATAGAGATATTTGTTTTAAGTTAAAGTTTGTTTTGAGTTAAAGTTATTTTTCTCCCCTAATGTTTTGGTTAAAATAGTTTTTTTTTCTCTGTTTTGTTTTTTTATTTTCCCCTGATATATAAAATCAAGATGGCAGGGCATGACATTATATGTCTGTATGCATAAATACTTATTTTGTTTACTTTTGTATTGTTTAAAATGTTGATTTTAATTAGACATAAAGTTAACACATTGTATGTGATTTGTTTTGTTTATTATTAAAAATTCCCTCTACTCTTGCCAGTAGGGAGAATCACTGGTCTTAAGCAAAGATGGCTGACCTGGGCATTGTTGAACATGGAGGACCGCAGATCCCAGCTGTCTCCCCCATGGAAGATGGACTGACTGCTTTGATAGGCTCTATGCCTTCTGATAGGTTTTTGGGAACGTTTCTACTTGATTTTGTTCTATTACCTGATATGGCTGTACCTGCAAGATGGCTGATTTCTTCTTTAGATCATGGGACCTGTTCCGATGATGACTCCACTTCAGTGATGGAAGACCCCTACTGTTTCACAGTATGTTGGAAAAATCATATAGACTTTGTACCTTATGGATGCTGAGGACTCTGTTAATGCAATGGACTGTACTGCCACTTACTGTACACCGGATTGGCTGCCCGTACATCTTCCATCCTACCAGGAGGATTTTTACAGCTCTTGGCACAGTTTCAGGACCTGAAAGACATGCCTGCCTTGTGGACGTCAGATGCTGCTTCATCTTTGCAACAGCTACCTCCTTAGCCCCCTCGCCGATGGATATCAGCTGCTGGAACATCAGTGACAGTTTTTGTGACTGGTAAGCCTTTTTAAGTTTCCTATGGGATTGCTCTGGCATTCTGTCTCCTCCACTTGCTGCTACACCTCTCACACCCCTGGTGTGTGTGACCTTGGCCTCTTTGGAGACTCTTCCAGTATTGTCTCCAGGAATGACA
Organism: Neoceratodus forsteri; assembly: GCA_016271365.2. Taxonomy (NCBI): domain Eukaryota; kingdom Metazoa; phylum Chordata; order Ceratodontiformes; family Ceratodontidae; genus Neoceratodus; species Neoceratodus forsteri. Next base: position 350,223,638 of record CM028130.1, on the reverse strand, counting down.
GTAACTGCACCTTGTTCAGGAACTGTGTTGCTATCCAAAAAGCTCTTGGCTACAGAGTGCCAAATCTCTATACCTTATCAGACCACTGCAAGTTCCATAACCTCCCAGTTTGGCTGGAGCCCAGATAAGGCACTTTGAAAGGTGGGATGGACCATTGGGCCTGATGGCCAGTCCTGGATCCCAGATCCGGTCTTCCTGCCTACCTATTGTATCAATACTTGTGAAGGACCCAGCACTGGGTTCCATCTAGGTTTTGAATCTCTTCCTCCAGCCCTGAACCAGCCCTCCTCACAGTCAGGTCAGAAGACTGTGGCTCCTCTTGTTCTGCATCCCAACCCATACTCCTGGATTGCCTTAACTCACCCAGATATTCTGAGTTTGGCTTCAACAACTACCACCGCAGCTCCTCCAGGACCATTGGAGGCTTCACAGGATGCCTCTTTCAAGCTTTCTGATCTCTTTAGAGCTCAGCCTGTTTCAGCTCCTCAGCAACATGCAGTCTACCTCAAATATATTGGAGTGAAAGAACTTCCTCTCGACTTCTCCTTCTTGATTGAGAAACTCCTGATGGGCTCCCTGGGGTTTTTACTTGCAGACATCTTTGCCATCATTTATATCTCTGGATCTTTGTACTATGATATCAGTTTTCAGCTCCATTCCTCCCTGAACAGATTCAAGATGAAGTACAACTCCTTGTGGTATTCTGAGCGCTGGCTATCTTTTCAGGCCATCCCTCTTACCAGACTCACCACTCATATGGTGACAGTGATGTTCTGTAATGAAGGGGTGTCCATTCACAATGTCACCTACTTGCTGAAGCAATGTTGCAAAGTGCTTGGCAGCTCAAAAATAATTTTGGAGAAATAGAGACTACAGACTGAAAATACAGAGTGCAACTCCATGCCACTGATTCTGGTCTTTCTCATCCCACCAATACCTTTTTTTCTGGGCCGTGATCGTGGGGTATGTTTCTATTCGGGACAACCAAAGGCATGTTTTAAAAGTGGCTTGTTTAACCACCTTAGCAATGTCTGTGACCAACAGCTTTGTAGCCTCTGTATGGAGCATGGTCATATTGCCACCCAATGTACCAACCAAATGAAACACAATCTCTGCCAGATGGATGGTCATTTCTTTAGTGATTGCCCCTGGCAGCCCACAACAACCCTGAAAGTTCCTGACATAACGGCATGAAGGTCCCGTCTCAGCAATCCAGTATGGGTCTGTTTTCAGACTTTCCTTCTCAGTCACCCTCCAAGGTCTCAACTGCCTCACTGCCTACTTTGGATCATTCCTCATTGCCTGAGACCACTGTTCAGCCTCCTCTCCCATCTCCAGACCCTGCTGCTGTGGCACACTTTCTATGGATGTTCTTGCCTCTTTGGTTCCTTCAGACCTCCCTGATACTTCTTCTATGCCTCCTCCACATTGTGCAGGTCTACAGTCAGGGCTTACCAAGACACTCCACATCAGGAATAGATTTCAGCTGCTTGCCCCCTCATGAATAATTGGGGAGATACCAATGTGAATGTCAACTCTGATGCCTCTTCTTTGATGTCTATCTAACGAGCACGCTCTCCAGACACCGAAGACACCCAGACTCAGGTTCCACCTCATAAAAAGAAGGATGGTCCTTCACCAAGTTCAAAAGTTACATTTAAAAAGAAACATACCCAACCACCTTAGTCCTGACATTTCCATCCCATTGGTTTTTGAGCTTTTTCTGCCTTTCCTTCTTGAATGAGGATTGTATCACTAAATGTCATTATCATTCTCAGCCTTCTTCATTGGAAGGTTTTTCTGCAGGTTTTGCAGGATTCCCAAGAAGACCTCATCTTTGTACAAGATACTAAGTTACACTCCTTCACTGACATTGCCACTATCCAAAAACTCTGGATGCCTGGTATCTCCTATTTTGTCCTGGGCACTGAATTGAGCTTGGGGGTTGCCATATTGTTTAACAGTCTTTCTCCCTAAGTTACAAGGGTTCTGGAAGTGCAGTCAGGGCAGGCTTTATTGCTTGATTGTCTGATAGAGCAATCTGCTTTTCGTTTGATTGTTATTTATGCCTCACAATCCAAATTCATCAGGGTTACACTCTTTAATTGACTCCAAACTTGTTTATTTACCTCTAAGATTATTATTTTTTTGGGGGGTGGGGGATTTCAATTGCCCATTACATCTCAGGGACAGAGGGGCTTGAACAACAAAGCTGTTTTTTGATTCCTTGTGTTTTCAGTCTATTTGCAGGGAGTCCCACCTGACTGACACTTTCCATAACCTTCATTCTACTCATAGTTTTATGTACCATCAAGCCCTGAATGCATCCCAAATTGATTATGTTTTTGTTTCCAACAGATCTTCAATTTTTGTCAGCTGTGACGATTCCTGTAGAACCTTCTGATAATTTCCTTTGAAGCTGTTCTCTGTCAATTGACCCATCAATTTTGCCTGGAAAGCCTGACTGGTGGTTCAACAACACCATCCTGCAGGACTCTCCCTTTCTCAGTTCATTAGCATCCCTTTTATGGGCTCACACATCGGTCCTGGGTCTTTATTCAGACATGTTGCAATGGTGTGACCATACCAAAATTGCCATTGGTGATCTAGCAAAGAGATGTTCCTGATCGGTAGGCAAATCTACCTACCGTGCTTACCTTCATAACTGGCATACTCACTTTAAATTGATCTCATTACAAGCTGAGAAGGGTTTACCTTTGCAGGCACAGATTCCATCTGTTCTAGATTGTATGAAGGCCTTTTTGTATGACAGAGTTAATCACTGTCATTTGAACATTCCTATGGGTCCCAAAGCAAACATTTGAATGGGGATATTTTGCAAAGTAGTTTTCATAGAGTTAAGTTACATCATATGGTTTCTTTAATTGATGCAGCAGGATTGGAGCATTTGTTTCCACACTGGGATGTTGCAGGTGGTTCAAGACTTCCTTTAACATATGGTTGGTTCCTGTTTTCTTCTAAGACACTCAGCAGTTGCTTTTTAGACCACTTGCACTTACCACAGGTGTCTCCCGCTGATAATGATTTTCTCACCTGACCAATTGCTGAAGGGAAAGTTCTCTCAGCGATCCAGTCATTATGCAGAAAGATTTCACCTGAGACAGATGGTCTTACATATGAGCTTTACCAGTTGATACTGTCACTTTTTGTTCTGATTCGCACTTTTGTTTTCAACAATATCCTATGCTGTATGTCCATCTCCATATCCATAACTGAAGCACTACTAACTTTTTTATTTAAAGAGCAGCCAACACCTTCAGGAGAACTTTGATAAAACATAATATCTAGACGTAGTTCAGCTTGTATTTCATATTAATCCTGTATTGCTCCTACCCATTATTTATTACTGAGGTCATTTGCATGAAAACAAGATCTTTGCTCCTGAAGAGTTAATCTATTCCTGTTACTTTCTTCCTACCTGAGGACATAATGCATTGCTTGTGACATCACAGATACTCTCATGGCAACAGATTGTGATGTCATAACAGAAGATTATGACATGAAGTAGGGAAAATGCTATAGAGGCAGATGAACTCAAAGGGATAAAGATTATATATTCATGCACATTTCCTCAGTAATAATGGGGAGAAGAAATCTACAGAATACAAATGGAATGCAAGCAGAATTGTACCTAGTTATTATTTTTTTTAAGTTTTCTTTGAGGCATCAGTAGCTCTTGAAGTCAGCTGATAAATGGCACCTTTCTAATTGGAGACAAGTTTGACTCCTGAATGCAGATGATAAACTTCTTACGAAAAATTTTTGTAAACTTCTAGCTCATGTACTTTGCTTCCATTATTCACCCCATCCAGTCCAGCTCCATTCCTAGTCATAAAATCAAGAATAATCTGCTGCTGATTAGAGATTTGAACATCTCCTGTCATTCACACCAGAAAAGCCATTTCCTCTTTGTGTTGGACCAAGTCAACGCCTTTGACACGACTTTTTCATGGTTTTCCATGACTATCTCATTTTGCTATTACAGAAGTATGGTTCTTCTCACACTTTCATTAATTGGATTTATCTGTTATATTCCTACTTCTCCATAATCCCCACCATTAATGGTTGGTGGGGACCCCATATTTACCCACACCGGGGAGTTTTTCAATGATGCCCATTGAGTCCTCTCCTCTCCTTTACATTCTGATGTAGATCCATTATTATAGGCTGTGACTGCTGTCTCCCATATTTTGGTTGTCCCCTATCCTCTCACTTCTACACCTGTTAAGCTGTTGGCTTATGCTGAAGATGTCTGTTTATTTATCAAAGATGTCCCATCTTGTGAAAATGCCATTGAGCAGCTTGCTGACCTTGCCACAATCAATTCTGGGTAAAGTTCTGGAATGTTTTTTGAAAGAATTCTTGGAAGAAAATCTTAAGCAATTAAATATAATTGCTGTAACATAGCATGGGTTCTCATCTGGGAAATCATGTACTATTAACCTGTTGCATTTCTTTTAACCTGTCAGTCAGGCACTTGATCAGGGATTACCTCTGGGTGTGATTTACCTAGATTTTTCTAAGGCTTTTGATTCAGTATCCCACAAACTATTAGTTAAGGCCTTGCAGGAGGTAGGGGTGCATGATGTATTAATATCCTGGATTGCTTCTTGGCTGGAAAATAAGAAGCAAAGAGTACAAATACTGGGCTTCATTCAGACTGGGGAGTTGTATGTAGTGGGGTGCCACAGAGGTCCAAATTAGGAACTATATTGTTCAATTTGTTTGTGCCATCTGTGCAGGTCAGTGGAGAGGTGTGGCTCTGTAAGTACACAGATGACATGAAGATTGGATCTATAGTGAATGATGAGCATCAATTAAGAATTTTCAGACTCAATTGAAAATTTTGCAGATTTGGGCTAGCGAACATCAACTTACATTTAATGAAAAGAAGTGTAAAGTTATGCATTTCGGGCATAACAATGTTAGAGGGTAGTATATGGTAAACAGGAAACCTGTAACTCAGGCAGATAGTGAAAAGAATTTGGGAATTATCATTAGTAACTCACTGATCTTTGAGTTACATAATAATGATGATGCAGCTAAAAGGGCACAAAAATTATAGGAAATATTGTCTGAAATATTAGGGAGTATAAAAAAAGTCGTATTGATTCCCCTGTATAGGTCCATTGTTAGACCAGTTCTGGAGTATGGTGTTCCATTTTGTTCCCCTCAGAGTGTTAGTAGTAGAAGACAGTTGGAGAGGGTTCAGAGAAGAATAACCAAAAATATGTTTAAGCTAAGGAATAAACCATATCATTCTAGACTTCGGAATTTGGGAATTTACTCTGTTGTCTACCGTAAAATCAGAGGGGACATGTGTTTTGTTTTTAAATCATTAATGGATGAGTTTATATGGGAATCTGCAGGACTGTGTAAGAAAGAAATACTACATAGAACCACTAGGGCCTACCCTTTCCAATTGAAAGGGGAATCCTATAGGACTACAAAAAGGGGCAGGTGGTTTAATCAAAGAGTTGTGGGAATGTGGGAATGCACTTCCTAGGGAGGTAGTTAATGCAGAAAATTTGCCGTCCTTTAAGAGGCTGCTGGACCAGCATGTGGGTGAAAAAAAATGGGAGTTTCTCCACTAATTAGTGGCAAGTCCTTACATGGCTCAAAGTAGCTCGTGGACTTGTAACCATAATTATGAACCTATGAGCCTATGATTACTGGATCCCACTATAATTATTCTAAATGTAGAGTAATCCTCATTGGGAAACATGTGACTTATCCCTCTGCTATTGGAGATGTTCTTGTAACCTGGGAACCAGTTTAGATTCTGAGCATTTATTTTGGGAGCTCCAATTTACTGGACTTAAATTGGAATAAGGTCGTGGATATTGTGGCAGCCCATTTGGCTGTCTAGAATTCTTGGCAACTGTCTGAGAAGAAGAGGGTGGTGGTGGTTAAAACCTTTCTACTCCCTGTCTTTATGTTAGTGCTATCTTTATCCTTCCTCTTTATTTGAAAACCAAATTGTATAGCATCATTTTCACTATAATTTGGGGGAGTAGGCTCAACCCAGTTAAGACGGGCATTCTTTATCTCCCTTATGAAAAGGGTAGATTGAATATGAAGCATCCTGTGTTATTTTTTTAATAGCATTTTTTTCAGTATAATATAGTTTCTTATATAATGGGCTATCCATCTCATTGGAAAGAATGGGCACTAATCTGGATGACACACCTTTAACTGGAATGAAGTAAACCAAATCCCTTTTTAGACCAGTGAGTTGATTTTGTGAGTTTTTAGTGCCTTTTTTGACTTTTATAAAATGGTGCCATTTGTCGTAGGATTTAAGCCGTACCCAGCATATGAAAGACTTTTATGAGGCCTTACTACACGCTGAAGTGGATATTTTGCCAGGGTTCCCTTCTCTAATTAGACAACAGGCTTTGCTGTATTTAAGTGATTCTGTTTTTCCTCCTCATTTTTGGGATATAACATGGCCATGTTGCCATGGCAAGCTTAATGTAAAATGCAATAATAAACGTAAATGCGTTATAGACAGATTTTTCTCCAGGGACTTTTGCCAAAACACAAATTAATCTATTCAGCATTTGTACAGTACTTTGACTGCCCATTTATTCTTCCTTTTTGGTCCTTCTTGGGAACTTCTTGGGTGGACCCATTTTGGCATTCCCTAACTAATGATCCTCTTAATTACGGCTCAGTTCAGGTTCGGTCCTCTAAGCATGATCCTTCCATGTTGCTCATGATTTTTTCTTCCCTCAAAGTGATGATCTGGAGAGTCCACTGTAAATTTGTGTTGCAACAGCAGTTCATGCATCATAATGCAATACTGAGGATGGTAGAATTTGACCTCCAAAGACTGTGTGCAGCAGAATGGACCAGATTCCCCCAGTCAGTGTGGATTCGTCACTGGAAACATTGCCTGTGGGTGATTTTCTGACCGTGCATCTGAATTTGCTTTCTTCTTATGACTGTACATTACAGTTAGATAGTGCATTGGGTTTCTTATTTAATTCCTTGTTCTGTTTATCATTTTGCTGTTTTATTTGTTTTTTTTCTGTATACAATTTCTGTTGTTTTTTGCCATTTTGCTTTATTTGGTTTCACCCCTTGTACCATTAATATTGTGTTTTCTTAAAATAAATCATTGCTCTATTCTTGCAGAAAGTGCCTTGCATTCTTTTACTTCCACATGTACACCCACCAGGACAGCACCAGAGGTGGTAGAAGGGACCTTGGTTTTACATCTCATCTGAAGGATGGCACACCCCAGCAGTACAGCATCCCCCAGTACTCTCTTGGGTGCCAGCACTGATGGCATTAGCCCAATCCTGGCGAGGGACTAAAACCAGCAACCTTCCGGCGCACCCAGAGGAGAGTGTGCTACCAACTGAGCCATGCTAACACCCTGAATCTGGATTCAGGTAGTGGGAAAATTAGCTTTCCCAGCTGAGCTGAAGCTCATTTCCACTGGGTTCCTAGCTTTGCACATAAATAATGTAACAAAGATAAATACCAAAAAATACATCCATAAATATATAAACATATACTGTAATTTAAAGTTAAAACATCAAGTAACTCAATATTTGACCATAATGCAATATAATTTTAATCACATTTGGTGTATCCATATGACAAAACTAATCTCATAAATTGAATGATATGGTAATGGCTACATAGGTTGGTCACAAAACAAAGATCATAATACCAAATGCAATTAAACTAGACAGAAGTTAGATGCTTATTGTGGCAGTGTTACAAATTCTACAGTCTACATTAAGAAGGGATAAATATCCTCTAACAGTTCTAGTATGTCGAAGTTGATATTCAACCCTGACTGAGAATGTAGCTTCACAGAAATGCCCCAGAGATCACAGTGATACCTCACATGGGGAGTAATGCAGTCAGGTAGAAGTAAGGACCAGTTGGGTCTTTAGGCCTTTGGATGGATTAGACATGGATTTTAATGATCCATTTGTGATTTGAATGTGATGCAGTGCCTCCACCTATGGGAATCCTTTTCATCACTATGCTGCCCTAGTGCTTCTCCTCAGGAAAATATAGAACTCCCACCAACAGTGGCAGAAGGCATGATACCATATACGGTACCTTAATGCCCCAACAAACTAGTGCAGTGTGATCATATACTAATAGTGCACTGAACAAGAACAATAACATGGAAGTCAGTAAATGCAATATAAAAATATGAGAACTCTTATAGGGGAGTATGATGAAAACTAATACCTTTGGAAAGATTCCAATTTGGGACTCTAGTGATAGACTAAATGAACTATTCAAATCCTTCGCTGTCCTCTTTTCTGTTTCTATTTAGAAGGAAACAAGCACTCAGTAACATGGACTGAGAAGGAGACAAAGATCCAAGAAGAAATATGAATGATAAGACTGTCAAAACCACTATTAATGCACACACAGAGACAAAAAAATATCAAGGTACAATGGTACTAGGGACTTGTTTCTGTGAATTTATTTCACTGTAAAAATATGGATAGCAATTTGCAGTACAACCAAGTACTATGTAAAGAGATGCGTATCAATATTGTTGTCCAAATGCCCTGCCACTCCATTCAAAAAGATATACAAACGATAAGCGACTGAACAAATATCAAACTAATCCCTCCTCCAGACATTTAGGACTGCACAATTTTTTAATTTTAAAAGAAAAAAAGGAAATGAATCAAACTGCCAGATGCATCAACATTCTCTATAGAATGTAAACAATTATAAAATGTGTTTTTTAAACTAGAGACACTTTGAGGCCTAAGGAGGTTAACATTGTTCCTTTAATGCCTTTATAAGTGACATTGAAAATTAGCTGGCAGGAAAGATCTGCTTCTTTGCGGATGACACCAAAGTCTGTGATAGGGTGGACACTCTAGAAGAGGCGGAGAGAATATGCAGGGACCTGCGAAAACTGAAAAGTGCAAAATCATGCACTCGGAGTATAAACACTCAGAGGCAGAGTACAAAATGGGAGAAGTGGTTTTGACAATCTTCAAACAGGAGAGGGGCCTGGAAGTAATCATGTCTAATGACCTCTAGGTGGTGAAACAGTGTAACAAGGCATTTGGTAGGGCCAGTGGGATGTTAGGGTGTATAGGGATGGTTATCACTGGCAGAAGAAGGGTGGTGGTATTGGCCACTGTATAGATTGCTGGTGAGAACCCACCAAGACTACTGTGTCCAGTTCCAGAGATTACATCTCAGGAAGAACATAGACAGAGTGGAGGCTCTCCAGTGTAGTGCAACTAAGTAAGCAATAATGCCCAACAGGGTGGGTGGTATTGGGCAATACCAGACCGGCCAGGGGCATCATGAGGCCCGACGCCACAGGCGAGGGCCTTATTGCCCTTGCCAGTCCAGTATTGCCCATACCGCCCACCCTGGAGGGCATTATTGCACTTAGAAAATGGGCTTTCATTTTGTTTTATTTATAAAAATGATTTTCTAGGGAAAAAACAGGTACAAAAGTAAATAACATATGAGAAACAGGAGCTTCTGTTAAATAGTCCCTTTAGGAGATGCCACTAGAAGGTGCTGCTGCCTATGATAAGCTTGTTTTCTATGTTGCAGTGTAGATTCATTTGCAGTAGCCCCCCCAGCATGGAGTTCTGTTTTTTTTTTAATTTAAAGAGCGTGTTTCAGCTGTTCCCATTACTGTATCCCCTTCTTACTGCACCTCATTGGTTCGATTTCTTTTCGCTGTCCTGCGTGGTGAAATTTGGTGGTTGCGACTAGATTGCTAGTTTTTCTGTTTTCTTTTCTTTCCTTATTTTTGATTGGGACCTGAAGGAAAGACAAAGCGTGAGCACAGTCGGCAGCAGATTTAGCTTCCTCTATGATTGAGGAATCATTTTGTTTCCTCACAGTCCCCAAAGGTATCCCAAAGTAACTGTCATTTTCTTTGGAAGAGAGAGCGCAGAGAACTACTGTGAAAAGGGCAGTGCTAGTAAACCAAGGATAGAAGTGTTTTGTAACTTGTGTTCACCTTGTGCATCAGAGCAGTGATTTCAGGAGTGGCTCAGTGGGAGGGCAGGATGGTTAGACATTAAGGTGAGTGGGGCTGAGAAGCATCAGGGATTGCAGCCATAGTGGAAAGCTATCATCCTTTACATTAAGTTAAAAAAAAAAACATTCGCGATTCCGTCTTTGAGTGCTGCCACTCTCTCCACGCCTTCTCACCATTTCATAGCTGTCATGTGTCACAGTCTGCCAAAACGAAAGAGGAGAAGCTACCCTAAGCAGATAGATACTGTACCTGCTACTGTGCAGACTTTTAAAATCCCTCATGCTTCAACTGGTTATCTGGTCGAAGTAAAGTAGTCACTTGGGACGTGGCAGTTGCCTGTTTCAGGACATTACAGGACTGCTGAGTTCCTTTCTCCAACTACAACGATTATTTTTCAAATCTTGAATGAATCTTGGCAGGGGGAACAGAGGGAGATTGACTGCTATTTGACCGAGACAGAGAGCGAGAGAGAGAGAGAGACCAAGAGCGTGGTAGCTCGGGCACAGCTATTGTGTGTGACAAGAACGCAGCTAGCAGTCTCTGTCGCAATCTACAGTTAGTAATTTGAAGCAGAGTTCCTTTTTTGCCAACTACAATGCTTATTTTAAAATTTTGAATGAATCTTGCCGGGGAGTGTGTGTGTTTGGGGGGGGGGCGATCTCTCGCTAACTGAGAGAAAAAAAAATGACAATAATTTCAAATTGTTTGACATGGTTTTGGCCAATTAGCAAGCGAGGTGGGCACAAGGATACTTGAATGGGTGAAAGGGCACCTGGGCTGGAACTTTTTATTTCCTGGTCATCTATTACTGGCAGGGGTACCAGCCAATCAGCGACCAGGAAATAAAATGCCCATTTTCTAAAATAGTGCGGAGTCTGCGTCAGAAGCCCTATGAGAAGAGACTGGAGGACCTCAGTATGTACACTGTAGATGAGAGGAGGGAGAGGGGTGACATGATAGAAATCTATAAAAACCTAATGGGGATAAATGAGGTACAGGAAGGGAGTATTTTTCATAGAAAAAGATGCACAAGAACAAGGAGGCATGCCATGAAGCTGTAATGGGGATAAGTTCTAGAGTTATGTGAGTAAGTAGTTCTTCACAGAAAGAGTGATGGATGCCTGGAACAGTCTTCTAGTGGAGGTGGTGAAAACAGTGGTGAGATTCAATAATACATGGGATAGGAATAAGGAAATCATAGTAGAAAGCAAAAGGGGTGGGAGGGAGCCAGAGATGAAATAGAGTCTGGAGTGGCTGTATGGGCAGCGAAAAAAATGGGCAGACAGGGTGGGCCAAGTGGTCCTTATCTGTCTTCAAAGTCTGTTTCAATGTTAGTGCCCCCTCCCCCAGCTCTCCCCCCCTTCACCCTCCCTTAGGTCTTACTGTAGTATCCTCAAGTGCCTATACCATCCATGTCTGAAAAGGTGCCATTAACATGCTCAAGTGTAATCCAGAGGTGCAACTAAGGAGCGTAACCCCTAGTATTGATCTCCTTCACAAGTTACTCATTCAAGATAGTAGGCTCAGACAGTAGCTTATTGTAACAATAAATAATTTATTCTGAATATTACAAACGTATTCACAATAAATTAATTTATTTTTGATGGTAAAATGCTGTCTGAGCCTACCTGCGTTTTTCATTAGATATGCAACCTTGTGAAGGAGATTCCTGTTTGAAAATGGTCACTGATTTGACCTCTACCACTGGCTTTGCTAGGCTATTTCAAGTGTCCACCAACTTCTCTGTAAAAAAAATTACTCTCTATCACCCCTTTTGAATCCCCCCTCCACCAACCTCCTATGCATGCCCCTAGTTACTGTGTTTTCATACCTTGTAAATAGATCCCCATGGATTGGCCATTTATTACCCCTTAAGAGCTTATAGGTTTGAGTTTTCTCATCTCTTCTGGCCTCAAGAGTACATGTTGAGGTTATTTAGATACTCTTCATACATCTTCCCCTGTTGGCTCTGTATCATTCTTGTAGCCCTCCGATGAACCCTCACAAAAGGGACCCTGTTGCTGTTATTTGTGGATGTCAAAACTGGGTACAGCACTCCAGGTGTGGTCTTGCAATGTAAATACAAAATAGCATGCTCAAACCTTTTATGTTACTCCACACTGGAATTCACAATTCTTCTAAGGGCTGCTGCTAGATTGTGGCAAACAACATACAATCTAAAGATACTAGCGCTCCTCCCCCACACACATAGCAAAATATAACATATTTAAACATTCCTCTGCCAAAGTTGGCTATATTTACTTCAAGCTCCATGTACGGAGAGGATCCTCTTAGCTTCAGACTGGAATTCCAATTTGAGTAAGATAAATCATCAACGTCAAGGTGGGACCCCTTGATTTAGTCCCTAACTTTCTAGTGCCTCAATGGTTACTAATTGACTCACGTTATACTGTGCTCCCAGCAGGGATTTTACACAGTTGTTTAATTTTCCAGTGCCTCAGTGGCTACTAATTGACTCACTTTATACTGTGTTCCCAACAAGGATATTACACAGGTGTTTTAAAGGGAGCATGCTAAAAAGGAGCACCACAAACCCCACAAACTCAAACAAATCCAAAACAGCATGCTCAAACCTTTTATGTTACTTCACACTGGAATTCACATTTCTTCTAAGGGGTGCTGCTGGGGTGTGGCAAACAACATACAATCCTAAGATACTAGCGCACCCCCCCCAACACAACTAACTGGTACCTAACTTTCCAGTAGCCATTGAGGCACTGGAAAGTTAGGGACCAAATCGAAGGACCCCACCTTGATGTTGGTGATTTAGCTTACTCAAATTGGAATTCCAGTCTGAACCTAAGAGGACCCTATCCCTACATGGAGCTTGAAGTAAATATAGCCAACTTTGGTAGAGGAAAGTTTAAATATGTTATGCTATGCTATGTGGGGGGTGGTGGTGTGTGCTAGTATCTTTGGATTGTGTGTGGTCTTACCATGGACATGTAGAAAGGCGGCATAATCTCCTTCTTCCTCGTGGTGAATGCCCTATCTACATGCATCAGCATTCTGCTTCTCCTCCCAAATGCCTTACAGAGGGCTTAAGATTGTCACTGATAATGGGAGGGCTAAAAGCTTGAGGCTCAGCTGGGGAGAGATAGTGCCTTCCACATCCCCTACTTAAACCTAGCATGTCCATTTGCTCTGCTTCAAGCATTTTGACATCCGTTCCGAATGAGCTGCTGTGTGGTTTGTGGCTGTGCTTTTGCTTTCTGCTTGCCTTCTGCTTTCCTGTTCATTTGTCCTGCTTTTTTCCTCTGCTTTTGCTTTTCCTCCCTCATTTCCTTCTGCCCATTCCCCCTCCTTCTGCTGTCTGCAACTGTGTGCTGCCCTACACCCCCATGCCTTGTCTCTGTTTTCCCCCATCTACTCTGTACTTCCCTGTCCACTCCTCATGTCCTTGTCTATGCTCTGCCTTACTGCTTCACAGCCCTCCATATCTCCTTCTGTGTCATTCCTCCTCCCTGTCAGCCCTGTTTTCCTCATTTGTTGTTGTTTTTGCAGGGGTTTCTTCCCCTGTTTTCTTCTCACTGCTCCTCTTTCCTTCTTCCAGGTTCATGCCTGCATCCTCCCCACCTGGCATCCCTCTGTTTCTCCCCTTCTCCTGCTTTCTCCCCTGCCTTGGCTCCTTCTGTCTGCCCCCTCTTCTTTGGCTATTCATGATGTGGCCTGCCTGGCCACCCTTCCTATCTGTGCCTTGTCTCTGTTTTCTCCCTCTGCCCCATATCTTCCCTGCTTGCTCCTCACCCCCTTTCTTCCCACTGCTGTGCCACCTTGCATCCCTCCATGTCTTCTCTTGGTCTCTGCCCTCCTCCATGATGGTCCCTCATACCTTGTTCCTTGTTGTTTTTAAGGGTAATTCCTTCTCCTGTTCTCTTCTTTGCTGTTCATTCTTCCAGGTTCATGCTCAGTGATGTCACTGCCTGGCAATCCTGTGCTCATCCTGCTACTGCCTTTCTCTCTCTCTCCACTCCACATCTCCTCTCCAGCTACTTACCCTGTGGTGGGCTTGTCCTTGCCGTATGGAGGACTCCTTGCTTCAGCTGCTCCTTATCTTGGCCATTTCCAGTGCCAGTGCTCAAGCCCCTCAGCAGTTCCCATGAGATGGACAATATTGTTAACAGTGATTGCCCCAATTTTCAGATCTTCTCTCCTACCATCCTCTCCTGTTCAATGACTTCATCCCCACTAATCCCATTTGGACTACTTTTACAGCAACAGTAGCTACTGGTGATATCAAAACCCAGCCTCATTTCTCAGCTGGTCCATCTGAATTACCCTTGACAGGCTAGTCATCTTCCATCAGATCTCTGTTGGTGCCAGTATTGCCTTCATCATGGCTAATTTGAGATTAGCTTTGCCATTCTCCTTCCACTGCTGAATCCAATGAGCCATTCCAGTTCTATACCCTTTCTTGCCTTCCTCCCACTAGAAGACTCATGTTCTGGTGTCCAACACAAACTGTCATCAGCTGACCTAAGTGGGGGTCTATATTGCTACCGCTTTCGCTCTTCGTGGCTAGGAACAGGTCCCTAACATCTTGATATTAGACCTATGTGGAGGTCTCCTCAATACTATCTTGGGTCAGTCATGCTGGACCATTCTCATTCACCTATGTTGAGGTCTTCTTCCGCATGCTTCACCATTTTTTCTATGTGGGGATCGGAGGCATGTTGCCTCCCCGTCCCCTTCTCCAGTTTTTGCACTGCGCTATATTGTCAGTTTCACATGAGGTGTTCTTTTTTATACTGCCCAACAGTGCCATGGCTGCCTCACCATTAGGTAAACCTTTGCCTGACCTGGAGGAGGGTACATCGGTAACCCTCCACCTTCACTGGAACTGCCAGCTCATTGACTACGACCCCCTCAATGACGGTACTCCCTGGAGAACTGGACTGTTCCTCACCTCGTACTGGAACTTACAAAACTGGGCATTTCTCATTCACTTTCACCCAAGACCCAAGAACTGTTTAATTTCTTATTTTCAGTTACATTCTGCAGAGGCACTGCACCTACTCCCGATGTGTAATTTACTCAGCCTGTTCCGAATGCATCTACTGTTCTCCTCAATCTTCTATCTCCACTGATGACTTCATTATTGGATATCATGACTCACCTCATATCTCTAGATGTCTTCTCTGCTCCATCCAATTTCTTCCTTTAATTGAAAGGTCTCCATCCCTAGCTCTGCTCATCGAGGTATCAAGTGAAGGTGAGCTTGCCCTATCTGCTAGGGATAAAAGTCCATGTCTTCTGACTCCATTGTTTTTTTACTCCTTCCACTTCATTCCTCTCCTCAGATGGTCTCCGTTTCTAGCTGTACCTGGGGGGCTTCGAGCACAAACTGGCTTCCCTGCCCGCTAGTGATGGGAGCCTATCCCTCATATTTTGTTCTCCTCTGTGAACTGTGCCTAGGCCTGGATTTAGACTGCCTCCTGGATGTCTTCCTTCTGTATTCCTTTTGGTGCCTCAACTTTGCCACCTTCTAGTGTTCAACTATTCATCGATTGCGCTCCTTTGATCCATCCTTGCTTCATGTTTCCAGTAACTATTCCTCCATCCTACCATGTTTTCTCTATCCATTACTCACATCATCAGTGAAATTCCTGTTCCGCCATCCACTTCTCAATCCTTCATTATTCCATTTATCGACTCCAGTGCTCTAGCACTACCTTAATTACATCTCTGGCATCCAATCAAGACAACATTACTTGACCTGCCTGCCATCATAGAACTTCAGCTGCTCCAAAGCACTATTACTTTCTCGTAATCACTACCCATCAACTACGAGCCCCTCATACCAGCATATTCAAGTACCAAATGCCAGCACCAAGATATAAAGCGCATGCTCACGCATACGGTCAAAACTATCTAATCATATATATACCTAAGATTTTAATACTGGATACCATAAAAACATCCCAGACATCATTTAGCCACCATATTCCTTCATCTGAATGTCCTTCTGACTTGGATTCTCCTTCATCTTTCAGAATCGACCTTCCTACTCACGTCTTCAAAGATTAAGGATGTGACTCTTCTACCTAACAACATTCAGAGCCATCACGATTCAGAGGATATAACTCATCAACCTAACCAGAAACAAATCTCAGTCCAATCATTTAGGATTATCTCCTCATAGATTGCCTGGAGGACAGGCAGGGCAGTAGCCACAGGTCCTCAGAGATTTCCTCCATAGGGGGGGTTTCTTCCCCTGTGTGCTACTGGTCACACATTCCAGAGTTGGAGGAGGTAATCTCGAACCATTGACAATCTTTTTGGGCTACTATTCCTACACCTATCCAGCATTCCTACCAAGGGTGAGAATAGAGAAAAGCCAAATGAAAAGCTCATAACTTCAAACTTCATAAGTATTCACAAGCACCACACATTGAATGGGAAGGCTAAAAGCCCAAGGTTCAATGGGAAATAGCTCCTCCCAAATCCCCTACTTAAACATAGCACTTCTAAGTGCTCCACTTCAAGCATTTCAAAATCATTCACCATCCTCCCCAGCCTCCTCCTCCTCCTCCCCTGGCACTCTTCTCTCACCCTTGATGCTGGGCCTCTATTCCTACACCTGCCCAGCATTCCTTCTAAGGGTATAACTAGAGAAAAGCCTAATTAAAAGTTCATAATTTCAAAGTTCTTAAGTATTCACAAGCACTATGCTATGTGCCACATGTTGAATCGTACTAAGGTCACTTTTAGAGCAGTTTCAACCTCCTTCACTCCCCTGACCAGCAATCAGTTCAAGTTTTTTTCTGCCAATGGGGCCCATGCATTAAGGGGCACAGGGTAAATTTCACAGGTTCATACCCTGTCTGTGGATCACTGCAGCTGCAGTGATGGGCAAACCTATGCACAATGCCTGGTGCCTGTCTGTAGCCCTGCCCACAGGTGTGTTGCAGTGCTGCAGGAATGGCGAGGTTGAACATGGGAGGGACAGAGAACACAAGCAGGCATTCAAGTGAATACTTATCATGCCAGTTGACTACATCCCCTGCTCCACACAGAGAGCAGTGATTGTGGGTCCTCGTGTATGGTATCTTCATGAGGTACCAGTGCAGCATGGCTGGTAGCCCTCTGCTGCACCAGCATAGTTTGGGGATATGGGGCAGCCAGCTGTCCTGCTGAGCCACAAGCCACCAGATGAAGGGAGCATGTAGTGGATACATCAGGGTGCCTGAGGGTGTATCCTGTGCCCCCCTCCACTGGTGCTCCACACCTTTTTAAATGGTGCAGTGGCTGCCCCACTCCAGTCACTTCTTATCCCACAACAGGCAGGCATCCTTTCTGTGAATGCTGCTGGAGTCCAGTTGGACTCCTGCTGCCAGCTCTGGAACATAGGGATGCACAGGTACTGTGCAACTGTGATGTGTAGGCATTGTTCATAGAGCCCAATTTGCATAACCTATATTTGTTGGTATTGAATTTAGATTACCAAATATTAGACCACTTTCTGAGACTTTCTAGATCCATTTTCATGTAAACAGGCACACACCACAATTACCATTGAATAAAAAGCCATAAAAGCTTATGGCTTATAAAAATAATTTATTTGTAAACAAGCAAGGCTAATGGAGGTATTCAAATACAGCAGTCACAGGAGAAGAAAATGCCCAATGTTTTTGTGCTTTACACAGGTGCTTGATCATAGCTCATGCAATGTCCAGCTCAAGGTACTTTTGTAGTGCAGACGTTAGTTGCTAAATTGCTAAAACAGTTTCAAGTGCAATTATTTAAGCATAAATTTAAAGTGACATGAGGTGATCTTAAATAATAACCATAGTTTTGATTTGTTTTCATGTGTGTACATAAGAAACACAGAAAACAGAAAATGATGGCAGAAGAAGACCCATGGTCCATCCAGTCTGCCCAAGTTCCTTGTTAAGCCCTGGGACCTGCTGTCCCTCCAGGGCCTAGCCTTCCCCAAGCTCTACCCATTCTCCTTCCAGTTTTTGCCACCCCAAATAGAAACATAGACAATGACAGAAGAAAAAGACCCACAAGAATGACTAAACCTACATATTTGCCACATAAATATCTATTATCTGGATAGGCAGCACATGCACATTTTTAAGACATGTAGGGCCAGATATTCAATACTTTGCACCGGGTAAAAACCATTTGTGCAGGTTTTGTGCGGGATTAGCATGGGTCTGCTATATTCAAAAGGCCAAACAGTGGGCAAACTGCATTAATGCCAGGCAAAATGATAATGTATGCAAGGGGCAAACTGACATGAATACAGGTGCAATGCTTATATTCAGTGACTAGCGCCATGCAAAGTGGTTTTACGTGACTTAGCGCAACAGTTAGTGTGGTGCACATTACCACCCAGGAAAAGCTTGTCTTAACCCTGGGCAATCAGCTTTGTGATGAGACTATGGCTTTGGCGCTGCGTTTCATGCGGGTTTTGGCGCAAGTTTGCATGACCCTAACAAATAAATATGACACTTAGACAAAGCTAAACATAGAGGAAGCATGCTGCTAACTGATGACATCACAATGATACCATAATCTGCCACCAGTCCCAGCCATGCCAGGCAGTAAGTGGTGACCCTGCCACCAGTGGACAGCATGGCAGTGTGGCTATACAGCACACACCTGCGGACCACACTTTTGTGGACACCAACAGATGCCAGCACACACATGCAGCACTGTGGGCATGGAGGATGTTGAGGGGAGAGTGTATGGGTGGCCAGGCTGTGCCACAGACCCAGTGTCATGACAAGGCTGGGACACATCATGCAGTGCACATGGGCCAGTACTGGGAATACCCCAACACCAGTGTGCCTTTAGGATAATATATGCTCTCCAACCACATACTGCACAGCTGTACAACTGCCACAGCACACAAAGCCGGACATGTACATGTCACTGCGAGCATCCCATGCCAGAGGTGCAGCATCTGTGGGTCACACAACAGCATAACAATAATGTCCACTGTCAGTAAACACCTGCAGGTTGGGCCTCTCACTGTGTATAGTGCAGTCATCATCACTGCCCTACACACCATAGGCATTGCTGTGTCCACATGCTACTGGCCCCCTTGCTACTGTAGTGTCTGCTGTGCACTGAGAACAGACAGAACACCAGGGAAGGAGCTACTGGTATAACTAAAACGTATCTACTGGGACTAAGAACTAGAACTCTTGTACTGGGATCTTCAATTTAGGTTAAAAAACAAAAAAGAAAAGGAGTTAGTGTGTTTGTCAGAGGTAGTTGAAGTAAATTGTTATCTGTTATCTGTGTTATCTGTGTACTTATCTAGGTGCTTGTCACAGGTGTCAGAAGGGAATTGTTATCTGTGAAATTAACTAAGTGTAGAAAGATTTGCAAAGTAGGGGGAGTGGCTTAGCTAGAAGGAGCCAGGTTAAGACCAGATATAAACACTGCCCTAGATAGCTTCTGACAGAGAACAGACAGAACACCAGGAGGAAGGAGCTACTGGTATAGCTAAACCTTCTCTAATGGGACTATATTGCCCTCCTTCCCTCCCTCCATCCCCACCATAAACCAGTTCTACTTTTATAGGCACAGGATTTAACTGACAACAGGAACTTCCTGTTTGGGAGCAGGAAGTGAGTAATCACAGAGCCACCAAAGACTCACCATCCTAGAAGGGCATGAGTAGCTCTCGGTCCCCCACTAGCTGTGGAGATCTGACTCTGAGCAAGTAAGAAGACTACTGAGAAACATAAGAACCTCTTGTCACAGAACAGGAAGATCAGGAGCTAAAAGAGTGCAGAGGCAGTAAGTAAGTAGGAAGAGAAGAAAAAAAAAGAAATAAACAAACAGAGAAAAGAGTAAGTATTCTAAATAACAGGGGGCCAGAAAAAAAACATGATGGGCGTGGTGGAGTGCAGTGGCTGTGGAGCAACAGTCTTCAGGGAGATATTCTGAAGGTTGCAGTGTTGTCCCATTTGCAGGCACCTCTCTGGGCTGAGGGAGGAGGTTGTTCATCTCCAGGCTGAGTTGGCCAGGATTTGTGGGACCTCCTCTCCCACCTAGGGACCACCAGGGTCACTGCCGTTGCCTCAAAGGTTGCCAAGAAAGAGGAGTGGTTGGACCACAGTGGACTCAGGGAGGGTGAGAGTGGTGGAACAGAGGCACATCTCTCCAGTTATTCCTCTCCACAATTTCTATGCCATTCTTGAAAAGTGTGGTTCCTCTATGGAGGCACCCACAGTGGAGACCAAGGGGGATTCTAGGAACCTGCACAAAGGAGACCCCCAGGAGGGTGGCATGGGACCCCACAGAGGAAGGAAGCAACTCCTGGTGGGGGACTCCATTGTTAGGAAGGTAGAACTGTGGGAGGAAGGGGAGAGGGATGTAAGGTGCCTGCCTGGCACCATGGCTTGGAGGGACAGGGAGCAAATCCTCAGGATCGCAGGAGCAGCTGCACAGGGGAGGGAGCTGGATGTCATTGTCCACCTAAGGACAAATGACCTCACTGAAAAAAGGGATCAGAGCAGTACAAGAAGCATTTGTGGAGATGGGGAGGGGCCTTAGATAAATAGCGCACATGGCAACCTTCTCGGAGGTGTTGCCTGTCTATAGCATGGGTGAGGCTAGGGTGCTCCACACCATGGGATTCAATAAGTGATTGAAAAACTTGTGCAGAGCTCAGGGATTTAGCCTTATTGGGGACTGGGGGTCCACCTGGAGGGATGCAGGACTATACTGGCATGATGGTCTGCTTCTGTCCAGGAAGGGAACCAGGATCCTAGTTGATAGATTTAAATACTTCATTGACAAGCATTTAAACTAGCCAAGGTGCTGGAAAGGAGCAGAGAAATCCTAGTCCCCCCAAAAATATCAGGGTACTAAGTGAGGTAGACACCAACATAGAGATGTCGATAGGGAGAAGTGCAGGGGTAAATGGAGAAAGTGACAAATGCAATAAGGACAGGGATGGGGCAAAAAGGGGTAAGGCCATCAAGAAATGGAGTAGTCTGGGCAACAATGCCCATAGTCTGGGCAACAAGTTCCCTGAACTGGTGGCCTTGCTGGAAGAGGGATGCCTGGATATCATAGCAGTCACAGAATCATGGTACACAGAGAACCATGACTGGGATGTTAACATACCAGGGTACATAACCTACAGGAGAGACAGGGAGGGCAGAAGAGGGGGTGTAGCTCTCTATGTAAGCGAAGGGATAAAAGCAACTGAACAAAAGAATAAACAGGGAGGAGAGGAGGCACTGTGGGTCACCTTAGAGACTGGAAATGGCACCACAATTCACACAGGGGTTGTATATAGACCTCCATGTCAGGGGAAGGGAATGGACAAGGATATGATAGAAGGCATACTTAAGGTGGCAGAGAAAAGGAAGATACTGTTGATGGGGGACCTTAATATGCCTGATGTTAACTGGAGCACCTTTGCATCAGCCACATCAAAAAGCAGGGCCATTCTTGATGCCCTTCAGGTGGCATGCTTC
The DNA here is from genome assembly GCA_016271365.2 of Neoceratodus forsteri. NCBI lineage: Eukaryota > Metazoa > Chordata > Ceratodontiformes > Ceratodontidae > Neoceratodus > Neoceratodus forsteri. The sequence goes on along the minus strand of CM028130.1, from coordinate 350,202,143 downwards.
AGACAGCTAGTTTTGGAACCTACTCATGAGGGAGCAATCTTAGACCTCATACTCTCAAATGGGGACAGTGAGAGGATCTCAGATCTAGAAATGGGTAGCCATTTTGGAACAAGTGACCACCAAACTGTGTGGTTCATGATAAACTCAGCTACAGTGTCAAGCCATACAAAAGTGAGGGTTCTGGACTTCAGGAGGGCTGACTTTGGCAAGATGGAAGAATGCCTTAGAAAAGCACTAGCAAACAGGCTAAAAGGAGGGGTGGAGCAACAAAGGGGGAATATCAAAACTGCCATCACAGAGGAAACAAGCCTTTGTGTGAAGCAAATAAACAAATCAAAATGAAAGAAAAAAACACTATGGTTCTCAAAAGAGGTGGCGGTGAAGGTTACGGAGAAAAAGATAGCATTTAGGAAGTATAAGGAAACACAGAAGGAGCAGGACAGAGAACTGTACCAGTTAAGGCAGAAGGAAGCAGGGAGGGTAGTCAGAATAGCAAAGGCACAAACTGAGGAAAAAATAGCTAACTCAGTTAAGAAGGGAGATAAAACATTTTATAGGTATATCAGGGTGCGTAGAAAGACAAAGGGAGGAATAGTGAAGCTGAATAGAATGGATGGTGGGTGGGCAGAGAGTGACAGTGGAAAAGCAGGGATACTGAATGACTACTTCTGTTCAACATTCACAAAAGAGGAAGTGGGAGAGGTGCCTAATCCAATTAACAGAAGCACTCTGGAGAGATGGGTCGATCCCAGTCCTTTCACAGAAAAAAGGGTTCTGAATGAACTCCTAAAACTGAAGGTGAACAAAACAATGGGGCCAGATGGAATTCACCCCAGAATTCTAAAAGAATTAAGCAGAGAACTAGTGACACCACTGATTACTATTTTTAACAAATCATGGGAGGATGGTGTGGTACCTGAGGACTGGAAGAAGGCGGATGTGATTCCACTTCACAAAAGTGGGGCCAAGACAGAGGCAGGAAACTACAGACCTGCCAGTTTGACCTCTGTGGTAGGGAAAGTGATGGAATCACTTCTGAAGGAAAGAATTGCTGAGTACCTAGAGGCCAGTGGGGCACAGGACCCAAGGCAGCATTTGTTCACAGTGGGAAGGTCATGTCAGACGAATCTAATTGATTTCTTTGACTGGGTGACCATAGCAGTAGACCAGGGAGGGGCTGTGGACATGGCCTACCTAGACTTTAGCAAGCCATTTGTCACAGTCCCACACAAAAGATTAGTAGTCAAATTAACCAGCCTGGGAGTGGGTCTCAGAGTGGTAGCCTGGGTAAAACATTGGCTGAACAACAGGACACAGAAGGTAATTGTAAATGGAGTCCACTCCGAAGAAAGAGGGGTTACTAGTGGGGTACCACAAGATTCAATACTGGGTCCTGTCCTTTTTAATGTCTTTAAAAGTGACATTGTGGAGGGACTGGAAGGAAAAGTATGCCTCTTTGCATATGACACAAAGATCTGCAACAGGGTTGATACACAAGGAGGTGAAAAGGATGGGAAGGGACTTGGCAAGGTTGGAGGAATGGTCAGAAGTATGTTGCTTGAATTCAATGCAAAGAAGTGCAAAGTAATGCACCTGGGAAACAAAAACCCAGGGGAACACTACACAATGGGGGGGGGAGGTAGTAACAACAACAAAATGGAAAGGGCCCTGGGGGTAATCATATCAGATGACCTTAAGGTTGACAAGCAATGTGAGAAGGAGGTAGGGAGGGCTGGGGGGACACTGGGATGTATAGGGAGAGGCATCACCAGCAGAAAACAGGAAGTTGTTATCCTCCTGTACAGACAGTTAGTGAGACCCCATCTGGAGTACTGTGTCTGGTTCTGGAGACCCCATCCCCACAAGGACATAGACAGGATGGAGGCAGTTCAGAGGAGGGCAACTAAACTGGTGCAGGCTCTGCAAGAGAAGCCATACGAGGAGAGACTAAAGGAGCTTAATATGTATACCCTTGAGGAAAGGAGGGAGAGGGGGGGGACATGATAGAAGCGTTTAAGTTCCTCAGTGGAGTCAATAAAGTCCAAGAGGGTAGCATCTTTCAGAAAAGAGATGTGCAAGAACAAGGGGACACAATTTGAAGATAGAGGCAGGGACGGCTCAGGGTCAATGTGAGGATGTATTTTTTCACAGAGAGGATGGTGGACGCATGGAACAGCCTTCCTGAGGGGGTTGTGAGGTCTAAAACTGTGGGAGAATTCAAGAATGCATGGGACAGACATAAGGCAATTTTTGTTGGGGGTAGGAAGAAATAGGCTGTTGGTTAAATAGGATCTGCAGATTATCCTCTAGGTAGGGAAATGGTCAGACTAGGTGGGCCAAGCGGGTCCTTATCTGCCATCAAAGTCTATGTTTCTATGTTTCTGTAGCATGACCTACAGTGTGACAGTTGCTTGCAGCACCACCACCAGCTGTGCCTATGCTGTGTTGTCCCAGTACAGCTGCAGGCAGCAGCGCATGTGGAAGTAGTGTTCAAAACTGTATAATATTCCCCAAGCTGTTTGCACGGGTTTAGCGCACGGCTAAACAGTTAGCCCGGGGCAAACTGCATGCAAATCAGGGCATAATGGGATCCTAATCTGGATGTTTGCCCACAGATTACCTAAGTAGGCTCATTTGCATGTCACTTTTGAATATGGCAAAGTTTAGCACCGGACAAACGTGTTTGCACCGGGCTAATGGTTTAGCCCTGCTCTAAAACTGCGCAAATATGTTAGCGCTGTGCAAACAGTTCGGGGGGGAATATTGTACAGTTTTGCAAACTGTACTTTCACATACGTTGCTGCCTGCAGCTGTACTAGGGCCACGCATTTGCTGGCACACACATTGGCCACATAGTTCACCTCTACCTACCTTCACATCACTGTGCACTGTGTTGCTGTTGTGGTTTGCACTTCCTGGTTGCCATATAGAGTGCTGTCTTATTCCAGGAATAAGGTTGCCCTGCACTCCCAGCCCAGTTTGCTTGCCTTCATTCACTGCTATATTCAGAAGCTGTTTGCCTGGGTGACAAAAATGCCCACGATAACTACAGACCTATCTCCCTACTACCCCCACTCTCCAAGGCACTAGAACACATCATCTCGGACCAGCTCACAGAATACCTGGATACATACAACATCCTGTGCAAGCAACAACACGGGTTCCACAAAGGTCACAGCACCTCCACAACCCTACTTGAATTCACCGGTGCAATCCACCATGCACTTGATTCCGGTGAACTACTAGGCTCAGTCTACATTGACTTAACTAAAGCCTTCAACACCGTCAATCACTGCCCCCTACTTGTCCAGCTTCAGAACATTGGGCTGTCAACCGACACCATTGGCTGGTTTAAGAGCTACCTTGAAGAACGGTACCAAACAGTAAGAATCACTGATACACTCTCGAACCCTAGACCGGTCCTCTCGGGAGTTCCCCAGGGCTCCATTCTGAGACCCCTCCTTTTCAGTCTGTTCTTAAACTCACTACCGGACAGCTGCCCAGAACAAATAATTCTACGCCGATGATGCTGTGATCCTCACCTCGAACCCTGATCCAATCCAATTACAAAATAAATTTTAATGGGCCTTCTCCTCCATCGAATCCTGGTTCCTAAATCATAAACTACTTCTCAATCAGAAAAAAAACAAGTCTATGGTGTTCTGCAGCCCCCACAACAAAAACAAACAACTCCACCTCTCCACTGCAACCGAACAAGGAGTCATCCTAGAGCAAACACAATCGTTCAAGTACCTTGGCATCACCCTTGATCCCCACCTCTCTTACGCTGTCCATATCAGCAATGTGGCAAAGTCTGCCAATGCGAGGTTAGGCATATTATTCCGGCACAGGAAACACCTAACCCTAGAAGCACTGTCTGTGGCCGCCCAAAGCTCCATTGTCAGCATCATAGACTATGGTCTTATCATATATGGGTCTGCAACTACTACTGCTCTCAAACGTATCGCAACCTCCCTGAATAAGGCCTGTCATCTCAACACTGGCTCACATCACCGTACCCACACATGTGACCTTTATTCCCAATCTGGATGACTTCAACTGGACAATTGCATAAAATACCAAACCTGCATCACAGCCAAGAAAATTATAATGGGGCTTGCCCCACCTGGTGTCTGTGCCCTCCTTAAGCCTAGACATAGGAATGTCACTACAAGGAGATCCAGTTCCCATCTACTACATATCCCACAATGTCGCAAGACCCAAGGACAAAGATCATTCACCTATCAGGCATCCAACTGGCTCAACTCTCTTGGCAGCGACATAGCAACCACTCCAACACTCGACCTCTTCAAGTCCAAGCTGCACCTCTCACTTTTTGTATCCTGCGATTGCCCATCTTAAAAGTTCCACTGTTCCAGCTGCACATGCCCCAGCACCCAGCACTTACAATCAGTCTTTGCACCCCTAGCACCTTACCTGTCATATTCCCTCGACAAGGCCCCCTGGCTGCACTGTCTCCCACCCTCGCCCACCTCCCCCATATCTCCACTCCTGCCCTGCCCCAACCACCTCCTGTATTCCCCTTACCCCTGCACCTCCTAACCCCTCGATCTCCTACCCTCCTTCTCCCCCACTGACCCCCTTCTTCCCTTGTCTTGCTCATAGCTCAAGTCTTTGTACTGGTTATTACATGTCTGTAAGTCAGTGACTATATGTTTGTAACTAAAAATGATGACTGTTGCACACGCTGACATGGAACTTTTGTAAAAGAGCCTCGGCTCAAAGGTATTGTAATCCTAGATTGAAATAAATAAATACATTCCTCTTGAATACGGCTTGCTTTGTGCTCCAGGCTAAGTTTACCCACCAGGCGGTGCTAATTTAGCCCTGGGGCAAAGTTTTGAATATCTGGCTCTTATTGTCGTAGATGCAATAGGATTTTTACCTTTCCTTGTTTACTTTTTGCACTGCATTTAGCACTTTATTCTGACACACATGGTGTTACTTAATGTTGTTTGTGTCTATATATAGGGCACCTCATGTTACTTTATATTAAAGTAATTGCCCTTGAAACCGTTTTAGCAATTTATTAATTAACATCTGTACTATAAGAGCAGCTTGTGTTAGACACTTGTATGAACTGTGATCAAGTGCCTGTGTAAAGCACAAAAATTTTGGGCTTTCTTTCCTCCTGTGACTGCTGTAAGTGAGCACATCCATAACCTTACTTGTTTACAAATCATTTCTATCAGATACGAGCTTTTGGGGCTTTTTACTCAGAGGTGGTAGTGGTGCGTGTCTGGTTTGCTCCTATAGCCAGTTGGATTAGTCTAGTGCCCCACTTCACGTGGAGCAATTGCTCTGTGCTTATTGTTGTCCCCTTTCATGCCCCTTATTCACTACTTTTTGTCAATCCTTCCACAGATCTTGGTGTCATTAGCAAAGAGGAAGACCTTGCTCTGCATAACCTCTTCTATATCACATATGAACATGTTGAATAACACCGTCCCAGCTAGGACTGATCCCTGTGGCACCTCACTGGTAACACCCCTGACCCCTGGTAATTCTTTGTTAATTTCCAGCTCCTGAATCCTGTCCCCAATCAGTTCTTTGTTCTTCTGGTTTGTTCCCCACCCCAGGTATTTCAGTTTAGTAACCAGCCTTTTGCATTGCACAGTGTTGAAGACCGCACTGAAGTCCAAGTACAGTATATCACGTCAAATGCATGTCCCCATCCACAGCCTTTGTAACCCAAAGAAAAAAAGTCAGTTAGGCTAATCCAGCATGACCCGCCTGCCATGAGTCCATGTTGCCTCTTGCCCTGTAGTCCATTGGCCTCCAGTATCTCAACCAGATACTCCTTTAGTATGATCTCAGGGATCTTTTCTACTTTCGAGGTCGGATTTGTTTGGTTTAACACTGCATCTCTCTGCAGTGATATACACCATATCTGCCAGTCGGATGATCTGCATCCCACCAGCTGGCATCCTCCCAGCCTCCTGCCTGAGGAGGAGGCCCATGGCCTCCCCCCACATCTGGGCTTCCCTTGGGGGCTGTGGAAAGAGACCGGGATTTACCTGAGTTCTCTAGCAAGTTGTTTGGGGCATCATTCAGCAGGTGATGGAGGATTCTCTCTGTGTCATGCTGTAGGGAGATTCAGGCCTTTTTTCCCTTTACTTATGTACGTGTTTCAACCCTGGTGGAGTGGAGTGTCATGATGTCCTTCCCCTTCCATCAATCCAAGCTTTCACATCGGTCCCTGGCTTACGGATCTCTAGCCATTGCTAGCTGTCAGAATATTGCCAGGCTCTAAGACCCTCCCTCACCAGAGGAGGAAAGCAGCCATCAGATGCTCATGCTGTTCCACCCAGCCAACCCTCCAACTCTCCAAGATTTCTCCTAACTTTGATCATCCGCGCTGCAAGTGATAACGTTACCACTGCACCAGCAGACCACCTCAGGGTCAAGTTTACAAGCCTGTAATTTCCTCATCAATCCTGTCCCTACATCTATGGTGTAGGACCACATTACCTGCCCTCTAATCCACTGGCTTGACCCCCATTTCCAGGAAGCTGTAGAGTAGATTAGCCAGTGTTGCTGGCAGTCTTTCTCATGTTTTGCAACACCCTAGGATGCATGGTATCAAGTCTTGGTGATCTGTTAACCTTCGGTGACCTGAGTCCCTCAAACAATCCTTTCTCTCATACCATTCCAACCTCTGGTACCTGTACTACTAGGCCCTGGTCACACAGTCTGGAAGTGGCCTGTCTTCTTCCGTTGTAAATCCTGAACAAAAAAATTTGTTTAGGATATTTGCTCCTGCTGTTCTGCCAGACAATTCCTTTTATTAATTTCCTGTATTTCCCATCATAACAAAATAAATCTTTTTTACTCTCCCTGCTGTCTTCGGCAGTTCTTTGCACTGCATCTACTTTTGCCTTTCTGACTGTATAGAAATACAGAAACACAGAATGTGATGGCAGACAAGGGCTGTGAGGCCCACCCAGTCTGCCCATTTTGCCTTTTTTTTTAATTTTTTTAACCCTCATTTTTTGCTAACTTCTTGCTGGCCTCCTTTAGCATTTTTTTATATTCCCCTATATTGCTCTCATTCTATTTTCACATATAACTCTGGAATACTGCCTCTTACCTCTGACCACCTCCCCAATCTCTTTTGTAAACAACAATGGTTTTTATTACTTTCTAGTCCTACCCAACTGTCTAATGCAGCAGGTATCAGCCACTTCAGCTGTCCCCTCTTGCTTATATCAAATTTGACCTCCACCCCCTCTGTCCTCCTTGCCTCTGCCAATCTTTCCCTAAGCAACCCAACCAGTTTTCAAAATCTGCCCTGCTGAAGTTTAGGACCTTCATTTTCAAGTTGGAAAGATATGTATCCAGGTCAATTTAAAACCATACTGAACTATGGTCACTGGACTACAGCGACTCCATCACCCTAACATTCTCAATGAAATTCCTATTAGAACGTACCAGATCCTGGATAGCTTCTTCCCTGGGAAGTTCCATGACCCACTCTAGAAAAAGCAGTCCTGAAACACCTCTACTTGGCCTCTGGCTCTCCTAGCTGTTGAAATCACCCAACTTACATCCAGTACCTTCAGGTCTCCCGTTATTACTACCTCCCCACTTGCTGATGACTTCCTAATTTGCCCCCCATTGCCCTGTGTTTGTCATCTCTTTAATTGATGTTGTATACGCTATACTCACCTTTATTTTTCTCCCCTTCCGTTGATGTCAGCCACACCCAGACTAAATCTGCATCTTCTTCATTGCCCACTGATGTGTCTGCAGAGATCTTTTGGCCCCTCTTTAATATACAGGGCCATCCTTCCTCCCTTACCCTCTTGCCTGTACTTCCTATAGATGCTGTAGCCAGGGGAAAAAAGGGACAATAGCCAGAGGTGTATGCAGAGTCAGTGAGCGGGGGGACAGAACTCTCATGATAGCTAGGGGTCTGAGGCATAAATAATTATATTATAATTTAGCTGGAAGATGATTTTTAACAAGGGGGGCCGGGGCCAGGGTCGTCCCCCCCGCCACCATGCTCGCCTATGACAATAGCCAGTTGTTACTGTCTGATACTCAGGTTTTAGTTATGGTGATTAAGTCTAGTCATTACTGCCAGAAGTTCCTATATTTTGTTTTCCGGGCACTTGGCATTTATGTAAATGACTTTCCATGACTCCCATTTACCTTTTAACCACGTCTCATCTTCCCGCCTCACCCTGTTTGTTTCTGACGCCATTTCCTGCCACAGTTCTCCTACTTACCTTGATTATCCCATGCCATTTCCTGATTGCTCTCCTGTTTTCCTTTTTACTGCCACCACCCCATATTCATTCTCCATCCCTTCTTGTTTACCTGCTATGATTTATGCTCCTCAGCACATGACCTTGCTCCACTATTTATCTGAGTTTCCCTCTACTTCCCAAATGCCCCTGATGTTTAGTGACATGCTAGCTAGGTCCCTTTCACATGAGTACCCCCAAGGATCCACTTAGCACCAGCCTTCCCCTCCTAGTTTAAACACACAAAAATGTATTCTTCATACTTCTGCTCAAGTGCCCTCCCTGTCTGATGACAATCTTAAAAGCATTTGTTTTTTTCTACAAACATTTCCAGATGATTATATCCTTAGATCCCTATAGCCTCCCCTGTAGCTCTAAATTCCTAAATACTTGGATGTGCCCCTGATGTTGTTTGAGAAAATAAGTGATATACATTAATTTTCTTTAGATGGTACAAACGAGGTGACTCTTCCAGTAGCAACAAAGCCCATTCTTGTATGAGGTAGGTTCGGAGTGTTACATTTCCTATATACAAATGTCTAAATCATGGTGATCTGAGCCATTTTAAATTTTCCCACCGAAGTCCAGAATGGCCTGTGGATGCTACCCAAGTGTTTAAAAGTCTCCATTTTTGTGCAAGTCATACTGGTAATAATATAGAAACATAGACAATGATTGAGGAAGACGATTGTTGGTCCATCCAGTCTGCCCATAAAACCCTAACAAACTCAGGACCTATTGACAATACAGGGTTTTTATCCATGCTACCCATTCCCATGCTCCCTGACCTACTGCTACCACCTTGAGCAAACAATAAGCCCTTCACTCTATCCCAGCCATGTTTGAAACCATTGATAGTTTTGACACCCACCACATCAGCCGTTTGATTGTTCCATGGCTCCATCACCCTTTCTGACTTTAAAATAAAACTTCCTTACTTCCCTCTTGAACCTCCCAGTCAGTTTCCACTTGTGCCCTTGTGTTCTTCTTCCACCACTTATGCTAAATAGCTCCTAGCAATTTATCTTGTTCATTCCTTTCAGGAACTTGAAGGTCTCTATATCTCCCCTCTCTTGTCTGGCCCTGAATCATTTTGATCACCTTGCACTGCACTGTCTCCAGCCTGTACTTATCTTTCCTTAGGTGAGGACTCCAGAACTGGGCAAAGCAATGCAGGTGGGGAATCACCGGTGATTTATGGAGAGGTAGTAATACCTCCTACCTCCTGCTGTCAGTACCCCTTCCTATACACCCTTGCATCCTGTTTGCCTTCCTGTAGGTCTTGTTACACTGGCTTGATTGTTTTAGGAAGTCACTGATGATCACCCTAGGTCTCATTCCTCATAGGCCATGCCCAGCTTTATCCCTGTCATCCAGTACTGTGTACTGGGGTTTTTGTCCCTTATATTCATCACTTTTGTATTCCTTGGCATTGAATTTAAACTGCCAACTCTTTCACCCCTCCCTAGACTTTGCAAGTCTCTTTGCATTTTCCTAATCCCCTCTTTGCTGTCTATACTTCCAGAGTTTAGTGTCTCAAACAACTTGTAAAAGTAATGCTTACTGGGAACATTCTATCCCATGCCTGCTTGAATCACCTGACTGTGTTTGCACTCACCACCTCGGCCAGCAGACTGTTCCAAGGTTCCACCACCCTTTCCATAAAGAAGTGCTTCCTCACATCCTTCCTGAACCTCCCTCCTGTTAATTTCACCTCATGACCATGTGACCTTGAGTTGGCATTTAGGGTAAATAATCTCCCATAGTTTACCTTGTTAATTCCATTAAGGAACTTGAAGGTCTCTATCATATCTCCACTCTCCTTTCTGGTTCCCACTGAGGCACTCCTCTTAGGATCTGCCCTGCTGGCCCGGAATCATTTTTGTTATTCTGTGCTGCACTGTTTCCAACCTATCCCTGTTCTTTCAGAGGTAAGGGCTCCAGAACTGGACACAGTGCTCCAGGTAAGGCCTCACCAAGGATATGTATAAGATAAGTATTACCTCTTTTCTTCTTGCTATCAATAACCCTCCCAATAAATCCCAGCATAGTGTTAGCCTTGCTATAAGACTTGTTGCACTGGCTCATTTGTTTAAGTGAATTACTGATGATAACTCCTAGCTCCTGTTCTTCTTCTGTAGTGTTAAGTCTCACCCCAGTCATCCACTACGCCATCTTGGGGTTCCTTTTCACTTTTTGGCATTAAATTTTAACTGCCAGATCTTTGACTACCCCTCTAGTCTTTGTAGGTCCCTCTGCTTATCCCTTAATCCCTCATCACTATCCACCCTCTCACATAAATTTGTGTCATCTGTGAAAAGACACAGCCTGCCCTGAATTCCCCTCACCAATGTCACTAATGAACATGTTGTAGATGACCGGACCCAGGACAGATCCTCTGGGACCCTGGTCATAACCTTATTCCTCTGAATAAACCCCATTGACCACCACCCTCTGCTGCCTCCTATCTAGCCAACTACCTACCCTGCTCACTACAGTCTTAGCTGCTCCCAGGTTGTACATCTTTTTGAGCAACCTTTTGTGCAGTACTAAATTGAAAGCCTTGCTGAAGTCATAGTACAGCAGATTTACACTGTGACCTTTGTCTACTTCCTTGGTCACCCAGTCCAAGAAAAAAAATCTGGTTGGTCTGACAAGACCATCTTGCTATGAAACCATGTTGTTTACTATCCTGGAGCCTGTTGCTCTCTAGGTAGCCAACAAGGTCCCCTTTGCTTAGTGATTTGTATAGGGATCATAGAAACATAGAAACACCTCGGTGCTCTTTCATTGGTGCGGCACCCTGCAGGTGGATCCTGATTGGTTCGCTTGCCTCCCTCGGCCAAACCGATTGGTGGGCCTTTTTCCATTGAGTCTCAGTGCTTTTCCATGTGCTAGTAATTGCCACTTTCTCCTGCTTCATTTTGCTCTGTACCCTTTTTCTCCTGCCCCCACCCCACCCAGGCATCCTTTATATACGCTTCTGCTCCACCCACTTTTGTATCTCCCCTCCTATTGGTCATCTTATCCTGCTCACCTCCAATTCTCTCTGCAAAGCAAGCTGAACCTGTTAGCAGTAAGCCTATCTAAATCACCCCTCACTATCTCTGTTCCACCTGTAATTCATCTAGTGTATTCCCCACCCTATTAGTTGCTCCTCTTTTAAACTACCCTGTTTTTGTCAGCTTCTCCACTGGAATCGGTGAACCTTAGAGTTCGTAGCCTGGCTAGTCTATCTATATCTATATTTAATCCTTCCTCCAATGCCATAAATTGCAATCATGAGGGCTGCTACCTGGCTCTTTCTCCTTACCATACTATGTATGGCACCTTATGTAGCATATCCCCTGGGCCGAAACTACTTTCAGGGGGAATCTTGCTCCTTCTCCCAATATTATCTACACAACAAATCATCATACAGTACTTGCTGTACCCCTATGCTTCTGCTTATGGATCAGTCTGAGATAACATCTGGGGGTGGGACCTGCACCTTGTTACCCCCACAGGGTACTCCACCCCATCCTCCCAGTCACAACACCTGCTGGTGCCACACAGTGAGGGTTCTTGTCTGTGCATCTCTAGGTCAGCATAGTGTAAAAAGCAAGATGGTGCACTTCTGCACTAAAATCCCAAATAGGCATGGACGGGCTAGAGCCTCCAAATTACCTCTTGCTGCCTTAAGAAAAATTGTGCTCCTCCTCTTACTGTGCTCAGGCAATGTTGAACTCAATCCTAGTCCCAGAGAAGCCCTTTTATCTCCTTCTGACCTTATAAGGCTTAAAGGAATGAGTTTTCTGCATGTTAATGCACGCAGTCTTCTAAAAAAGTTCACCTCAATCCAGGCCTGGGTCTTCCACACTGAGACAGATGTACTCATGGTCTCAGAATCATGGCTTAGGCCAGCCACCCCTGACATCCCTAACTATTTGCTGTTTAGAGCTGACAGACAAACTAGGGCGGTGGTGTAGCCATTTTTGTAAAGGACAAATTCTCAGTCACTACCCTCAACTCCTCATCTGCTGCAAACGGATTTGAATGCCTGTCTCTTAAAGTTGAAATATCCCCCTCAATGGCTATTTGTGTTATAGGGTGCTACAGGCCCCCTTCCGCAGGGTCTCTGCTCTTGTCCCACCTGTCGAGCATTATGGGCCTTGGGAACCTTGAAACAATTATATTAGGGGATTTTAACTATGACTGTCTAAGGCCTCACTACCCCTTAAATCCTTCTGTGACTCACATGGGCTCATGCAACTCATTGATGAACCAACCCACCCAAACAAAAAAAAATACATGAATAGCACCCTGCTGGATGTCCTTCTTGTGAGTAAACCACATTTCTTTTCCCATACTGGAATATTTTCCTCGGATATTAGTGATCATTCCTTCATTGCTGGTGTAAGTGCTGACTCCAAACCTCCTTCCACATCCAAGTTCTCCACTAAAAGGTCCAGACTCAACTTTGGACCATTTGCATATATCAACAAACTAAAAGCTTCCCTGCACTGGCAGAGATTTTACCTAGCTAAATCAGTGAACACGGTATACAACATCTTCCATGAAATTGTGTCATGTGCCCTAAACAACCACTTTCCCCTTGTAAAAGTCTGCATAAAGGCTAGAACATGGCGTTGGTTTTCTGCTGACCTCAAGGCCACTTTATTAGAGAGAGACAAACTATGGAAAAGAGCTCATAAATCAAAGACAGCTGAAGATTGATGTCTCTTCAGATCAGCTAGGAATTCTTGCACTAAGTTGGTCAGAGAGACCAAAGTCAACTTTTACCACTTGGAGCTAGATTCTGCCTCAAAATGCCCTACCACATTTTGGTCCACAATAAAAGAACTGTTCTGCCATTTGTCTGGGAATGCACTTCCATCAAAAATCACCTCTGACAACGTTACTATCGATGATAGAATGGAAATCCTTCAAGCCTTCAACAACCACTTTGCCACTGCAGGTCTAGCATTCAATAACTCACCTGCAATCATGCTATGTACCCAGATTAGTGCACAGCTTCCAGGACCTAGCACCAATAACGCAGTCTTTTCTTTCATGCCTGCCTCGCTGAAAGAGGTTGAAAATCTTCTTCTTCAGATGGATACTAAGAAAAGTGCTGGGCTGATTCCCTTGACCCCTACTTCCTAAAGATTGCATACCATATCCTAGCTGTACCAATCACACACCTATTTAACCTGTCCTTATCACAGGGGTCTCTTCCGCACCTGTGTAAAACTTCCTACGTCATTCCCCAGTTTAAATCAGGGGACCCCTGGGATCTAAATAATTATAGGCTTATATCACTCCTCCCCATACTCTCAAAGCTCTTGGAAAAAATTGTGAATGCTCAGTTGAGAACCTTCATAGACAATACAAACCTGCTAAACCCAATGCAGTCTGGGTTCAGAGCTAAACATAGTACTATTATGGCTCTGTTAAAAATAACTAATGATTGGCAACGAGATCTGAAGAACAGAAATTTCATCTGCGCCGTGTTCCTGGACCTTAGCAAGGCCTTCGACACTGTCGATCACTGTCTGCTTTTTTCTACACTAAAAACGATAGGCATGGACTCATCCTCCTAATGCTGGTTTAACATCTACCTCACAGATAGGCATCAGCAGGTCAAGGCCGAAGGGGAGCTTTCCCCACTCAAACCATTAAAAAGAGGTGTACCACAAGGATCCATCCTGGGACCCCTACTGTGTTCTATCTATATAAACAATATAGATAGTTGCATTAAGGAGGCCAATATTCACCTGTTTGCAGATAATACGGTGCTTTACCTAAGCTGTCCATCACCTGAAGCTGCCTGTGGAGACCTGCAAACTGACTCCAATCTGCTGCAGAGTCAGCTCCTAAGCAAAAAGCTATAACTCAATGCCAAGAAAAAAAAAGCAATGCTGTTCTCAGCTGCTAATCACACAGCATACCCCACTATGGTCGGTTCGGTACCCCCTATCACCACTTTATTAGGAGAAAAACTGAAATTTGTGACAAAATTCAAGTACCTAAGGGTCTGGCTGGATTACAGACTCTCCTTTGTGGACCACATCAAGGATCTACTGAAAAAACTGAGGCAGAGGCTTGGTCTTTTCTTTAGAATAAATCACCTCCTGACCAAAGATGCTAAGATGCAGCTAGTTCGATCCACATTCCTCTCCCTAATCGACTATGCTGACTTTATCTATAGCCAGTGTACTGCCTCTTGTCTTGATAAATTGGACACGCTGTATCACAGAGCACTGAGATTCATAACTGGCCTTCTCCTCTGCACTGACCACTGCTCCCTATATGCAGCCGTGCGATGGTCATCTCTTAAGCATAGGCAGAACAGAAAAGTGGTTCTCTGGATGTTCAGAGCTATTACCAACAAACCTCCCCAATACTTCACTAACTGTCTGCCTCTAAGCTTGATAGGCAACTATGCCTTGAGAAGTTCCTCTCTGATTTCATTGAAAGTGCCCAAGACCAACACATGGTTCGGGAGAGCAGCCATAGGCTTTGTGCTGCCTTCTCTCTGGAACAATATACAGAAATCAATAAAACTGAGCATCCTCGTTAGTCTTGCAGTTTTTAAGACCTTGTATGCAAAAACTGATAAGGAGCTATGCAACTGCTTCCCTTGTGCCTAGATGTTCTACTCCTACTGTTTGCCTTCCCTATGCATCTCCACTTATCCCTGACCTTCCTCTGTTTTACTAAAGTTCTCTTTAACACTGCTTTCCTCACCCTTTCCTACCCTCGACCTCCTCCAGATGTGTCCCCAGCCCGCTATCCTAGCACTCCTTCTAGAGCAACTGCCCCATACCTCATCCACCTTTGGCCGCGTTTTACTCTCACACCCTGTAAGCCCGACTTATGCTTCTACAATTTTTTGATAATACAACTGGCCTATTTATGTTGCTCCCATTCCTGTTACTTGCTTCTTTTCCCTCCAATTATTGTTAAGACATCACCTGACCATACTTGCCTTGGCACTGTATGTACTCTCCCTCTCAGTGTTATGTATAATTATGCCTATTTATTGCCTGTACATAAATGTATTGTTCTTTGACCTTGTGTGATGCAGGTCCACCTTGTAAATGAGCTTGCTCAATGGTGTTCACCTGGATAAATAAAGATTGATTGATTGAAGTTGACGGCAGATAAGGACCACAAGGCCCATCCAGTCTGCCCATTTTTTCTACCTTATGAATGTGCCATAGGCCTTTACTTTGTCAATGGCCTATCTATTCACACTCATCTGTATTTTTCCCTTATGCCTATCTCATGCCTGTTTGAAGCCCTGCACTGTATTCATACCCACCACTTCCTGAGGTAGGCTGATCGATAGGATTTTGTATCAGAACACTCATTCAGATGGCCAAAAGCACTATCCAGTCATCGATAATTGTTATCAGTGACACAGCAACAGATCATGATATCACAAGCTTAGGACTGTGATGGCAGATATAGATAACCAGCCACAGCAGATGAAGTCTAATGGACAGTCATCCTGCTTTCTTTTTAATGTTCAAAATTAAAAAGAAAGGGGGGTTCAATTCAGAAGGTTGTGAATATCAGATGTAAGCTTCAGTGTGTCTAAAGTTTCATTTTTTTTCAGTTTCCCCATGACATCAGGGAATAGATAAAACATACATGCTTGATTTGTTCATTCAGTTTAACTGTCATTTTAATAAAGCTGCTCCTACAGTATACATTTGTAAGTATTCATCATCATCACCAGCCATGATCATCAGTGCCAATCAAATATTCAGGAACAGCTAGACCATCAGTTCTGTGATTCTGTTACAAACTTACAGTATATGAAAGACCCATAGCAAAGATTTATGAAATTTCGTTGGACTTAGTAGAAGCAGAAAGTCAAAGACATCAGTTTCACAAGTTAGCTGCTGCTAAGCAACTTCAGCTAAATCATTCCTATAAAAACAGTGCACCTTATGTAAAAGCAATTTGAAAATTAAAAGTGAAATGGCTAAAATAATTCCAGTTAAATTAAATTCATGTAATTATGCAGGAGTTTGCATTCCAGTATTTGCCAAAAGTGAAGTAGAGGAAAGTTTATGAGTCCTGCAATTAATAATAGTTCCCTAAGCATTATTTCAAGAGCACTTGAAAGTCTTTAATGCATATTCTGTTGACATTCTAGAAATGAGAGGAGTATAGTGCAGCACTGTGGAATTGCAAAACTAGAATTATGAAAGGCCAGAAAGGGTAAGTGCCAGAAAAGCAGCAGTAGCTGTAGACAATGCCTGCTTCAAGTATAAGATGTAAGAAGGAAGGTGAAGGATGCGACTGGACCCTAGAAAACAGGGGTAGCTGGGAGGAATCTATGAGAAAACCAGAGGCAGTGACTGAGATGCTTAATGAATACTTAACCTTGGTGTCACCAGTGAGCTCCCAGCTGGGGGAGTGGGCCTCATTGTGATGGCCCATAGCATCAGAGGGAGCAAGAATGAAGCCTCTGGGCATCACATATGCTCTGGGAGTTCAAGCTAGGTAAGTTCCAAAGGGTGGACAGGATGCACCCCAAGACCATAGTGGTGTAAGAAGAACAACTGATGATAACACTTGCAGTAAACATTTTCAGAGGTCTGCCCTGACAAGTGTGGTATCAAAGGTTTGAACATTGGCAAAGGTGTTACCATGGAAATACAGAAACACAGAAAACTGATGGCAGAGGAGGACCTCATGGTCTATCCAGTGTGCTTTGCTGTCTACCTACAGTAGGTGAGGTACTTAAGTTCACCCTTATGATACATGTGAAGCTCGCCCCCATCCCGTCCTCCCAAATGCCCATAACCAGTCCTCTATACCCTGCCCCATCTCATTTTGAATCCCCCACCATATTTGCACTGACCAGCTTGGTGGGAAGTCTGTTTCACTTTTCCACCACTCAATCTGTAAAAAAGTACTTTTCTAAGTCCTTCTTAAACCTCCTACCACCAATAAATTTGTTTTGTTGTCCCTCATATTATTGTTACCACTATTAGAGAACAGTTTGCAGTGTCCACTTTGTTTATTCCCTGCAAGTATTTAAAGGTTTTCGTCATGTTCCCCTCTCCTTCCTGACTCCCAGTGAGTACACATTGTGTGCTCTCATACATTTTCAAATTACCTATCTTGTTGCCTTTGTATTATCTAGCCACCCTTCTCTGAACTGATTCCAGTTTGCATACGTTATGTTCTCCTTAAGGTGGAGATTAAAAAATGTTATGCAGGACTCCAAGTACAGTTGCACCAGTGATCTATACAGGGGCAAAATGATCTCTTTTCTTCTACTTGTAAACCCCCTTCCAGTGCATCCCAGCATCATGTGTGCTTTGCCTATAGCCTTGTTGCATTGCACAGCAAACTTAAGGCTGTCTGAAATTACTACTCCCAGATCACTTTCTGCCACTGTCTTTGCAATCATTATTCCTCCCAGCCTGCAGCCTACCTGGGATTTCTGCAACCTATGTGCAGGACTTTACCCTTTTTAGCATTAAAGCTCAGCTGCCAGAACCTTGCTACTGACATCCAAGCTACTGACATCCTCTCTTACATAACAAATACTGTTCTCACCACCCACTCTGCTACAGAGCTTCATGTCATGCATGAAAAAGCAGAATTTTGCTCTGATGTTCTTTCTTACAGTACGTTACTGATAATGATGTTAATGAGTGCCAGTAAAAGGGCCAATCCCTGTGAGACCCCCTTGTGACCCCTCTAACTCCCTGGTACTCCCCATTTACTGCTATGCTATGTGTCCCCTCCCCCCCGGCCAGTCCCCTACCAACTGCTTTAGACTGTCCTTCACCACTAGTTCCCTTAGGTTTCTGACCAATCTCCTGTGTGGAATTGAATCAAATGCTTTGCTAAGGTCTGTGTGTCAACTACATGATCTTCATCAGTAGCTTTTGTTACCCAGTTGTTCAAGTTAATCAAGTTGGTCTGTCAGGCTCTACAGTACCTGTCATACACCTAAGTTGCCTTCTGTCCTGTAGTCCATTTGACACCGAAAACTCTATTAGTCTCTCCTTAATGATATATTCCAACAAGCTGTCAACTATTGAGGTCAGACTGACAGGTCTATATTTTCCAGGCTCATCTCACAATACACATTTATGTAGAGGTACACTGTCCATCAATATTACAGTCTACAAGCACTTCTCCTGACTTTAAGAGAAGGTGCAAAGATCTTACAGAGCAATATTAGCACAAACAACATCTCCATTAACACCCTGGGGTGTACTATATCTCACTCTGAAGACTTATAAATATTTGGGGAATGAGCTTGTTAAGCACGCATTCTTTAGCTATCAGTTCCATGCACATGTTGCCCCCCCTTCTAGTCTGTGGATTATTCTACCCTCAGTTACTGGACCTGCATTACCCATACTGTCCTCTACCTACCCTTCTCCTTGCCTTAGTTTGACTATGACTGTTTTGTTTCTCACTTTCCCTGCTGTAGTGAAAGAAGGCTTTATCACCCTCCTTACCTCCCTTCACAATCCAAATTTCTGCTCTAGCTTTAGCTTTCCTCACCACCCTGTTGGATATATTCACTTTCCTCAGGTAAGCTTCCCTGCCTCCTTCTGTTTGCCTCTATTTAAATTTCCTGAGTGCTCCACTATTTCTCTCAATGCTACTCCCACCTCCCTTGAGAACCATACCGGTGTCCTTTTTCTTCCTTGCCCTTCCCCGCTTGCCTCAAAAAGGAGTTGGTGACACCTTGCAGCCAAAACATGGCTGTCAGCCACTGTCTTTTCCCAGTCCCTCCACTTTAGACAATAAGGTTTACTATATGTTTGGATCACAGTATAAACCATGAGATTACAGGTTTAAACCCAGCTGCGGTCAAATGCTGTGTGACCTAAACAAGTTATTGAAAAGGAGAGGTTGCATTTAGGCTGGACTTTCTTGGGTAAATAGGGTGCAAACATTATTAAAAGCAGACTCCACTGAAATCAACATATTGCATCTTAGTTGGGATATCTTCAGTAAATAAATTTTGTAAAAAAGAAAACAAAAATATTGCTGAAAGTTTTGTGACAATAAGATTTTTATTTTCTTCAGAAACAAATCACACACACACACACACACACAAACACACAGAAAGAATACATATACAATCAAATAACCTTACATATGTTATCTGAATTTCTCTTATTCAACATTAATTGTAGTGAGAACGAAATAAAATGACCTACTGGAAATTGAACCCAGGCCCCCAGAATACTCTTGTGCTGTTCTACCGCTGAGCTAAAGGCTCACATGGTTGGGCATAGAGTTTCCAGACAGACTTCCTTTCTCTAGTATTACATATTCTGTGACTTGAAATAATCAAGAAGAGAATTGGATATATGTTGTACTATCAGTGACAGCTTAGCAATTGAATCTCAAATTGTACTGAAAAAAAAGAAAGACATAATGCACAATATGTAAGCAAACATTAGAACATTCACCAATGACTGCCTTTGTTGTGTATCAGTTTGTATATGAATTCTGAGTGCAGAATCCCCCCTCCATATACAGTACACCGCTAGAATGAAGTTTAGTAATCAGTTAGAATGAAGTTTAATAATTAAGTCTCTGCAGCAGTTCGGTGCATAATTTTAAAATTCCGGTGGAACGAAATTTTGTGGAATTTTCAAAATTCTGCCAAAATTCAGCTGGAAATGGAATGGCAGAATTCCACAGCAGAAAAATGCAGAATGCTTTTTTTCTGTAACATTTCCACTGAATTGTATTCCACAGATCTCAATATTTTACGTGGAAATCGTTGTGGAATGATTTTCCACTGAAAAAATACTGTTCCACAGAATATTGTTCCACGGATCACAGCAGGTAGAATTTAGCAGAAGAAATAGTGAATTTCTGGCAGAAATTCCACCAGTAGAATGGTCGTGTTCTACAAATTTTGCTGGCAGAATTCCAAATTCCGCACAGCACTACTCTGAAGTTTGAGGGTTTCCTACTGAAGTTGCATTCAAACCAACACAAGAGTCTCAGCCAGAACTATTTATGTAGACTGTCTGCAATATAAAACTAAAAGTCCCATGGCCTGCAAGCCTACTCCAGGGAACCCTATCACTGATGTCAGCAATAACATCAGGAAACAAATCACTGAGAGTGAATGTAACTGTAATCTTTAGTAAATACAGATGATAGTACACATGCCTACAAGAGGTGCTACACAATATGCTTTTTCACACATGAGAAACCGGACTCAAAAGGCTGCTGATTGGTTGAGGGTTGAGTCTTATGTAGAGCTACAGTGATTGGCATCCCTTTAACTGCAGCAGTACAATAAGGGGAAACATAACTGAATTGGTCTCCTGGGACCCAGTGGTCTGCAACCGCACTACTGAACTTTGCATTCTCTCAGTCAGAATCTGATGTGGAATAGCAGAGAAAGAGATGTTGCTGACTAATTAAGTCACAGGCCTGATGCCTCATGCAACCTCAACAGCCAATCCATTCTCTATTAAAAAAGACCAAGTAAAGTTTAGTTAAGTTGAAAGTTAGTGAGGTCGGGAGATCAGAGGGCTGCAGGTTCAGTTCCCACATCTGGCACGTGGGTTAATATCCCAGTACTGACACTGTAGTGCAGCATGAGAGGGGTGCTGCATTTCTGAGGTGCTGTCTTTCAGGTGAGACGTTAAACCATGGTCCCATCTGCCTGGATTGGTGGTAGTTCAGGTAGATGTTAAAGATCCCATGGCACTTATCGAAAAGAGTAGGGGAATTGTTTATTGCAAAAACCAAAAACCGTCAATACAAATACTCAATGGAAACAAATTGAAAGTAAAACTGGAAATAAAGCATCACTATACAAATTTCAGATACAAAACAAAGCAATATAAATAAAGAAAAGAAAAAATAAGTACAACAAAATATTTCAAATCCAATAAACATGTTTCCAGTATTCAAAAAATAATGAACTCGGAATATGACGGTATTCAAAATCTTTTTGTATCCGTAAAGCCATCTCAATTTGAATGATCACTACCCTAGGTAAAATACAGGTATGTTGTATAGAAAAAGAACATCGTGCTTGCCAAATATAACACTTGATACAAGCAAAAATTACTTGAAGAGTGCTGGGATGAAAACGAGAAAAATATCCTGAATATTCTCCTAAAACCAAACATTCATATGTAATCTGGCATGCTATTCCCCACCCCCATTTCTCAGACAAAGCAGACCAAAACATGTCACCTCTGAGAACATGGCTTTAAATATTGTGCTCTGCAATATCATGGGGCAAACGCAGACCAGCAAGGCCAAGAGGACTAGATGCCCTACAACAAAACTAGTCTGCAAAATGATTAAAGTGTACCTTCTTAGGATACTACTTATGCTACTTCTAATATCTGGAAGTGTTCATCTTAACCCAGGGCCTACCGGCCAAGCACCCCATGCCACAAAAAGGCGGGAGGGTTCCCTCACATTAGCCTCAATCAATGTCTGCAGCCTTCTTAACAAACTTGACATCTTGCAAACCTGGGTCCAGCAACATAGCCCTGATGTACTCTCTGTTGTTGAAACATGGCTTAACCTCAAGATACCAGGACGCTGCAGTCACCATCCCTGGATACTCTATATTCAGGCAGGACAGGGTTTCCAAATGAGGTGGGGGCTGTGCCATCTACCTGAGGAATTCATATCTGGGTCAAGTCTTCCCGTTCTCAAACCCTAAACCACCCTCACAGGTTCTCGCTATTAAAGTTCTACTTGGGGCGCACAACAAGGAGCTCACCATTGCCTCTGTGTACCTACCCCCTAAAGATCAGCACAATGGATTTATGAGCATATTGGAAAGCCTACAGGGATTACACCATAACTCTGAACTCATAGTACTAGGTGACTTCAATATAAATTGGCTATCACTGGAGGCCAGAAACTACAAGGATGCTGTCACGTCATAGAACCTCACCCAGCTTGTTACCACCCCCACCAGATGCAACTATAGGACAGGGTCGTGAACACTTCTGGACTGGATCCTAACTAATCACCCTGAACGAATCTCAAAAGTCTCGGTGCTCCCTGACGGGATCAGTGACCACTAACCGGTCACATGTACCTGGACAAACAAATTCATTAAGCTCCCTCCTAAAATAATCCACACCAGAGTGTTAAAGCAGGGGTACCTTGAGCTACTAAAGACACACCTAAGCCACCTGGACTGGACACCAATTGACTCTACCATTGATGTAAACCAAGCCTTAGACCTTTTCATCAGCCACTTCACTGCAGCCTGCAATATCTTTGCACTTCTCAAAAAGCTGAAGGTCAGGGGCAGAGCTAACCCTTGGATAACCCCCGATCTAATCACTTTACTCAAACATAAGGATCATCTCTGGCACTGTGCCCATGCAACATCCAAACCTGGGGATATTCAAAAATATAAAGCTGCCAGAAATGAGTGCACACGGGCAGTTAGGAGAGCCAAAAGCAAATACTTCAAGGAAGATCTCTCCAACTCCTGGGGTGATGGAAAAACATTTTGAAGTAACTTGAAAGACCTTGCAGGCAAGGACCCTAAGTCACCACCCACCTTGCTTAGCATAAATGGAACACCAACAACTGACCTGTACACCATCACCAACACCTTTAAAAATGCATTCTCCAACCTGGATAGTGTCCTCCCTTCTAATTTCTTTGATGTCCCCTCTGGTAGTAACCCTCCTGCAACTACTCCTCTCCTACACCCTGCCCCACAATTCTACTTCAAGGAGATCTCAGTGCATGAAGCCAGAACCTATATTCGGAAGGCCATTCACAATGCAGGCTAGAGCGGTGGCTCCCTTGACCTGAAGTTGTTAGCACTTTTCCTTGAAGAAGTCCTTGAACCCTTGACAAAGGTCCTCAACCTATCACTAAGGATGTCCCAGTTCCCATCTCGCTGGAAACAGGCGACCATCACACCGGTACACAAAAGTTGAGACAAATCATTGCACTCCAACTACAGACCTATCTCCATCCTCCCTCCATTGTCTAAGGCCCTGGAGCGTATTGCCTCAGACCAATTAGTCAAGTACCTGGAAAAATATGACATCCAGTGTCCTGAGCAACATGGTATCTGAAAAGGGCACAGTACCACCACTGGACTATTAGAATTCACAGGCTTCATCCATACCACACTTGATCAAGGAAACTGTGTATGGGCAGTATTCATCGACCTTATGAAAGCCTTTGATACTGTGAACCACCCACTCCTACTCAAGCAATTATCAAACATTGGGCTCTCCAATGAAGCACTGCTCTGGTTTTCAAGCTACCTTGGGCATAGGGTCCAGCGGGTTAGGATTGCCGGTGTTACCTAAGAAGAAAAGCCAGTCCTTTCAGGGGTCCCACAGGTGTCCATCCTGGGGTCACTACTCTTCAGCCTCTTCCTCAATGACCTTCCCAGTGTCTTCCACCAGAAATTACTGCTCTACACTGATGACACAGTCATGTTCACCAACCACCAAAATGCAGAGCTCCTCAAGAAACAATTACAGCTTGAATTCATGTGCATCGAAGAATGGTTCAAGTCACACAAACTGGTCATGAACTACCACAAAACAAAGGTTATGACCTTCTGCAGTGCCAGGAGCAAGTACAAATCCCTTGACCTCACCATCCTAAACCAAATAGGGACCTTACTTGAACACGTTCCTGATTTTAAATACCTAGGTGTCACATTGAACAGCTCACTGTCCTACCATCGGCACATAGATTCTGTCACCAAAGCCACCAACATCTATATAGGCCTGCTCTACAGGCACAAACACTGCATGACTCCTGACACTCCCTGGTTGGCTATCAACAGCTCTGTCACCTCCATCATCGATTATGGGTTAGCAATTTATGGCTCTGTCTCCGCCTCTGCCCTCTGCAGAATTACAGTTGCACTCAACAAAGCATGCAGGCTGCTAACTGGGGCTGATCGACTTACACACACTTGTGACCTGTACACTAGGGTAGGATGGCTACCTCTCAGCAGATGGATACAGTATCAAACCTGCCTCTTAGCCAAAAAAGTCCTCCTTGGGGTCATGCCCCCGGGCATTGAAAAGCTATTTATTGACCACCACAGCATCCAGAGAACTAGAAGTTCACAACAACTAACCTTCCTTGTCCCCAGATGCTGGACTACCATGGGCCAGAGGACCTTTGTCCACAGAGCACCACAATGGTACAATACTCTCAACAAAGAAACTTTTACTGCTGCTGCTCTTGGCCCTTTTAAGAGACAACTCCAACTTCATCTCATTTCAACTAGTCATTGTGACTGTCTTGCCAAATCGGGGGCCCACCATTCACTGCCCTCCACTTCAGTCTTGACAGCTATCTCTCCCCACCTTGCCCCCTTCTACCTGCCTATCCCTTGCCCCCTCCCCCTTTCCTCCCCTGGAGCACTAACTTCTATCCCTCCTCCTCCCTCCCTTTAGAGCTCTTACCCTCACCCTCTACCCTCTGACAATGGCCTTCCTGCCTGCATACCCCCTTCCCTCTCACCTGCAGTGCTTATTTCCAAGATTGCCCTTGGCTGGTTATGTCATGCTACCTAACATTTGGCACATTTTGAATTACTGGAATGTCCTAAGCCTCAGTCTCTTACTTCTTGTTATTGTGTAACTATGTATTATTATGTTGACCTTTGTATGTATGTATACCCCCCATTCCTTCGACGTGGAACCTTTGTAAATAAGCAGTTCCTGCTCAAAGGTATTTGTAATCCTAGATTTCAACAAAATAAAAAATAAAAAATAAAACTGTACTGTATGTGGACAATTGTGGAAAAAGTGAGTCTGGGTTTCTTCTATACCCATGCATTCAATGAGGATGCAGTTTCTTTCTGTTAACACTTTATGTTTTAAATTTCCCTTAACTCCAAGCTTCCCATGGCAACTTAACCATGTAATATCCCACATCCGAGCCAGGATCCTCCCATCCGTGAGAACTTTAAGAGCTAGTGGTACTTTCGAGGGGTTACACCTGGGAAAATCCACCTGAACAAAAAAATTCTGGGACATTATATATTGATAAAGACCTTTCCAAGTAAGCTGAAAAACCTCATCTTTAATCACCCTCCATGCACGAAGCTTAGTTACCACTATTGGCAAAAAAGAGGGAACTTTATAATTAATTTTCACAATAGGCGCTAAAGTAGACCACTTTGAGAAAAAATCCTGGAGAAAAGCCATAGTCCAGGCATCCCATGGATGACAGGTTGCGGTTGACCGTTCTTGAAAAGTGGTTTTAATAAAAAAAGAAAAATAAAAGACTACCGGGTTAATCATCCCTAGACCTCCCGCCTTAATTGGAAGATAAGTAAAATCCCATTTGACTGGGTTCAATCTACTACCCCACAACATTTGAAAAAAAATACTATACAAATGGGTCTCCTGATTCCTAGGCAAAGGAAAAACTGAACACAAATAAAGAAATAAGGGAAGTAAAAAATTTTTAATGATTAATACACATTTCTGTTTAGAAAATGACCAGTTTTTCCACAATTGTACTTTCTTTTCTCCTATTTCAATACATGATTGCCAATTAATATCATTTAAATCCCCAGAACCAAAAAAAATCCTAGAATCTTGATGGGCCTCGAAGAAACAGTTATCTGTCCAATCATGGAAACAGAAACCCCATTGCCTAAAAAAACCCCAGCACTTTTCTCATAATTTATGGATGTTCTCGAAATCCAACCAAAACATTCCATGATATGTAATGCGGCTAGTTCTTCTGTTACATCCTTGAGCAAGAAACACATATCATCCACATATACCACTAAACACTGAGGTGGAACCTCCAGAGACAGAGCTAAGCCTCGAATGTGTGGATGATGAAGGATTTCCCGAACCAAAGGATCCAAAACAAAGGTATATAGTAAGGGACTGAGTGGACAACCCTGGCGCACTCCTCTACAAAAATCAATACTTTCCCCCACCAAATGATTTACAATTGGGAAGTTGTGAGCGTTGTTAAATAAAAGTGCCACCCAGGTTCTTGTTTTAACAGAAAACCCATATCATCGGAGAACATCGAATAAAAACCTGTGTGCCACCTTATCAAAGGCTTTTGCCTGATCCAGAGAAAGTAAATACCCTGAAAGTTTTCCTAAATGCCTGAACTCACACATGTTCCGTAACAGAGTCAAATTCTGATGCATATGTCTCCCTGGAATAGAACATGTTTGTACTGGGTGTACTAAAAAGAAGGGAGCAACCTGTTGAAGCCGATGACACAGGACGGCTGAAAAGATTTTGTAATCGGTATTTAATAAACAGATCGGTCTCCAATTCTCAATACAGTGCTTAACCTCTTTTTTAAATAAAAAACCCATCAAAGCATCTGAAAAAACTGGCCAGTATCCATGAAGAATCCAGAATCTCATTAAAAACTGAAGTCAGGATGACACTGATGTCATCTGCCATGAGCTTGTATAGTTCATTAATTAAACCATCTGGACCAGGTGATATTCCGGATTTTAAGTGCGCTATTTCTGATTTAACCTTGGCCAGTGTTATTGGAGCATCTAGAATAAGAGAGTCAGAGGTAGTTATGGTAGGTGGATGAAAAGTAAACAAATCCTCCCATAAAATGGTGGACTGAAAAACTGTACCATGTTGGGATCGCAAAAAGTTCCCTGTTATATGTAGCATGTCGGTGTCTGCAGTGCATAGAACTCCTTGAAAATCATAAAGACCCTCCATAAGTTTACTATCCAAAGCTTGTTTGCATGCTGAGTGCGGATTTGACCTTGTAAGACTTAATCCCTTGACACTTTGTTTTGCATGTCTTGCTAATTGTTCCTACAAATCATCAGAACTGAAGACTGTGACAGTAGTTTATAGAACTGTGCTCTGAGTTTTAAGTAGTCAAGGTAATCTGCGGACTGGGTAGCATAATGATGTGTCTTTGAGGCCCGCCGAAATTCCATTTTAGTGTCCATCCACCAATCCCCCCAGGAATCATACACTCAGCTACCAAACGCCAATTATCAAAAGCCTGAAATAAACATATCTGATAACGCTCAATGGCAAGGATTGTCGGGTTTAGTTTCCACCTAGCCGGCAAGGCCGGAAAAGCCAGTGGAATCTTAGTTAAAGAAAATTTTGCTTGTAACAAGAAATGATCCGAGAATTCACATGGGGCCAAAAAAAAAGAATAAGGTAACAAAAATCTGGAAGAAAAAATAAAATCAATCCATGTTGCAAGATTACCACATTTATAAGTGAATTCTGGATTCAAATTTAATGTTCTATAAACATCTGTCAAGGATGCCGTCGACAATAATTTAAACAAGGCATGAGAATCACAATATATCTTACGCTGCGTGTGATCTTTAAATTTAATATCCAATCCACAATTGAAATCCCTTCCCCCCCAGAATGACATGCCTAGGGGTAGACAAATATTGTTGTATGTCGGAAAATAAAGCAACCCTGGCTGATTTAACCTGAGGTGCATAAATATTAATGACCCGGAGAAAAAACCCTCGGCAAACACAGTCTAGGATTAAGGCCCACCCTGGGACTATGTCAACCAAGCCAGTAACTTGAACGAAAGGATGACAAAATAATACTCCTACTCCATCTGCAACGTCTGAGCCAAAGGACCAAAAAGAGAGTCCTGCACGCCACAATTTTTTGGTTTAATTAACATCAGTAAGGGTAGAAAAATGTGTCTCCTACAGAAAAATGATATCTGCAGGTAAGGTTTTACAAAAGTGCAAAAGCCCTAGATGTTTTTTTGAATTCTTGAGGCTACAAGAATTCAAGGAAGCTATTGACAAAAAAGCCAGTGCGCATTAACTAAGTTTTGTCTTTTTTTCATTTTCGTCCCAACTTCTTTTTAGATGCCAAGAATTCGGGTCCTCCCTCCTCATCACACTCCATCCCAGATAAGACCCCTGAGGCAACTGATAAATCAGATTCAGAGTCTCCTTCTACATCCTGCAGAACCTGAAAAGTATTATGCGTAGTAGTAAGGGGCGGTAAAACAAGCTTTTTGGCATGGGATCGTGTCACTCGATTTGGATGAGGCGCCTGAAACTCTGGGGCAGATGGGAGGCAGTTACGAGCACCAGAGGGTCAATGCACTCCTGACCTTCCTGTTGGTGGACAACAACAGGGGGTATACCAGAAGAATCAGATACGTCTCCCTCAGGGGAGGTGAACCCATGTGGTCTGGACCAGGAGGATTGGGGTCAGTGAAGGCCCTTCCTCTGTAGTTGGCCTAAAGCGGCCTTGTGCATCCGAAATCAAGGTTTCTTTATCTAACCCACCAGAATTGTTCTGGCCAGCATATGGACATTGATGATATGCATGACCCTGGGTATCACACAAATTACAGCGAAAAACATTGCGACATGTATGACTGTCATGATCTAGTTCCCCACATAAGGCACATTTGATTTTGTCACAAGCACTGCTAAGGTGACGTGGGCTTCCACATTTGTAACATGCCTTGGGTTGACCAGAGTAAAAGCAGACACCTCGATCCCTACCCAGGAAAAAACTGTTCGGAATATGTTGTACCAAATCCCCCACAATATGCAATTTTATTTTAAACCTCCAACCACCTGTCCAAATGCCCTCCCATCAATGACAGGTTCAGGAGTACCCAGGACAGTACATTTACTCAAGCCATACAAAATATCCCCACATTTACCCCTTCATTTCGAAACATAACATGAACTATTTTAAACAGTGATTTTGTAATAGGAATTGCCCAAAATGGAGTCCACAAAGGGGTTGTTTTGAGGGAATCATATTTTTGCCAAAATTTATCAAATCCTACAAAGGATTTGAAATTGATATCAAATGTTTCTTCCCTTGAATGTTAATAAGGGCATAGATATCTGATGCATGGAAAGTCATCAATCCCTTGAATAGCCTGTGGGCTACGAAGAAACGGTCAGGCGGTTCCGGAAGCCACCCCCCGCACCTAAAGCGGACAGCGTTCCGTCTGGAGGCTTGTTCCAAATGATTGTTACGAAATCGGTCCGAAAAGCGAGGACCTTTATTGAACTGTTCCCTCTGAGGGGAGGAAGGAAGGGGACACCTGATGACCCAGAAGCAGCCCCAGAGTCTGTCCCAATATGAAAAAAAGGCTCACCACCAGCAGCAATACCTGCCTCCATCTGCACCTCATCAGGTTGCACTGGCCCTGGAGACTCCTAAGCAGCCATGCTCTCTGGTGAAAAAGTGAGCCATTCAGCATCTGGAATCCATTTACCATATTTTCTTATCCAGCCTGCATCGAGCAGGGCAGTCTCCTTGCTCCAGTCCCTGGCTGGAAAGCCATCCGATGTTGCCTGTGACTTCCACGTAGCTCCACGCTCCTCCTCTGGTTGGAAAGGCATCCTAGCCGCACCAGGAACTAGCGAACCCTCCTCCTCCACAATCAGAGGTTCTGTGCACCACTCGCTGTCCTGCAAATCATCCGGGTCACCAACTTCCTGATTCTGAACTGCAACAGCATCCGCAAGCTCTGTGTTGTGTTTCGTTATGGCTTCTACCTCTCCCATAGCACGGTATTCTCTGCGGCTTTCTTGAAAGTGCTCCCGTGGTGTGCATACAGCAGAACTCTTCACCACTCCATTCTCAGTCTCCATATCAGTAAGGATAGCTCTCCTGCCTTTCGTAGGATTTCCGCCACCTCCACCAGGATCTGGAACAGCAGCCTTCTTGGAGTCACCAGCAAAAGGGTCCCCCTGCTCACAGGAAGGGGAATTTCCCTGGTGTCCTGGCCAAATTTCCCTCATTCACTAAAAATACCACCAAAGGCTTAATCTGGTTCAAGGTCAGTTGGCATTCATCTGTATCCCCCTCCCCCGGGTCGTGCCTGAAAATAAGCAGGATTTGTCTAGTGTACTTACCCAGTCCCAAAAAAATAAATAAATAAATAAATCTTAGGCAATACACAGTGCTGCAGATTAAAAGAAATGTTGGATTTGCTGCAGAACAGAAATAATTAAGTTCATGCAAGTTTGGCCTGTCAAATCTGTCATTCTGGGGAAGAACTCGGCTGTGTGTCATCAGTGTCTCTCTCTCTACACTGCATGTCTCCTCTGGATTTTCCTAAGCATTTTTTCCCCATAAAACAAGCAGATTTAGCCACTGAATTTGGGGGAAGGGGGTGATGGGTAACTATACAGGATATTTAATTATATTCCAGTTATTCAGTATTTTAATTTGCCAAGCAGTTATATACAGTATAAAGTTTGAACAGAACACACAAAGATAAGGGAGGCAGTCCACATAAAACAGCCAGTTCTATTAAATAATATGCGCTGGCTTTTGCAGAATTGTTTAGCAGGTATCATCCCTTTAGTTGCCCAGCAGTTTTTACTGTTTTAATTTATCTATTTAAAAAGTTGGCCAGGAATGCAAAATGAGCTACATAGCATGTTTCTTGGTGCGACATTGGGGAAGAAGACAATGAAATAATACAAATTTACAAGATAAGACAGCAAACACCTGTATTTTTATTTGTTTATTTATTGAAATGCTTCACCAGGAAAGCACACCAAACAACAAGTTGCTCATCTCCCAGTGTGACCTGGGAGAAAGGGATACAGAGAGGATGAGCAGTAATACATTCAAGGTGCATAAGACAACAGTTACATACCGTTTACCCCCCTCACAGTGACATTTCTCCAGCGAGGTCCCCCACAGCGACTACAGTGCCTAGCTGCGGTGGGAGACCCTCTGGAACCCGGCGCTGTCTGTCGGGGGTCCTGCACCCCCCCAATCAGCTCCAAATGGAGTTGAGAATCCTTAAGTGGGGGGGTGCGGGGGTGCAGCCCCCCATGTGGGGGTTTTGGGGGTGAAGCCCCCCTAAGAAAACAAAAAAAAATCAATAGTGAACCAGCAGCCAACAGCAGAATGTGGTGGACCTGCCGGTGTCGCTGACGGGGTGTTCGACAGAATTTCTGTCGGACTGCTGTCGTGGATCCATTACATACAATGAACAAACAGTAGGCAATTTACAATTGGCAATTTAGTATAAGTGGGAGGGGAACAAGAGGGCAACACAGCATGTACCTAATACTAAAAATAAATAACTAGTAGTAAGGGTTACTTAGGTATAGACAGACTAGAGAAATACAGTAGAGGGGACAGTTACAGGGAGGTGCAAAATGTATTAGTAAGTGCATTAGGTATAGTCAATTCATAAAGTGCCAGGGGGAGAGGGGGACTGGGCAAGTAGGTATCAAGTGCCATTAGAGAAAGGGGGAGGGAAGGGGAGGGAGGGTTTTACCATGCCGAATCATAAACAGCATTGCCGAAGTTTGGCATGGCAAGATCCCCCACAATCCCCCTTCTATAGATTTCCAAGTCTGAGTCAGAGTTGTTTTGAAGGGGGGGTGAAAGATGGTGAAAGGGTGAAATTTTGCCCTAGGGTCCCTCATAGCAACAATCTCAAAACCTGTCGAGATTGTCACAGTGAGGGACTTCATCATTACAGTTTCACTGTTCGGTCAGCATGCCAGGAGGGAGGAGGGGGGAGTAAGAGCCAAACCTAGGGACCTCTTCAGGATGTTGAGAACCCTGCAAGAGAACAGATACTGCTAGATGAGGTGGGGGTGTGCCAAGGGGAAGGGGAGATTGAGAAGGTAGGCAAACAAGTGCAATATGTGAAAAAAGGGTCAGAGAGGAGGGAGAAGCAGGAGGGGAAGAGAGAGCCAGGCCCAAGGGACCCATTTAGGATGCTGGGAGGAAGGGGAGGGCGAGCTGAGCCCAAGGGGCCCCTCCAGGATGCTGAGAACCCTGCGAAGTGGCAGGGAAGGTTGGGAGAGAATGGGGGGATTTAGGGGAGTTCCAAGAGGAGAGAGGAATTAGGCAGGTAGGTACCAAGTGCTTTGGGTGAAAAGGGGTAAGGAGAGGGAATAAGGGGAGGAGGATGGGAAGGAGAGCCAAGCCCAAGGGACTCATTCAGAATGCTGAGAACCCTGCAAGAGGGCAGGGGAGACTAAAAAAGTTGGGGGAGGGAAGGTTATGCTTGGAGTAGATATAGGTAATGGTGAGTCTAGACATAAGTGAGGACGTGCTTTAGGGATGGTCATGGCAAGAGTAGCTAGATGAAAGGTAGTTGTGAATGGCTGAACTAATGGAGTAGGATGAGGAGGAAGAGTGCAGGACTTGAGGAAGGAGGGAGTTCCAAATTTTGGGGAAGCGATATGAGAAGCCTAACTCACTAATGAGGGTGGAGCGCCGAGGGATCAACAAAGTACATGAGTCAGTGGATCTAAGGGAATGAGAGGGCGGGGGAGGGGTGATAAATGAGGAGAGATAGGTTGGGAGTTCACCCAATCAGTGTTTGGAGGTGAACTTTGCACAGTGGGATAGACGTCTGTTTGTGGGAGAGGAGAAGTACAGTGCATGGTAGAGATCGCAATGGTGAGTGTGAGAAGGAGCACCAAGGGCAAACCTGTATAACCATAATGGTAAAGTCATAAGGTGTACAAATTATAGCAAGTCAAACATTGCAGAGAATAATAAAAACGAAACATCCTGGAGTCAAGCAAACCCATAACTTTGAGCTGCAGTAGTTTTAAAATGATTTTCCAATAGCTCTTTGTAGTCAGTACTCAGGCTCATTTGGCATGTAATATAACCCATATAATATATCCCTAAGCCCTCAAGTTGCCCATCAGCTGAGTTTTGCTGTGGTAGTTTAAACACTGATTTCTCATAGCTTGTTGTAGCAAGCACTTGAGCATATTCAATAGATAAACAACCCATAGCCCTTTGATTGCTCATCTTTATAAGTGACATTGCAGAGGGACTGGAAGGAAAAGTATGCCTCTTTGCAGATGACACAAAGATCTGCAACAGGGTTGACATACAAGGGGGGTGGAAAGGATAAGAAGGGACTTGGCAAGGTTTGACGAATGGTCAAAAGTATGGCAGCTTAGATTCAATGCAAAGAAGTTTAAAGTAATTCACCTGGGAAACAAAAACCCAGGGGAAGAGTACATAATGGGTGGGGAGGTATTAGCAACAACAAAAATGGAAAGATACCTGAGGCTAGTCATATCAAATAACCTAAAGATAAGCAAGCAATGTGAGAAGGCGGTAAGGATGGCTGGGGGATACAGGGATGTATAGGGAGAGGCATCACCAGTAGAAAACAGGAAGTTGTTATCCCTCTGCACAGATAGTTGGTGAGACCCCATCTGGAGTACCGCGTGCAGTTCTGGAGACCCTATCTCTGCAAGGATACAGGCAGGATGGAGGCAGTCCAGAGGAGGGCAACTCAAATGGTGCAGGGTCTGCAACAGAAACCATACGAAGAGAGACTAGAGGAGCTTAATATGTCTACCCTTGAGGAAAGAAGGGAGAGGGGGGACATGATAGAAACTTTCAAGTGCCTCAAGGGAATCAACAAAGTCTAAGAGGGTAGAATATTTCAGAAAAAGAGATGTGCAAGAACAAGGGAACACAATTTGAAGATAGAGGGAGGATGGCTCAGGGGCAATGTGAGGAAGTATTTTTTCACAGAGAGGGTGGTGGAGGCATGGGACGGTCTGCCTGAGGAGGTCATGGGGTCAAAAACAGTTGGGGAATTTAAGAATGCATGGGACAGACATAAGGCAATTCTGGTGGGGGGTTGGAAGACGTAGGCTGTTGGTTAACTAGGCTTTACAGCTTATCCAATAGATAAGGAAATGGGTAGACTAGATGGGCCAAGCGGTCCTTATCTGCCATCAAAGTCTGTTTCTGTGTAACTAAGTTTTTTTCTGTGGCAATTTAAATGCATTTCCTCTGCTCTTTGTAGCACATACTTCTGTTCGGGTGGATGTCTACGTAGTCCTTAGTCCTTTGGTACCCATGGACAGAGTTTTGCTAGGTCAGTTTTAAAATTGCTTTCTCATCACTCTTTGTAGCCAGCATTTTCAATCAGGGGGAAGATGGGATAATAAATTAGTGGCACAGAAGAATGGAGCATACCGAACTTTACTAGAAATAACAGAAAACCTAAAATGTCCAGCTGCTGCCATCCAGACAGGAGGGACTACTCTGCATGAGGGTCCAAAAATTGGGGGGATAATTTTTTTTTTTTAACAGAAAAACAGATCGGGGATAATACTTTGGCTACAAGCAGATTTAGAATGTGCTAGATTACTGGATGATATATTAGTTTGTGGGTCTATAATACATTAAGTAACCCAAATATTCAAATGACTAAAAGTTACAGTAAGCATTTTGTAACGTTGGTATGACCTAAATCAAACAGAACCAGGTAGAACTTGATTATATATAGCAGAACCTGGTTCTAACTAATAGAACCTCATTATACCTGGCAGAACCAGATGCAATCTGGTTCTGCTTGGTAGAAACTAGATAGAACATGATAGAACATCCTTAGTTTCTACTCATAACATTTGCAAATTAGAACTTTTAATGGTTCACAAAGCCCTAATTAAAATGAATCCTGAAGTAGCTCAAATGCTTGACTGGACAGAATCAAAAGCAAAAGTGCTGAATTGTGGCACATTCACTGACTATAAATTAGTTATTGACTAGTGTTGCACTGGTAGTATCCTACCAAATCAGATACCATCAGATATCATCAGTTTCAGTTTTTCACATTCAGTTTCAATTTACTTATTATACTGGAAAGGCATGTGAGAAAAAGTTGCTTGTTTTCACAAGTATCCAGTTGTGGACAAATACAACATGGGGTTACATAGATTAAAAGCAAGACAGTCAGCGATTCACAGTTATTGAGGATACAAGCAAACTAGATACAATACAGTATAAGTACAGTTAAAACACTAAAACAATTAAGATAAATAAACAATAAAAAGTGTAATGGTAAGACAAGTGCTTGGAAAAGTCTCAGGCCTGGAAACCCAGCCACCGTAGGATGGAGCAAGGTTTAGCTGTTAAAGTGGGGGAGAAAGAGCACCTTGTGGGGAAACAATCATGTAGGACATCTGCAGGTGGCTGCCTGAGAAAGGTGAAACTTTAGATTGTATTTAAAGGTAGCCATAGAGAGGCATTTGATGATAGAAGGGGAAAACTGTTGAAAAGTTTAGCGCCCTTGTAGGACAGGGTGTTTTAGCCTTGGGTGGTGAGAAGGAATCGGATGGAGAAGGAGTGGGTGGAGGACCATCTGGTGATCCAAGTGTGGACAGACTTGGGGAAGAGAGATATGATGCTGTCAGGGTGGACGCCAAGAGATAGTTTGTGGAAGAAAGTGACAGTTTTGTTGTTGAGTCTGTCCTTGAGTGAGGTCCACCTGGAGAGACTGTACAGGTCACAGTGGTGGGTGAATCTGGGATGACTGGAGACAAATCCAATGATGTTTTGCTAGGTCAACCAGAGCTTGTTGAGGTTGCTATGTGTTAGGGGCAGGAAATAAACTAGGGCACCATAGTTGAACAAAGGGGCCAGGAAACTGGTGGTGAGCAGGGTATTGGATTCAGCGGTTAGGAAAGGCTTCAATCTATACAGCAAGCCAAGCCTTTTGTGGGCTTTTTTAATTAGCTGAGTCACATGTGAATCAAAGTTGAGGTGGCTGTCTATGTGCAGACCAAGGTGTTTGAATTCACTGACTCTTTCAATTGGGTTTCCATTGTTGTCAAGGAGCATGAAATTGAAAGAAACTGGTTTCCATAGGCTGGAGAAAACCATGATTTTGTTTTTTTCACATTAAACAGAAGTCCTTTGAATAACAACCAGAAGTGGAGGCAATGGAAGTCTCTCTGTAGTTTGTCAAGTATGGAGGAGGAGTCTCTGTCACTGCAGAAAAGGACACCATCATCAGCATACAGGATAAGTTCCATGTCCTTGCAGATTTCGGGAAGAGAGTTCACAACTTGGGAGAAAAGGAGGGGACCCAGAATGGACTATTGAGGTACTCCAAACTTCATGAGGCAGGGGTTTGAAAGGACCCCATTGATAATGGTTTGGTGAGACCTGAAGCTAAGGTAGCTACGGAACCAATTTGTGACTTTGGGTGAAATGTGTAGATCAGAAAGGGTGGAGAGAAGGACATTGTGGTCAATGAGGTCGAACACTTTAGTGAGGTCAATGGAAACCGAGCCAGTGTACAGTCCTTCATAATTTGCTCTATGGTTGGCGAATTTAATAAGGGCGGTCTCAGTGTTGTGGCCAGCTCAGAAACCGTGTTGTGCTTCAGTCTGAAGTTTATTAATTGTGAGAAATTCAGTGGTGTGCTTGTGAATGATTTTTTCCAGAATTTTGCATAGGGGGACCAAAGAGGGAAATGGGTCTATAGTTGGAGACGTCATCTTTATGTCCAGTTTTGTGGAGGGATTTGATGATGGTGAATTTTCATTTGAGGGGATAAGACCCTGTGCACAGGGAGTGGTTAAAAATATTGGTGAGGGGAACAGCAATGGATTTGCAAACCAGTTTGAGGATCCTTTAGTCAATGTTTTCAAGTCCTATGGAGGGCTTGGGATCATGAGACTTTAGTAGTTTAATTACTTCAGAGGGGGTGAGCTAATGAAAATAGAAATGAGGGTGGGGAAGATGGAGGGGGGAGGAAGGGCTGGGGGTCAGGAGAGTGGTTGGGCTTGTATTAATCAAGATCACAAAAGTAGTTTTTAAAAAGGGACACTACTTCCATAGGATCAGTGACTGTTCTTCCACCTAGGAGAAACTGAACTGCTCATTTTTCTACCCTCTACCGATAAGGTCATTAAGGATGTTTCATGAGTGCTTTGGGTTGCCCCTGGAGCTGCATTGCTTCTCAGTAAGGAAGTGATTTTGGTAGACCAGACAGTGGCTTTAAATTTCTTATGGAGAGATTTTTATTGTTTTTTTTTGCTACTTATTTCTGCACCCCACCACTAGCCCTGCTCGGCCCTCATCTGGCCACCATCCATCATCTCCACTCCTTCAGACCCTCACCCCTGTAACCCTCACAGCTTTCCTCCCATGGTGGGGCAGCAGGGACCCCCCACACATCGACAGGATCCAGTTGAGGGCATTACCTCCAGAGATGGAGCATGATAGGGATGGCCATCAAGCCGCAATGACCAGCCACCAGGGTCTTTTCCCTTTTTCTTCCACTTGCAAGAGCCAGGTTTGCAGTGACACCTGCTGCAGGCTCACACACGCACCCGTGAGCAGCCCCACCAAGCATCTGCAGTGCTCCCACCCCAACTGTCTTGCAGCAGCATAGCGCCAAGCCCCAGCCTCTGCCAGGGGTCAGGCGTGTGCTGACCGTTGGTTACCCCCCTCCCCAGAGATGGAGAGAGGTCCATCAGATGCTCAATCCATCTCTTCCCCACCGACCCCTGGAGGTCAACGCTCGTTCCCAAAAGTGGGTTGCCAGTATGGCACGAGATGTGGCATCCAGCGCCTCAGCCCTCAGTGCCACTGGGCCCAAGATTTGTATTGTTGAAGAAGGTGGGAATGCTTTAGTTTCTTGTATTTAGACTATGCCCAGTCTCTATCCCTCATGAGTTTGAGGAGTTCACAGGAGATCCATTGTTGGCTGTTGCCTTTCACCCTAATTTTTTTAATGGGGACAAGAAGGCCACATATGGCAAGGAATTTGCCGATGAATTCTTTAAGTGCAATGTCAATATCCTTAATGGATTCTGTAAAAGACCAGTCAGGGGCCAGGGCAGCTTGGTGAAACTGTAGTGGATTGAGTTTTGAACTGTCTGGTTTGGATGTGTTTTTGCTTATGGGAGGGTTTTTTGCAGACCAGCAGCAGAAGACCACGTAGTGGTCACTAATGGAATCATGAAGAACCCCTGATGAGGTGATGTGAAAAGGATAAAAGACAAGGATCCAGTCAAGGAGGGAGTCAGAGCCTGTCCTGTAGTTGGTGCATGTGGGGGAAGTGATGAGCTGATGGAGGCCTTGGCTGATGATGGATTCCTTGGCAGATAACGACTGAGTGGACTGCCAGTTTAGATTACAATCACTAAGGATTATCCATTCCCTTGCTAGGGGAAGTGAATTTTTAGTATTGAGAAAATCATCTAGTTCTTTTGAGGGATGCCAGGGGAGAGATAGGTGATGCTGACAGTTATTATATTGTTGTTGCCAAGTAGAAGATTGATTGATAAGGATTCAAAGCTGGGGGTCATGAGAGGTGTTATTAGCTCAGAGGCATTGAGGTGATTTGCTATCCAAAAGAGGCAACCATTTACTCTTTTATCAAGTCTATCCTTCCGATAGAGGGAGTACCTATCTAGGTATATTTCATTAGAAGGGATTTTATAGGTGAGCCAAGTTTCAATGAGGGCGATTATATCAAAAGTGTTGGCTGATAATCATGATTCAAGCACAGTTTTTTTAGCTATCAAACTTTGGATGTTGAGGTGTATAATTTTGATTTGACTGGAGTGCATGAGGGGAGTAGACTGGTTATTATAGTTAGCAATGAGAGGACCCGGGTTGGAGTGGATGGACCCGGAGATGAGTAGGAGGAGAAAGATAAGCCTTCTGTGCCTGACATGTGAAAAAAGGACAACTTAAGTGATCTGCGTCTAGTAATAAGTTGAAAAATAATTGGCAAGGGGAGAAAGAGGGGGAGCATTAGTGAAAGAGGCATAGTTTGTTATGGTAAAAACCCATGGTAGGGGGAGAGGGGGTTGGGGTAGCATGAATTGATCAGAGATTTAGGGAGAGGAAGACTGATTGATAAGGGGAGGAGAAGGTGGAGAGTGTAACATAGACACATAGACTTTGATGGCAGATAAGGACCACTTGACCCATCTAGTCAGCCCATTTCCCTACCTACAGGATAAGCTGCAGATCCTAGTTAACCAACAGCCTATGTCCTTCAACCACCCACAACAATTGCCTTATGTCTGTCCCATGCATTCTTGAATTTTCACACAGTTTTAGACCCCACAACCTCCTCAGGAAGGCTGTTCCATGCGTACACCACCCCTCTCTGTGAGAAAATACTTCCTCACATTGCCCTGAACCTCCCCTCCCCATCTTCAAATTGTGTCCCCTTGTTCCTGCACATCTCTTTTTCTGAAAGATGCTACCCTCTTGGACTTTTTTGATTCCACTGAGGTACTTAAAAGTTTCTATCATGTCCCCCCCCTCTCCCTCCTTTCCTCAAGGATATACATATTAAGCTCCTTTAGTCTTTCCTCGTATGGCTTCTCTTGCAGACCTTGCACCATTTCAGTTGCCCTCCTCTGGACTGCCTCTATCCTGTCTATGTCCTTGCAGAGATGGGGTCTCCAGAATTGGATGCAATACTCCAGATGGAGTCTCACCAACTGTCTGTACAGAGGGATAACAACTTCCTGTTTTCTGCTGGTGATGTCTCTCCCTATACATCCCAGTATCCTCCAGCCCTCCCTGCTGCCTTCTCACATTGCTTGATAACCTTAAGGTCATCTGATATGATTACCATCAGGTCCCTTTCTATTTTTGTTGTTGTCACTACCCTCCCTCCATTGTGTAATCTTCCCCTGGGTTTTTGTTTCCCATGTGCATTATTTTGCACTTCTTTGCATTGAATCCAAGCTGCCATACTTCTGACCATTCTTCCAACCTTGCCAAGTCCCTTCTCATCCTTTCCACACCTCCTTGTGTATCAACCCTGTTGCAGATCTTTGTGTCATCTGAAAAGAGGCATACTTTTCCTTCCAGCCCCTCTGCAATGTCACTTAAAAAGACATTAAAAATAACTGGACCAAGTACTGAACCCTGCGGTACCCCACCAGTAACCCCTCTTTCTTCAGAGTGGACTCCATTTACAATTACCTTCTGTGTCCTGTTGTCCAGCCAATGTTTAACAGGCTACCACCCTGGGACCCACTCCCAGGCTGGTTAATTTGACTATTAATCTTTTGTGTGGGACTGTGTCAAATGCCTTGCTAAAATCTAGGTAGGCCATGTCTACAGCCCCTCCCTGGTCTACTACTTTGGTCACCCAGTCAAAGAAATCAATTAGATTTGTCTGACATGACCTTCCCACTGTGAACCCATGCTGACTTGGGTCCTGTTCCCCACTGGCCTCTAGGTACTCAACAATTCTTTCCTTCAGAAGTGATTCCATCATTTTCCCTACCACAGAGGTTAAACTGACAGGTCTGTTGTTTCTTGCCTCTATCTTGGTCCCACTTTTGTGAAGGGGAATCACATCCACCTTTCTCCAGTCCTCAGGTACCATACCATCCTCCCATGATTTGCTAAAACGGGTAGTCAGTGGTTCCACTAGTTCTTCCCTTAATTCTTTTAGAATTCTAGGGTGAATTCCATCAGGCCCCATTGCTTTGTCCACCTTCTGTTTTAGGAGTTCTTTCAGAACCCTTTCTTCTGTGAAAGGACTGGGACTGGCACCTCCCCCTCCTCCTCTTTTGTGAATACTGAGCAGAAATATTCATTCAGTATCCCTGCTTTTTCACTGTCTTTCTCTGCCCACTCACCGTCCATTCTATTCAACCTCACTATCCCTCTCTTTGTCTTTCTATGCTCCCTGATGTACCTATAAGTGGTTTTATCCCCCTTCTTAACCGAGTTGGCTATATTTTTCTCAGTTTGGCTCAGTTTCCTCAGCGTAGGGTGGGCAAGGATAGCTAAGAGTGGGAGAAGTTGATTGGGGAACAGCAAAGTGAGGGAGGAGAGATGTAGAGGTCTGGGCAGCTGGGTAGAGGGGTTGAGGTGTAGTCACTACTATATGGGCCAGATTGAGGACAAAGTGAGAGTAGTATGATTATAAGGAGAAACATCACATAGGACTGCATTGAAATAAGATGAGAGAATTTGGGAGCATGTTTTGGAGTAAGAGTGCTGTGACTTTAAAATTGTGGGAATGGGTTGAGGGTGACAGCTCTTTAAGAAGGTAGGTTGTTGGCTGTAAAGCCAATTGGTGGGGTGTGTCATGTGCTGCATTGTATGGGTCAAAAGCCCATTTAAAGAATGTTGTGGCGGAGGTGGGTGGGTAGGATAAAATTTGAGCAGCAATGATTACATTTAAGGAGCAGTAGTAAAATAGATGATCAGGCAGATAAATCAATAAATTAAATCCTAGTAACAGTTGAAAATAGTAGAGCAGCCACAGAACTTTTTGTTTCAGATAGTTTTGTAAAGTTTTTTTTTTTTTAAATGTAATCATCTTTATTAGTTTTAAACTGTACAGTCAGAACAGGCAGTGCACTGCATGAGAAGACAAGACATGTGCAAAAAGGCAACAGTACAAATACTACAAGTATACACATCCCACTCTTCTTCTCTAACCCACCCCAGCCCCATTAGCCCTCCTCCCCCTCCCCCAGATATCAATGGTATAAGGAAGGTAATTATCTTGGGTTTGCATGGGTGATAATGAGCCTGTATATGACCTGGTCAACAGATGATAAAATAATAGTGCCATATAGATGGGACATATTATCCATCCATCATTAAGGCACTGCTTGCATCAGTAAAAAGAGTCTCTAATTTGCTCCATCTCTTATTACACACTTGAGGGCGGTTCTTAAGGCTAGCTATAGTTTTTTCAACTCTCAGACTGTACAATATTTCATTCAACCATTCTGAGTATGAGATTTCATCTTGGTAAAGCCAGTGGCGCAAGACCAACCGCTTAACCATTGAGGAAATTAAAGAAATATGAAACCTTCTTTCCTTAATAGGGATTGTTGAGAGGGCTCCCACAATACAAATATCAGGGGAGAAGTATTCCATTAGGCCAAGTAAAGGGTCCAGTGCATTCCTTATTTTCTCCCATAACTGGGCTATCTTAGTGCACTCCCACAAGATATGAAGGAACGAACCCTCAGCGGATTCACATCTTGTACATGTTGCTGTGGGAAGTTTCTTCATTCTGTGTAAAATGCACTGAGGTGAAATATATATTGTGAAGAATGTGAAACTGGATAAGGCGCAACTTGTCATTAGTTAGGTATTGGTGAAGGTCAAGCCAGGTGCGGTCCCATTCTTTAGGCATTGTGGGCAAAACCCTTTCCCAGTAATGGGAGTCTCCAGTTACATCAGGATAAATCTGGGGGAATAGAAAGGCAACTAATTGTGATACAGAATGAGATGACCAAGCAAGGGACTGAACGAGGGAAAGAAAATCACCCTGATTGATACCCAAGTCTGCTGTTCCAAACCACTTTATCAGCATGTGGCAGATCTGATACATCTTGAAAATTTATGTTTGTGGGAGCCCAAGACAATGCAACAGAGTTGGACTATCAGGTAGCCACCCCTCCAATATAAGATCAGAGACATATTTCCCCATTAGTTCCAGTGCACGGATGGTGACACCCTGGAGTTTAAAATTTAGGTTTCCACATATTGGTTGAGAGATATCCAGTGTGCTTCTATACTTCATAGAACTACAGAGTTGGGTGTCTACTTTAACATCTGTGCCTATAACTGTGTTTCTCAATTGTGGAGGCAGTCTATTCAGGGACACAAAATAAATGGAGTCTGGGACAATCCCTGTTGACGCAATCAAATTCCTTTCAATCTGGTTGCATCGGGCTCAAGTCCAGTGGGCATATTTTGAAATGTGGCTAGCTAGGTAATATAAATAAAGATTAGGTACTTTGAGATCCCCAGGTGCTTTGGAGCACTGAGCTTTATATAGAATCTGTGGGGGGCATTTCTTTTTCCAAAGAAAATGGGATATTGATGCATGGAGTTTTTTAAACCATATGGATGGGAGATAAAGGTTAAGCATATGCATGGGGTAAAAAATGTGTGGAAGGATATTCATTTAATGACACTAATTTGGGCTTGCAAGGACATAGGAAGTATGGCCCATCTATCTAGATCCTGTATAATGGTCACCACTATGCTATCCAAATTTAGTTTCCTTCTCAAAGACTGTCTCTGTGTAAGAGTAACCCCCAGGTAGATGATCTTAGATGTCCAACACAAACCCCTAGTGGTGCGTAATCTGTGGGGAGTACATAATGGTTTAAAGGCATGAGGGTAGTTTTGTCCAGGTTTAGCTTATAATTTGAGTACCCACCAAAATGGGAAATGATGCAGAAAACTACTGGTATCGAAGTGAGGGGATGTGACAGGTGTAACAGGATACCCTCTGCATAGGCTGAGATTTTAACCTCAAGGGGGCCCAGTGGGATACTTTTAATATGTGGGGAGTAATTCAGGATTCTGATAAGTGGTTCTGTATAGATATTAAACAAAAGAGGGGAGCAAGCAGAAAACTTAATGAGGGAGTGCACAGTTCCAGCAGTCGAAGGAAAGCACCAGTCAGAGGCAGCATTGGTTGGTGCCAGTTTTAAACAGAGAGCCGAGTCAAGTGTACCTTTCCTGAGGCTGAAGATCCAGCAGGCAGGCAGTCTGCTGCTGCAGGGTAGAGCTGCACCATAATGCTGGCAGGCAGTCTGTGGGGAGAAAGGCGAAAACAATTAATTTATGTTGTAAAGTTGGAGGGAAGGTTGCTGCAGGGGAGGGATGGGCAGGAGACAGAAAAAATGCAGGAGTCTGGGTTGGAGACAGAGGAGTGAAAATTAAGTGGTGGGAGGGGTTTCTAAGTGGAGACAGTGAAAGAAAAGCAGTTCCGGCTGCTGGGGGAAGAGGGGGTCTAGCTGGAGGGAGCATCAGTAGGAGATTCCTAAGGAGAAGAAAGGATAAGGGCGGTGGGTGAAAAAAAGTCTGAGATACTGGCCAAAACTGAAGATTTCAGTTTGGAGTCCTAGTAACTGCAGGCTATAAGTGATTAACGAGTAACTGCAGGCTATAGGTAAATAAATTATAAAAACAGTCTAACAATTAACAGTGAAAACTCAAGCAGCAGTGATTAAATTCAGCTTTGAGCAGCAGTGATTCAATTTAATTAGCTGCAGTAAAATAGATAAGATAAGTAGGCAGAGACATCAATAAATTAAATCCTAGTAGCAGCCGAAATAGTTGAGCTGGCAGAGAAATTAATGAGGGAGAGCACAGTTCCAACAGCCAAAGGGAGCACTAATCGGAGGCAGGCATTGGATGGCGCCAGTTTTAAACAAAGAACGGAGTCAGGCATACCTTTCCTGGGGCTGAAGGTCCAGTGGGCAGGCAGGCAGCTGCTGCAAGGTTGAGCCACAACACAATGCTGGGCAGAGCACAAAGCACATCTTCTTGACCTGGAAGGACACTACCTCTTTATTCAGCTGTAAGCTGTGTGAGAAATTCTATATTGCACTTGATATCTGCAACAACGTGCACTTTTTCTCAATTCTGTGGGATGTGAAACTAACTACCCTTGGTAATTGCTTTTTGTTTACATATTTATTTAGTGTTTAACCGAGAAGGGGCTTGCAAACTCTGTTTATCTTGTGAATAACTTCAGAAGGATTTAAATATTGCATTTGGGTAGACCCTTGGAGACAGCTAGATTGTCTACTAGGATTTTCTGATAGTTAAACTATTTTTAAATAATTTACAGGTGGCTGAGGAGTTGAAAAAGGAGCTTGCAAACTCTGCTTATCTTGGAAGTAACTTCACAAGGGTTTGAATACTGCATTTTGGTTGTCCCTTGGGGGTAGCTGGATTGACTACTAGGATTTTGGGACAGAAACTGTTTTTAAATAATTTACTGGTGCGTAGGAGTTTGTGATAGTTAAACTATTTTTAAATAAGTTACTGTGGTTAATGAGTAGTCATAGCAAAACC
The DNA here is from genome assembly GCA_016271365.2 of Neoceratodus forsteri. Lineage (NCBI taxonomy): Eukaryota > Metazoa > Chordata > Ceratodontiformes > Ceratodontidae > Neoceratodus > Neoceratodus forsteri. Next base: position 350,157,295 of record CM028130.1, on the reverse strand, counting down.
TGCAGTGTGAATTGAAACACAGACAGTCTCAGGTGCAGGAAATTGTTCCCCTCATTGTTTTCAAGCCACAAAGTGTTGTATTGGAACAGGAAAGGTTGCATCATAACCATTGTCAACAAATTGCCCTGGGTGGAGATATCCAGACTAGATCAGATTACTATAAGTTACTGGTGACTGCAATATTTAGAGACACAAAGCACATCTTCTTGATCTGGAAGGACACTACTTCTTTATTCAGCTGTGAGCTGTGTGAGAAATTCTATATTGCACTTGATATCTGCAACAACATGCACTTTTGCTCAATTCTGTGGGAGGTGAAACTAACTACCTTGGTAATTGCTTTTTATTTACATATTTATTTAGTGTTTAACCAAGAAGGGGCTTGCAAACTCTGTTTATCTTGTGAGTAACTTGAGAAGGATTTAAATATTGCATTTGGGTAGACCCTTGGAGGTAGCTAGATTGTCTACAAGGATTTTCTGACAGTTAAACTATTTTTAAATAATTTACAGGTGGCTGAGGAGTTGAAAAAGGAGCTTGCAAACTCTGCTTATCTTGGAAGTAACTTCACAAGGGTTTGAATATTGCATTTTGGTTGTCCCTTGGGGGTAGCTGGATTGACTACTAGGATTTTGGGACAGAAACTATTTTTAAATAATTTATTGGTGCGTAGGAGTTTGTGATAGTTAAACTATTTTTAAATAAGTTACTGGAGGTTAGCTGAATTACTATAAAGGGCAGTACTCACCAGGGTGGTGGAGCAGTGGTGTATTTGATTGTTTCTAACAGTCACCTGTGGTTGTGGACTACTAACCCCCCTTCCCACACCCCACACCCCCAGGCATGGCATTTCCTTTATAGCCAAAGTTCTGACATCACTTCCTCAACAGGTCTTGGGGCAGAACTGTCATATTCTTAATAACCCATCACAGAGCATAAAGGGTAAGTACACACCCCCAAAAAAAAAAATTATATATATATTACATATAGTATATTATAAGGGAGAGGGACATTTGAGGAGTGGTGTAATGCACTGGCTGTGGGGCAGCAGTTTTCCGGGAGACATTCTGGAAACTGCACTGCTGTCCTATTTGCAGGCAACTGTCAGCTCTGAGGGAGGATATTTCCCACCTCCAGGCTGAACTGGCAAGGACAAAGGAGGCCTCCCCCACCCAAAGAGCACCACTGCCACAACCACTGCCTCAGAGGTTGACAAATATGAAGAGCAGTTGGACCACAGTGGGTTCTGGGAGGGTGCGGGTGGTGGAACACAGGTGAAGCCCCCTAATTGTACCTCTACACAAATCATATGCCAGTCTGGCAGAGCAAGGTTCCTCTATGATGGCACCATCAGTGGAGACCAAGAAGAATGCTGTTGACATCCACAAGGGAGACCCACAAAAGGGTGGCAAGGGACACCACAGGGGAAAGAAACAGCTTCTGATAGGGGACTCAGTTGTTAGGGAGTAGAACTGGGGAAGGGAGAGGAGAGGGAAGTAAGGTGCCTGCCTGGTGCCATGGCTTGGAGGGACAAGAAGCAAATCCTCACAATTGCAGAAGCAGTATCACAGGAGAGGGAACTAGATATCATTGTCCACCTTGGGACAAATGACCTAGCTAGGCATGGAATCAGTGCAGTGTAGGATGAATTTGTGGAGTTGGGGAGGGGCCTCAGACAGGTAGCAAGCATGGTTACCTTCTCAGATGTGCTGCCAGTCCATGGCAGGGGTGAGGCTAGGGTACTGCACACCATGCAGTTTAATAAATGGTTGCAAAACTGGTGCAGAGCACAGGGCTTTGGCTTCATTGGGGACTGGGAGTACACCTGGACAGATGAAGGTCTATACTGGCACAATGATCTGCATCTGTCCATGAAGGGAACCAAGCTCCTAAGTGACAGGTTTAAATGCTTCCTTGGCAAGCTTTTAAACTAGCCAAGGGGGGAGGTGCTGATAAGAGGCAGGAAATTTCAAGCCTCCCCCCACAAAACATGGCAGGTAGTAAGGTAAACACTGAGGTACAGAACTCAACAGAGGGCAGGACACGGGTGCATGGAAAAATAGACAAGGGAAATAAGAGCAGAGATGGGGGAAAAAAGGATAAAGCCAACATTAAATGGAGGGCAATGAGTACCAATGCCCGTAGTCTGGGAAACAAGCTTCCTGAGCTAGTAGCCCCGATGGACAATGAAAAATTGGAAATTGTGGCAGTCACGGAAACATGGTACACGGAGAACCATGACTGGGATGTCAACATACCGGGGTACACAGTCTACAGAAGGGACAGGGAGGGTGAAAGAGGAGGTGGAGTAGCTCTATACGTAAGGAAAGGGATCAAAGCTACTGAACTAAAAAGTAAAGGGGGAGGACAAGAGGCACTCTGGGTCACCTTGGAGACAGGGAATGGCATCACAATTTGCACGGGGGTTGTATACAGACCCGCATCTCAAGGGGAGGAAACGGACAAGAAAATGATGGAGGACATTCTCAAAATGGCTGAAAAGGGGGAGATACTGTTGATTGGGGACCTGAATATGCCAGATGTTAACTGGATGACATGTACTGCAGCCACGTCCATGAGCAGGGTCATTCTCGATGCCCTGCAGGGGGTAGGCCTTAGACAGCTAGTGTTGGAACCCACTCAGGAGGGAGCAATACTAGACCTGGTACTCTCAAATGGAGAGAGGATCACAAATTTAGAAGTCAGTAGACATCTGGGAACAAGTGACCACTGCACAGTGTGCTTCACAATAAGCACAACCATGGAGACAAGCCATACAAAAACAAGGATACTGGACTTTAGAAGGGCCGACTTTGGCAAAATGATTGAATACCTGATGAATGCACTAGCAAATGGCCAAAAAGGAGGGGTGGAAGAACAATGGAGAAAAATCAAAACTGCTATCATAGAGGCAACAAGCCTATGTCTGAAACAAATAAAGAAAACAAAGCGGAGTAAAACACTATGGTTCTCAAAGAGGTGGCAGGAAGGTTAAGGAGAAAAAGGCTGCATTCAAAAGTATAAGGAATCACAGAAGGAGCATGACGGGAACTATATCAATTAAAGCAGAAAGAAGTGGGAAGGCAGCAGAATAGCAAAGGCCCAAACCCAGGAAAAATAGCCAACTCAGTTAAGAAGGGATAAAAACCTTTTATAGGTACATTAGGAGCATAGAAAGGTTAAGGGAGGGAAAGTGAAGATTAATAAGGAGAGGGATGTGGGCAGAGGAGACAGTGAAAAGGCAGAGATACTGAATGAATACTTTTGCTCAGTATTCACAAAAGAAGATGAGGAGGAGTTACCTAAACCAGACAATAGAAGCACTCTGGGTAGGGGGTTGACACCAGTCCATTTACAGAAGAAAGAGACCTGAAAGAACTCCTAAAACTCAAGGTGGACAAAGCAATGGGGCCTGATGGGATTCACCCCAGAATCCTAAAAGAACTAAGGGAGGACCTAGTGACACCACTGACCACACTTTTTAAAAAATCATGGGAGAATGGGGTGGTACCTGAGGACTGGAGGAGGGCAGATGTGATTCTCCTTCACAAAAGTGGGAGCAAGGCAGAAGCAGGAAACTGCAGACCTGTAAGTCTGACCTCAGTGGTAGGGAAAATGATGGAATCACTTCCGAAAGAAAGAATTGTTGAGTACCTAGAGGCCAGCGGGGCACAGGACCCTAAGCAGCATGGATTTATAGCAAGAAGGTCATGTCAGATGAATCTAATTGATTTCTTTGACTGGGTGACCAAAGTATTAGACCAGGAAGGGCTGTGGATATGGCCTACCTAGAGTTTAGCAAGGCATTTGACACAGTCCTACACAAAAGACTAATAATCAAGTTAGCCAGCCTGGGAGTGGGTTCCAAGGTGGTAGCCTGGGTATCAAACTGGCTGCACAACAGGACACAGAAGGTAATAGTGAATGGAACACATTCCAAAGAAAGGGGGGTTACTAGTGGAGTACCTCAGGGCTCAGTACTGGGTCCAGTCCTCTTTAACATCTTTATAGGTGACATTGCAGAAGGTCTGGAGGGAAAGGTATGCCTCTTTGCAGATGACGCAAAGATCTGTAACAGAGTTGATACACAAGTGGGGGTAGAAAGGATGAGAAGGGACTTGGCAAGGTTGGAGGAATGGTCAGACATATGGCAACTTAGATTCAATGCAAAGAAGTACAAAGTAATGCACCTCGGAAACAAAAACCCAGGAGAAGAGTACACAATAGCAGGGGAGGTACTAACAAAAACAGCAAGCATTTGTCAATGCTGAATGTTGCTTGCTTCTATGTGCTGTTTAGGTATTTGGAAGTCATTGGAGTGCAAATATTGAAAATTCGTGAACTTATGAGCGTGCGTAGGAACTGCACAACGCACGCTCATAAAACAGTCATTTTAAGGAATTTTTTCACCAAATTTTCAACATAGCCATTTTAAGACCTCTGCTCATGAACAGTGTCACTGTGATTTTCTTAATGTGTCCCATACATTGATTTCGCACACCGACTTCTAAGCCATTGCATGCTACATGGGAAACATGTTTTAGGCGAGATGTGAAAATGACAGCTGTACTGCTCATAAGGAGGTGTGGTAAAATGGCAATGTTGAAAATTTGGAGTGAAAATATTGAAAATTCGCTGAACTTACGAGCATGCGTTGGAACTCATAACTGCGCTCTAAAACAGTCATTTTTAGGAATTTTTTTCACAAATTTCCAACATAGGCTTTTGAGAGCCCACCTTATGAACACCACAGTCTCATTTCATTAATAAGTGTGGAAAGGTGATTTCACGCAGTGACTGTGAAATCACCCTTCGGGCCCGAGTAACACCATGACAGTGCAAGCATTCATGAGGAGGGGTCCCAAAAACCCCATGTTGAAAATTTGAGGCCAAAATTCCCAAAAAATGCCTGAGATATGCAACAAAGTTGAAAAAACCCTATCTATCCCAATATACAGCTTACCGGCATTTCCTCAGTTCGCGGTCGGCTTTGAAGAGTGCAGAGCGTGTTCCCGGTCCACCGATGATCATCAGCCGAGCTCGGAGGTAAGTATGGGGTAGGGGGTGTGGAGAGGCAAGTGCGCAGTGGGTGGATGCGGGTTGTGGGAGGGGCAGGAGACTCGAGGGACCTTTTTATTCACAGGTGTTTTTTTTTAAGAAGGCGATGCGGGCGTTTGCCACGCTGGGGTGAGGCTCCCAGCATGGCAGCAGGAAAAGCTGTTTGGGGGACGTGGAGCCGATGGGGATTGGGCACCCCATTGGCAAAACAAGATTTGCCATGCTGGGGTGGGCTCCCAGCAGTGGCACCGGAAGCTTTTGGAGGCGTGCAGCCTTGGAGCCGACGAGGGATTGGGCACCCCGTCGGCTATAACAGATGTTGCCATGCTGGGGTGGGCTCCCAGTGTGACACCTGGACTGCTTTTGGGGGGACGGGATGACGGGATTGGGCACCCCCCTCGACCATACAGTGTATGCGAGGGGGGGAGCGCATCAGCACGCAATATGCGTGCTTGCGCATGTGTGTGCGTGGGGCAGAGCTCTGCTCACTAAAGCGGAGCTCTTCCTTTCAACTGTATGCCACTGCATTTTGAAGCTGTCATAGACAGCTGCAGCACTCATTGGGGAACTGGGGCCGCGCCTGCAAACACACTGATAGCATTGGAAAAGGGGCTGACACACCTCCGAAAACTCGGATGATGGCACTATGTTTCTTGCACATGCGTGCAAGCAACATAAAAATGGAAAGGGACTTGGGGTAGTCGTATCAGGTAACCTAAAGGTGGGTAAGCAATGTGAGAAGTCAGTAAGGAGAGCCAGAGGGATACTGGGATGCATAGTACGGGGCATCACAAGTAGAAAAAGGGAAGTGGTTATCCGTCTGTACAGACAGTTGGTGAGATCCCATCTGGAATACTGTGTGCAGTTTTGGAGACCCCATCTACGCAAGGACATAGACAGGATGGAAACAGTCCAGAGGAGGGCAACTAAAATGGTGCAGGGTCTGCATCAGAAACCATATAAAGAGAGACTGAGAGAGCTTAATATGTATACCCTTGATGAAAGGAGGGACAGGGGTACATGATAGAAACTTTCAAGTACCTCAAGGGAATCAACAAAGTCCAGGAGGGTAGCATCTTTCAGAAAAAGAGATGTGTAAGAATGAGGGGGCACAATTTAAAGATAGAGGGGACGGCTCAGGGGTAATGTGAGGAATTTTTTCACGGAGAGAGTGGTGGATGCATGGAACCGCCTTCCTGGGGAGGTTGTTGGGTCTAAAACAGTGGGGGAATTCAAACATGCATGGGACAGACATAAGGCAATTGTAGTGGGGGGTTGCAGAAAGTAGGCTGTAGGTTAACTAGAATCTGCAGCTTATCCAATAGGAAGGGAAATGGGCAGACTGGGTGGGCCAAGTGGTCCTTATCTGCCGTCAAAGTCTATGTTTCTCTGTAGAGAGTCTTTTCTGAGACTGAAGGTCTGGTGGGCAGGTGGGCAGTGGCTGCAAGGTCAAGCTGCACTACAATGCTGGGCAGGGAATCTTTCCTGGGGCTAAAGGACTGGCGGGGAGGTGGGCAGAAGCTGCAAGGTTGAGTCGCACTGCAATGCTGGGCAGCGAGTCTTTCCTGGGGCTGAAGGTCCTGTGGGTAGGTGGGTGGCGGTTGCAAGGTTGAGTCACACTGCAATGCTGGGCAGTGAGTCTTTCCTGGGGCTGAAGGTCCTGCGGGCAGGTGGTTGGTGGCTGCAAGGTAGAGCCACACCACAATGCTGGGCAGGGAGTCTTTCCTGGGACTGAAGATCCAGCGGGCAGGTGTGCGGCAGCTGCAGGTCGAGCCACACCAAAATGTTCGACAGGTAGCCTTTCCTGAGGCTGATGGTCCAGTGGGAAGGTGGGTGGTGGCTGCAAGGTCGAGCCACACCACAGTGCTGGGCAGGTAGGCTTTCTTGGGGCTGAAGGTCCAGCAGGCGGTGGCTACAAGGTCGAGCCACACTGCAATGCTGGGCATGGAGTCTGCATCATTCTGGTTGCATTTCAGATTGACTCTGATTGCATAGACATCCTACCAAAGATCCTACCTCTTGGGATTCAAATTAAGTATCCAGTGTACTGTATTTGTGGATCTGACCAGGATTCGATGGATCTGACAATCCATCCTTTTATCCAACTATTGGATCCAGTTGTCTGAGATTGGATCTGATGGATCTGATCTCAGATACCAGTATCTGACCACAGATTCACAACTATCCAACTGTGGTTCAGAAATCCAACTTTGGTCTGATTATGGTCAGATTTGGAGGTCGATAGCAAGTCAGATTTGGAGGTCAATACCAGCTTGCTCTCTTATAAGGCCCTATATGGACTGAGTCTGGGCTACCTGTCTGATCTCCTGACACTTGCTTGCCCAGTGTCCCCCCCATGGTCATCTGCAGAGGGTTTCCTAGTGGTCCCAAGGGCATGACTTAAAACATCAGGAGACTGTACTTTCAAAGTTGCAGGCCAGGTGGAACTCCCTTCCACAGGCATTGAGTGAATCCCCCTTTGAAGAAAGTTTTGAACAGGGCCTGAAAAAGCATCTTTTTAATCAAGCATTTAGAGTACACTGATTTTAACAGAAATTGAGTTGAGTTTTATTATAGTATTTATGATTATTTATAGTACATTTTGAAAGTGAATGTGACCCTGACATAATAATGTGTGTATTGTAAAATCCTGTTTTGCATTTATGCGAAGTGCCCAGAACCCCCGGGATTGGGCACTAAAGAAATAAAAGTGACTTGACTTGATTATCTTACAGAGGGTAGTTAGAGCTGCAAACGCACTATCCAAGCACCAAAGTATTGACTCACCTCTCTTTGATCTTATTTTTAATGGCCCTTCCACTGCCTATATAGCAAGACTGAAGTCCAGTTTTGTACCTGAAATTTGCAGTCCATTTTAATGTTTTGTTGAAAATTAATTCAAACATGGACAAACACAAAAGAAACTGTGATGTGAACCCAGAATGTTCTGAGAGAAATGTATTGCAATTTAAACCCAAATAAATATCATAATTTAGGGCATGAAACAGTGGGGTACTGGTGTCACAGGTTTCTTTTGGATTATATGGCAATGTTTATTTTTTTTTCTCAAGACTAGTGCTGTACAAAAATTGCATTTCACTGGCAGAATTATAGTTTAAGTTGGAATTTTACTTCCGTGAAATTTCAGAATGCACTTTGGCATCTTTCATGGAAATTTCAACTTAGAACGATGGAGTAAATGTATGAATTGTAGATTAATGCGTTAAACTGAGGAAGGAAATTCTGTAGAACTGTGCACCAACAGTGATCAATTCTGGGGAATTTCTTTCCATAGTTTAACACATTAATCCACATATCATGCATTCATTTTGCAGCTCAATGAGTCACTGAATTGCTGAATGAATGGATAAATTGTGGATTCATGTTTTATACTGCGGAAAGAAATTCCTCATAACTGATTGTGAACTGAAGAATGATTACATGCATTGCAGATTGATGTAATAAACTGCAGAACAAAATTCCTCAGAAATCTCATTGCTCAGTTCATGTCTATTATTCCGCAATTCAAGCAGTAATGTTTGCAAAATGGGGGAAAAATCATCAAATACATAGGGAAGATCTGGATTTCACCAAAGTTTAAATTTTAGAAAATTCCATGAAATCTGTGAAATTTCCCTGCATTTCATACTAACATACTAGATGCCAACAGAGTAGGCCCCATGGTCTATTGAGTCTGCTCATGCTTCAGCACCTTGAGTGGATACCGTAGCCATCATCCTGGCTCCTTTCCCTGTTTCTCCATCCCTCAATCCTGGCCCCTCCCTCTGGGCAAGCCATCCTCTGTTTCACCCCTTGCCTATACCTGTCCCACCCTCTCTTGAACCCCTCCACCATAGAAGCCATTACCAGCTCCCTGGGCAGAGCATTCCACAGTTCCACCACTCTCTCGGTGAAGTATCTCCTCCTCCTTTCCCCCCCTAATCCTTCCACCCTCAAGCTTCCAACTGTGTCCTCTGGTGATTCCACCCTCCTTCAGCCAGAAGATCCCATCTCATTTTATCCAGTTGACTCCCTTGAGGTACTTGAAGACCTCAATCATGTCCCCTGGGTCTCTCCTCACCTCCAGCAAGAACAGGCTGAGCTCCTCTAGTCTCTCCTCATATGTCATATCCCCAAGGCCCTGGATCATTTTGGTTGCTCTCCTCTGAACCCTTTACAGGAGTTGGATGTTCCTCTTTAAGTGCGACCTTCAGTACTTCACACAGTACTCAAGGTGTGGTCTAACCAGGCTGTTGTACAGCGACAAAATCACTTCTCTGTTCCTTGAGGTAATTCCCCTTGCGATGCAACCCAGCATCCTATTTGCCTTGACTGCAGCCCTCCTGCACTGCTCTGAATTATTCATCTTGACATCTACCAGGACTCCCAGGTCTTTCTCCCCTGCCGTGGCCTGCAACTCATCCCCCCCCCAAGGTGTACACATATTTGGGGTTACCCTGCCCAAGGTGTAGCACCTTGCACTTAGAGGAGTTAAATTTCAATTTCAAGGTGCAGGACCACCTATCCAGAGTATCAAGGTCCCCTTGCAAGGCCAGCCTCCCCTTCTCCCCATCCACCACTGCACCCAGCTTAGAGTCATCCACAAAGAGACTCATTCCACATACGATATCTTCCCTGATATCGGAAATGTAGGCATTAAAAAGGAGAGGCCCCAGAATTGAGCCCTGTGGGACCCCACAAATGACCTCCCTAGGAGACGAGACATCCCTGAAGACCACTACCCACTGAGTGCACCCAGCAAGCCAATTTCCGATCCATCTGACCATCAGTGGGCCTACCCTCATCCCCCACAGCTTCTCCGTTAGGCTATTGTGAGGGACCAAATTAAATGCCTTGCTGAAGTCCAGGAACAGTACATCCACTGGTCTCCCTCTGTCGAGTGCAAATGTCACCCACTCATAGAACTCCACAATGTTAGTTTGACGCTATCTACCTGGCACAAACCCATGCTGCTGACTATCCCGGTATCCCGTCTCCTCCAAGAACCCCCCGAGTCTTTCCTTAAGTATGCCCTCCATTATCTTCCCCACCACTGATGTCAAACTGATGGGTCTATAATTTCCAAGCACTTCTCTTGATCACCCTTTATGGATGGGCACAACATGTGCCTGCCTCCAATCCCTGGGCATCCTCCCTTTCTCTAGTGACATGTTAAAAAAATCTGCCAGAGGTGCAGCAAGAACATCCACCAACTCCTGCAGAACTCTGGGATGAATGTCACCTGGCCCCAGAGATTTGTCCTTTTTTAGGGACTTGAGGGCTTCCCACACCTGGCCGATGGGGATAGCAACATCGGTCACTCCCCCTCAACAGCAGATCCAACCTGACGCCATACCCTTGGGTTACCCCTCCCAATGGCTTGTTTGGCAGCTGGTGCCCCAGCTATCATTCCTGCTGCTCCTTCTAAGTCCTGCAGCTCCTTTTTTTTAAGTCTCCCAGCCTCCTCCCTAGTGAACACCGAGGCAAAGTACTCAGGCAGTACCTCCACCTGTTCCCCAGCCCATTCCACCCACTCCCCTGGTTGTCCTCAACCTATCAAGCTGGCCCTTGATTTTCCTCTGCTCTCCAATATACCTAAAGAACCCCTTTTCCCCTCCCCGTATCACCTGCACCAGCCTCTGCTCTTTCATGGCCTTTACCCCCCTCATCACCCTGGTGACTTGCCTGGCTGCAAGATGGTAGTTCTCCCTGTCCATCTCACCTCTAATTTTTTTTGTACCTATTGTAGGCAGCCCTCTTCTCCCTTACCACCTCCTGGACCTCCATGGACCACCAGCACAGTTAATACGACCTAGCCCCCTTGCTCCTCACTCTTGCACAGGACCTGGTGGCCTCCTGTAGCCCCCATTTTATGATCTCCCACCTACCTTCTACATCCATCCCTGGTGTTATCTCCTGTAAATACCCCTTGAGAATTTTGCCCATGATCCTAAAGTCTGCCCCCCCTAAAATCCACTGTCATCATCTTGGAACTATCCCCCCCCCCCAAGTTAAGCCAAAACCAGACCGTGTTGTGGTCGCTCTCAGCCAGGGGATACTCCACCACCAGATCCCATACAAGATACCCATCTGCAAGAACCACATCCAGGACATGACCCTTCCTCATTGGATGCATCACCTGCTGAGTGAGAAACATGTCCAGGAAGCCATCCAGCAGCCTCTGCTCCCTGGTCACAGTGGATGTCATAGTTCCCCAATCAGTAGTCGGCATATTAAGGTCCCCCAATCAACACCACTCCTTCCCCTTCCGGACCACACTGGCCCTTTATGTTAGACAGCAGACAATCCTCCAGATCCTCCGCCAGCCCTGGGGGCCTATATACCACCTCTATCTTGATCTTCCCTCCTGCAGGGATACTCATGGTGACCCATGAGGCCTCCACATTGCCCTCTGCTTCCTCTCCCTTAATAATCCCGATGTTATCCCTAATGAACATAGCTACTCCCCCCCCGTCCACCTTTCTATCCTTCCTAAGCACAGTGTACCCACTCAGATTAAGATCCCAGTCATGGCCGGGGTGGCCCAAGTTTCAGTGACCGCTGCTATATCCACCCCACCCTCAACCACCATGGCCTGAACTGTGGCATCTTGTTCCCCAGGCTCTTGGCATTTGTTAACACCACCCTCCAACCCTTGTCCCTACCCATCTTTACCATATTCACCCTGGACCTTTTATATGTCTGCCCACCATCCTCCCCAAGGTACCTTCCTCCTCTAAGTAACCGTCTGACCCCCCCTCTAGAGGTTGAGGGCCAGGCCTGCCTGTGAAATGTATGGCTGGGTCAGCCTCTCCATGCCCTCCTCCCACCTTCACAAGTTTAAACCCCATCTAGTCTGAATGAAATCTGTCATCCCCTGTTTTAGAACTTCCTTCCCTACTAGAGTTAGGTGAAGCCTATCCAGTGCACACAGTCCCTTGTCATCCCAAACTCCCCCATAGTGCCCCAACACCCCAATCTCCCCAAGCTTCTCCCCACTGCCTGAGCCAGTCATTGACCTCCCTGATCTTCTGTTTGTTCTCCACAGTGGCCCTTGGCACTGGCAGCATTGCATCCATTGTCCTGACAGACCCTGGCCAGTTCTTGGAACCTTGCCTGAATTTCCAGCATACTATTCCCCTCGATATCATTTGTCCCGAGATGCCCCAGGAAGTCCGGTGATCCTCCACAGTCCTTTGCCAGCTCATACACCAGGAACTTTGCCCTATGCACTGTCAGACCGGAAATACCCACTACCTTAACTTGACTGGATTTTCCCTCCTCCTGCCCCTCCCAATGAACACCCCAATCATGTAGTCCCTGAGCAGGATCACCTTAGTATCCTTGGCCTTTGGGTTACCTCTTTTTTGGGCTCCTGATCCAACCCCCATCCCCCCTTCCCTGAGTCCACTTACTCCTGATTGTCCTCTGGCCTCCTTATGAGAGAACCTCTTGTTGCCCTACCCTTCTTGCTGCAATTTTTATGAACAAGTTCCCCAGCTCCCCCCTGTTTAGCCTGCTCCCCACTCCCTACCCAAGCTGTGCCTTCCTCTCTGACCTCTCCCACCAGCTCCTGCAACCCTAGTCCCTCCCCCCAACACTGCGCTCCTATCACCATTCCCGCTCCAGCCTCCTCACCAATCCTGTTTCCCCCTCCATGTCCCCCTGCCGGGCTACCTTACCATTAGACCTTTCTTGGGTATGGTCCTCCCCCTCAAGGGGTGACCCTCCCTTGACTCTATTTCTCCTCCTTTCTCACCGGGTGTGTCCTCAGCTGCCATGTCTGCCCACTGCTGGTTTCCCACCTCCCCCTGCTTGATACTTAATTTGCCTCCTCCCCCACTAGCTCGCTTATTTGAATTACCTTTACCTATCCCCACCCACCTTTGATTTCCCCAATCCCTCCCTCCAGCCCCCCTTCTTTTCCCCCTCAACACCCCTCTCCTCCTCTTCCCCACCCAACTTGCATAATGGCTCAAATTTATTGTAGCATGCAATGCCAACCTCCTGTTTTTGTCCCAATTTCCCACTGTCTGCCACTTTAGGCTGCCCCCTGTCAGCCCCAACCCTCCTGTCACCCTCCATCCTCCTATGCTTAAGACTGTTTTCTCTATTGGTTTTCTCCCTGGCAGATCCACCACGTTACAATTCCATGCTCCATAATTTCACCGACCCCCGTCTGATGAAACATGTCCAGGTCTCACTCCATCACTGCCCATCTGCCCCCCACAGCCCCTCCCAAACACGTTCATCTCACCCCCAACACCTCCAGTTTCATCCTTACCTGGTTAATCTCTCCCCCTGATCTGCAATAACTGCCTACAGACTGGGCAACCTCACTCCCTCCATGCCCAATTTAGTACCATCGCTGCCCCACAGCCAGTGCACCCTACCACCCTGCCAATGATGCCTGCCCTGGTGTCTGGAGGTCACCTACAGTGACTCTCACCAAACATTTTTGGATGCTCCCCCCAACCAGGTTTCCTCCCCAGGTGTACCCCCCCCACACCCCTCTCCAAGCAGCCATACTGGGGGGGGGGGTATAAAGCCACTGAAATTTAAACACAGCCCTAGAACCAAGTTACTAAACAAGGTAAAAATTACTGAATAGATTTTCAGCCCCAACAGTACCAGTCGAAATTAATGAGCAGAGTTCCAGCCACTAACAGTTCTAGCAGTTAAAACACAGCCCTAGAACCAATCTACTAAACAAATAAAAATGAGTGAACAGAGTTTCAGCCCCTAACAGTTCCATTCAAAAAGATTGATCAGAGTTCTATCCCCTCACAGTTCCAGGAATAACCAGAGTCACAGCTGGAGATAGGACCCCATTATCCCCCCTCCCCAGATCCCGAAACCTTGTATACCACCCAGCCAATCAGTGACCTACCTCCACTTGGCTCCTCCTCCTCCTCTGTGCATTTAATAGAGGTTGAGATCAGTACCAGGGTGGCTGGGTTGGGATGAATGTTAGCTGTCTGAAAAGTTCCAGTGACGGATGGGCCCATTCCTTAAATGGCCCAGCTGCTAGTTCAAAAAATGGCACCCTGGCCTTTAATTGGCTGAGCTACCTGGTGCTGCCCAATCAGTCCTGACCACCAATGTGGCCATCCCCAACTCTGGATCCCTTCAGCTGGTATTTCTCTCTCCTGCTGCCAATGTGGCAGCCTCTACCCCCTGGGACCTCCATGGGCAGCCCGCCGATGTGGCCTGCACAGTCTCCCTGCAGCTCTCTGAAAAGTTCCAGTGGCAGCAGGGCCCAATCCTTAAATGGCCCAGCAGCAAGTTCAAAAAATGGTGCCCTGGCCTTTGATTGGCTGAGCTCCCTGGCACTGCACAGTCAGTCCTGGCCACTGATGTGGTCATCCACGAGTCTGGATGCCCTCAGCCAGTATTTCTGTTTCCCACCGCCGATGCGGCCACCTCAACCCTCCAGAACCTCCGTGGGCATTCCGCCAATGTGGCCTGTGCAGTCTTCTTGCAGCTCTACAAATTCAGAATTCATTAATTCCTCCCAGTTCTACTACAGACATTCTGAATGTGGAGATAATTTTCTTGTGTTTTTGTCTGCGCCCGCTCGATGACCTTTGCCCTGCCAACTCTCTAGTCAAGTGCATGAATACCCATATTTCTTGCTTAATTCTTGCTTAATATGGATAAGTGCATGAATATGTATATTTCTTGTTTAATATGGATATCCACAACACTTTGAAAAGTAAACTCACCAGTCCAGGATAAGGTGGACAGTCATTTTATTCTCAACATGGCTAAAGAGAAGGTGAAAAATCAGAACTTTTTTACATCACTGACCAGTTTTGACCATAGTGGAGCCTGCTTTAGGGGATGTAATTAACTACATTACTGCAGCTTAAACCCAAACATCAATCAACACTTAAAAAACATCATTAAAGTGCTTACGGGGAATATATAACGGTAAACATATATGAAGTAAAACTAAAAAGAAAAATGATTTTTATATGCCATATTATGTTCTTATTATAGTAACTATCAAAGGAATATTAAGGATTAATTAATTTTTTGTTCCACAGTTTTACAAAAAAGCCAGTGGGCTGTGTTAGTATACAGTAGTGGACTAAGGCATCGTGTTTGAAAGCATTATGCTTGAGATCGAGTCCAGTTATGTCCTGTGAAGAAAATTTTTTATAATGTATGGGTAGCCCTTATTACCCACAGAAATCAAACACATTACAACCTTGTAATCCCACTGTTGTGATGTCAGAACCTTATAAACCTATCTCATCTATGTCATAGCAGTGGGTTTACAAAACGGAATGTCAGTGTTATTCAGTATTCTACACACCCATAATGTGATTATAATGTATGTTAGAATGCTGTTAACCCTAGGAAATCATCATTTCCTAAGGTTGTTAACCTATCGATGTGATGTAGAAATGTCGTTAACCTATCGATGCTACGTCATCGATAGAGTTAACAACAGCGATCTAATAATGCGCGTATGCGGCGCCTATTTTAGGCCAGGGGAACCGATGATGAACAGCAGTTAGCGAAGGACTGAACGGCCGCGGCGGTAACTTTTTCAGAAAGTAAGAAGTCGTTTTACTTATTAAGTGGGACCATACACTATAAAAAATAATGTATGGTCCCTCTATGGGCAACCGGTCACTGTTAATGTCTCGAGGTTGCCATGGCAACGTAAACCTCTCAACCTACACTCTCGAGGTGTACAGGGTTGACCTGGTAACCTCTCAACAGTTAACAGACCGGTTACCCATAGAGGACCATACATTATCCTCTATGTTAGCCTCAGTACAGTATTCAAATAACATTCCAGTTGTCTCAGTATACTGTTACTGAGTCTAGCAATCACGATGTCTAATAGAGATTTTAACTTTGATGCTATTTTGGCCTGCTGTCATTCAGTCCGTGTATCCTAATAAATTGTTTCCCTACTCAATCATGTGGCTGTAGTGCAGATTCATTAATAAGGTAAGGCTAAATTGCTTGTGTTCGGGGGAGTGGGGTAACTTCTCATGTTGAGTCCCATACACTATAAGGGTTTGGACACATTGTCCTGCTGTGTGTAAAATCGTTGTTTGAAATGGTTTCATGTGAGACACACAATTGCAGACACACACAAGACTGTACCATTTTTTAAAGCGTTTTTATGTGGACACACAAGTCAGGATTTTGTGTTTAAACTCATATCATAACACAGGTTGCATTCCAGCAGCTTACCGTGATGCAGTGTGATGTTGCCATTCCCCACAAATCTTTGCGACTCAGCCTTGGTAATATATGTGTTGTGTGGCCTTTGGCAACTGTACACATGCGTTATTACAACTGTCAGTAAACTTGTTTTTTGGCTTATTTTAAGGGAAAACTTACAAGTTGTGAGGTTGTTATTAGTTATTATTTTATTTAAATACAAATTCAATGTATGTAAGTGCATGTGTGAAGGGGAGAGTCGAAGCAAGCACTGCTCACACCTCAGGTAATTGCCATCATGTACACCAGACTTCTGTGTAATTCTCAAAGCTGGTGTGCTCTTCTAGTACATTGTATTAAATAAAGATGTAAATGTGGGGGTTGCAGGAAACAGGCTGTTGGTTAACTAGAATCTGCAGCTCATCCAGTAGGTAGGGAAATGGGCAGGCTGGGTGGGCCAAGTGGACCTTATCTGCCGTCAAAGTCTATGTTTCTATGTTTCTATGTAAATGAACCAGGCCATTACCTGCCTAGTTGAACTCTACTCCATATATTTGATTGTTCAGGTGTAGCATGTAATGGAACCCTTCTCCCCCACCCTATTCATTATTGTGTGTTTTTCTCCCGTAACTCCTCGCACGCCTACTTATTTACCTTTTACCATGCTTCACGAGTACTCATATCGGGGTTGGGAATGGCAGCCGAGTGAAACACAACATTAACATGTTTGTTTGTTTGATTATGTGTCACTTTTTAATTTTTTATAGTGACAAAAACCCACAATAGGAGACAGCAGAAGAAGGAGCTGGAGAACAGAGTATTTGAGGGGGAAGACACAGCTGAACGGGAAAGTAGGCTGCTGCTCTAAGTTATGATGGTGCTTTCAGCTGTTTCAGATTCTCCCTAACGCTAATCATTCCTCAAATCCGAGATGCTTGTCTACAGAATGTTGATCTGAAACTGAGATAATATGTATGCATTAGTTGAATGCGTTTACTGATTCGCCAGTTACAGCCATAATAAACATGTGTATGAACGATATTCACTAATTATTTTAAATTGATAATGATGGCCTGTTCCCAGTGATTTGTAGCAGGTGAGAAAGAAATCAATTGTCCCCCAACCCCCATATGTTGGTGTATAAAATCAGTGCTAGCAATTGGGGGGACTCCATAGTGGTAGCTTATACATCCCAGCCACAGTCTCATGATTGGAAAGAGGCCTCAGTTTAAATATCCTCCAGTCCCCCTGTCTCACAGACCTCACAGATTGCAAACTGTGTTTAAAGTACAAATGTCTGTGAGAAACAATGGTTTGTGTGAACTGAGGACGATGGGATATGCATGTGCAAGCAAAAATGCTCCACCGTGCATCCAGAACTGGAAGTCTACCTGGTGGACACGCACCACACAATAATTGAGTACTATTTATCTGCTTGAAATGTAACTTAAAGCAAGGGATCACCAGAGATAGAGAAGAGTACTCACTGGAATCACAAGTGAAGCTGTCAGGTAATACTTTGCTAGGTGTCCATGCCGGACGTGGTACTCCTGAGAAGCAAGGCTGCCAAAAAGAGTTACTATATATCTTTGTACATTGCAGAAATGCACATAATGTATAAAATCTTCTAATTTGGTATGAACTGAATGTAAGAGCCGACTGGAAGAATGGCCAATAGCGGGCGGGGGGGGGGATCTGGACTGGGAATGTGTCCATATTAAACTACTGCCACCCTTGTCAAAAGAATGTGAAATATAGGAAATATGTATAGATGCATCAATCTGGCACAGCACACTTTGCTACTGCATAATATTGTAAGCATTCATGCTTTCTAGCACTAATAGCAATATATCCAGAGTTCGTTTTTCTTTCACTCCTGATCCAGAATGTGAGATTTTTAATTGTTTTTTGTCCCCACTCCACTGGCATGCGTGTTGGGAAAAAATTGATACAGTACCAGTGTTGTGCTGTGACAATTGGAATTATATGGTTGCACCATTCTAATATTTCTGCATTTTGAAAGGGGTATGTAACAATGAGATGGTAACCTGTATAATTTTTTTTTTACTTGCGAGCTGTAAACATGTTCAATGGAAGGAATCGTTAACTACAAAATCAACAGTAAAATGTCATTAAGCAAACATGAGAAAGTGAGACCTACAGTGAGACATTTTAAGAATGTCAGATAAATATTTTTGCTTTTAAAAAATATGGTTTTGTAGAGGACTAACAAATCACTTCTGCTTTAATATGGTCATTTTATAGTGATTATGGTTATGTTGTGAGAATCACAACAGATGAACCAGATAGCTAGTTTATTATTTGTCATAAGTGCAAATACATCGTAATGCATGGAGAAGTTACTTACATTGAATGACATACTGGGTATAGGATGGAGAGCAATGCCTCACAACCATCATTGGAATCACAAGTCTGTTAACCAATGCTGCTCTCTTCCCCCACATCCCTCTCCCCACATAAGTAATGTAACTCCAATAGATTCATGGAACAAGTGAAATATTCATGTGTATGTAGATTTGTGAAATACTACTAGGGTGTTTAAAATTTTTTCTACAACTTTAAATGCAAAAGTATGATATTTTAGAACCTGGGCATGGCAGAGTTTGTGGCATCCTGTTATATCTCTGCTATGTACCTTTTTTTTATTGTGGCTACCTTTTTGCTGGGGGTGGGGGAGAGACATATCAACCCGATACTTAAGGACTCGAGTGAGTCCCTCATTATTGCTGAGGTCAAATGTACGAGTCCCACTGTTTGTGCCAAATTTTCATTAGTGAACCCCATAGCTGCTTATTTATGCACTTCTTCCCTCTCTCAGTTGTTTGTTGCAGTCTCATGCCTGCCATGACCTAGGCAGGATGCATGTTTTGGTCCAAATTCCACTTCCAAGGATATGGAGACGCATTACACTGAATGAACACACTGCTATATACAGAGTAGGAAACCACAAGACAACCCAATGTGCGTGTGGCACATAACACAAAACTGCAATTAAGGTATGTGATCTGACTTCACCTATACATTACCTAAGCATTTCAGTGTAAATATGAATAAAACCCCATGCTGAGATTTACAGCAGAAAGACAAATAATGCATCGATAAAAAGGTGTGGGGTTGGGGTGTGTGGGGAGGGGGGGGGTTGAGAGAAAGTGCCAAACAAGAGAAGCATTATGTATTACTGATTTTGATTTAGTGAACACAATGCACAGCATGAGCAAGTATATTAGATGAATGATAGATCTGTAAATAGGATAGTCATTTCTACCAGTGCCCAGGAACCCTGATAGATTTGTCTTGTTACCCCTTTTTGCTACCGATTCATTAAGTGCCAGCATGAACCTGATTTGTCGTATGTACCTTTTTCTTTCCCTATAATTACATTATAGACAGTGGGTGACTAATCTATTTTCAGTTTGTCTAACATAGACCTTTATTAAAGATAATCGCCTCACCCTGTTTTTCTATGTTGTTTCTCTCCTTCCTTCTAGGATTGACTGATGCCTCCTGGTTCTCCATTTGTGAGCTGAGACCAGGGGCAACCTTTCCTCACTTGCATTTAGTTAACTGCTTTATTAAGTTGTTGCCATTTCCCTGATTTGAATTTGAGCTATATAAGTTGCTTTGAACCCTCCACTAAATTATATTATTAGGTATGTATTCTGGTGGCTTTTTGTTAGTTCACCACATGTTGTGATGTGTGCAAATAAAATACAAGATGACAACAATGGGGACACATATTGCTAAATATTTCAATGCAAATATTTTAGAAAACATACACAACTTCATAATGCCATGCTTTGCGCATGCTATAGTAAGACTTAACTTCCCCAAGTTTCGGAGTTTACAATTCCTTGGGTGGTGATGGGGGTAACTTATTTTGACTGAATGTTGTGCTCATATACATTTAATTGAATTAGAAGGCTAAAGTCAGCATTCTATAGAATTAATTATTACACACAGTTGTTGGTGCTGGACCTTCAGTTATCATCTGTTAAAGTAAACTTAAGACATTACTTTTTCATCACTATTTTTCAGAACACTTGAATAGTGATGTTGTTCACACCCTTGCTATGTTTTCCACACTACTGCACATGTGTGATTTTCGCTATTGTGTTATTTTAAGTTGTTTTGTTGTATTTTATATTATTTTTATATAATGCATCTGTTGTTGGAAAGGCATTTTAAAGGAAGTGTCTATCTAATGTCTCTGACATTCAATGCTTTATGAATTGTTCAGTCTACATTCATGATGTACACAGTACTGTATTAAAGGAAGTGGTATATGCCCCCCCAAAAAATTAAGAATTAGTAAGGTGACTGTTAGACAGTTTTTTACATTTTTAAATGTGCTGACTATTCGTTACATTGGTAGGGGTGTAAAAAAAGACATTAAAGAAATTAATGAAAACATTATCAATGTATTGGGGGGGGTTACACGATGGAGCTCAGGGAGATGTGTCCAACCTGTGCTGTAAATCCATTGGGTTGCTAGCTCCTGATGACATCACTATGGGGTAGAGTAGTGATGCAAACTATGCAGTACCATGCCCAACTGTTCAGCAATTAATGCTGTATTCAGTGTTACAGATTTTGACAGTTTGATTTTAACTACAACATATCCAGCAATAACTCATGATAGAGAAATGGTATTTATAAAAAACATAATTATACTCCTTTTAAATGTATTTTATTCATATGTTCATTGCATACTCGCAATGATAGAAAGCGCCTCATAAATATAGTGTTCTGATTGATTGTAAACATTCTATCTGTCCTATGTCAATTAAGCAATAAGGTAATACAAGGGAGTGTGTCATGGTGGGATAATGGCCCATCTCTGGGTAGGTTGAAGCAACAGACATAACCGAGGGCTTCTATCACCTGAGAATGGCCATTACCCCACCATAACACACCCCCTGGAGTGTCTTATTGCGATTATGAAATGGTCCATTTGTATTAAATTTTTTGCATTTTTAAACATAATACTTTCAGATTGGCCATTGTACTGGGATAATCAGAATTCAACATTCTTTCTACCCATTTCATAATGGCGGATTTACCCACTTCTTGTATGGTTAAGTCATTTGGCCGTGCCTCATGTCACACCACACAAAGTGTGGGTAAATCACCCAGTTACCCACACCCTGTTCTGCCTTACTGCTTATGTATACACTAAATAGTACAAGAAAACACCATGCTCATAGTATCCAGTTTCCCCCATATCCCATGGTGAGCCACAGACTCCAATGCCCAGCTGAAGTACAGAAAGTGAATATCCACTGACCTGCCATTGTCAATGATCCTTGTGATCCATTCATATTACTCCACCATATTTGACTAATACAGTTAGTCATTAAGAGCATCACACTGTTTGGCATCTATGATACCCTGTGACCTCAGACCCTCCCTCCATCTTCTCTTTCAGGATGACATCAATCACTACACCCACTAACGAGGCCAGGCTTACCAGCATATAGTTACCTGTATCCTGATGCAGACACCCATTGTGAATAGGCAAAATATGGCCATCCCCCATCATCTCTCTGAGATTAGCCAAATACATTAAAGTAACCTCTATATGGTAGTAAGTTTCTAATGAGTAGAATTACATGCAGTGGCAGTATTGACATTCAATGTTTTTCTTTCTCTTAGACCTGTTCACTCTAGATTAGAATTTGAACTTGAAACATATGAATAAAATGCCTGCCCTATGTAATAGCAATATAATGTTTGCAGTGGCTGCAGTGTAATAAGTACCAGAGGTTATGTCATAGACAGAAAGCAATCTTATCAAGAACATCACAGTTGCTGAGTTACTTGCACTCATCACTGGAAATTATGTTAACCCTGCTGAATGCAATTCTAGGTAGATCTGTTTCTGTCACTATCTACTGTTCTATATGGAGTTGTGAGAGGAGCACCTCTTGGTTGGAGGATATCATGCTCAATACCTGGTCAGCCCAGGAATGGGTGGAAAATTTCAGAATGAAGCATTCCATATTTCATATGCATTGCAGTGAACTGGAACCATTTGTTCATAAATGTGACTCTCAGATGAGGGATTCTGTACCTGTAGAAAAAAGAGTGGCCATTGGACTGTGGCGACTGGCCACCAGTATCAAGAACAGGACTCTGGGTCACCTGTTTGGGTGTGGATGAACCACGGCTGGTCAGATTGTGTTAGAGGTATGCAAAGCTATTGTAAAAGTATTATTTCCAAGAGTAATTGAACTGCACAACCTAGACGACATAATGTTGAGTTTTGAGAGAGATCATGGTTTCCCTAATTGTGCAGGTACCATTAATAGCACCCACTTCCCCATTATTTGTCCGCCGAATCATGCTGCAGAATATTATAACCTCAAATGCAATTACTCTGTGGTAATGCAAGCTCTGGTGGACAATAAATACTGTTTCACTGACATAAATGTTGGCTGACCAGGAAAAGTGCACAATGCACACATTTTCAAAAACAGTTTGCTGTTTCAGCATGGTCAGGAGGGAACTCTGTTCTCGCAGTCAGCATGCGAGATTGGAGAGACAAATTTTCTTGTGTTAATTCTAGGAGATCTGGCCTATCCTCTTCTTCCTTGGGTGATGAAACGATATGCTGACATTTCTGACCGGAAAAGAGCCAAATTCTACTACCATCTTAGTAAGGCCAGGATGGTGGTTGAATGTGCTTTTGGGCAGTTAAAAGGATGATGGCATTGCTTACTGAAATGCATGGACTTTGACATCCGCAACATTCCAAATGTAATTTCAGCTTGCTGCGTGTTACACAACATATGTGAGAGTAAAGGTGAACTTTTTGGCTTTGAATGGATGTCTACAGGGGAAGTCAGAGGGTTTATGCAGCCTGAATTAGATAATGTATATCTTGAAGACTGTGGTGCTGCAACACATAATGGACATGCGAACAGGGTACGAGAAGCTATAGCAGAGTATTTTGAAGAGAATAATAAAAAAAAACATATACTATATGCTAGTAAGTGTCTAGTACAAGTTAATCGCTTTATTAACACCAACAGATGTCATAGTAATAACAATTCATTTATAACTCATTTTGTAAAACAGCAATATTCTTTCGTATATCTGTTCTCTTGTTATAATTTCAAACGTACAGTATGTTGTTGAAATATGTCAAAAATATGTATATATTAATATGCAGTTTAAATATTGACAATATTCTGAGCACAAACTTATAATGAGAAACAATGATGTACATATGATGACAATCCATGTGTTATTAAATAGAATTAAATAAATAATCATTACTTTCTATGTAAAATATTATTATACAATTATCAGAAATAACTTTTTTCTAATCTACTGATTTAAAATGAATGTAGCAGCATTAAATGAAACAATATGACGCTATGTACTTTTGATTTTCGCTTCAAATCTCAGTTATTTACATTGTAAATGCATAAATAAAATTGTGATGTTTCAGTACATACGTTACAGGTTATAATTGTTCAACTATTATGAAACAGAATCAAGGAAACAATTAGTGAGATTATCATACAGCTCTACAGTTCTGTCCACGTAGATGAGTCACTCCTCAACTCATCTGTAAAACTTCTAGTTGGTGTTGATTGTATGAATGAAAAATGCTGAGTAGAATTATGTGCAAAATGTTGTGGGGAATGGTTAGACATCATGAGATCTGGGTTGTTCAGTGGTGGGCTAGTTTGCGGTTGCATCACATTGAATGACTGGGCTTGTTGCATCTGCTGATGTAAGTGAGTATGTCAAGGAGGAAGGCTGAATGATGGACTTGATGTTGACTTAATCAACTAGGTAAGAGTCTGTATTAGTTGGTCTGTCTGTCCAGACTCTTTCTTCCATAGTCTTTCCTCCATCTCATGATCTGCAGCTGCCCTCTCTTGTTCAGAATTGAAAAGTTTGCTAAATTGACCTTGGATACGTTGTCTAGTGGGTTCAAATACTGACTCCATCAACTCTTGTGTTCTTGACATTTTCTTCTTTTTCCTTAGATTTGCTAGTGGCTCCTTTGAATGATGCTTGAACTGCATGTTTTGTGCAGTCACTGGTGACTGCTCATTGACAGTTACCTCTTCTGTAACTTGAATTGAACTGTGACTTGCTTGTGTCTCAGCATCATCAATCACTTGGTGAACAGGGTCATCATTGTTAATAATATTTTCTGCCTCTGAAAAATTATACAAATGTTTAGTATTCACATGCTCAGATAACATACTACCATAATATGAAAGTATGTCATATCATCCTATTTCATTTTTGAGAACATAGCATTGTTGAGAATGGTTAAATGATATAAAATGGGCAAAGAAATCCCTGTGTCCTGATTGGCTGTACTTATTTCTAACCATTACAGTAAGAGACTGTCACCACTGGCTAAAATGATCCCTGACATCCAGGGCAACTCACATAGTTCATAAGCCACCTGTTTCCTAGTTTTCATCAGAAACATGGATGCAGCCTTTACTCATATGGAAAATGGGTGAAGATTGGGGTGGTATTTATAGACCCCCTGGGTGGAATGAAGAATAGGAGCTTGACGTCAGTCTTGGGCAAAGTGATGGAGAGCACCCTTCAGGAAAGGATAGATGGGGTTCTGATGGCACAAGGTCATATAGTCATTCACCAGGATGGCTGTGTTAATGGCAGATTGTGCTAGACAAATGTGGTGGAGTTCTATGAAGGGGTGACAAGGGTGCTGGATCAGGGCAGGTCATTGGATGTCCTATTTCTGGACTGCCATAGGGCTTTTGACCAAATGCCATGTCATGGAGTACTGGAGAAGTTTGAAAGTATGGGGGTGGAAGGGGAGGATGGGCAGATTTATGGAGCTTTTGTGATTTCAATGCTCTGTTTTGAGTGCAGCATTTTTCTGTTGTGATCTCATCAGGCACTATTCAAAATGCTGCCATGTTGGTTAAAGTATTCTTTGCCACCAAACTAAAGGTTGGGGAACTCTCATTAAAAATGTATTTAGAGGAGGTTGAACTGAGTTCCTGTGGGCTCCTGACCAATTGACACACTGGGTGCGAGCAAGGTAGTCATGGCATTCACACATTGCCATATCTCTTTGCTAACTAAAATATACAGGAGTATGACTAACAGATAGAAATTTGATATGGGAACATCCTTTTCACAAATGGCATGATGAAACAGAATTGTATTACCCATTTTCTTGTAAACAAAAGCATGTACCCCTAACATTTTAACCATCCCCTGCCAGCACTGAACAAGTTCTGAACATGATATGTTTTACATGGTTTGTTACTTGTCAACAGATGTTTGCCCAATTCTGAAATGAAAAAAAAAATTAAGAAAACAAATACAGTATATATAACAAGACTTTTAAAACTGCATGAAGGAGACAGAAAGAGAGAGAGAGAGAGAGAGAGAGATTAATTCCAGAGGAAACAATGTGCCTTTCCATAAGAATGGGAAATTGCATCTCACATGTTATGGTACGCTTTGATAAAGTTGCATCTATAATTGCTTTATAATTTATATATTCTGCACACCGGACAGCTCTGGATGTATCGTGCCAATTAATGTTTTATGAATTGCATCTGAAACTGGACATGGAGATATTTGATGGGGATTATGATTCCCATAGAAAGTGTACTAATCCAAAATCTTGTACCAACTATTAGACAGAGAAGACTCCATGCAGGTCAGATTCCAACATGCTCTTCACTCTCATCAGTGGGATTTAACTAGCCCTATACTATGTCAGACCGACAGATCAGATCAATAAACAATTAAACAGTATGCCTGTGTATTCTATTGCACCACATCACTAACCAAACACTTTTTGAATCATGCTATAATGAGGGACTCAATATAAAATGTCTCCGTACAGTGGGCACGCAATGGTCTGACTCAACATATTTATCATCACCTGTGAAGTGGTATGCCTTTCATAACTCACTTATTACTATGTCATATCTGAATTATGAACTGATCTTACCCTGTAACCCAATAGGTTTAGTGGCATATTCCGAGTCATTCCATTGATTATTCCCTGTATTAATGTTTGAAACTGGCTTTCAAAACACTCAGTGAATATTCCCCTATGTTCTCATCCACCAGGTCAGACCTGTAAAAAAGCCTTTCCTGGTCTACAATTTCAAAATGAACCAATATACCCTATTATGTTTTGAGCACATTTTTAGGGAGATGTTTTTTAACTGTTTTGAATACATGTAACCATTTTTTGTCAACCGTTTTAAGTCTAAATTTTTCAACATATTAGCACACGGTTTCATGTTCTGATTGTGGCAAGATTGTATCACCATTAATAATGCTACCTAATCTACTACCTAAATTAGTAACACTATGTGCATTTCTTTAATATAGTTTTAACCACTTTACTCATTTGTGTGTAAACAGGAGCATGTAATAATGGCATACCGAATAAAATGAGGAAATAACATAGAAGGCAATTGTTTTTTTCATAGCATACGACTTCTGAACTGCAGGAAAGTGAATGGTCCATTAAAAGAGGGCATCTGTAGTGGAAGATGTTATTGCAATAATAAAGCTTTGACCAGATGAAACACATGCGATTAGAAAACAGTTGTTTTGAAGGCAAACTAACCTAATCAGTTGGAATGATGCAAGCCATGTGCCAACATTTCAGTGACCTTGTAACAGTTTGGTTTCTTGGTAGTTCTGCCTATTAGAATTGTAATTGCTCATTCAGAAGTCCTCCAATTAGTAAGCCCTTATGAACCTATAATGAGATATAATTGCAATGACTAGTCGTCCACATGCACGGATTAAGCAGGTCTTTAGCAGTCATGATTCAGAGCTGAGCATGTTAGATAGCCATCACTTTAATAATTCAAGGATAAAGGCATTTGAATCCCTTCATTCGAGAGGGAGGGGTGACACAATCAAGCTTTGTCTGTAGGCTCCGAACAGGGTTTCAAAATGAAATGTGACAAAATTGCCATTTGCAGAAATAGACAGAGAATCTTCTAAATAACTTCATGAAAAAAATGTTTGCAAAATGTAATCGGATTTATTACCCAAAGCACAGCATATAACAGTGCACTGACGGTTAGAGTAATAACAGGCTGTATGAATCACAGCAGCTTGAAGACACATGGGAAAAGTACTGTGACAAAAGGATGCAGAGGAAATTTACAAAAAAAAAAAAAAACTTACACTAACCACCGCAAGAACAAGGTGATACAGCCATTTACCTTACAGCACTGACCTGCAAAAATGGAGATATAGGTTTGAATCCCTCAGCCCTCACTTGCATAACGTGTGACACCGCACATAGTAATTAACTTCCTTGTGCTCCCAGGACACACCTGGAAAGCTTTGGATTACTGTGCCTTTCATAGTCAAGTTCCCCTTTCCCACCAAAAGTGGGCTCTACCATGAACCAAAAGAAGGAGCACTATATACTGTTGACTCCAATAAGTAGGTACACTTCTATGTCACTTTACAAACTGTCCAGCAAGCTCTGCAGATGCAAAAAGAAGTACTTGCTGGAGTCTTGAATTAGAATTATTGTGACCAAATGCCCCCTGCAATTGCTCTGTATGTATTACGCAGCGTACTACTTGTGCTCGTTCAGCATGAATACAGCAAGCTTTGTGCAACCAATGTGGTTGCAATAATGACAAATAAAAGTGTATCATAGTTGTTACAGCATTTTAATCTGCACCAGTAACAATTCCATTTCCCAACAAAACAGTTGCTGTGGAAAAAAATGTTACACATGTTCATATATATTTGTAAATTTAACATCAAACTAATATTACTATGAAAGTGATTACTGAACACTGAGTTATTTTTTTTTCCCATTTGGCTTCTATACAGAAAACAGGATTGCCCCATTGCTTCTCTCAATGAGGTCATTATAAAACCGTGAACAACTAAATCAATGTTTTAGTTAAAGCGCATAATTCACTTGAGTAAATCCTATTTCAAAGGTGATATTGTGATATTGCTGTTTGTGGCACATCGTTCCCACAATAGGCCAATATTTCCCCATTATCTGTTACCAGGCAACACTTCCTGAATATCAAAAATTAAAAAAAAAGAGCTTAGTGTTCAATGATTGTTGTAAAGAACAAAGATTCAAAAGACAACACAATGACACTGCAGTTACTTTTCATTCGAAATTATCTCTCATTAATCAGAATATTAACTGTAATATTAATTTTATGTTCCTTTCCTTTTACATTGATGTGTAAGATATGGCAATGTATCCTTCACATTACTTAACTTGTGGACTTGGCACGCCATCACCAATTCAGCATCCACATAGTCGGCCCATTATTCCCTCCTATTAGTTTAAATACAGTCTGTAGATGAGATGCAGTTCACCCTCTCTTCCATGAAAGGTAACCGTTAGAATCAAATGTACACACTAATTTTTTTTTGGGGGGGGCAGTTGCAAACTCCTCATTCAGCTTCAGGATACATAACATGTGGAGCAAAATTTGAGACAAATCTCAGCATTTGCACAATTCTTCAGATTACTGCTCCTGAGTAAAGGTATCTCAAGTGATGTCTGACATGCTTGATAGTGCAGTGCTGCTGCTGTTCACTGTACACCATCAAAAACTAAGACAGAAGAGTTACTTAACACATTAAAAAGTGGAATGAAGCAGACAGGGTGAGGGGCATGCAACAACCCTAGGAATTGCTAGCAAATCGACGTTTGTTCCAGGACTCACTGCATGCTTCAATTTAGAGTTTATTGAAACACAAGGCAGTGCAATGCATATACATGATGCTAGGGAACAGAGAGGGGATAAATGTTGCAACTTGCTAGCTGGTTGCCATCCGGGATGTGTGCTCTCCATCCCCTCATTCCATCCTCTCTCTCCCTCTTTAGTATTAACTTGGGTTTGAGGAGCAAGGGGTGGGTGGGGGAAAGATGAAGCTGGCGTGTAGATATAATGGTGGGAGAACTTTTGTGTTTTTTTTGTTTGTTTTAAATAATTTCATATTTTTGCATTTTGCAGAAACAGCTTGCTATTTGTAGAACAGAGAAATGAGCGCATGTTGAGGGGTTTAATCTGGTGCTGGCTTCTGCTGGGCAGAACTGACTTATTACAATTGGGTCACATGATGCAATGTGTCAGAAGGATGGATGGACAGTAGGAGTGATAGTGTCATGATCATAAGATAGAAATGTTGACATGAAGATTCTGGACCTTTTTAATAGGGGCATTGTGACACCTTTTGTCTCTTTTATCCCCCCTGTCACCCCCAGTGTAGTCCAACTATTTTGTTCTCAGTGATGCAGAACAATGCAAATAATTGTATGCTAACTAACAAGATAAACTAAAGTTCTTTACCCCCTTTTTACAGGAAGCTTGAACACACAAAACAATATATCTAGATGTCACTATTTATGTGTTTTATTTTCATTTGCATTTACCTACAGCTTCATATAGCATCTCATGTGTGACATCATCCAGTGCACCATTGTCTTCTGTTGTGCCACTTTGGATCACCACTGGAGGAACAGAAGTGGGTATGGTGCCCAGAATACTACCAAGCTCTTCATAAAATGGACAAGTTACCCTCCCAAACTCTGATTTTCTATTACTATCTTTCACCTTATGGTAACAAACTTTTAGCTGTTTTATTTTCTCATGGCACTGTTTTGCACTACGTTCATGCCCCCTAGTCATGAGATGAGCAGATATCATCTCTTAAATTTTACTGTTCCTCATAAAATTATTCAACTGTTCCTGCACAGCTTCTTGTGACAAGTAATCGATAAGCAAAATTTAGTAGCTTCCTCTAACCAACTAGCTGAATGACCTGCCATATTTTAATATTTAATTTAAATTAAATTCTCCTCAGATGAATGAACTAACTTAGCAGCTCACTTCAAAATACCTGCGCACTATTTACTGCCGGAATTAGTGTTCTGCGTGCATCAAGGGCAAACGTTATTAATACACTTGTAGCCACTGAATACACATACTTTGCGGTCACATTGATCAAACAAAACAATGTTGCTGTTAACCTGTTTTAAAAACTGTGCTAAAGACTAGGTTTTTAGCAGGGTTAAAACACATTTTTTAAATACATTTTAACAAGCATTGCTGTGTGGCCACAAACCAAGTCAACAAGCCCCAAAACGTGTTAGCATTGTTAAAACGGATTAACAGCCACAGTGTGTCCAAGCCCTAAATGACAATGCATGATGTACAGGTGATAACCATGGTGTTATCATCTCTTTTGGTTGCTAGGGCAATTGTAAACCTCTCGAGCTGTGCTCTTAAGGTTTACTGATGACGTAACAACCACTTGAGGTGATTATACCATGGTTATCACCTGTTCATTAGGCATTATCCTGTATATTATGTAAAAGAGCAGTACAGTGAAATACATTTTTCCAATCTACTTTTCGATGTACCATCTATGCTGCACACTGTGAGTTTTTTTTCCCTCAATACCAATCCTTGCCAGGTCTACAATGGTATTTCTGAGCTAAATATGGTGGCCATCTATTTATCTTGAGGGAAAAAAACTAAATTAAAACATTTATAACATGCTCAAATGTTGATGGAACTATAAACTTTTATCACCAAATAATACTGGAAGCAGCCTAAAATCTTTCATAGAGTGCAAAATGGTTGTAACAATACTGATGAAGACAAAGTAGGAAAGCGATCTAGGGGTAATCATATTGGCTGACCTAACTGGAGGCAGGCAGTGCAAAGAGGCAAGGGGAATGCTGGGCTGCATAGGAAGGGGTATCATCAGTGTGAAAAGGGAGGCAACGCTGCCCCTGTATAGATCATTGGTGAGACCGCACCTTAAATACTATGCCCAGTTCTGGAGACCACACCTTAGGAAGGACATAGACAGAGTGGAGGCAGTCCAGCAGAGGGTGACCAAAATGGTACAGGTTCTGCATCATAAACCCTAGAAAGAGAGGCTAAGGGAGCTATACGCATACATCCTGGAGGAGACGGGGGATACAATAGAGACCTTTAAATACTTAATGGGGTAAATAACATACAGAAGGGGAGTATTTTTCAGAGAAAAAGGTGCTCTAGAACAATGGGGCATGCTATGAAACTGAAAGGGGGTAATTTCAGGATAGATGTGAGGAAGTACTTCTTCATGAAAAGGGTGGTGGATTCCTGCAACAACCTTCTGGTGAAGGTAGTGTGGGCAGAAACACTGTAGGGGTTCAAAAATGCCTGGGACAGACACAAATGAAATGTAGGGGTAAGTAGGGGAGGGGGAACCACAGGGGAGAGGAATGGAAGGGGAAGGAGAGGGGTAGAGATGGTGCCATAGATCAGGTGAGGTTGGCAGCATTAATAAAAAAAAATAAATAACAACAAAATATAATAGGCAAACCAGTAAACAGGGAGGAGATGAGGCACTGTGGGTCACCTTGGAGACTGGAAAGGGCACCACAATCCGCCCAGGGGTTGTGTACAGACCCCCATGTCAGTGGGAGGGAATGGACAAGGATATGATAGAAGGCATTCTTAGAATGGCAGAGAAAGGGAAGATACTATTGATGGGAGGCCTGAATATGCCAGATGTTAACTGGAGCACATTTGCTGCAGCCACATCCAAGAGCAGGGCCATTCTTGATGCCCTACAGGTGGCAGGCATTAGACAGCTAGTTTCAGAACCCACTCGTGAGGGAGCAATCTTAGACCTCGTACTCTCAAATGGGGGCAATGAGAGGATCTCAGATCTAGAAGTGGGTTGCCATCTGGGGACAAGTGACCATCAAGCAGTGTGGTTCACGTTAAACTCAGCTACAGAGTAAAGCCATACAAAAGTGAGGGTACTGGACTTTAGGAGAGCTGACTTTGGCAAGATGGGAGAGTGCCTCAGAAAAGCACTAGCAAACAGGCTAGAAGGAGGTGTGGAGCAACAATGGGGAATCATCAAAACTGCCATCACAGAGGCAACAAGCTTTTGTGTCAAGCAAATAAGCAAATCAAAATGAAAGAAAAAGCCACTATGGTTCTCAAAAGAGGTGGCTGTGAAAGTCAGGAAGAAAAAGATAGCATTCCGGAAGTATAAGGAAACACAGAAGGAGCAGGACGAGAGCTGTACCAGTTAAGGCAGAAGGAAGCAGGAGGAAGTCAGAATAGCAAAGGCCCAAACTGAGGAAAAGATAGCCAACTCAGTTAAGAAGGGGGATAAAACCTTTTATAGGTATATCAGCGAGCGTAGAAAGACAAAGGGAGGGATAGTGAGGCTGAATAGAATGAACAGTGGGTGGGCAGAGGAGGACAGTGAAAAAGCAGGGATACTGAACGAATATTTCCGCTCAGTATTCACAAAAGAGGAGGGGGAAGTGCCTAACTTCAATTCAATTCAATTCAAATCCAATTAACAGAATCACTCTTGATAGGGGGGTTGATCCCAGTCCTTTCACAGAAGAAAGGGTTCTGCAAGAACTCCTAAAACTGAAGGTGGACAAAGCAATGGGTCCTGATGGAATTCACCCCAGAATTCTAAAAGAATTAAGGGAGGAACTAGTGAAACCACGGGCTACTCTTTTTAATAAATCATGGGAGGATGGTGTGGTACCTGAGGACTGGAGGAAGGCGGATGTGATTCCCTCTCAAAAGTGGGACCAAGACAGAGGCAGGAAACTACAGACCTGTCAGTCTGACCTCTGTGGTAGGGAAAGTGATGGAGTCACTTCTGAAGGAAAGAATAGTTGAGTACCTAGAGGCCAGTGGAGCACAGGACCCAAGGCAGCATGGATTCACAGCAGGAAGGTCATGTCAGATGAATCTAATATATTTCTTTGACTGGGTGACCAAAGTAGTAGACCAGGGAGGGGCTGTGGACATGGCCTACCTAGACTTTAGCAAGCCATTTGTCACAGTCCCACACAAAAGATTAGTAGTCAAATTAACCAGCCTGGGAGTGGGTCCCAGAGTGGTAGCCTGGGTAAAACATTGGCTGAACAACAGGACACAGAAGGTAATTGTAAATGGAGTCCACTCTGAAGAAAGAGGTTACTAGTAGGGTACCACAAGATTCAATACTGGGTCCCTGTCCTTTTAATGTCTTTAAAAGTGACATTGTGGAGGGACTGGAAGGAAAAGTATGCCTCTTTGCATATGACACAAAGATCTGCAACAGGGTTGATACACAAGGAGGTGTGAAAAGGATGGGAAGGGACTTGGCAAGGTTGGAGGAATGGTCAGAAGTATGTTGCTTGAATTCAATGCAAAGAAGTGCAAACTAATGCACCTGGGAAACAAAAACCCAGGGGAACACTACACAATGGGGGGGGAGGTAGTAACAACAACAAAATGGAAAGGGACCTGGGGGTAATCATATCAGATGACCTTAAGGTTAGCAAGCAATGTGAGAAGGCAGTAGGGAGGGCTGGGGGTATACTGGGATGTATAGGGAGAGGCATCAGCAGCAGAAAACCTGGGTAAAACATTGGCTGAACAACAGGACACAGAAGGTAATTGTAAATGGAGTCTACTCTGAAGAAAGAGAGGTTACTAGTGGGTACCGCAGGAGGGTTCAGTATTGGGTCCAGTCCTTTTAATGTCTTCATCAGTGACATTGCAGAGGGACTGGAAGAGAAATATGCCTTTTGCAGATGACACAAAGATCTGCAACAGGGTTGATACACAAAGAGGCGTGGAAAGGATGAAAGGGACTATGAAGGTTGGAGGAATGGTGAAGTATGGCAGCTAGGATTCAATGCAAAGAAGTGCAAATAATGCACCTGGGAAACAAGAACCCAGGGAAGAATACACAATGGGTGGGAGGTAGTAACAACAATAAAAAGGAAAGGGACCTGGGGTAATCATATTAGATGACCTTAAGGTTAGCAAGCAATGTGAGAAGGCAGTAGGGAGGGCTGGGGGTATACTGGGATGTATAGGAGAGGCATCAGCAGCAGAAAACAGGAAGTTGTTATCCTCTGTACAGACAGTTGGTGAGACCCCATCTGGAGTACTGTGTCCAGTTCTTGAGACCCCATCTCCGCAAGGACATGAACAGGATAGGGGGTAGTCAGAGGAGGGCAACTAAAATGGTGCAGGGTCTGCAAGAGAAGCCGTATGAGGAGAGACTAAAGGAGCTTAATATGTATACCCTTGAGGAAAGAAGGAGAGGGGGACATGATAGAAACTTTAAGTAACTCAGTGGAATCAACAAAGTCCAAGAGGGTAGCATCTTTCAGAAAAAGAGACTTGCAAGAACAAGGGGGCACAATTTAAAGATAGAAGGAGGGTGGTTCAGGGGCAATATGAGGAAGTATTATTTCACAGAGAATGTAGTGGATGCATGGAACAGCCTTCCTGAGGAGGTTGTGGGGTCTAAAACTGTGGGAGAATTCAAGAATGCATGGGGCAGACATAAGCAAATTCTTGTGGGGGTAGAAAGAAATATGCTGTTGGTTAACTAGGATCTATGGCCTATCCTGTAGGTAGGGAAATGGGCAGACTAGATGGGCCAAGCGGTCCTTATCTGCAGTCAAAGTCTATGTTTCTATGTAACCAGTTGGGCCCAGTGGCCCTTATCTACCATCACATTCTATGTTTCCGTTTCTATTAAAAAAAAATTTAGGGTAACATTTTTTCTTAAATTTTGTTGCACTGCTGCTTTAACTATTGTTAAAGTGAAGATCTGCACAGGAGGCCCCATATTCAGAGCCGTCCAGATGCACCCACATAACAGTGCATCATGCAAAAAAGATGCGAGGGCCATTTGTGTTGCAATATTCAAACAGAATGCATAATGGGAGCAGATTGCTAATTCTATATGACAATTGGACCCTGGATGGTCTGATGCATAGCAAGCGGCCATCATGTATGGTGCAGTGCATCCAGGGTGCACGGTTCAAGACCACCCATAGGGGAATGTGTGGTATATACCTGTGTGTACCACAGCCCCCATGGTTGATATTCAGCCAAAACATGCAAATGAGCCCATTGGGAAGGCTTTGCACAGAGGGGCCATTTGAATGCCCATTACAGGCTCATTTGCATAGCTGCGCCCTGCAGAATGCAACAGGCCAGCCCCACCCCAGCCCCGATCACTGTCAGACAATAAAGCACAAAATTATCCCCATTTCAATAGTGTAGCAGACCCCCTGTCCCCACCCCATACACTGTTAGAATGAAAACAGGGATTAGTGAAAGTTGAAATTCAAGTGTATGCCTAACAGACTTTCAGTTGGAGTCCCCATTTTGAATGAGTAGGAGACACTGGTTGCTGGAAGGTGAGTATTTAAAATTGACTGCGGTTTTCTACCTTAACCGCAGGTATCATATTTCAACAGGGGATTAGTGAAGGTTGAAATTCAAGTGTGTGCCTAACAGACCTTCAGTTGGAGTCCCCATTTTGAGTGAGCAGGAGTGGGAAAAACTGTTTGCTGGTATGGTGAACCAGAGCTGTGTATTTGTCCTGTAGTTTGCAGAAGTATGTCTTTTTTTACTTGATTGTTTTTGTAGACACTGTGTACCAGAGGAGCTGCACCCACCCACATTCCCCAACTGCCTCCAAGTGCACTGCCTTTATAGTGGAAGGCCAGGCCACACCTACTTAAAGAGCCAGGAAAAGCTGGGCAACAGAAGCATTAGCCTCGCTGATATATAGGCTGAATTACAAAGGGTGTAGCCAGTAACTGGGTCCAATGGGAACATACAAAAGGAGGAGACAGAAGCTGTGAGTCCCTACAGAAGGAGAGAGAGTAAGAATTTTGGGGCATGCTGCAGGTTTACAGCCCTTCTAGACATACGGGTTCAATTGTAAATACCTGGGGAATATTTGGAGACTGAGGTAGGGGTATATGGAGGTCAGGGCAAGGAAGCAGGAGTGGGAATGGAGGTGTGGAGTGGAGATGCTGAGATGACTGGGGTTGGGGGCACAGGGAGGTGGGGAGAATTGTGAGCTGCAATGGGTGTGGAGCAGCACTGTTTCTGGGAAGCTGGTGAAAAATGGGGGGTTGTCCAGTTTGCAGGATGTTCAGACAATTTACGCTGGAGATAGAGAGCTTGAGACAGGAACTGGGGGGAAGGGACAGGTTTGAGGGGTTGAAGAGTAGAATTGACACAGGGGCAGGAAGGGTTCCATTGCAAGATAGACCAGACTGCCACAGGCTGGAAGGGGGCACTTGGCCAGGGGGGGCAAGTCCACAGGGTCCTGGGAGCACCAAAAGGGTTTGTTGGCAAGTGGTAGGAAACATGGATAGATGGAGAGGAAGTAGGAATGAGGTTCAGAATAAGCAGAGGCAGGATGGATTTCAGGGGAGGACAGGGGCAGGAAGTTGGAGACAACAAACGGGTACACAATACTGGTTGATGAAACAGAGCAGGATGTTGGGGAAGCCACCATAGAACAAGAGTCAGGTGACCAGGATGGAAGGAGGCAATATACAGTTCAAGGAGAGAGGGAAGATGGTGGTGTAAAACTGGAGAGGGGCAGGGACGTCTGTAAAGTTAGCATGAACACACTAAAAAAAGGGGATGGAAGGCCAAAACATGTTAGGAAGGGGTGAGGAGGTAGTACAATGCAGGGGACGGTGGGAGGATGTAAAAGTAGTGGAGGGGGGGTTGGGGAAGGGAGTGAGCACAAAAAGGACAGAGGAGAAGGAGCAGCAGAGCAGGTGGAGGCGCAA
Organism: Neoceratodus forsteri; assembly: GCA_016271365.2. NCBI lineage: Eukaryota > Metazoa > Chordata > Ceratodontiformes > Ceratodontidae > Neoceratodus > Neoceratodus forsteri. The sequence continues at coordinate 350,120,409 of CM028130.1, read as the reverse complement.
TTACAGGAGAAAGAAGGGGGAAAAGGGCATGGCATGATGACAGAAGACACTGAGGAAAAGGGGTTCATAGGAGAGCAAACCACTGGGGCAGTGCAAGGGAGGGAGTAGAGGGTACTTGTATTAGGGTATTCTAAGCTCGGGGGGGTGAGATGGGGAGATAAGGGAGCAAGGAAGAGCTGAACCTGGGTAGAGTGTATGCTTCATATGACAGTGGGGAGAGTAGGGTAGTGCATTCAGAAATGTGTGTAGATGGTGGGAGGGAAGCCTCATATCATTGTACACCTAGAGGTTAGTACAGTGGAAGAAGTGCAGGAGATGTTCAGGGAAGTGGGGGTATCTGCAATTGGGTGGGAAGCTCAGTGACATTCTCCGAGGTACTCCAGGTACCTAGGGCAAGCACAGTGAGAAAGCTAAGAGTACAGGAGTTTAGTGGGTTGCTGAAGGGTTGTTGTGCAGAAATGGGGTACAGGGTAGTAGGGGGCGGGGTGAGATATGGAACAATTAGGGGCTTTATGCCAAGATTAGTCTGCATCTCAACATTGAGGGTACAAGGGCATTCACACAGGGGCTGGAGAAGTACATTAGAAACAACATAGATTTAAACTGAGGAGGGGGAGGGGCGAGTCTGATAGCAGGGAGGAGGAGGAACCTTCCAGGGGAGATCAGAAGGCCTTGCCCAACAGGGATGGAGGAAGAGAATGAGGAGACGTTACCAAGACAAAAGTGGAAGGGGGAGAGATGGGAAGAGGAGAGGCAAGACACAAGGTGGACTGTAGTATCCTTAAATGCAAGGAGCTTAGCAAACAAGGTGGCAGAGTTCCAGGCAATGATGGCAGAGGGGGAGGTAGATATTGCCACCATCTCAGAGACATGGCCACCCAATACCATGACTGGGATCTCACAATACCAGGACACAAGGTATTCCACAGGGACTGGGAGGGGGCAGGGGGTTTGGCAATTTATGTCAGAGGAGATACTGTGTACCAGGCAGGAAGGGGATGAGGGGAGGCCAGAAGCCAAATGGGCATTGCTCCAAAGCCCTAAAGGTAAGATACTCAGGATGGGGGTGGTGTACAGGCCACCCTCACAGAACGAGGAGGTGGGTAGGGAGCAGGGGGAGCAAATCAGGAAGGTCAGTGGCAAAGGGAATACAGTTAAAGTGAGAGACTTCGACCTACCTGGGGTTGACTGGCAGAAAGTAACTACAGTACATGCCAGGGAACAGGTGCTGCTGGAGGCTGTCCAAGACAGTTACCTAGTGCAAGGGGTGATGAATCCTACTAGGGAGGTGAACATACTGGGCTTGGTGCTAACAAATGTAGACCAAGTCCAGGATGTGGTAGTATGGGACCCTCTAGTAGGAAGTGACCACTGCTTAATGTGGTTCCTCCTCAACACAGGGAGGGATGGAGTCTGCTAAGACCAGGACAAGAGAGTTGGATTTCAAGAAGGCAGATTTTGCCAGAATGGGCAGCATCCTAGAGGGGTATTTAGCTGACATTAACCCAGGGATGGATGCTGAACAGAAGTGGGCAATCATTAGGAAGGGGTTAAATGAGGCCACAAACACGTGTGCTAAATCTCAGAGTAAGCAGTCCAGGTCAAAAAAACCTAGCTGTCTCAGCAAGGAGGTGGAGGGAAAGGTAAAGGGAAAAAAGATTGGCCTTCATTAAGTTAAAAAAATCTAGGTTTGAGGAGAATAGAGAAGTGTTCTCAAAGACGTCTAGGGAGGTGACCAGGTCAGTCAGGGCAGCCAAGGCAGTAAAAGAGCTGAAGTTTGCTCAGGGAATCAGAGAGGGGCAAAAGGGGTCCTTTAAATACATAAGGGAGAAGAGGAGTTGTAGGGGTGACATCATCAGACTCAAGAGAGAGGGAGGATGGGCAGAACAAGGGGAAGAACAGGCAGAGGCACTCAACGAGTATTTCTGCTCGATGTTCACAAATGAAAGGGATGGCCCAATACCACAGGGGAAAGGAGGCAAGGGTGGAGGGGGGGCAGGAATAACAGATAAGGTCATCCAAGAGGATAGAGTTCTGAAGGGCCTTAAAGTCTTGCGGGTGGACAAGTCACCAGATCGGACAGTGTACACCCAAGGGTCCTGAAGGAGCTTGCAAAGTTGTTGGCAGACCCTCTGATGGACCTGTTCAACACCTCCTTGGAGATGGGGAATGTACCCAGGGACTGGAGGATGGCTCACGTGTTGCCCCTTCACAAGAGTGGAGCCAAGGACCAGCCGGGTAACTACAGACCTGTGAGCTTGATTTCCATAGTGGGGAAGCTGATGGAAACCATTCTGAAGGACAGGTTGATAACCTTTCTTGATAGCAATGGCCTACAGGAGAGACAGCATGAGCTTGTCACTGGATGATCTTGCCAAGCTAACCTGATTGACTTCTTCAACTGGGTCATTAGGGCGGTTGTCGAAGGCCACGCTGTGGATGTCCTGTATATGGACTTCAGCAAGGCTTTCGACTCTATGCCACACAGGAGGTTAATGAGCAAGTTGAGGGACATGGGAGCAGGGGAAAAACTGGTGGGGTGGGTTGAGAGCTCGCTGCAGGGCAGACAACAGAGGGTAGTTGTAAGGGGGAAGACATCTAAGCCAGGGCCAGTAATAAGTGGAGTACCACAGGGTTCAGTGCTAGGCCCCATTTGTTCAATGTCTTCATTGAAGATATTGCAGAGGGGGTCAAGAGTAAGATCTGCCTGTTCATGGATGACACTAAGATTTGTGCAAAAGTGGCAATGAGGAAGAGTAGCAGGCAGGTTCTGTGATGGAACAATGAGGAAGGTCACATGCTGATGTCTCAGTGGGAGAAATATAACTAGATACAGGACATCTGCTTCCAAGTAAAACACTGCTTTTTACACACATCTAATATTATTAGGCAGAAAACCATCTAGTGAACACCTAGAAAAAAGTCTTCAGAAATAAGACTTAATCAGGGATTACTGTAAAAATTACTTAAATGTTTAGTCTGTTATTTTTATTTTTATGCGTCTAGCTCTTTAAGCTACTTACTTGCTGCTCGAGTAGTCCCAGTCCACAAAAAGGGGGACACCACCAATCTGGATAACTACTATCCTACTGCCATCCTCTCTGTTCTCTCTAAAATGCTGGATAAAATTGTAGTCACACATATCTCAGATCAGCTTCATTCATTCAACCTCCTCACCCCAGATCAACATGGGTTTCGATGAGGCACAGTACACCCACTGCACTCGTACAGTTTTCAAATTATGTCAGACTAGCGATGGACAATGGCTTTCTCACTGGGGCTACTTTTGTAGATCTTACAAAAGTTTTTGATCTAGTAGACTACCCACTGCTCATATCAAAGTTGTCTTCTCTTGACTTCTCCTCCTCTGCTACTGCCTGGTTCCAAAATAACCTCTCAGAGCATCAACAATTTGTCAAGATTGGAGGTGTCAAGTCTTCCCTTGCTGACACCTGGATAGGAGTGCCCAAAGATTCGATTCTTGGCCCTCTCCTGTTTACAATCTTCATAAATGCTCTCCCACCGCCTACTGGCCCCTGCTCAGCCCTGCTATATGCTGACAATCTGGTTCTCTACTCTTCCTCTCCAAACCTATTAGGCATCAACCATAATCTCAATCATAATTTCAATACCTTTCAGCTCTGGCTACTGCAGAATAAGCTTGTCCTGAATAAAAAGAAAACTGTATCTATGCTCTTCAGCTCAGGCTCAAAGATTTGGTCCTGTACCCAACCATTATGCATCTCAGTGCTTGATGGTGCTCCCTTCAGTTCAGTTACCTCCTTTAAATACCTAGAGGTCACCCTTGACCCTGCCTTAAACTTTGACCTGCACCTATCCACAGCCATCAAATCTGTAAATATTCAACTAGGACTGGCATATAAGGTAAGACACAGCCTTACATATGTGGCTAGGTTGGCCATTGCACAGGTTATCCTGAGACTCAAATTGGCATATGGGTTAATAGCCTATCCTGCTTCTACTAGTCAGCTCCTCTGAAAGTGGGATGTCTATTAGAATGACATTTGTCACTTTGCACTGTCTCTACCTAAACTTACTCACCATTGCTCACTGTATTCCAGCCTGGGATGCCTTACCCCCCCTAGCTTTCCATCAGTTTACTTCCTCTTGTTTCATAAAAAATATAATCACCTGCCAGATCCCTGACAAACTGGCTTCTCTGTTCAAGCCTGCAACCTCTGCCTACCCCCTGAGATCAGTTGATAAATTCCTGCTTTTCCAACCTAGATGCAGAACCAAAATGGGTGAAAATGCCTTCTCAGTTTGTGCCCACAAACTGTGGAATATCTTTCCACTGAATCTCAAACTCCCCTTCTCAAAGCAGCTTCAAACAGGGCTTTCACAAGGTTCTTTTATGCTCTGAATCTTGCTCCTGTAGAGTTCCCACCCACTCCTGTGCTGGCTTCTCCTGGTTGCCTATTGACATCTACCTCTTCTGCCCACTAACCTGCCTGGATAACCTTTCTACCCTCTCTTGCACTTGCCTACTAAATGTTGATACAAAAAGCTATTAGTTTTTGCACTTATATCAAGAGTCTGTTACTACGTATTGTTCTAGGTGGGTAACGGAGGGAGAAGTGGATGTGGCAGCGGTCACTGAGACTTGGGCCACTGCAAGACATGACTGGGACCTGAACCTGGAGGGATGCACTATGTTCAGGAAGGACAGGGGGGAGGGAAGGGGAAGAGGGTTAGCAATGATAGTCAAAAACTGCATTGGCATAGGGGGAGTAGAGGAGGCGGAGGGAACCGTGGAGGCGATTTGGGTCACCTTGATAACAAGGGGGGGCAAGAGAGTAAAAATAGGAGTGGTGTATAGACCCCCTGCCCTGGCGGAGGAGCTGGAGGACAGTCTGGTGGCAGATGTTAGGAGACACTGCAGACTGGGCAGAGAAATGATGGTGGTGGTGTTGGGGGACTTAAACATGCCAGGAACAGACTGGGAGACTATGACATCCTCTGTGACCAGGGAACAGAGGTTGTTGGATGTCTTTCAAGACGTGTTCCTAACTCAGCAGGTGAGGGAACCGACCAGGGAGGCACGGGTACTGGATGTGGTCCTGGCAGACAGTGACCAGATTGGGGGCCTGGAGGTAAGGGACCCATTGGCGGGGAGTGACCATGCCACGGTCTGGTTCTGCCTGGACCTAGGAGGGGTAGAAGGCTGCATAAAGACGGAAGTAACCGATTTCAGGGGGGCGGATTTTAAGGAAATGGGAAGGATCCTTAAGGAGCATTTGGATGGGATTGGGTCAGACATGGACGCTGATAGTAGGTGGGAAATCATCAGGAGAGAGGTGCAGGATGCTACCAGCACCTGTGCAAGAGTAAGACGAAAATGCGGTAGGGCCCAAAAACCCTGTTGGTGGACCAGGGAGGTCCAGGAGGTGGTTCGGGGAAAGAAAGCAGCCTATAAGCAATTCAAGTGCTCAAGGAGTGAAAGGGATCGAGGGGAGTACGAGCTGATGGCTAGAAGGGCCACTAGAGTGGTGAGGGCAGCTAAGGCAAGGAAAGAGCAGAACATGGCCAGGGAAATTAGGAGAGGGAACAAGAGGTTCTTTAGATACATTGGGGAAAAACGAAGGGTGAAGGGGCAGATTAGCAGGATTAAATCAGGGGAGAGATGGGCACAAGACCCGGGGGAGCAGGCTGAGGTACTAAATAAGTACTTCACCTCAGTTTTCACCAGGGAAAATGGGGGTGCTGCATCATACATGGGAGGAGACAGAGATACTGAGGAGGGGGGGACCCTTACCGATCGGCAGGTCTGGGGAGAGGGGGAGGCACCACTGGCAGGTGGGGGGAGGGCTAAGCAGGGAGAAGAGGTACCGGAAGTGGAAATCACAGCAGAGAGAGTGAGGGAAGCCCTCAGCTCCCTTAAGATGGAGAAAGCACCGGGGCCCGATAAATTACATCCCAGAGTGCTGAAGGAACTTTGCAGATGTCCTGGCAAAACCCCTGGCAGAGCTTTCACCATCTCTGAAGACAGGATGGGTGCCCCAGGACTGGAAGGTGGCGCATATAGTGCCCTATCCACAAGGGGATCAAGTGAGGTGGAGAACTACAGGCCTGTCAGCCTGACATAGTGGTGGGGCAAGGTGATGGAGGGCATTGTCAAGGAGGAGGCTAGGGGGGACCTGGATAAGTCAGGGTGCCTGGACGATGAGACAGCATGGATTCATCCACGGAAATCGTCAGACAAACCTGGTGGAGTTCTATGACTGGGTGACAAGTGCCTTGGACCTGGGTGAGACCAGTGGATGTCCTCTTTCTAGACTTCAGCAAGGCATTGACTCTGTTCCTCACGTGGGCCTGTTGGATAAGCTGGGAGAAATGGGGTGGGAAACAGATGATCAGATGGATAGGCAATTGGCTACAGGACCAGACCCAGAGGGTCGTGGTTAGTGAGATAGTCTCATCCCAAGGAGGGTCATTAAAGTGGGCTCCCACGAGGATCAGTCCTTGGGCCCCCTTCTGTTCAACGCCTCACTATCTGACATAAGGAGAGAATCAGGAGTGAGATGAGTCTCTTTGCAGATGACTCAAAACTGTGGCGGTGGTGGTTCGGGGAGGAGGGAGGTGGCCCCTGAGGGGACCTGGAGGCTCTGGAAGATGGTCTAGAAGTGGAAGCTGAGGTTCAATGCAGGGAAGTGCAAGGTACTCCACCTGAGGCAGAAACCCAGGCCAAGTGTACACCTGGGGGGAAATGCTACAAGTCTCGATGGCTGAGGGAGGACCTGGGGTGGTGGTGGATGTCAAGATGAACAACTCTGAGACTTGTAGGAGGGCAGCAGCCAAGGCCAACAGGATGCTGGGATGCATTGCTAGAGGATCACCTCCAGAAGGAGGAAGTGATACTCCTCTGTATAACTACTTGGTGAGGCCACTGTGTAGTACACGTGCAGTTTGGAGAGCCACTTAAAAGCGGGACATTAACCTCCTGGAGAGGTCAGAGGAGGGCAACAAAATGATTTGGGAGCTGAGAGGGGACAAGGACCTAAGGAGAGGCTCAAGAGCTAAATATGTACACATTGGAAGAGAAGGGACCGGGGGACATGATGGGGTCTTCAGGTACATGAAGAGAGTAAATGGGGAGGAACAGTCAGGGTGCTTGAAGGAAGGAGGAGGGTCCACTAGAGGGCATGGGTGGAAGCTGGAAGGAAGATTCAGGAGAAAAAGGAGGTGTACTTCACTGGAGGGTGAATGAGCCATGGAATGCACTACCTAGGGGCTGGTGGAGGCAGAGACAGTGGAGGGTTCAAGAGGGGTGGGACAGGTACAGGGAAGGGTTCGGAAGCAAAATCCAATGCAGCAAGAATATCCGGAACTAGGAAGGGAGAAGCCAGAGAAGGCGAGGGGGACAGCAAGGTCAGCACCCAGATTGGGGGCTGACCAAACGAGCAGACACGAAAGACCGTTAGGCCTATTCTGCTGGCATTTTAGTATGTTAGTAAGTTTAGGTAGAGACAGTGCAAAGTGACAAATGTCATTCTAACAGATATCCCACTTTCAGAGGAGCTGACTAGTAGAAGCAGGATAGTCTATTAACCCATATGCCAATTTGAGTCACCCATGTCTTTGACAGGCAGTACCTCTGAGAAGGTTACTGTGTGTGCTACTTGTCTTAGGCCCCTCCTCAACTTGTCTTAGGCCCCTCCCCAAATCCTTCTCAGGGGGAGGAAATGGACAAGGAAATGATAGAAAGTATACTTAGAATGGCAGAAAAAGGGGAGATATTGCTGATGGGTGATCTGAATATGCCAGATGTTAACTGGAGTGCAGTTGCAGCTGCCACTTCGAAGAGTGCAGTTATTCTGGATGCCCTACAGGGGGCATGCCTTAGACAACTAGTACTGGAGCCCACTCGAGAGGGAGCAATATTAGACTTGATACTCTCAAATGGAGATGGAGAGAGGATCACAGATGTAGAAGTGGGTAGCCATCTGGGAACTAGCAACCATCGAACAGTAGGGTTCACAATAAACACAGCAATAGAGTCAAGCCATACAAAGACAAAAGTACTGGACTTTAGGAGGGCTGACTTTGTCAAAATGGATGAGTGCCTAAGGAACGCACTAGTAAATGGGCAGGAAGGAGGGGTGGAAGAACAATGGGGAATAATAAAAACTGCCATCACAGAGGTAACGACCCTTTGTGTGAAGCAAATAAACAAAACAAGACGATGTAAGAAACCACTATGGTTCTCAAAGGAAGTGGCAGTGAAGGTTCAAGAGAAAAAGAAAGCATTCAGGAAGTACAAGGAATCGCAGAAGGAGCAGGACAGAGAACTGTATCAGTTAAAGCAAAAGGAGGCTGGGAAGGCAGTCAGAACAGCAAAGGCCCAAACCGAGGAAAAGATAGCCAACTTAGTTAAGAAGGGGGATAAAACCTTTTATAGGTACATCAGGGAACAAAGGAAGACCAAGGGAGGGATAGTGAGGCTTAATAAAGGGGAGGGAGGATGGGCAGAGGGAGACTGTGAAAAGGCAGAGATACTAAACAAATATGTTTGCTCAGTATTTACAAATGAAGAGGGGGAGGTACATAAAACAAACAGTAGTAACACTCTGGATACAGAAGTTGATACCAGCCCATTTACAGAAGAAAGGGTTCTGAAAGAACTCTTAAAACTGAAGGTGGACAAAGCAATGGGGCCTGATGGGATTCATCCCAGAATTCTAAAGAGCTAAGGGTAGAACTAGTGACACCACTGACTACCCTTTTAACAAATCATGGAGGATGGGGTGGTACCCGAGGACTGGAGGAAGGCAGATGTGATTCCCCTTCACAAAAGTGGGAGCAAGGCAGAAGCAGGAAACTACAGACCTGTTAGTTTAACCTCAGTGATAGGGAAATGATGGAATCACTTCTGAAGGAAAGAATTGTCAGTATCTAGAGGCCAGAGGGCACAGGACCCTAGGCAGCATGGATTCACAGCGGAAGGTCATGCCAGACAAATCTGATAGATTTCTTTGACTGGGTGACCAAAGTAGTAGATCAGGGAGGGCTGTGGACATGGCCTACCTAGACTTTAGCAAGGCATTTGACACAGTCCCACACAAAAGATTAATATACAAGTTAGCCAGCCTGGGAGTGGGTCCCAAGATGACAGCCTGTGTAAAAAATTTGCTGGAGAATAGGACACAGAGAGTAATAGTAAATGGAGTCCACTCAGAAGAAAGGAAGGTTACTAGTGGGGTACCACAGGGTTCAGTATTAGGACCGGTCCTCTTCAATGTCTTTATAAGCGACATTGTGGAAGGACTGGAAGGAAAAGTATGTCTCTTTGCAGATGACACTAAGATCTGCAACAGAGTTGATGCACAGGGTGGGGTGGAAAGGATGAGAAGGGACTTGGCAAGGTTAGAGGAATGGTCAAATGTATGGCAGCTTAGATTCAATGCTAAGAAGTGCAAGGTAATGCACCTGGGAAACAAAAACCCAGGGGAAGAGTACACAATGGGGGGTGAGATACTAACAACAACAAAAATGGAAAGGGACCTGGGGTTGGTCATATCAGATGACCTGAAGGTGGGCAAGCAATGTGTGAAGGCAGCAAAGAGGGCTGGGTGGATACTGGGATGCATAGGGAGAGGCATCTCGATTAGAAAACAGGAAGTTGTCATCCCTCTGTACAGATAGTTGGTGAGACCCCATCTGGAGTACTGCATGCAGTTCTGGAGACCCCATCTCTGCAAGGACATCGACAGGATGGAGGCAGTCCAGAGGAGGGCAACTAAAATGGTGCAGGATCTGCACCAGAAGCCATGCAAAGAGAGACTAAAGGAGCTTAATATGTATACTCTTGAGGAAAGAAGGGAGAGGAGGGACATGATAGAAACTTTCAAGTACCACAAGGGAATCAACAAAGTCCAAGAGGGTAGCAGCTTTCAAAAAAAGAGATGTGCAAGAACAAGGGGGCACAATTTGATGATGGGGCAGACGGCAGGGGGATGGCTCAGAGGTAATGAGAGGAAGTATTTTTTTCACAGAGAGGGTTGTGGATGCATGGAAGAGCCTTTCTGAGGAGGTCATGGAGTCAAAACAGTGGGGGAATTCAAGAATGCATGGGACAGACATAAAGCAATTCTAGTGGGTGGTAGAAGGAAGTAGGCTGTTAGTTAACAAGGATCTGCAGCTTATCCATTAGGTAGGGAAATAAGCAGACTGGGTGGGCCAAGCGGTCCTAATCTGCAGTCAAATTCTATGTTTCTATGTTTCTATTTCCATAGGCACAGACTCTAGAACCTTGCAATATACTCCAGATGCAATAGTACAGTGGATCAGTACAGTGGAAGGATTGCCTCCCTGCTTCAACTGCTGATTCTCCTTCCTATGCTACCTAGTATCCTGTTTCCACACTGTCGTGTGGCACTGTGCCATATTTTTCAGCATGTCCAGTACTCCCAGATCCTTTCCTCTGGTGTACTTTTTAACACTGTTCACCTCACCAAGAATTATGTTTTGGGGATTTTGTTCCTGCTGTGCATTATCTTTATTATTTTGCATTAAAATACAACTGCTAAATCTTGGTTCTTTTTCCAACCTCCCAGGTCCCCCCTTAGTGCTCTGATCCCATCCTCTCTGTTTACCCTTCCACAGATCTTAGTACTATCTGTGAGTGGCAGATCATGCCCTGAACACCCACTCCAATGCTCCATATAAATATGTTAAAGGGGACAGATCCCAGGTCTAAGCACAGTGGTGCTCCGCTTGTTGCCTCATTAACATCAGGGAACTATCCATTCACAAACACTCTGCATCCTCCACCTCAGCCCATTTTTCTACCCATGTTACTATACTGTGCTTTCCTATACTCCCAGGCCCCTCAGTTTCTTGACCAGTCCGACTTATAACACAAAGAGACCATATCAATGTGACCAAGGCAAACTCTGATTATTTTAGGAACTTTTAATTCCCTTTCCAAACACAGCTGTTGAATAGGGATGGTATGCTCAACTATTTCTCCCAGTCAGACTGATGTGGAAACCTGCAAGGGAGATAAGGTACTGGACTGGACTGACACTGTAGACAACAGGAATTGAGACAGTCATACAACTTTGAAGTAAGACTGGATCATCAGAGGGCAAACTGGGGAGGACAGTGTAGTATCCCAACAGATGTTTTCCTCCTTTGGGGGAGTGAGGGCTTCTGGTTTGTGCTACAGCACTACCACCTGGGTGAACACAGGTGGTGGTGGTGCTGGTTTGAGCCAACAATTGAGGGAGGCAGACATCACAACACTGACACACAGAGCACACCTTGCATGTGCCCTGTGCATCAGTCTGGGCCTGTACAATGCCAGAGGACTTAGGAGAAAAAGGAAAAAAAAAACAGCCATGCAGAATGCCATCCACCACCCACCTCAGATTCCACATCACTTGACTGGTCCCCCCACTCCAGAACCAACACCAACACTTCAATTCTGCTGGAGCAGTTAAGCTGTCCACCAGTAGCTCTTCATTTGTGGCAGATCACCCAGGTGGGAACATGGAGTGGAGGTAAATCACGGGTATGGCTAATGATGGGACTGGGTGGTGTGGCTGAACAGATGTGAGCTGGTCAGAACAGAGGGTGTAAAAAGTGCACTAAATTAAAACATTATTGAAGGAAGACACTAACAGTTTTGCAGTGAAACAGAGGCAAACAATTCACTTAGCTTTTCTGCCATCTTGACAGAGACAGCAGCAGTAGTAACATACACAACGATGGCAGAAAATGACCAATGGTCCATCCGGTCTGCCCGATAGATAAAAACAGCAGTAATGTTTGCACTAAAACTATATAACAATTTGTGCTTGTACTAAATGCATTAAATATATACTGTATTCATGGTTATTTGGTCTTGCTAGTAAAATTAATGTAGTTTCTGTGACAGTCTACACTGATAGAATAATGTATGAGCAACCATATACAAGGTTCTATTTCCATTAAAGTGTAAGATGACATCCTAGATCTCAATAGCAAATCTCAAAAGATTTCTACGATGTCATCTCTGTCCAAGATGAAAACTTCAATCCTATTGTGTATTGTTTCCCATACATTATTTAGTATGGTATAGGTTTGCTTTAATTCATTATCCTTCCCTGTCCTCTACAAGTAATTCTGTCCTGAAATATGGTCAAAGAAATTGAAAACAGAACAAAATAGGGTAAGATTAAAACATTTATAACACTTTTGATCTTTTTCAAAATCTTTTGAGTGGAATAATCTACTTCAGGTGAGAGTCACAGCTGCAATAACTGCACCTCCTGGGTGGTTAAAGGCCCTCAGCTGCACCTCAGGCCTCACAACCCACACACTTCATGCAGTTACTGCACTATTGCCACACACCAAACTCTGGACTATTTCTTACTTAATGTGATTTTAATAATAGTTACAGTACTTGAGCTGGCAACATCTTTTAACAAACAGTTCACTCGGCATGTTTTCAGTCTTCCTGATTCAGTAGCTTCATTATGACAAAATCTGGAGTGTAGGTAAGCATGAGAAATCTAAATATACATCCAATCCTGTGCTATTGTCCTACTGTAATGGCATAGCTACAGTGGTACAACAGCATCTAGATGTCTATGGATTCCATACACAACACAATGCAGAACCATATACTATACTATCATTAAAAGGACATGGTAGCACCCCTATAATTAGGGTTGAGTAGGCTGTTTAATGTTAAACCCCAATTTTTGTACCCCAATAACTTTAACAGCATTTGACAAAATAGCCCAAGATGTGGCATGTGCAGTCAGGCTGGCAGAATCTCAAGCTGTGAAACATTTTTGTGATTTTATTTATTTATGTATTGCTCTCATGCAAAGCCTAAATTTCCAGTGTAGGAGCAGCCTGTGCTGATACAGTGCCTTTTCAAGGTTTTGTTAAAAAAATATAATACAGTTCCAGAGTTATAGGGATTTTTTTTCTGTAACCATCAAGCTCTACTACTAAAAAAATACAGAGTGTGAATGCTTATTTTCATGATTTGCTTGTCATGAGAAAAAAAAAGACTGGGGCACATGACATCTTGGATTTTAAACTCACAAACATTTTAAATATATAATGGTGTCTAAATATTTACTGTGATGAATATCTGGCTTCTATCGTACCTATGAAACAGAGGAAATACTTGAACAAGCTATTGATTCTACTGTTCTAGAAATGTTAGTGGCTCTTTGAATTAACATGTGTACAACAGTATTCTGAAGCCCTGAGCTATCCATTTGATAGTAAACCTATTCAGCTGAAATGGTTTCAGCCTGGCACACAGTACATTAGGTTAGAAGCTAAGAACACACTATATGGATTGTTACTTTATAGTCACCTATCAGCTGTGACATGATTTCAGCAAGATATATTTTAGAGAATGCACAGTATGTGATTTACTACAATAAATCAAAATAAGTAAAGCATGGAGAAGTTTAATAAAATAGTGTAACTGGTTATGCTTTGTTTAGGAGTAGTGCTTATGTTAAAAAAATCTTGATTATGACATTTGGACAAAAGGCATTTTGTCAACCCTTATACAACACTGCGTTAGATTCTGTCAACAACACAGATCTACTGTATGTCAAACTCATTGCTACATTATGTCAATGAAATGTAATTTTTATCCCCCATATTACAGTGAATTATGTTACCCACATACATCTTCGTCAGACCTCTTGCTACAGTCCGTCAACAAAAGACATTTTTTCAGGATCCTTACTTCATTTTGTTAATTCATTCTGTGGATGAAATTAACTTTTGTGGATTGAATAAAGGATATGTGTTACACAATTCATTTAGTCCACAGACTTAAGTAGGGACTTTGGCAAAATGTATTTAATCAAAGTGCTTACTTTCCTCATGACAAAAAATGCATTTTTTCAAAGTAGTAAACTCATTCTGTGAACAAAATACAATTTGACAAGTCCTTGCATTATTTTGTTGACAGAATGCTGTTTGTCAAATATCTGTGAATGTAATTTTGCTCAGTTTATTCCTTCAAAAAAGGAACATTATTAACTAATTTTACTCACAAAAAAATGATGTCATTTTTAGAAATAATGTACATTTCAAAACTTTTATCAATAAAAGTCACAGTGTGGGCAATATGCTATTTTAGTAACCAAAATGTTAATATTACAAATGGCACCCATCATGAAAACCACTGCATGAAATTCCAGGGTTCAAAAATCATTTCATCTACTATAATGTTAAAGATGAATAAAGACTATACTTTAAGAGCTAGTGCAAAGTGTAACATTGCTATTAGATTTTACTTTTATGTTTCCTTTCCTTGTCATTCTTTGGAAATTGAGTAAAGCCCACTAAGCACAAGTTCCTGTTTTCAGGGGTGACCCAGAAGCACTGGGCAGGTTAAGTGACTTGCTTAGAGTCACACAGCACTGGGAAACAAACCCAGGTATGCTGGATGTATCAAGGATTGCATGTACGAAGGACTTTGTTAGTCAAGAAGTGACCTCCATTAATCTCCAACTTGTTGCCATAATGTATAAAATAATAAAATATACTCCCATTCATTTCAATAGGGTATGCCCCCACTCTGTCCCTCACTGCATGTCATAACATGCCTGAGCGCAGGGGTGTGGAGATCAATAGAGAAGCTGAAGGGATCGGCTGGCTACCTTGTTGTGGCCAAATTACAATCTCTTCTCATTAAATTAAGGCTGCACAAAAATCATCAGATGTTACAGAAGGGGACTATTGCCAGCATGAGCTATAATTTTAGGTAAGGTACCTCCCCTCCCAAGCTCCAAAAATCATTTAACATCCACCTGAACAGGCAGACAGGACCTCAGTTTAATGACTCATCTGAATGACAGAACCAGGAGTAAAGCACCCCACTCATGCTACACTACAATGTCAATATCAGGATTTAACCCAAGTTCCTGGTGTGGGGATAGAACCCACAGCCTTCTGATCTTCAAGCCTTAGAGGTAAGTGTGCAGCCTGCTCTGCCACTGACATTGCAAAATATAAATATATAAAGTTTAGCAAATTCTTTCAAAATGTCACACAAATATACAGATCATATAACTAAGGAATAATAAAAAACAAGCATAGGTTTTTTAACAAAAGCTGTTACAGATGTTACTAAACCTAGTCTTGACTCTGTTTGAGGAACAACTATACTGATGTGCAATTCTACTCTTATCTTGATAGAGTGAATTTCATGGAGCAGGAGTCTCAGTAGAAAAGGCAAGGGTTCTACAATTAGACTTCATGTGGGTGTAAAATAAGTCCTGTTTGCTACATCCGTCAGTGAATACATGTGACGAACTGTCTGAAATTTTGATTGGCGATAGGAAGAATCAAGACTGAAGGTGGTCTTCAATGCAAATATGTGCCAATTGAATTTTTCCTTGATTCATGTAATATCCAGATTAAATTTGTGGGGGCATGTGTGATTTTGTATTTACTTGAAACTTAGCTTCCCAGCCAAATGCCCTTTGGGATAACCCTTGCCTCAGAGTTTCTGCACAGAGGTTCTTTGTCTTTTAAATAGTTTTTTATTTTAATGGGTTCACCACAATATATCCAACGCACACTGCCTTAAGGGTAGCTGGTCCATTCCACTGGGGTGTCAAACAGATGAGGCATACTGAGTCGTGGTAGGACGAAACATGTGTCTATGCCTCTGTTAGCACCCTTGCAACTGTGTGAGAGGCCTTTTGGCACCATACAATTCTGCTTAAAGTTGGACCAGCATAACATTCTGTGGTGATTTGTATATGCAGCCCATGATGCTTTGCATTGTGGGGACATGTGTGATTTTGTATTTTCTTGAAACTTGGCTTCCCAGCCAAATGCCCTTTGGGGTAACCCTTGCCTCAGTGTTTCTGCACAGAGGTTCTTTGTCTTTTAAATATTTTTTTATTTTAATGGGGTCACCACAATATATCCAAGGCACACTGCCTTAAGGGTAGCTGGTCTATTCCACTGGGGTGTCAAACAGATGAGGCATACTGATGAGTCCTGGTAGGACCCTTTGCAAACTGTGTGAGAGGCCTTTTGGCACCATGCAATTCTGCTTAAAGTTGGACCAGCATAACATCCTGTGGTGATTTGCATATGCAGCCCATGGTGCTTTGCATTGTGGGGGCATGTGTGATTTTGTATTTTCTTGAAACTTGGCTTCCCAGCCAAATGCCCTTTGGGGTAACCCTTGCCTTAGTGTTTCTGCGCTGAGGTTCTTTGTCTTTTAAATAGTTTTTTTTATTTTAATGGGATCACCATAATATATCCAAGGCACACTGCCTTAAGGGTAGCTGGCCCATTCCACTGGTGTGTCAAACAGATGAGTCATACTGATGAGTCCTGGTAGGACGGGTTCACCACAATATACCCAAGGCACACTACCTTAAGGGTAGCTGGTCCATTCCACTGGGGTGTCAAACAGATGAGGCATACTGATGAGTCCTGGTAGAATGAAACACATGTCTATGTCTTCTGTTAGCACCCTTTGCAAACTGTGTGAGAGGCTTTTTGGCACCATGCAATTCTGCTTAAAGTTGGACCAGCATAACATTCTGAGGTGATTTGCATATGCAGCCCATGATGCTTTGCATTGTGGGGGCATGTGTGATTTTGTATTTTCTTGAAACTTGGCTTCCCAGCCAAATGCCCTTTGGGGTAACCCTTGCCTCAGTGTTTCTGCACAGAGGTTCTTTGTCTTCTATATACAATAATGGTGAGTATGGAAGTCACAAAAAATGGAATATAGTCAGCTCCCAACGTTTGAAATTAACATGTAAATTTCATTTGTAAAAAAGCAAGATGCTATGTACAGTAATAAATAAAGTATGGTGGGGTCCAGCTTTGTGTTTCAAGTCTGTCTTAGAAAATTTACCGGCCAGTGAATCTTTATATGTAAAGATCTATGCTCAGTTTTATAGGTTAATGGTAAATACAAGGGAAATGGGTATGCAAAAAATGCTTGAAGTAAATATGTAATTGAGTGTTTTTGTTTTAACAAAGGAGAGCTGTTAGAATGTTTCCACTCCAAGCCTTCTGAGTAAAGATTCTAATGTGGCATATACTGCTGTGAGAGATCAGTCACAGCAGCAACTGCTTTCAGTCTGTGGGAAATTCACTCTGAGGAAGACCAGGGAGAGGAGAGTTATGTTCAGAAGGCTTGGATCAGATGACATGGCAGACCCTTAACAATGAAGAAGCAGCAGCCTCACAGCAGTTACATCACTTGGCCAGAACAGCACATCATTCAGCAACATGGAGCAGTAAAGTATCTCAGCATAGGCAAGATAGGCAGCAGACTGCACTGTGCAGCCTCTGAAGTGATCGAATAACAATGAACTTTGGGTGGATCAATATTCTAATACAGAAAGCAGAGAACATATGTTTAGTATGCATGCCTTATACAATATGTAACGAGTAAACAAATTTATGGGAAACTTCAAGGTGTGGAGACAACCCTATTTGTTTATTTAATATTATTGGGTTAGGTTATATAGGGATACTTGAGGGAGTTGGAGGAAGGTCTCAATTGTAGTATTTTATATTGGAGTGGGGGACTGTGAGTGTAGTGGGTCGCTGCACCAGGGCCCCTCAGGATTCACCTCCCCCCACTCCTAAAGAGATTGGCCTGGGTTACCAGAGGATGTGCTAAACTGGTGTAATGTGGCATGGTGCCCCCACCTGGGGTGGTGATATGGCCTGACTGCTGAAATACAAGGCTATTATCACCCAGGTAACAATGCATAAACTGCTCATACACACCAGCCCCCAAAGCAAGTTATACAGTAAACAATGACAATGCCCAAACCATGAAATGTAATTCAAAAATGTATTTGCGGGGGGGAGGTGGAATGAACAATGGGGCAGCAAGGAAAAAGGGGATCATTGGGGTAGTAGTAATCTCTATAGTTTAAGCATTAACATTTCAAATACTGTACAGAATGAACAGTTCAGTACACTGCCCCACCAAGTCTGTCCACCACCCGACAGCCCTCAAATTCCAATGTGGGTGCATCCATCTTTATTCCCCGGAAAGAAAATGGGTAAGAGATCTCTTTGAGATGCAGTGTTACCACACTGGGTACGCTGATGCTGTTAGCAGGGTGGAGCTTGTCGAATGCTTAAGAAATTAGCAGTAAAATACTTTTTAAAGGGACACTGTCAACCTCCTTAGGCTTCAAAGTGTCTCTAATTAAAAAAAAATGCAATTGTTCACATTCTTTAGAGATTGCTTATGTAGCTGGTAGTTTGATTCTGATTAATTTTTTCCTTTTAAACGTAAAAAAAAAAAACAGACTGCCCACCATACTGGTGTTACTACACACAATGGCCCAGATATTCAAACTGCGCCCAAAAAGTGCGCAACAGCAGGAGCAAGCGCAAGTCCACTGTGCCCATGTACAAGAAGCATGATATTCAAAAACTGTGCAGGCCAAGATGCGCCTACGGCTGACGACTGAATATCGCACCACCTGTGCCATAGCGCAACTAGGGAGGAGAAGCTGAGCATATCTGATGTACCATAGTGCAACAAGAAATGTTCAGCTGAGCAGTCCAGATACACCATAGCGCAACCAGGGATGCCTCCAGCAGCAGGGCAGCAATGCAACAGCAAAACCAGGGATGCAGGGGCCCACCACCCATGCCACAGATGGGCAGAGGAACACACAGCAGAACAGACATTGTCACCCACACCCCATGCACTGCACACCGGGGGGAGAGCTGGAATAACCACCGGCCCATGGATACCAGCAACCAACCCACAGCTGGGCCATGGTGCCCCAGCACACCCCCTGGCAAGCTGTGACTGGCACACAAGGATGGCTGACCACCCCAAACCACGCCA
The DNA here is from genome assembly GCA_016271365.2 of Neoceratodus forsteri. NCBI lineage: Eukaryota > Metazoa > Chordata > Ceratodontiformes > Ceratodontidae > Neoceratodus > Neoceratodus forsteri. The sequence continues at coordinate 350,101,568 of CM028130.1, read as the reverse complement.
TCCCACCAATGAAGAGCACACCCTGCACCATGATCCCCATACACCCTGCCCAGGAGTAGCACCCAACAGTGCAGGACACCCCATGGATTCCACCACCCCCACTGTGACAATGCAACCCTGTGCACCATGTAGCCATGCAAGACAGCCCCACCATGGGCACCCTGCAGCAGGCGACAGCAGACAGTGATGCAACAGATGCATACACAGTGCCGCCCTACATGTCCCCCCCGAGGTACAGCTGAGAGACCAACCATACGTCAGCACACGAGGTACCCCACATGCGACAGGGCATGCCCCGGACCCCACCTCCAGTGGTACAGCATCCTGCACACCCTCCCAAGGACACATTCCATCCCAGCACTGGCCACAACAGCCAGCACAGATACACACAGTGTATCATGGAGGCATGCACCACACAGGATGCAACACAGTGCATGGACAAACAGCCACCCATACCAAAGGGCACAGCAACACAGGGACACAGTAGTGGGTCAAACAAGCCACTGGTGTGTGGCCATGGCTGACGTGTACACACAGCCAGCACCCTTACATTGCACAGGTATGCCAGCCACCCTGCGCAGACACCATGAAGCTGTATGCCACCAGCATGCTGCCAGAGCACAAGTGACAGACACTGGAGCACATCCCTTGCAACAGACACAAGCAACAGCATGGATGGTGGACAACAACAGTGGAGGCCACAGTGCCACTGGAGGCAGACATGCACCATACTGGTGATGGCGGTCAACCTGGCATTGTGCTGGGTACAGTTGTTATCCAGCATGGACAGCCACCACTGACACACCAGCAGACCGTGCATATCACAGACATGCAAGGGTGTCAGCTGCACAGGCCACGGATGGTCTGATAGGGGTGCCATGCACACAGTGCAGGCCCCGTGGACCACTGCACACAGGCATCCAGTGCACAGAGTACAACACACAAACCACAGACAGTGACTGATCCCCCTGTCCACACCATAGGTGGTTCACCTCCGCGCACACACACACACACACACACACACACACACACACACACCCATGCGTGCACTACCCCTAATGCCATGCACACCACTGCAACTGAGCACCTGTAGCCCACTGCAAATCAGAGACCACCACCGTTGTTATAGCAAAATGTATATATTGAAACTATGTATAGTAAAACTATATACAATAGTGGGGGAAGGGTCAAATAACAGGTGGGGGCGGGTAAGGGGCAGAGGTGAACATAAGGGAGAGGGAAGAAGGGGTGTGAGGGTGGGTCAAAGGGGGGAAGTGGTAGTCAGGGCATGGGGATTTCACTGGCCGCCCCAGTCCTCTTCCACCTGGAGCCGATGAGATCTCTGCCTCCTACTCCTCACCCCATGGCGGTGGATGCATCGCAGGAGATCTAAGGTCTCCCTCCCGACCCACAGCAGCTCCCGAATGTCCCGCTGGATCTGCAGGAGTCTCCGGCCACCTAGGATGAGGGAGCAGAGTCAATAGGTGTGACTGTCCATCCCCCTGCAGCCCACCCATTGTGCATGGCATACAGCCATGTGACGTGCCCCTGTGATGGTGTGTGACCACCCACAGTGACCATGTCCATAAGACCTGCCCACCCAGGCAGCCACAGCAATGTGGACCACAGCACACACCCACCACCCATGTCCTGCACAGCACCACCATGGCCGTACAGTGACTTGGCTATGCGGTGTGAAGGCAGTGCCACAGATATGTGCCTGGTGCATGCATGGACCACCATTGATGCACTCCCAGATATGCAGTGCCACTGGACAGTGCTGACTGTAACAAGTTGCGTGCATGGCAGTGGTGTTAATGGATGGTGGCTATGCCCCACTGCCTGCCCAGTTATACAGCATTCAATAGTAATCATGGATGTAAGGCACTCACCATCAGCAGGCTGGTCCACGTGCCACAGACCACCTTCATCCCTCCTGTCCCTCTGCTCCAACATGCGGCACCTCCCCTCTCTGTTGCGCCACCGTTCTTCTGGTCCTAAGTTGCAAACATGGAAAGAGGAACATCAGTACAATCCGGTAGCAATGTCCCCCCCTGCCCCCATGTGTGTGTAATCCCACACAGCCAGACCCCCCCACCACACACCCTGATACCACCACCACAGCCAATACCGGACGCCCCCCCCATGCTCCAGACACATGCAGCCGAGATACCAGTATGGATGGCAAAAGTGTATGAATGTTGCACCTACCTGGCCATGGCATCATGCCCCTCCTGGCACGTGCCCACAGGTGGGCAAGCAAGTCCAGGTCCCTGCACCTCAGGTCCCCATAACGGTGGTGGCACTGCTCCACCGTCTGCCTCATACCGTTGGCCTCCTCCAGGACATCGACCACCTCCTGACATACCACACTCCTGGCCCTGTCCAGGGGTGCCTCCCCAAACAAAGCCCTAACATGGGGCTCAACTATGGCCACAAGGTTTGCCAGCTCAATCTGGCTCCACTGCACAGCACGCCTCTGCGCCATCTCTGCTGCCCGGTTCAAGCAAAATGGCTCTCTGCAGCATGGTCCTGCCACGTGCAGATGCTGAGCGGTACAGCGCTGCCATTCCCTATCACGCTGTCACTGAACAGAGCAATAGTGGTGCACCCATGCCTGATGCATGGCGCCTAGGGGGCAAAGGTCGGGCACAGGGTCAAGGGTCTCTGGCGCATGGACAGCCACAGCACAATTGGAACCCAATGCGTGCAGCATGATTGGGTGCCTGTGTGCCACCTCCTGTAGCAGCCTACAGTGCTGTTGCCCAAATGCACCTACGATGCCCCAGTGCCACAGCGCCATATAGGTGAACAGCACCGTAGCGCCACTGGCACAATGGTGGCTGTGCCCTGCATTGCCTCCAGCGCACAGCACATCAGCAGCGTGGCAGGCCCCTGAGTCACCAACCCGGGCATGCACAGTTAGGTGTGTACTGCGCATGTCACAGAACTGCACCCTTGGCTCAGCATGTTCAACACAATTGCGCAAAGTGCAACAGTGCGATATTCAGACGGCATATGCAAATCATTTAATCAGCCATTCAATGGTGCAGTCACTGCATTTGCATCCACTTAAAGAAGCGCCTCGCCTCGTTTGCATGGGTTACGCTATAAAAGTGCAACATTGGTCTGCACTGGCCATAGCCAGTTACTGCAGTCTATTGCGTTGAATTGCATGCTGTTTGGGAGTGTGGACTGTGGTGTTTGGGACATGCATGGGACTGCACAGTCACAGGTAACACCTGTCATTCTCACAGGAAGAATCATGGCTGAGTGTGTGGTGGAGGAAGAGGAACAGAGTCGTGGGAGGAAGAGGAGGCCAAATTTCACTAAGGCTGAGACAGATGCCCTGTTCGAGGCCTACCTAGACCAGGAGCCGCTTCTCAGTGGATGCCAGGGAACACCACAGGCCCATGCTGCTGCATGGGAGGAGGTGGCACGTGCTGTAAACCTGCATGGCAGCCACCAGCACTCTGTGCAAGAGTGCAAAAAGAAGATGGGCACAGACAGGCGGAGGATTAAAGAGAAGGTGGCTGCCATCAGGACAGCATGGTCTGCGACTGGTGGGGAACAGCTGGAGGTGCTACACCTGACCCCACAGGAAGAGTGGGTTGCTGGCAGCATGCAGTGTTGCACCATTGAGGGTTTTCTGGGTGGTGGATTCCAGATGGGTGGTAGCCCATCACTGCATGGTAGGTCATGATCTGTCTATTGGGGGGGCAGGGTAGGTCACATGCAGTAACGCTACTTTTTTTCCCTTACAGCTCCTGATCATCTGCATGGGTCAGTGGTGGTGGGCTTCTCCACTGAGGCCAGTCACATGGAGATGGAGGAGGGCCCATCCACCTCCACAGGAATATGGGGGTCAGGGTGACAGTGGGCCCGCCTGGACATCCTGACTGATGTTGGTGAAGCAGGTGTGGAGGAGGCCCTACCCGTGTTCCAGCATGCCAGCATTCATGGATGCCAGCATGCTGAGACTTGGGCTGGTGCCGGATCCATCACTGATGATGATGGAGCTAACGTCATGGGCAGTGACACATGTGTACCACAGGATGGCCACACAGCAGGTGACATCATGGCCATGGCTGAGGGTGGTGCCACCGTGGAGGCCTGCGTGTCATCACAGTCCCAGTCTGTGCCTGTCTGCACCAGTGGGGCAGCACTGGTGTGTGTCCAGGACAGTGGGACTATTGCAGTCACTGCAGTGGCACCATTGAGCCCTGGGGAGCGGCAGCCGGAGGGGCAGCATCAGCAGTCGGCCAATGGCCATGGGGGTATAGTGTCAGGGGCCGGCGTCAGTGTACCACCTGTGGACATGCACAGGCCTGGCCCTGGTGTGCAGCGCCCACCCTCAAGGGGTGATGAGGATCAGGGCCGAGAACACTCTGAGGGACAGCATGCTGATCAGGCAGATGACCTCTTGGATGAGCACACCCACATACTGCAAGCATCAGTCAATCAGCAGATGCAGCTTGTGATGGCGGTGGATGCACTGAGTGCTGATCTGCAACAGGCAGAGGAGTGTCGCAGCAGAGACACCACTCAGCTTCTGGTAGGGATGGACCGGTTGTGGGAGGATGTGACCGCTGCCATTGACAGGCAGGCACAGGCATTCACTGCTGTCATGGCCACAATGGGCACACAGTTATTTGCCCATGCGTCGCAGACACCATGCAGTGCAATGTCCACCCCCCATTCCTGGCATCGTGCGACACCATCCTTGTTGACGCCGGGTTCAGCTGTGGGCATCCTGAGCATGCCTGGCTCTGGCATGTTCCGTGTGCTGCAGACCCCTGCACAAGCACGGTTGTGTTCATGCAGTGGAACCCCTGGGGGACTGTCGGTGCCACCCCATGAGGCCAGTGGTCAGCCTGTCACTGCTGATGGGTCTCTGCAGGGCCACCACACATCCATGGGGCCATGGCACTGTGGCGTATGACTGACCTGTCTCCCAGTGCGGCTACTGTCTGATGCTGCCCTGTGTGCATTGTGTCATTCAGCGGGCAATGCATGGGTGGGTACCTGGCCCTGCACGCACACACACAGTCCATCTGCACACCCTCCCAGCTGCTTTCCACAGTTGTGTGTGCATGATGATGCCTGTGTTGCACTGTATGCCTCTGTGCAATGGTGCCTAGTGTCTGACACATGCACAATGACAGGCAGTGGGCGTGGTAGTCTGTGGACATGTGTGTGGCTAGGGGTGGTGGTCTGGGTCAGCGTGCCTCCTACCCTTTGTGCATGTCTGGTGAGGTGTGTGTGTGTGTGTGTATGACCATGTGCCATGTTAGACCTTGCCCATCCCTGGCAGTGTGTGCGGTTCCGTGCCCGGCCATTTCCCTTGATGGCATGCACCCTTGGTGTGCATCCATGCGTGTTTGTGGGTTGTGTCTTTGCCACTAGTGGTTGCATGTGGCCCCATGACTTACCTGGGTTGGCTGAAGTGCTCCTCTGTGATGGTGTCCCAGTGCAGCTGTGCCAGCCGGAGCAGTCGGGGGTCCCGTCGTCCAAGGGGGGCTGCCCATCACCATCATCACTGGCGTCCTCATCGTCCCCATCACTGTCCCCCTCTTTGACCTGTAAGGCTATCCCACATTCGTTGGCCATGTTATGCAGGATGCAACAGGCCAGGAATAGCCTGCAGGCCTTTGAGGGGCTGTACTGTAGGGCACCGCCGGAGGTATCCAGGCAACGGAAATGTGCCTTCAGCATCTGGAACACCCGCTCGATGACATTGTGTGTGGTGGCATGTGCCTCATTGTAGCATTGCTGCGATGGGGTCATGGGCCACTGGTATGGTGTGAGCAGCCAGGGACGGAGTGGGTATCCACTGTCACCTGTGTGTAGAGGGTGGAGGTTAGTTTGGTGATCAGCATCACCCTGCCTCAGGCCATGTAGGCCACTACCCATGTCACCACTGACCATGCCCCTCCCAAGCTCTATGTTTGTCCCTGTGGTTTGCATACTCACCCACTAAGTGGCCAATGGGGATGTCCCCACTCTTGAATCTGTGGCACAGTGCCGACTGGTGCCAGATGAAAGCATCATATGCTCCCCTAGGGTGCGTGTCACAGACATTGATTATGCGCCCCCTGGCATCGCACACCACCTGGCAGTTGATGCTAGCATAGCCCTTCCGATTAATATATGCGGCCCACTCGGGTCCAGGTGGTGTGCGGATGGTCACATGGGTGCAGTCTATTACCTCTGGCATGCCAGGCATACGTGCTACCCTGTGGAACTCATGTATGTATGCTGTGTGCTCCACCAGTGTGCTGTGGAAATGGATGTACTCTGCAGCATGTGGCAGCAGTGCGCTGAGGAATTGGGTGAGGTGGCATGACGCAGCCGACTGGGTTATGCCTGTGGTATCCCCTGTTGGTCTCTGTAAGGTACCCGTGGCAAGCAAGCACATGCAAGCTGTCACTTTAGTCTCCACTGACAGAGCATGGTTCCGTCGTGTGGGTGCCTGCATCACATCACTGCACAACTCACAGAGCCACCTCCGAATTGTCTGATTCAGGTGGTACCGGCCCATGATCTCAGTATCACTGTACAGCTTGAAGCTGGTGCGGGCTCGGTACTGCCTGTTGGGGGCATACCGCTGACGGGCCCTTCCACAGCCGCATCCCCCTGCTGCCTGCCTTCTCAACTCCTTCATTACTGCCTCCATCTGGATGGTGGCAATGGCCATGTCCCTGGCTTGTGTTCCCCCTCTGGCAGCTGTTTCTGTGTCCCCCCCGTTGTCCTGTCTGCTACTTCCCCTGAACCGGGAACACCTTCCTGTGGTGGCCTCTGTGCTGTGTGGCACTTCCCTCTTCTGCACTGGCTGTGGCTCCCCACACCTTTTCTGTGCCTCTCTGTTCAGGGTGCCCTTTCTCTGGTCTGCCCTATGTGTCCCTCCTGCCCTGTTTGTGTTGCTATTGTTCAGCCTCATGTGCCTTCCCTGTAGCGTTCTTGTGCCTCTCCCTTGTACCTTTTTATTTTTGCTCATTTCCACTATGGCGCAACTTCTGCTTGCTCTGCTATTGCACATGTCGCATGTTGTTGAATATCGTACTGTGCCATTTATGCATGGTTCCTCCCCCTTCAGTTGCGCATACATTCATTATCATTGCGCTATTGCTCAGCGTGATTTGGGGGGGGTGCATCTGCCTCCCTCTGAATATCACAGAATAGCGCATTTTCGGACTTGTGCTGGAGCAACCCTATTGCGCATGGTGCAACCCTTTTGAATATCTGGGCCCATGTATTTATTTACATTCTTTGATGTGTTTGTTTACATTCTTTGATCAATTTCAAACACATCTTTCCTGGACTTGGTAATGCCTGTAACACAATCTAGCCAATCATGATGCTGTGGGAGGAGAGAAGACTATTGTATCATGAGTGTCTGCACTGTTTGGGGGGCATTCCTAATGTTCATGATGTGTGCAACAAGAGTAGATCAATGATTTAAAGCAATACAAAGCTTGGTATATATGCATCATTTCATTTCTGCTAAGAAAAGATGCAGATAAAACAACCAACAACTTCTATATGTTTTAGAGAAGGTAAGCAATCATAAAATATGGGGTTTCAACTAGAAATAATATGATGCAAAAATGGTTGACTGTGTCCCTTTTAAACACAACTGCAGTTGAACACAACTTTAAACTGGTAAACAAGTAGCAACGTGGTCCCTATTTGTAATCCACCATATTGCCTGGGCTTCTTCCTCTAAAACAGTCCTTCCCAGGACTTCTCACTCAACCCTCTAATACAACAACTCTCTCCCTAGTTGCAGGGTCCAACTCTGAATTTTATTCATGGTTTTGATGCCTCAGTGGATACCTCTGGCATAGGTTGCTAGAGCAGGCTAACTGGATGTGATTGCTCCCAGCTTGGATGCATGCTTCTCCAGGCTTGCTGGTGGTTTCTCTTTGCTTCAATTCTCTGCCTGTCTCACTGAGGCTCAGGATCTGCCACAAGGCAAGGCTTCTTAAACTGGAGCATTGTAGGTGCTGCTCCCCCAGAGGGGAACATTCCAGTGTTGGTCAGGAAAACCCCAGCACCAACTTTCCTTTAAAAAATAGTGGTTTTGTTGAAACCATCTTTTTTTCTTCACATGGTACTCTGTTTGGAAGGCAGCCATCTGCACCACACTCCCTACTGGTGCACTCTCTTGCCAGTTCTCAACCCACTGCCTGCCTTGTGCCAAGAATCTTTTGGAGTGTACCCACTGGTGCTATGAGCATTTGATACTGGCTCTATTTACATTCCTGGGTGTGGGATCATCACTTGATGTGGTTGTTCTGCCTGATGCAGTCATTGGTGTGCCTGCTCCAATTTGTGCACTTCTGCACATGTGCAGCAGTCTAACATGTTGCCACACTTCCATGGCTCCCATTATCCAGTTATGTTTTACTCCTGGGCATGGGGAACTTCCAAAATTCTGCTGCTCTGTGTTGCTGCCCCCTGCCTCAGTCCCAGTGGCACTGGAGAGGCTCAAGAGCAGAGGGGGATTTGAAGGCAATGGCTGCAGATGTATTGTGCTGAGCCCTGGCTTGAATCCCACCAGGGCTCCTGACACTGCCACAAGTGCCCTGCCTGTCTCAACCGCAGCAGTCCTGGGGGGACTGGAGTTTAACAACAGGATCATTGGTGCAGGAGGAGGCAGCAAGTTAAGTCCCAGAAATGGGGGGCTTACATAGGGAAGATTTCATGTCTGATAGGTAATACCATGTTACCATGTTCTTTTGGGTACAGGTTGGTATTTGTGATATATTTCACCGCAGAAAAAGCTAGGTGGTAATTAGTAACAAGGAAAATTCTCACACCTCTAAGCTTACAGGTACTGTATTTGTTGTAGGAAAAGGGATTGAGTGCCATTGCTAGTGGACACTGTGGCATTTCTCACCACAGCAGAAGCTAGGTGGTAACTAGAAACTAGTGACAAGTGTATACTGTAGGCAAAAGGTAACACAAATTTGCTTGTGATTGAGCTACTCCGATGAGGTGATATTTGTAAGCTGAACTATGTTGTTAGGCATTTTGAGTATTAAAAAAATACCATTTTGACTTCATACCTTACCCTTTGCCTCTGTGTCAGTTTATGTGCCCCAGTTTTTTATTGTAATACCTATCTTAGTTGCCCCTTGCATCACTGACTCTTTCAGCTAGCTTTGTCTATCAATGTCCCAGAGTAGTGATGCAAGGTTGGTTACATCAGTGGCACCTTCCTACATGAGGAAGTCCATTTAATTATAGATTTGGTGCTACAACATGGAACCATCCATTTGGTTACAATACTGATGCCATAATGTGAGGCAATTTGTTTGGTTACAAAATTGTGCTGTGAGGTGGGGGCCAGTCATTTGATAGCATAATTTACATTTTAATACATGGCACATCCACATAGAGGAAAGATAAGTGCTGGTAATTAATATTCTGTTTTACTGCTGAAAAGTAGGGGTGCCTCAAGGGATTAATTATTTCTGTAAATTAGAAACTCACAGATGTTTCTGAGTAAAAAGAAATATTGCAGGATGCAGTGGGGCAATAATGGGGCAACATGCTTGACCCATGGGACTCAGCAATGCTGTGACCTTTTTTGGGATGGTGAAGGAAGATGTCATTACAGCTTGCCACTGGAGCACCTGTTTGCAGATGTGAGAAAGAAAAGTGTCATGATCTCAAAGAGGTACATTGGAAGGAAAGGCATAACAAAAAGGGGATTAGAGATATGAAAAGTTGGCTAACTTTGCTTTGGGAAGCCACGTCAAGAAGTTCTCCAACTTTGCAAATTCCCTTTGCAGTGTGAGGCCCAAATTAGCAAAGTTCTAGTACTTTGCAAAGTTGCAAAGTCAGGAACTTCACATGCAAAGCTGGAGAATTCCCATGTGGAGGTGGGCAAAGTTCAGGCAAAGTAAACGCCGCCAGAGAAGTTTTCAGGCAAAGTTGTAGGTGAACTTCCTTGAAGAATAGATAACTTCACAGGTGGTTTGCAAAGGCTAGAACTTTGCTGGTGAAGATACACTTTGCTTAATCTCTAATGGAAATGTGCCAGAAGCTAAAATCTACAGATGGGGGCACTACCATGAAGGTAGCAGGGGTCATTCAAGATATAACCTCTGCAATTCCTTTTAGTGAAGATGAAAGCCTTGTCAACATTTCAGCAGAAAGCTGTACACAAATGTATAAATTTCTGCTAGAGTACTGTGCTAAAAAATAAAGAATCACACCACTTGCTAAATGAAATGAGAGATCCAGGGAAATTACAAAAGTTATATTATACTTGTATAGTTATGAGGGGACTGTGAAGTTTGCCAATGGACTTTGATCCAACCATTGGACTTAGCTGGGGTTGTAGCTCATTCCACATTTAAGTTATCTCAGATTAGAATAAGACACTTCACAAAGGATAACTTTGAGGGGTATTATCATTCAGTAGCATAATTATTTGATGCTGCAGCAGTGAGATAAAAGAGTGATACCTATGGGAACAGAATGAGATTTAGGAAATGTATTTAATGTTAAGCAACACATCTTGTGATGGGGGAGTGGCTAGGCTACCATGAAAAGATTTTCTGACATAGTGAAGCCTGTTCAAAAGTACATGTACGGAGCTGGTATGGAACAAGTAAAGGGTATGTCAAGAGTTTGCCAACTGTATTGGCTGGTAAAGGAAGATAATAAAATGGGTGTAGTTGCTTCAGTTATAGTCAATTCCCTACATTTCAAATGAACCTGAAATTTTAATGTGTAAAAATATGGGATGCTATGCACAGTAATAAACAGTTTTGAGAGGGGCCCTTCCTTGTGCTTCACCAGTTCTGCCTTAGAAAATTCAAACATCAGTGACACTCCAAATGGAAAGTATAATACTGAGTTTAATAGATCAAGGGTAAATACAAGGGAAACAGGTACGGTGCTCCAATTTGCATGGTTGGATATTTTATGTTATTTCATTATATTTCTACAAAGATTGTTTCTGTTGCCCAACAGTGGTATTGCAGGCAGGCAGGGAATTTCTGTAAACATACCACAGACATTTCATGAAATATCTGACCATGTCAATAACTGCCACTGTATTATACTGCAAGAGAGATAGGAGAGGGGAGATATGATAGAGACATTTAAACACCTCAAGGGGATAAATAAGGTATAGGGGGCAGCATTTTTTCAAAGAGAAAGATGCACAAGAACAAGGGGACATGCAATGAAGTGGGAAGGTTATAAATTCAAGGGAGACGTGAGGGTGTTCTTCTTCACTCAAAGAGTGGTGGATGCCTGGGACAGCCTTCAAGAGGAAGTGGTGGGGTTCAAGCATGCATGGGATAATAATAAGGGAATCTCAGGGTAAAGGAAGTGGGTGGAGGGAGAAAAAGGCAGAGATCAAGTAGGGTCTGCAATGGTACTGTAGGTAGGGAACAACGGGCAGACTAGGTGGGCAAAGTGGTCCTTATCTGCCAAAAAAATCTATGTAGCTGCATTAATATATGATCCGTGGAGTCAGGATTGTCAGTTTCCTCATCTCCATTCCACTGAATCTCAGTAGGAAACAAGGGGTGGTTGGGGCCAACTGGTGTCTGTTAAGACATTATAGGCAGGGGAAAAATGGGTGGACTGGCTGGGCCAAGTGGTCCTTATCTGCTAAGAAATTCTATTTTTCTGTATATAGAAATATAGAAACATAGACTTTGATGGCTGATAAGGACCACTTGGCCCACCTTGTCTTCTCATTTCCCTACCTATTGGATAAGCTGCAGATCCTAGTTAACCAACAGCCTACTTTCTCCTACACCCACTATTTATTTATTTATTTAGTTTTTGTTGACCGGGTAAGTGCACTAGACAAATCCTGCCTATTTTCAGGCATGACCTGGGGGACGGGGATACAGATGAATGCCAACTGACCTTGAACCAAATTAAGCTGTTGGTGGTATTTTTAGTGAATAAGGGAAATTTGGCCAGGACACTGGGGAAATTCCCCTACTCACCTGTGGGTGGACAGCCATCCTGCTGAGAGATGTCCACTCTGGGGGGGTCACCGAAGGGGAAGAATGTGTGTCCAGTGGTGAGGGAGGCCTCACGACTGGTCAAGAAACAAAGTATGGAAAGTTCGTTGGATGTGGCGGATTATGAGGGTGATGAGGTGTATCATGAAGCAAATTCAGGTTTGGAGCAATCGTTGTTTAAAGAACAAGATATGGCAATAAGAATTTCAAAGAAATGACTGGCTCTCCAGTCTGGGAAAGTGAGGCAATGGAAAGAAATACAGCGGCAGTACCTAGCTCTTTATTCAGAATGATGTCATTGCCTGTTTCAGCTGAGTGGCCTGACAAGGCGCCTGCAGGTGTTGACAGGAAGAATGAGGAAATGGAAGGCTCGGCAACAGAGTTAAAGGAGGGTGAGTGCTCTCAGAACAATATCTTTTTCCTGGCTGGCAGTTTTGTCGCTGATAGAAGCTAGCGTCGAAAGCCGTGTAACCTGACTGTTTCAGATGCTCCTTTTGAATAGGTAACTGTTCATCCAGATGGAGTCACATGCCCTTCTCGGGTTGTGGTGCAAAAAAGAACTGATTCACAGTATCAAAAAGCTGCTACCCTTACTAAAAAGTCAGGGTTTGGGTTTATTCCGCAGCCCACGGCATATCTTGCTAATACTGAGCCTTCTTTAATAAAATATCAAACTGGAGCTACTAATCAAAAAGGGGTCACAGAATTTTGTTTTTCTAAGTCTTCATACCCTAAACCCCTGGTTTTATGTACAAAAGGGGAGAAATCTTTAATTCCGGAGTACTCTCAGTCAAAGGCAAGTGGGATAATTGCAGAGGCTGACTTAAATTCTCAGGGGATTGGGGAATCTGTGTTACATGATGATTCCTGGACCCCACAAAAAGTGCTGCAGGGGGCTGGATGGGAGAGAGGGCCTACTGGGGGTTTGGTCTCCAGACTTGGCTTGGGATTCTCAACTGGATTTACAATCAGGCTCCCCTGAGTGGCGGCCTAAAACAGAGCTTAATGTTATTCAACATGATTTAAAAGGGAATCTGGCTGTGGGGACTGTTGTTATGTCTATTCAATCAACTGAACTTAAGCCTAAAGCACCTTCAGTTTTGGACAGTTCCTGAGAGGTGCAGGTTTTAGAAGAGAAGGGGAGTGTGGAGGTCTCAGGGCCTGCTAATAAACCCCTGTTATCGGAACTTTTTTCTAAATCTAAAAGGGAAGCTGCTCCTAGGAGAAATGCAGTAAGAATACGCTACAAAGGTGGATTGGAAACAAGACCCGATAGACATTATGTGGGGAAATGTTTAATTAAGGACTCATTGAAGTTTTTACCTAGAGATGTATTTGAATTCATTAACATATCCGGAGAAGACAATTTTGATATTAGTTTTCGATCAGCTTACAATTAAGACCTTTTCTGGGAATGATATGGTCAAGTAAAATTTTCTCCCATATGGACCCCCTTCTTGGTGATTCCACTCACTAAACCTTTAATAAAAAATGTCACGGTTATGTTTAGAAATGAGGGGGTCCATGTGGAAGATATCACCTACTGGCTTTCCCAAAAATGTGAGATTCAAAGCAACCCAGAACCTATCTTGGACTCAGAGCAGTTTTGGACAGGGGGGGTGGAAATATACGGTAAACCTTAGACAGTCTGACACAGGGATTGAACACATTCCTAATGCTTTTTTGTTGTGGAGGGATCGAGGAGTCTGTTTCTATAGTGGCCAGCCCAGGGCATGTTACAAGTGTGGGGCTAAAAATCATCTTTCTAGTGTATGTGACCAGCCTAGATGTGATAATTGTGGTGAAGTTGGCCATATCATTATGCAATGTGCTAATCACACAAAGTGTGATTTGTGTGAGGATTTTGGCCATGCTTTCAGAGAATATCCATGGGCTTCTAGGAACAAAGCCTCATGTTGCAGTCCTGATTTAATCATTCAACAAGCCCAAGATGCAGTTTCTACAAAAGAAGGGCTCCAGGTAGATGCTCCATCTCCCCTTTCTCGGGAGGAACCAAATACATCTGATTCCACTATAGGCCCCCCTGCCATTTTGCCTCCCTTCCCTGAAGTTCCTGAAAATATTGTCCCAACTGATTCTGAGGTGGCAAATCTTTTGGATCCAGTTTGCTATAGTGATCCAACAGATTCAGAGAGTATTAGAATTGATAGGGAAGGAGTGTCTCCCCTCCCTCCAAGACGGTCGACTAGGCACGTGAAGGCTGTAGTTGTACCAAAGAGTGAGTCTATCGAATCTCCTAATTCCTACACTGTCTTGTTTACCTCTTGGGGAGATTCAGAAATGGACTTTGGGGACTCGGATTCTCAAAGCCCCATACAAGGTAATTTAGGCACCCCTGTAGAAGAATATAAGGAGAAAAAGAAAAAAACGGAGGAAAAAGGTTTTTTTTTTCTTTCCCTGTTGAACTAAACCGGCTGGTTTTCTTTGGGGTTCATTGAATACGCACAGCTTACTAAGTTCTGTTAAAAGACGGGCTGTCTTGCAGCTCCTGAGGGACCAGTACATAGGGGTTAGTTTTCTTCAAGAAACTTGGATGTTTTCTAAAGAACAAGTAGCTTCTTTTCAAAGGGATTGGCCCTGGGGGCCATCTTATTGGTCTTTTGGCAGGAACAGGGCAGATGGGATAGGGATACTATTTAATTCATTCCATTCTGTTCTACAAAAACTAGTGGATTTAATTCCTGGGAGGTTACTAATCATTGATGGTTTATGGCATTCTAGACCCTGTCGATTTATAAATATATATAATCCTCAGACAAAGGCCTTTAGATCTGAATATATGAAACTAATTCAGCCTTTCCTGATTTCCTCTCTTCATATTTTTTTTTGAGGGGGAGAATTTCAATTGTAGTCTCAATACAAAGGGAGGTTTAAACAAAAAAAATTTATTGCAACTCAAATTGTCTGGCCAGCATTATTAGGACAGGGGATCTGGTAAATTGTAACAATGCAGCCCAATTAAGATCTAACTTTACGTTTTTTAAAGGGAAAATAGGCCTCACAATCAATTATTTGTTTCTTTCTAAAAATGTTCAAATGGGAAAGTTTAAGTTGATCCCTGTAGAATTTTCAGATCACTTATTAGTCCAGGTAGAAATTGGATCTGCTCCATTAGTTAAGAAACCAGCTACCAGATGGAAATTAAATACCTCTGTCCTTGAGGAGGGGGTAGTACGAAATTCAATTTCCCTTATTTTACAAGCTAGATTGTCAGTTGCCTTTCTCTATTCTGACTTAGGCCTGTGGTGGTTAGAAAAGAAGAAAGATTGTCGTGATTGGTTTAAAAAATATGGCTTCCAAAAATGAAATTCTGATTTTCTGTCCTATTTTCGATTAAGGTCCCACTTACAGTACTTGATTTCCTTGGGAAACACGTCCAGCTATGACTATTCTGCCCAAATTGATAATATAAAAAATCAAATGAAATTGTTTCAGTATATGATATCTCAGACCTTGCAAGCTATTTTAATAAATCATTCATCTAAAACAGTAATTGGGGACCCTTTTGAATTATGTAAGAAACTTAAAGACTTGACGTCCTTAGATTATTTAATGCAGAATCAGATTAAGGTGGGGGATGAAAACAGGATTAACTCCATGATACAGGACCATTTTGATGATTTAAAACCAATGAGTGAGCCTTCAGTGTCTGAGATTGCTAAATATTTGGGGGTGCCTCCTGATCTGCTAGGTACCCAGGATATTTCACAATTGGCAGAACCTTTTCCTTTTTTTTAAACAAGTCTTTATTGATTTTAGGTTTTACAGGCAGAACCTTTTTCTTGTAAAGAATTAGAATTGGTGATTAATAAATTAAAGGATAATACCACTCCAGGTTTGGATGGTCTTTCTAATGTTTTTTATAAAACTTTTCAAGTAGAAATAACAGCATGTTTACTTTTATTGTTTCAGTTTTTTTATGTCCAGAATATGGATTTCTCCTTTTTCAGATGGGTTATTGATTTATATCTATAAATCAGGGGATGGGGGGATATCCAGAATTGGAGGCCTATTACTATTTTAAATTCTGATTACAAAATTTTTGCTTCTTTGTTAAATAACAGATTAAAACTCATTGCGAATAAAGTCATCTCTCCTTTACAATATTGTGGAATACCTGATAGGCAAATTCAGTCTGCTGTAACAATAATTAGAGACATAATAGAGGTTTTATCCCTAGAAGAAAAATCAGGATATGTGTTATCCATTGACTTGGAGAAAGCCTTTGATAGGGTTAATCAGGTTTTTCTATTTCAAGTATTGGGGTTCTTAGGGATTCCTGCATCATTTGTAGGGATTATAAGAGCTCTTTATAAATCTGCTACAGTATATCCAGTGATTAAGGGGAAAATCACGAAAGGTATATTAATGAATACAGGGGTTTGCCAGGGGTGCCCACTGAGCCCCTTACTGTATATTTTTTCATTAGAACCTTTACTATGGGCTCTCAGAATCCCTCCTAGATGGGAAGAACTTCATAAACCATTAGCCAAAAGCCAACTGTTAGTACAAGCTTTTGCAGATGATGTCTGCCTTTTTTTAAATACTGTGGAGCAAATAGCAGAGTTTTTTAAAGCATTTCATCTTTTTTCCACACTATCTAATGCTAAGGTTAATTATAAGAAATCCAGGGGTTTATCGATAGGGTGTGTTTCTCACACATTTGTTTATGAAAATGATATAATTTTCTCCAATGTACCGTTATCTATTCTGGGTGTTTTATTTGGGCCCCAGAACATGCCAGTTGAGAACTGGGATTTGGTACTCAAAAAAGTTGAAGCTAAAATAGCCAGGAGGAGGCAGTTTAAATTCTCTAAACTCAAAAGAATCCAGGTTCTTAAACAATTTATTTTCCCCTGTTTACAATATATTGCTCAAATATTTCCTTTACCAGTACATTTAGATGCTAGATTGTATAGTTGCTGTTTTCAGCAATTATGGGGGAATAGATTGAACCCAGTCAGGTGATGTTATACTTATTTAGCTAAAGATAAGGGGGGATTAGGTATGATGCATCCAGTGATTTTTTGTCATATTCTGTTTATCACGCATAATTTAAAATGATGTTTACTGTCTCCAGACAGTCATGATGGTTATTGGATCAGGCAAGCCCTAGAGAGGTATATGAAAGCATGGGTTAATTTTGCTCCTAAAATCAATCCACACATTCATTTTCCAGCATATTTCAGACCAACAGCTCAAAAGTTGTATAAATGGCAAATGCTGAAAGACCAAATTACTTCCAATGTCATGAAACCTCTTTATAAGTCTATAATGTCTCAGGTTTATCCACAAGACCCTTGTTTCAAGAATTGCCCTAGTCCAACTAAATAACCCCAGACTTCCTGTATATATGTGGGAAATACAGTGGCTTACAATGTATGGCCATTTGAACCTCAGGGGAACAGCTAAATATAAAGCTAGAGAAGAGAGGAACTGCCCTTTTCCAGGATGTGTTAACCAGGAAGAAACAATGGAGCATTTTTTTCTGAACTGTTCATTTTCTAAATCAATGTGGAAATATGCAGCAAATAGATGGAATATGTCTTGGCTGTTATTTCTGGATTACGAAACTTTCATTATTGGGGTGGTATCTCCTCGCTTAAGAATTTATGACAAACATACTTTGTTGATTTTTTTTGCATGTTTAAGATTTTGTTTATGGCAACTAAGATGTCAATGGGTTATTTATTAGAAATGGAGTATGGCGGAAGGGTATTGTTGTTATGTAAGTAATGAATTATCAAAAGTTTACTTAAAAGACAAACAATTGTATAATGCAGCTAAAGTCACACTTTGGTGGAAAGGCCTTTCCCATATTATTTAATATAAATAGTTAATTTATCGATGTCCCCTTTTGGGGGGAGACATTGTGAGAATGGTACTGCTTGGGTTTGTGGGATTTCCTTTGTGGGTGGGGTGGATTCGATTGTCTTATTTATTTATCAAGTGGTTTTCTTTTTTGTATGTTAATTATGTGATTCATTTGTATGCACTTTTGTAAATAAAAACACCCCTACTCTTTTTGATAAATGCTATGGGATCTTTAATATCCACCTGAACTATCACCAATCCAGGCAGATGGGACCTCGGTTTAACATCTCATCCGAAAGATGGCACCTCAGAGGTGTAGCACCCTTCTCATGCTGCACTACAGTGTCACTACTGGGATATTAACCCAAGTGCCAGATGTGGGAACTGAACCCACAGCCTTCTGATCTCCCGGCCTCAAAGGCCAGCGTGCTACCTACTGAGCCATTGACACTGTATGCTATTTATAAAATGCTGATTAGATTACAAAAGTACTATGTTCAGTTGATCTATAGTCCTGGAAAGTACTTGTACACTGCCGACACACTTTCACGTGCTGTAGACACGAATGAAAGCCCGGAAAGTCAAACAGACAGAGAAATAAAGGCATATGTTGACAAGATCATGACCTCTATTCCTGTGTCCAAGAGACAAGATCAGATCAGAAGAGAAACACAGCCAGATGAAACAATGGGAATCCTGAGAAATACCATATTAAAATTTTTGCTGAAGGAGAAAAGTGCCTGTCCATTGTCTATTCATGATTTTTGGAAGTGTAGAAGTGACCTATCTGTTGCCAATAACATTATTTTCAGACAACAAATTTGTTATGCCAGGAAAACTTCACAAAGAAATGCTACACAAAATACATGAGGGGCACTTAGAAGAAGAAAAATGCAAGCAAAGAGCCAGAGAAGTAATGTATTGGCCAAGAATGAATCAAGATATTGCCCAGGTAACTGCAACCTGTGAAGTGTGTCTCACCTACAGACCAAAGCAGCTAAGCCAGCTGTTATGTCCTCATCCAGTGCCAGGCAGACCATATCAGAAAGTAGGTGCCGACTTGTTTGATTGCAATGGGAAAACCCATATAGTTGTAACAGATTATTACTCAAATTATCCAGAGGTAACAACACTGCCTACAACTACCAGTAAAGCTGTAATCACCTGCATGAAGTCAATCTTTGCAAGACATGGTGTTCCAAATGAAGTGTTCACTGATAATGGTCCACAGTTTTCCAGTGCTGAGTTTAAACAGTTCGCCTATGAATGGGAATTCATACACAGTACTTCTAGTCTAAATTTTCCAAGATCAAATGGACTGGCAGAGACCTCAATAAAAACTGTGAAAAGTCTTATGAACAAAACACATGATGGAAAAGAAGATTTTTACAAAAGCCTACTAATCTACAGAAGTGCACCATTACAGAATGAGCTTTCTCCAGTGCAAATGCTTATGGGAAGGAGGATCAGGACAAATCTGCCAATACATGAAGCGCTTCTGAAGACTCATGACTCAGAACAGGTGAAACAAAGCAAAGAAAAACAAAAGGAAAAGCAAAAACAGTTACATGACAGGAGATCAAGAAACTTACCTGATTTAAGGCCTGGAGATAAAGTGCGCCTTAGAGACTAAGACAAAGGAATGTGGCTGCAAAGGGGCACTGTACAAGCACACATTGCACCAAGGTCATAGATTGAAACAGAAAGAGGAGTGGAGGTGAGACAGAATCGTGTGGATTTAAGACTTCTGCCAAATGTTAAAGATGCCAATTTGACTGAAGTTGACTTACCAACTTTCACAGCAGTCAGTCAAGACAACACCAAAGAGACTGATAGCAAGAATGATTCAGAGCAGTGTGCATCCACTGAAAAGTCACCAGAGAAGGAAGCAAGACCCAAAAGAGAAATTCAATGTCCAGAGAGACTGACTGAAACTTGTTAGATAAGTACAGTGGAGTGAGTGGTAAAGACTCACTAGAGAGTGAAGTACTAGTGACCTCTCAAGATTAGGTTTAGTTTAATTTGAAACCTCAGTTTGTAAGAAGTTAAAATAATATAGAATTTTTCTTTAAGTGAGGAAGATGTGATATTATAGGAATTTAACATACTTATTAGACGGTCCCTAAGGTAAATGTAAGAAGCTAAAGATTTGTAGACAGCCCCTAGAGTGTGGGCTGTTATGGGAAGCTTGCTTGGCTGGAGCAGTGTGTTTAAGATGGCTGCACAATAAAGAGGAGTAAAAACTCATGCTGATTTCATGATTATTAACAAGCAAAACACCCTTGATAAAGGGAATTGTTAGGGACCAAGGATTTCAGACAAAGATAATTGCTTACACAGATGAGTTGTGTTTACTGCTTTCTGATGAGGCATCTATAAAAATAGCTTGTATGGTTATAACAGCACTAGGGACCATTATGGGAGCGCGAATAAATGAATCAAAAACCAAGTGTCTGAGTGTCACAGACTTTCCAGATAGTTTAACTGTGCTAGGAGGATTTCCGGTCGAACGACAGCCATGAAAAATATTAGGGCCCAGATATTCAAACTGCGCCCAAAAAGTGCGCACCAGCAGGAGCAAATGCAAGTCCATTGCACCCATGCGCATGAAGCACGATATTCAAAAACTGCACAGGCCAAGATGCGCCTACAGCCGATGACTGAATATCGCACCACCTGCACCATAGTACAACTAGGGAGGTGAAGCTGAGCATATCTGATGCGCCATAGCGCAACAAGGGATGTTCAGCTGAGCAGTCCAGATGCACCATAGCGCAACCAGGGATGCCCCCAGCAGCAGGGAAGCAATGCAACAGCACAACCAGGGATGCAGTGGCCCACCACCCATGCCACAGATAGGCAGAGGAACACACAGCAGAACAGACATCGTCCCCCCCACACCCCATGCATTACACAACTGGGGGAGGGCTGGAATAACCACTGGCCCATGGAGACCAGCAACCAACCCACAGCTGGGCCATGGTGCCCCATCACACCCCCTGGCAAGCTGTGATCAGCACACAAGGAGGGCCGCCCACCCCATGCCACATCATCCCACCAATGCAGAGCACACCCTGCACCATGACCCCCAGACACCCTGCCCAGGAGCAGCATCCACCAGTGCAGGATACCCCATGCATGCCACCACCCCCACTGTGACAATGCAACCTGGTGCACCACAGAACCATGCAAGGCAGCCCCATCATGAGCACCCATCAGCGGGTGGCAGCACACAGTGATGCAACAACTGCATACACAGTGCCACCTCGCACATACCCCCCGAGGTACAGCTGAGAGACCGACCATGCATCGGCACATGAGGTACCCCACATGTGACAGGGCATGCCCCGGACCCCACCACCAGTGGTACAGCACCCTGCACACCCTCCCAAGGACACACCCCAACCCAGCACTGACCACAGCAGCCAGCGCAGACACCCACAGTGGTGCATGGAAGCATGTGCCACACAGGATGCAACACAGTGCATGGACAAACACCCACCCATACCCAAGGGCACACCAACACAGGGACACAGTAGAGGGCCAACCAAGCCCCCAGCATGTGGCCATGGAAACCGTGTACACACAGCCAGCACTCCTCCATGGCACAGAGTGCCAGCCACCTGTGCAGGCACTGTGGAGCTATGCGCCACCAGCATTTGCCGGAGCACAAGTGACAGACAGTGGTGCACATCCTGCAACACACACAAGCAACAGCATGGAGGTGGGACAACAACAGCGGAGGCCACAGTGTCACCCGAGGCAGACATGCACCACACCAGTGACAGGAGGCAACCTGGCATTGTGCCGGGTACAGTGGCTGTCCTGCATGGACAGCCACCACTGACATGCCAGCGGACCATGCAGGTCACAGACATGCATGGGTGTCAGCTGCACAGGCCATGGACGGGCTGATAGGTGTGCCATGGATGCAGAGCATGCACCATGGACCACTGCACACAGTCATCCAGTTCACAGGAAACAACACACACACCACAGACAGTGACTGATAGCTACTCCCACACCATAGTCACTTCCCCATGGACACACACACACAAGCACATGACTGCACCACCCCTGATGCCATGCACACCACTGCAGCTGAGCACCTATAGCCCACTGCAGAACAGAGACCACCACATTAGGTATATCAAAGCAAATGTATTGTAAAACATCACACAAAACTATATACATATATTTACAAAAGGTTGGGGGGAGGGCCACAAACAAGGTGGAGGTGGGTAAGGGGCAGGGGTGAACAAATGGTAGAGGGAAGGAGGGGTGTGAGGGTGGGTCAAGGGGGGTAGGAAAAATCAGGGTCATTAGTACGCTCAACGGGAGCCCCTCTCCCTGCTCTGACTGCTCCTCCCGCCATGCCGCCGTCGTAGTCCCAGCAGGTCTATCCTTTCAAGGATCTCCAGAGAGGCCCTGGCAACATGTAGGATCTCCTGCAGTGTCACTCTGATTTCCTGCAGCTGCCATCCACCTAGGACAAGGGAGCAGAGTCAATAGGTGTGAATGTACAGCCCCATGCAGCCCGCCCACTGTGCATGGCATACGGCCATGGGACATGCCTCTATGATGGTGTGTGACCACCCACAGTGATGGCATCCACAAGACCTGCCCACCCAGGTGCACACAGCCATGCGGACCGCTGCACACACAGACCGGCTAAGTCCTGCACAGCACCACCGTGGCTGTTCAGAGACATGGTTATGTGGTACGAAGGCAGTGGCACAGCCATGTACCCTGTGCTTGCATGGACCACCATTGATGCACTCCCAGACATGCAGTGCCACTGGACAGTGCTGACTGTAACAAGTTGCGTGCATGGCAGTGGTGTCAATGGATGGTGGCCATGCTCCGCTGCCCACCCTGTTACACACCATGCAATAGTAATCATGGATGTAAGGCACTCACCATCATCAGGATGGTCCCTGCACCTCTGCAGACCTTCGGCCCTTCCGGACTGATGGTCCTCCTGCTGGAGCCTCCTCTCCCTCACCAGCCGGCACTCGTCTGGGCCTAAGGTGCAAACATGGAGAGAGGAACATCATTACAATCCTGCAGCAAAGTCCCCCTGCCTCCATGTGTGTGCAATCCCACACAGCCAGACCCACCAACCCCACACCCTGATAACACCACCATGGCCAACACCGGACGGCCCCACCACATGTGCCGGACACATGCAACAGTGATACCATTATGGAAGATAAAAGTGTATGGATGTTGCACCTACCTGGCCATGGCACCATGCCCCTCCTGGCACGTGTCTGCAGGCGGGCAAGCAGGTCCGGTTCCCTCCGCCTCAGGTCCCCATATCTGTGGCGGCACTGCACCGCCATCCACCCCATACCGGTGGCCTCCTCCAGGGCGTCAGCCACCTCCTGCCACACCTGACTCCTGGCCCTGTCCAGGGGTGCCTCACCAAATAGTGGGCCAACATGTGGCTCCGCAATGGCAACCAAGTTTGCCATCTCCACCTGGCTAAACTGTACTGCTCTCCTCCGTGCCATCTCTTCTGCTCAGTTAAGTCAAAATGGCACTCTGCAGTGCGGGTCCAGCACGTGCAGATGCTGCACAGTACAGCACTGCCATTCCCTATCACGCTGTCACTGAACAGCGCGATAGTGGTGCACCCATGCCTGACGCATGGCGCCTAGGGGGCAAAGGTCGGGCACAGGGTCCAGGGTCTCTGGGCACAGACAGCCACAATGGCGATTGGAACCCAATGTGTCTATGCGATTGGGTGCCTGTATGCCACCTCCTGTAGCGGCCTACCTCGCTGTTGCCCCAGTGTGCCTACGATGCCCCAGTGCCACAGTGCCATATGGGTGAACAGCACTGTAGCACCACTGTCACAATGGTGGCCGTGCCCTGTATTGCCTCCTGTGCACAGCACGTTAGCAGCATGGCAGGCGCCTGCGTCATCAACCCGGGCATGCACAGTACGGTGTGTGCTGTGCATGTCACAGAACTGTGCCCTTGGATCAGCACGTTCGACACAATTGCGCAAAGCGCAAAAGTGCGATATTCAGCCATCATATGCAAATCAGCTAATCAGCCATTCAATGGCACAGTCACTGCATTTGCATCCACTTAAAGATGCTCCTCACCTCATTTGCATGGGTTGCACTATAAAAGTGCAACATTGGGTTGCACTGGCCATAGTCAGTTACTGCAGTCTATTGGTGAGTTGCATGCTGTTTGGGAGTGTGGACTGTGGATTTTTGGACATGCATGGGACTGCACAGTCATGGGTAACACCTGTCATTCTCACAGGCTGAGTCATGACCGAGCGAGTTGTGAAGGAAGAGGAACAGAGTTGTGGGAGGAGGAGGAGGCCAAATTTCATGAAGACCAAGATGGATGCCCTGTTTGAGGCCTACCTAGACCAGGATCCGCTTCTCAGTGGACACCAGGGAACACCACAGGACCATGCTGCTGCATGGCAGGAGGTGGCGCGTGCTGTAAACCTGCATGGCAGCCACCAGCGTTCCGTGCAGGAGTGCAAGAAGATGATGGGCACAGACAGGAGGAGGATTAAGGAGAAGGTTGCTGCCATCAGGGCAGCATGGTCTGTGACAGGTGGTGGACAGCCGGAGGTGCTACTCCTGACCACACAGGAGGAGAGGGTTGCTGGCAGCGTGCAGCGTTGTGCCATTGAGGGTGTTCTGGGTGGTGGATTCCAGATGGGTGGTAGCCCATCACTGCATGGTAGGTCATAGTCTGTCTATTGGGGGGGACAGGGTGGGTCACATGCAGTATCGCGACTTTACTTTCCCTTACAGCTCCTGAGCATCTGCATGGGTCAGTGGTGGTGGGCCTCTCCACTGAGGCCGGTCAGATGGAGATGGAGAAGGGCCCATCCACCTTCACAGGAATACGTGGCTCAGTGCGACAGTGGGCCCGCCTGGACGTGCAGACTGTTGTTGGAGCAGATGCGGAGGAGGCCCTGCCCATGTCCCAGCATGCCAGCATCCTTGGATACCAGCATGCTGGGACTTGGGTTGGTGCTGGGTCCGTCACCGATGATGATGTCGCTAACATCATGGGCAGTGACACTTGTGTGCCACAGGATGGCCACACAGCAGGTAACATCGCAGCCATGGCTGTGGGTGGTGCCGCCATGGAGGTCTGCGTATCTTCACAGTCCCAGCCTGTGCCTGTCAGCACCGGTGGGGCAGCACTGGTGTGTGTACAGGACAGTGGGACTGTTGCAGCCACTGCGGTGACACCATTGAGCCCTGGGGAGTGGCAGCCGGAGGCGCAGCATCAGCAGTTGGCCAATGGGCTTCGGGGTACAGTGTCAGGGGGTGGCATCAGTGCACTGCCTGTGGACGTGCCCAGGCCTGGCCCTGGTGTGCAGCACCCACCCTCAAGTGGTGATGAGCATCAGGGACGTGCACACCCTGAGGGACAGCATGCCGATCAGGCAGATGTTCTCTTGGATGAGCACACCCGCATACTGCAAGCATCAGTCAATCAGCAGATGCGGCTTGTGACAGCGATGGATGCAGTGAGTGCAGCTCTGCAGTGGGCAGAGGAGCATAGCAGCAGAGAAACTGCCCTGCTCCTGGCAGGGATGGACTGGGTGCGGGAGGATGTGACTGCTGCCATTGACAGGCTGACACATACAATCACAGCTGCCATGGCCACAGGGGGCACACAGTTATTTGCCCATGTGTTGCAGACACCGTGCAGTGCAATGTCCACCCCCCATTCCCGGCATTGTGTGACATCATCCTTGTTGACACCGGCTTCAGCTGTGGGCATTCTGAGCACGCCTGGCACAGGCATGTTCCGTGTGCTGCAGATCCCTGCACGAGCACGGTTGCCTTCACGCAGTGGAACCCCTGGGGGACTGTCAGTGCCACCCCATGAGGCCAGTGGTCAGCCTGTCACTGCTGGTGGGTCTTGGCGGGGCCGCCCATGCATCCGTGTCTGTGGTGGCAGGGGCACTGTGGTGCATGACTGACCTGTCTCCCAGCGTGGCTACTGTCTGATGCTGCCCTGTGTGCATTGTGTCATTCAGCAGGCAATGCATGGGTGGGTACCCGGCTCTGCATGAGCACACACAGTCCATCTACACACCCTCCCGGCTGCTGTCCACAGTTGCATGTGCATGATGATGCCTGCATTGCACTGTACACCAATGTGCAATGGTGCCCAGCATCTGACACACGCACTGTAACAGGCAATGGGCATGGTGATCTGTGGACATGTGTGGGGCTGAAGGGGGGGGAGTTCTGGGTCAGTGTGCCTCCTAACCTTTGTGCATGTCTGGTGAGTTGTGTGTGTGCATCTGTCTCTGTGCCATGTTAGACCTCACCCATCCCTGGTGGTGTGTGTGTGGTTCCATGCCCGGCCACTTCCCTTGATGGCATGCACCCCTGGTGTGAGTCCATGCGTGTTTGTGGGTTGTGCCTTTGCCACTGGTGGTTGCACATGGCCCCATGACTTACCTGGGTTGGCTGAAGTGCTCCTCCGTGATGGTGTCCCAGTGCAGCTCTGCCAGCCTGGAGCAGTCAGGGGTCCTGTCACCCAAGGGGGGCTGCCCATCACCATTGTCACCGGTGTCCTCATTGTCCCCATCGCTATCCCCCTCTTTGACCTGTACGGCCATCCCACATTCATTGGCCATGTTGTGCAGGATGCAACAGGCCAGGAATAGCCTGCAGGCCTTTGAGGGGCTGTACTGTAGGGCACTGCCAGAGGTGTCCAGGCAATGGAAATGTGCCTTCAGCATCCCGAACACCCGCTCGATTACATTACGTGTGGTGGCATGTGCCTCACTGTAGCATTGCTGCGATGGGGTTGCGGGCCGCCAGTATGGTGTGAGCAGCCAGGGATGGAGTGGGTATCCACTGTCACCTGTGTGTAGAGGGTGGAGGTTAGTTTGGTGATCAGCATCGCCTTGCCCCGGGCCATGTAGGCCACTACCCATGTCACCTCTGACCATGCCCCTCCCAAGCCCTATGTTTGTCCGTGTGGTTTGCATAATCACTCACTAAGTGGCCAGTGTGGATGTCCCCACTCTCAAATCTGTGGCACAGTGCCAACTGGTGCCAGATGAAGGCATCGTGTGCTCCCCCAGGGTGCGTGGCACAGACATTGATTATGCACCATCTGGCATGCCACACCACCTGGCAGTTGATGCTAGCACAGCCCTTCTGATTAATGTATGCTGCCCCCTCAGGGCCAGGTGGTGTGTGGATGGCCACATGGGTGCAATCTATTGCCCCTAGCATGCCAGGCATATATGCTACCCTGTGGAACTCCTGTATGTTTGCTGTGCACTCCGCCAGTGTGCTGGGGAAATGGATGTACTCTGCAGCATGTGGCAGAGGTGCGCTGAGGAATTGGGTAAGGTGGCGTGATGCGGCCGACTGGGTTATGCCTGTGGTGTCCACTGTTGGTCTCTGGAAGGTACCCGTGGTGAGCAAGCACATGCAAGCTGTCACTTTGGTCTCCTCTGACAGAGCATGGCTCTGTCGTGTGGGTGCCTGCATCACATCACTGCACAGCTCACAGAGCCACCTCAGAATTGCCTGATTCAGTTGGTACTGGCCCAAAATCTCAGTATCACTGTACAGCTTGAAGCTGGTGTGGGCTCGGTACTGCCTGTTGGGGGCATACTGCCGATGCTCCCTTCCATGGCCGTGCCCCCTGCTGCCCACCTTCTCACCCCTCTCATTACTGCCTCCATCTGGATGGTGGCACTGGCCATGTCCCTGGCTTGTGTTCACCCCCCGGCAGCTTTTTCTGTGCTCCCCATGCTGTTCTGGCTGCTACTTCCCCTGCTCCGGGAACACCTAACTGTGCTGGCCTCTGTGCTGTGTGGCACTTCCCCCTTCTGCACTGTGGCTGTGGCTCCCCACACCTTCCCTGAGCCTGTGGGTTCCAGGTGCCCTTTCTCTGTCCTGCCCTGTGTGTGTGTGTGTGTGTGTGTGTGTGTGTGTGTTGCCTGTGTGGCTGGCTATAGTTCAGCAACATGTGCCTTCCCTGTAGCGCTCTTGTGCCTCTCCCTTGTTTCTTTTTATTTTAGCTCATTTCCACTATGGCACAACTTCTGCTTGCTCCCCTATTGCACATGGTGCATGTTGTTGAATATCGCACTGCGCCATTTATGCATGGTTCCTCCCCCTTCAGTTGCACATACATTCATTATCATTGCGCTATTGTTCAGCAAGATTTGGGGGGCTGCAACTGCCTCCCGCTGAATATCGCAGAATGGCTCATTTTCAGACTTGTACTGGCGCAACCCTATTGCGCATGGCGCAACCGTTTTGAATATCTGGGCCTAGGTATTTATTTCAGAGGAACTGATAGTGCAGATTTTAATTAGAGGATGGCTTTATAAGAAGGGAACTCTAAGATTACTTGTTGGAACTGTTGGAAATTTTCCCAAAAAATAAAAAGAATTTATTTGATTAAAAACCTTCTTGCTACCTGTCTTTTTGTATCTTAATGTTTTTTTTTTTTTGTTGCCAAAATATTTGGAGACTTCATTGATGAGATTTTTTTTGTGGTGTTTGGGGAAGTATATTGAATCCAATCAAACGGAATGTTGTTCAATTGAGTATTTCAAAATATATTACAAATCCCTGTATTCCGTTACATATGTGGGACATCGCATGGTTGGGGATTCATGGGAAAATAAATGTATGGTATAATCAAAAACATAAAACTATACAAGACTGTTACTGTCCAATAAAGGGTTGCATGTTAATTTTGAAATAATGGAACATTTATATTTTAAATGTCCTTATGCTATGGAATTTTGGGATATTGTGAAATGCTGTTGGAAGAACAGTTTATCAATTCCCCCTTCCATTGAGAATTTATATTATGTTTTTTTTTCCATACTGATGAATTTCAGGGTTCCCTTAGTACAATACAGGTAATCCAGGTTTCCTTCCTTTATTGGATATGGATCAGTAGATGTAGACTTTCTTTACCTCGGCAGGAAATTACACCACTTCATTTGTTTTATATGCTAGAAAGTGAGATAAGTCGTATTAAATTATCTGAGAAATCAACATTTACATTGAAGTATTGGGAGAGTTTATGGCAGTCTTATGACTTTATAGGTTGATCAATGGTTTAGGATATAAATGGTTCTCCATATCAAATTAGATAAATACGTGTGCATGAGTTGTTTTTCTTGATGAAGGAAGTTTATAGGACAGTAGGATGTGGTGAGGGGGATAAGAAATGTTTTGTTAGATTATTTTTGTTTGGGGTTATTGTTAGACTTAATTCTTTATGTTACAGATTTCCCTTTTTTGAATTTGTGTAATACTGTTGATTTGTATTTATTTTGTTAAGTTTTTCTCTGAATTCAATAAAAATCCCCCTACTCTTTTTTTGGGGGGAGTGGGTCCTTTCTGTATTAGGACTCGATTTGGGTTCTACATCTGTATTAGACAGCCTGTTTGGATATGTATGCCTGTAATACTTATTTGGTTTTATTATGATTTGTAATTTTATTTTGTGGGAGGCAACACGGTTTTATATTGTTTTGATTTTGATATTCTAATAAATATTCTAATAAAAAATTCCCCTACTCTTTTCAAAAAGGGCCATGTGATCTTTAGCAGCCACCTGAACTACCACCAGAACAGGCAGATGGGACCTTGGTTTAACATCTCATCCAAAAGACAGCACCTCAGGAGTGCAGCATCCCCACCATACTGAACTGTAGTGTCAGTATTGGGATATTACCCCAAGTGCCTGGTGTTGTTACGCTTGGGTTATGCCCCTATCATCCCACATACACCTCACATACACCTCACACTGTATTCCTGGTCTATTGTACTGTGATACTGCTATTTTGCACTTATATATAGATATGAGTGCTAGGAATGTGCTTTGCTGCCAAGATATGCTAATATTGTTATGCATGATATATTATACCTCACTATAATACATTTATCTAGATTAGTTTGTCTTTTATAGATATTCCATATATTATCTACCTAATCACTGATAAGATGACTCAGAAGGATCATCAGTGATTATTGTATACTCATATTCTCATATAATTATATGTAGTGTATTTTACACTCAGATATGCCATGTAATAGGCCTGTCAGTAGTTCTTTGTCTCTAAGCAAGCTGACAGAGACAGAAGGCTTTGTTATGTCTATGTTTCACAACTGGTGTAAGCAAGAAATGCCACATGTCATTTGAACCAGTCAGCATTTTTTTTTGTCTAAGCTATAATGCTAATGGAAGCATATTCTGTCCCATTTGATAC
Source organism: Neoceratodus forsteri (assembly GCA_016271365.2). Lineage (NCBI taxonomy): Eukaryota > Metazoa > Chordata > Ceratodontiformes > Ceratodontidae > Neoceratodus > Neoceratodus forsteri. The sequence goes on along the minus strand of CM028130.1, from coordinate 350,071,469 downwards.
TCATTAGTTATTCTGTCTCCTAAGTCATTATCCAATTAAGAATGACTTAGGACCAATACATGTTGTTTCTGATATCTGTAACTATGTTGTAATCTCTGTTGCTATGCTGTTATCTGTAGTATTTAGCTGTCTGCAACCCATTGTAGTGCTTGCTCGAGACACTACTGTAGCTGCTGTAGAAGGGCAGAGAGCTGGAGCACAGGGAGAGATAGAACAAGATCTTAGAGAACCTAAGATCTACAATTCTGGAGATTATGTACATTCTTCAGGAGTGGTGAGAAACCCATCTCTCTTGTGATTTTCTTTGTCACATGCTTGGCGTAAGCAGCATAATAAACTTTATTAGTACTCCTTGCTTGTCTACGAATGTTTCTTGGCAGACTCTGAGACACAAGAATCTGTATTATTATTATTTTTATTGTTTACCCTACACACCAAGAGTGTTTAGACAACAGTGTGGGGATAGAACCCACAGCCTTCTGATGTCCTGGCCTCAGAGGCGAGTGTTCTACCTGCTGAGCCACTGACACTGACCTTTCTTTGTAGTAGGTGAGCGCTCTTCTCAGGTTCAAGGTACGGAGCCTGTACTCAGCCTCTGAGGTGTAACTGGGGTAGAACACCGGCAGAGTCATTACCTGATTCAGGTGCAACTCTGACACCACCTTCAGAAGAAATTTCAGGTGGAGGCACAGGACAACCTTGTCCCCATAGAAAACCAGGTAGGAAGATTAGATGGAAAGCACCTAGAGCTCCCCAATCCTTCTGGCTGACATGATAGCCACCAAGAAGGCGATCTTCCATGATAGGTGAGAGATGTCACACCTGTGCATCAGTTATAATTGCCTTATGTTTGTCAAATGAATTATTGAATTCCCCCACTGTTTTTGAACCCATGACCTCCCCAGGAAGGCTGTTCTATGTGTCCTCCACCCTGTCCATGAAAAAATACTTCCTCATGTTGCCCCTGAGCCATCCCCTCTCTATCTTCAAACTGTGCCCCCTTATTCCTACACATCTCTTTTTCTGAAAGATGCTCCCCTCCTGGACTTTGTTGATCCCCTTGAGGTACTCAGCTTTATAGATTAATGGTTAATATTAGGCAAATGGGTATAAGCAAAACTATGTTCAATGTGAAAAGGTAAAGAAGCAGAAGTTTTTTTTATTTGACGTGGGAGTTGGTAGAATGTTGCAATTCACAGCCTTCTGACTGAGGATTCCAATGTGGCCCATTCTGCTGCCGAGACAGAGAGCTGCCATAGCATGTAAATCGGTCTACATCTGTGCACATGCTCTCCTTCACTTACCCCCGAACTGCACCTGAAAACAAGCCTCAGCTTAGTGTGCTTCTCCAGTCACAAACTTTAAAATAAAATAAATAAATAGCAGGAGCTGCTCTTAGTATCTGTGAGGAACTTATGTAGGTGAATCTCAGAAAGAAGAGAGAAGATAATTTGTGTTCTTGGGCACTTTTGACCAGACAAAATGGAAGACCCATAGCTACAGGGTAAAGAGGTCGGGCCCTGTGCTCAACCCCAGGGGCTACACTGTCAGGGTATTCAGCCAAGTAAGCAAAGTTACTAACAGGATTTAGACTTGGGCAGAAAAAATGTGAAGTTCCTGTTTTAGTGTCAGTGCTTTAGATTTAGTTAGTACTGTACATCTTATTATGAAGAGGACAAAATGACATCCATTTCCAGTCAGGGAGAACACTAGCAAAGTAGTGGCCATGCTGGCAGTTACATCACCTGGCCAGGATGGCACATCATTGAGCACCTGGAACAGTAAAGCATCTTACCAGCAGTAGGCAGGGAAGTCACCAGACCATAGCCTGAAGGCCTAGGCCTTCACTTGGATTAAAAAAGTATAACTAAACTTACCATGACTTAGCTGGCTTGGATACCAACCTGCTTAACACAGCATATACTAATGCTTGGGCTTTCTGGTTTTGAAATCCTGGCTACTCCCCTGGTAGGGGAGGTAACAAGCTGCAGCATGAAGCCTCCAAAAGGAATGAGTAACATTGACCCTGGAGGAAAATTCTAATACAGAAATCAGAAAGCATGTGCAGTATTTGTATGCCTAATACAGTATGTAGTGTGTAAGGAACTTCATGGGAAACATCCATGTGTGAAGAAAATCAATGTTTTATTTAGTACTTTTTTGGTTAGCGTATATTAGATGCCAGAGTGGGGGACTCTGTGGAAGATTCTTTGTCTCATACATAGCTCTGTGTTACTAGTGTTTTTGAGAACAGGTTACAATTTGTTGGATGGGCAGCTGTGGCAGCTGTCCAGCTTTATCTTTATGTTTTAATATGAAATAATTGGCTAGGTGTAGTTACCCTTGAAAACTGTCACACATCTAAGCATATGGGTTGTAGGGGAAAGGGAATGCATGCCATTTTGCTAGTGGATATTGTATTGTTTCTTGTCACAGCAGCGACATAAGTGGCAACTAGTAGCAATGATATCAGCCAAAGGTTATACAAGTTTAATTACCATAAACAGTCACTGCACTTATGATATGATGTTTGTAAACTGAACTGTTTGGTCAGGCATTTTGAAAGAAGAAAAACATATTTTGATTGTACACTTTACCCTTTCCCTCTGTGTCAACGTATGTGCCTCCAGTTTTTTTTTTGTTTTGTTTTTGCTTTTATAACATCGATGTTAGTCAACACATGCATAATTGACTTTGGGTCATTTGGCTAAGTCCATCAAATTCCTAGACTGATGGTTTGAGGGCAGTTGCAAATTCCATGCTAAATCTTTTTGAGAGGGGCCAAGACTGTTAAAGTCGCACAATGATAAACCACAATGTCATGTTTTGTTATTGAGACTAATTCACATGCCACCATATGTTCCCTATCAGTCTGAGACAAACATTTCTTTGCCCTATTTAGCAGTGCCAGGCAGGTCCACATTTCTTTATGGTGTCTCAACCTACAATAGGTCCTAAAAGTAAGTGACATGTACAAAATGAACCCTATATATTTAAAAGCAGAAACAGAGTCTAACAGATTAAACTGGACATAATTACAATGGAAGCAGATACGTTTGCTAAGGTATACTGAGAACCAAAAAGCATGGTCTTTGTTTTAGACATCTTTATAAAATGTAAGTTATCAACAAACAATTCCTTCACCTTGTCAAAGTCCATCTGAAGACAAGGACACCCACCAGCATGCCCCAGAGATGAGCAGAAGGGACCTAGGTTTAACTTCTTATCTAAAGGATGTCATCCCTTGGCAGTAGCAAACTCCCTAGTACTGCCCTGGAGTGCCAGAGTTCATATTAAGATTCATACTAGGAAGCTGGAGACAACAGAAGACATCATCCTTTTAAAGCTGTCTCCCTGCTACTCAGTGGTAATAAGCATTATTTTTTATCTTATTCAAAAGTTGCATAGATTACAGGATAAGTCCTATGAGAAACAAGTCTCATTTACAGAACATCCCAATTCAATTAGAATAACAGTAAATACATAGACTAACATACATGAAATCAGTTAAAACAAATACAAATAGATTGTTCCTGTAACAAAAATTTGTTTAGGCCATATTTAAAAATACCAAGGGTAGGTAAAATTCTGAGCTTAGGAGGGAGGTTATTCCATGAGAGTGGAGCAGCACAGGAAAAATCATTCTTTCCTGAAGTGAATTTGAAACACGGGCAAAAAAAGGGCCATGATGAGACACATCTCTAAGGCTGTATTTATGGGTGGGAACAATAAGCCTTTCAGAGAGGCAAGGGGGGGTCTGATTGTTCATGATTTTGTAAATAAGTGATAACCAATGGAACGTGCACCTGGAAGAAGGGGATAGCTAGTTTAACTGATGCAGTAGAGTACAATGGTGTGCATACCATATAGATTTTGACATGAACCATAGTAGCTGGTAATGAACAATATTCAATGGAAGAAGATTTGAAGCAGATGTGTGGCAGTAAATAGTATCACCATAATTCAGTATAGGGAGAATGACCTGGGTAATAATGTGGTTACGATCTGAGCTTGACAGACAATGCCTGTCCATTTTATGCAATCTAGGCATTGATGGACTTTTAAAATGGTTTTGTTAATATGGGATTAAAAAATTAAAGACGAACCAGAAGTTAGACCAAGATATTTAAAATCACTAATAAGTTTGGGTGGCTTATTGTTTAAAGTAATAGAGAAAAAGAAACCTGCCAGTGACACTGCAGACTGGGACCCAAACAGTATGGTTTGAGTATGTTTTCTATACAGAAGTAAAAGGTTATTGTAAAACTAATTCATGATTTTATTTAAATCACCCTGGAGGATCAAAGAAAGAGAGGATGAGTTCTTATGAGCATAAAAAAGGACTGTGTCATCAGTGTAAAGTTGAACTGAGCAGTGGTCCACAACAGAGGGTAGGGGATCTACCGAAAGATTAAAAAGACTAGAACCAAGTATAGACCCTTGAGGAACCCCAGAGGAAATAGGAAGAGAAAAAGAAAAGCAACAATTCCAGAGCACAGACTGAGTTCTTCCATGTAAGTAGGAAGAAAACCAGGCTATAGCATTAGTGGAAAAACCATAAGAAGATAGATGAGCTAATGCAATGAGTGGTCAATCACATCAAAGGCTTTAGACAAGTGAATAAAAACAGAGGCAGCAATATATCTTTTCTCCAAAGCCCTACAGACAGAATCATGAAAATCAACCAATGCTGTTTGAATGGAATGATTTGGTCTAAATCCTGACTAAAAATTGGAAAGAATCTGACAAGTGGCCAGGCAATCAGATTTCAGAAATATGAGAGAGAGAGCAATTTTATTTCCATAAGTTTGGAAATTATAGGGAGCAGGGAAATTGAATGCAAATTTTCTGTTAAAGTTTTATCCTCATCTTTATGCAAAGAGATGACTAAAGAATGTTTCCACACTGAGGGAAAAGTTTGGGCGGTAGGGAATAAATTAAAAATGTTAGTTAAGAGGGGCCAAAATATCAGCACAGGATTTAAGTAAAAAGTATTCTATATTATTGATTCCCTTAGCAGTATCCTCTCTCAGTAAAGACAACAATTTGAATACTTCTTCAGATTTAATGTACTTAAATTAAAGTAAAAGTTAGGTCTTGAGAGAGGGGGCATTACCAGGGAATCAGAGGACAATCCAGCAGTGAATAAACCAGCTTCTTCAATAACAGAGCAGGAGCCATAGAAAAAATATATTAAACAAACCACAAATGCGTTCTTTAGAGTATGCAGTGGAGCCAGCATAAGATACATTTATAGTGGAGGACATGGAAGTTATCTTCCAAACAGAATCCACCATGTGCCAAAATTTCTTAGAATTATTTCTAACATTAGCTAATTCCATCCTTGTCTATAAATTTTCACAATGCAAATTTAAAGAGAGACCTAAGAAAACTTGAGGAAAGGTAATGGGTATGGCATCTGGGTTTCAATGTGAAAACGTGCAAAATAATGCACTTCGGGCACAGAAACCTGGACAGAGTACAAAATGGTTGGAGTAGTATTGACAACAAGCAACCAGGAAAGAGACCTAGGGGTAATCATACTGGATGACCTAAAGATGGCAAAGCAGTATGGCAAGGCAGTTGGGAACTAGTGGGATGGTGGGGTGCATAGGGAGGGGTATCATCAGCAGAAAGAGGGAGATGCTGTTTCCCCTGTATAGATCACTTGTTAGACCCAACCTTGAGTACTGTGTCCAGTTCTGGAGACCACATGTCCAGAAGACATAGACAGAGTGAAGATGGTCCAGAGAAGGGCAACTAAAATGTTACAGGGTCTGCATCAGAAGCTGTATGAGGAGAGGCTAAAAGAAAACAATATGTTCACCCTGGAGGAGTTGAGGGAGAGGTGGGATATGATAGAGACCTTTAAGTACCTCACAGGGGTAACTAAGGTATAGGAGGGAGAGAGGGAGGTATTTTTCAGAAAAAAAGGTGGTCAAGAAAAAGGGGGCATGCTATGAAGCTGAAGGGGGCAAATTCAGGAGAGGCGTGAGGAAGTACTTCTTCATGGAAACAGTGTTGGATTCCTGGAACAGCCTCCGAGTGAAGGTGATGTGGGTGAAGACAGTGGGGGGGGTCAACAATGCATGCAATAGGCATAAGGCAATCTTAATGGAAAGGAAGTGGGGAGAGAGAGAAAGAGCTGAAGATCAGTTAGGGTCTGCAGTGATATTGTTGGTAGGTAAATGGGCATAGTGGGTTGGCCAAGTGGTCTTTATCTGCTGTCAGATTCTATGTTTCTATTTTAAAAATGTTTATGTTATCAGTTTCAGGCAGGTGTTTTGGCAGGGCATTTCAAATATACTGTATGCATTGGGAGAAACGCTACTTTCTTTTAGTTGTTTTTAAAGAGTACAGAAATGATTTCTAATCATCAGCTGTTCATAATGTTCCAATTTTCATAAATGATATCCAAACCCTTAAATTATGCATATGGGAATTAACCTGAATAAAAAATTTATGTGAAAACCTGTACTTTGCATTGTTTTGTTTTTAAGGCAGCATTCCATTTCAGTTCTTTGCATGGAGCAAGTGATCTGGAGTTTTTAACTATGTCATATTTTTGTGTGGAAGAGGCATTTTTGGACCTTCTTCTACCTGATACCCAGGAAGATCTCAATCATAAAAGCCCAGTTAATGATGCAAGTTTAAGTAAGGACATATCAATACCTGACTTATTTGGGGTTCGGGGTTGGGGGGGATGCATTGCAAAGCAGTGATGAGGTTCTGTACTAGAGATGCAGCAAATTTTTAATCCTCTGGTGAAGTGAACCTGAGGTGCCCCCTTGGCGTTGGTGGAGCACTGCCTTGGAATACCATTCTAATCTTACTTGTGTTATCATTATTACTTGCATTGCCATTATACCTTAACATGAAGCAAGGTGAAGTGAGAAGTAAATAGGCAGCCTCCCACGCATCACATGGCTTACAGTACTGTAAATCACATGCTTTAGCCAGGCAGGAAGAAAGTGAGTCAGAAAAGCAGTTTCACTTTCTCCTTTGCATTCGTAGAGGGAGAAGGCTTGTGAGAGAGCAGTGTAGGAGTCAGTGACAAAGTGCTTTTTGTCTTCGTAAAACAACAGCTTTTTTAAAAGCTATCTTTATTAATTTTTTGTATTGTGTTTGTGATTTTTTTTTGGTAGTTAATTTTTTTTTGTAAGTGTTGTTTTGTTTTGTGTGTGTGTGAGCCACTGTGTGTGAGTGTGTGTGTGCCGGGGACTTGTGTGGGAGGGATGGACATGAACACTGGAGAAGGCGAGTTGCTGACCCGTGGGTGCGGTCGGAGGGGAGTGTGGACACGTTGGGGTGGTCATGTCATGCTGGTTCGCTCCCGACTCCTGGGTGTTGCTTCCCCCCATATTGAAGCAACATCATCATCAGCAGCAGCAGCAGCAGCACCAGTGCCACCGGTGACTGCTGTGCATCCACTTTCTCTGCCACTACCACCACTGGTAGCAGCTGTAGGGGCTCCAGCAGCATCCCGTCCACCACCTCCACAGCCACAGGAGGTGCCCCTAGAAAATCAAGGTGATGCGAACCATGCGACTTGTGTGAGGACTGTGTCTGGTCCCCCCGCAGCTCCCCAGTGTGGGAGTTTTTTAACTCTGTGGGGGGAGACAGCACAGTCATGATGTGCCATGTGTGTGGTGTGCTGGTGCGCCTTGGCCCCCGTGGGTCACATTTGGGGACCGGTGGCCAGCGCACCCACATGCTCAACCACCACAAGGAAGAGTGGTAGGCTGCCATGGAAGGGGCCAGGCATCCACCTGCTGGCCCTTCAATGGCAGTGGCCAAGGGTGCTGCTGGGTTTGGAGTTGTGTCTCGCAGTTGCCGCAGCAGCAGGAGGAGGAGGACCAGTACAGCAGCTGCTCCACCATCGCCGCCACAGCCACCAGTGCCACCCTCTCCCCCTCCATCCCCACTACCTGGATTCCCAGCTGCAGTGGACCCTGCCACAGTCCCTGCAACACAGCATGACATCTCCCTGATGTGGGCGGCTCTGGAAGAGAACAGTCAGAGGGTTGGTGCTTTGCAGCAGCAGGCCCTCTCAATAGAAGAGCAGCAGTAGTAGCAAATAGTTAGAATGCTGCACCTGCAGCTGGACCACCACGGCATCCCACGGCCACAGTAACTTACGTGATTGTTTTATGGCCCCCCAACCTGACTACTGTGTTGTACTGTTTTTGCATGTTTTTTCTTTGTTGTTGTTTAATAATACACATTTTCCCTTCCAGGGGAATCTTTCTTGCACCTCATAGTGCAGTACATTTCTGTGAAAACCGCCCATAATTTCATTACATTGTGTCACGTGATGGAGGAACTCCTATTCTGAAAAGGTGCCCACATTCTGCCTCCCTTCTCAGCAATGTTAGGACATGATGTCAGGGAGAGCACATGTACATGCTCCATTACAGTGAATATCTGATTGTCTGTCAGCTTTCCGAATGTTTCTTTATGTTATAATGGTCAGTTTGTGGTGAAATGTGTGGGCACGTTTCCAGTAAGAAGAGCCTTGTTAGTGGAAACGTTCCCACATTTCACCAGAAAGTGAACCTTATAACATAAGAAAACATTGGGATAGCTGCCAAACATTCACAGTAGTGGAGCATGCATCTGACATCACGTCCTAACGTTGCTGAGAAAGGGGGTCAGAATGTGTGCGGCTTTTCTGAATGGTAATTCCTCCGTGACGTGACACACTGTAATGAGATTACGAGCGGTTTTCACAGAAATATATTGCACTCAATAGAGCAAGAAATATTCCAGTGGGAGTAAGGCCCCCACATATTAGGTTATGTGTATCACCATAGCTATGTAATGTGGTGAATTTCTGTAAAGCAGCAGCAGTGCAGCAATCTGTTGAGAACTCTGAGCTATATTTTTTAATGCTATGTTACAGATTCCTTTACTTACATCCTGACTGACTGGAATGATACAAGAATTTGCAGTAGTTGAGTCTGCTGTATTACCTTTTTTCATGTATGAAATAATGAAAGGAGCATTCCTTTTAAATTGGTGCTGACCAGGTCTTTGTCATTGTTTTCCTCTGTTTTTCTCCATCACACCAGTTAGTTGTTATATATCACTTCTGTTGTTAATTAACAGTTGTGAAGCAGGCAGTGTTTTGTGACACCACAGAACAATAGTTATTGAAAAGCAGCTGCAAATAAATGCAAACCTGGTCAGAACAATATTGGAAGGCGTGCTCATTTTTTTTTTCATACATGAAAAAAAGTAATCAACTAAGTAAAGCAGACATAAACTGTGAAAAGAAGTGTATCATTCAAGTCACGACTCGGAGGTATCTAGTGGCTATGGCAATGTTAAGTAGCATAAAAAAGTACAGTTCAAAATTGTCACGACATTCTTGCAATGCTGCTTTAATTGTAATGTCAGTATGACATCATGAGCTCACAAGAATCACACAACTCACAAAAGTGGCACAGAGTCCCAGATTTTTTCTGCAGGCCCAAAATGCATCCTCCTTGTGTGAAGAAAATTGACAAGTGGTAACACAGTGAAATGGGAGTGTTTCAGCACATACAAAGTCCCCCAGAATTAAAGGTGCACTCAATCATGCACGCAGTGGTGGCACAGAGTCCCAGATTTTTTCTGCAGGCCCAAAATGCATCTTCCTTGTGTGCAGAAAATTGGCAAGTGGTAACACAGTGAAATGGGAGTGTTTCAGCACATGCAAAGTCCCACAGTATAAAATGATGACTGTGAGCATTCTGTTGCTGGTCCAATGTGTTCTGCGAGGCGATTTGAGCAAATGCAATGTGATCATCTCAACTGGATTGAAGGGTGCCCTATGGCTGTACACTAATAGTAGCCTTGGTGAGTAGATATAAATATATATATGGTTGTGTATTAGATGAGGAGGGGGGTTGACATGGTCATGTGCTCATGGTATTGTTCTGCATCACAGGTCACAGAAACCATTGCTGTGCACATTCCAGTGCTCAATGAGAATTTTTTGTGCTGAAATTGGAAACGGAAAACTCTCAAGCACATGAAGACAAGTATTTTTTGGGGGGGTGGAGGTATCATATTTGCTGGTTTGTCTGTAATGGTTTCTTATTTTGTTACTTCTTCACAGATTTATTCTGCATCCTTCTGGAGTCCGGTTGTTGTTAATGATGGTCATGGTCATCTAATGAAATAACTTCTGTATGTTGCATGTGTGCTCAAGCCCGGGGAAGGAGAGTGCCTGATGTTGAAGAACTTTTTTTGATAAGGCCAGTTTAACAGAACAACAAAGCATCTGGAAGTTTCTTAAAAAACAATGAATGACTTCTTACAACTTAATTGTTATTTCCCTCCCTCCCTGGTGCTGAATCTCAAGTCAAGTTACATTGAAACCCACATCTTGTCAACTAACACAGCCTGTGTGCAATATTTGCTGCAGTCTTTACAAAACAATGAAATGGATGAAATAAAATCTTCATACTTACCAGAATGGATTTCACATGGCCATTCCATTGGTTTCTGTCTGTACGGTACAGCTGCAGTACCATTCCCACTGAGTTTTAGCGATGAAGACTTTTTTTGTTAACCTGTAAAAGAAACAAAATAACTGTACCATATGTGTTTTACCATTGCAGCTCTGAAAAGCTACAGAAAACAAAACATACAACTAAAGGAAGTGAAGCAGCATAACAAACATGAGTACACATACTCACTTTATGGTTTAAATATTAAGAAGCTTTGTGTCTCTGGCTGATGGATGTGGTGGTCCGGAAAGACTCAGGCTCAGTGATGGTAGTGGCTAACAGCAGTCCCAGTGGTGGTAGTCAGGGGGCCAAACAGACTCAGGCTCAGTAGTGGCAGTGGCTAACAGCAGTCCTGGTGGTGGTGGTGGTGGTGGTGGTGGTGGTCCAGGGAGTGGACAGACTCAGGCTCAGTGGTGGCAGTGGCTAACAGCAGTCCCAGTGGTGGTGGTCCAGGGGGTGGACAGACTCAGGCTCAGTGGTGGCAGTGGTTAACAGCAGTCCCGGTGGTGGTCCAGGGTCAGATAGATTCAGGCTCAGTGATGGCAGTGGCTAACAGCAGTCTCAGTGGTGGTGGTGGTCAAGGGGGGTGGACAGACTCAGACTCAGTGGTGGTGGTGGCTAACAGCAGTCCCAGTGGTGGTGGTCCAGGGGATGGACATACTCCTGCTTAGTGGTGGCAGTGGCTAACAGCAGTCCCAGTGGTGGTGGTGGTGGTAGTCCAGGGGGCAGACAGACTCCTGCTCAGTGGTAGCAGTGGCTAACAGCAGTCCTGGTGATGGTGGTCCAGGGGGCGGACAGACTCCTGCTCAGTGGTGGCAGTGGCTAACGGCAGTCCTGGTGGTGGTGGTGGTCTGGGGGGCGGACAGACTCAGGCTCAGTGGTGGCAGTGGCTAACAGCAGTTCTAGTGGTGATGGTGGTCCGGGGGGTGGACAGACTCAGGCTCAGTGGTGGCAGTGGCTAACAGCAGTCCCAGTGGTGGTGGTCTAGGGGGGCACACCGCCTTTTAAAAACTTCAGTAAAAGCCTGTCAACATTTACCATATCATCATCCTCATAAAGAAAGCTGCCCTCACATTCATCGATGTCTGAAGTCTGACCACTGGGAAATTCTTTCTCCATTGCGTCGTCATCTACGTCAGTGGTGTGCCGTTTCAGGCAGCCCCTGCCAGTGCCACCAGGATGGTCCTTTTCCACATCACCAAAATCACCATGACTAGGCCGGGGTACGAATACCGAGGTTGCAGTCTGTGCTGGTATGTGCCTCTCATTCATTTTGGGCCATTCACTGACCTTTCCACTCTAGTACAAAAGAAGATCTTCAGTTATTGTCAGATGCCTGTTTTCAGACAAATATGACTCAACCATTCTCTGTGATGCACTAAGTCCAGTGGTTGATGCATAGTCCTTTTCTCCCAAATCATTTATTTCACAAATACCCACTTGGGACAAAGCCTCCCAAAGTGGGTTGATGCCAGCCACTTTGGATGACAGACTACCTGGAACTGCAGTCCCCTTCCCCTTGCAGAATATGCTTGATGGTCCTCCAGGTACATCTTCAGCCGGATCATGCTGCTGAGGTTTGCTGACCTTGGCAAGTGACTTCTGTGCCCCATGAACCAAGCGCACCAGTTAACCACTGATATTTTTTACCTGTTTAGGCCCTCCCTCCAGTACTGATGCAATTCCATGTTTGTATCATGGTTCCAGCATTGTTGCTATGGCAAAGTTGTCACTACGCTGAATGCTCACAACGTGACGATTCTGGTCGATTACTGTCAGCATGTGTTGCAGCAAGATACTGCTACCTCGTTCTCTGGCAACATCAAGGCCATGATATACATTCACCAATGTCTGCCTCAGCACCCACAGCAGTGGAATTGATTGACTAATGGAAGCAAACTCATTACAGTGTCCATGAGGTGCCACTGTTCAGTCGTCATAGACATGGAGGCCCCGGAACTGTCATGGCTAGTGTGCATCACAAGATATTCTGAGATGGCTTTGTATTGTTCATACAACCTCTCTGCCATGTATAAAGTGGAGTTCCATCAGGTGACAAGTTCCAGCTTCAAGCGGTGCTGAGGCAGACTGTTTTGTACCTGCAACTGCCGCAGTTGGTCATGGGCCTTTCCAGATCTTGAAAAGTGAGAGCAGATACGTCATGCAACGATCAGCATTTCATTTACATCAGGGTGCTGCAGAAACTCCTGAACCACAAGATTTAAACAGTGGGCCATGCATGGAACATGAAAAAAAACTTTATTCGTGATGCATTTCACCACATTTGACCCATTGACACTTGCTATGAACCCAGCTCTCAGGGACAGAGGGTTTAGCCATTTGTCAATTTCAGTCAGTACCATGTCCAAAATGTTCTCACCAGTATGTGAACAGGTCACATTATGCATAGCAATCATTGCATGCTGTCGAATTCCTGGAAGATTGCTACCACGACAATCCATCTCACTGCACTGATTAGTCACACTACCAACATCACAAACAACTCCCGGCACCTGCGTCCAGTGTGAAGTTATACACAAATATGAACTCCCCACTGTTTTGCCACTTATCTACATATCCATACTTAAATGGATGAATGGATAAGAGGAATGTTGAAGGGCATGTCTTACTGAGTCGGACACAATGCAGAACAGCTCGGGGACAGCACGAGTAGAAAAGTATGCCCTGGATGGGACTTTCCATTTTGTACAGGCACATGCAGCAAATTCCGGAAACCCAGAATTCTCCACAAAGGAGAAGGGCAAAAGATCAAGTGGTAGCATTTCCGCTACAGCAGCATTAAGTTCATGTAACACTGTATGATTCGGGGGGGGGGGTACTTCAGCCTATGCGCAAAAACACTCTGTAACGTGGGCTGACATAAACGTTTTACAGGGTGTGTGCTGGTCACAAATGGCTGTGCTCTGTGATGAATGGCATTGGCAGGGGGTGGAGTGTGGATATTTGATGAAGACGGTTGCATAGGTGATGATGACAAACCCAGAAATGTTGTTATTTTTCCAGATTTGCCAACCGGGGTTGATGTACCACTTGCACTAGACATACTGCATTCACCACCACCACCACCACAATAACTGCTACTCTCACCAGCACTGGACAACATTCCAAAATCATCATGGTCCTCCACCTCATCATGCCTGTAGTAATTCTCTGCTCTTATTACCTCACTGCTGCACACGTTTAATTTACTGCTGGACTTATCAGTCATGGAAGGGGATAACATGCTCGCTATGGTTGCGGGTGGCGAGGGTGAACACCCCACTGTGGTATTAGCTGCCAGCTTGTGCTGGGTCCACAGTGCCAAGTGCCTATTCTTAAGATGTGCATGCTGTCCTCCTGTGCCCAGATGGCTCCCTTTTTTACTTCGACTCACATACACATGGCAAACCTGGCAGATTGCAACTGACTCATTATTTGCATCTTGAACAAAAAAATTCCAAGCAAGAGATTGTGATGCTCTGCTTTTAACATGTCCATGATGTGGCTTATTTAAGTCCATTTTTTAGGCACTGAAGTGGGGGGGTACATGATGTTTCGGGCACTGCACACCTGGACTGCAACTGACCACCATGACTACCTATCATATTTATTACTGGGTCATCATCATCAACTAAAACCGGTAGATCACAAGTTTTTACGTGGTGGGGGGGGTTTCCTGCAAACAAACTCAGACACAGCCACTTTGAATTTCTTTTTCTCCGGTTCCCAACTGGGGTCAATTATATCATCATCATATTCATCAATGTCACGCACATTCACATCTTCTGCTTGAATGCTAGCATGTGGACTGCATGTTGCAACAACAGCAACATCATTGTTATCATCACATTCATCATCAGCATCTACACCATCATCACCTGATATTTTTTCACCACACTGTGAATCACTGCATGGAAAATGCGTGACATTAACTACCATGGTGGATGGAATATCACATTGTATGCTATCGTTGACATGATTATCAGAATACTCAGGTTCAGTTACTGGGATGTTGCTGAAAAGTATGACATAATCTGCGCTGCCACTCACTTGCATTGCTTCACACTCAATATTTTTGGATACACTACACTGGTTGGAATTAGAACTTGATGTAAAAATACTAACACTACCACCACCACTAACACCAATAACACTAACACCACCAGCTGGGAAAACATCATCTCCTCCAACTATGAGTGAAGCTACTGACTGGACTGCAAAAAAGCAATGCAGGAGAAATACCTTTCCTCACATCAGCAATGTATTTCTGCATCTGCGTACTACTACCACACCCACAGACTATCTTACTGCCAACATTGCCATGGTGAGAAACAGCTTTGCTTGCATGTCTCTTTGCAGGCATTTTGGGGGATCAGCCACAATATTATAACCAAATTCAGATTTTGATACGTTCACTCACTGATTAGGGGGACACTGGATGTGAAGCCAAAAAAACAACTGTAGCTTCAGCAACAGATAAGAGACTAGTCTGTCACGCAATGAAAACAACTTCAGTAACCAGTGGTGCTGATGAGGTCACAAAAACAGTCCTACCTGGTAAAAAATTCCTTTTGCATGTGGGGATGGGGGGAGCACTGACTGCAGTGCAGATTTTTATAGCAGTACAAGCAGCAAAACAAAGAACAGATAGCACGATCGCAGTACAAAATCAGGCAGCTGCAGTGGATAGCAGGTTCACACTGCAGTGTCTGCAATTACCCTAGTCTGTGGCACAATAAAAGGTGTATTATTTGATGTCACACAACACCACACACACACTCACACACACACACACACACACGCACACACACACACACACAGAACAGTTTGTCTACAATGCTGAACTAGTAATGCATAGCAAATGCAAACGCTCAGTACTATGCCATGTTACGTACTGTAATGTAAATAACCTGAAATTATGAACTGCTGCTCCAGATCCACATAACAAACAGAAAGAAAATTTCAACTATTAACACAGTCAGTTATATAACAAAAATATAACCAAAAAACAAAGAAATCACTATTTCTCCAACTTAAATCTACCTACACCACAGATACGCCCCTCCCCCAAAGCACACTTTCACTGTCTTTCACTACACATACTCAATGTTGTAAATTAACATTCAAAATCCACACAAAAACAAAAACGCTCAATGATATGAGCACAGGAGGGTTTTCTACAATCGATGAACTAAAGTTGGAGCCCCCAAAAAATGCAAAAATGCTTTTTAGCAGCTTTTAGAAGATTTCAATCACAGACAGCTATCAGAGCACACTGTCTCCTACTCCTTCCTACACATACTACCCTGAACTGAGGCTGTGAAGATCAATATAGAGCCCATGTGACCTGAAATCCCATGAATCACTGCAAAATTCAACTTCGGAGCTCAAAAACAAGATGAAGTGAGGTGAAGTGCATTGTCCTCAAGGCACTTCACCTTAAATTTGGTGGAGTAGTGGTCTGGGGAGGCAGAG
This sequence comes from Neoceratodus forsteri, assembly GCA_016271365.2. Lineage (NCBI taxonomy): Eukaryota > Metazoa > Chordata > Ceratodontiformes > Ceratodontidae > Neoceratodus > Neoceratodus forsteri. The sequence goes on along the minus strand of CM028130.1, from coordinate 350,055,498 downwards.
TAACACAAAGTCATTGTTTCCAATGGACTTCGCGTTCCTCATCATAACGCAAAGTACTCCTCTTCACTTTGCGGAGCACTCTTCGAATCTGCCTTTGCTCCGTGAATCACTTCACGGAGCAGATTGAACCCTCTTCATTGACTACTACTCTGTACCTTGAGATACAGTACCACATGTCAAGACACATGGAATTTGTTGCATGAGCTGATCTGAGAACTCATTCACTAATCAATGGACAGGCAGACTGTCTCTCTTTCCCTCTCTCACTCTCTCCATACTGAGGGAAGCATTTCTCTTTGAAGAAGTACTCATTAATCACATTGACTCCAGCTTCACATGTAGGACAGCTCGTTGGTCTGGACATAGTGAACAAGAAGATTTGGTTTGTTGCACAGATATTTATTTTATTACTAATGTAAGTTTTTGTAACCAGGTGAGTACAGTACGTTAGGCAACTAAAATGCCTATTTTCAGGAACAATTGAACAATTACAGAACAAACTAGCAAGCAGTACGTAATTATAACAGGTTACATATGCAACCAGTTGTAAAATAACAGTAAGATTACATCTGTGATTGCATTTAGTTCCACTGCAAGCTGACAACTCATGCATTATTTAGTTTAGAGACTGCAAATAAACTTGCACATAGATTTTGGTGTTAATATTGGTTAGATTATGTTTGGTGAAGTGGAAACATTTCTTGATAGGATACGTAATTAATAATCCCAATTTCTAAGCACAATAATACCCATCAAGGTGGGTGGTATTGTGCTATACAGAACCACCCAGGGCTGTAATGAGGCCCGAAGCCAAAGGCAGTCCAGTATAGCCCAATACCATCCACCCTGAAGAGTATTATTGTGCTTAAAAATTGGGATTAAAAAAAAGTGTGACAAATTAAAAACCAAAGAAAACATGTTTAAAAATGATAGAGAAAAAATGTTTTGTTTAAAATAGTCCATCTTCTGGTGAATTACCACTAGAGAGCACTGTTCCTATCAGATGGAAAATGCAGTTTTTCTGTTTTCCACTGAATGAGCCATTATTTTTCTTGTAATTGGGACCAGTAGAGTAAGTCATACCATGATTTCATTTGCTGTGTCATTGAACAGTATTGCAGGATAAGAGAGGAAGTATGCCACCACTAGCATTGCAGGGGCTTGAGCTAAGCTGTAGATGCCATTATTTGTCGAAATTTTTTGTAAATTGCTTTTCTAACCCTTTTTTTGGTATCTATAACTTCTTGTGATCGGGTCAGAGAGTTGTTGCACTGCGCTCATGGTTTGGTTTCATAAAGTGTTCATTGTGTGTTTTTTGGGGAGTTTTTTTTGGTTAATGTGAGCCAGAGATGGTGTAGTCTTGATTACAGTGGGGACTGGTGCTGATGGTAAAGGACGGTGAACATTGGGAGCATAGTCAGTTGAAGGAGAACAGTTAGATATGAAAGTCAGTTGGGTTTCGGTGCAAGGGGGACAGCTGCAGTTGCTATGTATTTGTTGTCCTTTACACTGCACAACATGTTTCTTTACCTCTGCCACACTGTGATAAAATGACATTAAAAGCAGCCTTATTTACAATGTGAAGGGCCATAACACCAGTTGGCCTATATCTGAGCATTTGAACTGTGCCTAGTTTTACCTTCAGCTTTTAAAAGATCAAACACTGACAGACTCATGGAATTCTACTTTGATTACAACACCACACTATGTTCCCTAGACAATGTCAATAACTTAAACTGTAGATCCCTAATTGCTACATCTGCCATAGATGTCCTCTAGCCCAATTTGGCTTCAAACAAGAAGAAGAACTGAATACAGCATAGGATACAAACTACCACCATTAGTGCAAGTTGATTTTGGTATACATTTGACATTATCACAGTATGCTGAATTTCCAAATATTGATGTGAAATGTTTTTGTCTTGGTACTGGTTTGCTGCTTAACTCACAGACATCATTTCTACAGGCACTGCTATTAGGAGGAGCATTATACATTTACAGACCAACCTTTATACTGGATGCCACTGAACCAAGATAATCTGCTTTGATTTACAAGGATCAGATAATCCAATATCTTGTCATGGTTCTGAAAGGACACATGACTGTATATTCCAGGGTAGTGTTAGGAGCACTATTTCTCCCAGAGGATGGCGAACCTATGGTACAGCCTGACAACAAAAACAGAGAATATAAAGATAGCACAAGCCCTTATGGTAAGCCAGGACACATTTCTGCTTACCCAGGGAATCCCCATGTACCCTGGGTAGTAGAGTGGGTAGGAATTCCCTGTGAATTGGTAGGTGTTTGCATGGCATACTAATTTCATTACCATTTTTAAAGTGGAGGGTGACATGATAGACTTAGAGTCACCTCTAATCTTACATTTCTATTTTACTGCAGTATGTTCTGTTGTAGTGTTGGCATGCACTGGATACTATAGTATCTGATCCAAATATCTAATAACGTACTGTATGTAAGATTGGGTACAGCAGTGTCCAAGTGGCTCTGTGCCTAACTTCTACCGATCAGTTCTGCTATGCTTCTTTCTACAAAAGCACTAGATATTGCCAGATAGGTGTAAGGTAGAGCTGTGCAAAGTTCAACCATGAACATTTTGAACTTCAACCCAAGCAAAGTTCCTCATGGTCTGAATAATGTAGTTTAAATAGTCACATGATAGCCAAACAAAAACAAAGTTGCCAGCTCCTGGCACTGAGCTAGAAGCTGACACCAACACCATCCCTAGCTTGACCATTTCAAGATCCATCCAAACACTAGGTGTCTCCCTTCACTGACCCTGAGCTATGATTTGAGAGGGAGAGAAATTACAGTGCAACTAAGCGGTACTCCCTCCCTGCCATTCCCATTTATAAAAAAATAAATAAATAATAAACTCTTGTGTGCTCCCTTGCACTGAGCAACAGGGACCAGTAGCATCTTGAATTGCAATACGCCCTCTTCAATTCATCCCCAGATCCCCAAAGTACAGTAACTCTATAAAGATGGGCCTCCCTTCCTGGTCACTGATCCATGATTGAGGGCCAGTAAGAGTTTCAAATCCTGGGTTGTTTATTTGCCCCCCAGCACACCCAATCAATAGTAAACCATTAGACAGATTGGAGCTAGCAGATGTACAATTGGCTGGAGCCAACAATTACATAATTCATGGTGATGGGTAGACAGATCAATCAGTCTGCCTAACATCATCAGTTCTGCAGCTACTCCTCCCTCTCACACCTGGTTGAGCACCTCCTCTCTCCAGTCTATCTAACATTTATTTATTTAGGAAATTAGAATTACAGCCCTTTGAGTCATAGAGTCATTTCCAAAGGCTCCACATCAGAATAAAACATAGACATTCATACAATACATACATAGAATAAATGTGGGTGAGCAATCATACAGAGTACAAGTACAATGAGCACAATACCTATACAATTGGTAGCTAAAACAGGGCAGAGCTACCAACATATGGAGTGGGTGCACTGTGAGATGGGGATGACTGTGTTATCTGGGACTTGGAACTCTCATTGCCCTTTAATTCATAGATCAGGGGTACAGAGGACTCAATAATTAAGTAAGGTGTTTAGTGCATCTGGCAGGTTGTTTGAGGAGGATGCTACTGATTCCTGGCTCTGTGCCAGGGAGTCAAGATATATTTTTTTAATGAATGTGAAAGGCAAGGTGGGAGATGGGGGGTGGAGCCTGATTGCACAATGATTACCTCCATCTCAAATCTTGGATCATGGTTCATTATGGTGAACTCTTAAAGGAGAAGACTCCTGTATATGTATGATTTGGATATGTCTGATGTATTTATTATACATTACATCAAGTACTGTACATATGTCAATAAGAGATCAGTCATTTCTTCTGTTGCAACACATATCTCGAGTCTGAGGCTCTGACACAAGGTAGTAAAGTGTCAAGAAAGCCTCCATTTACATGCAAATGAGTCACTTGTACTATAGCCCCTCCCATTCCTTGATGTCACTGCAGCAATTTTGAAATGGCTTAAGACAGCTCGCACAGTTTAGTTCACAGCAGCCATCCAATCACTGACTGCCTAGTTACAAAGGGAAAGGGGCATATTTGCAAGATTGTTTCTCACTGCTGGTGTCAATCAAAACAGAAAATGCACAATGCAGCTCGCACAGGGAGTAGTACTTGTAGCCTTAATACTGTATGTGTAGAGCAAATAATACATATAACTGTATTTTATTCACAGGAAACAAAATCTGTTTCTTTGTACTGCTCATTTCTCTCTGTGAGACAGTTATAACATGTTGTGGAGACCAGTATACTGAATCAATCAATCAGACAACCAAGCACTCAATCTGTATTGAACCAGGTGAAGACACTTGAAAAGATTCATTTACAAGGTGAGCCTGGGCAGTTTCCTAAAGGATCACACAAGATTGAATTCCTCATTTGCACAAATGATACACCCCTCCTTTCAGCAGCCTGAAAGTGGAGAGCTAGATCACTTACTTTATAAAGTGTACTGTTTTACACTTCAGATGCTCCTTAAATCTGAGTTTCTGACTGGAAATACCAATACACAGAATGCATATGATACGGGAGGAATAAACTAAGCAAATACAGAGCATTACAAACACGGAGACTGATTAGTTTTTTTACCTACAACCGCTGAAATGTAGCATCTGATTTGTGAGGGACATCCCACTTCAAATGCTGGCATTACAAAGGGGGGGGGACTGCCACAGATTGTCCTCAGTACCTTCAAAGTGAAGTGCTGTAGCTCTCACATCACTGTTAATGATTTATAATGGGAATGGGAGCACTTTTAAAGTCATGGACCTGAGGGGCTATCACAGTTCCAAAGGAGGTTAGGGGAACATGTTAAGGGTTAGAGAGTAAGGGACTCTAGTAGGATTTGAACCTGAGTCTCACAGTTCTTGTGCCTGTGCTTTAACCACTAGATTATCCTTCTTCCATATGCTGCAGCTGATGGTTTCCTGATAACCTATTCCTTGTTACAGCTGAACTCTTTATTACCTTCCAGCAGCCATCCAATCACTGACTGCCTAGTTACAAAGGGAAAGGGGTATATTTGCAAGACTGTTTCTCACTGCTGGTGTCAATCAAAACAGAGAATGCTAACACACACAAAACATATTACAACAGCTGTATAATGCCACTTAAAACTCTTGTTGTACCCAGAGTCATTTATTGGGCAAACTGTTTTTACTAACAGAAACAGCAACACAACACATACAGGCACTTCCTTACATGAATACTGTATGTACCTCAAATCAGTGCTGCATCACACTCACATGGTCCCAGTCCCTATTAGTCCTGTGCTTCAGGATGTGCACAACACTTAAAAGGTTCCTCCATTACTCAAATGGGGAACCAAACATTGTGGGTATAGTTTACTGGTGGAACTGCATTTAGTGCAGCAAAATTATCTGTTGCTCTGATGACATCATCCTCCAGCAACAGTGATGTTAAAATGGAGGACAAACACATTGATAACTTTTGGGGGGCTGTATATTTTTATTTATAATCTAGATCTGGACAGCAATATGACTGCTGGCAACTGGAGGAGGCACACAACAGTTACACACAAGGAGCTGGCAAAATATTGGTGAGAAACCACAGTATGGGAGACTTCCCCTTTAAATAATAGTGTTTGGTGGGTGTTGGGGGTTGGGCTTGGAGGGATGCCTGTTTTAAAAGATAGTGTTGGCTGTTGACTAAGGGCCAAGCATCAGCTTTTTGTTTTATTGTGTATGCATGTGGGGAGGTGGGGAGAGTAAAGAGCTGCTTCCACTTTGCCAGTTTAACCGTTTTTTTTTTATTTACACCACTTGAACTAAAAGTTCAAAGGTATTATGAAGTGTTTGTTAGAATTTGTGACAATGGAACACCCAAAGTTCAAGGTGTTCAATTATTTTGTAGAACTGAACATGTAGCATACGTGTAAAGGAATATAAAGGGAGGGATGTGAGAAACAACTATCCACCTTAGAGTCCTATTGAAACATTTCCCCTAAAATGTGAACTGCAACCCAATAGCCACACTAAGCTTTGAACCATGAGCCAAACACTTGTCAGTTTCAGGATACTGCTTGATAAATATTTCAAGTGAGATAAAAAGCAATTTTCTTTCCTAGAACTAAAAATGTAATAAAATTAAGATATTTATATTTCCTTAAGCTGGTCTAATAAACACTGTGATATTTTGGCCATAGAGACATCCATATTTATCAGCCTTCTCATGTACTGAATAATAAATTTTGCTGAGCCGGGTTTGGTTTAATGACCCATGTCTCCTTTATTTCTACACTCACTGAACGCAGTAAATATTGAAGGTGCTGTTCTTCCTTTGTAAAAAACAGATGACCTTTTAGCTGTGAAAGTGAATGGAAATAGAGTATGTGCCATGAATCTCAACTAATGCAGTGAGAATTGCCTTTGGTTTCAGTGAGCACAGTCAACAGCAGCCCTCAACAATGGAAGCATGAGCTACACAGACAACTTTTTTATGAACAAATGTTACTAAAATCAGAACAAAGATACTTTTTAAAGTAGTTTGCTTTTATTGTTCTGCATATTATCACACCAGCAGCTGGCAGTATAGCCTAGATGTTAGAGTAACAATCTGTAAATGATCAGGGTTTGATTCCCACAACCTCCCCTTGCATACTGTGTGAAACTGAACAAGTCACTTAACCACTCCAGTGCTATTGGGACACCCCTGAAAATAGGCACTTGTACTTAATGGGTCTTACCTGGTAACCAAAAAGAATCAAATAAAAATAAAAAGTATAATTAAGGTTAATTAGACTCTTCTGTTTTAAACCCTTATACTTGTTGCTTAGGACATGGCCTTGTCTTGACCCAATGTCCTGAAACTTGTCACACACACTATTGTGTTTTTGGAATGAAATTGTTTCAATAAAGGTATTAACATTTTTAAAACTGCAAGCACAGTCACAGTTTTTCATAAGGTGCTTTCACGCAGCAGTAATAGAACTCCAGTAAATACAGGCACACAAAAACCTATGTATCATGTCCATTGGTTCCTCAGTTTGCTTTTGCTTCCACTCTTTGTTGTTTATTGTGGCACTGGGAGCTCATGGTGTGTTTGTACAGGCTGCTGCTAGGAGGGGTAGGCACACTGGACCACAGAGACTGATGAAGGGAGGAAGAGGCTGCCACTGGATGACAGACATTACTTGCACTGGTGTATGGCAAGGGTGGAAGTGATTCTGGACACCAGGGACTGATGGACTTGGGAACATCCAAATTCCAACGTGCTGCAAGTAATTATAAAAGCACTAGAGAACCAAAGAAATAGAAAACTGATAGCACACATACAATTACAGGCTAATGCTATTTTATTCTCAGTGCAGAATAAAATGCAAACATTCCTTGAACTGAGTGACTTGGGGCAAGGTGAGGACACCACTGGATGTTGGGGGATATTTGGACTGGGGCACTGTGATGAAGATAGTGCCAGTGGGCTCCAGGAACTACATAGTGTATAGCAGGGTAGGAAGGAGGCACGAAAGGACACCAGGAACTACTTGGCTTGGTTCTGGATTAAGTTGGTGTGCCAGTAGTTGCCAGGGACTACTTTGAATGTAAGAAAATGGGAGGTGTCACTGAATCACTACCAGGTCACTATGTCGTGGAGAAAACCACAAAAGCATAACCACGCTGTACAAAGTGCAAAGGTTTGTACAACAACAGGGGCTTGTGAGCGTATGGTTAGAACCACTACCCCTGTCACTGTATGCTCTCTCATGGAACTCTGAAGTATGCTGCTGGTGTGGTGCCTGGTCAAGCTGCTTCTGTGGTGGAGTGGCTCAGGTACCAGCACCAGGAGGCATCAGGGACCTGGGACAGCTGTTGTTTCCCACCAGGTCCCACTGTGTTAGGACATTTTTTTTGTATTTCAAAACGTTATGTCTGCTCCTGTGTTTCACCCCTACTCCGAAGTCCACACCCCCTTGATGTTAGTAACCCTTTTTTGGGAAGGTTTGGGGAGGAAAGCCCCCCATGTGTGGAGGGGGTGGGAGGAAGAGCACCCTGCAAAAAATCAGATATTTTCATGTTTTCTTACAACATGCGCTCTCCATGTAATAATCAGTGTTTTGTTCCAACCTTGTTTTGGTGCACACCATTTTTTTGCAGCATTAATGGGTTGTGTGGTTTTCTTCATGACATAGTGATCCTATGCCATTGAATGCCAGATCTGCTTGGTCTTAGGGCTGGGTGAGGGAAAGGGTGCCACTGGACATAAGCAAGTGCTGGCATGTGATAAGGTAAGGAAGGGGATGCAACGGAATGCTTGGTACTGTTTAGCGTGGTAAGAGGTTTGGGGCAGACTTGCCACTAGATGCCTGAGACTACTTGGCATGTGCCAGAGTAAAGAAGGGAAGGCACAGACTTTAATGACTACTTGGTATGAAGCAGTGTGAGGATGTGAGGCCACTGGCCATCAGGGACTGCTTGGTACTTCAGCCTGTACTGTCAGCACAAAACATATGTATTTGTTATGAAATTTACTTTTCAAAATGGAACAGAATGAACTGAACAAAAACAAGTAGATTTAAGCATTTATGGTTGAAGCAGAAAGCCACAAGAATAGGGAAATGAGATCTTGGGATGTAAAGTCCACTGAAACCTTTTAATTGTGTTGCGGTGTTCAGACATTGGGTTTGAAAAGTTGCTTACAGTAATACTGAGGATACCCTAACTTCATTTTTGTTTTCAATTTATTTATCCAAGGCCAAGATAGTCCAGCTTGGATGCAACATCTCATTTTCTGTGCAGTCTAGATTCTAGTTATTTCTGTAGCTGGAGGAATTAGAGCTCCGAGAGACTGAATGATTTACCCAAAGTCCCACCATAAGTGTTTGGTTCTAGTGGGATTTGAACCTGTGATCTCCCAGTTCCTAAGCCAGTACTCTAACTAGTAGACCACATAGCCTTTGGAATGCACAACAGCACCCCATGTCAAATCATATACCTTGAAAGGCAAGGTCAAAAGTAGGGTAACTCCAACATTGCTTTGAACAATTGTTTAACACTGAGGAACACCTCACAATACAATCTGAAGTTTCAGGTGACTTGTTCTTATTTAATGTCACAGTTCCCTACTTTGGTGGCTTTCTTTTCAACCTGAACTGATGACAAAATGTAGTTTGTCACAATGAATATGTTTCAAATGTGCAGAGTTTACATTTTTCATTATCCAAATGGGGAACCCAGAAACAAGAGTATGTAAAAAAAAGAACAAAACATGGGACATAGGATCAAATCATAGGCATACAGATGAAGCTCATTACATCAGGAAAATTACTGCATTAAACATTTTCAGACGATTGAAGGATTTGTAGGCAGTTCTGCTTCAAATTCTACTGCACAGGCTGAAGGTTTCCAAGAGCTAAAATGAAGTATGTCACTCCTAAAGTGGGACAACTGAATCTTTTTGAGACCATGTTTAAAGTTAATTCAGGATATTTTGTATGAATGAAGATCATTTACAAAAGTGCCTTAAATACATCAGCATATGTTGCACACTTAGATGCATTTAAAAATTAAACTAAAGATGTTCAAAATACAAGTCCTTTAAATACAGATCACATATAAGAGAATATAGTAGGCACATATTTGTTTTCTGGGCCCAACAGCATACAGGTTAGGGAACTGATCTTGGAATCATTTTTTTAACTTCTGATGCGTTTGCAGGCATAGTCTGTGAAAGCACGGATGATTGGGGGCTGCAATAAGGGAGACTGAGATGTTTGCAGGGTGATTAAACATACAGGATGAAGATGTAGAAGGCTAAAATTGCACAGTGCCTCATAAATTAGACTGAAGTGGAACCAACATTCAAAAAAAATGAAAATGCATTTCTGATTTTTATTTTATTTTAAAACCATCTTATATTTTCTTATATCAATGCATGCAAAAGGTAACAACTGCATACTGTAGTTCAAGAGATAAATTAACACATCAATATATAATTGCAGAGTATTTTAACAAAAGTATATCTCCATAATAATTAAGAAAGTTTAAAAATGCTACATTTAAATTGCACCATAGTTAAAGTGATTTATGAATATATCATCAGTTAAATGATACATTGATTTATACAATGTAGGTGACGGTCAAAAATTACAGATCATTGTTTTTAGCAGCTGAAGCATTCTAAATAAAGAGTAATCATTTATCTCATTTATCAGCATTTATCCCCATTCGCCACTAACAATAATCACGAAGAACCCTGTGAATAATAGTACAGTTAGCAAAATGCCTGATGACATTTAAAATACACTGAATACATTGGATACAAAATGATCTGACTCAGAATTTGACAATTATCCCAATTTATGAGAGGGCATGATTTTGTAACTCATTCATAGCTTTTCCACTCACTAGTCGTGGTTCTGCACCCTCATGTTTGAAGACAGATGATGTGTGTGCTGTGACAGCACAATGGACAAACCCCAGAGTGTCCATTTGTGCTGAAGAAATGGATCCCTAAGCAGTCAGACAGAAGAAAAAAAATTAATAAAAAAAGTAAAATAAAACAAATTGTGAGAATTTATGTAAAATAGTTCCTCTAAAGCCTAGAGCCACTAGGTGGTGCTGAGATGAGATGTTTCCCAGGGCTTTTCCCACTCTAGGTCCTACATATAATATGCAGAATACAGAGAAAAAAAACACCTTTTATGAAGTATAATAGTTTTATAAATCATACAAGCAGGGAGTTGTTCGAGCATTTCGGTGAAAGTGGGGGCTCGATCATGACTCTCAGCAGTTGGGAGGTAAGAGAACATATCACTATTAATCACTAACATAGTGACAACAAGCATTGTAACTGTACATGCATATTTAAGAACTGAGTGGTGTATTTTTCCCCATCTCCCCCCCCTTCCCTGAGGGTTGCCTTGATCTAGCGATCAAGTGTGTTTCTCAAGGAGGCCTGAATGCCTCCATGGAGATAACAGGGAGTTTTCCCATCAGCATGCTTTCATCTGCAGTATGGTGAGTCACCAAAACATCACTAGTGCACATGCTGCCAGCCGAGTTCCCTTAACTATTCATTTTTAAACCAGGAGTATGCAGATGTCAGGCAGGCATGCAACAGGGTGGGTACTGACAAGTTATAATAATAAGTTTAATACTTACATGCCTTACTGTCTGATTGTGTGATTGGGTGGGTGGGAGAAACTGCTAGCATTTAGAGGACTGGGTGGCTGAGTGAATAATGGATTCAGAGTGTTGAAAAGTAAATGACAAGATAATAATCAAATACCTAAAAGGGGAAACATTGGAAATTACCTTTTAATTGGGGTTCTAATTCTTGTGGAAATGTTGATATGTGGCAAGTCTTGGTTTTTGGGGTAGCTGATGTGCAGCTAACTAAAAAAAAACATTCTACCTTCTCGATTAATGAAATGTGTTGTGCTCTCACAACACAGGAAATCACCTGTTTATTGGGTTTCTAATTATTGTGGAAATGTTGATATGTGGTGAGTCTTGGTTTTTGGGGTACCAGATGTGCAGCTAACTGAAAAAAAAAGTCTGCCTTCTTGATTAATAAAATGCATTGTGTTCTCACAACACAGGAGTCCCAACCAATCAGGACACAGCATTTTCCTTACCTATTTCATAAATCAGTTTATGCCATACCTGTGAGTACAGTATATCAAAGGGCAAATATTAAAGCAGCAGCACTGGATAACCAGGAAGTGATTTTCCAAAATTCTACTTATTGGCTATACTTGTGCAGCCATAATTCTGGGTTCCAGATCTACTAATTTTATTTTCCTGTGATCTTTAGTTTTTTAGACATTTAATAAAAATTATCATTGTTGTTGAGCCACAGCAAATATGGCTGGTGTTATATTTACAGCAGCCTTCCCCCTTCACATCTCAGCATATTGGTTTACTTCCATCTGACCCTTTGCTGCGTTTCTGCTCTCCCAGTGCAGCAGAAGAACTCAGAATGGCATTGATAGAGTAAGCTCAGCACCAGTTCAAGTCCATTTACAGCCAGTGCCTTATTAAAATTGTTGGTTCCACAGTGCAAGCTTTAGCGGGCAGTTTTAGAGTCACTAGCTTATACTACTAGATTGGCACTTGCTAGTGTCCAGTGCTGTTTAGATCCCACGAAGATCACATAGCAAACTTCATGGTGATTTATCAGCCTGCAATAGTCTGCCAGGAATCAGCCCACAGCACACAGAATGTAACCCTTAGGCTGCTGCTTACAGGTATACTTATTCTAAAAACCAATATGTTTTAAATCTTCATGTAGCCTAAGGGTTAACTATTCCTGCTTTTCTCCCTGCATGGCTGCCCCCCCCCCCACATACACACACGCACAGAAGCCAGAAAATACTTCTGGCAGCCTAAAAGTTAACTATTTCTGCTTTCTCCCTTCATAGCTGCCCCCTTCCATAGACACCCACAGTTGCCAGAAGAGGATGTATGTTTTTTGCAGTCCCACTGTGCAGAACCTCTTTGTGACAACAAAGTAGACAAACAAAGCATGATCTTCAAAGGCAGAACTGAACATGAAAATGGGAGTTCTTGTAAAAACTAAAGACAGATCTGTGCTAATCAGGGCATGGCTGGGCATGCATATTAAATAAAACAAGCATTTGTCAATGCCGATTGTTGTCTCGCTGGCATTGGCATTGGTAGTGCAGGAGTTAGAGATGCAAATAGGAATGGCAGTGAAGTACTGAAGTGAAGTCAACGCCATCCCCACCATGCAGAGACTGACAGATGTTGGGGTGTGTCTATGGGTCAGCAGTTATAATGCTCATGCCGTTCTACCTCACCCTACTCCGTAGACACTGACAAGTGTCCTGGTGTGCTTTGGGGTCTTTGGGCATTATACTTATGCCATTCCATAAGGAAATATGCTGAGGTGGGTGCAGTATAGGAGAATGAGGTGAACTTTAGGGGCGAACACTCCAAGGCAGACCTTGATGCCTGTCACTGGCTGCAGAGTGGGGTGGGGGTGGAATGGCGTGAGCATGACAGCCAGTGATCCCAAGGCACACCCCTGATGCCTGTCAGTCTCTACAGGGTGGGGAGTTACAGTTGGAAACCCTAATGCCATAGGCGTTTGTTGGTATTTTCATTACAAATGTTCAACATAGGCTTTTTGTGACCTCACCTCATGAAGAGCGGCACTATCAGTTTGTTAGCTGAAAGGTAATTTTGCACAGTGGATATGCCATTTGGTGACACAGGGATGAAAACACATTTTGGGCAGGGTGTGAAAAATGACAACTGTATTGTTCATGAGGAGGTGAAAAATAACAGCTGTACTGTTCATAAGGAGGTGTTGAAAATCTGGCATGAAGATATTGAAAATTTGCAAAGTTACAAGGGTGCGTGGAAACTGCACAATGAACGCTTGTAACACAGTCATTTTATGGACATTCATTACCAAACTTTCAACATAGGCATTTTAGGACCTCTGCTCATGAACAGTATCGCCGTCATTTCCTCAAACTGTCCCAAAAACTGATTTCGCACAGTGACCGCGCAATTGTGCGCCGTAAGTGCAAAAACACATTTCAGCCAGGATATGTAAAATGACAGCTGTACTGTTCATAAAGAGGTGTGGAAAATGCCAATTTTGAAAATCTGGAGTGAAAATATTACAAATTCATGAAATTACGAGCGTGCATGGAAACTGAGCAATGCATGCTCATAAAACAGTAATTTTTTGGATGTTTTCCACCAAATTTGCAACATAGGCTTTTTGAGAGCCCCCCTCATGAACAGTGGCACTGTCATTTCATTAATTGGTCCCAAAAGGTGGTTCCGTGCAGTGACCATGAAATCACCTTTCCAGACCGAATAATGCTATGACAGTGACTGAATTCATGAGTAGGGGTCCCAATAACCCCATTTTGAAAATTTGGTACCAAAATTCCCAAAAATGGCTGAGATATGCACCAAAGTTGAAAAAGCCTATTTATGCCATTATACAGCTTACTGGCATTTGTTCAGTTCATGGTCTGCTTTGAAGAGTGCAGACATGTTCCCGGTCCACCGAAGATTGTCACGCTGGACTCTGGAGGTAAGTATGGGGTGATGGTGGTGTGGGAGGTGGATGCGTGAGGGTGGGTGTGGGTTGGGGGCAGGGAGACTGTGAGGGACAGTTTTCTTCTTTCACAGGTTAAAAAACATTGCGGATGGTTTTTGTATTTCGGGGCATTTGGCACACTGGGGTAGGCTCAGCATGCCACCTGATTGTTTGCAGGGGTGCTGTAGCTGACAGGGATTTGGTACCCCTGTCAACACATTCCTAAGGGGGGATGAGAGCCGAGGGGATTGGGCACCTCTTCGGCACACAATGAATGTGGGGGGACATTATGCTGATGGGGAGTGGGCACCCCCGTTGGCAAAATAAACGGGGAAGAGGGACTCACATTGATGGGGATTGGGCCCCCCATCGGCAAAGAAAGACTGTTGGGGGGGCATGATGCTGAGGGGAATTTGGCAACCCCTTGGCATACATTTTAAATGGGAGGGGGGCATTATGCCAATGGGGAGTGGGCTCTCCCGTCGGCAAGTGAAGTTGGTCAGGGCAGTCTGAAGGTGCTGAACAGGCATGTCGGGAGGGCATATTATTGTGCAGCTGCATGATTGCAGCTGACCTTTTGTTAGACCTGGTGGCCACCTGATGTATGCCTGGTGTCAGCACCTGCAGCTGCCTTATTGGGGAATGAGGGACGCACCTTCTGATGCGGGCTCTGCATTCATCCACAGTGACAGCACCTCCAAATCTGCTACTGATGCAATATGTTGGCTGGCACGCACGTATGAGCCAACATAAAAATAAGGATGCATTTAAATAGTACTGCTGCTTTAAAGTTATTCTTCCTTCCTAAGGACCTAGAGTGAGAATATCAACTTATTCTCACTGTAAGTCCAAATATACTAATAGTAGGTCAGAATTTACCTATAGTAGGTAGTCATTGGCTGGAGCCAGCAGCACGAGCAGCAAACTGTCACTTTCAGATTCGAACGCTGACTCAGTGCCAGCTGCTGCCCTCAGTACCATCCATGGACTGTCACTGTCAACAACTGGTCCTGGGAACTGCTTCTATAATTAAAAAAGGAACTGGTCCCATAATTAAAAAACAAACAAATTCAGATGTACCTTTTATTTCCCTCTGCAGCGACTACCACCAGGTATCACACAACACTCTTCAGAATTCTTTCAGTCATGTCGGGACCCTCTCCTACTCACCAGCTGTACCACCACTCCCACGCACCTAACCCACCACTCTGCCTGTGACCATACTACCCACCGGTCAGAGTGTACCTTACATTACAGTGCTCAGAAATCAAACAAGGAGGCCGCAAACTCACACTGCACACACATGATATGCTGACATACTATCCAGGCCTATCTCGTTCCATCTCCTTACTCCCTCACGGAGAACAGACATGCTAACACACAGATGCACAGCATCAGACCGCTATCATATACAGCCACTTGGTCATCCTGAAAACTTAAAAGACAGTTTAAAACAGCAACAGTATTTAAAACAAGCGTATGCACTGGTGTCATTTTGGGGGGGAAGGTGTTACGAGCCGACATTGGCAAATTTTAACACGGGTTCATAACTTTCTTGTTTTTTAAGATTTTTACATCACACTTTCAACATAGCTGTCTTTTTATGCCACCTCATGAAGAAAGGAAGAGTACAATTTCAACTCCTGTCTGAAAGGCAATTTCACACAGTGGCTGCGAAATCACCTTTCAGGATGCAAAAAAACATTTTGGTCAGGATCTGAAAAATGGCAGCTGTCACATTCATGAGGTAAAGTGAAGAAATGGCTATGTTGAAAATTTGTTGCCAAAATACTGAAAAGTACCAAAGGTATGAGCCTGCGTTTGCTAATTTAAGTGCAGACTCGTAATCTGGAGGCCTGTAGACAACCCCAGTTCGTATGGCTGTCCCATTTCCTGTTTCCAGGGTGACCCACAGTTCTTCTTGCTCCTTATGTGTATTCTGAATTTATGTAGCTTTGATATTTTCATTGACATAAAAGGCCACTCTCCCCCTCCCTTTTTGCACCTCAGTCTCTTCTGAACAGTACATAGCCGGGTACTGAAGTCTTGGCTTACCTTGAAATTTTCAGTTTGCCGGTCGGCTTTGAAGAGTGCCAACATGTCTTGGTCCAAAGAAGATCGCTGTTCCTGACCTTTGAAGGTACGTATGGGTAAGGGGGGGTAACGGGAGGTGGGTGCACAGTGGGAGGTTCAGGATGGGGAAGGGGGACGAGGAGACAACAAAGGACTATTTTCTTTTTTGCAGGCTTACAAAAAGACATCTGGGATGGTTTTCTTATTTTTTTTTACAGGGAACAATGTTGTTTACATTTCTGGACACTGGGAGTGGGCTCCACAGTGTTCAGGGGGACGGGGAATTGAGGGGAGGACAACATTAGTAGGAGGGAGTGAAAGGGACTGATTTTTTGGGGGGGGCTCGAACAGAATGGAGGGTGCGGGGAGGACAGCAGCAGTGGGAGGCAGCAGGAGGGATTGATTTACTGGGGGGGGCTCGGACAGGAACAGAGGGTGTGGGGAGGACAGCAGCAGTGGGAAAAAGTGGGAGGGATTAATTTGCTACTGAAAAAGTGCTACACATAGAGTGAGCTGCAGTGCATTCACATGTCAGCTTGAGCAGGCTAGTACTCAGCAAGCTCGTTCATGACGGCAACTGCCGCCATCACTGTAAGTGTGACGGCAGAGTGAACACACAACCAGGAAGTAAATGTAATCCCTTTCTCAGCTGTTTACACATGAAAGGGCCGAGTCGCACCACTATTGGTTTGACTCTGTCCTTTGAAAACCTTGAAAACGCCACCCAAAAACAGAAAGTGAGTCATTGGCAGCCTGCCTACTGATTCACCTGCCATAGACCTGCCCCTTGAACAGAGCTCTCCAGTGACGCATCCCCCCCTCACACCCCTCTATAGCAACTCTCATATCAACAAGTTTGTCTGGGCTTGCGTGCATGACATACTTAAAAAGTAGGGATGGTACAGCATAAATGGAATATGCTGCCCCCCTACTGTAAATATTGTCAAGATTTTTTGATCTCATGCTCATTGACCTGGACATCACTCGAGGCTTCACCAGATCATGACTGAAAAAGGCACTTGGTGCAGTGCACTTACCCGGTTACCAAAGTGAAAATAAATGAATACATGTTATCAGGTCAATCAGCACTCAAATAAAAAACATCAAAAATATTTACAGTGGGGGGAGATTCTGTCTGTTACTGTGTGTGCATGCACATCTGGCACATATCTGTTGAGTTCCTGCTTGCCAGCTGCATGTATTCAGGTGAGATATGCTGCTGCTGCTGACCTTTCATTGTTAGGGCCATAGGTCCAATTCTGTAAGCATTTCTTGTGGTGAAAATTGCCCCTATTCAAGTGGGCACCTTTCTTACGAATACAAAAACAATAAGAAAAGAAACTGGTCTGCATAACTTTGTTTATTTGTGGTACACTCGATATTCCAGCTGCACATGTAAGTATGCTGACACTGCTTTTCTCTGAGCTGTTTGCACCAGTGGTCGTTTGCCACAATTTTTGACTGGAGTATAGTGTGTTACAATTTTCATCATCTAGGAATAACCTTCTGTTTGTTAATCTCTTTATCTCCTCATCAGCCTCCTGGAGATATACTGTACTCCAGCAGTCCCATACTGAGATACTCAAGCACAATCACCCACCTTCCTCAGGGGTTTCACCTGTTGCCCAGGACTCCATGGCTTGTCTCACTTGTGAAGCCCCATGAGACTGGAACACAGGTTCTGGAGTGGGGACCAAGATACTAATCATGGTGGCTTGCCCTTGATCAGTGAGTGCTGGGCCTGGCAGTGCCCCAGGATGCCATGCTGCACAGCAGAGAGGTGTTTGTCCCTTTAAAGTTTCTCCCTTTCCCCTTGTCTGGCTCTGTCATGGTTGTATTGCAGCAGCATGCAGATCGTGTGCATGCACTGCAACATCCAGCTCCAGCCTCTCCCTCTACCACTACATGCTCCTCTGACTGCACCACCAGCTGTGTTCAGCCAGGAGGTGCTAGTGCCATGGAGTATGTCAACCTCCTTCCACTGAGGAGGCAACAGTCAAATGGGATGCTCAATCCTTCTTCTCGAGCTGGCCCCTGATGACCAGGACTTATTTCTGAATCCCGTTGCTGGTGTCACAAGGGGTAGTTCAACCGCTGAGCAAACAGGCCAGCTTCAGTAATATGCTTTTTATTTACATGGGAATCTTGTCAGCAGTGCAGCCAAACTCTCGTGACTTCGCTTTATTTTGTGACTGATTTCTTGGCAACATGGTCAAAAACATTCCAGACTGAACAAAAAGCTTATTCCTAGATGCAGTATGGAATATACTCTATATACCGTGCTCAGGGTGACTATACATGATAAATACATCATGTTATAGTGGAATACATAATTATTGTCACTTATTTATTTATTTATTTAGATTTTGTTTACCGGGTAAGCCCACTGAGACCAATGGTCCCTTTTTCAGGGGCGACTCAGAATTAGTTACAGAAAGGACACTAAAAACAATAGTTACATTACTTACATTTGTAACACCATAGTACAATGATAACATTTATACAAGGGTAGCAGAAGGGTTCACACATAGACTCCATTTATAAACAGAGTGATTAGACCTCACATATTATACAGTATGTACATAAGTTCCGCCAGTAATCAGAGTCCGCATTTAGCATTTCATGTCAAGTCATAGGGAGACTTCAGAGCAGTGCAACAGACCGGGAGACTGGTCAGGGGGTCTAGCGGTTACAGCCACATAGGCTGAGATTGAGAAGATGTAGTTTGAGACCATTTTTGAACTGGGAGAGGGTGGGTGAGTTAGTCAAGCCAGGTGGTAGGGAGTTCCATAGGTGAGGGGGGCAAATTTGAATGAGTGCTGCCATGGTTTGAGCACATTCTAGGAATGATGAGTGTGACTTGCAGTTGATCGCAGGGTTCTGGTATGAGTTCTGGGGGAAAGAAGTCCTCTGAGATGGGGAGGGGGACTTAGGCAAGCAAACTTGAAAGCTAGGCAGGCAACAGGATAGGCTAGTTTATGACGGAGAGTGGGCCAGTTTATCTCCTTTAGGGCCTCGCAATGATGTCTCCTAGGAGAGGAATTAGTGGCGAAACGGGCCACTCGGTTATAGAGTACGGAGAGTTTGTTGTATTCCATCTCACGGAGGAACTGCAGAAGTGAAGCCCCATATAGGATGGATGGAAGGAGATTGCAGCAGGTGATTGCACAACGTGCAATAGAGGATAAGGAGTTCCCCAGGCAGAAAAGGAGGCCAAGCTTTTGATGGGTGGACCTGGTTATTGATTCAATATGGAATTGGAAGGTCATTTCTTGGTCTAGATGGACCCCAAGATATTTGAAACTAGACATGACCTCAACTCTTTTTCCTTGGCTGGTATAGATCTGGAGGAACTGGCTTCTGTCAGAGCCCAGGCATCTCGGGCCAAACAGTACAGCTTTAGTTTTTTCATCATTGAGCTTAAGGGAGTTTGCAGAGAACCAGGCTTCCAGGGTGGAGAGACTGTCCTGCAGTTTAGTTGAGATGACACTAGGTTGGGGGTCACTGTAGTATAAGACAGTGTCATCAGCATACAGAATGAGATTGCTGTAGGGGCTGTTTCCCTCGATATTATTGAGGAAGAGTGAGAACAGCAGAGGGCCCAGGATTGAGCCCTGAGGTACCCCAGCAGAGACCATTCTAGGTTCAGACTGTGCACCCTTCCAGCGGACCTTTTGGGAACGGTCCCTCAGGTAGCTTTCGAACCAGGAGTGTGAGTGGTGATCCAGTCCTAAGGTCTGGAGTTTGGAGAGGAGGAGGTTATGGTTAACCAAATCAAAGGCCCTAGATAGGTCAATGAAGAGGGCGCCCATTGGGGAACCTTGATCCATATAGGAAAGGGTGTCCGTAACGAGTCGGATAAGTGCAGTATCAGTGCCATGGCCCTTTCTAAAACCATGCTGAACATCAGCCATGAGAGAGTGCTGCTCAAGGTAGTCTTGTAGTTGGTTTGAGACTAGCCTTTCCTGAATTTTCCCCAGAGGACTGAGAAGGGAAATTGGTCTATAATTTCCCAATTTGTCTCAGGGTCCACTTTTGTGGACAGGAACAATGGTCGCTACTTTCCACATTTTTGGAACTTTTCCTTCCTGAAGTGACCTATTTATAAGTAAGGTGACAGGATGGGCGATAGCCGGGGCGGCAGCCCTCAGGAGGCGAGGTTCAAGCTGGTCATGCCCTAGTGAGGATGAAGGGTTAATTTTGCATAGGGGATGTAGTACCTCTGCCTGTTTGACCAGCTTTAGGTGAAATTGGGGCCAAGGGTGAGCCCAAGCATCTCCAGAGTATAGGTTAGGCCCGTGGGGAACCCGGGGGGGAGACCCACTTGGGATAGAGTAGGAGACACAGAAGGCCTCAGCCACTATGGCTGGGTCATTAGTCAGGGAGTCCCCCACCATGATGGAGTCCATTTGGCTGGTTGAGGAGCCCTTGATAAGTAGATTTAGGTGGCCCCAGAATTATTTTGGGTCCCGTAGGTGCCTAGATTGTAGATCATTTAAGTATTGAGACTTGGCTTTTTCCGAAGATTTTTTGCACTGATTTCTTAGCTCTCTGTACTTTTCCCAGTCTGTTGGGCTGCCAGAAGATTTGAAGGTACCCCAAGCTCGGTCCCGGAGGAGCATGGAGTGCTTGAGGAAAGGGCTCAGCCATTTATGACATTTTCCCTGTACCCTGAGCTTTTTTATCGGGGCATGAGTGTTAGATGCAGACAAAGCGATCTGGGTGAAATACTCAAGACCTTCGTCGAGTGTGGGGAGAGAGGTGATAGGGGCCCAGTTGGAGTTCCACAGCTGGGAGCAGTAGTCTGCAGGTACAAATCTACTGTAGTTTCTCGCTTCAATGATCTTTGCGGTAATTTATGGGGGCTTGTTGGACCATATGCAGAAAGTGGGCGAGTGATCGCTCAAGGAGTCAGCCATAATCCCTGCTGACAGGATACGGCTCGGGCGGGAGACAAGGATCCAATCAATGAGAGAGTGGTTTCCAGTCTTAGGGTTGTGTCTTGTGGGGAGGTCGATGACCTGGGTAAGAAGTGAGCCAAGTAATGGGTTTTTAGTAGAGGAGGAGAGTAGGGACGGCCAATGGAGACTGAAATCCCCAAGTAGTATGGTTTCCCCCAGGCGGTAGACCTCAAGGTGGCTAGTTATGGATTCCAAAGAGGAGACAGCAGATTGTGGGGGGATGTAGACACTTCCTATGGTAAGGGGTTTGGTGTTACCAAGAAGTACTTTGACGAGTAATATTTCAGCCAGAGGGTCACTAAGAGAGGGGCAGTCCAGTTCTGTAGCTTGAAGGTCAGTGCTGACATAAATAATGACTCCACCTCCCCTTTTCCCAATCCTGTCTTTTCAAGAAGTAAGGTGTCCCACTATGTCCACTTCATGGGGGGGGATCTGAGGTTTGAACCAAGTTTCTGTCAAGGCTAGTATGTCAGGCTTATATAGAGCCACCCAAGCCTCGATTTCATGGAATTTGTGCCTTAGGCTGCAAATGTTCATATGAGTGAGTTTGAGCCCTTTGGTATCAACCCACTCAGGGCATGAGGGGTTGTTTAGAGTAAGATTTGGGGAGATAGGACCAGGATTAGATTCTATGTCACCCCCAAGGGCTAGGAGGGTCCTGCCCAGATTGTCAGGAGGTAGGTGAGGAGGGGGAAGAGTCAGTCGTCCATCACACCCCATGGGGAGAGATACCTCGACACCACCATGTCCAGACAGGGATTGGCTTAAGAAGTCCATATTAGTAGGAGTCACTATGAGTACAAAGTGGGAAGAGAAGAGTCCTTAGTGAGAAGGCACTAGTATAATCTCATGTCTGGCAAGGAAGCTCGGTACAGGGTTGGGAACTCGATGGCTACGTCAGCGGTTTTGCAGGGTTAGTAGGTTAAGTAATTATCAGCTACTGGGAAAATTAAAAGGGGGGGCAAGTTACTCTTTAAAAGTTAAATGTCAATAGCGCATCAGAGGAAATGATGCTAGGGATTAGGAAACAAATTGGAAGTTGCAGTGAGAGTTTTGAGTGGAGAGGCTTCTTTGGTTATTGAGGGAAACACAGGTAGCAGGAGGGCCTCTAGTGGGGAGACTGAGAAGTGAAGTGGGATGAATAAGATGATAGTACAGTGCTGAGAGTATACAATGGGAGTGGTTAGTTATCCCAGTGATGACAAAGGGGCCCCTAGTGGAGGAATTATATAGGCTGCAAATGGTAAAGTGAGCTGATAGGTATTTTCAGCTCACATGACCATCTCAGCAGCTATATAAGGGAATGCCGACCAAGGGTGGTGATGGGGGTGGCAGGCAGCCGGCGAAGCCGGCGGGGCAGAGCCGTCTCCAGATACAGCCTCTCGGCAGCCAGGGGGGGGCTCATATGGCGAGGAGCAGAAAAAAGTGACAGATTGGAGCAGCTGAGTCCCTGTAATGGGTAAGCTCCTAAAAGTGATCCGCAGTAGCAGTTGCTTGCTTAGTTAGCACTCCTGGGCTGTTACCTGTTTATGGTGTTTCGGGGGGCGGGGGAGGGCAGGAGCAGGAGTCCTCTCGACCTCGTGGGTGGTCCACCTGAAATGGAGAGGAAAAAGTCGTGAGCACTGGATTTTAAACAGTAAGGAAAGATGGGGGAGGGTGAGCTACAGCCTAATGAAAAAGGAAATTTTATGCAGTCGTTGGCAAAGGACACAAAAAGTACAAGGTACCGACAACCAATTTAAAAGCATAGAAAGACATAGATCCTGAAATTGTTTGCAATTTAGCTATGTAGGACGGGAGAGGCTCACGCGCTAAGCGCTACTTACAAGTGCAGTCCCTGAACGAAATCTAGTTATCACATTTACATGAGATTACATTTTTTTTTTTTTAAGATTACTTTTTACAAAGCACACTTAGCCTTTAAGGCAAGGATACATTTAAGGCATCCTATGAATCTCAAGTTCAAAGCAATTCAAATGTTAGGGAAAACCAGGATTGCAGAATACATTTAGAGAGCACACACACAGCCTTTAAGTTCGGGAAATATTGTTAAGGCATCCTAAAAGAGTTCATGTTCAAAGGCAGGAATTCCAAAATTCTAGAAATAAAAAACAGTCTCCACTTCTGCGCCGATTTAAAATGGCGCCTGGCCACCAGATACAGCCTCTCGGCAGCCAGGGGGGGCTCATATGGCGAGGAGCAGAAAGCATAGATTGGAGCAGCTGAGCTCCTGTAATGGGTAAGCTCCTAAAAGTGATCCGCAGTAGCAGTTGCTTGCTTAGTTAGCACTCCTGGGCTGTTACCTGTTTACGGTGTTTCGGGGGCAGGGAGGGCAGGAGCAGGAGCCCTCTCAACCTCGCGGGTGGTCCGCCTGTTTATGGTGTTTTGGGGGGCGGGGGAGGGCAGCAGCAGGAGCCCTCTCGACCTTGCGGGTGGTCCGCCTGTTTATGGTGTTTCGGGGGGCGGGGGAGGGCAGGAGCAGGAGCCCTCTCAACCTTGCGGGTGGTCCACCTGAAATCAACTTAAATCAAACTTAACTGAACTGAAATCAAACTTAAATGCATTATGTTGCTTAGAACATGCTATTTCCCTTCAATCACATTACATCAACTTAGAATCTGGAAATACTGTAGCACACAGAGAATAATTGGCCAGATAGAGTGTTTACAATAAAAAGAAAGGCATGTTTAAACTAAAACAAGGTAATGCACTAATAAAAGCATTATAAATAGTGTTGTGCATATCAAATACAAAACAGGATTCAGTAGAATAACAGCATTATTGCTACACAAGAGTGATGCCCATTATAACTAATTTGTGGCTTCACCATATGTGAGTTACTTGTTTTTTCACTCACTATTGGAGATAGATGTGTTATTCCACTGCACTCCATTATGTATTCACTGTACGTCAACAACGTTAAACACAGTATGATGGGCGACATTCTTAGTTGCAAAAATGCAATGTAGATTTCTTACTGTTATAGCAACATACAGTAAGTGCAAATATACCACAAATCAAATTAGCAGAAAGGTTATCTGCACTTCTATAAAGTGATACAACCAAGAATCAGACAGAATATCAGGCACAAAGGTGGCCACTAATATGCAAATACATGCAAACTGTCCTCCAAGAAATGTAAATGCTAGCCACAATGAGAAAGTGCACACTAGGTTACATAATTTCATTTCTCGACTCTTGTACTAAAAATGATGTTCCAAACAATGGGCCCTATTCACCAATGGGTGGAAATTATGCACTGGAGGCACATATCCCGCCCACATAAGTCCACAACTGTGGACAGGTGCACACCAGCGGAATTCAACAATGCCCGCCACCTGTCCATGGCCCCACCCCCAGCACGCAGGACTCCAAAGGGCAGTCAGGGTCGAGGACCAAGCCAAGCATCCAATCAGATGCTCAGGTTGGGTCACTCAGTGGAATCCCCTACACGGCGGGATGCATGTTGGCAGCACATCCCATGGATGTCCAATGGCCGGCAGCTGTGGCATTGAGAGGAGGGCAATAATGCCGGCCCTCCCATGATGCTGCACCAGATCGGTGCACAGGGACAGGGTGTAGGGTCTGTTGGTGGTGCTGGGGGGACTACTGTACCCCACCATATGCCCGGCGGGGCTGGTGGTGGGGGTGGGCTGGCAGTGCAGTTTGGGGGGTAAGGGGGGCAGAATTCTTGGGCTGGTGCCCCTATGTGGGCTGTGTGTTGGTTGGGGGGCACAAAAAAGGTAAATAACATCCAGCACTCCAAGCATTGTAGAAGATAACAAAGTTTTACTTGTGGAAAAGATATAAATCACTCACAGAGTCACAGTGCAAAAGCTATATATCACAGTGTAGATAATTACCCAGCCTCCAACAGTGAGTGAACATCTAAACACTGAAAAACTTTTCCATAGCAATAAGCTGACCCTTACAACTCCATACTACCAGTCCAGCACTTCAAGGACTAACTCCTCTTCATCAGGGCACCTGGTAGGGGCCACATACCGAAGTGTGCTGAGGTGGGTGGCACTGGGCGGCCATAGGGGGTACAGCTGCAGTGGTCCCAGTGAGTGAGTGGGTTATCCGCCTTGTCCGGTCGGAGACCCAAAGTGTACATGGGATGCATAGGGGGTTTACGGTAGGGTTCTCCCTGGCATACCCTGTACGACCCTCCACACCCCCACAGCCACCAGTACAGGCATTTGTGCATGGCACATAGTGCTGGCATGCACCTAGCCTGTCCCTGGTGCAGTGCGGTCCACAGACTGGGAGATCGGGTACATTGGGGCTGCACTTCCCACGTTAGTGCATCCTGTGCAGGGGGGCATGTTGGGTACAGAGTCACTATGTGCTCCAGATATGTGACGCATAGCCACTCCACCCATTGGTGAATAGACCCCAATCTTAATACACAATTGCAAATATTTGATGGGCCATGACCCTAAGAAGCACATAGGCAAGGCCTCTAGAATTCTGCAGCCGCAGAATTTTGTGCAGAACTTGCAATCTACTGCAGAACTTCTGTGGTGCTGCAGAATTCACTCTTCTTGTTGATTTTTTATTAGTATTTCTGTTTTTCCATAGAATCTGGTTCCCTTCCACTCTTTTTATATCCTAAACCCCATATGCTCAGAATATGATGTTATCATTGCTTTAACATCATACATTAGCTAATGAAATGGCTGCAATCTGCAACAGAAATGAACAGTCACTTATCTACCACAGCTCCCACTGCCAGAGATGGTGGCACTGCACATCAGGCATGGTGATATTTGCTCAACCTGCACTACAGCCTAATACAATTTTCAGTCTTACATTATGCAGTAGGGCCAACTTAAACAAAACCTTGTCAATAGCACAGACCTGTTAAGTCCATACCTCACTTTGTACAAACCTATTTGTGCCTTTAAGGTATAGAGATGCCATCTGAAATGAATAACTGGTAAAATGAATTTAATTGTCATTTTTAAGAAAAATAAAGTAATTATGCCCAGAAAAGTGGAATATAATAATGTGTAGCCCTGTTGAAAGAATAGACCTGTTAAATAAATAATTGCACTGTATGCATTTTTGCCAGAGTTATTGATTACATATTGTCATTGGTTGATAGAATCACCTAAAAGTTATGGAGAAATGTTGTGTGCAGGGACAGCTGTTGGGCCAGAGGGTAGCATGCTGTGTTTTCGTGCCGGCAACTCAGGTTCAGAGATTAGTTCTGGGAGCTGGCTGGGCAGCACAATGATTGATGGAACACATCATTGCTCTGAGCCTAGGAAGGTATGGGGCAGTGTTTTGTCACATGGTGGACACAATGTGCTGGTCTGGAGAGCTCTATCTCACAATCGGTTCACATGCATGTCATGGCCTGATGGTGTTATGCAGTGTGTCAAGGAAAGCAGGTTGACATCAAAAATGAGTTTTGCAATAACTCCTCTATTCCATTTCTAATAGGACCTGTATGAATGAGGATGCAAGTTCATGGAAATTAAAAAATACACACACACACACACACACACACATATACAGTACCTCTGTCTCTCTCACCACACACACACACACACATTTGTATGTATGTTACAGACTGCATATAAATATATAAGTGATACACAGTGGGAACCTCATGAGTGGTGTAGAAAGCACATACAAATATGTAAGTGATAGACAGTGGAAACCTCATTAGTGGGATAGATAGCATGCATATAGAAATACCTTATTTATCACATAAGATTCCCTCTGCATATGTTATTTATGAAATCAATCAATCAATCAAGTTTTTATTTAACCAGGCATTCATCGTTGAGCAGAAGCTCATTTGCAAGATGGACCTGGGTGGAGCATGAACAGTTGTATATACAGGTCAACACAGGTATTTACAAGGCAATACAGATAATACTGTTTACAGAGAGGAAGGAAAAAGAAGTTCATATGTACGTAGAATTATACAGATAGTGTACAGATTACAGGATATTTACATACATAGAAGTGTCTATAGGAAGATAAAGCAGGTTATCTAAGTTTGCAGGAGGATGTAACGGAAGAAAAGAAAAGAAAAAAAATAAAAATATACACCAGGTATGCAACAGGCTAGGACCTTAAGGGGGGGACATTTGTTTTGCTTTTTTAAGCATAAAATTATTTTTATAAGTCTGTTATTTTTTGAACTAGTGTTACTGTGCTTTCCACCATCCTGACTGCTATAAAAACTTCCATGAAAGTGAAGTCAGGATGACAAGCTGTCACTGTGATATGGTAGTTTGTTAGTGCCACAGAACTTCTGCAGAAATAACAAACCACCGCCGCAGAAGTTCTGCGGCGAATGGTAGTCTTGCCGCAGAACTTGGTCCCACTGTGCCACAGAAAAGTAGGGGCCCTGCACATAGGTAGTGTATAATAAGACAGCTGATTCAACAGTGTAGTCAGTTGTGTGTGTGTGTGTGTGTGTGTGTGTGTGTGTGTGTGTGTGTGTGTGGCCGGGGGTCTACCGGCTTTACCTCTAGTTACATCGGGGCATATGCCAAGTGAAAAGAACAAGGGTACATTTTGTTTGTGTCTTGCCATCCCGTTTGCAGCAATATAATGTAAAAACAATAAGGCCAATGTTGGCATGTGTTCTAGAATAGTTGAAGTAGCCATTTTGGCCAGAAAAAATACATTATTTTATCATGCAGTTATTGACCAGTAATGCAGAACTTACATCCTCTAACACAGCACCATCACTTTGAAACACCTGTAGAGCTATTTTAAATTTTGTTGAATACAAGTTGAGGGCTAGCTGTAGTCCATAAAGACTGCAAGCACCAACAGGGTGAAAATATCTTTTCCTGAGCTTTCTCACTTACTGTGCACACTGATGCAGGGTACAATTCAACCTAAAATACTTTATATACAATGTAGGTCATTTCTCACCATATGGGAACTACATAAATGAAGATCGCTGCTGGCATGCTAATGACAAGCATGCCATGACAATGGACAGGGCCATGACCAATGGGTGGCAGGAGATGTGGTTGCAATAGGGCCCACACTGTCAGGGGTCCCACTGCCTTTAGGATTAGCATTAAGAAAATCTTTTATTGTCATGGTAAAATGTGTAACTTTCTTTTTGTATATTGCTTACCCATTTGAAATTGGCCTCTCAGCAGTGGCAGTCTGGGGTTTGTGTACAGTTTCAACTTGTTTCATGGGGTGGGAAGGAGTACAGAACAAATAAGCAACAGGGCCTGTTACTCAAAACATCTGGGGTCAGATATTCAAAAATTAACATGGGTGCTAATGGGTTTTGCCCCTGCTATCTATGTTTTGTGCCCATGTTTGGGGTGGGATCTATACTCATAAACCCCTGTTGCATGGGCTAAGCCTGTTAGCACCCAAGCACGAAACTAACCATGCAAATAAGAGAGTCTCCACATGCATATGGGCGCAGTGGCAATTTCAAAGGTTGGCATCAGCAGCAAATGTCACCCAGTGTGACACTATTTGTCCATTCCAAAAGTCTAGTCTTATCTGGATACAAAGCACACACCCCTATCCCACTGATGGTGGGATAACTGTACTACAGCTGGCCACAACCCCACCCTTTGATTTCCCGTCCCAGTAATACATAGTATACCTGTTGTGTAGTGGTGCCCCCCACACTTGGATCACCCATCCCAGAGCTTGATATGGTTTCCCTGGTGTCTAGTTGCTCCTGCAGACCTTTGATCGCCTGTCTTGGAGCTTTATATAGTTTCCCTGGTGTCTCGTGGCAACCCCCAACCACTGATCACTTGGTCCATATCCCTTACCTTATCCCTGGTATCCAGTGGTACTCCCGTCCTCACCCACCAACTGCCGGTCAACACATGGACTGACGAACGGTGCAGTCCAGCGGCATCACACCCACACCTTGAATACTACCTAATCAGCCCCCCCATGCCTACATGGCCGAGGATGTGCAGTACATTCCAAGATGGTGATCAGCATATTCCTATTCTCACCTCCTCAGCCAGCCACCATATGAGCTGCAGGGAACATGCATACAGTAAGGTGAATAGTACAGCACTCCTCTCATCTTCTTAACAACCTACAGTATACTGTATACAGTATACACATTCCCTATGGCTCATATGGTGGCCTACCAAGGAGGTGAGAGGAAGGCTGTGCCAGTCACCATCTTGGGATGTACCGCACATCGCTGGCCACAGTGGTAAGAGGAGTGGATTGGTCATGTTCAGGGAGTGGGTGGGGGCCGCTGGACCAACACTGTTCACTGTTCTGTGTGTCAACCTGCATGAGGGGGGTGATATCAGGGGTACCACTGGACACCAGGGATAATGTAAGGGACATGAGCTGGATGACCGATTGTTGGGGAGTGCTACTAGACACCATGGAAACCATATAAAGCTCTGTGATGAGTGACTGGTGGTTGGGGGAGGGGTAATACTAGACATCAGGGAAACCATATCAAACTCTGGAATGGGTGATCAGAGGGTGGAGATGACACTACACATCAGTTACACTGTGTTTTACCAGGATTGGGGATTGGAGGCTGGGGGGGGAGGGTGCCACTACACAAGTATCTTATGTATTACCGGAATGGGGAGTGAAGGGTGAGGGGAGCCACTAGACACCGGGGTAACCATATCAAGCACTAGTACAGATAATGGGTGGGGTGAGGGTGGCACTATACAACAGATATACAATGTATTACTGGGATGAGGGAATAGAGTGTATACTTTGTGTTACCAGGATGGGGAATCAGATGGTGGGGCTGCCACTTGACACTAGGGCACTCTTAATATAATTTTCATGGGTGTATGCAGGGGTGCCACTAGACACCAGGGAATACATTGTATTGCAGGTATGGAGGATTGAGCAGAGGTGGTGCCACTAGACACCAGAGACATCTTAACATCTTCGAGCTGGGTGTGGGGAGGGCCATTAGACATCAGCGAATACATTGACATAGATGGGACAGATGTGGGGGTGGAGGGTGCTGCTAGCCAGCAAAGATGATGTGGCTGACATGCAGACACCCACAGGATGGGACACCTCTTCCAATGCAAATGAGTTCAAAATGGGTATGGTAATGGTCCCTTAGTACCTGTCATGCCCAATGAGCTCATTTGCATTTTGCAGCTGAATATCACGCTGTAGCTTATGGCATTATCTTGTCTGGGGGTAGAATTCTGTATTGGTTGGTTACAGCCCAGCTCCATGTCGAGGCAGTGCAGATTGACTTTGTGCTGTGTTGACACGGGCCGATATTCAGTCGGATAATGGTGGTCCATTATACAACAGAATAAAACAGCCTATCAGTGGGGTACAGGTGCAGCATAAACCTTTGTGCCCTGCTTTTGTACATTTTTGAATATCTAGCCCCTGATCTTGGTGCAGGCTTCCCCTGGAAGAGCTGGGATAAATTATATTGATCAGTACCTTGATCAAGGTGCCATCAAAGGGGAAGGGGGGGGATAGCATGGGCAAACTATGGACGCTCTGCAGGACTAATTCAAAAGGACTTGCACTATAAATACTTCATATGTACCAATGGTTATTTTACACTTATTGGTGGGGAGGTACGGCTCTTTAAAATATTTTGCAGGGGGCCCTTGACAGCCCTGCTGATGGATCACAATAAAACGGTAATTAGGGTTCAGAGCAATACAAAATGTGTACTGCTCTGTTGGCATTCTGTGACCTCATTTACAAATTTGCTTTTGTGCATAGCACAATAGCCAGTTTGCAGAAACAGTAACCTATTTCTACTGTCTCTTTGCATCCAATAGCTTGTACATGTGTGACTTTTCTTGTACCCATTCCACAGTCCTTTTGTTCGCTGTGACTGTGCATCTCTAATGGCTGTTTATAGCATCCCAGTTGCATGTTCTAGAACTGTACAGAATGCCAAATTCTGTTAGTAGTATTTGTGTAGATTGGCAATTCCACTTCCAAAATGCTTTTCAGAATTTCTTTCTAAGTTTCTTTAAATTTCAAAAAGCATTTCTATATAGTCCATGGAATAATATTACATGGATTATGTAATCAACAGAATATTATTCCACAGTTTATAAATTAATAGGGCCTCTGAGGGATGTCTCTTATGGTATAAAAGACTCTGAGAGTGAGGTGTGTGTGAGAGGACCAGAAAGCAAAGCTGAGCAGTTGTGTCTGCCAAAACCCCACAAGCGGTGTGTCTTATACCATAAGAGACACCCCTCTGATGTCCAATTAACTTATAAATCACTCACGTTTAGCTTGATTGATTTATTATAGGTTTACAGCCTTTTTTAAATTGATATGCCTCCTCCCCCCAGCACTGAAGTGGAGTGTTCCCCCTTAGTGCTACAAACAAACAAAGAGGCAGCTTAGGAGACCACATATGGAGTCATCCCAATACTGGAAACATTAACAAGTTGAAAGGACAAGCAACTGCTCAAACACCGATGCTACGGGATTAAAAAAAGACCAATATTGGCTATAGGATAGCTTAAACAATTTTGATTTTAACATAAAAGTAGCACTCACTCCTACTCCATTTGCTGAACATTTTCATACTCACTAGTACTTTATCAAGGCAAACCTGGCACCAGTTTCATTCGTGTATCTATAGGTAAAATCAACCACATGACCTCAAATTACCATGTGCATACAACATTAAAAAAAGATTAAATATGATGAAATCCATCCTGAACCTTGATGCCAGAACTCTTTTGAAAAACTCATTCATACATACAAAAGGTAGTAAGACCAAGAAAAGGAAGTGGGGGGGGCAGGTATGGTGAAATTCATTTTTAAGACAGGCAAAAATTTGTTAGGTTACAAATCCCATTTACAACAAAGTCCTGTACAAATACAAAAACTAAACATAACAATTAAAAAATAGTTACACAATTAAAAAATCAATAAAACATGCACAATCTTTTCTCAACAATTCATATAATTGTAGCTTAAAAATGGTTATGCTACTGATATGCTTCAGCTGATTCCACCTCCCTTCCCCTCCCTATAGATACTGGGGTTCCGCTGGGCTCTGTACTTGGCCCTGTCCTTTTTTCCATCATTCTAAATGACCTGTCACTAATCTGCTCATCTTCTTCCATACACGTGTATGCAGACAATACAGTCTTATTTACCACAAGTTGGACCCCAGAGGAGGTTGCTACCAACCTTCAGTCTGATTTCAGTAAAGTACAGCTATGGTTTAGCTTCCACCAACTCTCCTTAAATGCCAAAAAGACAGTCTCCATGACCTCTGGCACCAGGCAGAGACTATCCAGGCTCACCTCCCTCCCTAACTTCCACACCCTGGATGGGACGGTCCTTGAGGATGCTTCTACCTTTAGGTACTTAGGGTGTTGGCTTGACCAACAGCTATCCTTCTCTGCCCATGTAGACACTATCCTGAAGAAACTGCACCCAATGCTCATCGCCCTTTACAGGAACTGCAGTAGTCTCCCGCTACCTGCGAGATGTGAAATTGTGCAGAAGATGATCCTACCTACATTCGAATACTGTGATGTAGTCTATAATGCTGCTCCCAAGTCTACCTTATCCAGACTGGATCCCCTCTTCAAACCTTTCTGCCACTTTGCCCTCGATGCCCCCCACTGCACCCATCACTGTGAGCTCTACCATTCACTGGCCTTCCCCTTCCTTGGCAACCGCTGACTACTCCATTGTGCTAAATTTGCCTCAAAATTCCGGCTTGGCTCCCTGCCACACTACCTTATCTCCTCTCCATCATCTCCACCCAGCTCCTCGCATGCCCTCTGATTGTCTGACACACAGCTGCTGTCTATCCCCTGCTGTTGGACCTCAGCGGGCCAAGCTGCCTTCTCCTACCACCTTCCTAAACTCTGGAATGACCTCCTGGACCAAATATGCCACTCTTCCTCGATGCACTCGCTGTCCTCTGCCTTGTCAAACTTTTACATGGTAAATTGCTCCTGTGCCTGATATCCCCACCCTCCTCACATCTCCCCCTGTGCCTTTTCCCCTATCCCTCTTCCCCCCAAATCCTGACTCCCCCACTAATGCCTCCCACTTATCCCAATTGGCTTGACCAGTGGCATTAGCTTTTGCTATGAATGCTGGCATAAAAGTTCAACATCCGCACTTGCCCCCCTATTTGCACTTATAAGTTTTGCTTCCCTAGCCAATTGCTCCTGTTTCCACAAGAGTTTTGTCCAACCTAATTCATTGTTTTACCATCATGTAAAAGTAACCTTGATGTATTCAACCTCCTTATTCAATGTTGCTGTACTGTAATCTAGGTACCCATGTTACACTGCCTGTATCAACTCTCCAACTCACCAAGGTTAAATGTAACCTTATTGTATGTAACCTTCTTATTCAATGCTGTTGTAATTTTGTGGTTTATTGTAACCTAGAAAATCATGTTATACTGTCTGTATCTGCTCTCCTTCCATACCCCCCCCCCCCAGGTTTCACCGGGAGACGAGCATCTTGTTGCTCAGTGTGCCTTTCCTGGTGAAACATTTCAATAAATAAATAAATAAAAGTCCATGTGGCAGGTTGTTCCAACGTTTTGCTACACTGTTTTGTAATGTTAAATCTCCCATCTCGTAGGATCTGTGCATCAAAATTCTGCTATTTGCAGCTCTTGTAATTCTGTAAAGGGTGCTTACTTTTATTAAATACTATCTTATGACAAATGGTGAGCCACATACATCTTCTTTGCTCTTCAAGATGAAGCCAATTCAAGTTATTATAAATTATGCAATGATGTGTTTTAAATTGACTTCTAGTAGCAAATTTTCCTAGTCTATAATATGTTTGGTTTACTTTTTTCAACACATTTTGTGTAGTATGCATATACAAAATCGTACCATACTCAAGAATTGGGATTAATGACTGTCTGACCAACCTCTTTCTGATTTCAGGGGATAAGCAGACACCCTTCTTAGGACCCCCAGTCTTTGGTTTACTTTCCTAACCTCTGTGGAAACATGTTCCACGTAAATCAAGCCAGAGTCCTGAACTCTCAAATACTTGTAACTGGCCACACTTGCAGTAACAGTACCATCTTGTAGCTAAATCCGTGATCTGGGTCCGCCTCCTCTTGCATGTCTCCCCCCAAATGCCATGCATTGAGTTTTCTTTTAAATTCAGGAGCAGACCCAAGCCACGGAGCCACTGCTCCATATGTACCATATCTGCCTGCAACTGAAGTTCCATAGCTTCCTGACTTTTAGCTGATGACACTAGCACATTGACATCAGCATACAATCCAACTTCTGTTTGTTTTATAACTTGCACAAGACTATTAGCATAGACGTTGAACATCAGGGGGCCCAGTATCGAGCCCTGGGAACCCCCCTTGTTATTTCTCCCAGGCTCGACACCGAGTCCCCCAGTGAAACACCCTGCTTACATTCAGCCAGATAGGATTTAATCCACCACAGTGGCCCCTCCTGAAACCCCAAATCTCTAAACCTTTCTAACAGTCCCTGTGCTGCACCAAATCAAAAGCCTTGCTGAGGTCCACGAACACCGCCTCGTACTACTTCCCTGATTTAGTGATGTTGTTACTAGATTATTGAAGTCCAATAGGGCAGTGTTCTTGGGCCTTTCTGCCCTAAAACCATGTTGGTTATCAGTCAATAGCCTTATTTATTTTCAAATACTGACTAAACTGATAGTGCACCCTTCTTTCTAACACCTTCATTAGAATAGGAAGGAGGGCTATTTTGCCTATAATTAGAAGGGGGTGTGCTGTCTCCCCTCCTAAAAATAGGCATTACCTTTCCTTGTTTTCATATACCTCGAACAGTAGCACTACATAAACTCCAATTAAAAGGGTAGGTAATTATGAAGCAAGAACATTGGACCCCAACCTCAAAAAACATGCATCCAATCCATCCAGTGTTCTACTTCCTTTATTTCTAATTGCATAAAGTCAAAACTATGTTTCAGCTCAGCACCCTGAGTCCTCCCTATTTCTTGCATTATTCCTTATATAGAAATACCAGCTGTTTTTTCTATGGATTTTGGCACTTTTAGATCAGGAAGGTTCAAGAAGTAAGAACTGAACAAGCCAGCAACCTCCAACTGATCTGTTATGTTCCCCTCTTCCTTAAGACCAATCACATTAGGTACTTTGACTGGGTTCTTCACTTCTGAGATGTATTTCCAAAAATTCTTAGGGTTTTGCGCTTTATTCAGTTTATTTAAATGGTACTGTAATTTTGCTGATCTAACCTCTTTCTTACATTGTGTTTTCCATGTTTTAAATTTCCCCCAGTCTTCAGAGGTTTTAGTTTTGCATGCCTTCTTCCATACTCTGTCCCTTATCCTTAAAAGTTTTTTAATCTATCAGTTATCCAGTGCATCTCTCCCTTCTTTTCTTGCTTCAACACTTTAGGGGCATGATGTTGTATAATCATTTCCAATGAATTATTAAACTCGTGAAAAGCTAAATCAATGTCTGGTATTAAGAATACCCTCTCCCAATTAAACTTTTTTAGATTATTTACATAATTTGCCTTATTGAACTTTGCGAGATCCCTTATCCAATATGATCTAGCCTGATATTTTAGGGGGTCGCGTATGTTCATGCTGCAATTTACGAGATTGTGATCTTCCAAATTCAGAGGCAAAACTTTACAACTGTTAATCCCTACATCTTGAGAAATAAAAAACAAGTCCAAAATAGAGCCTTTTTCCCATTATTAGTGGATCTAGTTGGCTGTTGAATAATTTGTTCTAACCCCAGTACTGCAAAGCCATTCCTTAGTTTTTGCCCACGAGTTTGAAACCAATTTGCATTAAAATCCCCAGAAATTATTGTCCGATGGTCTTTTATTATATCCACTATTAAATCAGCCAATGAGTCAAAGCTTTTATTTTTAGTCTTCAGAAGGGTGTACAGTACTACTAAAATCAACCTAATAGATAATATTTCCACTATCAAGCAATCAATTCATTCATGGTTGGTTGACAAAACTAATTGATAAGGGCCCAGGCATTCCCCAATATAAAGCATAACCCCACCCCACACCTTTTCCCCTTGTTTGTTCATTTTAAGCTGTAGCCATTAAGTCGAATATCATAATTTCCTACACCTTGGTGCAACCAAGTTTCTGAAACAGCAAAAATGTCTTGTTTAGATTGTGCTACCCATGCTCTGTACTCATCCATTTTATTAACTATGCTTCACACATTCTCGTGAGTTATAGAAATACCAGTGTTTTTATTAGGTCCTGGATGTTTTTCTATGTCCTCACTTTGTATTAGTAGGGCCATGCAAAACAAACCTCTAGCATCTAAATTATACATTTTACAAGACATTTGTAAAGGGGTCATCTGTAGTGGAAAACATTTTCTCTCATTGGTAAATTGATTTCTATGATAGACTACATCATTATTTTTTGAGCAATTGATCTTCCCAGTGCTTCAAGCCCTATTCCTTGGCTCACTTGTTTATGTTCATCCCCTAATAACTTTAAATGTCTCATACAAATACCCCATATCAACAATCCCCCCAGCATTAGTTACAGCTCTTTCTTCATTTGACCTTTAGTACATCCTGGGATTAACTAATTTTAACAAACACCTGTTTCTCCCCGGACCACTCAGTCTGCTCATGCCATGGCCCTTACACCCGTGGGTGGTGCAGGCCTTTGTAGAGCATTGCCCTGCCCCTCTCCAGTTTGCCCAATGACTCAGTCTGCTGCCGGACTCCATCCTGTGCCAAATGCTACAGTCTCAATTATGCAGCAGGTAGCAAATAGCAGTGCAAAACACAAAGTGCAGTCTATGAACTCAGTCACTGTTGTAGTAGCAGGATGCAAAAACCTCCTTGCCTCCCAACTCACGGCTGGAATGCAGCTCTCACCTGCACCATGGAGATCTTCTTTGGGCCGGTGTTTCAGGTGTTGTAGTAAGGTGAGTGGCACAGGCCTTTGTAGAGCATTGCCCCTGCCCCTCTCTGGCTTGGCCAATGACTCAGTCCACCGCAGGAGCCCCTCCTGCGCCAAATGCTACAGTCTCAATTAAGCAGCAGGTAGCAAATAGCAGTACAAAATGCAAAACACGAAGTGCAGTCTATGAACTCAGTCACTGAAGTAGTAGCAGGATGCAAAAACCTCCTTGCCTCCCAACTCACGGCTGGAATGCAGCTCTCACCTGCACTGTGGAGATTTTCTTCATGCTGGCATTTCAGGTGTTGGGGGGGAAGACGAGGAAGCACAAACTTAGAACAAACATAAAATGAACTGAGACAGGGACAAGGAGAAGAAGAAAGGGAAGGGAACAAAGGTCAGGATAGAAGAGGGGAGAAAAGGGGATAAAAAAGGGACAGTTACTAAACACGTTTGTGAATATATAAATCTCATAAAAACATGCAAAACAGCACTATATTTAGTATGTATGAATGGGTATGTATGAATGGGTTTGTTCAACAGAGTTCGGGCATCAAGGTTCAGGATGATTTTTATCATATTAAATCCTTTTTTAATGTTCTATGTATGTGGAAATTCAACATCATGTGATCTATTTTACCTATAAATACATGAACAAAATTGGTATCAGGTTTGCCTTGATAAAGCTAGAGTGAGTGTGAATACGTTCAGCAAATCAAGTAGGGGTGAGTGCTACTTTTATGTTAAAATAAAAATAATTTACACTATCCTATGGCCAATATTAGTTTTTTTTTTAAATCCTATATCAGTGTTTGAGCAACTTTCTGTCCTTTCTGACTTGTTAGTGCTCACCCCTAATGCTTCTGCATGAGAGTACACTGAACACAGTATAAGGTGGACAGTGGCTCTGTGTGCTGATTGGCTGAAATTAAGTTAGTGATTCATAATGAGAAAAACAAATCTGGAGTTAACATAAACTGCAAATTACAATTCTGCAGTTAACATTTCACTTTCAGAATCTCAAAGTTTTGCTTTTGATGACATTCTGTACAGCTCTAGCATGTTCTCTCGTTTGCAGTCCCCCCAATTGCAATGTTGTACGTCTATCAATTTTTGACTAAGAATTTGGCCCAATATTTTGATATACCGATATATCCACAATTTGCAGATTTTGCCTTGGTAATCTTCCCTAGGGCTCTGTCAATTGTTTCTGGGCAACAGGTAGTCCATCCAGCCTGTGCAGCTCATCCCCTTTGGGCCATTCTTTGTAACGCAAGGTCACTGAGGAACAAAACTGTGGTGGTGATCTTTCATTGCTAATTCCTCAGCTGACCTTGTTTGCATCACTGAGACTTGGGTGGGCAACGACTTTGGCCCTGTGCTGTAGGTGTCTGTTCCCCCAGGTTATTTGGTTTTGCATTGCCTAAGGAGGGACTGCAGAGGGGATGGGGTGGCCATCTGCTTTAAATCTGCCCTGGACCTCACTGAATTCCTATTGAGAACACCAGTGTCCTTTGAATGTGTCATTGCCAAGTGTGCCTTGGGAGACAGTGGCAGGATAGTTCTCATCTACCAGCCTCCAAGGAGTGGGAACGGTTTCCTGCAGGAGCTGTCTGATGTCATCACCTAACAGGTGTTGGAATCCCCCAGGATTTTGGTCCTGGGGCACTTTGACGCCTGGGTCAATGATGAATCCTGTCATTTTGGCAAAAGCTCCCCAGCTGATGAATTTGTTGGGATTGTCTCAGGTGGTTACCTACAAGACACACATACATGACCACATTCTGAACCTGATTTTCTCACTTGGACTTGACATTACGGTGGTCAAGGTTGAGCCAGTCTATTGGTCAGATCATTATGCTGTTGAGTTCCAGTGTGTGGCCCCCTACCAAATAACCCCCACTATGGAGACTATCTGGTGTCATATGGAAAAAAAATTGGAGCCTCGCCAGTTCCAGGAGTCAATTGATGTGTTGAGCTTGCTGCTAGTCTGTGCTCAGGGTTCAGAGGCTGGTGTTGAGGCTTATAACACAGCCTTGACCAATGCCCTGGTCCTAATTGCACCTTTCCATGTTCACCCCTTGACCTCCTGACATCACTCATCATGGTACTGTGTTGAGTTGCATCAGTTGAAGACTAAGGGGCATAGGCTAGAGCATGCCTGGAGGAGGTCTCACTCTGAGGGGGACAATGCGGTGCTGAGGCTTCATTATTTGGAGTACTTGCAGGCAATCAATTTAAAGAAGGAGTTTCTCTCTCAATCAATCAATCAAATCTTTATTTATCCAGGCAATCACCATTGAGCAAGCTCATTTACAAGGTGGACCTGCTGTTGGCAGGGACAATTGTACAGTCACAATTAAGATATGCATAATACAAAATGAACAAGATGATTACAATAATGATAGGAGCAGAATATTGCTGCAGTGGGGAATCATCCAGCTGCACTGTTGAAAGTTGGCTGAACCCCTCCTGTCTGCAGTCCTGGACAGCAATTTCTGCAGAAAAATGTGAGCAGTTTGGGCATTTCTTTGCTGGCCAGGTGCCCTCTATCAGGACAAGTATTGCCTCCTCTGGTCCAGCTTTTGAAGGAGGTGATCAGTCTATTGGTGGAGCTCCTCTGTCAAGCTGGGGTGAGTTTCAGCCAGTTTTGGCAGCTGAGGTCCTCCGTGTGCTCATCAGCTTGCATCCCACCAGTTGTGCCTTGGACCCAGGTCCAATGTGGTTTGTTATCAACTGCTTGGATTTTTTGGGTCCAGCATTTGTTGAGATCATAAATGGGTCTTTAAGTGAGAGTGCTTTTCCTACAGTCTTGAAAGAGGCTGTGGTGAGACCCCTCCTTAAGAATCTATCTTTAGACCCTGGTGTTCTCTCAAACTACGGGCCTATCTCTAATCTTCTCTTTTTGGGGAAGGTTATTGAAAAGGTGTTGGTTGACTAGCTGCTTGAGTGTTTGGAGAGTTTGTCCATCTTTGAACCTCTCCAGTTGGGTTTTTGGCCCTGACACAGCACTGAGACAGCTTTGGTCAGGGTGGCACATGATCACTTCATGGTGAGGGACTGAGAGCAATGTACCATCTTGGTACTCTTGGACCTATCCTCAGCTTTTGACTAGAGATGCAGCAAAGTAAAATTCCACCCACGAAGTGGACATGAAGTGGCCACTTTGTGTTAGTATTCAGCTACGCGAAGTGCCCATTTTAAACCCTCACTTCACCACTTTGCATTGTAATTATAACTTTGCATTGTGCACTCCGCCTTATTCCTCTTTGAGGTGGAGTGAGAATTCACAGGCAGCCCACACACATCACATGGCTTACACAGTGTAGGTCACATGCATCAGGCAGGCAGGCAGGATATTATGGGCAAAAACACTCTCCAATGTGGGCTGACTTACATGTTTTGAATGGGGTGTGACAAGTGGCTCTACTCTGTGAATAGCTGAGGGTGGGATGTGGATGTCTGATGAAGAGGGGTTCACAGGTGACAAGTCTACAAATTAAGTTATTTTCCCTATTTTACATACAGGGGTTGATGTACCACTTGCACTAGACATACTGCATTGAACACCACCACCACCACTGCTACTCTGACCACCACATGACAAGATTTCTAAATCATAATCCTCCCCCTCATCATGCCTGTAGTAATCCTCTTGTGTTATTTCATCTCTACTGCAGACATTTCTACTTGGTCTTACACTCATGGAAGGGGATAACATGCTCAGTAAGGTTGATGATGAGGGTTAATGCCCCACTATGGCATTAGCTGCCATCTGGTGCCGGGTCTACAGTGCCATGTGTCTGTTCTTAAGATTTGTATGCTAGTCCCCATGCCAAGATGACTCCCCTTTTTTACCTCGACTCACATATGCATGGCAAAGCTGGCAGATTGCAACTGACTCATCATTTGCATCTTAGACAAAAAAATCCCAAACAAGGGATAGTGATCCCTTACTTTTAACATGTCCCTGATGCTACTTATTGGAATCTGTTTTTTTAACTCCTGAAATGGGGGGTGTGCTACATGATTTTTCAGGTTGGGCACACTTGGACTCCAACTGACCGCCATGACTACCTATGATTATTACCAGGTCTTCATCATTATCATCAACAGAAACTGCTAAATCACAACTTTTTTGAGGAGGGGGGATTTAATGCAAACAGACCCAGATACAGCCACCTTGATTTCCTTTTTCTCTGGTTCCCAACAGGGGTCATTGACATCATCATCATCATTCATCAACATCATCCGCATCTACATTTTCAGCTTGGATGCTGTCATGTGGAGA
The DNA here is from genome assembly GCA_016271365.2 of Neoceratodus forsteri. Lineage (NCBI taxonomy): Eukaryota > Metazoa > Chordata > Ceratodontiformes > Ceratodontidae > Neoceratodus > Neoceratodus forsteri. The sequence goes on along the minus strand of CM028130.1, from coordinate 350,014,216 downwards.
ACATGTTCCAACCACAGCATCATCAACATCATCATCATCAGATATTTTTGCACAACTCTTTGAATCATTGGATGGCAAAGGCAAGACCTCAACAGCGCTGGAAGAAATGTGACATTGTGAGTTATCATCACCAGGATCAGAATAATGTTCAGCTACCATGGGGATCTTAATGGGGAGTATGACATCATCTACACTGTCAGTCACAGCTTTAGACTCAACTATATTTTTTGAAATGGTTAACTGGTCAGAAATGAAACTAGAGGCAGCAATACTCATGCCAGCAGAAACTGCACTAACACCACCAGCTGGAACAATATCATCTCCTCCAACTATGAGTAAAGCTGCAGATTGTGCTGTAAAAAACATTGATGGAGAAATCCCTTTACTGACATCAGCTATACACTTCTGCGTACTACCATGCCCACGGACAATCTTACCACTGGCAGCAGTGCAATGGCCAGAAACAGCTTTGCTTGCATGTCTCTTTGCAGGCATTTTGGGGGATCACCAAGGAAATTCCAAACAAATTTAGATTTCTGAACTTTCAGTCTGGGCCGGTGGATGTGAAGCCAAAAAAAACAGCAACTGTTGCTTGCAGATGGAGATTGAGCACTAAACAGATGCAAAAGCAAAGACAGATTAAGATTGCACTGATCAATCAAGAAGAGATGCAGACACAAAGTCACAACAACACCTTAACCAGTGCTCACAAGTCACAATCCAATCTGTAAAAGAATACCTTTGGCCGGTTGGGGTGTGTGTGTGTGTGTGTGTGTGTGTGTGTGTGTGCAGTGCACTGCAGTAATGGTCCAAAACCAAGATACCACAAAGCAGCACAAAATCACGCAGGTGCAGTGGATAGCAGGTTCACACTGCTGCAATTACTTTGTGGTACAATAAAATGTGTCAGATTTGATGGCACACGTCGCACACACACTACAAGTAATGCTCAGCAAATTGAAAACTTCAGTAATATAAACAAATCTTTTAAACAAACTGAAATTATGCATTGCTGCATCACAACAATCAGCAAAAAAAAGTCAAGAAATACTGAAAATATTACTGTGTGTACATTAACATAGTTATATAAGAAAATATAACCAAAACAGAAAGACTGCCTTTTTCTCACAGTTAATCTACCTCCACCACAGATACGCCCCTCCCCCAAAGCACACTTCAATTGTCTGTCAGTACACAGACTGAACGTTCTAAATTAAAATTCAAAATCCACACACAAACAATAAACACTCAATGATATGAGCACAGGATGGTTTCTTACACTTGATATACTAAATTTTGAGCAAAAAATGTCTCAAAAAGGCTTTTTTAACAGTTTTTAGAGAGTTTGAATCGCAGAGCTCTGAGAGCAAACTGTCTCCAGCTACTGCTACACACACACACACACTACACAGAACTGAGGCTGTGCAGTACAATCTAGAGCCCATTTAACCTGCAATCCCATGAATAACTGCAAAATTCGCCTTGGAGCGCAATGACAAGGTGAAGTGATGCGAAGTACATTGATTTCTATGTACTTCACATTAAAATTAGTGCATAAGTGGTTGGGGAAAGCGGAGTAATGCAAAGTCATTGTTATCAATGGACTTTGCGTTCCTCATTATGATGCGAAGTACTCCACTTCGCTTTGTGGATTACTTTGCGGATTCTGCATTACTCTGTGAATTGCTTCGCTAGATCACAGGGTACCATTGGATCATTCATGGAACTATGTGGACATCACCAATGCAGTTTTGTGCTGGTTTAGCTCATGTTTAACTGGGAGATCATAGCATGTTGTCCTTGGGAATTTTTCCTCTGGACTTTTTGCTCTGCCTTGTGGTGTTCCGCAGGGTTTTGTTTTGTCCCCTCTGTGTTCTTCATATACTATACATGCTGCTGCTAAGAGAGATCATTAGGTGATACAATCTGGGGTTTCACTGCTATGCATATGACACACAGTTGTACCTGTCCTGTGCCCAAGGTGACTTCTCTGCCTCAGTTATACTAAGCAAGTGGTTGGCTGAGACTAACAATGGAAATCTGTAAACTAGCTACTGTATGTCTCAACTCCGGAAAGACAGGGGTTATGGGGATTGATCCTGGTCAGGGAGGTGTTTCCACTGATGGGAGGTTGCTCATCCCAATTGTTGGTAGGCAGCCCCTTACAGTGGTGAGTGTGGTAAGAGACCATGGCATTTTTCTCAATGACTGACTGGCCCTTGAACAACAGGTGTCATCATTCGTCCAATCCTTTTTTTTCCATCTCCAGAATATCACCAGGATCCAGACATTCCTTGCGCCTGAAGACATACTGTACATACGGTCATCCATGCTTTTGTCACCAACAGACTTGATTACTGCAATGCTCTGTACCTAGGATTGTTTGGAGGACTGATGGATTGACTGCAGCTAGTGCAGAATACTGCAGCCAGCATGTTGACAGGTGCCTCTCTCAGGAATTATGTCACTCCTGTTCTGTGTGCTCTGCACTGGCTGCCTATGAGTTCACTTATCACCTTCAAGATATGCTTGATGACATACAAGGCCCTATGTGGTTCAGGATCTAACCACCTCAAAGAGCTCCTGATGCCGTATCAACCTCTCAGCCCCTTATGCTCCGCCGAGGCAGGCTTGCTCGTAGTACCTCCCTCTTGCCTCAAAAATCGGGTGATAGAGCTTTTGGTACTGCTGCACCTTTGTTATGGAACTGTCTTCCAACTTATATACAAGTAGCCATTTCGGTGGAGGCCTTTAAAGCCTCTTTAAAAACCTTTCTTTTGGAAAAAGCTTTTAATTTTACTTAAATCCTGATTTTAATTTCTAGGGTATTGTTTTACTGTAAAGCACTGTAAGCCTTTCAATAGGGTGCTATATAAATAAAATTTGCCTTGCTTTGCCTTTATCTGATCTTTATAATCTCAGTATTATGAGTCACGTGATGCAGAGCACCAGATAACAGCTCTCCTCCACCGCTCCAGCCACCCCACCCAGAAAATCACATTTAATTTGCATTTTTTACATCTTTTCTGGGGTCAAAAGATTTTCAGCTAAACTACAAGAGTTCCTTCACCTTCCTGATAGAGTTTGCTGACCTGATGGATGCAGAGATGAAGAAGGCACTGCCTAAGCACACTCCGCCTTCAACACCAGAGAAAGCCAACAAAAAATCCAGGGCCTCACCTGCTTTGGCTGCCCAGAGCGCTGCCCTACTTGCCCAGGACCATGAACCTCTCACACTGGCGATGTTTTTAGAGGAGTTCAAACCATTTAGAGAAGAACTTCGGTTGATCACCACAGAGCTCAAATCTTTTTCTCAAGCACTGGAGGATCTCTCAACCATAATCTCAGACAACAAAGCCCGCTTGCACACCCTCGAAAAAGGGCTTCCAAAATCAAACCCAACCTTGTTGCAGCTCGTCAGTGGACCACTAAGTTGGAAAATAAAGTGGAAGACCTGGAGGGCCGCAGCCGCAGGAACAACTCGGTTCTCATCGGCACCCCAGAGAAGGAGGAAGGCATGGATCCCATTTGTTTTATTCAGAAATTTGTGGAGAAAATTACAGGCCCATCTACTTTCGGGCCCAAATACATTATTGAGAGAGCAAATTGCGTCCTTCACCCCCGATGCCTCCGCAGGGCTCTCCACCATGTCCCCTTATTTTTTGCTTCCTGAACTTTTTAGAACACCAGCATTTTCTAACAAAAGCAAGAGAAACCCAAGAATTAAAGTGGGAAGGGGCTAAAATCTGAATTGCTCAGGATCTGCCTTCTACTGTTCGACAGAGGCGAGCCTCATTCCACCCCCTGGTCACTCAGCTCATCGCTGCAGAGATCAAATTTAAGATGGGGTATCTAGCAAGACTACAGGTTCTTCTGTCAGGCTCCTGGGTCACATAAGAGGAGCTGGAACCTGCAACTGTGTGTCTCAAACTGGCCCTGCCTGATCTATTCCATGATCCCTGAAAATGAGAGCCCTGTTGTCTGAACCATTGCAACTCACTCTCCAAGCATAGCTGATAACTTTGCTATATGATGGTTCCTGCCCAAGTTTTTCTGCACTCACTAAACAGAAGGGCTGTTGGGTCCATATAACCTGATCTTCTTCTTGGTGAGGCACAAGACTGTATACAGATTCTCTTACCAAGAGTACCGATCATTGAGGTGATTGCTTCTTTTTATTTTCTTCAGGGAAGCACCAGACCTTCAGATTGCATGGCAGCCTGTTTTACTATGGAGCTTCATGGGTCTTTTCTGCTCAGCAGTCTCCATGCAGACATCCCTTTCCCTTGACATTCACACATTTGTGCAGCAGCAGTTAATTGTTTAGAGACTCTGAACTGAAGGATCTCCACCACCAGATGGAGCCCAATGTTAATTTTGGGATTCATTCTCTAACCACTAGGAGAAACTCTTGCCTCTGTTTGTATCTGGACTGGATTTACTGCAGGAATGCAGGATGTTGGCCGAATTTCTGGATAGATAGGTTCCATGTTGAGTTACATAGTTAATCTCAGCCCCCTTGTTTCAAATAATTTTCTTCTGCTATCACTTATAGTTTGCTAGGCTAAAGCTCTGAATGTAGCAACTCGCAGAGTTTACATATATCAGGATAGAAATTGGGAGTTTTCTTTTATCACCTTCTGTTGTCCTCAGCTGTGAACATTTGATCAGACCGGAATGATAAAGCCAAAATTCATGGCATATATTTTATGTTTTTTATGTTCTGAACTGCATTAAGCACCAATTAGATGTTTTCATACTGAATCTCTGCGTGCAGATGACGTAATGCCTAGATAGTGCTTAAGAACTTTGGGTTGCAGTTAATTCTGGGGTTCCACCATCAGTTGTCCAGTCTATTATTATGGACAGGTTTAAATGGACCTCTTTAGTAGTAAACCACTTAGCTTACAATTCCAGTGTTGTATTCCGGTGTGGGGTTGGGATGGCTGGAAGGAAGGCTAAATGTTGGTGAACTGTTTATCATGTACCATGACAGTAAGGTTGGGGGGCAATCGGGCTTTTCTCAAGTTCATCAGTTTGACATGTGCTATACAGATTTTGCAAAGGGAGTTTGGGTTAGATAGGGCACTTGGTGGGTTGGGGGGGCAAGCACGGCAGCTTCAAGCTCAGGATTGGTTATGCAAGTCTCATCTATATACCATCTTTCAAACACTACCCTGAAGTACACTCAAGATAATGGCTAGATGCCTCACTCTTGCCACATGGAATGTAAGAGGGGTGAGGCATCAAGTTAAACAATATAAGCTCCTTAAGCATTTAAACCTTTCGAAAGCTGATGTGATATTTATCCAAGAATCACACTTACTTAACTCAGAAGCCAGCAAACTGAGAAGGCAGTTTATTGGTCAGGTCTTCTCTGCTGAAGGTAATACCCACGGTTGTGGGGTGATGATCCTAATTTCAAGATCAGTCCCATTTGTCCCCACACAGACCATTTGCAATCCCCAAGGTAGGTACATTTTCATCAGAAGGTTACTCCATACTACCAAACTCCTTTTAGCTAGTGTTTATGGTCCTAATATAGATTCCCCTTCCTTTTTTATCCAACTTCTCAACATCCTGACACCTTTTTTTGGACCACCCGATGTTGTTAGGAGAGGACTGAAATCTCTCCTTTGATTCTGGTCTCGACCATTCAGGACCTGCCCACAAAGGTCTCTCCCTGGCACAGTGGGCCTTGAGGGAGTTCACGGACCACCTAGGCCTATGTGACATCTGGAGGGTTTTGCACCCTTTGGCTAGGGAATTTATGTTCACATCCTCAGTGCACAGCACTTTCTCCCATATTGATTATATTCTGCTCTCTGGAGTGCTCAAATCTGGTATTCACCCCAGCCCCCCCCCCAGACCATGCAGTTGTTACCTGCAAACTCTCATTTCCTTCTCTCCCTAAAGTTGGGGGCAGCTGAAGATTAAGCAACCAAATTCTTAAAGATGCTGATTCAATTAAATTTATTTCTGACCACATAAGCCATTTCATTGCTGTCAATAAAGGGTTCACTGGAAAACTGGACATAGAATGGTGCTCCATGAAAGCATATCTCAGGGTGATACTGATAGGCTTAGCTTCTTCTTGTAAAAAGAAAAGAGATGAAGGTTTGCGGAAAGCACTTTCTAAGATCAGACTTATGGAAGCTCAATTATCCTCTAAGTCCTCTGACCAAATCTGTCAGGATCTCACAAAGCTCAAGGAGGCTTATTTAAAACTCCTCTGGGGAAAAAGCAGAGTATGCCATTTTAAGAGCCAAGGCCAGTTATACGGACCTTAGGGAAAATGCTGGTCGCCTTTTGGCCCTGAGGATCAAAAAGCAGGAGCCAGCCAGGTTGATCAGTGCCATTTGTTTAACTGATGATGGCTCCCTCAAGACCTCCCTCCCCCCACCGACATTGTGGCTGAATTCAAAAAATATTATTGAAACCTGTACAGTACCATGATAAACCCTCCTCAGACCCAGGTAGTGGATGAATTCCTGGATAATTCCCATCTTCCCACCCTTTCGAGAGCACAAGCTCTCTCTCTGTCCTGTTCCCCATTTCGGAGGTGGAGATCCTTAAAGTTTTTAAGGATTTTCCTGCTGAGAAGACTCCGGGACCAGATGGATTTACTTCCAATTTTTACAAGACATTTGCAAAACCATTAGCCCCACTTCTTAAATCTCTTTTTCAGTATATTCTGTAGGGCAACTCATCTGATCGCACTCTTTTTGAGCATTGATTATTTTACTGCCCAAACCAGGTAAGTGGGTAGAGTTGGTCACTAGCTACAGGCCAATATCCATCTTCTAAACCAAGATATCAAAATCCTGGCTAAGGTCATAGCTGACCGCATCTCTCTCATAATATCTAATCTCATAGGTCCAGAACAGGTAGGGTTTGTGATAGACCGGTCGTCCATGGATCATTTACATACTCTGGCTCAAGTTTTCTCGGTGTCCAGGGATGCCATTTCCCTTGTAGTGTTGGTCTCCCTGGATGCCAAGAAGGCTTTTGACAGGGTCATCTGGCATTTTCTCTTTAGAACTCTGCATGCCTTTGGTTTCCCTCAAAAATGTTTTCAATGGATCTGGGCCTTTTACCACTCTCCCAATGCCTACATTTATTGCAATGGAGAATTTTCCAATCAATTTCCACTTCACTCTGGTACCAGACAGGGTTGCCCCCTCTCCCCCTACTTTTTAACTTGTATTTAGAACCCTTGATCCTTAAATTGATGGAGTGCCCAAAGATACAAGGAATCACTTTAGGAAGGCATGTGGTCAAGGTCTCTGCTTATGCAGCTGATCTTTTGCTTCATATCTCAAACCCTGCCACATCTATTCCCCCTATGATACAAGCCATTGAAGAATTCAGCTCATTATTGAATTAGAAGTCAAACGTTGAGAAGACAGTAGTCTTCCCTTTGAATCACAAGGACCAGAACCCCATGATAACAAACCTAGGGCTCACCTGGCCCTCTAAGACACTTAGATATTTGGGGATTATCCTTACCAGGAGTGACTTTAAATTCTAGAAATTAAATCTAGATAATACCCTCCAAACTGTTTCCCAGGACATGAAATGATGGTTCCTTTTACCTCTTTCTTTGTGGGGCAGAATTAATCTGGTTAAAATGAATGTTTTCCCAAGACTCTTCTACCCCCTCAATTTATTGACTGTCTGGTTACCTTTGCAATGGTTCAGAAGGGTGCACAGTCTCATAACTAGTTTTATTTGGATGAGTAAACATCCACGCTTAGCCTACTATAAGTTAGCTGCCCAAACAAATTAGGGTGGGTTATGTCTTCCCCATCTAGGTCTCTACTACTGGGCCAGTCATGCAAGTAAATACCTCAGATGGGTAGTCTTGGAAACATCCCAGGACACATTGCCTTATTCCCCACTCAGGCTCCACATAGAGCATGACCAAATAAGCACTCAGGGTCTGTCTCTTTTACATATACCACTCAAATCTCTTCCCCCTCCTTTATGTACTTCTCCAGTAGGTATCTCCATTAGAGTCCATTCTCAACTTTGTGCCCTCTTGAAATACGATCATGTTCGAGATACCACTCAACCTCTTATGGGCAATTCCAATTTCAAAATTGCTGGTAAAATAATCCCACAATCTTGGTTGCCCCAGTTAGCTTCTGTACCAATCACATATTTCATAAGTGAGGAAGGTACTTGGATGTCTTCTCCGGAGGTTATTCAGAAAGCTGGTCTTAAAGGCACTCTCATTTTTAAAGTCTACCAACTGAGACATCTCTTTGTACAATTTTTTGGAACCACAATTCCCCAACCCCCTAAATTTCAATTTTACCCAGACCTAAGTATATTGGCTAAACTCCCACATGCAGTATCTAGAATATTTGGTTACCTTTATGATTGGGCCTACCCCATGGTTAATGGTCCCATGGCTTACTGGTCAACTCACCTGCCAGATGTACCTATCAACTGGGAAGCACTATGGAAGGGATGTCACAAGTTTGTGACCCAAGATAGACTCCGATTAATGCAATTTCACATTCTGCACAATCTTTACTATACTCCAGAGAAGCTGGCTAAATTAGTAGTTCAGTCCCCTCTCACTGCACACGTTGCAACAGGCTGAAGATACTTTACTCCATATTTTTTGGGACTGTCCCAAAATAGCCCCACTGTGGACTCATATTAAACAAAAAGCAGATCCTTTATTGGGTCTAGAGGACCAGTTCTCAGCACACATTTATCTATTAGGAGATTTTACAGAGGTTGGCATTCTCGCACGCAAATACCACATGGCCCTTATAGCTATGTCAGTCAAGAAACTAGAATTAAGGCATTGGAAGTATAGTGATACTATTTCTTACGAGTGGCTACAAGAGCTACTAGCTAACATCAGGACAGAAAAAATGATTGCCAACCTCAACAATCACCTGCCTAGATTTGAGAAAGTCTTGGGTACCCTCTAAACTCTGTATTCCCTATAGAGTGTCAATATGGTTCTGTACATTAGTTATGCTTCTGTATCTTGTGGTGATAATGCCGTGCTAGAGTTTGGGTTCAGGAGGAGGGAGGGAGGGAGGGAGGGTGGAGGAATAGGGGATGGTGGGAGGAGAGGGTGAGGGGAGGAGGGGGAGGGGGATTCTCTTTACCAGTTATCACTGCTATGCATACCTATTGTTGGTCTTTGTATTATTGTTAAAATCTAATAAACATTAAATAAAAAAAAATATCTCAGTATTATTTTCCAAAAATGGCAAAAAATATGATAAACACCTCCAAACAATATTCCTGGCTGTTTACAAAATCATTGCATTAAATCTACCCCACAGGCCATTTTGTTTAATAAAAAATCTTTCTTTTTTTTTAATGACTGTTTTCTAAATCTATTCTATATATGGATTGCAAAGACAAACAAAAAAAATTGCTTTGAGGATTGGAGATGTCAAAATATTCTATGGTTGTTTTAACTCAAATATATAATTATTTGTGTATCTTGAAATCTCACACTTACACAATAATTGACTCATTTGTACTGTGCCAATAAACACTATGAACAGTGTCTTTTTAAATGTTGTTTTATGTTTGTTTGAATGTTGGACTTGTTTCTGAGAAAATTATGTTTATCTGTTTCCCATACTTTAGTTGTTTCCTATCCGTATTGCCCACTATATAAGCCATAAATAATGTAAAACATATTATTGTGACTGGCATATTTTACTTTTCTTGGTGACAATCTATCACCTAAACTCTACACACTCTGATGCCATCTAAACTGTTGAAAACGTTATGCAGTTGGAAGCAGCACATATAATTGGGGAGTGGAGAAATGATTGCAACCCTATTCTTAAGAATTGCAAGGAAGGTACATACTGTAAAATGCTTTGTAATATGCATTGGTTTTATTCAGTGCTAAGAACTTATAGCAGAATTAATACCCCTTTGAAATGATGCTAAGTAATTAATTCCCAATTGACTCTAGTGATTAGCCTATATTGCGGCGGTGTGGTTCGGCAGAACTGAAGAAGCCCGCCCACCCTCCTGAACCCAGGACAGGCTCCCCTTGCAGCCAGAGTCCTTGATCAGGCTAGAAGATTTCCTGAGCTGAAGCACCTGTGCAGCTCAAAAAACTGAAGAAGCCCACCCGCCCTCCTGAACCCAGGACAGGTAGAGACTGCAAGTGCACCACAGAATTTGAACTTGGCGCCTTTTTTCAGCCTATTTTATTCTGTGTCTCATGATTGGCTGTATCCATTTCAGCCAGTCTGGACTTCTCCTACCTACTGGTATTTATTTTTACTCTGCTAACTGCTGACTTTTTCTGCTGAATTCAAATTATTTGCTAGATTGTTAGAAGTAATTTATTTACTTGATCATTTCAATTGATGTTATTGCAGACTTTTTTCTTTCTTTATTTCCTACCCTCCCCCACTTGCTAATTCTAATTTTTCCCCCTCACTCACTATCCAGTTCTCTTCCCTCCCCAGCTGATGAATCTACTCCCCCAATTAAATGACATCTGTCTGTGACTAAACGTATCCCCTTCCTTCCTTCCTTCCAGGCTCCCCTTGCAGCCAGAGCCCTTGATCAGGCTGGAAGATTTCCTGAGCTGAACTGTGGCTTTGTGGTTTGGCAGAACTGAAGAAGCCCATCAGCCCTCCCGAACCCAGGACAGGTAGAGACGGTAAGTGCGAGACAGGATTTGAACTTGGAGTCTTTTTTCATCCTGTTTCATTCTGTGTATTGTGACTGGCTATATCCATTTCAATCAGTCTTGACTCCTGCTACCTATTAGAATTTGTTTTTACTCTGCTAACTGCTGACTCTTTCTGCTGAATTTGAATTATTTACTGGATTGTTAGAAGTAATTTATTTACTTGCTTATTTCAATTGATTTTACTGCAGGCTTTTTTCTTTTTTCTTTCCTATCCTCCCCCACTTGCTAATTCTAATTTCTCCCCCCACTCACTATCCAGTTCTCTTTCCCCTCTACCCTAGCTGATGTATCCACCCCCCAAATAAATGGCATCAGTCTGTGACTAAATATATCCCCTTCTTTCCCTCTAGACTCCCCTTGCATCCAGCACCCTTGTTCAGGCTGGAAGATTTCCTGAGCTGAACCGTGGCTGCACAGTTCGGCAGAACTGAAAAAGCCCACCTACAGTCCCAAACCCAGGACAGGTAGAGACTGCAAGTGTGCCATAGGATTTGAACTTGTCGCCTTTATTCAGCCTGTTTCATTTTTTGTCTCATGACTGGTTGTATCCATTTCAGCCAGTCTGGACTCCTGCTACCTATTGTAGCACTAAGCCCCACCAGTGCGCCACTCTGGCTCCCCACCCTCCTGCTCTATCTGAGCTATTTCTTATATAACCCCATTAGGTCACATGTCCAGTGGTTTCAAATTACTAAGTCCCTAGATTGTCATTTGCAGCATATACGTTCTGGCAGCTAGATGGCTGCTCTGTAACAGCTACTCACAAAGAACAGAAAACTCTGCACTCCCCAGGTTCTGTGAACATTGGCTTCCCTTAGGAAAAAGAAATCTGTAGACCTTGAGAGTTTTCAATGCTTTCAAAATACCTTATTTTGCTTTTCTCACAAATTACTGTGACCACAAATGTAACTCCTGCACTTCACTCTTTCAAGCTTCCTTAGGGAGTATCACATACAATGCATTCTGGGCCTTTATACAGTTCAGAAATGTGACATCATCCATTACATCATAGATTATCAGCATATTGATTAGTACCTACATTCTGTTTTTTATTTTAGCCCTCTTTGAATACTGTAAGCATATGTAAAAGGAATTAAAAAAGAGTAGTAAAATAACAACATAAACTAAATTATTTAAAGAAGCAAAATGTCATGTGATTAGTCAAAGAATTCATAACATGTCATTTCATTTTCCTGTTACCACATACTACAACTACATTTGTAACAAAAAGATGACCGTTTTAATACAACGATCAGAGTGAAATTTATCTCAAGAATGTATTTATAAACAATCTTTTAAATTTTGTATGTTCTATGCAATTTAAAGGACAATTTTATATTGCCATGTAAACAATAATATTTAGAGATTATGATAGAGCAATACAATTTCTAACTGTCCAGACCAATACCCACTCATTTGGTAAATATTATTTATTTTAAACAATTAACTGCTAAAATTGCAGAATAGTTACCATAAATACAATGGGTACAGAGAAGAAGAAGAAAATATATATATATATATATATATATATATATATATATATATATATATATTCTCAGAAAAGGAGTTGAAAATATACAATTATAAAGTATTTTTTTTTTTTCTTCTTCCTTCTTGTCGGTCTTTCTCTCTCTCTTTTACATCCAATCAACAGAGAGTAAGCCAAAAACCAAAGGAAAATAAATGTCATGGGTGCATTCCTGCCAAGGTTCCTGCAGGAATTCCTGCACTCTCCTAAACCATTCATATGGCCCGAGAAAGAGAAGGAAAAAAGACAAAATGATAAATGCTACAGACAAAAAATATTTTTCTTTCTTTATTTAATCTAATTTTAGACCTAGGATGCTATATTTGATAAGTACCCAGAATTAGATTCTAAATAATTGTGGCTCAGAACAAACTGAAGACCTTCAGTAATCAGGTTAAATGGTATTGTTATAACCAGTGGCTCCTGCAACAAAGAATAGGTACTAGCTAAAATTCCATCTTCATGATTAATTGATGTATACAGTGACTCAACTTCAGTTGTCAGAAACCTGTAATTATTTTCTCATGCAACGTTCTCAAAAATCTTCAGAGTGTGCATTGTATCTCTCAGATAAGAGTTGAGACACCCAACACTCCTTTTAAGAAAAAAGTCAATCTAACTACATAAGTTGTAGGTTAATGAATCAATGCCTGAAATGATTGGTTGAAGGGTTGGCTCAAGGAGTTTTTTGTGAATATTAGGCAGACCATACAATACTGGTGTAATTGAATACTGTGATGTTAAGAAAATGTGCTCTGAAGTTATAATTTCACCATCATTGTTTGTGTTATCTAACAGTTCCATTAGTTCAATTCTAAATTTAGAAACTGGATTAGACAATAGTTTTGCATACTTATTTCCTTCACTTACATTTGCTCAATTTTCCTTACATAATCAGACTCTCTCAATAATACAATATTCCACCTTTGTCACTTGGTTTTATTATTACACCCTTCAGTTGTTCCATCTCTTTTAGAGTGCAAATTCTGCCTGTGACACGTTGGACCCATACGATTATTTACCTTCCTGGAATAATTTCTGTACTTCAGATACTACTGTTTTTTCTTAAGTAGTGATCACATTATTATTCATTTTTTGGAGTAAAGCTAGACCTTACTTTAAAAGGTTTTTTTTTTTTTCTCAAGAATTCAATATCATCAGTTGAATATAAATTCTGCTTTAAATTACCTGTGATGAATGGATCCTCATTCTCAAAACAGAGTCCATCTAGGAAAGACCAAATTCAAACAGTCCTGTATATTAAAGTTCTCTGTTGCATCTTCATCCAGAGTTGATGAAAAATCCAACAGGTCTGTGTCCAAATTTAAGTCAGACTGTGCCACAAATTCAAGCTGTTCATCCAAAAACCCCATTGTGCCTATATTCTGTCTTGGACACGTTAGGAAGAAATCCTTAAGTTGAATTTTGTGAAAAAATTTCTCACGTTCCACATGCATCTTGAATTGTTCTGATTAGTGTTTGATACAAAGGATAAACCACATGCCAATACTTGTCTTTGGTCTTCCATGAGTGGTCCAAAAGAATTATGACCTGCCACTCCTTGTGTTGTGCTGTCTACTTCTTCCTCAACCCCTTTGGCTCCTCCTTGACCTCCTCGTCCTCTTCGGTTTCTGTTTTTTGAACCCTTGACATTTATACTGACAGATGCAGTTGAATCCAAAAAAGAAACTGAAGTAGAAGTTTCTTCTCTGTTGTTTCTCTTTTGTGCTGCTTGATTGTTAAACTGCTTATTTCTTTTCCTAAATTGGGATCATCCACATGATTGGGAGTGGCCACTCCTGCCTTTGGACCAGCTGTGAATTCTCCCTTCTTGGTAATCAGAAGTGTCTCTGTCTAATTTGTGTTTTTTTCATGCAGTTAGTTCAAGTTCATGCTTGCTCAGTTTTTCTTGTAATTTGCTATCAAATAGTACAAAGTCGTTATGTTTAAGAAATTTCTTCAAAGCCATTTTAGTGCTAACAATTTTTGCAGTTAACTTTTCATGCTTATTGGTGTCACTTTAAATTAGTAGTTTTAGAGATGTAGCAGAGCAAAGGGCAGCTGCAGTTTCCCATTTGGTCTTAAATTCAAACTCCTCCAGTCCTCCCAATGGGGTGACTGTAATTCTTAAACCTTGTGGTCCAAGAAATGCTTCTAGATAATTTTCCAGGCCAATGATGTTGTAAGTTAAGTTAAGTTCATGAAATAACTGGTTTTCCAAGGTGTGAAATAGTGTTTTAAGCTCACCTTCATCTGTTCATGGCTCAGCAGACAGTTTAGATTTGGCAAGTTTTTTCCATTTTGCAATCCCTTCAGTTGTGGCCATATACACTGGCTCCACATCGGGGTACTCTGATTCACTTCCATTTACAGAACTCATTGCTCCATTGACCCTTCCTTGGACAATGCAGTATATGTACCCAGTATCTTTGTACTTTTGGCAGCTGTGGGAAAATATAGCCCAGAGTCCTGCTAACACTGCAGAAGCAGTGACCAGTTCACAGCACAACACAATTTAACACAATCAGACTTTAAGTGCTGCACATCAATGGTACAAGAACAGGTGGAGAGAAAGGCTGCCACTACAAAAACTCACAACAAGAGAAAACTCTGCACTTCCCAGGTTCTGTGAACATTGGCTTCTCTTAGGAAAAGGAAATCTGAAGACATTTGAGATCTTTCAATGCTTTCAAAATACCTTCTTTGTTTTGCTTTTCCCACAAATTACTGTGACCACGAACGTAACTCCTGTGCTTCGCTTTTTTGTGCTTCCTTAGGGAGTATCACATACAATGCATTCTGGGCTTTTATACATTTCAAAAGTGTAACATCATCCATTACATCATAGATTATCAGCATATTGATTGGTTCCTACATACTATTTTTAATTTTTTATTTCAGCCCTCTTTCAATGTTATATATATATATATATATATATATGTAAAAGGGATTAAAAAAAGAGTAGTAAAATAACAACATAAACTAAATTATTTAAAGAAGCAAAATGTCATGTGATTCGTTAAAGAATGTATAACATATCATTTCACTTTTCTGTTACCACATACCACAACTACATTTGTAGCTGGCCTGGTGGCGCTGAGGGCTAAGGCTCTGGATGCCTAGCCTCACTTCTTGCTGGTGACCCAGGTTCAGGCACGAACCAAGCTGTCAGAGGTTGGCAACGGGGGGAGGGCGGACCTAGATGGAGCTGCCGACAGGCATGCTCTCCTCTCTGAGGAGGTGGGATGGCTCCTCTTGGCTGATGGCTGCCACCTGGTGGAGACTGGGGACAGCAGAGGTCAAGAGAGAAGCCAGACGCTATGCCAATGGGGTGAGAGGAAAGGGGCCATTACTAGGGCTGTGGGACTGATGTATGCCTCCAAACACATGAGTACCCACTCCCAGGGCCCTTGGGAGAAAATGGTCGGGAAAAACATCGCTGGCAGCAGGATGCCGACTGACTCTCTGCAGGCACCTCTCCCAGGCCAGGCATAAGGTAAGCCCCAGTAATTCCAGGGGATGGGCTGGGGGGGTCAGTCTGATGGGGGCCAGCCAGGTGAAGGCGAGAAAATGTTAAATGATAAAAAAAACTACATTTGTAATACAAAGATGACTGTTTTAATACAAAGATTAGCTTGAACTATATCTCAAGAATGCCTCTGTTTTTTGGCTCCTTCCCTGTTGATTGGATGTAAAAGAGAGAGAAGATAGACAAGAAGGAAGAAGTAAAAAAAAAAATACTTTATAATTGTGTATTTTCATCTCCTTTTCTGAGAATATATAATAAATAAATATAATAATAATAAATAAATAATCTTTACCAAATTAGTGGGTATTGGTCTGGACAATTAGAAATTATATTGCCCTATCATAATCCCTAAATATTATTGTTTACATGGCAATATAATATTTGTTTACATGGCAATATAAAAATGTTCTTTAAATTGCATAGAACATGCAAAATTTAAAAGATTTCTTATAAATACATTATTCTAGCTGGCTTTTGAGCTCGGTATCTGGTTCATGCACAGTTAAGCCCCTAGCTCCCTCCTCAAAAAAAAAAACGGTGTCCACTTTCTTCTTCCATCCTCCCTCACCCTTCTTTTTACTCCCTCCACTCCTGGTCCTGATCCTCATCTATCCCACCCCCAGTATACCCTCTGCTATTCCCCTTCCCCCTCTCTACCTGCTAACTCATTCATCCTTGCAATTACTCCCACTGCCCACTCCAAATTTTGGTCATACTTTCCCTTCCTCCCCGCTGCCTCTCTCTTTCCACCTCCTAGTAATCTTGCCTATCTCCATCTCACAATCTCCTTCTCTCCTTCCCCTCCTTCTTCCCCATCCCCCCTAAATTCCAAGCTATAATACAAATGTCCCAAATTTCACTACCTCATCCTAGCCATCCTCCTTCTCTCATCAGAAAATACCCACCCTAACCCTGGCCTCCCATCTTTATCCTCCTTGGCTGCCTGCCCCAACTCAAATGAACCCAGACCCCAGCCTCATTGACTATCTCTAATGGGCTTAAACTTATTCATCTGAACATCTACAGGCTGGTACACAAAATTTACCTCATTCAAACCCTCATAGCCTCCTACATTTCTGACATTTTAATTATAACTGAGACATGGCTCACAAGCAAAATTCCTGACAACTTCATCACTATTCCTAGCTTCTCCCTCTACAGGCAAGACCGCGCAGGATGGGGTGGGGGAGTGGCCATGTACATCCAGTCTTCATTGCAATCTACTACTACACTATCGTCTTCAGCCCCTGCAACCTATGAGGCCCTGGTCACACATATTACTCTCTCTTTCACTGTCCCTATCTTCATAGCTGGCATCTACTGTCATCCTTGCATCCACCCCTCGGTCACGGCTGAACTTATATCTTACATTACCTCCATCTTGCAATCAAGCGAACTGTACTTTTTGGGTGACCTGAATATAAATTGGTTGTCACTAAAGCTGAGCAAGATTCAGAATGATATTGTTGCACTCAGCCTCACTCAACTTATACTTGAGCCCACATGTCCAAATCATAAAACTCAAAATAACACCCTGCTTGACTGGGCACTCACCACACACCCTCACCGTGTTATCAAGTTGGGTATCCTTCCTGATGCCCTTAGTGACCACAATCCAATCTTCCTGGTTTGCAAAGTCCATTGCCCCAAACACCCCCTCCTAAAATCATTCAGCTTCACTGCTTTAAATCCCTAGATATTGCTCCACTTCTGTCTGAACTTGCTACCACTGACTGGGCCCCTCTGTCTACTGCCACCTCTATCGACCACGCCATCACCTACTTCAAGGATAAATTCATCACCACCTGGAACACTTTCACTCCCTTCAGGTGGACCAGAGTTCACAGTTTATACCTCCCCTGGATTACCCCTGAATTACTGGCCTGTCTAAGGGAGCGTGACTGTGCCTGGATAAAAAAAAAATCTAAGCTCCCCAGTGATTACACCACATACCGACTGTTCAGCAACTTATGTACCAAAGCTACCAGATTGGCAAATCTGAGTAGAATTTAAATCCCCCTTCCACACAAACATCAATTCCCCCCCCCCCAAATTCTGGTGGGTGGTCCATGTTCTTTTCTTTCCTCCTTTTCACCCCCCATCCCCCTGTTCTTAAAATCAACAACTCCCTGATATCGGACCCATGCCTGGTGGCCAGTGAATTTAATGCCCACTACACATCCTGTCCCAAGTCTCTTCTAAGCTCCCTCCCTTCCCACCTTCCTCCTTCCCCCTCCTCACCTTCCCATCCTTCATCTGACTACAACCCCTTCTCCTTCTCATTCTCCCACATCTCTCCCCCCCGAATCCCTAAGTGCTCTGCTCTCCTTGAACCCATCAAAAGGCTCCTCTCCAGATACATCAACCCTAAACTTCTTTTCCTCTCTGCTCCTGATATTGCCTACCTATTTCCTTAATCCTAAACCTCTCTTTTATGACAGCACAGGTCCCAACCTCCTGGAAACATTTCTGTAGTTATTCCTCTACCCAAGGGTGGTGACACATCTGCTCCTGGCAACTATCATCCCATTTCTTTCCTTCCTACCCTTGCCAAACTTCAAGAGCACCTGGTTGTCTCTCAACTTTCCTTCTTTCTCTCTGATCCCTCCTTCTTCACCCTGTTCCAGTCTGGCTTTTGGAAGAACCATTTTACTACCACCTCCCTCATCAGGCTCACTAAATCCATCCTTACTGGTATGGATGATGGCCTGATCACCTCAGCCATTTTTTTTGACCTAGCCAAAAGCATTCAACACTGTTTCCAACACCCTCCTTCCTGGTTCCCTCTCTGCTGCAGGCATGGCCTCATCTGCCATAAACTGATTTAATTCATACCTCTCCAGAATGACACAATCAGTATATATCTCAGACTCTACCTTCCCCCACTTTCTATCAACACTGGTGTCCCCCAGGGCTCAGTACAAGGCCCCCTGCTCTTTTCCATTTTCATCAATGATCTCCCTACAGCCTGCTCCACCTCCTTCATCCATATGTACACCAATGATACTGTGCTGTACAGCTCTGGCAGTATAAGTAAGTAACAATGGTTTATTGTTAACAAATTAAAATTGTTTTTACAACTTCAGTAAATATACATACACTACATATATGCCATATCCCAATTTTCACATATCACACGATTTATCAAATGTCAAATTACAAATACATGGCCAATAGACCCTACAATTAAAATACCATATTATGATAAATACATAGTTTGGCCTAATCACCAGAATTATTTCCTAAAATGTGCTTTTTGTTATGAATATGTAACTTTTTGTATTCTATTATCCTACAGAACCTTGATATTTTTTCTAAATGCAGTGTTTTGTTTGTTTTTAAAATGTAGTTAAAATGATATACCAGTTCCATATTTAGTTTTGATAATATTTCACCCAGATAAAAGTTCCTCTGGAATTCATATAAAGTGCAAAATAAGAGGAGAT
This sequence comes from Neoceratodus forsteri, assembly GCA_016271365.2. Classification (NCBI taxonomy): domain Eukaryota; kingdom Metazoa; phylum Chordata; order Ceratodontiformes; family Ceratodontidae; genus Neoceratodus; species Neoceratodus forsteri. The sequence goes on along the minus strand of CM028130.1, from coordinate 349,995,014 downwards.
GTTTAGGAGAGTCTTCATCTTTTCCACAAGCACATATTTTGGTATTGCCAATACCATATATTTTGTTTAGACTGTTGCTTTCAATAAATCCAATCTAAACTTGGTATAAGGTTTTCTGCTGTTGGGGTTTTCTATTAAATTTAAATATTGATTAAGGCCAGGTTGATTCCTCACATTATTGGCCAACCATTCACTGAATTTAACATTTTTGACCATAGCTGTTTCTCTCTGAAAATGAGTGTCTTTTACTCTGGTCTTAAAGATTTCCTTTATTTCTCTATATGGAATTCTGTTACTTTTTGTCATCAAATCCAACATTCCATACAGCTTAATGACATATTCCAATACATTAGTGTTCAGGAAAGTAAATCCGTTGGATTTGTACATCAACATCTCCTCTAAGCACATCCTTGGGAAGGAACTATCTTGTATATTATACACTTTAAACCAATAGTTTGCCAGTCTTATTTCTGCAAAACATTTAATTTGGAGTTGGCCTAACTCTAGTCTAACTAGATATGATGCAGAGACCTTATGTTCTGCAAGCAAATGTTTATAAAATGTATTTACTGTTATTTCTAACTGCTCTGTTTTTTCCAACCCCCATATCTCTGCCCCATATAAAATCTGGGAGTGCACCTTGGCATTTATTACCCTAAGTGAACCTATTACTGATTGGCCTCTGTATTTATAATTAAACCTTTTAAAAAGTGGTATAATTTTATCAGTCCTTGCAGTTACTGTGTTAAAGTGTTCTCTCCATTTGAGATTGTATGTGAATGTTATATTAAGATAGCAGCATTTAGTCACATACTCAATATCATTATTACCACATCTTATTAGTGGGATTCCCCAGGGGTCAGTGCTGGGACCACTCCTGTTCAACGCCTGTATCTCACGCATCAGGAGGGGGATCAGGAGTGAGATGAGTCTGTTTGCAGATGACTCAAAGCTGGGTGCAGTGGTGGATTGGGAGGAGGGGAGGGTGGCATTGCAGGAGGACCTGGAGGCTCTGGACAGGTGGTTGGGAAAATGGAACTAAAATTCAACGTGGGGAAGTGCAAAGTTCTGCACCTGGGATTCAGAAATCCAGGCATGGAGTATACCCTGGGAGGAGACATGATTCAAGTCACAGAGGGTGAAAGGGACCTGGAAGTAATGGTAGATGTCAAAATGAACAACTCAGAAACCTGTAGGAGGGCAGTGGCAAGGGAAAATAGGATGTTGGGATGCATCACAAGGGGGATTACCTCCTAAAGGTGGAAGTGATCCTTCCACTGTACAACTGCTTGGTTAGGCCACACTTCGAGTATTATGTACAGTTTTGGAGACCACATTTAAAGAGGGACATTACACTCCTAGGGAGGGTCCAAAGGAGGGCAACCAAAATATCTGAGGCCTAGGGGAGAGGGCCTATGAGGAGAGGCTCAAGGAACTTGACAAGTACTCCCTGGATGAGAGGAGGGACATTCCATTATTCTATTAAATAAGATCTTTGTAAATATTTTTTGAGAGTTATCCAACAAACTAATTGGCCTATAAGTACTAGGAACATGCTAGAGGTCTTTAAGTACATGAAAGGGATCAATAAAGGAGGCCCGGTCAGGGTGCACCAAAGGAAGGAGGGTGGGGCAACAAGAGGTTACCGGTGTAAGCTGGAAGGGGGCAGGATCAGAGGGGAGAGGAGGAAATGTTATTTCACTGAAAGGGTGGTGGAGCCAAGGAATGCACTGCCCAGGGAGCTGGTAGAGGTGTAGACTGTGGAGGGATTTAAGACGGGATGGGACAGGTACGGGAGAGGGTAAATATGAGCAGTTCCACTACAGGTGGAACATCTGGGACTGGGGACAGTATAATCCAAAGGAGAGGGAGGACACCAAAATTGGCTCTCAGTGTGGGTGCTGAAAATCGAGCAGACCCGAGAGACCATTAGGCCTATTCTGCTGGCATTTTAGTATGTTAGTATGTTAATCTGCTCATCCTGTCTTTTCCAATAGATTTATTATTAAATATCATGTACTTTTTTTATTAAAATTGACCTCAAGATCAAGTTTAAGACACTCTTTATAAAATTGGTTTAAGCTTCTTTTTATCCCCAAATAACTTGTGGAAATTAGTACCACATTGTCAGCATATGCCAGGTAAGGACATACCTTGGACCCTAACCTGGGCATAGGCAGCTCTGGATCCCTCAACTCTATCAGTGCTTTATTAAGGAATAAATTAAACAGAATGCGAGATAACACACAGCCCTGTCAAAGACCTATATTAGTTGGAAATTTATTAGTACGATCGCCCTCTATATTATATTGTACTGAGGTAAAGTTGTCCTGATACAGCTTTTTTATTAATTGTAATATAGCTTGATCTAGTCCATAGCTGTGTAATATCTCCCCTAACTTTCCCCTAACCACCCTATCAAAAGCAGCCCTCAAATTTAAAAAAACACAGAATAGTTTTTGATTTTTAATTTTTGTGTATTTATGTATCAAGTGAGACAAAATGAAACACTGATCTATAGTGGAGTGGCCAGGCATAAAATCAAAATGTGTTCCTTATTTACCCATTCCATTAGTCTATTAAATAAGATCTTTGTAAATATTTTTTGAGAGTTATCCAACAAACTAATTGGCCTATAAGTACTAGGATCTCTACAATCTCCTTCCTTAAAAATGGGAATAATTATATTATCCCTCCATGTGTGCGGAATTATACCTGTTTGAGTGATCTTGTTAAATAAACCTAAAAGTACAGGGGTCCACAAGAACGGATAATCCATAATAATATCCATAGGGATTCAATCAGGTCCCAGGCCTTTTGTCTTTTAGCATTAAGGATAACTTGAAGTATTTCATCGCTAGAGATTTAAAATATTATTGGGATCCAATCATCCTTTTCTTTACATTGTTCCAAATCCTGCGTGTAGAACATAGCTTTATAATACTCTTCCTAGGTCATAGGGTCTATATAACTCTCAGACTGCTCAGGGACCCCATCCCATCCTTTTAAAACTATTTGCCGGAATTATTTATTATCATTCTCTTTAGTTATTTTTCAAATTGTCTCCACATTTTAATTCTGTAATTTTTTCTTTTAGTTTCCAGCATCCTTTTATAATCGTTCCTTTTTTTATTTAAGTTGGATTTGTTAATTTAAGTTGGAAGTTTATATGTTTTTCTAGCACATCTGTTCAGATCTTTTTTACAATTCCTGTATTCAGCATCATACCATTTACTCCCTTTTTTTACCTTGTTAAGTGTGACTTTTGGTATAATGGTTGACATAAACTTCATAATCTCACTAAATTTAGTAACAAAGTCTGTTGCTGTTTTGAGTTGTTCCAAACTTATTAAGTCTTCTCTGATTCCATAATCTGTTAATAATGTAATAGATTTAAAATTTGATAGTAGATCCCATATTATTCCTTTCCTAACTCTTATTATCCCCTCATCTCTAACTACCTGATTTTTTTGGTATGGCTACAAATTTATTTTAATTTCTAAATGGCAATGATTGCTTTCTGTTCTTAGCCCAATTCTAAGGTCCTCCAAAGATGAAATCATTTCCAAAGAGATCCAGCAAAGATCTAATGTCAAGGACCCCCTAGTTCCTACATATGTATAGGCTCCTTCCTTATCGCCCCTAGTTCTCCCATTGATCATTATCAATGCTTTTTTTTCCAGCTCTTGTACCAATCTCAATCCTCTTTTACACTGCCTAAAATCCCTGAACTTCCTATTTATTCTAAGCGGGCTGTGATCCAGAGCCACAGATGCCCAAGACAGGTCCTCAGGTAAATTCTGACTATGTCCAACCCAGGCATTGAAGTCTCCCATTATTATAAATGCAATCAGCATCAGTTTCATGACAACTTTCTATCAGCTCAACCAATTTATCTAGATTTCTTGATTCTGAATATTTGGAGGATTTAGGTGGAAAGTATACATTAATAATTATATAACTTAATTTGTTAATTACCATTTTTATAGGCAGGATATGTTCTGTGTCTATAAATATTTCTGTGTGTTGAACATTATCTAAAATTTTCCCATGTACTTAATCCTCCTGAGAGTCTTCCATATTTTTGGTGCTGCCTGCCTTTTTATAAAATCCTTTAGACCATTAAGTTTTAAATTTCTTCCAGACCAGGTTTTCTGAAGGCATAAACAATTAAATTGTGTCAAATAATCTAAGAAAGATGGATCTGATAATCTGTCCTTTATACCCGCTATGTTCCATGACAGCATGTTATAACCGTGTATTCCCTCTTCTTTCCCTAAGCTGAGATTTATATCTGATAAATGTCAATGTTTTAAATCCTGTAATGTCTGAAAACAGTTAGCTGTCTTCACCATATTTATCCAATGTTCATTCACTAATAGTTCACCTACATCTTCTGGTGTATCCTATTATCTATGGCGATATATTTCCACTCTATCCAATGACTCCATTTTATAGTCTTTCTCATTTTTTACCCCATTGAAATTTGTCCCAATTCCTCATTTATTTTCACATATTTAATAATACTGTTCTGTCTGTTATCCTTAGTTAAATTCTGTAACAGCTCTACAACCTTAACATGAAGGTTGTGTCTGGTTTCACGAAGAAAACTATTCAAACCGAATACCGATATCACCAAGTCCTTCTTTAAGGAGGATTTACTCCTATTATTCTCATATAACTCAGGAAAAAATATGTAATTTCAGTAACCATGTAAGTTTCATTTCCATTTCCAATAATTCAACCTTCTGGTTTTCTATAGTTTTTAACACATAATATTGATCTGAAAGCAATAGGACCAGTTCTGTGTCCATTAAAGGTCTACTAATGCTAAATGTGGACATACATGTCTCATTATAGACCTTACTTTGTAGAACTGATCCTATACATTGCTTTAGGTTATCATTCAGTGTCATTTCAGTTTCTTCCGGCATGATAGGAACTTTAAATAAAGGAAGGACAAAGTCAGTCTCCAATGTTATAAACAGGATACTTTCCAAATTCTTTTGGAATTTTTGTTCCTTCTCTTTTTCCAACTATTTCATTTTCTCAGTTTGTTTCTTCTCTTTCCAGTCATCACTGCTAGCTACCAAACTGTCCTCACTTTCTATCACAGTTTCATACTTTTGCCCTGCTGTTCCCTTTATCTTTTGTTTTTCCTTGTTCTTAACCCTTTTTTTGTTGACACTTTTTTTAGTCCTCTTTGTTTTTCTTTCTTTTCCACCAGCTTTGTTTTCTCCTTTTACTTTCCTAATCTTTATGAAGGTATTTCTATTGGAATTAGCTTTTTTTTTTAACTGAAGGGCTTTGTGTAACACTCTTTTTCATTTGTTTAATCTCTTTCAATGATGTCTCCTTAATATTCCACCTATCCTCACTCAAGTAGACTTTTGATGTTTTACTTGAATTCCTTTGAGTTACCTCATTAGTATCCTTCAGTTTGCCTGTCTTGTGTAAGAGGTCAATTTGTTTCTGTTCTTTACCCTCATTTCTGGACATATGTTCTCCCATTCCAGTTCCTTCTCTTTGCTTAATGCCCTTTTCCCATACCTCAGGGTTCCCTAATCTTAATTCTTTTTATAACACTATCACTTTGTTCGAATTCATCTGACAGCATTACTAATTTGCTTGCTGTATCTGTGTCTGTTTAATTCCCCATCATTTCAGGAACTGTGAAAGCACTTATTTCAACCTTCAGCTCAACAGGTATATCCATCTGTTTAGGATCTTATATATTAGTTCCAATTTCCATACTACAATGATCTAATTTGTTCAATCTACTACTTTCTCTATCCCATTCTCTATTACTCAATCTATCATATATCCAATCTATTTTATGTTTGCTCTCTAGATAAACCCCTTTAACAAACAAGAAGAAGCCAGAAGGGAAAGGAAGGAAACATATTCAATTCAGTGCTTTAGAGTAACTGGTAATTGCTGTTTTTCTTTTAAACTTAGATTGTGGGCTTTTAGTGACACTGTACTTTCTTTGTTGTCTTTACTTATAATTGTTTTTGGGCTGTTGAAAATTTAAAACATAGTGGTGGTGTAATTCTGTGCTGTCTTTAATTGCTGCAAATTTTATCTTGGCTTGTCGGACTGCCCTGCAGTTGGGTGAAGGGTGTTAATTGTCTAGCCTCTGACCTCAGCTACGTGATAACTGGAGGTGGGGCTTAGTCAGAGTTGAGGTAGCAAGTAGAGTTTTATTTTCTCAGAAGAAGCCAGAAGGGGAAGGAAGGAAACATATTCAATTCAGTGCTTTAGAGTAACTGGTAATTGCTGTTTTTCTTTTAAACTTAGATTGTGGGCTTTTACTGACACTGTACTTTCTTTGTTGTCTTTACTTATAATTGTTTTGGGCTGTTGAAAATTTAAAACATAGTGGTGGTGTAATTCTGTGCTGTCTTTAATTGCTGCAAATTTTGCCCCCTCCCTTCCCCAACTCTTAATTATAAGCCCTGTTAAATCTGATTGACAGGAGCTAAACACAGGGTATAGTAGGGGTGTAAGTAGGAGAAGCATAAGGAAGCCCACCCTCAGCTACAAGTGTTTTGACTCATTTATTTATTTATTGGTTTCTTTTTTTTTAAAGAAAATTATCTGAGGATCAGTGGCAGGATTTTTAGGACAGTAAATTAATAAAAAGGGAACTAGGAGAGCTTCAGTAGCAGACAAGTAGTGGAATTGCAGTATAATGTAGGGAATGGTGCAATGCAGTGGCTGTGGGGCAGCCATATTCAGGCAGACCTTCTGGACACTGAGGTGCTGCCCTATCTGCATGCATCTCTCTGGACTGTGGGATGTGGTAGCCAGACTCAGAGCAGAAGCAAACTGGGTCAGGAGTACCATCACCCCTATCCAGAGACCACCCAGTCCAATGCAACTGTCTCAAAGGATGCCGAGAATGAGGAGCACTTGGATGACAGTGGGCTCAGGGAGGGTTAGAGCGGTCAGGCAGAGGCACATCCCAGATCCTATTCCACTCAAGAACTCACATGCCACACTGGCAAACAAGGACAATCAAATAGAGGGACCAAGAGAAGTGGAAGGAAAGGATGTGGAGGTTAGCCAAGGAGGTGACCTCAGCGGGGAAAGCAGTGGACCCCAGAGGAGGAGGAAGTGAATCCTGGTGGGGGACTCCATCATAAGAGGGATCCAGCTAGGAACACAGGCGGGGGAGGACAGGGAGGTGAGGTGCCTACCAGGTGCCAAAGCATGGAGGGATGGAAGGAAGATCCTGGGGATCACTGGGAAGGCAAGAAGGGAGAGTGAGCTGGATGTCATTATCCACCTAGGTACTAATGACCTGGCAAATGGGGAGCCAAAGGAAGTTCAGGAAGAGTTTAGGAAATGGGGGAGGGTCTCAAGCAAGTAGCTACTTCTGTCACTTTCTCAAGTACTACCTGTGAGAAGGCAAGGGAGAGCATGGAGTGCATGCAGAAACTTTAACTCATGGTTGAAGAACTGGTGCTGTGAGGAAGGGTTTGGGTTCATTGGTGACTGGGGACCCACCTGAGAGGATGGAGGTTTGTTCAAGCCTGACGGCCTGCATCCATCCTGGAGGGGAATCCAAGCACTCAATGATAAGTTTAAATGCTACATTGACAAGCATTTAAACTAGCAAAGGGGGGTGGCAGGCAAGCAAGGAGGGTACCTACTTGCTCACCCCCCACAGCTAGCACTGGAACCAGTGAATCAGAGGAGTGGCCATCTCTGCAAAGCAGTGTGCAAAAGATGGAGATTAGTGCCCAAGAGGTGGATAGGCAGAAAAGGGGCAAAATTCAGCAGAAGGGCAGACAGCAAGGAGAACCAGGGATAAAGGACAACCAAGGAAGGGGCTGGAGTAGAACAGTGAAACAGTCTAGGGAGGTCAAATCATGGAAAGCCATGTGTGAAAACGCCAGGAGCCTTAGCAACAAGATGGAAGATCTGGAGGCTGTCATGGTGCAGTCAGACCTGGACATTGTGGCCATCACTGAAACCTGTGTAATGATAACCATGACTGGGAGATGGCCATACCTAGCTACAACATATTCAGAAGAGACAGAGCAGGCAGGAAGGGAGGAGGAGTGGCACTGTATGTGAAAATGACATAAGGGCCACAGAGATCCAGGAGGAAACAAAATGGGGAGAGATACTGTGGGTTAAGCTGGAAAGGAAAATGGGAACAGCTATCTGCACAGGTGTGGTCTATAGACCACCAGCCCAGGAGGAAGAAACAGATAGGGAGCTGATGCTAGCCATCCAAAGGATGGCAGACAAGAGGTGAGGTAGTACTGGTTGGAGACTTCAATATTCCAGATGTGGACTGGAGCATCCCAGCAGCAGCATCAACTAGAACAGATTTATCCTGGACTCCTTCAGGGTGCCTTCCTCAAGCAACTGGTCATGGAACCAACTCAGCAGAAGGCAATACTGGACCTTGTGCTCACAAACAGGGACAGTGTGATGGGGTAGCAGTGGGGAGCACCTGGGGAACAGTGACCACCAGTCATTGTGGTTTGAAATCACAGAAAGAGCAGAACCAAACCACACAAAAACATGTATCCTGGATTTTAGGGGGGCATACTTTGGGAAAATGGGGAGATACTTGAAAGAGGTATTAAGGGTTATGGGACAGGAATCAGGGGTTGAGGAACAGTGGGCAGTATTTAAAATGGGGATTACAAGAACAACAGAATTATGCATTAAGCAGGTTAGCAAAAGGAAAAGGAAGAGGAGACCATTATGGTTTTCCAAAGAGGTAGCAAAAAAGTGAAAGCCAAAAGATTGCATTCAGGCAATACAAAAGACACAGGCAGAAGGGGATAGGGAGAAGTACCAGGAGAAGCAAAGGGAGGCAGGAGGTCAGTAAGGAAGCCAAAGCTCAGACAGAAGAACACATTGCAAAATCAGTGGGTAGAGGGGACAAAACCTTTTACAGGTACATAAGTGAAAAAAAAAAGACAAAGGGAGGGATAGTGAGACTGAAGGGGGAGGATGGGGGCCACGTGGAGGATGACAACAGTAAAGCTGACATATTGAACAGGTATTTCTGCTCAGTCTTTACTGAGGAAGAGGAGGATAATGGGTCTGAAGGGAGTACAAGGGGTGAGAATGGTGCAGAAATGGACACAAGTCCCTTTACACGAGAAAGGGTCCTGAAGGAACTGGAAGTAATAAGAGTTGATAAAGCAATGGGGCCAGATAGGGTGCACCCAGGGTCCTTAAAGAACTAAGAGAGGTGGTGGCTGAACTTCGGCTACCCTGTTTAGCTGATCACTGGAAACAGGGAGGTACCCAAAGATTGGAGGACAGCAGATGTAGTCCCTTATACAAAGTGGAACAATGAGGAAGCAGGGAACTACAGACCAGTCAGCCTCACCTCGGTAGTGGGAAGATTATGGAAGCACTACTGAAAGAGAGATTGGTGGAACATCTGGTTGTCAATGGACTACAGGACCCAAGGCAGCATGGTTTCACCAGGTGGAGGTCATGTCAGACCAACCTCATTGAATTTTTGACTGGGTGACTAGGGGAGGTGGATCAGGGGAGGCAGTGGACATGGCCTATCTGGACTTGCAAGGCCTTTGACACTGTGCCACATAGAAGACTATTACACAAACCGGGGAATATGGGTGTGGGCAGGACAGTAGTGTGGTGGGTAGGTAACTGGCTGGGTGGCAGGACACAGAGGGTGGTGGTAAATGGCTGTCACTCCACAGAGGGAAGAGTGACCAATGGGGTACCACAGGGATCAGTGCTGGGACAGGTCCTATTCAACATCTTCATCAGTGACATTGCACAGGACCTAGAAGGCGAATTTCACTGTTCGCTGACGACACAAAGCTCTGTAACAGAGTAGACACACCAGAGGGTGTAGACAGAATGAGAAGGGACCTGCAGAAACTTGAAGAATGGTCAGGGGTTTGGCAGTTGAAATTCAATGCAAAGAAGTGCAAGGTAATGCATATGGGGCACAAAAACCCTGGCACAATATATCAGTTGGGGGGTGAGGATATAGCATGCACCAAGCAGGAAAGGGATCTTGGGGTTATCATCTCTGATGACCTCAAGGTAGAAGAACAGTGTGACAAGGCAGCAGCTAAAGCAAATAGGATGCTGGGATGTATAGGCAGGGGCATCACCAGCAGGAAAAGGAGGTCATAATTCCGCTATACAAGACACTAGTGAGGCCCCACCTGGAGTACAGTGTACAATTCTGGAGACCATACCTATGTAAGGACATAGACAGGGTAGAGAAGGTTCAGAGGAGGGCAACAAAGATGGTGCATGGATTGCATCACAAGTTCTATGAAGACAGGTTGAAGGAACTGAACATGTACTCCCTGGAGGAGGGAGAGAGGGATATGATAGAGACATACAAGTATCTTACAGGGAGGAACAGGGTGCAGGAATACACTATTTTTAAGTGAAAAAGATGTTCCAGGACTAGAGGGCATGGGATGAAGTTGGAGGGAGGACGATTCAGAGGAAACATGAGGAAGAATTTCTTCACAGAACGGGTGGTGGACAAGTGGAACACCCTGCCAGAGGAAGTGGTGGGGCTGAAACAATCACGGGATTTAAGAATGCATGGGATAGACATAAAGGAATTCTGGAGGTCAGGGGTATGGGGCAACAGACTTCTAGGAAAACATAAACTGAACTTACAAGCTCAAATGGGCAGACTGGGTGGGCCATAGGCCCTTATCTGCCGACACAGTCTATGTATCTATGTATCTATGTAAGAGGTTCTGGAGAATTTTAGTTAATTGTTCATATAACATAGCATTAGCTAATAATGGGTCTCTAAGTGCCCTCACACAACCCTCGGTCAAAGATTCCAAGGGGGAGGAGCATTTTCTTCAATGGGGCAAATAAATTGTGTAATTTCTGTTATGGAACTTGAGACTTCAGGGGTTGTTTCTTCCTGTTTCCACTGGTTGTCTCTGAGTCTTTCCTTATTATTTTGAGGTGTCAGAAGTGGAGAACTGCAGCTATCTATTAAACTTCTTGTTAATCTATTACATTTTTTAAATTTTCCCTTCCATTTTAACATTAGCTTGAATAGTTTATTTTATATTAGCTACTGTATTACTCACTTCTATATTTGCCTGTCCAATCAACCCTATGTCATGTGAATAAGACACCAGGGGCCCCAGAGACTATTTTTTCCATTATACTTTGATTGCGTAATTCCAGTTTTTCTATGGCCCTTTGATTAAGAAGTTCTGGAGTCTCTAAATCACTTAGTTTTTGTTTGCCAAGAATACCCATTGGCTTTTTGTCCTTCCATAGGTCCCAAACTGAGGGCTGAACCATCTTGTTTTTATGTACTTTAGCCTCAGCAGTTGCTCTGTCTCTTGATAAGGCTTTGATTAAATCCTCACTAGCCTCATCAATAGGCAGAGTGCTGTCATTAGCCAGTTCCCCTCTGTCCAGAACCCTGATACTTTTACATTTCCTATCCATTGTCCTCTCCATAATCTCTCTGCTTGTGTGTCTTGATTTATCTAATTGTCCAATTTGTCCAATTCTTTTTAACATGTGTTTCCTGTTACATTTGTTTCCAATATCAGTTTTTTTGATTGGTCTCTTGGAAGGCCTATTATTTAGCTTTCCCCTAGTCATTACAGGCATACCAATAATACAGATATATAAAAACCAAAAACAAACAGTAAGAAGGAGCCAAATACAAGCCAACAATCTTTTAGATCCTTATTATCTTGTATATTTATCCTAAGGATCTGTACCAGTCCCAAAATGTAATATACACCAGAAATCAGGTAATGTATTTTGGATAACCTATCTAACCAAAGTCCAGCAAAGCAATGTCCAGAAAATATGTATATAAATCTTACACACTCGATGTTCTTTATGTCTTCTTTCTTTTTCTTCTTCAATTCCCCTTTTCAGTTTAATTTCTTAATACAGTTTGAAAGTTTGTTTCCGAGATGGAATTTAGCCTACAAAGTTCCACAAAGGAGCCATTCCCTTAATTCACTCGGGTCAGTCTTGGATCCTTTCACCACTTCTCAAATTCTCAACTCCTGTCTTTCCTCTCAGTCTGATCTTCCTGTAGAAAGTTGCACTTCGGTACAAGATAATACTCCTTCCTAGGCAATAATTTCCAAGAGGGTCACCCTTTAGATCTATTTGTGCAAAACGCAGATATCTCTCTATTAATAACCTCTCCTTCGTTGTCCTCAGAGATTAATCCCAGCAGCACTAGATAGAAACAATAAGGAGAGGGAAAAAGTAGAGCAAAAATAAAATAATAACAGGAATAAAATTGATGCCCCAATGCTATCTAATTTCAGTTAATCCTTTAACTGTTTACAATTTAATCATTGATAAATTAGCAGGTTTAACAGATTCAATAGGTTTAGCAGATTATAAAGCAAGATATAGCTGGCAAAACTATCTGTCCATAAAAAAAAAGAATAAATAAAATCCTTACTTAATAAGTTAATTAGTTAAATCCCCTATGTATCTGGCAGTTTAGTATTTTAATAAATTGTTTCTAATATAAACAATTTCCTACAACAATAAACTACAATAAAATTGCAAAATGCATGTAATTAAACATGCCAAACTTACTTTTGTACAAATTGACTAAGTTGTAGTTAAGTAGATGCACAACAATGCTATTTTTGCAGCTTATATAGTGTTGTATAGCAATTCAGCAATACGATACTCGGAACTGCTAGGAACTTCTAGGAGTAGGATTTTAAGCAGTTCAGTTACACCACACTCCTTGCACCTTTCTTCTCACTCTTCACTCCTCTCCCATTAAATGTAGCAGTATGCACAAAATCACACTAAAATATACTATAATACCTGATAAAATACTGGTGTTCTTTTAAGCTCGGCTTTTGTTTGCAGCAGATAAAATTTTAAACACCACGTCCCTCATCTGCAGCCACCTCACAATAAAGCACAATAAGCACTGCAGCATAAGAGAGAAATACAAAACTTCTCTATTGAAAATCCACACACATGACTGGATCTTACATGCACCCATCTTGCTTAATAGTGCAGTAAGCAATGTGAAAGGGTGAAGCTTGTATCAGGACCTGTGTACTAAATACAGATAGATCACGTGCCCCTTTAACCCAGTTGGATCATGTGAAGGCTTGCCAGGATCCCAAAAATAAAAAGACAATCTTTAATCTTTATTTTTTCACTCAGTCTCTCTTCTACCTCTCAATTTTTAAACTACATGTCCACCACTGAACACGATGGAAGGGGAGCGCCAAAGGAAAAAAAAAGCACAGAAGAAATGGGGAAATAGAGAGACAACACCCCAGTCATCAGTGAGCTATTATGAGTATCTTTAGGTATCTCTAAGTTTCTTTAAGTTTTTTGCAATACCTGGTGCAATGCACTCCACTTATCCACTACTTTTCAACTTTCTGCCAGTTAAAAGTTCCAAAAGGAACCAAGTCTCTGCAGGGCAAAGTTACCATTTAAATCTAAAAATAGAGGCAGCCACAGCCAAGGGGCACACACACAGAAGCACACTCACACAATCATGCACACAGAGCCTAATACAAACACCTGCAGGATAAAATAAAAACTGATTATATAAAATGTGGCAATGTGTGGAACTCTAAATATTTATACATATAGATATCAAAAACTAGTCCATGTAATACTGGGCGCAGCAGCCCACAACATTCAATTCTGTAAGCATCACAATCCTCCCACAAGAAGGCAGGCTGATAGGCCCCCAAGGGCTTTACTGAAACTATCCTCTCTGAGTTTTGGCTAAGGTCACCGCTCCAACTCCTCACTCAATCAGAGGTTGTCCAGAGGCCTAGTTTCCAGCGGAGGATCTTCACAACTAGTACAGACTATTCTCTCGTCTTCTGTATATTTCTTTCTTCCTGTGACACCAAAGATGTTCTGGAAAGGTTAGTAAAAATTCTCTAGTTTAGGCAATGGTGGCATACCTGTTCTAGAAGAATATGAGCCTTTACTAACTCCTGCTGCAGCTGTTTCTCCACAACAACTCAACGTGTGTCCCGTGAACATAATTAGTTTTTCACCAATCAGAGGTTTAGGTTCCTATTTCTAGGTTCAGCTCCGGCAGTAATCCTGCAGCAGTGGAAACCAGCCTACAGCATGACTTCAACCAGGTCAGTTCTGGTTTGCCTCACACCAGCTCTCTCTCTCAACACCAAGAAAACTGTCTCCATGACCTTTGGCATGAGGCAGAGACTCTCTAGGCTTTCTGGCATGCCTTCCTTCCACACTCTAGATGGGACAATCTTTGAGGACACATCCTCATTTAGGCACCTCGGGGTTTGGCTTGACCAACACCTCAACTTCTCTGTACATGTTGATGCCATCCTGAAGAAATTGTGCCCTAAACTTGGCACCCTGTACAGGAACCATAGTTGCTTCCCGCTGACTGCTAGGCGTGAACTTGCCCAGAAGATGATACTCCCCATTTTTGACTACTGTGATGTAGTCTAATGTGCTGCTCCCAAATCTTACTTGGCCAAATCGGACTCCGTCTTTAACTCCTTCTGCCACTTTGCCCTTTACTCCCCCTCTTGTTCTCATCACTGTGACCTATATCATGCCCTAGCCCTTCCTCCACTGTCTAACTGGTGACTCTCCCACTGTGCCAAACTGACTGCCAAATTCTGGCTTGGTGAACTCCCTCTTTACCTCGTATCTTCCCTCACTACCCCTCTCACTGCCTCTCTTTCCTGAGATCTGCTAACACATGCACCCTGTTGGTCGAACGCCAATCTACCTTCATTGGCCAGACTGCCTTCTCTCACCGCTTCCCTAAAATCTGGAACACTCTCCCCTCACAAATACATCACTCTTCCCCGATCTGTTCCCTTACTACTGCACTACACAACTTCCTCAATTCCAGTTGTACCTGTCTTAATACTGCCTAACTGCCTTTCAATCCCTGTTCTGCTCACATGCACACAGACCACCTGGCAGGGTTCTTACACCCTGAAGAGGAATCAGGTTATGGTGGCTTGCCTCTAACTCCTTATTTTCACTGCTTCTGTCTTGCTGCCAACTCTTGCCCCCTTGCAAGGTTCTCAACATCCTGGAGGGGAACTTTGTCTTGGCAGTCTTCCCTCCCCCCTCCATTCCTCTCCTACATTCTTCCCTACAGCTCATCTTTGCTACCTCCACTACCCCTTCTCACTCATCTTAGCTTCCTCCCTCATAACTTTACCAATGGTATTTGCCCCCCGCCCTGGTTTGCCCTTAGCACTTGTTTACTGACTTTAAGCATAGCACTCGGAACTTCATGGCACTGTGATTGTATTGTTGCATTACTATCTGTCAGGTCTACTGTATCAGGTCTCTGTGTCCACCCACTGGTCGTACCAATTTTCTCAAACTGTACGTGTCTGTTCTGCTCACAATTGAATCAACCAAATGCTCATTTTATATCTGTTCTTACCTTTATTATTTGTAATTCCTCTATGTCTCAAATCCTCATTGTACCCAACCCCCAGGTTGCACTGTGAGATGAGCAACTTGTTGTTCAGTGTTCCCTCCTGTTGAAACATTTCAATAAATCAATAAATAAATTTAGTGAGATTTGTTTCGTACTGTATATCAAAGAGTGCAAATATAGTGAACGTTTATTATAAGCAAAGATGTCAAGTTTTACAGGAGATTATAACATTACTGCTTTCTTAACTGACCTCGGAGCAGAGTCACTACTTTTGAAGGGGAACCAGACATTTTAAAGTGACAAAGACACTAAGGGACAGATGAGATTAAATTAAGTGGTAATAGATTTGGACACAGGAAAAGACTAATGGTGATATTCAATGATTAATGAAAAGATCCAGTACTGTCAACTAAAGATGTTAAGAAGTGTTCCTTTGCTGGGGAAGGTGTGAAGCTGTGAACTTTAAACTTCATGAAGACCCACAAAGCAGTTGATCACCATTTGGGGCAGGGCAAAGTGAATTTTGTGAAATGAGCAAAATGACTCACTAGTGAAGTAAGTGCTACTGTGCTTCACAAAAGGTGAAATGCTTATGCTAGGCAGTTCAGATGTGGTGTAAAAATTTGATTATATGGTTGAAATTCTGCAGGAAGTATTGGAATGTGATTATGGTATCCCCTAACAGTTGGCAGTCCTTCACTTTTAGGGGAAGGTGTATGTCCTCCAAGTGCATGTAGGTATGTTAGAAATGTGATCAGTTAAAAACATTTTTAGCATAGCTATTTGTGCAAGCACAATATGCTTACTGTCAGTGTTCCAAGTCTGAGCTGTTATTAGAAGTGAAGTAAGCTGAGGTGGGGGAACAAATTGTGCAGTCAGGAAGAAGTAATGCTTACAGCAGCCCACTGGTGTTGGCTGCCACAGTTTGCAAAAGTTATGCCTGTCAGACATATAAAAGAACCAGAGATGTGTGAGTAATGAATAGTAATTTTTGAATACCTCAAATAATGCACTATTTGTTATTTGGATCTGAATAACAAATAGTGGGTATCCCGTGATGCTGGCGATCGCCGATGAGTGATCTCTGAAAGGGCGACACAATCATGGCACCTGTGGATGGGGAGATTGGGGGAGCTGGGCAACCAAATGGTGGAGGTGGGTGAAATAGTGACCGGATGTCGCTATATGTCTACGCACGTGGGGAGAGAGGAGTGAGCACGCCGAGAGTGGTCTGGGAGGGGACAGAGGAGCTGTAGGGGTAGCGCTGTGTTGGGCTTCCAAGCTGCATCAAGGCATCGGGGGTTGGTCTGCAGCTGTGGTGGGTGTGGTACCAGGTTTGGGTCTGGGCGTGGGTGCCTTTTGTTGTGCCCAGCCCCAATTTTTTCTTCTCCAACTTGCACCCCCACGACATGCACCCCCTGGAGTTGTGAATCCTTATGTAGGGGAGTACAGTGGGCTATGTCCCCTGTAGAGGGGTATGGGGGGAACAGCCCCCCACATAAACAATACAAAACTATGTCCTTGGCACCGTGTTGCTGTGAACTGGGGAGTCCATTGCTGAGAGAAACTTTCAGCTATGTGACTTCGCTGTAACTGCAACTGCCCATCGGCAATCGCCGTCATCACATAAAACCAAATAGTGGCACTATTCGTATTCAGGAAATACTGTTACTAGAAAAAAAAATTAGCAGCCCTTCTGATTTAAAACCCCTCCTTCCTCCCTTATCCTCTGTAAGAATCCATCCCCCTCCTCTGCCACAGCACCCACTAGCAGGAAAAAAATATCCCATGATGGGCAGCTGGCACAACCCACCTGCCCTACACTAATCTATTTCATTAATATGTTTCCTACCCCCAGCCAGCAGCAGCATCTCCCCCCCAGCACCCAAAATTTGGGGACTGAGTGGTGTGGTGAGCTGATACAAGCAAGGATGAAGAAGGCAGCCAGTCACACAACCCATCCTCCTCCATGGCTGACCATCTTCTTATGATTGAAAGCACTTGCGTGCCTGCTCATAACAAAACCAGCTAGTTATGTGATCAGCTGGTTTTACTATGAGCAAGCAGATGAGTGCTTTCATTCAGAAGAAGGCAGCTGGTCATGGAGGAGGGTGGATTGGTTGACTGGTCGCCTTCTTCATCATTAATTGGATTGACTCACTACACCACTTAGTCCTCATAGTTTGGATGGTAGTTGGGGGAAGGAGGTGTTGCAGCTGGATGGGGGGGTGGGAAACATATTAATGAAGAAGATTATTGCAAATAATTGCTAAAATATGGTGGCTGTAAATGGAGGTGGGTGGGTTGTGCTGGCTGCCCATCATGGGAATTTATTTTTGCTTGTAGGTGCTTGAGTGCAGAGCAGGGTGGCATGGATTCCAACAGAATTAGAACATATCGGAGTTCTGGATGGATATATCAGTCCATGGCCCTGTAAGGGTTAATACTGGTGTGTGTTTCTTAAAGCTTAAGAAAGTTATCTCATGCTGTTTGGACAAGGGGGCCATGAAGAGAAGGTTCTGTCAGCCCAAACAGGACTGTATAACATTTGTATTCTGTAATTAACACATTGCTACATATATTAATATATTATGAAGCAGTCCAACTACTTTGGGGGAACAGAAAATACTCAGAAACATATCTGGAGCTTTTACAAATGCTGTTTATTTTTCTGCCCCCCCCCCCCAGTTACAGTTCATTGTAGTATGGCCGACAGACTGAAGGGTGTAATGACACGGTTGATGTGCCATGGATCCATGCAAAGCAGTGGACAGTTTTATGTCTCCAAAATTTTAGATTTTGATGGATTTCTCATAGCCATTTGAGTTTCTGGCAGACATGAAAGAGAATATCTGTGAGGTCAGCAAGGTAAAAAAACAGCTGAGTGATGTGCATAAGCAAGCATCTGTACTACACATAAGAGGTACTGTGATAGTAGGGAACTAGTGACCATAGAACAGTATGGTTCACAATAAACACAGCAATAGAGTCAAGCCATACAAAGCAAAGGTACTGGACTTCAGGAGGGCTGACTTTGCCAAAATGGATGAGTGACTAAGGAATGCACTAGCAAATGAGCAGGAAGGAGGGGTGGAAGAACAATGGGGAATAATCAAAACTGCCATCACAAAGGCAACAAGCCTTTGTGAGAAGCAAATAAACAAAACAAAACAATATAAGAAATCACTATGGTTCTCAAAGGAGGTGGCAGGGAAGGTTAGGGAGAAAAATAGAGCATTCAGGAAGTATAAAGGATCACAGAAGGAGCAGGACAGAGAATGGTATCAGTTAAAGCAAAAGGAAGCAGGAAAGGCAGTCAGAACAGCAAAGGCCCAAACCAAGGAAAAGATAGCCAACTCGGTTAAGAAGGAGGATAAAACCTTTTATAGATACATCAGGGAGTGAAGGAAGACCAAGGGAGGGATAGTGAGGCTTAATAAGGGGGAGGGGTGGGCAGAGGGTGACTGTGAAAAGGCAGAGACACTAAACAAATATTTTTGCTCAGTATTCACAAATGAAGAGGAGGAGGTACCTAAACCAAACAATAGAAACACGCTGGATACGGGGTTGATACCAGCCCATTCACAGAAGAAAGGGTTCTGAAAGAACTCTTAAAACTGAAGGTAACAAAGCAATGGGGCCTGATGGGATTCATCCCATAATTCTAAAAGAACTAAGGGTAGAACTAGTGACACAACTGACTACCCTCTTTAATAAATCATGGGAGGATGGGGTGGTACCTGAGGACTGGAGGAGGGCAGATGTTATTCCCTTTCACAAAAGTGGGAGCAGGGCAGAAGAAGGAAACTACAGACATGTTAGTTTAGCCTCAGTGATTTCGAAAATGATGGAATCACTTCTGAAGGAAAGAATTGTTGAGTACCTAGAGGCCAGAGGGGCACAGGACCCAAGACAGCATGGATTCACAGTGGGAACGTCATGTCAGTCAAATCTAATAGATTTTGTTGACTGGGTGACCAAAGTAGTAGATCAGGGAGTGGCTGTGGACATGGCCTACCTAGACTTTTGCAAGGCATTTGACACAGCCCAACACAAAAGATTAATATACAAGTTGGCCTGCCTGGGAGTGGGTCCCAGGATGGTAGCCTGGGTAAAGAATTGGCTGGAGAAGACGACACAGAGGGTAATAGTAAATGCAGTCTACTCTGAAGAAAGGAGGGCACTAGTGGGGTACTGCAGGGTTCAGTACTAGGACTGCTCCTCTTTAATGTCTTTATAAGCGACATTGCAGATGGACTGGAAGGAAAAGTATGTCTCTTTACAGATGACACAAAGATCTGCAACAGAGTTGATACACAAGGTGGGGTGAAAAGTATGTGAAGGGACTTGGCAAGGTTGGAGGAATAGTCAAATGTATGGCAGCTTAGATTCAATGCTGGGAAGTGCAAAGTAATGCATCTGGGAAGCAAAAACCCGGGGGAAGTGTACACAATGGGGGGTGAGATACTAACAACAACAAAAATAGAAAGGGACCTGGGGGTAGTCATATCAGATGACCTAAATGTGAGCAAGCAATGTGAGAGGGCAGTAAGGAGGGCTGGGGGATATTGGGATACATAGGGAGAGGCATCACCAGTAGAAAACAAGAAGTTGTTATCCCTCTGTACAGACAGCTGGTGAGACCCCATCTGGAGTACTTTGTGCAGTTGTGGAGACCCAATCTTCGCAAAGACATAGACAGAATGGAGGCAGTCCAGAGGAGGGCAACTAAAATGGTGCAGGGTCTGCACCGGAAGAGATATCAAGAAAGACTTAAGGAGCTTAATATGTATAGCCTCAAGGAGAGGAGGTAGAGGGGGGACATGATAGAAACTTTCAAGTACCTCAAGGGAATCAACAAAGTCCAAGAGAGTAGCGTCTTTCAGAAAAAGAGGTGTGCAAGAACAAGGGGGCACAATTTGAAGCTAGAGGGGGGACGGCACAGAGGTAATTTGAGGAAGTACTTTTTCACAGAGAGGGTTGTGGATGCATGGAACAGCCTTCCTGAGGAGGTTGTGGAGTCAAAAACAGTGGTGTAATTCAAGAATGCATGGGACAGTCATAAATCAATTCTAGGGAGTGGGGGTAGGAAGAAGTAGGCTGTTGGTTAGCTGGGATCTGCAGCTTCTCCATTATGTGGGGAAATGGGCAGACTGGGCGGGCCAAGAGGTCCTTATCTGCCATCAAATTCTATGTTTCTATGTAAGTAGGTGCTGATTGGTTGATGCTGTTCGACTGGTTTATAATGGGATAAAAAGATGACTTAAATAAATGTCTGAAGTGCAGTAACTACCTTATAACGTTCCTTTGAATTACCCTATGCTTCCTTTTCATTAATGCCAAAAAGTGAACAAAATGAATGACTATCGTATATAAATGAAGAAAAAAATGTATTTCTGATATTTTTATGTCATCCAAATTTATAATTATTTATTTTACTATTTCATTTTTTAGTATTGGTGTTTATTAAATATTTAAACATGTAAAAGGAAGACATTTGTGAAACTGAACAATTACCTGGCATAAAGGAGATTGATTTCTTAAATTATTAATAATAATTATTGTTATTATTATAAATATATTTATTAATAATTGCTGGTGATCCCCTTTAATACATAGACTTGATCTGTGTTTCAAATGCCATAGTGACTGGGTTACCCAGTTAATACGGTGTTTGTAGAGCAGTTTCTCTCCACCTCTGTGCTTGATTGGGAATGCCCATCTCAAGACTCTCAGTGAACTGCACTCACTATTAGCACCAGGCTGCAGTCTCCCAGCCTTCTCCCAAGAACTCCATCTCATCCAGACGATGGTCACTAATACTAATAAGTATAGAAAACTACTTGCAAGTGGAAAGAAAACCGCTCCCTTATGTTTGTTATTTACACAGCTCCTGATCCCAGAAGATGACCTCTGTTTCCCTAACAAGGAGAACACATCTCAGCTATGGCAATATTGCCGTTTCATTCTTGAGTAATTTCAAACCAGATTAGTTAAATGTTTAACCAAATCAAGTTGTATTTAACAAAGTTGAACAGACTTTCACAGGTTGCAACAACCTAATAATGGGAAGCTCTCATTCTAGTAAACAATTCAGTACAGTACAAAAAAAAAAAGAAACTCCCTGCACCAGTAATTATAAAAATGAAGCATAGACAACTGTGTGTTTAAGGATTTTTTTACACCCTTGATTTTTAATTATCTCATAAACCTCTTGAGCTTCACTCTCGAGATTTATGGGACATCACACACCTCTGGTGTGTAACCAAAATCTATAACACACAGTTGCCTGTACATTATTTTGTATATAATTTGTGTTTTAAAGAAAAATTGTGAACTTCCTCAGTTATGGTACAGGACACTTGCTGTCACAGCAGCCTCAGCACTTAGCACAGAGAAAGGCATCTTAGACTGACTGGAGTTGCCATCATATTGGTGTCAGTGTCACCTTCCACATTTTTGGACTTTTAGCAATATGAATAGTAGCAACATCAGACTCTTGTCATTTAGGTCACACTTGTTGACTTTTTGATTTGAGGTTCCCTGATAGTATTTTTACATCATCATCCTTCTAACTCTTATGTAGTTCTTCACAGGTCTTCTTGGAATCACCCTCAGCTCTTATCCTCAACAAACCTTTCTTTGACTTCCTTGCCCTTATTAGGTGTTGGAACTAATGGGGGAGTAGGCTTGGTATTATTCCTCCTACCTTCATTGAATAGAATCATTACAGCCAAGTCAGCTGCTTTCTCCACCTCTTTCTTGTGATTGTAAATGGCAGGTTCTGGTACCTACTGCAGCTAGTGGTGATTAGCAGTGCTTTTTTTTTCATTGCTCTGATGGCAAGTTCCCCTGTCCTGCCCTTTCCTATGTCTATCACTTCCTCAAGTCCCCTTATATACCACTGCCTACTATAAGCAAGCATTATGTTGTACAACAGGATTTCTGCTTCGCAGCCCCCAATAACTCGCTGTTCTCTTATGTAGCCCTGAAAATGCTTTTTAGTGATATTTGTAATTTCTTATGTAGGGAACAAATTATATTGCACTGCCTGAGTATTGAGGTGCATAGCATGGCTGCTGCTTCACAGGCCTTAACTGGCCTTTTGTCTCACACAGCCATAACATTGTTCATTCTGTAATATTTAAGATTTTTCACTTCAAGGAAAATTTGTGCAGCACTGCCTTATTATTGATCAGCCAAACAGGATAGTTATTGCAATTCACTGCACTTCACTGCCCTACACAAATAGATTAGATACCCAACTATTGTCTTGCACAGTCAAAAAAAAAATGTTCTGTAATATTTTGAATTTCTATTTGAATAAAATCAGCTCACTTCCAAATTTGCATATTCTGTACAGTATGGCCACTGACAACCAAAGGTCAGAGCAGATACCATGAAAGCAAAAAGTTGCTCTGCTAAAAGAATAATAAAAGTTTAAAACATTGAGTAGAACAACACTGAGGCAATATAGCCAAGAAAGCACCAAGCTGTAAACCTGGAGACTCAGCAGAACTAGGTTTAAAACCCACAGCTATCACTTGCATGCTGTGTGACTGAACATGTCATTGAGCTTTCCTGAGCTCCTGGGTAACACCTGCGAAAAAAGTTTTACTCTATGTACCTTTTGTGGCCAAAATAATAAATACAAATGACGTATAGATTCAATTTAGATGCACTGTGTACTCTGAAAATAACAATTTAATCAATCAAAATATCTACTACAGATATTTTCTCTCTAAACATACTTTTTTCAAACCCCTTTTACAACGTCTCAGAAGTCAAACTGAGCAATGATTTCAGCACTGCCTTCATTATTTTGAACCTGAATAAGACTGATTTTGTTCAAAATATGGAGAACACCTTTTGGTCCTTTCTTCAACACTGCAGAATAGCAAATTGGGAATGGGGCCACAGGATGTTCCTCTTGTTGCAGCCTGTACCCTGCCCAGGGTTGTCAGCTTTGGATACGACCAGCACTGGAAACCTAAACCAATCCCCAAAATATGCCACTGGACCCACTGTTTTGCACAACTGAGGAGTACACCACATCTCATCTCCTGTCATTGATTATGTCAGAAAACACATTTATGGAGTAACAAAAGGCAGTGATTCGAATGCAGAGTGTAACAGAGCGTTAACTGGTTTGCATTTCCCTTTTTTCAGCTAGTTTTGTATGAAATCCTGGATAACAACAAACTCTTGTATACACTCCAAACATATGAACAACACAATGAGTAATTTGGCAACTGTTTTCAGAGTATCTATCCAGTCACTCACAACTCAGAGAAAGGAGTACTGTATTTCTGTTGTAAACCAGATGACCAGATAAGGACCCTAAAACAGATTTGTAGTCAATAATCAGCAAGTGGTGAACAGGCACATGGCCATACTTTTTGGACAGATAATCAGTCATATTACCTGCTCTGGACACTTAATGTACTTTGCAAAGTCTTTCTATTTGCAGGACTTTGCAAAGTCCTAGGTCCCTTTACCTCTAGGTGAAGAAAATAGTTAGAGGATTGCCTCAGGGATCTGTACTGGGGACCCTGTTGTTTTCTACATATCTGAATGGTATACCAATCGTATGCTGATTATGTTGTACTCTACACTTCTGATGCATTTTCTAGTATATAGTGGTGCAGCTGGAACTCCAATCAGGATTTGATAAACTTCAGTCTTTTCTGATCCACTCTAAATTGCTGTTAAACTCATCACACAGTGATGATATTTGGCTCACCTTTGACACTTAAACAGATTTCACTCTCTTCTATCATTGTAAAAACACTGGGATACTGAAATAGCCAAGTAAGTGACATTACTGGATGCCATCTTTATGATGGCCAAAACTTGGGCATCTGTGAAGGAGTCCACGATCTACAAACTGTTTCAAAAAAGGCTTTAGTTTGTATGAGGAGGAGGACAGTACCTTACCAGATGCAAGCACACAGGAACAGAGTGATGACCTGCTTGCTGATGTTGAGTGCCCAGCGGGTATGGCAGAAGCAGAATTTGCAGCATTTGTGGACATTGATGCTGAAGAAGCCACAGAGGGGGAATTACTGTGCAGGATATCTGCAGTGCCTTGGTAGATCCAGCATTACTGGAAGAAGAGGCTTATGACACTGACCCAGCACCTAGTGACATGACAAACGTGGAAGCATTGCTACATTTAAGTTTGCTGCATGACTGGTGCCTTAACAACAACGAAACCAAAATCTGGGAGCAATTGTTTGAACTTGAGGGTGCTATCATAAGGCAGACTGC
This sequence comes from Neoceratodus forsteri, assembly GCA_016271365.2. NCBI lineage: Eukaryota > Metazoa > Chordata > Ceratodontiformes > Ceratodontidae > Neoceratodus > Neoceratodus forsteri. The sequence goes on along the minus strand of CM028130.1, from coordinate 349,970,323 downwards.
TGCAGAAGCCAAGCATCAGAAATTTACCAATTTCTTCGGTGTTGGCGACAAGGTTGGTGACAAGAAAAAAGAATAACAAATATGAGTGAATATGAGTCAAGATGAGGTTTTTATGAACTTTTAAATCACTTTTATTTCTTCAAGCACTCAATAAAGATGAATCACTCTAAAGCAGACAAACACATTTCTCAAAAAAGAGCTGTAATCCCATTGGGCCCTATGTACTATTGGAGCGGAGTGGCTATGCTCGTGTATCTGGGGTGTGCAGCCACTCCACGACCTACATACCCACTGCATGGGATGCACTAAGGAGAGCACACAGAATCTACATGCCTGATCCCCTAGCCATGGGAAGATCAACATGCCAGGGGCAGGTGAGGGGCGGGCCGGCACTACATGCTATGCACTAAGACACATTGTGCTGGCCACGGGGGTGCGGAGGAGGGTGCAAGGTATGACAGGGAGAATCCTGCTGTAAACCCTGTATGCATCCCATGCACACTACTGTGCATCACCTGGATGGGGTGGTTTGCCTACTGTGCCTACATGATTACTGCTGCTGGACCTCCCCATGGCTGCCCGGTGCCAATCAGCACACATCAGTGCATGGCATCTACCTAGCACCCCCACCATACCCACATGGGTACCAGCCCATGGACACTGCCCCTGAGCCAGTCAACCCCCACTCTGGGCCACTCAGGCAAGTTGTGGGATACAGTACCTTCCCACACCACCAATGGACTTCCCTGTCCCTGCAACCCAGACTGAGACCGAATCATGGAAGTGCCGGTGACATTGCCCTTCTCTCACCACCTTTACTTCCAGGCATTGGTCTTCTGCAGGGCGCACTGCCAATGCACATCCCACCATGGAGGTGATGCACTCTGTGCCCCAGTCCTGGCATCCAATTGGATGTCCGGCCAGATCTATGTCCCCACCCCTGGCTGCCCTGTGGAGCCCTACATGTTGGGGGGCAGGGTCACAGACATGTGGCCTGCAGTTGTGAATGCCACCAGTGTGCACCTGTCCATGAATGTGCAGCTACACGAGTGGGTATGCATGGATTCTGCATACACCTGCCCCAATAGTGCATAGGGGCCATTGTGTACATGTGTGTGTGTGTGAATGTATGTGTGCATTGTTCATCACACACAAGTACAATTGATATCGAGTTGCCAAAAATACTCACATCTGTTAATGGGGACGGTCACTTACACTGGATGATAGGGCGGCCATGGAGCCATCCTGTTAAAGTGACTTCTACCATATTTAGATAACATCTCATCTAAGTACTTGGGTTTCTGAGTGGACCATAGTTGTGTGAATATTATTTATGTAGAGACACTGGTAAAAAGTGAGACCTACAGTAAGATTGGTATTCCCAATAAATACAAAAACATTTTGGAGCCTGAAATAAGAGCCAAGATTGTGCAACTGCAGATCTTTCTATTATTGGACTATGCTGAAATACCATATGACAACACATCCAGGCAAAGGTTACAGAAGTTAGGTAGCTAATATAACATATGGCTAGATGCATCTTGTGCTGTCTCTATAACACATACTATCCTGTTCTATATACTGTAGAGCTCTTAATTAGATATCTTTATCTAATAGAGAATATTTGCACAGGTCAGTATTTTCACAAAAGTTTGTTCAGGGGACAGTTCATGCTTATTTAAAGGAGGGAACTGTAAGATGTAGTACATTAACGTCTCAGAAAATCTGACTTGGTAGAACTGAATAATATAAAACCATTAGTGCAGACTTCTCATTCGGTTATTGGATGGGGTGGGGGACCTTGTAGGGAGGGACGGAGAGGGGCAAATAACAGTGCCCTGGGAAGGCACTGATTATCAAGCCGACTTGATAGACCATAGGGCCTAATCTACTGGCTTTAAGTATGTTAGTATGTTATTTTAGCCTAGCTCTATGGAATTCTCTCGCTCTGCATTTTAGGTTATTAAATGTTAAAACACTATTTGTTAATATGGAAACATTTTGGTTTATGAACTCACTTCTTGTGGTAACACCTTTCTGTATCACAGCTGAAGGTATCACATGAATGTGCAGTGATATTATGTATAAGTTATAAATATATATTTTTTAATTTGTGTTCATACTAAATATGTACCCACTGTATAACTTGTATCCATATGACACAGCTGTAAATTAGCTCTACACAATGGTTCTATCTTAATAAAAAGCATACAATAATAATAATGCACTAAATAAAGTCTAGCAAATGGAAATATTATGTTCTAGATGATGCTGAAAGTTGGATGGGTACTTTTGATAAAACTGTACTACAGTTTTTGAGTAAAACATGATACTGTATCAGCCATACTTTGATGAAATCAGAAGTACAGTCTTATTTAAAGAAAATGCAAATCAGGAAGCTTGGCACAGACTGACACATTTTTATTCGACCTACATATAGTAAATCTATTTATACAGAATAAGCTTATGAAGTGAAAATATATACACTCAGAGTTAATTAGCACCCACATGATTTAAAATGAAAGACAAATATAAAATGGTTCAACAAATTGATAATGGGACTCGATTAATAACTGGAAATGGCACAATGGAATTGAAAATTATAATTTGTTTGCATTCGTTTTTGGAATAACTGGGCAGCAAGCTTACTTGAGCTTCCATACAAGCTTTTGGTAGTAGCATGTAGCATTCATTCATTCATTCATTCATTCATTGTCTTCAGTAAATATATGATTCATGGTCAGAAGATATTTGTGTTTTTTACATTTAGGAACACACACACCTTTTTTCTAGTTTTAATGACAATAAGGATATAGCTGGTCTACAGTATGAAATAATCTTGAGATAATGGAAGGGAATTTCAAGTTCAAATATTTGCTTGAGAGAAAGCCTGATCACCTACTCTACCATGAAATGCTGGAAATGAGCACTCCAATGCCAGTGATGATGATCCAAGTCATGGACCAGTTTATCTAGTGCTTACTACGCCCAATGTGCACTGTGGTAAAATATTATGTTAACATTAGTCATAAAGGACATTAAATCCAATTGTCTATGGTCCAAGAGATAGTTAGCCACTTCATCCTTTAGTATAGACTATAATGGTGAACATCCCTAGAGAACAACAGAATAAGCAAACACAGTTGGTAGGAGAACATGTGGTAAGCACTCACAGGCTGGTTGTTGCAGCAATAACTCCTCCAAATGATGCTTGCTGTGTGTTCAAAACATCTTCACTCCAGTAAGGTGTTCAGTGCTATACAAACAGCAGGGTTAGTAGTAGCAACTCATTGTTTCTCTGTTACCCAGGTTGGCTTTGTCAAGAGTACCACCCCCTCTAGTGCTGGCTGTTTATACACAAAAATTTTAAGTGATACTATATTATTTATGATAAAAGTATTAATTACTGATGCTACCAAGGGGAGCTATGAAAGTGCTAGTGCAAGTTCAAAATTCTGAAAAATGCTCTTGTGAACATTTATAAAAATGGTATCATCTATTGTCGATAGTGGTGGGTGAAGTGGGCTCAATCCGCTCTGTGAAGGGATTCATGGAGCAAAGGCGGATCCACGGAGTGCTCCGCAATGTGAAGCAGAGTACTTCGCGTTATAATGAGAGTAGTACATTGCTAAAGCTACATAGCGTTCTCGCCTCCACTGGTCACTTCTCTTTCAATTTTTAAGGTGATGTACATTCGTAGCAGTTCACTTCACCTCACTTCACCTTGTTTTTGAGCTCCGAAGGAGGATTTTGCAGTGATTCATGGGAGTTCAGGTCACATGGGCTCTATATTGATCTGCACAGCCTCAGTTCGAGGTAGTATGAGTAGGAAGGAGTAGGAGACAGTGTACTCTGATAGCTGTCTGTATGAATCTTTTAAAAGCTGTTCAAAAAGCATTTTTGCTTTTTTGGGGGGGATCCAAATGAAGTTCATCGATTGTAGGAAACCCTCCTGTGCTCACATCATCGAGCGTTTTTGTTTGTGTGTGGATTTTGAATGTAAATTTATAACATTGAGTGTGTGTGGTGAAAGACAGTGAAGTGTGCTGTGTGGGGGAGGGGCATATCTGTGTAGGTAGATTTAAGTTGGAGAACTAGTGATTTCTTTATATTTTTGGTAATATTTTTGTTACATAACTGACTGTCTTACTGTACACATAGTAAAATTGTCAGTGATAGTACACATTTTCTTGCTGCTTGTTGTGTGAATGTGGTGCAGCATTTCATAAGGTCAGGTTGTTTAAATTACAAAATTACACATTTACGTGGCACTGAGTACACTGAACTTCTGCATTTACATCGTATTCCTCGTTCAGCATTGTACACACAGTGTTCTGTGTTATGTGTGTAGTGTTGCGTGCATCAAATGTAATACACCTTTTAAAATTTGTGACAAAAGTGTGAACCTGCTATCCACTGCAGCTGCCTGATTTTGTACTGCATTCGTGTTCTCTGTTCTTAGAGTTGCTGCTTGTAGTGCCATAAAAATCAGCACTGACTGTATTCAGTGCCCGCCCCACGTTGAAAAGGTATTTTTTACCAGACTTGATTGTCTTTGTGACCCCATCAGCACCACTGGTTACTGAATTTGTTTTAATTCCGTGACAGTGTCACAACACAGTAGTCCCTTATCTGTTGCTGAAACCACAGTTGTTTATTTTGCTTCACATCCAGCTAGCATGTAGCGACCCTCCAGTCCGAAAGTGAACTTATCAAAATCTGAATTTGGTAATAATATTTGTGGTTGATCCCCCAAAACACCTGCAAAGAGACATGCAAGTAAAGCTGATTCTGGCCATGGCAATGTTGGCAGTAAGAGGGTCTGTGGGCATGGTAGTAGTACACAGACAGAGAAGTGCATTGCTGATGCGAGGAAAGGTATTTCTCCTGCAATGTTTTTTACAACCGGATCAGTAGCTTCACTGATAGTTGGAGGAGATGATGTTTTCCCAACCGGTGGTGTTAGTGTTACTGGTGTTAGTGGTGGTGAAGGTAGTGTTAGCATTATTGTGTCAAGTTCTAATTCCGACCAGTGTACCGTATCCAAACATATTGAGTGTGAAGCAGTGCAAGTGAGTGACAGCGTAGATGATGTCATACTTTCCAGTAACATTCCATTAACTGAACCTGATTCTGATGATCATGTCAACAATAGCATACAATGTGATATTCCATCCACCGTGGCACTTAACTTCACTCATTTTCCATGCAACAGTGATTCACAGTGCGGTGAAAAATTATCAGGTGATAGTGGTGTAGATGCTGATGATGAATGTGATGATTCTGATGATGATGATGTTGCGGTTGTTGCAACATGCAGTTCACATGTTAGCATCCAAGCAGAAGATGTGGATGTATGTGACAGTGACGTTGATGAATATGATGATGATTTAATTGACCCCAGTTGGGAACCGGAGAAAAAGAAATTAAAAGTGGCTGCGTCTGAATCTGTTTGCAGAAATCCCTCCCCCCTGTAAAAACTTGTGATTTACTGGTTTTACTGGATGATGATGATGACCCAGTACTCAATATGATAGGTAGTCAGGGTGGTCAGTTGCAGTCCAGGTCTGCAGTGCCAGAAACATCACATGCCCCCCCTTCAGTGCTTAAAATAACAGACTTAAATAAGCCACAACATCATGGACATGTTAAAAGCAGAACATCACAGTCCCTTGTTTGGGATTTTTTTGTTCAAGATGCAAATGATGATTCAGTTGCAATCTGCCAGGTTTGCCATGTGTGTGTGAGTTGAGGCAAAAAGGGGAGGCATCTTAGGACAGGAGGACAGCATACACATCTTAAGAATAGGCACTTGACTGTGTGGACCCAGCACAAGCTGGCAGCTAATACCAGAAGTAGGCATTCACCCGTATCACCGGCAGCAACCATAGCCAACATGTTATCCCCTTCCATGACTGTTAAGCCCAGTAGGAAATTAAACATGTGCAGTAGTGTGGTAAAAAGAGCAGAGGATTACTACAGGCATGATGAGGTGGAGGACCATAATGACTTTGAAATGTTGTCCAGTGCTGGTGAGAGTAGCAGTTTTTCTGCACACAAGGAGAATGCATTCTGGGCCTGCAGAAGAAATCTGGGACTCTGTGCCACCACTATGCGCATGACTGAGTGTGCCATTAATTCTGGGGGACTTTGTATATACTGAAACAGTCTCATTTCACTGTGTTACCACTTGTCAAGTTTCTGCACACAAGGTGGATGCATTTTGGGCATGCAAAAAAAATATGGGGACTCTGTGCCACCACTGTGCGCAGGAGTGACTGTGCAATAAATTCTGGGGGACTTTTCATGTGCTGTGACAATCCCATTTCACTTTCTTAGCACTTGTCAATTTTCTGGACAGAAGACAGATGCATTTTGTATGTTGTGATTGTGAGCACATAATGTCATACTTAAATTATAAATTAAAGCAGCATTGCAACATTGTGCTTGCAATTTTGAACTATAGTTCTTTATGCTATTTTACATCGCTGCTGGCGCTGCTGCCAGTGCAGGCCACTAGTTACCTGATGACTTGTATGGTACCCTTCTTTTCACAATTTGTGTCTGCTTTACTACTTTTTCTCACGTCTGAGAATAAAAAAGGAGCATGCCATTTAATATTGTTCTGACCAGGTTCTTTGCACTATTTGCAGCTGTTTTTGAACAACTATTGTTCTCTTATGTCATAAAACACTGCCTGCTGCATACTTGTTAATTTGACAACAGAAATAATATATAACAACTGATGGAGTAAACAGCGCAAAATACTGACAAAGAGCTGGTCTGCATCATATTAAAAGGAGTGCTCCTTTTATTATCTCACACCTGAAAAAAAGTACTAAAGCAGACTCAAATACTAGAAAGAATAGTATCATACAAGTCAGGATGTAAGTAAAGTGGCAATGTAAAATAGCATAAAAAAGTATAGGTCAAAATTTTCAGCAGATTGCTGCACTGCTGCTTTAAAGAGATTCACCAAGTTACATAGTTATGGATGGTATGACACCCAATATATTGGTGCCTAATCTCAAGGGGAATCTTTCTTGCTCCACATGTCCTTAAATAGTGCAATACTTTTCTGGCAAAAATGTTTGTAATTTCGGTAAAATCGGGTCCCGGAGGACTTCCCATTCTGAAGAGCCGCCCATGTTCTACCACCTGCGTTCAGCAATGTTGTGGTGAAATGTGGGCACGTTTCAACTAACAAGAGCCTTGTTAGTGGAAACATGCCCACGTTTCACCACAAACTGACCATTATAACATAAAGAAACTTTTGAAAAGCTGCCAGCCATTCACTATAATAAAGCATGCCTCCATGCTCTCCCTGGCATCATGTCATAACATTGCTGAGCAAGTTGGCGGAACTTGGGAGGATCTTCAGAAAGGGAACTTGGAAAATCTTCTGGGCCCTGGTTTACAGAAATTACGAGCGTTTTGGCCAGAAAAGTATTGCACTATGGAATGTAAGGACATGTGGAGAAAGAGAGATTACCCTGGAGGTAAGTCACCTATATAAGGAACATGTATGACTGTATGTGCATTTATATATTTAAAGGGAAGCAATCAGCAACAGGAGCTCCTGCATCCTGCACAGTGCAAGGCTTACCCTCCAGTTAAGCCTTTTAAGTATGTTGCAGCATTTTTCTCATGTCGCAACATACTTTATTTTAAAAAAGAAAGTTCAATGACCCAGAAGGATGCCGGATGCTATGGGGGCCACATTATGTGTAAAGGAAAGGTGCAGCAAGATGCACCATGTGCTTCAAATAGTTTTGTATTGAAGTGCATGGTGCGTCGACGTTGCACCTTTACACATAATGGAGGCCCCATGGCATCTGCCATACTACCGGGTCGCTGACTTTTGTTTAGTATAATAAAGTATTTTCCAGCATGAGAAAAATGCTGCAACATACTTAAAAGGCTTAACCAGATGGTAAGCCTTGCAGGGGGCAGGATGCAGGCACTCCTGTTGCTGATGGCTTCCCTTTAAACTAATACGGTGGCCTTCCCTCTGTCTGGCATGAAACAAACAAAACACAAAACAGTACAGCACTGGGGGCAGAAAACAAAACCTAATGCTCGATCCCATGATGTTCCAGCAACAGATGAAGCATCAACACTATTTGTAGCTGCTCTTGCTCGATCCACTCCATCTGCTGCTGGACAGCACCCATCCTCTGATTATTTTCCTCCATCGCAACCCACAGCATTGCTACTTCTGACTGTGTTGCAGGCATGGCGGACTCCCCTGCTGTGGGAGGAAAGGCAGGTAGTGGTGGTGGTGAAGGTGGTGCTGGTGGCAGTGGTGGGGGTAGTGGTGGAGCAGCAGCTGCTGCTGTGGCCCTCCTCCAGCTCTGGTGATGCACAGCAGGAGCACCCACTGCCACTGCCACAGAAGGGCCAGCAGGTGGAAGCCTGGCCCGTTCTGTGGCAGCCTGCCACTCCACCTTGTGGTGGTTCAGCATGTGTGTCTTCGGGCCCCCAGTCCCCAGATGTGTCCCCCGGGGGCCATGGCGCACCTGCATACCACAAAGCAGGCACACCACAATGCTATTGTCCCCCCTAACACATTTGAAAAACTGCCAGACTATCGAGCTGTGGTGGGGGGACCAGGCATAACAGGGGCAGATGTATTGCCAGCAGCATTGTCATGCCCTTGGGGGGGCTCCACCTTCTGCTGTGGAGTGGGAGGTGCTGCTGCTGGATCTCCTGCAGCTGGTACAGATGGTGATGTTGGTGGTAGTGGCGGACTTGCTGGATGTGGCGGTGGCACTGGTGGTGCTGCTGCTTCCGGGGGGGTGGATGAAATATTCTGGAGCGGTCCAGTGACACCCGCCCACACTGATCCCCACGTGTCTGCACTCCCCTCTGTCCAACATGGGCCACAGACTGTCCCTGGTCCATAACTCTCCTTCCCTCTCCACTCTGACGCGTCACGTGATGAAGACCAACTCACACATGCACACATACACAGTCACACACAGACACACATACACTTACACAAAACAAAACTTATGAAACAAATAAATCAGTCACAAAAAAAGAACTCAAAACAGTACAACAAAAACTAAAGAATTAGCTTTTAAAAAGGCTGTTGGGTTTTATGATGTTTAAGGAAGTTAAGAAACAAATACACACTCCTCTCCTACACTATCCTTCTTTCTCCTATCTCTGCTAAGGAGAAAGTGAAAGTATCTGCAGGTATGACTCACTTCCTGCCTGGCTGGCTAAAGCAGCATGTGACTTACAGTATTGTAAGCCATGTGATGTGTGTGGGGGGCTGCTTAAAGTGCCTATTGCTTTTATTCTGCCTTACTTCACATTAAGGCAGAATAACAATGCTAAGTCAACTCATTATGAAAAGGCAAAGTGAGTACTCCTCAATGTCCACTTCACGTAGACTGCAACTAACATGAAGTGGCCACTTCACTCTCGCTTCGCCTGCAAATTTTAAATTCGCTGCATCACTAATTGTCAACTGGGTATCCAATCCATTTATGAATTGCAGCTTCTTTTTTCAAAAGATATCTGGAAGGTAAGATGCAGTATAAGTTAAATGAGTAAGCACAGTGAAAGAAAACTAATGTATACAGTTTACAAGGAGTCAGTAACATACATTATATAGCTCTTTGCAACTACAGAAAGGGGACTAAGACCCATTAAGTAAGTAAGGTGCCTGCCTGGTGCCATGGCTTGGAGGGACAGGAAGCAAATCCTCAGGATTGCAGAAGCAGCATCACAGGAGAGGGAACTTGATATCATTGTCCACCTCGGGACAAATGACCTAGCTATGCATGAGATCAGTGCAGTGCAGGATGAATTTGTGGAGTTGGGGAGGGGCCTCAGACAGGTAGCAAGCACAGTAACCTTCTCAAAGGTGCTGCCAGTCTATGGCAGGGGTGAGGCTAGGGTACTGCACACTATGCAGTTTAATAAATGGTTGCAGAACAGGGTGCAGAGCACAGGGCTTTGGCTTCATTGGGGACTGGGGGTCCACCTGGAGAGATGAAGGTCTATACTGGCATGATGGTCTGCATCTGTCCAGGAAGGGAAACAAGCTCATAGGTGACAGGTTTAAAGGCTTCCTTGGCAAGCTTTTAATATAGCCAAGGGGGGAGGTGCTGATAGGAAACAGTAAAGTTCAAGCATCCCCCCACAAAACATGGCAGGGAGTAGGGTAAACACTGAGGTACAGAGCTTGACAGAGGGCAGGACAGGGGTAAATGGAAAAATAGACAAGGGCAATAAGAGCAGGGATGGGGAAAAAAAGGACAAAGCCAACATTAAATGGAGGGCAATGAGTACCAATGCCTGTAGTCTTGGAAACAAGCTTCCAGAGCTAGTAGCCCTGATGGAAGAGGAACACTTGGATATTGTGGCAGTCACAGAAACATGGTACATGGAGAACCATGACTCGGATGTCAACATAACAGGGTACACAATCTACAGAAGGGACAGGGAGGGTAAAAGAGGAGGTGGAGTAGTTCTCTACATAAGGGAAGGGGTCAAAGCTACAGAACTAAAAAGAAAAGGGGGAGGACAAGAGGCACTCTGAGTTACCTTGGAGACAAGGAATGGCATCACAATCCGCATAGGGGTTGTATACAGACCCCCATCTCAAGGGGAGGAAATGGACAAGAAAATGGCTGAAAAAGGGGAGATACTGTTGATGGGGGACCTGAATATGCCAGATGTTAACTGGACAACATGGACTGCAGCCACATCCAAGAGCAGGGTCATTCTCGATGCCCTACAGGGGGCATGTCTTAGACAGCTAGTGGTGGAACCCACTCGGACGGGATCAATATTAGACCTAGTACTCTCAAATGGAGAGAAGATCACAAATTTAGAAGTCAGTAGACATCTGGGAACAAGCGACCACTGCACAGTGTGCATCACAATAAACACAACCATGGAGACAAGCCATACAAAGACAAGGATACTGGACTTTAGAAGGGCTGACTTTGGCATAATGGGTGAATACCTGAGGAATGCATTAGCAAATGGCCAGATAGGAGGGGTGGATGAACAATGGAGAAAAATCAAAACTGCCATCATGAAGGCAACAAGTCTTTGTGCAAAACAAATAAAGAAAACAAAGCGGAATAAAAAAACACTATGGTTCTTAAAAGAGGTGTCATGGAAGGTTAAGGAGAAAAAGGTTGCATTCAAAAAGTATAAGGAATCACAGAAGGAGCATGACAGGGAACTGTATCAATTAAAGTAGAAAGAAGTGGGGAAGGCAGTCAGAAAAGCAAAGGTCCAAACTGAGGAAAAGATAGCCAACTCAGTTAAGAAGGGGGATAAAACCTTTTATAGGTACATTAGGGAGCATAGAAAGGTTAAAGGAGGGATAGTGAAGATTAATAAAGGAGAGGGGAGGTGGGCAGAGGGAGACAGTGAAAAGGCAGAGATACTGAATGAATACTTTTGCTCAGTATTCACAAAAGAAGAAGAGGAGGAGTTACCAAAACCAAACAATAAAAGCACTCTGGGTAGTGGGGTTGACTCTAGTCCATTTACAGAAGAAAGAGTCCTGAAAGACCTCCTAAAACTCAAGGTGGACAAAGCAATGGGGCCTGACGGGATTCACCTTAGAATCCTAAAAGAGCTAAGGGAGGACCTAGTGACACCAATAACCACACTTTTTAACAAATGGAAAGATGGGGTGGTACCTGAGGACTGGAGGAGGGCAGATGTGATTCCCCTTCACAAAAGTGGGAGCAAGGCAGAAGCAGGAAACTACAGACCTGTTAGTTTGACCTCAGTGTTGAGGAAAATGATACAATCACTTCTGAAAGAAAGAATTGTTCAGTACCTAGAGGCCAGCGGGGCACAGGATCCAAAGCAGCATGGATTCACAGCAGGAAGGTCATGTCAGAAGAATCTAATTGATTTCTTTGACTGGGTGACCAAAGTAATAGACCAGGAAGGGGCTGTGGAAATGGCCTACCTAGACTTTAGCAAGGCATTTGACACAGTCCCGCACAAAAGATTAATAATCAAGTTAGCCAGCCTGGGAGTGGGTCCCAGGGTGGTAGCCTGGGTAGCAAACTGGCTGCACAACAGGACACAGAAGGTAATAGTGAATGGAACACATTCTGAAGAAAGGGGGGTTACTAGTGGAGTACCTCAGGGCTCAGTACTGGGTCCAGTCCTCTTTAATGTCTTTATAGGTGACATTGCAGAGGGTCTGGAAGGAAAGGTATGCCTCTTTGCAGATGACAGAAAGATCTGTAACAGAGTTGATACACAAGGGGGGGGGTAGAAAGGATGAGAAGGACTTGGCAAGGTTGGAGGAATGGTCAGACATATGGCAACTTAGATTCAATGCAAAGAAGTGCAAAGTAATGCACCTGGGAAATAAAAATCCAGGAGAAGAGTACACAATAGCAGGGGAGGTACTAACAACAGCATTAATGGAAAGGGATCTGGGTGTAGTCATATCAGATGATCTAAAGGTGGGTAAGCAATGTGAGAAGTCAGTAAGGAGAGCCAGGAGGATACTGGGATGCATAGGGAGGGGCATCACAAGTAGAAAAAGGGAAGTGGTTATCCCTCTGTACAGCCAGTTGGTGAGACCCCATCTGGAGTACTGCATGCAGTTTTGGAGACCTCATCTACACAAGGACATAGACAGAATGGAAGCAGTCCAGGAGGGCAACCAAAATGGTGCAGGGTCTACATCAGAAACCATATGAAGAGAGACTGAGAGAGCTTAATATGTATACCCTTGATGAAAGGAGGGACGGGGACATGATAGAAACTTTTAAGTACCTCAAGGGAATCAACAAAGTCCAGGAGGTAGCATCTTTCAGAAAAGAGAGATGTAAGAACAGGGGCACAATTTAAAAGTTAGAGGGGCGGCACAGGGGTAATGTGAGGAAATTATTTTTCACGGAGAGAGAGTGGTGGACGCATGGAACCGCCTTCCTGGAGAGGTTGTGGGATCTAAAACAGTGAGGGAATTCAAACATGCATGGGACAGACATAAGGCAATTATGTGGGGGGGTTGCAAGAAGTAGGCTGTTGGTTAACTAGAATCTGCAGCTTATCCAATAGGTAGGGAAATAGGCAGACTGGGTGGGCCAAATGGTCCTTATCTGCCATCAAAGTCTATGTTTCTATGTTTCATTTGTCCAGGCCAGTGTATCGCCCCTGTCTAAAAAATCCAGAAGCACTCCCTTTGTTTAACTTTATTATCAAACTTACTCCCTCTGCTTGCTGGGAACACCTTTTGAATTGCCATGAATTTAAATTTGAGCTTCTTCAGGCTACAGCAGCACCAGCACTATACACAGAGTGGGAGGTACCACTGGTTGTAGGAGAGACCTGCTATTTAAGCAGCTGCTCTGGGAGTTGGGCATGGTGGTCTGTGGAGAAGCACTAGTACAGAGCAGACTTAGATGACCCAATGAGTCCATTGTCTTGAACTAGACAGGAGGACATGAGCCAATTTGTAGATTTATCTGCTAAATTTAATCAATGACAGAGGCAGTAGGGCAGTGATCAATGAACTGGGAGGACAGGAGGTGCTACAGGAGAATTATGGACTAAGTAGCCCAATTCAGTTGAAAGAAGCCCTGCAAGGATTCTTTCTTGAAATGGTGCAGCAGGCAGCCACATTCTTCAGGTGGTGATGCATTTGCAGTGTCGAGAGAGACCCCATGGAGTAACTGAAAGGGAGATGTCTCCTGTGCTATTATGTCCAGAAAAAGAGCCACTGTTGAATGATGGAAGGCTTGTTGAGAAGCTCTGGGGAGAAAGAACAGAGGACAGAATATGTCCTGAACTCCATATATTGAATTTCTCCCCAGGGTTTTCATAAGTGATCCCCTCCTTGTATTTTCCTTCAAGATAAAAATCAGTAATAGTTTTATACAGTGTAGTGAGGTCATGTGCAAGCTTTCTCTAGCAGGTTTGGTCTGACTTCATGACTGTAATCTTCTGATTTCATGACTACCTTTGCTTTGCCCTTATCAACTGGCTAGATTGTAAGTTCAGATTGTTTAGTCAATACATGGACTGCTTTTCTCTTAGATGTACTTATGTTATAAAAACCGTAAAGGTTGTTTGCCCTGAGAAATTATCTACAAAGTCCTTCTCACACAGCTATTGATTTTTTTATAATAAAATATTTTATTGATTTGTAAGCGAACACTTACAGCACAGTATGACACAGGGGGATAACATTCGTAGCACAGTACATCAAGAGTTCACTTATAAAGGATTACTAGAAAACACTTCCTCTGTTGGTACATCATGGGAGGAATTACCCAAATAATATGCCTAACATATAGCCAAAGTATATAGCCAGGAAGAGGCCAATAGGGAATCCAAAAAAAGGATAGGTGTAAAACAGGTTATCTTATTACCGTAAGGACTAAAAGGCCCAATCGATTCCCCTAATGCAGTAATTAATATCCTAAATGTTATAGTAATTCCCAACCTCCCAGGAGAACATAGACAAAGCCATTATCCCTTTACAGTCAAGGACACTATATATAGAAGATCCCCAAGTGTCAAACAGTATGGGACCCTATGAAATGTCCACCTTTAAAATAGCAGAGAAAAGAATGAATTATTTAAAGTTCAATAAGCAGTCTAAGATGTCCCAGACACTCGGTTCAAATAACAACAAGATTGATCCTACCAGTGTCCATTGTTAAAGATTAATCCCAGTCCCAACAGAGTCACATTGTAGAAGTCCACAAGGAGCAAAGCCCACTTTACCAGCCTAGCCTGCCTCTTAGTCTTCCTCTGAGGAGGATTCACTGTCTCCCCCGGACATTTCTGATTCCATGTGGTTAATCAGCTTCTCCGCCTCTTAAGCATCGTTGCACAGATACTGCTGGCCTTCCCACACAATGCACAGCTTTGCCAGCAAAAGGAGTTGATGAGGTGTCTTCCTTTGGTGCAGTCATCCTCTGAGCCCATCAAAGGCCTTCTGACATTGTTATGTGCTGTAGGAGAGGTTGGGGAACAGCAGTAAAGAGTCCTCCCCATATTTCAGGGATCTGCGACATCTGGCAAACATCAAGGCCTGGTCCCAATCTCCAACATCAGTAAAGATGACCAAAAAGGTTTGTGCAGCCAATGGGTCAGTGGGAGCACGTCATCGAGTTATACAGTAGGCCTTTTCAACAGACGGGGGGGGCAGATTCATCAAGGCCCAACACAGCGCGTAGCATAGATTTGGCATATGTTAAACTGTCCTCCCCCTCGGCCCCCTCTGATAGTCTGATCACTCATAGATTGCTCTTCCTCATCTGGTTTTCCACCATCTCCAACCACTGGTGAAGGAACGTGTTCTCTTTAACCAGCCTTGTAGTCACATCCGCAGATCTGAGAGCAGACGACTCCGATCATTGCACAGTAGACTCAGAATGATCCATCCATGACTCCAATGCCAACACCCTTGGCTTGAGGGTGTCAAACTTCTTGTCCAGGTCTTGCACAGTTTAGACCAGTTGGTGCAAGGTGGATAGTATGTTAGTCAACAAGGCTTCATCTGTCTGTGCACCAGCTGAGTCTGGCGCTCCACCACATTTTACAGGCCGCTCCTCTCGAGTGCTTTTCTTGGGAGCAAAAAGTCTCCAGCTGCTGATGCCACTTCTTTATTTTTCCCCATTTTAGCAGACAAATCAGCAGGGCTATTTCCTACCTCTCTTAGAGTTAGTTAGTCATAGATTTGTAGACTGGAAAAGTAATTTTTAATTGATTTAGCTATGTTCTCCCTGGAGCTCAAGTGTACTGCTGCTTCTTCGTAGGCTGCTCTACAGTGCCCCCCCCACACAGCTATTGAAATAACTGTTTGTAGGCTGCAGGGGCATGCACAAGAAAGATCTGGGTTCAAATGTTCCTTTATGTCCAACTTCCATGTGATACTGGAGGCATTGTGCTCATTTCAGTTTTGGAAAGCACATTTTTTTACTGTAATATGCCTTAACATTAAGTGTTCTATAGAACTTATGAAGGTCCGCTATAAGTTTTAAAAGGATATGCAGTCTTTGTTGGGGAAAATCCCAGGCCATTTTCTAATATTGCTGTTTCAACCAATGTTAAAGGCAGTCCAGAGATGATAACAGCATTACTCACTGCTTTTTTTCTTGGCTTGATTTTTTTGCTCACTGGTATCTTTTTGCTTTCCTCCTCCCTCGATGTGTCAGCCTCATTATTTTCTGAAATGCACATCCCTGGTGATATGCCAGGTCTGTAAGGTTGGGGGGGGGGGTTGCTGGTCCTTCTGTAAAAAAAATGCTTCATTCAGAGGATTCACATTTAAAGTTGCTCTTCTCTGTGCTGTAATCTAGCACTGTTCCACTTGACCTCTTATGAATGGATTTGGGGTTCTGATGATTTCTCTCTCTTGGTTTTGACCTTTTCCAATTGAACACATGGTTATTCTTGTTATTACTAGCATCACACTTGATTTTTTTCTGCCTTAGCTTGTCTCAACTGTGCATCTAACTTTTCGATTTACTGTTGAATAAAGAGTTTAACTTATCCAATCTGAATGATCAGCTAAAGTCTGCAATGATTCTTGGTACTCCTTAAGTGGGTTGCCATCTGGGGACAAGTGACCATCAAACAGTGTGGTTCATGTTAAACTCAGCTACAGAGTCAAGTCATACAAAAGTGAGGGTACTGGACTTCAGGAGGGCTGACTTTGGCAAGATGGGAGAGTGCCTCAGAAAATCACTAGCAAACAGGCTAGAAGGAGGTGTGGAGCAACAATGGGGAATTATCAAAACTGCCATCACAGAGGCAACAAGCCTTTGTGTGAAGCAAATAAACAAATCAAAACAAAAGAAGAAGCCACTATGGTTCTCAAAAGAAGTGGCTGTGAAAGTCAGGAAGAAAAAGATAGCATTCCGGAAGTATAAGGAAACACAGAAGGAGCAGGACAGAGAGCTGTACCAGTTAAGGCAGAAGGAAGCAGGGAGGGAAGTCAGAATAGCAAAGGCCCAAACTGAGGAAAAGATAGCCAACTCAGTTAAGAAGGGGGATAAAACCTTTTATAGGTACATCAGCGAGCGTAGAAAGACAAAGGGAGGGATAGTGAGGCTGAATAGAATGAATGGTGGGTGGGCAGAGGGGGGACAGTGAAAAAGCAGGGATACTGAATGAATATTTCTGCTCAGTATTCACAAAAGAGGAGGGGGAAGTGCCTAATCCAATTAACAGAAGCACTCTTGATAGGGGGGTCGATCCCAGTCCTTTCACAGAAGAAAGGGTTCTGCAAGAACTCCTAAAACTGAAGGTGGACAAAGCAATGGGTCCTGATGGCATTCACCCCAGAATTCTAAAAGAATTAAGGAAGGAACTAGTGAAACCACTGGCTACTCTTTTTAATAAATCATGGGAGGATGGTGTGGTACCTGAGGACTGGAGGAAGGCGGATGTGATTCCCCTTCACAAAAGTGGGACCAAGACAGAGGCAGGAAACTACAGACCTGTCAGTCTGATCTCTGTGGTAGGGAAAGTGATGGAGTCACTTCTGAAGGAAAGAATAGTTGAGTACCTAGAGGCCAGTGGAGCACAGGACCCAAGGCAGCATGGGTTCACAGCGGGAAGGTCATGTCAGATGAATCTAATAGATTTCTTTGACTGGGTGACCAAAGTAGTAGACCAGGGAGGGGCTGTGGACATGGCCTACCTAGACTTTAGCAAGGCATTTGACACAGTCCCACACAAAAGATTAATAGTCAAATTAACCAGCCTGGGAGTGGGACCCAGGGTGGTAGCCTGGGTAAAACATTGGCTGGACAACAGGACACAGAAGGTAATTGTAAATGGAGTCCACTCTGAAGAAAGGGGGGTTATTAGTGGGGTACCGCAGGGTTCAGTATTGGGTCCAGTCCTTTTAATGTCTTCATCAGTGACATTGCAGAGGGACTGAAGGAAGGTATGCCTTTTGCAGATGACACAAAGATCTGCAACAGGGTTGATACACAAGGAGGCGTGGAAAGGATGAAAAGGGACTTGGCAAGGTTGGAGGAATGGTCAGAAGTATGGCAGCTGGGATTCAATGCAAAGAAGTGCAAAATAATGCACCTGGGAAACAAGAACCCAGTGGAAGAATACACAATGGGTGGGGAGGTAGTAACAACAACAAAAAAGGAAAGGGACCTGGGGGTAATCATATCAGATGACCTTAAGGTTAGCAAGCAATGTGAGAAGGCAGTAGGGAGGGCTGGAGGTACCTGAGTGGAACCAACAAAGTCCAAGAGGGTAGCATCTTTCAGAAAAAGAGACTTGCAAGAACAAGGGGACACAATTTAAAGATAGAAGGAGGGCGGTTCAGGGGCAATGTGAGGAAGTATTATTTCACAGAGAGGGTAGTAGATGCATGAACAGCCTTCCTGAGGAGGTTGTGGGGTCTAAAACTGTGGGAGAATTCAAGAATTCATGGGACAGACATAAGGCAATTCTTGTGGGGGGTAGGAAGAAATAGGCTGTTGGTTAACTAGGATCTGCGGCCTATCCTGTAGGTAGGGAAGTGGGCAGACTAGATGGGCCTAGTGGTCCTTATCTGCCGTCAAAGTCTATGTTTCTATGTTTCTATGTTTAAGGTTAGCTGCTATTTCTGCTAGTAGGTCTTGTGAGTCCTTGAGTGCTAACTTAATTAAAGAGCTAGTAGCACAAAAGGTAGTAGTAGGCAGAACATTTTAGTAAATTTTAAATGCAATCCCTAATTAATGTTTATTTTTGAAGGGTTTTTTTTTTTCTTCTATGTGCTCATTAGATAGTTCTCAGTATTGGGTGTGTTGGGAAAAGCATTGCTTTATCTGCAGGTAGACATGTCTAGTTCTGTTTCTCCCACTACATCATCCCACATCACAGGCCGTGCTGCCTAATTGGCAGCATGTGTCACAAGTTACCAATCAAGCAGCAGGATATTGTCTCTTCTTGTTATTTAGTGATGTCACAGGCAGTGAGGTCACAACAAATCACAATGCTGATAAGGGATAGGGAGAAACATAACTGATTATATCAGCTTCCAGGCAGAGAGCTGTTACATGCATTGCACCTAATACTGTCAGTAAAAATAAAATATTCTAACTAGCTTCAAAATTGCTTTAAAAACATACTTATTTGCTAAAGCTTTTCCTGACTTTTAGCATGTATATTTGTGTATTTTAAGGATTTTTATTATTTTATTTATTTGTGAATTGTTTTTAGTAATGCAACGACTGTACAGCGCTTTCATAGTTTTTTGATATAGTGCTTAAGGCAGCAGTACTACGAAAAAAAAACTTGCTCTTTTTTGACAGGTTATTCCCTGTGCCCTGCTAATCATATACCTGATACTCATTCTTGCCGGCATTGTACTATCGCTGAGTTCTTTGCTCAGTTATTCTCTGCTTTTGTTTACATGTCTGCCACCCAGTATGTTGCACTGGAACCCCCTCTGCTGCCAACTGCACATGTGAATGACTTGCAGGGACATCGGGAATGGTCAGCAGAGGGTCCCTCTGCTGTCGTCAAAAGATGTGATGCCACCTCAAGAAAAAGTGCAGCTGAAATTAATCAGCCGCCATATTTGTTGTAGCACTACAACACTTCAAATAAATTGCAAATATCTAAAAAACGACGACTGGAAAAAAAAAAACATTTACAGGTATGGAAACTGGAACTTTGGCTGCATGCTTACAGCCAAAAAACAGAATTTTGATAGCTCACTTCCTGATTTCATAGTACTGCTGCTTTAATAAATAAAATGTATTATTATTATTAGCAAAACAGAAAAGAAAAAAGGGGGGTCACGTGATGGCAGCATAGAAAGCAAGCAGCAGGCTTCTCTCTCTCCGTTCTTTGCCCATAACAACCTGCCACTAAACTACTTCACTGGACGAAAAAATACAAATTAACCTGCTGAATTGGTGCCTTAAATCTTTCTGAAGCCTACTAACTTCCAAAATAATGGAAGTCTATAGGCGTAAAGCGCCGCCACGGCATTCCCCACCGCCGTCTCCTGAGAAAGACAAGGCCCTTAAATGGCCTAAGCAACAGACAGCAAAAACAACCGCAGGGACTACTCCACTCACAGAAGACTGCTTCCTAGAAATAATGAAGCCAATGCAGGAGTCAATCGCTAATATCACAGAAGAATTGCGTCAAATTAAAATAGCAACTGATTCACTTACAACACGAATCTAATATCCATAGAAAAGAAACAGGACAAAATGGATATTGATCATACCTTGGCAAACTGAAAAATCAAAAAACTAGAGGAGAAGCATGAAGATTTGAAGGGGAGAAGCCGCAGGAACAACCTCCTGGTTATTGGTATCCCAGAGCAAGAAGAAGAAGGCAGCTCACCAATCCTCTTTATAGAAAGAGCCCTTCTCCAAATGGTACTGCCTATGTAATTGAGAGAGCTCATCAGGCACTTTGACCACCACCACCACCACTGCCTGACTCACCACCCAGGCCTATTATCATTAAGCTGCTTAATTTTTTAGACAAGCAGCACATATTGGCTCAAGTAAAATCACCACAGGAGGAGCAATAGAAAGGAAAGTGAGTCAGAATTACTCAAGATTTACCCCAATCTGTCAGAATTAGACGTCAGGAGCTACATCCACTCATGTCTAAACTGATCGCCACTGGAAAATCATTCCGTGTAAAATACCATGCAGTGCTACAAGTTAAAGTGGGAGATCAATGGCAAACCTACGAAACCCAAGATCAGGCTTTGTGTGATTTTAAAAAGTCATTTCCAGACCTGTTTAAGTGAATGTACTAGCTAAGACTGTAAAGACAACCATCTGAGGACAAGAGCTGTAGCTTTTCAATATTAATCACTACAAGTCCTTCCTCACTCCAACTACCAGAAGAGGGATAAGGTTGGAATGTGTTAAATACCTTTCGATTTCTCCATTACTCCGCTTACTTCAAAGTCTCAACTGAACATATAAGACAGTAAGGGAAGCTTCATCAGTAACTTTACAGTGATATGGCAGAACCTAATTTTCTTAAATGACTCAACCTTTTTTCAACCCCACATCTGATTCAACAGACAATGGTGAATTTAACCCAACCCTGTTGAGCATCTCACTTTATACATCTCTTGTGATTTAACAAGCAGCTTTATTTGGTTTGGTTATTAGTTTCAGAACTTATTATTTGAGCGTTGAGTCAATATAAAACTGCTTAGTGATTAAAATTCTCCTGATGCTAAACAATATAATTAGGTGGTAGTTTTGCATGCCAGTTCACCAAGAAAGAAAAAATATTTACTGAGAAGGAGAAGCATAATTCCTCATATACTTACATTTTTTATATAAATAACAGTCTAACAGTCTACTAATAAGATAATTTGGAGTGACACTGGTCTCTTATGTAATAGGGGGGTGGATGGGAGGGGGAGGAGAGGGGAAGTACTGCTTGAAGGCTTGCTCTACAACATCACCTGGCAGAACAAACATGTCAGTGCAGTTGGAAGAACTGGGGGTAGTTAAAAGGGAAATCTTGGAGATTTCAAGGGGGGGAGTGAGACCGCTGTTTTTGTTATATTTTTTCTGGGACAGGGAGGATATCAAGGGTCTATACTTATTACTATGCGAGTACTACTCTATATTTAAATTTTTCATGCTATTATCTAATCAATAATAAATGTCTGAACCATATACAATTGTGAGTTGGAATGTTAAAGGTGCCAAGGACAGATGTACATGACAAATCATCCTTAAGCATTTATTGAACCTTAAGACTGGTATTATATATCTGCAGGAAACCCATCTCCGAAGAGAAGATATTTTACTGTTACGTAAAGGATGGGTTGGACAGGCCTTTGGAGCAGGGGTGTCAACTAATCAAGGGGGAGTAGCTATTTTATTTAACAAAAATGTTCCCTTTAAATTGGAACATGAGCTCTGGAATAGTCAAGGGTGCTACCTACTACTTCGTGGGTCCCTTGATTCCCATCAGACTGTGATTGGTTCCATATATGGCCCAAACATAGATTCCCCAACATTTTTCACAATCTCTTAGAGCTGATATCTTCTAATCTACCTAGAATGATCTTAGTAGGAGGAGACTGGAATATCACTCCACAGCTCATTCTAGATAGGTCAGATTCTAAGAGTTCTGGCCCATCACCAGCACAGAGAGCTCTAAAAGATCTCACAGATGGATTAGGCCTAATAGATATTTGAAGAGTTCCGGACCCTAGTGAAAAACAATATACCTTTTTCTCTTCTCCACATCGCACCTGTTCATGAATTGATTACTTCCTGATTAGTTCCCATATTTTGCCAGGAATAATTGATGCATAAATACACCCACGTGTTATATCAGACCATTCTCCCATTTCACTTACCTATATTTTAGGTCCAGGGATCAAAAGAGATTCCCTGTGGTGACTAAATACTCAATTACTTCAAAACCCCAGTACTAAAACTCATCTTAAAAATTTTATCACTTCATTCCTGGAGATTAATATAGTATCAGTTTCTTGAATTGATGTAGTTTGGTCAGCTCTGAAATGTGCTTTAAGGGGGAATGTATCTGTCTAACATTTACTGGAGCCAAGAAATTTAAATCTCAGATTGAAAACCTACTTCGGGAAATCAAATCTCTTGAAATGGCCATTAGTCGACGTTCATTAGAGGCTAACTGGATTAAATTTCACACCTTACATGCCCAATTCTCAGGCCTCATGTCCTAAAAAGCTGAACTTTCTTTAAAAAGAACCAAGATTAAATATTTGGAATCTGAAGAAAGGGCTGGTAAATTGCTAGCCATTCGAATTAAGCAAGCAGAGACTATAAGAACTATACCGGGATTGTACCTAAAAGAGGATGGCCCTTTAATCACGAACCCAAGGGAAATAGCTTCAGAGTTTTGAGCACTATTTTGAGAAATTATATACTGTTGTACAAGTGGAGATCCCAGGGAAACAAGATATTCATAATTATTTAGAGCAGTTAGACCTTCCAACATTGTCCCCAAATAATACTTCCCTTTTGGGCTCTCTCATTCTGGAATGGGAAGTTGTACAAGCAATTAAACAACTTCCCACAGATAAGTCTCCTGGACCTGATGGCCTCTCAACTAATTTATATAAATCATATGCTACAGAGCTCTCCCCACTTCTGACGAAAGTATTTAATTTTTGGTATGAGACTGGAATCTCTGACTGCACATATCTTGAGGCCTTGATCACCATAATCCCCAAGCCTGGTCGAGATCCCCACTATACTAAAAATTATCAGCCCATCTCATTACTTAATGTAGACATCAAAATTTTGTCTAAAATTCTAGCCAATCAGATGGGACCTTTGATGGGTAAACTAATTAGCGGTAACCAGGTTGGTTTCATGACAGGTAGATCCTCAAGTAATCACATACGTAGGCTACTACACCTTCTTTCTTTAACTAGTAACTCAGACATACTAGCAGCCCTTATCGCATTAGATGAGGAGAAAGCTTTTGATCGTGTTACCCGGCATTTCCTTTTCACTACTCTATCCCGTTTTGGTTTTCCACAAGCTTTTATTAATTGGGTTAAATTATTATGTACATCTCCAACAGCTCGTGTTTGGTGCAACGGTTTACTCTCCAATTCATTCCCACAGCATTGTGACATCATGCAAGTCTGCCCTCTCTCCGCCCTTCTCTTTAATCTCTATCTAGAACCCCTTCATACAGAAACTACTCACAACCTAGAACCTTTATGGAATTACTGTAGGGGCACAACAACACCTTTTGTCAGCATATGCTGATAATTTCTTGTTGCACAAGGTAAACCCAGTGGATGGCATTCCAATTTTATTAAGAGAGATTGATTCCTTCTCAAAAGTCTCCCACTACAAACTTAACCTTTCAAAAACTAGCATTTTCCCACTGAATAGTAAATTACTAAGGGCAGATATAGAAGAATTCAGGTTAAACTGGGAATCCAAAATCCTGACTTACCTGGGTATTAAAATCACCAAAGAATTTTCCACAATTGTAAAAGAGAATTTTACCAAATTAACACAGACAATCAAACTAGTTCTTGACAGACGGGGCACATTACCTATCTCTCTATGGGGAAGAATTAGCATAGTTAAAATGGATGTGCTACTCCGGATCTTATAACCCTTAAATATGTTAGGTTTATATTTCCCTAAATCATGGTTCTTTAATCTTCAAAAGTTACTAAATCGGTATATCTGGAAAGATAAGATGGTTCGAAGAGCATACCGTTAACCCTCACCAAAACCACATGGTGGCCTCTCCCTACCCTCTTTCTTTACATACTATGGAGTGATCCACATCAGCAAATTAGTGCATTGGATGCATACACCAGAAATGGGAGATAATAGTACATATTCCTCTTCTTGGTTAGACAGTGAGAAAACCCTAGCCTCCAAAGATGTTTGCACACTATCAGCTCTAATATACTCCTCTCCGAAATCCATCCACAGAGAACTCTGGAAAAATCCAATAGGATGATCTCTGAGAGCTCTACATCAAATACAGCATCGCTTGAACTTAAACTGGCATATATCTCCAGAACAACCACTTCTTAATAACCCCCACTTCCAAATTCAACATCGACCCATTCCTACAGCATACTGGACTTCTCTAGCAGGACTATGGCTTATAGATATTGCCCCCAATGGCAAAGTGCTTACATATTATCAGTTCCTACAACACTTAGCGGGGAACACCTTTAAATACTGGCAGGTCAGACATACAGTGGTTTCTTCTTAAATAAAACAAAGATTTTGATTTTCCCAAAATTTAGTTATCCCCTATTTTAGCAATAACTGGCTAGCAGCATCCAATTTCCAAAGTATATAAGGAATTACAATCTTCAGATTTTCAACTACTCAAAGGAATATGCTATTATTGGGTTCACAGATTATCTCTAAATGAGGAAGCTGACTTCTGGCAAAGAATATGGATTAGCTTATATAGATTTGTTAAACAAGACCGACTTCACTTAATACAATTTAACATAATGCATAATCTTTACTTCACTCCCAAGAAACTACAAAAAATTGGAAAGCTTTCCTCTCCCCAGTGTCACCGCTGTTTACAGGCACATGGAGACCTTTACCATATGTTATGGACTTGCCCTAAAGTTCAAGTGTTTTGGCATACCATCAAAAACTCACTAGATCCCTTAATGGGATTGGAACCATTGTTCCTGATAGAAGTCTGCTTATTTAATAATTATCCTTTGGGAACAATACAACCTAAGAAAGCCTTCATGGCCTTAATTGCTGCTGTGGCTAAACTTATAATCATGAGACACTGGATGGATGATTTTCTACCTACTATATTAGAATGGCATAGAGAGATGTTACTGGCTCTTCAATTAGAAAAACATATAGCCATGATGAACAATAGTTTGCAACATTACTTGGATAAATGGGGCACCTTAGTTGCTCTATTAGTAGCATGGAAAACTTAGAAACTCAAACTTCATACTACATATTTTAGTGTCACTTTCTATTGTTTTAATGTTTACGAATTTGCACACTTGATATCACTAAGGGGGGATTAGTTTACTGTTATAACGTGTATTTTATACTTCTTATTTTATGTCAATATTGATTTAATTATACTTTTGTATAATGTGTCTCACCATACAGGCTCACAAATGTAACCTATCTTCAGTACCTGTAATTCAGACTGTTTATTGTATCTACTTCTGTAACATGTGTAAAAACTGAATAAAGTTTATTGAATTAAAAAAAAGAAAAGTAAAAAATACATTGGATAAAAGAAGTGATAGCTGAATACAATTGAAGGTTACTTTGAATTCCAGGCACTACATTAGCTCTTTAAAGGGATGCTTGCTTTTTAAGTATATCATACAATTTTTTCCAGGAACTGGCTTCTCTTCTGGCCAAATGCTGGATGTTTGACCAGGCAGAGACCTAAGGGAGTTCTATCTTTCCTCACATAAGCTTCTAGGGTATTCCTCTTCTTCCAGTAAACTCTCCTTGCTTCAAAAGCAATGTACAAAGTAATGCACCTGGGAAAAAAAAAAACGAGAGGAAGAGTACACAATGGGGAACGAGACACTAACAATAACAAAAATGGAAAGGGACCTGTGGGTAGTCATATCAGATGACCTTAAGGTGGGCAAGCAATGTGAGAAGGCAGTAAGGAGGGCTGGTGGGATACTGGGATGCATAGGGAGAGGCATCACCAGTAGAAAACAAGAAGTTGTTATCCCTCTGTACAGACACTTGGTAAGACCACATCTGGAGTACTGGGTGCAGTTCTGGAGACCCCATCTCTGCAAGGACATAGACAGGATGGAGGCTGTCCAAAGGAAGGTAACTAAAATGGTGCTGGGTCTGCACCAGAAGACATATGAATAGAGATTAAAGGAGCTTCATATGTATACCCTCGAGGAGGGGGGCATGATAAAAATGTTCAAGTACCTCAAGGGAATCATCACAATCCAAGAGGGTAGCATCTTTCAGAAAAGGAGATGTACAATAACAAGGGGGCACAATTTGAAGATAGAGGGGGGACAGCTCAGAGGTAATATGAGAAAGTATTTTTTCATGAAGAGGGTTGTGAATACATGGAACAGCCTTCCTGAGGAGGTAGTGGAGTCAAAAACAGTGGTGGAATTCAAGAATGCATGGGATAGACATAAGGCAATTCTAGTGGGGGGGGTAGGATGAAGTTGGCTGTTGGTTAACTAGGATCTGCAGCTTATCCATTAGGTAGGGGAATGGGTAGGCTAGGTGGGCCAAGTAGTCCTTATCTGCCATCAAATTCTATGTTTCTATGTATTTTAATTGCTGAATTTTTTTTTATGTGTGTTACACCCTCTGTGGATGCATCAGACTATCTACAGAAGTTATATCTTGCAGGAGTGGGTTCCTGGTACCAGTGTGCTTGAAAAGCTCATTTAGAAAGCTCGTTGTGAGTTTAGCTAACCCTGCTGTTCCTTCAGATGGTATTTGCTCTGTTTGCATACTAGTAGAGCAAAATGGAGTACAATAACAACTAACTTGCTCCTTCGTTTAGGTACATGCATTGCCAGCCAGGCTCAGTAGTAAACAGACACCATTGCAGGTTGCACCATTTAACAGTGGTGACACATCAGTATATTATGGTCTGATAGAAGAACAAGTGATAAGCACTCACCTGCTGGTTTTTGCAGCAATAACTCCACTGGATGTGCTTGCTGTCTGTTTAAAACATCTTTATTCCAGTAAGGTGCTCAGTGCTAACAAACAGCAGGGTTAGCCGTAGTGATTCAGCTCTTCTCTGTTGCCTGAGACAGCTTTTTCAAGAATGCTGTCCCCTCTAGTGGTGACTATTTGTACAAAAAAAAATTAAGTGATAATACATTATTTCTGATAAAAATATAAATTACGGTTGCCACCAGAGGAAGCTACAAAAGTGCTAATGCAAGTTATAAATGTTCACAAAAGTACTTTTTACCATTTTGAACTTGCACTAGCACTTTTGTAGTACCTCTGGTGGCACTTTAAATCTTTCTGTATAAATAGGCAGCACTAGAGGGGGATGTCACTCTTGACAACACCATTCTGTGGAGTTATTGCTGCAACAACCAGCTGGTGAGTACTTATCACTGATAAACCCTACCAGTTATTAAATACATTGGTAAGCATTATTGTAATTAAAATGGCTGTAGTAAGTGGTTAAAATAATAAAAGTTTGAATCAGTTATAGTTAAGTCTGGAAGTCCAAAAGCATCACAATATTTAGAAACATAATCAATTTGTTGCCAACTTTTCCAGCTAGTTTCTCAGTATGGTGTTCAGATATTATACTGGACTCAAGATAAAGCTCTAAATATCTGTAGTTGGAAAAATGGCCAGAATGGATTCTCTATCCTGATTGGCTAAAATTACCTCCAACCTGGGCATCTATTTTTGAATAGATCACAGCAAAAAATAAGTACTAATCAAAGTGCCACTTCACAAGGTACCCTTCTACCCTGTGCCCAGCCTACTTTCTCATTGGTTGAAGGCAGCTGATAAAATTTAAAATCCCTGCCATGTTTTTCTTTTGCTTAGTGAGAGCTACTGGTCTCCCCCCAACACTCTATCCCTCAGTACCGCTAGCACAAAATAAAATAAAGAAGAACACACAGTCCGGTCATTTTACAGTCAGAAGAGTGAAAACAGCTGTCTTGTTTTAAAACGGCACCACTCTCTCAACTGTGCTTTCTCAATATGTACTCACCACTAGCACAAGGAAGCTGTCACTCTCATCAGCTTCATCCTGCCTGCACTGTTTAAAAAAAAGCAGGAAACCAGTAACTTAAACCACAATACAAATGCCCCCACACTCGCTTCATTTCAGAAAAAAAGAAATAATGTACCTCGCAAGGCTCCCTCACAGCAAATACAGTATCCATTTCCACTACGGTCAAAGGTCATGAGCTCAACACACAGCTTCCGAGTTCTGACTTGTGACCGTAATGAAAAAAAACAAAACAATGCTGAAGAAATGGAAAATAGCTATAAACTGCCCAAACACTGTTACGTGCAATTTTTTTTTATCCACACTCCTTTTCTTCTTCAATCTGGCAATCTGTGAGTGCGTGTATTGGGGGAGTTATCAATCCACCAGAACAGCTCTATAGGGAGCAGCAACAGGACCTGGAACAGCCTATGGACTACTTTGTCAATGAACAGTTTTTTTTTATACTTATATCCATTTTTGACACTCATTTCCTCTCTTATTTTACCACTTCACAAAAATGTACTTTGATCGCCATTTTCTAAGCGCAATAATACCCTCCACGGTGGGCATCATTTGGAAATACCAGATCTTCCAGGGGCTATAAGGCCCTCCACTTGCAGTGCAGGCCTCTTTACTCCCCTGGGCAGTCCGGTATTTCCCAATAATGCCCACCCTGTTGAGTATTATTGCTTACACAGTAACTTGTTCTAACACTATGTTACCCTGAGTCATGATAGACTGCAGACAAACCAATGACTTCTGTTTGTTGGAAGGCCAAATAACACTGACTTGTTTTGTTTGGATTCAAGACCAGTTTATTTTTTAAAGAAAAATTAATGTGCTTATACAAAATGTTTTTATACGGAAGTTTAAACTTTGGCAATTGATGTTCCCAAGATATAAATAATAGTGTTCTCAGCATATTGATGACATTTCAGCTCACTGGTGAGAACAAAGTACATTACTTAGATCTCTAGTATCAGAAACAGAACCAACCCCTGCAGGATGCCCCTTGTAACAAGAGGCAGTGGTGATTGTGTGCCCTTTATGCCAGCAAGTTTGGCTGTATTATCATACATTTAATAAACCAACAAAGAAGAAATATGCCCAGGCCCATCAAACATAAAATTTTGGTTGAATTTGGTCTAGTGTATCAAATGATTACATACTGTAAGACTATCTAAACTGCTCCTGTTAATTTACATTTTCCTGTGTCTATGACCTTTTCATTACAGACCTTGATGATGAACATGGTTGACATGTAAAGGGAGTGACAGACTGGGGTCAGTACAGAAAATTATTATTGAGTACCTCCCACCTTCTGTCCTTTCTTCCTGATCCCCCCTTGACATTCCCCCTCCCCCATTCCTTTTTCTCCCCCTCACTCTTAAACAACAAGGCCCTTATTGGCTACTCTATATTCACCTATTTTATACTTATTCCAAAATGTATTTTTATTGTCTACACTTTAGTGCCTGTCAGAACATTGTATTCTTGTTATTGTAACACTCTGGTGCTAATTGTTGTATTATATTGTATAATAAACCATTGCCTCAGTGCTTACACACAGAGATACTTTGTCTTTTAAATAGTTTTTTTTGTTTGTTTTAATTGGGTTCACCACAACATAACCCAGATAGAACATCTTAGGGTAGCTGGTTCATTCCACTGGGGTGTCAAACAGATGAGGCATACAGATGAGTCCTGGTAGGACGAAAGACATGTCTATGTCTTCTGTTGGCACCCTTAGTGAACTATGTGAGAGGCCTTTCGGCACCACGCATTTCTGCTTAAAGTTGAACCAGCATAATATTCTGTGGTGATTTGCATATGTAGCCCATGATGCTTTGCATTGTGGAGGCATGTGTGATTTTGTACTTCTTTGAAACTTGGCTTCCCAGCCAAATGCCCTTTGGGGTAACCATTGCCTTAGTGCTTACACACAGAGGTTCTTTGTCTTTTAAATAGTTTTTTTGTTTTACTTGGGTTCACCACAACATAACCCAGATAGAACATCTTAGGGTAGCTGGTTCATTCCACTGGGGTGTCAAACAGATGAGGCATACTGATGAGTCCTGGTAGGATGAAATACGTGTCTATGTCTTCTGTTGGTAATCTTTGCAAACTGTGTGAGAGTTCTTTGGCACCATGCATTTCTGCTTAAAGTTGAACCAAAATAATATTCTGTGGTGATTTGCATATGTAGCCTGTAATGCTTTGCATTGTAGGAGAATGAGTGATTTTGTACTTCTTTGAAACTTGACTTCCCAGCCAAATGCCCTTTGGGGTAACCATTGCCTCAGTGCTTACACACAGAGGTTCTTTGTCTTTTATATTGTATAATGTTATATTTAATTGTATTTCTCTTTCGACATGGAACCTCTGTGAAAGAGCCTCAGATTCAAAGATATTGAAATCCAAAAACAAATAAACAAATAAATAAATAATAAATACAGTATATAATTTGGTAAACAATCTGGTCTTCTCTGAAACATATTGCTTGACGTAAAAATTGTTGGCACCTGGTAGAAGTCTGCAGTTACATTATAACAGACTGCTTCATACAGCTAACAACATTTGGTCAGAAGAAGCCGTTTAAGGGGAACAACCAGTTGCATACTCCCCACACTTTAATGTGAGTCAGTTTCTGATTAGGCTTTTTAACTATAAACTAAAATGTTACCTTTTGAGCTGCTCTAGTATTTTAATTTTATCTTTTTGCTCTTGCTATCACATTTTGATGACATTTTCCACAAAATGGCAACATTAGAAGCACATCCCAAAACCTCCTGCAGCTGATGTCGGAGCTATGGATCAGCCGCAGAAATGTTTACTGTATCTATTAATACATAGAACGAATAATAGCTCCAGTTTCTTCTTTACCAATCTCGGTAATACACCAGGACTAAATATAGTGTGCCCAGTGGCTAGACAGGAGAGGTGGTTTGTTTGTCTGGAGCCAGGGCCAAATGAGCCATAACCATGTCCAAATTATGCAGCTGGATGGAAGGATAGACCATCATCTTCATCCATATTGGCAATTATTACTTATGGTGCAAAAACTCCAAAACAGATGAAGAGGTCATTCATGGAACTGGGGAGTTAAGGATGTTCCTAAAGAAAAGGCATACAAGGTGATGTTTTCTAAGATCCTCCAGTCACTGGAGATAGAGAGGAGCAGCAGCAGATCACTAGTCTGGCAAGTATTTTACTAAGGGTCTTGTGCCAGAGGGAGAGTTTTCTTTATCTGACTAACTGGAAGACTTTCTGGGGCAAAGGATGTCTGTATGCCCATGATTGGCTGCATCTGCACCATGAGGGAGTGGGGAAGGGACAGTGGCCAGGAGCATGGACAGGGCAGTTTCAGGGATTTAAACTAGAGAACTGGGAAGGGGGACTGGTGCAAGGGTTCACCAAGGGCAGATGTCTGACCCTGGGAATCACTGAGGGAAGGGCAGCAGAGCAGAAGGGCCACTAGAAGAACCAGTTAATAGAGGAGAGCAATTACAGAGATGCTAATAGTCTCACTTATCTGCAGTCCAATATGAGGAGTGCATCCAGCAAAATAGGCTAATGCAATGGTCTAAAGCACTTTGAAGACCAGGGATATGTGGCACTTTCAGAAACTGGGGGATGACTGGAGGCAGTAGAATGGGGGCTAAAGGATTTTCCAAAGGGATAGGTTTTGAAAAAAGGGTAGGTGTCGCTCTTTATAAGGGAAGTAGTCATTGACAAGGAGGCCAGCAGGGAGGATAACAGTAACAAAGAGTCCCTCTGGGTTGAGTTTTGCAAATTGGGGGCAAAAGAGTCTTTCTGAGTGAGATGCAGGCCCCAGACTGGTGAGCAGAACTTGATGTGCAGCTGGTTGGGGAAATTATGAGAGCAATCAGATCAGGTGCAGTGACAATCCTGGGGAACTTCAAACTCCTAGGCATAGGCTAAGATCTTAAGAAGGCTAATGGCAGGTATGAGACTGAGTTTCTTTTCACTTTCAGTGATTGCTTCCTAGAACAGCATTTCCAACAAAGGATTAGGGTTGAAGCAGTCGTTGACCTTATTCTCAGCAGTGACAATATGAACATCAAATAACTAGTAGGAGGCTGTCACCAAAACACATGTAACTGCCTCCCTGGTGACAGAAAAGCCTAGTCCAGTCTCAGTTACCAGAACACAGAACTATGAAAAGGTAGACTTCACTGAGATGAGGGATCTAGTTGCCAAGAGATATATAGGATATATAGTACAGAAACAGAGATATCTTCCTGCAAAACATGACTTGTAATTCGTAGTTTCTGCCAATTTTTCTACCTGAACTGTTCCAAACTATTATTGGACTTGGCTTGACCAATAGCCTAGTGGCAGTTTAGCAGCTTCCCTCTCCCCTGCCCCCTTTCCTGACTTTGCCTGCACCATTCTCTTATTGCTATCCCATACTCTCTTGAAACCTGCCTTTGCATTTACAAAATCTTTGCACAGGCTTTTTCATATATCCACCATTCTTTCCATGAAGCAGAATTTCCTCATGTCCTTCCTGAATCTACCCCCACCAGCTTATGTGTGTGCATCCTTGTTGTTGATCCTTTGTATTGCTTAAGCAGGCCATGACAGTCTGTTCTGTTTATTGCCCCTTTGGTAAAGTTTTCCATCATGTTGTTTATTCCCTGCAGGTAGGTGAAGGTTTCCACAATGTCATCTATCTCTCTCCTGGCCTCCAGCAAGTGCATTTTTAAACTTATTTATTTATTTAGTTTTCATTGACCAGGAAAGGAGGACTAGACAATTCTGCCTATTTTTAGCCTTGTCCCGGGGGAGGGGGATATAGATGGATGCCAGCTGACATTAAACCAGATGAAGCTGTTAGTGGCATTTTTAGTGAATGAGATAAATTTGGCCAGGACGCCGGGGAAATTCCCCTGCTCTTTCTGCAGGGGACACTGTCTTTCTGTGGAGGGAGGGAGGATCCCTAGTCTGGTTGCAGACATGGACGGAGAAGGTCATGCAATGGAACAGGCACAGGGGAATGTTATACGAAGAATATGGAGAATATGGAGATTCAACAAGATACAAACTCTGACATGCTATTGGAAGATTCTCAAGATATCGTTGAAGCAGAAAAATGCTTACAGGCTGATTTAGATGAGAAGAGAAAACAACTGTTAGCCATGATGTCAGATGCAGACAAGCATTTGTCAGTGCCGAATGTTTGCTTGCTGGGATTGAAGGTTGCTAGTGCAAGAGTTAGAAAAATGCATAACAGGAATGGCAGCATTGAACTAACGCCATCCCCCACCATGCAGAGACTGAAAGTTGCTGGGGGGTGTGCCTTTGGGTTATCAGCTATAACTCTTATGCCATTTCACCTCACCACACCCTGCAGACACAGACAGGTGTTGCAGTGTGCTTTGGGGTCCCCGGCCCTAATGCTCAACCCATTTCATAAGGAAATAAGCTGAGATGGGTGCAGTATAAGAGAATAGGGTGAACTTTAGGATTGAAGACCCCAAGGCACACCTTCATGCCTGTCAGTGGCTATAGGGTGGGGGTAGAATGCCATGAGGATTACAGCCAATGAACCCAAGTCATACCCCTGATGCCAGTCAGTCTCTACAGGGTGGGCGTTATGATTGGAAACCTTAATGCCCCAGGTATTTGTTGGTATTTTCACTCCAAATTTTCAAAATGGACCTTTTGGGACCCGACCTCATGAACAGTGACATTATCATTTCTTTACTCAATCCTGAAAGGTCATTTCTCACAACAACTACGCCATTTGGGGCCACAGGTGCGGAAACACATTTTGGGTAGTATGTGAAAAATAACAGTTGTACTGTTCATGAGGAGGTGTGGGAAAATGGCAATGTTGAAAATCTGGAGTGAAAATATGAAAAATTCACGAGAATACAAGCGTGCATAGAAAATGCACAGTGCAAGCCATAATATGGTAATGTTTTGAAATTTTTCACCAGGTTTTCAACATAGGCATTTTAGGACCTCTGCTTATGAGCAGTGTCACTGTGATTTTCTTAATCTGTCCCGGATACTGATTTCCCACAGCGACTGCACAATTCTGCGCCAGACATGCAAAAACACATTGTGGCCAGGATATGAAATATGACAGCTGTACTGTTCATAAGGAGGTATGAAAAAATGCCAATGTTGAAAATCTGGAGTGAAAATATTACAAATTCGCGAACTTACAAGTGTGTGCAGAAACTGTGCAATGCACACTCGTAACACAATAATTTTTTGGAATTATTTCATCAAATTTGCAACATAGGTTTTTTGAGAGCCCACCTCATGGACAGTGACAGTGTTGTTTCATTATTCAGTCCTGAATGGTGATTCCGCGCAGTGACCACGAAATCATCTTTTGGGACCAAATAACACCATGACAGTGACTGAATTCATGAGGAGGGCTCCCAAGAACTCCATGTTGAAAATTTGGTACCAAAAGTCAAAAAAATGGGAGAGATATCCACATAAGTTGAAAAAAACATTTATGCCATTATACAACTTACTAGCATTTCTTCAGTTCACAGTCGGCTTTGAACAGTGCAGACGTGTTTTGGTCTGAAGACCGCCGCTACCGGGCTCCACAGGATGAGGTGAGGGGTGAGGGAGATGCAAAAGATATGGTGGCTGTGGGTTGGGGAGGGCCACTGGACTCAATGAGGGACCATTTCCTATTTTTTTATAGGTTTTTAATTTTTTAAAGATGACTCTGGACTTTTGGCATGCTGGGGTTGGCTCCCAGCATGCCACCTGGAAATTTGTTTGTTTGGGGGGGAGAATGGAGCTGACAGGGATTAGACACCCAGTCGGCCATACAGTGTGCTGGGGGAGGACTCAGGACTTTTGACATGCTGGGGTGGGCTTCCAGCATGCCACATGGAAGTTTGTGTCTTTGGGGTAGGGACGACGGGATTGGCACCCCATCGGCCATACAGTGTGCTTGGGGGGGGAGTGCATCAGCCAAGGGGGATTGGGCACCCCCTCAGCACACAAAAATTGGGGGGAGGGGCACATCATGCCAACGGGGATTGGGCTAAACAATCAGCAAAAGAACTGGAGAAGGGGGCTTGCCGACAGGGGGAATGGGCACCCCGTCGGCTTCCACAGGGACTGTGAAAGGAGGCAGCTGTCCATTAGCTTCTTGGGGACTGTGAGAAGCTAATGGAGAAGCTGTCACCATGTTAATTGAAAAGAGACACCACCAGACAATGCAGCTGTAATTGGCTGCTGCAGTCAGGGACCGCTCCGCAAACACAGCTGATCATGATGGGGTACTCCCGGATTGCAGCGGTCAATCTCCTTGTGCATAGTGGCATGCTCATTAACTGTCACTACTGGAAGCAAGGTGTTTCCTGCACACACGCACACAAGCAAACACAAAAAGTGCACAAAATACAAAACAGCCAGATACAGATACTAGTACCCATTTTTGTACGTCAGCCATGCTGTGCATAGTAATTTGCAGTGACAACAATAGGCACTAAATCAGAGCATACCTATAAAACTAATAATACTGAGAAATGCTATTTGTCATTTTTTTTCCTACTGGCAGTTAAATGGCTATACATAGATACATAGAAATTGTCAGTAGATAAGGACCGCTACATGTAGGCCCAAATAGTCTGCCCATAAGCCCTAAACTTGTATGCAGTCACCAGAGCTAGTGCTGAGGGCCATAAAATGAGGATTGTTAAATGATTTTATTAAAATATTTTGATGACTGCCTTACACAGCATCAATACTGTAAGGCATGCCCGGCCCGGTGGCGCTGAGGGTTGAGACACTGGATGCTACACCTCGCGTCTCGCTGGAGACCCGGGTTGGGGAATGAGTCAGGACCACCGGAGGTCAGTAGGGGTGAGAGAGGATTGAGCGTCTGTTGGAGTGCTCTCCTCTCTCGGGGAGGGATTCAGGAGTAGCCCGGTGTAGCCGGTGGAGACCGGTGGCACTTCTACGCACTCAGGCTCATACAATACAGGGACGATGTCAGACAGCTGCCTCCGGACATAGGTGGGAGCACCTACGCTACGGGCTGTGCGGCATTGCATGTTTCATGTCGGGGGGTAACCAGGAACATGGAAAAACCCAGTGCCGAGGATCGGGCGATGGCATCTATCCACCATGCCCAACACCGGGCTTTCCACAGGCGGCCTTCAATTTCCAGGATCCACTCCTCATCTGATGACAGAGTCTGACTCATAAGTGTGCCCAGGTAGTAGGGGCAACTCACCCCAGATAGGGTTAGCTGGGGGTGCTGGCATCGGAGAGGAGGGGGAGAAAGGAGGCTTAGCTTGGGGGTCCTCATGGGGGCAGGACAAGGGCTAGGATGCCTGAGAGAGGACCTCGGTTCCACGACCAGGGGGGAAAAAGAACTGAAAAAAATACTGTAAGGTAGGGAAGTCAAGTTACTACATATACAGGATCACTGTGTACTCTTAATATAAGTTTCAAGTTCAAGTTTCAAGTTTATTTGCAGGAAAACACCATTGAACACATTCATTTACAATGAGGTCCCTCTTAATATAATAATAATAAGGTGATATAAGCCCTTATGTGATTTATTTTGACATCTGAAATCTCAAGATGTAGCCAATATGTGATTGTGTCAGATGTAGTATTACCAGGGGTTAACTTTTCTGCCTATGTTTCTAAGAAACAATTACTTAAAAGCATTGCATACTACAACAGATTTACATTTTTCACAATTCCAGTAGGGCAGTACCTATACCGATCAATGCCTCATAGGAAGTGTCCCAATTTGTAGAGGATCATTTTCAGTTTCCCACTGCAAAGGTATAGTAAAAGAAATCCAGACTCATCTTAACTTTTCTACCAGTTGACTGCGTATAGAGCTATCTTTTGAGTATAACTTCTCTGTCAAGTCATTGAGAGGGAATTTAAAAAAAAAACATTCCTGAAGCCATAATGATCTGTACTGATTGGTCCAGCTGATCAACTGTCCACACTTTGTGCATGTGAGACACACATGAGTGGAGTGTTGGACCACTTAGCAATTAGATGAGAATTGTAAATGTCTGGCTCTGTCAGTTCAGAGCTGAGCCCCAATATCACATTCCTGACCCCCTGCTATCTTTTCAACATACAACTGATGTACATCTCATCTCCCCTGCTCCTCTTTGAATCAGCATGGGAAGATTAACCCCTTCACACCTGAATTCTTTCAGCCTGAAAGACACATACATGGCCCTTTTTCAAATTACTCCTATATAATTCTGGTGTGAAGGGGCTAAAAAAAGCACTCTACTTTGGGAAAAAAAAACTGGAGTGGTGGCAGCTGCCCCCCCTTGCTTCCTCGGTTCCATCGCCTGTGGGCTGCCTGTTACACAGCCCAATGTGTTAGTGCGGTGTCCATTCTTACTTTAAGTATTGTCTAGAGATTTGGGAGCTGTTGCTTCTGTATTGTACCTCTGGTAAAGAATGCAGCTGTAATTGGCTGCTGCAGTCAGGGACCACCCTGCAAACACAGCTGATTGTAACGTCAAGTTTCTTTGAGCATAGTGGCATGCTCATTAACTGCCTCCTACTGAAGCAAAGTGTTTCTTGCACATGTGGAAGCAAATGCAAAAAGGAGTTTGAAATTAACAAAACTCATCTGGAAGATGAAAAAAAAAGGAAGAGATCGAAATTAAGCCCACTGCAATAACAAGGAAAGTGGTTTATAATGGAAGAGGATGAAGAAGGAATTTCCGAAGGTGACATCATATCACACAACAAGACAACAGACTTAAGCTCTTTTCCACTTACCACTGAAAATGCAGAATGGACCCCTGAGATGGCCTTGCAGGAAGCTGGCTGGATTTTTTCAAATAGTATCTGGATACTAGACCCTAATATTTCACTCCCAGGCATGCCAAAATGACAAAAAACACTACCGCGAGTCGAAGATTCTGTGGAGCATAGTGCTAAGCCAGTGAATGAAGAACAGGCAGCTGTGGCAGTTGTGACAGCTGTGTCTACCCAACACATGGCTACAATGAGTATTGCTGCATCAGACACAACCCTCAAGGTAAGCGCTCAGACGATAGCACCCGAGATGGCACACCTAACAACTGGCTGTATTTAGAATGCTGAGAATGATTCTGTGGGCACAGTGGGGGATTCTCAGATGGATTCACCTTGACAAACTACAGGTATGACTTTGACTAAAAATTTGCCAGCTAATGCTGTTGTCTAGGCCAAGGGATAATTTAGCCTTTGCAGATGCCAATAGAAGGCCATCTAGCTATGCTTATTTGTTTAAGCAACTTGCAGAAACAGCAAAGAGAAGATTCATAGTGCACCTTAGATACAAAGGAGGTTTAGAACTGCCTCCGGATAGATATTATGTGGGAAAAGTGTTGATAATTGTCTCTCTACACTTCACCCTGACTGAAGTACATGCATTTATACATGCACCAGGTGATCAAAACTTTAATGTTAGTTTTCAGAGTGCCAACCTGTTGGACAAATTTTAGTCAGCCTACCATCTAGTGAAAAATACCCCTCTATAGGACCCTTTCATAGCAATCCCAATCGCCAAACCTACAGTGAAAACTATTACAGTTTTATTTCACAACGAGGGGGTCAATGTTAACAATATAATTTACTGGCTGGAGAAATGTTGCACTGTGAATGGACACCCAGAACCTATCGTTGATGAAAATTGGTTTTGGATGGGAGAGTGGAAGTTCAGAATTCAACTGAGACAAATGGAACAAGGCATACGTGTGCCAACCTGTTTTTTCTTTGGCAGAGACCGAGGAATACTCTTTTACGCAGGCCAGCCAAACTCTTGGTATAGATGTGGTGCCCAAGACCATTTGAATTCTGACTGTGACAAATTTAAATGTTACTTATGTGGAGCTTTAGGCCATATGGCAAATTTATGTACAATCCCTTTGACCTGTAATCTCTATGGGGCTGAGGAACATTCCTTTAAGTCTTGCCCCTGGGTGGCCCATAATATAATGGATTTCTCAGAGCAGGACTACTACATCAATCAAGCAACAAAACAGCATAGGAGAGTGGGGCGAAGTGCAGAGAGTGCTTTTCAACATCCCACGACTAGAGAGCTCTGAACTCTTTCTCAGACAGCTCAGGGGACAGAGCCTGTCACGACAGGCCATAATGTAGATCCAGACATTCAAACTGAGACTCCTGTAGATATTCCTGAGAGTACAGTGTCACAACCTGTTATGCCCCCCCCCCACCTCCTTTACCTATTGCTTCACTGGAGCAGCTCTCTGAAAATGTCTCAATCTTCACACCAGTTGTGAAAATAAAAGGGTTTTACCTGCAAGGGCAACAAAAACACAAGACTCAGAACCCATTCAGACAGATAACTGTTACAAGGTCTTCCAGAGCTGGGGGAGGCAATGGAGGACAAGTACTCGGATGTTTTGTACCACTCCATGCAGAGTGAACCATTTGCTGATACTGTTTTGCCTGGACCATCCTTATCCAAACATACTGAAAAGAAAAGGGTAACAAGATCTAGCAGGAATAAAGTCTGATTTTGTTTCACATCATCACTTTCATCTATTAGGCTTGCGAGCCTAAATGTTAATAGCATAGAATCAGACATAAAATAAAAAACAACATTTGCTGTATTACAAACCTTAACTTACGATGTTATTTTCCTGCAGGATACTAGGTTGCATACACTGGCTGAGAAAGAAACTGCTTCCATAGAATAGAATGCAGGGAAATCTTTTTGGTCTATGAGCTCGGATAAATGTTGTGGATTAGGAATTTGTTTTACAACATCTGATTTTACGGTACAAAAAATTGTAGAAGTTGACACAGGCAGGGTGGATGTAGTGATTCATGGTTTATCCTGTCGCTTAATAAATATTATGGTCAATAAACTAAAGCCTTGCATATAGCTTTGTTAAAGACCATATAACCATATCTCTTTACAAATTGATAATTTTTTAAGGGGGAGATTTTAAAATAGATGTAACTCTTAAATTACACCAGGGTAAACAAATCAAATCTTATTGTGATAGGAATTATTTACAATTACTGTTGAAACAAATGATGTTACAGGATGCACAACACAAATCAGGGCAAGTACCTCAACATACTTTTTTTTAAAGGGAAACTGTCCACAAAAATAGATTACTGGTTTATTTCCAACACTCTCTCTGTAGTTTTTGCTGAAACTCTGCACAAAGAGACATTAGATCATGCCTTAATAGAAATTCAGAAAGCTTCAGAACCCCCAAGGAAACTGGGAAAAGAGGTATGGTGACTGAAAACCAGTATCTTGCAGGAAGCACAGGTTTTACAAGATGTATAGGAAATCATAAGGATAGAAGAACAGTGAAATTCCTTTATGATTCTATGAAATCTTGATGGGAGGAGACAAAAGTTTGTCTCATCAATTATTTTAAACAAACTATACAACATAAAGCAAAAACTGCCTATCAACAATATCTATTCTTAAGAAAAATGTTACAAGAATTGTTATACAAACAGGAACATCTGCAAATAAATTCAACAAAAAAAATAAATATGGTAAAACAACAAATGTTTACATTTCAGTACAACAGACAACACTCTTTGGAACAAGAGCAGACATTCGGAACTCAAGGGAAAAAAGACCAAACAAATCCATTCATAGATTGTGCTACTAGAATCTCTAAAAGACAGATTACAGAACTACTCTCTACAGATGGCACTATAAAATCCAATAACAAACAGATTATGGAAATATTAGAACATGTTATACATACAACATTTAGCAATCCTGTACCAGGGAGCCCTCATATGTCACTGTTGTTACAAACAGCACAACTACCTGTATTAGAGCCTGAACAAACATTGTCCTTGACATCTAGATTTACTCTACCCAGAACAGAGGGGGCAAATAAATCACTTAATTATACTACTTCCCCTGGATCACATGACTTACCAGGAGAGGTTTATAAAATGTTATGGGGATTCATGCCCAAAGAACTAGAAGAGTTATATAATTCCTTTTTGGATGAGCATGTATGAAGGACTAAAGATTTTTCTGTATAAAACGGGTGACAAAGCAGATATACAAAATTGGCAATCAATTACTTTGCTAAATACAGATTTCAAAATATTAGCAAAACCATTAAGTTAATAGTTATCTACAGTCTTACATTTATTGATACATCCATCAGAGTACTGTTTCAATACCCCATAGACAGCTTACAGATGCCGTTATTTTATTAAGAGAATTAATGCAACAAGGAGCCCAAAGAAAAAATGACTCACCTTAGTAAGTATGTTTCTTCTAATGGAGTCTTCCTGTATTCTAACTATTTCAGTTAACCCCAGCACTCAAACTGCCCCGGAGAGTAGAGGGTTAATTTCTATGCCAAGCACAGAACGTTGAGCTCGAGCTCAGTTCAAACCTCTGTCTGTTGCACTTTGAAGTGCAACCATCAGATTCTTATGAGCTAATACTAACTACTATGTGGAAACTGTTACATTTTTACTAGCCAAATGGCAACCAAATATTTTGGATCCCCAAAAGACTCAGGTCAAGAAATCCAAAATCAAAAACCAGGTAGTGAACAACTTAAGACTGTTAAATTAATAATATAACCCACTCCCCTGCTCTAAAAGGAGGGAGTTCCCAAATGCACCACTGGGGTGCAACACTGCACCTGCCAGCCCACTTCCCAAAAACAGGTTCTGAGAGGGGAGGCAGGGAGGGAGGTCAGAATACAGCAAGACTCCATTAGAAGAAACATAATTACTAATGTGAGTAATTTTTTCTTCAAACAACATGAAGTCTTGCTGTATTCTGACTATTGCAGACTACCAAACAGTACCTCCATGGAGGAGGGAATCGAACCTACCTTGGGAATAGGCTCTGCAATACTGCTGTACCAAACCAAGCATCACACCTAGCCTGGATGTCCAAGGAGTAATGCTTGGTAAATATATGGACTGTTTTCCAGGTGGCTGCTTTACATATCTCTAGCAAAGGAATATCCCTGGCCGCAGCCAGGAAAGCAGCTGTACCTCTAGTCGAATGAGCCCTCAGGCCTGAGGGAGGTATTTTGCCTAGCTTCTCATAGCAGAAGTGAATACAAGAGACAATCCACAGGGCAATAGTTCTCTTAGTGGCAGGTTTGCCCTTCCCCACTTCCCCATAAGTGAGAAACAACTGGAGGGAGTCAAACCTGTGAGCCTTAGTACGCTCAATGTAGTAACTAAGGGCTCTTTTAACATCCAAATTGTGCAAACTTCTTTCTCCTGAAGGAGAATGTTCAGTGAAGAACACAGGGAGAGACATAGATTGGTTCAGATAAAAATCTGAAACTACTTTAGGTAAAAACCTCCTATTAGTTCTAAGGGCCACCTTATCTCTATGGAATGCGATAAAATCAGGTTCCACTGGCAGAGCTTGCAATTCACTGATATGCCTGGCAGAGGTAATAGCTACCAGGAACACAGTTTTCCAAGTCAAGTACTTAAGTGCTGCTGAAGACAAAGGCTCAAAAGGGGGGTTGCATAAGCTGAGCAATGCAAACATAAAGATCCCAAGCAGGGGTAGGATCCCTAAGGGGGGATTGGTATGAAGCAATCCCTTGAAAAATCTACAGAATACAGGGTGAGATGACAGTGAGGAAGACTTTCCCACTGACAGAAAAGTAGAAA
The DNA here is from genome assembly GCA_016271365.2 of Neoceratodus forsteri. Classification (NCBI taxonomy): domain Eukaryota; kingdom Metazoa; phylum Chordata; order Ceratodontiformes; family Ceratodontidae; genus Neoceratodus; species Neoceratodus forsteri. The sequence goes on along the minus strand of CM028130.1, from coordinate 349,927,483 downwards.
CAGCTGACAAATGTACTTTGAGAGTAGCTGGTCTGAGGCCTAGGCCATTAAGATGAACCATATAATCCAGAACTATAGACAATTCAGCAGTGTCTGGGGATATATGCTTCTTGGAACACCAAATGCTGAATCTTTTCCTTTTGGAGTTATAAGTTTTTCTGGTGGCAGCCTTTCGAGAGGCTTTGAGACTATCCAGAACCTCTTGGGACGGATGCAAATCTGCATACTCTATCTCTTCAAGAGCCATGCCTTGAGATTGACAGACCAAAGATTGGGGTACCAAATCCTCCCCTGAGAGGAGGTTAACAGGTTGTAATTCCTGGGAAGAGACAGGGGAAGATGGACAGCTAGGGAGAGCAACAGGGGGTACCAAGGCTGCCTGGCCCAGTCTGGAGCAATCGGAATCACTTTGCAGGGTTGTGACCTTAACTTGACCAGAACCTTGAAGAGTTAAGGAAAGGGTGGGAAGGCATATAGAAGTTTCCCTTCCCAGTTCAAAATCAGAGCATCCAGAGGGACTGAGCCCAAGACTGGGGGTCTGCAACAAAACAGAGGAAGTTGGTGATTGTCTGGGGCTGCAAAGAGATCTATCTCTGGAGTGCCCCACCTTGAAAAAAATAACTTTCAACACCAGAGAGTCCAGGGTCCATTTGTGATGGCCCTGGGAGATCCTGCTCAATGCATCTGCTAGCACATTGTCCTTCCCTGGAAGGTGGACTGCTATCAGAGAGGTCTGCAGAGAATAAGCTAGGGACCACAATTTCATGGCATCCATGCACAAGGCTGTGGACCGAGTGCCTCCCTGCTTGTTTATGTACCACATGGCGGTGGTGTTGTCTGTCCTGACCTGAACCACCTTGTTCTGCATTGACTGAGAGAAAGCTTGCAGGGCCAGAAAGACTGCCCTGAGTTCCAAGAGATTGATATGAAGAAGGGATTCCTGAGGGGACTGCAGTCCCTGGGCTGTCATAGCCCCCAGATGGGCTCCCCACCCCAATAGAGAAGCATCCGTCGTTAGAACCACAGAGTGAGACTGAGTGACGAATGGGACTCCTTGCCTGAGGTTGTCCTGATCCTGCCACCATTGGAGAGCCTGGATCAGAGTCTGAGTCACTGGAACTAGTTTGGTTAGAGAATTTTTCTTCTGAGACCACAAGGCCCTCTGGTGAAACTGAATGTCCCTCATCTGAAATCTGGCCCCTTGGACCACTGCTGTAAAAGCTGCCATGTGGCCCAGAAGCTGAAAGAAGTGCCTTGCTGGCCAAGAGACCAGAAGTTGGAATGAAGAAGCCAGATCTACAATAGCCCTTGCCCTTTCCAGGGGAAGAAAAGCTCTTACTTTGACTGTATCCAACTCTGCCCGTATCAAGGTGAGGAGCTGTACAGGCTCAAGAACTGACTTGGGAAGACTGAGAAGGAATCCTAGGAAAGTGAGCACTTGCTGAGTCACTTGCAGGTCTGACTTGACTTGGTCTGGGGACTGACCCACAATGAGCCAGTCGTCCAGGTATGGAAATATGGAAATATTTTTCCTTCTTAAAAAGGCCACTACTACTGCTAGGCATTTTGTGAATACCCTTGGAGCTGATGCCAGGCCGAAGGGCATAGCTTTGAACTGATAATGGCCTGAAGGCAATTCGAACCTGAGGTATTTTCTGTGGGAGTACCTGATGGGAATGTGAAAGTAGGCATCTTTTAAGTCCAGGGAGGCTAGCCAGTTCCCTGGCCTTAGAGAGGGAAGGATTATTCCCAGAGTCACCATTTTGAATTTTGGTTTTAAAAGATGTTTGTTGAGGTATCTTAAGTCTAGGATGGGTCGCCACTCCCCTGCCTTTTTTGGGGTAAGGAAGTACCTGAAGTACAGACCTTTGCCCCTGTGCAATGTAGGAACTCTCTCTACAGCCTTTAGAGCCAGTAGAGATGAAACCTCTGCCTCTAGTGCAATAGTTTCGGAGATGCTTGCAGGTGGAAAAGATCTGGCCCTCAGCTTTGGAAATTTCTTGAAGCTGAGACCCAGCCCCTGGCTTACCATCTCCAAGACCCACTTGTCTGAGGTAACAGACATCCAGTCCTGGACGACATAAGTCAGCCTGCCTCCTACAGGAATGGGGGAGTCAACCTGGGCTGACACATCAGGGTGTCTGCTTGGCAGGAGCCTTAGGTTGAGGGGTGGATGCAGCCCTGCTCATCCCCCTTCTGTCTCTCCCCTCTGAAGAACCCCCCTCTGAGGAAAGGGAAAAGAGGTCTGTGCTTGGTAGAAAGGCCTATGAAAAGACCTGCCCCTGCCCCTAGCTTGCTGCCTTTGAGGAGTTGCCTGCCTTTCCTTGGGCTGTGCACTCCTATAGGTGGTCCTTTACTCGTCCATCTTTTTCATGAAATTCTCTGTCTGCTCCCCAAACAGAGAATTACCCACCACAAGGAAATCCATGGTCTTAGCCTGGGTGTCCTGTGAGGGGATAGTACATCTGAGCCAAGCCATTCTCTGAAGAGCCACAGATGTAGCCATGACTCTAGATGACACATCATTGGAGTCCACAGCAGCATGGAACTGTACCTTAGATGCCTCAATCCCATCAACAGCCACCCCCCTCCAGCTCAGAGGTTAACTGGGAGAAGGCCTGCTTAGCTAGTGCCAGTACAGTGTCCCACCAGGACTTCTGGTACTTGGCTGCATAGGCCATATAATTAGCCTGCCTGAGTCCCAAGTCAGATGCCATGTACTGTTTCTTTGCCATGGCATCCAGCTTCCTAGAGTCTTTATCTGGGGGGGGGGTGAAGCCAAGAGTATATTAGCCTTATCACAGGCTGCAGCCTGCACAACCCCAACATGGCTGCATTGTTGATACAAGTACTCTGTATTTGAACCTGATAAGGTATACCTTTTGTCCATCCTTCTGTCAACAGGAGGTAGAGAATTTGGAGCTTTTAAAATCTTTTGTGCCTGTTTGCCAAAAGACTTATGAAGGGGAATAGACAGTCTCTTGGACTCTGGGATGTCCATCATCTCCATATAATCAGGTTCCTCTTGTTCCTCTACAGCTACTTCCACAGGGAGCTTGAGGGTTTCTGCCACTTTCCTGTAAAACATGTAGTAGGAAGGGGACTCAGAAAGCCTAGGAAGGGAAACACCAGAAGGCCTGTCTGGGGAGATGTCCGGTTCAATGGGCTCATCCAGACCTTCCTCACCATCGTCATCGTCATCGTCATCATCATCATCATAATCTTCATCCCCCTCCAAATCTGGTTCATAGAAATCTTCAGGGGCATAATCCTGAACATGAGGAACCGACCAAACCGAGTGCCTGCCAGAAGGCACCGGATCAGATGGAACTGGGCGAAGTGATTCTACAATCCTTATCACTTTGGCAATCTTTTCAGCGGTCGGAAAATGGGTCTCTGGATCTGAACCGGCTGATTTTTCTTTTCTTTTTCTTTTTGTAGGATCCGATCCCTCAGGATCGTCTCTCCTCTTGACCGAAGAAGTATCACCCTGGTCAGAGGGCACTCCCTCAGGTTCGGTCAGAACCGAACTGGGCTGGCCATCTGGGTCAGCAGACTTCTCAGCCTCCTTATCCCTAAGCCTATCTAATCTTTATTCCAGGGTAGATTTAGGGAATTTTTTACAGATTTGGCAGTCTGAATAGAGGTGGTCAAACCCCAGACAATAATCACAGGTGGTGTGGGGATCAGCCTTAGCAAAGACCTCCCCACACACACACTGCAGTGTTGAAACCCAGTGGGCCTGGTTTTCCTTTTGGGTTTCTCATACGTAGCCATCCTAACCACAAACTTACCATTTTTATGGTAAACAACCAGGCAAGACACCCTTATCGGTTTCTAACCGTTTCACGGGTATTGGAAAAACCCACAAGAAAATGCATTTTTTTAAAAACCAATAAGGACCGGTAACCACACTCTAAGTTTAGAAACAAAGACAGAATATATAATTCACTAAACGGACGGTTCAGTCCAACCGGACAAAAAATAATTTTTTACAATTTCTACAAATTTACCATGTCTAGTTCACTACCTAGTACTTACTCTACCACAGACAGAGATCTGAACCGAAACTTGTGAAAAATAATCGGTAAAACTGAGGACTTTAACTGACTTTCAAACCACGAGCAAAGGAGTAATCTCCGGAGCGACCATTCAGTTAGGCGGAGTAAAGAATCTGACAGTTCTGCTTCAAAGTGCAGCAGACAGAGGTTTGAACTGAGCTCGAGCTCAACATTCTATGCTCTACATAGAAATTAACCCTTTACTCTCCGGGGAAGTTTGAGTGCTGGGGCTAACTGCAATAGTCAGAATACAGCAAGACTTCATGTTATTTGGAAAAAAAGTTTCAGTTTATGTACTATGTACCAACCAAAGGCATTTGATGAGGTACTGCTTGAATACTTATGGATGTGTTTGTTGGCATATGGTTTGCCTCCTGCTTTTGTCTCTTGGATACAGATGTGCTATGTGTTAGCTTATGTATGTCCTTATGACAATGGAAGAATTGTTAAGAAATGTCAGATTGCAGTAGGAGTCAGACAACGGTGCCCACTAAGCCCCCTTCTGTACATCCTCACAATTGATCCTATTATATGAATTATTAATGCATCCCCTAGAATATTTGGAATTTCATTTGCTGACATCCCAGAAGTTAAGACTACTAGACATGCGGATGATTTGTGTCTGCTTGTAGAGGATGGAAGGTCAGGAATGTTAGCATACAGTTTGTTGGTAAGCCTGCTCATGGTGATTGGTGCAGTAGTAAATAAAAAAAAAAGTGCATGCCTAAATATCCAAAGAAGAGAAGACCTTGAACCAGATATATGGGAATCTACCAGTAGACACTTCCCCAAGGAGGATTTTGGGCATTTTTTGGGGGCCAGGAGATATGGCAGCTTATTACTGGGAACAAGGCTATTACAAGGGAGGAACAAAGTGAGTGAATGGAATGCCTGGAAGCCAGGGATACAGAAAATGATTTATTTAATTAAAACATTTTATTATCTATTTTTGTATTTATTAGTTATATGTTTCCAGTGCCACAGAAGTTAGAGACTGCTCTTTCAGGTGGTTTTTGGGGTAGCCGTCTTAATCCTATAAAGCGGAATATCCTATACAAATCAATAAAAGATGGTGGAATAGGGATGCCAAACCCCATTGCTTTTTTTTTCTTTTCAACCTTCCTTTATGTTAATATACTCCCAATTATTAAAGGTGGGAAGATTTGGAGTCCATGGGTAGCTCCACACTTAAAATGGTCTTTTGGGAAATGCATGGGAAAGGTTTTTGTTCATAAGAATAAAAGGACACCAAAACTGTCCAACATGTGGGTGCATGGCTTTGATCATATTAAAAAATGGGGTTTCCTATATGAAGGTGTTCTAGATCTTCCAAGGAAAGTCCTATATGATGATATTATAAGCAGACATTTTTAAAATATCCATTTTCTAACTTTTCAAAAAAAAACAACAGAAGGACATTTTGAACCTATTACAAGATACGAGAATTCCAAGAAAAATGTGGGATACTGTTTGGTTAGGGGTCCATTGCAGAATAAATACGAAAGAAAATCACAAACATAACAATCTTATGGAACAGTTTTGCTCTAGGCAGACCTGTATTTCTCAAATTGAGACTATGGACCATTTATATTTTCATTATCCTTATATTCTAGAATTTTGTGATCTTTTAAAAGAAAGATGGAAGGTACCTTTATTTTTAAATATCACGTCTGATATGTTATATTTAGGGATATTTCCTGATACTTTAAGACAATGTAATATCAGTAGTCTTTGTGTCATTATGGCATGTTTACTTTACTGGATCTGGCAGGTCCATTGTAGGTTTATTCTGCAATAGCAGCGTATCACCAGCCAAGAACTGTGCATTATTGTTATTAATGAAATAAAACATATACAGTCTTTGGAAAAATGCAAAATGCAGAACAAGTTCTGGGAAGAATATTGGGAAGATTTCCCAAAATTGTAAATATTGTATACGTGTTGTTTGTTTTTTTTTGCTTGTTTAATTTCTCCATTGATGTATGAATGGGATGAATAGCTGATTTAAGCTTTTTTCTTTGTTTTTGTTTTCTTTACCTTATTTGTTTAAGGGGGATATTGCTTAAGAATGTTTTTTTTTTTTTAAGTTAGTCTCTTTATCCGCCCGGTCCCTGGCGGCGATGCCTCCTGTCAGCTCCCAAGCCCCGTCCCCCACTTGCAGCCCACCCTTTCCAGCTGCACCACAGCTTTGCTCACTGTAGCAGCATGACAAGGATCCCTCGACCCACCGTAACTACAGATTTGATGCTGGAAGGGTGACTGCCTATCGTGGGGTCGAGGCCTGCGGGGACCGATAGTCATACTGCGTGCCAGTACCTGATTTTTCCACCTGTAGTTTTTGTCCCATAGGCAAGGCATGCAATTAAGCCACAAGGAGTGAGCATGCACACTCCTTTGCATGCTCCTCCAAGTGTCTGCCTCGCCTATCCCCTTCTTGTGGAGCATTTCGGTGAGCCAGCATCCCGCTTCTGCTAGACACCAGTCATGCACCGACCCACTGGTGTCCCCCCACACCGGAGAGAGAGAGCAGTCCTACTGACACTCGATCCTTTCTCCACCCTACTGACCCTCAGCAGCCCATGCTCATTCTAGAACATGGGTCACTGGTGTAGCAAAAGGTAAGGCATCCAGCGCCTCAGCCCTCAGCGCCATAGGGCTGGCTTTTTTCCCCTTTTTGCTTAATTTTTTGCTGTATGGTCCTTATACTTTTCCAGATCCTAATACTGTTATATGAGCGCCGCAAATAGGGTACTGTACTTTTAGGGTGCTGCATCCAGTTCACTCGTCATGCAAGTGAACTGGATTTTGAGTTGTTCAGCAGGGATGATGGCATCTGGGTGTTATGCCTCTTGCCCCATACACCTCTGACTTGGAGATGATTATATTTAAGTATGGGGGAAGCAGGGTGCAAAGTCCACCTTAGTGGGTGTGTGGGGGGGCACTGCCCCCCGGAAACAGGCAGAATGTGCCCCAGAACACTGGGCACGCTGGGGGTTGGGCAGTAGAATTGCCAAGTACGATGTTCACCATTGGCACTGTGTTTGCACCCTAATGATGGTTGCTGTTTTTCCTGTCATTGCGACATGGTAAACCTTCCAGATCAGGGCTCCTGAACTGAACACAGTATTCCAGGTGTGGCCTGGCCTTACAAAGAATCCATAGGGGTAGAAAAAGAAGAAAAATCAGCATTTATACAGTGCTTTTCATACGCAATGTATCCCAAAGCTCTTTACAAGCAATGCTAGACTGGTAGTGAAGTGACTGAATGTGTAGTGGCAGCCATATTGCACATCAACACCCACACACAGCCTAAACAATTGCATGAACTAGTTTTATGGGAAGAGGAATACTGGCCAGGACACTGGAGAGCATCCCCTACTCTTTTGCGTAGAGTGCTTTGCGTTCATTTACTTTCACCTGTACACCCACCAGGACAACACCAGGATGGGTAAAAGGGACCTCAGTTTAATGTCTCATCAGAAGGACAGCACACTTCAACAGTACAGCATCATCCTAATACTGCACTTAGGTGCCAGCATTTAGGTATGAGTCCAATGCCAGTGTGGGGCAAGAACCCACAACCTTCTGACCCAGAGGAGGATGTGCTACCAACTGAGCAATGCTGATACCAGTAAATAGTATCGCCTATCTCTTACTGGAGAATCCTGCTCTGCATAGATCCCAGACTCCTGTTTGCCTTCTTGAGTGCCCTGGTGCACTGAGTCAATGGCTTAAGACAGCCACTAATGATGACCATTGAGTTCCTTTCTTCTGTGGTCACAGTGATTTTTTTTTTCCCTCCACACAATAACAGATCCATGTGTTACCCCTGCCGATGTGCATAACTTTGCACATCTTAACATTCCACTTGAGTTCCCACACCTTAGATCACCAATCCAGTATTTCTAGGTCCCTCTTCATATCCCTAATCCTCTTTTCTGTGTCTGCCCTGCTACGGAGTTTAATGCCATCTAAAAAGAGGCAGAACTTACCCTTGATTCCTTCACTTTTGTCATGGATGAACACATTAAACTCTACTGGGCCAAGCACTAATCCATGCAGTAATTCATTTGTGACCTCTCTTGTCTCTGAGTCTCCCTATTTACTATCACCACATAGGTTCTTTCTTTCAGTCAATTTGCTACCCAGATGGTAAGCCTTGCATCCACCCCTTGGTCCTCCAACTTCTTAACAAGCCATCTGTGGGGCATCAAGTTGAAGGCCTTACTGAAGTCTAGGTTCAGCACTTTAACCAACAGTGCCTTGTCCACAGCGGTCATTACTGAATCAAAGAACTCTGCCAGTTTGGTCTGGCATGACCTTCCCTTCACAACATCATGCTTTGCCACTTGCTGCATCCTATCTTTCAGATCATTCACATTTAAAAAGGTTACTTGTTGCTTGTTAATGATAATGTCTAGTTGTGTCCCCACTATAAGGATCAAGCAAACAGTCCTTTAGTTTCTTGGGTCTTCCCTGTTTCTGCTCTTGTATAGGAGACCCCACCCACCTTCCTCCAGTTCACTAATATCCAGGTAGCAGTTGAACAAGTCCACCAGAAGGTCTGCAATGTCTTTCCCGAGCTTCCTCAGCACTCTGGAACCAGAAGCATATCCACCTTGACTGCCCCATACCCTTTATAAACTTTGCCTCTAGCACTGGTCCAAATTCCAATTTTCTCTTTGCCCCTCGTTTAGTCTGCACTCCACAGTAGGGGAGTGTATACCCTAACTCCACTGTAAAGACTGAGCAAAAGTACTTGGTGTAGATGTCAGCCATTGTCCCTTCATTTTCAGATCCATGATGCCGGTTCGACAACAAAGTTGTCGACTGATGTTACAGCGACAGGTTTTTGTCGACCACAGTTATGGTTGGCATAAAGCCGTCTATAGAAAGTTACTTTTCTGAGTCAGAGTTGATTCAGGGAGGAGTTGCAAGACCCAAAGAAAGCAATGCCAGGTCCCATGGTGACATAACAGTTGCAGCAGTGAATTGTCACTATAATGTTCATTATTGAATTGTCAAACTGGCATTGGCATACATTTATTTTCTACCAATTACTTTCTTTACTTAACCCTCACTGCAGTATATATCTTCTTTGATTTTCCTCTCCTCTCCTCTCCTCTCCAACCAAGAAGGCCTTGTATTTTTCCTTTACTCCCTCAGTTATCCTCAGTTCTGTGCTGGTTTTGCTTTCCTTATAACTCTGCTTACCTCCTGAAGGTTCATTAAGTGCATCTCTCTATACCCTTGGATTGATTCTCCTGATACCTTATGAATGCAGCCCTCTTTACCCCACCTACGTCTCACACTACCATGGAGTACCAGATCGTGTTTTTGTCCTTTCTAACCTGCTTCATACAGGTTCTAGTAACATCCAATAAACTCTTATTAATGAGTTCCCATTTTGTCCACCCTCTCAATCCCTTCCACCACTCTTCGTTTAGTCTGTAGGTACCTCCCATCTGTCTGGTTCCAAATAAATGTTTATACCAAAGATTGCTTACAATATTTTTTTTCTAAAGATGCTTACAGTAAGCCTAAGAAAATAAGCATCTTTAGCAATCATTTGTTAAAAATCTAATTTAAAGTACTATGTGACTTTTTACTTCTATGATCAAATCAAGGATTCTACTCAACCGTTATTAAAACAACAAGCTCAAATTAAATTGGGTATGCAAAAGCACTGGCTAGGGTGAACTACCTAATTATTAAAATGAACAAGGATTCAAGGATGGATTCATCTTTGCTAGGTACTTTTTCTCACTGTATAAGGCAGTCATCTTGCATTGGATTTACCCTTAGGCTGCCAAAAGAATTAGAATATATAGGAATTCTGGATTGATATATCAGTTTGTGGCACAGCAAGGGTTAAAAAAGCCTTTATGGGCAGACTAGGTAGGCCAAGCAGCCCTTATCTGCCATCAAATTTTATGTTTCTATGTGGATCCTTGTACTTTCTGCCACTAATGTTCCCCAGTCCACATCATGTAGGTTGAAATCCCCAAATAGTACTACTCTTCCTATGGTAGTAGCCTTATGATTTGCTTCCCTAACTCCCTGTTTCTCTCTTTGGACTGGCTTAGTTGTCTGTAGGCAACTCCCATTCCAAGGTGCTTCCCCTTTTTGTCTGCTAGTTACATACATGCTGTTTCCACCACCTCTGTCCTCCCACATCCTTGCCATCTGTCATTTTAGTGCTGTCACTCATATACTGTATAGTTTGACCCCTCCCTCTCTGCCAATACTCTGTTGCTTCTGAATAGAACATATTCTGGGATAGGGTGGTCCCAGTCATGGTTTTGCATCACCCACGTTTCTGTGACTGCTGCAATATTTAGTTGGGTTTCTGCAACCACTGTCTAGAGGTCCTCCATTTTTTTCCTGAGACTCCTGACATTATGCAAAACTCCCTTCCACAAGCTAAGTTTGCCTTTCCTCCCATGGCTGGATCTCCTGCTTTACTTTACTTTCCTTTCTTGCTATTCCTTTTATTTTTATGCACCCTCCTTACAGTGTCTGCCTTAAGTGACTGTCATTACTCACAAGATAGACATTTTCTGTATCTGTTGGGGAAAGACATTTTTAATGTGTGTATGTGTGCTGCATATATATATATATATATATATATATATATATATATATATATATATATCTATATCTATCTAGAAGTGCACTTCCAGAATCAGTCACATGGCCTGTGGCTGAGGAAGTGCATGGAGGGCTGTGCCACTGGCCGTCCAGGCCACTGCACTGACTAACAGGTATAAGGTAGATAGTATGGGGGCGTTGTCGGTACTGTCGGTGGATAGGGGGTCCACTGTCCATCACTGGTACTGTGGGGGCACCGGGATCAATGCTCAGGGTGGGTGGATTGGGGCACGTAGTGTGTGCAGGAGGTGCCGGTCTTGTTGTACACTGGGGTTGGGGCTGACATGTGTTGGGGTGGAGGAGTGATTTACAGAATCCTGGTTAGGTTGCCATGTGTTGGGGGTGGTTTATAGAACCAGGCTTGGGACTGCCATGTGTTGGGAAGGGGGTGCTTACAGCCATTCAGGGATTGGGCTGCACTGTTGGGCAGGGGGGTGCTTACAGTCATTCAGGGTAGGGGCTGACCTGTGTTGGGGTGGGAGGTCTTTTACAGAACTGGCACCATGGCAGCTTTGTGTGTAGAGCTGGGCATATACAGAAGTTATGGCAGGGTCCCTCCTCATGTAACTGGCACCCTCCTACACCCTCCGGTGCACAGCACTATGTGCTTTAGTGAATGGTGCGTAGTGCGGGCATGACCCCCAGCATGCCCCCGAGCATTCCTGGCATGTAAGTGTCTGTGCGGCCTTGGGATTCAGTGCATAACTTACTTGTGCACCTTTCATGACTGCCAACGGGGGTCCATGGGAACTCCCTGTGTGGCATTCACGCGTATCCATGCCTATGCACCCAGTTTCCATAGCGCATAGGCATTGTGCATAAGGCCCAATGTATGTAATGTTCATCACTACTGGGCTGGGTGGTATGCACAGTACTATGGGGAACAGGTATTTAATTTATCTTTAGTTCCATTTGATACTCAAGTCCACATCTCCTTACCCCTGCCCCAACAACCACCACACACATTTGTATCTAAACTTGCTGTGTAAACCAACTGCCTGAGTGCAAAACTGTAACCGCTGTGTGCCTTATCCATTTGAATCACATAACCTGTCATATACAGAAATGTAGCACTCTCTCCCCATGTCTTGGGGTATGGATGGAATATGTGCATGGGAAGGGGGTGCTAACAACAGCAGAAACACTCCCAGTGGCCATGTTGCCCAGGCCCAAATGTCACAAACAAGGTCCTTTTCCTCACTGGTACTGGACAAAAACAACAGATTAATTGATATTAAACAGTTCCTTTCAATACTAAAATGTCCACACCGAACTTGAAGAAACAACAGAGATACCAAATTAATTTAATATATTCACAATTTTCTCCGGGTAGTATTAGTTAATTTGTGGGGAACACATTCAGCTGTCACACAACTGGTATTGCCAAAATAGCAGCTTTTACCTGGACCAAGGAGGTCACACAGTCTTTAGGGCAGCATTAACTCAGGACTTCTATGGTCACTAAAGTTTGAAAGCAGCACAAGTCCCAAAACAGTTCACAGTGCATAACAGCCCATTATTCTTCACAGCCACTCAAACTCTCAATGGTACCCATCTCTCTCTCTGTCTTTCTCTCTCGCTGCACTGGCTCAGTGGGCCCCCCTTGGAACATGCAATCCTCATAGCATGGGGATTTGTGGGTTCCCTCATGACCCCTGCATCCTTTCACAGAACTGGCATCAACTGTTCAATAATTGAGAATGGGGACACGTCCCGGGGAGCTCCAAGGCAACTCGTTCTGTGGACACTACACTCCCTACTGCATTTTTGCCCACTGGATTCCTACACGAATTGGCACAGCCTGCCAGGGCACTGTATGACTTACAGCTGATGGCTCCCCTCTCAGCTTTAGCTGCCCTCCAACATACTGTGCAGCTTGTGACTACGGGCTCCCACTTCTTGCTCTGGGTCCCCCGAAGTGACACCAGCCGGGGGCCAGAGCAGGCAATGGCCCCTGCCCAGCCCTGACTCACTCTCAATCTCTCACCACTCACTCCTTCGCCCAGAACTCCTCCTCCCACTTAAACTGCTGGGCTTTATCCCCCCATGCACCTGTGGTGACCTCTCAGCCCTCAGGAGGCTCCACCTGAGTGCTGAGAAGAATTAACCCTTTTCCCTGCTGGCCAACTAAGGCCACAAAAACCCAGGGAGGAGCAAATAGACTAGTAATCTTCCAAAGGGGGGTGTGTGTTATATAAACATAGACACTGATGGCAGATAATGACCACTGGGCACATCTTGTCTACAAATATTTAGTTATAATCTCTTTTGCTGCAGACTCAGCTTACCTTACAACACTATATCTTCCACCTTGCAAACCCTTCCTTCCTTCCTCCTAGGATTCCTTTTTGCCTGTCCCAGGCATTTTTGAAACACACCACTGGTTTCATCCCCACTGCCTCCCATGGAAGGCTGTTCCAGGAATCCACCACACTCTCTGTGAAGAACTACTTCCTCACATCTCTCTTGAATCTACCTTCTTCCAGCTTCATATCATGATTCCTTGTTCTATAGCATGTCTTTTTCTCTGAAACTTATCTTCCTCCTGTACCTTATTTACTCCCAAAAGGTATTTAAAGGTCTCCATAACATCCCAACTCTCCCTTCTCTCCTCCATGGTGTGCACATTGAACTCTTTCAGTCTCTCTTCATAAGTATCTGATGCAGACCTTGCACCATTTTAACAGCCCTCACCTCTCTTCTTGCCGCTTTCTCATTTTTCCAATTGTTCTCCCTTCCACACCTTTCTTCTCTGACTGTTCCTTTTCCCTCCTTCTTCCTTTGCTAACCCACTGCTTCCTTGAATAACTTGCATCCTGATGGGACTCTCTCCCCTTTGGCTCTCCCTACTCTCTATTTCAACTTGTAGTGGCCCACTTTCTGCTGCCCCTATTTCTTCCATCACTCCCTCAGCTACTTTAAATGTCTATTAAAGTAACATTTGAATCAGCCACTGAGGACTGTGATTGCCTCCTGGATAAAAGCAGGCCATCACCTCAGTATAGGTTCTTATCCTTCTAGCTTTGCCCACAGCCCCCAATGTAGACCTACCTCTCCTCTCTGCACCATTCCTTCTACCATTTCTTGAAAGCCTTGGTGTGGAGCTTCCTCTCCTTCCACATATAGTACAACATGCACTTGCCACTCCATTTAAACACATGAGAAACACAGGATCAACCAGATAAATGATCTACCTTTACCAAAAATGAAATTTACACACAGAGCTGACTACGACAATTCATCTTGATGTTTTAGGCAATGGAACATCCATATCAAGTTAATGTATTAGCAGGCATAATGGCTCTGACAAAAACTTGTTGTTTACTGATACTGGGTAATTATAGGGCTGTCATTCTAACAATAGTTCTGGGCAAGATCCTGGAATTTGATAACATGAACAGAATATTGGTTAGGTTTCTCACCCCCTCTAAGCATGGCTTTGTGATGAGAATGTAACCACCCCCTGATACTTTACACAGTTAGTTACCCCTGGCACCCTTAACTGGACACAGAATACTTCAGGAACACATTTAGACAATGGTACCATCCTTAGCTTTGGGAATGTATACCAGGCTTATTTCTTTTGGAGGTCAAAGGGTTGGGGGTGTGCAAAAGCAAACTATGACCTACAGTATGATGTATTTACAAAAACCAGGTCCTGGGGAGAAAACTTTTTGCTAGGGCTATGCTAGATCTATACTTCTGGAGGGGTACTCAGTAAATCCTCACATACAGGAAGCGATAATGTAACTGTCCAAACCATAGTTGGAGTTCTAGAGTATGACTTTATTCCAAAAGATGGTCTCTAAAGCAAGGGTGGACCCCCAAGGTTTACACATCATGGCACAAAGAATTTGCAGAACAACAAAACTGCTGTATCTGACAGAACTCTACGTATTCCTATATTTCATAGGACATTGAACATCTTGTACTGGTATCCCACATTTCATAGGACATTTACTTTCTTCCAGTGGCACTGGCCACAACTAAACACACATTTATTGACAGAACTATTTCACCTTGTGTTCCCAATTTTCATAGGACAATTACATTTGTTCCAGTGGCACTGGTCACAACTGGAAATACTTCTAGTGGCACTGGCCACAACTGAACATACATTGGCTAATTACTAGCACAACCCAATTCAAGGGGTAAAATCCTCTTCAGACATTGGCCACATTTCCAAAGTAACCAGGCGCCCTTACTGAACCTGTAGTCCTGAACTGGTTACTCCAGATGGGGAGCTGCCCACCCTTTGCTTCCCAAATCCTTACCCAGTCATTCTTCAGCATTACACCTTAAACATCTTAAACACACTTGGAAAATGCTTAAATGAATAAACTTTCACATCCAGCATTAACACACACTACACTGGTAGTGGTAGAACTAAAGTCCCGAACAATGTGAATTAGTCATACTTCTGGACATCACACTTGTTAGTCAACTTTAAACTGAGAAAAGTTTCAAACTTCTGAACAGAAAAGTTGTGCATTTCCCTCTTGGTCAGAGAAATATCACAGCACAAGGTACTTGCTTTCTGCAGCAAAAAAGTCAGATCCTACTCACTGTTAGAAATTACAGGCAGCTTCATAACATCCTGGATCAAAAAAGGTATTTCCACTAAGATCCATCTACTAGCAGTCCTTTCCACCCCTCTGG
This sequence comes from Neoceratodus forsteri, assembly GCA_016271365.2. Classification (NCBI taxonomy): domain Eukaryota; kingdom Metazoa; phylum Chordata; order Ceratodontiformes; family Ceratodontidae; genus Neoceratodus; species Neoceratodus forsteri. Next base: position 349,912,112 of record CM028130.1, on the reverse strand, counting down.
GGATGAAAATCAGGAGATCCTGCTGTAGACAATGGTTTTCACCACTTCTCTTGGCAAACTGGAGAATATCAGGACTAGGGTGAGAAAGCAGGCTCTCCTCAGACCCCTTAGCTGAGCAGTTCTCACTCCTCACACTTCAAGCTGCAGCTCTAATTGACTCTCTACCGTCTCAAGATTCTAAAACTCCCCACTCACAGCTGTTGTGGTTTATGCTGCTGCAAGAGTTCCAAATGAGCTCATCTTTCTCATCTCAGCTGAGGCCAAGTAGACAAAAGAGTGAGTAGGTGAAAATCCTATTTAACCAGTTAATCACCAGCTGCTTTTCCCTGCCTAGCACTGACACTGAGGGGATTCTAGTAACCCCAGGGGACTGGGTGGTTACAGGGTTATCATGCCTGACTAATCTGGTCACAATCTTTGAATGGGTAACCAGAAAGGTGGGCAGGGGTCTGGGCTGTAGACATAGTCTGTCTGAACTTTAACAAGGCCTTTGACACTGTGGGGCATTATAAGCTTATGGGTAGAGTACTTCAGTGTAGTTGCAAAGCAAACTGCTAACTGGCTTGGTGCAAGATGCAGGGGGTTTTGGTTGATAGGCACTACTTTAAGTAGATAGTGAAACTCAGTAGCTTCCCACAGAAACTGATAATGGGCCACTGCTGTTCAGCATTTTCATGTATGATTTAGAAGATGGACTCTCCAGCAGGCTGCTTCAGTTTACTGATGACACTAAGCTGGCCAGGGTGGTAGACTCCCTTTAGGATTGGGACATGAGGCCTGAACAAGCTGGGCAACTGGTCAGACTCCTGGAGTCAGAGATTCAATGTAGCCAAATGTAATGTGCTACACATGAGGAGAATAAACAGAAGTAGGACCAATACACTGTAGTATGGGCTGCAATGGGGGTAATTACTAACTAGGAGCTAAAGCATGTCAGTCAGTGTGCTGTGGTTATCAAGAATGCCAGGGTACATCAAACAGGCTTGATCAGCAGAGCAGGGGAAGAAATCTTACCACTTTACAAGGCCCTGGTTTCTCCCAATTGGAATATTGTCTGCAGTTCTGAAATCCTAAATGCATAAAGAACAGTGAGTCAATAGAAAGAGTGCCATGCAGGACCACCAAAATGATCAGAGTTATGGAGAATACAAGCTGTGACAAAAGACTGTTGGACCTTAACATGTTCACTCTGAAGAAAAGGAAGCTGAGTGGAGATATGGAGGGGATTTTCAAAAGGGTTGGTCACAGATGCAAATGTATGCTGTGCCTGCATCCATTTACCTGCATAATAATAATAATAATAATATTTAATAATATTTTTATCTTTAAGGTGCCTTTCAAATGCCAAGGCACTGTACAGATTAAAATCAGAAACAAATCAAAATAAAACAGTCTTAAAATCAAGCAAACATCATAAATGCCATTACACAAACTAATCATTCACCATACGGCCCGGTGCCACAGAAAAGTCTTTAGGGCTGATTTAAAGCCCTCCATAGTCATGCACTCCAGTAACCAATGAGACAGCGAATTCCAAAGTGTGGGAGCCATGAACATAAATGATCTGGCTCCTAAGATTTCAAATGTACCTTAGGAATCTGTAGCAACCCCTCACTGACTGAGCGGAGCAATCACCCAAGGCAATAAGAAACCAGGAGCTCTTTCAGGTAGTCTGGGCCCAGTCCGTGTAGGGCTTTAAAAGTCAGCAAGCCAACTTTAAAGGTGATCTGCCACTGAACTAGCAGCCAGTGCAGTTCGTGCAGCACCGGCGTAATATGACAGGACCTAGAAGATCCTGTTAAAAGCCGGCCGCTGCGTTCTGCACCAGCTGCAGGTGGTGGATTTCCACCCCAGAAAGCCCTAGGTATAGGGAATTGCAGTAATCTAAGCGTAAGGACACAAAAGCATGGACCGATGCAGGAAGGTCGCTGGACGGAACCAGATGTTTAATCCTGGAGATATTCCTTAGATGATAAAAGGAAAATTTGATGACAGCTGACACCTGCGAATGCAGGGTCAACCCTTCGTCAAAAATTACCCCCAGGTTTCACACCTGGTTAGAAGTCGGGAGGGGGACACCCCCAAGAACAAGTCCAGAGGGTGACCCACCTCCCAAACCTCCTGTCTAGCGACCAGGTTCCACAACCATCACCTCAGTCTTACCAGAGTTCAACTTCAGCCAGCTTGAATCCATCCACTCCTGGATTTCTTTGAGACAGCTATTAAAACCCTGCTGCTATTTTCAGAAGTTGTGTCCATTTACAACAAAAAGTCACAATTTGCAGCAGAAAACAGATGCAGTTGTGTCCAGTTGGACACAACCAACAATTGCATCCATATTTAGACACAAGCTTCAAACTCTTTTAGGTCTTCCAATAGACAGTCTTGCAAGTTTAGATACATTTCTGCTTTGAACATGGGGGCAGGCACATCTCGGCCAGAGCCTTTCAACCTTCCCCCATGATCTTAATCTTCCACTTACTAAAGGGCATCAACATGGTCAATGAGATGAAAATGTTTGATCAGGTGTTCTCCATTAGGATGAGAGACACACACACCCTGCAGCTCAGAGGTGGTAAATTCAGAGTTAATTTTAGGTTCTTCTCCCAGAGAGTGGTAAACATATGGAACAGCCTACTGATGAAGACAGTGGACAGGAAGACAGTACATACCTTCAAGATAAGCATGGGCAAATGTTTGCTTACCAAGGAAATTACAGGTTCCATGTGATAATCATGAGCTGAAAAGGGCAAGGACCAAAATGGCGAAGGAAAAACAGCATGGCCACATAGGGTGAGTGGCAAAGAACAGCACAAGCCAAAATGGCGATGACAGTGCCACAGTTGCCTTCCACACACCCCTTACTAAATATAACCAACTCCAGGGGGACGCAACTCAGGGACGGGGAAAAAGTTGTAGGTCGCTGTTACGGAGATCTCTGTTCTTTGCCAGTCGACCTATGTGGCCATGCTGTATTGCTTCACCATTTTCATCCTCACCCTTTTTGCGATTGGTGTCTTCATGGTATACCGAAATTACACAGTACCCTTACTAGCAGAGTGAGCGGAAAAGCCCTATAAATGAGTACATGTTTGAACAACGTACTTGTTAGTCCCTGCTTATGAAGTGGGGGGGGGTGTATGGAACTACAGTCTCTTACAATTTTAAAGTGCAATGTTATTATGTTATAATACACTTTAGCCACAAAGGAACTGCTCTATCTGAGCTCAGGTGGGAGGTCAGGGGCAGCTACAGAACCAGTATTAATGCTAAGAAGCTTTTTCTCTTTTTCAGCCATTCACATTATCTTGATAGATGTCAGCTCTGTCCTATCTAAATAGACAGTCATGAGAGCCTTAATTCCAACACTGGCAAGTCATTCATCAGGGTTCTCATCCTAATGCCACTAATAGGTGCTTCTTGTGTAAACTGATGGGACTACCTAAGTGGTGCTTGAGCATCTCACCTCCTTATTATGAGGGGAGCTCCATCAATGCACATACATTGCCTGTGTCACCGCTAAAGCAAATTGACCTAGTATGACTTTTTTGCTGACTTCCATTTTCATTTCTCTCAGTAGTTCCTGGTACAACCAAGTAGAAGTTGGCCCTATAGTCCTTTCCAAAACCAGGACTAAACTTACATTCCATTTCTCTGTCATCAAAATCTGAACTGAATTAGAATTGTCAACCTTGATTTTTTTTTTTACAAATGCAATGTGGTCAGTCAGTCTACACTGTTCTACAAAAGATCATAATTTTCACTTTTCCCATCATTCAGGCCCAAAATATTGTACTTTTCTCCCTGTAATGATGTCCCCTTAAAATATAAGGTGTGATTGAAAATTGGATCCCTCAAATATTTAAGGAATGGAACTCCAGTTTAATTAAAGTGCCCCTGACAATATTGGGATAATTTTGAAAAACTAAGATTTGGACACAATTATGTTTATATTTCTTTTTTTTAAACTTTCAGTCTTTATTGAAATTTATTTTCAACAAATACAATACGAAGGACAATAAACATAGTACATATAAAACACAATAACAGTATCAAAAACATAAACATAACACCTGACATTACATAGAATATTAAAGAACTTTAGTGATTTGCTTTAGTCGGGATCTCTAAAACAATTCGTAACTGGCATAGGAATTCATCAAACTTCTTAAATGTTCTCAAGCATAGTGCAGGGTAATTCATAAGAGTTAGTTAATCCCTATTTCTAAATGATGAATTCATGGTACAAAGTCTGGTCTCAGGGGTGTGATATACAATAGCTTTTGTACAACAACAAGATCCGGAGTCTTATTTTTGCTTTTGAACTCTTTCTTTATTTTGCAACAACGCCCCTACATTTCATTTCTATGAGCTTGATCACGGGATCTTTTACATATCTATTTCAGAAAAAATATACAAATACATTTTTTAACCATATTTACTCCTTACTTCATTAGTTGAATTTCATCAATATTTTTGCATAGCAGATATCTACCTTATTCGGTGAAATCTTAAACACCACAGGCTCTAATATTCTTGTTAAAATTATTTCTTCCCCCTAGGCGTTGTTGCAAAATAAAGAGAGTTCAAAAGCAAAAATAAGACTCCAGATCTTGTTGTTGTACAGAAGCTGATTTTTTCACCCTTTCGGAGTTGGAGAAGACAAATTAAGAAGAAATTATCATTGCCCAGATTTTATTAATATATTGGTGTGATATACAATACCCATCTAATGCAGATTATTTCAAATACCTCCTTGGTTTTATTGAGTATCTGTCAGTTGCTCCATTCTGTACACTTGAATCCTTATCTCATGTCATTGAGCCAGGTTCAGAGGCGCTGGGGAAAGTAAATTCTTAATAATCACTTTCTTTGTTATTAAGAGGCAGATGGTTAATAGTTTATGTGTATTAGGATTCCATCATGTGGGGGGGTGTAGGTGGAGAAAAGGAAACAGTGGGGTAAATTGTAGGTCTCCTGTGAAGATTAGGGACAGAGCTCCTGTAAGGTTTGTAAAGAATTACTTCAAACCTGGACAATGCCAAAAGACATGACCATGTGTGATCCTATTAGTACCACACCTTCTCCAACAGGTGGCATTTCCTCCTGCTGAGTACTTGGCTTGGATAACTGGGGTCTTAAAATAGCATATTGTTATTTTCCAAGAGAACTCCTTCCAGGAAAGAGAAGTCAATCCTGAGTGTAGGAAGTGAAGATGTCTATCCCACTGAGGTTCCATCAGAAAGATGCCCAAATCCATCTCCCAGGTCGTCCTCAGTTTCTGCGGTGAAACTCCTCTGCATGAGGACACCCCTTTGTACAGTTACACGATCATGTAAGGTAGAGGAGCACTGCCCTCTAATGCAAGCTGAATGATATAAATAATTTGAGGAAGTGGAATTCCCCTCACCACCCTCTCACTGACCCAACCTTTGATGATGTCGATCCCCTGTAGGACCCGTAACTAGTCGTATTCTTGAAGGTCATACTGGGCTCTAAGGTGCTCAAATGTAAGAATAACACCCCCCCCCCTTAAGGAATTGGCTCACCAGGTGTAGGCCAATCTAGTCCCATCTCAAAAGCTATGATTCTGTTAAGCAGGTGTAAAAGGCTGATGGTAGGGAAGGGAGTAAAGAAGTTATCTATCTCTGGTTAGGTGCTTAGCATTTAAAAGGGATCTCCGTACTCACAAGGTTTGAAGTGTGAAGGGATTTTCAGTTATATGTCTCAAGGGTGGACTTGGATATAGTAATAATATCTTATTAATATTATGTAAATCCTCATCTTTTCTTTCTGTTTCCACTTAGCTTGGTAGGTAGGTTGAAGCCAGTAAAAGATTATCCTAAGTTGTGCAGCAATGTAATAGCTTTCCAAGTCTGGTAGGGCTAACTTCCCAAGGGCTTTGGGCAATTGCAAAGCTGAATAATGCACTCTGGGTCTTTGTGTTCCCCAAATGTATCGAGATATTTGTTTATTTAGCTCTCTAAGCATATTAGGTGGAAGGGGTATTGGTAGTGTCTTTGTGAAGTAAAGGAAGTGGGGCTATCGAACCATTCTTACTGCTTCCACCCTTTTAATCAATGGGAGAGGTAAGGTCCTCCACCTCTTCAGGCCCTGGGTAAGTTGGCCACCCAGTGGGGTATAGTTAATGTCTCCTAGCCTGTAAGGGTCTTGTGTTAAATAGACTCCCAAGTATTTAATATGTGTTAGATCCCATTTAAAGTGGAAAGTATTTAGTAGATGGAGGAAGGGGGAGTGATTAATTCACAATACATCCGTTTCGGTAAAATTTACCTTATAACCTGACAATTCACTAAACTCCTCTAATAATCACCATAGTTGGGGAAGGGACATCTCCAGGTCTGCAATGTAAAGAAGGAGAATGTCCGCATATAGGGCCAGCTTATGTTGGTCCTCACCATCTCTCACACCTTGGATTTCTGTATTCTAGCATATAGCCTATGCTAAGGGCTCCAGATAGACAGAAAACATCAGAGGGGAGAGGGGATACCCCTGTCTGGTGCTCCACAATAAAGGGATTGGATCCAACACTGATCCATTGATTTTAATATAGGCCATAGGCCAATTGTATAAGGCCTGAATGAGTCTCACAAAATCCTTGGAGAACTCCAACTTTCCAAGAGCAGCCTCCAAGAAGGGTCACGCCACCCAGTAGAAAGCCTTCTCCACATTTAGGCTTAAAAAAAGAAAAGGGGAATTTGACCGGCAGCATGGTATGTAAGGTGTAGGGTCTTTTTGATATTATCCTGGGCCTACCTAGTTGGGATAAATCTGCATTGGTTATTATTAATAAGGGGAGGTAATAGTGCCTCCAGTCTCCATGTGATCACCATGGTAAAAGTTTTGCAGTCAATATGGAGTACAGAGATTGGCCTATATGCGGAGCAGGCTAGATGGTCCTTACCAGGTTTTAAAATACTGGAGATAGTGGCATACCTCCATGCAACTGGTGTTCACTCTGTGTCCAAAACCCCCTGACAGGCAGACTGCAATGTAGGTAATAAATGCACCTGAAACTGCTAATAGAATTTGCCAGTATCACCATCTGGCCAAGGGCTCTTATTTGTTTTGAGGTTCCTAATTGCTGCCTCCAATTCTTTTTCCTTTTTTTTTAATTCAATAAGCTTTATTTATCTTTTTTCCTTATGATTATTATAGAAATCATTGACAAAGATGTGGGTAGTAGTAGGACACTCAGGAGGAGTACCCCAAATACAATGTAAGTATCAATCAAGAAGTACAACAATGGAATAATATACAGATCCACTCCCTCCCACACCACCTTCTTTAACCTCCTAAAACCTCTCTCACCCACCCCTAATCTAGTGTGTACATCTTTAATCAGCTAAATATACATATGCAGACCTTATTATGAGTTGATCGGTTATGGTTTAGAGGCAGTAGGTAGGGCATCAAGTGGACCCCACCTTAGATGATAAATATGCGACCGATTATTCATAACTAGGATGTGCTTCTCTAATTGGAGTGCAAATAACAATTCTTTATGCCATTCCATCACTGAAAAAACTGCATTATCTGTCCAGTGTCTCATGATAATTAACTTGGCTGTCGCAGAAATCAGAGCCAAGTGTGATTTTCTAAAGTTGGGAGTACCCTTTGGAAAGATATATAATAAACAGATCTCTGGAGTGAAAAAGGAGTCAAGACCCAAAAAAGGGTCTAGTATTTGTCTAATGGATTGCCAAAAGGTCTGGACCACTGAACAGGCCCACAGCATATGATATAAAGTTCCAGTAGAATTGACACTTCAAGCAAAATCAGTGGAAGACAGATGACCCAATCTGAAAAGTTTAAGTAGAGTAAAATATAAATTGTGCATAATATTAAAATGTATCAAACGCAATCTTTATTGTTTTACAAATTTGTATAGTGTTTGCCATAATTCCCTCCAGAGTTCAGGTTCAGTATTAAGAGAGAACACTTGAGACCAATAGTAACAAACCCCCTGAGGTAGGGCAGGATCCACTGATTGGATTTCTTTATAAATTGCAGACACTGCATAGAGTTCCCTAGTCACCTGCAGGAGTCTGTTAAAAATATCAGGGGACTCCAAGTCTATCTCTCCACTACCCATATGGGCTAAACTGGTTTCTGTAAGCTGTTTATATTTGAAAAAAGCTGTTACAGGCACTTTAAATCTAAGTCTAAAGAGGGAACGGGGAAGTATTTTACCTTCGGAATATAGGTCAGAGACCTTCTTATTGGAGAAAGGAAGACAAAAGGTTGAAGGGATGGGTTTATGCCGAATTTTAAAATGGGGATTTCCCATGATAGGTTGAACCAATGAAAGGTGCCAGTTATGTGAAACGTGTTTGCAATTGCTGTAAGGCTGTAATTGACCAGTCCAATGGAGTATTCCAAAGAGTCCTAGGAAGCACTCAAGGAATAACATATAGGAGGGCAAGGAGGGAACAATGATGCTGAGCCACTAGAAATCTTTCAATATCTAGCCACAAAGGGGAGTAAGTCTGCAAATCATTATCTAACATTTCATTTGACCAATATGTCAATTTACTGAGATGGTGGGCACAATAATAAGAGAAAAAAGAGGGTATAGATAACCGCCCCCTGCAGTTTTGGTGCAGATAGTTTCAAGTATGAACGTCTAACATTCTTGCCCTTCCATAGGAATGTTGTTAGCATGGCTTGCAGCTTAGAGATCCACTTTTTAGGAAGAAACAAATCCAACATACCAAGGGGGTACATACAATACATGGGTCAAAACATTCATCTTTACTGTATTTATTCATCCCCATAAAGAAAGAGGAAGGTCTCCCCATCTGTCCAGGTCAGCTTTGATTGTGGTCACTAAATATGTAAGATTAAATTTAAGCATGGTAGGCATCTCTCTGGTAACTTGAATTCCAAGATAAGTGAGAGACTTGGGTTCCCACAGAAAATTAGCATTGTTCATTACTGACCGAGGGGTTTTATTATTCAAGGGAAAAACTTTTGTTTCAGACTTGTTAAGCTTATAGTGAGAGACTGCCAAAAAGCGGTCAATCTCAGCAATAAGAGCGGGAATACCTGTTAAGGGGTTTTGAAGATGTAAGAGAAGGTCATCTGCATAAGCAGATGGGGTGTAATGTTGGTCCCTTAACCTAATTTCCTGAAGTTTTGGGGAGGCTATCAATCTCTGGATCAGGGGTTTTAGGTAGAGGTTAAGCAATAGTGGGGAAAGGGGGTGACCCTGTCTGGTCCCTCTCTGAAGTGAAAGGAGTCTGACAGTATGCCATTGCATCAGATCTGGGCAGATGGGGAGGAATATAGTAATCTAACCCATCTGAGGAAACTTGAAGGGAGACCAACTTGGGTCAGAGTTGCAAAAGGAATTCCCAAGAGACCATATCGAAAGCTTTCTCGACATCCAGGGATATCAGTGCTGCAGGGAGATCTAAATCCCTGGATGCCAAGAGAATATACATTAATTTATGCATATGGTCCACTGATGACCTACCTGTCATAAAACCTATTTGCTCCCTTCCAATAAGATTGGGTAGCACAGGTCCCAATCTAGTGGCCAGGATCTTGGCTAGAATCTTAACATCAGTATTAATCAACAAAATGGGTCAGTAGCTTTCCGGATATGTGGGATCCTTACCAGGTTTGGGAATAAGGGTGATTAATGCATTAAGGAAATTTGATTCTAACATACTCTCAGAAAACCAGTAGTTATATGCATCCACTAGAAGGGGAGCAAGTTCCTGTATACATGCTTTAAATAAGTTATTAGAGAGCCCATCTGGTCCAGAGGATTTATCTAGGTAAAGCTGTTCAACTGCAGCAATGACTTCATTTGTGCTAATCAAGTTACCAAGTGAAGCTGCTAGTTGAAGTGATAATTTTGGGGGGAGCAATAGAATTAAGATAACTAGAAATAGCTGCAGCTGCAGGACTATCAGTTTGGTCTTCAGAGTAGAGTTTCTGGTAATATGTTGTTAAAACCTCAACAATTTCTCTAGGTGCAGTAACCAATTGGTCATCTGTATCAGATTTGATACATGGGATAACACCGGAAGTCATTGATTGCTGAAGCCGAATGGCAAGTAATTTACCAGCTTTCTCCCCTGTATCGAGATACTTCATTTTGGTATGTCTCAATGCAAGTTTCGCTTTTTGATACATGAAGGCAGAGTATTGGGCTTATAAGTTATGTAAATCTGTCCAATCAGCATCTGGGGATTGCCGGTTCAGAGTATGCTCCAACCAGTGAATAGCATGAAGCAAAGTTTCCTGCTGAGATTGGAATTGTTGAGAGTTTGTAGCAGACAGCCGGAGACACTCCCCCCTAAGGGAGCATTTCAGGGCTGCCCAGATCATAACTATTCTAGGAACTGAGTTTCTGTTGTTAAGTAGGAAATTAGAAAGGACATTTTTGATGTGCTGCAGGGAGTAAGGTTTTTGAAGCAACTGACTATTCAATCTCCAGAGAGCATTCCTTCTAATTATTAGCCCAAGGAGATATGTAAGAGAAATGGGAGAGTGGTCGGATATGACCCTCATATGTATATCTGCATTTATTACTCCAGGGAGGGAGAAGGAGCTCAAAAGGAGGAAATCAATATGGGAAAAAGATTTCTGTGGGAAGGAAAAAAGGTATATTGGTGTTCTCCAGGATTTAGTACCCTCCACACATCCAAACAATCAGATCCTGTCAGGAGGTCATGTAGAGCCCTTTGCTAAGGGGATAGACCTTGCTTTCGGGAGTCAGATCTATCTTTGTGTGAGTATGGTACAATGTTCCAGTCACCACCCAGTATGGTCAGGACAGGTGGATTAACAGTCAGTAAGCCCAGCAGATGTGTGAAAAAATGAGGGGACTCACAATTTTGGGCCATATACAGCCCCTAAAATAATTTGCTGCATTTCTAATATTCCATAAAGAATAATATATCTATCATTAGGGTCCCAAATTTCCCTATTAACCTTAAAAGGAATTTTTTTACTTATTAGTATTGCTACTCCCCCACTACATGTAGACTTCCCTGCACCGTATGCTTGTCCTACCCAGGTTTTGAAAAGTAAACTGACACCTTCTCGCCGAAGATGCCTCTCCTGGAGACAGGCAATCCCAGTTTTTAACTGATAGAAATGTTGAAGAATAACTTGTCTCTTGCACCTATCCTGTGCACCTTTAACATTCCAACTTATTATCTCATATGGGCCACTCATTATTGTAATTTACAGAGGTGGTGGTGAGTAAGCCTGAAATACCCAGAGTGAAATAACTCTTAAGATTTACCAAACTGAGAACTGAGAAAAGTTCTACATAAGAAGGTTGAATTAGCACACTCGACTTATTATCCCCAATACCAACAAAAAACACATTTTTTATAAAAGAAAACTTATTCTCCCTTATATCCTACAACCTTACCCTTATATTAATCCAATCAAAGATCTTATTTTACACTAAATTCCCCTAACCCCAGTTCAAATTAACTGCACCACTGTCTAAGCCTTGGTGAGTGATGTCTTTGCACAACGACTGAGTTGCACCAGTTAAAAGCACCCCTCGCTCCCGCCTTCCCCCGCTACATAGTAATTATCAAAGTATTGGAGGCTTCCATTATTAAGCAGGTACCACAATAAATCTATTAAGCTCTGCAAGGTTAAGTAATAGCTAATGAGAGCAATCTTTAACATTGAACCTTATTTTTCAAGAGTTCCAAAACAAACATGTGGCCCCTGACTATCTCCAGAGGGGCTTGAGGCCAGGACCCAGAAAAACATCCCGTAGATGTTCTAAAGTTCTACCAGTTATAGGTAGTGCATAGTGCCAACAGGAAAGTCCAACAACAGTCCTTCAATATTTGAATCAGAGGATCACATGGCTTAGATCACCAACCTCGAAATTTTGACTAGCTACATTCTTTAGTCTGTTAAAAGTAAATATAAAATTATAGCCAATGTCTAATCACCGCACTAGCTATGTGTCAACAATCTGTTAAAGCGACATCAAAATGACCCCCCCAGTCAGAGAACATTGCTCTAGCCTCTGCACAAATGTGTATAGAAAGTAGCTGAGCTCGAATGATGGTGGGCCCTAGCATAAAATCAAAAACTCTTTCAGTAGGATCTGCTCAGGCTCTATTGAGCTGAGTTTCTCAAATGCTGCCAGATAAGTAAGGTATCCATCACTGGAAATATAGGCCACCATCTTAGAACTCAGAACAAGTCCAGCAAATGTAGCACACAATTATACTTTGCAAAAAAACAGGGGCATTTCTACATACCCTCTGAGGTCTCCTCACTTAAAGAGATCAGGGAAGAGGCCTTTTAGCTGATTTATAGCCTGCTCATGCAATTCAAAAGAGACCCACTGATCTCCAGACTTCACCTGAAGCACCGCTGGGTGTCTCATTCAAAATGGTGTTCCCGTGGCAATAAGCTTCGATACAATCGGATGTATTTCTTGCCATTTCACTCGTACTGATTATGGAAGATCTTGGGTGATCCTAATTCTGAACCCTTCCTGTAAGACATCCTGTAAATCCCGTACCTTTGCGAGTATATGCTGCTTGTCAGGGAAGTTTAGCAACTTAAAAATCAGAGGTCTGGGTGGAGAATTAGGTGGTGGAGGAGGGCAGAGGGCATGATAGGCCCTTTCAATTACATAGGTGGTGCCATTCGGGGAGGGTCCTGCAATTTTTTCACACCATTTCTGAAGGAAAAGAATAGGTCTTGCTCCCTCTTCCTTTTCTGGTATCCCGATAACAAGGAGATTGTTTCTCTGACTTCTACCCTCCAAGTCCTCAATTTTCTCTTCAAGCTTTTTACATCTCTGACCACACTGTGTCACAGACAGCTCAGTCTTATCTTTTTTTTTCTCCAAAGAGACCAATTTGGCTTCTGAATCTCCCACTTGGATATTTAAGGGGTGTACTGAGGTCTTGAGTTGCTGTAAGTCATCAGAGATTTCAACTATTTTGTCTTGTAATGGTTGCATTATCTCTAGAAATCTCTCCTCCGAGAGTGCGCCCGCTGCAGTAGTGGATTTGCTTGAGCCTGCCGGCTGGTGCTTGGGGCATTTTGCGACCTTGTCCTTCTCCGGAGTTGGCAGCGGTGAATGTCTTGGCAGCACTTTTTTCATGTAAACCTCTATAATTGAACAAGCTCCCTGAAGTCCCAGTCTCTCAACAGCTAAGATAATGTAGTTTGTGGCTTTCTAATAAATGCAAATACTGCACGGAAAGACTGCAATGAGCAGAAGAGGCACGGAGCAATGGAGGGCTTCTGCTGCTTCTCAAGCTGCTATCGCGTGACCACTGCCTCCAATTCTAGCCTTGAGATTGAGGAGTCTAACTTCTCTCTCTCTGCTCTTGTATAATAGCTGGGAGATTTAGTGGGGCTAAAAAGAACTCCACCCTCTGAGTATCTGCCTGATGGTCCGGGGTGTACAGGATTCGGTAGTATTTTGTGAATGCTGCAACAATATGGGCCAGCAGCCGTTCCATTCCACCTCCTCCTGTCTCCAATACCCTAATATGGGTGATAAGGAACTCAGTTTGTTTCTGTCAGAGGCAATGTGCCAGCGAACGGGTGGCTCAGGGGTCCCCTTCATAATATTTTTGCTGCAGAAATTGAAGAGCTTGTTCTGTTTTAACATTAATTAAGTGCTGAATACTTAGTTGCCTCAAGTAGTAGTAACACCCACATATCCCCTGCTGCATGCTGGCCTATAAATTTCTTCAGTTGCTCTTGTAATGTGTTTAATTGTGATGCTTGTCGTTTCTTATAAGAAACCACAAATTTTAGTATGTCGCCCCTAAGAACTGTCTTTAAGGTGTCCCATAAGGTGTGAGCAGCTACATCCTCTGACTTATTTTCCTGCAATATTTGTTTCATGTGGTCCTCTACTAATTTCAAAATTCTAGAAGGTTGAATAGGTAATTGTTAAACTTCCATAGAGTGGTTCTCCTATCTGATTCCCATTCTGGCTGGAGTGTCAAAGAGGAGTGATTGGACAGGGTAGAGGGTTCTATATCACATTTGTGAATGCAATATCAATGCTCCTCTAATATGTGAAAGAAGGCTATACTGTACAAGCATACGTTCTATGGGGTACAGAATAATGGGTGTAAGCACCGCCCTGTGTGTTCATAAACTGCCAAAAATCTACCCACTTATACTCCTTAATATAAATTTGGGCTGCTCTCTGAGCACTAGATTTCCTGTGTGGTTTGGAATTAGAAGTATCCAGCTTATCGTATATAAAATTATGATCCCCCCTATCAGTAGCACCCCTCTATGCTGTTCGGTGATCCTTTGAAAGATCAACTGGGTCACTCCCAAATCCAAGCCCTGTGGTATGTATACACTGGCCAGCATTATTTCTGCTCCTTCCTATACCCCTGCTATCACAGCCAGGTGGCCCTCGGGGTCTGTGTATGAGGAGAGGACCTGGAAAGGAGTATATCTTGATATTAAGACCACTGCCCCTCTTCTCTTGCCCCCATTATAAGAAGATGCTATTGTTTGTGAAAAGCCAAAATTCTGTAATGTTTGGCATTCAATTCTTCCTAAATGTGTCTCCTGTAATATTAGGAACATGGGTTTCTGTTTTTTAAAGGTGGTCAGGATTCTAGATCACTTCACTGGGTTATTAAGGCCATTCACATTATGTGAACAGACCTTTATTCTTGATAAGGGAGCCATTGAGTAGTCTGAGACTGACAAAGTCTGATGTTGGTGATATCACTTGTGCTGGCTAGATTGCAACTCTGCCAGTGAAGGACACCAATCCCCAACCACACAGGGGCACCCATGCCCCCCTGCATCCCCCTTTTATAACACTAGATCAGAAATATTGATCCCCATTCCCCCATCATGTGAGAGTAGGGTTCTTTTTGTCAGGCATAAAAGACTTAGAACAGTAAACATATAACCTATATATATAATAGCTTCCAAGGTAAGGGAGTTAAAAAAACCACTCTCTATGTATATCCACAGCAGCCTTATAAAGGGCCACCACAGAAATGAGAGGAAAAGTGACGAGCATGCTCATCAGGCCTCCCTGGTCAAGACCAAGGTCTGACCATAGCAAGG
The DNA here is from genome assembly GCA_016271365.2 of Neoceratodus forsteri. Classification (NCBI taxonomy): domain Eukaryota; kingdom Metazoa; phylum Chordata; order Ceratodontiformes; family Ceratodontidae; genus Neoceratodus; species Neoceratodus forsteri. The sequence continues at coordinate 349,897,025 of CM028130.1, read as the reverse complement.
TGACCGATGCAATAAGCCACGTCACCACACCCATCTGGACCTGAGCCTGCTATCTCACATATAGCTCATTAAGTCCACCAGTTTTCCCCACAGACGCCACTGAATATCTTATTTGTAAATAACAGTAAAACAGCGATCCTCTGTTGGCCTTTATATGTATATATTTAAGGAGGTGAGGGCTGATATCTCAGAGCTGTTGTAGCTTGTTAGTACCTTAAACCCCCCACATCCTATATTCTCTCATTTGTTGTTTGACAGGTATAGGCAAGGTTCATATTCCCCCCTCTTAGTGTGGGGAGAGTCTAAGAATCGATCCCCCCTATGGCAACAGCCACTACCTGTTGGACCCTACTCCATTCTCTTAATACAGTCAGTGAGAAATAGGGGGTGTACAGATAAGGATGAAAATGTTAAGTAGGCTTATACTTAAATTAGCTACAACAGTTGGATGGTTTTGAATTCCCATTCAAAGAACATAAATATAGATGGCCTCCAAAACTCTGTAAGCTCTGCAGTCCGAGCCATTGCTGAGACCATAATTAAGCCAGGAACTTCTGTAACATTACCTGGCAATTCACATATAAAACCAAAGCAAGTCCCTACTGAAAATGACATTGTAAATGTCTAACCAAGTCCCCTCTTGTACATCACTTTGTACATCTGCTGGTGATCTATATGCTTTAAACAAATCAATTCTTGTACAAACTGCTTAACTCTAACAGTTAAGGGTAAACTTTTATCATAATTTCAGTCATTTGATCCCTCTGTAGGTTGAGGGGGGCCCAACCTGAGCCCAACCTGCAGGGTGTAAGTGCTACCAGTCCCAGATCATGTCCCTGTAGATTAGTGTGGGAGCACACCCCAGGCACGATGCAAATAGCAGAAAAACTTCACCAACCTGCAGGACTTAGGACTGCTGTCTTGATTCGGGATCTTGAGACAATTGTTTCTCCTGCAGTGCCTGTAGTATTTTGCTGATTTATTTATTTATTTGCTTTTGTTAACCAGGTAAGCACGCTAGACAACCAAGTGCCTATTTTCAGGTGCAACCCAGGAGAGTTACAGAGCATACAGGTAACAAGATACACGTTAAGGAAATAGAATACAATGTAAAAGAATTACAGTCAAGAGCCGCAAGCTCTACATAGGTGAGAGGTACAGATCAGGCTCAAGCGAGGCTAGGCAGGCAGACAAGTTATAGTATACAACACTACGTAGGGGGTCAGCTATTCTAATATGTCTATAGACTGAACACAACTCCTGCAACTCCTGATGTCCTGCAATGTGGTTTGGGCCACCCGTTTAGCTGAAGTCTTGTGTTGGTGCCAGTTTCCTGAGTTCCATTCCCTGCTCGGTAGTTTCGGGTGCTGCTCCGATGGTGAAGGGCTTTCAGGCTTCCATCCTCTTTTGGCTAAAGCTGATAAGGCCTCTTCGGGAGTTTGGTAAGTCACAATGCCATTATCCCAGAAAGCTTTGAGCTTTGATGGATATGGGGTCTGAAAACGAACCTGGTGTGAGCATAACTCTCTGAGTATAGGTGCATATGCTGCACGTTGCTTCATTATTTCCATGGGATAGCCACTGTCAAAGATTAAACGTGCTGTGTTATATGTGACTGTTTTTTTTTTTTGCCCAGGCCTAGTGTAGAAGCTCCTCTTTATCTCTGTAGCTTGACAGATTGAGCACCACTGAGTGCAGGTGGATATTGGGATCAGTAGGTCTCTGGGTAAGTGCCCGATGTACTCACTCTATCCTGAAAGTAAAGGTGGGTGAAAGCTCCAGTACATCTCACAGCAAGTCTTTGAGAAACTCAGTCAAGTTCCTGGTTTTGGCCCCTTCAGATAAGTCATAAATCCTAAGGTTGTCTCTTTGGGATATGGCTTCGAGGTCCATGAGCTTGGTTTGTATTTTTGCCTGGGTGTTCATTAAATATTCCACTGCAGTATAGAGTTTTTCTGATCCTTCTTCTACGGAGGTAATGTGGGTTTCTGTTTCCTCCACCCACTCCTCCATAGCTTTGAATTGGTTATGAAGGGACTGAAATTCCTTTTTTGTTTCATCCCAGAATGATTTAATTTCATTTAACAAGGTTTCAAAGTGAGATCTGGATAAACGATCATACTCGCTGTCTATATCTAGATCTAGGCCTGGCTAACTCGCCAGAGAGGAGCTGCATCTGTTGGTTGTCTTCTCATGCAATCCCTCATCATCTGCTCTAAGAGGTGGATTTTTGCCTCAGGATCTACTCTGCCGGCTGCCTGCAGTTTGTATAGAAGCCATTTTCAGTGTTTTTGTGTGGTAAAGAGTGTACTGGAATAATTTATTCGATGAGGTCTTGAGGAGCTGTTTTAGATTGCAGCCATCAGGGTGGTGACATCACCGGAAGTCTCAGTTTATATTTCTTTTATGTTCTGCAATTCTGTCCCTCCTTTTTCATTATTTCTGAGGACAGTTTCATACAAACAGGATCACTGTCCTCTAGACTTCACCTACTCTGGCAGCGTGTCTACACATTGCATCATAATCCCTAGTTTATGACATCATCATTATTGCTACAGCAATAGACTGTAATGTCATAAACAGAATTGTGATGTTAGGTGTAGGCAACCAGCCACTGCAGGTAGGGCATAAATCATACCATGCCAATTTCCTTAGTTAGAAATAAATAAGGGTGAGAATTACAGACAGAAATATGAACTATAAGCTAATGTGTATCGAAATATTACATTTTTATGGCTGTGAGTGGAGCCTACGGCCATCTTGTTGTCTGTAGTTGGAAAAATGGAAGATCATGGAACACATATTTGGAGTTTTCCATGTATCCTTCCACAACTATAAATCACTATGCCAGTTGAAATAAAATACTCCCTTCTTTCTGTTTATAATGTTGGAGACAGAACCATACCTCTCAACCTCCTGCCTCATAAATCAGGGACAAGGCTTAAAAAAATCCAGGGACAAAGGACCAAAATCAGGGACACATCTTCAAAATTGGTGATATCCACTCAAAAAGCTGATAGAATAAGGGGCTTAGTGTAAAATGCATTTTCTAAGGAAGAACAAGTCTGTAACATTAATGCTTAACATTATTTTGTGCTTACAACCCCCACTGATTGGTCACGGAAACACAATTTTTAGGAGGGACAGAGTAAAATTTTGAATCAAAATCAGGGATGTCCCTGAAAATCAGGGACAGTTGAGAGGTATGGACAGAACTCCAAGCTGCTTATTAGATGGCCATTAGGAAACTGAAACAACTTGTTAAATATTGGTTGCCTATTAAACTGGAGATCTATTTACCCCCTTCAAAATGCAACAACTTGCACATTTAAATACTTAGCATTTAAACATTTTCTTGTTACTAGCTTCAGTTGGGCAGGTATTAAATCTTTCAAGAAATATCATACCTTATAAATGTCACCCTTCCCCAGCAATCTAAAAAGATGTATACTGTTTTTTAACCTCTTAAGACACTATCTGATAAGCACTGTCTCAGACATATGCCAGGTCTTCTGTGCACTATCCATGCTAAATATATAGCAATCGGCAGGCATTTTTTACAATTATTTTTGGGGAAAAAAATATATTGAGCTACAGCAAACACACACACACACACACACACTGTACATACCATTCTTGTGGTCAAAACATTCAAAATAAATACTGCAACCTAATATGTTATACAACAATAAAGAAACTGTTTATGTGAGTGAACACAATGAAGTTCAGTTTACAGTAGATTTCCTTTAAATATTTCTTATCCTATATTTTGTATCCTGGATAGCTCAGGGGAGATGCTACATCTCACTGATCTCACTGTCATAGGGATCTTCATGTTACGTATTTTTGCACTGTATTTACTCAGGATGTCCCCTGATTAGATGCAATATATTATGTTTTCAGTGGGGTCATGATTTTACCATTTTTATAAAGAAATAATATATGTATATATGTGTATAATTTTTTCAGGGGAGCCTAGTCAAGACGAAAAATATTGTTTTCAGTGTGTTCTGATTTTTCACAATGCAGCATGATAGTGTGCAGCTGTAGAGCCCGACTAAAATAAGATGCCATGTCTTCTGTAAACTATCCAGGCTACATATGTAGTAAGCAGAAGGCATATTCTAGGAAAATACATTGTAAAAATGTGTAAAAGGAAGACCACATTGAAACTGCCTCTCAGCAGATCTGCATTATGCAAATTCATTAGAAATAATGGGTAAAAGCATCCCAAAAGCTCTCCACAGCCATATCAGCTCTGACCAGAATTTGTTTTTAAAGCTGTCCCAAGGGGGTTAGAGTCTCTTTAAATAAACACACCAGTGATAATCATCAGGGGTAGTATGCACTGTTGCAATTGGTGGTGGCACAAAACTGGGGTGAAAAAGGCTCCCTAGTGTTTCACTGCGAAAAACTGCCATACATGAAAGGAATACTTAGTTGCTGGGGAGAGGAGTGTCTCCAATGACTAAATTACTATGCAAATGATGATTGCCAGTTGTTAATTGTCACAAACTGAGTACTAAACCACTATACCTGAACTGCGCTCACCACAGAAGTTCATGCATGGCATAGCATCAGTCATGATGTGCCATGCAGTAAATAAATGTCCACAATACTGGTATTTCTGCCTTAGTTTTCCTCACACACCTGCCCAATCCTTACCTTAAGGCATGCGTCAGAGCTGTGATGATTTAGATTTTTTCCACTTTCTCAACTTTTCAGGTTATCCAGTGGCTTCCTGACCTAGACCCAATTCAGTTTGTGTCACTTGCATCCAGTGGAGCCCCCCCCCGCCAGCTCTGTACCCCCATGCTTATCTCTGTGATGCTCAGAGGCATTAAGAGCAGCAATGCCACAGTGAAAGCAAACAGCCACACTCAAAAGTAGCTTGCTACAATTTGTTATTGGATGAATAGTGACTTACTAGACTGCTGAGCCCCAAAGTAGTGGAGACACCTCTCCTACTCACCACAAGTACTCCCAATCAGTTTCACACACTTAGTGCATCATCAGGAAAAGCAGCCATGATCAGAAGTGCTGAAACTGTATATAACCCAGCAATTTAAAATGACAGGCCCCAAAAGCATATGTGAAATTAAAACCAGTTTAAAAGTTTAGAAAGTTCTACTGCATAGTGCAGCCTTTTAAAGAATTTACCTTTTAGCATTTTTTGCAGCATATAGCTGTTTAGCAAACATCTTCATCACCACAGTTTGGTATGTGACCCTACCCATTTAAGAGACTTGTTTTTTGGCATACAGAAATGTTTAAGGTCATCATACACCACCACAGTAAGGCTTCATATGTATTCACAAAGCACTTGCCCTTCACGTATTGGTGGTGTGTGATTCTCACGCTTGTTCAGTATAACCTTTTGACCCCTACACTGTAATCTTCTTTGCACTTGCCTCTTAACAACATTAGGTGTCCCAGGTTTGCATTTCACAATAGATATGCTTCTGCCATTTTTTATTTCAAAAAAGATTTTCACACTCCATACTTTTAAATATTCACCTAATGTATATTTGGGGCAAATATATTGTTGTTCTCTGGGGCAGTTTCTTAAGAGGTTTGAGCTTTTTTCTGAAAACCGGCTAAGCATGAGATGATTATTTCATCTCTCTTTTGGACGTTGGTGTCCCTTTCCTTGCACTTTCTGGTGATCACCCCCAATATGCCTTTTCCAGTTGTGTCTATATGTAAAGCTGCTTCCTGCAAAAAACTAAGTAATGTCTTTAAAAGGTTGCACTATGCATGTTATGCAGTGGGAATCTGAACTGTAAAGCTGTTTTTAATGTAACATTCATTTTTTGGAGTCTGTAAAATTAAATTGCTGGGATAAATGCCACCTCTTCTAATCATGACTGCTCTTCCTAAGGCTGCACTAGCTGTGCAGAACCAGTCAGAGGTACTTGAGGTGAGTAGGACTGGTGTCTCCACTCCTTTCGGGTTCAGCAATCTAGTTAGTCTCTATGCACCTAATAAAAAATTGCAGTAAACTAAGTCTGAGTAAGGATGTTTGTTTTCACTGTGGCGGTGCTGCTCTTAATGTATCTGAGCTTGTTCAGTTTGAATATGTATGCTGCATGGCTTGAATGGTTTTACCTTGGTTAGTGTTGTCTTTACTATTATAGATTGAGGGATCACTCCCGACCAATTGGAGCACTCCCTCCCTGTGCACATAAGACTCTTTTTCTGGGAAGAGTGTCTCATGGGCAGATGCCCTGTAAATGGGCATGTTTAGGTAAGTTTTAAAAAAAAATTAATATATATATAATTGACCAAGTTCAATCAACAATATATTAATACCACCACAGAGATTACTCTTACATTTGTAAGAGTGGTCTCACTTACATTCTTATGGCATCAGAATCACTTACCTTCAGTTTTCAGTTCTCATACCCTAAGAATGTGTGTAAGACCACTCTTACAACGTTAAGAGTGGTCTTGGTGGCAGTATTAAAATGCATACCAGGTCTCGGTCTTGTCTTCAACCCTCTCAAGATCCTCACAGCACTCTCACATGCCTGCATTCAAGCAATAATACCAAACAGAGTGGATGATATTGGGCAAAACCAGACTGCCCAGGGGAATAATGAAGACTGACACCACAGGTGAAGGGCCTTATAGCCCCTGGAAGGTCTGGTATTGCCCATGCTGTCCACCCTGGAGGGTATTATTGAACTTAGAAAATGGGCTGCTTGTCATTTTGTATAGGATTATGAAGAAAACACAAGTAATCCTATAGAAAGTGACTACAATTAAAATTATATCTTTTTAGGGCTGCAGTGGGTGGAGTCCTGCAGTCCTTTGGCTTTCAGAAAAAGGACTGCATTCTTTACATTCTTTCCTACCAAACAACACTTTAGGACAATGAAAAGTTAGAGTTGTATCACAGTTCCCTATGCAGTCTGTGAAACCCTCCACTGTGTTAATGCAGTCTTCTCTTAGGCACTATTTTTATTTATGTGAGATGGGGGGGATGTAGTTTGATACTACATTGACTCACATTGCTAAGATTCCTGGCTGTCTTTCATGTTAGATGTCTGCATCAGTGGGGGATGGGGGGCTTGGGCTGCTTTAGTGAGACATTACTCGCTCACCTTAAGGACATTCCCACCTTTCTTACATCTTTGATGTCAACTGTGTGTGTGTTTGTGTGAGTGTGTGTGTGTGTGTGTGTGTGTGTGTGTGTGTGTGTGTGTGTAAATAACTATCTGATTTTGGTTCAGAAGGATGGAGAAGTTTGGTCTCATGAGCAGCAGCTTGGTCTTGGGTGCAGAGGTTAAACAATTCGAATTCCTTATTTCTGGCCATTAGTGGCTTAGGTTTTTTTCAGACATAAACACCACTCTCTCCAGAACAACTCACTCAGATTTGGATAAAAGGCCCTGCAACGTGTGCCTAATTTTTTCCCTTCTACTTTGTTGAGAGAAAGTTCCTGGAGATGATCCACCAAACTGCTGCCTTGTGGACCAAGTAGAGAAGTATCAACAGCTACCTGCCTGCTGCTTTAGTTTGCGTAGCTCTACAAACAAGTACAGCCCCCCCACCACCACCAATTGAGCCCAGTCTGCTGTTAAGTCTTGACACTGGATGTTTCTTCATTTAAACTGGTAAGTTATAATTTAGTTTTGTTTTATTCCCAATTTTGGTCTCTAATTGTTTCTAAATTCTATGTACACTGTAGGGTAGGTTAATTACTGTGGGTCTGGAATGGATATACAAACTTTAGTGATAGAATACTTATATTTTTGTTGGAAAAAAATACCCTAAACAGTTTGGGTCATCTTGTTTAATTGTATTAGGGATTAGGCTAGGCAGATGACAGAATATGGGGTGCTTGAGAGACTAGGGCATTGGTGGAGGACTACATAAAGTGTAAAAGTAGCGCAGCCTTGCATAGAGGTGTACTATGCTAGTGATGCTACATACGGTTCATTGCTATGGTTTTAATATTCTTTTTAATCAATATGTTTCAGTTGAGTGCTCTGTCCCCCACACCACTGTGTTTTTTTTATTTAACATGGAGGTGTGGATGGAGGACAAAGCACCTCAACTTAAGTAAACTGATTAAAATAAACCCCACATGAGCATACCAACTAGCCCCAAGTAGCGTAACTAGCACAGCATACTCGCAACACTGCTCCATGATCCTTCACTGTCACCAAGACTAATGCTATGTTTGCTGGTTTGTTCTAAAATAAATGACCATGGTGGGTAGGGTTTGACCACGGAATCTCCAGAGCCCTGTTTCGGGCTGAGTTCCACTCAATTTGAATCATGATTTACAGCTCAAAACCCTGCCTGCTACTGCCTGACTGCTCCCCCTCTCAATATCAGGCGGTCTCCAGAGCCCTGTTTCGGGCTGAGTTCCACTCAATTTGAACCACAATTTAGGGTCTGAACCTCTGCCCTCTACCACCCGACTTCTCCCCTTTTGATATCAGGGGATCTCCAGAGCTCTGTTTTGGGCTGAGTTCCACTCTATTCGAACCGTGATTTGCCGTTCAAACCCCTGCCTGCTACCACCTGACTGCTCCCCCTCTCAATACCAGGTATAGAGCTGCCTGAATAGGACTGCTGCTTTTTTAATTTGGGCGCTTTTCTACACAATAGGGGATGTAAGCCCGACCATGGCTAAGTACTTTAATTCCTGCTCCTGGCTATTGAACTTCCTCAGCTTTTTTTCCCCTGAGGAACCGAGCTCTCTGCCTGCTTTAACCTGCAGCACAGAGCTAGTGGCAATTGTACTAATTTATTTTAGTTTGGACCCAGACCTAATTAAGTTGCTGCTCCTGAGCACTTCTGTGCTGCTGTTCACAGCGGAATTGTTTCTCCAACCACCACAACCCCGCCCCTGGCCTTTAATAAATACACTTCCTAACCAGCCCCCCTCCTAACTGTTAAAGGAAGACACACTGCTGAACTTCACTCCTACCTCTGGTTCAGCCTGTGAATCCAGACATCTAAGGAAAAGGCTCCTCTCACTCAATTTCAGTTTTCCCCCTACTTTACTAGGAGCTGCAAGTGAAATACTGTGTCTTCAGCTGTACATCTCCAGGCAGTAGTCTTACCTAACCTCTCCAGACTATGGACTCCCTGACCCTCATAGTGCTTAGCTCTCCTGCTTATATGCTTACCTCCACAGCAACAGATTTCCAGCCCGCAGAATTGGATGCATACCTCATACCCTGTACTGGATTTCCATGTGGCCTTTGCTACCAGCAGCATCAGGTGACCCACCTCATCCCCTGACTACTCCTTTTACCGAAACCATGAAAGTCTCCACCTCTGTCTTCCTACTAACACTACCACACCTCTCACAACTGCCCATGCTCACTCTGGTTCATAAACCTAGAAACCACTAATCTTTATTCACCCTCAAGGCACTAAAGTACCTCATTATAAGGAACCTCCTTCTACTCCTACTAATGTCAGGCAATGTCCACCCCAACCCCGGGTCATTGAAACCCACCCAGATGCACGACGCTTCTTGTGACACTATTAAACTGGTATCAATAAACATCAGAAGCTTCTACCAAAACATCGATATCCTCCAGGTGTGGATGTCCCAGCATAGACCTGACACTCTAGCGATGGAAAAACATGGCTCTCCCCTAAGGTGCTGGACAGGGCCCTGCAGCTGGATGGTTACACTCTCTTCAGAGAGGACAGGACTGGGGAAAAGGAGAGGGGTCTGTGCAATCTATCTTAAAGCCTCTCTCCAAGGATATGCTCTTCCCAAGTTAGTCACTGGTAGTAGCTCCCAAGCCCTTGCACTTAAAGTACTTCTGGGACCTCATGGCAAATCACTAACTATAATAGCCTGCTATATACCTCCATATGACCAATCCAAAAGTTTGCAGCTATAATTGATTACCTCTTCAACCTCTCCCCCAGTTCTGTTAGTGCTCCTTGGGGACTTCAAAGTTAACTGTTTGGCACCTGAGGTGGACATCTACAAATATGCCACCTCTGCAATTAATCTGACCCAAATAGTTGCCTCACCAACCAGACATAACCCTAGGACTGGTAACTGCACACTACTGGACCTTATTTTTACCAAAAGACCTGACAGATTCACTAGGTCCAAGGTTCTCCATGACGCCCTTAGTGACCACTCCACCACCATCTGCTTTTGGTCCAAGAAGACTCAAAGACAACCCAAGAAATCCATGCACCAACACATTCTCAAGAAAGTTCAACTCAACCATTTCTAGACTCACCTCCGTAACCTGGACTGGTCTACACTGGACTTTTCCCTGTATGGATCAAGCCCTCAACTGCTTTATCACTCACTACAATGTAGCATGTGACATATACGCCCCCTAGAAAAGCTAAGGCCCAAAGCCATACACAACCCCTGGCTCTCTCCATCCCTCCTGTCCTGCATGGCCGACAGTGACCATCTGTGGTGCATTGCCCATGCTAGAGGCAATCAGTCACACTGGCAGCAGTATAGAGCGGCCAGAAATGCCTGCACCCAAGCCATCAGGCGAGCTAAAAAAGACCACTACAAGGATGTGCTCTCAAACTTCTGGGGTGACAGCAGGAAGTTTTGGAATAACTTAAAGCAACTTACCGGTAAGCCCATTAAAACTTACACACCACGCTCAATCTTTATGGCACCACCATCCAAGACTCACAGCAGATAGCAAACACCTTTAACACTGCCTTTTCAGACCTTAGTGGTGTACTTCCACCAAACTTCTTCAACCCTCCCATCACCCCATCCAACCTAATGGGCACTGGGCCCCGACAACTAACTCCCCCTTCTACCTTAAATCTGTCTCCACTAGTACTGCCAGAAAATACCTACTCAAGGCACTCAGCAAATCTAGCTTTAACAGTAACTCCTTAGACCTGAAAGTGCTATGCTTTGTTCTAGAAGCAGTTCTTGGGAAATTCCCCTAATGATGCAAAGCTGCTCTTGTGACTCCTACCCACAAGAGTGGAGATAGAGCCCTCTACTCTAACTACCTCCCCATCTCTATCCTCCCCCCATCCAAAGCCCTGGAATGGATAGTTGCAGACCAACTCATGGAATATCTAACCAAGTATAACATCCATGGCCCCCAACAACATGGCTTCAGGGTAAAGCACAGCATCACCTTAGCCATAATAGAATACACCAACTTCATAAACAAAGCCCTTATCTGTGGGCACTTAGTGGGTCAGTGTACATTGACCATACTAAGGCCTTTGACACAGTAAATCTCTCACTTCTCATCGACTCCCTTAGCTCCATTGAGGTTTCTTTGGTGACGGTGCACTGGTTCAAAAACTACTGAAAGAACAGGTCACAACAGGTTAAAATCTGAGATGCCCTATCCTCCAGTCTACGTGTCTGCTCTGGAGTTCTCCAAGGCTCCATCTTAGGCCCTTTACTTTTCAGCCTCTACTCAAACTCCCTACCCCAAACTTGCCCTGGTGACCTACACCTCTATGTGGATGATGCAGTACTCTTTGCTAGCCACCCAGACATGTACACCCTGACAATGGACTTTTGAGATAACTTCTCTGCAGTCAAAAAATGGTTTGCAACCCACAAACTTATCATGAACTATAAAAAGAAACAGAAACATAGACTTTGATGGCAAATAAGGACCGCTTGGCCCACCTAGTCTGCCCATTCTCTATGTATTGGATAAGCTGCAGATTCTAGTTAACCAACAGCCTACTTCCTCCTAACCTTCACTATAATTGCATCATGTCTGTCCCATGCATTCTTGAATTCCCCCACTGTTTTTGACCCCACGACCCCCTCAGGAAGGTGGTTCCTTTCATCCACCACCATCTCCATAAAAAAATACTTTCTGACATTGCCCCTAAGCCATCCCCCTACTATCCTTCTATAGATTTTCTATAGATACTTATATAGACTTTCTATAGATACGTTAGTGAAAGGAGAAAGTCCAGAGGGGGTATTGATATGATCAAAGGGGATACAGGGCATGTGAGGAGGAGGACCATGTACATGCATCTATCCTAAATAGATATTTCTGCTCAGTATTTACTCAAGAGAAGGTAGGGCAGAGCCCACAGCTCAGTACTATGGACACAGGGGGGAAGGAGGTGTGCAATAGTCCCTTCACAAAAGAAAGGGTCCTGCAAGAGCTCAATAAGCTCAGGGTGGAAAAGGCAATGGGACCTGATAGCATACATCCCAGGGTATTAAAGGAGCTAAGGGTAGAACTAGCAGAGCTTATATCAGAACTGTTTAGTGAGTCTCTGAGCACAGGAGAGGTCCCAAAAGACTGGAGAAGGGTTCATGTGATCCCGTTCCACAAGAGTGGTAGCAGGGAGGGGGCAGGGAACTACAGACCAGTCAGTCTTACATCAGTAGTGGGCAAGATTATGGAGGCACTCCTTAAGGAAAGGATAGTGCAACACCTGGAATCCATAGGAGTACAGGATCCAAGACAGCATGGGTTTACAAAAGGAAGGTCCTGTCAAACTAAACTCATAGATTTCTTTGACTGGATAACCAGAGTGGTGGACCAAGGGGGAGCAGTTGATGTCACCTACCTTGACTTCAGCAAAGCTTTTCGATACTGTTCCACATAGAAGATTGATTAATAAGCTGGGTAGGCTCAGGGTGGGTCAGAAGTTGGACAAATATGTGGCAAACTGGTTGACAGACAGAAAACAGAGAGTGGTGGTAAATGGTATACAGTCAGCAGAGATGCAAGTCATAAGTGGGGTACCTCAGGGATCAGTCCTGGGGCCAGTCCTCTTCAATATCTTCATCAGTGACATTGCAGATGGACTGGAGGGTAAGGTTTGTCTGTTTGCAGATGACACCAAGATCTGCAACAGAGTAGATGATCCAGATGGGATGGGCAGAAAAAGAGAAGAGATCTGGATAAACTAGCAAAATGGTCAAAAGAGTGGCAGCTGGGGTTTAACACAAAGAAGTGCAAGATCATGCACATGGGGAAGAGAAACCCTGATGTCACCTATAGGCTAGGAGGAGAGTTGCTGGCAGTCACAAGGGAAGAAAGAGACTTGGGCATCATCATCATCACCGATGACCTGAAATCATCCAAGCAGACCACTAAAGCAGTAGTTAAGGCTAGGGGAGATGGTGGTGTGTATTAGTAGGGGTATCACAAGTCAGAAGAGGAAGTTAAATAATCCTAATTTACAAGACATTAGTTATGCCTCATCTGGAGTACTTCATGCAGTACTGGAGGCCACACCTTCACAAGGATATTAATCAACTTGTCCAGAGAAGGGCACCAAAATGGTGCAGGGACTGCATCAGAAAACATATGAGGACAGATTAACGGAGCTCAATATTATACCCTAGAGTAAAGGAGGGAGAGAGGTGATATGATCGAAACATTCAAACACCTTAAGGGCATTAACAAGGTGAAAGAGTCTAACATGTTTTAATATAAGAAAAATAGCAGGACAAGAGGACACAGCACGAGATTAGAGGGAGGCCGATTAAGGGGTAATGTGAATAAATTATTTTTCACAGAAAGGGTGGTGGATACATGGAATGGCCTACCTCAGGAAGTGGTGGATATGAATATAGTGCAGGGCTTCAAACAGGCATGGGATAAGCATAAGGGAGCAATACAGACGAGTGTGAATAGATTGGCCATTGACAGAGCAAAGGCTTATGGCACATTCATAAGGAAGAAAAAGAAATGGGCAGACTGGATGGGCCTTACGGCCCTTATCTGCCATCAACTTCAATGTTTCTATGTATCTTCAAACTGTGCCCCCTTGTTCTTGCACATCTCTTTCTCTCAAAGATGCTCCCATCTTGGACTTTGTTGATTCCCTTGAGGTACTTAAATGTTTCTATCATGTCCCCCCTCTCCCTCCTTTCCTCAAGGGTATACATATTAAGCTCTTTCAGTCTCTCCTCATAAGGCTTCTGTTGCAGACCCTGCACCATTTTAGTTTCCCTCCTCTAGACCACCTCTATCCTGTCTATGTCCTTATGGAGATTGGGTCTCCGGAACTGAAAGCAGTACTGTAAATGGGGTCTCACTAACTGTCTGTACAGAGGGATAAAAACTTCTTGTTTTCTACTGGTAATGCCTCTCCCTATGCATCTCAGTATTCCTCTAGCCCTCCTTACTGCCTTCTCACATTGTTTGCGTACCTTAAGGTAATCTGATATGGCTACCCCGAGGTCCCTTACCATTTTTGTTGTTGTTAGTGCCTCCCCCCCATTGTGTACTCTCCCCTGGTTTCTGTTTCTCAGGTGCATTACTTTGCACTTTTTTGCATTGAATCTAAGCTGCCATATTTTTGACCATTCCCCGAACCTTGCCAAGTCTCTTCTCATCCTTTCTACCCCTGTTGTGTATCAACCCTGTTGCAGATTTTTGTATCATCTACAAAGAGGCATACATTTCCTTCCAGCTCCTCTGAAATGTCTCCTATTAAGACATTTATTTATTTAATTATTTATTAGATCTAGGATTACAAATACCTTTGAGCCAATGCTCTTTTACAAAGGTTCCACGTCAGGAGATTACATGCATGTTAAACAAGAGCATACATCATTACAAGAGCGCATACACCAGTATTCATCAATTCCGGTACAACATCATAGTATATAATATACATGAATAACACAAGCAGGGGTCATTTCAGAAACCTAGGAGGAATCCGGGAGGAAGGGAGGGAGGAAAAGGGAGTGGCAGCCGAAAAGAGACTAGAGCAGCTCACGGCATTGTCAAAGAACATTAGAGAGGGGTGGCTGATCTCATAGGGGAAGGGGGAAGTTGGGGGAGGCAGTCACATGAGCTTGAGGCCATGAGATGAAGACGGAGTCTAGATTTGAACAAGCCCAGAGAGGAGGTGGAGGTGATGCAAGTGCTGAGGGCATTCATCCAACTGGGTGCACAGTATGCAAAGGATCTTTGGCCCAGAGTGGTGTGGCATCAGAGGACCTGTAGAGGCTAATGTTCAGACCCCCTAGTGTTATAAGGATTAGAGTTAGGGCTCAGGAGGACTTGGACACTAGGTGGGGTAAGGCCCAAGGTAGTCTTTTTTTGCCATCAAGCAGGTAAGGTACTTAATGCAGTTGGCAAGTTGAAGCCATCCCATTTGAGCATAAAGCTTACATGTATGTGTGAGTCAGTGAGCTCTGGTAAGCAGTCGACAGGCCTTGTCAAAGAGGACTGGTCCTAGTACTGAACACTGTGGTACCCCACTATTAACCACCCTTTCTTCAGAGTGTACTCCATTTACTGTTACCCTCTGTGTCCTGTTGGTCAGCCAATTTGTTATCCAGGCTATCACCCTGGGACCCACTCACAGGATGGCTAACTTGTTTATTAATCTTTTGTGTGGGACTGTGTCAAATGCCTTGCTAATGTCTAGGTAGACCATATCTGTAGCCCCTCCCTGGTCTACTACTTTGGTCACCCAGTCAAAGAAATCTATTAGATTCATCTGACACTATCTTCCCATTGTAAATCCATGCTGCCTCTGGTCCTGTGCCCCGCTGGCCTCTAGGTACTCAACAGTTCTCTTTCAGAAATGATTCTATCCTTTTCCCTACCACTGATGTTAAACTAACAGGTCTGCAGTTTCCTGCTTCTGCCTTGCTCCCACTTTTGTGAAGAGGAATCACATCTTCCCTCCTCCAGTCCTCAGGTACCACACCATCTTCCCATGATTTGTTAAAAAGGATAGTCAGTGATGCCATTAGGTCTCTCCTTAGTTCTTTTAAAATTCTGGGGTGAATCCCGTCAGGCCCCATTGCTTTGCCAACCCTGAATTATAGGAATTCTCTCAGGACTCTTTCTTCTGTGAATAGACTATTATCAACCCACCTGTCCAGAGTGCTTCTATTGCTTGTTTTAGGTACCTCTCCCTCTTCTTCTTTTGTGAATACTGAGCAAAACTACTCATTCAGTATCTCTGCTTTTCCACTGTCTTCCTCTGCCCACCTCCTCTCCCCTTTATTAAGTCTCACTATCCCTTCCTTGGTCTTCCTTCACTCCCTGATGTACCTACAAATGGTTTTATCCCCCTTCTTCACAGAGTTGGCTATCATTTCCTCGGTTTGGGCCTTTGCTATTCTGACTGCATTACCTGCCTCCTTCTGCTTTAACTGATACAGTTCTCTATCCTGCTCATTCTGTGATTCCTTATACTTACTGAATGTTGTCTTTTCTCCCTAACCTTTCCTGTCACCTCTTTTGAGAACCATAGTGGTTTTTTACTTTGTTTTGTTTTATTTGCTTCACACAGACTTGCTGTCTCTGTGATGACAGTTTTGATTTTCTTCCATTATTGTTTTACCCCTCCTTCCTGCCCATTTGCTAGTGCGTTCCTTAGGCACTCACCCATTTTTCCAAAATCAGCCCTCCTAAAGTTCAGTACTTTTGTCTTTGTATGTTTTGACTCTACAGATGTGTTTATCGTGAACTATACTGTTCGGTGGTCACTAGTTCCCAGATGGCTACCCACTTTTAAATCTGTGATCCTATCACCATCTCCATTTGAGAGTACCAGGTCTAAGACTGCACCCTCCCGAATGGACACCAACACTAGCTGTCTGAGGCATGCCTCCTGCAGGATATCAAGAATGACCCTGCTCTTGAATGAGGCTGCAGCACATGTGCTCCAGTTAACATATGGCATATTCAGGCCCCCCATCAACAAAATCGTCCCTTTGTCTGCCATTCTAAGGATGCCTTCTAATGTTTCTTTGTCCATTTCCTCCTCCTGAGATGGGGGTCTGTATACAACCCCCCTGCGGATTGTGGTACCACTACCTGTCTCCAAGGTGAACCACAGTGCCTCCTCTCTTCCCCGCTTATCCTTTAGTTCTGTTGCTTTGATCCCTTCTCTTACATAGAGAGCTACTCCTCCTCTTCTTTTACCCTCCCTGTCTCTCCTATAGATTGCACACCCTGGTATGTTTACATCCTAGTCATTGTTCTCTGTGTACCATTTGTCTGTGACTGCCACAATATCCAGGTGTCCCTCTTCCATCAATGCTGCTAAATCAGGAAGCTTATTACCCAGATTATGGGCATTGGTACTCAACACCCTCAATTTTTTTATGGTCTTAGCTCTTTTAGCCCAATCCCTGCCTTTACCATCTTTGGCTTTTTTTCCATTTACCCCCTGTCCTGCTCCCTAATGACCTCTCTACCTTGGTGTTTACCTCGCTGATGACAAAGTCCATGCTGTTCACCAGCCCCCACAACAGGCAAAAAAATGCCCCACTTAACATTCTGAACAGCCTCAATGTCCCTATTGACCTAGTCCAATCCTTTAAATACTTTGGAATTACACTCAATAGTGCCTTATCCTTCAAAGAGCATATTGACATAGTCTCAAAAGAAATCAACTGTAGGTTAGGTATCCTCTACAGATACTGGGGCAGTATGTCCCAAGAAGTGCTCATGACAATAGTAACTAGCTCCATACTGTCACTTGTGGACTATGTCCTAATCATCTATGGCACCACCGTAGATTCATCCCTCAAAAGAATCAGCACTGCCCTCAACAAGGCTAGCTGCCTGGTCTCGGTTGTTCACCATAGGACACACATGTTTGAGCTGTACTAAAGGACAAAGTGGCTGAACCTAAGGGACAAATCCAATACCACACCTACCTGTATGCTATGAAAATTAACATGGGTCTACCCCCCTAACTCCCAGCTCCTCCGCACATGCAGCCCACATTCACACAGCACTAGGAATGCTAACAGAATGACCTTCCAAGTCACTTTCTGTCAGATCTCCCAAGCTCAATGCTCCTTCAGCTACTGGGCACCTAACTGGCTTAATAACCTTCCTGTTGACATGGTGGGTGTGTCCAAGCTTGATCATTTCAAGCACCTCCTCAAACAGCACCTGGTCCTTCGCAGCAGCTGCAACTGCTCTGCTTAACTAGCACTACCCTTGTGTCCAGCCTCCCCCTGCTTCACCCTTTTCCTCATCTTCTTCCTCTCTTCCCCTTTCCACTCCCTCCCCTCGGTTCAGGCCTGTTGGCCTGAGCTGCCAATATGACTACAAGCTCTCTGAGAAAGCCATACTCTGGTGCACCCACCACCTGGCAGAGCCAACCCCTCGCTGCCCTCACCTCCTGCATACCTGCTTCTCTTACCCCTGACAAACATAGTGATTCCTACCTTATTCTAAATTCCAACCTTACTCCCACTTAACCTATAACTAAATCTCCTCTCCTTCTGCTACCCCAGGCTGTCATTCTTCTCCTACCTCCTGAATCTCTCTATACCCTGTTTTATCTTGTATTGCTGCAATTTGATGATGTTAAAGAGTTGTTGACTCTTAGACACTTTCTGTATATATTGTTTTGTCATCTGAAAAATAATGACCTGATGTTTGCACCAGATGTTTGCACCTACTCATATGAGTTTGTAATCTTATGCTTGTCTGTGTGTACTGTAATGTTGAACTTGATGTGGAACTGATGTAAACGAGACCCTGACTCATAGGTAACTGTAATCCGAGAACTCAATAAATAAACAATAAGGTAGTGTTTTTGTTAATACAAATGCTAAAAAAAGGAAAAAAGCATGCTGTTAATGTTCAGTAACAGTTTGTACACTGCTTTATTTAGAATAGACCCCTATTAGCGCTGCAGGGCATGTTATGGTAAAAAAAAATGAACCTATATTTTTAAGTTCGGCTACTTGTGTGTAGCAAACTTATTGCTGTGAGTAGTAAAAGAAAACTTCAAAAGAAGGAGCTGCCGAACAGCTGATCGCAGTTCAGTCATGGAACAAATATGTGTGGAATGCAGCTGATTCCACACATGCGCAGAAGCGCCACTGCTTCTGCGCATGTGCAGAAACCACACACTTCTCAGAAAAGCCAACATCACAGTGCCCAATCCCTGTGTCGGCATGTATCCCCCCCCCCACACACATTGTGGCACCCCAGTGTGCTGAGATGGTTTTCATAATTTCCTGACACCGGGATGTCCACTCCCGGTGTCAGATGCCCCTACCCCAAAGCTCTATTTCTTTGCAGATGAGGATGCCCAATCCCTGACAACATCATGCCCCTCCAAAATCATGTGGCATACTGGGAGCCCACCCCAGTGTGCCAAAAGTATTATTTTTACCTGTAACTAAAGAAAATGGTCCCTTGGAGTCTTTTTTTTTTTAACCTGCAAAAAAGAAAATGATCCTTTGTTGTTTTGTACATCCCCCTCCCCCATCCTGACCTCCTCTGTGCACCCACCTCCACCCCCACCCCATACTTACCTCCAGAGGTCAGGAACAGTGATCTTCTGTGGACTGGGACACATCTGCACTCTTGAAAGCTGAACTGCTAGTTAAGGAATTGGATAAGCGCTGTATAATGCGAGTCAATGGAGGGGGGGTCAACTTAGATTGCTATCTCAGCCTTTTTTAGGACTTTTGGCATAGGGTTCTTGTGACCCCACCTCATGAACACTGGCATTGTCATTTCATTTCTCCATCCCAAAAGGTGATTTCACAGTCACTGCATGGAATCACCCTTCAGGACTGATTAAAGAAACAACAGTGCCACAGTTCATGAGAAGAGGTCCCAAAAAGCCCATGTTGCAAATCTGGTGAAAAAATTCAAAAAAATGACTGTGTTATGAGCGTGCGTTGTGTAGTTTCTATGCATGCTCGTAACCTGGCAAATTTTTAATATTTTCACTCCAGAGTTTCAACATTTATTTACACCTCCTTATGTACAGTACAGCTGTCATTTTTCACATCCTTCCCGAAATATGTTTTCACACCTGTGACACAGAATGTCACTATCACTGTGTGAAAACAGCTTTTGGGACAGATTAACAAAATCACAGTGCCACTGTTCATGAGGAGAGGGTCACAAATGGCCATGTTGAAAATTTGGTGAAAAAATTCAAAAAAATGATTGCGTTACAGGCTTGCGTTGCACAGTTTCTATACATGCTGGTAACTTCACCAATTTTTCATATTTTCACTGCAGATTTTCAACAGTGCCATTTTTTCTCACCACCTCATGAACAGTACAGCTCTGATTTTTCACTGTGGCACCAAATGGCACAGTCGCTGTGCAAAATTACTTTTTGGGATTGAGTAACAAAATGATAGTGCCACTGTTCATGAGGTGGGGTCACAAAAAGCCCATGCTAAAAATTTGGAGTGACCATACCAACAAACACCTGGGGCATTAGGGTTTCCAACCATAATGCCCTACCCTGTAGAGACTGACAGGCATTGGGTGTGACTTGGGATCATCGGCCATAATGCTCACACCATTTCACCCCCACCCTGTAGCCAGTGACAGGCCTCAAGGTGTGCCTTGGGGTCTTTGGCCCCAATGTTCACCCCACTCTTGTCTGCAGGGTAGGGTGAGGTGAAATGAAATGAGCATTATGGCCAGCAACCCAAAGGCACACCTCCAGTGCCTGTCAGTCTCTGCAGGGTGGGGGTGGGGTTGGCATCAGTTCAATACTTCTCTACCATTCCTATTATGCATCTCTCTAACTCCTGCACAACCAATGCCAATGTGAGCAAGCAAACATCTGGCATTGACAATTGTTTGTTATACTTTCCAGTGATGATTTTGTCAAAGAAATGCAGTTGTTTACCTAAGAAGGTCCTTGTTAGTTAAGCAACTGCTTTTCTTTGACAAACTCTTCACTGAAAAGTATAAACTCAAGCTTTTACAAATTGCCCCCATTAAACTCTATGGAGTGCCTCCTCATGCTGTTCCTTAAGTAACGTGGCAAACTTTCGACATTGACAAATGCTTGTTATTAGATTATCCCATTAGCTCCTGTTCTGCAAAGTGTCCTTGCTTTCTCATTCCAAAGCTGCTTTAACTCATTTACTCCCGGTGGCCATTTTGGCTCAGATCCAGCAATGGAAGGTTCCAACGCCATATGGGAACAAAGGAGTTAACATTACCACTTTAATTTTACATTTGAAACAATAAAAGGACTGCTCTTTTAATATGGCTTGGGCCAGGGTTTTAGTTACTAGTCCATGTTGTTTCTGCATACCTGTAGTTCCATAAGGTCAGGGAGCACTGTCCACTGCATGCTGCTTCATTTTAAGTCACAAGAAAAGTTACATAATGCTGGTTCAAAGTCTTTGACTGGTAACACAGTCTGAGCCATGCCGTACTAATAGGAATGCTCTACATCATTTTATTATTTCAAAATCTAAAAAATGTGCTAAGAATCAACATGGGGTAGTGGGTATTGTTCAAGCCAGGAGAAGAGGGGAATCTAAAATTAAATAAAAAAGTATTGATCAAAATGTTTGACCGCTGCCT
Source organism: Neoceratodus forsteri (assembly GCA_016271365.2). Classification (NCBI taxonomy): domain Eukaryota; kingdom Metazoa; phylum Chordata; order Ceratodontiformes; family Ceratodontidae; genus Neoceratodus; species Neoceratodus forsteri. The sequence continues at coordinate 349,875,762 of CM028130.1, read as the reverse complement.
CAAATATTGTCTACGTTCTTACAGAACTAAGTGCCTCTGAGAATTTTTCTGCATCCTGTATCTAACAACCAGACCTGTTGCTCAGTTGTTTTTTTGAGGGGGGGATGTAAATCCATTACATGCTCTTTATTGTGTCATTTACTTACGCACTGTAAGTAATTAGTATCTGTATGTATACTGTCTATGTATTCCATGTAGTTTATTCTGGGTTGCTCCTCAAAAAGGGACAGCTTGTCTCAGTGAGTCTCCCCAGTTATCAAAATCCAATAAATAAATACATAAACATGCACTGCTTCTTCAAAATAGTAGTTTATTAAAAAAAGTTGGTGTTATGATTCATTACTTAATTGCTTGAAATTCTAAGTTGATTCCGATATTATATTTCCGCTTTAAAATCTGTAAGGTGCCTTGCTGCTACCCCACATTTTGTTTATTTGGCTTGGTTTTGTGGCCTGGGGTTAGCCCTGTTTTCTCCCAGTAGTCCCATAAGGAGAGGGGAACTGTTGCATGCTAGTGTAGCTCATTCAAGTCAAAAGAAAGTGAAACTATGGATGGGGGCTTAAATTCAGTTGATAAAACAACTTGCAGCCAATCTGTATATAAAATGGGTGAGAATGAGATAGAAATATCTTCATGAGCTATACTTATCTCCTGACCTTAAGAGTAGCAAAGCCACAAATAAGGTCAGAAGAGGTCAAGTATAGTGCATATGAACTTCCCTACACCATTACTAGCCTCACATGCCTTGGTTACTTCAAATCCATACTTCAGAATTCCATCTCCCCTCTTCCTGAATGCTGCTTCTGCTGCACTTAATCCCATCAGCAGCTAGCTTGCCATGCCCTATACCACGTAATGATTTACCTGAACCAGCCAGATGGTCCTTCTAATTCTCCCCTGCACCCTTTCTCCCCACCCCACGCCCTGAGACTTGTTCCCTTAATCCCCATGCATGTTCTATACACTCACCCCCTACTTCCCCACCTCCCTCTGTCATAACACCAACTTGTTTCTGCTCGATACCCCTCTCCTTCTTCTGTTTCTTCTTTTTGCTATCTGTTGCTGATTCTTCCTCCGCAACCACTTAGCCAGTAGTTCACTACCTCTGATGCATGTATTGGCTTATTTGAATATATTTATATGTTGCACCCCCTACTTCTATACCTCCCTCTGTCATGTCACCAATTTGATTCTGCTCAAGACCCTTTTCCTTCTTCTTCTGTTTCTTCTTTTTGCTATCTGTTGCTGATTCTTCCTCCACAACCTCTTAGCCAGTAGTTCACTACCTCTGAGGCACGTATTGGCTTAATTGAATGTATTTATATGTTACACCCTTAAGAAAACTGACAATGCTACATAGCTACATAGCTGCTACCTTGGAATATTGACTACCTTGTATGTTGTTGCTCTTGTTGCACTTTAATTTTACATTGTGCCTTCAAGGAAACTGACATTGCTTTATAGCTGCTACCTTGTAACTTGTATACCTTGTATTGTTGCTGTTTTGCGCCTCAATTACCTGTTCAATTCTGCTTGATGAGGATCCTTTTGTAAATGAGCTTTTGGCTCAAAGGTTGTAATTCTGATGTCACAATTAATAAATAAAAATAGTGAGTGAAGGTATTTCTAGTATCTCACTCTGTCAAATGTCATATTTGATTTGTACAACTGGTGTTCAGGTGGTTTTGTGATAGAAATGATAAAAAGTTGCAAAAAGAACAAAGTACAAAATGTAAAACTGTGTCACACAAAACATCTGACTCTCACCAGTGTCAGCCTGATTTGCACAAGAGGTGTTTAAATTGTTTTGTGATAGAAATGATTCAATTCAATTCAATTCTTTATTTTACGAGGAGAAAACACCATTGAGAGGACTCATTTACAAGGTAGTCCTGGGAGTACATACATACACAGAAGTACATCAAGGCAATAATGGGGGAAGCAAATGATCACTAGTACAGTAAACAGGAATCGGTGATATAGTATACACAAAATGAACAATGAACATTGTAAAGACAGCTTAACATTGGTTCTAGAGATGCAGGTACACAGTCATGAAGAACAACACACAACAACTACCATCTATGACCACCTGGTCTATTAATTAAGTGCTGAATGTAAGCATGTCTCAAAAGTACTTGGCTTGCAGACATTCAAGAGCAGCTTTAGTCTAGAAAGGTATTTGTTGGAAGGCTGGGGGAAAGCTGGGTGGGGGCAATGATAGAGGGCACATGTATAGGGGAGTGTGAGGGACATGATAGGGAAGTGGAAGGGTGGCAGGGGCCTGGTAGGCAGGTGGGAGGGGGGAGAGGAGAGAAAGGAGGTGGGTATGAGACTATGTGTGAATGTGTAAAAAGTCTTTACCATTAAGACTTTGGGTCCATGGACAGATGTGCCTGCCGAAAAATGGTAGAGAGGCAGGTTATGAAAGACAAGAGCAAGTATCGTTGAGAGAGCAATTCAGAAGAGTTTTAAAGGTGGACAACCCAGGTAATTTTTGAAGTTTTAGAGTACTTTGGATGCTATTCCAATGGGTGGGAAGGACATGACTAATGGAGGATTCACCGGGGTGTGTTCTAATGCTTGGGACCTCAAGCAGAAGGTAAGAGCATCTTTGGAGAGAATAAGGTCCCTCAGTGAGGGTAAGGAGGTCAGCCACATATTTTGGAAGCTTACCGATAAGGGTTCTGAACATCCAAAGGACAGCATTTTTATTCTCCTAGTGTTCAATGATTGCCATACAATTTGGGTGTAGAGGGAACAGTGATGCATATTATAAGGGGCAATAGCTATGAATCAGATAGCCCTGTGGTATAGCGTATCCAGCTTATTTAAGGAGGCCTGTGGGCAGTGGCCATATATGAAGTCTGTGTAATCTAGCAGGGGGAGGAAGGTGGATTGTACCAGATGCATTTTTGCATTGTAGGTTAGCAGGTGTTTGATACAATAAAAATGTCCCAGACTTTGCTTGAGTTTCTTTGAAAGCTCTTCTAGGTGGACAGCAAAGGAAAGTTTGTTGTCAAGCCAGAAGCCTATGTACTTGAACTTGTCCACTAGTTCTAATGTCTCCCCAATAGTGTCAGGAGCTAAGGCTTTGGAAGAATAGCAGAAACATTTACAAAGTGGGTGTGAGGAGAGAGGAACATGGCTTTTGTTTTTGTGGCATTGAGAAGCAGTTTCAGATGGAGGAGGTTAAGTTGAAGAGTGTTGAAATCATGCTGAAGGTCTACAGTAAGCACACTTGCTTTTTGGAGTGTCCCACGACATAGAGTATGGTGTCATCTGCGAAGAGGTGAACACTAGTTTTATTAAGCCTAGAATTAATATTATTTGTAAAAAAAGCAGAGCTCAGGCCATCCCCAGAGGGAAAGAGATTTGAGACGATTATTTTATTTAATTTGTTCATGTATTTATCACGTGTTTTTTTATGTGTTTGGAATAATAAGGTTGACTATCACAGCTTTGTCACTTTAAGGATTCCCTTTTTAAATGGTGTTTCCACATGTGCATGCTATGCCTTGATAAAGAGTCCAGTGGGGCTCAAAAATATTTGGCAGCACCAGGTTTTGGTTTGGAATTTTTAGCAAATAAATGCAGCTTGATATCAGACATTTAATCATCTGGAATCACTTTCCCTCTGGGGACGGTCTGAGCTCTGCTTTTTTTGTGGATCAGTAAGTTTGTGACATGCTTTGTAGCTCAGCCATTCTTCCCAGTTGCCATTCTCCCTGCTGTTTGTCTTAATATTATTTATGTAGTGAGCAAATAATAAAGGCCTCAGTATTGAGCCTTGTGGTACTCCTCTTAATAGGGTTTTGGGGGGGAAGTGATGTCCTGGGATTTTACGTACTGTTGCCTGACAACCAGGTAGCCGTTGAACCATTTAGTGGATGTGTCATCGAGTCCAATGTTAGGTAGCATGGCTCGGAGTAAGTCATGATCCACATTATCAGAGGCCTTACTCAGGTCCAGAAATAAGGCACAGACATGTTGCTTGGTGTCTAGGGCAAGCTGTCAATCATTCATGACTTTGGCCAGTGCCGAGGTAGTACTATGCTTTGGCCTGAAGCCGGATTGCAGCAGATTGAGAATATTGTTGGATTTGAGGAATTCTCTAAATTAGGAATTGATGACTTTCTCGAGAAGTTTCAATAGGATTTCCCCTTCATACCCTCTCCAGTGGTGCCAACTGGTACTACTCCCTTTTATGTTAATCTTTCTATCCCTACATCCCTACCCCTTCCCCTCCCTCTCCCTACTCCCCATCTCTGGAGATCCCCCTTCCTTGTCCAGGAGCGCCTACTCGTCTATCTATTGGTCCATGTTTCCTTTCAGGAATATTGCTAGCTGTCTCTGCCATTTACTGTAAATCTGAATTTATTGTATTTGTAAATCTGAATTTATTATATTTTGCAAACTTGTATCTTATATAACATTTTATTTTTGTTTTGTCCTATTATTTTTTGCCTGCTGCTCATTGTACTGTACTTATAGTCTACTTCTGTGCCATTGTATGTTGCCAGGGTCTTGCCTGAAAACGGTCCCTGAGATCAGTGCACTTACCTGGTTACCAAAGTCATAAATAAATAAAACAGGGAAATGGGTCAATAGTTATTTAGATCACTTGGGTACTCGGATTTAAAAATGGGAATGATATGTACTATTTTCCATTGCTGCAGAAGGGTAGCTTGGGAGAGGGACCAGTTAAATAGGTGGGTGATGGGTGCAACCAAAGCACGGTGGCCCAACTTTAGGAAGAAGGGCTCAATTAGGTCTGCTCCAGCACTTTTTTTGGTGTCCAGGGCCAATAGGAGATATTCTACCTGTTTGTATGTGGCTGGGCTAAAGGAACATTAATTAGCACATATGGAGGCAGTATAGTGCAGTGGTTTAAGGCTCTGAGCTGCAAACCTGGAGACCTGGGTTTGAATCTCACAGCCCCCACTTGCATACTGTGTGACCCTGAGCAAGTCACTTAACTTCCTTATGCTCCCAGGTCACACCTGTAAACAAGATTTCAGCTTAGTGTGTCTCTCCTGGTAAAAAAAATGGTAGTTGAGGACAAGGAAGTGGGGGCTGAACCATTCAGTTGGGAGACCAGGTTGCTGGGTGTGACGTATCAAACGCTAACCCCGCAATGGCGAATTGGTTATTTAACTGAGCTAGAATGTCCCGCTTATCTGTGTAGGTATGGTTGTCTTTTACAATTTTCAAGGGAAGAGATGAGGCAAGGCTACGGCACTCAATATCTTTCAAAATCTGCCAGAATTTGGCTGCAGTAATTTTGGAGGAGTCCAGGGCAGATTGGAAATAGTTGGCTTTAGCTGATGGGACAAGTTTGGTGCAGTGGTTCATGGGTTCTCTGAAGGACACCCAATCAGCTAGAGGTTTGGTTCTATGCACCTTCATCCGAACTGCGTCTCTGGTGCGGAATGCTGATTTAAGGAGTAGAGTAAACTATGGGTAAGATCCCTTACCAACTCTACATTTTATTCAGGGGTTGTGTTTGTCGATGACCATTAGGACAATGCCTTGGAATAGTGTGCAGGTCTCATTTATGGAATTGACGAGGTAGAAGTCTTTCCATCTAATCAGAGCTAGGTCAGATAAGAAGGCAGAGAAATTGATTTTGTGGATGCTCCTTTTGAAGGTAAATTTGGGTGGAGAGGTAGTCTTTGAGATGGTCCTTACACAAGCTACTGCCCTGTGGTCACTTACATCATCGTGCAAGATGCCTGAGTAGGTGAATTTGTGTGGCTTGTTGACTAAGATAGGGTCTAGAAGAGAGCTGTTGGCATGAGTTTTTGCATTGGGCCTAATGGAACCCTGGATAAGTTGTGAAAGATGATATTTATCACAAAGGTCCCTGAGAGTTTTGGAAAATGGGGACAGCCAGTCAAGATTTAGGTCCCCCAGGATAATCGTCTCAGAGATTGATGTCTCCAGTAATTTGCACAGATAAGAAACCATAGCAAGGACCCCTGAGGAAGGTCTGTAGCAGCCTGTGATGAGGATAGATTCATTAGAGGTTAGGGATAATCTCAAGGACAAGCTTTTGAAGCCTTTTGGCACTGGAGTGGAGTCAGCAATGGAGACTGAGTATTTGTCCAGCATGTAGATAACAACCCCCATCTCTACTACCTCTAGCAGTCCTAAAGACATTGTAGGATGGGATACTAATAGCATGATCTAGTTAGGAACTTTTTAACCAGGACTCTGAAATTACTAGAATGTTAGGTTTGGTGTAACAGGCCCTGTCCTGGATAAGATCATGCTTTTTCAGGATGCTACAGGCGTTTATATGTAAGAAGCTATGTCCTTTTAGTTAAGTGGAGTCAAAGGGTGTGGCAATCGGTGACAGAGGACCAGGGTTTAGCTCTATATTTCCTGAGCACAGCAACAATAACAGCAGAAGCTTCTTGAGGATACTGAAGATAAGTTTAAGGATTAGGCTCCATCCTTTTTTATAAAGGCTGGAGGAGGGGAGTGGAGGTCAAGGGTTGTGTTGATGAGAGGCGAAAGAGGCAAATAGGACAGTTTTGATTGAGATGGCTATGGTGTGCAGGCTATAAAATGAAGGCTTGGAATTAGAGTAGATGTTGGAGTTCCCCAAGATGTCCGTGCTGGAGTAGTGGCGTGAATCTGAAGTGGGTTTGTGGATTAAATGTGATGAGTGAGAGCCAACTTTGAATGATGGGAATACTTGGAGGAGGACGGATCCTAACAGAAGGACCCAATGTGTCCGTACATTGCTGACCATTGGTATAGATTCGATTGGCAGCAGGAGAGAAGATCAGAGGTTTATCCACCAAGAGAGTGGTGAGTGCCCAGCTGGATACTATGGGTTAGGCAGGCCACTCAGAGTCTTAGGCTAATGATGGGAGCAGCCCAGGCAGGCACTATGGGTGAAGTGTGCCCATAAGAAACCTAAGCTATAGTGGAGAAAGTTAAGTTCAGGACTCAGATAAAAAGGATGAGAAACCAAGGTACAACAGATTTTCTCCCACTACAGAGTTTAAAGCAGAAGAGGAATCATGGAATACTACAGAGATCAGTAAGGGGGGATAAATAATCCAAAAGGATTAAAAAAGACACAGAAGGAGTCTGGAGCTCCCACTGTACAGATCAGAATAGGAGAAGAGCCAAGTGTAGTGTTAGCAGCAGTTCGAATTAAGAGATAGCCAATGGGGGAGGTGAAAGACTAGAGGGTAGGAGTTTAAGTGAATTTGAAGGTGCCAGGGAGGGGTTGGGTGGGCAAAATTTCAGCTTAGCAGAGTCCCAGCACAGCTCTGCTACTGCACCTGGTTTTAGCGGCTCCAGGGGAGGGCGGTGTCAGCTTTTGCTGGACCACGGAGACGGTCCATAGCAGGATTCAGCTCAGGCAGGCTTAGTTGGAGCCTGGGGGAAGGGAGGGTTAAAGTATTAATTAAACAGTAAATGGGGGGTGGGTAATGATAAACAATACAAAATGAAAAAAGTGCAGCATATAGACTGTACCACTCAAAGCATCTCACATCTACTGACTTCAGTGCTGCACATTGCTATTATGACATCAGTATTTTCAATGCTGCTCTCTGATTGGTTCAGTATTCCAATGTTTCAATGTGGCCTTTTAACATGCAAGACAGCACTACAATCTTCAATGTAGGCTGTGAGACAGTAGTGATATCTTGAGCAGTTTTAGCCCAGACCTGTTGTGTGCATGACATAATATGCTTATGCCATACCTGTGAAGATAATGGAAACCCTGTTAAAGGAAAGGTTGGTGGAGTATCTTGAGTCCAATAGGCTACAAGACCAAAGGCAGCATGTATTGATGGTGGGGGCAGAGTCATGACAAACAAATTTGATTTGTTCGGCTGGGTGACCAGCGAAACAGATCAGGGGAGGGCAGTGAACATGGCCTATCTGGACTTCAGCAAGGCTTTCAATGATGTGCTGTACAGGAGACTCCCTAAAGAAACTAAGCAGCCAAAGGGTAGGATCCAAAGTTGTGAACTGGGTAAGGAACTGGTTATTGGATGATAAGCCTTCCTGAGAAAGGCAAACATAAACCAATAAATAGTTGTGTCTAAAACAATCAAATTCATTTCAGGAGAAATTTTACTTTGTAACATAAAGCACCTGTGAAATTCTGGTCAATAACTATTATAAAATCCTAATGGTTGTGTCCCCCTCCCCCAACTATTTCACCAAAATTACTCTTCAGTCTCGCATCTCTGTGTTGGAATCTCAGAGGGTTTTAGCACCCCGACGAATGTTACACCCAAATTCATGGAACAGCACTTGCCGACTGTGCATGATTTGATAAGGGACCATTTATTTTGGCACTGCATTTTTCTTTGCTTATTTTCTTAGTACATACATTATTAACTGTCTGGTTTGAAACGAAGTACTAACTTTATTCTTTTATGGCCCTTATTACTGTATTGTCCCGTATGAGAGAGTTTTTTTTTCCAGTTATTTCTTACTTCCTGGGAGTCCTCTGTTCCATCTGATGTCCTTCCTTTCTCAAGCACCAGGCATCAGATCCCTCCTCTAAACCCCATGACTTACCCTTTGTGGCAGGGGTTGGAGAGACCTCTTAACCCACCAGACTGGATCAGTATTCTGGGGAGGCACCCTCCTGGGCCATCACAGAGGAGGACCATTGTCATCCGTAGAGGATTCCTTTTTCCATTTTTCTTTGCTCCCTTCAGAGGGTACGGTGTACAATGACACCAGTGGAGGCAGCACGTATGCTCCTGTGCATGCTCCTCCAGACATCTACTGCACTCTTCTACCCATGTCTTCCAGCATTGGCATGCCATCTTCCAGCTTCTGCTAGGGGGCAAGTGATCTCTGAGTGCTGCCTACCACCTCCCTGGAGAAGGAGAGCAGTCCATGGGATGCTCAGTCCTTCTCTTCCAGTGCCACCCCCGGTGATCTGTCTCATTCCTGAACACTGGTTGCTGGCATAGCACGAAGTAATGCATCCACCGCCTCAGCCCTCACCACCACTGGGCCGGCCTTGTATGAGAGTTTATGCATTAAGAGTCAGGCTTATTGAATGCAGACATTGACTTGGTGCTGGATACTATCACTGCTAAAAACTCTCACACTGTAGAGATGCAGAAGTATGCATTTTTTTGATCTATTTTATCCTGGAACATAAAGTGTTTTTTAAATAGTATCTACATCTGGAAGGATGGGAATGGTCCTGGTTAGCTTTAGCTTGCAGACATTCAACACCAGCTCCCATGGACCTGAATAATTTTAAGATTCCTGCATCATTTATAAATACAAAAGTAAAACCTGTTTGGCAAAATCAAGTTCTTATTTTTGAAGTTTAATTGCCATTATTGTTACTTTTTATCTTATATTGAGTAGGAGTGAGGATTATTTTTAATGTTAATTACATTTGGGAGAACTTTAAAGACACTGTAGGACACAGAAGGTGGTGTTTTCAAAAGTTTAAAAAAATGATACCGTTGTGTCAAGACATCTAAATTTGCATCATGCAGATGCAGCATATAATTGCACCATATTTTCATAGCTGCATCTAAACAATACTTATACTTGCATCATCATTGCAACATATTTGCAATATATTTGTGGGATGCATCACTACTGCTTTGCTTTTGTGTCACACTTTGCAGCACTAATCTAGATGAAAGTGCAGGGGCAGCAGCTTGTGGTGTGTCCATCTTCTGATGGTAGTGCACCCTTCTGATGCAGACACAGCTGTGGTCTGTGATACAAAAGTGATGCAACTAGTGGAAAGGTAGGGGAGGGGGAGCAGGGATACCAGCCTGAGCCAAGAACCCTGCTCAACGAGCAGACTAGATAGACCAAAATGCCTAATTCTGCTGGCTTCTTCGTATGTTCATATCAGATTGCAGCCTTAAATGAAAATGCTAATTCTTTCACAAAGCCTACTATTCTGCGTGACAAACGATCTATTCTTTTAACTATATAATATGAATAAATAAGAGATTATACCTTATAGCTGTTATTTCATATATTTTCTTGGTGCTAATCAATACAAACCACAATCCTATATGATCCTACAAGGGGCACAATAACCCATTGCACTGCCATATTAATTCTAATTCTTTTCAAAATAGTTAAATTCTTAAGGTAAACAATATATACTTCCAGAACTCACTTCCATTCTCATGTCCTTATGTTTGTTTACATTAATAGAGGTTTTCTACTGTTTCACTTCTTAATACGTCTGTAGAAGTTCTATTCTCTCTCACTCCATAAGATGTGCCTGTAAAGTTTGCAAGAACAGTAAAATAATGGCCCCCAAATTAGTAATGTTCTAATATAACTATTCATAATAATATAAATGATTCAGTTAGTAACTAGCTCATAGGGCAAAAGTGTGGATTTCCACCATCGTGGAAGTTCTGCAAAATTTCAAAAAATCCACAGAATTTTCTGCTCCTTCACCTGTGGCAGAATTCTGAATTTTCCCCAAATAACTGCAGATTTCCACCTAGTACCGTGGCATATAATTAAAAACTGCAAACGTTTTACATGACATGTGGAAATAAAGTCTTTTGCATTGCTTCTGCAGGTTTTTTTCCAACAGTTTAATGTATAAGCCACAGAACTGAACACTGACAGTGATCAGTTCTGTGGAGTTTTTTTTCCTGAAGTTTAATACATTAACCTGCATTTCTCACATTTATTCTGCAGTTTTCAGCAGAATTTCCACTATAGTTAATTAAATGATTTCTGAACTTTCATGGAAGCAAAAATCTGACTTTCACCGAAATTCCACTGGAGGAATTTTTTTTCACACACCCCTACTAGCTCACCATTATTATTTTGTCATTGTATGATATTTTTAATATCGGTAGTTCAGTGTTGCTAGTACACTTCCCCTAAAGTAAAAATTAAATATCCTCATTAACCTGTATCAGCATCACATCTATAAGACTGCTGCACTCAAAGCACTAAAGATTCTTAGAAAAAAACACCTTTATACTGTAGCAAGGCTATTCAGTTACACAGGTTCACCATCAGTCGTGCATTATACTACATGTGTTACAGGCCATCCTCACTGCCTTCTTTTTAATGGAGGTACCCACCCATACCATGCCAAGTGAACAAATGATGAACCAAGCTTCACTGCATCACTTGGTGTGCCATGCCATTACACAGAACATGATGACATCATGCACTACTGATGACATAGTTGGCCACCCATTTGCTTGCAAAAGGCTGCAAAACCCCTTCCAGACCAACACAGTCAACCCAGCACACACACACAAAAAAAACAAAACAAGGTGGGGGGGAGCCCTGGTAGGATGAGTGGCTGATTTCATTAAGGTCATCAGCTTGGACCTAAAAAATGAATAGCAGCACCAGCTAGGATGCAATAAAGTAATGCTGTGGTATATCATAAAATGCTACAGTACGCTGCAGGGAACAGTGCAGTTCAATGGCAATTAAAGCCCCTGTCTACTGGTTTACTGCAGTATTTATAAATGTTCTTATTAGCCCATCATGCTGATCACAATGGAAATAAAAAAAAGCAAGTAGCAAACTTAAGAACTAAATAAGATACTGATAAGCTGAGTATTTTAAAAAGGTACAGAAGTGGGGAGGAGGAGGAAATAGGATGGGGTCCATAACAATATCCAGCTATGGCCTTTACCCAGTATATTGAACAGACCATGACTAGCCATGGCTTGCTACTGTATAACTCTAAATACCATTATGAATTTTAGTGACTACCACATCAGCACTGATTTGTGTCATAATTCAAGGGACAAGTATTTCTAAGGTAGCTGCTTGTAATACTCCTATTTCAGAAGTGATATTTCTACTGAGAGCAGACATGAGAGAAACATAGCAAAGATAAAATATTTGAAACTCAGTGTTTCTGAAAAACACTGCTACAAATGTGGTCCTGAGCACAGACAGTGCGCATCCAATGCATTTGAAAAATTATATCCCTTATAGTCAATTTTTAAGATGAAAAAAGAAACTGTAGTTCATCTAAACCATATGACTGACAGGTTAATGAACTGGAGATGAGATTTCTCAATAGGGGTTATAATATAATGTTAATGAGAAAGGCTAGAGATAAAGCTGAATCTCTGAACAGCGATGATTTACTGAAAAAAAGAATAATTAAAAGACACAAGAAAAATAAAATTTATGAACATGGTCCTGTTACTTTTGTCAGTAAATTCAATCATTTGGCATGTAAAATTGACAATATAATTAATTGTAACTGCCCTATCCTTCTTGGTGACAATGATGTAACTTCAGCAGTGGGTGATACCCCATGCATTACTTTCAGTAGAGCAGATGGTCTGAGAGACAAGCTAGTTCATAGCTGATTTGAGACAAATCATGCAGCTATCATTAATAACCAAGGGTTACCATGCAAACTAAAAGATTTCTTCAAATGCCACAATTGTAATGTGTGCACATACTGTATGCACAGCGTGGTAAATAGGTTGTACACTCCCTGCATGAAGATTTAAAGTTGGAGACGTGAATTTATTAATTGCAGTACTGACTTTGTCACATATGTTCTATGGTGTAACTGCAATAAGATATTCAGATCCTGTACTGTATGTGTGGAGAACAGTGTCCAACTTGAAAACTAGCACACAAGACCATTGAGCAGTACTATTAACAGAAGACTTGCCACCCTACTTGGTAGTCATTTGTTTGATTACCATAATTCAAATCCTAGAGAATTAAAGTTCATAGACATTAAGAGAGTGGATCCTTTGCAGAGGGGGTGGACAGAGTGAATAAACTACTGTGAAAAAGATCAGCTTGGATTTATAAATTACAAAGTGTTACACCTGCTGGTTTAAACAAGCAATGGGATTTGAAATCTTTTTTTCTGTTGAATGTTTTAATACTTTTTGTCTTATTACACACATATAAAACAGCATACATGTAAAACAGCATATATAAACCATAGCCCCACATATATCTAACCATACATTTGTGAAAATTAGCATTCAGTCCATACATATAACTGTTATGTGCCAGAACTCCAGCCCAAGGTTCACTTTAGTAGATATCATCATTTTACAGGCATTGAGATTCTTAAACCAGGTATAAGAGAAAATAACTATGAGAACACTGGGAATACATATCTCTTGCATAGACAAAGACACTATTATAGAGAGATGTACTGGCACCTTACCATATTGATGTCAACGGATCACAGCCATGGGGCGGTATCACCACTGAGATGCCTAGGCGTCAAGTGTTACAGTAGACATACCTTCACATGGTCATCATCAGGCAGCACCTGAAATGGAGGGCACCACATAGTAAACATAGTTATATACACAAACTGCGCATCTATGCTTGGACCTTAATATAATGCTCAATGGCTTATGAAAACACATTAATAAATAAGAAAGGAATACAGAACTAATTATTATTACATGTGTGTATATAACCAAACAGAACACAACAAAGCAGGAAAAAAAACTAACACACACTAACTACTAATACCCTCAAAGCAAATAATATAGCTTTTTGAGTAAACTATGTACAGTTACTGTCAGTTAGTACTAGACATAATCCAGAGTATTTGTTGTTAACACCATTAATTCAACAGGGAGGTCATAAATAAATATTTAAACTATTAATGGGTAATCCTGTAAAGTTAAAAATGAATAATTCAGCCAATACCAGCTCTGGATGCCATATATGGAGCACAGCAGAGATGGAAAGAATCCATCTTGTCCATTAGCATATGTGAGCATCTATCTAATTCATACATTGATTTAAGAGTTAATATAATTCCACTAACACATGGGATGGTAGTGCTTTTCCAGTTCCACAGGATAGCCCACTTCACCTGCATACTAAACAACATTAGTCATCTAAATTCTTGCAATTTAAGGTTTGGAGCCTCAGATCTCAACCCTAGCAGCAGAAGGGCTGCACTGACTGGGATTGGATGCTATAGAATCAGATTAGTCTCGTGTGTGACTCTCTCCCATAATCCATGAATCCCAGGGCATTGCCATAGGATATGGTACAGGTCCCCCCGGCTGGTGGCAGCGCCAGCAAGCATCATAGTTAAGTATATTCATTTTCTGGCGCACCACTGGTGTCCTGTACCATGAGTGCATTATTTTATTATGAATAAGCCTACTGCGGTCATCCCTATGTGTCTTATAGCCAGTTTGCCAGTATTGTTTCCATTGGGCCTCAGAGATTTGTGTTTGAAGGGCCTTTTCCCATTTAAGTTTGAATGTCAAGTTGGAGGAAGGTAGTGTATCTCTCACCATTGCATAGAGTGTCACAGCAACCTTGTTTTTTAGGAGAAGCCACCCCTTTAAATGGGGCGCAAGGTCTATATGGATATTCCCCTGTCACAGTAGTAGTAGTAGTAGTAGTAAAAACTTTATTTTTATACAGGAAAAGTACATGTCGTTTGGATAATACTATCCAGTTTTCAAGACAGTCCTGTGCAAAATTTCCAGGTTTCACATAAACTTAACAGTAAGGGCTTAGGAGCATCCCAGATCTATAAGTATTGCCAAAAGTCAGATTTAGCCAGGTTCCATCGAATTTGCAAGTTTTGGTACAATTCTACCAGTAGGGAGTTATGCACCAATAGATCCTGAATAAAGAAAATCCCTTTGTCCTGCCACAGATGCAATGTCACTGGTTTACCCCTGATGGTAAGCCTGGGGTTACCCCAGAGAGGTGTATAAAGTAAAAGAATGGTGGGGAGTTTAAATTTTTTGTGCAGAATCCTCCAATATCTAATTGAGGGGCCTATAGTGGGATGAAACTGAAATTCACAAGAGGGGGAGGTCCAGAGGATAGAGGCTGCCACAAGGGAGTTACTTAGAACCTGCTCGATCAGTAGCCACTGAAGAGAATCAATACAGCATGGACAAAACCAGTTCAAAGTTTGAGCACATTGAAAAGTCATCTTGTAGCCTTCCATCCGTGGGAGGCCCCACCCTCCTCTGTGCCAGTGGGTCCTAAGCTGGTTCCTACTGAAGCAGGGTCTGTCCTTCCCGCATAGAAATGAGCCAATCAACAGATCTATTTTCCAAAGCCAATGGGATGGGAGGAACAGAGGAATATGTGAGAACAGATAAAATATTTTTGGGGCTAGGGTCATCTTAAAGGCCATAATCTTGCCAGCCATAGTCATATGGAGCCGGTTCATAAGATCTATCTTACTCCTACACTTAGTTATTAAGGGGCCTAAGTTGTTATCCCACCACTTTGCAAGATTTGCCCCCACTTTAATACCCAGATAAGTGATAACATATTGTGACAATTTTAAACCGTACTGAGCTATGATGTAGGGTTGACATTGAGAGTTGAAGGGGAGAATCTCCATTTTTGATTGATTAACCTTGAGCCCCGATATAAGGGAGAAAAGGTCTAATAGGGCTAAGAGTGGTGGGATTGAAACCTGTATATCCCCCAAGGTGACTAGTAAATCATCTGCATATAGCACAGTGGAAAACTGTGCCTTCCCTAGACCAATGCCTTTTATGAGGGGGTTCTGTCTGATTGCAGCTGCCAAGGGTTCTATTGCAAGAACAAACAAAAGAGGGGAAAGGGGGCGGCATCCCTGTCTTGTGCCTCTGTGCAACCGAAAGGGTTCCGATAGTTTGGAATTAGTGAGGACTTTAGCAAATGAGTTACAGCTGCTCTGAAATGGGGTCCAAAGCCCAAATACTGTAAAACATTCTGCAAATAATCCCATTTTATGGAGTCAAATGCCTTTTGGAAATCGATTGCTAGGGCTGCTGCAGGCATTGTCCCCTGGCTGGCTACATGTATAAGGTTGACAAGTGTTCTAAGGTGGTCAGTGCTGTATCTGTTTTTCACAAAACCTACCTGAGAGGGATGTATGAGAGAGGGTAGAGCTGGGAATAATCTATTGGCCTGCACTCTGGCATAGACTTTGCTGTCTGAGTTGATCAAAGAAATAGGTCGATAGCTAGCTGCCTCCTCAACTGGCTTACCTTTCTTTGGGAGAATTGTAATAATTGCCTCTCTGAGGGTACACGGTAGGATACCTTTAGTTTCAGTCTCTGCAAAGACCTGACACAGTAGTGGGGAGATCACAGGGGCCACCATCTGAAGAAAGTCAACAGAGTACCCATCACTACCGGTGGCTTTCCCTTTGTTTAGGGCCATCAGAGCTGTAAACACCTCCTCTGTAGTCAGAGGGCCTTCAAGGGCCAAACTCTGAGTGGGGGAGAGTTTGGGAAGATCAATGTTCTGCAGAAAGACTTGAATATCCAGAGATGACTCCATCCTAGATGACATATAAAGTTGGGAGTAAAATGCTGTCATGATATCATTCACATCTTGAGATTTAGTTTTTACTGTCCCTGACACTGGGTCCTTCAGCCCCCCCTATAAATCTATTCTCTTGTTGCTGCCGTAGTTGGTAGGTCAACATTTTCCCACTTTTGTCCCCCCCCCAATAAGAATGTCATATCCTGAGTAAGGCCAGATCTGCCTTTCTAGAGAGAAGCTCATTTATTCTAGTTCTTCTAGTAAGGACCTGCCGCCCCCACACAGACTGAGACAAAGGATGTGAATGAGCTTAAAGAGCCTTCTCAGCAGAGATCAGATTGCTTTCGAGCTGAGTCAGTTCCTCCTCTCTAATTTTCTTTCTGTGCATGGCGTAGCCAATAATCTGGCCCCTCATGGTCACTTTGTAAGCTTTCCATGTATTTTGGGCTGAGGTTTCCTCTACAGGGTTCTCCAAAAAAAACAGTTTGGTTTCAGATTTGGCCCATTGGATGAATTTAGAATCTTGCAAAAGGAGCAGGTCCACTCTCCAAGTGGAGGAACATGGAGCCTTATGACCCCATTTTAAAATCAATTGCACTGGAGCATGGTCCGAGATGACCATGGGGAGGATGCTAGATTCTAGAACATGCTGTGTGAAGGTTTGGGAAATAAGCCAGAAATCCAGCCTGCTGAGTGACCCATGCACCCCAGAGTGGAAGGTATAATCCTGAACAGTGGGATGAGCTAAGCACCAAATGTCTACCAACTTATACTCAGATCTAAGGTGGAGGGCTGCCTGTACACTCCGGGTATGAGTTTCTTTGCCCTGGTGAGATTAAAATCTCCCCCAGTTATAATAGATGTATTCGTCCCCACCATCGATTCCAACTTGGTATTGACATCAAGAAAAAAGGCAGGGTCATCCACATTTGGGGCATAGATGTTTACTACAAGGAGGTGCCCCTCCAGGGTATCTAGCAAAGCAATTACCCATCTACCATGGGGATCCGTCTTACTTTTTAAGACTCACCATGGGAGTGATTTATGCAGCAGTATAACCACACCCCTTTTTCTTGTTTCAGCGCAGGAGTGCAGTTCTGTGCCAACCCAGTCTCTAGCTAAATAATTATGATCTTGCTTTTTAAGTTCTGTTTCATGTAAGAAAGCAACCTGGGTTTTTAACCTTTTTAAATGGGTGAGCATCTGCTTCCTTTTTGAAGGAGAATTTAACCCCTGCAGGTTCCATGTTATAAAAGAAATATCATCCATTTGGCTGTTTATAATAAAATGTTTTAGGCAGAGGAAAATAGTTATCTTGCCACGGAAGGGAACTGACATGGATGGCATAACTGGCTGACCTACTCCGTTGCTGGGTAATTGGTTGTCTGGGAATACCAGAAAAGCACCTGATTGACACAACACAGGATAATGCATGCACTTTACGGACATGAAACACCATTTTACTACTGAAGAACAATAGCATCTGGACCGCATAAAAGAAACAGCAAAAACTATTTACATACATTGCGCTACTTTGCGCAAAGTACGTGAGGGTATCACAGGCTGAGGAATCATAGTCCTCGCAGGCCGTACCACTCAACCTGTGACAGGGGTGGTGAAACTAGTAACATGTAAGTGCTTCCACCATGGGGATTTCCTTAAGAAAGCATATCTATATATATATATATATATATATATATATATGTATATCTATATATATATATATATATATATATATATATAAAATACCTGTTGGATAAACACATTTACTATTACCAGAACAGGGAATAGGTCCGTTGAGGGCACCTAAGTGGTCTATGAGGCCTATGCGTATCCTGTAAGCATGAATGGGAATGTAAGTTCCATAGCACAGGATAGCAAATACCTATAACCCCTTTGCTATTATTAAAGGGGTATAAGGCCTGCACATTACATGTTAACCATCCGGTTCCCCCCTCCTGACACCCGCTCATAACATACCTAATATTTTCACTAGTATCAGAAATAACACTTTTCTTAACAACAGTGAATTACCTGCGTCCCAAAATCTTGCACTAAGATACATGACTACGGTAGGCCAGACGATCGGGGATTACTGAGCCACAGTTACCATGATAAAGGGGATATACCCGTATCAAAAGACAATCCTCCCCCCCAGCCTATTACCAAGCCATGCATACCAGCTAAAGAAAGAGGGGCACTTATCTAAGTCTGATCCTGTGGTTCTGATGCCTGCAGCACTTCTGCATCTGTGGGGAACTGATATGGTGTCTTCAGGGCATCGCAAAGTTCAGAGCCAGTGTCAGCTGCATCAGTCATCCTTGGGGTCCTGTCGGCTGCATCAATCATCCATTGGGTCAGGAGGGAGGGAGGTGGTGTGTGTTATTGTAGCAGCCATTTTTTCTTGAGGTGGGATTTCAGTCCTTATGGCCTCCTCCACCATCTCCGACTCCGGATACTCAGGAAAGTCTTTGTTCTCCTCCTGGTCCACAGGTGTAAGAGGAGCAAATCTGTTAGGGGAGAAGAACCTAGGTGAACAGTCTGTGGAGGGAGTCGTAGACACAGTTGAAATAACAGCAGGATTTGTGGTCCGTTCTTGAGGGTGATCTCTCTTAGAATGTCCACCAGTTTGATGATGCTTCCACGATCTAGCTGGTAAGGGCGAATTCCTGCCAGTGAACTGGAAAACCTGTGGCTGAGGCTCTACATTCAAAGCATCTTCTAGGGCTAAGTTGCCTGCTTTATGCCTGATGGATGTTATAGTGTCCTTTTTGGCAGACTCCCCACTTGAATGGGGTGGCCAATTGGTATGCAGATTGTCCATAAGACTGTTTAGGGTAGCAAAGGAGATGAAAGCCCCATTTACCACTAGGCACATGGTCGCTGGGTACCTAAGAGAAAATTTAATTTCCAGATTGTGCATTATACGACGAGTGTCTGAGTATTCTTTCTGATGGGCAGCCAGATCCTGGGAAAAATCTTGAAATATAAGGATTCTGTGACCCCGCCATGAAAGGGCATTGAGCTCATGGGCCCGAGAAGTAATCCACTCCTTGTCCGCAAAGTTCAATATATGGACCATAATTGGCCTAGGTCTGTCTCTGGCTTTCAGCACTGGATTTAATGTTCTATGAGCTTGTTCTATCATGAATCCAGGTGGCAGGTCATGCTTTAGTAATTCTGGTAGGGTGTCATATAAAAAATCAATTGGATTTCTACATTAGGCTCCTTCCGGGAAACCTATGAGTTGCAAATTGTTGCGGCGACTATGGTTTTCCTGTCTGTAGCATATGACTTGTCCTCTCTTGTTCTTGCATTGTCGAGGAGAGCTCCTCTAGAGCAGCTGTAGTTTTATTTATTTTTTTCTCAGTCTGGTCAAGCCAATCTTCAAGCCTGCTTATAGCCAGCGTAGTATGACTCGAGGCAAAAGTGACCTCGGACATTTGTTTCAGAAGGGCATTAAGCATATCCTGAGTTTGTTGCACATATGGGCCTGTGGCACTTTCGGAGCCATTTCGCCTCGACATATCGATGTGGATTTATGAGCGGCTCACCCCACGAAGGAAAGCGCAAAATCAAAATCTGAACAGGGCACAACTACCTGACTGATTCCCGGTACCAATTTCTCTGCTCCGGAGTAAAACTTTTAGGTAGGAAGACAGTGTTTATCGCCTGGAAAAGCCCCATGATGGAAGAGCGCTCACGCTACGCATCCATTGCACTAGAAGCCAAGCCATGCCCCTATTCATTTGAAATCTTTTTTAAAAGATTAACTAGCCACACCCTCTGAGGAAGATTTATCGAAAGTTAAAGTGCTTGGGCTTCCTACAGCCAGCTAGAGACTGTTTTTTATATGTAGCCATACCTTTGCATCTAACACTTACTGCATCTGTCAGCTTTCTTGCTTGTATTGGATTATATTTGTTCTTAACGTGGTTCGTGCTTTTATTGCTATTAAAGAATTTTCAGCATTATGCTGTTACTGGCTATCAGTTTTCTTTGTGAGTGCTCAGGACTTTTGGATTATTTGCTTCTGTGTTTGAGAGCTAGCCACACTAATTCCCTTAGTACTGGCACTGCAACATGTATCATGCCCCCACTTTTGGAACAGGAAACCTAGAAACATAGAGATTGCTTGCAGATAAGGACTGTTTGCCCCCCCTAGTCTGCCCATTGTTTCCTGCCTACGATAACACCACAAATCGTACTTGAGCTCTGGTTAGTTCTCCTTCCCCTTTCTACTGAGATTCCCGTATGCCTATCCCATGCATTCTGGAACTCTGCAACTGTTTTTCTCCTACCACCTCCAATGAAATGCTGTCCGACAAATCCACCACTGTCTCTGTGAAGAAGAACTTCCTCACATCTCTCCTGAATTTACCCCGCTCCAGCTTCATATCAGATCCCCTTGTTCCTAAGTACCTTTTTTTTCTGAAAAATACTTCCCTCCTATACTTTATTTTGTATATTTTATAACATGGCTATGTTGAAAATTTGGTGTAAAAATATTACAAAATAACACATTTATGAGCTTACTTTACATTTTGCAGATGCAGACTCCTAACTTTGATATATTTCTATATTTTAACCCCCAAATTCTTCAGCTGCAACCCTATTGGCTCTGGCCAGAATTTGTTTGGTAAAGTAGTCCCTCTATTGCTGGCAACACTTCCTCTAACTAGTCATCAGTAGGGG
This sequence comes from Neoceratodus forsteri, assembly GCA_016271365.2. NCBI lineage: Eukaryota > Metazoa > Chordata > Ceratodontiformes > Ceratodontidae > Neoceratodus > Neoceratodus forsteri. Next base: position 349,854,810 of record CM028130.1, on the reverse strand, counting down.
GAGCTGTTATGTATCATTGCAATGCTGATTCACTGCCTGCCCTGACTCATGGTTTTGTTTCCCCTCTTTTGGTTTGTTTACATTTTCCTAGTCTTCACAGCCTGCCCTGAGGACCAGGACCAAATCAGTTTGTAGAGTGTTTCCTTCTTTATTTTCCAGTCCCTGCTGTCTGTTCTGGAGTCTGGAATAATATGTGGCTTCTGTGGAGAACTTCTGATCCCTCTGTCTCCCCTTGGGATTGGAAGTAATGGCTTTTTTTTTTTGCCAGTTTCCTGGTCCTCACTGAATGGCCTGAGGATCATGACTGAGTCATTACTGTTTACTTTTCTTTATGGGTTCCCAGTACTTGCTGGGTGTCCTGAGGACCGGGACCATGAAGAGGAGTACCGAATGGAAGTTTGAGTTAGCTGGAGGGGTCTTGCACAGGTACAGAGCTGGAACAGCTGCAAGAGGACAGAACTGCCAATGGAGAAGAACTGTTACTGTGAAGGGTCATGCATCAAACATGTACTGTTGCTTTTCCCCCCTCTATAAGATGGTGAATAACTGAGTGGGCTATTTGGGAGCAGGGACATAGTCAGCAAACTACTGATCAGTTATATGGAGGTCTGTAGGTGATATGAACCATTGCCACCAGTCCACATCCTGTATGCCACGTCTATTTTGGTGTTTTCCCCCCAATGGACTGAAATTCTTTTTTACAAATCTGGCTGGGTTTTGGGGGAGGGGCAGTGGAGGTCTGGGCAGGGTTGTACATGTGTGTCTGTATGAGCCTAGTTGGTCTTTTCTCTCGCTTAAGGGGGTAATGGCAACTACTGAACCTTACAATTCAAACTGGTACAGGAATACCAGTTTCTTGGTGAGGCATCGCAGGTTGACACTTTTTATTTCCTGGGTGTCTTTTGAAAGGTAATGTACCCCCTGGTGGGGTGCCAGACAATCAAAGCCCAGGAAATAAAAAGCCAATTTTCTAAGTCCCATTAGACATGCTTCCAAAAGATATTCTATCTGGTTGGAACTGTGGAATGTGGCCAGACTGTGCTGGTGCTGACAGGCATTTGTGCATGGCACAGTGCTTCATTTGCATGCTGGTCCCTGCCCCTTCATCTGTGCTGTCACAATGCCCTGGCAAGGAGGGTGTACAGAATGGGTTGTGATCCCATTGTGTGTACTGTATAGCAGAATACTATCCAAGTTGAAAGAGTCACACAAAGTGGTCAGAACTGTGCTTGTGTATATGGTTCCTAGTGTTCAGACTTATTTTCTGATGCTTATTTTCCTTACTTTGACTATCCTAATATTCCAATGAAAAAGCATTAAATGAATCCTAGAGGTGTAATGGCTAACCAGTCATAAAGCAGAGTTCAAAAGTTAAATTAACTGGATTATTGAAGGATTTACTGAGCACACAGTCTGACTCTAAAGCATGTTTAAATGATCAGCTGATTTATAGATTATTAAATTCCCAGTGGCATGATCTGAGCACTTTAGTTCAGTCTGCTAGTGTTGGTGCATCTCATCTGGATCAAGCAGTTTATGATGCAAAGAATGTTTAAATTGGTTACTCTTAATATATAACATAGAAATCCTGCACTGTAGGTTAGTTATATATTTCCATATATATTTGGTTTACAATTTATTAACTTTTCTGGGGGGGGAGGGTTGATGTATTTTAAATGGATTCTTATGTGCATTAGAAATAGAATGTGTAGACTGGATATAACTTTGTAGTTTAGAAAATGTGTTTATTGTGGCTCTTTGAAGGCTAATTCATGTACACGTTGCTGACTACCATTGCTTTTGCATGAATTACAATTTACTCACAGTGTGACAGGTTTAATACATACTCCAGTCTGTTCAGAGGTTGTACAGCTGCTGCTGTTAGCAATTCGGTCTATTTTGAGTATACTGAGTAACTTGTACTTATTTTCAGATATCATAGTATTTTACCAAGAGCAGCATACAAGAAGCTGTTAAGGCCCATATGGAAGTGAACATGTACTGGTACTATAGAGCAATACCTCATACAGTTCATACAAACAGAGACAAAAAAATAGCAGTGGCATCATTTCACAAGAATCAGGTTTGTTGAAAGTGTCCTCCACTCTGAAAAATTGATATAGTCAAACCCCAGAGAAGCCTTGTATTAGGGGTTCTTAGGGGTAGCAATAGCTATCTTAGGTATTGCAAAGCTTCTGGACCCACCAAACTGTACAGGAATATCACACCTGTGATATTCATCATTGTTCTGTAGTCACAATGGGTTATATCTAGAAGCATGATCCCTGATTGTAAGAAATTGGACTTCACTAGACTGAGATGTTAATTGGTGACAGACTGAAGGACATAAATGATATCAAGGGAGCAGACAGACAAGTGGGCAGTTATAAATTAAATTTTTAATTTTAATTTGTTTAATTAATATTCCAGAAAGACCTTTGAGCATGAGCTCTTTTACAAAGGTTCCACGTCAGGGTGGACGATAATACTATACACATATTCAGTGGTTACAAAGGCCTGATCATTAGGCATTAAAGAGCGATTACATGACAATTAGACAAATAGGAGAAAAAAACTGAGCAGTTGTAATTGAATACTAAACTATTTCTAATTGGTTGCCATAGGTAGCACACCCCTGGAAACCTCCAAATCCGTTGATAGACTATGGCAGAGTAACTGCATAGGGTTTAATGCTATCCCAGATGGTGAGAGGCTGGGTGACAGAGAAAAAAGGGGGATTGGGTTTGAAACCAACTGCAGAGAGCGAGAGGTGGGGGGATAGTGAAATGGGGGCTGTGATGGGGGAGCAGCTCCAGAGGGCTTTGTCGAGTATGATGTGTGTGTGTGGGTGGTTTGGGAGGGGCAGTACCAAGTGCATTTAAAGAGGACTGATAGCTTACTTAAGCCCATGGCTAGGCTGGAATGGAGGCAGGGTTCTCTAGGTAGCCCTTCTGGGTGTTACATTGGGGGTAGACCTGTCTATCAAGTGGGGCCTGAGAAGCAGATGCATTTTGAATTAGACATTAGGTGCTGTTTGAGGCCTACTTTGAATTGAGACAGGCTGTTGTTTGTTTGTAATTTCATCGGGGGGCCTGATAGGAGAAAGCACGCTGCCCTAGTGAGGTTCGGTGGAATGGTATGGACAGTGCTCCATTCTTCCTCCGTCTGGTGATGTGTGTTGAGAGAGAAGCCTCGAGCAGGGTTCCTATACAGTGTGGGGTTTTTCTGATTAGTGCCGTTCTTCCCAGGAGGCAAGTTTGGTATTTGATCCTGTCTTTTAGGTTAAGCCAGTTTGTACGTGTAACCCCCAGGGGGTGCTATCCTAAGGGTTACTACCCCTGCCTGCCTCAGCTGTGACAGAGTGAGGGGCCCAGATCCATTGATGGGTGCCTCCACCCAGAGGTCGGGGTTAGAACAGTCAAGGTTGACTCGGTCACAGCCCTCTGGGTTGCTGCAACCTCCCCCCCCCTTCCCACTAGTGGCTCACACAGTTTAATTGCAATGTTCTCACCCTGAACACGTACTCCCCCGGCTCGAACCACTCAGCGCACTCCGGGGACCCCCTGGAAAGTAAGGTACAGTTATCAAATATTCACTGTGCAGTATATCACCAGTAAAACACAAACCAGCCAGGGTACTTTTGCAAAACAAACAATCTGATTTATTTAAGGGGAGATAACAAGGACCGGGGGAAATCAGGGTGATTGGCTTACCGCTATATATATATATATTTGACTACCCAGGGCTCTGTGCACAGGTCTGACCTTTTAATTACTGTCTATGGGTACCCAAGCCCTAATGGCTAGTTCCTCGATGCAGCTGGTTGCGGGCCTGACACAAATGAGCATTTAATTCCTGAGAGATCAGATGGAGCCAGTAAGCTCAATTAGTACAGTCTGCAATACAACAAAACGACTTTCCCTTTGTTTGTAACCTTTAACAGGGAGCTACCCTGATTCAGTACTCACAACTCCAACATAGAACCACTTTTTCACCACTTGCAGGGCTGAGCCTGGGCTGCAAAGGCCTCCTCACACATTTATATGGAAAACAACAGAGGGGTACTATACCAGGCAGCTGCTTCCAGGACCCGACTGAAGTCACAGCTATGTGGGCGTCTCTCTGCAGATTCAACTTTCCTGACAGACCGAACGCGATTCAGCAGATTCTCCAGTCCTCTACAGGTTGAGCCTGGTAGGTAGCTGTGCTTGTACACAGCCTCCTCTGACCACACGCTAGCGGATTTAATCCGTGGAGCACTGGCAATGAAAACACGCCAGGCCTTTCACGCACTTCCCACGCGAACACTCAATGGCGCAGAAGCTCAGAGCTCCCTTCTCCTCCACAGTCACAGCTCATCTGCCCCTAACAGCATGGGGCAATCCTTACAGCTTGGGCGCTACCCGATTCCATTGGATGGTTACACATGCCAGTCACTTAATCTGGCCCTCAGTGGTGCGAAAAGGCGCCATGACCCATAATGCCACTTCCAAAACTACAAGCGGTGCCTCCATTGGTCATCTGGCTCCATCGAGAGTCCTGGTTTCTGGTTGGCTGCTCTTTACTCCAAATTAGATACCCCGATTCCTATTGGACCCTCAAACTGTCCTGGTCCAAGATGGAGGGGCACAGCACAGAGTCCCAGATGCAAATAAAGGCAGGTTATACAGTTTATGTTCAGTTACACTACATATTCTCCAGCAAACAGCTATATCTTTTCAACTAGGCTCCTCTGCCTTCTAGTGACTGCAGAAATGGAGCGATTAACCAGTAGCCCAAGGCGGGAGTCGAGCATAGAAGCCCCAGTCCCCCTTTACAAACACCAAACTCTGCGAGCAGGCAGCTCTTAAAGAGACAGTACTGGAGGCCTTAAAAGCACTCACAATGCCCATATTTAGTGGCCTTATGCCGGACACCAGATAAGCAGGGAGCATCTAGGAAGGCTTTTAGGAACCCCCATTTGTAGGGGGGTTACACCCTTCCTGGCCTGGAAAGAACTTGGAGTCCATGTCAAGTAGTTACCCTTAATCCACTTTAAGGCACACAGTTCAATTAATATTATATCACACTTTATATTACATGCATTGCTACTGTATTTACAGTTTACTACAGTTTATGCAACATTATCCACACACGCAACTCTTTGCCCTTTTTTAAATCAGGTCATTAGTTCCTGCCCATGACACCTGGAAAAAAGGGGACCCCTCCCTATCAGCTACTTGTGGGTTACCTAAAGCAAGGGCACCACACTCGAAGGGCAATACTAACGCTGGAGTTATCCCCAAGGCTAGCTTAGGCAAGGAGCTCGGGAACACATACACCGCTTTATGGACCACATTTAAGGGCAGGTCCACAGGCTGACCCAGAGACTCATAACTCAACTTGACTACAGGCCGTACTTCTCAGCTAGAGCGTCTAGGGGTCTTGTAAAACCCTGCTATAGGCCCTGATTCCGATTCAGCCTCATTGGGATTAGTAGGGGGAACCTCCATAGGGGAAGGGGACCCAGTGCTCATAGTACTTTCGGGGACATGACCCTCTACATCAGGACCCACACTACTTGGCTCAGCTGGGGACTGTTCAGGTACTAGTAAGGAACCATCAGGGCACTCAAAATATTCTTCAGGTTCCGGCATATCACTGGCTTGTTCCCCCACATCACATCCTTCTTCTGAAAAGTCAGATAGTTCAGCCAGGCCAGACAGTTCAGTCAGGCTCAAGGACCCCCAACCGTTCAGCTTGGGGGCCACTCACTGCATCTCCTGGGAGCATTGGTTCCAGTGACAAAGTTGGGGGCTCAGACAGTCCAGAAAGCCTAACCTCATCTCCGGAGTTAACGAGGGGATTGCCCTGAAACAGTTGGCTCAGTTCATAAGAGGGATAGTATTCAATATTATTCTCATTGTCTTCAGACACAGATTGACGATCATCTTCTTCAGAGGAGTTTAGACAAGGCTCCCTTATTTGGCTTGATGAAGAATCAAGTGGTCTGGGTTTTTCCTTGGCAGCAGATCTAGTCATAGGCCTGGGGGCGGGGGTACTGAGAGGTTCAGCTTCAATCAAGATTTGTCCGATTGGCAGCAGATGATTTCTGTGTATAGTTTTCACATCTTTTGAATTGTTTTCAGGCCGCACTTTATATACAGGTAAATCTGCCAGTTTTCCCACAACAATATGAGGGAGGTAATGCCATCTGTTAGCAATCTTATGTTTGCCATGCAGTCCCAGATTCCTCAATAACACTCTCTATCCCTCTCTCAGTTCCATTGTTTTCACTTTCTTATCATACCGCCTTGTTGGCCAGGTTTCATGAAGCAGCTAGTCTGGGCCAGTTGGTGGGCATGGTTCAATTGGGCTTTCAACTTCTGTACATACTGTAAATGATTTTCTGCTTGCACCCCATCAGGGGAAACCCCAAAACACACATCCATTGGCAGTCTAGCCTCTCTCCCAAACATCAGCCTGTACGGGGAAAATCCAGTGGCATCACTTTTGGTGCAGTTATAAGCATGAACCAGGGTGCTAATCTGCTGGCTCCATCTAGGCTTGTCTTTGGGTTGCAGTGTGTCCAACATATCAAGCAATGTGCGGTTAAATCTTTCAGGTTGGGGATCTCCCTGGGGATGGTATGGGGTAGTTCTTGATTTTCGTACTCCCCCACAAAGATAACATTTCTTTAATCAGGCGGCTCTCAAAGTCCCTCCCCTGGTTGGAATGGATCCTCTGGGGGGCCCCTTAGTGGACAAAGAAGTTCTCAGCAAGTACTTTAGCCAGCGTGGTTGCTTTCTGATCTTTAGTAGGAAAAGCCTGTGCATACTGGGTAAAATGATCAGCGACTACCAATATGTTACTGATGTTTTTTAGATCTGGCTCTAAACTCAGGAAAACAATGCAGTCCAGTTCCATAGGGGCACTAGTGGTGATATTGACCATGGGGGCAGCTCTCTGAGGTAGGGCTTTTCTTTGCAAACAGCAGCCACAGGTCTTGACATACTGCTCTACATCTGCACTCATTTTTGGCCAGTAGAATCGAGTCTGTACCAGGTCAAGAGTTCAGTCTATGCCAAGATGCCCCATATGATTATGCAGGGACCTCAGGACCAGTTCTCTAAAAGCTGAGGGCAGCACCAGTTGTTGTTTGTCTACCTGGCCCTCCTTATCCACAGTCTCTCTGTATAGTAGTTGGTTAATCAGCTTTAACTTTGGCCCTTCTTTGTATAACAAGGCAGTTCTCAGGTCAGTGGAACGCAATATGGACACATCCCTCCCTGCCTGCAAAGCCTCCACAACCGTTTTTATCAAGGAGTCCCGGGATTGAGCCCATTGGAGACTATCATTGTTGAACTGGGGCAGCGAACTAGTGTCTAATACAGAAAAATGACAGTAAGCAGCAGGTATGCAGTTCTCGGATGGCCCCAAGCAATCCACCATGCAGTCTACAGCATCAGGAGACACCTGCTCCTCCTTGTCAAACTTTTGGCAAAGGGCCCTTATGTCAGGTCCTGACAACCTGACCCAGTCAGTTTGTGGCATAGGCCTTCGAGAGAGAGCATCCGAATCTATATAGTTTAGGCCTGCTCTGTACTCAACAGCATAGTCGTAGGTGGCCAATGCAGAGAGCCACCTATGGCCAGTGGCATCCAACTTGGCTGAGGTCTGCACATAGGTCAGAGGATTGTTATCAGTCTTTACCAGTATTTTGGCACCTTACAAATAGTCATGAAATTGATCAACAATGGCCCACTTCAGAGCCAAGAACTCTAGTTTGTGCACTGGATAATTTTTTTCTGAAGGAATAAGACTTCTGCTGGCAAAAGTTACAGGTCTCAGCCCGTTTGAGTGCTCCTGATATAACACAGCCCCCAATCCTTGTAGACTGGCATCAGTATGGAGAACGTACGGCTTGGCCGGGTTGGCATAGGGCAGCACTGGGGCATGGGTAAGTTGATATGTGATGTCATAAAAAGCTTCCTCACACTCAGTAGTCCAGCGGTTTCCAAACACATCATTCAGCTGAAAATACTTCTTCTCTGTCTCAGAGTGCACAACTTTCTTATACTTTCTGTGCGTGGGAGGGTACCCCTGAGTAAGGCTGAGGAGGGGGCGGATCACTCGAGAATAACCTTTGACAAACTGCCTGTAATATCCACAAAACCCCAGGAACTGTTGCAACTCTTTCAAATTCTTTGGCTGAGGCCAAGTAGTCAAAGCCTCCACTTTGCTGGGCTCAGTCTCTATGCCTTCAGTGGATACTATGTGGCCCACATACTTCACTGAAGTTTGGAAGAATTGCCACTTGTCTATAGATAGCTTGAGACCTAAGTCCTCCAGCTGATCCAGGACCTTGAACAATCGACGTTCATGCTCTTCCAATGAGCGGCCAAACACTATGACATCATCTAAGTAGACCAAACACGAGCAAATTCATGTCCCCCATAGCACGTTCCATCAGGCGCTGAAAAGTAGCTGGGGCACCTGAAATCCCTTGAGGCATTCGGATGAACTCATGGAAACCTAGAGGGCAAATGAATGCAGTCTTCTCTTGGTCCTCTGGGGCCATCGGGATCTGATAGTACCCACTGCGGAGGTCTAACACAGAGAACCACTTACTGCCATTTAAACAATCCAAGGCATCTTGTATGCGTGGCATGGTATACTGATCGGGAATGGTCCACCGATTCAAGGTACAGTAATCTACACACTTCCTAACCGCCCCATTCTTTTTTCTCACTACTGCAATGGGGGAAGCATAGGGGCTCCTGGACTCTTGTATCACACCAGCAGCGAGCATCTCTTGCAAATGCCGCCTCACATCGTCTATGTCAGCCGGGGCCAGACGCCGAGATCTCTCTCTAAAAGACCTGTCATCATGCAGCCGGATGTGGTGCTCAGCCCCTTGCACACATCCCATGTCCCATTCTCTTAGGGAAAATACCTGGTCTCTGGTGGCTAGCTTCTCACTGATCCTCACTTTCCATTCAGCAGGCAATGGGGAGTCACTGAAATCAAACAAGTAGGGAGTTACTCTGTCATCTTTCCTTGGACCCTTGCTATTGGGCAGCACTGCAGTATCTGCACAATGTACACTTGCCATGTTGCACCCTCTTTTTATTCGAATCTCCTTGTCGGACACATTATGAACTTGAACCATCACCCTCTTGACATAAGCATGGGCCCTAGCTGGCAAGATACTGGGTTTGACCAGCAGTCCCTCAGGCAATCTTCTCTCCCCAGGTGCATCCAACATCAATAACTTATTCTTAACATCTGTTCTCAGTTGGACTTCCCCTTGTAAAACATACTGGGCATTCGGGGCAAGTATCACCGATGCTGGATCCTTCTTCCATACTACACCTACCTGGCCTTCAGGTTCCTCCTGGCTAACCTTCTGAGCTTCAGAGACCTGTTGGATCATAGTGGGTATTCTTAGGGCTCGCCCGGTCCTAAACGCTTGCTTTTCTGAACACAACTGGGCTAATCAACCAAACATATGAGCATTTGTCCCAATCAACAGGGGTACCCCATCATACAGTCCAGTGGGGGGGCAGACTAGAGCCAAGATTTCCACCTGTTCGTCCATTCCAGCCACAGAAGTAGGAAATGACAACCAGATCTGGATATACCCCAAATACAGATAAGCCTTGTCACTTAGCCCCCATACATGTAGGCCATCCAAGGGTTGTAGGGCACCTCAGGTAGGTGTGTCTTACCAGTCCTGAAACATGATGGTTACTTGAGAGCTACTATCTAATACAGCTCGGTGGGAATCCCATTTTCGCACTGGGGCCTCCATCGAGGGCCCGACCACATCAGACCATTCAGGAGGCACAGCCTGATAGTTGCTTTGGGCATTGGCCCGGTCACAAACCCTTCCTGGGGGTCGGACATGGGCCCCATGATGCCAAGTGATCAGTCTGCTGTTGACCTTCCTTAAATTCTCTGGCAGCTGGCACTCAGGCTGAAAGTGTCCATCCTCCCCACAATGGTAACAAAACTTGAGGTCCCGGGGTCTCTATTGGGAGGGGGTACTTGTCTGCTGGGGTTCCTCCGGGGATTAGGGGTTCCCAGAGCTAGAACACTGGTTTCTAAATGACTCGGGTTCCCCAGGCCTAACAGGGTGGGTAGTGGACTGCCTCAAATTCCTCACCATTCTGTAAGTTTTCAACCTCGGCCTCAACTTGCTTTCTACTTGGGGGTCAGAGGAAATGGCACGCACCCCCCACATCACCTTGAAATTCTGGGGAGGCATTAGGCCTCCCCGAGAGGTGAGTCTCCTCAGGGGCACTAGACTCAGGGGTTCGGCTTGGGTTCACAACTCCCACATAGGGTTCCCACTCCCCTGCATCAGTCTCCACTTCTCTAATCTCCCTCATCAATTGACAGCATTCAGGCGGAGCAGCCCGTCTATCACGTAACTTAAGTTTTAACAATATCACACTAGAAAATCTAGCAGACTTCAAAACATGTTCCAACCTGACCTGGTTCAAGGCCGTGGCTGTGATCCCCCCTTTTCGATAGGCCTTCTGCAAAGCCTGCTCCACCCTAGTAACATAGGCGGGCAGTTTCTCATTTCTCCATTGCTTAGCAGACTTGAATTTCCATAACAAGTCTTCCCCAGTCTCTGTACTCCCAAACACTCTCTCCAAAGCAGAAAGATACTCTGCTGCGGTGGCTTCCGGGTTAGTGGCCCGCAAGAACCTAATGGCTTCTAACGCAGGACCCCGCAGACTCTCCATCAATCACTTTCTTTTATCCCCCCCAGAGCATTGCCACTCCTGAACTAAGGGGGTGGCGTAATCATCCACGCCTCCAAGTCATCCTCTCCTGAAGACACCGGCACTGTGCCAGAAAAAAGTTTCAGCCTTCGTAAGAATCCGAGCTATAGGGAACCACTATGACAGTGGAGCCAAAATAGAACTCTTGGGGGACAGGGAGAGGTACCTGGGGAAACCTGGGGTGGCATCACTAGAGAGGTACAATGTTGCAGCAACTCCTGGGTAGTCCTCCTTCCACAGCCAGCAATTTAAGCAGTTTATCTTGAAACTATTAGTCTGGGGACCCCCAGGAGTGACTGACCCACCCAATGTGAACAAGCCTCCACCCTGTGGGCACCCTCTGCAAATCACTGGAGGTACCCTCGGGGTCGATGGCACACTGCACAAAAGTAGCACCTGCACGGTCTGATCAAGCAGGTCAGCCATATGCCCCTTCACCTCCACCTTGCCCAAACATTTAACACGCTCTGCAGTCGAAATAATGTCAACTGTCGGTGTGCCCAGAGGCAAGTCTAATAGTAACACAATTCTCTGGGAGTCCAGCTCTTCGGCTTCACCCCACCCCATCAGTTTGTGTACCATTGTCTTAATAAAATCCAACTTAATTTTTGCCATAATATCCCCTTTCAGTTTCCCCGTCAGCTTTTCCATTTTTATGCACTTTTACCCACTTGACCACTAGGGACACTAATCCCAGTGGTGCCTCCAACTGTAACCCCCAGGGGGCGCTATCCTAAGGGTTACTACCCCTGTCTGCCTCATCTATGACAGGGTGAGGGGCCCAGATCCGTTGACGGGTGCCTCCATCCAGAGGTCGGGGTTAGAACATTCAAGGTTGACTCGGTCACATCCCTCTGGGTTGCTGCAACCCTCCCTTCCCACTAGTGGCTCACACAGTTTAATTGCAATGTTCTCACCCTGAACACGTACCCCCCGGCTCGAACCACTCAGCGCACTCTGGGAACCCCCTGGAAAGTAAGGTACAGTTATCAAATATTCACTGTGCAGTATATCACCAGTAAAACACAAACCAGCCAGGGTACTTTTGCAAAACAAACAATCTGATTTATTTAAGGGGAGATAACAAGGACCGGGGGAAATCAGGGTGATTGGCTTACCACTATATATATATATATATCTTTGACTACCCAGGGCTCTGAGCACAGGTCTGACCTTTTAATTACTGTCTATGGGTACCCAAGCCCTAATGGCTAGTTCCTCGATGCAGCTGGTTGCGGGCCTGACACAAATGAGCATTTAATTCCTGAGAGATCAGATGGAGCCAGTGAGCTCAATTAGTACAGTCTGCAATACAACAAAATGACTTTGCCTTTGTTTGTAACCTTTAACAGGGAGCAACCTGATTCAGTACTCACAACTCCAACAGAGAACCACTCTTCACCACTTTGCAGGGCTGGAGCCTGGGCTGCAAAGGCCTCCTCACACATTTATATGGAAAACAACAGAGGGGTACCATACCAGGCAGCTGCTTCCAGGACCCGACTGAACTCACAGCTATGCGGGCATCTCTCTGCAGCTTCAACTTTCCTGACAGACCGAGCACGATTCAGCAGATCCTCCAGTTCTCTACAGGTTGAGCCTGGTAGGTAGCTGTGCTTGTACACAGCCTCCTCTGACCGCACACCGGCGGATTTAATCGGTGAAGCACTGGCAATGAAAACAGCCACCTCAGGCCTTTCACGCACTTCCCACGCGAACACTCAATGGCGCAGAAGCTCAGAGCTCCCTTCTCCTCCACAGTCACAGTGCATCTGCCCCTAACAGCATGGGGCAGTCATTACAGCTCGGGCACTACCCGATTCCACTGGCTGGTTACACATGCCAGTCACTTAATCTGGCCCTCAGTGGTGCGAAAAGGCGCCATGGCCCATAATGCCACTTCCAAAACTAAGAGTGGTGCGTCCATTGGTCATCTGGCTCCATCGAGAGTCCTGGTTTCTGGTTGGCTGCTCTTTTACTCCAAATTAGATACCCCCGAGCTCCTATTGGACCCCTCAAACTGTCCTGGTCCAAGATGGAGGGGCACAGCACACAGAGTCCCAGATGCAAATAAAGGCAGGTTATACAGTTTACGTTTTTCAGTTACACTACATATTCTCCAGCAAACAGCTACTATATATCTTTCAACTAGGCTCCCTCTGCTCTTCTAGCGACTGCAGAAATGGAGCGATTAACCAGTAGCCCAAGTCGGGAGTCAAGCATAGAAGCCCCAGTCCCCCTTTACAAACACCAAACTCTGCGAGCAGGCAGCTCTTAAAGAGACAGTACTGGAGGCTTTAAAAGCAATCACAACGCCCATATTTAGTGGCCTTATGCCGGACACCAGATAAGCAGGGAGCATCTAGGCAGGCTCCGGGAAGGCTTTTAGGAACCCCCATTTGTAGGAGGGTTACATACGCTCATACAGGGTGCAAGCATGAGTGTAGTGATCTGCACACAGGGTGAGGTGGCATGCCTTATTGAGTGCAATTTGGACCCTTTTGAGCACTGTATCAGTAGCAGCTCCATAGACCACCAGCCCGTAGTCTATCATGGAGAGTATGAAGCTGGAGACTGAGATTCAGAGTGCTTCCGGGGTGAGGGATTTCTTATGCTTATAGAGGACCCCGATCTTTGCATTTAACACTTTGACAAGGGAGTCTACGTGGTGCATATAAGTGAGAGAGTCATCAGTGGTGACTCCAAGATACTTGAACAAGTGCACCTGCTCAATCTGCTCACCAGCCTTGTTGGTGATTATGAGGGGAGCATGATTGTGTTTGTTGTAGGGGCTGGATTGTAGCATGGCCTTGGTTTTCTTGTAATTTAGTAGCAGCTTTTGCCTACTGAACCAGTCCTAGAGTTTATTGAAAGAGTTCTGTAGTTCTGTTTGTAGGGCAGCCTGAGAGGTGCTGCTGCTCAGCAGCATGGCATGGTCTGCATACAGAATAAGTTTGGTGTCACAGGCTATGGGTAGGTCATTTACAAAGAGGCTGAAAAGCAGGGGCCCTAGAATTGATCCTTGAGGGACTCCTAAGAGTACATCTCTGGAGCTAGATAATGTCTGCCTGATTTTGACTCGCTGGCTCCTGTGTGTTAGGTAGTCATTGAACCAATTCACAGTGTTTGGTGCCACACCCAATCTTTGGAGCTGGACTACTAGTAGAAGGTGGTTGATGGTGTCGAAGGCTTTGGTGAGGTCAATGAAGATGTACCCCACCAATTTGCCTTCATCCGGTGCCTTGTGCACCTAGTCAGTGTATTCCAGCAGTGCTGAGGTGGTACTGTGTTTTTGCCTGAAGCCATGTTGGTCTGGGCAGAGCAGATTGTACTTATTGAGGTATTCTGTGAGTTGACTTGCCACTATTTTCTCCAAACCTTTGGATAGTGGGGAGAGGATAGATATTGGCCTGTAGTTTGACACCAGCACCTTGTCACCATTCTTATGCACTGGAGTTACCAGGGCTTGCTTCCATACCTCTGAAAATTGAGCTAGGGCCAAGGATTTATTAAATAGTATTGTTATGGGCATGATAAGAACATCAAGGGTAAGAGATAGTAACTTCATGTCTAGCCCATCACTCTCCAATCAGGTTTTGCCTAGGACTTTCCTGACCATCGTTAGGGCCTCTTTCACCATCACCTTCTTAAAGTAGAAGGCTGAGTGGTTAGTTATAAGCAGGTTGGCACAACCTTGGTCCTCCACAGGCAGAAGGTAGTCTGGCGGCAGCACTGAGGACAGGTCTGTAAAGGCCTGGTTAAAGGCATCAGCAATGGCTAGTGGATCTGAGGAGGATGAGTTATTAATGTTGAGCATCTCAAGGTGTTGCTTTTGATCTTTACCAAGGATGTTCTTGATGTTGTCCCAAAACTTCTTTCCATCTCCCCATGCGTTGTTAAGCTGGGTCTTATGGAAATTGGCTTTTGCGAGCCTGATAAGTTTGGTGCACTGATTTCTAGCCATTTTGTAGCACTGTAGGTCATGCTTGCTGCCTGAGTTTAAAGTTTTTTCCCAGAGGCAGTCCCTCTCCTTTAGGAGGGAGAGGAGCTTGCTATCAATCCAGCCATTAAGTCCCTCCCCCCCCGAATTTTCGGTTTTGTGCATGGTGCATAGATATCACAGATGGAATTGAAGCCCTCAGTGAAAAAGCTAAGGGCCTGGTCCAGCGTAGGTGCCTTGTTGATGGGGGACCAGTTGTAGGCAGACAGGGCCAATTTGAGGGATCCAAGTTTGCCTTTCCACAGAACCCTGCTGTCAATGAGGCAGGGTGGGATTTTGGCAAGTTTAGTGGTCCATATAAAGGAGATTGGGGAGTGGTCACTTAGCACGTCTGGGAGAATGCTGAGTTCAGAGAATCAAGTTGTTGAGCTAGCTAAGACCCAGTCAATGAGGGTGCTGGTACCAGCCTTGTAGTTCTGCCTGGTGGGGTGAGTTAGGAGTTGCGTGAGATTGTGGGAGGTGATTAGGTCTCTGGAGGGTGTTGCCTCCTTACATAACCAGTTAATATTAAAGTCACCAGTCAAGATGAGTTCTGAGCCCTTTCTGTGTGCGCTAAATTCTTTCATAACAAGAAGAAGGCCTTTCTTGGCTTTCTTGGGGGGCAGGTAGGTTGTGGCAATGGTAAGGGTCTTGCCTTTTAGGCCGACTTGTATTTTTACCACTAGTAGCTCATAATCCTCCACAACTTTGGAGATGGGGAGGACAGAGCAACTCAGTGAGTTTCTGGCATATAGGAGACAGCCGCCACCTTTCCTGCTTATTCTATCAAGTCAAAATGCTTGGAATCCTTCGACGGCCACCTCACCATCTTTGATCCTACCCTACAGCCAGGTTTCAGTCAGGCAGAGTATGTCAGGGGCATGGATGGTCTTCCAAGCCTGGAGCTAGTCGAATTTGGCAGTTAGGCTGCAGATGTTTAGTGATGCTATCTTTAGGCTGTTCACTGTATAGACCCCCTGCTCCTCAGGGTTGTTGGGCCAGGGTTTAGGTGAACATTGCCAGAGAGTAGCAGTAGCAGAAAGATAACCTTTCTGGCAGATAGGGTGATGTTTATCTTCCCTTGTGTCTTCCGTTGCTTTCACTTCAGGCGGGGGAGGTGTCTATACACCTGTGTTAAATTAGGGGGAAAGCTAACCATTAAGGTTATGGTATGGAAGGTTGGCTTGGTGATAACTGTGTATGGGAGGTGCAGGAAGATAAAGAGCCTATCGTTACCAGAAGTGGTAGTGGCCATGTGTATGCTTTTCTTCCAGCTTGCACCCAGTGAGGATTCAGAGTGGGGAGGTAGGGGTCCAAATTCGTATATGGTACCAGCAATGCCAAAAGAGGTAGTGAGGAGTAGTAGTAGGTGGTTGCACCCCATGGTAGTTTGTTTGGTGTTGCTGGCCTGCTTAACTGCTAGCTGGTTTATAGTTGAAAGGATATATAGTCGAATTAGGGTGAGGTCCCTATCAATAGGGCAGGTAGAGCAGTAACTGAGAGGAGTTAGATGGAGTGGCTAGAAAACATTGAGAGCAAGTGTGTGATCCTCTGGGTGGGACTGCTTTAAAAAGGGGCAGTGAGAAAGTGGGTCAAGTCAGGTATTGAAGACAGGGAGGCCAATAGCATGAAAATGTGCAGCAGTGGAGTGACCAATCAGCTGCTAGGCTGAGGAAAGAGGCGGAGTAAGGTTCTATTTAATACTGTGAGGACGTGGGGGGGAAAAATTCAGTCCAGAACACAACACAGAAAGAGATTTCCCTGAGATCAGGAAGCACCAGGTGTTGGAAAATCAGCCAAGGAGCAAAGCTGCCAGTCAGTGCTTGGCTCCTCTACTGGGTGTCAAGTCAAAACAGCGGCATTCAAAACCACGAGTTGTGGAGGTCCCGTGCATACCTGAATCTGTCCGGGGGTCAGTCAGGTGGTTTGTTAGCTGTGGCCTGCTTGGAGAGAGCCAGGGCTGCAGGAGCAGCTTGGGAAGCCCACATATGGGCTGTCTGTGGAACAAGGATGGAAACACAGAGGATTAAATACAGCTACAGTACAATAGCAAGCTCAGTGTGGGGCAGGCAATGGGGTAGGACAAAGCATGAGGTAAAGATGTGGTAAATGCAGGGCAATTATTTAGAACTAGAAGCGGAGTTAATGAGGAGTCTGTGCTTTGGCACTGGGACATCTGAGGAGGACAGCAGCAGCAGCAGGGGGCTGTAAGGGAACGGTTTGTAGGTAAGGCAGAGAAGAAAGTAGGGTGTTTAGAGAGACAGCATTACAAGTGGGGCAGATAAATTAATAATTAGCAGAGTGACCAGTGTGGGGAAAGGGCAGGGTTTGTCAGAAGTGCAGAAATGGAAAACTGCAGCAGTCTTGTTCAGTAGCTAGGTCCAGCAGTCAAACATCAGCTACTATACAATACAGTTTGTCCAGCACTAGATTGCACAGCACTAAGTATCACAGAGAGACTAGACTAGTGGCTTGTAATAGACTAGCTAAGCTGGCAGGTAAAGTAAGACCAATTGATGCATAACATATGTAAATTACATTAACAAAAATTCAGTCCAGAACACAGCACAGAAAGAGATTTCCTTGAGATCAGGAAGTGACAGGCGTTGGAAAATCAGCTAAGGAGCAAAGCTGCCAATCAGTGCCTGGCTCCTCCACTGGGCATCCAGTCAAAACAGTAGCATTCAAAAGCACGAGTTTCGGAGGTTCGGTGCGTACCTGAATCTGTCCGGGGTCAGTCGGGTGGTCTGTTAGCTGTGGCCTGCTTGGAGAGAGCCAGGGCCACAGGAGCAGCTTGGGAAGCCCACAGATGTGCTGTCTGAATCTATCCGGGGTCAGTCGAGTGGTCTGTTAGCTGTGGCCTGCTCAGAGAGAGCCAGGGCCACAGGAGTAGCTTGGGAAGCCCACAGATGTGCTGTCTGAATCTGTCCAGGGGTCAATCGGGTGGTCTGTTAGCTGTGGCCTGCTTGGAGAGAGCCAGGACCACAGGAGCAGCTTGGGAAGCCCGCCAGATGGACTGTCTGGATCTGTCCGGGGGTCAGTCGGGTGGTCTGTTAGCTGTGGCCTGCTCGGAGAGGGCCAGGGCCACAAGAGCAGCTTGGGAAGCCTGCAGATGGGCTGTCTGTCCGGTGGTCAGTCGGGTGGTCTGTTAGCTGTGGCCTGCTCGGAGAGAGCCAGGGTCACAGGAGCAGCTTGGGAAGCCCGCAGATGGGCTGTCTGTGGAACAAGAAAAAAGGATAAAAGAATAAAAGGAACAGTTCTAGGTGCTTCCCCAGAGGGCACAGGGTACGGCACATTGTTAAGACAAATAAGCAAAGGAAGCCGCTCTGGGTTGAAAGGCAATGGAAATAATCAGGAAAAAAATGTGTTTTAAACAAGGGGGGAGAAGTTAGAGGCCAATAAGAAGTGGGATAAGGAACATTTTCATATTAGCAAACAACTCATCAGGAAGGCAGAAGCTAACTTCATTTCATTTCATTTTTATTGATTATACTGGAAAAACATGTGAGCAAAACTGCCCATTTTCACAAGCATCCAGTCAACACACTACAGGGCATAACATAGACACAGTACAAAGCATAAGGCAGATAATTACAGTGAAGGAGAATTTATACATGGTGGCCAAAGTACAGAGGCTATGTATAAGTATTATAAATAATTAAATGACAATGTAAGTCATTTTATTGGGATGAAGGAAAGAGATGAGGGAGGGCAGTGTTAAGTGCAGGAACCGACATGTTTCTCAAGGAGGTAGCATTTGATGTTATTTTTGAAGGTTCCAAGGATTAGACACTGTACCAAGAAATAAGGGAAGCCATTAAATAGTCTTGAATCCCTGGAAGAATGGGAGTGAATTGGGAGGTGTTGAAGCGAGGGACCAAGAAGGAGTGGAGGGCAGTAGATCTGGTGGTGCAAACTATGATGGGCCTCTGGAAGCAAGAGGTGATGCTGTTAGGGAGTAGGCCATGAAGAACTTTATAGAAGAATGTCAGGATTTT
Source organism: Neoceratodus forsteri (assembly GCA_016271365.2). Classification (NCBI taxonomy): domain Eukaryota; kingdom Metazoa; phylum Chordata; order Ceratodontiformes; family Ceratodontidae; genus Neoceratodus; species Neoceratodus forsteri. The sequence continues at coordinate 349,836,058 of CM028130.1, read as the reverse complement.
GAGGTTAAATCTGTCTTTAAAAGATATCCAGTTAGCAGCCTGGTAAAGGTGGCAGTGGTGGGATCTTCAAGGGCTAATGCTGGACTCACGATAGCAGAGAGGTTAAAAAAACATGATAATACCTTATTTGGGTATGCCAGTGAAAAGAGAGAAAAACAACATAGAAATGATGATGAAGAATGGGGTGAGGGCAGATGGTGATGGTGGGAAAAGCAAACTTCCAAAATGAGAACTTTAGCTCAGTGTTCATGATGGAAGCTGCTGGCCCAATACCTGAAAGTGGAAATAAAATTGTGGAACTGGGGGGACAGATTTTTATTTTTTTAACTCTTTGACAACCAGGTAAGGCTCACTAGGCACAAGTGACTGTTTTCGGGGGCAACCCAGGTATTGGACTGGTTAAGTAACATGCTCAGAGTCACACAGTATGCAAGTGGAGGTTGTGGGAATCAAACCCAGCTCTGCTAGAGGATAGCCAAGTAGAGAGTACTTAAGGAGCTGTAAATTATAAAGGTTTTAATAAAGTCCCAGGGCTGGTTGGGATGCAACCCATAGTTCTCAGGGAGATGGGCCAAGCACTGGGTTCACCCCAGTAGTCCCCTGTAGTGGAGAATGTGTCAAAGGACCGAGGGTGACAAAAGTAATACACCTGAACAAAAGTAAGGACAAACAGGATTTGGAAAATTAAAGACTGGGAAGTCTTAGTTTCATTATGGGTCAGAGCCTGGATGCACTATTTAAAGATTAGATTGTTGAATTTTTTAAACGGTAAGGGGCAGATGGAATACCACCAGCATAGGTTCACAAGGAACAAATTTGATAGGCTTTTGCAGCTCATGATGTTAAACTTATTTTGGCGTCTAGCCAGCTGCACTTATGAACTTGTGCTCAAATTATCCATTAATTATCTAGACATGGCTATTGAAGCATTTGTAGGGAAAATCAGCCAGCAAAACTGCCTCCTGTCTGATCATGGAAGCCAACCCCGTTTGCTATCTAAAAGACGGTAATGGACATTCCTTCTAAGCTGTAATAAGGTGTATTGAGTAATATCTGTTTGGTGGCTATAGTTGTTAGATATAGTGTATATGTATGTCACCATAGACTGGCATGAAGAGCAATAACTGACTGGCTACATTTCTATAAACATGAAATGGAAAACACACAGCATTACCATACTGTGTTCCCAGGTGACTATTTGCAGCAGCTATACTGTAAGTGTTTAGGTTAAGGCAAATGGAGTTGATAAACTGTAAATTCTAGAGCTATCCTACTTAGAAGGTCAGATCAGCCCCTTGTACTTTGAAGTGCTGTGATATTTATTGGTGTGCAGTCAAGCATTACCCTCAGGATAACTTTGAAATCTCACTAATGTACATTTGTTCAGACACCTTGTTTACATCTGAAACTGTTTTGTCACTCAGCCTTGGCACAAGCATACTGTACAAATAAATATCTAGTAAAACATGGATCGGATGGGGAAGTAAGACTTGGAGGGCCACGTGTACAAGTGCCCATTGCCTAGCGAACAAACTACGAGACCTAATAGCCTTAATGGCTGAGGCAGAGCCAGACATTGTAGCTGTCACTGAGACATGGTTCATGGAGAACCATGCCCGGGACATCTCAATACCAGGGTATGCCCTGTTCCAGAGAGACAGAAGTGGAAGAAAAGGGGGAGGTATGGCTATGTATGTTAGAGAGGGAATTAAAACAATAGAGGTATAGCGGTGTCAGGAAGAGACAGAGGCTCTGTGGATTACATTGAAGACAAGAAACTGGGTAGCAATTTGGACATTAGTGGTCTGCAGGCCACTGAGACAGGGGGAGGAGATAGACAAGGAACTAGTGGAAACCATGTACAAAATAACAGACAGGAGAAATGGTCTAGCTATGGGTGACTTCAATATGCCATACATCAATTGGGACACCTATGCTGCAGTCATGGCAAGCAGTATATCCATCCTGGGAGCTCTGGAAGGGGTGGGACTCAAGCAGCTTGTGATGGAGCCCACCAGAGATGGAGCTATTATGGACGTTGTGCTCACCAATAGGGAAAAAATTAAAGATGTGAAGGTAGGCAGCAATCTAGGGTTCAGTGATCACTGTATGATGTGGTTTGCATAGAAGCAGTTGAGGAGTGCAGCCACACAAGGCTTAAAGTTATGGAATTCAAGATGGTCGATTTTGAGAAGATGGGTTAATGTCCAGTGAAAGCATTATGAGGAAGGAAGGGGGAGGAGGTGGACACACAGTGGGCAAATCTAAAATGTGCCATAGATAAGGCTATTAGTATGTGCATTAAGTAAGTAAGTAAGAGTAAGAGAAGGAAAAAAGCACTATTGTTCAAGATGGAAGTAGCCAGGAGGGTAAGAGAGAAAAGGATGGCATTCAGAAAATACCAAAGAAACACAGAGGGAGGAAGATAGGGAAAGTTACACAGAAAAACTGAGGGAGGCCAGAAAGGCAGTTAGAAGAGCTAAAGCACTGGCCCACTGAGGCGCTATGCCTTACCTTGCACTACATCGGCAACCTGGGTTTGGGAACGACCTCGGGTTGTTGGGGTGCCAAAATGTGGGGAGGGATGGAGTGAGATTAAGCTGCCTAATGGCAGCTCTCCTCTCTGGGGTGGTTGTTGCCCCCCCCCGTAGTCCCACTGCCACCGGGTGGCGGTCCGGTGATGGCATAGGCAGGAGGGGGCAGCAAGCTGGGAGAACATCTTGGAAAGCGGCTTGCACATGCCTCTACACATGCACATGCATTCCCAAGAAGGGGCAGGGCGACAAACTGGGGGAAAAAGCACTAAAAAATGTAAATTACAAAAATGAAAGCATAGACAGAGGAAAGGATAGCACAGGCAGTTAGGAAGAGGAACAAGACCTGTTTTAAATTACATTAGTGAAAAGAGAAAAAGCAGGGGAGGGATAGCGAGACTAAAAAGGGAAGAAGGAGAGCATGCTGGGGGAGACTGGGAAAAGGCAGAAATCCTGAATAAATATTTCTGCTCGGTGTGTACAGAAGAAGGGGAGGGGAAGGACCACTATTGACAGAAAAAGGAAATCAGAGGCAAGGGGTGGATACCAGTCAATTTACAAAGAAGAGAGTCCTAAATAAGCCAGAAAAACTGAGAATTGACAAGGCAATGAGACATGTTGGAATCCACCCCAGAATTCTAAATGAGTTCAGGAATGACCTGGCAGCACTACTAGCAGAACTACTCAATAAATCATTAGAGATGAGAGTGATCCTGGAGGATTAGAGAAGGCAACGGTTGACCCTCTCCACAAAAGTAGGAGTAGGGAGGATTCTGGTAACTACAGGCTGGTCAGCCTAACCTCAGTGTTAAGAAAATTGATGGAATCATTGCTCAAGGAAAGCATTGTGAAGTGCCTTGAAGCCAGTGGGCAGCAGGATCCAAAGTACTGTAACATGGTTTCATGTCAGGCAGCTCTTGCCAGACAAACCTGATAGATTTTTTGGTGAGGTTACCAGAGTGGTAAATCGGGGGGGGGCAGTTGATGTGGCCTACTTAGATTTTTAGCAAGGCCTTTGACACCATCTCACATAGGAGGCTACTAAACAAGTTTAGCAGCCTGGGAGTGAGGCACAGGGTGGTGAACCGGGTTGGAAACTGGTTCAGTGGGAGGTCACAAAGAGTGTAGTGAATGGGACTCAACCCATGTAGGTGACTAGCGGGGTGTCCCAGAGTTTGGTACTGAAACCAGTCCTCTTTAATGTCTTCATAAGCGACATTGCAGAAGGGCTGAAGGGGAAGGTGTGTCTATTTGTAGATGACACAAAGATATGCAATAGAGTTGATACTCTGGAGGGGGGTGGAAAAGATGAAATGGGACCTGCATAAGCTTGAGGAATGGTCAAGGGTGTTGCAGCTGACATTTAATGCAAAAAAATGCAAAATTATGCACTTGGGATTTGGTAACCCAGGGGGAAAGTATTCAGTGTGGGGGCGGGGATTGCTCACACCCACAAACCAAAAAAGGGATCTGGGTGTGATAATTACAGATGACCTAAAGGTGACAGACAGTGCTGGAAAGCAATAAGGAGGGCCAATGTAATGTTGGGGTGCATAGGGAGGGGTATCTCCAGCAGAAATAGGGAGGTGGTGATGTCACTCTACAGGTCACTGGTGAGACCTCATCTGGAATACCGAGTCCAGTTTTGAAGGCTTCATCTCAGAAAAAGAGATAGACAAAATGGAGGCAGTCCAGAGAAGTTCTACAAAGATGGTGCAGGGGCTGTACCAGAAGATGTATGAGGATAGGATAAAAGACCTTGACATGTATTCACTGAAGATGGGGGGGGGATATGATTAAGACTTTAAATACCTCAATGATATTGATAGGGTCCAGGAGGGGAGCCTCTCTCAGCAAAAAGAATGCTCAAACACTAAGGACCATGATATGAGGATGGAGGGAGGTAGGCTCAGGGGGAATGTGAGGAAGTACTTCTTCATATAAGGGGTGGTTGATGCATGGAACAGCCTCACCACGGATGTGGTGGGAGTGCAATCAGTCTATGCATTAAAAAATGCTTAGGATAGGCATAAGGGAACCCTAGTGATGAAGAGGATAGTATAAGCAAGGGACATCTTGGGGTTGGGTATATGGGCAGACTAGATAGGCCTGGTGGTCCTTATCTGCTGTCAGACTCTATGTATCTATGTACCTAGTACCCATGAGGAACTCTTTTCCCAGGTCTACAGAAATGAGTGGCTAGGACTCATCCTTCTGATTACTTTATGGTAGATGAGTTGAATTTGAGTTTACTCACCTGGTTTAGGGGATTATAGGAGCACCCTTTAGCAGTCTGTAATGTCACTGCTGTGAGATATAAGCATCCTGTGATAGGCTGATGCGCAAAACTTTGAAAAACATCAGGTTCTGGATCCTGACTCCTCCCCCTTCTGCTGAGAGATCCTCAGTTTGAAACTTCCAAAGCTTCTCATCCATAGTTAACTGTTATTGGCTAGGAATATGCAAAAGAAACACAACAAAAGGAGTCTAACAATGACTTCCAAAAATTAAGATTTTAATCACAATTTGTACAAGACAAAGCAATAAACAGCAACTAATAATTTCTTCCAAACTACAAACTAACAAAAATAATAATTACAGTTATGGTACATCTAATAAATGTAGTCAGAATAGAAGCTGCCATGGATCCCCTCAATGAGTGGGACACGGAATATTGATAAAGGCTGTCCTACAATCACCTTTATCAAGTGAGTAAAAGGTTGAAGGATAGCTGTTTCTAAACCAGCTCATAACACACATTGTCCGAAAGAGGCAGTATCTGTATCAAGGGTCTCAATATGATAGTGCCTGGTGAAAGTTTGCATGGATGTGGTTGCCAAGCAGATATTTCAACTGAAGCGCAGTTGTTTTCCAGCCAGGATCTGGAGACTGCCTTAGTGGAATGAGCATTAGAGTCTTTGGTGTAGTAATACCCTGGGTCTTGTATGCTTCTGGAATTGCATCTTTCAGCCTGTGGGCCAAGATGGCTCAGGAGGCTAGAGCCCCAGAACAAGCTAAATAGTCTATTTTCCTGTCAAGGGTCAGTAATGCCTCCCTGTTTATAGAGTCTGGACCCAGGTCAAAGGATGGCAGGAAAATGTATTGAGCCAAGTGAAAACCAGTAGACACCTTAGGGACAAAAGAGAGAATGGTTCTTATAATAAACCTATCCTGGAGTATTCTTAGTAGAGGCCTCCAAGCAAGAGAGAGAGTGTGTAACCAACTGCATCTACAAGCAAAGCCTATTGCTGAGAAATAGAGTCTTTAGAGTTAGGTAGTACAAGGATGTGGTCTGTTTTGGTTCAAAGGAAGTTTTTCTCCACAGAAAGAGTGGTGGACACCTGGAACAGCCTGCCCCAAGAGGCTGTGGGGGTCAACACTGTGGGGGGATTCAAGAATGCAAGTGGTAGACACATGGAAGCCCTGACTACGAAGGGCAACTAGGGTGTCAAAATAGGCCTAAAACAAATGGGCAGACTAGATGGACCTAGCGGTCTCCTTCTGCCGTCAACTTCTATGTTTCTATGAAATGTGGTATGGTCAGCGCATCAAGGAGCACATTCAACTTCCAAGGTACCATTAGAATCCCTGTGTTAGGTCTTGGTGTTTCTGGTGGCCTAGGATAATTGTAAGGCTGGAGTGTGGGCACCTGGAAGCATTCAACCCTTAATTGCTGTTGTCATGGTGGCTTGAAGTCTGAGGATTGATGTTGCTGGTTCTTTGTCTACTAAAGTTTGTAATAACTCAATCTGCACCAAGGAGTAGTTAAGCCATTAACATTTTATCTCTGCTTCATTTGTTAACTGCTTCCTTGCTATAGTGAACCCCACATTAACAAAACCCTCTTATAGTGAACTAAATGCAGAGGAACCACGTGCATGGAGTAAAACTAGCTGATGGGAGCTAAGCAGTAGAATCACAGGAAGCGCAGGAGCCACACTTGATCAGTAATGAATTGCAGGAAATCCAGGAATAGTATACTAAATACTGGGTTTATTCAAAAACACACAAACACAGAACATTGCACTAGAAGGTGACAACACTTCGGGTCTTCAATGTGACCTTCATCAGGGTGCATAGTTTTTCACTGGTTGAGTGAGACTCCTGTTCTTCCCCTCTATAATGATCACCTGTGATGGTTCCCATTGTTTCCTAAGTAGTGGTTCCAGAGGTATTCATTATAGACAAGAACACTGCATTGCCTATGGTCTATTATAGGTTCGGTTTGTAGAGTTGCATTGGGCCTGCAGAATACTGTAGTTTTGATCACCCATGTACAGTAACCTTCATCTAACAGTCTTTTCCTTTCATGGGCCAGGCTATCAGGTTGAGACTGTGTGGATTCAGATGTTGTATTGGTTCCTAGGTGAGGAGAAGTTCCAGCATGACTTGTAACCTCATTGGTTTATGCACTAGCATTCTAATCAGGGTGTCATACCAGGTTCTCCTTTGCCAGTCTAGTGCAATGAGTACCACTGCCACTGCTGTCCTTTGGACCTTCCTCAGCACCTGCGGAAGGAGTGCTATTGGTGGAAAATGTACACCATGTTGAATTTCCATGACAGTGATAGAGTGTCCACTCCCATCAAGTTCCATTTCTGGTACCTGGAGAGGAACATTGGTAGAAGTACATTGAAGGCTCATGGCCATCATGTATATGTCAAACAGCACCCACATTTGAGAGATTTGACTGAAGACTGTAGTACTCAGTTGACATCCCCTGGGATTTAGCATTTGATGACTGAACCATTCTGCTTGCATATGAAGGTCTCCTGGCAAGTGTACTGCTAAGAGGATTAGAAGATGTCTTGCTGCTCAGCTGAGCAGTGTTCAGGCCTTGGGTAACATTTGCATACTTCTTGTGCCACCCTGCTTGTTTATATATGTCATTGTCACTCTGTTGTCTGTCTTGACCTGAACATGATGTCCCTTGACTTGCTGTTCAAAATGTAGCAGTGACAAACATACTGCTCTTGTCTCTAGCAAATTTATTGGCAAGCTCACCTCCAGCACTGGCCACCTGCCCTGCACCATGTAATTGTCTAGGATTACTCTCCACCAACAAAGGCTTGTGTCTTGTTCGAGGATACTTGTTACTTGGCAGTCCAGATGAGCTTCTTGTTTGAAGTTTCTGGGGTTTATCCTCAACTGGATCCACAGATGCACCTCGGACGGAAGAGTTAGGCATTCTAGGTAGTTTTGCTTCAAGTGATCTCACGTTCATAGGAGGAATAGTTGGAGGTGCCCCCTGCGCCAGTGGGCCCAGGTTTGCAGGTCTATACATGAAGTTATTAATCCTAGCAGTTGCATTGTGTCCCATATAGCCAATGTCATCCTCTTTAGTGTTGTTTTGCACTGTTGTGTTATGTTTTTGATTCTGCTTTCTGACTGGTACACTTTTCCTTGTGCTGTGTTGAATACTGCACCTAAGTGTTTCAGAGACCTGGATGGGTTGAGATTATTCTTAGTCTGGCTGATGATCCAACCTTGAAAATTGAGCATCTGCTGGACCCTGCTTGTTGCTTTCTCTCTTGATCTTGCCCTCATGAGCCTGTCATCCAGGTGAGGAATTACATGTATTCCCTCTCTGTGCAAGAGTACTGCTACCATGACCACCATCTTTGTGAATCAATCAATCAATCAAAATATTTATTTAACCAGGTGGGCACCACTGTGCAAGCTCATTTTTGAGGTGAACCTGGGGTTGATCATACAAAGGGAGAATACACACAATGGATAGCAGCATATAAAATGCAGGTACATAACAACAAAAGACGTGTAGATACAGGTGCAAAAATAAGTACAGGATACAATACAAGGAACGTTATACAGTTAGTCAAATGTGTGCAGTGCAAGTGCACTACAGAACTGGACAACAATGATATATGCAGTATATAAAGCTTAAGAGAAGCCAAGTCCATGTTGTGAATACTCTTGGTGCTGAGGCCAGTCTGAAGGGGAGGCACTGATGCTGAAAGTGGTTGTTGAGAATGTTGAATCAAAGGTGCTTTTAATGGGATTTTCGAATGAGTATGTGCAAGTAGGCATCGTTAAGGCCTACCGAAAAGAAATAATCACCTTTTCTGACTGTGACAATGGTTTGCCAAAGTGTTTCCATTTTGAATTTCCTGTACCTGATGAACTGGTTCAAAAATTTGAGGTCCAGAACTGGTCTCAGATCTTCCATTTTTGTGGTGACAAGAAAGGAGAGGGAGTAGATGACCTGGCCCCATTCAAGACAAAGTATTGGGGCTGTTGCTCTGTCTGTCAGTAATTGATTTAATATTGATCTGACCTTATGGAGTGGAGTTTTTGTTGGGGAAACATGAGAAGGGATGAATTTGTCATTTCTCAGTAGTTGCTAGAATTATATAGAATAGCCAGCATTTACTACCTCCATGACCCATTTTTCTGATACTGTGTTAGCCCAGGATTGTGTGAAGCTTAGAAGCCTGCCTCCTACTGGAGGTGTTGCATACTGATCCTGACTGATCCTATGTGTGCTGGTTGGTATAGTTGCCATTGTATCAGCAATGTCCACAATGTCTAGCTCCTCCTGAGCAGTAGTGACCATTGGAATAGCCATGTTTGTTGAAAAAGTTTCTATTGAAACCAAAACTCTGGTTGGATTTTGGTAGAAGTTGCTCTTGTGACCCCTTTGTGAGTTATTCTGAAATTAGTTGTGGCAATTCAGAAGAAATGGTTGTCTACCCATGTTCTCTCTAGTGAGAGCCTTACCTTCCCCATCTAGTTTTATAAACTTCTCCAATCCATGTCGAAATATGGTATTGCCCTTAATCTGCAGCTCCATAAGCATAGCCTTCAAATCATTGTCAGCTTGCCATAACTTAAGCCATAAATGACATCGGGCAAACTATTTATAGTAGTTGTTGCTCTTGATAACATTTTTTAACATATCCCCTGCAGCAACTGCAATATACCAGGTAGCTTCAGTGGCATAACCCAGGATTACAGTGTTTAGTGGACTTGGATAAATCCTACTGAATTGTCTCAAGCCACCTGAATTGTTCAGGTGGTGTAAACAGATGGGGTCAGGGCTTTAGTAATCATGGCTAACATTTCATGTGCCTTCTTTACTGTAGTCTTAGCTCTCGTGTTGCTTGGGTTCTTGGAAGTGGTGGATCGATCAGATGGTAATGCTGTGCATTGGCTTAATGCAACAATTTGCAGGTTTACCACAGGTGAGGCTCCTCACACTTCAGACTTATTGTCTGGCAGTTGGTAGCATTTGTTGAATGACTCCTCTCCCTAATCTTGGCCTGGTCAGGGGAATCTTATTTGGTATTTAACAACTCCTCAAGGGGCTTCCAAGATTGGGAAAAAGTTTTCAGACTTAGTTATTCCTCTGTTAAGGGTGTCCAGCTTTTGATCAGTTGGTACTGTACTGAATTAGAGCATGTCTCTAACCACTCTCACAATTTTCGGATTAGTATCATACAGTATGTACATAGTCTTAATATCAAATCCTCTCTTTCCTCTTCCCTAGATTCAGATTAATCTGAGACAGAATCCTTCTTTTTCTTTGTGTCTGGGTTATCCCGACAGGTTTTTTTGATTAGTGACTTTTTCCAAATGGTGTTCATCTGTACTATCTCTTAAATTTGTTTTCATAGCCAGTGAATCAATGCAATTGACAAGCTTTTGAAATATGTCCACCATCACTTGTGTGAAATGTTCCGGTATCTCATCCAGATTATCCTCTTGGGAAGAGGACATGCCCTGTGTATCATTTTGGTTGTCAGCATCTACAAGACATAGTAAGCAGAGTCCCCCACTTGATTAATTCAGAGTATACTGGGAAATTTTCTGCAGCATTTTCTGTTGCATTCCATCTTCAGTTTGCTAGAGCCATGTGCCTATTGATGTCCACAAACAACTGTAGATAGGGAGAGACCATAGTAAAGATTAACCAAGACCCAATCTCCTGGCAGTCACCAATCTTAAGAATCATATAAAGGTTGAATCAGGCAAGGGAAAAGTGCAGAAAAAGTCTCCATAGACTGTATAAGCATTTAAATGCTAAGGTATTTTCTTGCCCTACTCAATAAGGGAGCTGTGAATGGTCACAAAGAAACATGGTCCTGAGGGCCCAAAATAGCCACCACATAAGTGGGCATGCATGTTCTGTAAGAAAAATGGCCACTGAAAGGAATAACCTCCATGCACAAATTGGTGGAGCTGAAATGGCCACTGCTCATGTGTGGGGCTCGTACAAAATGGCCACCAATAGTCTTTGCCACCATGAACAAGATAGTGGACCAGAAATGGCCACTGCACATGTGCACATGGCCTTAGATGGGTGTCAGCAGTAGTCAGCAGCTCTGACTAAGATGGTGGCATCTGTGCTACAGGGAGGCACAGAAAGGCAAGTCTCGGTATTGGCAATCAAGCAGCTGGGGGAATGGTGCCCCGAGCAGGACACCCAGACATAATCAAGAAACAAATGACTTTCCTCTGAAGCTGGAAAGTGGGCTGTAGGGGTGGCCAATGTAATTGCAAATGTATATAAATGTCCTGTGGTGTGGCAGGGTTAAAAAAATTCATGCTACTCGAGAGCTTGAGCTGAGTCTGCAGCCCTTAAGGGAGATGGTGCTGGTGCAATGGGGGGTTTAAAAACTGCATTCTGACCGAACTGAATGAAGCTGTATCAGTAGAATAAATGAGGAGACAGGGACCATCTCTTCAAGTTTAAGTTTATTGCAGGAAAAAAACTCCATTGAGCAAGCTCATTCACAAGGAGGTCCTGATACATACAAGTAGAATAAGATGAAATTGAGACATACATAACTTATGACAGCAGTGGTTACAAGGCAACAACACATTAATGTAAATACATCAAGGAGTTACAAGGCAGGAAGTCACATTAAGGAAGATACAAGACAAGGACTCTATTGATACTGGATAATCATATATATTTATAACATACAAGGGTCAAGACATGTTCTGTTGGCTAGGAATAAGGCAGTAACACATCACAGGATAATGCTGACATAACATAGTGCTAGTACAGGAGGCTAAGGGCAAAAGGCATAGAGATAATCGATGACACAACTCAATGTCATACAACACTGTACAATAGGACTGCAGGCAGTGGCGTAGATTCCTACCGGGTTAAATCAGCTAACTCATGAGAGCGCATGTAAAACAGCTGAGACACCTTAGCGTATAGCAGTAATAGTGCATGGTGCAGTTCATTACATGCAGGAACAGTGCAGGGGTGAGGCATAATGGCTTATACCAGAACTGTGTGGGGGTGCAAATGATCAAATGGCCATACAGCAAATGGCAAGAAGGAGCAGAGCTAAACAGCTCCAACCGAAAAAGCTCCCGTCCCCAGTATCTTCCTTCGGGGGGGGTCCCCCCGCATGCACTGCGTGTGTGCGCATGACACCGCCAAAGTCTGGAAGGAAAGGAGGTGATGCACTGCCCAGCAGTACCCATAGTGTAGCAGGTGGGCACACACCGCCAAACACCAGCGACTGCCATCAGCCAGGAGTTCAGGACCTGCTCCCGCCGCCACACAAACATATTGCAGCCGAACATGTTGGAGTAGAGCAGAGAATCAAGTACACCCACCGGCCACAGGATGAAAGCCCCGCTATGCTTTCACCACCATCTGCAGGCCCACAGATGCCTACCACTGGCTGAAGACAGTACCACCCTGCCTCAGCCCCTAGCTCAAGGGAGGGCACACCAGGTAAGCGACATTTATATTTTACAATCCCCGTGGAGTCCAAAGAGTGTGACTGGAGGGCAGCAGCACTAAACTGGTCGACACAGAGACAGATGGACAAACTGATGTAAGCAGGAGGAGGAGGGGGGCCCCGTGCAACAGGGCCAGGAACAGCTGATCACCGGAGGAAGGGAAGGGACGTGGAGGGGGGATAGGCAACATGCAGGCCCAGGCACACTCTTCCCCCCCACCCCATGACTGGACAAGGGTGATGTGAATGGGGAGAGGTCACACACAAGGCCGGGCCTGTTCAGATACAGGGCATTGTGCACTGGAACAGACAGGGCACCGGAACCATGTGGCACATCTCTCCACTCTCCCTGAGGTCCAGGGGGGGCATCCTTGCATACTCCAGAATATGTCTACTGCCACCGTTACATCTGTCAGTCATGTGGCTAAGGCATAGGGAAGTACCATGTGTCCATATGGCTGCCAGGACATGAACAGTGCGGGCCTCAGCAGGACAAGGCTGTTTACACTACAGTGTGTGTGGCTGTTAGCAGTTGTGCTGTTACCATGTGTCTTACCACCCTAATGTGTGCATTCACTGTCTCTGGGGCTGCAGGATGAGAGGTATGCCTCCCAGTGTTATTCGTCTCCTGGGCCACAGCTGGCTTGACACAGTGGACCATGCATACTGTGTCAGTGCTGCCAGAGGTAGGTATGCCACATGGAGGTCTCTGGAGACCCTTGTCTGCTGAACCCTGATGCTTGACCCAGAGTACACCCCCAGAAACCCATGTACGTGCAGGTCTTGGGGAGCATGTACACACACACATATGGTGAGAAGACAGACACACCAGGCTAGAGAATGTACCTGTGGAATCCTGTGTAGCTGGCATAGAGGACATCTCTGCATTCTATGCTGTGTAATGGGGGGAATGGGGCCTCTGTGTCCCCTTTAGTAGTGCACTGCCACACCTGTTGCTTTCTTGTGCAGGTCCCACCCACACAATCAACATGCAACGAGCTAAGCCGAGTGTATGCAGCTGCCCCTCATTGTGGCCTGCCTCCCCATTCTAATGCCACAGTGCAGACATATATCACCACACATCCCAGCCGGCTGGGGGGTACAACCAACCACAGGTGCAGCCACTCTGCCCCAACCCAGTCTCCATTTAAGGCAGGCCACACTGTGGGGCAAGCATCCATTATCTGTGAACCGCCTTGGCTGTGAACATGCCGCTGGTATATGACTGGTCACAAAAGGGTGCATCTCTGCTGCACCACACCGGGTACCTCTACCGACAGGAGCGTGTGCACATTGACCGCACATATTGGAAGTGCATCGAGTATGACAAGGTGCGATGCCCGGCACTGGTGCATACGCGGGAAGAGGATGTGGTACATGATACCACCGATCACAACCATGTGCCTGACATTGCTGATATTGCAGCCCGAGAGGTGCTAGCAATGGTGAAGGACCATGCCAGACTTACCAACGAAACATGCAGTGCATTGGTGGTAGACTGCACATCTGGCATGCCATCATCCCTTACAGGGAGACTGCCCGCCATGCCTCTTATGAAGCGTGCATGTGCCAGGGCCAGGACCATGGCTCACAGGCTGCCTGCACAACCTGCATCTCTGAAGGACCTCAAGATACCACCCAAATACACTACTCTGGAGTCAGGGGACACCTTCCTCCAGTATGACATTTTCCCTGGGGAACACAGGCTTCTTGTATTCACCACACAGGCAATGCTTGCCCGCTTTGCGGGCTGTACCACTATCCTGGCCGATGGGACATTCTGGGTAACACCTCCACTCTTCCATCAACTGTATACAGTCCATGGGCTGCTGGAGGGTACTACATTTCCAGCCATGTACCTACTCATGAGCACCAGGACCATGGCTGCATACACGGCAGAATTCCAGAAGATGGTGCCCCTGTGCCCAGGCCTTGCGCCTACAATGATTCTCACAGACTGTGAACATGCTGCCATGAGGGCCTTTGGCACAGTCTTTCCTGGGTGTCAGCTGCAGGGGTGCTTCTTCCACCTGGTCCAGGCAGTCTGGGGCCAGTGCCAGTGAATTGAGGGATTCATGACATGCTACGTAGAGGATCCAGGGTTTGCCCTTCATGCAAGAATGTTGACGGCGCTTGCCTTCATCCCACCAGCTGATGTGACCATTGCTGTTGATGCCCTACACAACCTGGACTATGTCAAGGCCAATGGGGATATGCTTGCTGAGCTGATGGACTATTTTCAGGATACCTGGGTGGGGAGGCCTGTGGGCAGTGCAGCGAGATGGAGGCCTCTTTTTGCCATGGACATCTGGAATGTCTACCAGACTGCACGAGCTGGCACACCATGTACCGTGAATGCTGTGGAGGCATGGCAAAGGGGATCTGGGGCATGGTTTGGAGCATGGAACCCCAACATCTGGCATTTCATCAGGGGGCTGGGGCCGGGGCAGCACCTCACAGATGTTAAGCTGGCACTGGTCACAGCAGGGAACACCATGCCAGCAGTGAAGAAGTGTTACAAAGATGCTGGCAGATTATTGCGGGCATTGTCACAGCCTAGGCCAAGTGTACCTAGGTGGACTACCTGATGGGTATTGCATTCAACATGTTCCTTCAAGTCTAATGTGACTCATTTGGGTTGACTGTCTGGAGGGTGGTTGTTCAAGGGGGATGCTGTGGGGGTGCTGTTGGGTAGGGGTTGCTAGGGGTTGCTTGAGGGTTGTTGTGGGGGTTGTTGTGGGGTCGCTAAGAGGTTATTGTGTGGGTGATGTGGGGTGGCTTGAGGGTTGCTAGAGGGGTTGTTGTGGGGTTACTAGGGAGTTGCTGGCGGGGTTGTTGTGGGGGTTGTCGTGGGGGTTGTTGTGGGGGTTGCTAGGGGTTGCATGGGGGTGCTGTGGGGGTGTTGTGGGGTGCATTGGGGTTGCTAGGGGTTGTGGGGTGCTGTGGAGGTTGCTAGGGGGTTGTGAGTTGCTGTGGTGGTTGCTAGGGGGGTGTTGTGGGATGGGATTGCTGTGGGGAGTTTCTTGGGGGTGGTAGTGTGTCACTGTCACCTTTGCACTATGTATTTGTGTGCTTTACACCAGTAAACACATTTTGCTCACATGTCTGTTGTCCAGCCTCTTTCATTTTGATTCCACTGTTTGGGCCCGCTTGCACTGTTCCAGTTTGCACTGTTTCATACTAGGTTTAGTGATGAGCAAAAGAACCAATATGGTCCATAGTTGCTCCCACTTACTAATAATAATTAATCAGTGTACCAGAAAAGAATAAATTTATCAAGTCGAGATTTAAAACTAGATTTAGAGCTACTGACAAGCACTTCAATAGGTAATGCATTCCATGGTTTAATGACACGTACTGTGTAAAAGAATTTACGTGGGACATAATTAAACTTTTTTGTTTGCAACTGTAATGGATGACCTCTTAAATTATAGGTAGATTCCTTGAAGTTAAAACCCAAGTGAGTTATTAAATATGGATCTTTCATGACATCACACATGAGGAGCAGATCGCCCCTCAACCACTGGTTGGATAAAGGCATCAAGTTTAGTGTGGTTAATCTGATATCATACGAGACATCTCTTAAGCCTTTGATCATTTTAGTGTATCTCCTCTGTGCCTTTTCTAAACATGTAATGTCTAATTTTCTAAAGGGACACCATAACTTGAGACAAAAAGTCCAAATGAGGGATCACATAGGCTCTATAGAGGGGCATTAAAATTCTAGTATCTCTAGATTTGATGTTTCTTTTAATAGCCCAGATAACTTGATTCGCTTTGAGGATAATCTCATTTATCTGTAAATTAGGAAGGAAGTCATCAGATATCAGTACTCCAAGATCCTTTTCAGCATCTGAGGTGACTATATTCCTATTATCCAATACATAATCATGCATGGTGTTTCTAGCCCCAAAATGCAGAATTTGCACTTAGTGTGGTTTACCTTCATCCCCCAAATTGAAATCCACTGTGTTATTAAATCTAGATCTTTTTGAGCTAGGGCAATTTATTCAGAGTTAGCACATGGACCATCAATTTTAATGTCATCGGCATACTTGACTACACAGGAATAACATGGTTTTGTAATGTCCGAAATAAAAAGCTGAAAAAGACAGGGCCCCAGGACAGAACCTTGTGGTACCCCACTCAAAACAGAACCCCCACTAGAAAGTTGACCATTTATTAATAGACGTTGTGTACGATTGTTTAATCAGTTGGCTATCCATGTAATCAAGGTTGAATTAATGTTAAAATGACCAAGTTTGTGTAATAGAGCCCAATGTGGAAGAAGATCAAATGCTTTACTAAAATCGATGTAAATCACATCGGATGGAATTTTGCTATCTAACTGCTTACTTAGATCATCATAAAAACATAACAAATTTGTCAGGCAACTTCTCCCCTTTTTAAAGCCATGCTGTTCCAAATCGATATTATCAAGTGATGAAGAAATCAAGTCCTTAATTATACCTTCCAACAGCTTTCCCATAGGGGATGTGAGGCATATAGGTCTGTAATTTTGCCATTGGTTTCTAAGACCTTTTTTGTAAATAGGGATAACATACGCAGTGTTCCATAAATCGGGTACATAATTATAATTCAGACAGTGCTCAAATAACAATTTTAAGGGCACTGACAAACTGTCTGCCAATAGATAAAGTAGGTGTCCAGAGATGTCGTCAGGAGACACACTAGTTTTTCCTTTAAGATTTAATAGTTTGGCATGAATATCTGTAACAGAAAGGGATACATTACGGCCATGGGAAACATTTGTGTATATGTTATTCTGATTTTTTTGAAACACATTACAAAAATTTATATTGAAACAATTTGCCATGTCCTGTGAATCATAAATAAGCGTATAGTTTACCTGTAGTGGACCAACTTGACAGATGGCCTTCTTAAGGGAATTTATATATGCAAAAAAGGTTTTACAATTATCTTTATGTGCATTTGTTGCCAATCTCAACTCCCACTTTCTCTTTGCCTTTGTGATATTATATTTGCATTTTTTTGGATACGTAAAAAACAATTCCAGTTTGACGGAGTGCATGACTTTGAGTACATTTGATAACACTTCTCCTTCCTTTTAATAAGCCTAATTAAATCTTTTGTCATCCATTTAGGGTTAGATTTGTGGGATGTGGATTTTAATTTTGACGGAATACATCTGTTCTTAAGATCTAAAATGATATTGACAAGTGAATCATAATAATCCACAATACCAATAGAGTTAAACTTAGATGACCAATCAATTTTGTCTAATTCTTGTCTTAATTCTGGTATATTAGCTTTATTGTATAGATAAATTCTAGATGTACTGGATACCAGAGAAAAAGTATGTGTTAAAACAAAGCAAATTACATACTAACATACTAAAATGCCAGCAGAATAGGCCTAATGGTCTTTCGTGTCTGCTCGTTTGGTAAGCCCCCACCCTGGGTGCTGACCTTCCTGTCCCCCTCGCCTTCTCTGGCTTCTCCCTTCCCAGTTCCAGATATTCTTGCTGCATTGGATTTTGCTTCCTGAACCCTTCCCTGTACCTGTCCCACCCCTCGTGAACCCCTCCACTGTCTCTGCCTCCACCAGCCCCCTAGGTAGTGCATTCCATGGCTCTACCACCCTCTCAGTGGTAGCACCTCCTCCTTTCTCCTAGAATCTTCCCCTCAGCTTCCACCCATGCCCTCTAGTGGCCCCTCCTACTTCCTTGAAGCACCCTCACTGTTCCTCCCTATTTACCCTCTTCTATGTACCTGAAGACCTCTATCATGTCCCCGGTCCCTTCTCTCCTCCAAAGTGTACATATTTAGCTCTTCGAGCCTCTCCTCATAGGTCCTGTCCCCAAGCCCCAAATCATTTTGGTTGCCTTCCTCTGGACCCTCTCCAGGAGGTTAATGTCCCTCTTTAAATGCGGCCTCCAAAACTGCACGCAGTATTCCAGGTGTGGCCTCACCAAGCAGTTATACAGAGGAGTATCACTTCCTCCTTCTGAGGTGATCCCCTAGCGATGCATCCCAGCATCCTGTTGGCCTTGGCTGCTGCCCTCCTACAAGTCTCAGGTTGTTCATCTTGACATCCACCACCACCCCAGGTCCCTCTCAGCCATTGAGACTTGTAGTATTTCCCCAGGGTGTACACTTGGCCTGGGTTTCTGCCCCAGGTGGAGTACCTTGCATTTCCCTGCATTAAACCTCAGCTTCCACTTTCTAGACCATCTTTCCAGAGCCTCAGGTCCCCTGCAGGCCACCCTCCCTCCTCCCCATCCACCACCGCCCCCAGTTTTGAGTCATCTGCAAAGGACTCATCTCTCTCCTGATTCCTGTCCTTATGTCAGATACATAGGCGTTGAACAGAAGGGCCCAGGACTGATCCTGTGGGACCCCACTAATGACCCTCCTTGGGAAGAGACTATCCCACCAACCACGACCCTCTGGGTCCGGTCCTGGAGCCAATTGCCTATCCATCGGATCATCTGGTTTCCACCCCATTTCTCTAGTTTATCCAACAGGCCCACACGAGGAACAGAGTCAAATGCCTTGCTGAAGTCTAGAAGAGGACATCCACTGGTCTACCCAGGTCCAGGCACTTGTCACCCAGTCATAGAACTCCACCAGGTTTGTCTCACACGATTTCCCAGGATGAATCCATGCTGTCTATCGTCCAGGCACCCTGACTTATCCAGGTCCCCCTAGCCTCTCCTTGACAATGCCCTCCATCACCTTGCCCGCCTGATGTCAGGCTGACAGGTCTGTAGTTCCCTGCCACCTCCCTTGATCTCCCTTGTGGATGGGCACTACATGCGCCACCTTCCAGTCTTGGGGCACCCACCCTGTCCTCAGAGATGGTGAAAAGCTCTGCCAGGGGTTCGCCAGGACATCTGCAAGTTCTTCAGCACTCTAGGATGTAATTTATCCGGCCCCAGTGCTTTCTCCGTCTTAAGGGGCTGAGGGCTTCCCTCACTCTCTCTGCTGTGATTTCCACTTCCAGTACCTCTTCTCCCTGCTAGCCTCCCCAACCTGCCAGTGATGCCCCTCTCCCCAGATCTGCCCAGTTGGTAGGGGCCCCCTCCTCATTATCTCTGTCTCCTCCCTGTGATGCAGCATCCCCATTTTCCCTGGTGAAACTGAGGTGAAGTACTCATTTAGTACCTCAGCCTGCTCCTCTGGGTCTTGTGCCCATCTCTTCCTGATTTAATCCTGCTAATCTGCCCCTTCACCCTTCGTCTTTCCCCAATGTATCTAAAACCCCTTTTCCCTCTCCTAATTTCCCTATGGCCAGGTTCTGCTCCTTCCTTGCCTTAGCCACCCTCACCACTCTAGTGGCCCTTCTAGCCATCAGCTCATACTCCCCTCGATCCCTTTCACTCCTTGAGCACTTGAATTTCTTATAACTGCTTTCTTTCCCCACTCACCTCCTGGACCTCCCTGGTCCACCAACAGAGTTTTTGGGCCCTACCGCATTTCGTCTTACTCTTGCACAGGTGCTGGTAGCATCCTGCACCCCTCTCCTGATGATTTCCACCTACTATCAGCGTCCATGTCTGACCCAATCCATCCAAATGCTCCTTAGGATCCTTCCCATTTCCTTAAAATCCACCCCTGAGTGGTTACTTCCGTCTTTGTGCATACTCTCTACCCTCCTAGGTCAGGCAGAACTAGACCGTGGCATGGTCACTCCCCGTAATGGGTCCTTGCCTCCAGGCCCCAATCTGGTCACTGTCTGCCAGGGCCACATCCAGTACCCGTGCCTCCTGGTCGGTTCCCTCACCTGCTGAGTTAGGAGCAGCGTCTTGAAAGACATCCAACAACCTCTGTTCCCTGGTCACAGAGGATGTCATAGTCTCCCAGTCTGTTCCTGGCATGTTTAAGTCCCCTAACACCACCACCTTTCCTCTGCCCAGTCTGCAGTGCCTCCTAACATCTGCCACCAGACTGTCCTCCAGCTCCTCCGCCAGGCAGGGGTCTATACCACTCCTATTTTTACTCTCTTGCCCCCCCTTGTTATCAAGGTGACCCAAATCGCCTCCACGGTTCCCTCTGCCTCCTCTACTCCCCCTATGCCAATGCAGTTTTTTACTATCATTGCTACCCCTCCTCCCCTTCCCTCCCCCCTGTCCTTCCTGAACATAGTGTAACCCTCCAGGTTCAGGTCCCAGTCATGTCTTGCAGTGGCCCAAGTCTCAGTGACCGCTGCCATATCCACTGCTCCCTCAGTTAACATCGCCTGGAGCTCAGGCATTTTGTTGCCTAAGCTCTGGCATTTATGAGACTCACCTTCCACCTTTCCTATAGTTCCATTTCCCTGCTCGTGTTCCTTGGAGTTCTGTCTTCTCCTGGTCTGCACTTTGCCAGTTGGTCTTTTCCTGCAATCCTCCTGGTCCCCAGGGGGGTGGAGACAGAGTCCCTCCTTTATCGGCATCCCCTTGACTGCCTTTTCTCCCATCCCACCCCCCTTCACAAGTTTAAACCCCACTTTTCACCAATGAACTCCTCTATTTTCAACTTAAGGATTCCCTTCCCCTCCAAATTGAGATGTAGTCTATCTCTAGCATACAGCTCCTTATCCTCCCAGGTCTCCCCAATCCCCATCAACCATACCCTCTGGCCTCACACCACTCCCTGAGCCACTGGTTTATCTCCTAATTTTTCTTTGTGTTCCCCACTAGCCCTTGGCACTGTGGGATTTCTAGAAGGAAACTGTGCATCCTATGTCATGACAGACCCTGGTGAGCTCCTGAATCTTGCTGTATCTCTAGCTCGCTATTTCCCTCAATGTCATTTGTGCCCAGGTGGACCAGTATGTCTGGGAACCCCAGATCCTTGCCAGCTGATATACCTCGTGCTTAGCCCTGTGCACCGTTAGTCAGGGAAGCATCTTGTGTTCTAACTGGCCAGGCTTCTCCCTCCCTATCCCATTTGATACCCCTGATCATAGAATCCCCCAGCAGGAGCACTCTGACCACTCCTTTTCCTCCATTCCCCCCTTCCATGTCCCTCATCCTTTCTACCGGCCCTTCCACCCAGCTGGCTCCTTGTTCCTCCCCCTATCTGTGTGCCACATGCCACCCGCTCCTTATTTACCATGGCCACTCCCTCCCCTCCAATCCTATGCCTCTCCTCCTCCTGAGTATCCTTCTGTACCTTGTTAATTCCCCCCTCACTGCTCACAACTGGTCCTTCTCCCCCATCTGCTAAACTAGCCTGGCTCATCCTCCCTTCCTTCCTGTCTCCATTTAGTTCCTCCTTGCTCGTCGTGCTCCCCTGGCCTACCCCCTCAGCTCTCTTTACTGAATCCTCCTTGTACTTCTGGTCCTTCTTTACCTTTCCTCCCAACTGGTCCTTCTCCTTGCGCTTTCCTCCCTCTTCCCCCTGCCCCTCCTGCTCCGATTCACTGCTCCCCCCATTCTCCTGCATTCCAGGTCCCCCCATTCTTCTTGCTATCTGGCCCTGCCTCCTGCCCCCACTCCCACCCTTTCCGTCTCTAACCACCTCTGTCGTGGCTACATCCCCCCCCTCATCCTTGAGCAGAAGAAGAGAATTGAAGTGGTTACTAAGTACAAGGTCTGATCCACCTCCCTGCCTTGCTTCCTTCTGTCCAGCACTGGCTATCCGCCTACTTCCCTGAGAATGTTGTCCCTCCGTCCCCCCTTTGTGAGGGTCCCCAGTTACCTGCCTGCTTCCTTGGTAGTGTCCTTTTGGGCCCCCTCTGCCAGGGTCCCTATGTGACCCCTGAGTATTCTCCTGCACTCCTTTCCTATGCCCCTGCCCCCAGTGCTTGTGCACCCGTTGGGAGATTTCCAGCCCCTTCCCCAACCATACCACCCCTTCCCCAGCTTTCTCCTCATCCCCGCAACCTCCTCCCTAAGCTGTGCTAGCTGGTAGCACACTGGGCAACCACCAAACTTCCAAGCCCAGTCCAGTATCATGGCTGCTCCACACCCTGTGCACCCCACCACCCTCCCAAAGATGCCGGCCCTAATGATATGTGGTTCCATCCCCTTTCAAATAGGTTTCCTTGGGTGAGCCACCAGGTTCCCCCTATTCCAAGATCCCCTACTGCCTATTCAGGTCACCCACTAATCCTAGAGACAGTCCCACTGTACACTAGTAACTCTGTTACTAGGTGCAGTACAACATATAAACATGTAAGGAAAATGAACAACTCCTAAGCTCCTCTCCCCGGCCTTTAATTCAACCCCAGTGGCTAGAACTACATGAGCTGCTGGCACCTTTTCCTCAATTGCAGGGCAGGTCTTCCCCTATAAATTTGCAGACTTCTGGGGAGGGAGGGGTGGGGAGGGTGGGTCTTGGGCAGACACCTGACAAGAGAGTGTATCAGCCCTGTGTCTCCCTCCAAGCCCTGCAGCTAAGAACCAGGCCCAAGCAAATCCCACCAAACAGGTTTTAAATCAGAAGAAATAGGCCTCTACCAGCGCAGCCTGTTACAAGTGAAACATCACAAAAAGAGCCCACTCACAGCCACTAAAATCAATTTACAAACATCCAGGATCCCCAGAACAATACCCTGCTAGCCCCTTAGAAGCAAGAAAGAAAAGAACCTACCAAGTAAAATCCACAAGAACCCTGTGAAAACAGCAGCAGCTACTGTCCTGGAACACAACTGATCCTGCCCCCTTCCAGTTCTTTCTGAGAAGACAAAGCAGCTAGCACCTCAACCTGATTCAGCCCTGCCTCCACTCAATTGGCTGAGTGAGACCTGGCCAGACCATTAACACCCCTCCCCCACTATGAACTAACCTTTACAGCTAATGGAGTCAGCAAAAGGAATCAAAATTCAAGTCAAATCCCCCAAAATATGTTTGCTGCCAAAGGAAACAGTTCTCCAATTTAATCAGCTTCACTAACACCAAATCAAACTAGGCTTGAAATTAACAGATATAGGTCTCCAATTCAAATAACCATCTCCAAGCAAATCCCACCAAACAGGTTTTAAATCAGAAGAAATAGGCCTCTACCAGCGTAGCCTGTTACAAAGTGAAACATCCACAAAAAGAGCCCCACTTACAGCCACTAAATCAATTTACAAACATCCAGGATCCCCCAGAACAATACCCTGCTAGCCCCTTAGAAGCAAGAAAGAAAAGAACCTACCAAGTAAAATCCACAAGAACCCTGTGAAAACAGCAGCAGCTACTGTCCTGGAACACAACTGATCCTGCCCCCTTCCAGTTCTTTCTGATTGAATTATGGTCGCTGTTTCCAATAGGTGACCACACATCAATAGCCTTAACTAACAGAGATCTGCTATACAAAACCAGGTCCAGAAGGTTAGCGCCCCTTGTTGGCACAGTTATCCCTTGTACAAGGTTGCACTGTTCGCATACATTAATTAATTTATTACCAGAGATAGATAAAACAACTTTCCTGTCCCAATCGATGTCAGGTAAATTAAAATCACCAGTAAGCACAACATCACCTAATGAGCAGGCTGCATTTATTTCTTGCAAGATATTGTCAGAATGTTCAGTGGAAGTACTTGGGAGGTGGTAGCAGACCCCAAATACAATATAGTGATATTTATTTACCATTAATTTTATCCACATCGTTTCAGTGGTGCTATCTGTTTTTCCTTTTTTTATTTTATTTGACATGTCACTTGCATGGATAAAAATAGCTACACCGCCACCTTTTTTATCATTCCTTATACAATTAAAAAGGGTATAACCTGGAATAAAGAGGTACAAACTAGATTTGTCATCACCCCATTTTTCAGTTATAAAGACAACATCCATAATCTCATTTGCTAAAATGATTTTCAACTCATCCAATTTATTGGAGAGGCTTCTGGCATTAAAATATAAACATCTTATGTTGTTTGAACAACTATTACTTATAGGTGTTTTTTTAGGAGGAGGGACTATTCTCTCCCCCAAGTCATGCAGTGTAAATGTTTGTTTATATAATCTAGGATATGTTGTATCAATATCTGGTTTCCTTTATAGCTCAAATGTAGGCCATCTCTACAATACAAATCTGGTCTCCCAATGAGTAAAGTTTGATTTTGCCTAAGGCATCTATCTCAGAGCCAATTATTAAACATACAAATTGTTTTATTATAATCTGTGGATGCCCTTGGCACAGGTAAAACCTCAGAAAATGCAACCTCACACCCAAGTTCAACCAAGATATTTGAAAGTGCAACTAGATCCATTTTAATATCAAGGATACTGGAATGCAAAAAATCATTAATGCCAATGTGGAGTATCACAAGAGGGTTATTACCACCATTTGCCAAGATGTTATGAATCATACATGTAATATCTGCAATTTTAGCACCCCTAAAACTTGAACACATGCAGTTTACTTTATCGGAATCACAAATAGCCCTATCTCAATGTTTCACCATTGAATCTCCTATAACATATACCTGCCTATGAGATACTTCTAATGAGTTAGAAACCTCCATCATTAAGGAAGATTGTATGGAGCTGGGGTTTGTGCTAGATGAAGAAGGATCCATAGGTGTTACAGGGGCAACCAAGGGCACTAAAGGGGCATTTACTAGAAGGGGACAAAGGGTTTCAATGGTGTTTAGAGTTGGTGAAGTATCAACCAGAATATTGTGGTTAACTGATGTAAGTGTATTATTTACTGTTACTTCATGATCTATATCAAGTAAACTGTGTTCTTCTAGTCCACTTAAAGCACTAAACCTATTGCTTGTGTCTAAAGAAAATTGAGCAGCTTTGCATCCCTTTTTATAAACATGTTTACTCCGTACCTCATACCATTGTTCATCTAAATTGTCTACACAATCAGCATCAAGTGGTCGTTTTCTCTTACTTCCCAGATGTAATGCAGTAGCTGAAATGGTATGATTTTCATCTAGATGTTCAGGATCAAATGTAGGCACAGAACAGGGAGCTAACTCATTTGAAGTGGGATCTAGTGATATTTGATCTAAAGCCTTAAATCTGGCCTGCATTTGCAACTGACTCGTTTCAAGCTCAGATAGCCTAATATTAAACAAGGCTATCGCTTGTTTCAACAAGTGATTTTTGACACATTTGGGACAAGTAAAACCAGTAGTAGTTGCATCTTTAGTAATTCCATTAGTATACATTAAGCCGGAAATGCATTGTACCCCTTCAGACATGAGGTTTAGATATTTAGAATCGGCCATGTTGTATGTATGACCATCAGGTAAGGGCAGCAGCTATGCGAACCTACACCCACAAGTTAGTAATATTCTCAGGAGATAGTACCAAATATAAAGATACAAATACTTAACAGAATACCTCTGTTGTCCCACTGATCCCGCTGAAGATGCGGAACATGCGCAGACACCGTGTCTCGGCGCACGTCTCAGTGCGTGGCGCCACACTCACCCTGCTTGCCGTGCACCTCACTTATATGGGAGTGCCAGACCCAGAAGAAAGTAAACAAGGGTCACGCTGCATTAGTCCAAATTTAAACTTTAAAGTAGCACAGTGCCTCCCCAGTGAAAATAAAGTGCAAGCAAATGATTTTATCTGCTCCCTCAGTGTTAAACTGATGCGGTTTAGTGCAGGCTGAAGTCCATGGGACAGAGTGTCACAGAGCTGCAGACTTTCAACCTATTTCCCTGCAATAATTAGGGGAATAAGGGATCCAACACAGTATAAAATGTACACATGCACATAGACTAAACATACAATTTTTATTTATTTATTTAGCTTTTGTTGACCGGGTAAGTATACTAGACAAATCCTGCCTATTTTCAGGCACGACCCGGGGGAGGGGGATACAGATGAATGCCAACTGACCATGAACCAGATTAAGCTGTTGGTGGTATTTTTAGTGAATGAGGGAAATTTGGCCAGGACACCGGGGAAATTCCCCTTCTCTTTTCGATAAGTGCCATGGGATCTTTAACATCCACCTGAACTACCACCAATCCAGGCAGATGGGACCTCGGTTTAACGTCTCATCCGAGAGACGGCACCTCAGAAGTGCAGCACCCCTCTCATGCTGCACTACAGTGTCAGTACTGGGATATTAACCCAAGTGCCAGAAGTGGGAACTGAACCCACAGCCCTCTGATCTCGCAGCCTCAGAGGTGAGTGTGCTACCTACTAAGCCACTGACACTAAATAATAAAAAAGGAGTCTTTGCTTCACAAGTAAAGTTTCATTAAAAAAATGTAATGCAGGCAGGTAAATGTGGTTTTAGCCCCAGAGTTGGCACACAGCCAAACATCCGAGGTTTAGAGCAACCTGCTGGCCGTGCACCTCACTTATATGGGAGTGCTAGACCCAGAAGTGAGTAAACAAGGGTCACGCTGCATTAGTCCAAATTTAAACTTTAAAGTAGCACAGTGCCTCCCCAGTGGAAATAAAGTGCAAACAAATGATTTTATCTGCTCCCTCAGCATTAAACTGATGCAGTTTAGTGCAGACTGAAGTCCATGGGACAGAACGTCATGGAGCTGCAGACTATCAACCTAATTTCCTGCAATAATTAGGGGAATAAGGGTTCCAACACAGTATTAAACGTACTGTTTTGACTGTTAGCTATTTTGGTATTGGCTGTTTTGCATGAGCTCTTCCTGCATTAGCTGTTATTGCCATCTACATTATGACCCCATTCCACATACATTGGAATGTGGCAACTATTCATGGTGAAGATAGCGGCATGTCCATGAGGCCCATGGTATGTGGGGGGTGGTGGAATTCAGGGTAATGGGGCACCTGGTCATCAACTAGGCTGGGTTGGAAGGGTGGGGCTGGGTGGGAGAGGTAAGGGGGTGGGGAGATGGGGGGTAGGATAGTAGGTGACAGGAAGGATGAGCGAGGTAAAATAAGGGTGGATAAGGTGAAGGGATAATGTGAAGAGGAGTCTGGGTAGCTGGTGGCTAGGAGAAGGATGGGAATGCTTGGGAGGTAAGAGTGAGTAAGGGAGAGGAGTCTGGATAGGAGTGAGGAAGTGTGGTTAGCTCCTGGGACAATGGCATGCCATGTTGAATGCTTTCCTGGCCAGGGTCTTAAAGCAGTTCATGGAGACAAGCTCAGTGATTCTAAGAGTAGATTGCATTTTATAACAGACTGATGGAACAGTGAAGCTGATAGCACCTCTGCCATGATTAGTGCAGACTCTCGGTAAATCCAGTAGGATTAGCTCAGAGTTCTGTAGCGAATATTTGCTATGTGACCTTTGCACGAGTGAGCAGCTGTACTGTGATAATTTGTCCCATAGTATTTTCATTGTCCATGAGCCAGTGGCTAAGGATGTCCAGCCTACTGCTTGGTAGAGGTCACAATGGTGCATCCTATGTGGTGCATTTGTTATGAAATGCAGTGCATGGTGAAAAAGAGTGTCAGGTTTGCGTGTATGTGTTGCCAGCCTACAGTTACCTAAACCCCCAGTGCAAGCTTCACACACTGAGGGTTTAGAGGTGTACAGCCCTGTCTCATCTACAAAGAAGTGAAGTTTGGATTTGTGGATGTTTGTGCCCATAGAGTTAATGTAAATAGTAAACAGTAGTGGCCCAAGTATGAACCCTTGTGGAACTCCTCTCATGACTGGCACTAGATCCGATAAAACCCCATCTACTTTGATCCTTTACAGCATACCTGTAAGGTAGCTGGAGAACCAGTTCAGGGAAAGGCCATTCATCCCGAAGGATCTGAGGCATAGAAGGAGAAGGTTATGGTCTACTGTGTCAAATGCTTTGCTACAGTATAGAAACTCAGCACATGTGGTTTGCTTGGCATCAACAGCAATGAACCAGTCATTGGTCACTTTTGTCCAGCACAGAAACAGTACTATGTTTCTGCCTGAAGCCAGACTGCAAAGGATTGAAAAAGTTGGACCTCTCCATAAACTCCTTTAGCTGAGCATTTATTAATTTCTCCAGCATTTTGGGCAAGACAGGCAGGATGGAGATGGGCCTATAGTTTTTTAGATCACTCCGGACAACGAACTTAAATAATGGCAGGATATGTGCTGTTTTCCAACAGGAGGGATCAGTGGCTGAGGAGATGGATAAATTAAAAACATGCATAATTGGTGCCGCTAGCAAGTGGTGCCCTATTTTTAAAAAAGTGGCTTCTATCCCATCAGCTCCAGTGCCTTTCTTAGAGTCCAGTTTGATCAAGAGGTCCTCGACTTTCATATAAGTTACTGGGGAAAGCTGGAAAGAGTCCTGTGGCTTTATGGGCTGGGGGCCATCCAAGGGGGAATAGCTGCCAAACAGCCTAGAAGCTGACAATAAATCGAACACCAGACCTGCTGTGGTGAAGTGGGAATTCAACTTTTCCAGAACGGTGCCTTCGTCAGTGAACACAGTACCATCCATGATGATTTTTAGTGGCAAGGATGGGGGAGATTTGTGACCTTCAACTGCCTTAAGCATCTGCCAGATTTTGAAAGAGTTGCCCTGGGCCTCCTCCAGAGTAACTACATAGTAGCTGTCCCTGGCAAACCTGATGAGCTTAGTGCAGGCATTTCTGGAAGTTCTAAACTCCTGCCAATCTGCATCAATTTTGATTGTCTCATGTGGCCCAGAGTTTATATGAGAGTGAAGCAGAGTGCGTACCCTTTCTCAGTCTAACGGCACAAATGGTATGCTTATTAGCTAAGTTTATGTGACAGTGTTCACAATCGTGATAGCTGCATCTACTGAGGTGGCCAGGAAGAATTTTTGCCAGTTGACACATTTTAGGTCAGCCAGGAAGTTGTCTATTTTAAACTTGCAAAAGCTTCTTCTTGTGATGAATTTAGAGCATGATGGGTGTTTATCATGGGAGCATGTACAAACCACGATATTGTGATCTTTCAGATCATTATAAAAGACTGCTGTGTGTATAATTTTGTGTGGGTGGTATGTGAGGATTAGATTGATGATAGAGCTGTTGTCCCTGTTTTTTGCATTGATCCTAGTAGGTTTCAAAATAAGCTGTGAGATGCCAAGCTCATCACATAAGTCTTTTAGGACACTTGTCTTGGGTGTGAGCCAATCGAAATTCAGATCACCAAGGACCATAGTTTCATTGCATTGGCATTGGATTCCATGAGACCCCAAAAGGTTGATAAGATTCCCATGCCACCCTGAAGGTAGTTTGTAGCGGCCTACAATGTTGAGCACTTCAGCTGAGGGAAGTAGGATCCTTAATGCCATGCATTCAAATTCTTTGGGCTTTGATGAGGAGAGTATTTCAGTGGTGTTAAGTTTTGAATTTAAGTAAATAACTACCCTCCCTCTCCTAGTGGGTATATACACCCTATATTTGTTAAAGGAGGAGGCAGTATAGTGCAGTGGTTAAAGGCTCTGAGCTATAAACTTAGAGACCTGTGTTTGAATCCCACAGCCCCCACTTGCAAACTGTGTGACCCTGAGCAAGTCACTAAACATCCTTGTGCTCCCAGGTCGCACCTGTAAACAAGCTTTCAGGTTAGTGTATCTCTCCTGGTAAAACAAAAGGAAGGAAGCATGATCTGTTGGTGTTGTTTAGCAATGACTCAGTTTTTATGAGCACATCAGAGTTAGTATGGGTGGGCCAGATCTACATAGAAACATAGAATTTGATGGCAGATAAGGACCGCTTTGATCCTAGTTAACCAGCAGCCTACTTCTTCCTACCCCACCCCCTAGAATTGCCTTATGACTGTCCCATGCATGCTTGAATTCCACCACTGTTTTTGACTCCACAACCTCCTCCGGAAAGCCGTTCCATGCATCCACAACCCTCTCTGTGAAAAAATACTTCCTTAAATTACCTCTGTGCCACCCACCCTCTATCTTCAAATTGTGCCCCCTTGTTCTTGCACACCTCTTTTTTTTGAAAGATGCTACCCTCTTGGACTTTGTTGATTCCCTTGAGGTACTTGAAAGTTTCTATCATGTCCACCCTCTCCCTCCTTTCCTCGAGGCTATACATATTAAGCTCCTTAAGTCTCTCTTCATATGTCTTCCGATGCAGACCCTGCACCATTTTAGTTGCTCTCCTCTGGACAGCTTCCATCCTGTCTATGTCTTTGTGGAGATTGGGTCTCCAGAACTGCACGCAGTACTCCAGATGGGGTCTCACTAGCTGTCTGTACAGAGGGATAATAACTTCCTGTTTTCTACTGGTGATGCCTCTCTCTATGCATCCCAGTATCCCCCAACCCTCCTTGCTGCCCTCTCACATTGCTTGCCCACCTTTAGGTCATCTGCTATGACTACCCCCAGGTCCCTTTCCATTTTTGTTGTTGTTAGTATCTCAGCCCCCATTGTGTACTCTTCCCCTGGGTTTTTGTTTCCCAGGTGCATTACCTTGCACTTCTTAGCATTGAATCTAAGCTGCCATACATTTGACCATTCCTCTAACCTTGCCAAGTCCCTTCTCATCCTTTCCACCCCACCTTGTGCATCAACTCTGTTGCAGATCTTTGTGTCATCTGCAAGAGACATCACTTTCTTCAGTCCCTCTGCAATGTCACTTATAAAGACATTGAAGAGGACGATCTAATACTGAACCCTGCGGTACCCCACTAGTAACCCCCTTTCTTCAGAGTGGACTCCATTTACCATTACTCTCTGTGTCCTATTCTCCAGCCAATTCTTTACCCAGGCTGTCATCTTGGGACCCACTCCCAGGCTGGCTAACTTGTATATTAATCTTTTGTGTGGGACTGTGTCAAATGCCTTGCTAAAGTCTAGGTAGGCCATGTCCACAGCCCCTCCCTGATCTACTACTTTGGTCACCCAGTCAAAGAAATCTATCAGATTCGTCTGGCATAACCTTCCTGCTGTGAATCCATGCTGCCTTGGGTCCTGTGCCCCTCTGGCCTCTAGACACTCGACAATTCTTTCCTTCAGAAGTGATTCCATCATTTTCCCTATCACTGAGGTTAAACTAACAGGTCTGTAGTTTCCTGCTTCTGCCTTGCTCCCACTTTTGTGAAGGGGAATCACATCTGCTCTCCTCCAGTCCTCGGGTACCACCCCATCCTCCCATGATTTGTTAAAGAGGGTAGTCAGTGGTGTCACTAGTTCTACCCTTATTTATTTTAGAATTCTGGGATGAATCCCATTGGGCCCCATTGCTTTGTCTGCCTTCAGTTTTAAGAGTTCTTTCAGAACCCTTTCTTCTGTAAATGGGCTGGTATCAACTTCTGTATCCAGAGTGTTTCTATTGTTTGTTTTAGGTACCTCCCCTCTTCATTTGTAAATACTGAGCAAAATATTTGTTTAGTATCTCTGCCTTTTCACAGTCACCTCTGCCCACCCCTCCCTTTATTAAGCCTCACTATCCCTCCCTTGGTCTTTCTTCACTCCCTGATGTACCTATAAAAGGTTTTATCCCCCTTCTTAACTGAGTTGGCTATCTTTTCCTCGGTTTGGGCCTTTGCTGTTCTGACTGCCTTCCCAGCTTCCTTTTGCTTTAACTGATACAGTTCTCTGTTCTGCTCCTTCTGTGATTCCTTGTACTTCCTGAATGCTTTCTTTTTCTCTTGAACCTTCACTGCCACTTCCTTTGAGAACCATAGTAGTTTCTTACATCGTTTTGTTTTGTTTATTTGTTTCACACAAAGGCTTGTTACCTCTGTGATGGCAGTTTTTATTATTCCCAATTGTTCTTCCACCCCTCCTTCCTGCCCATTTGCTAGTGCATTCCTTAGGCACTCACCATTTGCAAAGTCAGCCCTCCTAAAGTCCAGTACTTTTGCCTTTGTATGGCTTGACTCTATTGCTGTGTTTATTGTGAACCATACTGTTCGATGGTCGCTAGTTCCCAGATGGCTACCCACTTCTACATCTGTGATCCTCTCTCCATCTCCATTTGAGAGAACCAGGTCTAAGATTGCTCCCTCAAGTGGGCTCCAATACTAGTTGTCTAAGGCATGCCCCCTGTAGTGCATCTAGAATAACCCCACTCTTAAGTGGCTGCTGCAACTGCACTCCAGTTAACATCTGGCATATTCAAATCACCCATCAGCAATATCTCCCCTTTTTCTGCCATTCTAAGTATACTTTCTATCATTTCCTTGTCTGTTTCCTCCCCCTGAGTGGGGGGTCTGTATACAACCCCTGTGCAGATTGTGGTGCCATTGCCTGTCTCCAAATTGACCCACAGTGCTTCTTCTCCTCCCTGTTTACCCTTTTGTTCTGTTGCTTTGATGCCTTCCCTTATGTAAAGAGCTACTCCTCCTCCTCTTTTACCCTCCCTGTCCCTCCTATAGATAGTGTATCCTGGTGTGTTTACGTCCCAGTCATGGTTTTGTGTGTACCATGTTTCTGTGACTGCCACGATATCCAGATGTTCCTCCTCCATCAAGGCCACTAATTCAGGAAGCTTGTTACCCAGACTACAGGCATTGGTACTCATTGCTCTCCATTTTTTGATAGCTTTACCTTCTTTTGCAGCATCCCCCACTGACCTTTCTACCTCGGTCTTTTTCTCATTTAGTACCCTGTTTTGTAGGGAGAGGCTGGGATTTTCCTGCTGCTTATCAGTGCCTCTCCACTTGACTAGTTTAAAAGCTAAACTGTGCCCTCATGAAACAATCAGCTAAAAGCTCTGATCCACCACTGCGATGAGTGCCTTCCTGTCAGCAAGATGCCCTACACAACAATTTGACAGAGAAAATACCCTGCTAATCAAACAGAGAAAAATCCAGACATCCAAGTCAGACACAGGTTAACCTCCCCAGCCCCAAAACAGCCTGGTGATTTGTGCTCTGAAAGCAGTCAGCCCCAAAATAAGTCAGCTGTGCTTTAAACTCTTTCTGCACTGAAAATCTTAACACTTGTAATAAAAGTAAAGCAAGATCCAGCTCCCTCTGTTGCTTGAAAGACTGTCTTTCCTGATAATTCTAAGTTCCTTATTTCACCTTTCAGTTAGAAGTAGCCTCCACCTGCAGAATATCTGCTACAAACCAAAGACAATTGTAAGGTTCACCTCCCTCTGTTGTGAGCACAACTTGCTTTCTTGCAAATCCTATGTTCAGTATTGCAGCTTCTTTATTTGATTGAGTTTTTTAAGTAGGCTGCAGACATTAATTAACATAAATTTCAACCCTGGGGCTTTTGCAAAGTCTGAAGGTGAGATAATGGGGGAGAGGGGACCTGGGTTTATCTCTGCATTGCCTGAACATAAAAGTAGCAGCAGGATTAACTTTTTCAATGAAGCTATTAGTAATGCTGACTCCTTCTGGCTTGGGACCTTATTGTTCTGTATAGGTGGTTTGTGGTAATCTGGGATTGCTTTAAAGCATGTTGGGTAAAAGATGCCTAGTAGTGGGAAAGCTTTTGTAGTAAAGTGATTCATTCGAATAAGAATGAGTGCCAGTGAGCTGCTGGCCTCATCCAATGATGGTTTTTGGGAAGGAGAGGGGGTTCCTGTTGCATATGTCCATAGGTAAGTCTAATAGGCTCTGCATACTTTGTCCTGTGCTGGATAAGGATGCAAAGCCACCAATAACAACAGTGCCGCTGGCAAGGCAGAGGTACATGCCATTGGAGCAGCACATGTTTTGGATCCTCTAGGTAGGATACTTAAGATCATATTAAGAGGTTGTGCCAGAAGACACAACGAAAGCTGAGCAGTTCAAAGTTGAATTAGATAAATATTTACTGGGTATTTAACATAATTTTCCACATGGTATGGGGAGATAGACTCGATGGGCCTTTTGCCTCATTCTACCTTAGAAAACCAGGTAAACTGAGTAGATAGGGCCACAAGCAGGGGTATAGTGGACATAGTGTATTGGAAGGGACAAGGAGATAAAAGTGTATGAAAGTTCTTGACTGCTGATGTGGCCAAGGGTTAGAGCTTCCACCTTTAGTGCAGAGGGTCAGCAGTTCGATTCTCATCATATCCTGAATAGAAGCAGTGGGAATAGCATAGGTGATATCTGAGCTTGCCCACTAGGGCAGCTTTCTGTAAATGTTGAATTCAATAAATTATGCTGTGGAGAAGGAGAGTGAGGTGGCTCAAGAGTGACTCCTGGTGGCTGGCCAGGGTAATGACAGTGACTGAGGGTGGATAGGAAGGATTGAAGAAGGTGACACCTAGCAGCCAAGCTGTATAGCTTGCCAAGGGAAAACTTGGGTGATTGTTCCGGTTACATGACCAGGGGGTAGGTATAAAGGAAATGACGAGCCGGGGTGGGGGGGCTGTCACCACATAAGTGGTGGCGGGCTAACACAGGCAGTGAATGCTTACAATACCTGCTGGAGTTTGGCTGCAGGCTCTGTTGGAGCTCCTTGGGTGGGCAGGGGTAGTCTGTGGAGCGGACTGTGGAAGTAAGGAGAGATGTTTAAAGTCAAGGAGGATTAAAGGGTCAGAAGGCATAGGACTGGGGTCAGGGTGGGAAGACCGCCAGCTGGGGGGGATTGGGGGGCTCCTACTATGCATGCATTAGGCTACAGCAGCACAGTATGGAGCAGGCATGCCTCAGGGAATTAAACAAGCTACCACACTAAGTGTATCCTACAGCTCATAAGAGAACAGCTAAGGTATGCTAACAACAGAGAATCGGTATCTCTGAAAGCTCCCAAAAGAAACAGCTCAGAATATTATAATGACTCTTAAACCTACAACTAGAACAGCTCAAAGTACACTAAAAACACAGTCTGTAAATACATGAAATAATACTATCAGTACAGTCCTGCTGCGGCAGAGGGTCTGAGCTGCGTGCTGACTGGACTAAAGATGCTGCCCAGAAATGTAAGTACCAACCAGAATGTTAACATTCAGCAAATGAAAAAAAGAAAGTGAAATATGTGCTCACTGCCTAGTTCCTCCAGCAGTGAAAAAGGAAAACAAACTCTGGCCAGAGCTGATATGGCTGTGGCGAGCTCTTACCTGTACAGGTAGCAGAACTGCGGCAGCACGGCTCTCAGAGCAGCAGCAATACTGTAGCAGTGGCACCACGGGACACAAAGTGGCAGCAGCGGTATTGGAGCACTGGTCATGGTGGTTTATCACTCACAAGGTGGCGGCAGGGGTGACACTGTGCATGCACAACACTGCACATGCATGATACATGCACATGTGCAGTTCTACCAGAAGAGCACTCATTAAGTAATGCGCTTTGGGGAGGGGGGATGACTGTGCTGTGGAGGGAAGCTCCGTCACGGAGGACATTGCCTATGGCATCATTGCTGCCATGACATTGCCTCGTCACTGTAGGAGAACACAGGGTCAAGTTCCGGAGCTGACTCTCTGTTCTCCTACAGTGATAGCCAAACATCTGCGAAGCTCTACCCACGCAGTCGTAAAAAAGGGAGCAGCTGTATTGGGGAGGTTTAGTCATGGTTACATAGCAGAGGTATAAAAAAGTCTAAAAAGGCTTTAACAACAACTTAAGCTTCTGATTAAATAGTACAAAACACAAAACTGATCAAATCATTAACAGTACTGGATAAGGAATTCCCAATCATTCCCAGAATGTTGAAATGGGAAAGAAGGTATGCAACAAACAATAGGGTTAACTCCCATAATCTGGCCAGAAACAAACAGCCACAGGCAGAAACAAAAAGTCAAATGCAAAAAACAGTCAGAATCCCATAGGAAAGGTAACTGGAAGTATAGCCTACAGGCAGAGTAATGAGCTGTGAATGAGCTTGGTACATCCAGCATACAGTACATGGCTTTGATTCTCACAACCTCCACTTTCATACTGTGTGACTCCGAGCAAGTCACTTAATCTCCCAAGTGCTCCCGGGTCACCCCTGAATACAGGCATTGTGTTCCTAGTGGGCCTTGCTCAGTTAACAAAGAATCTAAACAAAAATAATAAATTGAACAAAAAGGGATTTTGACTGCCAGGCAGGTCTTAAAAAGCAGGAATGGGTAAAGAGGGGAATAAAAGACTAAACTTACCCACAAAAATTGAAATGATTTAGCAAAAAGCGCAGGTGCCTCCTCTGGTGCAAACACCATGGAGAGATGCACAAAACAGAAATGAGGATCTTCTAGCAGGAAGGAGAGCAGTCAGGATCAAGATCCCAAGGTTTTTCAAAGTTTTTTTGCATCAGCATATCAGAGATATCAGAGGACACAGATCACCCAGTAGTGACATCATGGAAGGCTGTATAGGGTGCAGTTGGATAATTTCAATGAATTTGCCAAATAGAGGTTTCTGATATTAAGACTACTTCAAAACTAGCTAAGGATCAAACATTCTGCTTCCTAACATCACACAAGTACTAGTGTCAAACACTGTGTCATCTGATTTCTCTACTAGTAAGTAGTAGTAGTATTAAAACTTTATTTTTATACAGGAAGATGGCATACAACACTGTTAGATCCAAAGAACCTGTTTTCAAGGTGATCCTGTTATACAATACTGATCATGACTATCCTCAAGCCAAATGTATAAGAATTCATTGAAACTACTAGTAACTGCGTATAAATGTCTTTGTTCGTTGCGCCTGATCTTTTTAGTGTGTCCTGCTTGGCCTGACTCAAACAAGAAGGTTACAACAACTGAGCTGGAACAAATTGGGACTTGGCAATTACTACTGCAAATGTGGAATAATGTGCTCATCTAACCACACCAGCAAATGGCACATGATGTTTTTGGTTAAAGACAGAGGTCACACGTTTAATTTTACAGTGTTTGAATGTCTCTACCTATGCTTACATTGTCAAAATCCTTTTCTGAATTTCAAATGAATTCCTTTCTTTTTGTTTTCCTTTCATTGAACTCTGTGCAGTCAAAGATGACAACTCACTTGCCAGTTGTCCAAACGCTACATCAAATAATCAAAAGTATATTGCATAAGTAGTAAGAAGTCAGCTGTCAGAGTTGTATAGCAACTAATTTCTGCCACACAGTACATCTCTGAAATGTCATACAGTGGAACATTCTGTTTTGCAAAATTCCTTGGCAGCTAATTTAAAGGGAGCTCTAGTACAACAGAAGCACAGGGTGATTTCTAAGCCCACTGCTTCTTTAATCAAATGGTTTGATTTGATGCTATTCTGCTTCTTCTTTTGGAATCAACATGAAGACATCAAGGGCTCAGATTTTCCAAAGGCTGCCATAGTCTAATAGAGGAGAAGTATTTATGATTTTCCAACTCAATTTTTTCCCTGAATTTGGGCACTTTTTTTCTACAAAAGGCCATAAAATATCATATATCGCAGATGGCAATCAAGTCTGTCATCTTACGGTTATAACATCTTCAAAGTTTTGACTATTGTATAACTGTAAGATAGATTCCAAAGTTACACCTGAGTAGAGCTACATGAGTAATGGATATTACTTTCCCTATAATATAAATAAGGGAGTTCTTGGTGCCTGGAATCGAATAGGAATGAGTCATGTCTTAAGTACACATAACAATAATATCCATTTTAAGATATTTTTCATCTGGTGAAGTGACAGTGAAGTTTTTGCAGCTTCTCTATACTGTAGCTGAAAGTCAAAGCAAGTGTTCACTGTTACCATACTTTATTTACTGTGCCTTCCATTTTTTTATTTGTTTTTGAACCCTGAAACACTTATCTTTGCTATTCTGCTGTTGGGCTACTGGCTCCCACTGACATTATTATAAAACAGTTAGTTGTTGCATTCTGAACAGCTAAAAACTACAGAGTGTACCAGAGAGCTTCTACAGCAAGCCTGGTGTTGCTGTGGACTGGGGCAGTGCTGCTGACATCACTATATGGCAAAGGAGTGACCCACAGTGTGCAGTACAGTGAAGCTGCAGTAGTTTTACTAGGGAAAAACTTTCATTAGTAGGTGTATATACTGTGCTTATCATTGTCCCCATTTCCCATGCACAGAATCCCGGTTTCACTTTTCAAACAAGAATTTCTCTTAGAAATAGCCCTCAGTTTGCAAAACTACCTCTACTATAGACTTAGAAAACATAGTACATTTAAATACAAACTTGCTACTACATGCAACTGAAATTTCAGTTCGGTATTCGTGGTGCCATGCCGATGTAGGGGGGTGGGGGGCACAGGACAGAGGAACAGACCCAGAGATTTTCGGTTGGGGTGACCGTGACAGACATGCTGTTTACTACAGAAAGAAAACAGTATCACAATGGTAAGCAGGCATTACAGCATTCACAGGATAAAAGGTACTAAGGCACTAGTAAACACATGCATAAAGTGACTGTGAGCTGTCTCAGCTGACAGCAACTTGCTATACTCATTCCCCATGCTTTGTTGCTAAGGCACAAAATACATCACTTTTTCAACATAACATATGGACAAGGCATTCAATGTGGGCATATAATGCATTGCTAACAGGGTGTCATAGGGAAGGGGTGTCAATGATGAGCACAGTATATGCACCTATTTATGAAAGTTTTCTCTTGTAAACCTATTGCAGTTTCACTGTACTGCAGACTGTGAGTCACTTCTCTGCCATATAGTGATGTCAGCAGTACAGCCCCAGTCCACAGCAACACCAGGCTTGCTGTAAAAGCTAATACATTTAGTTCAATTTATACATTTCACTTCTTCTGAAAATATTTACAAACTATTCTTTATGTGTATCTACCTGAACAGAAAGATTTCTAAATGTGGAAATATTCTGAAACTTCAGAGTTCATTCTGTAAAAATAATAAATAGCAGTGTGATTACGGCTTAAACTACCATATAGATAAAGCCTGTGTGGCAGCAGACTGCATTCAAACTACAACGTTAGTCGATTACTTAAACTTGCCCCAAATAACTGGCATACCTCAAAAAAGGGTCAAAACTCATGGAATTTGTTGTCACTTTCTGTCTATATACGACTCTGTAAAACGTAAAAAGCAAATCTAAGCCTTGCCGTTTATTTTGAACAAACATAATCACTACAAGCTTGTAAATTTCCCCATTAGAAATTATAGCTCACTTTCCAGATGCCGTGTAGCGAGGTTACCATTACCAAGCCAATTTCAACAGAAGCGCATGAACTATGCGATATTAACTTAACTTTTAAAACCAAACCGTGATGGCGACTGATACCAAAAAATGCCACTTGCCAGAAGCCCTCTCTTGGCTGCCTCCCTCTTAAATAGCCTGAATCTCCCGCGGGTGTGACGTATCACTACCCAAACTCTCGCTAGATTTTTTAGAACTTTGAGAATTAAAAATTTTTGGGGAATAGAAAATACACAAACTAGTGAAGAGAGCAAATTAAAACAAGCATTAAATATTAAATCTAAATTTAGTCCCCCTTTAGATAAGAATCATAGCATTGAATGTTTTTGTACCATAGTAGAAAAAGAAATTATGGCACTTTTCAGTGATAAATCTTCCATTTGGCCCCCCCATTGTAATTTAACTAAAGAACAGAGGGAAGCTCTCATATGTTTGAGTAATGATACAGGGATAGTTATTAAGCAGGCAGACAAAGGGGGAGGGATTGTTATTCAAGATAGAGAACAATATAAGGCAATGTGTTTGAAATTGTTAGAAAATGGTAGTAATTATTCATTGCTGACAGGAGATCCCACTGTTGCAATACAGAGTAAACAAAAGGAAATATTTGCAGAATTTGTTGGCCTTAATTGGCTACAGGATTGGGAAATGAGAATTTTGTTAAAAGAATTTCCAAGAATCCCTACTTTTTATGGCATACCCAAAATACATAAAGATATGCAAGATCCCCCTGGCAGGCCCATTGTGTCAGGGATTGATTCTGTTCTTGACCCAGTTTCTAAATATGTCAACTATTATTTACAACCCTTAATAGAAAAAAGTGATACATATATTCAAGATTAGAGTGACCTGATGAATCAATTAGAAATCATTACAAATTAAATTGAATTAAAGGATGTTTTTGTAGTGTCATGGGATGTAATAGATTTATACACGTCAATTCCACATAGAGAGGGGGTGTTAAATATGGGAAAAATATTAAATAAAAGACCAACAGGCACATTACCTAGGACTAGTATGTTGCAGGAATTAGCATTATTTGTTTTACAGAACAATTATTTTGAATTTGAAGGTCAATTTTATCAACAAGACAAGACAAGGGTACAGCAATGGGGAGCACTATGGCACCCAGCTATGCAAATTCCTATATGATTATATTTGAGGAAGAGTTTGTGTTTAACAGTGTCAAAAATGTTCACAAAAATCAAATTGAGTTATGGAAAAGATTTATAGATGACATATTTTGTTTGTGGGCTGGAACAGAACAGCAATTATTGGTTTTTAATGATTTGCTTGATCAATTTGATGTTAATCTTAGGTTTACCATAAATTACAGTAAAACAGCAATACTTTTTTTGGACTTATTAATAAAAGTTACAGATGTGAAAATCAGTACTTCTCTATTCAGAAAAAGTACAGATAGAAATACGTTATTACATAATAAAAGTTTTCATGAGCCAAGATTAAAGAATAGCATACCCTATGCACAATTAGTCAGAGTGAAGCGTAACTGCCAGGAATCAGCTGATTACCAGACCTTTAAAAAGGATATGGTAAACAGATTTTACAATAGAGGATATCCTAAAAAAGTTCTTACAGAGGCTAGTTACAAAATAGATCAAGTAACTAGAGAACAACTTTTTAATAAACAACAAAAACAGAAACAGGAAAGATTGGTATTTGCAACTAAATATAACCATAAAATGACAGAAATAAGAAAGATTATAAACAAACATTGGTTCTTAGTTTCTATGAATAATCCTACAATTCAATCGTTACAATCAAGACCCATTATTGTGTCCAAAAAGGTCAGAAACTTAAAAGATAAATTGGTACATTCACAATTTTCTTATAAGGATACAAATGAAAGTCAGTTACTGCTTGGACCCCTACAACCAGGGATGACTAAATGTGGCAGATGTTCAGTTTGCAATAACACAAGTAAAAAAAAATCATTTTTAAACATCCGTATTCTGGTGAAGAATTTTCGATTAGGGATCATATTAACTGCAACACAGAGGGTGTGATTTATGTGTTGCAGTGTGTATGTGACAAATTGTATGTAGGTCAAACTAAAAGGGCCCTTAAAGTCTGTATT
Organism: Neoceratodus forsteri; assembly: GCA_016271365.2. Taxonomy (NCBI): domain Eukaryota; kingdom Metazoa; phylum Chordata; order Ceratodontiformes; family Ceratodontidae; genus Neoceratodus; species Neoceratodus forsteri. The sequence goes on along the minus strand of CM028130.1, from coordinate 349,794,882 downwards.
TTGGAACATAAGAGTGATATTAGAAATCGAAATGACCAATCTCCAGTAGCCTCTCATTTTAATGAGGCGGGACATTCAGGAGCTGCCTCTTAGGTTTTGGGGGTCTTGAGACAGTAAAAATACCTCCTAGAGGTGGTAATTATGCACAATTATTAGATAAGGTAGAAATGAAGTGGATTTTTCATTTAAAAACTTTGGATCCAAACATTGGAATGAATGTGGATAGTAACTGGCAGTCATGTTTATAAAAACATATTAGTTTACTTAATTTGATACATTTGAGTATTGGTTTGTATTTTTACTGTAATTAGTAGATGGTATTAATAGTTACATACACAACTGTTTAAAATGTTAACATATTCTGTATTGCAATGTTGGGACATAACATTGGAGTGTATTAATTGGTTCATAAAATAAAGGATTTATTAGGTAACAGTTTGGCAAAACTTTTTCTACAAAACTTCTTTAATGGTCATTATGTATAGTTTTAATAAGTTCATATATCTTTTTCATGATAAGAATTGTAATAGAAGATGGTATTAAACCATAATGTCTGTCATGTTCGATATTGTTTCTCTGTTTTTGAATATATATCTAGCAAGTGTTTAAGTAGCAAATTTCAAAATATTTATGGTAGTTATTTAAGCTATTATATTACAGGGTTTCTTTTTTCGTCTTCTTTCTATTTCACGTGGTATTGGCTTGTGTGGCATCAGTCTCATCCATTTGTAAGCAGCCTGATCTCCCGCACACATCCACATTCATTGTGGAGTGTGTTTAGTTGCTTAGCAAGCGCTCGTGAGTAGCGAGAGCTTTGGGTAGTGATACGTCACACCCACGGAGATTCAGGCTGTCAAGAGGAGAGGCAGCCGAAGAGAAGGGCTACAATGCAGTGGCGTTTTTTGGTATCAGTTGCCATCATGGTTTGGTTTTAAAAGTTAAGTTAATATCGCATAGTTCATGCACTTCTGTTGAAATTGGCTTGGTAATGGTAACCCTCACTACACGGCATCTGGAAGGTGAGCGATAATTTCTAATGGGGAAATTTACAAGCTTGTAGTGATTATGTTTGTACAAATAAAAGGCAAGGCTTAGATTTGCTTTTTACGTTTTACAGAGTCGTATGTAGACAGAAAGTGACAACAAATCCCATGAGTTTTGACCCTTTTTTGAGGTATGCCAGTTATTTGGGGCAAGTTTAAGTAATCGACTAACGTTATAGTTTGGATGCAGTCTGCTGCCACACAGGCTTTATCTATATGGTAGTTTAAGCCATAATCACATTGCTATTTATTATTTTTACAGAATCAACTCTGAAGTTTCAGAATATTTCCACATTTAGAAATCTTTCTGTTCAGGTAGATACACATAAAGAATAGTTTGTAAATATTTTCAGAAGAAGTGAAATGTATAAATTGAACTAAATGTATTTGTTTTTTTACAATAGATATTGAAGCCCTGTGAACAAGCTCATAGGAGCGAAACGTAGGGGTGAAGTTAATGAAAGTAATAAAAAGAATTTAATGTGGAGAAAGAGGACTCCGTGTATTTCTATTTCAACAAAACTTGTGAACACCACAGGAGTCCCAAGAACAACCTTATGGTCACCATTTCCCAGAAACTTGTTGTTTTGCTGTAAAAGTTCTCTGGTACACTCTGCAGTTTTTAGCTGCTCAGAATGCAAAAACTAACTGCAGAGGACATCAATAAAATGCAAATTAAGAATCAATGCAAGAATAGGTAATGTATGCATGAAGGTCAAAAGGACTGGGAAAGGTGCTCTTTAGGTCTGCATCCCAAGGGTGAAGGATGGTTGGAGTTTGGTGTTAAGTGGGTTGGGGAAGGGGGGACTTTGATTATTTTTGGAATCATGAGGAGAAGGATGGGAGTTGGGATACTAAGAGGATTGGAGTAATGGGTGCCAGAAAAAAATATGAATTATTTCTTAGACTTGGAAATGATGGTGTGGTTTGGGATGCTAAGTAAGATGAGGAAGTGATGTTATTTTATTGGGACCATGGGGACCATGGGGGAAGGGAGATGGGGTGCTACCATGGGAGGCAATGGTAATATCCATTTTAAGGTATTTTTCACCAGTGTTTTTTAACTTTTTTTTTATTTTTCTGCAGGGTCCCCTGCATTTTGCTGTATTAAGAGTTTGCTATGCTTTGTGAATGTTTTTGGTGAACAGCCTAATTTGGGAGCACTTTGCACACTTAAAACCCTCAAAAAAAGGTGAAGTTTGTTACTTCACCAGCAATATTGTTCTCATCTCTACTGCATAGTTGGCCTGTAATGGTTACAACAGGCTAGCATGGTAGAGAGGGGCAACTGCGGTAGGCTGTGGGGAGGGGCTCTCTGATTTCAATTTTAAGCAAATGTTAGGGATTGCTGCAATTGAAACATAGACTTTGAAGGCTGATAATGACTGCTTGGCCCACCCAGTCTGCCCATTTCTCTACCTATTGGATAAGCTGCAGATTCTAGCTAACCAAAAGCCTACTTCCTCCTAACCCCTATTATGATTGCCTTATGGCTGTCCCATGCATTCTTCAATTTCCCCACTGTTTTTGACCCCACAACCTCTTCAGAAAGGCAGTTCAATGTGTCCACCACTCTCTCCATGAAAAAATATTTTCTCACGTTGCCCCAGAGCCATTTCCCCCCATCTTCAAATTGTGTCCCCTTGTTCTTGCACATCTCTTTTTTTGAAAGATGCTACCCTCTTGGACTTTATTGATTCCCTTGAGGTACTTAAAAGTTTCTATCATGTCCTCCCTCTCCCTCCTTTCCTCAAGGGTATACATATTAAGCTCTTTTAGTCTCTCTTCATATGGCTTCTGTTGCAGATCCTGCACCATTTTAGTTGCCCTCCTCTGCACTGCCTCCATCCCGCCTATGTCCTTGCCCAGATGGGGTCTCCAGAACGGCACACAGTACTCCAGATGGGGTCTCACCAACTGTCTGTACAGAGGGATAACAACTTTTGGTTTTCTACTGGTGATGCCTCTCCCTATGCATCCCAGTATCCCCCCAGCTCTCCTTACTGCCTTCTCACATTGCTTGCCTACCTTACGGTCATCAGATATGACTACCCCAGGTCCCTTTCCATTTTTGTTGTTGTTAGTACCTCTCTCACATTGAGTACTCTTCACTTTGAACTTCTTTGCATTGAATCTAAGCTGCCATACTTTTGACCATTCCTCCAACCTTACCAAGTCCCTTCTCATCCTTTCCACCCCACCTTGTGTATCGACCCTATTGCAGATCTTTATGTTGTCTGCAAAGAGGCATACTTTTCCTTCCAGCCCCTCTGCAGTGTCTCTTATAAAGACGTTTAACAGGACCAGTAGCAGTACTGAACCCTACGGTACCCCACTAGTAACCACCCTTTCTTCAGAGTGTACTCCATTTATTATTACCCTCCGTGTCCTGTTGTGCATTCCAATTTGTTACCCAGGCTACCACCCTAGGACCCACTCAAAAGCTGGTTAACTTGTTTATTAATCTTTTGTGTGGGACTGTGTCAAATGCCTTGCTAAAAGTCTATGTAGGCCATATCTACAGCCCCTCTCTAGTCTACTTCTTTGATCACCCAGTCAAATAAATCGACCAGATTCATCTGACATGACCTTCCCGCTGTGAATCCATGCTGCCTTAGGTCCTGTGCCCCACTGGCCCCTAGGTACTCAACAATTCTTTCTTTCTTTCAGAAGTGATTCCATCATTTTCCCTACCACTGAGGTCACACTAACAGGTATGTAATTTCCTGCCTCTGCCTTGCTCCCACTTTTGTGAAGGGGAATCACATCTGCCCTCTTCCAGTCCTCGGGTTCCTCCCCATACTCCCATGATGTGTTAAAAAGGGTAGTCAGTTGTGTCATTAGTTCTCTCCTTAGTTCTTTTAGAATTCTGGGGTGAATCATATCATTCCTCATTGCTTTGTCCACCTTGAGTTTTAGGAGTTCTTTCAGGACCCTTTCTTCTGTGAATGGACTGGTGTTGACTCCTCTGCCCAGAGTGATTCTATTGTTTGGTTTAGGTACCTCCCCCTCTTCTTCTTTTGCGAATACTGTGCAAAAGTATTCATTCAGTAGCTCTGCCTTTTCACTGTCACCCTCTGCCAACCACCTTCCCTCCTCTTCATTAAGCCTCAGTATCCCTCCTTTGGTCTTCCTTCTCTCCCTGATGTACCAATAAAAGGTTTTATCCCCCTTCTTAACTGAGTTGGCTATCTTTTCCTCAGTTTGGGCCTTCGCCATTCTGACTGTCTTTCCTGCTTTCTTCTGCTTTAACTGATACAGTTCTCTGTCCTCCACATTCTGTGATTCCTTTTACTTCCTGAATGTTATCCTTTTCTCCCTAACCTTTCCCACCAACTCCTTTGAGAACCATAGTGTTTTTTTACTTAGTTTTCTTTCCTTTATTTGTTTCACACAAAGGCTTGTTGCCTCTATGATGGCAGTTTTGATTTTTCCCCATTGTTCTTCCACTCCTCCTTCCTACCCATTTGCTGGTACATTCCTTAGGTATTCACCCATTTTGTCAAAGCCAGCCCTTCTAAAGTCCAGTACCCTCATTTTTGTATGGTTTGGGTCCATGGCTGTGTTCATCATGAACCACACTGTGTGGTGGTCATTTGTTCCCAGGTGGCTACCCAATTCGAAATCTGTGATCCTCTCTCCATTTGAGAGTACCAGATCCAAGATTCCTCCCTCCTGAGTGGGTTCCAACACTAGCTGTCTGTGGCATGCCTCCTGTAGGGCATCAAGAATTACTCTGCTCTTGGATGTGGCTGCAGTAAATGTGTTCCTGTTAACATCTGGCATTTTCAGGTCCCCCATCAACAATATCTCCCCTTTTTCTGCCATCCTGAGGATGCCTTCTGTCATTTCTTTGTCCATTTTCTCCCTCTGAGACAGAGGTCTGCATACAATCTCTGTTCAGATTGTGGTGCCACTCCCTGTATCCAAGATGACCCACAGTGCCTCCTTTCCTCTCTGTTTAATCCTTAGTTCCATTGCTTTGATCCCTTCCCTTATGTAGAGGGCTACTCTTCCTCCTCTTTTACCCTCCCTGTCCCTCCTGTAGATTGTGTACCCTGGTATGTTGACATCCCAGTCATGGTTCTCTGTGTACCATGTTTCTGTTACTGCCATGATATCTCAGTGTCCCTCTTCCTTCAGGACCACTGGCTCAGGAAGCTTGTTTTCCAGACTACTGGCATTGGTACTCATTGCCCTCCATTTTATGATGGCCTTACCACCCTATCCCTGCCCTTACTGCCTTTATCTTTTTTCCATTTACCCTTGTTCTTCCCCCTGTCGACCTCTGTACCTTTGTGTTTACCTCACTAACTACCTTGTTTTGTGGGGGGAGGCTTGGAATTTCCTGCTTCCTATCAGTGCCTCCCTCCTTGACTAGTTTAAAAGCTTGTCAATGAAGCATTTAAACCTATCATCTAGGAGCTTGGTTCCTTTCCTGGACAGATGCAGACCATCACACCAGTATAGACCTGTATCCCTCCAGGTGGACTCCCAATCCCCAATGAAGCCAAAACCCTGAGCTCCACACCAGTCTTTCAGCCATTCATTGAACTTCATGGTGTGGAGTACCCTAGCATCACCCATGCCATAGACAGACAGCATCTCCAAGAAGGTTACCATGCATGCTATATATCTAAGGCCCCTCCCCAACTTCACAAACTCCTCCTGCACTGCACTGATCCCATGCCCAGCTAGGTCATTTGTCCCAGGGTGGACAATGATGTCCAGCTCCCTCTCCCATGCCACTGCTTCTGCAATCCTGAGGATTCTCTTCCTGTTCCTCCAAGCCAAGACACCAAGCAGGCACCTTGCCTCTATCTTCCCTCCCTTTCCCTCCCTTTCCAAGTTCTACCCCCTAACAACTGAGTCACCCGCATGGAGCTGTTTCTTTCCCCCATGGTGTCCCTTGCCACCCTCATCTGGGTCTCCTTTGTGGAGGTTCTCAGCATCCTCCTTGGTTTCCACTGCGGATGCCTCCATAGAGGAACCATGCTCCACCAGAATGGCATATGAGTTGTGGAGAGGTACAACTAGAGGGATGCACCTTGGTTCCACCACCCCCACCCTTCCTGAGCCCTCTGTGGTCCAACCACTCCTCATTCTTGGCAATCTCTGAGGCAGTGGTGGTGGCACTGATGTTCCTTGGGTGGAGGAGGCTTCCCTAATCCTTGACATTTCAGCCTGGAGTGAGGCAACCTCCTCCCTCAGAGTTGACAGTTGCCTGCAAATAGGGCAGCAATGCCGCCTCCAGAATGTCTCACTGAAAACTGCCTCCCCACAGCCAGTGCATTGCACCACTCCTCACATGTCCCTCTCCCTTCCTGCTTAATATATATCTATATATATATATATATATATATATATATACACACACACATATATATATATATATATATATATATATTTAGAGGCAAAAACTCTATTTAATGCATCAGTTAGGGTTGTTCCACAAGCATAAAAGCAAGGAAATTCGATGATAGGGTTGAAACCTCCTTGCCTCAGCCCCACCCCCAACTGGAATCGGGGTGTGCATTGGGGTCCCGTGGCTAAGTGTCACCCCATCACATGTGGAAAGAAGCTGAGGAATAGGAGAATGGGGTGATAGTTAGGACCGATGACCCCAATGCACAGCCTGATTCCAGTTGGGGGGGTGGGCTGGAGGGGTGCAAAGGGGGTTTCAACCCTAACATCGAATTTCCTCGCTTTTTTCGCTGTGGAACAACCCTAACTGATGCACTAAATGGATTTTGCCTCTAATTTCCCTTCTTTTTGAGAATGATAATGAGAAATAGTGAATGTAATGCAGCGGCAGGAGCGCGGGGGTGATGTCTTGTCACATTGTAACATTGTGCCCGCAAACGCAAATCGTAATGCGCATGGTGATGCAAAGCGAAACAGAAAGAGGAACAGTACTGTCGACAAAATGTTAAAAACAACAGAAACATAACCGCCAAATGAAAATGCAAAGAATTATCGCACATGGTAGGCGTAGCGTGAGCAGTAAGTATTAAGCGAATTATGGAATTTCTAAGCAAGAAACGGTAATGGTAAGAGTAATGTAAGCGCACAGGCTGGTTTTCCCCAAAAGTTGTATAGCGAAAGACAGTGAGTAGAAAGAATGTATGCAAAATAATGACTCTTGGAACACAAAAATCAGTAGTTGTAATAGTAAATTGCTTATATCTCAGTAACCGTACGACATAGAAAGAACATTTAAAAGTCATATATATTATCACTTTCCTGGCTAGTTTTATATGTAGTCATGAGGGGGCTATAATTTTTTGACAAAAACTCCATATCTCGCACCATTTTCTAGATACGGCCCTCAAAGGCGCAGCGAACGCCATAATGTTATCCTATGGGAAAAAAACAGAAGTTCAGACTGCCATAACTTTTGAACAGTTTAATATTTTTTCACAAAATCTTTTAAAGGCATCAAGGGACCCGGTCACAGGTTCCTAGAAGATTTGAGCAGTCTATAAACCGTCGACCTGTAAATACGACCGTAGAATTCAAAAAGCATAAATGCACGCGCAGATCATGCTTAATAACTCCACAGCCATGTATCCAACCAGTACAAAACTTGGCAGATCCCAAGGCGTATGGGTCTTGATTGTGTATTCCAAATTTCTGGCAAATCCATCAAACGGTTGCAAAGTTATTAAGATTCAAAATTTTGGGTTTAACAAGTAAATGGCTCCTCAACCCTAACTATGGTAGCACTACCGTGCTACCATAATATATATTTGTACACACACTTATGTATTTTGTTATTATTTTGATAGTATGTGTGCTTACCCTCTATGCACTGTGCTGGATTGTTAAGGATATGACATATGTATGCCTCTTGACCTCCTGAGGAAGTGATGTCAGAACCTCAGGTATAAAGGAAATGACATGCCTGTGGTGGGTCTGTGGGGTGAGGGAAGGGGGGTGGGTGGCTCCCAGCCAGTGACCTTCAGAAAACAATCAACTACACCTCTGATCCACCACCCCAGTGAGTGCTGCTCTTCCTTTCAGTAATACAACCAGCACAATTTAACAGACCACTCCACTTACACAAGCCACTCCACTGATCCCAGAAATTAAAATTAAATCAATCCTCAGCCAGCAGTGCAATCCTAAATGCTGCAAAAACATCCTTAAAAATACTAGGTCACTACACCAGCCAGTAGTTCACAGAAAAAAGCAAATTCAGTAGTATTTCACTCCCTCAAGATATAAAATTAACAATCTTCAAATGGAATCCTGCAAGCCTCTTCTTAATTCAAACAAGCAAAAATTAAATTAACACAGAAAAGTGTGGCAAACCGTCCTTACAGGTCCCGAGCAATATTTTGTCTTTTTCCAGGCTCTCAGTTCCCAAATATTAGGATGCTTTCTTCCCTGAGCAGTATAGCAAATTACAGCAGCCTCCACCAAAAGCAGTCAAGGCCTAAGTAGGCATAATTGTTGAGTTATTTAAAGTTAGAAGAGAAGGATGTATTGGAATTAATTCTGAATTTGTGCATTACCACATTGTACATTTTTTTTCTACATGACAGTGTGTGTTTGTGTGCATGTGTGTATATGTGTATGCCCTAACTCAGCTTCTGTTTATGTTCTTCAGATGTCCATAGGCAGTGGACAAAATTATTGGGGGCTGTGCACAGCATGCATCAGTGCATACTGGCTTGTGTATAAGCAACATGCATGGCACATTTGTGCACATTACCTATATTTCATTGAATTTATACTTCATATAGTCAGAGGTAGTATAGTCTCTAGTTCTGTGCCATATAGCCTGTGGGATTTTCTTATCTTCTCCACTCAACAGCTTGTAGCCAGATTGTATTAACCAGGTAAAGCCCACCCAGAATGTAGGCAAGGAATATTATTTTATTACCATCAGGGACTGGGTGAGGGAGAGGATTCCACTGGACCACTGGGAATTATATTTGCTTGCCACCACCGATCAGGGAGGGAAGGGTAATTTTTGTTTCATTTGAAACACTACACCAATGCTTCTGGGGGGCCATGGGGGCTTGCTATTGTATGTTCTGACAAAACTAGGAGTTTGGAATCATTTAATAGTGCTGCCCAGGCATCATTTTAGTGCTTCCAAAATGCTTTCAGTATACTACTGCACTCTGTATGCAAGAGGTTCACCTCATTATCACGGTTGCTGTTGTGTTTAATTTGAACACACTAACCACTTAGCAACATGCTAATTGCTAAGTAACTGCTAGAATAGTGCAGTGACCACATTAACAGGCTATCAGCCACACTGTCTATTTAGTGTGGTGCTAATCCTGCTAGTTCCATGCTAATTGTTTGAATAAATGGGACATGGACATTTAATATCACTAAATACTTATCACTACTGTATCCAATTTGGCTGTTCTCATAATTAATCTAACTGAGCTGTTCAATGTCCTGTAGTACAGCCCTGGGGGACTATTTTCAATGACATACTCTTTTCTCTGAGCTTGACCAGATGGACTTATTGAAACTGTTTGTTCCCTTGATATCCAGCTTGCTCTTCACAGTAGTGCACTCCACTAAAAAGTGAGTCATCTACTCCTTTTCGTGTCAGACCTATCCCTATGCATTAGCTCAGATTCCCTTTTTCTTGGTGTCCTAGTCATTTTCATTTCCATCTAGGACTCAGAGAGTGTCTCTATGTTCTGAACTTCTAAATAAATCATGCTATTAGGCAAGTCATGTCTCCCAGGTCCCAGGATCTGAAGGGCCTTGGAGAAGATTACTCTGGATACCGTTCCTTTTGGAACATTCTTAGTTCTTTAAATGGCCACCTCAAGTACTTAACCCTTGTTCTACCTATGTCATTAATGGAAATGCCAACCACAACAGTCACCTCCCTCTTGGAGATGCAGCAAAGTTTAGCTACACAGGTGAATTTGGTATGAAGTTGGCAACTTTATATGTGGAGGGGCCATGTTTCCTGGCTTTACCCTAACTTTATGCGATAAAGTTCTTTCTTGACTCCATGTCATAATAGCAATCATAAAACAGTGATTATGGCAAGTGCATATCACCAAAAAAGCAAATCGACGAAATGCATTTCTTGGTGACTACACTTCTGGAAAAACTTTTGTGCTTTTATAGCAGGCTGTGCCCCCCCTGCCTGATTTTGGATTCCATCTCCAGGTGGGAGCATGTTGAGAAGGGGCAACACTCTGGCGTGGGAATAGGAAAAAAAACAGCATAAGCAGTGGCAAATTCTTCCCCTGATCTGTCCCGAACCCAGTGCCTACTACACCCAAGCCAGCCACCCTCACCTCCACACCACAGGGCTGGCTTGGCAGCAGAAGGCACACACCCCTACCTAAACCCTCCTCCATATCCCTCCCCTCCTCCTCCCTATCCCTCCCCTTCCGGTCATCGTCCTTGCTATTGCATTGCTACCCCTGCAGGGTAGCCCAAAATGATAGTGCTGAAAATGAGTCGCTATTTTTGTAGTCACTTATTTTCAGTCATTATCATCACTGGATACCTTCTTGGCTTATTTTAAATGAAGCTATTTAACCCACTCCGCTACTGAAATACAATTTCCAGCCCATCATCTAAACACTTTAAAACATATCACCCACAACCCACCACCCTCTGGACCCTCCTCCTTCCTCCTCCCATCCCTGTGAAGTTGTTAGAATAAAGAAATATATTTCTTCCCCCACCTACACCACATCATTGAACACATCACTCACCTCCCCATCCCCTGCCCACCCTAAGTCATAGGAAGTGTAAATGTCTCCTACCTCCCCTATCCACCCTTTAGCCCAAATCTCACTCCTTCCCTCTAGCCACAAATTTATAGAGGGGAAGAAGGTTGGAGAATGTAGAGAAGGGGAAAGAACAAGAACATGAGGAGGTGGAAGCACAAGAAGAGAAGAAACTAGAAAAGAATGAAAGTATATTGTCATTTACATCCAGTGAATATGATGCTGAGGAATGGAAGCCATTAAAGAAAGGGATGGGGAAAAAGAGAGGGGAAAAAGTGAAAACCACCAGAGGATATTCTTTAGTAAGAGCAATCTCAAGCCCCTTCCTGCACTCACCCCAAACCTTGGCTACGAATTTTTGCTCCTGCTACCGCTGGTTCTTCTACTGAGCCGAGCAGCATATATCCTCTGGAAAGCAATGTCCCAAAAGCCATGGTCTACTCACAGTTGTTCACAGTTCCTATTCAATTAGAACTAACCAGTTCTGCAGTTGTAACTGTGAGGACCAGTTTTCCATAGTCTGGAAGTATTTTTCAGATGAATCATGAGCCCACCAATGAACTGAAAGCCAGTTGCAATGGGGAAAGCAAAAAAATAAATCAGTTAAATCAGTCTGTAAGAAATTTGGGGTCCACTTCTCTTGACAATCATTTGCAGTGTGATTACAGTATCATATTAATTATAGTCACACCAGACTGAAGTGAGGGCTAGCCAGGTATGATAATTCAGATGGGAGGATTTATTATGTATCTAGCCATGAAATCCAGCAGATGCATCAACAGTTACCACAAATGCTGTGTAATCTTGTGGAGTCTTACCACCACTAGTGAGCAGTGGCACTGTACCTAAACAAGTGTCACAGTAAGGAAGAATGAATAATTCATTCCAGTGCTGTTTCTGTAATGCTTTTTGCGTTATCATTTTAAAGTTGTGATTGGATTATTTCTTTATCTCTAAACCAGCCTGAGACTATTGGCTTGGTAGTACACTTTAGTGCCATGCTTAAGATCATGTTGAGGGCATTCACTGACCAATGGGAGGCAGTATAGTATAGTGGTTTAGGGCTCTGAGTTGCAAATCTGGAGACCTGGGTTTGAATCCTAGAGCCCCCACCTGCATACTGTTTTTTTTTTTTATTATCGAATACTTTTTCCCCTACTGTGACCGGCAGGGTCATCCAGCCACTGGCTTGTCCTGCTGGGAGGGTAGCAGGTTCATTCACATGATGAGGGGTCAGTATAGCCATACCCTGAACCACTGGGAGGCCCCCCTGTGCCTTTCCAAGCCGGGCGAAGATCACCCCCCCAATGCGATTCCACAACAGACCTCCAGGCGGGCCAAGCATGGCCATCAAGCTACTTGTTCATGCCTAGCCTTTTTCCTCCAGTATTTTTGGCCCACTGGAGTACAGACGTGCAATGACATCCAGGCACTATATGCTGACATCTGCTGCACTCCTCCCCCATGTACACCAGCGCTGGCAGTGCCTCCCCGGTCATCACCAGGTGCTGCTACAGCACGGTGGAGTCCCTCAACCCTTCCCAGGGCTAGAAGAGCAGTCTATGGATGCTCAATCCTAGCCCACCCCTGCTGACCCCCAATGACCCAGGCTCACTCCCAAACCCAGGTCACCAGCATGGTGCGAGGTGTGGAGTCCAGTGCCTCAATCCACAGCCACACTGAGCTGGACCCCACTTGCATACTGTGCGACCCTGAGCAAGTCACTTAACTTCCTTGTGCTCCCAGGTCACACCTGTAAACAAGCTTTCAGTTTAGTGTGTCTCTCCTGGTTAAAAAAAAAAAAAAACATGAGAAGGAGTGGGAAAAGTGCTTACCTCATCTCTTGTATGCCTATAGGGAGGTCACAAAAGGGTCTGTAGGATTCTCATCCTTCAAACTCTTGTTTGACTACAGTGTGAGAGGGCACCTAGATCTGGTCAGGTATGAATGGGAGGGTGAGTTTGCTCTCCAGGATGAATCTGTTGTGAAGTATATTCTGAAGTTCAGGACATATCGCCATGAGCTATTGGGATTTACCCAGGAGCACCAAGCTGCTGCACAGCAGAGATAAAAGATGTGGTATGAGGCCAGTCCACCGGCGCAGTGGCAGTGCTTCCACTTGTGACACCATTGACCGAGGTTTGGGAACATGCATGGGGAGTTGGAGGGTCAGCCAGGGGGAGGAGGCTTGAGCTCCCGTGGACCACTTGCCTTCTCTGGCAAGGGAGGGGGATGAGGTTAGGCACTTGATTGGCCCCTGGCAGAGGCCAGAGGCACAGCAAGCACCAAGTCATGCAGAGAGGGGAGAGGAGGCACGACGGACATTGGCAGATGCACCTTACATCATGGCACATGTCACAGCCCCAGAGAACACAGGAAAATTGGCCTTCTGCACACCGGGAAGACAGAGCACCCGAAACAGACCTTCCCTGTCTGTCCCGGCCTTGGTGTCCCAATGAAACACAGAAGCACGAGGGTGTAGGGGCCCTACCTCATCCCTGCTTGGGGGGTATATCCAATGATACATGGGGAATCACCATGGCTACCAGAGCTCCAGGGTTTTACAATAGCGAGGCGACATCCCCAACATCGACATCCCTGACAGCAACAGACACAATGCCTATTGTTGGCATTGTACTATCGAGGATATGTGTGTTCAGAGGGGCTAGCACCCCAACCCCCATGTGTGAGGCTCCACCCCACACACTCCAATCTCCAAATATACAACTCTGAGTCAGAGTTGTATCGGGGTAGGGGGCGCAACACCAGGAGATGCACCGCCGTCGTCTGCAGGGACCAGCACAGTGAGCCAAAGATTTTAGGTGAAATCTGTCACTGTGCTGGTCTTCGCAGTCAGGGTGCGGACCTACCGTCAGTATACAGGCTCAAGGTAAGGAGGGGACAGATGCCTTGGTGACTCCCAGTGGTGCAGTTTACTGGGAGCAGGGGGGAGTATTATAAATATCTAGGTATCACGCTAGATCTAGCCTTCAACTATAATCAACTATAATCAACATATTCATCACCTAGCCACTGCCCTTAACTCTAGAATTGGCATGCTCTATTGGTACAAACATTGCCTCACACCTGATGCCCTCTGGCTCACCATTAATTCCTCTGTCCTCTCCCTTCTGGACTACGGTGTTCTTGTATACAGTGCCATGTCCACCTCTGCACTCAGCAGACTCTGGCTCGCACTAAACAAAGCCTGCTGCCTCATTCTCAGCTGTGATCATTTCACCTACAGTTGTTCTCTCTACAGGGCTACAAATTGGCTAAACCGAGACAACAGGATCAGGTTTCACACCTGCCTAATGGCCAAAATGATTGTGCTAGGTCTCACCCCCCCACTCTCTCCTCACTTACGCACCCAGCATCAGCAGACAGATCCACCCATAACTTAGGCAAGCCATGACTTCGGGTACCCCACTGCCGGACCTCCCAATTCCAAAGATCTTTCAGTTACAAAGCCCCTTCCTGGACAAACTCACTCCCAAGCCATATAACTAACGAAAAAAGGATTGGCCCTTTTAAATCCCGGCTAAGGGAACACCTTCAGGCCTCCAACCGATGCGATTGCCCCTGACACTTTCCCCTTTTTATTCTCTGCCTTTCCCCTATGACAATTACCCAGACTATGTCCCCTCAAGCCCCCCCCTCCCCAGACCCCTGGTCAGTGCATACCTAATTATGACTGTTACTTTCATTAAACTGAATCGTTAGGTCCTCTTGCCTAAATGCTCTGATACTACTGTATTGTCTCTGTACTTTTTTTGTCTGACGTGGAACCTTTGTAAATGAGTCCTTGACTCAAACGTCTTTATGAATTCCTCAATAAATAAAATAAAATAAAAATAAAAAAAAAAACATGTGGTATGACCACAGAGCCAGAGCTTGGGAGTATGAGGTTAGATAGCAAGTGATGATACTCATCCCCTTTCCACCAAAATGTATTTATTTAGTTAGTTATTCATTTTAACATCTTGGAGCACCACCTTTGAGCTAGGAGCTTATTTACAAAGGTACCACATCATGGCAATGTAACCAAATTACAGGTGAGTACGGACATTGGTTTATACAGGGAGTAAAAAATAATGTAACAGGTAACATAAATAGGGTACATACTATAATGTACAGCAAAGACTTACAGTGTACTAGATTAAACTGGCAGTACTTAAGACACAATACATTAGAAGGAGGAGAAGAGGAGAAATTAGGTGAGGGTGAGGAATAGAGTGGACAGAGGTTGTCTTTGTCATGAGGCTATATGGGGGAGGGGGAGAGAGGATAACGGGGCATACAAAAGAGAGGGGTAGCAAGTGAGTTGGAGGTAAGTAGGCATATGAAGATGGGGATGTAGGGAATTACGACTTGCAGCCACAGGTAGCAAGTGCAGTCAGGTGTTGGAAGAGTAATTTCTTAAAGGTTCCGAGCTTTGGCACATTTATTACATCTGACGGGAGTTCATTAAGTCATAGAGGTGCCTTACATGCAAAGGACCACTGGGCTAGGGCAGTGTGTCGGAAGGGGATTTGTAGGGGATGTCATGTTTTACCTCTAGTCTGGTGTGAGTTGGGTGTGGGTTTAAGTAGTTTTTGAATGGATGGCGGTGTTAAATTAAGGAGGTTTTTTTTCCCAAAGGAGGTAGGCCTGGTATTTAACCCCTCCCCCTGGAGATTTAGCCACTTGGTTGGGGCATATAGATCACAAGCATGCATGAGCCTAGGCACACCTAGGACCAGTCTACTTGAATTGTTTTGGGTTGTTCTGACCCCTTTTAGAGCTGTATCCATAGCAGTGCAATACACTACTTACCCATAATCTATGACCGAGATTATAGAACTATTGACTGACAGATACAAGGCATCAGAAGTCATATTGTGCCAGTGTCTGTAAAGCAGTCTGATTCTGGTGTTGACTGTCTTTACAACCTGATCCATGTATTGGGCATAGAAGAGGGAGCTATCAAGTGTGATGCCTAGGTACTTAAATGTGCTAACCTGGTCAAGTGGCTCATGTTTGTTGTTTACGATAGTCAGCTGACTGGATTTATATCTGCTTTGAGGCTTTGCAAACAACATTACTTTTGTTTTTTTGAAATTCAAGAGAAGTTTGTTATGAGTAAACCACTCCTCTATTAAGGAGAAACTGTTTTGAAGCTTAGATTCTAGCAGGTGTGGTTGTGGACTGCTGGCAAAAATGGCAGCATCATCCACATAGAGCAGGATATTTTCAGGGCAGGCCCTGGGGAGGGAGGTTAGGAACAGGCTGAATAGAAGTGGGCCCAGGATGGAACCTTGCGGGACACCAGTGGTCTCCTGCCTGCTGTCAGAGAGGGTCCCATTTATTTTTACTTGCTGTGTTCTCTGCGTCAGGTAGCTTTTGAACCATCCAACAGTATCCAGAGCTAGCCTAGTAGCGAGAAGTTTGTTGAGCAGAATACTGTGATTGACAGTATTAAATGCTTTAGTGAGGTCTATGTACAGTATATTGACCCCACTATCTGGCTACTGTCAAGCGCTTCATGAATAAAGTCAGAGTATTCAAGTAACGCTGTGGAGGTACTGTGGGCCTTCTGAAAACCATGTTGTTGTGGGGCATTAAATATTATATTTGTTAAGGTACTGGTAGTCCACTAGCTGGTCTGATATGATGCGTTCAAGGGCTTTAGAGAGAGGGGGTAAGATGGATAGGGGCCTGTAGTTAACACGTAGGGCCCGATCTCCACTTTTGTGAACCGATGTGACTATGGCGGATTTCTACCTCTTGGAGAATTGTGCAAATGTAAGGGGTAAGTTTAGTATTATAGTGAGCGGCTGTACTATTTCATCGAGGGAGAGTGCTATCAGTTTTAGGTTGAGGGAGTTGCCACTATACCTGGACTTGCCACGGGTGCTCTGGAGGTATTTTTGGCTTAGGTGGAGGAGATTTGCTTGAAGTAAAATTGAGGGATGACATTGGAGTAGATTATGGACAGTTGTGGTATCATCCAAGTTTTTCTTATCAGCATCTAGGAAGTCTGGAGGAAGGATGCGACTAAGGTCAGAGAAGGCGACATTGAAGGTGTCAGCAATTGTTTTTGGGTCCCGAGGAATTTTCCCATTTACCAGGAGCATAGAAGGGGAGGACTTGTCCTTTCCTGTGAGATCTTTTATGTTTTTCCAAATATTTTTACCATCCCCCCATATTTTGCTGAGGTTGTCTTTAAAGTGCTGTGCTTTGACTAGCCTGACCTCACTGGTACAGGCATTTCTTGCTGCCCTATACCGTTGGATGTCAGCTAGTTTGCCAGTAGCTTAGCTTTGTGCCAGAAATAGTCTCTTGTTCCCATGAGATCTAGGAGAGCTTGTGTGATCCAGGTATTCTTAAAACCCATCAGTTTATGTTTTTACCAGTGCATAGATACCACAAACTGCATTATAGGTGGTGATAAAGTAGTCTAGTGCCTAATCAACATCTTGAAGGGTGTAGAAGGGGGACCAGTCAAGCAGTCTAAGATGAGATTTAAATGAGCTTAGCTGATCTTTTATAAGGACACAACATAGAAACATAGAATTTGACGGCAGATAAGGACCACTTGGCCCACCTTGTCTGCCCATTAAACTTGTGGCTATATTAGGGGAAGGGTTATTGGTTTTGTTGGTCCAGAGGCAGGTAACTGGGGAATGGTCACTAAGTGAGTCCATGAGTACAGAGACGTCAGAGATTCTCTCATGGTTGTTCATAAAAACCCAGTCAAGCAGAGTAATTCTACCAGTCTATTTGGGGCATCCACCATTTGGGAAATGCATAAGCTGAATAGGGTACCCTTGATGAGGGCTGCCCAATTAGACATCCAGTTAATATTAAAGTCTCCTAGGACCTGCCCACCAGTGCAGCAGTTGGATTTCTGCTTGTGATGCTGATGACCCGGGTTCAGGAATGGACCCAAGAGTCAGAGGGCCAGCCAGGGGGAGAATGGATGGAGCGTCCTAAGGATGGCCCTCCTTCTCTGGCAGGAGGGTGGGGAAGTGTGTCTGGCACTTTGTGGATCCCTGACTGAGGCTGGGGGTACCACCATGACCAGCGCCATAATGTTAAGGGGGCAGGGAGGATGCTGGACATCATTGCACATCCCCAGCCCCAGAGAAGCAAGCATCTACAAAAAAGCTAGCTTCCTGGCATGATGACCTGCTCCACCCCACCACCCACTTCCTACGACATCCGCCGGAAGGGTCCTGCTCCCATGGCCAAAACCCGTGGGGTAAGCCATGGCTTATCGATAGTGTCCATTGGGAGGGGGAGCTCTCCTGGTGGCCCCACCCAGAGGGGCAAGCCTGGGCATGGGGGGTGGGTGGGCAGGTCTGAGAATAAGGGGGTTCCGGACCCCCCCAAAAATATTAAAGTCTCCTAGGACTACAACTTCCCAATTATGGTGTAGATCTTTTAGTAGGTCAATTTACTTGTTGAGACTGCATGATTTTTCTCTTTGGGATATGTAGACTGCTATTACAGTTAGGGATTTGTTGAGGTTGCCAAGCAATATCCTAATGGCTAGGATCTGAATCTCATTTCCAGAGTCTATTTGGGGAAGGGCATGGCCTCAGGGGGGTCCCTTATGTAAATGAGACAGCTTCCACCTTTTTTGCCATTTCTATCTAACCTGAAAAGGATGTACCCATTAAGGTATAGGGCCGAGTCTGGGATTTTAGGAGTATGCCATGTTTCCACAATAGAGAGCACATCCGGATTATGCTGGCAGACCCATACTCGGAGCTGGTCTACCTTTGGAAGGAGACTACAGATATTTATAGTGGCTAGTTTTAGTGCTTCATTTTTGTTGACCCTGACTTGCTTTTAAACCCAGTAGGGCCAGGATTTGGATGTACATTGTCCGAGAGTAAGAGAAGCATCAGGGTACATCACAGCAGATAATTTTTTATTGATTTGGGCTTCACAGTGTGTGTCCACCTGGTTTTTATTCCTGTTGCTAGGGGGTGTCAGTGTTAGAATGAGGCGAGGTGGATTAAGCATTGATAGTATTGGGGTATTAAGGACTGAGTACCCTGAGTGGTTAATGGGCTTGAATTTGTTACTAGATGCGCTGTTATCTGTATCTGACCCATAGGTATAGTGGGGCAATGTTAGTATGGTGGGTAGGTGAGTGATGTTTACTTGTATATGTTTAATTGTGACCTTTCGTGTATGAGTCATGAGAAGTAGAATTATAACAAGTCAGTTGCTAATGGGAGACATTTTTTTATGAATGCAATTAATGTGGGCAACAGTTTGGTGTGTTCCAGGTGGAAGGGAGGGTAACTACCAGTAAGCAGCAGTTATTCATGTCAGGTGTGCATTTTAGGAAGCTGGAGGAGGCAGGGCATCAATATGGGGTGGGGGTGAGGGACAGACCACGATGGGCAGTATAAGAGGGTTGGAGAGGTGTATTGATTGTAGGGAGATAGAAACCACAGAGCAGAACTTATGAGGGTGAAAAATAGACTGATCATTTCTGTAAGGCCCAGTATAAATGATGGACCACCTTTGGGTGTAGGGTGGCTGGGGAGGGAGGGTGGTATCCACTATATGGTGCCAAACATAGTGCAGTTCCATTACCCTGGAGATTGCAGGAGCAGGTAGGCTGTATTGCAATGAGCTATTCAGTACCTGGGCAGCTTGTAGCAAGTGTGGGGAGGGGTTCCTGGTCCTACTAGCCCTAAAGGATCTGTGGTGGTTCCAGTAGCACAGTGGTGTATCAGGGGCTGGGGAAAATGCTAAGGAAAGGAGAAACAGCAGAGGAGTAAGAGGCTGCAAAAAAAGGGTGTGGGTAGCTGAAACATGAGAGCTGGGGAGTCGGGAAGAGAGAGGAGGGGATAGAGCCAAGGAAAGTGAACAAAGTGAACAGCAGGGAAGAGGCAAGGAATGCAGGAGAAATCAGGCAGTCAAGTGTAAAACAAAGGGAGTCTCAGGAGTCACAGTATTGGATATACATTTGATGAAAACTCAACAGGCCTGCTAAATGCTACAACACACGCTTAACAGAAACAGCGCTTCATTGTGAGATTAATTCTCAATGAGACAGCAAATCCTATAAAGCACAGTAAGGTTGCTAGGCATGAGACATAAAAAGAGCTGATTTGAAGATAAAATCAGCAAGGCTACTAACAGAGTTAACTAGCTCTGGCTAAGGAACAACAGTTTCTGAGCACTAGCACATTTAACTAACAAGCCTATACATTGGAGAAATTACCACAACTGAATCAGCAAAATACTAGCATTTTTAACAAAAATTTAACAGAAAAACAATCAGTGGTAGTACGCTGACTCCCCCATTCCCCAATAAATTGCAAGTAGCATGGGAGGGCCATACTTTGTTATTAAGAAGGCAAACAAGGTAAATTACGTGGTGGAGCTCCAGGCCCATCTGGGTTGTAGAAAACTTTGGGACCTCCCTATAGAAGTTTTATTTCCCATGTTTCCCTGAAACATTGGGAACAATATTCCAAACCACTTTTTTCTTGACAGTGGAGCAAAAAAAGAAATAGCGCATTTTAAAGGATTTTTTAAATTCTGGATCTCAGAAACCAGATGAGTGTCCATCAGGAAATGTGGAAAATCTTAAGAACTTGCCACCCAGACTGCACATGCAAAATTTCAGGCAATTTTATTAAGCAGCACCAAAGTTATTAAGTTCAAAAAAATGGGATTAACATTAAACAGCCTGCTGAGCCCTGGCTATACATGCACTAGATACATATAGTAGATACTGTCAGCAGATAAGGGCCTATGGCCCTCCCAGTCTGCCCATTTGAACCCGTAAGATCACGTTAAGTTTTTCTAGAAGTCTGTTGCCCACTACAGTAGCAGCCACAGACACTGCCAGCTATTTCCCAAAATTTCTGTGATATTTCCAGAAATATCTCATGCTTTCTCCATTTCCATAATATGGGCAGCAGAGAGAAACTCTTTAGAAATTTCATGAAATATCTGGAAATAGCTGGCAATGTCTATGGCTACTACTGAACCATCCAAGTATAAAATTTATTCTTTGCAAAAAACTGCAGAAGTGCAACAGTTAGATTTGTTCTTATAGAAGAAGCCTAGTCTAGTTTTTAACTTTTTAGAGAGGGTTTTGATGTGGGTGGTGAAGGCGAGGTTGTTATCTAGCCAAAGACCTAGGTATTTAAGCAATGAGGCATGACAGGGTGTGTGTTAGCGTGTAATAATGTCACTTCTGGGGTGGGTTGAAACATGAGGCGATTCCGAGGGCAAGTTTTAAGTCATCTGGTGTGCGTGCTTTTGGTTTTGTGGCACCTACCCTCTGGAATTCTCTGCCACATCAGCTTTGGGAGTGCAGGACAGTGGGGTGTTTTAAGCAGGCTTTTAAGACTTTTTTGTGGGGAAAGCCTACTCTGGATTTTCTTGATTTTACTGTATTTATTGTATTTGTTTTTACCTTGAATGTACAGCACTTTGATATATAAAAGGCGCTATAACAAATACATTTTATTATTATTATTGTATTATTATTATTATTATACAATGGCTCATTGTTATACAAAATAAAAAACATTTAAAACATTTTTTCAGTAGATATTTAATGTGGCAGTATTTCTTTGTTTCTTAAGAAAAGATGACCTATAGTATATCCTCATCCTTACAGTGAAGTTATTGTGTAATAACATCACTGTCTCAGGCATACACTGACCAATCAGAGTCCAGGATTCTTTCTTGCCGTTGTATAATTAAACTTGTCTGTGACCTCTAGGGTATCTCATAGCAGGGTAGTAAAGGATGTGATAGGACCAAAGTTTAGTAAAGAGGGAGATGAATTTGTGGGTAGGAAAAACTTTACTTTTGGGTTTTTTCGGAATTTAACAGGAGTTTAGACTTTAACAGATTGAGCTGTAATTGATTAAAGTCTGACTGTAGTTTGGTACAATCATCTGGGAGGGTTGGCTTTGATAGGTTAAGAAAAGTGTCACTTGCAAATAAATGTAGTTTGGTTTTATGAATGTAATTGCTTAGAGTGTCATGGAGACAGGCATGTATGTTTCATGAGTGCATAGAATGGGGTGAGCATTAGGGCTGACTACCCCAAGGAAGATTCTACCCCCTTCATTCACTTAAGGGTGGGGCAGGGATGATAGGGTTGGAAACCCAGACATCACATTTCCTTACTTTTGTTGGTTTAATCTAAACCTTAACTACTGCATTAACACAGTTTTTGCAAAGAATTTCCTTACTTTTTGCAATAGTATAACAGTGCATCTTGTCTCACGTGACTGTGATGTAAGAGAGACCCAACATTCAGCACACACATGCCAAACAAACTAAATATCTTGGAATCTTTACAAGCTGCACAAAAAATTACCAGCAGCAAAGTTTTTCAGGACAGTAAAACCTTTAGGATAAGGGTGGTCACCAAGCTGAATTCTACAGATTTTAAAATATAGCCATCTCTATTGTTGTGAACTGATTGTAATGCAATGCTTTCTGCTGGATTTATGGGCTCTGCTACATCACCATTACATGAAACAAGGTGCACTGTAGGACAAATAAATGCAATAAACCTATTTGATATGGAGATCTCCAGGGGTCGTAAAACTACCCTAAAGCTAGCAGGCTAATTTAGGAAAAACTCCTAATACCAGTCAGAGGGAAGAAAACAGTAGAACTTCACATACAAATTAAAACACTCTGCACAGCATATATTTTTTCAAGTTTTGGGTGTAGTTTTCCTTTAATGCAGAGACTAGGGTTCCCAAAAAGTTAAAGTGCACAAATTAGGGAAATACAGATATTTGATTTGGAGTCTCAGTAGTCTTGCTGAACTGGTGGTGTGGAGTTAATTGAGGCTGCCAACAATATTGACCACCCCCCTCCCCTAGCCCCTAGCCTCCTGCCCTAGCGCAAGCTACAGGTCCAAGCCTATGCTTCTTAGTCATATAATGTTTGGAGGTAAAGAAGTATGGTTCACCACATGTGAACAACATAATCAGTCATAACTTTTTTCATGCAGGGGGATGCAGACCCTATGTGAAGCAAGAGATTATGTATAACTTTGTTTGCTCAGGGAAGGGGTTGGTCATTAGGTTTGAAAACCCCAAGGAATACCACACCACTAATTCACCAAGACTCCTGAGACTCTAAGCAGTAGTGTTTTCATTTCCCTACATTGTGTGCTGTGGCTTTTTAAGAACCCTAATCTCTGCATTGATGCAGTTTTTTTGCAATTAACTTCCCTGTTTTGTAATAGAATCATATGCAGAAGCTACCGAAGTGCTGGGCCCTCTGGCTACAGCAATAAATGCAAAGGGCCCTATGAGCCCTGTGCCAAGGAAAGAGCCCATGTGACTTCAGAAGGGGTGGACCCTCTATGTGCCATAGATGCTTCTGCACAGGGCCTTCTGGACTCTCTGCCAAGGGAAGAGTCTATCTGGCTTCAGAAGTACAGGGCCCAATTTGGTTTGACTATAGATACAAAGAATTTGAGGGGCTATATGGATGACTGAAGAAGTGCAGGGCCCTTCTGTGACTACAGATGTGCAGGACTCAGATCCTTCTGGCTGTAAAAGAGCAGGGCCCTTGGGGCCCTGCGCTTCTGTGCAGCTATGGGTGCAGAGCTGCAGGGCCCTCTGAGGAAGACTGATTGTATTGGTCAAAGTGCTGGGGCTATTAGTCCACATTCTTTGTAATGCTGTTCAGTGTATTTACAAACAAAATGTACTGAGCTTCATACTAGTCTTTTTCTCTACTGATATTTTGAAATTTCAGTTCTGAGCATGATCAGAGGATCTTTCATTTATATATCTTTTGGACCCAATGCCAACAGAAGACTTCTCTTCAGTATATGGTTATCTATCACCCACGTGGCTAACATTGTACTGTCCTTCCCCAGACTGGGGGTGGTACAGCACAGCCACCTGATGCTCCCAGTCTCAACCCATCCACCTTGCTCACTGAGCTTGCCACCAGCTCAACTCACTGGCACAGGATCACAGTGCACTACCTGCTGGGCCAAAGTCCAACCCTGCACACAATGGGTTGGATTTTCAAAGCCTTTAGAATGGCACAAGGTGCTTTCATCCAAACATGTTGGACACAACAAGCACCATGCACCAAGGGCAGCACCCGAGCAATTTTAGTAAGCAGCCTGCATCAAGCAGCAGGCTGTTTACACCAAAGTGTATTTGCACTAGTCTTGCACCACAATAGTGGCTGTGGCATGGTGCTAGGGGGCTTTCTGCAGACCCTGGCTGCCACAACCCTGATGTCCTGATTTTAAAAGCCCGCCCCAAGGACAAAGTGTCAAATACTGTTAGACCAGCCAAGGGATGGTCTAACAGTACTTAGATACCCCCTGGGAAAGGCAGCCACTGCGTTTCACCAAGTCAGCTACCCTGATATGCCCTTACACAGCTGTGTATGCCCCCCCATCCACCCTTAATAA
Source organism: Neoceratodus forsteri (assembly GCA_016271365.2). Classification (NCBI taxonomy): domain Eukaryota; kingdom Metazoa; phylum Chordata; order Ceratodontiformes; family Ceratodontidae; genus Neoceratodus; species Neoceratodus forsteri. The sequence goes on along the minus strand of CM028130.1, from coordinate 349,770,682 downwards.
TAAACATCAGTGCCAGTACAGGCCCCCAGGTGATCCAGTGCCATCCCCCTGCATGATCCACTCCCACAACTATGTATGGGAAAAGGCACACCCTGGTGATCTAGTGGCCCCCACCCTGGCATTAGTGTCCACTACCATCCCATGTGGCCCCCACCTACCCTCACCCTGGCAATAGTGCCCACCAGTATGCACTTTGACAGTTCATTGGGTGGCCATCCATGGTGGTGGTGTGTGGAGGGCTGAGCTGGTCACTGGCTCATGGGGAATTGGGGTGGAGGGAGTGGGGTGGTGGCACTATTGCCAAGGTGGGGATGGGTGGGGTCCATGCAGGGTGGTGATGGGTGCTCATGCCGGGGTGGGGGGCCACTGGATCATCAGGGTGTAAAACACCATTATTTGCCACATATCAGCATATCGAGGCATGGTGGTGATGTGGGGTAGGGGGCCACCATGCACCAATGGAAGGGTGCAGCATCCACCTCACCATCCCACAGTGCTTGCAGCAATTCTGCAGGGTGTGCCATACATTTGGCACACTCCCTCACTTTCTGCATGCAGCGGGACATATGTGCCAGGACGATGCCCCATCTAAAATTGGGGGCAAGGTCCTGGATACACCGGCACTTGGCATAAGCTGCCAATATCGTAGTTTGCATCAAGTGTTTGAAAATCCAGACCCACATTTCTACTTAACCTTTTTTAAATTTTGAATCCACATCATTAACTTGGTTGCTAAGTGTTAAATCACACCCAAAGCAGCAAACAAAACATTTCCTATGCACACCAAAAAGGGAATTCTTGGGATGAACATTTAAGCAAGACCCAATAATTACATTTTTGGTGTGCATGAAAAATTCTAGGGTTGCACATAAATGTGCAGCCCAAGAATTCGCAACTTGCAACACAAGAATAATCAATTTCAGTAAGCTGTGAACCAAAGAACTTAACAAAGTCCAAAAAAGTTATTCCTGGCCCATTCTTTAAAAAACAAGCACCAGAAATGAACTTAACAGTTCCTTTTTGCACCGGCCTGGTGGCACTGAGGGCTGAGGAGTTGGTTGTTGTGCCTCACGCCACACCAGCGACCCTCATTCGGGAACAAGCATTGGTTGCCAGGAGTTGGCAGGGAAGGAGGTGAATCAAGCGTCCGATTGACTGATCTCCATCTCCAGGAATGGGGGGTGACTTCAGTCAGTGAATGTCTGACCCCTGGTGGAGGCTGGGGATTGGGGGAGTACTACTGACAGAACATGGGGATGGGAGCATGGCAGGCGTCAGGCGGGGATGTATGCAGACACATGCATGTGCCTGTCACTGGCATCATTGTACGTTGAGCTCTCACTGGGGATAAAACAGGAAAAGACACTGTTGGCTGGTCATGGCGGCTTGATGGCTGTCCCCTGGCACTCCATTCCTGGAGATAACATCCTGAGCCAAATTCTACTTGTGACAGGTGAGTAGAGAGCTCGCGTCATCCTGCCATGGGGAAAGCCATGGGGGCTGCAAGGGTGAGGGCCTGAAGGGAATGGAGGCTAGGGATGGTAACCAGATGAGATAAAGCTGACCAGGGCTGGGGGAGAAGAAAGCCAAAAAAAAAACTGGCCCTTTTACCAATATTCATGTGCTTTATTTTTTTAGTAACTCGTTTTTATGTATTTTTACATTTTCTTTGCCCAGAAAAAAACAAGATAGCAGTCATCACAGCCTAAACAATTTTTCTTACAACCAAAAAAAAAAGAAGTTGTGACATAAGAACACTCATGAAAGAAGAATTTTTTGGGTAATTTCAGAGGATTATCTCAAAAGTCCTACTGAGCATGCTCAGAAATCATATTTTAAAACCTTACAACTCTGGAACCAATTAATATTCTTTCACAAAACCTCCCAACGGCATACCATTGGCACATGCCCCGTCAGCCTTAAATCCTTTGGAACAAAATGTAATACTTTCTTGGTTGAAGGTGACAGCAAAAACAATAACAGCTCAAAACAGTACTTTTTATGTATTTTTGAAATTTTTTTATCGGAATCTAGTTAAGAACACATCACAAAACTTCTCAGATCTTAAGAACTTACAACCCTGACCATGCATGCCAAATTTTGCACAGTTTTGTAGTTATGAAAGTCCAAAGATTGGAATTTAACATTGCACATAATGCTCAACCCTAATATATGTGTGCTACTGCCCATGTCTAAAATATATATAATTAATGTTTTGCATTTTTTCCCATTTCAAAAGCTGTGTATTAAATGCCATAATAGATGTATGTATATTATGGCATTTTTTTAATACACGACTCTTTGTGTCAGACTGTCAGCAGTACCTGAGAAGAGCGAGTGTTATGGATCCCTGCTGTGCGCTAAGGTTCCACATTTTTTTTTATTTTAAAAATAGCTTTGTTCCCTCTTCGTCAGTCTCACACTTTCCATAGGGCTGGATGAGACAGGAGCATCGAGAGCAACAAGTCCCTTAAGTCATCCCTCCTACTGCCTGTCTCCAGCACCCCTCGCCAGCTAGCATCTCTTGTCTCCTCATCCTCTAACTTTGCCCTAGGCTGGGGCAGTGAGTAGGTGGTAGCACCACTGGCCAGGTGCTCACCACCTGGATCTAAATAAATAAAAACTTTTATTTCTGCACCACAGAGCGAGGGCAGACAGGAGTCGGTGAAAAAACGCAACCCCCTAAATTATATAAAACAAAATATGGGGTGCAGTGTATACATTTGAATTTAATTCACACCCTCATTGTTGGATGGCTACCATAAACCCCTCAAGCTTCGCCCTCTGGGTTTATGTGCCATCCAACAACTCAGGTGTGTATTAAATTCTTGTAACACACTGCACCCCATACTTTATCCTACATATAATAACTGTTTTCCCTTTTTTCCTGTAGGGAAACCATGGCTTAATTTGCCATAATGAAGGAGTGTTCATTACAGCAAACATGCACACATTTTCCCTCACTCTGCCCAAGTGTCCACCACAGTTCCTCACTTCCCCACCACTCTCTGCTCACTGAACCACTAAGGAACAGTAAACCGCCACCAGGAGTAGGCAGTAAGTAATAAAAAAAACTAAAATCTTATAAATAGACTTAAATTAACTTTCATCTGCTGCCCACAAGATAAAAAAAAACTTTAAATAAAGAAACGTGATCACGACCGCACACTGTAACTTAACTGGATGGACCATGGCTGCACTACAACTTTTTATTTTATATAATTGCTGAGCTGAAAAAAGGGAAATCCAGCAATTATATAAAATAAAATATGGATCAGTGTGTGTAAACCCGAAGTTTACACACACCCTCTGGGTTAGATGCTATTCACAAACCCCTCATTTATGTATCATCTAACCCCTCGGGTATATGTTAACTTCTCATTGCACAATGACCCATCATTTATTCTTTATGTAATACATGGATAGAAAATATTTCAATAGAGATGTTTTATGCTTCAAAACTCATAACACTACCATCTTCTAAGGTTCTAAGCCATAACAGCATTGATCTGACGTCAGATCGATGCTATTATGACTTAGAACTTTAGAAACAGCAGCAAGTGCCTCAGCTATTTAAATGGCTCCAAGAAAACCCAACCATATTAGCCACTGACAGAGAGTACTGGCAAAATAGCAGGCATCTTATCAAAAACAACTAACATTCAGAAAATGAGAAATGAGCAGTCCTGACAGATAAAAAACAACTTAGTTTATTTTTATTAATGCTTAAATACAGCAACCATTGCATGAGGAGAGTGGCACTGCTTTCTTGCTATTGGATGTGTCCTTGATGATGGGGTGTATCCTTAACAATTGACTGGGACTCCTCTGCATCATTGCTATGGATATAGCCATTGTTGTCATGGTGCATGCAGAGAATGTGAGTCTGACAGCAGCCACACCCATGAGAAAACTCAAAAAATGCTCAATGTATATCACAGCAGTGATTAAAACACAGAACCTAGAACAATGCAACAATTCATGTGTATTACATGAAATATCATATGGGAAGCCATCTGTTATTATGCTGGTAACACCATCTCTGAGTTCCATGACATCAAGCACCTCTCCAGCTACGCACTTGAGGTTGATGACATCATGGAATTCTTCATTGCTATTACACTGCTATTTATAAATAAATAGATGGGTAGGTAGGTAGGTAGATAGACAGACAGACAGACAGACAGACAGACAGACAGATAGATAGATAGATAGATAGATAGATATTAAAAGCATCATGAGATGTATATGCAAATCACCATGAAATTTTAGACTGGTTCAGCTTTAAGCAAGAATGCATGGTGCTGAAAGGCCTCTCACACAATTTGCAAAGTGTGCAAACAGAAAGACACAAACACGTTTCATCCTACCAGGACTCATCAGCGTACCTCGTCTGTATCACACCCCAGGGGAAAATGAACCAGCCCTAAGTTGGTCTTACATGTTAGGGTCATGGTGAGCCCCCAAAGAATGAAAAACAAGCTAAAAGACAAAGAACCTCAGTGCAGAAGCACTGAGGCAAGAGTTAACAAAGGGCATTGGAAATAAAGCCAAGTTTCAAAGAACTTCAAAATTACACATACCACCATAATGCAAAGCATCATGGGATGTATATAGGTAACCCTTGCCTCGGTGCTTCCACACTGAGGTTCTTTGTCTTTTAGCTTGTTTTTTTGTTCTTTGGGGGCTCACCATGACTCTAACATGTAAGACCAACTTAGGACTGGTTCATTTCCCCTGAGGTGTGAAACAGATGAGACACACTGATGAGTCCTGGTAGGACGAAACATGTGTCTGTGTCTTTCTGTTTTCACCCTTTGCAAATTGTGTGAGAGGTCCTTCGGGCACCATACATTCTTGCTTGAAGCTGAACCAGCCTAAAATCTCATGGTGATTTGCATATACATTCCATGATGCTTTGCATTATGGTGGTATGCGTAATATTGTAGTTCTCTGAAACTTGGTTTTATTGCCAATGCCCTTTGGGTAACTCTTGCCTCAGTGCTTCCGCACTGAGGTTCTTTGTCTTTTAGATATTATAAAATAGGTAATGAAATCCTAGTGATCTGATTGGCCGAGAGCATCATTTGACTGTCCAGTTATCAGAACATGCCTGGACAGTTCAGCAATTAAATGACTGTTTATACTTCAAAAATCAATTTAGGATCTATTTTTATAAGAGGAATAACACCCGTCTCAGGCTGCTGATATACAGTGCTCCCAAATCCAAATAACTATTTCCCTGTAACAAGCCCTCATTTTTCCTGTATACTTCCATAAAGGCAGAATCAAATCCCTGTAGCTTTTTCTGTAAGCCACTGGTTCCTTATTTATCACTTTGTTCTCTGTTTAACATGTCTGCAGCCTTTTATAAGGAAAAGAGCTTTGATTCCCTATAAGGTATTAATATTATATCTCAAGACGGCCTTGAAATGATTTGGATTTACTTGTAAACGGCTAATTTTGCATGCTGCTGGACCAACCCCCCCTCCCTCCACCAGTACAAGTCAAAAACATAGCAGGAAAACCAACTGTAAACATAATAGTAAATTGATGGTCAGTGTAGCTCTAAACTGCCCCTGATTAGGAGGGACTGCCCTCATTTTACTCTTCAAAATTTCTGCCCTTCGTTCATCTTTCATGGAAAATGTTCTGCCCACAGAGACTGTACTGTAAGTTTAGACTTTCAAGCAGAAATTCATAATATTCTACTATGCTAAATCAAAAATAAGTTTTGCATTGCTAAACACAATGGCTTGTACGTATATTTGAGGATATGTCCCTCATTATGAGGGCCACTGCCCTTCACTGTCCCTCATTTGAAATGTCCTTTCCCTCTTTTCTGTGATAAAATGTTGAGCAGGATGATGGTCAGGAAAGGCTTGACTTGTGCATAGAGGCCTTGTTTTATATTAACAAGCCAAAGATTCTGTGTACTTTGTTACCTTCTAGCCCCACAAAATAACCAAAAGTGCCACAAATAGGCAAACTGTTGTTTTTTTTTCTTAGCAAGCCTGCACATGCTTTAATTATGGGTTTCTGGCCCAGTTAACCCCCTCCCCAGCTCACATAAAATACCTGAAAGCTGTAAGCTCAGCTGTTCCAAAAATATCATTAATAGCAATTTAATTTAATAGAAAGAAAAACAGACTGGCTTCAAGAAAGAAAAACAAACGGTGATTGGGAGGCCAAGTAAAAAGAAAACACACAGCATGGAGCTGACAAAAGCTAATAATTGTGTTTCTTACCTAGCTCCCAATCAGCAAAGTGTGTTTTTCTTTCTTCTAGCCGGTCTGTTTTTCTTTCTACTCCCTGTCACCCACCATCACTGATGTCAAGCACCGCAAATCAGCAGAAGCTGGGCTCATTTCAGAAGCAGCAGCCTATTTAAAGTTTGGCCTGCCTGTCCCAGTTAACTGGCTCCGGCACCCCCCCGCCCTCACAGAAATCCTCCCTGAGTCCCCATAATGTTTGTACCAGTCAAAGAGCATCACAAACACTGAGAAATACCTGTAAGCTTTTCCAAAAGGAGTCTCTGCTGTTTTGGGATTCTATGTGCTTGACCCAGTTCTGCTGCCGACTTCGGTGCTTCCAATTTGTTCCCCATTTGTGTGCACCATTTCGGAGAGGGCTAGTGAAGCCCTGAGCCCCTTTTTCTGTTGTTTCTGCTGCCAGTCTTCTATGCTTGATTACTACAATTTGGTTAAGATATAAAATAAATTGCAATGTGCTGCCATCTGAGGTATGTGGAGGCTATCTAGTTAGTACAGCTGTAATACCATAATTCTTGTCGATTTACAAATCTTGTGCGCATCCAGCTCTCTTCAGTATCACCCGAAATCCCAAATTGCTGGCACATCTATAACACCAGATGTAGAGTGCTCGGCTGCAGTATTCAAACAGGCCAATGTGTCTGAAGAATCCTAGGAGATCACAAGGTGCTAGACCAGTGAATGAGAACTTTCACAGCGACAATGAGCAACCTCAGGACTGACTCGGGGGGGCCATTTCACAGGCAGATGCCGTGGTCCTTTTTGAACATTTTAGTAGTGGCTTGAATGTCCACAATTTTCCCATAGAATGGCATGAATCAGATCTTCCTTCCTGTATCTGTTTTTCAGGTTTAAATCCTGTAAAATATGGGAATCCCTGTAAATCTGGGAGCACAGGATAAACAGACTTCTTTGGTGCTTAAGGAACTCTGCCTATACCTCTTGTCTGACAATGCACCCAAGGTGTCTGTATATCAGAATACACCCAAACACCTCAGCAAGTGTTATTCCTTACATATACACATACAGTCAATTGATGATACATACACATGCTTGGGAGATCCCAGTTTTGTACATACATCCATAACTACTTGCTACTAAAATTGTATTGACATCAATGGAGCCACTCAGCGAAACACACTTTCTCACTTACTACTCACATTTACCTTTGTTGAATGTATTAGACTAATTTAAAGTTACTAATTCATCAAATGCTGCACACTCCAAGTAATTTAACAATGCTGTAGGAGTATATATACAGTATGTCTAGAATCCAAATACAAAATGTTCAAACATATTCAGTACCAACAAAGATTTAAGCTGTTTGTTTTCTCCATGGCTGCTGGCTCCAACAGAGAAGCTGAAACTGATTAAAACTTACTGTACATGAATCTAAGTCACTGGCAGCACAGTTGGTTCCTGTTTAAAGGGTGTGATTGACAGTATTAATGTCTGAAGAGCCCCTGTCTAGAGGTAAAGTGTGAAAACAACCAAAATTTGCTATGCAAACAATTTGTTATCATTATGGACAAAGGACTGGGACTGGAACATGCTATTTTTGTGCATACTATATAACCAGAATGTGCATACCTCCAATGTGTATACAAGTGGAATGTGTACTGCAACATATTATGTTAATGCATGCACTAGGGTTGCAGAACCACCAAATGGACAATGTATGGAAATTTGTAAAACATTATGGATTAAAATCTCTGGGCCAAATTCTTAAAGCCCTTAGACTGACGCAAGGTGCCTTCATCCAATAAGAATGATGTAATTGATACCTTGCATCAAAAGATGCAGCATTTTCAATTTTGAAACATGGTCTACATCAGAAAAGGGAGCCACTACACCAAAGGGGCACTGTGCCACCCTTGCAACCTACATTGGAGTGTGCCAGGTCACAAGGGGGCTTGTGCCACAGTAGGGCTGTAACATCCTCTTTTTTAGGATTCAGGAAGCCCTGCCATGGGACCAGCAAGGGTCTCAAATTAGGCCAGCCAGGAGCTGGTCTAAGCCCCTTCACCAGTGCCACACAAGGTGGCAAATTGGGAGGGCTCTAAATGTGGGGTCCGGGGGTGGAAGGGACAGGGGAGTGCCATAGGGGTATTGTGGTGCCAGTAGGCATGCCAGGAGGTGATTGGGCACCTGGTGATTATGCCATTTATATAACTATCATGGTAATGGATGGTACAGGGGGTTCCAGGAACAAACAGTGCCATGGCCTCAGCTGGGCACAGCTCTGGCATCAGCCCCATCCTCAGGCAATGTTTTTCTCTCGACCCCACCCATCATCCATTACCATAATAGTTATAATAATGGCATCCCCACTGGGTGCCTGATCACCCCCTGGCATGCCCACTGGCTCCCCAAAACCACCTATGGCATCCCCTGTGCCCTTTCTGCCTCCGGATCCATCCTGGCAATGTTGTTTTGGGTTGCGCTGGTTGGGAGAAGCCAGATCCCTGAGTCAGTTCTCACAGGAGCACCTAATGTTTAGCATTAGCCTGTCGGTGTGGTAACTCCCAAGTTTTTGATGCAGGGACCCCTATTTTTTCAGAATTGGCACAGGGTCCCTGATACACCCAGAGTTCACCGCAGCCCTAGTTCACTGCAACTTGTGGCTATCTGAGGGTTCTTTGAGAACTGAGAACCTCTGAGTCTTGGCAAATTGGTTGTGAGGCATTCCTCTGTGACTTGAACCTTCATGTCTACCCTTCCCCCCAGCCCCTAGATTCATGACCCAACGACAAGCTGCAGATTCGACCACGTGTCCCATAGGTATGGTGCTTGAAGCTACACAGCTGTGGCTCTCCACATAGGGCCCGCAGAATCAGTCATAACTTTCTTCAAGTAAGGCCCTGCAGAGAGCAGGAGATTATTCATTACTTTCTTCACACAAGGCCCTGTGGCTCTCTGTGAAGCAGAAGATCATTTATAAGTTTCTTCACACATTTACTGCATGTCCTGGACCTATAGTATGTCCTTGGGTACTTTTCTGCAATCAATTTCTTTGCTGCTTGACAGAAACTGAAATAACTTGCATCATGTAGGACATTTGGGTCCTTTGTGAAGCAAGACATTCAGGGGTCTTTAGGCCCTGTGGGAAGCAGGAGCTCTGTGCTAATTTGCTTCATGCAGGACTCATCAGGCCTTGTATTGAGCAGGATGTACAGTGCCCTTTATGTCCTACATGAATCCACCAATTAGGAGGTAAGTCCTAACTTGCTTTGCACTTGGTCCCTCACCATCTACAAGGACACCTAATAGCTTCATGCCAGGCTGCACAGGGCCCTTTGAGTTTCACGTCACTCAGAATGGACCCTCAACATTGTGTGTGTAACAGTGTACACCAAACCACACTGAATGTGTAACAATGTACCAATGTACACCACACAACTATTAAAGTTAAAAAAGCATCTCCTGGACCCCTTACTTAAAAAAGTTCAACTGCACTTTAAAAAAACAAACAAAGAAAAAAAAAAAAGAACCCTTCCCCCCAAAAAGCTGGATGAGTTTGTTGATAATTTCAGATGCATGTAAACGTTTAACTTTCTGGGTCACCACAGGTTACATGTGTCACAAAAATGTTAAGTGAACTAGAAATGTTATATGCATTTACAACAAGGGAGAAATGCCTTCATTATGAAAAAACAACATTAGGGACAGTTTTCAAAATGACTTTACTGAAGCACAGCTGGGAAAAGGTCATAGTTGAAACAGTGAAACATATTTTGGTCTTGCATGGCACATTTTGCTGAGAAAAATCTGTAGCATGTTGGGGCTGGACATTTAAAAAAATTAAATGGGTGTACATGGCTGTTCCAAATAATTTAAAGTATCTGTGCATTATTTGTGGCCACCTTTTAAATTCACTGATTGCAACTGCAGTGGCTATTTTCAAGTGTTTAAAACTTCTTGCACTAAGTATTTGGTTCATTTGCTTCTCATTTCATGGACTTACCCATATATCTGTGTAACCCCGAAGGCGATGCTATTCTAAGGGCTACTAATCCTGCCTGTATGACAATACACAAGTTGAGGGACCTGAGTTCTGTAATCGGGTGCCTCCATCCAGAAGAATGGTATTGGGGTAGCTCAACTGCTCTAGTATAGCCCTCTGGGATGCTAATACCACCCACCAACCCTTCTATTGGCCTAAGAAACAACACAATAATACATTCACAATCAGTAGACAGTAATAATAATGTGCTCACATCCGTTTCACTTACCACCAGGGCTGCATCTGCCGCAGCTGCCTTGAAGACCCCCTGGAAAATAACATCAGCAATGCAGCAATACAATCTTACCACTGTAACCCAACTAGTAATATGCACACTAGCCAGGTTAAACATGAAAAAAATCAATCAGATTTATTTAGGGGCAATGAACAAGGGAAGACCGTGAATCTAGTAGAATGGTTTGCACTCTGATTTAATTCAGGTTTATTCAGCATGCACTGTAAGTCCCTTTTAAACAGTTCAACAACTCTGGGCACACAGTATGTCATGCAGGCTAGCCTGAAGTGTTGCCCAGGTTGTCCGGCATTGTAGCTGTTGCTGTAGCCCTTAAGAAAGAAAACAGTTAACATGCACACAACCCAATTATTCGTAATCCAAGCCAGATGCCTCAGCCTCAATAACCCAGAACAAGAAACAATTAGATGGTAACAGAATGATTGTTGCTTTTGTTGCAGGGTGCTACCCTGGATTGTACTCATGCTACTGTGGCCTGGATGCAGGACAGATGAGATGCAGACCTCATGGTGATGATCAGGGAGGCCAGAGGAAGCAGGGCTGACATGACTCACCTCTGGGTGGTCACTGCCTGTTTGATGGTGTTGATCGGGAGTCTGAATCCCCAAGCCAGTCTTTTGCCGAGGTGGTCTCTGGAGTGGGACTAGAGGCCTAGGCTGAAGTGGCAGGGCACAGGCAGGATGAAAAGTTCTGCAAAAGTTTGTGATCTTCTGCTGGTGAAGCCTCCAGCTGGTGTAAAAGATTCTGCCATTGGGAACCAAATGACGACTCACAAAACACATTCAGCACATTTAAATCACTACTTTCTCTAAATACCAGTTTGGATACAGTCTGGTTGCAAACGACAGCTTCACTGTGCAAACCTTTCAGTCTGAGACAAATTCTATCATCAGAGGGGCCAATCGCTTCAGGAGCAAGTCTTTGGTCCAAATAACAAGTTGAATTAACCAACTTCTTCTTTCTTCTGCTGCAGATTCCAAACACGGAAGTCGGAACCAGATCTGATTTCTGCAAAAGGCAGTTCACTGGTATGAAAACATGGCAGGCAGGCCAGCAAAGCCTCTTCCCTACAATTCCCTATGTTCCTTCTGAGAGCAGTTGCTCGGAAGCTCGAGCTGTTCGCACTTCAGCCTCCAACTCTAACTGATCCACTGCTTCAGGCAGTTCTGAATATTTCCTTTGTAATCCCAAAGGTTCGGTTGGCTGAGTGAGCTGTCAGTCACAGTAATGGCTCCCCCTCCAGGTCCGTTTGGGTGCCAACACTTAAAACTACAAGAATTACAGAAATTCCTTCCCACAAGACCCCTGGGGACAGTCTCCATTTTAGGTTCCTGGTGGTTCGATTGATCCAAATACTGGAAGTCCAGAACTTAACATGGCAGCTCCTATCCAAATGTTCGAGCTGCAATCAAAGCAGGTTAGACAAACTTCTCTACCATTACAATATTAGCATATAAACAGTAAATAATTGCAGTTCCTAAGAGGGTTCCCTCTGCACAAAAACCGACAGCAGAATAGAGCAGAATAACAGACTGTCTGGCTGGCCACAAGCCTTAAATCACTCAGAACCAGCTCAGACTAATTTCTAACACAGATTAGCCATTTTCTTAAAGACAGGCATGGAGGCTCGCTAGGGCACTCTCATGAAGACAAATAGAACTACTGCAGACAGGACACCAGCCTGACATTGGGCATTTTGGAGGCCAGGAAGACACTATAGTAAACCACAATTTGTAGGGGGGTTACATCTGTATCTATATATATCAATATATTTGTACAATCACTGTGCAATTTTTATATTTGAGGCTGTAACATATTATACAGGTCAGGAAAAATGGGCCTACAGTATGTCATAGTTTCTCATAGCTGGCAATCAATAAATAAATTAACAAAAGTAAACGTGTTCACAAAAACATTTTATTAGATAAACTTCTACAATTTGGAGATTCTGTCCACTGGCTTCACAATAAAGCAATAATTTAAAGTGAAAAATGTAATGTGAAAATTATTGAGACTATTTGGGCAAGATCATTCATGGAACCAACCAGTAGGTACAAGGTTTTAAATAAAACAAGCTAAAGCTTCCATCTGACATCCATTTGCAGTCTCCGAACCCTCTGCTTCACAATGATAAGTAGTACTATAAGCATCTAATGAAGAGGGTCCTCACTTTGTCAGGAGGGAGCACACATACTTAAAGGCAACCAATGATACAATACATGGTCTCCACCATGTAATTCTAAAGACCTGCATTTCTGAAATGTGGAGGATTTCCCCTACAGCTTGAGCTATACCCCTGTGATAACAAAATGCAGATAAATGTATCTTTTTACTTGTAGGTTTCTTTAGCTCTTGATGGTGTAGGTTAGTTTTGTTACTCATAACAGTGACTATGAATCTTTGTTTGAAACTGGATTTGGGCCAGGTATTAGCTGAAAGTCTGGTAAAGAAGCTGGGCAGTGATATCACCAGGGCTATAGCTAGCTGCGCTTAGCAGTCACCTTGTGTTGCTGCTTTGACGCAGCTTTCAGGAGTGATTAATGAGTTGGCACATTATGAACACCTCTGAAGCATAAATCTCAGTAAGAGCTGGTTCTGCTAGAAATAAACTAAACGAAAAAGAGCTCTGCTTAGAAAGCATTATGCAGGATTATTTCATAGCGCACAAACGATGTGTGTAATTATTAGGTTGGGGATAGCCCACTCATTAGCAGATAAACAACATCCCCATCAGAATGCCCTCAAGTAGTAATCTGTGTAATGAGATGGGTGCAGTAGAGTCAGTTTAATAAATCTGAAGGAAATGTTATTACCCCTCTTCCATATCACGTTCTTTATCTCTCTTTTGTGGCTTGAACAGCAAAATATAATGGTGAAAGAAAAGGGATAAAACAACAAACAGTATCCCCAGACAAGCACCCTGCTACTGCCTCACAGGAAACAGCAATATGCCTTCTGATCTGGCTCAAAAATGCTTTGTCCACTCCTAGTTCTAGTCATCCACCCTTCCAGATTTACTGAATTGCTAAAAGAGAAGCTGTTTGTTCCTTCAGGCATCTGCCAATGCATGCTCTAATATCATTTTCATTTTTAATTATTCCTAATACACATTTTCTTAGAATCGAGAGAAAATGATAACAAATCAGTGGAACTATAGATTTGTATATCACGTTGACTGTTTCAATTAATCACACAGAAGTCAGATTGGATATTTAAGTGGCACTATGAGCATTCGACTCTCAAATGAAAATGCCTACCACAAGACAAAGGCAATTATTATCTTCCAATGTTTTTACAGGCAAAGTCTACAAAAACAGGGATGATTATGGGTTGGATGGGGAAGAGATTAAATGTCCATAGTATGTGTTCGTGTTAGATGTAAGTGAATGTGGATGAGAACATGCTAGATATTGATAAATTGGAACTGAAGTTCAAAACATGTTTATAGGAAGCATTAATCAAAACCAACGTTTGCTTGCACGTTTTAATAATGTAAATGTGATATGAGCAAAGGTGAGGTAGGTGTAATGACAATCTGACAAGTGTTTAGGTGGCATTGAATCTATGTTACACTCAGTGGTAGATAAAGTCAGGGATTGAGACATGCCCAACAGCAGAGGTATGGGTTGGAACTGCTGCTCTTTGGAGTTCCTGTAGAGCTACACCCAATGGCAGATATTGGACTTGGGGGGCTAGGGCTGTGCCCGGTGACGGAGTAGAGAAACACCCAGCAGCAGATGTTGGGTCTGGAAGTAGAGTTGTGCTTTGTGGCATAGGATTGAGTGGTGACTCCCCCTTCTTGGTAGCCCATATAGAGATGCACCGGGTGCAAATGTTTGGCTCATGCCCCCACTCTTCAGGAGCCTTTATAGAAATGCATCTGGTAGCAGAAGCTGGGGTCAGCGCTCCCATTTTCCAAAAGCCCCCATAGAGCCACACTCAGTGGGAGATATAGGGGTCAGTGCTCACACACCTCAGAAGTGGATAGCCAGGTCTATTAGCAGAAGTTTGGGTGAAAGCTTCCACTCATCAGAAGTCCTTGTAGAACTGTAACCAGTGGTAGATGTTTTGATCAAAGTCATGTCTTCAGGAGCCCTCGCAGAGCAGTACTCAGCCGTGGAGGTCTTAGTCAATGCTTTCCCTCCTTATAGCCAACATAATGAAGACCAAGATGAGAAGCCATGATGGCAACCAGTATGGGTCTGCCAGAACAGCTTGTAGCAAAAGGGAATTTTGTTTTGTTAGCTTTTTACCTTTAACTCTTATTTTGTTATTTTTGCATTTATATTTTAGTTAGCATTAGTTAGGGAACCCACAGTGAGGTAGATTAGTAAGGATTTGTGTGTCTTCAAGCATTTTTAATGAGTGTTAGCCAGAGCATGTTTGTGCCATTTTGTGTTCTGTTTTAAGTATTGGAGACTTAGATGCCAAAGTACTGGCAGTTTAGAATCACCAGCACATCTCACTCTGCATTTATTCTGCTTATTTACATGATCAACTGTCAAACTATGATCGTTGTATATGGCATTGCTTATACTCTTTACCAGAATTACTCCCCTGTTTGAGGCTGCCATCAATTACCTGTCTTGAGGCTCAAAGACTCGTGAAAGTGGTTCTCTCATTGATGGAGGCCCGATAACATTGTGGAGTGCCGCTGATTGTGATGCCTTGGAAGGAGAGGCGGATTGACCCATTGTGCTTAGAGATCTTGCTCTTGCTCTGCTGTGCCTGCAGTTTCGAAAGACAGTTGCTGATTTTTTCTGGGGCCCCGTTGTCTCAACCAGGGAGCAGTGATCTGGTCTGGGCTGTCCTGGGGGGTGGCAGCAGGGGACTATTGCCATAGGGCCATTGCTTCTGCTGCTGTGGGGGGTCAGCCAGGGGGTGGTTATTGGAGGACAATCTTACTTCTGGAGTCCTAGTCCTCGAGTGGCCTGGAAGCATGAGCCTGTAACCTAGTCTGGGACTAGGGGGCTCTGGGTTGGATGAGGTAATGAGGTCCCCAAAAGAGTTTTGTGGGGACAACTGGAAGTGGACTGCTCTAGCAGTCTCATGTTGGGTTGCAGTGCTGGACAGGAGGTGGCGGTCTGGGGTGGGTGACCTCCCGGAGGGATATTGAGGAACATTGATCGGAGGGTAGAATAGCTGAGATAGCCTAGAGGTGTCCTCGGGATTGGTGCCAGAGGGTTTTCGTTTCTGGGGGCCCTAATTCTGGGGAGTTGTCTGCCTCAGGCTGACCATTCTTTAGCGGCAGCATATTTGCAACTGCATAGAGACTGTGAGCTATGGATTATCTATTGTCAATGCAACTGCAGCTAAGGATCTTATGGAACTGTTGAGCTGGTACTGCAGCTTAAACAGTGTAAATGTTCTTTTGGTGGAACCGGGGAGGTGGTGAGACCCTCCAAACTGAACATCTAATTTTTAACGATAGTCTGTATTGACTGTTGCAGTGTGAGTGCAGCAGAGTGGACACAAACTTTATTGGATGTGTGGGGGTATAAGCCCCATCTTTTCCTACTACTAATTTGGAGCTCTGGCATGCTTCGTTGATTTCATATACCGATTTCTATGATTTATTTGACTGGGATCTTACTCCATTTTAAGGGATCACTTTCATCTTGGGGGGGAGGGTTGTGAGTATTGTTTTTTTATTGTGTGTTATGTAGATTAATTTATTTTTGTGTATTATTTTGTTTATTGTTGATTGCTGGATATGTGCTAGCAGAGAATTCTCCCAGCCAGGCTCTACTCTCCCTCTGAACTCTGGGCCTCCATCCCTTTAACTGTCCGCCATTTCCCTCTGAGGTGTATGGTTGGTGTCAGGATCTGGTGATAGTGGAAAGGAGGTTTGGGGGGGGGGGACCTGGAGGGATAGTGGAGCTGAGTGGGTGGATTGGGGTTGTGGGGACTAGAAGATGCCCAGGGTGAAATGGGTCTTGGAGAGGGGTTCTCCCTGTCTAATTCCCATAACCAAGGGCTCCACCATGAGTGGGCGGATGACACAGCTGTTCTTGGTGTCCCATCCTACCAGGGCAGTGTTATACAATGCCAGATCTATCAAAAACAAGACAGCAGTGACTGTTGATCTTGTTGGGTCTTCTGACCTGGCTTGCATCACTGAGACCTGGCTGGATGAAAATGATGGCCCAGTTCTTGAGTCAGCTATTCCAGCTCTGTTCTCAGTGATACACTGCCCGAGTTTGGATCATAGGGGCAGGGGTGTAGCCATATGTTATAAATCGGAATTGAGCCTTGTAGATGTGCCAGTTGGGGAGACCAGATCCTTCGAGTGTATCATCGGAGCTTCAATAGGTTTGCAGACGCCACTCAATCACCTTCAAGGAGACAGCAGGAAGCAATTACTAGTGTTAGCTCCTGCATTTATTCGCTGAATAAATGCAGCAGTTAACATTAGTAATTGCTTCCTGCTGTCTTCTTGAAAGTGATTGAGTGGCATCTGAAAACCTATTGAAGCTTTGAAGTTTTGTGTGAGGGTCGGTGGCTCATTCGCGATGCACCATGCCTGTATCCAGAGTGCAGTTTAGGTTTGTGTGTATGGAGCTGAGTGTATCATGGGTGAAGGTCTGGGGTGCAGGATTCTTCTTGTCTATCATCCACCAGGGGGCGAGAAGTAATTCCTACAAGAAGTCATGGACTTTGTCATTGACATGGTGTTGGAATCCCCCAGATTGGTTGTTCTGGGGAACTTCAATGCCTAGGTTGATGACTAACTCTCATAATTTGGACAGGACTTCCTTCAACTTATGAACTCATTGGGCTTCACACAGGTTAGTATCTCTGTGAGCCATAATCTCGGTCACTCATTGAACCTGGTCTTTCTACTGGATATGGAAACCTTCTACCTGTTGGTGGAACTGGTCAGATGGTCTGTCCACCACACGATAAGGTTCAATTTCCAGGCTCCCCCTATAGGTCTGCCCCTATGGAGATGGTCCAGTACCACTCTTTGAGGAGTTTGACCCCAGATGGCCTGACGGCAGTGCTGGACCTATCAGGTTTTCCGAGTGCAAGCTTGGATCCCGACAAACTGTTGTAAGCTTATAATAGGGCTGTAACTGAGACTCTGGATTCCATAGCTCCTGTCCATGTTCTCCCCTCTCCCTTCACCCTCGGTCCCCCTGGTTTGATGGAACCTTAAGGAAGCTGAGGAGAGTGGAATGAAGGATGGAGTGGCACTGGCGGAAATCGGGTCTTGATGCCGACAGACTTAGATTGATGGCCCATTCTAAGAACTATCAATTGGCTGTCTCCCATAAGAAAGCAGAGTTCCTGTCCAGGGAGATCGCTGCTGCTCAGAATCAGTCAGCTCAGCTCTTCCAAACTGTCGACAGACTGTGCAATACAGGCTGTCTGCAGTCTCAGAGAGCATTGTTACAAGATAAGCATGATGAGTTTGCTCAATTCTTTGCTTATAAGGTTGCTGACATCAGGTTTGAGATTGGCGCAGCTTGCTCCAGTGGGTGTGGTAATGGTGGTCGGTGGGAGACTACAGCTCCTTGTTTTGTCTGGTCCAACTTTGACCAGGTGGCGATCATGGATGTCATGAAGATTGTCCAGAATGTGTGGCCAATTTGCTGTGGTTTGTATCTGGGCACAACTAGCCTCCTTGTGGAGTGTGCTGAGATTATCGTCCGAGTCCTAATTGATATAGTCTGGTGTTCATTGGAGATGGGAGTGTTTCCAGACACCCTGAAGGAGGCAGTGGTGACACCTTTCCTTAAGAAACCTCTTGACCCAGATTGTCTCGCTAAATATAGGCCTATCTCTAACCTGCCCTTTGTGGGCAAGGTTATTGAAAAAATGGTCATGTTGCAGCTGGAGGAACAGCTACCATCCACGATATCTATGATCCTCTCCAGTCTAGGTTTTAAAAGAGGCACAGTACCAAGGTGGCTCTAGTTTGGGTACTCAATGATCTCCTGATAGTGAGAGATCAGAAGACCCATTCCAACTTGGTCCTCCTTGATCTCTCTTCAGTGTTTGACATCGAGGAACATGCTGTGCTAATGGAGTGCTTGTGGCTGATCTGTGGACTGTCTGGTACAGTCCTCAGATAGTTCCATTCTTTCCTCACTGGCAGGTTTCTGAGAGTGGTGTCGAAGATTTATTCCTCTGAACTGTTCTCCCTGTCATGTGGTGTGCCGCAGGGCTCCGTTTTGTCACCAATGTTGTTCGTGGTGTATATGGTGCCATTGGGAGACATTGCGTGGCAGTATGGATGGAATTTTTACTGCTATACAGATGACACTCAGCTATGCATGTCCTTTTTGCCTGAACAAGATGGAGCTTTCTCGGTCTTTAACAACTGCCTCACTGAGATCCAAGATTTGATGACTGCCAACTGGTTAAGGTTGAATCTGGGCAAGACTGAGGTTCTGGTTGTGGACCCCTGGTCATCTGGTAGTGTGGCCTCCAGCTGGTCAGCTTTCTGGGCTTTGGCTTGGTGGAAGCCAGCTGATTTCCTCTGAATGGGTGTGACATCTGGGTGTTATTTTTGATGAGGGACTGACACTTAAATCTCAGGTATCATCCGACATCAAGACCTCACTTTACCATCTGAGGACTATAGCCCAGATTAAACACCTGGTTCTGCCTAATGACCTTCCAGCACTGGTCCACACCTTCATGGCCTCCTGCCCTGACTACTGCAACTTCCTGTACCTGAGGCAACCAGTGGTTGATATCTGCCACTTGCAGCTGGTGCAGAATGCTGTGGCCAGGCTGTTGACAGGGCTTCCTCACTCTTGTCATGTCACGCCTGTGCTGGCAGCCTGTACTGGCTGCCTATTCAGTAGTGGATCACTGTCAAGGTTGGCTTGCTGACCTATAAAGCCCTACATGGACAGGGACCATGTTACCTGTTCTGTGACCTTACTGCCCCCTCTGCCCACTTCCCTCTACTCACGAGGGATTGCTAGAGATTCCCATGGTGTGCTTGAAGACTTCTGGGGCCCAAGCATTTGCATTTGCAGCCCCTACCTTGAGAATTCTCTACCTCATCAGATAAGGGAGTGCCTGACCATGAAGAGTTCTAAATCTGCACTGAAAGCCCATCTGTTCAACCTTGCTTTCTCTGAACTCGTATGAATGATCGCTGTTGATTTATTTTAATTATTTATGGATTTTTGCTTAGATTTTATGAATACTGTACAAATGCTCTGGTCACTTGTGAATAGCATTTTTTAAAAATAAAACTTGATTTGATTAGAGTGTCACATTAGGCAACAACTTAAAACAAACCTTGTCAAGGCTCATGTAAGGATCACTCTTTGTTCTATGGGGAACTTTCAAATGCAATGATCAATGTCAGTGGCTCAGTAGGTAGCATGCTCACCTCTGGTGCCAGAAGATCAAAAGTTACTAGGGTCTAGCCCCACACCAGGTACTTGGGGTAATATTCATAAGTGTAGTGCAGTATGGAGGAGTACTGCACTGCTGAGTAGCCATTCTTCGGATGAGATGCTAAACTGGGGCCCTTTCTGCCCATCTCTGGTCATTGTCCAGATGGAAGTAAAGAATCCCATGGAATTTATCGATGAAGAGTAGTGGAATGTTATTGAAAATATAACAAACAAAATAAATCATACAAAACTAAACAATTTCGAATATAGAAGACTTAAATATGAGGCATACAAGTGTGCAATGCCCGTTTAAAAATAAATATGTAATACTTCATACATATCAAGCAGAGAAAACAATATGGAAAACATAAGGTCTTTGGTTCTTATATACCATCAAAAACAAAGTAAAAGGAAAAGGTCTAGCTCTCTGGTAGTAGAAGAACATTAAGCTAAATCTTTATGAGGCACCCTTAGCCATTTATTACAACTTACGTGGATCTCATTGAATATCCCTGAAACTGCTGAAAGGACAGTCAGGCACATTTAGCTAGTAAACTGCTGTACTGAGCTCCCAGTGAAACAATTCCTGTGCTGAGAACATGCACAGCATGCTTGCCACAGTCGGTATTTAATTGCAGCAAAAGTAACCTGATGTGTGCTGTCATGGAAACTTCTCCACTCAAGGGAGAAGATATTAAAGAACACACTGCATTTTTTCTTCCAGACTCTAGCTAAACCTGTTCAGAACCCCACAGCAGATGAGCAGCTTTAGAAATGGTCTTGTGTCTCCTCTTCCCCTATGCAGGAGGGGCAGAAGCACATTCTGTCTTCTAAAGCCTTATGTTTAAATGACCCCTTTACTCCAAGCCTACCATACGTATACAGCCAGACAACATCCTTCATAATAGGTGGTATTCTGACATTCTTTAGTAGTTCCAGTACAAGTGGTGAGAGGTCCGGGAACAGTTCAGAATGGCCACTGGATCAGGGCAAATGTTTTGCAACATAATAGTATATACAGTGTTTCTAGTGGTGGAGAGAAGTGGTCCAGGTACAAGTTTCCTTTGCCTTGCCATAGTCAGTGCATGTCTAATATAACTAGGGACAGCATGACCCTTGCTATTCCTGGGAGTCTGAGAACCCCTCTCTCCCATTTAAGAACCAGTGGCAGAATTCATTCCTTAACAATTCCCATCCACATTCAGGATGCATTGTTTAGGGATGGGCATAGATTACTAATGGAAAAAAAACACAAAAATAAAAAGACACAGGATGAATCATGGCCAAACCTCCTGTAGCAACAGCTCTGTATGTGATTTCCCAATTCACGGGGTTCAGTTTTCTGTCCCAGAGAGCTTGACAAAATAGGTGAGCCAGAACAAGGAGGTGCAGTGCTCACTGATTACAGGCAGGGTGCAAGTCCAGGGCTATCTCCCCAAAATGAACTGACCAAATACTTAGCAGCTTGCACTCCAGAATACAGGCATGGCATTTCAAAAACAGAGTCCAAGAGAAATGGGTGCTGTTCTCCAGAAAAATATGTATTTATATAAACAAATCGCAAGAGGGTTGCATATCAATTGAAACTTTTTTGGGGTATGTACTTAAATCATAAATATGGTTTAAGATCCCAATTCTGATTCAGTCCACTGACTGGGCCCCCCTCCCACTGCCATTTCTGTCGACCAAGTGCTTGACTATTTTAAAGATAAATTCATTGCCACCTGGAATGCCTTTGCTCCTTTCAGAAGGACCAGACTCCATGGGCTTCATCTCCTCTGGATCACCCCCGAACTACTGGCCTGCTTCAGGGAGTGTGACTGGGCCTGGAGAAAACACAAATCTACTAAACTTCCAAATGACAATGCCAAGTACAGAACGCTATGCAATTCATGTACTAAAGCTACTAGATTGGCTAAGTCTGATTATTTCAACTGCTCATTCCTGACTAACATTAAATCTCCATCTAAATTCTGGAGGGTAGTTCATCCTCCATCCCCCCCCACCCCCAGTTCTCAAAATAAATAACTCCCTAGTTTCTGACCCTGGCTCTGTGGCCAATGAATTTAATGCATACTACACCTCGTGCGTCACATCTCTTCTAAATTCCCTCTCCCCATTGCCACCTACTAATTTTAGCCCTTCACCTCAGCCAGTGCCCTACCACTCCCCCATTTTCCTCTTCTACTATATCCTCTGACAAAGCTCTTAATGCTCTCCTATTGCTCAACCCCTCTAAAGGCTCCTCATCAGATGAGCTCAATCCTAAACTTCTCTACCTTTCTGCTCCTGCAATTGCTTATCCTATCTCACTAATCCTTAACCTGTCCTTTATTTCTGCCTAAGTACCCTCATCCTGGAAACATGCTGTAGTCCTTCCTCTCACCAAGGGTGGTGACACATCCACTCCTGGCAACTATCACCCCATTTCCCTCCTTCCCACTCTTGCCAAACTTCAAGAACATTTAGTTCTCTCTCAACTATCACTCTTCCTGTCTGATTCCTCCTCCTTCTTCACCCTCTTCCAATCTGGTTTCAGAAGAACCACTCAACAACCACCTCCCTCCTCAGGCTTACTGACTCCATCCTTTCAGGGATGGAGGATGGCCTGATCATCTCGGCCATCTTTGTCGACCTAGCCAAAGCTTTTGACACTGTTTCCCATCCCCTGCTTCTTGATTCACTCTCCTCAGTTGGCCTTGCTCCGTCAGCCACCAACTGGTTTAAATCCTACCTCATTGGCAGGACCCAATCAGTAAGAATCCTTGATTCCATCTCCCCTCCACTCCACTCCCCATCAACACTGGTGCCCCTCAGGGCTCAGTGTTTGGTCCCCTGCTCTTCTCCATTTTCCTTAATGATCTTCCCACAGCCTGCTCATCCTCTTCTAGCCACATGTACACTGACGATACTGTTTTGTACAGTTCCGGCAAAAACCCTGCTGCTGTGCAAACCAGCTTACAGCATGACTTCAACCAAGTTCAGCTCTGGTTTGCTTCTCACCAGCTTTTTCTAAATGCCAAGAAGACAGTCTCGATGATCTTTGGCACCAGGCAGAGAATCTCTAGGCTCCTGGCCCTACCCACCTTCCACACCTTTGATGGAACCATCTTAGAGGACACTTCCTCAATTAGATATATGGGGGTTTGGCTGGACCAGCATTGCAACTTCTATGTGCATATCGATGCTATCCTGAAGAAACTGCACCCCAAGCTTGGTGCTCTGTACAGGAATAGTAGTTGCATCCCACTGACTGCGAGGTGCAAAATTGTCCAGAAGATGATGCTCCCCATCTTTGACAACTGTGATGTAGTCTATGGTGCTGCTCCCAAATCTTCTCTGACCAAGTTGGACACTCTCTTTAATTCATTCTGTCACTTTGCTATCGACTCCCTTTCCTACTTCCACCACTGTGAACTCTATCACTCTCTAACCTTCCTTCCACTATCTCACAGATGCATCTCTCACTGTGCCAAACTAACCTCCAAATTCTGGTTTGAGGACCTCCCCTCCTATTTCTCATCCTCTCTTTCCACTCCACCTCCCCCCACCCACTCTCTCAGATATAATGACACTCACACCTTGATGGTCCCTCACCACTCCACCTTCATTAGTCAGACTGGTTTCACCCATCATTTCCCTAAAATCTGGAATTCCCTCCCCCCGAAATATGACACTCCTTCTCCAACTACTCCCTTACCTCTGCCCTACTCAATTACCTTTCCCTCAGCTGTTCCTGCTTTAACCCACCTTAATACCTGTCCTCAGTTTCTGCCGTCCTACCATGACCTGCCTGGCAGGGTTCTCAACATCCTGAAGGGGGAAATCAGGAAATAGCTACCCCTTCTCCTCATATTCAGTTCTTGCCTCTCCCCCTCTCTTCTCTGCCTGCCTTTTTGGGTCACCAGTGTGCACAACCTAACCCAACCCTTTTTACTCCAATAGCACTTGCATACAACCTCAAGCCTGCTCCTGGTACACTCATGCACTATAAATGGTTCTAGCGCATTATTACTGTTTTGTATGTTTATATGTTCTTTGGTATGATTTTGGACATGTATTGCAATTAACCCAATCTTCCTCTACTGTTTATTTTACAACACCTTGTGTTCCAACTGTTGCACAATCTTGCAATGTTGTATTGTTTGTACTACCCACAAACTATTGTAACTGATCATCCTTCATAACCCTATGTTACCACTCCCCCCATATCGCACTGTGAGATGAGCAACTTATTGTTCAGTGTGCCCTCCTGGTGAAACATATCAATAAGTAAAAATAAAATAAATAAGTAGTAAAGTTTGCAAGATAATTCACACCAAAATGAATAGCCACACACCGTGACCCAAGTGTCCCGTCACTTTGCTTCATTAGAGCTTCATCAGGGGATAACATCCTGGATTCAGATCCATCTTTTATACAAAAAAAATCAATGATGTCATAATCTAGTGACTTTACATAATGAAAAAGAATTGAATTATTACTTTAGTTAGGAAACCATTCTCACAATGACAGCGTTGTTACATACATATGATAAATCCATTCATGTACTTATAAAAATTAATGAATTCAAATATCCATAAAAAACGTTAGGTTCCTTATTCTTTTAAACAATGCCAAAAATTAGTCTCACATATTTAATCATTGTAGATTCACATTTCCTTTGAAAAATAAAGAAATTCAAATGAAAGATAAGAATCCAACCAGGAGCTGGGATGCTGACCATACTGGAGCCATTGTGTGTCAACAATTGCAGTATTAGTGGAAAACAGGAAACCCTGCACTCTCCGTAATACTCCTGCTGCAAGAAAGAAAAGACAAAATAGAATTGTTGAATTCTTTCAAACATTTAAGAGCAGTGTCCTGTTCTACCAGTATATAAATATAAAGAATAAAGGTTGCCCAAAGCTTAATGACTTTTATTCTCAATAGATGGAAGACTATGGGGGGGAGGGCAGACCCAGTCCGGGAGAGGGGGGTTGCATATCAATTGAAACTTTTTTGGGGTGTGTACTTAAATCATAAATATGGTTTAAGATCCCAATTCTGATTCAGTCCATCCAGCAGTAATGTTTTTAGGGAAAAGATCCAATAAATTTCCTTTTCTAACAATTGATTCAACCAGTCTCCTCCTCTTCTCCCGACTCTAACCTGCTCCAGCCCAGAAAATTGTATAGCAGCAGGATCACTGTTATGTTAAAACAAATACTACTAGCTACAGGGCTCTCCAACTGGACATTTTTTTATGTCCCTAATGTGCTCCTTTTTCCTGGTTTTTAAAGATCTCACAGTCCTACCAATGTACAATTTGTTAGTTATACCAGAGGACATATACAGTGTATGTGGTAACAGAGGACATAAATTGATGGAGCTGCACTATTCTGTTGTTTGTTCATGCCCTACATATTTTGCTCTGTTGGCATTTCATACAAACACCACAATTTCCACATTTGTGCATCCCATTTGGTTGCACAGGTAGCTAAGATTGTAAAATTAGAAAATTGACTAGAGACAAGTTTGTCTTTCAAATTGTGGCCTCTACTGAAAGAAACTCTGGGTATATCATCAATGTGTGGTGGCAACTGGAGGTCACAGAATAATATGGGCCAGTACTCTGTTACTGCATTACCTATTTTGCCGACATGATAGTTATATTCAGTAACAAAATTGATCTTGTTATATTCGCTCTGTGGCCTTAACTTAGGTTTCAAAAGTTCTTTGCAATCCAATATCACTGCTTTGGTATAGGCTTCCTTGAAAATACAATTAATCCTATCAAACAGGAAAACTTCATGAAATGAGCTGTGGAGTTGGATTTGGTGACTTCACCAGAAATTCCCCTGCAAACTAAAACACCTGACTTCCCCTGAAAAAGTGTAATTTCCCCAGAAACCTGAATCTGAATTGGCAAAGTGGTGAAGTGGGCAATTCACAAAGTTACAAAGGTGAATTTTGCATCTTTGCTGGAACTCTGCCAGTGAAGTAAAATTTTGCATTATCTCTAGTACTGTACCTCATGATCCCTTACAGTAGCTCTCATCCTGGCTAGCACATAAATGATGTACTGGTACATTTTTTATATTGCATTGTTCTTTCTCTGCAATACATTACTAGTACTGTGATTTTATTGTTCATATAAATGCACCAGTTGTTTTCACTTTGTTAATGCTGTTTCCCTGTCTCCTGAATCCTCTTCCCCAAGATCACACCTTGGAAAAGAACTTATTCCAGTTCCCAAAGTTTAGCTAGATGGATGCATAGATAGATAGATAGATAGACAGACAGACAGACAGACAGACAGGCAGATAGAAGTCACCCTAGAATTGCTACCGTTAGCATTTATCAAAAGCTAAAGGGCCAACAACAATGCTTTTTTTTTAAGTTCCTTGCCAAAGGAGAACCAATTACTATTTAAAGCAAACCAGACCTGTGCTCTCTGAACTGTTAGTTAACTAGCACCCCCTCAAAAAAACTGCACAATAGTGGTTTAAAAATAGTTATCAATGTGCTCAACTGAAATGCAGTCTTAGTCTTTAGCAAATTACAATGCTACCTATGCCTGCAATACTCAACAGTAAAGAGTCCAGTGGGGTAATCATAAGCAAATACATTTTAGCAAGATTTTTTTTTCCTGGGGCCAAACATGCATTATATACATACACACATCTGTTTTAAAGACTGAATTAGACTCTTGGAAATGGTATATACTGTATTGCCTTGAAAGGATATGACCAATGGGGGAGGGAGAGCACAACATTGGCAAAACCCCTTACGAAGCTTATGTAGCATTTTTTTTAATATATCAAGTGTTACGCTAAATACAAGTACTAGCAGACTAAATTCCCATAAAATCATATTAACTGTTTTTCCATTCCCATTGCAATCCTTGGTGTCCTGACTGGAAGGGGGAGAAGAACCCAAACAAAACAGCACAAAAACAGAGAAACTACACAGACATAGAAACATAGACACTATGGGCAGATAAACACCATTGGTCCATTTACTCTGTCCAGTTTCTACCTCCTTCCAGAAGCCAGTCTATTGCTGGTCAGACCATATCTGATTGCATAGTTCCATCTGCTCCTGCTCCATCCCAAGCATCTCAATCCTTTCCTACTCTCTCCTCCCCCATCTCTGAGTCCACCCTCCCCAGTTCCATATGTCTGTCCCTACTGTACTTCAAGGATGTCATTGTCTGCACATGAACCAGATCTGGCTGCAGTTGAGCGTATTTATCCACTACCCTTTCTGTGAAAAAGTACTTCCTTATGTCCCTTCTGAATTTTCTACCCTCTAGCTTCAGACTGTGCCCACTTATGGTGTTACTTTCCTTGAGTTTGAATAATCCCTGGCTGTTCACTCTGTTGATGCTTTTGAGATACTTGAATGTTTAACTCATGTCCTTGTTCCTTCTTCTAGACTCCAGAGATTACATATTGAGATCATCCAACCATTCCTCATAGGACTTTTCCTGCTCACTGGGGATCATTTTGTCTCTTTTCTTTAGGAATCCTCTAGGTGGTCCCTGTCCTTATTCGGGGGTACGGACTCCATAACTAGGCACAGTATTCTAAATGAGGCCTGAACTTTAAACTGTATAGTGAATGGAGTACTTCCTTTCTTCTGCTTGAAAAGAGCCTTCCTATGCATCCAAGTATGTTGCTTGCCTTGCTGTATACCTTGTTGCATTGTTGGGAGTTCTTTGGGGTATCGCTGATTATGACTCACAAAGTATCTCTTTTCCAATGTGTGCTCCAGGTAAACTTCCACCATCTAGTATTTGGTCCTAGAGTTTTTTCTTCCCAAATACTTTACTTTGCACTTTGTTTCCACTGAATCATAGCTACCTGACCTCAAACCTTTCCACCAGCTTGTCAAGATTTTATTTCAGTTCCCAGATGCCTTCTTCTTCTTTGTCCACTTTACCACTTTTTTTTGGTGTCATCAGTGCACAGCAATATCCTGCCCCATATGCCTTCCCATATGTCACAGATGAACCTATTGAAAATCAGAGGACCTAGGACTGGCTCTTGCAGCATGCTGCTCATCACTCATCTCTCTCTCACTCTCTCTCTCTCCTGACCTAACCCCATTAATGACCATCCTTTGAGTTCTGCTCCTAAGATGTTGCCTATCCCCCCAGTCACTGTCTAACCCACATCTTCATCCCTCAGTGTCTTCACTATCTGATTGTTTTTTTTCCCCAGAATAATACAAAAACAGTGCTTACTGCATTGAAGTCCAACAGGTCACTCAGTTCTTTGTCTGTCCTGACTTCAGTCATTCTCTGCTGTGCAGTCATACTTGGAGGCATTTTACAGCAAAATCCCTCCTTGCAAAGAAAAAAGCACAGGGAAACAATGTCATAGGTCATGCCAAACGATAATTGAAAAATGCCAAAATTGCTTGTTAATAAAGCAATATTAGGCAGCAGCCTACAGAGAAGAGGTGTCCCAGAATGGACACAAATGGAGTCTTAGTTTAAACAATTAAAAAAAAACACTTTTTAAAGAAATACCCCTAAGTACATACACCTTTATTTTCATTCATTCACATTCCTCATAATAGTCTTCTGTTGTTTGCTGAGGCTCCTACTTTTGTGTGGGGTTACCTTTATATATATACTTGAAAAATAAACCCAATATCCATCATTATAGATTTCAAATAAGTCACTCTAACTTTCCACATGCATTTATTCATAAATGATCAAACCAAATATTGTTGAATGCTACAGCACAGTGTTGCCATTTTGAAAACAAAAGTAAACAGGTTCTAGGGCTTTGAAACTTTCTAAATCAACTAGACAAACAAACTGCAGCTTTTTCAGAGTAGGGGGACTATAAGTGTTTGCATCAACAATGATCAAACACAAATATTAAGCACCAACAGCATAGTTTACCTCTGTGCTGATTTTGTAGGAGGAAAACATACTGCTGCTAGAATGATTAGGTTTCCAGATGCACTCTGCCTCCTCTGTCACACCAAACAGGTTGCCATTCCTTCTCTCCAGAAATGTTGTAATGGTTGCTGCATAGAAAGACAAAGGAAGGGATAGTGAGGCTGAATAGAATAGGTGGTGGGTGGGCAGAGAGGGGCAGTGAAAAAGCAGGGATACTGAATGAATACTTCTGTTCAGTATTCGCAAAAGAGGAGGTGGGAGAGGTGCCTAATCCAATTAACAGAAGCACTCTGGATGGGGGGGTCGATCCCAATCCTTTCACAGAAGAAAGGGTTCTGAAAGAACTCCTAAAACTGAAGATGGACAAAGCAATGGGGCCAGATGGAATTCAGCCCAGAATTCTAAAAGAATTAAGCAGAGAACTAGTGACACCACTGACTACCCTTTTTAACAAATCATGGGAGGATGGTGTGGTACCTGAGGACTGGAGGAAGGCAAATGTGATTCCCCTTCACAAAAGTGGGAGCAAGACAGAGGCAGGAAACTACAGACCTGTCAGTTTGACCTCTGTGGTAGGGAAAGTGATGGAATCACTTCTGGAGGGAAGAATTGTTGAGTACCTAGAGGCCAGTGGGTCACAAGACCCAAGGCAGCATTGGTTCACAGTGGGAAGGTCATGTCAGACGAATCTAATTGATTTCTTTGACTAGGTGACCAAAGTACTAGACCAGGGAGGGGCTGCAGACATGGCCTATCTAGACTTTAGCAAGGCATTTGACACAGTCCCACACAAAAGATTAATAGTCAAATTAACCAGCCTGGGAGTGGGTCCCAGGGTGGTAGCCTGGGTAAAACATTGGCTGGATAACAGGACACAGAAAGTAATTGTAAATGGGGTCCTCTCTGAAGAAAGAGGGATTACTAGTGGGGTACAGCAGGGTTCAGTACTGGGTCCAGTCCTTTTTAATGTCTTTATAAGTGACATTGCAGAGGGACAGGAAGGAAAAGTATGCCTCTTTGCAGATGACACAAAGATCTGCAACAGGGTTGATACACAAGGAGGCGTGGAAAGGATGATAAGGGATTTGGCAAGGTTGGAGGAATGGTCAGAAGTATGGCAGCTTGGATTCAATGCAAAGAAGTGCAAAATAATGCACCTGGGAAACAAAACCCAGGGGAAGATTACACAATGGGGGAGGAGGTAGTAACAACAACAAAAATGGAAAGGGACCTGGGGATAATCATATTAGATGACCTTAAGGTTGGCAAGCAATGTGAGAAGATGGTAGGGAGGGCTAGGGGGATACTGGGATGTATAGGGAGAGGCATCACCAGCAGAAAACAGGAAGTTGTTATCCCCTTGTACAGACAGTTGGTGAGACCCAATCTGGAGTACTGCGTCCAGTTCTGGAGACCCCATCTTCACAAGGACATAGACAGGATAGAGGCAGTTCAGAGGAGGGCAACTGAAATGGTGCAGGGTCTGCAAGAGAAGCCATACAAGAAGAGACTAAAGGAGTTTACTATGTATACCCTTGAGGAAAGGAGGGAGATGGGGGACATGATAGAAATGTTTAAGTACCTCAGTGGAATCAACAAAGTCCAAGAGGGTAGCATCTTTTAGAAAAAGAGTGTTCATGAACAAGGGACACAATTTGAAGATAGAGGGGGACAGCTCAGGGGCAATGTGAGGAAGTATTTTTTCACAGACAGGGTAGTGGATGCATGGAACAGCCTTCCTGAGGAGGTTGTGGGGTCTAAAACTGTGGGAGAATTCAAGAATGCATGGGACAGATATAAGGCAATTTTTGTGGGGGGTGGGAAGAAATAGGCTGTTGGTTAAATAGGATCTGCAGCTTATCCTCTAGGTAGGGAAATGGGCAGACTAGGTGGGCCAAGCGGTCCTTATGTGCTGTCAAAGTCTATGTTTCTATGAAAACAAAGGTGAAACTAGTGCCACTGCTATGTGAGGCTGTAGTTGCTTGGGGCTCCTACTCCATGGGAGCCATCCAGAGTGCCACTGCCATGGGCAGCTGTAGCAGATTCGGACTCCTCCTCCTCCTCCTCATGAGCCCTCTAAAACACTGATGCATAGTGGCTTCACAACTACTGGCATTGCCAGTGTCTGTTGATATGGGGGGAGAGTGCTGGCAATGGGACTGCACACCTGACCACCGGATAGCAAACATGTATCCTGGGCAATATGGGGTGAGAAAGAGGGATGCCAAGAGACTGAAATGGTAAAGGCAATTGGTAAGACAGGGAAATATCATCAATGAGGGATGTTAATGTACACAAAGTGTCATTAGAATGGCAAAAGCCAGAACAGTGCTTCTTGTGCTGAAACTCAATTGAAAACTGTGTTTTCTGAGGACTTGTGATATCCTTCAAAAGATCTGGCAACATAGCTTGCAAGCTCAGTTCCAGATACATCATTGACTTACAGCCTGACATACCTCCAGAGTCTGCATTCTTCCTAACTACCCCGGTATGTTTCACATTTATTCTATAAGCAAACATGAAAAGAGAAAAAAAATAAAAAAGAATTGCAAACCTGTTTCAGGAGTGCAAGTATTCTTCAGGAGAATGTGCCTATCTGCATAAGCAAGTTTGACAATTTTAGTGTGACGTCTGCACACTCCACATTCCAGTATCCACCATATTTTATTTATTTATTTAAATTTCTGATTCAACACCTTTGAGCCGGTGACTCTTTCACAAAGGTTCCATGTCAATATACACACATAGTATTAAATGATAAAATAAAAATGTAGTAAATGGGTAATTCAGGTAACAATACAATGTTGTGGTAGTAAGACTAAATGATACAGTATACATATTCATGGTTAAGGCCCACTGAAAAAGAATAAGCACAGTATAAACAGTTATTAATGCAGCTAAAATAGCATTGTCAAGTAGAAACTAATAAAGTATTGCCTAGGAACTAAATTTTAAGAAGAACAGGGCAGGCAAGGCCTGTTGGGGAGTTATGGAAGGGATGGAGAGGTCTGCAGGGGTGGGAGGGGTAGATCAGCTGGAGAGTAAGCAATGAGGGTCACAGGTGGGTGGCAGGAGAGGTGTAGGATTAAGAGGGACTGTCCAGAGGGATGTGTAAACAGTCAGGAAGAACAGGGGTGGGAGGGGGTGATTGTGTGAGGGAGAGATAGGAACAGGCTGTGCATGAGGAAAAAAGGAGTTTGGGAGGGTTAGTGGGGGGGGGAGAAAATAGGGTGGGATATAAAGGAAATTGGTAGATTATGTGCAACAATTGCACTCAGCCCTGGCTACAAGCGTCTGCCGGAGTTTATCTTTAAACAGGCCAAGGGTACATGAATTGGTGGTTTCACCAGTCCGTGAGTTAAACATCGTTGGGGCTCTTCTGGCAAAGGACCTCTGGCCTTGGGAGGTACGACAGTGGGGAACCAGTAGTGTGCAGTTTTCTGAGCTTCTGGTGTTGCAAATGCTGATGGCTTGGTTGAGGAGATTCTGGACCCCAGGGGGCATGAGACCAGTAGTTGCCTTTTTTACAATGAAGCACGTTTGGTACATGATTCTTCCCTGTAATTGCAGACAGTTTGCATGTTGATAGAGGTCACGTGTGCATGTGGTGGGCTGCTCCAGTTAGCAATCTGCAGGTCTTAGTCAGTGCTAAGGAAATTTGTCATAGTGCTCTCGCTGTGGCCGCTCCATAGATGACAAGCCCGTAATCTATGATGGAGATAATGGAGTTATGAATTGGTAGATTAAGGGCTTTGAGAGGCAAGCTATGCTTATGTTTGTAGAGAAGGCCGATGTGGATATTCACTGATTTGACAACCATGTTGATATGGCTGCAGAAAGACAGGGTACTGTCCAAGGTCACACCAAGGTACTTGGAAGTCTGTATCTGTTCCAGACGCACACCCGAGCAGTTTTTGATAGTCAGCTGTGTGTTTTTATATTTGTTATGTGTGCCATGGAGTAGCATAGTCTTAGTTTTTTTGTAGTTAAGCACAAGTTTCTGTGCGACAAACAAGGCCTCAACTTCCATGAAACTTGCCTGGAGTTGGTGTTCCAAGTGAGTGGGGTCAGGATTTAGTGCAAGAATTACTGCATCATCAACATATAGGATGAAGCATTCTTTACAGGCAGCAAAGAGGTTATTCGGAAAGATACTGAAGAGAAGAGGCCCCAGGATTGACTCTTGGGGAACACCAGACTGGACAGGTTGTTTGGAAGAGGGTATATAACCAATCCTGACTTCTTGTAACCAGTCTGAGAGATAAATTTGAAACCATTTTAGGGTGTCATGTGATAGTCCTAGTTTTGCCAGGTGTTCCAGTAGTAATGGATGATTAACCGCATTGAAGGCCTTTGAAAGGTCAATAAAGGTAGCACCAGCAAGCTGTCCTTGGTCAAGTGCCTGGTGGATGTGACCAGTGAATTCAAGGAGGGCAGTGGTGGTACTGTGGCCTTTTTGGAAACTATGTTCCTGAGGACATTGCAGATTATACTTCTCCATATTCTCTACCAGTTGGTCTGCAATGATTTTTTCAAGTGCTTTGGACTGTGGAAGAACGATGGAGATAGGCCTGTAGTTTCCATGTATTGCCCTGTCCCCAGACTTGTGTATTGTGGTCACTAGGGCAGACTTCCATTAGAGTGGGAACTGGGAAAGCCTGAGGGATAGGTTGATTATTCTGGTAAGGGGGGAAGGACGGCATCAAGGGTGAGGGCAATAAGTTTCATGTCCAGAGTACCCCCACTTATTCTGGTCTTTCCCAGCACCTTGAAAAGATATTTCTTTGCTTCTCTTTTGGTGACTGCCTTAAAATAGAAATGTGGATGACTTAGTTCAGTTTCCAGTTGAACCTGGGAGGCAGTGGTGTGGGTAGAGTCGAAGAAATTAGCATGGAATACATTGATAAGGTCCGTGAATTCATGATTGAAGGTGTTGGCAATCATGGCGGGGTCCAGGGTGATGGTGATATTCAGGTTTAGCATGTCTGGTGTTACTTTGGACTCCTTCCCTATGACTTGAGATAGGTTGTTCCAGAATTTCTTGCCATCTGACCAAGAGTTGGACAAGGCACTCATATGATAGGTTGCTTTTTCCATTCAAATGGCTTTGGTACAGGCATTTCTGGTGGCCCTGTATGCTTGTATATTTGCTTGCATGCCCAAATTTCTTGCCCGTGCCAAGAGGTTGTCTCAAGCTTTCATTTGCTGAAGGAGATTGCACGTAATCCAGGGATTTTCAAAGCCCTTAACTTTGCATTTCTTGTATAGGGCATGGGTTTCACATGCTGCATTGAATTGGGAGATAAAGCATTGTAGTGCAGTATTGACATCTGGGGCAGTATCTAGTAAAGACCAGTCTTGTTGCTGTTGGTGAGACTTCTGCGCATCTAGGTGTCCCATGAGTAGTACCCTACTGTTAACAGTTTTGGCTGGTGGTTTGGTGAACTTATTAGTCCATAAACACTGGATTGGAGAGTAGTCACTTATAGAGTCAGGAAGGACTGAAGTGCTGGTGATATGCTTGGGGAGGTTTGTGAGAATCCAGTCCAGTATGATACTAGTCCCTCTACTAAGTTGACCCTTGTTGGTGAGGTGATGAGTTGGGTGAAATTTGTTGCTGATAGGGCATCCTTGTAGTTACTTGCACTGGGGGAAAGCCAGTTTACATTGAAATCCCCGAGCACTACTACATCTGAGCTGTGCTTAAGGCTGTTTAAGCTGGTAAGGAGTAGATTCAGGCTTGCTTTCATCTGCCTGGGTAGGATGTAGACTGATGTTACTGTCAGAGCTTTTCTGTGTGCCCCAAGAAGGACCTTTATGGCAAGAACCTGTAGTTCGTTGCCAGTGGTGGGTAAGGACAGAGTGTACCCTAGGAGAGATTCTTTCATGTATAGTGCACAGCCACCCCCTTTTTTAGAAAGTCTGTCCAACTGGAAGACAATGTAACTGGGTATGGTCACTGCAGCATCAGGGATATTTGGTGACACCCATGTCTCAACCACTGATAAGACATCTGGGTTGTGTTGGGAGACCCAGGCGGAGAGGTTATCAAGTTTTTTGAGCAGGCTGCAGATGTTGATGCTGGCAAGTGAGAGGGACCCAGACCTGCTTGTCCAACTGTGGTTTGTTAGAGGTGGGCCAGGGTTTGGGTGTATGTTGCCTGACATGATCAAAAATAGTATAATTAGTCCTCGCAGGAGTTCCTTTAGGTATCTGGAGTGTGCCGCCTGTGCTCTTTTTCCCTTAGAAGATTTAATTGGTATTGACTTTGGTAACTGGAACTCTGACAGTAATAATAGGGAGCACTAGATTGTAGGTAGGATTATCCTTGGGTGAAGAATCTGATTCACATGTTGTAGAATTTGAGAAAAGAGATGGGTGTGATTTATGCAGCTACTACAGGTAGCCATCCCTATATTGTATAGTGGGTTATCATAAATGCGATCTGTGATGGCATGAGATGGGGACTTTAGGACACTGGCAGTAGGGAAGGCTAGTACATCAAGGAGGAGCAGGAGGAGCATTATAGGATTTGGACCCATCACCAGGATAAGAGTTAAAATGGCGCTGGTCTTACAGTAGATGCAAAGAGGTTGAGGGGCATGCCTATGCTTGGGCCAGTATAGTACTGGATACAGGTAAAGGAGATAGCTACAGTACCTGCCATATAATAGGGCAGGCTGGGCACAGTATGCTGCCTCTGCTTTGAGACAGGTTTAAGCGCCAAAAGTGTATATGTATATTGTGGCTTAGGGTCACAGCCAGAGGGAGATAATGGCAGGGTTGTGTCCTACAGGAGAACTGTCTTTGTACACTGAGGATACAAGTGTGGAAACAAATTAGTGCAGGTGAAAAGGGAAAGGGTGGGGCAAGCACGATTTAATAGAGGCCGGGTCGGGGCGGTGGGGTGGAGAAATTCAGAGCGAGGTAAGAGCTTGAAAGTGAGAGCTTTCCAGCAGCCAAAAAGTCACACCAATCAGCATGCTCAGGTGGAGGGCCAGTCGGGAGCTAGTGCCGCTTAGCAGGCTGTAGTGGGCATACCCAAGGCTCTGATCCAGGGAGGAGAGTGTGAGCGGCGACTTGGTCAGACCCACCACTCCGCTGATGTGGATGGAGATTCCAGTGGTCCAGTGTGCCCCAGGTCGGTGCCATCTGCTGGGGATGGAGGAGAGAGAGAGGAGATTAAATTAGTAGCAGATGGGGTGGGTGTGGAGCAGACAGAGCGGGAAACAGAGTCACTCCAGGGTGTAATGGGAGAGGGAGGCAATGAAATAGTTTGAAAGATTAAAAGGATAGTAGCAGAGGGCGTTTAGAGTTAGAAAAATTAGCAAGACAAAGGGGTAGCGGGCTGAGAGAGCGGGAAGGAGGAACAGTTAGCAGTCAAGAGAAACAGTTTCAACAATGCAGCACTGTGTTCTAAAATTCATTACAGTCTATGCAGCAATCACTAGCTTAATACTCTAAACAGATTCACAAAAGAGCTGTACAATCACTTTCAGCAATGAGCACTTGGTCAAAAATATAGATTCAAAAGTAAAGTCAGAGGTGAGCTAAGAGCTCGAAAGTACTAATTTTTCAGCAGCCAAAAAGCCACACCAATCAGCGTGCAGCAGCTCAGGCGGAGGGCCATTAAGGAGCTATTGAAGCTTAGCAGGCTGTAGCGGGCATACTTGAGGCTCTGATCCAGTGATCTGATATATCAGATGTGATATAGTGACAGGTTTGTACCCACATATCACATATCACACATCACACATCATATACTGTATCACTGTAATTATTTATTGCACCTTCAATTTGTGGTACATATTACCCTAAAATATGCAAATTAAGCATGTTGGTAGGCCATGAAATTGACATGAAAAGTATGCAGTGAGAGAGGATACATTTTTTAAATACTGTTTGAGACCCCAGGCCACTAGAAGCTTTCCCCTTTTGGCAAAGTCACTTCTGTTGAAAATTGTGCACATGCCAAATCATGCAACAGGGGAAACAAAATCACAGAAACAGATTTTGACGGTGGATAAGGACAGCTTGGCCCACCCAGTCTGCCCTTTTCCCTATCTACTGGATCTTAGTTAACCAACTGCCTACTTCCTCCTACACCCTACTAGAATTGCCTCATGTCTGTCCCATGCATTCTTAAATTCCCCCATTGTTTTTGACCCCACGACTACCTTAGGAAGGCAGTTCCATTCATCCACCACTCCCTTCCTGAGAAAATACTTCCTCACATTGCCCCTGAGCTGTCCCCCCTATATCACCAAACTGTGCCCCCTTGTTCTTGCACATATCTTTTTCTGAAAGATGTTACCCTCTTGGACTTTGTTGATTCCCTTGAGGTACTTGAAAGTTTCTATCATGTCCCCCCACTCCCTCCTTTCCTCAAGGGTATACATATTAAGCTATTTTAGTCTCTCTTCATATGGCTTCTGGTGCAGGCCCTGCACCATTTTAGTTGCCCTCCTCTGGACTGCCTCCATCCTGTCTATGTCCTTGCAGAGATGGAGTCTCCAGAACTGCACACAGTACTCCAGTTGGGGTCTCACCAACTGTCTGTAAAGAGGGAGGACAACTTCCTGTTTTCAACTGGTGATGCCTCTCCCAATGCATCCCGGTATCCCCCCAGCCCTCCTTACTGCCTTCTCACATCGTTTGCCTACTTTCAGGTCATCTGATATGTCTACCCCCAGGACCATTTCCATTTTTGTTGCTGTTAATACTCCCCCCCCATTGTGTACTCTTCCCTTGGGTTTTTGTTTCTCAGGTGCATTGCTTTGCAATTCTTTGCATTGAATCTAAGCTGCCATACTTTTGACCATTCATCCAACCTTACAAAGTCCCTTCACATCCTTTCGAATCCCCTCGTGTATCAACCCTGCTGCAGACCTTTGCTTTGTGTCATCTGCAAAGATGCATACTTTTCCTTCCAGTCCCTCTGCAATGTCACCTATAAAGACATTAAAGATGACTGGTCCCAGTACTGAACCCTGAGGTAACCTGCCAGTAACCCCCCTTTCTTTGGAGTGGACTCCATTTACTATTTCCCTCTGCGTCCTGCTGTCCAGCCAATTTTCTACTGAGGTTACCATCCTGAGACCCACTCCCAGGCAGGCTAACTTGTTTATTAATCTTTTGCATGGGACTGTGTCAAATGCCTTGCTAAAGTCTAGGTAGGCCATGTCTACAGCCCCTCCCTGGTCTACTACTTTGGTCACCCAGCCAAAGAAATCTATCTGACTCATCTAACATGACCTTCCCACTGTGAATCCATGCTGCCTTGGGTCCTGTGCCCCGCTGGCCTCTAGCTACTCAACAATTCTTTTTTTTAGAAGTGATTCCATCATTTTCCCTACCATTGAGGTCAAACTGACAGGTCTATAGTTTCCTGCCTCTGCCTTGCTCCCACGTTTGTGAAGGGGAATCACATCCACCCTCCTGCAGTCCTCAGGTACCACACCATCCTCCCATTATTTGTTAAAAAGGGTAATCAGAGGTGTCACGAGTTCTGCCCTTAGTTCTTTTAGAATTCTGGGGTGAATCCCATCATGCCCCATTGCTTTGTCCACCTTCAGTTTCAGGTGTGCTTTCAGGACCCTTTCTTCTGTGACTGGATTGGTATCGACCACTTTATCCAGAGTGCTTCTGTTGATTGGTTTAGGTACCTCCCCTTCCTCTTCTTCTGCGAATACTGAGCAGAAGTATTCATTCAGTATCCCTGTTTATTCACTGTCACCCTCTTCCCACCCCCTCTCCCCTTTATTAAGCCTCACTATCCCTTCCTTGGTCTTTCTACACTCCCTAATGTAGCTGTAAAAGGTTTTATCCCGCTTCTTAACTGAGTTGGCTATCTCTTCCTCGGTTTGGGCCTTTGCTTTTCTGACTACCTTCCCCACTTCATTCTAATTTAATTGGTACAGTTCTCTGTCCTGCTCCTCCTATGTTTCCTTATATGTCCTGAATGCTATCTTTTTCTCCCTATCCTTCCCCGCCACCTCATTTGAGAACCACAGTGTTTTGTTTTTTGTTTATTTGCTTCACACAAAGGCTCGTTGCCTCTGTGATGGCAGTTCTGATTTTTTCTCTTTGTTCCTCCATGCCTCCTTCTTGTCCCTTTGCTAGTTCTTTTCTGAGGCACTCTCCCATTTTGCCAGATTCAGCCCTCCTAAAGTCCAGTACCCTCGCTTTTGTATAGCTTGACTGTACAGCTGTGTTTATTGTGAACCACACTGTTTGGGGTCACTTATTCCCAGATGGCTATCCACTTCTAAATCTGAGATCCTCTCTCTGTCCCCATTTATACATCTGATAAATGGATTAAGCTAATGAAATAAGTGTACTACAGGTTCTGGGGTACTGCAACTGAACTAGCCTGGATCTTGACTACCATTGCCCAATCCGCATAGCCAAATTATGGACCCTAGTCAAGACAGCAGCCCACTATAAAATAGTTTTATTTTGGAGACATGAGGGGATGTGGGATTTAGTTTAAAGGCAGTGTTGGATCCTGACACAGTGCCAGGAGTAGAATATATATATTTTATAAATGTATCTCTGTAAGCATGGTGGAAGGTGTGACATGACTGGTGCTGGGCAAGAGGAGACACAATAGATGTATTTGCAAATATGAGTGACACAGAAAAGAAACTGTACACCAGGAAAATTAATTCTTAAACTATATTCTGAATTTTTATCCCTGAGCAGATTTACTCCAGAAAAGCTTAACCACCAGAGAGCTTAGCTACTTAGAGTGCAAATAGCGTAGTAATGTACGTTGTAATAATTTTTACGTGTAACTCAATATGAACTAATTTGTGACTCATTTGTGAGTTATTTTTCCAGCTTATTGAATGAAATACATGGTCTTGGACTTATTTTAAAATGATCACTGTATCATTTTTCTTGGCATAGCCAATTAAGAAGCAGGATTAGAGAACATTCACTGTATTTTATTCTGCAACTAGATACCTTAAGCACAGAACACTTTTAAAACATTTTTACTTGATTTTCACACTAAATTATGTTCCTTTATAACTTAAATGTTCTTTAGAACAATCATTTTTCCAGTGTGATAGCAGCAAGATTTATACTCGAAGTGGAAAATTAAATATACTTTTTCATTAAAAAAACTTTGTCTCTAGCCCTTTTAAAATAAATTACTAAAGTGATTTATAATAAGTTTATCATACTGTATATGTCAGGCCCAGGGTATAAATCATAGAATGAATGTTGCATCAGCCAGGTAGCATACCAGAAGAAGATGACTTTATGGTTTTCTTGCATATATTGGGCACAGGATGGCACTCATAACTTGACATACCTGGTCTAAACATATCACTTTACATAAATGTGTACCTAACCTTTTATGCTCAGCTCCTTATGTCTGTTTGGTGAAACATTTTGTCCAGTGTATTTGTGAGCAACTGAAGTATATGTGGGATTGGTTATCAATCTGGACTGAATGCTTAGGACACACACTTTGTCTATTCATATATTTGCCCCAGTATGGAAATATAACCCTTTCAAGGTACTACTGAGCTCAGTCATGTGGCAAAGGCACCTATTATGGGAAGAATTCCAGCCCTAGTAGCACCACAGGGACAAAGTTCCCTTAATTAAAGTTATACTGTATCGGGAAATATAGGATCCCCCAAAAGATAAAACTAAATTCAAAGTAGAGCTTGTAGAGAATTGTAAAGTGCTTTACCATAAGGGGAAAGCAAACTGAACTAGTCATAGAGGAATACTAGGCAGACTAGACACCACAGAGGCCCAAACTCACAGTGGAAATAATTTTTAACCCTCATCACGAAGGAGAGGAAAAACACTTGCAGAGGAAACATCTGAGATCCAGAGACTAAGGCCACCATCATTCAAACATGCTGTCTACTGCATTATTTAAAAGGCCCCAAAATGCAGTGTCATAGCTCTGCAGAACTCAAATAAGAAAACCAAAAAAGAGGATATTGAAATGTTTTCTCAAATACTACTTGGAATTTTGAACTGATTACCTGTGGAGGCAACCTGGCAAATTTAAGTAGGGAGTTAAATAAACACAGCAAACCATCAAAGGGACAAAAAACCTTGACAATGTCACAGAGGTCAGACAGTATGAGTGAAGCAGTCCTCATGGTGAAAGAGGAGATATCCTTAAAGGTGTAAAGAGACACGGGGCCCCTTAAGGAGAGTTAACAGCTTCTTCATTGTCTTTTCCAATCACAGTAATGCAGTGTGCATATTTGTGGAACACATACAAGCAGAAAAGAGAAAGAAATAAGTGCAGTAGCTATGACTTGAACCCGGGCAGCCCAGAATACCATTCTGGTTGCACTACCAGTTGCGTCACCAGTGCAACTGTAAACTAGGCTCTCCTGGACCACATTACTGTTTTTCAAATGCATAACCTGGTGCTGCACAGATAGTTAAAAAAATGGTTGCACAACTGGAATGGTATTCTGGGATTCTATTTTTTTTAAATTAAACTTTTTATTGTTTTTCATTATAAACCATACACATGGAGATATTGACAAGGAAAACAGTACCAGTCATGTCAACTAACTGATCCCATCCACCTTCCCTCCACCCTATTCCACCCCAGGAGTGTGTCTATTTTGAAAATTAAATATTAAAGAAAGGATTGATTATTATTACTTATCTATAAGACAGTGCAAAGGACACCTTTTCACAATACCATAGAATGTGCAATATATTCCCTTCTGAGTTGTCACATCTAGAGCATACTGAGGAGGACAGGTGGCCAATTTTGACAAGTTTAACAGGAAAGTAGTACATATCATTGAGAATATGATATTGTATAAGACTAAGTCTGTCCTGAGGGATATAAGCGTGTAGATCGTTCCAAATCTATGTCCAGTTTAATATCATGTCAGGTGTCAGGGAATCCCAGATTTTAGAACCCCAAAGTGGTTCAGGATGTCCCAGAGACAAGAAGTAGGAGTATAATAAGGAAATTCCATGCGGTCTATCCACTACATCTTTTAATTGACTAAGGATGGGAGACAGGCTGGGAGGTTTAGGGATAGGCTCAAATAACTCACTTATTAAGTGTCTAAGCTGGAAAATCTTGAAGATGTTTACTTGAGCTATATTAAATTTCTGGATGATATCAGAAGAGCAAGGAAGAGAGTCCGAGGAGTATAGATGAGCTCCTATAGTTTCTCTTAATTGTGGCAACCAACACAATGTTAAACAGGAGCCTCCTATCTTAATATTTGGGTTGAGGATGAGAGGTTGGGCAGGGTCTTTCTGATGACAAATCTTAAGAGAGGAGCAGAATTGAGAAAAAACTCTAATTGAGGTTCCTATGGGCAGGTTTTTGAGGGCTGCTGGTAGACTCCTCCAAGGCAAATAAAAGATAATAGGAGCAGTTAAATTATGTGTATGAAGAAGTTGTTTTTCTAATTGCCTCCATGTGGGAAAATATTCTTTGTCGGTGCTTATAAGCCATTGTCCTATTTTAGTAAAATGACTGGCCCAGTAATACAATAGGAAGTTTGGGAGATGGAGACCATCCAAGTCTTTGGGGAGACTCAGTTTGAAGTAGGCAAGCCTGGGATGTTTGTTCAGCCAGATGAAATTGGCTATGAGGGAGTGGATATGGCGGAAAAAGGTCAAAGGCAACCAAATATTTAACATGCTCAGAGGATTGAAAATTCTAGGAAGAACATTCATTTTGATAATATTTATTCTTCCCCAAAGGGAAATTGGGAGAGACTCCCATCTTTTATGATCTTGTTGTATAGTGGACACTTGGTTATCCAAATTCAGCTTTTTGGTAAGAGAGGAGTCAGTTGTTAGCATAATCCCCAAGTATTTGAGTGATTGAGAGGCCCATTTTATGCTAAAAGATGAAAAGTCTGCCTTATGAGTGTGATGGTTGAGGGGAAGAGTCTCAGTTTTAGTTAGGTTTAATTTATAATTGGAGAGAAGGCTAAATTAAGAAATGACCTCAAGAGCTCTCTTTAGCGAGATGGTAGGTTATAGTAAATGCAAAAGAATATCATCTGCATATACTGATAGTGTGAAATTAGAATTTATAGCCAATTTCAAAAACATCCCAGACTTGCCTACTTCAAATTGAGTCTCCCCAAAGACTTGGGTGGTCTCCATCTCCCAAACTTCCTATTGTAGTACTGCTCCCCTGATATCATCTGGAAATTTAATATAGCTCAACATGCATGGGACAGACATAAGGCAATTGTAGTGGGGGGTTGCAGGAAGTAGGCTGTTGGTTAACTAGAATCTGCAGCTTATCCAATAGGAAGGGAAATGGTTAGACTGGGTGGGCCAAGTGGTCCTTATCTGCCGTCAGAGTCTATGTTTCTATATTTCTATGTTTGAGGGGATAATTTAATATGTCTAAGAAGAGGTTCTAGGTATAGATTAAAGAGAAAAGGTAAAAGGGGGCAACCTTGCCTAGTACCAGTGAAGAGAGGGAAGCTGGAAGAAAAGACCCCATTACAATATATCTTAGCAGTGGGGAAAGATTATATGTTTTGAACTCAATGTATAAAACTAGAGGGGAAGCCCATAGTTTGGAGAGCTACCCAGAGGAAATCCCAATCCACTCTGTCAAAGGCCTTTTCATCGTCTAGAGAGATGAGAGCCATAAGAGATGGAAAAGAGTGGGCAGTCTGAAAGATAGGATCTAGTTTCTGAATATGATCTGATGAGGATCTTCCGGGTACAAAACCTACTTGTTACAGATTCAGAAGAAATGTCAAGACTCTTCTGATGCACGTAAAGAGAATTTTTGTGAGAATTTTTATGTCACAGTTTAAGAGGGAAATGAGGCGGTAGCTAGACAGTTGTGTTCCTGGTTTGAGAATAAGAACTATAGTGGCTTGGAAAATTGATGGGTCCAGTGTATCTGCCTGAATTATATATTCATAGAGCCTCAGTAACAAAGGGGACAATTCATTGGAGAAAGTTTTGTAAAAATTAGAGGGATAGCCATCCGGGCCTGGTGCTTTCTCAACAGCCAAATTACTAATAGCTTTACTCACTTCAATGAGAGAAATGGGGGATGAAAGGGTGGTACAGCGATGTTCCAGGAGCCATGGGAGATGAGCAGAATCCAAATAAGCTTCAACATCTTGAGCATCCGGGGTTGAAGGGTTTTTACCGTATAGCTTATGATGATAATTTTCAAAAACCAAGGCTATGTCAGGGGATATAGTCTTAATAGAGCCATCTGGGGCAGTGATCGGGGGAATCAGTCTGGAGCTTTCAAGTTTCTGCAAGTGGAGAGCTAGAAGTCTACCAGCTTTTTCTCCCTGGTCCACATATTTAGAACATTTTTTCAAAAGGGAGTACTCGGCTTTTTCTCTGAGAATGTCTGCATACTTGTTTCTCAATAAAAGTAGGGCATTTAGAGAGGCAGGTGAGGTGGATGCAGAAAGGGCTAACTCAGTAGCTCTAATTTGAGATAAAAGTGTTAGTCCCTCCTTCTCTCTTCATTTTTTCCTATAGGAAGTCAATTTAATAAGTTCTCCCTGAAGGTAGCATTTGAGTGCACACCATTCAATGTCTACTCTTGGAACCGATCCTTTGTTATATGCAGTAAAAGATTGTATAAGGGAAGAGATCTTCTTGGTATGGGACTTGTCTTGTAA
Source organism: Neoceratodus forsteri (assembly GCA_016271365.2). Lineage (NCBI taxonomy): Eukaryota > Metazoa > Chordata > Ceratodontiformes > Ceratodontidae > Neoceratodus > Neoceratodus forsteri. Next base: position 349,726,258 of record CM028130.1, on the reverse strand, counting down.
GAGCTGTGTGTTCAGCTTCCAAGAGGAGTCTTATTGTATATCTGGATCAGGGGTTATAACTATCCAGGCTACTGAGTGGTCTGATAAGACAATTGGTTCAATTCCGGTTTGACATAAGCTGGATAGTAAGGAAAGACTGATTAATATATAGTAAAGCCTGGACCAAGAATGATGAATGGGTGAGTAAAAGTAAAGATGGTGAAAGGGTTTAAGGATACTCCACGGATCACATAGGCCCAGCATATCAATAAAACCTTGCAGGTCTCTTTGAGGATGGGAAGGGGGTTTCAGAGGTAGGTATGAACGGTCTAGATTTTGTGTGAGTGGGACATTCCAATCTCCTCCCAATATTAAGGGGGTAGGTAGAAGTGAGGCTAATTTGTTCACAAGTTCCATAAAGAACTGTGCATCTCCACCTACTGGTCCATAGAGGTAGCCTAGGACTAGCTCTATATGATGAATAGTTCTCTTAACCAAGATGAATCTACCTTCAGGATCAGAAATAGTCAAGGCAGCCTGGAATGGAACAGTATTTATTATCAGAATGGCTACCCCTCTGCTCGAGAAGGAGTTGCCAGAGGCAAAGACTTGAGTTACTCCTTGCCTGCGTAGCCAGGTAGTCTCTTTAACAATGAGATTGGTCTCCTGCAAAAAAAAGTATATTAGCATGTATCAAGGCACAATGTTTTAGAACTTGATATCACTTGGTAAGGTCCCTAACACCCCTAACATTCCATGTCACAATTTTAAAGGTTGTACTCCCCATTTTGTATAAACAAAATGAACAAGGTGAAAGCCAAGTATCGCCCACAATTGCGGAACATTAGACACACTCAAGACCTCCCTTTGCCCTCCCTATAAATCAATCTAATAGACCCTAATACTCCATTGTAAATATGAAAAATAGCAGCCATCTTTTCAAACTGTAAATGCCAGACATATATGAACCTTTTAGCCTGTGAGTAGGGGCCAGTGGAAGATATTTCAGAGTATACTAACCCCCCCAGGACACAGATAATATTAACTTGTTCAGTAGAAACAACGTGATTATTGAAACTAACCATTTCCCCCAACTAATTAAACTATTTACATTGTCCTCTTCTAGAAAATCAAGTCCGTAACAAGTATAAAAAAACAGTATTAGAAGAGGATAAACCCGATTGTGCTTGGTTCCATTCACTGTGGCAGAATGATAAGGATAAACAGAAGTAAGCTGTTTAATGTACCCAGTGAATAGGAACAGGCACAACCCCCTCTTAATCCAGTCCATGGTGCCACGCAGCACTACAGCACACCTCTCGCTCTTCCTCCCCCCCTCCCTAAATGTTACTATTGAGGTGTTAATCTGGGGAACCCAGAAGTAAATAGAGCTGTAGCTTACTTGCCCTTTTCTTATATGTGCAGGTAGTCGTGGAGAGGGCTTGAAATTCCCGAGATCCATGCCCAGGATCTGTCATGTAAGTAAGATTAAACATGGCAGAGGCTATAATACTCATCCGGTGGGTTAATACTGCTCAATTAAGAAGAGACCCTTCTGCCACCTAGTCTAAGTCCATTAATGCCTCTGACTTGTTTGAAAAAGCTATTACAATGTTGTAGAGGTAAAGAAGTAAACAAAAATAAAAAGTAAAAAACAAATTGTATCGCCCACTACCTAGGAGCGCACCGGGGGAACCAATTAAGTATGGTACTAGCGCTCTACTAATCCTGCCCACTGGAAACAGTGGTTTAAAACTAAGTTCCACTTGGATGGATCCCTGGGAGGTGGCTAGGGGTTGAAAGCCATCATCCAGCCCCTGGAAGGAGAGGTGTTTATGGCTGACTCAGAGCAGGAAAATTCGGGGATGAGCAATAGTATCCTTTGAAGGCCACTGCTACCCTTTCCTTTAACTATCGGGAGGTGAGTGAATCTGAGGGGAATTTAAATGAAACACAGCATGAGGTTAGCAACTTTAAACAGCTATTCAGAAACCAGGATGCAGAAAGTTCAGGTAGAGCTAAAAAGGTCAGGGAGTCTCTGCTTTAGGTCTTGTTTGGCAACCTCGGGAGTGTTGTAGGAGTACCAGCTGTCATTGATGCAGATCTGGAGACATGCTGGGTATGACATCTTAAATTTCATTCCAGCAGCGAGTATTTTCGAGACAATAGGGTGAAAGGCAGTTATTTTTTGACACGTTTCCAGGAGTAGATCTTGTGTGACATGTAGAGGTTTGTCCTTCCAAAGGATAGCCTGGAGCTCCCGGGCCTTAGACAACACATGTTGTTTCTCCAAATAGCTAAGAAATTTTAGGATTATGGGTCTTGGAGGTGCTCCTTCTGGGGGTCATGGTCTCAGCGACCTGTGTGCACGCTCAGTTTATTAGCCGAGGTTAAAAGGAGATGGGCCCATGACTTTGGCTAGCAACTTTTGAGTAAAGGCAACCAAGTTGGTACCTTCCTCAGATTCAGGCAGGCCAAAGATAAGGATGTTGTTTCTTCAACTCCTTCCCTCCAGGTCTTCTGTCTTTGATTGAAGTTTGGCCATCTGCTGTCTAAGTTTGACTATCTCCGGATCTGTGCAGTCTTTCCAGGCTTCCAATGATGACACCCTGACATCCACGTCACCTATTTTCTGCCCCAGGTCTCCTATGTCGGATCTTAAGGATTTCAGCTCCGTCGAGATATCTTCTAGAGTTTCCCTAAAGGGAAGCAGCTCCTGTAGGAATCTATCCTCAGTTAGGGAAGTAACTGTTGATGTATGTGAGGTTGCGTGAGAAGGCTGGTTCCCTTGAGCCTTTGCTTTTTTCGGCAGTTTCAGCGGTGAGGTGGGCGGCGTGCGGTGTGGTGGGGCCTGCTTCATCTCTAAGACCATTGCGGCATTAATTCCACCAATAGCGATGTAAAAGGATGATATGATTAGATGTTAGGATGGCAGGCACCAGTAGAGATCGAATAAAATGTAGAATCCTCTCTTAAAAATTGGATTTAGGCCAGTTATAGGAGAGGGAGAAGAGAGCTCTTCCTAAGGTCTGCTTATCAGTCTGCAGGCATCACGTGACTCCTTCATTCTGGGCTTCTAAATGATGAAGATACATAGCTTTCAGCCCACAAGGAGGCCTAACCTAACAATAGGTACCACAAAGCTTGTCATATGCCTAAAGGAGCCCCAGCACTGTGAGATTTCTACTCCTGATGAAAGAAGGGCTCTGACCTGCTAAAGGAAAAGGCAGCAGTTCAAGATCAGGCATGGTCATAGGCGGCCTGGCTGGAGAACTAAAGGATCAAACAGATGGTGAACTACACAATAACTGATGCACCTTTCAATATGACTACACCACAGGCTACATGACAAACAGAGGCTACGGCATTGGCTACTAGACAACCAGGCTATACCTTAGACTACAGCACTGTTGGTGGATAAGATACTGACAACAAAAATGGAAAGGGACCTGAGGTAGTTATATCAGATGACCTAATGGTGGGCAAGCAATGTGAGAAGGCAGTAAAGAGGGCTGGGGGGATACTGGAATGCACAGGGAGAGGCATCACCAGTAGAAAACAGGAAGTTGATATCCCTCTGAACAGACAGTTGGTGAGACCCCATCTGGAGTATTGCATGTAGTTCTGAAGACCCCATCTCTGCAAAGATATTGACAGGGTGGAGGCTATCCAGAGAACGGCAACCAAAATGGTGCAGAGTCTGCACCAGAAGACATACAAAGAGAGACTAAAGGAGCTTAATATGTATATCTTTGAGGAAAGGAGGGAGAGGTGGGACATGATAGAAACTTTCAAGTACCTCAAGGGAATCAACAAAGTCCAACAGGGTGGCATCTTTCAGAAAAAGAGATGTACAAGAACAAGGGGACACAATTTGAAGATAGAGGGGGGACGGCTCAGAGGTAATGTGAGGAAGTATTTTTTCATGGAGAGGGTTGTGGATGCATGGAATAGCCTTCTTGAGGAGGTCATGGAGTCAAAAACAGTGAGGAATTCAAGAATGCATGGGACAGCCATAAGGCAATTCTAGTGGGGGAGGGTAGGAGGAAGTAGACTGTTGGTTAACTAAGATCTGCAGCTTATCCATTTGGTAGGGAAATGGGCAGACTAGGTGAGCCAAGCGGTCCTTATCTGCCATCAGATTCTATGTTTCTATGTGTTAGAAATCTAACAATGGCCCTACTGCAAATAAGGCCAAAAACTAGGCTCAGAAGAAATGGTAGGCACATTCAGATCAGATACATCTTTGTGGAAGGCCTTGCTCAGCATGGGAAAGGTTAAGAGAAAGTATATATGAAACCATGTCAGTCAGGAATTCTAAGTCAATGTGTAATGAGGGATGGTGTTCTGAGCCCTGGTCATCAAGCAACAAAACAAGTAATCCAGTCCAGAATTTATCTAGAGCCCTTACTGAGAAATAGACAATTCCTTTAAAAAAGTCAATCTCTAAATCCTGTTACTGAGGACCAGATTTTACAAAATTAACCTTAGCAGTTGGAGATGAAGAGGGAGAAACTGAAACAGAACTGAAAATGTAGAACAAAGAATTAAAATACTGAGAATAGTAACTGAAGAAGTTAATCCACAGGAACTGAAAGGCCAGGGGAGCCTGGCCACAAGGCAGCACAAAAATGTAGCAAATCAGGTTTGTAAAATGTTCATATAGCAGAAAGGAGAAAACAAGAGAGGAAATGAAAAAGTGTTCACACTTCCTGGAAATTAAAAGCAGAAGTGGGAAAGAATCCCTTCAGAATGCTAAAGATATATGAACATGAATGAGGTCTTTAAGAGATGTATCAGGCAGTTTTCAGAGGACTTGACAGATCAACCAAATAATGACATTAATCCCACCTTTGTCAACCACCCCATAATAAATAGGGATTCAGGGGATGGCTGATGGGTGACAGGGGCAATGTGTCAACTGAATTAGAGTAAACAGGGACAGGTTACAGAAAGGGGTTTTTGTTTGTTTGTTGTTTTTTGTGCCTCCCCTTCTTCCTGGCTGCCCACTCCTTCGGGTCTCCATCACCCCAACGATTGCCTGCCCTGACTCTCACACCAGCTACCAACCTCATATGGCGGTCCCCCCGGGTAACCCAGCATAACCCTTCGCCGGATGGGTCTCCCTCCTCCTCCGAGAGGCAAGGCACCAGTGGAGGGTGGCCAGAATGCTACTTTTATTGGCCCAGGGTACTGCTGAGGTGTGTCAGTCATGGGATCGGCGGCAGCGGTGGACAGAGAGACCATCATCTGGCCAGCCAGGAAGCATTTCCTGGTTTTCTGTGGGGAGTGATGTCCTGACGTCAAGGCATACACCGACATCTGTCACTCCCTTTGAGCACCGAGCCCGGCCATCACTGCTGTGCTCCCAGCCTCTGCCAGGAGCCAGCACACACCAGTGTGCATCCCCACCTTCCCCCCGGAGAAGGAGAGCTGTCCCCGGATGCTCCATCTTTCTCCCCCCGGCTGGCCCTCTGACGACCCGAGTCCGTTCCCGAACCCAGGTCGCCGGCGTCGCAGACGGAACTCCAACTGCTGCACCAACATGCCAGCAGAAAGGGGTATTTTTAAGGTATAGGAGACCAGAGAGAATGGTGGTGGGCAGAAGACCCCTAAGGGTGGAAGATAGCCATGGGACTAGCTCTAGACACCTTAGGGAACAGGAGGAGAAAATAATTTCATAATCCTATTTTTAGTTTTCAACCTGTTTTACATGACTAAAGAATAGAAGTTAAGAATACCTAAATATGTGGAAGCCACAAATATGAATCCTCAGTGACTACAGTATTTGTCAGATGTTATTCCAACACCTCTAATGGTTACTTGGGTAGAAACCTTTCTGGCTCTGGCAAACTTTTAGTAAGTTGGGCCATTCACTGCTTTATTTTAAATACACATGTGCAGCACAGACCCACACACAAGTATACACTCATAATGGGCCCTATGCACAAAGACATGCAGTGCCTGCATTCCTTGGATCCGAGGTGCCTAAGCTAATACATGGGTGAATGCTGCACAGCAGGGGTCCTGTGGACCCCCCAGTGGCATTCATCAAGGGTGTGTAAGTGCAGTGCAAGGCACTTATGCCCCTGGCTCCAACGCCCCTCAGACATACAGTGGCGTGAAAAAGTATTTGCCCCCTTCCTGATTTTCTCTATTATTGCATATTTGTCACACTGGATGTTTTCAGGTCTTTAGACAAAATATAATATTAGATAAAGGGAACCTAAGTGAACAAATAACACTTTTTATTTTTACTTATTTCATTTATTTAATGAAAAAAGTTAACCAACACCAACTGGCACTGTGTGAAAAAGTAATTGCCCCTAGTTAAATCAACCCAATTAAAGGGATAATTAGAGTCAGCTGATTGAACACAGCCAGGCTTGATTATAGCCAGCCCTGCTCAATATAAACCTCACTTATTTTGGCCCTTACCATCAGAGTCACGTTGCTAGCACAAAGATTCAACGGCACATTATGCCATGATCAAAGGAAGTTCCTGAAAGATCAGAAAAAATTTGTTGCCCTCTATCAGTCCAGAAAGGGTTACAAAGCTATTTCTAAGGCTCTGGGACTCCATCGAACCACAGTGAGAGCCATAATCTCCAAATGGAGAACACTTGAACAGTAGTGAACCTTCCCAGGAGTGGCGGCTGCCAAAATTACTCCAAGGGCACAGTGTAAAATCATCCAAGAAGTCTCAAAGGATCCTAAAACAACATACAAAGAACTGCAGGCTTCTCTTGCCTCAGCTAAGGTCAGTGTTCATGACTCCACAATCAGAAAGAGACTGGCAAAATCGGCTTCATGGAGAGTAGCAAGGCTGGAAACCACTGCCAACCAAGAAGAACATAAATGCTCATCTCTCATTTGCCAAGAAGCACCTGGATGATCCACAGCCTTTTGGGAAAATGTTCTATGGACAGATGAGTCCAAAGTGGAACTTTTGGACAACATGGATCCCATAATGTCTCACGTAAAGCAAACACAGCATTCCACAGTAAGAACACCATACCAACAGTCAAACATGGTGGTGGTAGTGTGATGGTGTGGGGATGCTTGCTGCCTAAGGACCTGGATGACTTGCCATAATTAAAGGAACCATGAATTCTGCTCTGTACCAGAAAATTCTTAAGGAGAATGTCCAGTCATCCTTCCGTCAGCTGAAGCTGAAGCGTAGTTAGGTCATGCAGCAAGACAATGATCAAAACACAAAAGCAAGTCCACATCAGAATGGCTAAAAGAAGTAAAATTAAAGTTTTGAGTGGCCTAGTCAAAGTCCAGACTTAAACCTAATAAAGATGCTATGGCAGGACCTGAAATGAGCAGTTCATGCTCAAAACCTACCAAATGTTACTGAATTAAAGCAGTTCTACGAGGAAGAGTGGGTTAAAATTCCTCCACAGCGATGTGAAAGACTGATATTGAATTATAGGAAGTGTTTGCTGCAGTCATTGCAGCTAAATGTGGCATAACCAGTTATTAAGTGTAAGGGGGCAATTACTTTTTCACACAGTGCCAGTTGATGTTGGTTAACTTTTTTTCATTAAATAAGTGAAATTAAAAAAAAAAACAAGTGTTATTTGTTCACTCAGGTTCCCTTTGTCTAGTATTACATTTTCTCTAAAGACCTGAAAACATCCAGTGTGACAAATATGCAATAATAGAGAAAATCAGGAAGGGGGCAAATACTTTTTCACGCCACTGTATCCACACAGGAGGTGTGCCAGCAATATGCGGTATTCACAAAGCCATGTAGTGCCAGGCGTAGGGGGCACTGGGTATTCCTGATGTGACCAGGTGTAACTCCATATGCACCCCCATGTACCCCGGCTACTGGGTACAGTGGCACCATATTTCGGGCCTCCTTGCCACCCCAGCCCACTATGCAGCAGTGGAGGGTTGGGGTAATGGCACAGGTTCCTGCCAGTTGACTGCAGCACTGCCACTATACAGGGCTCCTCTCTGCCCCTCCTGCACCATCTGCAAAGGTGCAAAGGATCCACTTAGTGACCCTGTGTGGGCACCCAACTGGATGCCTACCTGGGTCCACGGCTCCATGCTACTATGCATGCCAAGGAGGAATGGCCATGGACAGTTGCCCCACGGGTGTTAGAAACATAGAAACATAGACTTTGACGGCAGATGAGGACCACTTGGCCCGCCCAGTCTGCCCATTTCCCTACCTATTGGATAAGCTGCAGATTCTAGTTAACCAACAGCCTACTTCCTGCAACCCCCCACTATAATTGTCTCATGTCTGTCCCATGCATGTTTGAATTCCCCCACTGTTTTAGACCCCACAACCTCTCCAGGAAGGTGGTTCCATGCGTTCACCACTCTCTCCGTGAAAAAAAATTTCCTCACATTACCCCTGAGCCACCTCCCTCTATCTTTAAATTGTGCCCCCTTGTTCTTACACATCTCTTTTTCTGAAAGATGCTACCCTCGTGGACTTTGTTGATTCCCTTGAGGTACTTAAAAGTTTCTATCATGTCCCCCTGTCCCTCCTTTCATCAAGGGTATACATATTAAGCTTTTTCAGTCTCTCTTCATATGGTTTCTGATGTAGACCCTGCACCATTTTAGTTGCCCTCCTCTGGACTGCTTTCATCCTGTCTATGTCCTTGCGTAGATGAGGTCTCCAAAACTGCACGCAGTACTCCAGATGGGGTCTCACCAACTGTCTGTACAGAGGGATAACCGCTTCCCTTTTTCTACTTGAGATGCCCCTCCCTATGCATCCCAGTATCCCAGTGTCTCTCCTTACCGACTTCTCACATTGCTTACCTGCCTTTAGGCAATCTGATATGACTACCCCCACGTCCCTTTTCATTATTGTTGTTGTTAGTACCTCCCCTGCTATTGTGTACTCTTCTCCTGGATTTTTATTTCCCAGGTGCATTACTTTGCACTTCTTTGCATTGAATCTAAGTTGCCATATGTCTGACCATTCCTCCAACCTTGCCAAGTCCCTTCTCATCCTTTCTATCCCCCCTTGTGTATCAACTCTGTTACAGATCTTTGTGTCGTCTGCAAAGAGGCATACCTTTCCTTCCAGACCCTCTGCAATGTCACCTATAAAGATGTTAAAGAGGACTGGACCCAGTACTGAACCCTGAGGTACTCCACTAGTAACCCCCTTTCTTCGGAATGTGTTCCATTCACTATTACCTTCTGTGTCCTGTTGTGCAGCCGGTTTGCTACCCAGGCTACCACCCTGGGACCTACTCCCAGGCTGTCTAACTTGATTATTAATCTTTTGCATGGGACTGTGTCAAATGTCTTGCTAAAGTCTAGGTAGACCATATCCACAGCCCCTCCCTGGTCTATTACTTTGGTCACCCAGTCAAAGAAATTGATTAGATTCATTTGACATGACCTTCCTGCTGTGAATCCATGCTGCTTTGGATCCTGTTCCCCACTGACCTCTAGGTACTCAACAATTCTTTCTTTCAGAAGTGATGCCATCATTTTCCCCACCGCTGAGGCCAAACTAACAGGTCTGTAGTTTCCTGCTTCTGCCTTGCTCCCACTTTTGTGAAGGGGAATCACATCGACCCTACTCCAGTCCTCAGGTACCACCCCATCCTCCCATGATTTGTTACAAAGTGTGGTCAGTGGTGTCACTAGGTCCTCCCTTAGTTCTTTTAGGATTCTAGAGTGAATCCTGTCAGGCCCCATTGCTTTGTCCACCTTGAGTTTTAGGAGTTCTTTCAGGACTCTTTCTTCTGTAAATGGACTGGCGTTAACCCCACTACCCAGAGTGCTTCTATTGTTTGGTTTAGGTAACTCCTCCTCTTCTTCTTTTGTGAATACTGAGCAAAAGTATTCATTCTGTACCTCTGCCTTTTCACTGTCTCCCTCTGCCCACCTCCTCTCTCCTTTATTAATCTTCACTATCCCTCCCTTAATCTTTCTATGCTCCCTAATGTACCTATAAAAGGTTTTATCCCCCTTCTTAACTGAGTTGGCTATCTTTTCCTCGGTTTGGACCTTTGCTTTTCTGACTGTCTTCCCTACTTCTTTCCGCTTTAATTAATACAGTTCCCTGTTGTGCATTAGCAGTAGTGTATACCGCTTACCCTGCACCTGTCTGGGGCCGCATAGGTACGCGGGTAGGGTACGTGCCACAGGCATGTATTAACTGTCCATTAGTGCATAGGGGCCATTGTACATATATTTCAAATTAGATTATAGATTAGTCAAAGCTGTGCCATAGTACACACTCTGTCCACACTCAGCAGGCACACCAACACCAGACACAGTGAGCTTCTTCCCTCATGTTGAATTTACTGTGAATTGTAATTATGTTACATCATCAGCTTCTGCAGGTGTACACCATCATGTTGGATGCACCAATTTTGGTTTCATCAGTGGAAACCCAGCAGGGTTTTCATGCTAAGATGGAACAGATAGGCAACTGAGACACAGAGTACTTAGCCACAGAAACTTACCTGAACAGTTTGTATGGAGATGGTACAATTCACAATAAATTCACCATCAGGAGGAAAGAAGGCCTACGTGTCTGGTGTTGGTGTGCCTGGTGAGTGCTAAAAGACTGTGCCCTATGGAGCAACAGTGACAGTACTATTTCCCTGATATTTGGCACCACTTATCTTGACTTGTATGGGAGCGCATTAAGTTCCTTTTGAGATCCTAATGCCTGGACTCACATCCAATATTATAGACTACTGTATGTTAAGAATGCTCATTAACACAATAAAACTTTAGAAATTGCAGCAAAAAAGGCAGTATTCACAACTATAAGATGCTGTAAGAAATTTATTTTGTGCCATGAGTTGATACCAGCTGTACTGGTGATTATTATAAGCTGACAGGTGACATTCAGCTGAAACCAGTTTAAATGGATAGATACTCATGATTGTGAAAATCTGGAAGATTCAGTAATTGCCATGGAAATGTATAAGCATTCTAGCAGCACTGCATGTGTTGGAAGAGATGGAAATTAATAACAGATATGCTTTGTTATCAGAGATAGGGTCCTCCGGAGAGCTTAGCATGTGTCAGGCAGTTTATCAATGCTACAAGTTGACATTTTGCAGGAAGGCATGTCCTGAATAAAATCAAATTCACTTTAGCATGAAATGCATTGCAGTTAGTTTCACCCTGTTAGCCACTGGTGAAGCTGTTAATGCAGGGAGTCTTAAGACACAGGGTGGCATAGGTGTATGTTTCAATTGGGGTAGACGCAACCATCAAGTGATGTAAATGTATGGTGGAAGAAATCCAAACATGTCCTTTCTACTACAGTAGGTCAATGTTTAAAATCATCTATAATAAAAAGGGGTGGAGAGTTTAAAATACATTCAGTGGCACTGGTCAAGAATGTGGAAATAAAGTGAAGCAGTGTGTCTTGGTTGACAGGCCACATGGCCAGAGCATACAACTGTGAACTTGGAAACCCAGGTTTGAATCTCACAACCCCCATTTACTCAATGCATTACCCTTAACAAGTTACTTGACCTCCCTGGACATAACCACTCAATAATGTATCTCTGTGCTAACTACTAAAATGGAGGGCTGCCACTTGGAACAAGTGGTGCTAAGTACAGAGCAGTGCAACTCAGACCAGAAATGAACATGACACATGCACTTGCAGATATCAGAGATTCATGCTGAATAACAATGAACACACTCTGAATGAGAAGAACTCACCAAACTGGCTACTAGAAGAGTCAGAACCACCAGTATTAAAAAATGCAACCACCCTGCTATGACCCTATGCAGAAGGTCAGGAAATAACCAGCACTGCTGCCAGAACTACCTGGAGCCACTTAAAATGGGTATACCATTGTAATAACAATGCTCTTACACTGAAGCTGTTACAATGACAGCAACACGCTGATACTTGCAGTGTTGACCGGGTTGCCGGAGTAATGACCAAGTCATTAACCCGAGTTTAGTCAATCTCCCCAAGATTAGACCCCCAGAGTTGAATCCTAAGTCTGGGGGTGGGGGAAGAGCCCCATATGGAGGTGCACCCCTGCATGAACACCAATTGTGTGTCAGTGCATTTTCCTGTCAGGGACCATAGTCGGAGGCATCAGGGATGTTGGTGACCATGTGTCGCTGTAGGGGAGGTCGCTGACATTCCTGCCACTGTGGCATGGTGGAACCCTTAAAATGTTACTGGAATACCTGTCAGAATGTGCTGGTATCCAATGGCCCCCTGTGATCTTCCCTTTGTGTCCAGTTGCCCCTGTGCATCTCTACCCTGTGTCCTGTGTTCCTTGCCTTCTTTGGGAACAAACAACAAAATCAAACCATAGGAAATTCAGAAAACATACAGGACAGCAGAACTGCAGCTATGCAAACCAGTCAACAAGCTGCAGCACAAGAAATCATGAATAATATTGAGGATCCTACAACTCCAACTGCTACCATTCAGGAACTGGATATTGAGACTATTGCACATAGTAATGAGCTTACAGACTCTCGGGGCAGTGCACATAATATTGATATGGACTTGAATGAGTTGTTTGTTATCGATGAGTTGCTAACAGAGGTGGAGAGTACAGCTGAAGTAACAGATGCAGCAGAAATAGCAAGGGTGGAAATAACAAATCAGAAAGGTAAACTCAAACCAAAATCCATATTTTGTCCATCCATTAATAATGCAGCCATTAATGCTTTTAAATAAATAGTTATTTCTGAAACAGAAAAGCTCTACCAAAACCTTTATCATAATAAGCACTGTAATCTCCCTTTGTCTGAATGAGTTGTATTACAAGAGCTTTAGGAAATACAAAATGTTGTCATCAAGCCATCAAATAAAGGTGAAATATGCATCTGAATGAGTCAGAATGTCTGTAATGTCAATTAAGTATTTTCTGTAAAATAACTATGAGAAGCTTTCAGGAGCTCCTAGCACTATATATGGGTTAGAGCTATTTAACATAATTAGTGGTGCATGGGGATATAAATAGGTCACTGAGAAAAGGGCTGCATTTTAAAAGTAAACTTCCCAGTGGTCCCAAGCATATATTGCAGAGCCAGCCAGGTTGCAACGCAATAACTTGCAGTAAATGACATATCGTAAAACCTGCACTGAAAAAGGGCTTACCTGCCATTGAATTACATTGTTCCTTGCAACACACTGAAGCATTTTGTGATACACTGCAGCCTTATTGTATTGCATCCTAGCTGGCGCCAATGTGTTTATTCCCAAAGATCCATAACAATCGGTTGGATCCTCCTGTTAGGCCCATTGTTTTTGGTGTGGTTTCTTTAAACCAGAATATATCACAATGTATTGATTTATTTTCTACAACTCTGTGTTCTAGGTCTCAGATCCCACATTAGGCATACCACAGACTTCCTCAATAAAAAGGAGGACTTTTTTTGGGAGACCGATTACTTCTGGATTGCAATTGATGTGGTCAGTCTGTACACTTGTATTCAACATGTAGAAGGCTTAGAAGATGTTGAGCATTGCCTATATCAGCCTCATTTCGACACTGTCTCCATTACCTTCTTCTCACAGGCCCTGTAATACATCTTGAACTGAAACTATTTCATGTTCCAATCTAGAATTCTTCAGGTAAAAGCGGGGTGCTGTTTATGCCAATTTCTACATGCAGGTGTGGGAGAAAAGGTTTAGCTACAACTGTATCCACAGCAATACCATGACGAGGTGGTGTCCTGGCTACATTATATAGATGGCATAGTCTGTATCTGGTGATGCACACAAGAGGAAATTCACAAAGTTTTGGTGCACTTGAACTCTACCAGTGACAGCTTAAATTTCACTTATGAGTATGATAAATGCAGGATTAATTTCCTGGATGTCATTCTTAGTGCCTCGTCAGGTCAGATTGTGTCTTCTTCTGGGTATAGGAATCCCATGGCAGCAAATTCTGTCCTCCAGGCAGATAGGGCACACTCCTACAAATTACTGAAATCTATTCCATACAGCAAATTTATTAGGCTATGAAGGAATTGTTTCAGTCTTCACAAATTTGAGAAACAGGCTTTAGAAATGTCTGAAAGATTTAAGGAATGAGTGTATGATGTTTCACTGTTAGAAACTGTCTTGACAAGAGCCAGTGATGTCAATAGAAATACACTCCTGAAACCCAGAAATAATGCATCAGAATATAGTCTTCAGATTACAGTCTCTACTGAATACAACAATTTTGCCAGTAGAGTAATGGGGAACATTGTTCAAAAACGTGGATCCATATTACAAGGGGACAACTTTCTAAAAAGAAAAGTGGGGGACAATCCGACAGTCACTTTCAGAAAGGCTAACAACCTAAGTGGGTATCCAGTGAACAAGGTGACCGAAATTGGGCACCTACAAAAATGGCGACTCAATTATGATGCCTGTGTTCAGGGCTACCTAGCAGGGGGAACTGACACTGGGTGTGATCACGGTGCAATGGAAGTATTATCGTATACATGTGCGTGCACACACGGGGAAGCAGGAGGGATGGGATGTGGGAGGGGTGTTGGCAGCTGCTGAGCTGGTCCACTAGTGTGGTGGGGAGGGTGGTTGGCTGGGAGGAGCAGGATGCAGGGTTCGGGTCTGGCGTGGCACATTTTTTTTTTTTGCCAGCAGACGGCTTTCAATTTTTTAAGTATTTCACCCCCTGGAATGCATCCCCCCCTGGAGCTGAGAATCCTTAAGTAGGGGTGTGTGGGGGCGAAGCCCTCTGTGGGGGCTGAGAGGTGCAGCTCACCACATTAAAAACAAATCCCATAGGTCTCGGGTGCCCTTTTTCTCCTCGCTAAGGGTGCATCGCCAAAATACATTTTTGGTAATGCACACTCACCATAACGGGGATCGCTATTCTGTGATCGCAATTATGATATGGAACCACCTGAGTGCATGCTCACTACTAACCATTTGGTGGCTACTAGACAACCCCACCCATAGCTTAAAACAGCAGTGCAAGAATGTGGTGAAAATTTGAACCTATACTTTTTATGTTATTTTAGATTGCTCATTTTCCACTGACTTGTATGATACCCATCTTTTATGTTTTGAGTCTACTTTAGTACTTTTTCACATTTGAAATAATAAAAGGAGTGCTCAGTATTCTCAGCTGTTTTTGAACACCTATTATGCCATAAGGTCAGAGAGCACTGCCTACTACATTATGATTCATTTTAGTCACAACAGAAGTGACTTTAAACAATTGATGTACAAAAACAGCTGAGAATAATGATGAAAACCTGGTCTGAGATGTAATAAAAGGAGTGCTCCTTTTATTATTTCAGATGTGAAAAAAATATTAATGCAGGCTCAAATTGTGGAAAGAAGGATATCATACAAGTCAACAGATAAGGGTCAATGTAAAATAGTATAAAAAGAATGGGTCAAAATTTTCACCACATTCATGCACTGCAGCTTAAAGTGGCAACTAGCAAAGCCACAAGGCTTTCAGAAATGTAGCCACTGCAGTGATTGAAGATTTGCTCCAGAGGGGAAATTCTATGAACACCACCCAAAAAACAGGAAAGTAACTGTCACACAATTTACCTCTTGCATGACTTCATTTTTTGTGTATGTCATTTGGTATCCATTCAAGAAACATTATGTGGGATGAACCATTCACTCTTTGAAAGTGCACATCCAAAAGCACATCAGGACCATCATAAATCACAAGAAAAGAAATGTCTTGGGTGTGCACTTTCGAACACATAACTCAGATCTATGTTTTACCTTACTCATGGGTCTGGAGCACATCCCTCTTATGAAAAGGAGTGGCAGAGTTAATCATCTCCTCCAGAAAGAGGCAGGATTGATGGCATCTCTGAGCACCATCCAACCCACAGATATTACTGAAGATGTAGACTATGTTCCATTTAAAAAAAAAATAGATTTGAATTTTGCAACATCCCATCCTTTTTTCCTGTGGGGTTCTTTGATTTCTGTCTTTAAAGAACCAGTTACTGTTTATACTGACTCTCCTCCATAGAGTATTTCAGCATTTATCAGCACATAACTAACTTCCTTTCAATTGTGATTCCTTATTACCATGTACTAATGGGGGAATGGAGGGGATGCATTAATTAGAAACTGTCTGAAGGTGGAGGGGTCAGAACTCACAGCACAGTGGGTGGTGGAGGCAGTTTAAAATGTGTGAGTTTTTTTTACTGCCAAAGGTGGCTGGTAGGCTTCAATTTATGTAGTTTTCACCAGCAGTGGTCCTTCTTTCTCCATCAAAAACTATGTGAATTACCTAATTCACTGGTGAATTGGCAATTTGCAAAGGCTCAGCAGGCAGTCTACAGGTAATATGTAGTAATAAGGAAGCTGTAGTATAGGGTTAGACAGTTCTTATGCACTCCTCACTACTATAACAGTTGCACTTGCCTAATGTACTACAAATCCCACAGCCTTTATAGAGATCAAAGGACTACCTCTGTAAAAGATTTAATGTAATAGAGTGCAGGAGCAAATTGGTAGGGGACAGATAGTCGTGGGAGCAAAAACACGCATGAGCATATTGTTGGGAGTGAATTGTCATGCTCCCAAGCTGGGGGTACTTTACCAAGTGAAAATTATGTGACTTGGGGATACCAGTGAATTGAAATTGGGTGAAATTCATGAAGCCCTTCACAAACTGAAATGTACCAACTTTGCTCACATCTAAACTTGAGATGATAAACTGTTCAGAAGGAAAAGAGCAGCCTAAGAAAGGGAGTACCTTCCTACAGTTAACTTCACCTGCTTTACTTTGTTTTTACTTTTCACTTTACTTTTACTTTACTTACTTTACTTTTACTTTACTTTTTTTTACTTTACTTTTCAAATGCTGGTATTACAGTTTTACTCCCGAGAAGAAGTGGGTTTGTTCAAATCCTGAGACTCTGATTCATTGACACCTTTATTTGGACAGAAAAAATTAGTCAAAAATGTATTTAAATAATTGACTATATACAAACTATTATCTAACAGATGATCCTTCTATTTTAAAATCATGGCCAACGTTCTCTGCAAGGTTTATATAATGACTTAAAGGATGACCAGCACAATTTGGGAGACTTTAGATGTTCTACCTGCAGTGACTAATAAAAATGTGGATTTAGGTATGGTTATAACTATTTTTGCTGAATTTCACATCTGCCTAAACAATTGGAAAGTGTGTTGATTTTTATTCATTTCAAAAGGCTTCTACAAATTATTCCTTAGCTTCATTTTGTGCAAATGTCCTAGTTCAGCAGTGATCATGATCTCCCTTTACCCTCTAACTAGTCAGGGGAGCACTAGCTTCAAAAGCTTCTACCAAATAATAAACAAAAAAATTAGAAGATTCGTCTTATAGAGCAGCGGGGAAAGCTGCTTTACTTAATAAAGTCTGGGAGTCTTATCTGAGTGCGTGTCTGTAACATATAGGCGAGAGATGGCATGGTGTGGACTGTATTGCTTTCTTTATGCTCCTGCCATGTGGTCCATTTTTAGTTGACCTCTGTATGATGGGTTCTGGATAATCACTTCTTCTCCTGCCCTTCAATGTTTGAGGTGTACAATGGGGTTATCTGCCAATATGCCTGTCTTGCCAGCTTTAATTATTAGTTAGTTATATTCTGCCATTTACAAGCATGTTGTTTTTGATGTTTATCTTATTTTTCGCTGGTCTTTCTAGGGTTCAGTCAAATTATTTTTATTGAGGTTGAAGCTTTGTGATCTCTGGTAATGGGGGGCTGACTAGGGGGCTGGGGGAGTTTTGTGGAATGGTCTACTTTTGCTAACAGTCAGTTATAGTTTTATATAGTGTCTGTTTTTTTTTTAACAAAGGTGTCAGTTTTTGTACTCTTTGCTTACTTGGATTGTTCCCTCAGTTCCTCTGTGGATGATTGCTGTTTTTGTGTTTTGTATTGGTATTTGTTAACATTTCAATACAAATTTAAATTGGGGAAAAAAAAGAGAATTAGGTTCGTCTACATTTTGCAGATCCTTAAAAACAGCCCAGTCCACACATGTCACACTAGTTAAAAATGCATCAATATTTACATTTCTAATACTATGAAATTTAATTACCCTTGGCCTAAGCTTCAGTAAAGACTTTTCTACTTGTGGATGCAGTAAATGGGACAATGATCTGTAATGGATTCTGAAAGCACTTGACAAAATTTGATATAGTTTGTTAGATACAAAGCTAGAAACATAGAAACACAGTCAAGGTTGGGCATAAAGAGACCTAAGGTTCAACTAGTCTACCCGGAGTTCTGTCTCTGCCTTGGAACATATTGTCCATTTGGGGTTTTATCCCTCCCAGTCCACCCCCTACTCCCTTCTCTACTGCTACTACCTTGAGTAGCCACTAAACTCTTCATGCTGTCTCAGCCATTGTTGAAATCATTTACAGTTTTGGTGCCCGCCCTCTCTGCTGGTTGACTGCACCATGGTTCCCTCACCATTTCCATAACAGAAAACTTCCTCACATCCCTCTAAAACCCTCCACCTGCCAGTTTCCTCTCATTACTTTGTGTTCTTGACTCTGTACTCTGGCTAAATAGTTCTCTGCAGTTCACCTTATTTATTCACTTCACAAATCCCCCCCACCTGTTCTCCAGTGAGTACATGTTCAGTGCCTTGAAATGAATGTCATTCTTCCATCGATGGAGCTGGGGTGGAGCAGGAGACCTCTTGTTTTTGGGTTCTCCCTCTCCCTGCAATGGACTGTGACCACACTGAACTCTGCTGGACAAAATTTTCAGCTGAAATCTCCCTACCGGGGCAGGAGCTGCTCAGTCGGCTGCATTTGGGTGCAGTCTTTGAATGAACTCTCGCCTGCTTGATATCAGTAATTACTCCTGCCTGAATCTCATGGGACTGAATGTTTGTGCTGTAATTCTGACTTTATTTCTCCCTACCTGACATCCTCGAGCTGGAACACTGTCTTGATTCGTCGGTGGGGACTGGAGCTGTTTGTGTTGGTGGATTTTGGGTGTGAGTTTTGAATGAAAACACTCCTGCCTTATTCGCTCAGAGCTTCTGTGACACCTGACTCAGCCTGCTCTTAAGGTCTGAATCTGAGCACCATTGGCCAGGCATTCTTCTATTGGTGGAGCGTGAGACCTCTTGCTTTTGGGTTCTCCCTCCCCCTGCAATGGATTGTGACTGCACTGAACTCCGTTGGACGAACTCTTCAGCCGAATTCTCCCTACCAGGGCTGGAGTTGCTGGTTCGGCTGCATTTGGGCGTGATCTTTGAATGAAATCTCTCCTGTCTGATACCAGTAATTACTCCTGCTTGAATCTCAGGGGCTGAATGTTTGTGCTGTATTTCCAGTCTTATTTCTCCCTATCTGAAATCCTCGAGCTGGGAACACTGTCTTGCTTTTTCTGGCCACCCATCCTGTTCCCTTCTCCCATTAAATGCACTCAAGCCCCGCCTACTCCTAGGGCGGGGCAATCTCCAGCACCTTCTATCAGATCAGCTAAGCTCTTGCGCCCACTGAACACTGCTGCCTAGGGCCACACATCAGACTTTCCTTCCTAACTATTTCCCTCCACAGTGTTTTTTAACATCAACTTATTGCTACTTATTCTTCATATAGTATTTCAGTGTTAGCAGAATATGTTTATATAAATGTATAAGCCTCAGTTGCCTGATATTTTCAACATCAATTGTATTGCTATCTATCTACATCTAGTACTCAATGACTGCAGTACTGTTTATATAAATTTTATCAGCCTCAGCTACCTTCATATTCTAGCTAAGACTAAACTGTATATGGGAGGTGTGCCTGCTTTTCTGGGCTGTACAAAGGGCAGTTATTCTTTCCCATCCCTGCATTCACTGTTATTGCATGACTGTAGGCTCCTTACTGGAGGGGGAGCATTACTAAACTGCTGATACCTCCTCCCAAAGCTTCCTCAAAGTTTCTAGTGTATCTGATTATTCCTCCATCTCATCAGGACTTGATTATTTGCTCTTCCCCTGAGTCCCCCTGCCAACATGTCTTCCCCCTTGCCTCCTCCCCAGTGGCACAACAAAAAGGGTCTAAAAGTTGCCCACATCAATGTCCATAGCCTCCTAGCTAACCTCCCTGAGCTGACAGCCTGGGTTGCTTACTATAACCCAGACATCCTGGGGGTCTCTGAAACATGGCTCAAGCCAGCCTCCCCAGACTCTGTCTGTGCTTTCTCAGGGTACTTCACTGTCAGGCAGGATAGGGCAGGGAACAAACAGGGGGGGTGGACTACCACTCTACTATAAGACCCACATTAATGTGTCTATCATACCCCACCCCACCTCTCCCTCATGTGAGTTCCTGTATGCCCTCCTACTGCTGGGTAACTCCAAAAAGCTCCACCTGGTTTGTGTTTACAATCCTCCAAAAGGTGGTACTCATGTCCTCTCCTACCTCCTCAACTGCCTCAGTCCTAAGGTGGGTACTAGTGAACTCCTTGTGTTAGGTGACTTCAACCTAAACTGGCTGGGTGGCAACCCCAAGGTATACGAACCCCTGCTGTCAGGCCTTGCCCTCGGCCAACTCATCTCTGAACCAACCAGACCTTCCTCCTCAGGGGTAAAAGGCACCCTCATTGACTGGATGCTGAGCAACAGGCCGGACCACATCCCTGCATCTGGCCTCTTCCCAGACTCCATCTTGGACCACTCCCCCACCTACTGTATCTGGAAAGTCTTCACCCCCAGGGTCTCCTATAAAGTTATCCAGATGACAGACTACTCAAAATTCAACACCAATGACTTCCTCTCTGACCTCTGCTGAACCGACTGATCCCAGGTTATAGCTGCTAGTGACCCCACAGCTGCCCTTGACTGCTTCCTATCAATATTTTCCCCCTTCAGGATAGACATGCCCCCCCTCACAAAAAGGAGGGTGAGGGGCACTGTCACCAAATGGTTGCATGGTAACCTGTTTGCCCTAATGAAAATCAGGGACAAACTCTGGCAAAAATTCAAGGCCTCTGGTGACAGATCTGACTTCTCACAATACAGGCAGCTCAGAAACTCCTGTAAGAGGGCTATCTGCTGGGTGAAGAGTGAATTCTGCAAATCCTCCCTTGAAGCTACAGCCAGTAACCCTCAGAGTTTCTGGCGTACCATCAAGCACACTGTGAGTGGCCCTGCCAGTGCTCTGGTCTCTGATATGCTAATTGGAGAATGCCATGACTATTGCCAAACCACTCAACACCCAGTTTTCTGATCTGTCCTTCTGTCCCTCTTTCCCTGTCACCAGTGAGATGGTCCCCTCTGGGGTCACTGCGACTCCTCAACCCCAACTCTACTTCAAAACAGTGTTCTGGAGTGAGACATGGAAGCTTCTAGCTGGATTCTCCCCACACTCTGGAGCCGGGCACAACAATCTTGAGCCTAAACTGCTCTGCCTGGGGGCCCCCTTTCTGGCCTGGCCTGTCTCCCATATCCTCAATAGCTCTCTCGTCCGGGACCATTCCTGACATATGGAAGGTGGCTCATGTGTTCCCAGTCCTCAAGCACGGTGACTCTAAATCTTTAGAAAACTATCACCCCATAGCTATCTTGACAGCTGTTAGCAAGCTGCTAGAGAAGGTGGTGGTCTCCCAGCTCACACTCTTCATCCACACCAACGGCCTTCTTTTCCCAGCACAGCATGGGTCCTGAAAAGGACACAGCACTGCCACTGCCCTTGCTCAGGTCACGTCTGAGATCAAAACTGCAATTGACCAAGGCAAACTTACTGGCGCTATCTTCATAGACCTGTCTAAGGCCTTTGATCTGGTTGACCACCCACTCCTGGGCTCCACCCTTTGGTCCCTTGGTCTCTCCCCTCCAGTCCTAGCCTGGTTTGCCTACTACCTGTCGGGCAGGCAGCAGTACACAAAGTTCCAAAAAGCCCTCTCTGGGCTGACACCGGTTATACGCGGGGTGCCGCAGGGGTCTGTACTGTTCTCCCTCTACATCAACCAGCTGCCTTTGTTCCCTGCCCTTGGGCATTCCACCCTGTACACCTATGACCTCATGATTCTAACCAGTTCACAGGACATCAACGTCATTAACTCCAGATTAAATACTGACCTTGACAACATCCAGTCTTGGCTGAAGGCCCATAAGCTTGTCCTCAACATCTGTTAAACCCAGGCCATGCTCTTCAGTTCCCTGGCCAAGATAAGAGCCTACCCTGCCCCTCTCAAAATTGTTGGAGCAGATGGTTCTCCATTACAAGTGGTTGACTCATTCAAGTACCTGGGGGTTAACCTTGATCCTCAGCTTGATCTCTCCTTGCATATACGCAACTGTTGTAAGGCCACAAACTGCAAGCTGGGCCTGGCTTACCAAGCCAAAAGTAGCCTCACCCCCGTTGCTCGACTTGCTCTTGCAAAAGGGGTTATTCTCCCCACACTTCTATGCCTAGTACCCTCACCCTGTGTGGGTGGCCCAGTGCAACTTGGACTCTCAGTGGCTGCCTCAAGTGCCAGGGGTAATACTCTGTGCATCCCTGAGCTCCCTGGCCTGTCTTGCTCATAGTCTAAGTCATCATCTACTGCTTATGCACTTGTTTTACTCTGTTGCACCCTGTTAGGGGTACATGTCCCCGGCCGGTCTAGAAGCCACATGTTATTTTCACATGCCCCCTTGCTCTTGATGCATTTGATTGCTAATGTTTCTCTCCTCCCTTACTATGCATGTACCACTACTCCATGCCCCTTGTGTACACAAACTGGGTATCCCCACCTACCTGCCCAGCTACTATCTGATGTTATTTATTGTCTGTTCCCAGTTTGACTGCCATGGTTTTGACTCTATACTGTTATTACCTGCACCTTGTAATTCTCCAGGGTCACATTCTGTGCTGTTTAACCTGTACCCGACTGTCCCTTGTTGATTGCCGTGCCTTGTCCCTGTACTTGACTGCCATGTTTTTGTCTCTGTACTGTTATTGCCTGTATCTTGTAATTCTCCCGGGTCACACCTGAAAATAGGCACCTGACTGTCTAGTGTGCTTACCAGGTAAACAAAAGCTAGATAAAAATAAGATCTGCCCTGTTGGTCCTGAATCATCTTGGTCACCCTGAATTTCACCACCTCCATTCTATTCCTGCCCTTCCGTAGGTGAGGACTCCAGAACTAAGCACAGTATTCCAGGTGTGGTCTCACCAGTGACCTATATAGACATAGAACTACCTCCTTTTTTCTGCTGTCAATACCTATTCCAATACACCCCAGCATCCTATTAGCCTTACTATAGGTCTTGTTACTCTGGCTTGATTTTTTTTGAGGAGTCACTAATGATGACTTCCAGGTCCCTTTCTTCCACCCTAGTGCTCAGTTTAACCCCTCCCAGCCAGTACTCTGTCCTGGGGTTTTCATCCCTAGGTGCATAATGCTGCATTTTGTTTTTTTGGTGTTGAACTTCAACTATCAAACCTTAGACCACCACTCTAGTCTTTATACAGTAGATCCCTGTACATCGCCTAGATTCCTTTGTTACTATCTGCCTAGCACAAGGCTTTGTGTCATCTGCAAAGAGATCAACTTACCCCAATTCCCTCTCCAAAGTCAATGATGAAAACATTGAAGAGGACAGGACCCAGGACAGATCCCTGTGGAACCACAGTTGTGACCTTCTGATTTGACCCTGTTTACTACCATACTCTACTGTCTCTCCTTCAACCAGTTCCATAACCATTTAACTATGTCCCTAGCACGCCCAGGTCCTCCAGTTTCTTCAGCAATCTTTTGTACTGTACTGAGTTGAAAGCCTTGCTGAAATCGATGAAGAGTAAATACACAGTGTGGCTCTAATCTACTGCCTTTCTCACTCAGTCAAAGAAAACTATCAGATTGACCTAACAAGACCTCCCTGCACAGACTGATACTGTTTATTATCCTGTGCACTGTTGCTCTCTAGGTAATCTACTAGGTCTTCTGTAATCAGTGACTCCATCAGTTTCAAACCAGGAAAATAGGTTCAGCACTCAGCCCAAGGGATTCCCACTTGCACTAAAATAGAATATTAACCCTAATGTGTTTTGAACCATTCGGGTCCTTTCTCAGCAGTCTTTGAGGAAGGACCTGATTGGTCTGAAATGTTTCAGGAGACTTGTGGGAGAGTTGACTGTTTGCACACAACTTGGACTGCACCAGTTTGAACTGCATAGCTTTTACAAAGATTTGCACTAAATAATTGATTTTGTACTTACTTCCATCTGAGACTTTTAAGTTTCCTGGTCAACTTGTTTTACTGCTTTGAAGTTGACTTTGTTCTGAGTACAATATCCTTAGAGTGTCTTTCTGACTTTGTTTAGACTCCATTTGTTTACCCACTACAGAGGTAAGACTGACAGGTCTGTAATATCCAGGTTGCTCATTGCGATTCCACCAGGTCACTTCCACAAGAAATTTGTTGAAGGAATTTACAGTGACAGCTGTTATGCGAGGTTCCTACACCCTAATTGGCATCCCACTGTACACCTTAGACAGACTTTATAATAAATATGCATATGCTACACTAACATGTAGGGCATAGACACTTACCGTATAAGAGTAAGTGTCAGGATGTATAATGATTGTAATACACTTTACTTTCTTTATGCATGGAAACTGCACATAGTAAGCCAAGACATCCATGTCTTTGTCATCGTCTGATATTACGTAGTCTGCACTGCCATCCTTTGGATTTCTGTATAATTACACTACATCCTGTGTTTTTCATGTACTATGTACACTCTTATTGTTCTAAAAGATAGCTGACTTAGTGAATATTGTATAATGCTATCTACATTGTGGAGCCACCTTACTTTAGCCAGTAGGGCTTATTGAATGTAACTAAGAATATTTCTTTCTCCTGGTAACCATAGTGATTATCATAGTATATAATGTAATGTATTACGTTTTCCCCTTGGAGACCTCCTTCACTCTTTTGGGTACTGGGGAATGCTAAGGTCTGGCTCCCAGTGTCTTACTGTAAGAACTGTTTAAGGCAACTATGATATCCTTTTGTAGTAATAAACATATTTATTACTGATATGCAACTTGTCTGTGATTCTTTTGCATCTCTAATTATTGCTGAGCACCTGATCAGGGCTAGACATCCTAACAAATTGGTGACTGTGTGCAGGCGATTTAGATTGCGCAAAGTTTCACTTATTGCTTGAGAAATTTCCCTTCCTATGGGTACAGTAGGTGTGCACTCTCGCATCACATCTCCCATTATTTTTACCTCCATTGCATCCTGCAATGTCTGGTTGCTTACTGGGCATGGTCAATGCCGACTCACCATGCCCAATGACAGTTTTGAACTGCAAGACTACGTGAGTACAGTAGCCCACCTGTCTGCTGGTTTTGCCTGATGTGGATCGATACATGACATGGCAACCTCTTACGGGTTCTGATTTTGAGCTTCCCCACTGATTATTACCAATACTACAATGGCCACAATGTCAAACATATGCAAAGACTTGAGACTTGACGTCTCTAACTTCCTTGCCTCCCATGGAGGATGGACTGACTTCATGCTGGACACAAGTCAATCCAACAACCCTGTGCTGGGGATTTCAACCCAGTACTCAGAGACGAGACAAACAGCCAGGAAGCATGAGGCTAAAGGGCTGTTGGTTGCGGCTTTCTAAGCTGCTTTAGAAGCCTTCAAATTTAGGTTTTTCTCCCTCAAAATACAACTCTCACCCCTTAAGAAAGAGATGGGATTGCAGCCTAATGAAAGTTTGAGAAAAGAGCAGGAACTGGATACTGAACTTCAGTCCTTGTGAGATGAGAAAGAGACTATTTTGCACTGTTCTGTTGAAGGTAATCAGCAAGAAATATGTATGTTGAGAGATGAATGTGAAAGTTTGAAGCAGGATAAGAGACAGGTGTTACAAATTAATGATTTGTTAAGTAAAACCAATGATCAGCTCCGAGAGGACTTGGACGGACTCCAAGATGTCTTGAATCAGGTTTATGATGAGTTGGACAGGGAACATAAGGACAACTGTGAATTGAGCACCTCGTATACAGTGTTAGAGGAACAGGTTATGAAAGGTGTAGAACAGAACATTGCAAAAGCTAGTCACTAAGAATGTAAAGACAAGATGGCAAAACTGCACCATCAGCGAGAGGTTTTGACTGGTCATGTTAAGGCGATGGGTGGCTATGCCACCCTTGACCTCACATCATCTGTTGATGAGGAGTCTGATGATGACATCTCCCAGTACAATGCCCAGTCATGCACCTACAATGGCCCAATAACTCCACCCTGCCATTCACAAGATGGTGGGCCCCCTCACTACAGCAGCACATCCTTACTTCATCAACGCAATAAAGATTATTATATGCAACGCCAACATGGTGACCCCCATGATGGGGGGGAGGCTTGGGCCTACCACCGCCCCCTCAAGGCCCATCAAAGGCCACACCTGTTACCGCTATTGGAGTGGAAGACAGGGATGAGATCCAGAAAATTATTGAAAGCACTTTGCGCTATTCAGATTTACCTGAGAAAAGCAAACAAATCCTCTGGACACAGATAAAACAGCTGTCAAAGGAGACCACTACCTAGGAGTCTGTGGCTTGGACTGTGGCCGATGCAGCAGGGGAAGCCACCCTTCATGGTGCATGAGATATCCTTCCTTCCCCAGATCATCCAAGTAATCTCCTGCAGATGGCCCACACTGTTCAGCAGATTTCTGACAGCATAGGCCATATGAGTCCCACTGACAACCTCAGCTGTCATTTGGAGAAGGTACATTCCAAATGTGAAATGCTCAGCTTATCAGTGGACTACCAAGTACACATCCTCAACAGACTACTGATACCAGCCTATGGGCATAACTTCTGGAAGTAGCCTGCCAGGACACCCAAGCTACTTTCTGACCAAATCACAGCTGAACTTATAGCCACACACAGCCTAGGTGTGGCTGGGGTAATGCTAGCTCACCCCGTAAAACAAAACGCAAAAGAAAGCCCCGTGACTTTCCATCAGAGACTGTGGATGGCCTACCATGCAGGTAAAAACATTGCAGGAGAGGCCACAGATACGGACCTCATAGAATACAAAAATGTGTTCCTTTGGAACATGATCCCAGCTGTCCATGAAAAGGTGGAACCAACAATTTTCCCCACCATGAACAATGTTGCCGACATTCTTCAGAAAATGGAGCAGGTATACCAGCTCTATATCCGTGACCTTGGCTCTGATTTGAAAAAGGTAGCCACGGTACAATCTACTTATGAGCCTGCAACCCACTATACCATGGAGGACAAAGCCCATGAGAAGAAGCCCACACCTTTGGACAACCGACAGCATTACCAGTCCAGAGGTAGGAAATGGAACCAAAACAAAAAAATGCAATTGGAATTCTGATTCTAATCGGGGCATTCGAAACAATCAAACAGGCCCCTCATACAGAGAGATCACAGAGGAGAACAGAAACCTCTGAAACCTCCTTGGCCACATCTACTCTTCAGCAGATGTGGTCCCAGCACAAGACCTTGAGGCTATAGACACAGGAGAACAGGCCTCAACAGGGGATTTCAGAAGTGCAGGACACCAGGCCACAGCAGGCCTGAATCCTGACACCACTCCTTTCATAGCAGCCATCCAGCACAGGGATAAGGTCCAATGAGAACAGGCCCAACTGCTCTTCCAGGATCAGCCTACTGCTGGCACCATGGATTGTCAACTACAGTCCCCAGTCCATATTGTGAACAAGCTGGCATTGAACACAAATGGAAGGCCTTGTACCAAGGCCGTGGTTGGGGGCCACCAACTGACAATGCTATTGGATACAGTCATGGCTTTTTCTGTATTACACAATGTAGATCTGGCAAACTCTCCTTGGTCCACCAGATGGTGGACCAACACCTCAGTGGAGGATGGTGCAAAGATATTGACGTATCATTCTATAGTACTATCAGAGACTATTGGCAACCTGAAGGCACACCATACCTTTTAGCTTATGGTGTAAGATGATCATCCCAGCATCATGGGAATTGATTTTCACATGCCACAAGACTGTGTGGCAGATCTGTCAAACTTGCTATTGAACCAGATCAGAGGGCAATACCATACTGTCATGATTTCTAATTCGCACATGGTTGCAGCCATAACCACTAATGACAAGGAATATGATGTCATTGCTCTATTCCAGAACCATGAGTTCTTCAAAAGACTCCTCCCCAGCCTGCAGAAGCATTTGGATGCATTTGCTACAAACAAGCATGACTGTGGTAGGATGCAAATTGTCATTGAAATTCCAGGCCCAGCTCATGAAAGGCAAAGACAATACCCTTTTCCTGCTGAGGCCTTACCATCACTCATTGAAACCATTCAGTCACTCCTCAAACAAGGTGTGATCAGGACTTGTGTCTCTACTGTCAATTCACCTATTTGGCCTGTGAAGAAACCCGTGGGAACTTGGAGACTGACAAATGACTGCAGGAAACTTAACCAGGTCACACCTAGCTGCTCACCTACAGTAACCTCAGCACCTGATGTGCTCAAATTGCTGACCCCTGACCATAAGTGGTTCAGCGCTCTCGACATCTCCAGTGGTTTCTGGTCACTGTCACTGGTCCTAAAGAGACAATACAAATCTGCTTTCACCTTTGAAGGTAGACAGTACACATGGACCTGTTTGCCCCAGGGGTTTCACAATGGCCCCTTTCTCTTCCATCTATACATGATGGACACCCTGGACCTATTGCTGGCAACTGCTACCAAAGAACAACACTGTGACCTCTTGGATGAACTACTGACCCTCCTGCAGAGGGCAGGCCTCAAATGCAACCCTGCAAAGGCACAACTATGCCAAACAGAATTTATTTTCCTTGGCTTGCACATAACAGACAAGGGCAGAAGCCCAATTTGAAAAAGATATAAGGTCTTCAAGATTTGCCACTCCCCATTAGTGTGGCAACACTCAGACATTTTCAGGGAATGGTCAACTATTCCAGGGACTTCATTTGTGACTTTGTCCAGAAGGCCACCCCTCTGTATGAGCTTCTGAAAAAGAACGTCCCCTGGACTTGGGGTCCCATATAAACTCAGTCTGTGATGTCACTGAAACAGGCCTTGGCCTCTGCTCTAGCCTTAGTGAACACAAATCCAGCACTGCCCTTCCATCTGGAATCAGCCACCTCAGACATTACCATGTCTGCAGTCCTTATTCAGAAAGTTAGTGGTTCTTTGTGACCTGTTGCTTATGCATCACAAATGTTGTCGAACAGAAGTACAGCCATTGTGAAAGGAACCTTCTGTCCACCTACTGGGCTGTCAAACATTTCTTGTATATCATTGGGTACTCTCCTATCATTATCAACACCAACCACACCCCTACAACCTTTTTGCTATCAGACAGAGTGAAGGATGGATCAGTATCCAACACTAGGCTGACCTACTGGTCACTTCTTCTCCAGGACTGTGACATATAGGTACATCCTGCCATGGGTTCCTTTACCAAGGAAATCCAAATGACTGTACACTGCAACCACCTGACCCAGGCCCATTTCTCCCCACTACTCCCCAGCTCCTTAAAGACACTTCTCTGTGTCATGTTTTTATTGATGGCTCAGCCTCATATCACCAAGGAGAACAGGTAGCTGGACTTGGAGTGCTTATCGTGTATCCCATCAGGAACATCATTGGAATACCTAAACACTGCAGTGTGGCATCATCACAGTGCACAGAACTGGCAGGAGTGGCCTGTGCCCTTGCATTCATACAACATGGTACCGATGACACCATCATTTTTGTAGACTCTAACTGGGTCTGCTGCTTACTTACTGAATTCCTACTATTCTGGCAGAAGAACCCCTTTACATCTTCTGATGCCACACCAGTGAAATATAAAGCACTTGTGATTTATATTCACAAATTGACCCAACTCTTTCAGCACAAACTTTTCATCCACAAGGTTAAAGCACATTCCAAATCAGACCCCTACCATTCTTTCAATGACAAAGCAGATACTCTTCAAAAAGACAGTGCTCAAGTGGAGGACACCTGGATGATGGATCACCCAGATGCCCTTGTAGCAGCCAATGTGGCAGCCATCAGGAAGAAAACAGAACCACTTGATCCATTGCATCTGTCCATTGCACAACATAAAGACCCCCATCTCAAAGAAGTGTGATGGTTCCTTGACAAAGGAACTGAACAAGACTTGCCTATCCATAGTCCATACAAGAGACATACAAGTAGGTTACTTTTGTTGCCAGATGACAAACTGATTCAGTACCAACCAGAGGACCTACCCAAGCACTGAGATCCAAATTTCTCCACCAGGTGCATGAAACCCAAACTGGTGGACATCAGGGAGCTGAAAACACACTCCAGAGAATGAAAACTGTTGGATGGTGGCCTGACATCACCAGAGATGTTAGGCACTATATTTACAATTGTGTGATCTGTGCATAAAACAACCCAATAGCAACCAAACATAATGCCAACTTACTGCCACAGAGACATTTTGGCTCTTGGCATACCATACAGACAGACTTCATTGGTCTATTGACCAATACTAGCAGGAACAACAAGTATGCACTTGTAGTTACTGACCTTTTCTCTAAGTGGGTTGAAGCTTTTCCCACTAAAACATGTACCACAAAAGCTACTGCAAAAACCCTGGTGGAACAGATTGTCTCCAGGTGGGGGCTACCTTTGAAGGTGGACTCTGACAAAGGAACCAGCTTTACAGGTGAGTTGATGAAAGAAGCACTCAAACATCTAGGGGTACACCAAAAGTTCCACATACCTTGCCACCCCCAATCTTCAGGTCAAGTACAAAGAGCCAACAGACAGATTAAGCAAATGCTTTCCAAATTCATTGAGGACAATCCCAAGGATTGGGATTCCCTGCTGCCTTTACTCCTTATGGCAAAAAACAGTACTCCTTTAACCACCACCCAGCTGACACCCTTCGAGATGATGTCTGGTAGAGCCACGAGATTATCTGAGCATCTATCATTTCATCTGAACACCCCCACTGCAGACAGAGTGTCAGTAGGCAAATATGTGGCCAGACTAAAAGAAGGCATTGTTAAAACCCATCTGTATGCTGCACACTGCATGGCCAAGGCCCAGCAACAATCCAAAATCCAGTTTGACAAACATGCAGAAGAAGTGGATTGGCAAGTCGGAGATCAGGTAATAGTACTCAGATTTGCACACCCCACGCACTCTTTCTCGAATAAGTGGGAAGGACCCTACCCCATTGTCATTAAGTTAGACTTCTGCAAACAAGAAACTGACTGACAAATGGTTGCATGCAAACCAACTAAAGCTCTACAAAGGAGTACAATTACTTTTTCTAACCCCATTGGGCAGAATTGTACCAAATGATCTTTTCTTTTTCCTTACAGGTGATCCTGCAAGATAGCTGTCTTTCATCTTTTACTCCTCATCTTAGGAGTTTTTCCCTGCACTCAAAGCGTGATAGATCGCATCCTTATTCCTTCCACAGCTAGACCATCCTCCTGCTGCCAAAACAGAAGGAGTATCAATTACAGTCCCAAACAAACTGATTACTATCCAGGAAGGTAAATATGCCTACCTCATTGCCTCAGTTATAGCCCCTGTCAAATCTTCCCTACAAATTGAATGGCAAACAGATTTTAATGGACAAACTCTCCCAGTGGCCCGCCTGTCAAAAGGATCCTTCCATGGTTGGCCAAATGCCAAAATTTCCCCAAATGGTAGCTTATCTATTCATCAAACCAATCATCGACATTCAGGTTTATATAATCTTACTGCTCTAATTGACACTGCCTATTACGAGAGTTTCTCCAAAGACTCCACAAAAGAATACTGTGCACTCAATTCCATGGCCTCTGCGGCCATGTATTTGTCTGTTATTCCTCCATAGGAAGCAGAACTCCTTGAATGTGCCCCACAGGAACCTGGCCCACTTTGTGGTCTAACTGCAAATTCAGCACTAGGTATCCTTATCAACAATTTACAATGTATGCATGTCCCTGTACTTTTCAATCTCACACATTGGAATATTGCAGAATTTGGCATGTGTTTTGCTACTAACACATCAAATTTGTTCAGTACTCTGTTATTAGATAGTCTGGTAGCATACCAGACATGTACACAGGACCCAGTAGCTGGTGTACACACTGAAGAACATCTAGGTTTATTTAGATCTAGACCAAATCAGTCTAAAAAGAAATCTCATTCTTCTAAGAAGAAATGTGTAACAACTGATGTCACTGGTGCAACAGGCACCCTAACTGGCATCTTTGGTAGCACCATGTCTAGCTGAAACAGGGCAGATGTTGCTACTATCAAACATCATGCATGTAAATTCCAACAAGGTATGATTAATCAGATCATACTCCCATTGTTACATGGTGTGGATGGCCTTAGTCTAGAAGAAAGGTACACTGTATACAATATGAAAGAAATTGCTAAAAGTTTTACTGACACTAAGGATAAGTAAAATCAACTCATTGTACAAAATAATAGGGAGGCAGACAAGCAATATATTGCCAGGGAACTTCTGTGCTCTGTTTATGGCTCCTGTGTCATAACCACCATCAATAACCTCTTCCGTGATCTGGAATCTGGACGTATTCCAGATATCATACACCATAGAAGAATTTCAAAATGGTATTGCCCACATTGTAAATCTTCTGCCTGCATTGCAAAGTTTATGTCTCAAGCTATTTCCATACCAATATCTACTGCTAGAAACTTAGACTTTGTTACCAGGCATCCTAATAAAGGACCCTGCTTCACTGCTAAACAATGTACTATTCTAGACACTATGTTTGTGACCTTTACTGTCTCACTACCATGTTTTGTTCCAAATGCAGCTTTATTTGATATACTAGCTACAGTTCACCCCATTGGGCACCTGATGAGGATATCTACAGAAAAAGCATCAAACTTCCACCTCTACTGGTCTGCCACCCGATCCTGGATGCATGGGTCTCACCCCACATGGATTGCTGTGCAAGAAAGGGCTATCATTATTTGTGTCATTGTGACATTTTCGATATTATCAAACCTGTATGTTGCTACTCACCTGACAGCATTGATTGGTCATTTACATTGGACCAGGACATTACTGCTAATGACACAGATACCCCTGAGGCACGATCAGCACCACCACCACTGGTGAACACTGGACAACTCTACAAGACTTATACAGAAGAGGTTCATTGGCTAACTACAAGACTATTGAATCAAACTAACACCTGCCCAGTCCAACTGCAAAAATGGAGGTTGACAACTGTTAAAATGACTTATAATTCTGATGGACAGTACTGCATTGTCACTAATCATAAAACTTTCTTCTGTGGTCAAAAAGTATGTGAAATACCACATCCTAACTTTTGCTTTGCTCCTCATCAACCTATTGTTATAGGACACACAGTGATTACTCTTGTTCCCATAGCGGAACCTGACGTTATTGATGGTGACCCTGAATATGTGCTTGCTTTGTCTCAATATTTACCCATATTTAATGTACACATAGATCCATTGACACTCAAGATTCTTTTAGAAAGGAAGGACAAACACCTCATCCACATCAGCAACAACATCTCTGCTACTGGAGATACCCTTAATGCCTTCATCAATGATGGTGATTTAAATAATGCACTATCTAATCCCTGGTTAGAATTAACTTTTAAAGGTTTTATTATCATACAGGCATTTTTGATCTTCTTTCTTATAACACTTTGTTGCTTAAGGTGTATTTTCAAACAACATCGAGAACAGCTTGAATTATTTTACAAGGCTCGTGTGTCGGGTCTATAAACAACCATTTGTTCTCACCACTTTCCCATAGTGTTGTTGTCTTTTCGGTAAGGCAACAAGAGGGAAGGGGGAAGTGTTATGTTAGGTCCCTATACCTTAATTGGCATTCCACTATACACCTTAGACAAACCTTATAATACACTTAACATGCATATGCTATACTAACATATAGGGCACAGATACTTACCGTATAAGAGTAAGTGGCAGGAAATACAATGATTGTAATACACTTTACTTTCTTTATGCATGGAAACTGCATATAGAAAGCCAAGACATTCATGTCTTTGTCATCTTCTGATATTACATAGTCTGCACTGCCATCTTTTGGATTTCTGTATAATTACACTACATCTTGTGTTTTTCATGTACTATGTATACTCTTATTGTTCTAAGAGATAGCTGACTTCGTGAATACT
Source organism: Neoceratodus forsteri (assembly GCA_016271365.2). Classification (NCBI taxonomy): domain Eukaryota; kingdom Metazoa; phylum Chordata; order Ceratodontiformes; family Ceratodontidae; genus Neoceratodus; species Neoceratodus forsteri. The sequence goes on along the minus strand of CM028130.1, from coordinate 349,692,168 downwards.
GTATAATGTTATCTACACTATGGAGCTACCTTACTTTTAGCCAATAGGGCTTACTGGATGTAACTAAGAATGTTTCTTTCTCCTGGTAAATGTAGTGATTATCATAGTATATAATGTATTGTATTACGTTTTCCCCTCAGAGACCTTCTTCACTCCTTGTGGTATTGGGGAACACTAAGCTCTGGCTCCAAGTGTCTTATGGTAAGAACTGCTTAGGGAAACTGTGATATCCTTTTGTAGTAATAAACACATTTATTACTGATATGCAACTTGTCTGTGATTCTTTTGCATCTCTAATTATCGCCAAGAACCTGATCAGGGCTAGCCACCCTAACACAGCACTTTGCCAATAGAAACATAGAATTTGATGGCAGATAAGGACCACTTGGCCCACCTAGTCTGACCATTTTCCTAACTGATGGATAAGCTGCAGTTCCTAGTTAACCACAGCCTACCTCCTCCTACCCCCCACTAGGACTGCCTTATGTCTGTCCCATGCATTCTTGAATTCCCCCACTGTTCTTGATTCCACAACATCCTCAGGAAGGCTATTCCATGCATCCACAACCGTCTCAGTGAAAAAATACTTCCTCACATTACCTCTTAGCCATCCCCCTCTATCTTCAAATTGTGCCCTCCTGTTCTTGTACATCTCTTTTTCTGAAAGATACTACCCTCTTGGACATTGTTGATTCTGTTGAGGTACTTGAATGTCTCTAACATGTCCCCCCTCTCCCTTCTTACCTCAAGGGTATACATATTAAGCTCCTTTAGTCTCTCTTCATATGTCTTCTGGTGCAGACCCTGCACCATTTTGGTTGCCCTCCTCTGGACAGCCTCCACTCTGTCTATGTCTTTGCAGAGATGGAGTCTCCAGAACTGCACACAGTACTCCAGATGGCGTCTCAACAACTGTCTGTACAGAGGGATAACAACTTCCTGTTTTCTACTGGTGATGCCTCTCCCTATGCATTCCAGTATCCCCCCAGCCTTTCTTACTGCCTTCTCACATTGCTGGCCCACCTTTAGGTCATCTGATGTAATTGCCCCAAGGTCCCTTTCCATTTTTGTTGTTGTCAGTATCTCACCTTCCATTGTGTACTTTTCCCCTGGGTTTTTGTTTACCAGGTGCATTACCTTGCACTTCTTTGCATTGAATCTATGCTGCCATATATTTGACCACTCCTCCAACCTTGCCAAGTCCCTTCTCATCCTTTTCACTCTGTTTTGTGTATCAATCCTGTTGCAGATCTTTGTGTAGTCTGCAAAGAGACATACTTTTCCTTCCAGTCCCTCTGCAATGTTACTTATAAAAACATTAAAAAGGAAAGGTCCCAGTACTGAACCCTGCAGTACCCCACTAGTAACCCTCCATTCTTCACTGTGGTCTCCATTTACTACTACCCTTTGCGTCCTGTTGTCCAGCCATTTTTTTTATCCAGGCTACCGCCTTGGGATCCACTCCAAGGCTGGCTAACTAGTATATTAATCTTTTGTGTGGGACTGTATCAAATGCCTTGCTAAAACCTAGGTAGACCATGTCCACAGCCCCTCCCTGGTCTACTACTTTAGTCACCCAGCCAAAGAAATCTATTAGATTCGTCTGACACAACCTTCCCACTGTAAATCCATGCTGCCTTGGGTCCTGTCCCTCACTGGCCTCTAGGTACTCAACAATTCTTTCCTTCATAAGTGATTCCATAATTTTCTCTACCACCGAGGTCAAACTAACTGGTCTGCAGTTTCCTGCCTCTGCCCAGCTCCCACTTTTGTGAAGAGGAATCACATCTGCCCTCCTCCAGTCCTCAGGTACCACCCCATCCTCCCATGATTTGTTAAAGACAGTAGTCAGTGGTGTCACTAGTTCTACCCTTAGTTCTTTTAGAATTCCTGGGTGAATCCCATCAGGCCCCATTGCTTTGTCCACCTTCAATTTTACTAGTTCTTTTATAACCCTTTCTTCTGTGAATGGACTGGTATCGACCCCCTATCTAGAGTGTTTCTCTTGTTTGATTTAGGTGCCTCCCCCTACTCTTCCTTTGTGAATACTGAGCAGAAATAATCGTTCAGTATCCATGCTTTTTCACTGTCACACTCACCCACATTCCCTCCCCTTTATTAAGCCTCAGTATCCCTCCTTTGTTCTTTCTTTGCTCCCTAATGTACCTATAAAAGGTCTTATCCCGCTTGTTAAAAGATTTGGCTATCCTTTCCTCGGTTTGGGCCTTTGCTATTCTGACTGCCTTCCCTGCCTCTTTCTGCTTTAACTGATAATGTTCTTTGTCCTGCTCCTTCTGTGTTTTCTTATATTTCCTGAATGATGTCTTTTTCTCCTTAACCTTCCCTGCCACCTCTTTTGAGAACCATAATTGTTTTTTCCTTTGTTGTGTTTTGTTGATTTGCTTCACACAAAGGCTTGTTGCCTCTGTGATGGCTGTTTTGATTACTTCCCATTGTTCCTCCACCCCTTCTTCTTGCCTGTTTGCTAGTGCTTTTCTGAAACACTCTCTCATTTTCCAAAAGTCAGCCCTCCTAAAGTCCAATACTCTTGCATTTGTATGGCCTGACTCCATGGCTGTGTTTTTTGTGAACAACACTGTTTGGTGGTCGCTTGTTCCCAGATGGCTACCCACTTCTAAATCTGAGATTCTTTCTCCATCCCCACTTGAGAGTACCAGGTCTAAGATTGCTCTCTCCTGAGTGGGTTCCAGTACTAGCTGTCTGAGGCATGCCCCTTGTAGGGCATTGAGAATGGCCCTGCTCTTGGATGTGCCTGCAGCAAAGATGCTCCAGTTAACATCTGGCATATTCAGCTCCCCCATCAACAATATCTCCCCTTTTTCTGCCATTCTAAGGATGCCTTATATCATTTCCTGGTCAATTCCCTCCTCTTGAGATAGGGGTCTGTATACAACCCCCCATGTGGTTTGTGGTGCCATTTCCTGTCTCCAGGGTGACCCAGAGTGCCTCATCTGCTCCCTGCTTGCTCTTTAGTTCTGTTGCTTTGATCCCTTTCTTTACATAGAGAGCTACTCCTTCTCCTCCTCTTTTACCCTCCCTGTCCCTCCTTTAAATTGTGTATCCTGGTATGTTGATATCCCAGTCATGGTTCTCTGTGTACCACATTTCTGTAACTGCCACAATATCCAGGCATCCCTCTTCCATCAAGGCCACTAGTTCAGGGAGCTTGTTACACAGACTACGGCATTGGTACTCATCACCCTCCATTTTTTGATGGCCTTATCCCTTTTAGCCCCATCCCTGTCCTTACTGCCTTAGCCTTTTTTTTGCATTTACCTCTGTCCTGCTCCTTAATGAATTCTCTACCTTGGTGTTTACCTCACTAATTACCATATTTTGTGGGTGGAGGCTGGGATTTCCCTGCTGCTTTTCAGTGCCTCCCCCCTTGGCTAGTTTAAATGCTTTCCAATGAAGCATTTAAACCTATCACCTAGGATTCTGGTTCCCCCTTGACAGATGCAGTCTGTCACGCCAGTACAGGCCCACATCCTTCCAGGTGGCTCCCCAGTCCCCAATGAAGCCAAAACCCTGAGCTCCGCACCAGTTTTTCAACCATTCATTGAATTCCATGGTGTGCAGTACACTAGCATCACACTTGCCATAGACAGACAGTACCTCTGAGAAGGTTACCGTATGTGCTACTTGTCTAAGGCCTCTCCCCAACTCTACAAACTCCTCTTGCATTGTCCTGATCCCATTTCTAGCCAGGTCATTTGTCACTAGGTGGACAATGACATCCAGCTCCCTCCCTCATGCAGCTGCTCTCATGATCCTGAGGATTCGCTTCCTGTCCCCCAAGCTGTGGCACCAGGCAAGCACCTTACCTCCCTCTCCCCATCCTCCCCCACTTCTACCCCCCTAATGATTGAGTCCCCCCACCAGGAGTCATTTCCTTCCCCTTTGGGGTCCCATGCCACCCTCCTGTGGGTCTCCTTTGTGGAGGTTCCCAGCATTCTCCTTGGTCTCCACTGCAGGTGCCTCCATAGAGGAACCACTATCCACCAGAACAGCGTGTGAATTGTGGAGAGGTACAGCTGAAGGGATGCACCTCTGTTCCACGACCCTCTCCCTCCCTGAGCCCACCTTGGTCCAGCTGCTCCTCTTTCTTTGCAACCTCTGAGGTAGTGTCAGTGGCCCTGGTGGTCCCTGGGTGGGGAAGGAGGTTTCACAAATCCTAGCCAGTTCAGCCTGGAGATGGGCAACCTCCTCCTCCTTCAGATCAGAGAGGTGCTTGCAAATAGGGCAGCATCACAGCCTCCAGAATGTCTCCCAGAACACTGCCACCCCACATCCATTGCACTGCACCACTCCCATCATGTCATATTTTGTGTCCCCTCTCCTGTTGCTCTGTATGCCTACTCTCTCCTCTCCTTACAACTCTCACCCTTCCTGTTCTGGGACAGCAACTTCCTGTATTCTTCAGTATCGCATCACCACAGCAAAGTGCTGATGAACCCAACAGTGGCCAGAGACATGTACTGCCTGTGGCAGGCTTTGCCCTCCACACCCCCCATGCACTTCCCAGACTGTTAGATTCCTAACTCCGGGGAATGGGGAGGCAGATGTTGGGGGACAGTGGCTGAACCCAGGAGTTGATGAATCCGTTCATTGCCCCCACAACCCATTTGATAGATTTGTTGAATGGGTTGAGACATTGTGGAGGATTCATTGTAACAGCGCTGCTGTTACAACAGTATATGGCTCATTGCCACCCCCCTTTATGTAGCAGGACTGTGTTCAGTACCTTCCAGTCATTCAGAACCAAGCCTGCTTGAAGTGACCTACTGGATAGCCCTAATTGGGGTTTAGCTAGTTCCACAGCCAATTCCTTGAGCATCCCTCTTTTCTGGTCACTGGTGTGTCTATTAAGAGGATGGTAATCATTAGGCTGATGCTGAGAATCATCTGAAATCATTCAATCAGAGATAATTGTAATTGCATACAGAGGAGGTAGAAAAAAGTACCTGTGACTGCACAAGTGCAGCACTTCTGCAGACAGAAGTAATGACTTGATTTCAGTATCTTGGTTTTACTATCTGCAGTCAGAAGTGGGTGTGTATATCTTACATTGTGCATGTGTATGTGTGGCTGCACAAGCACTGGCACCACAGCGGTCTTCACTTCTGCAGACAGAAGGAGCGTTGTCATTTAGGTATCATGGAGTTAGGTCTGCAGCCAGAAGTGGGTGAGTATTTGTTAAAGTGCTCTTGTGTATACTTGCCAGTAGAATCACTTGACCCTGATGAGCGATGTCTTATCTGTCATTGAGAAACATTTGCATGTTGTTTGACTTACATGATGATAGCTTTCTGTGGCTGCTTGTGTGGTCCTGTCCTTTTGCTAATTGAGAGTGTGGAATTAGGGTTGGAAATCCTAATGCCACATTTCCCTACTGTTGTGGCATTAAATTGAACCTTAACTGGTGCATTAACAAATGTTTTTCAAATAATTTCCTTTCTTTTTGGGAGAGTGGAATCATATCTTTGTAGACATGAAAGACCCACAGATGTGTGTTTTATTCTTGGTGTCTAGGTAAAGAGAAGCATTTTGCTAAACTGATTGGATTCAAAATGCGTTAGTCAACAGAACTTGGAAATTGATAATCTCTACCAGCTTTGTCTGGATTATGCACTTCTGGCTTTTTAATATTTTTAAATTGGGCCTCAAGGAATGGTGGCTCTTAAGTAAGCTTCCCCTCCACTCCCGGCATGCGCTACATGGTGCTAAGTTCATCTCTACATTCTGGCTTGGATCTCTCCCATCATATATCTCTTCCTCTCTTGGCACCCCTACTCACTCCACATATTCCCTGAGATCCCAGGCTGACTCACATAGCCTCTCAGTCCCCAGCAGGGCTACCTCTGCTGGCCAAAAAGCCTTCTCCTACCACCTGCCTAAAATGTGGAATGCACTACCTTCTCAAATCTGCCACACCTCCTCCCTATTTTCCCTCACCTCTGCACTACACAATTACCACACACCTAGCTGCTCCTGCTTCTGACCCCTTCCTTACTCACATGCCTCCCTCTCCCACTCTTTCTCTCTCCTTCTTTATCCCCTACTACCCACCTGCACTTGTATAGCCCTGTATAACCTAGTGCTTAAAAAGGTGTCTGGCTCTTATGCTGCACTCCTGCAGCCTATGCATCATGCCTGTACCACCTGTACTGTAACTGTATGCTCTTGTCTACCTAGAATCCTATGCTTTGCCCCTGTACTGCTCTGATTGTATTTATGTACGCATCTCTGATGTAACTGCCAGTACTGTAATGCACCTGTTGTAACTGCCATTAATGTAATACACCTGTTGTAATTGCCCACTATGTATCCAATGCCTTGAACCTGTTTGGAATTGTCTGTATCCACCATCTATAAATACTTGTAGGTATGTATTCTCAAGCACTTCCCTTTCCCCATTCCCCCAGGATGTACCATGAGATGAGCATTAAGTTGCTCAGTGTATCCTTCCTGGTGAAACAATTCAATAAATAAATAAATAAAAATAAATAAATATTTATGACAGAATCTTTAACATGTAAGATACTCTTTTCTTTTTCATTATTAACACTCTCCTATAAAAAAATCAAATATTGGTACAGCTAAGAAACGTCCCCAGTTCTATTTCTACCCAGTTCAAGTTCTTAATGGTCCTGTTTTATAACATTTTCAGAACTAGTAATCTATAGATCTGTTGATTGTATGCTAGTACCAATTTACATTTTTAATGTTTCGTGCTGCTTTAGTAGGGGAGTTTCTTTCAGGTTTTCTATTTTGTGAATGAGTTGGTTGAATTTAGGATCTGTTTTAAATCTACAGAGACATAACTCTCAGTAATGGTCACGAGTAGCACAAAACTGGTGCTGCTGTTGCAGAAGAGAGGAGTCTACCACGTTAGTGCAGTACAGTGCAAATTCCATGGGCAGATGTTATCTGACACAAACAGGATTTCCCCCGTTAGTACCCTATTGTGTACCCTGGAGTTTGTCATGGACTGCCACATTACCTTTACCTGCTCACTAGATGGCTGCCACTGTCCTCTTTAAGGCATCAAAATCCATGGGGACAGGTTGGGGGACTCAAAGGAATCAAAGAAGATTAAGGTGATATCAGGCATACTGGATGGGGACATAGGAAGGACCTTGGTTTGCAAGTTGTTGGGGGAAAGGTTTAAAGACTATCCAGGCCCTGACTGGACCCTATTTGTTAAATTAATTGTTGGGAATGAGGGCGGTGGTTGTTGTTGCAGCTAAGACAGTCAAGGGAAAGAGGCCAGCCTGGTGGCACTGATGGTTTAGGCATTAGAAGACACACCTCACATCACACTAGTGACCTGCATTTGGGAACAACCTTGGGTATGGAGGGTTGGTTGGGAAGAGAGAGGACTGAGTGTCCAGAGGACAGCTTTCCTTTATCAGGGAGAGGTTCCTCCCGTACCACTCCTAGAATACCACTACGTGGAAGAGCAGGTGCGACATGTTTTGGACAGCTGACAACAGAGCACGTGGTGCATGTGTGCCTCCACTGGGGTTGTCTACAGGTCCCCAGACCAGGGGGAGAACATAGACACATTACTGTTGGAAGATATATGAAACATAACAGCTAAAGGGGAGGTTCTGATAATGGGAGACTTCAACATGCCAGATACAGATTGGTCAATACCAGCAGGAACATCTGCCAGAACTAGACACATGATGGATTCCCTGAAGGGGGAAGACCTCAAACAACTGTTACAACAATCTACAAGAGACAGGGCTATCCTAGCTATAGTACTGACTAAAAGGGAAAGGATCACAGATCTCCAGGTAGAAGGTCACCTGGGGGCTAGTGATCATCACATGGTATGGTTCAATTTGGCCACTACAACTAAATCATTCCATTCCAAGGCAAAAATATGGGACTTCAGAGGAGCTGACTTTGATAAGATGGCCAACAGAGTTAAGCTAGCCCTGGCAAAAAGAAATACAGTTGAGGGGGTACAGGCAAACAGGCAAGCATTAAGGATGCAATACTTGAAGCAACATCCCACTGTGTTAGAGAGCAAAGGAAGTGCAAAAGAAGAAGGAAACCACTTTGGTTTCAAAAACAGTAGCAGAAAAGGTCAGAGCTAAAATGCTGGCCTTCAGGAAATATAAGGGAACCCAGCGGGATGAAGATAGGGATGCATACCAAACTTCCCTAAGGGAAGCAGGGAAGGCAGTAAGGCAGGCAAAAGCCCAAACTGAGGAAACACTAGCATAGACAGTAAAAGAAGGTGACAAGACTTTCCATAGATACATTAGTGAAAGGATAAAGTCCATAGAGGGTATTACTAAGATCAAAGGAGATAAGGGGGCATGTGAGGAAGAAGACCATGTAAAAGCATCTATCCTAAATAGATACTTCTGCTCAGTACTTACTGAAGAGAAGGTAGAGCAGGGCCCACAGCTCAGCACCATGGATGGGGGGGGGAGGTGAGCACTAGTCCCTTCACAAAAGAAAGGGTCCTACAGGAGCTCGATAAGCTCAGGGAGGACAAAGCAATGGCACCTGATGGCATACATCCCAGGGTACTAAAGAAGCTAAGGGTGGAACTAGCAGAGCCATTATCAGAACTGTTTAGTGAATCTCTGAGCACAGAAGAGGTCCCAGAAGACTGGAGAAGGGCTCATGTCATCCCGCTCCACAAGAGTGGTAGCAGGGAGGAGGCAGAGAACTACAGACCAGTTAGTCTTACCTCAGTAGTGGGCAAGATTATGGAGGCGCTCCTTAAGGAAAGGATAGTGCAACACCTGGAATCCATAGGAGCACAGGGTCCAAGACAGCACTAGTTTACAAAAGGAAGGTTCTGTCAAACTAATCTCATAGATTTCTTTGACTGGGTAACCAGAGTGGTGGACCAGGGGAGCAGTTGATGTCACCTACCTTGACTTCAGCAAAACTTTCGATACTGTTCCACATAGAAGATTGATTAATAAGCTGGGTAGGCTCGGGGTGGGTCAGAAGTTGGTCAACTGGGTGGAAAACTGGTTGACGGGCAGAAAACAGAGAGTGTTAGTAAATGGTATACAGTCAGAAGAGATTCAAGTCACAAGTGGGGTACCTCAGAGATTAGTCCTGGGGCCAGTCTTCTTCAATATCTTCATCCGTGACATTGCAGATGGACTGGAGGGTAAGGTTTGTCTGTTTGCAGATGACAACAAGACCTGCAACAGAGTAGATGATCCTGATGGGGTGGGTAGAATGAGAAGAGATCTGGATAAACTAGCAAAATGGTCGGAAAAGAGTGGCAACTGGGGTTTAACGCAAAGAAGTGCAAGATCATGCAACTTAGGGAAGAGAAACTCTGAAGTCACCTAAAGGCTGGGAGGGGAGTTGCTGGTAGTCACAAGGGAAGAAAGAGACTTGGGCATCATCATCACTGATGACCTGAAATCATCCAAGCAGACCACTAAAGCAGTAGGTAAGGCTAGGGGGATGTTAGGGTGTATTAGTAGGGGTATCACAAGTCGGAAGAGGGAGGAAATAATCCTTCTTTACAAGACATTGGTCAGGCCCCATCTGGAGTACTGCATCCAGTACTGGAGGCCACACCTTCACAAGGACATTAACCAAATTGAGGCAGTCCAGAGAAGGGCAACCAAAACGGTGTAGAGACTGCATCAGAAAACATATGAGGACAGATTAATGGAGCTCAATATATATACCCTAGAGCAAAGGAGGGAGAGAGGTGATATGATCGGAACATTCAAACACCTTAAGGGCATTAACAAGGTGAAAGAGTCTAACATGTTTCAATATAAGAAAAATAGCAGGACAAAGAGGACACAGCATGAGATTAGAGGGGAACCGATAAAGGGGTAATGTGAGGAAGTTCTTTTTCACAGAAAGGGTGGTGGATGTATGGAATTGCCTACCTCAGGACATGGTGGATATGAATACAGTTCAGGGTTTCAAACAGGCATGGGATAGGCATAAGGGAATAATACAGATGAGTATGAATAGTTAGGCCATTGACAAAGCAAAGGCCGATAGCACATTTATAAGATAGAAAAAGAAATGGGCAGACTGGATGTGCCTTGCAGTCCTTATCTGCCGTCAACTTCTATGTTTCTATGTTTCAGGCATGTGTGCAATCATCTTTCTATCTTTTGGCTCCACAGGACAATGGAAAAGACAAGCTATCACAGCCAAGTTTAGGAACATGTAGACTTACCAGAGGATCCAAAAGCCTCATAGAACCAGCCAAACCAATAAGAGAGCACTGTGGTTAGTAGAAAGCCCAAGTAAAGGGTTTCTGGACATGTAGTTCCCACTGAAAAAGTCCATAAAAAGTAGCCCATTTGAAATTATCCTTTGCCCGAGAACCTCCACCTTGTGAAGATTCAGACAATAAACCCTTAAGCTTGGTGAGTATGCGTTGCAGGTCTAGCACTAGCTCAGATTAGGCAAACCAACTGAGAGAGAAAGATCTGTTTCCTTCAGTTCAGCCACTGGGCAAGTGCCCTTAGAGTTCCCTGCCTGGGAATAAGAAACCAGTGTCAGTGCCTGAAAACTGCAGCAGTCACCAAAGATTTCAGTCCGTAGAGCAAAAGTTGCCATGCAGAAACTCCAGAGCTGCCGGCCCAGTGGCACTGAGGGTTGAGGCACTGGACACCACACCTCACACCACACTGGTGACCTGGGTTCGGGAATGAGCTTGGCTGCCGGGGGTCAACAGTGGGAAGGGAGAATCGATCATCTGGAGGACTGCTATCCTCTCTTGGGGAGAAGGGAACTTGTCGTCCTACTTGTTACTGCCCTCCGGTGATGGATGGAGTGCAGTACGAGTTGGGAGGCATATGTCAATGTCATCACATCGGTAGGTGAGAAATGGGAGAAAAACTAGAAAATCTGAGCCTGGCAGGGTCCATGATGGTTTCTGCGGCCACAGGGGTCAGCTTGGGAATCTGGATTGGGTTTCTGGTGGGGGGAAGGTGTGCTTGCCCCCTCTCTCCAGGCCCTGCCATGGGGGGCAATCCACGGGGGAATACCTGAGCTGGTGATACAGGGCAGCATGAAGCTGGAAACTGAGTCTCTCCATTAGGAGAAACCATAGCCACCTGCCAAGGGTACCCGGGGATAAAAAGATTGATTGGAAAAAAAAAAACCCAGAGCTGAGAGAGAAGCCTGTTGGCTTTTCTCAGATTCTGCTGCAGGGATTTGCCCCTGTATTGGGCCCAGCACACCTAGGCCCTGAGTGATTACCTGCCTTCATGTGATTGAAGAGTATAATCCCATTTAGGGTATGAAGAGGACTGACGAGGAGTTTCAGACTTGTTATCATGGTTGCCACCTTTCATTACTTAGAAACACGGCAGCCATGGCACTCTTGTGACCAAGCCTTAATGCAAAATCAGGGTTGAAGATGCCTTCTCAGAGGTTGCTGTGTAGCTGCATCATTGTTGTGAGTATGGACCACATTTCTGCCCTGAAACTTTATGACCTATAGAAGGATTAACTAGGTGGTATTCAGCAAGAGCTGCATGACTATTGAATGTCCAGAAGAACTGATTGTTCCTCACCTTAAGAGACTTACTGCTTTTACTACTCTGCTAACCTTTTGGGACTATCAATTGGATTTGCACCTATGGTTATTCTAGCACCTGGCACAGGTAGCACGTCATTTCAGCGCAATCAACTCTGCGTAAACAATTGAGCGAAAACAGTACAGCTTACTGATTCTGAGTGTATACAACAAAATAGCACATAGCCAACACAGCGCTTTACCCGATACACTTTCAAGCAAATATAACGCAAACGAGGAAAATGAGGAAAAAGCAAATATAAATTTGTAGCCTTACCTTCCTAGTGGTAGCACAGAGTGTTACTGCAGAGTTCATAGTTCACAGGTCAGGGTCCACTGTGTACATGGGACACTTCATCTTCTCTGGGTGGTGGGGGGTGGTAGTTTAGTTTAGTTCAGTCCATTTTCTCATAATTTTCTCATAATTTAAAATGTCAATCTTTATTGAGAAAACTTTAAAACAATGTCTTTGAGAATCGCATCCTAGCATCATAGCATAGGCACCAGTGTTACACTTGTAGCTGAAAGTTGTGTGCTACACCCCTTAAGTAGTCAGTGTAGTCTGTGTTCCCATACGTAGCAACAACAGCAGCAATTCTTTTTGATGTATCTCTGTATTTTTTACGTGGTGCTGGTGGGTCCATTCTGGAAAGGTACTGTTCTACTTTAAGCTCATTGCTGTTCTGTTCTACGTTCAGTGCCTTAATTAATTTCTATATCATTGGATGACTTGCACCAAGTAGACTGTTGAACCCTCTGTGCCAGCCCTCCACAGCGTTTATTGTTCTTGGCAACCCTTCCCTTACAGCATCATAGCAATTCCAAAAATCAATAGCAAACTGTGGTCTACGATGACCACGATGACCAACTGGCCTCCCAATCCATGTGTCCTCAAAATAATTAATCAGCGGGGCCAGTTGGTCATCAATTGCTGTGTAAAAGTCACTGTTTCTCAGATGTTCAGATGGCACATATGCTAAAGCAGGTAGCATCCTTATTTGTAGTGTGAAGTCTGTGTCCAGGCTTTTAACTAGGTCAGTATGTTTTTGAGCGCTGCGCCAAACCGCCTGGTAGAGATGGAAAAAGCATCCCATTATGACAGCGTTTGGGAATTCTGAGCCAAATGCCTTTGCAGCAGCTAGCTCAAAATCTGTCATGATGCTTTGTGGAGCTAATTCAGGGCATAATAATTTTATTTGTGAGAGAACCCTGGAATAGATAAGTAAAGTGTGATTTGCCATTAGAACAAACACTGATCGGATTACAGCTGTAAATCTAACACTGTGTATTGCGTACAACTGGGAAAATAATGTTGGTGTAGTACACTTGAATGCATCATATTGGATGTATTTCGAATATTCCTTCTGGCCATACTTTCACTCCTTGCGATACAGGTATCCATCATGACTGAGGAGCGGCTGCCCTCTGGTGCTCAGGATGAAATGCAGCGGCATGATTTCTCTACGTCAGTAGCCGTGCCAAACAGAGAGAGTTTTATTTTAAAAAATTAGCATACAATAAATTGGATGGGCATAGACAGGCCTTACAGAGGGGGTGTAATTAATTGGATAGGCTGAGACTTGGCTTACAGAGATGGGGTCTTACTAGTATCGCGCTGAGAGACAGTAGCGCTGATAAGTCAATTTGGCGAAAATTATCGTGCTGTATTGCAAACGTTGTATTGACCGCAATGAATTTTTTTCCACACAAATGACATGGAATCACTGGCACCACACCCTTTTTGATACCGGTAAAGAACACATATTAATATTGTGCAAAAAGCAAATGACTAAAGATTTTTTTTTCCATATACACTTTATTCTCCTTTGTCTGGGGGGGGCAGATCATCAGCCTAGTCCTCAGCCCCCTGCACCAGCTACTGTGCCTGCACTTGACACCTTACCTGGTCATGAAGTTTCCTCACAAGCTTCCCCCTCTTGGCAGTGATGGGAGTGGAGGGCTGTTCTCCCCTCTATCAACAAACCTGAGGAGGTCCAAGTTCAGTGACTAAGTGGCAGCACAGGTGCCACCTCAGCTGTGCTGGACTCATTAAACCCCTCTTTCATTGATTTTAAAACATTTTGTTCCCCTCCCTACTGTGGAGTGCTGTGCACATGCATGGAGGCTCACACGCCAGACGTGTCTCCATAGTTCTCTCCTGTATTTGCCTTCCTAGCACTGCCCTACCCCAGGCCTCCACCTGGGGGCAGCCTAGTCTGGGCCAATGGCATGGGGTCATAATGTCACAAGACATTATGCCGCATGGAAAAATCGTGCTGCCAATACAGCGCAATTTCTGCCATGAGGCATACGTCTTTTTTGGGAGGCTCCACCCCCAGACCCCCCGTTAAGGGGGATGAGCCCCTGAACCCCTCACTAAAGATTGTCAACTCCTGGGGGGGTTAACTCAGGAGCACACAAAGTCCAAAAACATATAAAAGTTTCTGGGACAAGGAATCAGATCTGGTCCCAGATGCAGTGCCTGGATTCCTGCTGCTGTGGCTCAGTCCAGTGAGCCATGGCAGCTGCTCAGCAGAACCCAGTCCCAGCAGAGGTCTTATCCTCTGCCTGGGAAAGTGTGAATGGTGCAATATCATGTACAGCAGTATATGCGGTATTGAACCATTCGCTCTTGCCTACGGTGCTATCCCGGGTTAGCCATAATGTCGTACACTATTAAGCATGCTACATTATGACCCAGTAGGTGGGCCAACATACCTCATCTCCCCGGGAGAGGATAGCAGTAGCTTGGATGCTCAATAATCTCCATCCCACACCAACCCCCAATGACTGAGTCCATTCCCAAACCTGGGCTGACAGCGTGGAAAAAGGTAAGGAGTGAGGCACCTCAGCCCTCTTAACTAATGGGCCCACTTCTAAAGAATTTAATAAAGAACTTCCACACTGCTGTACTCCAGTTCTTCAATGCACACTGCATCTTCATCAGGGGACCTCTAATGAAGATCCAGCATGCATAGAAGGACTGGTTTATAGATGTATGGATGTTCTTTAATAAATTCTGAGCAGTTTGCCTTTTCTTTGCATGCCACATTGTGTTATGCTCCTCGCTCATATTGTCTGGGGTTAAGCTGATGAAAAACATTGTAAAGGAAGTCAAGTAGCCCGTTTAGAAGAAAACAGTAGGCAGGAGGAGAAACAGTAAGGGTTTGTATAAGACAGGTCATGCCGGACTAACCTGATAGGGCTTTTTCAGGTGGGTTACTGGAGGTGTAGATAGCAAAGTCTTCAATTCAGTGCACACAGGAGGCTGCTAAAAAGTTGGAAGATTTTGGAGTAGGGAAGGGTTCAATAAGGTGGATGAGGAACAAGCTGAGGGAGGCAACATACAGTAGGGTGGTTTAAAATGGGGCAAATCTTAAGACAGAGGAGTTACTAGTGGGGTGCTGCAGGGATCATTCCTGCAATCTGTCCTATTCAATATGTTCATTCGTGAGATGGGGAAGGTATCTAGGTCAAGATGTGTCTCTTTGCTAAAGAATAAAGCTTTGGGGCAAATTGGACAGCACGAAAGGGCTGAGAAAATTTTAAAAGGACCTGAACAAATCTGGAAAGTTGGTTAAAGATCTGGCAGTTTGCCAGCCCATTGATGCTGTGGTAGTACTACTGCCTGTGGTGCTGACAATCCAGGTTCTGAAGCAAACTCATGGGGTTGGCCTGGGAGGGTTGGTCAAGCATCTGTGGGCCTGCTGTCCTACTCCTGGGATGGGAGGGGGACATGGAGCCCACTATGTGCCTGACCCCTAGCAGGAGTTAAGGTGAAGGCAGTCCAGGGCCACCAGAAGTGCATGGAGGCACAGCAGCCATCGATGCATGATGTACAGACATATGCAATATGCGCCCTGACAGTATTGCACACCTGCATCAACAAGGGAGATAACAGGATACTCCTGCCTGGCAGGATGATACTAAACACAAGCAGGCCCCACACCCCCACTATACAGGTCCTGTCCAGTGGATCAGATCCTGACTTGATGGCTGAGGTTGGGGAACCCCACTTACTCCACCAGGGGGATAAGTCCTGGAGGAAGACTCAGACAGGTAAGACCTGGATGACGCCGGTGTGGCTTGGCTGGGGTGACTGGTAGAAGGGGGATGTTTGGACAGGAACCATAAAAAAGGTCTTGCATCTGAGATTCAATGACAAGAAGTGCAAGGTAATGCACTTCATGAAAATAAATCCTTGCATAGAGTATTGGATGGGAGTAGTTAGGCAGGCTGGCTACTACTTCAGAGAAGAGTGATCTGGGAGTCAGAATTAATGATTCCCTCAAGCAAACCAGCCAGCTCAATAAGGCATACAGTAAGGCATCGAGGATACAGTGGTGTGTCAGGAGGGATTTTGACAACAAGAGGAAGCTTGAAGTGATACTGCCCCATACAGATCTCTGGATTTCATTTTCTATCTTGCTTCTGACTTTAAAAAAAGAAACTCACAGTGATGAACCATGCTTCATTTCCACTGTTGCATCTTTAGTTGTTCCAGTCGACAAGAACACACTGTGAGTCTCTACTTATTCTTAAAACTGAAAGTGTCACAGAACTGGCAGGATCAACTGGGTAAGTAACTAAATTGTGATTGGAAAGATGAAGGGTTTGAGAATGAAACACTCACAGGAAGCACAACATAGTGTTAATGGGCTCAATTTTCAAAGCCTTGAGAATGTTGCAAGCCCTTGGTGCACCAATCGTTTGGTACATGGAGCTTGCAGCATTCTCCCAGCTGGCAAGTGAGATTTTCAATCCCAAGTGCCAAATGTCACAAGTTAGATCAGCTTTTCCATGGTATGACTTGTGCTATTTGGGGGACCCTTTTTACGGAGCCTGCACCAAAGCTTTGGCGCAAGCTGCCGTAAACTGATGAAACCGTCATAAATGCACCAAGTGTACTAAAATTGGGTGCAGTTGCATTAGAGATGTTTGCCACAGTTGTGCCAAAAAATGGGTGTGACACAAGGCTTGACACAAGCCCTGTGTCACACTTTGAAACTGCGTCACCCTTTAAAAACCAAGTCCTATTTTTTTTTTTAAACAGGGGAAGCAGTGTGTCTATTTGGGGGTAGGGATACAAAAAACAATAATTATAAAACATAGGAAGTAGTTATGATTAATTTTTACACACCCTAGGTGTGTGATGTCTATATAATCATGGCTGCATAAAAAACTCATAATACACTACTTTCTATGCATTATTTATATATAATAGTGTTTGCAATAAGTGCCTTTTTAGGAATTTGTTGTTTCTGCACAGGTTAGTTCTCCCACCCCACCCTCAGATAACAACAAAATTCAATGAAACAAAGCCCACAGTGTTACAGGGAAGTGGATCTAGTGGAAGAGGTATTACATTTTCTATACAAATGTACTTGTCCCTCAAACAGCAGTTAACTGTTAGCTGCAAAAAATGTCATCATATATTTTTTGAGTAATAATGTGTTTCTGTTAAAAACATCAAGTATATCTATTTTTCCTTTTTATTCTATTTCATTTCTGAACTGAGATATGTGATTGTGAAGTTTTTAAAAGTTTTTGCTCACTTGCCTTACCCACTGTAAGTAAATAAAAGCAGCAGTGCATGATAGTGGTAAAAATCTTGATCTACGTATATTTTTTGTTCTATTTTAGATTGTCCCTTATCTCCATACTTCAGTGATACCTTCTCCCATTTTGAGTTTGATTTACCACTTTTTTTGCAGTCAAAATATTAAAAGGAGCACTCTTTTTTTTTCAATTCAAAGTTTATTAATACATTTTCCACAATAACAGGCAGTTACAATGAGAATGAGGTAAAATACAGACCAATGTAGAGAGGTAACTGCCCAGCCCACCCATCCCTCCCTTACTGCAGTAACCACACCTAGTGTCCCCTAAGTGCCAAGCTCTTTACCTAGGAGCCTACATGGCTGTTTAAACTGGGACATGACTAAGACTGAGCCAATGAGATTAGAGAGTGAAGGGGATCCCAAATTTTGGTATATGCTACTAATCTATTATGAAGACTAGCAATCGCTTTTTCTGTACGCAGATTGGACAGGATTTCGTTTACCCATTCTTGGAAAGATGGGGAGGATTTGTCTTTCCAATGACGTAAAATAAGCTTCTTAGCTGATAAGGCATGGAAATATGAAACTTTCTTACTTT
The DNA here is from genome assembly GCA_016271365.2 of Neoceratodus forsteri. Lineage (NCBI taxonomy): Eukaryota > Metazoa > Chordata > Ceratodontiformes > Ceratodontidae > Neoceratodus > Neoceratodus forsteri. Next base: position 349,674,446 of record CM028130.1, on the reverse strand, counting down.
AACTCTAATAGAAGACAGGTCCCCTAAAAGGCAAATATCAGGAGTAAAATACTCTTGAAGGCCCAGTAAAGGGTCCAGGGAAGTCTTAATTGAATCCCATAAGAGGGAAACTTTGGGACAGGACCAGAACATGTGAAGAAGTGTTCCTTCTTCCTGCAAACACTTAATACAAATATTGGAATTCAAGAGACCCCATTTCTGTAATTTAACCGGAGTGTAATACAAGTTATGTAATATATGATATTGCATGAGACGCAGTCTGTCTTGAGAAACATATTTATGACAGAATCTCCACAGGGATTGCCAGTCCAGATGGTATTGAGGGAGGATAGAGTTCCAGAATCTTGTGGATCCAAAGGATCCCCCATATCTCCTGTAAAACAAAACCTAATATAATTTAGATATAACACCTGAAGATCCAATAAGTGAAGAAACTTCAGGTATCAGGGCTGTGACGGTCTGGGGGTGTTACCAAAAATTATTGTAAGTATGTGCCTTAACTGTATAACTTTAAAGTGAGAGAGAGACGGAATACGAAATTTCCTGATAACATCTCCTACTGACAACCATTGTCCATCTTCATCCATGAGAGAGAGAGAAGTTTCCCAGCCCCCAATTGGGACAACCATTGACGGGGAATCTGGTTCTTATTAATAGTGAAAGATGGGGAATTCCAGATAGATTGGGCCAAGTCCAAGTGGGGAGTATATTGCAAAAATGAACACAATTGTGCATATACTTTTAAAGAGGTAAATACTGTAGGGCATTCCTCAGTCATACGCACCTGGGAGATTTTAAGATAGAATAAGGTAAGGGGGTCCAGATTCTTAGACTTAATTACATCCAATTCAATCCTAAGCCAAACCAGTTGCCCTTTTTCTGTGCCGGGAGATACCCATCTCAGACATTTTGCTAAATGACTGGCCCAGTAGCATATAGCCAGATGGGGAATCCGTTAACCCCCCTCAAGTTTTGGAGCTGCCAATTTGTAATAGGCAAATTGAGGATACTTATTGGCTCAAATAAACCTAGTGAATATGCCGTGTAACTTTTTAAACCAGAGCAGTGGGATAAAAGCATTGAGAAGAGATAAAGGATAACAAATTCTAGGAAATATATTCATCTTAATTATGTTGATCCAGCCCCATAATGAAATGGGAAGTTTGGACCACCTATCGAGGTCGTGAATTATAAGCTGTGAGAGGGATTCCAGATTTTCCCTAAACCATGTTAGGGGGTTACGAGATAGTTTAATGCCCAAGTATTTGAATGACCTGGGAGTCCAGCATAAACCTAAGGGGCTAATATCATTTTTGAATACCTTATGGTTTAATGGGAAGAATAAGGATTTGTTAGCATTCAGTTTGTAGTTGGACAGGTCACTAAATCTTGCTATTTCACTCAACAAAGCCGGTACAGAAGATACCGGATGAGATAAATGTATCAGCAAATCATCCGCATATGCAGTGACTTTAATTTCATGATGCCCAACCCAAATGCCTTGTATGGAAACATTATTGAGAATATTTTGGATGAGAGGTTCCAGGTATAGATTAAATAACAGAGGAGATAAGGGACATCCCTGTCTAGTCCCTGAATGGAGTGGAAAAGATTTGGAAAAGGCCCCATTCCCAGAGATCCTTGCTGTAGGAGTTTTATATAATGCAGCAATCCAGGATATGAATACAGAAGGGAATTGAAAAGCTTCCAGAACTCAAAATAAAAAGTTCCAATTCACTCCATCAAATGCCTTCTCGGCATCCAGGGAAACCAGTCCTGCAGGGAACTTGGCGTTCCTGGTAGCTGAGAAAACATGAGATAGGGTACGCAAGTGATCAGATGATGAGCGCCCTTTCATAAATCCCATCTGGTTTGTACCTATTAAGTCAGGAAGAAGTACAGTTAACCTATTGGCTAGTATCTTTGAGAGAATTTTAATATCCTGATTTAGAAGGGAAATGGGTCTGTAGCTCTGAACAAGCTCAGGATCTTTATCTGGTTTAGGGAGAAGAACAATCAGAGCCTCAAAGAGGTGAGGATCTGCCTCTGCCCCAGTTAGACTATTTTGAAATAAATGACAAAGTACTGGTAATAAAAGATCCTGAAAAACTTTGTAAAATATGGAGGAGAATCCACTGGGGCCTAGGACTTTGTCTACAGGTAATCCACTAATAACATCAGCAATTTCCTTCTGTGATATAGGGGTAACCAGAAAACCCTTGTGTTGCTCTGAGAGGGAGGGCAGATGGGAATCCCTCAGATAACTCTCCGTGCTCCCAGAACAGGGAGGATACTCCATGTCACTGTACAGCCTTGCATAATATAGGGCAAATTCTTGCACTATTTCAGTAGGAGATACTTTCAGGGACCCGTCTGCCATTGCCCTGATCGAAGGGGATAAATCTCACCGATTCTTGTTGCTTAATACGCAATGCCAGTTGGTGCCCCGCCTTCTCTCCTTGATCCGTGTAACTAGCTCTTGTACGAATAATAGCTAATTCTGCTTTTTCCCCAAAGTAAATCTAAAAATCTATCTTTCAACACTTGGAGTTTCCTCTTGTCTTCATCCGGGGCATTAGCAGAAAAAATTATTTTCAAGTGACCTAATTTGGAACAGTAATGACAATAATTCCTTCTCCTGTGCTCTTTTCCTACCCACTGCCATACTAATAAGGATCCCTCTCATGTAAGCCTTAAAGGCCCCTCACAAAATATCCAGCTTTGCACTATCTGAAGAGTTGGATTAAAAAAAGGACTCAATTTGCTCCCTTATGAGCTTGCAATATTTAGCATCTTTAAGAAGTTGTTCATTAAGTTTCCATCTGGTTTCCCTGTTAGGTAAATTAAGGAATGCCAATTTGCAGAACACCAATGAATGGTCGGAGACAGGGCCAGGTTGAATCAAGGAAGTCTTAATCCCAGGTAGGAGAACCTGAGAAATAAATATGTAATCAATGCGGGACTGCGAGCCATGCACTATTGACCTGAAGATAAACTCCCTAGAATCAGGGTGCAAGACACGCCAGATATCGCATTGCCTGCACTGGTCTACTAGGTCTTTAAAAGCCCTCTGCCCCAGAGTGACCACCCCCGGTCCACTACCTGACCTGTCAAGATTAGAATCTACAACTTGATTAAAGTCACCCCCCAAAATAATCCTGATGGGAAGCATTGGGAGAATAACAGATATGAGTCTCATAAAAAACCCTGGATCATCTATATTAGGGCCATATATACTACCAAGTAAAAGTGGAACTGACCAGAGAGTACTTTTAACTAGGATAAACCTTCCCTCAGGGTCTTTAATGACCTGTGTAGAGACAAAGGGAACACCCCTGTTAATAATAAGCATGACCTCGCAACTGTTAGTAGATCCCTGAGCATTATAAACCAGGCCCACCTGTTGCCTCCTTAACTGTGAAGCTTCAGTATCTAATAAATGGGAATCCTGTAGGAAATTATCTGAGAGCTCAATAAGCTTAAGTGTTTGAGAACCTGATATTGTTTGTTTTTTTTCCTGATGCCCTTAACATTCCAAGTCGCAAAAGTCACTTCTTTGGCCATCTAATAATAGCTGTTAGGCTTAATATGCTCAGCCCAGCACTCGGAATACATAATACATGCAACCCTACTTCCACAGTTACTGCAGTAAAACTCTCCCTCCTCCCCAACCCCCCCACAATTAACCCATTCCCTTCCCTCCCAACTACCCCATTCCCCCTAACAAAACCCCAAATCCCCACCCGCTCTCAACCCCCACTCTGCCACAAGCAATGTTTAGCACAGTACTGGGTCTTTCCTCCATCTCCGCCTCCGATAATGCATCTCTGCTAATGGCAACAAAACTTACATTCCAAAATAATTATTTGAGAATGCGAACGATATTAATTACCCCAAAAAATTAGAGAATGACCATGGGCTTCCAATACCTGCACACACCTATGCGTTAGCATGATGGTGGACTGATAAACAAAGTGTACTGCCAGACTCGTGAATATGCCAGATAACCTTGGGAACCTGAGTAAAACTGAGAGTGAAAGTTAGGAGTAACCTTGCCTCATGGAAATGCTATGCAGAAACCAGAACCAGATCGGGAGCCTAGTGAAGGGGAATAACCATTTCCTAAGATTGAGAGCAAGGATCGAGAACAACATTGCAACCGTGACCCAGAGGAAGAAAACTGAAAAAACAAAACTTCCCTGAGATTAGCAACCCTAAACTGCAAAAAATCTCCTTGGGGAAATTTGTTGCTCTGGACTCAGGACTATTGAGAAGATTAAGGGAGATCCCCCTCGAATTAAGAGCTGCACAGCTATAGATTGCAAATACATAGTACACCCTCTAGTGGCCACAACCCGATCCTGACATGGTAAATGTAAGATGCAGAGAAAGTCCAAGACCGTTCTGATTTCCAATCCATGTAAAGTAAACATTAATCCTAAATCAACAAGACAAACTCCCCCTTCTATTCAATTTACAAAACTGAATATACTGAGACATGGAGCTCTGTTCCCAAATAAGCAAACCCCAAGACCCCAAGTGTCTTTGCCCTTAACAGTAGTTGACGTTCTGAGATTAGGGCTTAAAAGACTGTTAGCAGGGATGCCTTGCACTGATCCCCCCAGTCCAAGTAAGAAAACAAGAATTTCCAATACAATTCGTTAACATTATCTCCTCAAAGAAGGAGAAAATAACAGTTCCAATCCGCAACTCCAAGCAGCTCTTCATCCCACGAACAGGGCCTCTCAAGGCTCTCAAAATAAGTCTGGTAGCATGGATTTAAGGCTTGACAGGGCAACTGCAGGATCATCATAGTTAAACCAGGATCCATTTACGAAAACTTGTAATCTGGCCGGGTATCCCATCCTAAATTTCAGGCCTGCGGCAATAATCTTAGACACGATGGGATGAAATGCTTTCCACTTCAGACGAATCGAACCAGGCAAATCTTGTGTGATTCTCAGTTTCGTATTCTCCCAACGAACCTCTTGTAAAGCTCTCACTTTCTGCAGAAAATGCTGTTTCTCTAGGAAATTCAAAAAGTGACAGATGATAGGACAGGGGGAGGAGCATCCGGAGAAGGCTTAGGTTGCAGAGACCTGTGAGCTCGCTCTATAATATATGCTGGGCCGAAGGGAGAGGGGCCAGCAACCCATTCCACCAACTTCTGTGTAAAAGCCACAGCATGCTGGCCCTCTTCTCCCTCTGGTAGCCCTAGTATCACCACATTGTTTCTGCGGCTACGGCCCTCCAAATCTTCGAGCTTGGCCTCGAGATGAGATAGCTTCTGTCATGTAGACACCAATTCAGGATCGAGATTCTCTAGCTTTTTCTCCATTGAGACTATTCAAGCTGTATTATCAGAGACAGTTAATGAGACTTCATCCAGTTTTCTAGAGAGAGTCTTCAGGTCAATCGCCATCTCTTTCATCTCTTCACAAAAGGACATAAACTCTTCTAAAAACCTATTGAGCGTTAAAAGTTCTTGTTCCCCGACTTGACTCAAAGGATCAGGCCTCTCTGGCCCACCCGAGGCCCAGGATTTCTTTGAGGCCTTTTCGGGAATAGTGGGGGGTGTGTTTCTGCAGGGTTTTTTCATATAAGCCTCCATCTGCCAATCTAACACACAAACCAGACTTCCAGGTTATTCAGATGATAGTAAATCTCAAAAGCAGAGGAAATGGAGAAATGTAAACATCTAAAAAAGATGATTTGATGATCAGGAGGCAGGAGCTTAATGGAGGAGCTTCTACTCAGCGCTCTGCATCACGTGATCCCCCAAGGAGCACTCTTTTTAATATGGCTTGGACCAGGCTTTCATTAGTTGATTTTGAATAGCCATTGTTTATCACTGAACTAGCACCCTGACTTACAGCAGTTGCTCAAACGCAGATGAGATTATGGATGAAAGCCTGATCTGAGCTGTATTAAAAGAATCAGGGAAAAAAAGAGTATCATACAATTCAGGAGATAAGGGGTTATCTAAAATAGAATAAAAAAGTACAGATACAGCTCTCATGCACTGCTGCTTTAAACATCCTGGTGTGAAGTGCTGATTACCATCAGAAATATGTGTAAGCACCATCCTTATACAGTCATACTATAAAAATAGTTTGTATTGGCAAAAAGGAATCTCAACAAAAACATTTGTTAAAAATTAACAGTAACTATTTGTATTGACTTAAGTCATTAATTACATATTTACTAATAAAAGCTGTTTAAAAATATCTTAGGGAATAAAAAAAACTATTCTGATAAAGAAGCCAGTGATATCAGAATTATATTCCTGATTAAAAATAAACTATGTGATGAAACTTTTGGGGCTAACAGATACTGCTTCTTTCACTACATATAAAGTAACTGTGATTGGGGACCCAGAAAATATTGTGTTTATTTTGGCACATAATGTTTTGCTGTATTCTGGCCCATCTACAGTTAGAGATTGGGCTCTGATCAGGAACACAACCTGCTTGGAAAGCAGTGATGCAAAAATAATAGGCTGTTGATACAGATCTAAATGACTGGATGAATGCATTTTATGTTTCTCTTCAACTCACTTCAGTTTATATACTGCGCTTAGATGGTTGCTGGGTTCTCTGTTCAAAAGATTTTTTTTTTTTTTACTTTCAGCTAGGGTTGTGCAGATACAACTCTAACATAATCCTATTCACCAGAATGTCTGGAAACTTAGCTGGTGCTACCTCTGAAAATCATTTACAGTATGCATTCCCTCAGCTGAGAATATTTAAGTCAGATAGTGCACAAGACATCCATACAGAATGCATTGATATTCGGCACCGTCAAAACTGTTCAGATAATAAACATGAAACCCTACTATTGGCACGAAGCAGAAAACCATATTGAGAACTGTATGCACTTTTGCCAGTCAACGAGCACTCCAGACAGAGACCATTTTAATCCAACAGGACATCCCATATACTTACAGTACCCTGGCCAGACCATCCTATCCACTACTATTCAGTTGCCCAGCAGAGAGTGGACTGTGTGATCAATCAACACAGACAGATACATGCATATCTTTATAGGCCAGGAGTAGGAAGTGTTTGTTTTTTCCTTTTTTTTCAAATTTTTTTATTATATGCATTATGGTGTCATCTAGTGGCAGCTATTGCACACTGTGTTCTGAAATTACTGACAATATAAGATACTCATGCAGTTACTCGATAATTATTATTAGGACCATTTCATTAGCAGTTTTCTCAAACACATACTTTATCTGATGCAGGAAACCTTCCATGACTTGTTTATGGCAATGCTATCAATGCTACATATTCAAAAAAACAGTTTCCAGAGCTTTAAGAGTTTTATTTTACACCACTATTCATGACACAGTTTCTCATTTATATTTTTGTTTTGCTTCGGGATTCTCCTTTAGTTTTTTCCACTCATAATTTACCACTGTTCTTTAAGAGTAGAGCAAAATAACAAGAAGAGTAAAATTAGCCAAATAAAGCAAACACTGTAAAATCACTTCATGGCTGGCAGGGTAAATAAAGCTAAACTACTAAGTGCATAAAAAAGTCTAAGGCTATAGCCCCATGTATTATGTTGCTGTATATTCTAAGATGATGTAATGTTTTCTATCATAATCTATTATGACACAATGAATTTAGAATATATTTATTTTTGCACACTTTTGTGAAAAATGTAATGATCTAGTTAATATCAGGAAAATGAAATTTACTAACAAAGCGGTCTGCCTGTTTATTTTTTTAAACGCACATTGCATGTCCGAACAAGCAATATGTTAGATCTTTAAATGCAAACATTTATATGTATTATATATAGAGAAATATTTTCTGATGGTACATATCTCGGAGAACAAATGAAGAGTTAACAGTCCCATCCCCACATCATTTCCTCCTATGCAGTTATTTCAATGACTTGTAATTTTGCTCTCTAATGTCCTAACCCCATTCTGTCATTTGTGCCTGCACACTTGTGAAATACACATTAGGCTCTGCAATAAAGCCTGTGTGCAGTGAGCATGGAAATAGTATTGGCAGAGCTGTAATGGAGACAGGAATTTATGACTGTGGCCAAATGTAATTTTGTGGGATTGTACCCGAAATATGTCTGTCAATGAAAATAAATTGTAGAATCTGACTCCCTTTTTCATTTTTTATATTCTATATTACTCTCGCTGTGAATATTATTTCAGATTCTTTAAGTACATTAGCCCTTCTTAATTTTTGGGCCTTCTACTCATAACAGTAGCAAACAGAAGGGTTGGGGCACATATATTAAGTGGGAAATAATACAAGACAGAATGTATCCTTTGAGATATACAGTATAGGCAATCCCCTGACAGGTGCTGAGGCATGATGCCAAAGGCCAAGTGTTTATTATCACCCGCCAGAGAAATGTCTATATTTCCTAATGAATGCAATGCCCTGGAGTGTGTCACTACACTTATAAAATGACTAAGTACAAAGCAGTTTGGCAAGTACTGTAGTTGCAGTCATTGTGTCAGTGAAGACTTACAGGCATTACAGGTGACCTGGTTAGTGCAATCACCGAGCAGTATCTGTCTCAGTCATACCGAAACATTTAACAAGGCATTATGATACAGAGGTTTCAACATAAATCTGTATGCTACAGTCCTTGAAACAGTTTGGTTTGGTAAAAGCAAATCCTGCTTTTTGTAAGATTGTTATATTAATCTGGCTGCTACTAGCTGGGTTAATAATCTAGCAGGAACAGTGGACCACCAGAAGATCTGAAAGTGCAGGTACCTTGCATGGTTCACAACAAACCCTACAAAGTCAAGCCCACAGAACTTTGCAAAGAATCTGACTTTTCTCTGACAGTGATTTAATGATTTGACATGTGGTGATCAGGAAATGCAGAAAGAGGTAAAGCAATTCTAGTTGCGACCAGTGGTGTGTGTGTGTGTGTGTGTGGGGGTGTGGGGGTGTGGGTGTGTGTGTGTGTGTGTGTGTGTGTGTGTGTGTGCATGTGTGTGTGTGTGTGTTGGGGGGGTTACATGGGAAGTTAGGCCTGGCAACCGAACAAGTGCTTAACAATGCTCAAATAACAATTTGAGTAGTAACAACTTTATTTAATAATTGGAAAGCGTGCCTGAAGTTCGAAGGGGGGACATAGCTCCTCCCCATCCTCTTATTAAATGTCCAGTTTCTGCTTCCTGTGCTTTGAGCGAGTCGAACTTGCTCCAGTGCTGCATGCCTGGTGGGGCATGCACTTCCTGTCTCCCCTCTGTGCCTCCTCTGGTGTCCTCCCAGAGCATTCCCTCTGCCGTTGTCTGATGTTGTTGGTCTCCCCCCCCTTGTGTTTTCTCTGTGTCCTTGCCCCTTGCTCTTTTCCCTGCTTCTCCCCCATTTTGTCCATACCTTTTGTTGTCATCTTGTTCCCCTGTTTTTATTAGGGGCTCTCCTTCATTTCCTTGCCTGCCTCCGTGTTATCAGTGCTTGCCAGTGCTCAGACCACAGCATCGCTCCAGGTCTCCATACCAGTCTGACCTATTCATCAATTCCAGGACTCCATTCTCCCTCATCACTGCTTCCACCTCTCCTACTCTGGATATCCAGCAGCGCCCCTCACACCACCTTCTCGTGAGTGGCGAGCCAACTACTGCTTTGCTCCCACAATCCACTTCTGCACCACTCCCTGGATTGGGGAACATCTCAGGCTTTCAGCACCCCTCGACTTGTGGCCAATGCACTGCCACCATGCTGTGCTTCCCTGCCCCTTCCCTCACTGCTCAGTGGGTCAAGGAACCCTGGATTGCCTTTCTTCTTTCAGCGTCTGATGTGCCTGCTGCAATGAGACCATGTGCTACTTGGAACCTGTTTCAGACATTGGGATTACTGCTCTTCTCCTTGCCAATGTTCCTTTCACTCAGATGGCATTGCCTATGTGACATGGACTTCCAGGGTCAATGGACGTCTAACTCACACATGATGGGAGCTCCTTCCCTTACCATACTTGCCTCACATTTTGCTACTTTTACCAAGGATCAGTTCATGATTTGATATGGTAGGGCTCATCACTTCCATAGGACACTTCATCTGCTACACTGTGTTATGTACCAGTCCCTTCCACAGTTCGTAACTGAAGACCTGCTCAAACAATTCAGTAATCTGTATGGTGTGTCAGGTATGCTTGTAACCACTATCACGGTAAGCTCTCCATAAGTTTTGTTTGTACATCAGACCTTGGGGCCACTGTGCCCACAACTCCTGCAAACCCATGCTTGTCACAGCCCATTACTACTGACTGGAGAGCCAGGATTTACTCTACATGATACAGGAACCTTACCCCTGATGTTCCAAGATCTGTACTCCCTCTTATGTTTACCAAATATCTCGTTGACTTCTCCTTCTAAAGATCCACTCCTGCAGCATCCTTTATCCGACAGGCCTAGATGAGGCCACTATACTGCCAGCTTAACTCCTGTTGGTCCAGATAGCCTATGTGGAGGCCTGGCTCAGCTCTCTCACTTCTTCTCCTCCTCCTCAGGCAGATCTATGTGGAGGTTCTGGCAGTCCAGCTTGCCTATGTGGAGGCCTAGCTCGACTCACTCATTTCATATACTCCTCTTGCAGACCTAGTTGGGGGTCCAGCCATACCAGTTAGCCCATGTGGGGGCCTAGCTTGCTATTTGATCACTTCACACGCTGCCCTCCATTGGACCCCATGGGGTCCTGCTGGTGTACCACCCTGGGAACTTCATAACATGGCACACTGCATTTTACAGCTCCATGCAAGCCTCCCAATCACATAGACTCCTACCTCATCATCGTTCCCTGCTGGGCAACACTTCTAACCATTTCATCCTCTGTGATTTTTACTTCCTCAAATATTTGTAATGTTGTCTCTCATCCTCAACCATGCTGACTGTACATGTACGCTGTACAGCTGCTTCGCTCACAGCTACCTTAGTCTCAGAAAGAACATTGTCCTTCATCCAGACATCATTCCTAGCTGGGTCTCTTCATCTGCCAGAACTTTCCTCTTCAGCTTTGACTTCCTGCTCATTATCAACCTTAAAAACAGGACTGGGAATTCTACCAGGGAAGTCTAGCCTTCTCCTCAGTTTATACATTTACTGTGCATAGACAGCTGCCTTACCTTCTTGCCAAAGTGAACCTAACTCTGCTCCCCATCAAGGAAATCATTTGCTGATCCCATGTCTCAGCATTGTCCTGGGAGATCTTTTCTAATTAATGCTTAGCCCTGCAAGGGGGGCCTGGAGCTTGCTCAATTCATTCCATCTTACCTCAGCCGACCTATGTGGGTCTCACCTTCATACTGTAACCTATGCACTGGTGGACCAGAAATCCCATGATAAGAGTGCTGGGGAATGGGTGCCTACAATAACAGTGACCCACTCTCCAGCACATTTCAGGGATGGTTATAGGTGAGTACAGTGGCCAGATGGGGGGGGTGGGTGACTATAGTGACAGGAAGTTGCTATATGTACGCACACGGGGGTGGTGGGAACAGGCACACACAGTGAGGGATGTGAGGGGTGGTGCCATGGTGGGTTGCCAACCCAACCCGTGGCGTGGTGGATGGGTTGCCGGTGTTGATTGGCAGGTTACTGGGTCCCGGTCTGGAAGCTGGTGCATTTTTGTTGCACCCAGCCCAAACCTTTTTTTTTATGTTTTCACTCCCCCCCCCCAACCTGCACCCTCCTGGAGTTGACAATCCTTTAGTAGGTGGGTGCCAGGGGAGGGAATGTGGGGGGTACAGACCCCCCCACAGAAAACATTAAAAAACTAAGTCTCTGGAGCCCTTTTGCTGTGTGCCGGGGTGTCAGAGTACTGAAATAAATTTTCGGCACTCTTGACTTCTGCATAACGGTGATCACCTTTAGGCTTTCACCATTATGACATAGAACCGTCAGACCATGCGGGGTGCCAGCATGTCTCTGGCTTCATCCTGCAATAAGGCCTGGCTGCTTGCTCATCTGCATTCCATCTCATCTTGGCCGACCGATGTGGGTGTCTCACCATCTCTACTGGAACCTATGCAGTGGCAGACTGCGTGGGTCCCCTATGTACCCTGCTTTGCCACGCAAGGGGGCCTGGCTGCCTGCTCAACTGCATTCCATATCACCTCAACCAACCTACATGGGAGTCTCACCTTCTTTACAGGAATCTATGCAATGGTGGACCATGTGGGGTCCCACCATTATCACTGCTTCACCCTTCATGGGGGCCTGGCTGCTTGCTCAACCGCATTCCATTATCACCTCGGCCGACCCATGTGGGGGTCTCATCTTCTCTGCAGGATCCTATGCACCTCACCTTCTTCTCCCAGAGATATATGGACTAGGATTAACCAACCTCTTATGCCATCATTCACATGTTGGACTTTCATCTGCCAGTATCTCGTCCTCTAGGATTACTCTACTCACCATTGAAATCAAGGATATGCCTCTACTACCAATAACCTGGATCCAGTACTAGGATAACCAAGTCAATACTTTAGCCTAACTAGGATTACTCTCCTTTTAGTATGCCCAGATGACGGGCAGGTTAGTAGCCATAGATCCTCAGAGGTTTCCCCCTAAGGGGGTTTTCCTCTCCAGCGTGCTACTGGCCACACTCTCCGGAGTTGGAGGAAGTAATCACAATGGTAATTAATTTCTTTTGGGCCTTCAATCCTATACTTATCTAGCATCTCACCAAAGGTGGGATATAGAGAAATGCCAAAGATCAAATTTCTAACACCAACCATATCTCATCCAGCTCAAATGTATCTAAGCACCAATCATCTCTCATCCAGTTCCTACGTACTACAAGCACTGACCTATGTACTGTACCAATCCAGCTCTAACGTATCTAAGCACCAACCATATCTCATCCAGCTTTACGTATCACACGCACTGAGCTATGTACCACACATTGAATTGGAAGGCTTGCCTGAAGTTTGATGGGGCGGACTTAGCTCCTCCCCCATCCTCTTCTTAAACGTCCAGCTTCTGCTCCCTCTGCTTTGAGTGAGTTAAACTTGCCCTCCTTCCTCCCCTGCCTCCTCCTTCTTCTCCAGCACTCATATCTCACCTTGCACTAAGCCTTCAATCTTACACTTATCTAGAATCCTGACAAAGGTGGGATATAGAGAAAGGCCAAAGATCAAGTTTCTAATACCAAACATATCTCATCCAGCTCAAACATATCTAAGCACCAACCATATCTCATCCAGTTCCTACATACTACAAGCACTGTCCTATGTACCAATCCAGCTCTAACGTATCTAAGCACCAACCATATCTCATCCAGCTTTATGTATCACAAGCACTGAGCTATGTACCACACATTGAATTAAATTGAGTACAGCCAGATGCAAATCAATGAAAACAAGACAGGGCTAACAGGCATGGTAATCTCAGTAAATTGGACTTATGGAGGAGCAGGATAAAAACAGGATGAAGAAGAGGAAGCATAAAACATAGACATGTAGAATTTGATGGCTGAAGAAGACTGAATGCCCATTGACTCTTCCCTTACTATATTACCTCACCCCACCAATGTGGTAGAGAGAAGCAAAGAACAAAGAGGAAGCACAATAGGGAGAAGAGAACAGATAAGGGTCATGAAAAAGACTTCATAATAATTGGTAAACTGGAAATTGATTAGCACCCTCCCTTCACTATGGCTCTAAGTGAATATTGTTGTGTGACTATTGTTTGCCAAAATATGAGAGGTTGGTCATATGTTTTTAAGTTTGTAAAAAGAACACTGATTAGACTGCCACAGAGGGGCACTGAAAAAAAGGAATAGTATTATTGGTTTGCAGAGCCCTGCACTGTGCATTAACATTTATTATGAACTGGGGATCGTAAATACAGCAAGCTAATTGGCCAAGAAGTTTTTGAAGCCATGATGATATTGGGCTACATCATCATGGCTTCAGAAAACCTCCGGCCACCAGCCTCCTCACTTACTGCGCAGTGTTCCTCATCTCCCTCAGTCAGAGTCGGATATCCAGTTTGCCGCTATTTTTTTTTAAAAAAATGAACTCTTCACAAATCTGTCCATGACAGAATGCAACACAACACAAGCTGCTGGGGGCCGGGAAAAACAACGGCCAAGCTGCCAAAAACGTCCTCCGCATCCCACGGTTCCATTCCCCACAGAAACGGAACATTAGGCAGCAGTCGCACAGCACATTGTATATGTGTATAGGGCAAGAATGGTGCGAGTCACGCCTTGAGTGAGCATTTTTTTTAAAAACAGTAAAGGATCCCAAACCGGCCCATGACTTGTTTTCTTAACAGTACTAACAGCTTTCCAAGTGACAGTTTCACATTTCCAGATGACTTACTGAAAGATGTCCATTCTTCCCATTTACATTGCTGCTTCCTGCTTGCCACAGATAACATTTTGAGAGACATACAGTACACTCCTCCTCCATGAACTCGACTTACAACAGTGCCACCTGATGTTCAGAGCTGCCCAGGAACTATTTTATTAAAAGGTACTCCTCCAACACCTCAGAAAACACATTTTCAGAACGATTTAAAAGATTTTTTTTTCTACTGCTAAAACTTGTATTCCTGTTCATAATAGCAATAATGCATTCCAGGGTGTGGTATCTCATGGGATATCGTCACTTCTTGGGCTGTTGGATGCACTCGACCTGTGGCCTCAGGCCCAACCACCCGAGGTGTGATGATATCCCATGATATACCACACCCTGTCATGCATTATTGCTTAATTATACAATGTCTTTTAATCACTGAACACATTCTAGAAACTTAATTAGTTAAAAAGCATCAACTGACCATGACTAAACTCCCTTGATATGCACACTTTGATGCCAGTCTAAACTAATCTTTCTTGCAACAGCCTAACTAAATGAAAATAAAATAGATACCTTTTTAATTTTTTTAAACACAATAACCCTCAACAGGGCATGGTTTCTTCAAAAATTATGCACTTTCTATTTGCATACAAAGGCCTTACGCCTTCATTACTATACTTACATGTTCTACCTAGTACCATTCTAACTGCATACAAAAAAACATTTTCTAATAAGAAAAAAAAAAATATTTTATAAGCATACTAACCCACTCCAAGGCCTGTGTTTTATGAGAATAAATACACTTCCTGTGTGCATTGGAAGATACTCAGCACTGACCTTGTGTATTACAATTCACCTGGGGCATGCATTAATTCCATTGAAATGAATTCCCTGTTGTGGGATATTGCTTACCTACATTAAACTGGATCACAATAAAGATAAGTCAAAGATAATCTACTCAAACTATATAAGCTGATAGATAACTTAATCTCTTTCTTCATAATTATCTGGAAATTAGTTTGTTAAAAGTAAAAGATGCATGAATGTATCAGTTAAGGTCAGAGATCTGGAACATCCAGGACAGCAGGTTATCTTACCTGTTGGCTGATAAACGATGAAACACTGTGCAGAAAACAACTGGAATCATATTTAGAATTAGGTTATTTTAGTTTAGAACAACTGTGTATCCTGAGAAAGTTCAGGAGACCCAGTTACAAAATGACTTTCTTTCTCACCTACAGCACATTCCAAGTCAAACTGTTTTTTTGTTACATTTCTAACCTCTGCAGAATTCTTTTTCTCCAGACTTCCTCCCTCTACCAAACCAGTGATGACAACCCACTGCCTTTCACTGCCATCACAAGATGGTTAAACCATAAACCATGAAACTACACTTCTTCACCCCTCAAGCAACTCCCTGTCTGAAGGGTGTTTATGTGTAGGAAAGTGGGGGTCGGTAACAGTGATGGGTGAGGTAGGCAAAATTCACTCTGTGAATTAATTTGTGAATGGTGTGGAATTCGTGAAGTGGAATTAACCAATTCGCACAATTCACAGAGTGAGGATCCAATGCAAAGTATGAATCTTTGTAGGTAAAGTTCCACACTTTGTGGCAAAAAGCTTGCCCTCCCTGGTATCTAATGGGAGCCCCCTCCACACGCGAATCGCTGCCCCAATAAATCCCTGGTGTCTAGTGACCCCCCCACTGATCGCCTGCCCCCCCCCGTATCAAATGAATTAATTTTTATTCTAAATCCCTGGTGTCTAGTGGTTCCCACCAACCCACCATCACCAATCACAGGCACCAGTCAGTGTCACATTACTTATATTTTTAAATACATCCCTGGTGTCTAGTGGACCTCTGCCCCAACCATGATCATTGTCCCACATAAAATTATTAGTGGCAAACCCTGGTGTCAAGTGGCCCCCCAACCTGCCATCTCCAATCACTGGCACCAGTCAATGTCACATTACTAATGTTTTTAAATAACTCCCTTGTGTCTAGTGGACCCCCACCCTGTCAGGAAGTGCCCCCTATCCTGACCCTGAGCATGGGTGACCAGCACAGCCCTCCACTCTCCACCACAGCTGACTGCCTGACTGAGCTGGAATGAATGAGCACATACTTGTACAAATATGCTCTCATTCATTTCTCCTCAGTCAGGTGGGCTAGCCATGGTGGAGAGTGGATGGCTATGCTGGTCACCTGTGCTCTGGGTTGGAGTGGAGGGGGCACTATCTGATGTGGTGGGGGTCCACTAGATACAAGGGATTTTTTAAAAACATTAGTAATGGGACACTGACTGGTGATGGTGACTGGTGGGTGGGGTGGGGGGCCCACTAGACACCAGGAATTTATTTAAAAAAAATGTAATGTGACACTGACTGGTGCCATTGATCGGTGATTACAGGTTGGGAAGGGACTATTCAAAATGAGCGATTTATGTAATTAATTAATTTTACTGGGGCCGACGATCGGTGGGTGGGGAGGGGGGTGGTCCACTAGACAACAGGGATTTATTGTAAAAAATAAGTAATGTGACACTGACTGGTGCCAGTGATTGGCAATGGTGGGGGGGGCACTGGACATCAGGGACTTAAAAACTGAATTAATTTTACTAGAGCAGGTGATTGGAGGGTGGGTGAGTGGGTGGGAGGCTGGCGAGTGGGGGAGGATCACTGGGATTGTCATTTCTAACTTTTGTTTGCTTTGGAGTTTTTTAAGTAAGTACAATTTGCACTTAAAAAATACAAAAAGCAAAAAGAAGGTACAAATGGCAAATGTTCATTAAACAGGTCAGCTTTGCAAAGTGACCCACATAGGTGAATTTGGCCACTTCCCCCAAAATTCACCAGCAAATAAAACTTCACTGCATCTCTAGTTGGGAACAGTTTTTATTACAGACATCCCCACATAACCTGCCCAGTGCCTGCTCCAATTCTTCCTGACTGGTGAAGGACAAAAGTAAGTTCAGGGCCTGCCAGTGGATTTCCTCATGGGGTGCTGCTGCTGTGAAGATTTGTGTTGGAGCTGTGGGCCAGTGCTGTGAGGAAGAAGAATGTTCTGTGAGCAGAGGGCATAAAAATAGAATGCAAAAGGAAAAAACTCTAGCCAGAGCTGATATGGCTGCAGCCTAGCTCATGGATGTCATGGCCAAACATGGCACAGTCCACCATGTCCAAGATGGCTGCTGAACTGTACTGCTCATGCATATCCTTTTTGAGTGACACTCAGTGAATTTGGGCATTTACAAGTTTGAGCTGGCTGCTTAAGTCAGCACCAGTACAGCTTCAGAGCACTCCACTGCTTTCATTCTTTCTCTGCCTGGGACAGTTCACCAGGCGGCAGAGAAGTAGCAGACTTCTGGCATGCCATGCATGGGAATGTGCATGGTGCCCCTGTCAGGAGGTCTAAACCTCACTGTCAGGTTCTTGGCAATATTGGGAATGCAAGTAATCACAGACACATTGCATAAGAGTAATAAACTTGTTTATTACTACCAAAAAGGATAAAATCACAGTTGCCCTAAGCAGTTCTTACCAATATGAACCGGGAGCTAGTGCTAAGCGTTCCCTATACCTCAAGGTTTCTTTGTGTCTCTTGGGATCTCGGAGGTACAAGACTAGTGTATCACATTATATACCTATGATAATTACTATGGTTACTGTAAGATAGAAACATTTCTAATTACAGAGATGAGCCCTATTGGCTAAATTAGAAGTGGCTTCATGGTCTTAGATAACATTATACAATTTTGTAATAGTCATCAGTTTGTGAACAAAAGAGTTCTCATACAGAGTCTTACATAACTCAGTGTAGTAGTACAAATCACCAAAAGGTGGCAATGCTGACTTACATATTATAATTATTCCAAGGACACAGGTGCCTTGGCATCTTACAAGTAAGAAATACACAGAAAATACATAGAAGAATATATGTATTAGCAAGCAAAGTGTATTGCAACAATATGCGTACATATCCTGACATCTACTCTTGTACGGTAGTTGCCCTTAGCCCTATATGTTAGTATAGCATATACTTAAGTGCTAGCTGTCTTACGGTGTACCTCTGAGGGTACCAATTAGGGTGCAGGGACCTCATGTAATATTCCCCTCTTGTTGCCTACAAGGACAACACAGGCAAATCTAGGGAAAGGCCAGGGAGCAGTGGTCATTTACAAACCCGACGCGCAAGCTTTGTAAAGGAACTTGAGCTGCTCATGGTGTTGGCGCAGTGTGTGCTGTAGGCAGCAGAGCATAATAATCAAAATAAAGATTAAAAATGCTTGTATAATAACAAAACCTTTAAAAAGTAATTTCTAACCAGGTGTTAGTCATAGCGTCATTCATGTCACCATCATTAATTAATGAGAGGATAGCTTCATTGGCCTTGGTCATATTATTGCTGATGTGGATGAGGTGTGTGTCTTTCCTGTCTAAAAGTGATTTTAATGTAAGTGTCAGTGGGTCTATGTGTACATTAAAATATGGTAAGTATTCAGACAGTGTGAGCAAATAATCGGGGTTACCATCAATGATGTCTTCATCTAGGAGGGGGACAGGGGTTATGACGGTATGTCCAATGACAGTCTTTTGGTGGAGGACAAAACAAAAATTGGGGTTATCAATAACACATGTCACAGATCTATAAGTATAGCTTTTAAAGTTAGTTACCACACAATACTCCCCATCAGAATTATACTGAAAGCGAACAGTAGGGAGTCTCCACTTTTGCAACTGGACAGGGCAGGTGTAGGCCATCTTCGAAATCTGTGTTGACAGGCAATGAACTTCCTCACAATATGATTGATAGAGCTTATCCGGAGTCAAAGTCAAATCCAAGGAATCTGTGCCATTCTTGGTGATGTCATCATCCATGGTAAAAATCCAATCAATGCTATCGGGAGAATAACCACAAACAGGTTGAATAACATCAAATACATCACATCAGCACAAGTAAATGTATTGCTTCTTTGCACAGCAGTCTGTGTGCGGAGCCACCCAGGTGTCCAGGAAAGGATGGAAAACCAGTAGAGGCGGTAGATCCAGGCGTTCTCTGTAGATGTCTTCATCCAAATGCCCAATAGAGTGCACCAATGCAAGCTTGTCAAACAAGGCTGCAGTGGGATCAAAACATGGTAAAGAAACAGTAAAAGAAACAAACATAGTATCACTTATGGAACACTTCTTAGTAGTGAAACAAGGATGAGTATTAGGGTGTCTGGTCACAAACCCCAGATTCCTGGCTGTGGAGAGAAGAATGGTTAAAGTTTGTTGCATACACATAGCAATACAGCCAGGGGTTTTACGTGGTGGACAATATCATTTGGAAATGCGTCTGTCATGTATGATATCACGGATCCTTCCAGATTCTAGATCACGGAAGAGATTGTTGATGGTAGTGATGATGTATGAGCCATAGGCAGAGCAAAGGATTTCTCTAGCAATATATTGTTTATCTGCTTCTTTATTGTTTTGTTGTATGAGTGCGTTAATCTTATCTTTAGAATCAGTGAATGTCTTGGCAATGTCGTGCATGTTGTATACAGTGTATCTTTCTTCCTGACTAAGGCCATCCACACCATGCAATAATGGAGGTAGTATATTGTTAACCAAACTAGTGGAGAACTTGGCAGAATGAGCTTTGATAGCAGCAATGTCTGCTTTATTCCAAATAGACATAGCCATACCAAAAAGGCCTGTGACAGTACTTGTTGCACCTTTAACATCAGAACTGTCAACTTCACGTGTCTTACGTTTATGAGTTTGATCATCAGGAGTGGGTTTTCTCCTGAAGTTGCCTCTATGTTCAGTAGAATGGACCACAGCAATAGGGTCTTGAGTATGAATCTGAAATGCAGCTAAACTACAAGCAATAATGAACTATAAAATGCTGATGTATTAGTATCGTAACACATATCACATTTTTTCATATTCCAGTAAGTAAGATTAAATGAAACAGGTACATGCATAAGCTGTAAGTTATTAATCAATGAACCTGGGAGGGCAGTGGCTGTTAGACCACTACGGGGACCAGGGGTGTGCTTTGGGCATTCCAAAAGCTGTTTATCAGTGGGTGGTAACACAGAGATATACATGGCTGCAGAAGCCATGTGGTGTACAGCACAAAATTTTCAAGCAGAATCCTTAGACAAAGAATTACAGTATGAAGGATCAATTAAGGCAGTAATGTTGTACAAACCAGAATGTCTTAATGCAGTTTGTAACAAGGACAGAGAACCATCTGGGGATAATTTAGCATTGGGCCAACCCTGGAAAGTTCCTTTGGAGAGTTTGGCCACAGGGAGGTTTTGTCCTTGCGATGTGGCTTGCCACTCAATTTGAAGGGTAGATTTATCAGGAGCAACAACCGAGGCAGTGAGGTAAGCATCGGAACCTTCCTGAACAGTGATCAGACTATCTGTTATATCGATGGATACTCCCTCTGAAGGAGATGCTGGAGGATCAAGGCATGATAGGAGGTTCGGTACCGTGCCTTGGATGCAGGCGATAATTCCGAAGAAGAGATAATGGAACAAGATAGCCAACTTGTCAGTGTATCTGAAAAGCAAGGTCAAAGATTAGTAAGTTAGTACTATTCCACCCAATGGGGTGAGGAAAAGTAGTTAAGCTTCTTTATACAGTTTCAGCTGGTTTGCATGTAAACATTTGTCAGTCAACTTATTGTTATGCAGTAGTCTAACCTGATAGACTGCCGGACTGAGCTTATTGACAATAGGGTACGGGCCTTCCCACTTATTGGAGAAGGAATGGGTGGGATGTGCAAATCGGAGTACCAGTGCCTGACCTCCAACCTGCCAATCCACTTCTTGTGCGTGTTTGTCAAACTGTATTTTGGATTGTTGCTGGGCCTTGCCCATGCAGTTGGCAGCATACAAGTGTGTGTGTATAATGTCTTTTCTGAGTTTTTCCACATATTGATCTACAGACACACAGTCTGCAGTGGGGGTGTGCAGGTCAAACAACAGGTGCTCAGGTAATCTCATCTGTCTTTCAGTCATCACCTCAAAGGGTGTGAGCTGTATGGTGGCTGAGGGTGTACTCCTAATTGCCATAAGGAGTAACGGCAGTAGGGAATCCCAGGTTTTGGGATTATCATCAATGAATTTGGAAAGCATTTGCTTAATCCATCTGTTGGCTCTTTCTACTTGACCTGAGAATTGCAGGTGGTAAGCTATGTTGAACTTCTGTTGAACACCAAGGAGTTCAAGGGAGTCTTTCATCAACTCACCTGTAAAACTGGTTCCTTTGTCAGAGTCTACCTTAAAAGGTAGGCCCCACCTGGAGAAAATCTGTTCCACCAGGATTTTGGCAGTGGTTTTAGCAGTGCATGTTTTAGCGGGAAAGCTTCAACCCACTTAGAAAGAGATCAGTTACTGTACCACAAAAGCATACTTATTATTTCTGCTGGTGTTGGTCAGAGGCCAATAAAATCAATCTGTATGGCATGCCAAGGGCCAGAGTGTCATTGTGGTAGAGTTTGGCATTTCATTTGGTAGGAATGGGGTTGTTTTGTGCTAAGCGAGACAATTGTTATGTACTGTTTAACATCTTTGGTAACACCCAGGCCACCAAGCGGTGGTCTTAAGCCTTGGAGGGTATTTTCCACTCCCTGGTGCCCACCAGTGGGTGTATCATGCACTTGGTGCAAGAATTCAGATCTCAGGTGTCTGGGGACCACCCACAACTTGGTGGTGGAATCATCTGTTTGGTACCAGATGAGCTTGTCATCTGGTGACAAGTGTAACTTACCTTCATGCCTCCGATAGGGGTTATGTGTGGGGAGTCTTTCTTCGGTACTCTTGTAAAGGAACCTGAACACTTCTTTGAGTTCAGTGTCAACATGTTGGGCTGCTGAAAGGTCCAAGGGGGGAAAGGATTCAGGTTTCTTCCTGATTGCTGCAATTTGAATGGCTGCATTGGCCTCTGGATGGTCCATCATCCAGATGTCCCCCCTTCGAGCCCCTTTCTTGGCAAGGGTGTCTGCTGTATCATTGAAGGCATGATAGGGGTCATGGAGAGAATGAGCTTTGACTTTATGTACATAGAGTTTGTGTGCAAATTTTTGTGCCAGTAAATGTATGTATATTACCAGTTCCTTGTACTTCACTGGGCTGCCATCAGAGGAGAGGAAGGAGTTTTCTGCCAGAAAGGAAGAAATTCTGTAAGAGAACAACAAACCCAGTTAGAGTCTTTAAAAATGATAGCATCCTCAGTCCCATGCTGGATGAACTTGAGGGCACAGGCCACCGCTGCCATCTCTGCATATTGTGATGATACTACACTGCAGTACTTAGATATTTTAACAGTATCCCATAAGGGTAAATCACTAAAATACCCATCCCTGCAATTTGTTCTCCCTGATAGTAGGATGCTAAGCCATCAGTGAAGACGAGACACAAAGAGGTGTTATCAAGTATTTGTGGCATGGCAGGGAGGAAAGGACCTGGATCTGGAAGATCAGGTGACTGCAGTGTACAGTCATGGGGTTCTCCTTGGAAAAGGAGTCCATGAGCCAGCATAGATGACATTTTTGTTGGGTGTACCTGTATGTCTCTATCCTGGAGAAGGAGTGACCAGTATGGTGTTGGAGACTGACCCATCCTTCACTCTGTCTGAGAGCAGAAAGGTAGTTGGGGTGTGATTGGTGTTGATGATCAGTGGAGAGTACCCAATGATATACAGGAAGTGCTTGACAGCCCAGTAGGTGACCAGAAGGTTCCTTTCACAAAGGTTGTACTTCTGTTCCACTGAGGTCAAGAGTTGTGATGCATATGCAATGGGTCTCAGGGTGCCATGAACTTCTGGGCCAACACCACTGACATGGCAATGTCAGAGATGGCACATTCCAGATGGAATGGTAGTGCTGGATTGGGGTTGACCAGAACTGGGGCGGAAGCCAAGGCCTGCTTCAATGACATCACAGCCTAGGTGTGTATAGGGGCCCCAAGTCCATGGGATGTCCTTTTTGAGTAGCTCATACAGAGGAGTAGCTTTCTGAGCAAAATCACAAATAAAATCTCTTGAATAATTCACCATACCTAGAAACCTTCAAAGAGTTGCCACGCTGGTAGGCAATTGCAAGTCCTGCAATACCCTGTACCTTCTTCCGGGTAGTGCTTTGACCTTGGTCAGTTATTTTCAGACCTAGAAAGAGTACTTCTTTCTGTCATAGTTGTGCTTTTGCTGGATTGCATTTCAGGCCTGTTCTCTGGATGAGAGTCAGTAGTTCGTCCAAGAGATTCAGATGTTGTTCCTGTGTGGTTGTTGCCAGCAACAGATCATCCACATATTGCAAGAGACATTGGGGAGTAGAGAAACTCTCGAGGGCATCCATCATATGCAGATGGAACAAGGACAGGCTATTATGGAATACTTGTGGCAAGCAAGTCCACGTGTACTGTCTTCCTTCAAAGGTGAAGGCAAACTTATATTGACTTTAAAGGGCCAATGGTAATGACCAAAAACCATTGGAAATGTCCAGGCACTGAACCATTTCAGGTCAGGTGTCAAGAGTCATAGCACATCAGGTGCTGATGCCACAGTTGGGGAACAACTGGGGTGACCTAATTCAGTTTCCTGTAGTCAATAGTAAGTCTCCAGGCACCTGTGAGTTTTTCATAGGCGACACTGGGAGTTATCAATGGAAATGCAAGTTCTGATTACTCCTTGCCTGAGGAGTGACTTGATTGTTTCTCAAAGAAGGCAAGGCCTCAGTTGGAAAAAGGTATTGCCTTTGCCTCTCATGTGCTGGCCTGGCACTTCGATGACAGTGTGCATTCTTCGCAGTCATATTTGTCAATCACAAACACTTCCAAATGTCATTGCAAAATGGGGAGAAGCTTTGGGAAAAGTTCATGAGCTTTGAACAAATCTATAACATCATACTCCTTGTCACTGGCAGATACCGATACCACATGTGAATCAGGAATCAAAATGGAATGATATTGACCCTGAATCTGTATGAGTAGCGTGTTAGCTAGATCCATCATACAGCTGTGTGGTGCAAGGAAGTCAGTTCCTATAATACTAGGATGGTCATGCATTACCATTAGTTGGAAAGTGTGTGAGGCCTTTAGATGGCCTAGCTCTACTGGTAAGGGTAGAGAATGGTATGCAGGTAGCCTAGTACCATCAACTACTGACATGTTGGTCCTCCATCCGGTGGACCAAGGGGATGTGTCTGGATGTTCATCATGTAATACAGATATAGCTGCACCTGTATCTAACAAGACTACTAGTAGGTGGCCCCTGACCTCGGCCTCAGTGCAGGGCCTTCCATTTGTATCCAAGACTAGCTTGTTTACAATCTGGACTGGGGCCTGTAATTGTCAATCTGTACTGCTGGGAGCATGGAGAGGTTGGGCCTGACTCCTGTGAATCACTTCATCATGCTGCACTGATGATATATAGGGAGGAGCTTCTAGGTTCAGGCCCATGTTGGCCTGAGGGCCTGCACTTCCAGTATCCCCATGACCTGTTGGAGTCTGGGTTGCCGGTTGTACCGCCACAAGGGTCTGTGCGAGAACAGCATCCGCTACACAGCGCACTTGTCCCAGGAGCTCTCGAATTTCCGATTCTCTCGCTTATCTCCTATATGAAGGGCCTGTTCTTTGTTGTTATGGTTTATCTTTACCCTTATGCTTTTTATTCTTATGCCAATTCTGGTTCCCACCCCATTGTTGTTGCTGTTGTGGTTGTTGTTGATGGGTCTGTTGGGGGTGTTGGTTATCAGCTGGAGGGGCTTGTTGTTGTTAGGCCTGTTGGTGTTGGGCCTGCCCTTCCAAAGTGTAGTGCATCATGGCCTCTGAAGCAGGCTCCACGGCGGCTACCTTCTTGGAACTGGAGCCCAGATCACAGATATAGAGTTGGTAAACTCTCTCAGTTTTCTGAAGAATGTCGGCAAACCTATCTATATTGGGGTAGGTGGTTGGCTCTACCTTTTCTCGTACTGCAGGAATCTCCTAAGGAACAGGGTCTTATATTCAATAAGATCTACATCACAGCTTCTTGTGCCAAGTGCTTTCCTGCTCGGTAGGCCATCCAAAGTCTCTGGTGGTAAGTTGCTGGACTTTCCTTTGCATTCTGTTTTACAGGGTATGCAAGCATCACTCCTACTACACCTGGGCTGTGAGCAGAAATGAGCTCAGCTGCAACCTCATCAAAGGTGGCGTTCCCATCCTGGCGGATGGCATCGGGGAGCTTGGCCCTCAAACTAGGATCGAAGGTTTGGCATAGTATTTGGAGCTGTTATTCTGCAACGAGGCTAAGCATCTCGCATTTAGAACGCACCTTTTCTAAGTGACAGCTGAGGTTGTCAGATGGATTCATCCAACTGATACTGTCAGCTATTTGCTGAACAGAGTAGGCTATTTGTAGGGGATTACTGGGTCGATCAGGCAGAGGTAGATTATCTCAGGTGCCGTCCAGTGCAGCCCGAGCTGCAGCCTCGGCCGCAGTATGAACAATACCCTCCTGAGCGCCAGCCTCCTGCAGAAGCTGCCTAATCTGGATTTTAATAGCCCGCTTACTTCTCTCAGGAAGAGGTACATTGCCTATTGCAGTTTCAATTATTGTTTCTATCTCTTGCCTATCTTCCACATTAATAATGGGTACTGGTGGTGCCGTTGGGACCAGGCCCGGGCCTGCTCCCCCCCTATCATGGGGGCCATCATGTTGGCATCTCCCATGATGGGCGTCACGACATCAATGACATATGACATGGTGAGGGTGTAGTGGGGACCCGATATGTTGTGGATGGCTGGGTGGGGTCTCTGGGCCATAGTAGGGGTGTGACTGGGCATTGTATTGAGAGGTGTCATCATCTGATACCTCCCCTTCAGATGACTTATGTAAGGCAGGGGCCACACCTCCCATTGCCTTAACATGTCCAGCCAGAACCTCCCGCTGATGGCGCTGTTTCACCATCTTGGTTTTACATTCAGCATGACTCACAGTTGCAACATCCGTATCAACCTCATCTTGCATTTGCTTCTGCAACACTCTATATCCGGCACTCAATTCGCGATTGTCCCTAGTAGCCATAAGTCATTATGTAACTGGTTCATCTCGTCCTGTAGCTCTCCCATCTCCTCACTCAACTCAGCATTTGCAGCACTTAACTAATCATTCATATGCAATGCCTGTCCCTTATCCTGTCTCAAATTTTCACACTCCTGCTTCAATATACAAAGTTCCTGTTCTCCAGCTTGAGCTGAATGATGCAAAAGTGAATCCTTTTCATTTAAGAGTTTGGAGTTCAGACTCAAGTTCTGCTGCAGTCTAACACATTCTGTTTCCTGCAATCCCATCCGTTGCTTAAGAGATGAAATTTGCAGATCAAGGGTTCAAAACCTTGCTTTGGAGGCTTCCAGAGCAGCATAGAAACCCGACCATCAACCCTTTAGCCTGACACTTATTGGTTGATTGTCTTGTCTCCGTATACTGGGTTGAAATCCCAGTATAGGGTTTCGGATTGACTTCCATCCGTAGAAGTCAGCCCATCCTCCATGGGAGGTAAGGAAGTTTGAGACATCGAGTCTCAGTTCTGTGCAGATATTTGATATGGTGGCCATTACGTGGGAGGGAAAAATCAAGCTATGAAAAAGGCACCGTGCTATGTATCGATCCACAGCAGAAGCACTTTATACACAGCCAGGCTACTGTAAAAGTTGTAGGCTTACAAATCAAAGCTGTAATGGAGTGAGTCGAGTCGGCATCGACCACACCCAAAAGGATGACAGCCAGACTTTGTAAGTGACTACAAACTGGTTTAAAATGGGAGAGGTGATACGGGAATGTACACCTACTGTCCCCATGGGAAAGGGAAAAGTTATAGCAACAAGTGAAAATTTACAAACACCAAATATCACCTGAACACGGTTGCCAATTTGTCAGGAGGTCTAAACCTCACTTTCAAGTTCTTGGGAATGCAAGTAATCACAGACATGTTGTATAAGAGTAATAAACTTGTTTATTACTACCAAAAAGGATAAAATCACAGTTGCCCTAAGCAGTTCTTACCAATATGAACCGGGAGCCAGTGCTAAGCGTTCCCTATACCTCAAGGTTTCTTTGTGTCTCTTTGGATCTCCGAGGTACAAGACTAGTGTATCACATTATATACCTATGATAATTACTATGGTTACTGTAAGATAGAAACATTTCTAGTTACAGAGATGAGACCTATTGGCTAAATTAGAGGTCCAAGATAACATTATATAATGTTGTAATAGTCATCAGTTTGTGAACAAAAGAGTTCTCATACAAAGTCTTACATAACTCAGTGTAGTAGTACAAATCACCAAAAGGTGGCAATGCTGACTTACATATTATAATTATTCCAAGGACACAGGTGCCTTGACATCTTACAAGTAAAAAACACAGAAAATACATAGAAGAATATATGTATTAGCAAGCAAAGTGTATTACAACAATATGCTACATATCCTGACATCTACTCTTGTCACGGTAGATGCCCTTAGCCCTATATTGTTAGTATAACATACACTTAAGTGCTAGCTGTCTACGGTGCACCTCTGAGGGTACCAATTAGGTGCAGGGACCTCATGTAACACCCCCATTGACATCATTAGTGCATGCTTCTCTCTGCCATAGGGCAGGAGAGGGGCAATAACGAAGGAAAACTGGATGGAAGGATGATCTCCACCCTTCACAGGCCCTTCAGCCAGCAACTCAGGCACAGCAGCTGGATCCCTGCCCAGCAGGTTGCACACAATCCCACCACCCCACATGGGGGTAAGCCATGGGAGTTCAGACCTGTTAAGTCCTGAGAGAAGCCAGGTGATGGGTCTGGGGGGCAGGTGGGATGAGGGCCCTACGGAGGTACTAAAAAATAAAAACAAATAACATTCATACTGTACATAATGTAGCCCTTTCTACAAACTGCTTAGTTCTTTGTTCATTATCCAACCTAGAAGACTGATGTACTTACTGACAGATTGTAGAAATGGGCCACAGTATTGATGTTCTTAAACAGACTAAATCAAGTGTGTAATAAGCTACAGTGCATCTCATATCTGCACCTCCTTGGATTAAACAAATCACAAGTTTCAATTGTGGGTGTCCAAAGGGTACATTAGAAACCCTTCTTTTGGTTAAACCAAGAGGGGTAACTTATAGAAAACATTTTGTTGGGAATCCTTTTGGATTTTCACTTTGCGATCTTGTCAGTACCCAGACCTTAATGGACACTTCAAGCTGGCTCCCTTTCACACACAAAATACTGTATTGCCAGACTGCTGTAAAATATGCTACATACATGGAACATAACTAATATGTCTCTACTCCACTGTCTGAAATGAACTTTTAAATATATGGCATCAGGACTGTATATCAGGTTGCCTTAGATTTATTTTCTCCAGTTATTAGGCGGACATTGTAACCTCTTTTTTCCTCTTCCCTTTTTCACTTTTCAGGAGGCATCATAATTTGCTGAACAATGATTTTAATCAGTACTTATGTATAATAGTTTATCCACATTTTGAATGTTTATCATTGTTTATACACTACACTTTGCATTTTTCCAAGTGCATTTCTCATCTGGAGGGCCCAACCTAATAATGTAGTCATTAAAGTAGCTGGCACTTTAAGTATTTAAAATGAATAAAGCAGCTGATGGGTGGTCTAAGCCTTTGACAAAGCATTCACAATTAATGTAATACATTAGGTCAGGTGATTAAACAGCTCTTACTCTGATCCATGTGGTTGTATATTGTACCAAACAAAGGAATTTTCCCCTTTATTTTCATGCAGTTAATTGTTTCCCTGCATGTAGGCACCCAGTTTTTTTTTTCTGCAATCTGGTTTCCAACTTAGAGCACCACCATCCCTGGAAGTAGTCTTGCTTGGTTGATTTATTACTGTAACAATGTACAGTAACAAAATTCTAGCCAGAGCTGATAGGGCTGCAGCTGAGCTCACAGAGGTCATGATGGAACCATCACAGACTGTCGTTTCAAGATGGCCATCGAACTGTATTGCACATGTCGACTACTCGCACATGAGCAACACAGTTTAGCAGCCATCTTGGACATGGTAATACTGTGCCATGTTCCACTGTGTCCTCCATAAGCTTGGCTGCAGCCATGTCGTCTGACATGCAGAGACAGGTCACAGGAAGGAGAGAAGAGAAACAGAGAGAGAGTCAGAGAGAGAGAGAGAGAGAGAGAAGGAGCAGGCTTTGTTTCTTTCTTTCTCTGCTGTGACTGTGGGACTGTTGCAATGAATGGAGACAGCGGAGCACTTCACATACCATGGAGGAGACTGTCCATTGGGGAGACTGTGGTGCAACTCCAAAATTGTTCTTCAGTTGGAATCTGGTGAGTCCTTTTTTGATCCTTTGCTCTCAAGACGTCTGCAGGGCTCTGTCGACTGCAGCCATGAAAATGGTCTGATGTTATTAGTTTTCTTGGTGTTTCAAATCCATAAGAATTTTTTAAAGTAATTAATAGTTTTCTGTACTTTATTGACTGTTTTAATGACTGCTATGATTCCTAATGGCTAAATAGTGACAGGCATTAATCAACACTTGTACTTAATAGGATTTGTTATATGTCATTAATTAAAGAGCTAGTATACTGCCTAAAACTAACATTAGTTTTTAAAAGCAGTCAACCATTATCTTTTATATCTTATATATAGTACTTTTTCATTCCCTTTGGTTAATTAGAAGATTGTTTACCTGATGTTAGTAGGTGTAATGTGTGGAACAGCACTCTGCAGGGTAGCTGACTTATCTATCTCTGTTCTCCCCATTACATAGTCAGCATTGTGATCTCACTGACTATGACATCACTGCTGATTAGGAACAGCCACTCAGTAGTTGCTGTGTCAGTCACCTGTGATGTCACCATCAGTGAGATCACAATACTGATGATGTAGTGGGGGAAAGAGATATGTCAGCTGCCAGTCTGAGAGCTGTTTCACACATCTAGCACAATAGTATCACTTAGAAAACTTTCTAATGTTCAAAGGGAAAATGAAAATACTTCAGAAATGAAAAGTTACAACTGACTACTTCTTAAAATTTGTATAATTTTCCTGTCTGTCTGTTTTGGTTCCAATAGCTCTTTAACACATTGATTATATTTTGAAACTCATTACATACTGCAAGTTAAAACAACTAAATAGATAATATGTGCACAGTGTAACAATTAGTTTTATATCTGAGAGGAAAACTACACTGGCAGAAGACAATGTCCTATTGCTGTGACTTTGTAATACATTGTTCGTGACTTTATGAACACTGGTATTGATGTAGAGAAGTTCATAGCTCTTCTAAACTTACAAGAGAAAAATTACATAGATACATACAGTAGATGCATAGACAATCACAACAGAAAACAAGCATTTGTCAATGCTAAATGTTGTGCTTGTATAATGCTGGCACTTCCCTACGCTCCCTTTGTACTGTGCATTGTACCTCATCTGGTCCCATAGCCTTATGTACTTTCAAGGCAGCAACTTATTTCAGTAATGTCTATTTAAATCCCACCCTCCTATACCCAACACCCACAATTTATTTTCTGCTGAACAGACAGAACCCACCGCCTTCACAGCTGGCCCCATCATATAAACTAATTTAAGTGAGAGGCAGCAGCACAAGAAGTAACACCAAATTTAAGTGAGAGGCAGCAGTGCCAAGAATAGAGTAACCCCATATTTAAGTGAGAGGCAGCAGCAGCACTAAGAATATAGAGTATCCCCTCTCCACAACAACAAGCAGTGACCTGACCACTCCATCCGTCCATTGCCTCCCCCACACCCACACCCCACACATGGCATCCAGTGCCCAATTCTCCTTATTAGGAGAAGACAATTGCCCCCACTGCCCACCTGTCCAACACAGCACAACCCTCCATCCTCCACTGTCAAGCGCCGGCTTCTAATGAATAAAACTGCACTGTTTTTGCTATAGTACTGCCAGCAGATCACATTGCAAAAAGTACATTAATGCATCAATTAGGGTTTTATTAGATTATCAAAATCTGGGAAATCCAATGTTAGGGTTCCCACCCTACCACTGCACCCTAACACACTATCAGGCATCAGGGTGTGCCATGGGTTTGTCAGGCCCAACTCTCACCCCATTCCATGTGTAAACAAGCTGATATGGTACAGTATAGGAGAATGTAGTACGAGTTAGGCCAGATGACCCATGGCACTCCCCAATGCCTGTTGGTGTGTGGAGGGTGGGAGGGGGGTTGGTAGGATGGGAACCCCAACATTGAATTTCCCAGCTTTTGACAATTTAATAAAAGCCCTAATTGATACATGAATGTAGTTTTTGCAATTAATTTCCTTCTTTTGAGATACTATATTAGTATCCTTATTTTTACTGTGGTAGCGAGGGTCCGAATTCCACAAAGTTATGTGCAAGCATAGAGTAAATTCAATGGACACACATAGCTTGGCCATTTTCAGGAATTTTTTCACCAGATTTTCAACATGGCCTTTTGGGGACCACACATCATGAACACTGGCACTGTCACTACATTAATCCATCCTGAAAGTTGATTTTGCAAAGTGATCAAGCTATTCTGAGCAACAGGTGCAAAAACATGTTTCGGTCAGGATGTGAAAAATGACGGCGTGGGCTACCCAGTGTCCCACACTGTCGGAGGAAGGGAGACTACTGCTGACATGGGGATTGGGCACTCAGCTGTCGGCAAACATAAGGGGGGAAACAGCAACACTGCTGGGGTGGACATACTGGGAACACTGGGAATGGGCTCCCCAGTGTTCCACAGCAATAAATGGAGATTTTATACACAACTGGGGACACTGGGAGTGGACTCCCCTGTGTTCCACAGCAACAAATGGGGATTTTATACACAACTGGGGACACTGGGAGTGGGCTACTCAGTGTCCCAAACCACTGGGGGAAGGGGGCTACTGCAGACATGGGGATTGGGCACCCTTCTGTTGGCAAACATAAGGGGGGGAACAGGAACACTGCTGGGGGGCATACTGGAAACACTGGGAATGGGCTCCCCAGTGTTCCACAGCAATAAATTGGGATTTTACACACAAATGGGGGCACTGGGAGTGGGCTACTCAGTGTCAAACCATTGGGGGGGAGGGCTACTGCAGACATGGGGATTTAGCACCCCACTGTTGGCAAACCTTAGATCAAGTGAGGGGGATGGGGGGCCTGTTTTTGTTGGTCTTGGGAGATTTTTAATTTTTTTTTGAAGCTGTTGTTGCATGAATTCCCCTTTCACTCCACAAGCCTATTAGCTGCTTACTGATGTGGGCTTCATGCAAATCAAAGGACCGAAGCCCTCTCTGACTGGAGCAGCTTTGGCCCTTTGAAGTGCATGACCATTCAGCTCACCTAGTAAAGAGTTGCGTCAGGACCACACCGAGTGGTCATTGGTGCTGAATGACAAGCCCATTACAAGCCCTGGGTTTTGTGTACTGCAATGGGCTTGGCATCAATACACACCCAAAATCCAGTATTGCTACAATACGTTGGTTTGCGCATGCATGCAACCAACATGAAAAGTCTTTTGGTGTATCCAGTCTACCGGCTCTGATAAATTACTCTGCACTGACCTAGTGTCCATTCCTTCTCTTTGTTTCTACCCCCCCCAAGTCCCCTTATTACTAATCCCATATGCATGACCCTTCCCTGCTTGAAGCTGTTCACTGATTTGGCCTGCACAGCTGAGGGAGGAAATGGTACAGGTCAAATCAAAGAACAGCTTCAAGCAGGGATGGGACCAACATATAGGGTTACTGTAGTTAGAAAAGGGGAAGAAACAAAGGGGAGAGATGGCCACTAGAGTTCATGCAGGATAATTAGAAGGTGGTAGTCCTCAAAAGCCAACAAGCCTTTTCTGCTGTCATTCTACATCTGTGTATCTACTGTACTATATGCAATTTTCCTTTTGTAAGATTAGAAGACCTAAGAACCTCTGACATTAATTTCAGAGATCATAAAGTTATGAAAAATGTATTACAAAGACACAGCAATAGAGCGTGCAAAGAAGAAATAGTCTAATACTGTGCCTAACAATATGAAATGCAAAATTACCTTTGAAAGGATTTGTAAGCGGCTTGTTTTTCAATTTAGGACTGCTCAGCTGTAACCCTGCTGTTCTGCATAAGAGGCTTTCAGGAAAGTCTCCTTATCTAAAGGATTCTCTGAAGATTCATATCAACATGCTGCATTTTTGTAAAAAAAAACTACTGTAGGTGTACTGAAGTACAAGGTCTCCACACAGTACCTTGCCAAGCAAAGTGGACAAATCTACATAAAGTAAGTACTAGATGTCCCAATTTGAAACTATGCAGGCTCACATAAAAGATGTCCTTGGCAGACTGAGTAATCTCCCTTTATTAGGTAGCTTGTAAGTCATTACCTCATATGATATAATTGCCAATACCCACAGCATTGTGAAAAACACAGAGCTGGGCACCACAGTACTGACTTTTTTTGTTTCTCACCCTGTTGACAGGCAGACAGGGTCTAACTTCAGTGTATTCCATTTGACACTATGCCCCCAGTTTATAGCATAGAGTAGCAGAATAAAGATAGTAGGCCAGCAGCAAATTAATCTGTTGTTTTTTAACAGTAGTAACTTATAAAAATGTAATGTAAAAAAAAAACCCAGTAATTATTGCTAAATAAATCGCATATAAACCAGACCTTTCCCCCCTTGAATACATCTGATTCTAATGATTATCCCCTAGCAGTTGTCGTAATCCTAGATTTTCTAGGCAGCCTCTAAATATCCAACATAAATTGCAATGCATCATGGGATGTGCTGGTCAGTTGGCTGTGACCTCTCAGCTCCTCTCTGTTTTAACTTGTCATTTTATTGTTATTTTACCTTTATTGTTTCATATAATGTGCTTTAGATAGTTTTAACTGATAGGGTGTTATTTTAGTGTAGACAGAGGCTGTATAAGTAGCATCAGGGGGTCTAGGTTTTATTTTGTAGTTAGGTGGGTCTACTTATGAGGTGCCTCAAACAGCTTTTGTTCACTGAATTAGCAGATTTCCTGCTGGATGGGATTATGTGTTTTACTTTAACTTTTGCTTTCTGCCACACAGTACTTGAACTAACTGTAGATGGTACTATATTTACTGTGAGACAGAGAAGTAGTTTGAGATATTGTTCTATGGAGTGTCACATCTGAGTGGGCTAAAGTGGTTCCATAGTCAGAAGCAGGAATCTTTGCTCTGCTGCAGCACAGTAGCTTGATTGGTACCAATTGTTTCCCAGTATCTAGTCCAGAAAGGCCTCCCACTTTCATCACTGGAGGTATTTGCAGCTGTAGGCAGCTACATTTACGGAGTTTAGCTGAGGTTCTTGGTACATCCTGAATTGGCCTGACTAGGCCTGAGAGGATGGCTTCTGAATTTAATTTACCATCATTAGAACTGCAGTGAGAGAGCAGTTTCAGGCTGCCTGTTCCAATTTATTGCAGTGGAATGCAGTTTGTCTAATTCCTCTCAATAGCCAGAGGGTGAGGAAAGGAGCCACAGTGAAAGAATGCATTCCTCCCTCCTCCTTCCTTTCCTTTTGGACCTACATGTACTGTGGGATGTTGAAGCCATGGTTTATAAAGCATCCCCAAACCCCTGTTCCTGCTATTTGGATCCTGCAGTGGTCTCCTGTATTTGAACTGTGTGAGATCTATCTTTAAGGAATTTTGTGACTATCCCCAGAACTCGGTACCATTTGGAACTGACTGGACAGTTATTCCTTACCTTATGGAGCAGGTGTGGGTTACAGTTTTACTTTATTTATTACACATGAATTGACTACAGCATTGAACATATTTATCAAGTTTTATTGGATTATGGCACTTCCAGCTTTTTTGCTGGACCTATTATTATATTCTTATTTAATTTTGTAATTTTTTTCTGGCTGTGGGGAGTATGTCTGTACAGGTATTAGTTGCTTAGTGTGTGACTGGAGGTATGAATAGTGAGATAGGGTAGATTTCGTGGGTAGTTTGTTTATACTGCATTTAATGATTTTATGAGTGGATGGATAGGGAGGGTTTTTGTGGGTAATTAAGTGTAGAATTTGTTTATCATTTAGGTGGTTTATTAAATAGTGTTGGCACTTATTAGAATGTGCTTAGGCACTCCATTTTCTTTTTCCCCTTTGTGGGATCATCTGCTCCTCAGACCACCTGTGTCAGCTCTGTTCTTTCGAGTGGTCCCAATGTGCTCCATCTGTGGTTGTTATAATCTGCTGTGCAGGCTTGGGATCCTTCAAAGGCAGAGCAAGGGTCTCAGAGGAGGTCTGAGGGAGATGAGATCAAATGGGTAAGGTCATTGGTGAAAGATGGGTTTAAGCTTGTGAAGAGGGCTGGATGGGAGAAAAGGACTGTCGAGGGGTCCAATAAAGGAGGAACTCTGTCTCTACCCCGGGAGCTGGAGGAATGCAGGAAAAGGCCAACTGGTAAGGTGCAGACCAGAGGAAGATGGAATCCCCATGGAAACAAGAGCAGGGGAAATGGAAGTATAGGGAAAGGATGGAAGGTAGTCCTGCTAAATGCCAGGAGCTTAAGCAATAAAATGCCTGAGCTCCAGGCGATGCTAACTGAGGGAGGGGTGGATGTGGCAGTGGTCACGGAGACCTGGGCCACAGTAGGACGTGACTGGGTCCTGAGCCTGGAGGGTTACACTATGCTCAGGAAGGACGGGGGGAGGAGGGAAGGGGAGAAGGGGTAGCAATAATAGTCAAAAACTGCATTGGCATAGGGGGAGTAGAGGAGGTGGAGGGATCTGTGGAGGCAATTTGGGTCACCTTGGTAACAAGGGGGGGCAAGAGAGTAAAAATAGGAGCGGTGTATTGACCCCCTGTGCTAGCAGAGGAGCTGGAGGAGAGTCTGGTGGCAGATGTTGGGAGACACTGCAGATTGGGCAGGGAAAGGGTGGTGGTGTTGGGGGACTTAAACATGCCAGGAACAAACTGGGAGACTATGACATCATCGGTGGCTAGGGAACAGAGGTTGTTGGATATCTTTCAGGATGTGTTCCTAAATCAGCAGGTGGGGGAACTGATCAGGGAGGCGCAGGTACTGGATGTGGTCCTGGCAGACAGTGACCAGATTGGGGCCTGGAGGTAAGAGTCCCGTTGGTGGGGAGTGACCATGCCACAGGCTGGTTCTGCCTGGATCTAGGAGGGGTAGAAGGCTGCACAAAGATGGAGGTAACTGACTTCAGGGGGTGGATTTTAAGGAAATAGGAAGGATCCTTAAGGAACATTTGGATGTGATTGGGCCAGACATCAATGCTGAGAGTAGGTGGGAAATCATCAGGAGAGGGGTGCAGGATGCAAGAGTAAGACGAAAATGCGGTAGAGTTCAAAAACCCTGCTGGTGGACCAGAGAGGTCCAGGAAGTGGTGACGGGAAAGAAGGCAGCCTATAGGCAATTCAAGTGCTCAAGGAGTGAAAGGGATCAAGGGGAGTACGAGCTGATGGCTAGAAGGGCCACTAGGGTGGTGAGGGCAGCTAAGGCAAGGAAGGAGCAGAACCTGG
Source organism: Neoceratodus forsteri (assembly GCA_016271365.2). NCBI lineage: Eukaryota > Metazoa > Chordata > Ceratodontiformes > Ceratodontidae > Neoceratodus > Neoceratodus forsteri. The sequence continues at coordinate 349,637,601 of CM028130.1, read as the reverse complement.
CCATGGAAATTAGGAGAGGGAACAAGGGGTTCTTTAGATACATTGGGGAAAAATGAAGGATGAAGGGCAGATAGGCAGGATTAAAACAGGGAGATGGGCACAAGACCAGGGGGCAGACTGAGGTACTAAATGAGTACTTCACCTCAGTTTTCACCAAGGAAAATGGAGGGATGCATCATATATGGAGAGACAGTGATACTGAGGAGGAACCTTACCGATCGGTGGGTCTAGGGAGAGGAAGGCATCACTGGCAGGAGGGGAAGGCTAAGCAAGGGGACAGGTAGCGGAGGTGGAAATCACAGCAGAGAGAGTGAGGGAAGCCCTCAGGTCCCTTAAGATGGAGAAAGCATCAGGGATGGATAAATTACATCCCAGAGTGCTGAAAGAACTGGCGGATGTCCTGGCGAAAACCCTGGCAGAGCTTTTCATCATCTCTTTCTGAGGACAGGGTGGGTGCCCCAGAACTGGAAGGTGGCGCATATAGTGCCTGTCCACAAGGGGGATAAAGGGAGGTGGCAGAGAACTACAGGCCCATCACCCTGACATTGGTGGTGGGAAAGGTGATGGAGGGCATTGTCAAGGAGAGGCTGGGGGGGGACCTGGAAAGGGTGCCTGGATGATAGACAGCATGGATTCATCTCAGGGAAATTGTGTCAGACAAACCGTGTGGAGTTCTATGACTGGGTAATGAGTGCCTTGGACCTAGGTAGACCAGTGGACATTCTCTTTCTAGACTTCAGCAAGGCATTTGACTCTGTTCCTCACGGTGGCCTGTTGGATAAGCTGGGAGAAATGGGAGTGGGGAACCAGATGATCAGATGGATAGGCAATTGGCTCCAGGGTCATAGTTGGTGGGATAATCTAGTCCCCAAGGAGGGTCATTAGTGGGGTCCCACAGGGATCAGTCCTGACCCCTCCTGTTCAATGCCTACATCTCTGACATAAGGACAGGTATCAGGAGTGAGAAGAGTCTCTTTGTGGATGACTCAAAACTGGGGTGGTGGTGGATGGGGAAGGGGGGAGGGTGGCCCTACAGGGGGACCTGGAGGCTCTGGAAAGATGGTCTAGAAAGTGGAAGCTGAGGTTCAATGCAGGGAAATGCAAGGTACTACACCTGGGGGCCAGAAACCCGGGCCAAGTGTACACCCGGGAGGGGGGAAATGCTGCAAGTCTTGATGGTTGAGAGGGACCTGGGGGTGGTGGTGGATATCAAGATGAACAACTCAGAGATTTGTAGGATGGCAGTGGCCAAGGCCAACAGGATGCTGGGATGCATCGCCAGGGGGATCACCTCCAGAAGGAGGGAAGTGATACTTTGTCTGTATAACTGCTTGGTGTGGCCGCACCTCCAGTACTGCATGCAGCTTTGGAGGCCACACTTAAAGAGGGACATTGAACTCCTGAAGAGGATCCAGAGGAGGAAACCAAAATGATTTGGGGCTTAGGGACAGGACCTATAGGAGAGGCTCAAAAGCTAAATATGTACACACTGGAAGAGAGAAGGGACTGGGGGACATGATGGAGGTCTTCAGGTACATGAAGGGAGTAAATAGGGAGGAGCAGTCAGGGTGCTTCAATGAAAGGAGGGGGCAACTACAGGGCATGGGTGCAAGCTGGAGGTGGGGAGATTCAGGGAAAGAGGAGAGGTGCTACTTCACTGAGAGGGTGGTAGAGCCATGGAATGCACTGCCCAGGGGCTGGTGGAGGCAGAGACAGTGGAGGGGTTTAAGAGGGTGGGACAGGTAGAGGGAAGGGTTCTGGAAGCAAAATCCAGTGCAGCGAGAATATCCGGAACTGGGAAGGGAGAAGCCAGAGAGGGCAAGGGGGCAGCAAGGTCAGGTCCCAGGGTGGGGCTGACCAAACGAAAGCAGACACAAAAGACCGTTAGGCCTATTCTGCTGGCATTTTAGTATGTTAAACGTCTAGGGAGATGCCCTAGGGGAGAACAGAGCCAATGCAAGGATTCTTCTGTACTCATTTCAGTATCTGGTTAGACAAACACTACCAGAATAGCGCTAATCAACTAAGTGCTAGTCTGGACAGTGCTACCTTGGACAGTGAGGGGATTTACAGCACTTGCAGTAAGCACTCCTCTCATTGCTGTCCATGCTGCCGCTCATTTACAAGGGCACCAGAATCAAAGGAGCTGGTCAAGCTGCTCCCGTGGAGCGGAGGGGTGGGGCATAGAGCAGCTCAGCCAGCGCTATTGGAGATCAGGGTTCTAATCCTGCTCTCCAGTCATTTTGCTTGCTTTTGGGATTTCTGTTTTTTTTCAAGGGGCCATGGAAACAGCATTCCATGTCCCCAGACATTTAACTTGCCCCATGATCTGCTCCCCCCTGGAGTGAGAATAAATTAAGTCTGGGTGGTGCGAGGGGCAGAGCCCCCTGCATTGGGGGGTGCAGGTGTCAAAGCCCCCTGCAAAAACAAAAAGCACGGCATCTTTTTTCCGCACACACCCTAGTGTGTGCTATTCTGACCAGCACTGTTTGGACCCAGTGCCCATGTTTCAATACCCAGGAAACTGCATGATGTTAGAAAGCAGGCGGTGGTTTTATCAGCTGACTCTACCCCTCCTCTTCAAGACATTTTTATAATGTTAGGTCAATGAGAAAAAGACAGCGTGATGGAGGTGTTAATTGCTGATTTCTCTGACAAACTTTTTGTATCATGGAGATCTGTTTGGGAGATGACTCTGGTCTTGTGCTTGAGGCATCTATCTCTGCTGGGTTTTCTTTGGTGCATTGCCAAGATGGGAGTGCCAGGGGTGAGGTGTTCATCCATTTTATATCTGCCTTGGGACTTACTGCATACCCCAGACCATCTGAATACGTGGCCATTAGGGGTGGGCCAGGTGCAGGATATAGGATAATCCTCAGGTACCAGCCTCTGAGCAGTGCGAGACAATTTCTGCAGGATATGGCAGACTTTATGTTTGACCATGTGTTGGATGCTCCCAACTTCTGTGCTGGGGGATTTCACTGCCTGAGTCACTGATAAAGCCTCACCTCTTAGCCAACAGTTTCTCCAGTTGATGTCATCACTGGGTCTTACACAGCCTGTTTCTTATGGCACCCATCAGCACAGCCAAACCCTAGAGCTAGTTTTCCCACTGGGGCATGATGTGAGCAACATCATTGTGGTTGTGGTCTTTTGGTCAGATCATTATGTCATATTGTTCCTCTGAGGATCCCCCTGTAGTATTATTCCTTCTGTAGTGATGATCTCATATTGCCAGAAGCACAACTTACAGACTAGCAAATTCCTAGCAGAACTGGACATCTAGTGCATGATGTCAACTTATGCCATAGGAGATGAGAAGGCTGTGGAGTGCTTTAACATGGCACTTAAATCTGCCTTAGACTTCCTGGCACCTTATTGTGTCCATTGCTAAACATCCCGTCGCAGATCACCATGGTAAGGTGATGAGTGTTCACAACTGAAGATTGAGGGATGGAAGTTCAAACATTCTTGGTGGAGGTCCCTTATGCCTATCCAATGCCTGTTTGAAGCCCTGCACTGTACTCATATCCACCATTTCCTGAGGTAGGCCATTCTATTTATTTATTTATTTTTTGTTGACCGGGTAAGTGCACTAGACAAATTCTGCCTATTTTCAGGCATGACCCAGGGAAGGGGGATACAGATGAATGCCAACTGACCTTGAGTCAGATTAAGCTGTTGGTGGTATTTTTAGTGAATGAGGGAAATTTGGCCAGGACACCAGGGAAATTCCCCTACTCTTTTGGAAAAGTGCCATGGGATCTTTAACATCCACCTAAACTACCACCAATCCAGGCAGATGAGACCTTGGTTTAACATCTCATCTGAAAGACGGAACCTCAGAAGTGCAGCACCCCCCCGTCATGCTGCACTACCGTGTCAGCAATGGGATATTAACCCAAGTGCCAGATGTGGGAACTGAACCCACAGTCCTCTGATCTCCCAGTCTCAGAGGCGAGTGTGCTACCTACTGAGCCATCCACTACCCTTTCTGTGAAAAAGAACTTCCTCACATTACCCCTTAATAGACCTCCCAGTAATCTCCTGCTATGTCCTCTTGTCCTGCTACTTTTCTTGTATTGAAACATGTTAGACTCTTTCACCTTGTTAATGCCCTTAAGGTGTTTGAATGTTTTGATCATATTACCTCTCTCCTTCCTTTGCACTATGGTATACATATTGAGCTCTGTTAATCTGTCCTCATATGTTTTCTGATGCAGTCCCTGCACCATTTTGGTTGCCCTTCTCTGGACTGCCTCAGTTTGGTTAATGTCCTTGTGAAGGTGTGGCCTCCAATACTGCACACAGTACTCCAGATGGGGCCTAACCAGTGTCTTGCAAAGAGGGATTATTACCTCCCTCTTCCAACTTGTGATACCCCTGCTAATACACCCCAACATCCCCCTAGCCTTACCTACTGCTTTAGTGGTCCGCTTGGATGATTTCAGGTCATCGGTGATGATGATGTCCAAGTCTCTTTCTTCCCTTGTGACTGCCAGCAACTCCCCTCCCAGCCCACAGGTGGCTTCAGGGTTTCTCTTCTATGTGCATGATCTTGCACTTCTTTGTGTTAAACCCCAGTTGCTACTCTTTCGACATTTTGCTAGTTTATCCAGATTTCTTCTCATTCTGCTCACCCCATCTGGATCATCTACTCCGTTGCAGATCTTGGTGTCATCTGCAAACAGGTAAACCTTACTCTCCAGTCCATCTGCAATGTTACTGATGATTTTAGTCCATGTACATGCAATACAGAATTGTAATAGCCCTTTCCAGTTTTCAGTTGCAGTGGAGTAATTTTATTAGAATAACCAGAGTTGCAAAACCCAATTACATAGTTGTATCACAGAGGATGCAAAGCTCCACCACCTAACAAATATTATGAAAATACAACCTTGAGAAGCCTTGTTTTAAATATTTACAGGTGCTGTGATGGAAATCATGGAGATTGCAAAGTATCACAAGGGTCTCCACTGCAACCTTTAAATGCCATCCCTATGTTATTGGGAAGGAATGAACAATGTAGTGACTTCAGCATAGCACAAGGTTTTAGCCAATCAGATGTAATCAGAGAAAATTATTATTTACAAAATCCTTTCAAAAGTTAAAATTGTATGCTACACAGTGCATTGTATTATCACCTAACATAAAGTAACTTGAAAACTCCGTAACAGAATGCAGCTCTATATCATTATTATTGGATGAATGTTTCTGAGAAAGAAATCTAAGATAACTGTCATCAAATAGATTAATCCTTACTAATGAGTTCATGGATATTCTTAAACTGCTGATTTCTCCCTGCAGCTCATCCCACACAGAGGACAGAATTAAGGACATTTCATTACAAATTAAAAAAGTAAGTTCATTAGGAACCATAACGAATGATCTTGGTCAATCAGGCCATTTGTTTTGCAATCTTAGGAGCACTTTATTGTATTGTAATTATGGCTATTGTCAAAATATTTGTTGAAACATAATACAGGTAAACAGTCCAATTACTGTATAACTGGCAAACTAATGCTCAATATTGTCACAAAGTCTACTAGTAGTCAAGTTTTGCAATCTCTCCTAGAGTGCCAGACAGGTTGTTTTGTGAGTGCTCAATAAGAGGAAAGGGGATTGAATGACGATTTACCACTGGGCCATTTTCATGCCACTGTGCCCCTTATTAACATGATTACAGGTTGAAGCAGTCAAATTGAGCCCATTCCTGCAGAAAAGGGATGATAACTCAGACTATCTGTTCACAACAGTGTTCAAGTTCAAGTTTATTGCAGGAAAAACTCAATTGAACATGCTGCTTTACAAGGAGATCCTGTTTACAAAGCATTGACAGGTAGCAAAAAGAAAATAAGGGTAGGTGGCTTGCAAACATGCTTAGAACAATGAAACATTGAAGTCATAAGTAGTGGAACAATTCCATGACAGTAAAAGAGATACAATGCATAACATCTTTACGTAACAGCAATAAGAATTATAATGCGTAACATTTATATACTGGCATCATAGGAAGAGTAAGGAGGCCTATAATAGAGTGCATTAGACATACAGCATTGAAGTAAGTGCTAGGCTGCATTAGGGAGAGTAGAGAAGAAGTTAAGTCAGAGAGGGAGAATTGAGTGGGGAGGGGAGGACAGAGAAACTAGTAAGTGGAGGCTTACTTGTAGACTGAAAAGAACAGAAACATACTGGGGAGGGACTAGAAGGATGGATACATTGTTGGAAGGTAAGAGGGTACCAGGGAGAGAGAACAATGGGGTTGGCTGTGAATTGGTGGGGGGGAGGTGGGGAGATGTTGATGTATGAAGGGAGATGTTGTAGTAAGAGGAGAGATGTCAGAGGGGAGGAGGGATGGGAGTAGCATGCATGGGGAGCATGCACCAGTGTCTGAGATAAAGGGGAAGGAAGGAGAGGAGGAGAGGGAGTGGAGGGTCAAGAGAGGAGGGAATATACAAGTAGTGGAGATTAGAGTTAAGTGCACATGTGTCTGTGGTAGAGGTGGGAAGGGATTGGGATGGGATGAAAGGAGGTAGAGGATGTGGAAAGGAGATGTGAGGGAGGAAGCAAGAGGGGAGGAAGGGGTGCAAGAACAAGGGATGGGGTAGGGAAGCAGGAGGGGATGGGGATAGGAGATTGGGGATGGAGGGAGGGTGGCAGGAGGGGAGGCAGGGGGATGAGAGGGTGGGTGGAAGGTGAAGAGAGAGAGGAAACTAATTTCTGTGGCAGTTACACACTTCTTTAAGTTCTCTTATGGCTAGGGATTTGAAGAAGTTTAACAAGACAGTGCTGGTAAGCTTGAAGACTGCCTGAAGTCTGTTCCAGGCTGCAGGAACAGCATAAGAGACAGCGCTTTTACTGATGAAGTACTTGCCCTAGGCTGTGTGCAGGTGGATACAGGCTGATTTTCTCAGGGAGTAAGTACTATGGGAGATATGGATGAGAGAGGACATGTATCCCTGTGTGAGCAGGGGGAGGGTATGGCACTTGTAGATTAGCCAAGTGAAGGATTAAGAGTCCACTGAATACAAGGAATGCCATTAATGGGTGCAAATTTCGTTGGTAATCAGGGTTTCAAATGATAACTTTAGGGAATGCATTAGTAATAGACGATTGAATCACTTACTAGGAGTATTATATTGAATTGAGTTGAACTGTACTGTACTGCACTGCATTGCATTGTATTGTATTGTATATTGTAAGATACAAGAGCATATTACAAGAAGTGTTTCTAGCTGATCAAGGACTATTATGGCCCCTCTTATATTGTATTGTATTGTATATTGTAAGATACTAGAGCATATTACAAGAAATATTGCCCGCAGATCTAGGGATAATATGGATCCCTCTTAAGAGATCATTTATATGACTGCAGTTGCAATACTGTTGTCAATTCTGGATACCTTACTGTTGATGGTCATGGATAGAGAAAGGAGGATACAGCAAGACAATGGTGTTCCAGGATATCCACTTCCCTTATTGGTAGTATATATAGGTGTTCATGTCGAAGGAGCATGACCTATTAACAGCAAGGTTGTGGTCCAAAGAATAAAACTTGAAGGCTCACTCCTTCTTCCAATAAATTTCATACACCATTTCTTCATGCCACTGTGGTATCTCTAGAAATCAGGACAGCTCGAGTAATAGACTCACTCAACACTGTTTTAATAATTTTTAACCTCTTATGCATTTTTTGGTGAGCACAAGAAAATATGAAACTGTTTGGGCAAGCGAACATAATCCCTTAATGTACATTAAAGATATGTGGTGCCCTGCTGAAGTCAGGGTTTCTCACAAAACATTAGTTCTTTTCTGCCTACATCTGTTATCAATTAATGTATTCAATAAAAGGATTAAAATGATTAAAACAGTAGTAAGTGAATCTGTTCCTCCAGCTGTCCTGATTTCTAGAGGTGTGCTTTGGACTAGGTCTGTTGCAAATGTAAACTTCTAGCACAAATTGTGGCAAATTTGTTTACTACATGCTGTGCTTATTATTTGCATAGTGGGCACTATGCAAATTCTTTGCAACTGCAAGCATTTTAATATGTGCATCATGTACTATGCACTTTGTGGCAAATTTGTGAAATAAATTATGGCAAAAATTTGCCACAAAGAGGATTAATTCACAATTAGAGTTGCACAGTTGAAGTGGATTGCATAACGAAAATTGCTGCCATTAATTCTACACTGTGTGAACTGTGGATTTTTTTAAATAACTTGTCACAGCTATTTTAGACCAGACTCCTCCCTGTGTATCTTTGTTTCCTCTGATAGTGAGGTTTCACTGGGCTTGCTCTTTCCCAGTGTTGTTCTATATCTCAAATTAATAATTTATGTTTATGTAACTACAGCTTCTGAGAATATGGATGTATCATATCTTGTCACTTCTATATTTTCTGCAAGAGTGCAGCTGATGAATTCTGTCTGCTGACTGCTCAGAAGCCAGCTTTTAGCATAATCTTTTAATCTGAAATACTAGAGTACCATGACAAAATGGCACACAAGCCATGAAACATCTGTATATTTTGTGGCCAGTCTACAATAGACAATTATTGGAAGAAGGAGTGAGCCCCCAAGTTTCTTATTTTGGAGGATATGGTGAAAAGCAATGAAAATGATATGTGGATTAGATGACAAGATATGTGAGGACAAGCTACAGAGCTTGAATGTTTACTCTAGAGCAAAAATGGGTTACTGTTCAATGTATTCATTAGTGACATGGCAGAAGGTCTAGAAGGGAAGGTATGCCTGCTTGCAGATGACACAAAGATCTGCAACAGGGTCAACACACCAGAGAGGGTAAATAAAATGAGAAGGAACTTAAAAAGACTAGAGGAATGGACAAGGGTAAAATTATGTGTATGGGACATAAGAACCCAAGGGCAATATACCAGCTGGGGGGAGAGGAGGTGGCATCAGCAAATCAGGTAGGGGACCTGGGAGTCATCATAACAGATTACCTCAAAGTGACAAGTCAGTGTGGAAAGGCAGTGGGCAAGGCAAACAGGATGCTGGGATGCATTAGGAGGGGTATAACTAGTACAAAGAAAGAGGTGATATTGCCCCTATATAGGTCACTGGTGAGGCCTCTCCTCGAATACTGTGTTCAGTTTTGGAGGCCCCCTCTCAGAAAGGACATTTAACAAGTGGAGGCAGTGCAGAGAAGGGCTACTAAAATGGTCCAGGGCATGCATCAGAAAAACTATGAGGAGAGGCTCAGGGAGTTAAATATGTACTCTCTGGAGGTTAGAAGGGAGAGAGGAGACATGATAGAGGTATTCAAATTCATCATATCTTCTGTGAAATTATTACAGGTGGTGCCTAACAGGTTTTACAGTTTTATCTATCATTAGGATAAGCTTTCAGGGCTACTACATTTGTTGCTGGCTGATTGTTTCTGCTCTTACCTCCTTGTTTCTTTCATCCATGGTTCTTTTCAGCAGCGGAAGGGCCCACCACCACCCCATCCCCAACCACCCCACACTACACTCCTTTTATACGGTAGCACAGTCATGACATTTCCTGTAGCAAAGCAGAAAGGGGAGGATCAGACGGGTAGCCACACAGTGACCTCATTTACAGAGGTACTGGTAATTTAACTTGTTATAACTAGTTATACAAAAACAAGCACACAAAACACAAAATCAAACTTTTGCTTTCATTTTCTTCCTTCTAATTACTCTGACCAGGTTATAAACCCAGCAACTTATCTGGAACAGATACCATCAACTGCAGGTACTGCGTAACACTTTTCAGAAGAGCAGTTGTACAGGATTTAGGACACTGTCCTACATGCTGGGCCATTGGAGATCTAAGGGATCAGCTCCAGGCAACATGGGCAGAGATTGCATGCCTCAAATTGCATATTCAAGAGGAAATATATTAGAAGAACCGCCCCCCATTTCCCAACATCCAACATAAGCACCCTCAACCACAGGGGTAGTTGGTCCGGGAGGTTGGCAGGTGGTTAGGAGGGGCAAATTGGGTGTGCCATCACTCAGTGCTCTCTAAAATATCACCTCCACAAACCATATAAAAACTACAAACAGGTATCTGCCTCTATCTCCGAAATCAAACAAAGGGGCAGAGGACACTGCAGAGCAAGACACTGCAGTACGGGAGCTAGCACAAAAAACTCACCCCAAACAGGAACCAAAACAAAATAAAGCAAAAAGGAAATCCAAAAAACTTCTAATCATAGGAGACTCCATGATTGGGGAGTTGATACCTATCTCCAGCCAGGGGTAATGGTTAGATGTTTCCTAGATGCATCAGTGTGGAGAGACACTGACCATTGCTAAAATTATTCAGGAAGCAGGAGAAAACATTGACTTCCTGGTGCACATAGGACTAATGATTTCACCAGCTGGTCAGTTGTGGAGACCAAGGAACACCTGACCAGGCTGGGGACAAACTATCTTCCATTTCATCTGGCATCTTCTTCTCTGAGATCCTGCTAGTCTGGGAGAGGGGGGCAGATGGATGGAAGGTCAGAGAAGGGGAGATAGGGGAGCTAAACATGTGGCTCAAGGGCTGGTGCCTGGAAAAAGGACACAAAATTGTAGGGAACTGTCAACAGTTTTAGGAGCAAATGTTCTTTAAATTTGATGGACCGCATCTGAATAAGGAGGGAGTCAGTGCAATGGGGCAGAAGTTTGATGTCTTTGCAGAATATTTAAACTAGCAAATGGGGAGAGGGGTGCAGCATCTCATACGTCTAATGGGAAGAACACCCTTCCCCCCAGCTAGTGGTCAAACAGGAGTTCATCATGTTTGTAGTTCATTTGCATCACCAGGTAAGGAAAAAGATCCGGCTCCTCATATGATGTACAGGGAAAATGCCAGACCTCACCCAACAACTAACACACCTCAATCTGGCCAATGGAAAATCATGTACTCAGTCTGGGAAACAAGATATCAGACCTTCAGGCAATAATCACAGAAGCTAAACTGGACATAGTAGCCATTAGTGAGACATGGTTTACCAGTAAGCACACTTGAGAGACTTAAGTACCTGGCTATGTACTGTTCAGAAGAGACTGAGGTGCAAAAAGGGGTGGTAGAGTTGCACTTTAGTCAATGAAAATATCAAAGCTACAGAAATTCAGAATACACATAAGGAGCCAGAAAAACTGTGGGTCACCCTGGAAACAGGAATGGGACAGCCATACAAACTGAGGTTGTGTACAGGCCTCCAGACCAGGGGGGGGCATAGACACATTACTGTTAGAAGATATACAAAACATGACAGCTAAAGTGGAGGTTCTGATAATGGGAGACTTCAACATGCCAGATACAGATTGGTCAATACCAGCAGGAACATCTGCCAGAACTAGACACATGGTGGATTTCCTGCAGAGGGAGGGCCTCAAACAACTGGTACAACAACCCACAAGAGACAGGGCTACCCTAGATCTAGTACTGACTAACAGGGAAAGGATCTCAGATCTCCAGTAGAAGGTCAACTGGGGGCCAGTGACCATCACATGGTATGGTTCCATTTGGCCACTAGAACTAAATCATCCCATTCCAAGGCAAAAATATGGGACTTCAGAGGAGCCGACTTTGATAAGATGGCCAACAGAGTTAAGCTAGCCCTGGCAAAAAGAAATACAGGTGAGGGAGTACAGGCAAAGTGGGCAAGCATTAAGGATGCAATACTTGAAGCAACATCCCATTGTGTTAGGGAGAAAAGAAAGTGCAAAAGAAGAAGGAAACCACTTTGGTTCTCAAAAACAGTAGAAGAAAAGGTCAGAGCCAAAAGGTTGGCCTTCAGGAAATATAAGGGAATGCAGCAGGATGAAGATAGGGAGGCATACCAAACTTCCCTAAAGGAAGCAGGGAAGACAGTAAGGCATGCAAAGGCCCAAACTAAGGAAACACTAGCACAAACAGTAAAAGAAGGTGACAACACTTTCTATAGATACATTAGTGAAAGGAGAAAGTCCAGAGGAGGTATTGCTAAGATCAGAGGGGATAAGGGGGCATGTGAGGAGGAGGACCATGGAAAAGCATCTATCCTAAATAGATACTTCTGCTCAGTATTTACTGAAGAGACAGTAGGGCAGGGCCCACAGCTCAGCACCATGGACACGGGGGGAGGGAGGTTTGCACTAGTCCCTTCACAAAAGAAAGGGTCCTACAAGAGCTCGATAAGCTCAGGGTGGACAAGGCAATATACCCTGATGGCATACATCCCAGGGTACTAAAGGAGAGAAGGGTGGAATTAGCAGAGCCATTATTAGAACAGTTTAGTGAGTATCTGAGCACAGAAGAGGTCCCAGAAGACTGGAGAAAGGCTCATGTGATCCCACTCCACAAAAGTGGTAATAGGAAGGAGGCAGGAAACTACAGACCAGTCAGTCTTACCTCAGTAGTGGGCAAGATTATGGAGGCACTCCTTAAGGAAAGGAAAGTGCAACACCTGGAATCTATAGAAGCACAGGATCCAAGACAGCATGGGTTTACAAAAGGAAGGTCCTGTCAAACTAATCTCATAGATTTCTTTGACTGGGTAACCAGAGTGGTGGACCAGGGGGGAGCAGTTGATGTCACCTACTTTGACTTCAGCAACGCTTTCGATACTGTTCTACATAGAAGATTGATTAATAAGCTGGGTAGGCTAAGGGTGGGTCAGAAGTTGGTCAACTGGGTAGCAAACTGGTTGACGGGCAGAAAACAGAGTATGGTGGTAAACAGTATACAGTCAGAAGAGATGCAGTCACAAGTGGGGTACCTCAGGGAGCAGTCCTGGGGCCAGTCCTCTTCAATATCTTCATCAGTGACATTTCAGATAGACTGGAGGGTAAGGTTTGTCTATTTGCAGATGACACCAGGATCTACAACAGAGTAGATGATCCAGATGGTGTGGGCAGAATGAGAAGAGAGATCTGGATAAACTAGCAAAATGGTCGGAAGAGTGGCAACTGGGGTTTAATGCAAAGAAGTGCAAGATCATGCACATAGGGAAGAGAAACCCTGAAACCACCTATAGGCTGGGAGAGGAGTTGCTGGCAGTCACAAGGGAAGAAAGAAACTTGGACATCATCATCACCAATGACCTGAAATCATCAAAGCAGACCACTAAAGCAGTAGGTAAGGCTAGGGGGATGTTGGGGTGTATTAGTAGGGGTATCACAAGTCAGAAGAAGGAGGTAATAATTCCTCTTTACAAGACATTGGTTAGGCCCCATCTGGAGTACTGCATGCAGTACTGAGCCACACCTTCACAAGGACATTAACAAATGGTGCAGGGACTGCATCAGAAAACACATGAGGACAGATTAACGGAGCTCAATATGTATACCCTAGAGCAAAGGAGGGCGAGAGGTGATATGATCAAACAATCAAACACCTTAAGGCATTAACAAGGTGAAAAAGTCTAACATGCTTCAATATAAGAAAATAGCAGGACAAGAGGACACAGCATGAGATTAGAGGAGGCCTATTAAGGGGTAATGTGATGAAGTTCTTTTTCACAGAAAAGGTGGTGGATGCATGGAACGGCCTATCTCAGGACATGGTGGATATGAATATAGTGCAGGGCTTCAAACAGGCATGGGATAGGCATAAGAGAGCAATACAGATGAGTATAAATAGATAGGCCATTGACAGAGCAAGGGCTGATGGCACATTCATAAGGTAGAAAAAGAAATGGGCAGACTGGATGGGCCTTGCAGTCCTTATTTGCCATCAATTTCTACAGTATGTTTCAAGGGTATAAATAAAGTGGAGGATGGCAAATTTCTACAGAAAAGAAATGCACAAGGACAAGGGGCCATGATATGAGGTTGGAAGGGTCAGTTTCAGATGTAATGTGAGAAATACTTTCACAGAAAGTGGGTAGAACCTGAAACAAGCTACCAGTGGAAGTGGTGAATGCAAGCACATTAGAGGCATTCAGACATGCATGGGATAGGCACAGAGGACTAGTGAATTCAGAAGAGGGGAAGTAAGATCATAGGTCCAACAGGATCTGAAGTAAGAAGTGAACTAATCAAGAACCAGGGCAGACTTGATGAACCATGGGTCTTTTCTGCTGACAATTACTATGTTACTTTGTTGCTATGCTTCGATGGCTGCAGTTGGTATTGTTGAGACTACTCCACAAAAATGGATATTGTCACAAGTGGGATAATACTTTTATTGCCTGTTATTGTTTTAGAAATTTACCAGCAGGTATGCAAATGCATTCTAGATCAATCTGAATGATGTGCTTGATTGTTGCAACTGCTGGCAAAGGAAGATGCAGCACTTCTGACTGATTCTATGGCTTCCTGTCCTCAGTCTCAGCCAGTTACTGTAGAAGGGACTCCAGGGCACAACACACAGATTCTCTTACAGTCCCAAATAGACTGGACTATGCCTGGTAACAGTAAAAATTCAGACATGGGTTGGAGACAAAAAATAGAGACTGCAACTGTGGCTGGAACCCTTTGGTCTCCTGAATCAGCATTGTGTTGCTTGTATATCCATGGCACTCCCACTTCTTCACCATAGGGTTATGTACGCCTGATAGGCAGCTGATGCACATGTGACCTAGGGCGAAATTACGAACCCTCATCCAAGCCCCTTCTGTAGCCTTCTACTATTCAGTTTAACTTGTGCATCTGATAGAGGCAGCAACACTGTCCCAAGCTCCGGTACAACAATGAAGAAAATGTAATTACCAGAAATAAGCTGCATGGCACAGACAGTATGAACTAGTATGCAGAGAGCAAGCAATGTCAACGAATGTTTTTGTAAAAAAAAAAAAATGAAGGAGAAACTGCTACTTAGCAGAGAAATAGAGCAGAGGATCATATTATGTTATATCGATATGCATTGTGTCACTTAGCATCATGTTCTTCAAAAATAATGGACAGTAATACAGAGATTGTGGCATTTCAGGAATAAACATGAGCCAGTTGAGTTTTAAATGGACCACTAGCAGGACTCTCCCTCATGATCAAGGATATCTGGCTCTGAACTCTATGCAGTCCCTGATCCAGTGTCTGCATAAGAGGGAGCACAGCACTCAATAAAACATTTAAAACACCTTAATGGTGACGAAGGGACCCAGCCCATTGTCTCCTCACATAGCAAGATGATGGTGCATAGTGCCTCTGCCCACATTTGGCTGTGTGTGTGGCTATAAAAATCTGATGAGAAGCTTTAAAAGGAAAAAGGAAGTTTTGCAACCCCTCCCCAGGCCCAATTGCTGGCGCTGGCTCACACAATCCAGAACTACTGTTAAAATAGAAAGATGACCTGTTCTCAGGCAGGCGTTGTTTCAACCCATGAGGGCCATGTGGCAAACAAGGACAATAAACAAAGATGGAGACTGGCTTGTTTTTCTCCTGCTTCTTCTTCTCGGCCATTGTTCCTCTAAGGAAGCCGCGCATGCTCCATAAGGCCTCCATGCATGCGTGGTACAAAATAACCCAATTGCACATGTGCGATGCCCCGCAGTGCCATTTTAGAGTGGCAAGGGGCACAGACACACAAGAAGTGCTCACGCATGCACGGTAGCAATCTACATTGCAACCAAACTTCAGTGCTGGGGGAAAGGAACAGCAGAGCAGCTGGGCTCACAGTCACTAATTAAAGGGGGCCTCAGACATTAAGCAAGCATGGATGCCTGCTTCACAGGCACCCAGGCAAAATCCACAAGTCAAATGAGCCACTTAAAGGGCCAGCACATAAAAGCATACGGCTGCATGGAAAAGCCACAAGGTAAATCAGCCACTTAAAGGGCCAGCACCTAAGCAGAAAGCCAGAAAACCTAAACTGAGGGGGACAGAGTTCTCTCATCCTGGGGCCGGGGGGCACAGTCCACTACAGCTCCTCTCTACCTTCCCTGATTAAGATAACATTTGTCCAGGGGATAGCCCCTGGAGATATCACATGAGGCCACCATCAAAACTGATGCCAGCCTTTGGGGAGGGGGGGTGTCCATAGGCTACAGATCAGCCCAGGGTCAATGGTCAATCAGAGATAGACAAATGTAAATCAATGTGCTGGAAATGAGAGCAGTATACAATGCATTGATAGCCTTCCGGACACAAATTACATAGAAGTCCGCACTGATACAGTCGGACAACAGAGCGACAGTGGCATATATTACCAAACAAGGGGGTACCAAGAGTTTGGCTCTCCAAGGGAAACAAATTCCATTATGACATGGACACAACAGAATCTCAGACATATCACAGCCATCCACCTAGCAGGCAAGCTGAACACGACAGCAGATTGGCTAAGTCGTGAACAGATAAACCCCGGGAAGTGGCAGCTTCACCCACAAGTATTCCAAGCAATACAGAGAAAATGGGGCACAGTAACCATGGATCTTATGGCGACCAGCAAGAACTCTCATTCTCACAAGTTCTACTCCCTGTTCAAGGAACCACTATTAATGGGGGTGGCTGCACTGTCAATTCCGTGGACCCACGATTACGCATATGTGTTTCCCCCACTACCTCTGATAACACAGGTGTTATCAAAGATCCGGCAGTCATGGAGAATCACAATACTCATAACTCCCTGCTGGCTGAGGAGGTCATGGTTCGCAACAGTCATGGCCATGGCCATAGACAGAATGACCCTGCCAACGCACCCCAACATATTGATTCAAGGACCAGTCACTCAGCCCAATCCGGACAACCTCAGACTCATGGCCTGGCTTCTGAAATGGAGAGACTGCTAAAAGTGGGTTACCACAAGACAGTTATAGACACCATGATGCAATCACGTTGAAGTTACACCACTTTGACCTATTCCAGACAATGGTCAATATTTACATCTTGGTGCAGTTTGAGGAACATTCGCTCCCAGTTGCCTTCAGTATAAGACATACTGATGTATTTACAACAGGGCCTGGGCAAAGGTCTAGCAGCCACAACACTGAGAGTACAAGTATCAGCAATAAGCGCAGTGACTGTGCCCATAGAAGGGATTCGCCCGGGATCATACCCAGACATTATCCATTTCCTCAAGGCAGCAGGCAACCTGCGTCCCAGAATCAAGATGACCGTACTCCCATGGGACCTCACTTTTGTACTAAACGCTTTAACAGAGACACCGTTCAAACCAATCTCAAACATTGAACTGTACTGGTTAGGCCTAAAAACAGCACTACTAGTGGCAATGTACTCTGCCCACAGAGTCAGGGAGTTGACAGCTCTGTCCTGCAAAGAGCCATTCACATTATTCACGGAACAAGGAGCCATACGAAGAATGGTCCCTTCCTTCATCCCGAAGGTCAACACCACATTCCATACAGATCTGACTATCGAGCTCCTGACATTTTTTGAGGAGCTGGCAAATGGATGGACCAGAGCCCTTCACAAATTGGATGTCAAAAAAACACTCCAAACATACATAGAAAGGACAGCACCGCTCAGACACTCAGAAAGATTATTTGTCATATCGTCAGGACACAGGAAGGGTTTTCCAGTGGCAAAGAGCACTATCACTACCTGGATAAAGAAAGCCAAAACTGAAGCATACAAGGCAACACACAAGGTACCGCCCATGGGAATAAAGGCGCACTCAACCAGGGCAGTAGTGACATCCTGGGCCGAGAGAAATGTAGCTACAACACAGGAAATATGTGCAGCCGCAACCTGGTCCACGATACACAATTTCACCCGGCAGTACAGACTGGACACAGAACATCCGTAGAACAATACCTTTGGACACAAAGTGCTGTTAACAGCCACCTGGGGCAGCTCCCCCCCCCACCCTAATTAAGAGGTACTGCTTTTTATAGACCCTATGGTGAAGAAGTGAGAGCGCCATGGATATACAGACAACACAATGGTAGTCTACTCACCTGGTAAAGGTGATTGTGTTACTGTATATCCATGGCACTCCGGCCCACTCTGGGGAGCAGAGTACAGACAACACATGCTTATGAGTAACATAATGACTTGCATGCTTACGATACAGTACATAGAGAAATACAGAACTGTAAACCAGTCAAGTGAACAAAGATAGGTGATTGGAACTCATGGTAGCTTCATAGACTGTCTGTGCAGAGAGACTAACACATTTCTTTCACAGCTCTGGAAGTATTGAAATGGAATAGTAGAAGGCTACAGAAGGGGCTTGGAGGAGGGTTCTTAATTTCACCCTAGGTCACTTGTGCATCAGCAGCCTATCAGGCGTACATAACCCTATGGTGAAGAAGTAGGAGTGCCATGGATATACAGTAACACAATCATCTTTACCAGGTGAGTAAACTACCATTTGCTAGTAGCCAGATGGAAGAGATCAAAAGAAGGAGCTAGTTGGGATGCTGGAGTGACCCTGACAGCATCACTTATAATTTCAAACTGCAAATGAAGCCATTAGAAATGCAGAGTGTCAGGAACACCTAAAATAAAACAAGCCCAAATAATACAAGGGCAAATTTCAGGATGTCAGATCTCTTTACAAACCTGGGCACACTGGCCAAAAGACAAAACACAGTTCATTTAAAATATAAAGGCAGCCTTGAAGAGGCTTATCCATTTAATCGTGCAGTGAAACACATCAAGTAAACAGTATACTGCACAGACACACCTAAAGTGCACAGGTCAAAAACTGTGCTAATATAAACAGACTAACTCCAAACCACGCATGCTGTTTAGGTCATGTTGTTTTTGATTGCATGGCTCTTTCCTCATCATCCTGATGGGATACTCCTTGAAGAACCCCTAGATCTTGTTTATGAGGCCAAGAAATTACTAAAAGACTCTATGCGATTTTTAGCTATGGATATTTTTGCCCTAATACACATTTCAGGGCACCCACAATTTGATAATACCTTTATTTTTTATTTATTTTATTTCAGTCTTTGATAACCGGGTAAGGCCCACTAGACACAAGTACCTATTTTCAGGGGTGACCTGGGAGCACTGGGCAGTTAAGTGACTTGCTTATAGTCACATAGTATGCAAGTGGAGGTTGTGAGAATCAAACCCAGGTCTGGTCTGCTGGATGTACCAAGCTCGTTCACAGCTCATTACTCTAACCTCTAGGCCATACTGCCAGCTCTAATACCCCACAATTGCTGGAAAAATTCTGGAAGAAGTTCAACTAACTGAAGTTTTCTCCTTTGTGGACTCCTTTATGGCAATTTTCTTAACCAAACCGACAGTGAAAATATTACAATTCTCTTCCAAAATGAAAGTGTCCACATATCAGATATCCTGTTTTGGGTGAAACAAAGAGCTAATGCTATCGATCGACCAATGCCCATTCTTGACACAGAAAATATAAGGACTGGTGGCTGGAAAATTAAAATCAGATTAAGATCCTCTGATAAAGGGACAGAACATTTGCCAAGTAATTTTTACACAGGGAAGATCAAGTTTTGCTTTTATCCAGAGCAACCAAAGACATGCCACAGATGTGAATCATTTTCCCACCTAAGTAATGTCTGTGATGCATTGGTGTGTAACTTTGTCTACAAATAGGGCAAGTCTAGCATGTTCTGGCCAAATCTAGTCAAATGCAATCTATTTGAAGAAACAGGGCATTAGTGTTTATAATGTCCCTGGGCTGTCCACAATAAGGGGTCCTTCTATGACCAAGACGATATGATCCACAAAGCACAATCAAAAGTACCCAATATTCCATTCACAACAACAAGAGCAGACTGCTGGAGCTGCCCAATGGGACTGTAGTCTCAGAACAGACCCTGAGGACCAGATAGCAGCAGGCAAGGCTGGCAGCACCACAGAAATGGACCCAGAGAATGGGGTGATGTACAAGAGGAAGACACCACTCTCCAACAGGAAGGTCAGTCTGTGCTGACCCCCATGTAGGCAGGACAAAATGAATCTACTTCTATGCCACCCCCTCCATAGGATGATTTCCAGATTGTGTTTGGGGGGAAGAGGGAGACATAGCACCAGATGTCCACCAAAGTCTAAAATAGTCCAGAAATATGTGAGAGAAACTAAGAACAGTTATTCAGCCCTATAAGAGCAGAATGAGGAGGAAGAAGGGGATTCAGAAACCCATCTGTGGCATCCTCACAGAAAGACAGTCAGATGTGTATGGGACTCAACAGAAACTGTAAAGCAAAAGAAAAGAACTTAAAAGAAAAGCATTTGGTGATGATATGTCCCTCTCCCTATTTTTGGGTTGACTTATGGATCTAGGTCTCCCTGATAAAATTCAAATTATTTCCTAAATGTTAATAACATATGCAGTTATGAAAGGAAGTTTCACTTTACCACCTTAAACCACTCTGACACACAGGTAATTTTATTACAGGACACAAGGTTTAGAACAATTACAAATATTCACCAGGGTCAAAAAGCTTGGCTTTGAGGGTCCATCAATATGGTACACTGGGGAAGACCCTTGAGCAGGAGTGGCAGTTTTGTTTAAATCCTGCAATATTAAAATCCAAAAAAATTAAGGATATAGAGACTTGGAAGGGCATTGCTGGTGGATATTCTGGGATAAGGTCAATTTATGAAACTGGGGGTAATTTACTCTCCTCAAACTGAAATCTCTAGGATTATGTTATTTGCTTCATTTAACCACACTTTCATGTTGCCAGGAAAGTTATTTTAGGGTGTGATTTTAACTGTCCTTGGGACCTGAAGGATAAATCAGGGGAAACATTGAAGCTTTTTGTGATACAAACTTTCTTAAACAAATAAGTAATACAACAGGGCTGCAGGATGCCTATAGAGCTCTCCATGTTGCAGTAGGACAAACATATCACAGGGGTTCATTATCCTCATGTATTTATTATGTATTTGTCTCCAAGCAGTGGGGGATTTTAGAAGCAAATATGATACCAACAGTCACCTTGGACAACTTTGAGTTGCAGGTGATGACTGGAGGTCTCCAACAAAATAATATGGGGAAGGGACATTTGTACATATATAATTCAATTTTGATTGATAAAGATATCAAAGCACAAGGAGAGGAATATTTAAAAGTCTGAATATCAGTGGCTGTCTGTTATGACACTAATAGATTGGTGGGAAGGTACAAAACTACAGCTTAAAATGTTGTTTCAAAATATGGGAAGGACAAAAGGAAGGAATGATTATTAACAGTTTCTTCAGTTAAGAGCAGTTATTACACCTTATCTCCCTCTAACATATGGAGAAAACCTCATATAAAGATCAGATAAATAGTATAAAAAATTACATGAAATAATTTCTATATGATAGAGCAAGATAAAGCTGAACAAACTTTGGTAATGCAAGGTACTATATATTCCACAGATTTTTTTTTCATACGGCTGTTTGCCTGCCAGTCGCCACCTACTTCTGCCATCTGGCCAGTGGGGGGACTACCCGGAGGGACATCAGGTACAGAGACGGGGGATATAGGCTTTTCCCATTTGCTTGCCTTAACTCCCCGGGATCCTGGCAGACATGGTCTTGCATATGCACTGGAACTAGCAACTGCCCCACTCCCCCGACTCGACCTAGTGCCAGCCGTCCACATGCCTGACACTATCATCGAGCCTCCACTCGGTGGCAGTCAAGGGCTGGAAAAGCTAACTTCCCCAATCTGGGAGAGAAGAGCTTCCTGATCACTAATCAGTCATTTCCCAGCCCTTCCTCCCCGGCCAACCCATGGTGGCCTGAGCGCGGTACCAAATTTGGGTCAGCAGCACAAATCGAGGTGTGGCATCCAGTGCCTGAACCATTATTGCCACTGAGCCTGAAGTGTTCTATGGAAATTCCTATGAGATGCCAGAAACAGGTCAATAATAAAACTTTTACAGTGATAAAAGACTAGGAGGGCAAAATACACACAGAATTCCAAGATATTTTAATGATCATATCTATGTAATTACATGATTTGTTTGGGAGCCCATACAGGTGGAAGATGATATTGACAGTTATATTTCTAGACATAACATGGACTGTTTGACAGCCACTGATAAAGTAAACCTGGTTAAACCAATAGCTCTAGTGGAAGATGATTATACAATAAAAACCTTATGACCAGAAGCAGCACCTTGGCTGGATGGACTAAGTTCTGAATTTTATAAAACATTTTCTAATTTATTAGCTCCCATTTTAAGAGAAGTATTTACCAATATGTCAGTGCATCTAAGATCTTTAGATCACATGGCAAAAGCTCTCCTGATACTACTGTATAAAAAAGGAGACAGGCTAAACCTGTGAAACTGGAGACTGATTTCCCTTCTAAATTGAGACATTAAGATTTTGGCAAAAATCATGGGTCAAAGGTTAAGTGCAATAGCAAGCAAAGTCATAGCTCATAATTAGACATGCACTGTATCAGGGATATCTATGACAGACAATTGAATGCAAGCTACAGGAGTTTCTGTTAGAAGTAATTTATACAAGTTACAGGGTTTGTTAGATCAAGAGAAGGCCTTTGACTGGGTCCCACATGAATATCTATTTTGGGTATTGACTTTTAATGGAATACCTGACACTTTCATAAACTGGACAAGATTACTTATCAAAAAATCTCATTTTCACTCCCTATTTAATGATGGTTCCATGTCATAACAGCGATCGTGGAATAGCGATAGCCATTATGGCAAGTGTACATCAGCGAAAATGAATTTTGGAGATGCACTCTCATGGTGAAGATAAAGATGATACCCGAGAACCATAGGTTTTTATTTAATGTGGGGGGCTGTGCCCCTACTAATGCATTATCAACTCCAGGGGTGCATGTCAGAGGGATGAAAGACTTCTGAAAATAACAAGCCACCCGTCTAGAAAAAGTGCACTGCAACACGTTGGACCCAAAACCCTGCACCCTGCACCTCCCAAGTGACCACCCACCACACCACCCAACACACTAGAGGTCCAGCTCAGCAGATGCCCACCACATCCCCTCCCACATACCTTCCCTCCCCTTCCTTCCCCCCATGTGCATATAAATATGCGTACATCCATTTCCCCAACCTCACCCACCCCGGTATCCACTTGCTACCCTGCCAGGTAGCCCTGTACACAGGTGCCGTGATTGAGTTGCCCTTTTTGTAAGCACTCAATCATGGTTGCCCTGTACATGGTATGCTGATTAATGCTGCAGTAGGCACTAGAATTGAAATAGCTGGAGGAGTTAGACAGGGATGCCCACATAGTCCTTTATTATATGTATTCTGCATAGATAGTTTAATTTGAAAAATAAGCCAGACAACAAAGGTTCAGGGTCTTTCACAGTCCTAATACACCACAACACAAGGTTTCAGCTTATGCAGATGATATGTGTCTGTATGTGAACAGTGCATGGTCCTGCCAAGCAGCGTTATTATTTGTGAAACAATATTCAAAAGTGTCTAGAGCTAGGATAAACACTGTCAATTGTAAAGCAATTTGTATAGTCCAGACCAAGGACATCAGACTACAACATTTATGTGATATCTCAATAGAATCAGAGGTAACAATTCTGGGCATCAAGTTTAGGGATTTTGAGGTGAATGTGGTGAATTGGGAGGGCAAACATAGAGAAAATGAAAGAAAAGTTCTGACACATTATGAAATCTATACAGATTTCTCAAATGAAGAAAGTTTACCTAGTTAAAACCTCGATTTTACCAATTTTCTTGAGCCTCTGTTATGTATTTCCTCCCCTGCTAGAACTGGAAATTATACTCTGTAGTGTTTTCTTTCAAGCTTTCACAAAAGCTGAAGCACACACTAATCCCAAAAATAAAATCGAACACAGAGCTACTAATTTCATATTTTTATTATACCTACCAGACCACCTGATGCATTTCGGATTGTGGGTCCTATATCAAAGGTTTAAAACATCATCTAACAAACATTAGCTTAAATATCATTTCATATATGATGTCATAATGATGTATAACAAATTCATTGGTTTATGACAATCATTAACAGGTTAAAACACCTTCACCAATATACAATCAATAAGACCATAAATATTGAAGTGTAAAATCCTTTCTAGCTTGAATAGAATATCTAAAAGGCAAAATACTAAGCTAATATGTAAGCATGTATTTATATTACTATATTATTTACATTCCAATAAGGATTTTAGTTCAAAATTAACATTAATTCCTAATTTTATAAATATCAAAGTGCAAGATCCATTATAGCTTGAATAAAGTGACCATGGAAGCTGAGGATTGTAAATAAATTTCTATTTTATTTACATTCCAAATAAGGTTTTAATTCAAATTAGCATTCATTCCTGTTTTTATGTGCTTTTAATCTAAGAATCCATTCATTTCTTTTTTCAATATTTTATTACATAAATTACCACCTCACTGTCCAAAGAAATTTTTTCTTTTCCATAAATCTAAAGATTGTCTTCACTTTGATCTTTATTCTCCACTATATGTGCTGCCATAGCATAAGTAATATCCTGTTTGTCTATTGCACGGACGTGTTCTAATACTCTTACTCTAAAAGCCCTCTCTGTTTGCCAATGTAAAATGCTTCACAAATACATTTGGTCAAATAGATGACTCCTTGTGTATTACATGTTATCAGCTGTCTAACACCGAATTGTCTTTCCTTTTGGTTAACAAAAGTAAATTCTTTACCCTGCACTATATTTATGTATTTGTTTATTAGAACATCAGTTTAACAATATTTGCAAGCTGTACAATTTTTACACTGCTTGTACCCTTTACTGTTGTTAATCCAGTTATTGGTGTGTCCCATCTGTGTTATAAAATGACTTTTCACTAATGTACCCTTTAATGTTGGTGCATCACTATATGACATGATGGGATAAAGTGTATTCTTGTAGTCAACATTCACAAGACAACACTTTCCAGTGTTTTTGAATCACTAGCTCTACTTCCTTGCTGTGTGCACTGAAAGCCATAACAAAATGGAACCTTTCGCTGCTGCTTTTTTTGTCTTTTCTATCCAATAGTAAATCATTTCTAACTGACATAGCTGCTGCTTGGTAACCCATTTCTATAGATTTCTATGTATAACTTCTACTGTTTAACTGATTCTTACGCACTAAGGCCTCTTTCTCGTAATCATCTATCTTACTACAATTTCATTTGATGATAAGGAATTGACCCTTAGGAACATTTTTTACTGTATGTTTAGGGTGACAACTCACTGCATATAGTAGAGTATTACCATCTGTTACTTTCCTAAAAAGATTTGTACTTACACGTACACAATAGACAAACAGGATATTACTTATGCTACGGCAGCACATATAGTGGAGAATAAAGATCAAAGTGAAAGACACATCTTTAGATTTATGGGAATAGAAAAAAATTTGTTTGGACAGAGAGGTGGTAATTTTCGTAATAAAATATTGAAAAAAGAAAATGGATGGATTCTTAGGTTAAAAGCACATAAAAAACAGGAATTCATGCTAATTTGGAATTAAAACCTTAATTGGAATGTAAATAAAACAGTAATTTATTTACAATCCTCAGCTTCCATGGTCACTTTATTCACACTATAATGGATCTTGCACTTTGATATTTATAAAATTAGGAATTAATGTTAATTTTGAACTAAAATCCTTATTGGAATGTAAATAATATAGCAATATAAATACTTGTATAAGTATTAGCTTAGTATTTTGCCTTTTAGATATTCTATTCAAGCTAGAAGTGATTTTGCACTTCAATATTTATGGTCTTATTGATTTTATATTAGTGAAGGTGTTTTAACCTGTCAATGATTGTCATAAACCAATGAATTTGTGTCGTCATTATGACATCATATAAGAAATTCTATTTAAACTAATATTTGTTAGATGATGTTTTAAACCTTTGATAAAGGAACCATGGTCCGAAACACATCAGGTGGTCTGGTTGGTGTAATAAAAATATAAAATTAGTAGCTCTGTGTTCGATTTTATTTTTGGGATTAATGTGTGCTTCAGCTTTTGTGGACACTTTTAAATTTTTACTGATAGCACTGCTGTTACCTTGTGCATGGTTCTTTCATGAACTGTCTTGATAATTGGAACTGTAGCACAGGTTTCACCTAAAGTTGAACATTTAAATGAAATTTTGAGTAAAATCCCAGAGAACAATGATAGAGTATATTTACTGAAAATGAACTCTAAGGAAGCGGCACTGATTAACCAGACTGATAAAATGCAGAATGACAATCTTTTGTTTTATGTGGAGAAATTACTCTCAACGGTGAGTGTTGCCAATCCATTTTTACTAGAAACCAACGAGCCAGAATCAGTTACACATGAGGCTCAGTTATTAAAGGGAGCATTCAGAGAACTGGAAAGGGCAATGCATCAGTTAAGAAAAACATTCTGGAATGTCTCCAACTTAGAAGCATATCTACAATTAAAAAGAATACCAAGGAGCTTAAGGCTAATGAAGAATCCTACATTTGGAATGGAAAATGAAAATTTTATGCAGGAATGGGAGAAAATATTAAGCAAAGCCAGTGGCAGAGTAATGGAACTGATAGTTAAATATAGTAAAGAGAGAGGCAGTGTTCAAGGAAGATTTAAAATGGATCAAAACAAAGTCCTAAAATATAAAGAAACTGATGGCTTTGATTTTTTAATAAAAAGTTGCAGGAATCCATTAATAGACTGGACAGAGAATTAAAAAGTGCAAAACAGATTAAATTTATCTGTGACAAAGGAGATAATGAAAATAATTGAGCTTACATCTGGCAGAGAGAAACAAGGTGAGGAATTTTAAAATGTCCATCATGAGTATCCTTTAGCTATAGCACAGAGGAAAGTGGATCAGATGGGGGGGGGAGATAGAAATTCTACACAAGGTGTTTTTTTTCACAGAGAACAAATGAATTCAGAGCAACCAGTGCAGCAAGAATTATGCCGGAGCCCCAGGTCATGAATTATGGCCAAGGAAACTAACACGTAGGGGACAGAAAAAATGAAATGAATCATGAGCAGAGAGGTTGTTACAACAGGAGGAACAATGGTGGCAGAAGAAATACAGAACACAGAGGAGGTGAGTGAAGAAATTCAAGTAATTAACATCTCAAAAAGTGTTGACATAATCTGAGGGACAGTTACTTAAAAAAGGACTTAACTTCTCACCCACTGTTTCACTAAATCCGGTACAAACAATTATTGATTTGCACTTAATGTGTAGAAAACTCAACTTGAAAGCTTTTTTTCACAAGATAAATGGTAATGATTCTGAATTGAATCCCTCTTTGAATCCCACTCTGTCTAAAACAACATTTAAACCTAAATCCATATTTAATTCTTCTCTGTGCAAGCGGTGAGTTTGTTTAGAGACTTATGTGAAAAGGATTTGGAAGAACTGTTTGAAAATTTACCACACCCTCGTTTTGCAACCTGTGTGGAAGAGAACAGGAGGCATTGACATCTTTGCAAAATGAAACTAGTATTATTATTAAACAAGTGGACAAAGGTGGCTGTGTTGTATTATGGGACATAGTTAATTATAAAAATGAAGTAATGAGACAGCTAAATGATGGGTCATTCTATGAAAAACTTAACTTTGATCTGACTTGGGAATATAAGACCTGTATTTATGATACTATAGATAAAGCTTTCAAACAAGGAGTGATAATTGATAAAATTCTAAAGTTTTTAAAGGTAGAACACCCGGTAAAACCAACCTTTTATGTACTGCCTAAGGTTCATAATGACTGTAATAACCCCCCAGGATGTCCTATGGTTAGTGGTCTTGGGAGTTTAACAGAACCTTTGTCACTATACGTGGATTCTATTTTGTATAACCATGTTAGAAATTTGCAGTCCTGCATAAAAGACAACAAAGATGTCTTGAGGATGTTAGAGGAAATAGTAGTAGGTGAAGACTGCATGTTGGCATCATTAGATAATGAGTCACTTTATACTAATGTACCCCATGAGGGGGCCCTTGATGCCACTGCGTATTTCCTTAATCAGACTAGCAATAGTTCTGATTTACAAACAGAAGTGATTTTGAAGTTATTGGAACATGTATTGACCAGGAATACATTTGTTTTGATGGAGTTATATATCATCAGATAAAAGGGACTGTGATGGGGCCACTTGTGCCCCATCAGTAGCTAGTCTGTATGTGGGAAAGTGGAATATGCGTCATTTTTAATAACCATAGCAACCCATATTTCTATAATGTGTTGCTAGGAAATGTTTTATCGATGACGTCATACTAGTCTGGAAAGGAACAAAAATAATGTTGCAAGAATTTATTGAATATTTACATGGCACAAATGAAAATTTAAGATTTACATACTGTGTTAGTGATGAAAAGTTATCTACTTGGATTTGAAAATTACTAAAGAGAAGAGGAGCGTATAAGTACAAATCTTTTTAGGAGAGAAACAGATGGTAATACTCTATGCAACAAATTGTCACCATAAACTTACAGTAGAAAATATTCCTAAGGGTCAATTCCTTAGGATGAAATGAAATTGTAGTAAGATGATTACAAGAAAGAGGCCTTAGTGCTTAAGAATTGGTTAAACAGCAGAGGTTATACACAGAAATCTAAAGAAATGGGTTACCAAGCAGCAGTTATGTCAGATAGAAATGATTTACTATTGGATAGAAAAGACAAAAAAGCAGCAGCGAAAGGTTCCATTTTGTTACAACTATTAGTGCACACAGCAAAAGTAGAAAGTGATTCAAAAAAAAACACTGGAAAGTGTTGTCCTGCAAACGTGGACTACAATAATACACCTTACTTTATCCCATCATGTCATATAGACATGCACCAACATTAAAGGATACATTAGTGAAAGTCATTTTACAACACAGATGGGACACACCAATAACTGGCTTAACAACAGTAAAAGGTACAATCGGTGTAAAAATTGTACAACTTGCAAATATATAGTGCAGGGTAATGAATTTACCAATGTTAACCAAAAGGAAAGACAATTCAATGTTAGACGGCTGATTACATGAAATACACAAGGAGTCATCTATTTGGCCAAATGTAGTTATGAAATATTCTACATTGGTAAAACAGAGAGGGCTTTTAAAGAAAGAGTATTAGAACACGTCCGTGCAATAGACAAACAGTATATTACTTATGCTATGGCAGCACATATAGTGGAGAATAAAGATCAAAGTGAAAGACACATCTATAGATTTATGGGAATAGAAAAAATGTTCTTTGGACAGAGAGGTGGTAATTTTCATAATAAAATATTGAAAAAAGAAAATGAATAGATTCTTAGATTAAAAGCCCATAAAAAGCAGGAATAAATGCTAATTTGGAATTAAAATCTTATTTGGAATGTTAAATAAAATAGAAATTTATTTACAATCCTCAGCTTCCATGGTCACTTTAGTCAAGCTATAAAGGATCTTGCGCTTTAATATTTATAAAATTAGGAATTAATGTTAATTTTGAACTAAAATCCTTATTGGAATGTAAATAATACAGTAATATAAATACGTGTTTATGTATTATCTTAGTATTTTGCCTTTTGGATATTCTATCAAGCCAGAAGGGATTTTGCACTTCAATATTTATGGTCTTATTGATTTTATATTGGTGAAGGTGTTTTAACCTTTTAATGATTGTCATAAACCAATGAATTTGTAATACATCATTATGACATCATATATGAAATGATATTTAAACTAATGTTTGTTAGATGATGTTTTAAACCTTTGATAAAGGACCCATGGTATGAAACGTATCAGGTGGTCTGGTTGGTGTAATAAAAATATAAAATTAGTAGCTGTGTTCGATTTTATTTTTGGGATTAATGTGTGCTTCAGCTTCTGTGGACACTTTGACATTTTAGCTGATTGCACCACTGTTACCTTGTGCACGGTTCTTTCATGAACTGTCTTTTCTTTCAAGTTATATAGGGGAGTAGAATCAATCCTATGCTCAGACATTTCAAACACCTCATGATAAATAAGGGAGGCTTAGCTCTGTTGAGCCCATTGGTATTCTTTCACTTAATATTTTTCTTTGCTGTTTTTTTACTGTTGTTTTCAGGAAATGCTGTATACTGCCTGCCTGCCCTTGAGCAGGGCTGCTTCAGCTCCTCCATGGTCAGCTGGCACCCAGTCAAGCCACCGACCGAGACCAGGACACCCACCTGCAGGTCCTTGGTAACTGCCTGCCCTTGAGCGGGCTAGTTCAGCTCCCCATAGTCGGCCAGCACCCAGCCAGCCACCAACTGAGACCAGGATGCTCGCCTGCACCTCCTTGGAGCTGCCTGCCCTTGAACAGGGCTGCTTCCAGCTCCCCATGGTCGGCCGGCACCCAGCCACTGACTGAGACCAGGGCGCCCACCTGCAGCTCTTTGGAAGCTGCCTGCCCTTGAATGGGGCTGCTTCAGCTCCCTCAAGGTTGGCCAGCACCCAGCCAGCCACCGACCAAGACCAGACGCCTGCCTGCAGCTCCTTGGAAGCTGCCTGCCCTTGAGCAGGGGCTGCTTCAGCTCCCACAGTCCAGCCGGCACCTAGACAGCCACCGACCGAGACCAGGACACCTGCAGCTCCTGGAAGCTGTCTGCCCTTGAAAAGCTGCTTAAGCTCCCCACGGTCTGCCAGCACCCAGCCAGCAACCGACCGAGACCAGGACACCCACCTGCAGGTCCTTGGTAACTGCCTGCCCTTGAACAGGGCTAGTTCAGCTCCCCATAGTCGGCCAGCACCCAGCCAGCCACCAACTGAGACCAGGATGCTCACCTGCACCTCCTTGGAAGCTGCCTGCACTTGAACAGGGCTGCTTCAGCTCCCCATGGTCGGCGGCACCCAGCCAGCCACCGACTGAGACTAGGATGCCCACCTGCAGCTCCTGGGAAGGTATGGCGACAGCGCAGCCAATCAGAACAAGGGCTCTTCCAGCAAACCCGCTCTGATTGGCCAGGACTTCTCCCCTGCTTTTGCCACCTGGTGCTTTTTACAAATAGATTTTAAATAGAACTAAGAACATTTGAAGTGTCTAATAGAGGTTTCTCAACTGTATTAGCTGGATTGCAATTTCTACTACTGTTTTAAAGTGCATACAGCTCTTCTGTTTCCTTGCTCCTACACCCTCCCATCCAAGCACTTTGCCTTGGTGTAAAAAAGTCTGACTCTCCTTTGTCTTGCTAAACTGCTCAGTCTAAACCTATCCTACCTCTATGCTATTTAAACCCTACTTTTTTTTCCTTCTCTCCAGCTGCCTGCCCTTGAACGGGGCTGCTTCAGCTCCCCCATGGTAGGCCTGCACCCAGCCAGCCACCGACCAATACCAGGATGCCAGCCTGCAGCTCCTTGGAAGGTACAGTGACAGCGCAGCCAATCGGAACACGGCGCTTCCAGCAAACCAGCTCTGATTGGCCAAGACTTTTCCCCTGCTTTTGCCACCTGGCGGTTTTTACAAATAGATTTTAGATAGAACTAAGCACATTTCAAGTTTCTAATAGAAGTTTTTCAACTGTATTAGCTGGATTGTAATTTCTACTACTGTTTTAAAGTGCTTACAGCTCTTCTGTTTCCTTGCTCTTGCACCCTTCCATCCAAGCACTCTGCCTTGGCACTGAAAAGTCTTACTGTCTTTTGTCATGCTAAGCTTCTCAATCTAAACCTATCCTACCTCTATGCTATTTAAATCCTGGTATTTTTTCTTCTTTCCAGCTGCCTGCCCTTGAACGGGGCTGCTTCAGCTCCCCCACGGTCGGCCAGCACCCAGCCAGCCACCAACCGAGACCAGGACGCCTGTCTGCAGCTCCTTGGAAGGTACGGCGACAATGCAGCTAATCAGAACACGGGCGCTTCCAGCAAACCCGCTCTGATTGGCCAGGACTTTACCCCTGCTTTTGTCACCTGGCGCTTTTTACAAATAGATTATAGATAGAACTAAGCACATTTCAAGTGTCTAATAGAAGTTTTTCAACTGTATTAGCTGGATTGTAATTTCTACTACTGTTTTAAAGTGCTTACAGCTTTTCTTTTTCCTTGCACCTGCACCCCCATATCCAAGCACTCTGCCTTGGTGCTGAAACGTCTAACTCTCCTTTGTCTTGCTAAAATGCTCAATCTAAACCTATCATACCACCATGCTATTTAAACCCAGCTATTTTTTCTTCTCTCCAGCTGACTGCCCCTAAACAGGGCTGATTGAGCTCCTCCACGGTTGGCCGGAACCCAGCCAGCCACTGACTGAGACCAGGACGCCCGCCTGCAGCTCCTTGGAAGGTACAGCGACAGAACTGCCAATTGGAACACGGGTGCTTCCAGAATACTCGCTCTGATTGGCCAGGACTTTTCCCCTGCTTTTGCAACCTGGCGCTTTTAACAAATAGATTTTAGATAGAACTAAGCACATTTCAAGTGTCTAATAGAAGTTTTTCCACTGTATTAGCTGGATTGTAATTTCTACTACTGTTTTAAAGTGCTTACAGCTCTTCTGTTCCCTTGCTCCTGCACAACCCCCATCCAAGCACTCTGCCTTGCCACTGAAAAGTCTAACTCTCCTTTGCCTTGCAAAACTGCTCAATCTAAACCTATCCTACATCTATGCTATTTAAACCCTGCTATTTTTTCTTATCTCCAGCTGCCTACCCTTGAATGGGGCTGCTTCAGCTCCCCCGTGGTCGGCCATCACCCAGCCAGCCACCGACCGAGACCAGGACGCCTGCCTGCAACTCCTTGAAAGGTACGGCGACAGCGCAGCCAATCAGAACACGTGCATTTTCAGCAAACCTGCTCTGATTGCCTAGGACTTTTTCCCTGCTTTTGCCACCTGGTGCTTTTTACAAATAGATTTTAAATAGAACTATGCACATTTCAAGTGTCTAATACAAGTTTTCTACTGTATTAGCTGGATAATAATTTCTACTACTGTTTAAAAGTGCTTACAGCTCTTCTGTTTTCTTGCTCCTGCATCCCCCATCCAAGCACTCTGCCTTAGTGCCGAAATGACTAACTATCCTTTGTCTTGCTAAACTGCTCAATCTAAATCTATCCTACCTCTATACTATTTAAACCCTGCTATTTTTGCTTCTTTCCAGCTGCCTGCCTTTGAGGGCTGCTTCAGCTCCCCACAGTTGGCCAACAGCCAGCCAGCCAACGCCGAGACGAGGACACCCGCCTGCAGCTTCTCGGAAGGTAAAGTGACAGTGCATCCAATGGAATACGGGCACTTCCAGCAAACCCGCTCTGATTGGCCAGGACTTTTCCCCTGCTTTTGCCACCTGGCGCTTGTTACAAATAGATTTTAGATAGAACTAAGCACATTTCAAGGGTCTAATAGAAGTTTTCAACTGTATTAACTGGATTGTAATTTCTATTACTCTTTTAAAGTGCTTACAGCTCATCTGTTTCCTTGCCCTGCACCCCTCATCCAAGCACTCTACCTTGGTGCTGAGAAGTCTAACTCTCCTTTGTCTTGCTAAACGCTCAATCTAAAGCTATCCTACCTCTATGCTATTTAAACCCAGCTATTTTTTCTTCTCTCCAGCTACCTGCCCTTGAATGGGGCTGCTTCAACTCCCCCATGGTTCACCGGCACCCAGCCAGCCACTGACCGAGACCAGGACGCCCGCCTGCAGCTCCTTGGAATGTATGGTGACAGTGCAGCCAATCGGAACACGGGCGCTTCCAGCAAACCCGCTCTGAATGGCCTGGACATTTCCCTTGCTTTTGCCACATGGCGTTTTTACAAATAGATTTTAGATAGAACTAAGCACATTTCAAGTGTCTAATAGAAGTTTTTCAACAGTACTAGATGGATTGTAATTTCTACTACTGTTTTAAAGTGCTTACAGCTTTTCTGTTTCCTTGCTCTTGCACCCCTCCCATCAAAGCACTCTGCCGTGGTGCCAAAAGTCTAACTCTCTTTTGTCTTTCTAAGCTGCTCAAGTCTAAACCTATCCTACCTCTATGCTATTTAAACTCTGCTATTTTTCTCCTCTCCAGCTGCCTGCCCTTGAGCAGGCTGCTTCAGCTCCCCCACAGTCAGCCGGCACCCTGCCAGCCACTGACCAGACGGACACCCACCTGCAGCTCCTTGGAAGGTATGGCAAAAGTGCAGCCAATCGGAACGAGCAACTTCCACAAACCCGCTCTGATTGTCCAGGACTTTACCTCTGCTTTTGCCATCTGGCTTTTTACAAATAGATTATAGATAGAGCTTAGCACATTTCAAGTGTCCAATAGAAGTTTTCAACTGTATTAGCTGGATTGTAATTTCTACTACTGTTTGAAAGTGCTTACAGCTCTTCTTTTTCCTTGCACCTGCACACCCCCATACAAGCACTCTGCCTTTTTGCTGAAAAGTCTCTCTCTCCTTTGTCTTGCTAAACTGCTCAATCTAAACCTATCCTATTTATATGCTATTCAGACCCAGCTATTTTTTCTTCTCCCCAGCTGCCTGCCCTTGAACGGGGCTGCTTCAGCTCCTCCATAGTTGCCCGGAACCCAGCCAGCCACCGACTGAGACCAGGACACATGCCTGCAGCTCCTTAGAAGGTATGGTGACAGTGCAGCCAATTGGAACATGGGGGCTTCCAGCAAACTCACCCCGATTGACCAGGACTTCTCCCCTGCTTTTGCCACCTGGCACTTTTTACAAATAGATTTTAAATAGAACTAAGCACACATTTCATGGGTCTAATAGAAGTTTTTAAACTGTATTTGCTGGATTGCAATTTCTACTACTGTTTAAAAGTGCTTACAGCTCTTCTGTTCAATTGCCTCTGCACCCCCCTCATCCAAGCACTCTGCCTTGGTGCCGAAAAGTCTAACTCTCCTTTGTCTTGCTAAACTGCTCAATCTAAACCTATCCTACCTCTATGCTATTTAAACCCAGCTATTTTTCTTCTCTCCAGCTGCCTGCCCTTGAGCACGGCTGCTTCCAGCTCTCCCATGGTTCGTCGGCACCCAGTCAGCCACTGACCGATATCAGGATGCCTGCCTGCAGCTCATTGGAAGGTACAGTGACAGAGCAGTCAATCAGAACATGGGCGCTTCCAGCAAACCCACTCTGAATGGCCACTACTTTTCCCATGCTTTTGCCACCTGGTCCTTTTTACAAATAGATTTTAGATAGAACTAAGCACACATTTCAAGGGTCTAATAGAAGTTTTTCAACTGTATTAGCCGGATTGTAATTTCTACTACTGTTTTAAAGTGCTTACAGCTCTTCTTTTTCCTTGCTCCTGCACCCCCCGATCCAAGCACTCTGCCTTGGTGCCAAAAAGTCTAACTCTCCTTTGCCTTGCTAAACTGTTCAATCTAAACCTATCCTACCTCTATGCTATTTAAACACAGTATTTTTTTCTTCTCTCCAGCTGCCTGTGCTTGAGCGGGGCTGCTTCAGCTCCTCCATGGTCAGCCGGCACCCAGACAGCCACCGACTGAAACCAGGACACCCGTCTGCAGCTCCTTGGAAGGTACGGCAACAGCGCAGCCAATCAGAACACGGGCACTTCCATCAAAGCACTCTGAAAGTCCAGGACTTTTCACCTGCTTTTGCCACCTGGCGCTTTTTACAAATAGGATTTAGATAGAACCCTGCTATTTTTTCTTCTCTCCTGCTGCCTGCCATTGAACGGGGCTGCTTCAGCTCCCACATGGTCAGCTGGCACCCAGCCAGCCACAGACCAAGACCAGGACACCCACCTTCAGCTCCTTGAAAGGTACAGTGACAGCGCAGCCAATTGGAACGCAGGTGCTTCCAGCAAACCCACTCTGATTGGCCATGACTTTTCCTATGCTTTTGACACCTGTTGCATTTTACAAATAGATTTTAGATAGAACAAAACACACATTTCAGGTGTCTAATAGAAGTTTTTCATCTGTATTAGTTGGATTGTAATTTCTACTACTGATTTAAAGTGCTTACAACTCTTCTTTTCCTTGCTCCTGCATCCCCACATCCAAACACTCTGCCTTGGTCCGAAAAGTCTAACTCTCCTTTGTTTTGCTAAACTGCTCAATCTAAACCTATCCTACATCTATGCTAGTTATACCCTGCTATTTTTCTTCTCTCAGCTGCCTGCCATTGAGCAGGGCTACTTCTGCTCCCCATCGGTCAGCTGGCACCCAGCCAGCCACCGACCGAGACCAGGATGCCTACCTGCAGCTCCTTGGAAGGTACGGTGACAGCACAGTCAATCGGAACACAGGAGCTTCCAGCAAATCCGCTCTGATTGGCTGCTACTTTTCCCCTGCTTTTGCCACCTGGTGCTGAATACAAATAGATTTTAGATAGAACTAAGCACATTTCAAGTGTCTGATACAAATTTTCAACTGTATTAGCTGGATTGTAATTTCTACTACTGTTTAATGTGCTTACAGCTCTTCTGTTTCCTTGCTCTTCACCCCCTATCCAAGCACTGTGCCTTGGTGCCAAAAAGTCTAACTCTCCTCTGTCTTGCTAAACTGCTAAATCTAAACCTGTTCTACCTCTATGCTATTCAAATCCTGCTATTTTTACTTCTCTCCAGCTCTCTGCCATTGAACAGGGCTGCTTCAGCTCTCCCATGGTCGGCCGGCACCCAGTCAGCCACCGACCTATACCAGGACGCCGGTCTGCAGCTCCTAGAAAGGTACAGTGACAGCGCAGCCAATCGGAACACGGGTGCTTCCAGCAAACCCACTCTGATTGGCGACAACTTTTCCCATGCTTTTGCCACCTGGTGCTTTTTACAAATAGATTTTAGATAGAACTAACACACATTTCAAGGGTCTAATAGAAGTTTTTCAACTGTATTAACCAGATTATAATTTCTACTACTGCTTTAAAGTGCTTACAGCTCTTCTTTTTCTTTGCTACTGCACCTCCCCGTCCAAGCCCTCTGACTTGGCGCCGAAAAGTCTAACTCTCCTTTGTCTTGCTAAACTGCTCCATCTAAAGCTAACCTACATCTATGCTGTTTAAACCCTGCTATTTTTTCTTCTCTCCAGCTGTGTGCCTTTGAACAGGGCTGCTTCAGCTCCCATGCCATCAGCCTGCACCCAGCCAGCCACTGACCGAGACCAGGATGCTCACTTGCAGCTCCTTGGAAGGAACAGTGACAGTGCAGCCAATCAGAATGCGGGCGCTTCCAATAAACCCACTCTGATGGGTCACGACTTTTCCCAAGCTTTTGCCACTTGGTGCTTTTTCAAATAGATTTTAGATAGAACTAAGCACACATTTCAAGTGTCTATTAGAAGTTTTTCATCTGTATTAGATGGATTGTAATTTCTAATACTGTTTTAAAGTGCTTACAGCTCTTCTTTTTCCTTGCTCCTGCACCCACCCATTCAAGCACTCTGCATTATTGCCGAAAAGTCTAACTCTTTTTTGTCTTGCTAAACTGTTCAATCTAAACCTATCCTACCTCTAAGCTATTTAAACCCAGCTATATTTTCTTCTACCCAGCTGTCTGCCCTTGAACAAGACTGCTTCAGCTCCTCCACGGTTGGCCGGCACCCAGCCAGCCACCGACTGAGACCAGGATGCCCGCCGGCAGCTCCTTGGAAGGTACTGCGACAGCGCAGCCAATCAGTACATGGGTGCTTCCAGCAAACTCACTCTGATTGGCCAGGACTTTTCACCTGCTTTTGCCACCTGGCGCTTTTTACAAATAGATTTTAGATAGAACAAAGCACATATCAAGTGTCTAATAGAAGTTTTTCAACTGTATTAGCTGGATTGTAATTTCTACAGCTGTTTTCAAGTGCTTATAGCTCTTCTGTTCTCTTGCTCCTGCATCCCCCCATCCAAGCACTCTGTCTTGGCTATGAAAAGTCTAACTCTCCTTTGTCTTGCTAAACTGCTTAATCTAAATCTATTCTACATCTATGCTGTTTAAACCCTGCTATTTTTACTTCTCTCCAGCTGCCTGTCTTTCAGTGGGGCTGCTTCAGTACCCCCATGGACGGCCGGCAAACAGCTAGCCACCGACCGAGACCAGGATGCCCACCTGCAGAAAGTATGGCGACATCACAGGTAATCGGAACACGGACGCTTCCAGCAAACCCGCTCTGCTTGGCCAAAACTTTTCCCTGCTTTTGCCACATGGTGCTTTTTACAACTAGATTTTTGATAGAACTAAGCTCATTTCAAGTGTCTAATAGACGTTTGTCAACTGTGTTAGCTGGATTGTAATTTCTACTACTGTTTTAATGTGCATACAGCTCTTCTGCTTCCTTACTCCTCACACCTCCAAGCACTCTGCCTTGGCATCGAAAAGTCTAACTCTCCTTTGTCTTGCTAATCTGCTCAATCTAAACTTATCCTACCTCTATGCTATTTAAACCCTGCTATTTGTTGTTCTCTCAGCTACCTGCCCTGGAATGGTCCTGCTTCAGCTCCCCACGGTCGGCCATCAACCAGCCAGCCACCGACCGAGACCAGGACACCATCCTGCAGCTCTTTGGAAGTCACGGTGACATGCAGCCAATCGGAACAGGGCTTCCAAGCAAACCAGCTCTGATTGACCAGGACTTTCCCCTGCTTTTGCCACCTGGCACTTTTACAAATATATTTAGATAGAACTAAGCACAGTTCAAGTCTCTTATAGAAGTTTTCAACTGTATTAGCTGGATTGTAATTTCAACTCTGCTGTTTTAAAGTGCTTACAGCTCTTCTGTTTCCTTGCTCCTGCCCCCCTCATCAAGGCACTCTTCCTTGGCTCTAAAAGTTTAACTCTCCTTTGTCTTGCTAAACTGCTCAATCTAAACCTATCCTACCTCTATGCTATTTAAACCCTGCTATTTTTCTTCTCTCCAGCTGCCTGCCCTCAACAGGGCTGCTTCAGTTCCTCCACGGTCGGCGGAACCTAACCAGCCACTGACTGAGACCAGGACATCTGCCTGCATCTCCTTGGAAGGTACAGCGACAGCTCAATAATCAGAACACAGGGATTTCAGCAAACTCGCCCTGATTGACCAGGACTTTTCCCTGCTTTGCCACCTGGCGCTTTTAACAAACAGATTTTAGATAGAACTAAGCACATTTGAAGCATCTAATGGAAGTTTTTCAACTGTATTAGCTGGATTGTAATTTCTACTACTGTTTTAAAGTGCTTACAGCTCTTCTTTTCTTGCTACTGCACCTCTCCATCCAAGCTCTCTGTCTTGGCTTAAAAAGTCTAACTCTCATTTGTCTTGCTAAACTATTCAATCTAAAGCTATCTTACATCTATGCTATTAAACCAAGCTATTTTTCTTCTCTCCAGCTGCCTGCCCTTGATCGGGCTGCTTCAGCTCTCCGCAGTTGGCTGGCACCCAGCCAGCCTCCGACCCGAGGATCTGCGCCCACCTGAAGCTCCTTGGAAAGTATGGTATGCTTACAGCCAATCCAGACACGGGCGCTTCCAGCAAGAAATCATACTGAAAGGACAGGACTTTTTATCTGCTTTTGCCACCTGGTGCTTTGCAAATAGATTTTAGATAGAACTAAGCACACATTTCAACTATCTAATGAAGTTTTTCATCTGTATTACCTGGTGTAATTTCTATCACTGTTTGAAGTGCTTACAGCTCTTCTTTTTCATTGCTATGGCACCTCCCCATCCAAGCGCTCTGCCTTGGTGCTGAAAAGTTTAACTCTCATTTCTTTTGCTAAACTGCTCAATCTACACTTATCCTACCTCTATGCTATATAAATCCAGCTATTTTTCTTCTCTCAACTGCATGCCTTGAATGAGGCTGTTTTACCTCCTCCACAGTTGGCGGCAGCCAGCCAGCCTCCGACTGAGACCAGGATGCCCACCTGCAGCTCCTTGGAAGGTATGGCGACAGTGCAGCCAGTGGGAATGGCATTTCAGCAAACCCACTCTGATTGCTAGGACTTTTCCCCTGCTTTTGCCACCTGGTGCTTTTACAAATAAATTTTAGATAGAACTAAGCACATTTCAAGTGTCTAATAGAGGTTTTTCAACTGTATTACCTGGATTATAATCTCTATCTACTGTTTTGAAAGTGCTTACAGTTCTTCTTTCATTGCTCCGGCACCTCCCATCAAGCACTCTGCCTTGGTGCTGAAAAGATGTCTAAATATCCTTTCTCTTGCTAAACTTCTCCAATCTACAACAGATCCTACCCCATGCTATATAAAACCTGATATTTTACTTCTCTCCAGCTGCCTGCCTTTGAGCCGGGCTGCTTCAGCTCCCCCACAGTCGGCTGGCACCCAGACAGGCACCGACTGAGACCAGGACTCCTGCCTGCAGCTCCTTGGAAGGTACGGCGACAGCGCAGCCAATCGGAACACGGGGGCTTCCAGCAAACACGCACTGATTGTCCAGGACTTTTCCCCTGCTTTTGCCACGTGACTCTTTTTACAAATAGATTTTAGATGGAACTAAGCAATTTTCAAGTGTCTAATAGAGGCTTTTCAACTGTATTAGCTGGATTGTAATTTCTACTACTGTTTTAAAAGTTCTTACAGCTCTTGTTTCCTTGCTCCTGTACTCCCCATCCAAGCACTCTGCCTTGGTGCTAAGATGTCGAAATCTCCTTTGTCTTCTAAACTGCTAAATCTAAACCTATCCTACCCCATACTATTTAAACCCAGATATTTTCTTCTCTCCAGCTGCTCTGCCTTTGAACAGGGCTGCTTCCAGCTCCCCACAGTCGGCTGGCACCCAGTCAGGCACCGACCGACACCAGGATGCCTGCCTGCGCGCTCCTTGAAGGTACAGTGACAGCACAGCTAATCAGAGACGGGGCTTCCAGCAACCGCATCTGATTGTCAGGACTTTTCCCTGCTTTGAATCCTGACTCTTTTTACAAATAGATTTTAGATAGAACTAAGCAAACATTTCAAGGGCCTAATAAAGTATTTCAACTGTATTAGCTGGATTGTAATTTCTACTACTGTTTAAAGTGCATACAGCTCTTCTGTTTTCCTTGCTGCTGCACTCCCCATCAAGCCTCTGCCTTGGTGCGAAAAGTCGAACTCCTTTGTCTTCCTAAACTGCTAAATCTAAACCTATCCTACATCTATGCTATTTAAACCCAGCTATTTTTCTTCTCTCCAGCTGCCTGCCTGTTGAACAGGGCTGCTTCAACTCCCCACGGTAGGCTGGCACCCAGCCAGCCACCGACCGACACCAGGATGCCTGCATGCAGCTCCTTGAAGGTACAGTGACAGCACAGCTAATCAGAATGCAAGCACTTCAGCAACCCAACTCCTAGATTGGCCGCGACTTTTCGATGCTTTTGAAACCTGCGTGCTTTTACAAATACATTTTAGATAGAACTAAGCAAACATTTCAAGGGCCTAATAGAATGTTCATCATCTGTATTAGCTGGATTGTAATTTCTACCACTGTATTAAAGTGCATACAGCTCTTCTTTTCCTTGCTGCTGCACCCAACCAACACTCTGCCTTGGTGCTGAAAAGTCTAACTCTCCTATGTCTTACTAAACTGCTCAATCTAAAAGCCTATCCTACATCTATGCTATTTAAACGCCAGCTATTTTTCTTCTCCCAGCTGCCTGCTGCCTTGAACAGGGCTGCTTCAGCTCCCCCACAGTTAGCAGCATACAGCCAGCCACCGACTGAGACCAGGATGCCCACATGCAGCTCCTTGGGCGGTACAGTGACAAGACGCAGCCAATCAGATACAAGCACTTCCAGCAAACCCACTCTGATTGGCCAGGACTCTTTTCGATCCACTTTGCCACCTGGCTTTTTACAAATAGATTTTAGATAGAACTAAGCACACATTTCAAGTGTCATATGAAGTTTTCAACTGTATTAGCTGGATTGTAATTTCTACCACTGTATTAAAGTGCTCACAACATCCTTCTTTCCTTGCTCCTGCACCCCATCCAAGCACTATGCCATGTGCGACCAAAAAGTCTACTCTCCTATGTCTTAGCTAAACTGTTCAATCTAAACCTATCCTCGTCTATGCTATTTAAAGCCAGCTATTTTCTTCTCTCCAGCTGACTCCTTGAGCAGGGCTGCTTAGCTCCTCCAATCAGCAGACAGCCTACCGACTGAGACAGGGCGCCCACCTGCAGCTCCTTGGAAGGTCAATAGCTGCCCAGCAATCAGTACAGTGCTTCCAGCAAACTCACTCTGATTACCAGGACTTTCACTACTTTGCCACCTGGCTTTTTACAAATATATTTTAGATAGAACTAAGCACATTTCAAGTGTCCAATAAGTTTTCAACTGTATTACTTTGAATTTTCTACTGTTTTAAAGTG
Source organism: Neoceratodus forsteri (assembly GCA_016271365.2). NCBI lineage: Eukaryota > Metazoa > Chordata > Ceratodontiformes > Ceratodontidae > Neoceratodus > Neoceratodus forsteri. The sequence goes on along the minus strand of CM028130.1, from coordinate 349,595,574 downwards.
CTTTAGCTCTTCTGTTTCTGTTCCTGCCCCCATCCAAGCACTATGTCCTTGGCACCAAAAGTCTGTCTCCTTGTCTTGCTAAACTGCTCAATCTAAACCTATCCTACATCTATATATATAAACTGCTATTTTTTCTCTCTAGCTGCCTGCCTTTGGCAAGGAGCTTCAAATACCCCATGGTCAGCTGGCACAGCCAGCCACTGACTGAGCCAGGATGCCCGTCTGTAACTCCTTGGAAGGTATAGCCTTAGCTTACTGCCAATAGGAATCTGAGCGCTTCCAACATCAAACCCACTCTACGATTGGCCTACTTTTCCCTGGCACGCCACCTGGTGCCTTTTACAAATAGATTTTAGATAGAACAACCCATTTCAAGTGTCTAATAGAAGTTTTCAACTGTATTAGCTGGATTTAATTCTACTACTGTTTTAAAATGCTTACAGCTCTTGTTTCCTTGCTCCTACATCATCTCATCCAACACTCTGCCTTTGTGTCAGAAAATTAAGCCTCCCTTTGTCTTGCTAAACTACTAAATCTAAACCTATCCTAAGTATATACCATTTAAAGCTGCTATTTTTCTTCTTTTCAACTGCCTGCCATTGACAGGGCTGCTTCAGCTCCCCATGGTTAGCGGCACAGCCAACCACAACCAATACCAGGTTGCCTGCTGCAGCTCATAGGCGATACAATGACAAGCGCAGCCAACCAAACCAGGCATTCAAGCAAACCTGTTCAGATTATTGCGACCCACTTTTGCCAGCTGGCGCTTTTTACAAATAGTTTTAGATAAAACTAAGTACATTTCAAGTGTCTAATAGAGTTTTCAACTATATTAGCTGGTTATAACTACACAACTGTTTAAAGTGCTTACAGCTCTTCTGTTTCCTTGCTCTTGCACCACACAAAATCAAAGCAATCTTCCATGGGGCGAAAAAGTCTAACTCTCTTTTGTCTTCAGACTATCATCTAAAACATCCACCTCTATACTATTTAAATCCTGCTACTTTTTCTCTCCAGCTGGAGTATGCAGTAGGGAATCCCAGGTTTTGGGATTATCATCAATGAATTTGGAAAGCATTTGCTTAATCCATCTGTTGGCTCTTTCTACTTGACCTGAGAATTGCAGGTGGTAAGCTATGTTGAACTTCTGTTGAACACCAAGGAGTTCAAGGGAGTCTTTCATCAACTCACCTGTAAAACTGGTTCCTTTGTCAGAGTCTACCTTAAAAGGTAGGCCCCACCTGGAGAAAATCTGTTCCACCAGGATTTTGGCAGTGGTTTTAGCAGTGCATGTTTTAGCGGGGAAAGCTTCAACCCACTTAGAAAAGAGATCAGTTACTGTACCACAAAAGCATACTTATTATTTCTGCTGGTGTTGGTCAGAGGGCCAATAAAATCAATCTGTATGGCATGCCAAGGGCCAGAGTGTCATTGTGGTAAGAGTTTGGCATTTCATTTGGTAGGAATGGGGTTGTTTTGTGCACAAACGAGACAATTGTTATGTACTGTTTAACATCTTTGGTAACACCAGGCCACCAAGCGGTGGTCTTAAGCCTTTGGAGGGTATTTTCCACTCCCTGGTGCCCACCAGTGGGTGTATCATGCACTTGGTGCAAGAATTCAGATCTCAGGTGTCTGGGGACCACCCACAACTTGGTGGTGGAATCATCTGTTTGGTACCAGATGAGCTTGTCATCTGGTGACAAGTGTAACTTACCTTCATGCCTCCGATAGGGGTTATGTGTGGGGAGTCTTTCTTCGGTACTCTTGTAAAGGAACCTGAACACTTCTTTGAGTTCAGTGTCAACATGTTGGGCTGCTGAAAGGTCCAAGGGGAAAAGATTCAGGTTTCTTCCTGATTGCTGCAATTTGAATGGCTGCATTGGCCTCTGGATGGTCCATCATCCAGATGTCTACTCGAGCCCCTTTCTTGGCAGGGTGTCTGCTGTATCATTGAAGGCATGATAGGGGTCATGGAGAGAATGAGCTTTGACTTTATGTACATAGAGTTTGTGTGCAAATTTTTGTGCCAGTAAATGTATGTATATTACCAGTTCCTTGTACTTCACTGGGCTGCCATCAGAGGAGAGGAAGGAGTTTTTCTGCCAGAAAGGAAGAAATTCTGTAAGAGAACAACAAACCCAGTTAGAGTCTTTAAAAATGATAGCATCCTCAGTCCCATGCTGGATGAACTTGAGGGCACAGGCCACCGCTGCCATCTCTGCATATTGTGATGATACTACACTGCAGTACTTAGATATTTTAACAGTATCCCATAAGGGTAAATCACTAAAATACCCATCCCTGCAATTTGTTCTCCCTGATAGTAGGATGCTAAGCCATCAGTGAAGACGAGACACAAAGAGGTGTTATCAAGTATTTGTGGCATGGCAGGGAGGAAAGGACCTGGATCTGGAAGATCAGGTGACTGCAGTGTACAGTCATGGGGTTCTCCTTGGAAAAGGAGTCCATGAGCCAGCATAGATGACATTTTTGTTGGGTGTACCTGTATGTCTCTATCCTGGAGAAGGAGTGACCAGTATGGTGTTGGAGACTGACCCATCCTTCACTCTGTCTGAGAGCAGAAAGGTAGTTGGGGTGTGATTGGTGTTGATGATCAGTGGAGAGTACCCAATGATATACAGGAAGTGCTTGACAGCCCAGTAGGTGACAGAAGGTTCCTTTCACAAAGGTTGTACTTCTGTTCCACTGAGGTCAAGTTGTGATGCATATGCAATGGGTCTCAGGGTGCCATGAACTTCTGGGCCAACACCACTGACATGGCAATGTCAGAGATGGCATTCAGATGGAATGGTAGTGCTGGATTGGGTTGACCAGAACTGGGCGGAAGCCAAGGCCTGCTTCAATGACGTCACAGCCTAGGTGTGTATAGGGGCCCCAAGTCCATGGGATGTCCTTTTGAGTAGCTCATACAGAGGAGTAGCTTTCTGAGCAAAATCACAAATAAAATCTCTTGAATAATTCACCATACCTAGAAACCTTCAAAGAGTTGCCACGCTGGTAGGCAATTGCAAGTCCTGCAATACCCTGTACCTTCTTCCGGGTAGTGCTTTGACCTTGGTCAGTTATTTTCAGACCTAGAAAGAGTACTTCTTTCTGTCATAGTTGTGCTTTTGCTGGATTGCATTTCAGGCCTGTTCTCTGGATGAGAGTCAGTAGTTAGTCCAAGAGATTCAGATGTTGTTCCTGTGTGGTTGTTGCCAGCAACAGATCATCCACATATTGCAAGAGACATTGGGGAGTAGAAACTCTCGAGGGCATCCATCATATGCAGATGGAACAAGGACAGGCTATTATGGAATACTTGTGGCAAGCAAGTCCACGTACTGTCTTCCTTCAAAGGTGAAGGCAAACTTATATTGACTTTAAAGGGCCAATGGTAATGACCAAAAACCATTGGAAATGTCCAGGCACTGAACCATTTCAGGTCAGGTGTCAAGAGTCATAGCACATCAGGTGCTGATGCCACAGTTGGGGAACAACTGGGGTGACCTAATTCAGTTTCCTGTAGTCAATAGTAAGTCTCCAGGCACCTGTGAGTTTTTTCATGGGCGACACTGGGGAGTTATCAATGGAAATGCAAGTTCTGATTACTCCTTGCCTGAGGAGTGACTTGATTGTTTCTCAAAGAGAAGGCAAGGCCTCAGTTGGAAAAGGGTATTGCCTTTGCCTCTCATGTGCTGGGCCTGGCACTTCGATGACAGTGTGCATTCTTCCGCAGTCATATTTGTCAATCACAAACACTTCCAAATGTCATTGCAAAATGGGGAGAAGCTTTGGGAAAAGTTCATGAGCTTTGAACAAATCTATAACATCATACTCCTTGTCACTGGCAGATACTGTCGCCACCACATGTGAATCAGGAATCAAAATGGAATGATATTGACCCTGAATCTGTATGAGTAGCGTGTTAGCTAGATCCATCATACAGCTGTGTGGTGCAAGGAAGTCAGTTCCTATAATACTAGGATGGTCATGCATTACCATTAGTTGGAAAGTGTGTGAGGCCTTTAGATGGCCTAGCTCTACTGGTAAGGGTAGAGAATGGTATGCAGGTAGCCTAGTACCATCAACTACTGACATGTTGGTCCTCCATCCGGTGGACCAAGGGGATGTGTCTGGATGTTCATCATGTAATACAGATATAGCTGCACCTGTATCTAACAAGACTACTAGTAGGTGGCCCTGACCTCGGCCTCAGTGCAGGGCCTTCCATTTGTATCCAAGACTAGCTTGTTTACAATCTGGACTGGGGCCTGTAATTGTCAATCTGTACTGCTGGGAGCATGAGAGGTTGGGCCTGACTCCTGTGAATCACTTCATCATGCTGCACTGATGATATATAGGGAGGAGCTTCTAGGTTCAGGCCCATGTTGGCCTGAGGGCCTGCACTTCCAGTATCCCCATGACCTGTTGGAGTCTGGGTTGCCGGTTGTACCGCCACAAGGGTCTGTGCGAGAACAGCATCCGCTACACAGCGCACTTGTCCCAGGAGCTCTCGGAATTTCCGATTCTCTTCGCTTATCTCCCTATATGAAGGGCCTGTTCTTTGTTGTTATGGTTTATCTTTACCCTTATGCTTTTTATTCTTATGCCAATTCTGGTTCCCACCCCATTGTTGTTGCTGTTGTGGTTGTTGTTGATGGGTCTGTTGGGGGTGTTGGTTATCAGCTGGAGGGGCTTGTTGTTGTTAGGCCTGTTGGTGTTGGGCCTGCCCTTCCAAAGTGTAGTGCATCATGGCCTCTGAAGCAGGCTCCACGGCGGCTACCTTCTTGGAACTGGAGCCCAGATCACAGATATAGAGTTGGTAAACTCTCTCAGTTTTCTGAAGAATGTCGGCAAACCTATCTATATTGGGGTAGGTGGTTGGCTCTACCTTTTCTCGTACTGCAGGAATCATGTTCCTAAGGAACAGGGTCTTATATTCAATAAGATCTACATCCGCAGCTTCTTGTGCCAAGTGCTTTCCTGCTCGGTAGGCCATCCAAAGTCTCTGGTGGTAAGTTGCTGGACTTTCCTTTGCATTCTGTTTTACAGGGTATGCAAGCATCACTCCTACTACACCTGGGCTGTGAGCAGAAATGAGCTCAGCTGCAACCTCATCAAAGGTGGCGTTCCCATCCTGGCGGATGGCATCGGGGAGCTTGGCCCACAAACTAGGATCGAAGGTTTGGCATAGTATTTGGAGCTGTTATTCTGCACAGGCTAAGCATCTAGCATTTAGAACGCACCTTTTCTAAGTGACAGCTGAGGTTGTCAGATGGATTCATCCAACTGATACTGTCAGCTATTTGCTGAACAGAGTAGGCTATTTGTAGGGGATTACTGGGTCGATCAGGCAGAGGTAGATTATCTCAGGTGCCGTCCAGTGCAGCCCGAGCTGCAGCCTCGGCCGCAGTATGAACAATACCCTCCTGAGCGCCAGCCTCCTGCAGAAGCTGCCTAATCTGGATTTTAATAGCCCGCTTACTTCTCTCAGGAAGAGGTACATTGCCTATTGCAGTTTCAATTATTGTTTCTATCTCTTGCCTATCTTCCACATTAATAATGGGTACTGGTGGTGCAGCAGGTTACAGGCCAGACCTGCTCCCCTATCATGAGGGCCATCATGTTGGCATCTCCCATGATGGGTCCACGACATCAATGACATATGACATGGTGAGGGTGTGTGGGGACCCGATATGTTGTGGATGGCTGGGTGGGGTCTCTGGGCCATAGTAGGGGTGTGACTGGGCATTGTATTGAGAGGTGTCATCATCTGATACCTCCCCTTCAGATGACTTATGTAAGGCAGGGGCCACACCTCCCATTGCCTTAACATGTCCAGCCAGAACCTCCCGCTGATGGCGCTGTTTCACCATCTTGGTTTTACATTCAGCATGACTCACAGTTGCAACATCCGTATCAACCTCATCTTGCATTTGCTTCTGCAACACTCTATATGCGGCACTCAATTCGCGATTGTCCCTAGTAGCCATAAGTCATTATGTAACTGGTTCATCTCGTCCTGTAGCTCTCCCATCTCCTCACTCAACTCAGCATTTGCAGCACTTAACTAATCATTCATATGCAATGCCTGTCCCTTATCCTGTCTCAAATTTTCACACTCCTGCTTCAATATACAAAGTTCCTGTTCTCCAGCTTGAGCTGAATGATGCAAAAGTGAATCCTTTTCATTTCTCAGAGTTTGGAGTTCAGACTCCAAGTTCTGCTGCAGTCTAACACATTCTGTTTCCTGCAATCCCATCCGTTGCTTAAGAGATGAAATTTGCAGATCAAGGGTTCAAAACCTTGCTTCGGAGGCTTCCAGAGCAGCATAGAGAGCCACGACCATCAACCCTTTAGCCTGACACTTATTGGTTGATTGTCTTGTCTCCGTATACTGGGTTGAAATCCCCAGTATAGGGTTTTCGGATTGACTTCCATCCCGTGAGAAGTCAGCCCATCCTCCATGGGAGGTAAGGAAGTTTGAGACATCGAGTCTCAGTTCTGTGCAGATATTTGATATGGTGGCCATTACGTGGGAGGGAACAAAAAATCAAGCTATGAAAAAGGCACCGTGCTATGTATCGATCCACAGCAGAAGCACTTTATACACAGCCAGGCTACTGTAAAAGTTGTAGGCTTACAAATCAAAGCTGTAATGGAGTGAGTCGAGTCGGCATCGACCACACCCAAAAGGATGACAGCCAGACTTTGTAAGTGACTACAAACTGGTTTAAAATGGGAGAGGTGATACGGGAATGTACACCTACTGTCCCCATGGGAAAGGGAAAAGTTATAGCAACAAGTGAAAATTTACAAACACCAAATATCACCTGAACACGGTTGCCAATTTGTCAGGAGGTCTAAACCTCACTTTCAAGTTCTTGGGAATGCAAGTAATCACAGACATGTTGTATAAGAGTAATAAACTTGTTTATTACTACCAAAAAGGATAAAATCACAGTTGCCCTAAGCAGTTCTTACCAATATGAACCGGAGCCAGTGCTAGCGTTCCCTATACCTCAAGGTTTCTTTGTGTCTCTTTGGATCTCCGAGGTACAAGACTAGTGTATCACATTATATACCTATGATAATTACTATGGTTACTGTAAGATAGAAACATTTCTAGTTACAGAGATGAGACCTATTGGCTAAATTAGAGGTCCAAGATAACATTATATAATGTTGTAATAGTCATCAGTTTGTGAACAAAAGAGTTCTCATACAAAGTCTTACATAACTCAGTGTAGTAGTACAAATCACCAAAAGGTGGCAATGCTGACTTACATATTATAATTATTCCAAGGACACAGGTGCCTTGACATCTTACAAGTAAGAAATACACAGAAAATACATAGAAGAATATATGTATTAGCAAGCAAAGTGTATTACAACAATATGAGCACATATCCTGACATCTACTCTTGTACGGTAGATGCCCTTAGCCCTATATTGTTAGTATAACATACACTTAAGTGCTAGCTGTCTACGGTGCACCTCTGAGGGTACCAATTAGGGTGCAGGGACCTCATGTAACACCCCCATTGACATCATTGCGTGCATGCTTCTCTCTGCCATAGGGCAGGAGAGGGGGCAATAACGAAGGAAAACTGGATGGAAGGATGATCTCCACCCTTCACAGGCCCTTCAGCCAGCAACTCAGGCACAGCAGCTGGATCCCTGCCCAGCAGGTTGCACACAATCCCCACCACCCCACATGGGGGGGTAAGCCATGGGAGTTCAGACCTGTTAAGTCCTGAGAGAAGCCAGAGTGATGGGTCTGGGGGGCAGGTGGGATGAGGGCCCTACCGGGGGGTACTAAAAAAATAAAAACAAATAACATTCATACTGTACATAATGTAGCCCCTTTCTACAAACTGCTTAGTTCTTTGTTCATTATCCAACCTAGAAGACTGATGTACTTACTGACAGATTGTAGAAATGGGCCACAGTATTGATGTTCTTAAACAGACTAAATCAAGTGTGTAATAAGCTACAGTGCATCTCATATCTGCACCTCCTTGGATTAAACAAATCACAAGTTTCAATTGTGGGTGTCCAAAGGGTACATTAGAAACCCTTCTTTTGGTTAAACCAAGAGAGGGTAACTTATATGAAAACATTTTGTTGGGAATCCTTTTGGATTTTCACTTTGCGATCTTGTCAGTACCCAGACCTTAATGGACACTTCAAGCTGGCTCCCTTTCACACACAAAATACTGTATTGCCAGACTGCTGTAAAATATGCTACATACATGGAACATAACTAATATGTCTCTACTCCACTGTCTGAAATGAACTTTTAAATATATGGCATCAGGACTGTATATCAGGTTGCCTTAGATTTATTTTCTCCAGTTATTAGGCGGACATTGTAACCTCTTTTTTTCCTCTTCCCTTTTTCACTTTTTCAGGAGGCATCATAATTTGCTGAACAATGATTTTAATCAGTACTTATGTATAATAGTTTATCCACATTTTTGAATGTTTATCATTGTTTTATACACTACACTTTGCATTTTTCCAAGTGCATTTCTCATCTGGAGGGCCCAACCTAATAATGTAGTCATTAAAGTAGCTGGCACTTTAAGTATTTAAAATGAATAAAGCAGCTGATGGGTGGTCTAAGCCTTTGACAAAGCATTCACAATTAATGTAATACATTAGGTCAGGTGATTAAACAGCTCTTACTCTGATCCATGTGGTTGTATATTGTACCAAACAAAGGAATTTTCCCTTTATTTTCATGCAGTTAATTGTTTCCTGCATGTAGGCACCCAGTTTTTTTTTTCTGCAATCTGGTTTCCAACTTAGAGCACCACCATCCCTGGAAGTAGTCTTGCTTGGTTGATTTATTACTGTAACAATGTACAGTAACAAAATTCTAGCCAGAGCTGATAGGGCTGCAGCTGAGCTCACAGAGGTCATGATGGAACACATCACAGACTGTCGTTTCCAAGATGGCCATCGAACTGTATTGCACATGTACGACTACTCGCACATGAGCAACACAGTTTGGCAGCCATCTTGGACATGGTGTACTGTGCCATGTTCCACTGTGTCCTCCGCAAGCTTGGCTGCAGCCATGTCAGTTACGGCATGCAGAGACAGGTCACAGGAAGGAGAGAAAGAGAAACAGAGAGAGAGTCAGAGAGAGAGAGAGACAGAGAGGGAAGGAGCAGGCTTTGTTTCTTTCTTTCTCTGCTGTGACTGTGGGACTGTTGCAATGAATGGAGACAGCGGAGCACTTCACATACCATGGAGGAGACTGTCCATTGGGGAGACTGTGGTGCAACTCCAAAATTGTTCTTCAGTTGGAATCTGGTGAGTCCTTTTTGATCCTTTGCTCTCAAGGCGTCTGCAGGGCTCTGTCGACTGCAGCCATGAAAATGGTCTGATGTTATTAGTTTTCTTGGTGTTTCAAATCCATAAGAATTTTTAAAGTAATTAATAGTTTTCTGTACTTTATTGACTGTTTTAATGACTGCTATGATTCCTAATGGCTAAATAGTGACAGGCATTAATCAACACTTGTACTTAATAGGATTTGTTATATGTCATTAATTAAAGAGCTAGTATACTGCCTAAAACTAACATTAGTTTTTAAAGCAGTCAACCATTATCTTTATATCTTATATATAGTACTTTTCATTCCTTTGGTTAATTAGAAGATTGTTTACCTGATGTTAGTAGGTGTATGTGTGGAACAGCACTCTGCAGGGTAGCTGACTTATCTATCTCTGTTCTCCCCATTACATAGTCAGCATTGTGATCTCACTGACTATGACATCACTGCTGATTAGGAACAGCCACTCAGTAGTTGCTGTGTCAGTCACCTGTGATGTCACCATCAGTGAGATCACAATACTGATGATGTAGTGGGGGAAAGAGATATGTCAGCTGCCAGTCTGAGAGCTGTTTCACACATCTAGCACAATAGTATCACTTAGAAAACTTTCTAATGTTCAAAGGGAAAATGAAAATACTTCAGAAATGAAAAGTTACAACTGACTACTTCTTAAAATTTGTATAATTTTCCTGTCTGTCTGTTTTGGTTCCAATAGCTCTTTAACACATTGATTATATTTTGAAACTCATTACATACTGCAAGTTAAAACAACTAAATAGATAATATGTGCACAGTGTAACAATTAGTTTTATATCTGAGAGGAAAACTACACTGGCAGAAGACAATGTCCTATTGCTGTGACTTTGTAATACATTGTTCGTGACTTTATGAACACTGGTATTGATGTAGAGAAGTTCATAGCTCTTCTAAACTTACAAGAGAAAAATTACATAGATACATACAGTAGATGCATAGACAATCACAACAGAAAACAAGCATTTGTCAATGCTAAATGTTGTGCTTGTATAATGCTGGCACTTCCCTGCGCTCCCTTTGTACTGTGCATTGTACCTCATCTGGTCCCATAGCCTTATGTACTTTCAAGGCAGCAACTTATTTCAGTAATGTCTATTTAAATCCCACCCTCCTATGCACCCAACACCCACAATTTATTTTTCTGCTGAACCGACAGAACCCACCCGCCTTCACAGCTGGCCCCCATCATATAAACTAATTTAAGTGAGAGGCAGCAGCACCAAGAATGCAGAGTAATCACCCAAATTTAAGTGAGAGGCAGCAGTGCCAAGAATAGAGTAACCCCCATATTTAAGTGAGAGGCAGCAGCAGCACTAAGAATATAGAGTATCCCCTCTCCACAACAACAAGCAGTGACCTGACCACTCCATCCGTCCATTGCCTCCCCCACACCCACACCCCACACATGGCATCCAGTGCCCAATTCTCCTTATTAGGAGAAGACAATTGCCCCCACTGCCCACCTGTCCAACACAGCACAACCCTCCATCCTCCACTGTCAAGCGCCGGCTTCTAATGAATAAAACTGCACTGTTTTTTGCTATAGTACTGCCAGCAGATCACATTGCAAAAAGTACATTAATGCATCAATTAGGGTTTTTATTAGATTATCAAAATCTGGGAAATCCAATGTTAGGGTTCCCACCCCTACCACCGCACCCTCAACACACTATCAGGCATCAGGGTGTGCCATGGGTTTGTCAGGCCCAACTCTCACCCCATTCCATGTGTAAACAAGCTGATATGGTACAGTATAGGAGAATGTGGTACGAGTTAGGCCAGATGACCCCATGGCACTCCCCAATGCCTGTTGGTGTGTGGAGGGTGGGAGTGGGTTGGTAGGGATGGGAACCCTAACATTGAATTTCCCAGCTTTTGACAATTTAATAAAAGCCCTAATTGATACATGAATGTAGTTTTTTGCAATTAATTTCCCTTCTTTTTGAGATACTATATTAGTATCCTTATTTTACTGTGGTAGCGCAGGGTCCGAATTCCACAAAGTTATGTGCAAGCATAGAGTAAATTCAATGGACACACATAGCTTGGCCATTTTCAGGAATTTTTTCACCAGATTTTCAACATGGCCTTTGGGGACCACACATCATGAACACTGGCACTGTCACTACATTAATCCATCCTGAAAGTTGATTTTGCAAAGTGATCAAGCTATTCTGAGCAACAGGTGCAAAAAACATGTTTCGGTCAGGATGTGAAAAATGATGGCGTGGGCTGCCAGTGTCCCACACTGTCGGAGGAGGAGACTACTGCTGACATGGGGATTGGGCACTCAGCTGTCGGCAAACATAAGGGAAACAGCAACACTGCTGGGGTGGACATACTGGGAACACTGGGAATGGGCTCCCCAGTGTTTACAACAATAAATGGAGATTTTATACACAACTGGGGACACTGGGAGTGGACTCCCTGTGTTCCACAGCAACAAATGGGGATTTTATACACAACTGGGGACACTGGCAGTGGGCTACTCAGTGTCCCAAACCACTGGGAAGGGGGCTACTGCAGACATGGGGATTGGGCACCTTCTGTTGGCAAACATAAGGGGGAACAGGAACACTGCTGGGGGCATACTGGAAACACTGGAATGGGCTCCCCAGTGTTCCACAGCACAAATTGGGATTTATTACACAAATGGGGGCACTGGAGTGGGCTACTCAGTGTCAAACCATTGGGGGGGAGGGCTACTGCAGACATGGGGATTTAGCACCCCACTGTTGGCAAACCTTAGATCAAGTGAGGGGATGGGGGCCTGTTTTGTTGGTCTTGGGAGATTTTTATTTTTTTGAAGCTGTTGTTGCATGAATTCCCTTTCACTCCACAAGCCTATTAGCTGCTTACTGATGTGGCTTCATGCAAATCAAAGGACGAAGCCCTCTCACAACTGGAGCAGCTTTGGCCCTTTGAAGTGCATGACCATTCAGCTCACCTAGTAAAGAAGTTGCGTCAGGACCACACCAGTGGTCATTGGTGCTGAATAACAAGCCATTACAAGCCCTGGGTTTTGTGTACTGCAATGGGCTTGGCATCAATACACACCAAAATCATTATTGCTACAATCGTTGGTTTGCATGCATGCAACCAACATGAAAAGTCTTTGGTGTATCCAGTCTACCGCTCTGATAAATTACTCTGCACTGACCTAGTGTCCATTCCTTCTCTTTGTTTCTACCCCCCCCAAGTCCCCTTATTACTAATCCCATATGCATGACCCTTCCCTGCTTGAAGCTGTTAACTGATTTGGCCTGCACAGCTGAGGGAGGAAATGGTACAGGTCAAATCAAAGAACAGCTTCAAGCAGGGATGGGACCAACATATAGGGTTACTGTAGTTAGAAAAAAGGGGGAAGAAACAAAGGGGAGAGATGGCCACTAGAGTTCATGCAGGATAATTAGGTAAGGTGGGTAGTCCTCAAAAGCCAACAAGCCTTTTTCTGCTGTCATTCTACATCTGTGTATCTACTGTACTATATGCAATTTTCCTTTTTGTAAGATTAGAAGACCTAAGAACCTCTCGACATTAATTTCAGAGATCATAAAGTTATGAAAAATGTATTACAAAGACACAGCAATAGAACGTGCAAAGAAGAAATAGTCTAATACTGTGCCTAACAATATGAAATGCAAAATTACCTTTGAAAGGATTTGTAAGCGGCTTGTTTTTCAATTTAGGACTGCTCAGCTGTAACCCTGCTGTTCTGCATAAGAGGCTTTCAGGAAAGTCTCCTTATCTAAAGGATTCTCTGAAGATTCATATCAACATGCTGCATTTTGTAAAAAAACTACTGTAGGTGTACTGAAGTACAAGGTCTCCACAGTACCTTGCCAAGCAAAGTGGACAAATCTACATAAAGTAAGTACTAGATGTCCCAATTTGAAACTATGCAGGCTCACATAAAAGATGTCCTTGGCAGGCTGAGTAATCTCCCTTTATTAGGTAGCTTGTAAGTCATTACCTCATATGATATAATTGCCAATACCCACAGCATTGTGAAAAACACAGAGCTGGGCACCACAGTACTGACTTTTTTGTTTCTCACCCTGTTGACAGGCAGACAGGGTCTAACTTCAGTGTATTCCATTTGACACTATGCCCCCAGTTTATAGCATAGAGTAGCAGAATAAAGATAGTAGGCCAGCAGCAAATTAATCTGTTGTTTTTTAACAGTAGTAACTTATAAAAATGTAATGTAAAAAAAAAACCCAGTAATTATTGCTAAATAAATCGCATATAAACCAGACCTTTCCCCTTGAATACATCTGATTCTAATGATTATCCCCTAGCAGTTGTCGTAATCCTAGATTTTCTAGGCAGCCTCTAAATATCAACATAAATTGCAATGCATCATGGGATGTGCTGGTCAGTTGGCTGTGACCTCTCAGCTCCTCTCTGTTTTAACTTGTCATTTTATTGTTATTTTACCTTTATTGTTTCATATAATGTGCTTTAGATAGTTTTAACTGATAGGGTGTTATTTTAGTGTAGACAGAGGCTGTATAAGTAGCATCAGGGGGTCTAGGTTTTATTTTGTAGTTAGGTGGGTCTACTTATGAGGTGCCTCAAACAGCTTTTGTTCACTGAATTAGCAGATTTCCTGCTGGATGGGATTATGTGTTTTACTTTAACTTTTGCTTTCTGCCACACAGTACTTGAACTAACTGTAGATGGTACTATATTTACTGTGAGACAGAGAAGTAGTTTGAGATATTGTTCTATGGAGTGTCACATCTGAGTGGGCTAAAGTGGTTCCATAGTCAGAAGCAGGAATCTTTGCTCTGCTGCAGCAATGTAGCTTGATTGGTACCAATTGTTTCAGTATCTAGTCCAGAAAGGCCTCCCTCTTCATCACTGGAGGTATTTGCAGCTGTAGGCAGCTACATTCTACGGAGTTTAGCTGAGGTTCTTGGTACATCCTGAATTGGCCTGACTAGGCCTGAGAGGATGGCTTCTGAATTTAATTTACCATCATTAGAACTGCAGTGAGAGAGCAGTTTCAGGCTGCCTGTTCCAATTTATTGCAGTGGGAATGCAGTTTGTCTAATTCCTCTCAATAGCCAGAGGGTGAGGGGAAAGGAGCCACAGTGAAAGAATGCATTCCTCCCTCCCTCCTTCCTTTCCTTTTGGACCTACATGTACTGTGGGATGTTGAAGCCATGGTTTATAAAGCATCCCCCAAACCCCTGTTCCTGCTATTTGGATCCTGCAGTGGTCTCCTGTATTTGAACTGTGTGAGAGATCTATCTTTAAGGAATTTTGTGACTATCCCCAGAACTCGGTACCATTTGGAACTGACTGGACAGTTATTCCTTACCTTTCGGAAGCAGGTGTGGGGTTACAGTTTTACTTTATTTATTACACATGAATTGACTACAGCATTGAACATATTTATCAAGTTTTATTGGATTATGGCACTTCCAGCTTTTTTGCTGGACCTATTATTTATATTCTTATTTAATTTTGTAATTTTTTTTCTGGCTGTAGGGGGAGTATGTCTGTACAGGTATTAGTTGCTTAGTGTGTGACTGGAGGTATGAATAGTGAGATAGGGTAGATTTCGTGGGTAGTTTGTTTATACTGCATTTAATGATTTTATGAGTGGATGGATAGGGAGGGTTTTTGTGGGTAATTAAGTGTAGAATTTGTTTATCATTTAGGTGGTTTATTAAATAGTGTTGGCACTTATTAGAATGTGCTTAGGCACTCCATTTTCTTTTCCCCCTTTGTGGGATCATCTGCTCCTCAGACCACCTGTGTCAGCTCTGTTCTTTCGAGTGGTCCCAATGTGCTCCATCTGTGGTTGTTATAATCTGCTGTGCAGGCTTGGGATCCTTCAAAGGCAGAGCAAGGGTCACAGAGGAGGTCTGAGGGAGATGAGATCAAATGGGTAAGGTCATTGGTGAAAGATGGGGTTTAAGCTTGTGAAGAGGGGCTGGATGGGAGAAAAGACTGTCGAGGGGGGGTCCAATAAAGGAGGAACTCTGTCTCTACCCCCCCGGGGAGCTGGAGGAATGCAGGAAAAGGCCAACTGGTAAGGTGCAGACCAGAGGAAGATGGAATCCCCATGGAAACAAGAGCAGGGGAAATGGAAGTATAGGGAAAGGATGGAAGGTAGTCCTGCTAAATGCCAGGAGCTTAAGCAATAAAATGCCTGAGCTCCAGGCGATGCTAACTGAGGAGGGGTGGATGTGGCAGTGGTCACGGAGACCTGGGCCACAGTGGGGCGTGACTGGGTCCTGAGCCTGGAGGTTACACTATGCTCAGGAAGGACGGGGGAGGAGGGAAGGGAGAAGGTAGCAATAATAGTCAAAAACTGCATTGGCATAGGGGAGTAGAGGAGGTGGAGGATCTGTGGAGGCAATTTGGGTCACCTTGGTAACAAGGGGGGCAAGAGAGTAAAATAGGGCGGTGTATTGACCCCTGTGCTAGCAGAGGAGCTGGAGGAGAGTCTGGTGGCAGATGTTGGGAGACACTGCAGATTGGGCAGGGAAAGGGTGGTGGTGTTGGGGACTTAAACATGCAGGAACAAACTGGGAGACTATGACATCATCGGGTGGCTAGGAACAGAGGTTGTTGGATATCTTTCAGGATGTGTTCCTAAATCAGCAGGTGGGGGAACTGATCAGGGGCGCAGGTACTGGATGTGGTCCTGGCAGACAGTGACCAGATTGGGGCCTGGAGGTAAGAGTCCCGTTGGTGGGGAGTGACCATGCCACAGGCTGGTTCTGCCTGGATCTAGGAGGGTAGAAGGCTGCACAAAGATGGAGGTAACTGACTTCAGGGGTGGATTTTAAGGAAATAGGAAGGATCCTTAAGGAACATTTGGATGTGATTGGGCCAGACATCAATGCTGAGAGTAGGTGGGAAATCATCAGGAGAGGGTGCAGGATGCAGAGTAAGACGAAAATGCGGTAGAGTTCAAAAACCCTGCTGGTGGACCAGAGAGGTCCAGGAAGTGGTGACGGGAAAGAAGGCAGCCTATAGGCAATTCAAGTGCTCAAGGAGTGAAAGGGATCAAGGGGAGTACGAGCTGATGGCTAGAAGGGCCACTAGGGTGGTGAGGGCAGCTAAGGCAAGGAAGGAGCAGAACCTGGCCATGGAAATTAGGAGAGGGAACAAGGGGTTCTTTAGATACATTGGGGAAAAATGAAGGATGAAGGGGCAGATAGGCAGGATTAAAACAGGGGAGAGATGGGCACAAGACCAGGGGGAGCAGACTGAGGTACTAAATGAGTACTTCACCTCAGTTTTCACCAAGGAAAATGGAGGGGATGCATCATATATGGGAGGAGACAGTGATACTGAGGAGAGGGGAACCCTTACCGATCGGTGGGTCTAGGGAGAGGGGAAGGCATCACTGGCAGGAGGGGGGAAGGCTAAGCAAGGGGACGAGGTAGCGGAGGTGGAAATCACAGCAGAGAGAGTGAGGGAAGCCCTCAGGTCCCTTAAGATGGAGAAAGCATCAGGGATGGATAAATTACATCCCAGAGTGCTGAAAGAACTGGCGGATGTCCTGGCGAAAACCCTGGCAGAGCTTTTCATCATCTCTTTCTGAGGACAGGGTGGGTGCCCCAGAACTGGAAGGTGGCGCATATAGTGCCTGTCCACAAGGGGATAAAGGAGGTGGCAGAGAACTACAGGCCCATCACCTGACATTGGTGGTGGGAAAGGTGATGGAGGGCATTGTCAAGGAGAGGCTGGGGGGACCTGGAAAGGGTGCCTGGATGATAGACAGCATGGATTCATCTCAGGGAAATTGTGTCAGACAAACGTGTGGAGTTCTATGACTGGGTAATGAGTGCCTTGGACCTAGGTAGACCAGTGGACATTCTCTTTCTAGACTTCAGCAAGGCATTTGACTCTGTTCCTCACGGTGGCCTGTTGGATAAGCTGGGAGAAATGGGAGTGGGGAACCAGATGATCAGATGGATAGGCAATTGGCTCCAGGGTCATAGTTGGTGGGATAATCTAGTCCCCAAGGAGGGTCATTAGTGGGGTCCCACAGGGATCAGTCCTTGGACCCCTCCTGTTCAATGCCTACATCTCTGACATAAGGACAGGTATCAGGAGTGAGAAGAGTCTCTTTGTGGATGACTCAAAACTGGGGTGGTGGTGGATGGGGAAGGGGAGGGTGGCCTACAGGGGACCTGGAGGCTCTGGAAAGATGGTCTAGAAAGTGGAAGCTGAGGTTCAATGCAGGAAATGCAAGGTACTACACTGGGGCCAGAAACCCGGCCAAGTGTACACCGGGAGAAATGCTGCAAGTCTTGATGGTTGAGAGGGACCTGGGGTGGTGGTGGATATCAAGATGAACAACTCAGAGATTTGTAGGATGGCAGTGGCCAAGGCCAACAGGATGCTGGGATGCATCGCCAGGGGGATCACCTCCAGAAGGAGGGAAGTGATACTTTGTCTGTATAACTGCTTGGTGTGGCCGCACCTCCAGTACTGCATGCAGCTTTGGAGGCCACACTTAAAGAGGGACATTGAACTCCTGAAGAGGATCCAGAGGAGGGAAACCAAAATGATTTGGGGCTTAGGGGACAGGACCTATAGGGAGAGGCTCAAAAAGCTAAATATGTACACACTGGAAGAGAGAAGGGACTGGGGGGGACATGATGGAGGTCTTCAGGTACATGAAGGGAGTAAATAGGGGAGGAGCAGTCAGGGTGCTTCAATGAAAGGAGGGGGGCAACTACAGGGCATGGGTGCAAGCTGGAGGTGGGGAGATTCAGGGGAGAAAGGAGGAGGTGCTACTTCACTGAGAGGGTGGTAGAGCCATGGAATGCACTGCCCAGGGGGCTGGTGGAGGCAGAGACAGTGGAGGGGTTTAAGAGGGGGTGGGACAGGTAGAGGGGAAGGGTTCTGGAAGCAAAATCCAGTGCAGCGAGAATATCCGGAACTGGGAAGGGAGAAGCCAGAGAGGGCAAGGGGGGCAGCAAGGTCAGGTCCCAGGGTGGGGGCTGACCAAACGAGCAGACACAAAAGACCGTTAGGCCTATTCTGCTGGCATTTTAGTATGTTAGTACGTCTAGGAGATGCCCTAGGGGAGAACAGAGCCAATGCAAGGATTCTTCTGTACTCATTTCAGTATCTGGTTAGACAAGCACTACCAGAATAGCGCTAATCAACTAAGTGCTAGTCTGGACAGTGCTACCTTGGACAGTGAGGGGATTTACAGCACTTGCAGTAAGCACTCCTCTCATTGCTGTCCATGCTGCCGCCTCATTACAAGGGCACCAGAATCAAAAGGAGCTGGTCAGCTGCTCCCGTGGAGCGGAGGGTGGGGCATAGAGCAGCTCAGCTAGCGCTATTGAGATCAGGGTTCTAATCCTGCTCTCCAGTCATTTTGCTTGCTTTTGGGATTTCTGTTTTTTTTCAAGGGGCCATGGAAACAGCATTCCATGTCCCCAGACATTTAACTTGCCCCATGATCTGCTCCCCCCTGGAGTGAGAATAAATTAAGTCTGGGTGGTGCGAGGGGCAGAGCCCCCTGCATTGGGGGGTGCAGGTGTCAAAGCCCCCTGCAAAAACAAAAACGGCATCTTTTTTTCCGCACACACCTAGTGTGTGCTATTCTGACCAGCACTGTTTGGACCCAGTGCCCATGTTTCAATACCCAGGAAACTGCATGATGTTAGAAAGCAGACGGTGGTTTTATCAGCTGACTCTACCCCTCCTCTTCAAGACATTTTTTATAATGTTAGGTCAATGAGGAAAAAGACAGCGGTGATGGAGGTGTTAATTGCTGATTTCTCTGACAAACTTTTTTGTATCATGGAGATCTGTTTGGGAGATGACTCTGGTCTTGTGCTTGAGGCATCTATCTCTGCTGGGTTTTCTTTGGTGCATTGCCAAGATGGGAGTGCCAGGGGTGAGGAGTGTTCATCCATTTTATATCTGCCTTGGGACTTACTGCATACCCCAGACCATCTGAATACGTGGCCATTAGGGGTGGGCCAGGTGCAGGATATAGGATAATCCTCAGGTACCAGCCTCTGAGCAGTGCGAGACAATTTCTGCAGGATATGGCAGACTTTATGTTTGACCATGTGTTGGATGCTCCCAACTTCTGTGCTGGGGATTTCACTGCCTGAGTCACTGATAAAGCCTCACCTCTTAGCCAACAGTTTCTCCAGTTGATGTCATCACTGGGTCTTACACAGCCTGTTTCTTATGGCACCCATCAGCACAGCCAAACCCTAGAGCTAGTTTTCCCACTGGGGCATGATGTGAGCAACATCATTGTGGTTGTGGTCTTTGGTCAGATCATTATGTCATATTGTTCCTCTGAGGATCCCCCAGTATTATTCCTTCTGTAGTGATGATCTCATATTGCCAGAAGCACAACTTACAGACTAGCAAATTCCTAGCAGAACTGGACATCTAGTGCATGATGTCAACTTATGCCATAGGAGATGAGAAGGCTGTGAGTGCTTTAACATGGCACTAAATCTGCCTTAGACTTCCTGGCACCTTATTGTGTCCATTGCTAAACATCCGTCGCAGATCACCATGGTAAGGTGATGAGTGTTCACAACTGAAGATTGAGGGATGGAAGTTCAAACATTCTTGGTGGAGGTCCCTTATGCCTATCCAATGCCTGTTTGAAGCCCTGCACTGTACTCATATCCACCATTTCCTGAGGTAGGCCATTCTATTTATTTATTTATTTTTGTTGACCGGTAAGTGCACTAGACAAATTCTGCCTATTTTCAGGCATGACCCAGGGAAGGGGGATACAGATGAATGCCAACTGACCTTGAGTCAGATTAAGCTGTTGGTGGTATTTTTAGTGAATGAGGGAAATTTGGCCAGGACACCAGGGAAATTCCCCTACTCTTTTGGAAAAGTGCCATGGGATCTTTAACATCCACCTAAACTACCACCAATCCAGGCAGATGAGACCTTGGTTTAACATCTCATCTGAAAGACGGAACCTCAGAAGTGCAGCACCCCCGTCATGCTGCACTACCGTGTCAGCAATGGGATATTAACCCAAGTGCCAGATGTGGGAACTGAACCCACAGTCCTCTGATCTCCCAGTCTCAGAGGCAGTGTGCTACCTACTGAGCCATCCACTACCCTTTCTGTGAAAAAGAACTTCTCACATTACCCTTAATAGACCTCCCAGTAATCTCCTGCTATGTCCTCTTGTCCTGCTACTTTTCTTGTATTGAAACATGTTAGACTCTTTCACCTTGTTAATGCCCTTAAGGTGTTTGAATGTTTTGATCATATTACCTCTCTCCTTCCTTTGCACTATGGTATACATATTGAGCTCTGTTAATCTGTCCTCATATGTTTTCTGATGCAGTCCCTGCACCATTTTGGTTGCCCTTCTCTGGACTGCCTCAGTTTGGTTAATGTCCTTGTGAAGGTGTGGCCTCCAATACTGCACACAGTACTCCAGATGGGGCCTAACCAGTGTCTTGCAAAGAGGGATTATTACCTCCCTCTTCCAACTTGTGATACCCCTGCTAATACACCCCAACATCCCCCTAGCCTTACCTACTGCTTTAGTGGTCCGCTTGGATGATTTCAGGTCATCGGTGATGATGATGTCCAAGTCTCTTTCTTCCCTTGTGACTGCCAGCAACTCCCCTCCCAGCCCACAGGTGGCTTCAGGGTTTCTCTTCTATATGTGCATGATCTTGCACTTCTTTGTGTTAAACCCCAGTTGCTACTCTTTCGACAATTTTGCTAGTTTATCCAGATTTCTTCTCATTCTGCTCACCCCATCTGGATCATCTACTCCGTTGCAGATCTTGGTGTCATCTGCAAACAGGTAAACCTTACTCTCCAGTCCATCTGCAATGTTACTGATGATTTTAGTCCATGTACATGCAATACAGAATTGTAATAGCCCTTTCCAGTTTTCAGTTGCAGTGGAGTAATTTTATTAGAATAACCAGAGTTGCAAAACCCAATTACATAGTTGTATCACAGAGGATGCAAAGCTCCACCACCTAACAAATATTATGAAAATACAACCTTGAAGCCTTGTTTTAAATATTTACAGGTGCTGTGATGAAATCATAGATTGCAAAGTATCACAAGGGTCTCCACTGCAACCTTTAAATGCCATCCCTATGTTATTGGGAAGGAATGAACAATGTAGTGACTTCAGCATAGCACAAGGTTTTAGCCAATCAGATGTAATCAGAGAAAATTATTATTTACAAAATCCTTTCAAAAGTTAAAATTGTATGCTACACAGTGCATTGTATTATCACCTAACATAAAGTAACTTGAAAACTCCGTAACAGAATGCAGCTCTATATCATTATTATTGGATGAATGTTTCTGAGAAAGAAATCTACGAGATAACTGTCATCAAATAGATTAATCCTTGCTAATGAGTTCATGGATATTCTTAAACTGCTGATTTCTCCCTGCAGCTCATCCCACACAGAGGACAGAATTAAGGACATTTCATTACAAATTAAAAAAGTAAGTTCATTAGGAACCATAACGAATGATCTTGGTCAATCAGGCCATTTGTTTTGCAATCTTAGGAGCACTTTATTGTATTGTAATTATGGCTATTGTCAAAATATTTGTTGAAACATAATACAGGTAAACAGTCCAATTACTGTATAACTGGCAAACTAATGCTCAATATTGTCACAAAGTCTACTAGTAGTCAAGTTTTGCAATCTCTCCTAGAGTGCCAGACAGGTTGTTTTGTGAGTGCTCAATAAGAGGAGAGGAGTTGAATGACGATTTACCACTGGGCCATTTTCATGCCACTGTGCCCTTATTAACATGATTACAGGTTGAAGCAGTCAAATTGAGCCCATTCCTGCAGAAAGGATGATAACTCAGACTATCTGTTCACAACAGTGTTCAAGTTCAAGTTTATTGCAGGAAAAACTCAATTGAACATGCTGCTTTACAAGGAGATCCTGTTTACAAAGCATTGACAGGTAGCAAAAAGAAAATAAGGGTAGGTGGCTTGCAAACATGCTTAGAACAATGAAACATTGAAGTCATAAGTAGTGGAACAATTCCATGACAGTAAAGAGATAGTACAACATCTTTACGTAACAGCAATAAGAATTATAATGCGTAACATTTATATACTGGCATCATAGGAAGAGTAAGGAGGCCTATAATAGAGTGCATTAGACATACAGCATTGAAGTAAGTGCTAGGCTGCATTAGGGAGAGTAGAGAAGAAGTTAAGTCAGAGAGGGAGAATTGAGTGGGGAGGGGAGGACAGAGAAACTAGTAAGTGGAGGCTTACTTGTAGACTGAAAAGAACAGAAACATACTGGGGAGGGACTAGAAGGATGGATACATTGTTGGAAGGTAAGAGGGTACCAGGGAGAGAGAACAATGGGGTTGGCTGTGAATTGGTGGGGGGGAGGTGGGGAGATGTTGATGTATGAAGGAGATGTTGTAGTAAGAGGAGAGATGTCAGAGGGAGGAGGGATGGGAGTAGCATGCATGGGGAGCATGCACAGTGTCTGAGATAAAGGGAAGGAAGGAGAGGAGGAGAGGGTGGAGGGTCAAGAGGAGGAATATACAAGTAGTGGAGATTAGAGTTAAGTGCACATGTGTCTGTGGTAGAGGTGGGAAGGGATTGGGATGGGATGAAAGGAGGTAGAGGATGTGGAAAGGAGATGTGAGGAGGGAAGCAAGAGGGGAGGAAGGGAGGCAAGAACAAGGGATGGGTGGGGAAGCAGGAGGGGATGGGGATAGGAGATTGGGGATGGAGGGAGGGTGGCAGGAGGGGAGGCAGGGGATAAGAGGTGGGTGGAAGGTGAAGAGAGAGAGAAACTAATTTCTGTGGCAGTTACACACTTCTTTAAGTTCTCTTATGGCTAGGGATTTGAAGAAGTTTAACAAGACAGTGCTGGTAAGCTTGAAGACTGCCTGAAGTCTGTTCCAGGCTGCAGGAACAGCATAAGAGACAGCGCTTTTACTGATAGAAGTACTTGCCCTAGGCTGTGTGCAGGTGGATACAGGCTGATTTTCTCAGGGAGTAAGTACTATGGGAGATATGGATGAGAGAGGACATGTATCCCTGTGTGAGCAGGGGGAGGGTATGGCACTTGTAGATTAGCCAAGTGAAGGATTAAGAGTCCACTGAATACAAGGAATGCCATTAATGGGTGCAAATTTCGTTGGTAATCAGGGTTTCAAATGATAACTTTAGGAATGCATTAGTAATAGACAGATTGAATCACTTACTAGGAGTATTATATTGAATTGAGTTGACACTGTACTGCACTGCATTGCATTGTATTGTATTGTATATTGTAAGATACAAGAGCATATTACAAAAGTGTTTCTAGCTGATCAAGGACTATTATGGCCCTCTTATATTGTATTGTATTGTATATTGTAAGATACTAGAGCATATTACAGAAATATTGCCCGCAGATCTAGGGATAATATGGATCCCTCTTAAGAGATCATTTATATGACTGCAGTTGCAATACTGTTGTCAATTCTGGATACCTTACTGTTGATGGTCATGGATAGAGAAAGGAGGATACAGCAAGACAATGGTGTTCCAGGATATCCACTTCCCTTATTGGTAGTATATATAGGTGTTCATGTCGAAGGAGCATGACCTATTAACAGCAAAGGTTGTGGTCCAAAAGAATAAAACTTGAAGGCTCACTCCTTCTTCCAATAAATTTCATACACCATTTCTTCATGCCACTGTGGTATCTCTAGAAATCAGGACAGCTCGAGTAATAGACTCACTCAACACTGTTTTAATAATTTTTAACCTCTTATGCATTTTTTGGTGAGCACAAGAAAATATGAAACTGTTTGGCCAAGCGAACATAATCCCTTAATGTACATTAAAGATATGTGGTGCCCTGCTGAAGTCAGAAGTTTCACAAAACATTAGTTCTTTTCGCTCTGACATCTGTTATCAATTAATGTATTCAATAAAAGGATTAAAATGATTAAAACAGTAGTAAGTGAATCTGTTCCTCCAGCTGTCCTGATTTCTAGAGGTGTGCTTTGGACTAGGTCTGTTGCAAATGTAAACTTCTAGCACAAATTGTAGCAAATTTGTTTACTACATGCTGTGCTTATTATTTGCATAGTGGGCACTATGCAAATTCTTTGCTAACTGCAAGCATTTAATATGTGCATCATGTACTATGCACTTTGTGGCAAATTGTGAAATAAATTATGCAAAATTTGCCACAAAGAGGATTAATTCACAATTAGAGTTGCAGTTGAAGTGGATTGCATAAAGAAAATTGCTGCCATTAATTCTACACTGTGTGAACTGTGGATTTTTAAATAACTTGTCACAGCTATTTTAGACCAGACTCCTCCTGTGTATCTTTGTTTCCTCTGATAGTGAGGTTTCACTGGCTTGCTCTTTCCCAGTGTTGTTCTATATCTCAAATTAATAATTTATGTTTATGTAACTACAGCTTCTGAGAATATGGATGTATCATATCTTGTCACTTCTATATTTTCTGCAAGAGTGCAGCTGATGAATTCTGT
The DNA here is from genome assembly GCA_016271365.2 of Neoceratodus forsteri. NCBI lineage: Eukaryota > Metazoa > Chordata > Ceratodontiformes > Ceratodontidae > Neoceratodus > Neoceratodus forsteri. Next base: position 349,570,682 of record CM028130.1, on the reverse strand, counting down.
CTGCTGACTGCTCAAAGCCAGCTTTTAGCATAATCTTTTAATCTGAAATACTAGAGTACCATGACAAAATGGCACACAAGCCATGAAACATCTGTATATTTTGTGGCCAGATCTACAATAGACAATTATTGGAAGAAGGTGAGCCCCAAGTTTCTTATTTTGGAGGATATGGTGAAAAGCAATGAAAATGATATGTGGATTAGATGACAAGATATGTGAGGACAAGCTACAGAGCTTGAATGTTTACTCTAGAGCAAAAATGGGTTACTGTTCAATGTATTCATTAGTGACATGGCAGAAGGTCTAGAAGGGAAGGTATGCCTGCTTGCAGATGACACAAAGATCTGCAACAGGGTCAACACACCAGAGAGGGTAAATAAAATGAGAAGGAACTTAAAAAGACTAGAGGAATGGACAAGGGTAAAATTATGTGTATGGGACATAAGAACCCAAGGGCAATATACCAGCTGGGGGAGAGAGGTGGCATCAGGCAAATCAGGTAGGGGACCTGGGAGTCATCATAACAGATTACCTCAAAGTGACAAGTCAGTGTGGAAGGCAGTGGGCAAGGCAAACAGGATGCTGGGATGCATTAGGAGGTATAACTAGTACAAAGAAAGAGGTGATATTGCCCTATAGGTCACTGGTGAGGCCTCTCCTCGAATACTGTGTTCAGTTTTGGAGGCCCCTCTCAGAAAGGACATTTAACAAGTGGAGGCAGTGCAGAGAAGGGCTACTAAAATGGTCCAGGGCATGCATCAGAAAAACTATGAGGAGAGGCTCAGGGAGTTAAATATGTACTCTCTGGAGGTTAGAAGGGAGAGAGGAGACATGATAGAGGTATTCAAATTCATCATATCTTCTGTGAAATTATTACAGGTGGTGCCTAACAGGTTTTACAGTTTTATCTATCATTAGGATAAGCTTTCAGGGCTACTACATTTGTTGCTGGCTGATTGTTTCTGCTCTTACCTCCTTGTTTCTTTCATCCATGGTTCTTTTTCAGCAGCGGAAGGGCCCAGCCACCCACCCCCATCCCCAACCACCCCACACTACACTCCTTTTATACGGTAGCACAGTCATGACATTTCCTGTAGCAAAGCAGAAAGGGAGGATCAGACGGGTAGCCACACAGTGACCTCATTTACAGAGGTACTGGTAATTTAACTTGTTATAACTAGTTATACAAAACAAGCACACAAAACACAAAATCAAACTTTTGCTTTCATTTTCTTCCTTCTAATTACTCTGACCAGGTTATAAACCCAGCAACTTATCTGGAACAGATACCATCAACTACTGGTACTGCGTAACACTTTTCAGAAGAGCAGTTGTACAGGATTTAGGACACTGTCCTACATGCTGGGCCATTGGAGATCTAAGGGATCAGCTCCAGGCAACATGGGCAGAGATTGCATGCCTCAAATTGCATATTCAAGAGGAAATATATTAGAAGAACCGCCCCCCATTTCCCCAACATCCAACATAAGCACCTCAACCACAGGGGGTAGTTGGTCCGGGAGGTTGGCAGGTGGTTAGGAGGGGCAAATTGGGTGTGCCATCACTCAGTGCTCTCTAAAATATCACCTCCACAAACCATATAAAAACTACAAACAGGTATCTGCCTCTATCTCCGAAATCAAACAAAGGGGCAGAGGACACTGCAGAGCAAGACACTGCAGTACGGGAGCTAGCACAAAAAACTCACCCCAAACAGGAACCAAAACAAAATAAAGCAAAAAGGAAATCCAAAAAACTTCTAATCATAGGAGACTCCATGATTGGGGAGTTGATACCTATCTCCAGCCAGGGGTAATGGTTAGATGTTTCCTAGATGCATCAGTGTGGAGAGACACTGACCACATTGCTAAAATTATTCAGGAAGCAGGAGAAAACATTGACTTCCTGGTGCACATAGGGACTAATGATTTCACCAGCTGGTCAGTTGTGGAGACCAAGGAACACCTGACCAGGCTGGGCGACAAACTATCTTCCATTTCATCTGGCATCTTCTTCTCTGAGATCCTGCTAGTCTGGGAGAGGGGGGCAGATGGATGGAAGGTCAGAGAAGGGGAGATAGGGGAGCTAAACATGTGGCTCAAGGGCTGGTGCCTGGAAAAAGGACACAAAATTGTAGGAACTGTCAACAGTTTTAGGAGCAAATGTTCTTTAAATTTGATGGACCGCATCTGAATAAGGAGGAGTCAGTGCAATGGGGCAGAAGTTTGATGTCTTTGCAGAATATTTAAACTAGCAAATGGGAGAGGGTGCAGCATCTCATACGTCTAATGGGAAGAACACCCTTCCCCCCAGCTAGTGGTCAAACAGGAGTTCATCATGTTTGTAGTTCATTTGCATCACCAGGTAAGGAAAAAGATCCGGCTCCTCATATGATGTACAGGGAAAATGCCAGACCTCACCCAACAACTAACACACCTCAATCTGGCCAATGGAAAATCATGTACTCAGTCTGGGAAACAAGATATCAGACCTTCAGGCAATAATCACAGAAGCTAAACTGGACATAGTAGCCATTAGTGAGACATGGTTTACCAGTAAGCACACTTGAGAGACTTAAGTACCTGGCTATGTACTGTTCAGAAGAGACTGAGGTGCAAAAGGGTGGTAGAGTTGCACTTTAGTCAATGAAAATATCAAAAGCTACAGAAATTCAGAATACACATAAGGAGCCAGAAGAACTGTGGGTCACCCTGGAAACAGGAAATGGGACAGCCATACAAACTGAGGTTGTGTACAGGCCTCCAGACCAGGGGGGCATAGACACATTACTGTTAGAAGATATACAAAACATGACAGCTAAAGTGGAGGTTCTGATAATGGGAGACTTCAACATGCCAGATACAGATTGGTCAATACCAGCAGGAACATCTGCCAGAATTAGACACATGGTGGATTTCCTGCAGAGGGAGGGCCTCAAACAACTGGTACAACAACCCACAAGAGACAGGGCTACCCTAGATCTAGTACTGACTAACAGGGAAAGGATCTCAGATCTCCAGTAGAAGGTCAACTGGGGGCCAGTGACCATCACATGGTATGGTTCCATTTGGCCACTAGAACTAAATCATCCCATTCCAAGGCAAAAATATGGGACTTCAGAGGAGCCGACTTTGATAAGATGGCCAACAGAGTTAAGCTAGCCCTGGCAAAAGAAATACAGGTGAGGAGTACAGGCAAAGTGGGCAAGCATTAAGGATGCAATCAAAGCAACATCCCATTGTGTTAGGGAGAAAAGAAAGTGCAAAGAAGAAGAAACCACTTTGGTTCTCAAAAACAGTAGAAGAAAAGGTCAGAGCCAAAGGTTGGCCTTCAGGAAATATAAGGGAATGCAGCAGGATGAAGATAGGGAGGCATACAAACTCCCTAAAGGAAGCAGGGAAGACAGTAAGGCATGCAAAGGCCCAAACTAAGGAAACACTAGCACAAACAGTAAAAGAAGGTGACAACACTTTCTATAGATACATTAGTGAAAGGAGAAAGTCCAGAGGAGGTATTGCTAAGATCAGAGGGGATAAGGGGGCATGTGAGGAGGAGGACCATGGAAAAGCATCTATCCTAAATAGATACTTCTGCTCAGTATTTACTGAAGAGACAGTAGGGCAGGGCCCACAGCTCAGCACCATGGACACGGGGAGGGAGGTTTGCACTAGTCCCTTCACAAAGAAAGGGTCCTAAGAGCTCGATAAGCTCAGGGTGGACAAGGCAATATACCCTGATGGCATACATCCCAGGGTACTAAAGGAGAGAAGGGTGGAATTAGCAGAGCCATTATTAGAACAGTTTAGTGAGTATCTGAGCACAGAAGAGGTCCCAGAAGACTGGAGAAAGGCTCATGTGATCCCACTCCACAAAAGTGGTAATAGGAAGGAGGCAGGAAACTACAGACCAGTCAGTCTTACCTCAGTAGTGGGCAAGATTATGGAGGCACTCCTTAAGGAAAGGAAAGTGCAACACCTGGAATCTATAGAAGCACAGGATCCAAGACAGCATGGGTTTACAAAAGGAAGGTCCTGTCAAACTAATCTCATAGATTTCTTTGACTGGGTAACCAGAGTGGTGGACCAGGGGGGAGCAGTTGATGTCACCTACTTTGACTTCAGCAACGCTTTCGATACTGTTCTACATAGAAGATTGATTAATAAGCTGGGTAGGCTAAGGGTGGGTCAGAAGTTGGTCAACTGGGTAGCAAACTGGTTGACGGGCAGAAAACAGAGAGTGGTGGTAAACAGTATACAGTCAGAAGAGATGCAGTCACAAGTGGGGTACCTCAGGGAGCAGTCCTGGGGCCAGTCCTCTTCAATATCTTCATCAGTGACATTTCAGATAGACTGGAGGGTAAGGTTTGTCTATTTGCAGATGACACCAGGATCTACAACAGAGTAGATGATCCAGATGGTGTGGGCAGAATGAGAAGAGAGATCTGGATAAACTAGCAAAATGGTCGGAAGAGTGGCAACTGGGGTTTAATGCAAAGAAGTGCAAGATCATGCACATAGGGAAGAGAAACCCTGAAACCACCTATAGGCTGGGAGAGGAGTTGCTGGCAGTCACAAGGGAAGAAAGAAACTTGGACATCATCATCACCAATGACCTGAAATCATCAAAGCAGACCACTAAAGCAGTAGGTAAGGCTAGGGGGATGTTGGGGTGTATTAGTAGGGGTATCACAAGTCAGAAGAAGGAGGTAATAATTCCTCTTTACAAGACATTGGTTAGGCCCCATCTGGAGTACTGCATGCAGTACTGGAGGCCACACCTTCACAAGGACATTAACCAAAATGGTGCAGGGACTGCATCAGAAAACACATGAGGACAGATTAACGGAGCTCAATATGTATACCCTAGAGCAAAGGAGGGCGAGAGGTGATATGATCAAAACAATCAAACACCTTAAGGCATTAACAAGGTGAAAAAGTCTAACATGCTTCAATATAAGAAAAATAGCAGGACAAGAGGACACAGCATGAGATTAGAGGGAGGCCTATTAAGGGGTAATGTGATGAAGTTCTTTTTCACAGAAAAGGTGGTGGATGCATGGAACGGCCTATCTCAGGACATGGTGGATATGAATATAGTGCAGGGCTTCAAACAGGCATGGGATAGGCATAAGAGAGCAATACAGATGAGTATAAATAGATAGGCCATTGACAGAGCAAGGGCTGATGGCACATTCATAAGGTAGAAAAAGAAATGGGCAGACTGGATGGGCCTTGCAGTCCTTATTTGCCATCAATTTCTACAGTATGTTTCAAGGGTATAAATAAAGTGGAGGATGGCAAATTTCTACAGAAAAAGAAATGCACAAGGACAAGGGGCCATGATATGAGGTTGGAAGGGGTCAGTTTCAGATGTAATGTGAGGAAATACTTTTTCACAGAAAGTGGGGTAGAACCCTGAAACAAGCTACCAGTGGAAGTGGTGAATGCAAGCACATTAGAGGCATTCAGACATGCATGGGATAGGCACAGAGGACTAGTGAATTCAGAAGAGGGGGGGAAGTAAGATCATAGGTCCAACAGGATCTGAAGTAAGGAAGTGAACTAATCAAGAACCAGGGCAGACTTGATGAACCATGGGTCTTTTTCTGCTGACAATTACTATGTTACTTTGTTGCTATGCTTCGATGGCTGCAGTTGGTATTGTTGAGACTACTCCACAAAAAATGGATATTGTCACAAGTGGGATAATACTTTTATTGCCTGTTATTGTTTTAGAAATTTACCAGCAGGTATGCAAATGCATTCGCAGATCAATCTGAATGATGTGCTTGATTGTTGCAACTGCTGGCAAAGGAAGATGCAGCACTTCTGACTGATTCTATGGCTTCCTGTCCTCAGTCTCAGCCAGTTACTGTAGAAGGGACTCCAGGGCACAACACACAGATTCTCTTACAGTCCCAAATAGACTGGACTATGCCTGGTAACAGTAAAAATTCAGACATGGGTTGGAGACAAAAAATGGAGACTGCAACTGTGGCTGGAACCCTTGGTCTCCTGAATCAGCATTGTGTTGCTTGTATATCCATGGCACTCCCACTTCTTCACCATAGGGTTATGTCGCCTGATAGGCAGCTGATGCACATGTGACCTAGGGAAAGTACAAACCCTCATCCAAGCCCCTTCTGTAGCCTTCTACTATTCAGTTTAACTTGTGCATCTGATAGAGGCAGCAACACTGTCCCAAGCTCCGGTACAACAATGAAGAAAATGTAATTACCAGAAATAAGCTGCATGGCACAGACAGTATGAACTAGTATGCAGAGAGCAAGCAATGTCAACGAATGTTTTTGTAAAAAAAAAAAAATGAAGGAGAAACTGCTACTTAGCAGAGAAATAGAGCAGAGGATCATATTATGTTATATCGATATGCATTGTGTCACTTAGCATCATGTTCTTCAAAAATAATGGACAGTAATACAGAGATTGTGGCATTTCAGGGAATAAACATGAGCCAGTTGAGTTTTAAATGGACCACTAGCAGGACTCCTCCCTCATGATCAAGGATATCTGGCTCTGAACTCTATGCAGTCCCTGATCCAGTGTCTGCATAAGAGGGAGGCACAGCACTCAATAAAACATTTAAAAGACACCCCTTAATGGTGACCGAAGGGGACCCAGCCCATTGTCTCCCTCACATAGCAAGATGATGGTGCATAGTGCCTCTGCCCACATTTGGCTGTGTGTGTGGCTATAAAAATCTGATGAGAAGCTTTAAAAGGAAAAAAGGAAGTTTTTTGCAACCCCTCCCCACGGGCCCAATTGCTGGCGCTGGCTCACACAATCCAGAACTACTGTTAAAATAGAAAGATGACCTGTTCTCAGGCAGAGGCGTTGTTTCAACCGCGGGGGCCATGTGGCAAACAAAGGACAATAAACAAAGATGGAGACTGGCTTGTTTTCTCCCCTGCTTCTTCTTCTCGGCCATTGTTCCTCTAAGGAAGCCGCGCATGCTCCATAAGGCCTCCATGCATGCGTGGTACAAAATAACCCAATTGCACATGTGCGATGCCCCGCAGTGCCATTTTAGAGTGGCAAGGGGCACAGACACACAAGAAGTGCTCACGCATGCCGGTAGCAATCTACATTGCAACCAAACTTCAGTGCTGGGGAAAGGAACAGCAGAGCAGCTGGGCTCACAGTCACTAATTAAAGGGGCCTCAGACATTAAGCAAGCATGGATGCCTGCTTCTACAGGCACCCAGGCAAAATCCACAAGTCAAATGAGCCACTTAAAGGGCCAGCACATAAAAAGCTACGGCTGCATGGAAAAGCCACAAGGTAACCAGCCACTTTAAAGGGCCAGCACCTAAGCAGAAAGCCAGAAAACCTAAACTGAGGGGACAGAGTTCTCTCATCCTGGGGCGGGGGCACAGTCCACAGCTCCTCTCTACCTTCCCTGATTAAGATAACATTTGTCCAGGGATAGCCCTGAGATATCACATGAGGCCACCATCAAAACTGATGCCAGCCTTTGGGGAGGGGGTGTCCATAGGCTACAGATCAGCCCAGGGTCAATGGTCAATCAGAGATAGACAAATGTAAATCAATGTGCTGGAAATGAGAGCAGTATACAATGCATTGATAGCCTTCCGGACACAAATTACATAGAAGTCCGCACTGATACAGTCGGACAACAGAGCGACAGTGGCATATATTACCAAACAAGGGGGTACCAAGAGTTTGGCTCTCCAAGGGAAACAAATTCCATTATGACATGGACACAACAGAATCTCAGACATATCACAGCCATCCACCTAGCAGGCAAGCTGAACACGACAGCAGATTGGCTAAGTCGTGAACAGATAAACCCCGGGAAGTGGCAGCTTCACCCACAAGTATTCCAAGCAATACAGAGAAAATGGGGCACAGTAACCATGGATCTTATGGCGACCAGCAAGAACTCTCATTCTCACAAGTTCTACTCCCTGTTCAAGGAACCACTATTAATGGGGGTGGCTGCACTGTCAATTCCGTGGACCCACGATTACGCATATGTGTTTCCCCCACTACCTCTGATAACACAGGTGTTATCAAAGATCCGGCAGTCATGGAGAATCACAATACTCATAACTCCCTGCTGGCTGAGGAGGTCATGGTTCGCAACAGTCATGGCCATGGCCATAGACAGAATGACCCTGCTAACGCACCCCAACATATTGATTCAAGGACCAGTCACTCAGCCCAATCCGGACAACCTCAGACTCATGGCCTGGCTTCTGAAATGGAGAGACTGCTAAAAGTGGGTTACCACAAGACAGTTATAGACACCATGATGCAATCACGTTGAAGTTACACCACTTTGACCTATTCCAGACAATGGTCAATATTTACATCTTGGTGCAGTTTGAGGAACATTCGCTCCCAGTTGCCTTCAGTATAAGACATACTGATGTATTTACAACAGGGCCTGGGCAAAGGTCTAGCAGCCACAACACTGAGAGTACAAGTATCAGCAATAAGCGCAGTGACTGTGCCCATAGAAGGTTAGCCGGGATCATACCCAGACATTATCCATTTCCTCAAGGCAGCAGGCAACCTGCGTCCCAGAATCAAGATGACCGTACTCCATGGGACCTCACTTTGTACTAAACGCTTTAACAGAGACACCGTTCAAACCAATCTCAAACATTGAACTGTACTGGTTAGGCCTAAAAACAGCACTACTAGTGGCAATGTACTCTGCCCACAGAGTCAGGGAGTTGACAGCTCTGTCCTGCAAAGAGCCATTCACATTATTCACGGAACAAGGAGCCATACGAAGAATGGTCCCTTCCTTCATCCCGAAGGTCAACACCACATTCCATACAGATCTGACTATCGAGCTCCTGACATTTTTTGAGGAGCTGGCAAATGGATGGACCAGAGCCCTTCACAAATTGGATGTCAAAAAAACACTCCAAACATACATAGAAAGGACAGCACCGCTCAGACACTCAGAAAGATTATTTGTCATATCGTCAGGACACAGGAAGGGTTTTCCAGTGGCAAAGAGCACTATCACTACCTGGATAAAGAAAGCCAAAACTGAAGCATACAAGGCAACACACAAGGTACCGCCCATGGGAATAAAGGCGCACTCAACCAGGGCAGTAGTGACATCCTGGGCCGAGAGAAATGTAGCTACAACACAGGAAATATGTGCAGCCGCAACCTGGTCCACGATACACAATTTCACCCGGCAGTACAGACTGGACACAGAACATCCGTAGAACAATACCTTTGGACACAAAGTGCTGTTAACAACCACCTGGGGCAGCTCCCCCACCTAATTAAGAGGTACTGCTTTTATAGACCCTATGGTGAAGAAGTGAGGCGCCATGGATATACAGACAACACAATGGTAGTCTACTCACCTGGTAAAGGTGATTGTGTTACTGTATATCCATGGCACTCGCCCACTCTGGGGAGCAGAGTACAGACAACACATGCTTATGAGTAACATAATGACTTGCATGCTTACGATACAGTACATAGAAATACAGAACTGTAAACCAGTCAAGTGAACAAAGATAGGTGATTGGAACTCATGGTAGCTTCATAGACTGTCTGTGCAGAGACTAACACATTTCTTTCACAGCTCTGGAAGTATTGAAATGGAATAGTAGAAGGCTACAGAAGGGGCTTGGAGGAGGGTTCTTAATTTCACCCTAGGTCACTTGTGCATCAGCAGCCTATCAGGCGTACATAACCCTATGGTGAAGAAGTAGGAGTGCCATGGATATACAGTAACACAATCATCTTTACCAGGTGAGTAAACTACCATTTGCTAGTAGCCAGATGGAAGAGATCAAAAGAAGGAGCTAGTTGGGATGCTGGAGTGACCCTGACAGCATCACTTATAATTTCAAACTGCAAATGAAGCCATTAGAAATGCAGAGTGTCAGGAACACCTAAAATAAAACAAGCCCAAATAATACAAGGGCAAATTTCAGGATGTCAGATCTCTTTACAAACCTGGGCACACTGGCCAAAAGACAAAACACAGTTCATTTAAAATATAAAGGCAGCCTTGAAGAGGCTTATCCATTTAATCGTGCAGTGGAAACACATCAAGTAAACAGTATACTGCACAGACACACCTAAAGTGCACAGGTCAAAAACTGTGCTAATATAAACAGACTAACTCCAAACCACGCATGCTGTTTAGGTCATGTTGTTTTTGATTGCATGGCTCTTTCCTCATCATCCTGATGGGATACTCCTTGAAGAACCCCTAGATCTTGTTTATGAGGCCAAGAAATTACTAAAAGACTCTATGCGATTTTTAGCTATGGATATTTTGCCCTAATACATTTCAGGGCACCCACAATTTGATAATACCTTTATTTTTTATTTATTTTATTTCAGTCTTTGATAACCGGTAAGGCCCACTAGACACAAGTACCTATTTTCAGGGGTGACCTGGGAGCACTGGGCAGTTAAGTGACTTGCTTATAGTCACATAGTATGCAAGTGGAGGTTGTGAGAATCAAACCCAGGTCTGGTCTGCTGGATGTACCAAGCTCGTTCACAGCTCATTACTCTAACCTCTAGGCCATACTGCCAGCTCTAATACCCCACAATTGCTGGAAAAATTCTGGAAGAAGTTCAACTAACTGAAGTTTTCTCCTTTGTGGACTCCCTTTATGGCAATTTTCTTAACCAAACCGACAGTGAAAAATATTACAATTCTCTTCCAAAATGAAAGTGTCCACATATCAGATATCCTGTTTTGGGTGAAACAAAGAGCTAATGCTATCGATCGACCAATGCCCATTCTTGACACAGAAAATATAAGGACTGGTGGCTGGAAAATTAAAATCAGATTAAGATCCTCTGATAAAGGGACAGAACATTTGCCAAGTAATTTTTTACACAGGGGAAGATCGAAGTTTTTGCTTTTATCCAGAGCAACCAAAGACATGCCACAGATGTGAATCATTTTCCCACCTAAGTAATGTCTGTGATGCATTGGTGTGTAACTTTGTCTACAAATAGGGCAAGTCTAGCATGTTCTGGCCAAATCTAGTCAAATGCAATCTATTTGAAGAAACAGGGCATTAGTGTTTATAATGTCCCTGGGCTGTCCACAATAAGGGGTCCTTCTATGACCAAGACGATATGATCCACAAAGCACAATCAAAAAGTACCCAATATTCCCATTCACAACAACAAGAGCAGACTGCTGGAGCTGCCCAATGGGACTGTAGTCTCAGAACAGACCCTGAGGACCAGATGCAGCAGGCAAAGGCTGGCAGCACCACAGAAATGGACCCAGAGAATCGGGGTGATGTACAAGAGGAAGACACCACTCTCCAACAGGAAGGTCAGTCTGTGCTGACCCCCATGTAGGCAGGACAAAATGAATCTACTTCTATGCCACCCCCTCCATAGGATGATTTCCAGATTGTGTTTGGGGGGAAGAGGGAGACATAGCACCAGATGTCCACCAAAGTCTAAAATAGTCCAGAAATATGTGAGAGAAACTAAGAACAGTTATTCAGCCCTATAAGAGCAGAATGAGGAGGAAGAAGGGGATTCAGAAACCCATCTGTGGCATCCTCACAGAAAGACAGTCAGATGTGTATGGGGACTCAACAGAAACTGTAAAAGCAAAGAAAAGAACTTAAAAGAAAAGCATTTGGTGATGATATGTCCCCTCTCCCTATTTTTGGGTTGACTTATGGATCTAGGTCTCCCTGATAAAAATTCAAATTATTTCCCTAAATGTTAATAACATATGCAGTTATGAAAAGGGAAGTTTCACTTTTACCACCTTAAACCACTCTGACACACAGGTAATTTTATTACAGGACACAAGGTTTAGAACAATTACAAATATTCACCAGGGTCAAAAAGCTTGGCTTTGAGGGTCCATCAATATGGTACACTGGGGAAGACCCTTGAGCAGGAGTGGCAGTTTTGTTTAAATCCTGCAATATTAAAATCCAAAAAAATTAAGGATATAGAGACTTGGAAGGGCATTGCTGGTGGATATTCTGGGATAAGGTCAATTTATGAAACTGGGGGTAATTTACTCTCCTCAAACTGAAATCTCTAGGATTATGTTATTTGCTTCATTTAACCACACTTTCATGTTGCCAGGAAAGTTATTTTAGGGTGTGATTTTAACTGTCCTTGGGACCTGAAGGATAAATCAGGGGAAACATTGAAGCTTTTTTGTGATACAAACTTTCTTAAACAAATAAGTAATACAACAGGGCTGCAGGATGCCTATAGAGCTCTCCATGTTGCAGTAGGACAAACATATCACAGGGGTTCATTATCCTCATGTATTTATTATGTATTTGTCTCCAAGCAGTGGGGGATTTTAGAAGCAAATATGATACCAACAGTCACCTTGGACAACTTTGAGTTGCAGGTGATGACTGGAGTCTCAACAAAATAATATGGGAAGGGACATTTGTACATATATAATTCAATTTTGATTGATAAAGATATCAAAGCACAAGGAGAGGAATATTTAAAGTCTGAATATCAGTGGCTGTCTGTTATGACACTAATAGATTGGTGGGAAGGTACAAAACTACAGCTTAAAATGTTGTTTCAAAATATGGGAAGGACAAAAGGAAGGAATGATTATTAACAGTTTCTTCAGTTAAGAGCAGTTATTACACCTTATCTCCCTCTAACATATGGAGAAAACCTCATATAAAGATCAGATAAATAGTATAAAAAATTACATGAAATAATTTCTATATGATAGAGCAAGATAAAGCTGAACAAACTTTGGTAATGCAAGGTACTATATATTCCACAGATTTTTTTTTCATCATGGCTGTTTGCCTGCCAGTCGCCACCTACTTCTGCCATCTGGCCAGTGGGGGACTACCGGAGGGACATCAGGTACAGAGACGGGGATATAGGCTTTTCCATTTGCTTGCCTTAACTCCCGGGATCCTGGCAGACATGGTCTTGCATATGCACTGGAACTAGCAACTGCCCCTCCCCGGACTCGACCTAGTGCCAGCCGTCCATGCCTGACACTATCATCGAGCCTCCACTCGGTGGCAGTCAAGGGCTGGAAAAGCTAACTTCCCCAATCTGGGAGAAGAGCTTCCTGATCACTAATCAGTCATTTCCAGCCCTTCCTCCCGCCAACCCATGGTGGCCTGTAGCGTACCAAATTTGGGTCAGCAGCACAAATCGAGGTGTGGCATCCAGTGCCTGAACCATTATTGCCACTGAGCCTGAAGTGTTCTATGGAAATTCCTATGAGATGCCAGAAACAGGTCAATAATAAAACTTTTACAGTGATAAAAGACTAGGAGGGCAAAATACACACAGAATTCCAAGATATTTTAATGATCATATCTATGTAATTACATGATTTGTTTGGGGAGCCCATACAGGTGGAAGATGATATTGACAGTTATATTTCTAGACATAACATGGACTGTTTGACAGCCACTGATAAAGTAAACCTGGTTAAACCAATAGCTCTAGTGGAAGATGATTATACAATAAAAACCTTATGACCAGAAGCAGCACCTTGGCTGGATGGACTAAGTTCTGAATTTTATAAAACATTTTCTAATTTATTAGCTCCCATTTTAAGAGAAGTATTTACCAATATGTCAGTGCATCTAAGATCTTTAGATCACATGGCAAAAACTCTCCTGATACTACTGTATAAAAAGGAGACAGGCTAAACCTGTGAAACTGGAGACTGATTTCCCTTCTAAATTGAGACATTAAGATTTTGGCAAAAATCATGGGTCAAAGGTTAAGTGCAATAGCAAGCAAAGTCATAGCTCATAATTAGACATGCACTGTATCAGGGATATCTATGACAGACAATTGAATGCAAGCTACAGGAGTTTCTGTTAGAAGTAATTTATACAAGTTACAGGGTTTGTTAGATCAAGAGAAGGCCTTTGACTGGGTCCCACATGAATATCTATTTTGGGTATTGACTTTTAATGGAATACCTGACACTTTCATAAACTGGACAAGATTACTTATCAAAAAATCTCATTTTCACTCCCTATTTAATGATGGTTCCATGTCATAACAGCGATCGTGGAATAGCGATAGCCATTATGGCAAGTGTACATCAGCGAAAATGAATTTTGGAGATGCACTCTCATGGTGAAGATAAAGATGATACCCGAGAACCATAGGTTTTTATTTAATGTGGGGGGCTGTGCCCCCTACACCCCCTACTAATGCATTATCAACTCCAGGGGGGTGCATGTCAGGGGGATGAAAGACTTCTGAAAATAACAAGCCACCCGTCTAGAAAAAAAGTGCACTGCAACACGTTGGACCCAAAACCCTGCACCCTGCACCTCCCAAGTGACCACCCACCACACCACCCAACACACTAGAGGTCCAGCTCAGCAGATGCCCACCACATCCCCTCCCACATACCTTCCCTCCCCTTCCTTCCCCCCATGTGCATATAAATGTACGTACATCCATTTCCCCAACCTCACCCACCCCGGTATCCACTTGCTACCCTGCCAGGTAGCCCTGTACACAGGTGCCGTGATTGAGTTGCCCTTTTTGTAAGCACTCAATCATGGTTGCCCTGTACATGGTATGCTGATTAATGCTGCAGTAGGCACTAGAATTGAAATAGCTGGAGGAGTTAGACAGGGATGCCCACATAGTCCTTTATTATATGTATTCTGCATAGATAGTTTAATTTGAAAAATAAGCCAGACAACAAAGGTTCAGGGTCTTTCACAGTCCTAATACACCACAACACAAGGTTTCAGCTTATGCAGATGATATGTGTCTGTATGTGAACAGTGCATGGTCCTGCCAAGCAGCGTTATTGTTTGTGAAACAATATTCAAAAGTGTCTAGAGCTAGGATAAACACTGTCAATTGTAAAGCAATTTGTATAGTCCAGACCAAGGACATCAGACTACAACATTTATGTGATATCTCAATAGAATCAGAGGTAACAATTCTGGGCATCAAGTTTAGGGATTTTGAGGTGAATGTGGTGAATTGGGAGGGCAAACATAGAGAAAATGAAAGAAAAGTTCTGACACATTATGAAATCTATACAGATTTCTCAAATGAAAAGTTTACCTAGTTAAAACCTCGATTTTACCAATTTTCTTGAGCCTCTGTTATGTATTTCCTCCCCTGCTAGAACTGAAATTATACTCTGTAGTGTTTTCTTTCAAGCTTTCACAAAGCTGAAGACACACTAATCCCAAAAATAAAATCGAACACAGAGCTACTAATTTCATATTTTTATTACCTACCAGACCACCTGATGCATTTGGATTGTGGGTCCTATATCAAAGGTTTAAAACATCATCTAACAAACATTAGCTTAAATATCATTTCATATATGATGTCATAATGATGTATAACAAATTCATTGGTTTATGACAATCATTAACAGGTTAAAACACCTTCACCAATATACAATCAATAAGACCATAAATATTGAAGTGTAAAATCCTTTCTAGCTTGAATAGAATATCTAAAAGGCAAAATACTAAGCTAATATGTAAGCATGTATTTATATTACTATATTATTTACATTCCAATAAGGATTTTAGTTCAAAATTAACATTAATTCCTAATTTTATAAATATCAAAGTGCAAGATCCATTATAGCTTGAATAAAGTGACCATGGAAGCTGAGGATTGTAAATAAATTTCTATTTTATTTACATTCCAAATAAGGTTTTAATTCCAAATTAGCATTCATTCCTGTTTTTTTATGTGCTTTTAATCTAAGAATCCATTCATTTTCTTTTTTCAATATTTTATTACATAAATTACCACCTCACTGTCCAAAGAAATTTTTTTCTTTTCCCATAAATCTAAAGATGTGTCTTTCACTTTGATCTTTATTCTCCACTATATGTGCTGCCATAGCATAAGTAATATCCTGTTTGTCTATTGCACGGACGTGTTCTAATACTCTTACTCTAAAAGCCCTCTCTGTTTGCCAATGTAAAATGCTTCACAAATACATTTGGTCAAATAGATGACTCCTTGTGTATTACATGTTATCAGCTGTCTAACACCGAATTGTCTTTCCTTTTGGTTAACAAAAGTAAATTCTTTACCCTGCACTATATTTATGTATTTGTTTATTAGAACATCAGTTTAACAATATTTGCAAGCTGTACAATTTTTACACTGCTTGTACCCTTTACTGTTGTTAATCCAGTTATTGGTGTGTCCCATCTGTGTTATAAAATGACTTTTCACTAATGTACCCTTTAATGTTGGTGCATCACTATATGACATGATGGGATAAAGTGTATTCTTGTAGTCAACATTCACAAGACAACACTTTCCAGTGTTTTTGAATCACTAGCTCTACTTTCTTGCTGTGTGCACTGAAGCCATAACAAAATGGAACCTTTAGCTGCTGCTTTTTGTCTTTTCTATCCAATAGTAAATCATTTCTAACTGACATAGCTGCTGCTTGGTAACCCATTTCTATAGATTTCTATGTATAACTTCTACTGTTTAACTGATTCTACGCACTAAGGCCTCTTTCTGTAATCATCTATCTTACTACAATTTCATTTGATGATAAGGAATTGACCCTTAGGAACATTTTTACTGTATGTTTAGGGTGACAACTCACTGCATATAGTAGAGTATTACCATCTGTTACTTTCCTAAAAGATTTGTACTTACACGCATACAATAGACAAACAGGATATTACTTATGCTACGGCAGCACATATAGTGGAGAATAAAGATCAAAGTGAAAGACACATCTTTAGATTTATGGGAATAGAAAAAAATTTGTTTGGACAGAGAGGTGGTAATTTTCGTAATAAAATATTGAAAAAAGAAAATGGATGGATTCTTAGGTTAAAAGCACATAAAAAACAGGAATTCATGCTAATTTGGAATTAAAACCTTAATTGGAATGTAAATAAAACAGTAATTTATTTACAATCCTCAGCTTCCATGGTCACTTTATTCACACTATAATGGATCTTGCACTTTGATATTTATAAAATTAGGAATTAATGTTAATTTTGAACTAAAATCCTTATTGGAATGTAAATAATATAGCAATATAAATACTTGTATAAGTATTAGCTTAGTATTTTGCCTTTTAGATATTCTATTCAAGCTAGAAGTGATTTTGCACTTCAATATTTATGGTCTTATTGATTTTATATTAGTGAAGGTGTTTTAACCTGTCAATGATTGTCATAAACCAATGAATTTGTAATACGTCATTATGACATCATATAAGAAATTCTATTTAAACTAATATTTGTTAGATGATGTTTTAAACCTTTGATAAAGGAACCATGGTCCGAAACACATCAGGTGGTCTGGTTGGTGTAATAAAAATATAAAATTAGTAGCTCTGTGTTCGATTTTATTTTTGGGATTAATGTGTGCTTCAGCTTTTGTGGACACTTTTAAATTTTTACTGATAGCACTGCTGTTACCTTGTGCATGGTTCTTTCATGAACTGTCTTGATAATTGGAACTGTAGCACAGGTTTCACCTAAAGTTGAACATTTAAATGAAATTTTGAGTAAAATCCCAGAGAACAATGATAGAGTATATTTACTGAAAATGAACTCTAAGGAAGCGGCACTGATTAACCAGACTGATAAAATGCAGAATGACAATCTTTTGTTTTATGTGGAGAAATTACTCTCAACGGTGAGTGTTGCCAATCCATTTTTACTAGAAACCAACGAGCCAGAATCAGTTACACATGAGGCTCAGTTATTAAAGGGAGCATTCAGAGAACTGGAAAGGGCAATGCATCAGTTAAGAAAAACATTCTGGAATGTCTCCAACTTAGAAGCATATCTACAATTAAAAAGAATACCAAGGAGCTTAAGGCTAATGAAGAATCCTACATTTGGAATGGAAAATGAAAATTTTATGCAGGAATGGGAGAAAATATTAAGCAAAGCCAGTGGCAGAGTAATGGAACTGATAGTTAAATATAGTAAAGAGTGAGAGGCAGTGTTCAAGGAAGATTTAAAATGGATCAAAAACAAAGTCCTAAAATATAAAGAAACTGATGGCTTTGATTTTTTAATAAAAAGTTGCAGGAATCCATTAATAGACTGGACAGAGAATTAAAAAGTGCAAAACAGATTAAATTTATCTGTGACAAAGGAGATAATGAAAATAATTGAGCTTACATCTGGCAGAGAGAAACAAGGTGAGGAATTTTAAAATGTCCATCATGAGTATCCTTTAGCTATAGCACAGAGGAAAGTGGATCAGATGGGGGGGGGAGATAGAAATTCTACACAAGGTGTTTTTTTTCACAGAGAACAAATGAATTCAGAGCAACCAGTGCAGCAAGAATTATGCCGGAGCCCCAGGTCATGAATTATGGCCAAGGAAACTAACACGTAGGGGACAGAAAAAATGAAATGAATCATGAGCAGAGAGGTTGTTACAACAGGAGGAACAATGGTGGCAGAAGAAATACAGAACACAGAGGAGGTGAGTGAAGAAATTCAAGTAATTAACATCTCAAAAAGTGTTGACATAATCTGAGGGACAGTTACTTAAAAAAGGACTTAACTTCTCACCCACTGTTTCACTAAATCCGGTACAAACAATTATTGATTTGCACTTAATGTGTAGAAAACTCAACTTGAAAGCTTTTTTTCACAAGATAAATGGTAATGATTCTGAATTGAATCCCTCTTTGAATCCCACTCTGTCTAAAACAACATTTAAACCTAAATCCATATTTAATTCTTCTCTGTGCAAAGCGGTGAGTTTGTTTAGAGACTTATGTGAAAAGGATTTGGAAGAACTGTTTGAAAATTTACCACACCCTCGTTTTAGCAACCTGTGTGGAAGAGAACAGGAGGCATTGACATCTTTGCAAAATGAAACTAGTATTATTATTAAACAAGTGGACAAAGGTGGCTGTGTTGTATTATGGGACATAGTTAATTATAAAAATGAAGTAATGAGACAGCTAAATGATGGGTCATTCTATGAAAAACTTAACTTTGATCTGACTTGGGAATATAAGACCTGTATTTATGATACTATAGATAAAGCTTTCAAACAAGGAGTGATAATTGATAAAATTCTAAAGTTTTTAAAGGTAGAACACCCGGTAAAACCAACCTTTTATGTACTGCCTAAGGTTCATAATGACTGTAATAACCCCCCAGGATGTCCTATGGTTAGTGGTCTTGGGAGTTTAACAGAACCTTTGTCTGTCGTGGATTCTATTTTGTATAACCATGTTAGAAATTTGCAGTCCTGCATAAAGACAACAAAGATGTCTTGAGGATGTTAGAGAAATAGTAGTAGGTGAAGACTGCATGTTGGCATCATTAGATAATGAGTCACTTTATACTAATGTACCCCATGAGGGGCCCTTGATGCCACTGCGTATTTCCTTAATCAGACTAGCAATAGTTCTGATTTACAAACAGAAGTGATTTTGAAGTTATTGGAACATGTATTGACCAGGAATACATTTGTTTTTGATGGAGTTATATATCATCAGATAAAAGGGACTGTGATGGGGGCCACTTGTGCCCCATCAGTGGCTAGTCTGTATGTGGGAAAGTGGGAATATGACGTCATTTTTAATAACCATAGCAACCCATATTTCTATAATGTGTTGCTAGGGAAATGTTTTATCGATGACGTCATACTAGTCTGGAAAGGAACAAAAATAATGTTGCAAGAATTTATTGAATATTTACATGGCACAAATGAAAATTTAAGATTTACATACTGTGTTAGTGATGAAGAAGTTATCTACTTGGATTTGAAAATTACTAAAGAGAAAGAGGAACGTATAAGTACAAATCTTTTTAGGAGAGAAACAGATGGTAATACTCTATGCAACAAATTGTCACCATAAACTTACAGTAGAAAATATTCCTAAGGGTCAATTCCTTAGGATGAAATGAAATTGTAGTAAGATGATTACAAGAAAGAGGCCTTAGTGCTTAAGAATTGGTTAAACAGCAGAGGTTATACACAGAAATCTAAAGAAATGGGTTACCAAGCAGCAGTTATGTCAGATAGAAATGATTTACTATTGGATAGAAAAGACAAAAAAAGCAGCAGCGAAAGGTTCCATTTTGTTACAACTATTAGTGCACACAGCAAAGAAGTAGAGAGAGTGATTCAAAAACACTGGAAAGTGTTGTCCTGCAAACGTGGACTACAATAATACACCTTACTTTATCCCATCATGTCATATAGACATGCACCAACATTAAAGGATACATTAGTGAAAAGTCATTTTACAACACAGATGGGACACACCAATAACTGGCTTAACAACAGTAAAGGGTACAAGCGGTGTAAAAATTGTACAACTTGCAAATATATAGTGCAGGGTAATGAATTTACCAATGTTAACCAAAAGGAAAGACAATTCAATGTTAGACGGCTGATTACATGAAATACACAAGGAGTCATCTATTTGGCCAAATGTAGTTATGAAATATTCTACATTGGTAAAACAGAAGAGCTTTAAAGAAGAGTATTAGAACACGTCCGTGCAATAGACAAACAGTATATTACTTATGCTATGGCAGCACATATAGTGGAGAATAAAGATCAAAGTGAAAGACACATCTATAGATTTATGGGAATAGAAAAAATGTTCTTTGGACAGAGAGGTGGTAATTTTCATAATAAAATATTGAAAAAAGAAAATGAATAGATTCTTAGATTAAAAGCCCATAAAAAGCAGGAATAAATGCTAATTTGGAATTAAAATCTTATTTGGAATGTTAAATAAAATAGAAATTTATTTACAATCCTCAGCTTCCATGGTCACTTTAGTCAAGCTATAAAGGATCTTGCGCTTTAATATTTATAAAATTAGGAATTAATGTTAATTTTGAACTAAAATCCTTATTGGAATGTAAATAATACAGTAATATAAATACGTTTTATGTATTATCTTAGTATTTTGCCTTTTGGATATTCTATCAAGCCAGAAGGGATTTTGCACTTCAATATTTATGGTCTTATTGATTTTATATTGGTGAAGGTGTTTTAACCTTTTAATGATTGTCATAAACCAATGAATTTGTAATACATCATTATGACATCATATATGAAATGATATTTAAACTAATGTTTGTTAGATGATGTTTTAAACCTTTGATAAAGGACCCATGGTATGAAACGTATCAGGTGGTCTGGTTGGTGTAATAAAAATATAAAATTAGTAGCTGTGTTCGATTTTATTTTTGGGATTAATGTGTGCTTCAGCTTCTGTGGACACTTTGACATTTTAGCTGATTGCACCACTGTTACCTTGTGCAGTTCTTTCATGAACTGTCTTTTCTTTCAAGTTATATAGGGAGTAGAATCAATCCTATGCTCAGACATTTCAAACACCTCATGATAAATAAGGGAGGCTTAGCTCTGTTGAGCCCATTGGTATTCTTTCACTTAATATTTTTCTTTGCTGTTTTTTTACTGTTGTTTTCAGGAAATGCTGTATACTGCCTGCCTGCCCTTGAACGGGGCTGCTTCAGCTCCTCCATGGTCAGCTGGCACCCAGTCAGCCACCGACCGAGACCAGGACACCCACCTGCAGGTCCTTGGTAACTGCCTGCCCTTGAACGGGGCTAGTTCAGCTCCCCCATAGTCGGCCAGCACCCAGCCAGCCACCAACTGAGACCAGGATGCTCGCCTGCACCTCCTTGGAAGCTGCCTGCCCTTGAACAGGGCTGCTTCAGCTCCCCCATGGTCGGCCGGCACCCAGCCAGCCACTGACTGAGACCAGGACGCCCACCTGCAGCTCTTTGGAAGCTGCCTGCCCTTGAATGGGGCTGCTTCAGCTCCCTCAAGGTTGGCCAGCACCCAGCCAGCCACCGACCAAGACCAGAACGCCTGCCTGCAGCTCCTTGGAAGCTGCCTGCCCTTGAACGGGGCTGCTTCAGCTCCCCCACGGTCAGCCGGCACCTAGACAGCCACCGACCGAGACCAGGACACCTGCAGCTCCCTGGAAGCTGTCTGCCCTTGAAAAAGCTGCTTAAGCTCCCCCACGGTCTGCCAGCACCCAGCCAGCAACCGACCGAGACCAGGACACCCACCTGCAGGTCCTTGGTAACTGCCTGCCCTTGAACAGGGCTAGTTCAGCTCCCCCATAGTCGGCCAGCACCCAGCCAGCCACCAACTGAGACCAGGATGCTCACCTGCACCTCCTTGGAAGCTGCCTGCACTTGAACAGGGCTGCTTCAGCTCCCCCATGGTCGGCCGGCACCCAGCCAGCCACCGACTGAGAGTAGGATGCCCACCTGCAGCTCCTGGGAAGGTATGGCGACAGCGCAGCCAATCAGAACAAGGGCTCTTCCAGCAAACCCGCTCTGATTGGCCAGGACTTCTCCCTGCTTTGCCACCTGGTGCTTTTACAAATAGATTTTAAATAGAACTAAGAACATTTGAAGTGTCTAATAGAGGTTTCTCAACTGTATTAGCTGGATTGCAATTTCTACTACTGTTTTAAAGTGCATACAGCTCTTCTGTTTCCTTGCTCCTACACCCTCCCATCCAAGCACTTTGCCTTGGTGTAAAAAGTCTGACTCTCCTTTGTCTTGCTAAACTGCTCAGTCTAAACCTATCCTACCTCTATGCTATTTAAACCCTACTTTTTTTTCCTTCTCTCCAGCTGCCTGCCCTTGAACGGGGCTGCTTCAGCTCCCCCATGGTAGGCCTGCACCCAGCCAGCCACCGACCAATACCAGGATGCCAGCCTGCAGCTCCTTGGAAGGTACAGTGACAGCGCAGCCAATCGGAACACGGCGCTTCCAGCAAACCAGCTCTGATTGGCCAAGACTTTTCCCCTGCTTTTGCCACCTGGCGGTTTTTACAAATAGATTTTAGATAGAACTAAGCACATTTCAAGTTTCTAATAGAAGTTTTTCAACTGTATTAGCTGGATTGTAATTTCTACTACTGTTTTAAAGTGCTTACAGCTCTTCTGTTTCCTTGCTCTTGCACCCTTCCATCCAAGCACTCTGCCTTGGCACTGAAAGTCTTACTGTCTTTTGTCATGCTAAGCTTCTCAATCTAAACCTATCCTACCTCTATGCTATTTAAATCCTGGTATTTTTTCTTCTTTCCAGCTGCCTGCCCTTGAACGGGGCTGCTTCAGCTCCCCCACGGTCGGCCAGCACCCAGCCAGCCACCAACCGAGACCAGGACGCCTGTCTGCAGCTCCTTGGAAGGTACGGCGACAATGCAGCTAATCAGAACACGGGCTCTTCCAGCAAACCCGCTCTGATTGGCCAGGACTTTACCCCTGCTTTTGTCACCTGGCGCTTTTTACAAATAGATTATAGATAGAACTAAGCACATTTCAAGTGTCTAATAGAAGTTTTTCAACTGTATTAGCTGGATTGTAATTTCTACTACTGTTTTAAAGTGCTTACAGCTTTTCTTTTTCCTTGCACCTGCACCCCCATATCCAAGCACTCTGCCTTGGTGCTGAAACGTCTAACTCTCCTTTGTCTTGCTAAAATGCTCAATCTAAACCTATCATACCACCATGCTATTTAAACCCAGCTATTTTTTCTTCTCTCCAGCTGACTGCCCCTAAACAGGGCTGATTGAGCTCCTCCACGGTTGGCGGAACCCAGCCAGCCACTGACTGGACCAGGGCGCCCGCCTGCAGCTCCTTGGAAGGTGGCGACAGAACTGCCAATTGGAACACGGGTGCTTCCAGAATACTCGCTCTGATTGGCCAGGACTTTTCCCCTGCTTTGCAACCTGGGCTTTTAACAAATAGATTTTAGATAGAACTAAGCACATTTCAAGTGTCTAATAGAAGTTTTCCACTGTATTAGCTGGATTGTAATTTCTACTACTGTTTTAAAGTGCTTACAGCTCTTCTGTTCCCTTGCTCCTGCACAACCCCCATCCAAGCACTCTGCCTTGCCACTGAAAAGTCTAACTCTCCTTTGCCTTGCAAAACTGCTCAATCTAAACCTATCCTACATCTATGCTATTTAAACCCTGCTATTTTTTCTATCTCCAGCTGCCTACCCTTGAATGGGGCTGCTTCAGCTCCCGTGGTCGGCCATCACCCAGCCAGCCACCGACCGAGACCAGGGCCTGCCTGCAACTCCTTGAAAGGTACGGCGACAGCGCAGCCAATCAGAACACGTGCATTTTCAGCAAACCTGCTCTGATTGCCTAGGACTTTTTCCCTGCTTTTGCCACCTGGTGCTTTTTACAAATAGATTTTAAATAGAACTATGCACATTTCAAGTGTCTAATACAAGTTTTTCTACTGTATTAGCTGGATAATAATTTCTACTACTGTTTTAAAGTGCTTACAGCTCTTCTGTTTTCTTGCTCCTGCATCCCCCCATCCAAGCACTCTGCCTTAGTGCCGAAATGACTAACTATCCTTTGTCTTGCTAAACTGCTCAATCTAAATCTATCCTACCTCTATACTATTTAAACCCTGCTATTTTTGCTTCTTTCCAGCTGCCTGCCTTTGAGCGGGGCTGCTTCAGCTCCCCCACAGTTGGCCAACAGCCAGCCAGCCAACGCCCGAGACGAGGACACCCGCCTGCAGCTTCTCGGAAGGTAAAGTGACAGTGCATCCAATCGGAATACGGGCACTTCCAGCAAACCCGCTCTGATTGGCCAGGACTTTTCCCCTGCTTTTGCCACCTGGCGCTTGTTACAAATAGATTTTAGATAGAACTAAGCACATTTCAAGGGTCTAATAGAAGTTTTTCAACTGTATTAACTGGATTGTAATTTCTATTACTCTTTTAAAGTGCTTACAGCTCATCTGTTTCCTTGCCCCTGCACCCCCCTCATCCAAGCACTCTACCTTGGTGCTGAGAAGTCTAACTCTCCTTTGTCTTGCTAAACCGCTCAATCTAAAGCTATCCTACCTCTATGCTATTTAAACCCAGCTATTTTTTCTTCTCTCCAGCTACCTGCCCTTGAATGGGGCTGCTTCAACTCCCCCATGGTTCACGGCACCCAGCCAGCCACTGACCGAGACCAGGGCGCCCGCCTGCAGCTCCTTGGAATGTATGGTGACAGTGCAGCCAATCGAACCTGGCGCTTCCAGCAAACCCGCTCTGAATGGCCTGGACATTTCCTTGCTTTTGCCACATGGCGTTTTTACAAATAGATTTTAGATAGAACTAAGCACATTTCAAGTGTCTAATAGAAGTTTTTCAACAGTACTAGATGGATTGTAATTTCTACTACTGTTTTAAAGTGCTTACAGCTTTTCTGTTTCCTTGCTCTTGCACCCCTCCCATCAAAGCACTCTGCCGTGGTGCCAAAAAGTCTAACTCTCTTTTGTCTTTCTAAGCTGCTCAAGTCTAAACCTATCCTACCTCTATGCTATTTAAACTCTGCTATTTTTTCTCCTCTCCAGCTGCCTGCCCTTGAACGAGGCTGCTTCAGCTCCCCCACAGTCAGCCGGCACCCTGCCAGCCACTGACCAAGACCGGACACCCACCTGCAGCTCCTTGGAAGGTATGGCAAAAGTGCAGCCAATCGGAACACGAACGCTTCCACAAACCCGCTCTGATTGTCCAGGACTTTACCTCTGCTTTTGCCATCTGGCGCTTTTTACAAATAGATTATAGATAGAGCTTAGCACATTTCAAGTGTCCAATAGAAGTTTTTCAACTGTATTAGCTGGATTGTAATTTCTACTACTGTTTGAAAGTGCTTACAGCTCTTCTTTTTCCTTGCACCTGCATACCCCCATACAAGCACTCTGCCTTTTTGCTGAAAAGTCTCTCTCTCCTTTGTCTTGCTAAACTGCTCAATCTAAACCTATCCTATTTATATGCTATTCAGACCCAGCTATTTTTTCTTCTCCCCAGCTGCCTGCCCTTGAACGGGGCTGCTTCAGCTCCTCCATAGTTGCCCGGAACCCAGCCAGCCACCGACTGAGACCAGGACACATGCCTGCAGCTCCTTAGAAGGTATGGTGACAGTGCAGCCAATTGGAACATGGGGCTTCCAGCAAACTCACCCCGATTGACCAGGACTTCTCCCTGCTTTTGCCACCTGGCACTTTTTACAAATAGATTTTAAATAGAACTAAGCACACATTTCATGGGTCTAATAGAAGTTTTTAAACTGTATTTGCTGGATTGCAATTTCTACTACTGTTTAAAAGTGCTTACAGCTCTTCTGTTCAATTGCCTCTGCACCCCCCTCATCCAAGCACTCTGCCTTGGTGCCGAAAAGTCTAACTCTCCTTTGTCTTGCTAAACTGCTCAATCTAAACCTATCCTACCTCTATGCTATTTAAACCCAGCTATTTTTTCTTCTCTCCAGCTGCCTGCCCTTGAACGGGGCTGCTTCAGCTCTCCCATGGTTCGTCGGCACCCAGTCAGCCACTGACCGATATCAGGATGCCTGCCTGCAGCTCATTGGAAGGTACAGTGACAGAGCAGTCAATCAGAACATGGGCGCTTCCAGCAAACCCACTCTGAATGGCCACTACTTTTCCCATGCTTTTGCCACCTGGTCCTTTTTACAAATAGATTTTAGATAGAACTAAGCACACATTCAAGGGTCTAATAGAAGTTTTCAACTGTATTAGCCGGATTGTAATTTCTACTACTGTTTTAAAGTGCTTACAGCTCTTCTTTTCCTTGCTCCTGCACCCCGATCCAAGCACTCTGCCTTGGTGCCAAAAGTCTAACTCTCCTTTGCCTTGCTAAACTGTTCAATCTAAACCTATCCTACCTCTATGCTATTTAAACACAGTATTTTTTTCTTCTCTCCAGCTGCCTGTGCTTGAGCGGGGCTGCTTCAGCTCCTCCATGGTCAGCCGGCACCCAGACAGCCACCGACTGAAACCAGGACACCCGTCTGCAGCTCCTTGGAAGGTACGGCAACAGCGCAGCCAATCAGAACACGGGCACTTCCATCAAAGCACTCTGAAAGTCCAGGACTTTTCACCTGCTTTTGCCACCTGGCGCTTTTTACAAATAGGATTTAGATAGAACCCTGCTATTTTTTCTTCTCTCCTGCTGCCTGCCATTGAACGGGGCTGCTTCAGCTCCCACATGGTCAGCTGGCACCCAGCCAGCCACAGACCAAGACCAGGACACCCACCTTCAGCTCCTTGAAAGGTACAGTGACAGCGCAGCCAATTGGAACGCAGGTGCTTCCAGCAAACCCACTCTGATTGGCCATGACTTTTCCTATGCTTTTGACACCTGTTGCATTTTACAAATAGATTTTAGATAGAACAAAACACACATTTCAGGTGTCTAATAGAAGTTTTTCATCTGTATTAGTTGGATTGTAATTTCTACTACTGATTTAAAGTGCTTACAACTCTTCTTTTTCCTTGCTCCTGCATCCCCACATCCAAACACTCTGCCTTGGTCCGAAAAGTCTAACTCTCCTTTGTTTTGCTAAACTGCTCAATCTAAACCTATCCTACATCTATGCTAGTTATACCCTGCTATTTTTTCTTCTCTCCAGCTGCCTGCCATTGAGCAGGGCTACTTCTGCTCCCCCACGGTCAGCTGGCACCCAGCCAGCCACCGACCGAGACCAGGATGCCTACCTGCAGCTCCTTGGAAGGTACGGTGACAGCACAGTCAATCGGAACACAGGAGCTTCCAGCAAATCCGCTCTGATTGGCTGCTACTTTTCCCCTGCTTTTGCCACCTGGTGCTGAATACAAATAGATTTTAGATAGAACTAAGCACATTTCAAGTGTCTGATACAAATTTTTCAACTGTATTAGCTGGATTGTAATTTCTACTACTGTTTTAATGTGCTTACAGCTCTTCTGTTTCCTTGCTCTTCACCCCCCTATCCAAGCACTGTGCCTTGGTGCCAAAAAGTCTAACTCTCCTCTGTCTTGCTAAACTGCTAAATCTAAACCTGTTCTACCTCTATGCTATTCAAATCCTGCTATTTTTACTTCTCTCCAGCTCTCTGCCATTGAACAGGGCTGCTTCAGCTCTCCCATGGTCGGCCGGCACCCAGTCAGCCACCGACCTATACCAGGACGCCGGTCTGCAGCTCCTAGAAAGGTACAGTGACAAGCGCAGCCAATCGGAACTACAGGTGCTTCCAGCAAACCCACTCTGATTGGCGACAACCTCCCATGCTTTTGCCACCTGGTGCTTTTACAAATAGATTTTAGATAGAACTAACACACATTTCAAGGGTCTAATAGAAGTTTTTCAACTGTATTAACCAGATTATAATTTCTACTACTGCTTTAAAGTGCTTACAGCTCTTCTTTTTCTTTGCTACTGCACCTCCCCGTCCAAGCCCTCTGACTTGGCGCCGAAAAGTCTAACTCTCCTTTGTCTTGCTAAACTGCTCCATCTAAAGCTAACCTACATCTATGCTGTTTAAACCCTGCTATTTTTTCTTCTCTCCAGCTGTGTGCCTTTGAACAGGGCTGCTTCAGCTCCCATGCCATCAGCCTGCACCCAGCCAGCCACTGACCGAGACCAGGATGCTCACTTGCAGCTCCTTGGAAGGAACAGTGACAGTGCAGCCAATCAGAATGCGGGCGCTTCCAATAAACCCACTCTGATGGGTCACGACTTTTCCCAAGCTTTTGCCACTTGGTGCTTTTTCAAATAGATTTTAGATAGAACTAAGCACACATTTCAAGTGTCTATTAAAGTTTTTCATCTGTATTAGATGGATTGTAATTTCTAATACTGTTTTAAAGTGCTTACAGCTCTTCTTTTTCCTTGCTCCTGCACCCACCCATTCAAGCACTCTGCATTATTGCCGAAAAGTCTAACTCTTTTTTGTCTTGCTAAACTGTTCAATCTAAACCTATCCTACCTCTAAGCTATTTAAACCCAGCTATATTTTCTTCTACCCAGCTGTCTGCCCTTGAACAAGACTGCTTCAGCTCCTCCACGGTTGGCGGCACCCAGCCAGCCACCGACTGAGACCAGGATGCCCGCCCGGCAGCTCCTTGGAAGTACTGCGACAAGCGCAGCCAATCAGTACATGGGCGCTTCCAGCAAACTCACTCTGATTGGCCAGGACTTTTCACCTGCTTTTGCCACCTGGCGCTTTTTACAAATAGATTTTAGATAGAACAAAGCACATATCAAGTGTCTAATAGAAGTTTTTCAACTGTATTAGCTGGATTGTAATTTCTACAGCTGTTTTCAAGTGCTTATAGCTCTTCTGTTCTCTTGCTCCTGCATCCCCCCATCCAAGCACTCTGTCTTGGCTATGAAAAGTCTAACTCTCCTTTGTCTTGCTAAACTGCTTAATCTAAATCTATTCTACATCTATGCTGTTTAAACCCTGCTATTTTTACTTCTCTCCAGCTGCCTGTCTTTCAGTGGGGCTGCTTCAGTACCCCCATGGACGGCCGGCAAACAGCTAGCCACCGACCGAGACCAGGATGCCCACCTGCAGAAAGTATGGCGACATCACAGGTAATCGGAACACGGGCGCTTCCAGCAAACCCGCTCTGCTTGGCCAAAACTTTTCCCTGCTTTTGCCACATGGTGCTTTTTACAACTAGATTTTTGATAGAACTAAGCTCATTTCAAGTGTCTAATAGACGTTTGTCAACTGTGTTAGCTGGATTGTAATTTCTACTACTGTTTTAATGTGCATACAGCTCTTCTGCTTCCTTACTCCTGCACACCCCTCCAAGCACTCTGCCTTGGCATCGAAAAGTCTAACTCTCCTTTGTCTTGCTAATCTGCTCAATCTAAACTTATCCTACCTCTATGCTATTTAAACCCTGCTATTTGTTGTTCTCACCAGCTACCTGCCCTGGAATGGTCCTGCTTCAGCTCCCCCACGGTCGGCCATCAACCAGCCAGCCACCGACCGAGACCAGGACACCATCCTGCAGCTCTTTGGAAGTTACGGTGACATCGCAGCCAATCGGAACACAGGGGCTTCCAGCAAACCAGCTCTGATTGACCAGGACTTTTCCCCTGCTTTTGCCACCTGGCACTTTTTACAAATATATTTTAGATAGAACTAAGCACAGTTCAAGTCTCTTATAGAAGTTTTTCAACTGTATTAGCTGGATTGTAATTTCAACTACTGTTTTAAAGTGCTTACAGCTCTTCTGTTTCCTTGCTCCTGCACCCCCCTCATCAAGGCACTCTTCCTTGGCTCTAAAAAGTTTAACTCTCCTTTGTCTTGCTAAACTGCTCAATCTAAACCTATCCTACCTCTATGCTATTTAAACCCTGCTATTTTTTCTTCTCTCCAGCTGCCTGCCCCTCAACGGGGCTGCTTCAGTTCCTCCACGGTCGGCCGGAACCTAACCAGCCACTGACTGAGACCAGGACATCTGCCTGCATCTCCTTGGAAGGTACAGCGACAGCTCAGCCAATCGGAACACAGGGGATTTCAGCAAACTCGCCCTGATTGACCAGGACTTTTCCCCTGCTTTTGCCACCTGGCGCTTTTAACAAACAGATTTTAGATAGAACTAAGCACATTTGAAGCATCTAATGGAAGTTTTTCAACTGTATTAGCTGGATTGTAATTTCTACTACTGTTTTAAAGTGCTTACAGCTCTTCTTTTTCTTTGCTACTGCACCTCTCCATCCAAGCTCTCTGTCTTGACGCCAAAAAGTCTAACTCTCATTTGTCTTGCTAAACTATTCAATCTAAAGCTATCTTACATCTATGCTATTTAAACCCAGCTATTTTTTCTTCTCTCCAGCTGCCTGCCCTTGATCGGGGCTGCTTCAGCTCTCCCGCAGTTGGCTGGCACCCAACCAGCCTCCGACCGAGATCAGAACGCCCACCTGAAGCTCCTTGGAAAGTATGGTGACAACACAGCCAATCGGAACACGGGCGCTTCCAGCAAAGTCACTCTGAAAGGACAGGACTTTTTATCTGCTTTTGCCACCTGGTGCTTTTTGCAAATAGATTTTAGATAGAACTAAGCACACATTTCAACTATCTAATAGAAGTTTTTCATCTGTATTACCTGGAGTGTAATTTCTATCACTGTTTTGAAGTGCTTACAGCTCTTCTTTTTCATTGCTCCGGCACCTCCCCATCCAAGCGCTCTGCCTTGGTGCTGAAAAGTTTAACTCTCATTTCTTTTGCTAAACTGCTCAATCTACACTTATCCTACCTCTATGCTATATAAATCCAGCTATTTTTTCTTCTCTCCAACTGCATGCCCTTGAATGGGGCTGTTTTACCTCCTCCACAGTTGGCCGGCAGCCAGCCAGCCTCCGACTGAGACCAGGATGCCCACCTGCAGCTCCTTGGAAGGTATGGCGACAGTGCAGCCAGTCGGAAAATGGGCATTTCTAGCAAACCCACTCTGATTGTCCAGGACTTTTCCCCTGCTTTTGCCACCTGGTGCTTTTACAAATAAATTTTAGATAGAACTGTACACATTTCAAGTGTCTAATAGAGGCTTTTCAACTGTATTAGCTGGATTATAATCTCTACTACTGTTTTAAAGTGCTTACAGTTCTTGTTTCCTTGCTCCT
Organism: Neoceratodus forsteri; assembly: GCA_016271365.2. Taxonomy (NCBI): domain Eukaryota; kingdom Metazoa; phylum Chordata; order Ceratodontiformes; family Ceratodontidae; genus Neoceratodus; species Neoceratodus forsteri. The sequence continues at coordinate 349,539,262 of CM028130.1, read as the reverse complement.
GCACCCCCATCCAAGCACTCTGCCTTTGCGCTAAGATGTCTAAATATCCTTTGTCTTGCTAAACTTCTCAATCTAAACAGATCCTACCCCCATGCTATTTAAACCCTGATATTTTTACTTCTCTCCAGCTGCCTGCCTTTGAGCCGGGCTGCTTCAGCTCCCCCACAGTCGGCTGGCACCCAGACAGGCACCGACTGAGACCAGGACTCCTGCCTGCAGCTCCTTGGAAGGTACGGCGACAGCGCAGCCAATCGGAACACGGGGGCTTCCAGCAAACACGCACTGATTGTCCAGGACTTTTCCCCTGCTTTTGCCACGTGACTCTTTTTACAAATAGATTTTAGATGGAACTAAGCAATTTTCAAGTGTCTAATAGAAGTTTTTCAACTGTATTAGCTGGATTGTAATTTCTACTACTGTTTTAAAGTTCTTACAGCTCTTCTGTTTCCTTGCTACTGTACTCCCCATCCAAGCACTCTGCCTTGGTGCCGAAATGTCGAACTCCCCTTTGTCTTCTAAACTGCTAAATCTAAACCTATCCTACCGCTATGCTATTTAAACCCAGCTATTTTTTCTTCTCTCCAGCTCTCTGCCCTTGAACAGGGCTGCTTCAGCTCCCCCATGGTCGGCTGGCACCCAGTCAGGCACCGACCGACACCAGGATGCCTGCCTGCAGCTCCTTGAAAGGTACAGTGACAGCACAGCTAATCAGAACGCGGGTGCTTCCAGCAACCCAACTCTGATTAGCAACGACTTTTCCCATGCTTTTGAATCCTGCTGCTTTTTACAAATACATTTTGGATAGAACTAAGCAAACATTTCAAGGGCCTAATACAAGTATTTCAACTGTATTAGTTGGATTGTAATTTCTACTACTGTTGTAAAGTGCATACAGCTCTTCTTTTTCCTTGCTGCTGCACCCCCCCATCCAAGCACTCTGCCTTGGTGCTGAAAAGTCTAACTCTCCTTTGTCTTTCTAAACTGCTCCATCTAAAGCTATCCTACATCTATGCTATTTAAACCCTGCTATTTTTTCTTCTCTCCAGCTGCCTGCTGTTGAACAGGGCTGCTTCAGCTCCCACACGGTTGGCCAGCATACAGCCAGCCACCGACCGAGACCAGGATGCCCACATGCAGCTCCTTGGACGGTACAGTGACAGCGCAGCCAATTGGAATGCAAGCACTTCCAGCAAACCCACTCTGATTGGCCACGACTTTTCCGATGCTTTTGCCACCTGGTGCTTTTTACAAATAGATTTTAGATAGAATTAAGCACACATTTCAAGTGTCTTATAGAAGTTTTTCATCTGTATTAGCTGGATTGTAATTTCTACCACTGTATTAAAGTGCTCACAGCTCTTCTTTTTCCTTGCTCCTGCACCCCCCCAAGCACTCTGCCTTGGTGCCGAAAAGTCTAACTCTCCTATGTCTTACTAAACTGTTCAATCTAAACCTATCCTACGTCTATGCTATTTAAAGCCAGCTATTTTTTCTTCTCTCCAGCTGACTGCCTTGAACGGGGCTGCTTCAGCTCCTCCACAGTCAGCCGGAACCCAGCCTGCCACCGACTGAGACCAGGACGCCCACCTGCAGCTCCTTGGAAGGTACGTCGAAAGCGCAGCCAATCAGTACACGGTGCTTCCAGCAAACTCACTCTGATTGGCCAGGACTTTTCACCTACTTTTGCCACCTGGCGCTTTTTACAAATATATTTTAGATAGAACTAAGCACATTTCAAGTGTCCAATAGAAGTTTTTCAACTGTATTAGCTGGATTGTAATTTCTACTACTGTTTTAAAGTGCTTACAGCTCTTCTGTTTCCTTGTTCCTGCACCCCCCCATCCAAGCACTATGTCATGGCACCAAAAAGTCTGACTCTCCCTTGTCTTGCTAAACTGCTCAATCTAAACCTATCCTACATCTATGCTATATAAACCTTGCTATTTTTTCTTCTCTCTAGCTGCCTGCCTTTGAGCAGGGCTGCTTCAGTACCCCCATGGTCGGCTGGCACCCAGCCAGCCACTGACTGAGACCAGGATGCCCGTCTGTAACTCCTTGGAAGGTATGGCATCAGCACTGCCAATAGGAATGCGGGCGCTTCCAGCAAACCCACTCTGATTGGCCACTACTTTTCCCCTGCTTTTGCCACCTGGTGCCTTTTACAAATAGATTTTAGATAGAACTAACCACATTTCAAGTGTCTAATAGAAGTTTTTCAACTGTATTAGCTGGATTGTAATTTCTGCTACTGTTTTAAAATGCTTACAGCTCTTCTGTTTCCTTGCTCCTACATCATCTCATCCAAGCACTCTGCCTTTGTGTCAGAAAGTCTAAGCCTCCTTTGTCTTGCTAAACTACTAAATCTAAACCTATCCTAAGTATATGCCATTTAAAGCCTGCTATTTTTTCTTCTTTTCAGCTGCCTGCCATTGAACGGGGCTGCTTCAGCTCCCCCATGGTTGGCCGGCACCCAGCCAGCCACCAACCAATACCAGGTTGCCTGCCTGCAGCTCCTTGGACGATACAATGACAGCGCAGCCAATCGGAACTCGGGCATTTCCGGCAAACCTGTTCTGATTGGCCAGGACTTTTCCCCTGCTTTTGCCAGCTGGCGCTTTTTACAAATAGATTTTAGATAGAACTAAGTACATTTCAAGTGTCTAATAGAAGTTTTTCAACTATATTAGCTGGATTGTAATTTCTACAACTGTTTTAAAGTGCTTACAGCTCTTCTGTTTCCTTGCTCTTGCACCACACAAATCAAAGCAATCTTCCATGGGGCCGAAAAAGTCTAACTCTCTTTTGTCTTGCTGAGCTGCTCAATCTAAAACTATCCTACCTCTATGCTATTTAAATCCTGCTATTTTTTCTACTCTCCAGCTGCCTGCCCTTGAATGGGGCTGCTTCAGCTCCCCCACGGTTGGCCGGCACCCAGCCAGCCACAGACCGAGACCAGGATGCCTGCCTGCCTGCAGCTCCTTGGAAGGCACAGTGACAGTGCAGCCAATCGGAACACGGGCGATTCCAGCAAACCTGCTCTGATTGGCCAGGACTTTTCCACTGCTTTTGCCAGCTGGCGCTTTTTACAAATAGAGTTTAGATAGAATTAAGCACATTTCAAGTGTCTAATAGAAGTTTTTCATCTGTATTAGCTGGATTGTAATTTCTATTGCTGTTTTAAAGTGCTTACAGCTCTTCTTTTTCCCTGCTCCTACAGCCCCCATTCAAGCACTCTGCCTTGGTGCTGAAAAGTCTTACTCTCCTTTATCTTGCTAAACTGTTCAATCCAAACCTATCCTACCTCTATGCTATTTAAAGCCATCTATTTTTTATTCTACCCAGCTGCCTGCCCTTGAACGTTGCTGCTTCAGATCCTCCATGGTTGGCTGGCACCCAGCCAGCCATTGACTGAGACCAAGATGCCCGCCTGCAGCTCCTTCGAAGGTACTGAGACAGCGCAGCCAATCAGTACACGGGCGCTTCCAGCAAACTCACTCTGATTGGCCAGTGCATTTTCACCTGCTTTTGCAACTTGGCGCTTTTTACTAATAGATTTTAGATAGAACTAAGCACATTTGAAGTGTCTAATAGAACTTTTTCAACTGTATTAGCTGGATTGTAAGTTCTACTACTGTTTTAAAGTGCTTACAGCTCTTCTGTTTCCTTGTTCCTGCACCCCTACATCCAAGCATTCTTCCTTGGTGCCAAAAAGTCTAACTCTCCTTTGTCTTGCTAAACTGCTCAATCTAAACCTATCCTATATCTATGCTATTTAAACCCTGCTATTTTTTCTTCTCTCCAGCTGCCTGCCCTTCAGCGAGGCTGCTTCAGCTCCCCCATGGTCGGCCATCACCCAGCCAGCCACCATCTGAGAAATTGACGCCCGCCTGCAGCTCCTAGGAAGGAACAGTGACAGTGCAGCTAATCGGAACATGGGTATTTCCAGCAAACCCACTCTGATTGGCCATGACTTTTCCCATGCTTTTGCTACCTGGTGCTTTTTACAAATAGATTTTAGATAGAACTAAGCAGACATTTTAAGGGTCTAACAGATGTTTTTTAACTGTATAAGCAGGATTGTAATTTCTATGACTGTTTTAAAGTGCTTACAACTCTTCTGTTCCCTTGCTTCTGCACCCCCTATCCAAGCACTCAGTCTTAGCACCAAAAAGTCTAACTCTCCTTTGTCTTGCTAAACTGCTCAATCTAAACCTATCCTACCTCTATGCTATTTAAACCCTTTTATTTTTTCTTCTCTCCAGATACCTACCCTTGAACGGTTCTGCTTCAGGTCCCCCACGGTTGGCCAGCACCCAACCAGCCACCGACCGAGACCATGACGCCCGCCTGCAGCTCCTTGGAAGGGATGGTGACAGTGCAGCAAATCGGAACACGTGCACTTCCATCAAACCTGCTCTGACTGGCCAGGACTTTACCCCTGCATTTGCCACCTGGTGCTCTTTACAAATATATTTTAAAAAGATCTATGCACAGTTCAAGTGTCTAATAGAAGTTTTTCAACTGTATTAACTGGATTGTAATTTCAACTACTGTTTTAAAGTGCTTACAGCTCTTCTGTTTCCTTGCACCTGCACCCCCTCCCATCAAGGCACTCTCCCTTGGCACCAAAAAGTCTAACTCTCCTTTTTCTTCCTAAACTGCTCAATCTAAACCTATCCTACCTCTATGCTATTTAAACCCTGCTACATTTTCTTCTCTCCAGCTGCCTGCCATTCAACGGGGCTGCTTCAGCTCCCCCACAGCCGGCCGGCCCATAGCAAGCCACAGACTGAGACCAGGACGCCTGGCTGCGGCTTCTGGAAATCTATGGTGACAGCCTAGCCAATCGGAACACGAGGGCTTCCAGCAAACCTGCTCTGATTGGCCAGGACTTTGCCCCTGCTTTTACCACCTGGTGCTTTTTACAAATCGATTTTAAACAGAACTAAGCACATTTCAAGTGTCTAATAGAAGTTTTTCAACTGTATTAGCTGGATTGTAGTTTCTACTACTGTTTTAAAGTGCTTACAGCTCTTCTGTTTCCTTGCTCCTGCACACCCCCATCCAAGCACTCTGCCTTGGTGCCAAAAAATTCTAACTCTCCTTTGTCTTGCAAAACTTCTAAATCTTAACATATCCTACATCTCTGCTATTTAAACCCTGCTATTTTTAATTCTCTCCAGCTGCCTGCAATTGAACAGTGCAGCTTCAGCTTCCCCATGGTTGGCTAGCACCCAGTCAGCCACCCACCGGTACCAGGACACCCGCCAGCAGCTCCTTGGAAGGTACAGTGACAGCACAGCCAGTCGGAACATGGGTGCTTCCAGCAAACCCACTCTGATTGGCCATGACTTTTCCCATGCTTTTGCATCCTGGTGCTTTTTACAAATTGTTTTAGATAGAACATAGCACACATTTCAAGTGTCTAATAGAAGTTTTTCAACTGTACTAGCTTGATTGTAATTTCTACTAATGTTTTAACGTGCTTACAGCTCTTCTTGTTCCTTGCTCCTGCACCCTCCATATCAAAGCACTTTGCCTTGGTGCTGAAAAGTACAACTTTCCTTTGTCTTGCTAAACTGTTCAATCTAAACCTATCCTACCTCTATGCTATTTAAACCCTTCTATTTTTTCTTCTCTCCAACTGCCTGTGATTGAACAGGGCTGCTTCAGCTCCTCCATGGTCTGTCGACACCCAGCCAGCCTCTGACCAAGACCAGGATGCCTGCCTGCAGCTCCTTGGAAGGTACGGCGACAGGGCAGCCAAACAGAGCACGGGCGCTTCCAGCAAACACATTCTGATTCACCAGGACTTTTCACCTGCTTTTGCCACCTGGCGCTTTTTACAAATAGATTTTAGATAGAACAAAGCACATTTCAACTGTCTAATAGAAGTTTTTCAACTGTATTAGCTGGATTGTAATTTCTACTACTGCTTTAAAGTGCCTACAGCTCTTCTGGTCCCTTGCTCCTGCACCCCCCCATTCAAGCACTCAGCCTTGGTGCCGAAAAGTCTAACTCTCCTTTGTCTTGCTAAACTGTTCAATCTAAACCTATCCTACCTCTATGCTATTTAAACTCTGCTTTTTTTCCTTCTCTCCAGCTGCCTGCCCTTGAACGAAGCTGCTTCAGCTCCCCCACGGTCGGCTAGCTCCCAGGCAGCCACTGACCGAGACCAGGATGCCCGCCTGCGGCACCTTGGAAGGTATGGTGACAGTGCAGCCAATCAGAACATGGGCGCTTCCACCAAAAAATGCTCTGATTGGCCCGGACTTCTCAGCTGCTTTTGCCACAAGGCACTTTTTACAAATAGATTTTAGATAGAACTAAGCACATTTCAAGTGTCTAACAGAAGTATTTCAACTGTAATAGCTGGATTTAATTTCTACTACTGTTTTAAAGTGCTTACAGCTCTTCTGTTTCCTTGATCCTGCACCCTCCTCCATCCAAGCACTCTGCTTTGTGCTGAAAACTCTAACTCTCCTTTGACATCCCAAACTGCTCAATCTAAACATATTCTACCTTGATGCTATTTATATCATGCTATTTTTTCTTCTCTCCAGCTGCCTGCCCTTGAACAGGGCCGCTTCAGCTCCCCCATGGTCGGCTGGCACCCAGCCAGCCACCAACCGAGACCAGGACACCCACCTGCAGCTCCTTGGAAGGTATAGTGACAGCGCAGCCAATCGGAACACGGGCTCTTCCAGCAAACCTGCTCTGATTGGCCAGGACTTTCCCCCTGCTTTTGCCCCCTGGTGCATTTTACAAATAGATTTTAGATAGAACTAAGCACATTTCAAGTGTCTAATAGAAGTTTTTCAACTGTGTTAGCTGGATTGTAATGTCTACTACTGTTTTAAAGTACTTACAGATCTTCTCTTTCATTGCTCCTGCACCTCCAATTCAATAACTCTGCCTTGGCGGTGAAAAGTCTAACTCTACTTTGTCTTGCTAAACTGCTCAATCTAAACCTATCCTACCTCTACACGGATGCTTCCAGCAAACCCGCTCTGATTGGCCAGGACTTTTCCCCTGCTTTTGCCACCTCCGCTTTTCACAAATAGATTTTAGATAGAACGTAGCACATTTCAAGTGTCTAACAGAAGTTTTTCAACTGTATTAGCTGGATTGTAATTTCTAATACTGTTTTAAAGTGCTTACAGCTCTTCTGTTTCCTTGCTCCTGCACCCCCCCATCCAATAACTCTGCCTTGGTAACGAAAAGTTTAACTTTACTTTCTCTTGCTAAACTGCTCAGTCTAAACCTATCCTACCTCTATGCTATTTAAACTCTGTTATTTTTTCTTCTTTCCTGCTGTCTGCCCTTGAACAGGGCTGCTTCAGCTCTACCACGGTTGGCCGGCACCCAGTCAGCCACAGACCGAAACCAGGATGCTCGCCTGCAGCTCCTTGGAAGGTTCTGTGACAGCACTGCCAATCGGAACATGGATGCTTCCAGCAAACCCGCTCTGATTGGCCAGAACATTTCCCCTGCTTTTGCCACCTGGCGCTTTTTTCACAAAAAGATTTTAGATAGAACTAGGCACATTTCAAGTGTCTAATAGAAGTTTTTCAGCTGTATTAGCTGGATTGTAATTTCTACTACTGTTTTAAAGTGTTTATAGCTCTTCTGTTTCCTTGCTCCTGCATCCCCCATCCAAGCACTCTGACTTGGCACCAAAAAGCCTAACTCTCCTTTGTCCTGCTAAACTGCTCAATCTAAACCTACCCTACCTCTATGCTATTTAAACCCTGTTATTTTTTCTTCTTTCCCGCTGTCTGCCCTTGAACGGGGCTGCTTCAGCTCCCCCACGGTCGGCTGGCTCCCAGCCGGCCACCGACCAAGGCCAGGTTGCCCACCTGCGGCACCTTGGATGGTACAGTGACAGCGAAGCCAATCGGAACATGGGCACTTCCACCAAACCTGCTCTGATTGGGCAGGACTTTTCAGCTGCTTTTGCCACCTGGTCCTTTTTACAAATAGATTGTAGATAGAACTAAGTACATTTCAAGTGTCTAATAGAAGTTTTTCAACTGTATTAGCTGGATTATAATTTCTACTACTGTTTTAAAGTGCTTACAGACTTTTCTGTTTCCTTGCTCCTGCACCCACCTCCATCCAAGCACTCTGCCTTTGCACCAAAAACTCTAACTCTCCTTTGACATCCAAAACTGCTCAGTCTAAACCTATCCTACCTTGATGCTATTTAAATCCTGCTATTTTTTCTTCTCTCCAGCTGCCTGCCCTTGAATGGGTCTGCTTCAGCTCCCCCATGGTCGGCTGGCACCCAGCCGGCCACTGACCGAGACCAGAAAGCCCGCCTGCAGCTCCTTGGAAGGTATGGTGACAGCACAGCCAATAGGAAAATGGCCACTTCCAGCAATCCCGCTCTGATTGGCCACGACTTTTCCCCCGCATTTGCCACCTGGCACTTTTTACAAATAGATTTTTGATAGAACTAAGCACATTTCAAGTGTCTAATAGAACTTCAGCTCTACCACGGTTGGCCGGCACCCAGCCAGCCACAGACCGAAACCAGGATGCCCGCCTGCAACTCCTTGGAAGGTTCTGTGACAGCACTGCCAATCAGAACATGGATGCTTCCTGCAAACCCGCTCTGATTGGTCAGAACTTTTCCTCTGCTTTTGCCACCTGGCGCTTTTTTAACAAAAAGATTTTAGATAGAACTAAGCACGTTTCTAATAGAAGTTTTTCAACTGTATTAGCTGGATTGTAATTTCTACTACTGTTTTAAAGTGTTTATAGCTCTTCTGTTTCCTTGCTTCTGCATCCCCAATCCAAGCACTCTGCCTTGGAGCCAAAAGCTCTAACTCTCCTTAGTCTTGCTAAACTTCTCAATCTAAACCTACCCTACCTCTATGCTATTTAAACCCTGCTATTTTTTCTTCTCTCCAGCTGCCTGCCCTTGAACGGGGCTGCTTCAGCTCCCCCAAGGTCGGCTTACACCCAGCCAGCCACTGACCAAGACCAGGACACCTGCCTGCATCTCTTTGGAAGGTACAGTGACAGCACAGCGAATCAGAACATAAGCGCTTCCAGCAAACCTGCTCTGATTGGCTGGGGACCTTTCCCCTGCTTTTGCCACCTGTGCTTTTTACAATAAATTTTACATAGAACTTAGCACATTTCAAGTGTCTAATAGAAGTTTTTCAACTGTGTTCGCTGGATTGTAATTTCTACTACTGTTTTAAAGTGCTTACAGCTCTTCTGTTTCCTTGATCCCCACACCCCCCATCAATAACTCTGCCTTGGTGGGGAAAAGTCTAACTCTCCTTTGTCTTGCTAAACTGCTCAATCTAAACCTATCCTAACTCTATGCTATTTAAACCCTGCTATTTTTTCTTCTCTCTAGCTGCCTGCTTTTGAACTGGGCCTGTTTGAGCTCCCCCATGGTCGGCTGGCACCCAGCCAGCCACCGACCGAGACCCGGATGCCCGGATGCAGCTCCTTGGAAGGTACGGTGACAGCACAGCCAAGTAGAACACAGGTGCTTGCAGCAAACCCACTCTGATTGGCCAGAACTTTTTCCCTGCTTTTGCCACCTGGCGCTTTTTACAAATAGTGGCTTGTTTTCCATTAGCAGATTATACTGACCTGCCACTAGAGGTATTCTTGTTCTTTCATTTAAAAAAAAAGTCTACCCTCTGAAAGACATAGTTACTTTACTTGCTATATACCTTCCTTCCTTCCCACCCTCGAGTTCCTTTTGAACTGGGTAAGACTTCCCTGAACCACGGGACTGCTGAGAGCCATGCCATTGGTCCCATGGTATCTGTACCCCACCCTGATTGGATGCTCTCTTGCCTCCTGCTCGGGGATTGGCATTTGAGCCAGCTAAAACTTTGCTCTGCTCGGGGCTGCTGCGCCCATTCATTTCTACTGCAAACAGCCAAAATTTTATGCCCGCCCCCGACCTTAACTTTATAGACCTTCCTCCATGCCCCCTGGTAGCTCGGTCCCCTCACTTGTGTTCCATTGGGTATGTGTTTTGGGACTGTCCCCCCATCTTTTAGTCTCCACCTCCCACTCCCTGGCTGCCTGGCCTTCCTGGCTGTATCCTCACTTCTCACTGATCCAGTTACTGCTCTTCTGACCCCTTTTCCTAGCCCTGCCAGCCTATCTTAACCCCCTCCCTCTGCCTACCCCAAATCCTATCTTAATCATGCACCTCCACCATTCTCTACCCCATTCTATTTCTTCTTGCCTGTCTTCCTCCCCTACTGCATGCCCTAAAAGCCTGCTTTCCCTCCCTTCCCCACAGCTTCCACATTCCTACATCCTTCCTCCACATAGGCACACTACACATTGGTCACTGCCCCTTGCCCAGGGTCCATCCTACCACAATGAAACTGTCCTACACCCACACTGGTCCTAGCCCTCCACTCTGGTCCCCGCAGTCTACACTGACCTTCACCCACTATCGTCGATGCTCGGCTATTTCCTGAGATGCTATCAGGCAAAAGTATTCCCCTAAAGAAATACACCACAGATCCTCGAGGCTAGTCCTCCTCCTCCTAATGCTTTCAGGCAGCGTGCAGCCAAACTCTGGCCCATTCTGCTCTAAAGCCACTAATCTGAGCAAGCATTCAGGTGCCCTCTCATTCATATCAATCAACATCTGCAGCCTTTTTCCTAAAATGGATGCCTTACAGGCCTTCACCAGCCAACACTCCCTTGACATCCTGGCAGTTGTCAAAACCTGGCTCACACCATCAGTACCAGACCATGCAATCAGCCTTCCTGGCTACAACGTCTTTAGGCTGGATCACCTCTCCAAGAGAGGCAGGGGCTGTGCTCTCTACATAAAAGACTCCATACAGGGGCACCACATCATTACCTCACTCCAACCCACAACTGCTCAGATACTGCCAGTGAGAATCCTCCTCAGAGCCCAAAACAAAACCCTCACTGTTGACACCATCTACATCCCTCCCAAAGAACAGGGGAACTGGTCTAACAGCTGTTCTTGACTTTGTAAAGTTACTCTCACTGGACACTGAATCCATCCTCCTAGGCGACTTCAACATCAACTGGCCTGCGGCCGATGCTGGTGCACACATGGATACCATTAGTGTGGCAAACCTTGCACAAATGGTTGACTCACCAACCAGGAAAAATGACAGGACTGGCACTAGCACACTCTTGGACTGGATCCTTACCAGTCACCCATCGTGGATATCTAACACTAATGTCCTCCCTGACTCTCTCAGTGACCACTCCCCTGTTAGCTGCACCTGGTCAAATAAATTCATCAAACAATCACCAAAAACTACCACCAGCAAGGTTCTTCCCCATGGTCACCTTCCTTGACTTAAATACCACCTCCTCCATCAAGACTGGTCCCCTATCTTCAATGCAACCAACATAAACACTGCCCTTGACCACTTCATAAACATCTTCACTGTGGCCTGTGACATGTATGTCCCTATTAAGAAATGCAAAGTCAAATCACTCTGCAATTCTTGGCTCACAGGTGACCTTCTCAGGATGCTAGAAACAAGAAACCACCTATGGGAGCTGGCCAGAAACTCTGGAAGGCAAAACAACATCAAAAACTACAAACGTGCCCACAATGACTGCACCAAAACCATCCGGCAAATGAATTCCACCTACTATAAGCATGCCCTCACAAACTCCTGGGGCAATGGTCAAGAATTCTGGAATAACACAAAGGAAATAATCAGGAATCCGCCCAAATCCGCCCCCCCATCAATGCTCAGCATCAATGGAACCACAACCCTCAATCCAAAACCACTGCGGATACCTTTAACAAAGCCTTTACTGATCTCAGCGCTGTCCTACCCCAGGACTACTTCAAAGATGGTGAAGCCCCTCTGTCCACAATGAACACTACTCGCACCAGCTCCTCCCACTTCTACTTCAAAGCAGTCAAGGCTCACCAAGTAAGCAAATATGTTACCAAAGCCCTTGGTAAATCAAGACTCAGTAATGACTCCCTCGATCTCAAAATCCTGTCACTCACACTTGATGAAGTGCTTAGTCCTCTGACCAGAATTCTCAACCTCTCCCTCAGCCTTAGCCAGTTCCTGGACAGATGGAAATCTGCCACTGTCACCCCAATCCATAAACATGGTGACAAAACTGCCCACGATAACTACAGACCTATCTCCCTACTACCCCCACTTTCCAAGGCACTAGAACACATCATCTCAGCCCAGCTCACAGAATACCTGGATACGTACAACATCCTGTGCAAGCAACAACATGGGTTCCACAAAGGTCACAGCACCTCCACAGCCCTACTTGAATTCACTGGCACAATCCACAATGCACTTGACTCCGGTGAACTACCAGGCTCAATCTACATTGACTTATCTAAAGCCTTCGACACCATCAATCACTACCTCCTGCTTATCCAGCTTCAGAACACTGGGCTGTCAACTGATTCCATTGGCTGGTTTAAGAGCTACCTTGAAGAATGGTCCCAAACAGTAAGAATCACTGATACACTCTCGGACCCTAGACCGGTCCACTCAGGAGTCCCCCAGGGCTCCATTCTGGGACCCCTCTTCTTCAGCCTATTCTTAAACTCACTACTGGACAGCTGCCCAGAACAAATAATTCTCTATGCCGACGATGCTGTGATCCTCACCTCAGACCCTGATCCAATCCAATTACAAAATAAACTTCAGCAGGCCTTCTCCTCCATTGAATCCTGGATCCTAAATCATAAACTGCTTCTCAATCAGAAACAAATTAAGTCTATGGTCTTTTGCAGCCCCCATAACAAAAACAAACAACTCCACTTCTCCATTGCAACTGAACAAGGAGCCATCCTAGAGCAAACACAATCATTCAAGTACCTCAACATCACCCTTGATCCCCTCCTCTCATACGCTGTCCATATCAGCAATGTTGCAAAGTCTGCCAATGTGAGGTTAGGCATATTATTCCAGCACAGGAAACACCTAACCCCAGAAGCACTGTCAGTGGTGGTCCAAAGCTCCATCATCAGCATCATTGACTATGGTCTTATCATATATGGGTCTGCAACTACCACTGCTCTCAAATGTATCACAACCTCCCTAAATAAGGCCTGTCATCTCATCACTGGCTCACATCACCGTACCCACACATGTGACCTTTGTTCCCAATCTGGATGGCTTCAACTGGACAAATGCATAAAATACCAAATCTGCATCACGGCCAAGAAAATTATAATGGGGCTTGCCCCACCTGGTGTCTGTGCCCTCCTTAAGCCTAGACATAGGAGCATCACTACAGGGAGATCCAATTCCCATCTACTACATATCCCATGATGTCGCATGACCCAAGGACAAAAATCATTTGCCTATTGGGCATCCAACTGGCTCAACTCTCTTGGCAGCAACATAGCGACCACTCCAACATTCGGCCTCTTCAAGTCCAAGCTGTGCCTCTCACTGCTTGTATCTTGTGATTGCCCATCTTAACATTTCCACTGTTCCAGCTGCACATGCTCCAGCGCTCAGCACTTCAATCAGTCTTTACACCCCTAGCACCTTACCTGTCATATTCCCACAACAAGGCCCCCTGGCTGCACTGTCTCCTGCCCTCGCCCATCTCCCCCCTGTATCTGCACTCCTGCCCCCACCCCAAACACTTCTCATACTCCCCTTACCCCTGCACCTCCTTCCTCTCGTTCTCTACCCTCACTTCCCCCACCCCTCCTTCCCTTGTCTTGCTCATAGCTCAAGTCTTTGTACTGGTTATTACATGTCTGTAAGTCAATGACTATATGTTTGTAACTAAAAAATGATGCCTGTTGCACACACTGATAAGGAACCTTTGTAAAAGAGCCTCGGCTCAAAAGTATTGTAATCCTAGATTGAAATAAATAAATAAATAAATAAAACTGGACCATTTGAGTAAAAGAATGGCTAACCCCAATTTTATCGTTTTGGGAGGCAAATAAGTGGGCTTTTCATACAAGACTTGAAAAAGAACAGATCCCCAAATATATGAATTCAGCCTTAAAGAAAGTAAAATCATGGAAATTAAGACTGGAACACTTCAAAAAGTTATCTAGGAAACTATTGTACACTCATATCCTTGAGTCCTGTTATTTAGAACCTTTAATCCTTCTGCAATGGTCAGCCCAGTCTACTCCAGATACCCTTAAACAACTAACAGAGTCCACACAGGGACCACAATATGATAATAACAACCTTACATATACTTGACAAAGGGTTTGGGGGTAAAACCATTTTACAATGTTATAATAGCGCTGATTATAAGGTTATAAAAGAATATCTTAATTTATGGGATTGGAATACAGAATTAGAAAGTAAAACATTGGAACAAATATGGGACATCATGAAAGATAAATTAGAATATTGCTTAACTCATTATGTATCCAAAATAAAAAAATGCAATCATAACACAAGATTACCACAATGGTATAGTAAACAAATAAAATGTAAATTAAAGCAAAATAGAAGGGCATATAAGAAATACCAAATGCAGCCAACAAAGATGTCCAAAATTAAATACATGGAGTTAAATAAGACATGTAAAAGACCAATTAAAAAGTCAAAACTGGAGGAAGAATACAAGATGTCAACACAAATTGAAGACAATAGGAAGAAGTTCTTTAACTATATTGGAGGGTTAAAGGGTAGACAAAATGCAATAGGACAAACAAAGCTTGGGGATCAAGTACTTAGTGATGAAGAACAAATAGCTAATGAATTTAATAAATACTATGTTAGTATATTTAAGGGTGGCTTAAATGGTACAATCCCCACTGAGACACAAAAAACCCTAGAGTCAAAATGTTGGATATAATGCAAGAGATTGTAGACACGGATATTGCTGCAAGACTTAAAAAATTAAAAATCAATAAGTCTCCTCGACCAGATGGGGTACACCCAAGATTGTTAAAGGAAGTGGCAGATGTAATATCAGGATCCCTTACTAAACTATGCAATACATCACTAAAGGAGAGAAAAACAGTCCATGAGTGGAGGATAGAAAATATAGCACCTATACATAAAAAGGGTAGTAAAAGTAATGTTGAAAATTTTAGACCAATTAGTCTGACATCCATTGTGAGCAAGATTATGGAGGGTATAGTTAAGGATATGATGGAAAATCACATACTAGAAAATGGACTATTGGACGTGTCACTGCATGGTTTTGTGAGGGGCACACCATGTTTGACAAAGCTTATGGAGTTCTTTGAAACTGTTAATGTTGCCTGTGATAAGGGTTTGCAAGTGGATGTCGTTTACCTTGACTAGCTCAAAGGCATAATATATAATATATTAATTAATCAACTACAATTGATAGGATTGCATCCTGCTTTAGTTTCTTGGGTTAAATCCTGGTTAGGGGACAGGCAGTAGTGAGTTTGTATAAGAGGTTACACATCTGAGTGGGTGTCAGTGATGAGTGGAGTGCTGCAGGGGTCCGTATTGGGGCCATTTTTATTTAATGTGTTAATTTCATCTATAAAGACATCTGAAGATGTTTGGATTTCTAAATATGCAGATGATGCAAAGATTGGATTGATTAGAAATGACAGATTGTCTGTAGTTTCTTTACAGAATAATATAAATGAACTGGGAATGTGGGTACTCAAATATGGATTGGAATTTAATATTTCAAAATGTGGGGTAATGCACTTTGGGCATAACAACCTTATGACGGAGTATACACTCTGTGGCACTGCACTCAAAACAACTGAGACTGAAAAAGATTTAGGAATATATATTACAAATAAATTAACTTTTGATCATCATATTCAGGAAACTGTCAAAAGATATAACAAAATTGTGGGATGTATCATGAGCAGGGACAATGGTTTTCCGTTTTAACCGGTAACACCGGTAAAAATCACGGAATCCTGCTTGGTTTGCGGATTTTGAATTCTTGTACCGGTGCCTCATGGGAATTGCATTTCTCTGCACAGAATCCCTAAGATTTCAGCATATTTTTAAATGTTTTTATTTTCTCTTTCTATGCCCCCTTCTCACAGCATCAGTCTCCACTTTTCAGAGATCCCTAGGCTGGGTATCCCCTAGCTTCACCCCAGGTAATACTCAGGAGCTCCTGTGAGTCTGCCCCCATCCTGCCTGGGTTGTACCCCCCAGGTGGGAAGGAGAGGACCCCAGGTCACCCTCCACAGTTCTTTACTGTGTGTCAGGCAGCCAGTGGGTCCCTCATGGAAACTGGTTATGAAGTCTGGGGCAGCTGGGTCCCTTCTACCAGCAGCCAATGAGGGGTGATTGTTACTGGTTTTCTGGTCTCTGTTCCTGAGGGCACCAACACTCAAGGGGATCCAAGGAAGTAGGGCAAATAGAGACATGACGCTACTCCAGATCCTGGCTAGCTTCTTCTTTTCCCAATTGCTCTGCAGTCACATTGCATCACCACCTGTGGTCACCCAGGTGGCATTAAAGCAGCAGGACCTGCAGGCCAACGTTGCCAGAGGAGGAGAGCAGCCCCCCAGGTGCTCGATCCTACTCCCCTAGCCAGACCTCTAGCAACAGGAATTCACTTCTGATCCCGAGTCCCTGGCATTGCAAGCAGTAGTGCAACCTCAGGCTATTTACAGTGCTCTGTCAACTATACACCCACTTTGGTGTAAGAAAACATAAGCAGATGGAGAGGGAAATAATTCAGTTTTAGTAAAATGTTGCAGTGTTCAATGTTCATAATTTGCACCGTAGAGTACGTGTGCACTATTAATCATATATGAAAACCATATATTTGGGTGTTATGGCTGGCAGTATAGCCTAGGGGTTAGAGTAACAAACAGTGATCAAACTGAGTATATTTAGAAGACTTGGGTTTGATTCCCAAAACCTCCACTTGCATACTGTGTGACTCTGAGCAAGGCACTTAACCTCCACAGTGCTCCTGGGTCACCTCTGAAAACAGACAGTTTTGCCTAGTGGGTTTACCCAGTTTACAAAAAAATATAAAAAAAATACCAATATATGTTTACTACATCATACAGTAGTCAGGGTGCCATGTAATTTATCCGAGTTATACTTGGACTGCAATGATGTTGTATAGGTAAATATAAATGTTCAGATACATTTTGTGTTTTATAAGCTTATTTTTAGACTTTAGTCAGGTTTCTATTGTATTTTTTGCATATGAACATCTAGGATATAGATTGCTAAGCACAGGATCACTGTTACCAACTAGTTTATTCAAGTTTATAATCAGCAGGGCCATCCAAAATCCTCAGTTATTTGAAAATTAGTCTGAATAGTGCTGTCACTACTGCCATCATCCCTGAGGGATGTGGACTGCATTGTTGCTACTGACATCACACCTGAGAGGTGGGGTGCCATAGTGCTTCTGCCATAACCACTGGTGGATGGGGAATGTTGTACTGCTGCTGTCCACCAGAGGGATGAGGGCCATAGTGCTGATACTGCCATCACACCCGAGAGGCGGGGGCCGTAGTGCTTCTGCTATAACCACTGGTGGATGGGGAATGTTGTACTGCTGCTGTCCCACCTGAGGGATGGGAGCCATAGTACTGATACTGCCATCACACCTGAGGAATGCGGAACGTGGTACTGCTGCCATCACACCTAATGGATAGGGACTGCAGTGCTGCTGCTGTCATCACCAGAGGGATGGGGCCTTGCTGCTTTTTCCATCACACCTCAGGGATGGGGGCTTAGTGTTGTTGTTGCCATCATATTTTGTACCTAAAATAACTTTAAATTGGTACAAGGATGTAAGGATGTGCAATAGTGGAGGTCAAAACTCCTAAAATGCATGTTAGCAGAGTTAAAAATTGTTAAATAAAGTACACTAAACCAAACACCAGTAAAACCAGATTTTGGCTTAGCAGACACCGGTGACAGTACCATTTTTTACAATGTGCAAAATGGAATTTGCCCTTTCTCAATCCCGGTAAACCACTGTCCCTGAATTTATGAGAAACATTAAATGTAAAAAGAGAAGAGTTATAGTGCCACTTTATAGAACCTTGGTTGGGCCCCATTTGGAGTACTGCGCCCAATTCATATCTGTGCAAAATAATAACAGCAAGAAACAAATAGAGAGGGTTCAGAGAAGGGTGGCCAAGAGGATACGAGGAATGAAGTGGAAGGATTATGGAGAGAGATTGAATAACCTTGGAATGTGTTCACTTCAGTACAGAAAATTAAGAGGAGATTTATGTTATACTTACAATGCATTTCATAATGAACAACTCAGGCTAACCTCTGGTCTTTGTAGTTCAAAAAATGTAAGGCAAACTAGGGCACACTCTCTGAGATTAAGAGGGGGAAACAACTAAAACAAAGAAAAGAGGTGAATGGTTTAGCCAGCGTGATGGGTCCTTGGAATGCACTTCCTGAATTCGTGGTGACTTCCAGAACACTTGCATAGTTTAAAATACAGTTGGATAATCACATGGGGGATAGGAAGACAATGTATGTCCACTGATATGTGACGGGTCATTATGGCCATTGCCCGATAGACCTGTGTGATACTGTGAAACTATATGAAACTCCCAAGACAAATGTGGGCCACAGTGTGGCTCACGTGCCATGGGAGAATAGGGGTTCAGGATAATCATAAACATAAACAAATCTCAGAACGTTATTGTCCAAGAGACACGTGCAATTGAGTTTTGAAATACAAGAGCACTTGTTTGTAACTTGCTCCACTGATAAGGGATTGCTGGAGATTCCCAGGGTTCACTTGAAGACCTCTGGGGCTTGAGTTTTTGCATTTGCAGACCCTACCCTGTGGAATTCTCTACCTCATCAGGTTAGAGGATGCCTGACTGTGGACAGCTTCAAAGCAGCTCTAAAAATGTATTTATTTTTGCTGGCTTTCTTTAATAACTAATAACTGGTTTGTCTGTTAAACTGAGGATTTATATATTATGGTTTTATATTTTTATGGTTGTTATTTTATGTAAAAGCACTTTGATACATAGAAACATTGAAACATAGAAGTTGACGGCAGATAAGGACCTCAAGGCCCATCCAGTCTGCCCATTTCTTTTTCTACCTTATAAATGTGCCATCGGCCTTTGCTCTGTCAGTGGCCTATCTATTCATAGTCATTTGTATTGCTCCCTTATGCCTATCCCATGCCTGTTTGAAGCCCTGCACTGTATTCATAGCCACCACTTCTTGTGGTAAGCCATTCCATGCATCCACCACCCTTTCTGTGAAAAAGAATTTCCTCACATTCCCCTTAATCGGCCTCCCTCTAATCTCATGCTGTGTCCTCTTGTCCTGCTATTTTCTTATATTTAAACATGTTAGACTTCGTTCACCTTGTTTATGCCTTAAGGTGTTTGAATACTTCGATCATATCACCTCTCCCTCCTTTGCTCAAGGGTATACATATTGAGCTCCGTTAATCTGTCCTCATATGTCTTCTGATGCAGACCCTGCACCATTTGGTTGCCTTCTCTGGACTGCCTCAATTTGGTTAATGTCCTTGTGAAGGTGTGGCCTCCAATACTGCACGCAGTACTCCAGATGGGGCCTAACCAGTGTCTTGTACAGAGGGATTATTACCTCCCTCTTACGACTTGTGATACCCCTACTAATACACCCTAACACCCCCCTAGCCTTACCTACTGCTTTAGAGGTCTGCTTGGATGATTTTAGGTCATCAGTGATGAAGATGCCCAAGTCTCTTTCTTCCTTTGTGACTGCTAGCAACTCCCCTCCCAGCCTATAGGTGGCTTCAGGGTTTCTCTTCCCTATGTGCATGATTTTGCACTTCTTTGCATTAAATCCCAGTTGCCATTCTTCTGACCATTCTGCTAGTTTATCCAGATCTCTTCTCATTCTGCCCACCCCATCTGGATCATCTACTCTGTTGCAGATCTTGGTGTCATCTGCAAACAGACAAGCCTTACCCTCTAGTCCATCTGCAAGGTCACTAATGAAGATGTTGAAGAGGACTGGCCCCAGGACTGATCCCTGAGGTACCCACTTGTGACTTGCATCTCTTCTGACTGTATACCATTTACCACCACTCTCTGTTTTCTGCCCATCAACCAGTTTGCCACCCAGTTGACCAACTTCTGACCCACCCAAGCCTACCCAGCTTATTTATCAATCTTCTATGTGGAACAGTGTCAAAAGCTTTGCTGAAGTCAAGGTAGCGACATCAACTGCTCCCCTTGGTCCACCACTCTGGTTACCCAGTCAAAGAAATCTATGAGATTAGTTTGACAGGACCTTCCTTTGTAAACCCATGCTGTCTTGGATCCTGTGCCCCTATGGATTCAGGTGTTGCACTATCCTTTCCTTAAGTGCCTCCATAATCTTGCCCACTGAGGTAAGACTGACCGGTCTGTAGTTCCCGCCTCCTCCCTGCTACCACTCTGTGGAGCGGGATCACATGAGCCCTTCTCCAGTCTTCTGGGACCTCTCCTGTGCTCAGAGACTCACTAAACAATTCTGCTAATGGCTCTGCTAGTTCCTCCTTTAGCTCCTTAAGTACCCTGGGATGTATGCCATCAGGTCCCATTGCCTTATCCACTCTGAGCTTAGCAAGCTCTTGTAGGACCCTTTCTTTTGTGAAGGAGTAGTGCTCACCTCCCTCCCCTGTGTCCATGATGCTGAGCTTGGGCCCTGCCCTACCTTCTCTTCAGTAAATACTGAGCAAAAGTATCTATTTAGGATAGATGCCTTACTGGGTCCTCCTCCTCACATGCTCCTTTTCTCCATTAAACATAATACCCCCTCTGGACTTCCTCCTTTCACTAATGTATCTATAGAAAGTCTTGTCACCTTCTTTTACTGTTAGTGCTAGTGTTTCCTCAGTTTGGGACTTTGCCTGCCTTACTGCCTTACCTGCTTCCCTTAGGGCAGTTTGGTATGCCTCCTATCTTCATCCGCTGTGTTCCTTATATTTCCAGAAGGCCAGCCTTTGGCTCTGACCTTTTCTGCTACTGTACTTGAGAACCAAAGTGGTTTCCTTCTTCTTTTGCACTTCCTTTTCTGTCTAACACAATGGGATGTTGCTTCAAGTATTGCATCCTTAATGCTTGCCCACTTTGCCTGTACCACCTCACCTGTGTTTCTTATTGCCAGGGCTAGCTTAACTCTGTTGGCCATCTTATCAAAGTCAGCTCCTCTGAAGTCCCATATTTTTGCCTTGGAATGGGATGATTTAGATGTAGTAGCCAAATTGAACCATACCATGTGATGGTCACTGGCCCCCAGGTGACCTTCTACCTGGAGATCTGTGATCCCTTCTTTGTTAGTCAGTACTAGATCTAGGATAGCCCTGTCTCTTGTGGGTTGCTGTACCAGTTGTTTGAGGCCCTCCCCCTGCAGGGAATCCACTATGAGTCTAGTTCTGGCAGATGTTCCTGCTGGTATTGACCAATCTGTATCCGGCATGTTGAAGTCTCCCATTATCAGAACCTCCCCTTTAGCTGTCATGTTTTGTATATCTTCTAACAGTAATGTGTCTATGTCCTCCCTCTGGTCTGGGGCCTGTAGACAACCCCAGTTCTTATGGCTGTCCCATTTCCTGTTTCCAGGGTGACCCACAGTTCTTCTGGCTCCTTATGTGTATTCTGAATTTCTGTAGCTTTGATATTTTCATTAACATACAGGGCCACTCGTCCCCCCCTTTTTGCACCTCGGTCTCTTCTGAACAATACATAGCCAGGTACTGAAGTCTCCCAAGTGTGGTTACTGGTAAACCACGTCTCACTAATTGCCTGGACTATGATATCTGTTGAATTGTGCTTCTTAAAAATAAAGATTTTTTATTATCATTATTATTATTACATTCAGGGATAATATTTCTTGAGGGGTGAATTTTTCTGACATTCATACCATGTCCTATGATGCATTAATTCTAGGAGTATGTTCAGGAAGTTAGAAGTGATATCATCCAAACACCTTTAGAGTTTTATGTGGTATAGTGAAACATTACAGTATATCTGGCAAACAATATGTTAGGTGGTATTATATCAACAATATTTGGGACAAAATGAGTTAAGTATCTGCATCAAGAAACAAGTAAGGAATATTTACTTTCTAGAACAATAGAGATTAACAGACCTCATGGCTTGCCCCGCATGCAGGGATCTGTGACTCCCGCCCACTGGCCAAATGGATACGATGCCTGGGAGAGGGCCCTGTAGCTGGGTGTAGAGCTTGTAAGGGGTCAGTATCATCCTGCCCCACTGCTGGCCATTTTCCGCATTTCCTCCCAACAGAGGAGTGGATGTGCAATGCTGTCCAGACATGCTCGAGCATGGTCCTGTGAGTAGGATGTCAATGCCTGCTGCTCCTCTGATCCCCATGTTATGGTCCCAGCTGCCTGTACCCCCAGCCACTGATAGTGGTCAGGCAAAAGCCAGGGCCAGAGTCCCCCCCTCCCCAGAGAAGGAGAGGTGTCCTCTGGAAGCTCAATCCTCCTCTTCCCAGCCAACCCCCAACACCTGAGATGGCTCCCGACCCTGAGTCACTGGTGTGGTGGCAGATGAGGCTTGGTGCCTCAGCCCTCTGTGCCAGTGGGCCAGCTCTGTTGTGTTTACTTTAACTTTTTCACAATAATGTTTTTCGCAGAAGCAGAGTTTGCCATCTGTAAAAAATCTGGAATAAACAAAATTGAGCTGTATTATGATAACCATGACAGTCTGTTGAATGAGCAAGCTTCATGACAGCTCCATTCCACACACAGTGCTTTCACCTTGGTGGGAGTCAAATGAGTTGGTGTTTATTGTGATACTGCCTTCACTTTAATAAAAAAAATTGTTCAGTCATTCAGAAGCATTTATGTGTGCTAATCTTTTTGTTCTACTTCATATTCCCGTCTCCTGGTGCTGACAGTTTAGCGCTCCCATAACAGTGGTTACTACATTACTTTCTAAGCCTGTTAATAACAGACAGCTTTAAACGCCAAGGAGGAACAAGCCATTTTCAGATAAGACTCTCATTTTAACTTTTTGATTTGACTTTACTTTTTCATTATCAAACTCTGACAGTTTAAGGATGAATGCATTTGATTTAACAGATGTGCTGAGATTACTGAAATTTGCCCATAGTTACATGTTTGCCATTTGTCATTTGTGGTTATGTATTTGCTGTCAGTTCACAGACTTAATTAAATGTAATATTTTCTTCATGTTTTAGTTGAGTCTGCTTAGTACAATGTAATCTATGCACACAGAACAGTCAGCTTTTTTTTTTCTTGATTCAACAATAAGGGGTCAAAATGCACAATAAAAAATAACAGATAGGGTAAGTGTGTACAAATAAGGTTGAGTTTCCACCTTGGGATTCAATGACACCATTTACCTCTCAAGCTTTGCTGTCAAAGTTTATGATGTTATAAAACCTGCTTAATGGAATCACAGCCTTGCTTTGCACACTTTATTATTCTATATATAGAAGGTCCCAATAGAAAATGCTTCAAGAAGGATTTCTTAGCATGCTAATGTAACAGCAATCATCTACCACATTAGTGTTGTTAAAATTATTTTTGACATTGTTTATTTTAACCTCTTCAAATTAATATTATTGGCAGAAGCAGGATTTAGCATGTGTAAACAATCTGGAATAAACAAACTCGAGCTTTATTATTATAACCACAGCAGTCTCGTTGGTGAGCGAGCTTCAGGAACACACAGTGGTTTCACTTGGCAGGAGTCAAATAAAGCTTACATGCTATTCCTTTCTGCCTAGCCCCAACTACCTAGCATGTAAAGTTCAACTTCATGATCATCTGAGTCTTTGGGTGGGCCAGCAGTTGGAACATAATAGGGGTACAGAGTCAAATGACTGCCTCAGCAGCAAACATGGACTCCAGAGGAGTGTTTTTTTTTTTTTTTGCTGCAGCTGTGAGCAGCCAATGGAGACGTCAATTAAAATTCAGACAATAAGGTTGGGACCTGAGATGTAGTGAGGACAGCAACAGGTGCTTCAGTTGTTCTCAGGTTAGTCTGCTTTCTGTCTACCTTGATGTATGGTACATCACTGATGCAAAATTACATACAACAAATCACCTCACACAAAAGGTCTCCTTAAACTTCACTGAAATGCAGAAAAAAATATGCATGACCACAATAGGCACTCACAATTTATTCTTGTTAACACCTAGAAAGTGACAAAGCGCAAGAATACTATAGGTCAGAAGGGAAACGGGGCAAAACAGATGAGGCATACTGATGAGTCCTGGTAGGACCCTTTGCAAACTGTGTGAGAGGCCTTTCGGCACCATGCAATTTTGCTTAAAGTTGGACCAGCATGGACTGGGGTGGGTGGGGTTTCTTAGTTTTGTTGTACGTGTGGGACGCTGGGGGGGGATACTCA
Organism: Neoceratodus forsteri; assembly: GCA_016271365.2. Taxonomy (NCBI): domain Eukaryota; kingdom Metazoa; phylum Chordata; order Ceratodontiformes; family Ceratodontidae; genus Neoceratodus; species Neoceratodus forsteri. The sequence continues at coordinate 349,514,963 of CM028130.1, read as the reverse complement.
AGGTTATGAGATAATGGAAAGATATGCTTTCATCCGGCTTCAGAGAGTCTGTAATTTCTCTGTGGTTTTCTGCATCGAAGTACCCCAAGTTATAACTAACATAGGTTCTTCCAACAACTCTCCTCATTATTATGACCTGTTCTTATAAATTTGTTAGCTGGAACATTAAAGGAGCCAAGGATAGGGTCAAGAGACAGGTGGTACTAAAACACCTTTTTCACTTAGGAGCACAAGTCGTTTTCCTCCAGGAGACCTATCTAAAAAGAAGTGATCTTCATTATTTTAGAAGAGCATGGGTGACCCAGGTTTTTGGGGCTGGATCCTCGACCAAGAGAGCAGGGGTTGCTATACTTGTCGCTAGAGGTGTTCCTTTTAAGTTGGTGCATGAGTGTTGGGACCCTGAACGTCGCTATGTATTTGTACATGCCACCTTCGCATCATAGCCAGTTTTATTAGGTTCAGTTTATGGCCCTAATAGTGATTCCCCTTCCTTCTTTATGAATCTTTTACACCAGGTGGAGTATGATGTCCACAAAATTACAATTGTTGGAGGAGATTGGAACTTGGTGCTCCAAAATGATTTGGACAGGTCATATAACGGGCGTCGGGGTTTATCTCCAGTGCAAAGGGCCTTGAAAGATTTTATTAATAAAGCAGCTTTAGTTGATATTTGGCGTATATTTAATCCTGAGAATCGACAGTATTCCTTCTATTCACCAGTACATAACTCCCATTCAAGAATTGATTATATTCTAGTCAGTTCATTAGCGGTACCCAACACGATTCAGGCAGCTATTTCTGCCAGAGTAATATCGGATCATGCCCCAGTTAGCATAACCTACAGGCCATCCCCAGAGATTAGGCGTTCACCACAATGGAGATTAAATTCTCAAATTCTAAAAGAGAATCCTCTGTGGGGGTCCTAAGGGACTTTATTATGCACTTTGTAGCGGATAACCAAGATTCCATAGACCAAAGAGACATGATCTGCGCCGCCCTAAAGTGTTCCTTAAGGGGAGAGTTAATCAAGATCGCCTCCAGGAGGAAACGGGCTCAGAGAGATTTGTTAACCTCTCTTTTATCCTCGATTAAACAAATTGAGTTTAGCCTATCTCGGAATTCACCCGACTCCGAGTGGGTTAGATTACATCAGTTGCAGGCTCAATATTCGAGACTTGTCTTTCAACAAGCGGAACTGGCTCTTTCTCGGGTGAGACTCCAATATTTGGATATAGGGGAGAAGGCTGGGAAACTCTTAGCCATGCGTGTAAGACAGCTTGAGTCTGCTCAATATATTGTGAGTGTACGCACTGGTCAGGGTGATCAAGTTTGCACGGATCCGGGAGAAATACCTAAGGCCTTTGGGGCATACTTTCAGAAATTATATGCGGAGGATTCTGAATTTAAGCCCTCGGCTGCAGAGATTACTTCATACCTGAGTACAATTATTTTTCCAAAATTAACAGAAACTGACGCTGAGGACTTAAGTGCACCAATTTCGATTTCTGAGATACACCAAGCCATTCAACAGTTGCCCCCCGATAAGTCTCCTGGACCTGATGGGTTCCCGAGTAATTTTTATAAGGTGTTTCTTCCAAATATATCTCCAGTTTTATTAGACACATTTAGATATTGGTTTAATTTTGGTATCTCTGACCCAAGCTTCCTCGAGGCAACAATATCTTTGATATTAAAACCCGGAAAGGACCCTTCTAGCATGGACAGTTATCGACCAATATCTCTCCTAAACACAGATATTAAAATTCTGGCGAAAATCCTTGCTAATAGATTGTCTAAAGTTATGGATAGCCTGGTGTGCAGGGAACAAGCAGGCTTTATGAAAGGGAGATTACCCCATGATCATCTTAGAAAACTGTTACACCTTATTGCAGAGGCCAAAGAATCTAAAATCCCAGCAGTACTCCTCTCGCTTGATGCTGAAAAAGCTTTTGACCAGGTGTCCTGGGATTTTCTATTTGCTACCCTTTCGGCTTTTGGTTTACCCCAGAATTTCCTAAGATGGGTTAGAATATTATATTCTTTTCCCTCTGCGAGAGTCAAATGCAACGGGGTATTGTCACCGGTCATCAAGTTAGAGCGAGGTACTAGGCAGGGTTGTCATCTGTCCCCTCTGTTATTTAATCTGTATTTAGAACCTTTCTTGTGTAGATTAATGAAGAACCCACTCATTAAAGGCATACAGTAGGGGAGTCCAGCTATATATGCTCAGCCTATGCTGATGATGTTCTATTACATATTGAGAACCCAGGGACTTCCATACCACCTATACTGGAGGAAATAAATAGTTTCTCCAGACTATCCTTTTATAAACTGAATTGTTCTAAAACAAAAATTTTCCCTTTAAACCATTATGTTAGAAAAGCGGATCTACAGGATTTGGGCCTGGCTTGAAACCAAATCCTTAACATATTTAGGCATTGCCATTAGTACGGAGTCTCTCCTCTATGATTAAAGATAACTTAGGTACTTTAGTCCATAATATCTTGGAAGATTTAAATAAATGGCACTAATTCCCTTATTTTTGTGGGTAGGTTGAACCTTTAAAAATGATTATTCTTCCTAGGATATTATATCCTCTGGGAATGCTTGGGACCTACCTCTCAAAGAAATGGTTTACAAATCTACAGAGGATATTTAATTCCTTTTTATGGCAAGGGAAAGTAACCCGTCGATCCTACTTCAATTTAACAGCCCCAAAATCTAAGGGCAGCCTAGCTGCCCCCTCACTGTTCCTGTATTACCTGGCCCAACATACCTGTAAACTGAGCTTGTGGAATAATGAGCACAGGCGTCTAGCTTATTCACCTTTGTGGCTCGATATAGAACATGACCTGGCGAAGAAGGTGAAAAGCTCTTTATATGCTCTGTTGTTTGTCCCATTGACTGTTGTTCCCAAACTCCTTAAAAATAATCCTAGCTGGTGGCTCTCAGATACCCAACCTATTTTTGAAAATCTACAAATTAAAATAGGTGGTACTCCGATACCCACAGCATTCTGGCCACAGATAAGTCATCTTTCTGTAGCCAATTTTTGGGAAAAGGGCAGCCCATTTTCATTTGATCTCTTAAAAAGACTTCATGGATTCGCAGATTCTTACTTTTTAAGTGGCTACAGCTTAGTAAAGCCTTAGCCCAGACATTCTCGTCGGTCTCTTTACCCAGTCATGAGTCGAAAAATATTGACTCTCTTTTGATGGCAGCTGCTGATCACATACAGTTTCAAAAGTTTATAAGCTCCTCCAAGAATGGGACCATAGGCTTCCCTCAGGTATTTGTTATTACTGGTAAAGAGCTGAATCTCTGAGGACTCCCGGAAGTTTGGAAAACACTCTGGATGACTATGTATAGGTACATTAAACAAGATAGGCTAAGAATGGTTCACTTCAATGTCATGCATCACCTCTACTTGACTCCTACTCATCTATTCAGACGGGGAGCACTCAGCTCACCTCTTTGTTGGAATTGCAAGAAGGAAGAAGGTACTTTGTATCACTTGTTATGGTTGTGCCCAGTGATTCGGACTCTTTGGAGAGCCATTAGCAGACTCTTAGACCCTATCCTTGGCTCAAATAATATGGATGCTCCCAAGATTTGTCTATTACATGTTTTCCCAATGGCCACCTCCAGGGTTTGGAGAGCACGTGTCTCTCTCGTTTCAGCAGTTATGAAGTTGTTAATCTTAAGGCACTGGTCGTCTGACAACTCTCCAACCCTATTAGAGTGGCATAGGGAATGTACCCTAGCACTACAGCTCGAGAAACATATTGCTTATATGCGGGGTAAACATGAATATTATAAATCTCTCTGGGGTCCTTTAGAGTTCTTTTTGATGACTTGGAAGCCAAGAAATTAAATAGCCTTTGAATCGGATTGATTAATTCCTTATTTTCTATTACTGTTATTGCTCGTAACCTTTGGGGTTGGGGGATGGGGGGAGGGTAGTCTGTTTTGTGTTTCTTCTCTCTTATTATCGCAACAGAAAGTGCGGTGAATGTAATATTGAATTTAAGGGTTTTGGCCTTGCGCTTTCAGTGTAACACTTCATTATTTGTTCATTCGATGTTGTTGTTTGGTTAAAACTAACAAAAATGTTAATTACAAAAAAAAAGAAGGGAAACGTGGGGGGGGGCCTTCTGTAAACACATTGGGAACCATATAGTTGAGCAGACTAGATAGTCCGTAAGGCCTTTAACTGCCGGCACATTTGTATGTTTGTATATAAAATTAGTTATATGCATGCAGAGTAATTTTAGTGCAAACACAAATACAACCATAATTGCGTAAATTTAATTTAGTGCTAAGTCATTAGCATTATTACCACATTCAGTATAACAGACACATTTTTAATAGCACCATTTAGTGTAAATTTATTGTCACACAAATTAGTGCTTCAGCAAAAATAGCAAAAATTATTTGACAATGAAAAAGAAAACAAGTTTTACAGTACAAAATACAAATAAGTAAAGTAGTAGTAGACAAGTTATACCAAACACATGCAAACATTAAACATTTGAAGATTATCTTTTAGTTTAAAAAAGAAAGCTTTGGGGGTTGAAGACGTTCTAATTGAAGATGGAATGGTATTCCAGAAAGATGCAGCTCTGTAGCTGAACACATTCAACCTCGTGCCTGTGCGTATGAACAGTACTTTTAATGAATTCATTACAAAAAAGTGGGAAGATGGGTTGTCAACAAACATAAAAAGCTTTGTGAGCCACTGGGCTGCACTTACATGCAGAATCTAAAACACGAAAGTTGGTTAAAGTTAACTGTGCTCTGTGCTCTGGTTGTAACCATCCTAAGTGTTCAAAGTTAGTACAATGGTGGGACACTGGGCCCTGACAGGATGCAAACTTTGCAACCTTGTCTGGGTTTCATGGGACATTACAGAAACTGACATCCACAGACTTCTTCTTCAGACTGACATATTATAGGACTTCAACATGTGTGGGATGTGGGTGCGTGTGAGTATGTATGTGTGTGGGTATGTGTTGTGAGGTATGTGATATAATCAGTGTGGGGCTTGCTGTCACATTGAGGTAGGCCTCTATTTAGATACATGAAGTTAAAGTGTGTTACTACTCTTACTTCACACACATAATGAATATTAATTCCTCCTTACTTTTTATCTTTGCCTGGGAGTGGGGTTGATTCTGTTGCACCATATTCAGATTACCTAGCCTGTTACTGTACATACAGGAGTGTTATCATAGATTGTCACATATTTTTTTATCTCTGTACATATTGGGGTATGAGATCTCATTTGCATGGGGGTCCTGGTCAGATCTTTTTACATTAGGCTAATATTGTAGTGATTTGTGGAAATGTAGGTATGTTAGACCTCTGGTCTTATATACATGCTTTATATTTACTTTTAGTTACCTTATCCTGGGGAAGGTGGTAGTTTTATTTCATTGTAGTTCTATCCAGAATCCTTGGAAATTTTACCATGCAGATAGGAGTACAGTTAAATAGTGTCACAGTTTTGCTCGGTTGGTATTAGGATACATGAGCCCTTTTACTTAAGATTTCATGACAAGTTGAATTACTTTGGGGGAAAAATTGTAGTGACTGATGTGAATAAAGGTTCACTAGGAGAGTGTGCATGTGTGTGTGTGTGTGTGTGAGAGAGAGAGAGAGAGAGAGAGAGAGAGTATCTCCTTAAAACTACTTATCCCCCCACCCCCCATATTATGGGGATGTGGGGTGGGGTAGGGTGCATTGTTTGTGTGAAGAGGAGGAGAGACATTACATTTTTATCACTTTTTCAGATTCCTTAGACACTTCTGGTACATCAAGTTGTTAAATTCTCAGTGTATATTGACATCAGTACATATCAGGCTACATGGTCTTAATTCCTTGGTGGTCCTTGACTAGGGTATTTTGTTTGACACTAATACTGTCAATTTGTATTTAAATTATCATTTATAAAGTCCTATCGCTATACCAGAGGTTTTTGAAGTTATGGGGCATGATATCTAGCTGGAGAGTACAGCTGGATGATAGGTCCAGCTAAGTTTTGCACATCATACATTGTGCACTGATGTTTTTAAGACAACTTCACTGGTAATTTCTTGTCTATAATGCATGCATTGAAACGTCTTGGAGTCCTAAGACAATCTTAGTATATCTTTAATCTGGGTGGGGGTTGCTTTTCAGTAATCACATCCTTATACACATTGTGACACTCATAGATTGATTTAAGAATCATCTGCTTCAGCAGTGTTATATCAATTGAATTTATATGCAGTAGGATTCTTTGTAGGTGTTTAGCACCAAGCACCTTTGACCCTGGGACCCTCCTGCCTGAAGGTAATTTGGTACTGTTGAACTTCTCTGACATCATCTTCTGTATTTTTTAAATGAGTATTTTAAACCAATGGGGATTTTTTTTTCTGTTTTTCTGCATGATCTAGCTGTTAAAAGTATTGTTTTTTTCTAAACAATGGCCATTAGGCTTCTGAAGAAGGACTGGTTGGTTCGAAAGCTAGAGCACTTTGTTCTTGTTGTTACATCGATGTGAAAATTGAAAGGAATGTGGGCATTAAGCCATCACTGCCAGCCAGTGTGTCTGCCTTTAGTTGGTTCAGCAGATTGTGGACTTCTTTGACAGTCAATAACATTTTTAACGTAAAATTGAGGATGACATATCTTGGTGTTAAGCTTTCCTAAATCAGGTGATCAGACCTCTTCACTAGTAGGGTATCTGAATGTCTCTAAGTTGAAAAAGTGGTCATTGAACAACTCAGCAACTGTTGTTGGGTCTGTGTGCTTGTTGACATTGACTTCAAGGGTCAGCAGGGTCATGAGTGCTCTGACATTGAGTTAGGAGTGAACGCACTTCCAGAATTCATTAGAATTACTCTGGTTAGCTGTTTGCTGTGCCTTGAGGTATGCACTTTGGCAATATTAAGTTTGTGATTGCACTTATTTTGCAAACATCTGTATGGTACCCAATCAGAGTGCAAGTTAGAGTTCTTAAAGATACTCCAGGAAGTGTCTCTTTCCTTCATTTCATAATTTGAAGAAGCTTTTTGATAACCATTTCGAGTTCAAATTTTCTTTTCATATTCTCTGTTTTGGCCCCTGTATCAATGCAGCTACATCTCTCCCTCAGAGTCCTGCAAAGTACCATGTGCCAGGCTAGGCCTACCCCTGAACCTGCTGTTTGTCTTTGTCAGGCTGCATCCTTGATCTTCTGGTTTCAGTCCTCTGGGCAGGGTACTGGAGTCTGTCATTAGGCCAGCTGCGGGACTTTTCTTCCTTAGTTATGCCCTGTCCTCAAAGATGCCAGCATGTAAAGAGGACCAAGGAGCACCTACACTCAAGTGTGTGGCTGCTCCAGAACTCAGTCAGTGTCCTCCCCACCCATGGTACCTCCCAAGCTGCATCTCCACCTGTGGTCACCCAGGTGGTGGTATTGCAGAGGGGATGACAACCCTCCCTACTTGGAGGAGGAGAGTGTCAGTTGGGATGCTCCATCCTCCTCCTCCTGGCTGGCCCCAATTAACCCTAGTCCACTTCTGAAGCTGGTTCACCAGTGTTGCAAGCAGTAGTACTACTGCTGCACTGACGGGCAGGGTAAAGTTCAGATTTTTAACTCTGTATCTGGTGATAGGGGTATGGCAATCAAGGGTATTCACAATCTCTGTAATAAAAGGTCCCAGTGGGCAGTTTACATCAGGTATTGCATCCAAAAAGGACCAATCAATGCATGAGAGATTGTGCAAGAATGCTTGAGAATTGAAATCTTTACAGCCTCAGTATGTGACATCTTTTAGGACATTGCTGCAAATGGTTCCACTGTGCCAGAGGCAGTAAATGGTAGAATGGTCACTGACTGAGTTAGAGATTTGCCCATACAACCTGATTTTGTCTATATTAGTGGCCAATAGCCAGTCAATGAGGATGTGATTTCCCAATTTGATGTTTAATCTAGTAGGTGCAGTGAGGATTTGCTTAACTCTTTAGTCATCCAAGATGTCCTTGTATGCTGCAATGTTACTTAGCCAATTTAGGTTAAAATCTCCCATTATTATTTCAGTATGGCCTAGAGTAGCTACCAGTGTACCACTTACTTTAGACACTGTATTCTAATATCGAGTTGATTGCACACACAGCAGAAATTTAGTTTTTTGATGCCCATATTCAATTGAATTAGCAACCATTCACAATCAGTAGTGGTTGCATATTTGGGTGTGCAGATCTCAGCATCCTGATCTGATGTGATGTAACGTAGTATGCCCACACTTTTCTTGAGTCTGTATTGACAATGGACTGTACAGTTTGGTAGATTAGTTTCAGAGTTACTAATGTATGATATCAATCAGCTATAAGTAATGTGCAGATTGTTCACAGAGACCATGGCCTCAACATCAGCCAATTTAGAGACCAGGTTATAGACATAGAGATGTATTATTCTAAGACCTTTTGGGCCAACCCAGAATTTGTTGCTTACTTGGAATGCATCAGTTGCATTAATGAGGTTGGGATTGCTCTCTGTATCATCTGAGTTTACCAGCAGAAAATAAATGATTGTGAATATGTTGAGACCACTATATGAAGCAAGTCCAGACTGTGTATTGTGACCTAGCAGATATAGGTTCTGTTTCTATCAGGCGACGTAAAGGACAGCTGACTTGATGTGGATCAATTACAAGCTCATATCTAGGAGCACAGGTTTGGTATTTGTGGCCAGTGCATATTGTAAGTGATATGAATAAATTGTCAATCAGTAGGAATAAAGAGCAGCATATCACACTATGATAAAAAAAAAAAACCCTTTCCATGCCATGTTTAAAAAGACACTGGACAACAATTGTTGACTATGGGCTTCACTTCACAGTAATTATATTGTTGGAGCACTATGCCTTCAGACTAGGGCACCTGTCAGATCCTTGGAATATGGAGTACCTGAATACAGAGAGGAGAGGAGAGGAGTACTTAGAGCTAGATACCCAAATAAGACATTATCATGTAGAGGATGGTAATGAATAACGCCATACATGGGCAACCCATATAGGGCAAGACAGCAAGGGATAAAATGGGCAGGTAATCTAGAGCTATTTGTGGGACACACTGCAGTATGTAATTAACAGGAAAGGTACGTAACTGAAACAGGATGTTTGGAAAGTTCTGGTTAAACAGGAACAATACAGTGAAGGTATGTATTGAAAAAGTAAACTTCATGGAAACTCCTTGTCAAAACATGAACAATGCTGGAAAGGCTTTAGGTCAAAATGGAAGGACAGTAGGAATGTTTTGGTGACACAGATGAACAATGTAGGTGATTTGATACCTTTTAATCAAATTACCTACTTTGTTCACCTGTTTCACCTAAACTTCCCTGATGTCCTTTCTTTTTAAGCTAAAGCCTTTCCAGCATTTTTCTTGTTTCTACCAAGACCTTCCAAGTGGTTTTACTTGTTCAAAAGATACAGGAATGACAATGAGCAGATAATGCATTTGCTGCAATGAAAAAGACTAGGAAGTTATATACTTGAAACAGGTGATATTCTGGAAACATACTGGTTTAAACAGGAAAGACACCGGGAAGCTTTTTGTTGAAACAAGAGTTACACTGGGAGAGCATGTTCAATAGGAAAAGCAAAGTGAAGCGTTTGATGAAAAAGGAAGGACACTGGGAAAGTATTTGTTGAAAAAGGAAATACACAGGGAAGGTTCTGGTTTAAACAAGAAAAATGCTAAGTAGGTTTTGGTTAAACCAGAAAAGACATAGAAAGGTAATTTAATTTTTGAAATAGAAATGGCAAAATGTTTTGGTTGAAACAGGACAGAGCCTATGAAGCCCTTGAATGAAACAGGAGAGACAATGAGAAAACTACATAGAAATATTGAAACATAGACTTTGATGGCAGATAAGGACCACTTGGCCCATCCAGTCTGCAGTTTCCCTACCTACTGGATAAACTGCAGATCCTACAGCAGTTAACCAAGAGCCTACTTCTTCCTACCCCCCGCCAGAATTGTCTTATGTCTATCCCATGCATTCTTGAATTCCCCCACTGTTTTTGACCACACGGCCTCATCAGGAAGGCCGTTCTATGTGTCCACCACCCTCTCCATGAAAAAATACTTCCTCACATTGCCCCGGAGCCTTTCCCCCTCTGTCTTCAAATTGTACCCCCTTGTTCTTGCACATCTCTTTTTCTGAAAGATGCTAACCTCTTGGACTTTGTTGATTCCCTTGAGGCACTTGAAAGTTTCTATCATGTCCCTATAGGCAACCCTATAGGTGTAGGACCATTAATGCTAGATTAAGCTGTTATAATCAATGAGAGTGAGAAGGCCAAAGAACTAAAAATCTATTTTTAAGTGTATTTAAGGAGGCAATATAGCGCAGTGGGTTAAGGCTCTGACTTGCAGATTTAGAAACCTGGGTTTGAATCCCATAGCCACCTAAGTACATACTGTGTGATCCTGAGCAAGTCACATAACCTCCTTGTGTTCCCAGGTCACATCTGGAAACAAGCTTCAATTTAGTGTGCTACTCCTGGTTAAAAAATGTTCCCTTTCATTTTTTCAATATGTATACCCTTGAGCAAAGGAGGGAGAGAGGTGATATGATCGAGACATTTAAACACCTTAAGGGCATAAACAAGGTGAAAGAGTCTAACATGTTTAAATATAAGAAAAATTGCAGGACAAGAGGACACAGCATGAGATTAGAGGGAGGCCGATTAAGGGGGAATGTGAGGAAATTCTTTTCACAGAAAGGATTGGTAGATGCATGGAATAGCTTACCACAAGAAGTGGTGGCTATGAATACAGTGCAGGGCTTCAAACAGGCATGGGATAGGCATAAGGGAGCAATACAAATGACTATGAATAGATAGGTCACTGACAGAGCAAAGGCCGATGGCACATTTATAAGGTAGAAAAAGAAATGGGCAGACTGGATGGGCCTTGCGGTCCTTATCTGCCGTCAACTTCTATGTTTCTATGTATTTAAACCTAAAGAAAATATTAGTATTGATGGCATAATGAATCATGAAGACCCACTATTATTTACGGAAGAGGATATTTCAGCTGTCATCAAAACTATTAAACCAAACTCTTCTGCTGGGCTGGATGGAATTTCTCCAATTTTTTTTAAAGAACTGATAAAAGAACTAACTGGTCCTTTGACTTTTCTGTTTAATGCATCTTTAAAAGAATGAACAACTTTGCCAGCTTGAACTATAGCTACCATTACACCAATACACAAAGGACATAACAGACAAGTAATGAGTAAATATAGGCCCATTCGCCTGACCTCATCAATAGGAAAATGTATGGAAAGGCTTTTACAACAGATAATTGCTGCCCATATGCAGAATATAGGGTTTGTTGACATATCTCAGCATGGCTTTACCCCGGAATATTGTGCCTCACTAATCTTATTAATTTGTTTGAGCCAATTAGTAAGAATCTTGACATGGGTATGCCTATTGATATAATATTCCTAGTCTATGCAAAGGCATTTGATAGTGTGTCCCATAAAGTCCTAATTGAGCAGCTATTTAGAATAAAACTTCAACCAAATATCATAAAATGGGTAGTATCTTGGCTCAATGACAGACAGCAAAGGGTAGCCATAATAGGCCATATGTCAACTTGGGGTAATGTTACGAGTGGGATTCCCAAGGGCTCCGTGCTGGGACCAATATTATTTAACATCCTGGTCTCTACTATGCATACCACAAACAGTGCCTGGGTTAATAAGTATGCTGATGACTGTAAAATAGGGTGCATAATAAAATGATATACAGTCATCTGCATGACTACAAGAAAATCTGGACATACTGACAAACTAGGCTATCGAGAATAAAATTGTGTTTAATAAGTCTAAATGCAAAGTAATGCATTTGGGTAAAAATAACATTAAAGCAAGTTATACGCTGAATAATATAAAACTGCAGGTCACAACAAATGAAAAAAGATCTGGGTGTCATCATTTCTGATAACTTAAAATTAGATATGCATACAAAGAAAACTGTCAAGAAGTGCCACAGCATACTAGGATATATCCTTAAACATGTTAAAAGTAGGACATCCAAGGTCATAATTCCACTTTACTCAAGCCTCATTAGACCACATTTGGAATACTGTGCCCCTTTCTATGCACCCATATCCACTGGTGGGAAGGTCATGGTTGAGAAAGTCCAGAGAAAGGTTACTAGGAAAATTAAAAATATGGCCAACCTGGAATATGAAGACAGGCTAAGAAATCTTGGCCTGTACTGTATGGAATATAGAGCTCTAAGGGGAGATCTGGCTGAGGAGTGAGTTAATTTTTATCCCTGGACTCAGTAGAGTGGTTTGTGCAGGAGCCGTGGTCTAGTAAATTGTGGTGTTAGTTGAATTACTATAAAGGGCAATACTCACCAGGGTGGCGGATCAGTTGTGTATTTGATTGTTTCTAACAGTCACCAGTGGCTGTGGACTACCCACCCACCCTACCCACACCCCACCCCCAGGCGTGGCATTTCCTTTCTAGCCACAGTTCTGACATCACTTCATAACAGGTCTTGGGGCAGAACTATCATATCCTTAATAACCCAGCACAGTGCAAAAAGGGTAGGTACACACCACAAATAATAATAATAAAAATATATATATATATATATCACATATTGTATATATTATAAGGGAGAGGGACATGTGGGGAGTGATGCAATGCACTGGCTGTGGAGAAGCAGTTTTCTGGGAGACATTCTGGAAACTGCATTGCTGTCCTATTTGCAGGAAACTGTCAGCTCTGAGGGAGGAGGTTGCCCACCTCCAGGCTGAACTAGCAAGGACTAAGGAGGCCTCCCTTCCAAAGAGCACCACTGCCACAACCACTGCCTCAGAGGTTGCCAAGTATGAAGAGCAGTTGGACCACAGTGGGTTCTGGGAGGGTGCGGGTGGTGGACCAGAGGCGAAGACCCTAGTTGTACCTCTACACAAATCATATGCCATTCTGGCAGAGCAAGGTTCCTCTATGATGGCACCCTCAGTGGAGACCCAGAAGAATGCTGAGGACATCCACAAGGGAGACCCACAAAAGAGTGGCAAGGGACACCACAGGGGAAGGAAACAGCTTCTGATAGGGGACTCTATTGTTAGGGGGTTAAAACTGGGAAAGGGAGAGGAGAAGGAAGTAAGGTGCTTGCCTGGTGCCATGGCTTGGAGGGACAGGAAGTGAATCCTCAGGATTGTGGAAGCAGCATCACAGGAGAGGGAACTAGATATCATAGTCCACCTTGGGACAAATGACCTAGCTAGGCATGGGATCAGTGCAGTGCAGAATGAATTTGTGGAGTTGAGGAGGGGCCTCAGAAGGGGAGCAAGCATGGTAACCTTCTCAGAGGTGCTACCAGTCCATGGCAGGAGTGAGGCTAGGGTACTGCACACCATGCAGTTTAATGAATGGTTGCAAAACTGGTGCAGAGCACAGGGCTTTGGCTTCATTGGGTACTGGGGGTCCACCTGGAGAGATAAAAGTCTATACTGGCATGATGGTCTGCATCTGTCCATGAAGGGAACCAAGCTCCTAGTTGATGGGTTTACATACTTCCTTGGCAAGCTTTTAAACTAGCCAAGGGGGGAGGCGCTGATAAAAGACAGGAAATTTCAAGCCTCCCCCCACAAAACATGGCAGGTAGTAAGGTAAACACTGAGGTACAGAGCTCAACACAGGGCAGGACGGGGTAAATGGAAAAATAGACAAGGACAATAAGAGCAGGGATGGAGGAAAAAGGATAAAGCCAACATTAAATGGAGGGCAATGAGTACCAATGCCTGTAGTCTGAGAAACAAGCTTCCTGAGCTAGTAGCCCTGATGGAAGATGAACAATTGGATATTGTGGCAGTCACGGAAACATGGTACACGGAGAACCATGACTGGGATGTCAACATACCAGGGTACACAATCTACGGAAGGGACAGGGAAGGTAAAAGAGGAGGTGGAGTAGCTCTATACATAAGGGAAGGGATCAAAGCTACAGAACTAAAAAGTAAAGGGGGAGGACAAGAGGCACTCTGGGTCACCTTGGAGACAGGGAATGGCATCACAGTCCGCACAGGGGTTGTATACAGACCCCTGTCTCAAGGGGAGGAAATGGACAACAAAATGATAGAGGACATTCTCAAAATGGCTGAAAAAGGGGAGATACTGTTGATGGGGGACCTGAATATGCCAGATGTTAAATGGATAACATATACTGCAGCCACATCCAAGAGCAGGGTCATTCTCGATGCCCTGCAGGGGGCAGGCCTTAGATAGCTAGTATTGGAACCCACTCGGGAGGGAGCAATACTAGACCTGGTACTCTCAAATGGAGAGAGGATCACAAATTTAGAAGTCAGTAGACATCTGGGAACAAGCGACCACTGCACAGTGTGCTTCACAATGAGCACAACCATGGAGATAAGCCATACAAGAACAAGGATACTGGACTTTAGAAGAGCTGACTTTGGCAAAATGGGTGAATACCTGAAAAATGCACTAGCAAATTACCAAAAAGGAGGGGTGGAAGAACAATGGAAAAAATCAAAACTGCCATCATAGAGGCAACAAGCCTTTGTGTGAAACAAATAAAGAAAACAAAACGGAGTAAAAAACCACTATGGTTCTCAAAAGAGGTGACAGGGAAGGTTAAGGGAGAAAAGGCTGCATTCAAAAGTATAAGGAATCACAGAAGGAGCACGACAGGGAACTGTATCAATTAAAGCAGAAAGAAGTGGGAAGGCAGTCAGACTAGCAAAGGCCCAAACCGAGGAAAAATAGCCAACTCAGTTAAGAAGGGATAAAACCTTTATAGGTACATTAGGGAGCATAGAAAGGTTAAGGGAGGATAGTGAAGATTAATAAAGGAGAGGGAGGTGGGCAGAGGGAGACAGTGAAAAGGCAGAGATACTGAATGAATACTTTGCTCAGTATTCACAAAAGAAGATGAGGAGGAGTTACCTAAACCAGACAATAGAAGCACTCTGGATAGGGGGGTTGATACCAGTCCATTCACAGAAGAAAGAGTCCTGAAAGAACTCTTAAAACTCAAGGTGGATAAAGCAATGGGGTCTGACGGGATTCACCCCAGAATCCTAAAAGAACTAAGGGAGGACCTAGTGACACCACTGACCACGCTTTTTTCCAGATCATGGCAGGATGGGGCGGTATCTGAGGACTGGAGGAGGGCAGATGTGATTCCCTTTCACAAAAGTGGGAGCAAGGCAGATGCAGGAAACTACAGACCTGTAAGTTTGACCTCAGTGGTAGGGAAAATGATGGAATCACTTCTGAAAGAAAGAATTGTTGAGTACCTAGAGGCCAGCGGGGCACAGGACCCAAAGCAGCATGGATTTACAGCAGGAAGGTCATGTCAGACAAATCTAATTGATTTCTTTGACTGGGTGACCAAAGTAATAAACCAGGGAGGGGCTGTGGATATGGCCTACCTAGACTTTAGCAAGGCATTTGACACAGTCCCGCATAAAAGAGTAATAATCAAGTTAGCCAGCTCGGGAGTGGGTCCCAGGGTGGTAGCCTGGGTAGCAAACTGGCTGCACAACAGGACACAGAAGGTAATAGTGAATGGAACACATTCCAAAGAAAGAGGGGTTACTAGTGGAGTACCTCAGGGCTCAGTACTGGGTCCAGTCCTCTTTAACATCTTTATAGGTGACATTGCAGAGGGTCTGAGGAAAGGTATGCCTCTTTGCAGATGACACAAAGATCTGTAACAGAGTTGATACACAAGGAGGGGTAGAAAAGATGAGAAGGGACTTGGCAAGGTTGGAGGAATGGTCAGACATATGGCAACTTAGATTCAATGCAAAGAATTGCAAAGTAATGCACCTGGGAAACAAAAACCCAGGAGAAGAGTACACAGTAGCAGGAGAGGTACTAACAGCAACAAAAATGGAAAGGGACCTGGGGGTAGTCATATCAGATGACCTAAAGGTGGGTAAGCAATGGGAAAAGTCAGTAAGGAGAGCCAGGGGGATACTGGGATGCACAGGAAGGGGCATCACAAGTAGAAAAAGGGAAGTGGTTATACCTCTGTACAGACAGTTGGTGAGACCCCATCTGGAGTACTGTGTGCAGTTTTGGAGACCTCATCTACGCAAGGACAGAGACAGGATGGAAGCAGTCCAGAGGAGGGCAACTAAAATGGTGCAGGGTCTGCAGCGGAAACCATATGAAGAGAGACTGAGAGAGCTTAATATGTATACTCTTGATGAAAGGAGGGACGGGGGACATGATAGAAATGTTCAAGCACCTCAAGGGAATCAACAAAGTCCAGGAGGGTAGCATCTTTCAGAAAAAGAGATGTGTAAGAACAAGGGGGCACAATTTAAAGATAGAGGGGGGACAACTCAGGGGTAATGTGAGGAAATTTCTTTTTCACGGAGAGAGTGGTGGATACATGGAACAGCCTTCCTGAGGAGGTAGTTGGGTCTAAAACAGTGGAGGGATTCAAACATGCATGGGACAGACACAAGGCAATTATAGTGGGGGGTTGCAGGAAGTAGGCTGTTGGTTAACTAGACTCTGCAGCTTATCCAGTAGGTAGGGAAATGGGCAGACTGGGTGGGCCAAGTGGTCCTTATCTGCCATCAAAGTCTATGTTTCTATGTTATCTTGACTTACAAAGCCTTTCAAGATGCATCCATATTAGAAACATTCTGCCTTGAAAAATACCCATTTAATAACAATATCAGATCACAGCCGGCCCACTGGTGCAGCGGTGGGATTTCTGCTTGCGACACTGGCGACTCAGGTTCGGGAAAGGACCCGGACCGTCGGAGGGCCGGCCGGGGGGAGAAGGATGGAGCGTCCTATGGTCTGCTCTCCTTCTTCGGGGGGAGGGTGGGGGAAGCGATCGGCGCACTGAGGACTCCTGGCAGAGGCTGGGAGATCTCAGGCATCCAACGAGTACAGTTCTGAGAGGTGGGGCGGATGCTGGCGTCATTGCACGTCCCCGCCTCTGTAATAAAAAAAAAAATGGTGGAAAATGGAGGTGGGCAGGACCACCGTGCACATGAAGCCCTCTCCAGAGGACCTCACTACATCACCATCACTGCGGGTCCCTGACCAGACATTGGTTCCGTGGTCACCATAGAAGGTGGCCACGGCCCTGCCCTCCTGGGGATAAGCCGGGGGTGATGGAGGGTCCTCGGCAGCCATAAACAGTGGTGGAGGTCTCCGGGGGCCATGACCAGGGCTGATGGAACGACGGGGTCCTGCCAGGGGGAAAAAGATAAAATTAAAAAAAAAAAAAAAAAATACCAGATCAAATAACTTTAAACTTGTTGATTGCAATACTTTGTAAAGTTTAACCTGTACCTGATTGTCCCTTGTTGACTGCTGTGCCTTGACTTTGTACTGTTATTGCCTGTGCCTTTTAATTCTCCTGGGTCGCACCTGAAAATAGGCACCTGACTGTCTAGTGTGCTTACCTGGTAAACAAAAGCTAAATAAATAAATAAATAATAAACTGAGTGGTTCAGTAAATAAAACAACTAAAAGGTGTAACATCTTTACACAAAGGGTACCTTCTATATGTAACTCACTACCATTTAAGGTTGTTGTAAGTGACAATATTGAACAGTTTAAAAAATGATTAGATCAGTATATGGGAGACATGAAATTCTCTTTCCACCGTTAGAGTAAAAATCGGTGGCGAGAGTGTTATGGGCCTTGGCCTCTAGAACTTGTATCATGCTATGAACCTATGAACCCTTTTGTTTAATGGTTGAGTCATCCTGGAAAGTATAATTTGATGCAGTAGTATGCCAATGATTTTGTCTTTTTATCTTGCCCAGGCACAGAAATAATTAGATACAGTAGAGTGCAATGATACAATATGCACCTTCAGACAGAAGTTATTCAAGAACCTGAAGGATGCCTATATTTCGGTGCTATAAAAAACACAAAGTTTGTCAGACATGCTTAAGAACAGACACATATCACATGAAAAGCCTTTCATACTGGCTCAATGAGAACACTTATTTTTATTAGACCATACATAATGTCATGGCAGGATTTTATTTCTGTGGACTTGCTACACTATTTGCAGTGCTGATTTAAAGAAAATACAGCAAACACATATGGAGCAGATAACACAATATAAACACTGTATTATAGGAGCACTGATGCCTACATATGCGCAAAACAGCACTATGTATCTCCTAATGGCTTCATGAAGGGGGCAACTACTGTATTTGCAGTCTTGTTGCTAAGATCACAATTATAGTTACACATAAAAGCAAATAACACAATGAGCACATTTCTCAACATACATGGGTTTTCTGGTTACTGTAAAATTGCTGATAACATTACACATCAGTTAGGTTCTTAATAGGATGCTGAACTAGTAAAATTATTTGTTTTTATAAAATGGGCACAACATTTCCTGAATTCTGATTAGTTGAAAGGCTTTTCTAGCAGTGTCCTTATCAGGACATAACTTTACAACCGGCACTACTTTTGCCAACCTGAGCCCCACAATAGAAAGGTACTTCTGTGCCCAATGTCCAGATATTAAAACTAGGTGGACCTCCGTGATCGAACTGGAGAACAATCAACTCCCTGCCACCCCAACACACACACATGCACATACACACACACACACACACACACACACACACACACACACACACACACACACATACACACGCACAATTGCACAGCATTAGGTGATGAAAATAATCTCATAGTAAAACGTTCTGAAATAAAACTGTGACCTGTGCTTCTGCAATAAAGAAAGCTGACCGCAAGAAGCTGACTGATGTGTGTGCCTCCAGGATGTGTCTTCGAAATGAAACCACGGACACGGTCCTCTACTGGCTGTTTCATATGCCAATTTTTAAAAGAAAAAGATGTATTTAAAAGTTGCACATTTTCAATGGTAGAACAGATCAAGTGGGCCTGTATTAGAAACTGCGATCTTATAAGTGGTAACCACAGTGGCTGGCAAGGGACACACTCTCTCTTGATAAAACTAGCCACTCAGTCTTAAAGAAATAGCCACTCTGCATGTTCCTCACTAGCAGAGACACTGGGTGTGTGCCATTGGGGGATAAATACAATGTGTGGGGAGGGGGAGAACAACCTGAGCAGTATCTATCTGTGTGTGTGTGTGTGTGTTGGGGGGAGTACGTGTACTAGCCATCACATACTGTAGTTCAGAAACTACCTTAATAGAGCAGCAATAATTTTACTACTTCAGGTATTAAAACCTTAAGTTTTTTAACTTTTTTTGCCATTGTTTTATTCTTTTTTTTCTTAAATAGTTACTTGGGGGGGTCCATGGGGGCCCATTTTATAAGCGCGATAAGACACTCCAAGGTGGGGGTTATGGCCTGATAAGAGCACTTCCCAGGTGCTAAAAGCACTCAGCACAAGCACTTTGTGCCTCATAATGCACCTGGGGCATGCTCTTATCAGTCCACAACCCACATCTCATCATGTCTTATTGTTTGCAGAAACCAAACCCTTTACATGAACTGAAATCCCCCACTACCATACAGACACACTGTTTACACACACTGTTGGATGAACTGCCACGTGCAATTAAAGTATGTATAATTTGCGTATATGTTATATCTGAGAACATGTTTAATCTTTTGATGCAATAAAGATTATTGATTTTCACTAAATGCCTTGCAATGATTTGATTGATTTAATTATGATTGCAGAGATGTTTGTCTGTGTATACACTTCAGTTATCTTGCACACAACCATATTTATTATGAATTTTAGACATTGTATGTATGCTGTTAATTTATTTGTTAGAGACATACTAATTGGAAAATTGTATTCCCATTAAATTGTTACAATATACAGGCATCCTTGTAGTCCACTCGGCTACTTACCACACTGCGATTCACCTCCTGCATGCCTGGACACCACTCTGTGCCTCTCTCATCACCAAGGAGCCTGCTGCCATTAGCCCCCTGGAATCAAGCATTCAGGTGTCCTTTTAGCCCACTCGGCTACCTACCACACCCGTGCTTCACCTCCTGTACACCTGGACACCACTCTGTGCCTCTTTCAGCACCAAGGAGCCTGCTGCCACCAGCCCCCTGGAATCAAGCAATCAGGTGTCCTTGTAGCCCACTCAGCTACCTACCACACCCGAGGTTCGCTTCCTGCATGCTTGGACACCACTCTGTGACTTTCTCAGTGCCAAGGAGCCTGCTACCACCAACCCCTTGGAATCAAGCATTCAGGCATCCTTGTAGATCACTTGGATACCTACCACACCCGTGGTTCACCTCCTGCACACCTGGACACCACTCTGTGCCTCTCTCAATGCCAAGGAGCCTGTTGCCACCAGCCCCCTGGAATCAAGCATTCTGGTAAGGCCTACACACAGCTCCAGCTTCACTGGCTGCTGGTCCAGCTGCCAAATTTTTTGCCTGCCCCTCCAACTCCCCCTCCCAAGACACCTTTAAATACACTTAAGCTCCTCCATCCCCTACCCCATCCTGCCCCATGGGCTCCCAGTACTAGTGCTGTGATCTTAAAGCTTTCTGTCTCCACACCCCCTTTGTTGATCTTTCCTCCTGTGCACACACTCTACCTACTCTTTGCCATGCACACCCTCTATACCCAGTTCCCACTTCTACTCACCCTCTCCTTTCTGCCGCCCCTCTTCTATCTCCCTGGTCCATACCACCCCTCCCCCCCCACAAACCACTTAGTCACTACCTACCACTACCAGGGCACACTCTACTATGTTCCCTGCCCTCCCCTTGGACCTCCATTTGCTACTACCTGGATGTTCCTAAATATCCCTGTGTTTGGCCTATGGGCCAGCATTTCTCCACTCTCACACAAAGCATTGCACTAGGACCTTTGCCAGGAACCTTCTATTGGCTCATACAAACAACAGTGACACAAATTCTCACTCAAGGAACTACGCCTAAGCTCCATGAAGCTACTGCACCTCCTCCTGCTGATGTCAGGTAATGTCCATCCAAACCCTGGTCCAATCTGCTCCAGTTATGTGAAACCTTCCGTGGCTCTCATACTCACAACCCTCAACATTTGCAGTTTACCACCAAGGCTTGATGCTCTCCAAACCTTTGCAAGCCAACATAACCCTGATGTCCTTGCTGTTGTCAAAACCTGGTTGACACCCAAAGTCCCAGATCTGGCAATCACCCTACAAGGTTACTGCATATTCAGGCTGGATTGAATCTCTAAAAGAGGCAGGGGCTGTGCCATCTATATTAAAAACACTCTCATGGGTCACCCCATTGCAACTCTCCCACCTGACTCTATGGCTCAGAGTCTACCAATCAAAATCCTCTTGGGGCCAATAATGAAGCCCTCACAATAATCTCAGTTTATATACCTCCAAAAGACCAAGGAAATGGCCTCAGTGATGTTCTCAACTTTATCAGTACCCAACCTCCTGGCTCAGAACTTATCCTGCTAAGTGATTTTAACATAAACTGGCTTGCCTTGGATGCAAGTGTACTGTACATAAGGATGCCATCACAGCAGCCAATCCTATGCAGATGGTTGCCTTCCCCACAAGGACAAACTACAAAACAGGCACTAGTGCTATCCGGGACTGGGTCCTTGCCAGCCACCCTGTCCGTCTCTCCCGTACCACCGTCCTCCCAGATTCACTCAGTGACCACTCCCCTGTCATCTGTGAATGGTCTAACAAATTTTTCAAGCCCCCCAAAACTATCACCAGCAGAGTCCCTCCCCCAATGAGCAACTTATCCATCTTAAATACTACCTGAGTCTGCAAGACTGGCTACCCTTTTACAAGGCGACAGATGTTAACGTGGCTCTTGACTACTTCGTCACCACTTTCAATGTGGCCTGTGACTACTTTGCTCCATTCAAAAAATGCAAGGCCAGGGTTCTCTTTAACCCATGGCTCACTGCAGGGCTCCTTGCTCAGCTCAAATCAAGGGACCACCTTTGGGCACTGGTAAAAGCTACTGGCAGGCAATCCGACATACAAAAATACAAGCATGCCCAAAACAGCTGCACAAAATCTATCCGGCTAATGAGAAGTACATATTACAGGGATGGTCTCACTAATACTTGGGGAAATGGGAGAGCTTTCTGGGACAATATTAAAGAAGTAACAGGGAAGCAAATAAAAACCTCCCCATCTATGCTAAATGTTGATGGGACCACTACTCTAAACCCTATGGTCATTGCCAATACCTTCAATGCTGCTTTCACCGACCTCAGTTTCGAACTTCCTCTTGACTTTTTGCAGTAAACGACTCTCCCTCAATCATAAACCCCACCACCCCCTCTAAGCACCCTCCTTTCTACTTCAAAGAGACCAAATTGAATGAAGCCCACAATTACATTACCAAAGCAATCTCCAAGTCCAGAACTAGTGGTGACTCCTTGGACCTTAAGCTGCTTTCTCTCACCCTTGAAGATTTACTACATCTGTTAACCAGTATTCTTAACCTCTCCCTTAGCTGCAGTCATTTCCTTGACAAATGGAAATCTGTCACTGTTACCCTGGTCCATAAAAGTGGTGACAAGACCAATCATACGAACTATCGGCCCATCTCCATATTGCCCCCACTCTCTAAGGCCCTCCAGTGTATAGTTGCGGACCAGCTCACTGACTACCTGGACAAATATAATATTCTGTGCGCACAGCAACATGGTTGCAGAAAAGGTCACAGCACCACCTCTGCCCTCCTGGAGTTCACTGGAGCACTGCACAGCACTCTGGACAGTGACCACCTAACTGGGGCAGTCTTTAGCGACTTGACCAAGGTGTTTGATACTGTCCACCATCGGCTGCTAATAGACCAGCTGCTGAATGCTGGGCTCTCTCATGACTCTACAGTGTGGTTTAAAAGCTACCTTGAAAATCATTCACAAAGAGTAAAAATTGCTAATGTACTCTCTGATACGCGACCAGTTGGCTCTGGTGTCCCCCAGGGATCCATACTGGGTCCACTTCTTTTTAGCCTTTTTCTAAATTTCTTTCTACAATCCTGCTTGGAAAAAAATCATCCTGTATGCTGACGATGCAGTTGTTCTCTCTTCACACAAAGACCCTACGCCACTACGACTCAATCAATATAGCACAGGCTATAACCCCTGACTGTCTCCACCAGCCAAGTGAATATACTTGAACAGGTCCAATCTTTCAAATACCTAGGGATCCTGTTTGACTTCAACCTATCCTACGGGGCCCACATTGACAGCATAGCAAAAGCTGCTAATACGTGACTAGGCTTATTGTTCAAGCACAGGCAACATCTCACCCCAGAAGCCTTGAAAATTGCTGTCCAGAGTTCTGTGATCGCCATCATTGATTACGGCCTAACCATTTATGGCTCAGCCATGGCAACTACCCTCAGACGCATATCAACATCCCTCAAGAAGGCCTGTCGGCTTATCACTGGAGCCCACCGTCTCACTCATACCTGTGATCTTTACGCTCAATCTGGATGGCTCCAACTCTCCAACCATATTAAGTATCTGACCTGCACCATGGCGAAAAAGATTATCTTGGGCCTCGCTCCTCCTGGTGTCCAAGCTCTACTGCACCCTAGCACTAATCCATGAAGCTTCAGGAGACTCGAATCGCAGATCTTGTAAGTTCACCGCAGTTGCACTACCCAGGGTCAACGATCTTTCACCCATAGGGCTCCCTTGTGGCCAAATGGACTCAGCACCATCCCCGCTGCTCCCAAACTTGACGTTTAAAACCAGGCTCTGACTCCATCTTACTGCCTCCAGCTCCTGTGATTGCCTCACCTAATCAGAAATACTTGCCACCACCAACAGCCTTGCCTTGCCATCCCCCTCATAGCACTTATCTCATATTTTACCTCTGCTCTCATGACCCCTCCCCCTTCCAACCTCCCCCACTCCCCTACCCACCTTCTCTCACCAGCACTTCTCCCAGTGATGTCTGACAATGCCTCCGGCTGCTGCTACTCCCATCTTGCCATCCCGTTCCTCCTCCATTGTTCTTTATCCCTCTCCTAGTTGATGCTGCTCTGGGCTATTCTATGTACTGAGCTCTCTAATGTGTTGCCTCCTCCCTTAATAACTGTCTAATGTACTGTTTACCTGCAATGCTGTTATTTCTGTTGTATCCCCTGTATTGTACTTCAACTGACGTGGAAACTTTGTAAAAGAGCCTTGGCTCAAAGGTATTTGCAATCCTAGAACCAAATAAATAAAAATAAATAGACACAAAGACTCTATGGGTAGCCTAGTATGCTATTTCTACACTGTTTCTGTGTATTTATTGGCTAGCCTTTATTAGGAGTTTGAGTAAGGAATTTTCCAAGTACAGTACACAATTTAGTTACATTTATGAGTTAAAGATAACATAACAGTTATTTGTTTGTGTACATATACAAGATGACTGTGTATGTTAGTTGATAATAATATTTCACTTTTTTGGTACTTGGTTTTTTGCTTTCAGCGAGAACAGCTCCTGTTTTTGGTTTTGTATTTGCCATCAGTGTCATTGGCATTTTTATAAATACATTTCTTGAAAATTTACTTACTGTGTTACGCTCTATTTCTGTAATGATGTTGCCATTATGTTGTTAGTGTCCAGTTGTGGCACAAGATCATAACATTCATATTCTGTACAATACCACATACATTATTAGAGTAATCCCAATACAAAATATGTCTACCAAACAGCTAACACCTGTAAGCATCACAGGTGACATAATTTGTTAGATGTGGAAGCTTTCAAAACGAGCAACAAATTAATTTATTTTTCCCTTTAATGAATCAGTGTTCCATCATTGCCTTGAAGGTTTCCAGCATCTCTTGATGATCCAATCTCTGAAAGAATGATAAAAAAGATGAAAAGATATACTATCCATCAGCAAGATGATGCAACAGTGACTGGAGATATCACCAATCTGCATCAACAACACACATCTGTCATTTTGATGTGATGCGTAATATAAAATTAAATACTTTTCTCATTGACATTATAACAAAATCAAAACATAAATATTTTTAGAATGGGGGGGTTGTTTAATGCACAGTCAGACCTTAACCTCCAGGAGATCAGTAAAGGTGGTGTAGATATTACAAGCCACTCTGACTTTCCTTAGGACTTGCTATAACATATGCAGTAATTAAATATGTTTTATATTTTTATTTGTGCCCTGATTGCTTATGAGCACTCTTTTGACATCTGATGCCATGATGTCATGATGTCACTGCACCACTAGATTGCAAACACATAGAATTCTAAGTAGGTACTTTCCACCAGCACTACCACATCATATTAGACAGGATTTACGTCAAACATCAAATTTTAGCATACACTCTTTTTCACACAGAGGCCCAGCTATTCAAAGGGGCTGTGCCAGGCACAACTGAGTTGCACCACTGCAACCCCAGAAATGTGCCCTGGGCAATATCCAAAAGAAGGACTTCTGCAGCACAAGTCTCGATGTGCTAGGGCACAAAGATAACGTATGCGGCACATCTCCATGGGGCGTGCCCATGCATATGCAGCACATCCTGATATTCAGCCTGGGATGTGCGGTGCATATGCTGGCACAATCCTGAGATGCGCCACCTACTGGGGCACGAAGTTGAGTCCAAAAAAGAAGGCACAAATAGGAGCCACCCAAAAGTGGGCAGCTGTTGTTCAGGGCACAACACAGCAGCTGCCAGCAGTGGGTGACTCCACCCCAGAACACTGTCCACAAGCACCCACATAACTTCCTGATAGTCTAGTGGTACCCCCCTCCCTCCCAATGCTCCAGTCACAGGTAAATAAATATTCAAACCCTCCCTGGTAGTCTAGTGGCACCCCCCTCCCCTCCCATAGCTGTGATACCCGTAAAATAATTTTTATATTCCCTGGTAGTCTGCTGGTAACCCCACCCGCCCATATCCCTGATCACCAGTATGAGCACTGTACTTACTTCCCTGGTGGTCCGGTGGCACCCACCCCTCCACCCACACAGAGGACCCCCCACCAATGAGCACCCCCCCATCATCAGCAGGCAGCTGCAATCCCACCGCTTACTGCCTGGCTGCCCACTGAATGACAGCTTACAGTAGCATCTGTAAGCCCATCGGTCCACAGTGCATACTGTAATAGTCATTCACAAATATGTGAATGAAGTCATTCATTCACATATTTGTGAATGACAATTACAGAATGCACTGCAAGCTCATTGGTCCATAGTGTGGACCAATGGGCTTACATATGCTACTGTAAGTTGTCATTCGATGAGCAGCCAGGCAGTAAGCAGGAGGGGATTGCAGCTGCCTACCAATAACAGGGGAGGTGCTGGGTAGGCAGGGAGTCCTGTGGGGTTGGGGGGTGCCACTGGACCACCAGGGAAGCATGTACAGTACTCATACTAGTGATCGGGGATATGGGTGGTGTAGGGGGTTACCACTAGACTTCCAGGAAATAGTAAATATTATCTTACAGGTGTTGCAGCTATGGGCAGGGAGGGGGGGTGCCACTAGATAACCAGGGAGGGTTTGAATATGTATGTACTGGTGACTGGATCTTCAGGAGGGTGGGGGTTGCCACTTGACTACCAGGGATGGATTGAATATGTATTTACTGGTGATTGGAGCATCGGGAGGGAGAGGGTACCTCTGGACTGCCAGGGCTTTTAATACATTTCTATTTGGTGATCATAGCTATCGGGAGGGGGGTTACCACTAGATGTCCTCTGGGGGTGCAGTATGCTGTGTAGGCCACCAGGTGCATGTAACTGGCCTTCCCTGCACAATGCATGCAAATGTGGCCATAATGATATGAAAATGGCCCCATTTGCACCTTGCATACCTTATGGCTCCATTTGCATCGGGAATTTGCACACAGCGTAACTCTATTACACTGGTGCAGTTCCCATTCCTAGTATTCAGCCCTATCTAGGAGGGGATGCACCAGCGCATGCTTTTGCACAGTGTGCATTGCATGATATATTCAGAGGAGATGCACCATTGCTCATCTCTTTTGAATATATCCCTGAGTTGCACCAGTGCAACTCAGTTGTGCTGTGCCACCACATGTGTGTCATTGCCAGGCACAGCTATGAATAATGGGGCCAGAGTGTATTATACAAAGCAATTCTTTATGATTGAGATTTTTTATCAGCTGCATAAAAGTATAGGAAAAGGTCTCAAACAAAATTAGAAACAACTGGTATTTACACAAGTTTACTCATCAGTACATGTATTTGTATGAAATAGTATCTGGTCTGTACAATATTAGAAATGTTAAAATGAAAAGCAGAGGCTCAAAATCAATAGAGGCTCCATATTATCTATACTACAAGCAGAGGTTCTATGTTGTGCAGTTATTAAGTTAAAAATGGAACAGAAAGAGATAAGAAAGTGTTTTGATTCCTGAACTAAATCTGCGGAACCATTGCTAAGCAAAAAAAAAAGACTACATACTGAACAGAGTAATGCTGGTGTATTACATTGTAGAGCAGGTTAAACAGTATAGGATATATTGTAGATGTCTTGGTAGCACAGTGGAGTGCCTCAGGCTACTAGTAGCCAGGGGGTTAGTCATTTTGACTGGTTAGGTGTACAACAAGGGCATGGCCTCTGCTGCCAGTATCTTGTACATCATGAAAGGCTGACATAATTGGCGTCATAACCCCTGATGCCCTCCCAATGTCATCACTGGTTGCAGTAATAAAACAGACTTATTATTAACAAGTAACAAGTGCTGGGGAGCCATACAAAAGCTCTATAAATGCAAAGTAAGCAGCAAACATTCAAAACATTGGTTAATGGTGGCATTTTGTGCTAAAAGAAACCAGAGTCTTTAAACAAGCATTTGTCAAGGCCGAATGTTTGCTTGCTGGTATTAGCATTGGAAATGCATGAGTTAGACAGATGCAGAGTATGAATGGCAGTGAAGTATTGAACTTCATGCCAACCCCACCTCCACCCTGCAGAGACAGACAGGCATTGGGGTATGCGTTTGGGTTGTCGCCCATAACGCTCATGCTATTTCACCTCACCCTGTCCTGCAGACACTGACAAGTGTTGAGGTGTGCCTTGGGGTGTTCGGCTTTACAGTCATCCCCACTCCATAAGGACATATGCTGCAATGGGTGCAATATAGGAGAATGGGGTGAACTCTGGGGCTCAAGAGTCCAAGGCACACCTTGATGCCTGTCACTGACTGCAGGGTGGGGTGGGAGGGGGTGAATGGCATGAGTATGAGCATTACAGTCAGCAATCCAAAGGCACATCCCTGATGCCTGTCAGTCTGTACAGGGTGGAAAGTTATGGTTAGAAACCCTAACACTCCGGGCATTTGTTGGTATTTGCACTGCAGATTTTCAACATAGCCATTTTGTGATCCCCACCTCATGAAAGCATTTGGGACCTCTTCTCATGAACGGTGACACTATGATTTTGTCAACGTGTCCCAAACTTTGAGTTTCCTCAGCGATCATGCAATTGTGCGCCAGATGTATGAAAACACAGATCAGGCAGGATGTGAAGAATGACCACTGTACCATTCATAGGGAGGTGTGAAGAGATGGCAATGTTGAAAATCTGTAGTTAAAATATTAAAAATGCTCAAACTTCTGAGCGTACATGGAAACTGCACAACGCATGCGCGTAACACAGCCATTTAGTGAAATAATTTCACCAAATTTTCAGCATAGGCATTTTGTGACCTCTGCTCATGAACACTGTCACTATGATTTCCTTAATCTGTCCTGAACATTGATTTCCCACAGCAATCGTGTTATTCTGAGCCAGATGTGTAAATGCATATTTTGGACAGCATGTGAAAAATGACAGCCATACTGGTCATAAGGAGGTCTGAAAAAATGGCAATGTTGAAAATCTGGAGTGAAAATACTACAAATTTACAAAGTTATGAGGGTGCATGGAAACTGGACAATGCACGCTTGTAACAGTCATTTTATAGACATTTGTCACCAAATTTTCAACAGACATTTTAGGACCTCTGCTCATGAACAGAGTCACTGTGATTTTACATACAAACATACCTACGAACATATGAACATACAAATCTGCCAGCACAACACATCAAACAGTCTGTCTAAGTCTGCCCGAGTGTGCAGCTAGCACCTTAGATTGCAGCTGCCCCAGCCTCCTCCCCCTCAGTTCTTCCCCCGCTTGTCCCAGCCGCTGCCCCCCTGACTCTTCCTCTTGCTTTATCCCACTCCTTCTTAAAGCTATTGACTGTCTTACATATTACCACCCCCTCTGGCAGCGCATTCCAACTAGACACCACCCTCTCAGTGAAGTAGTGCCTCCTCATTTCCCTCTTGAAATGTCCCCCTTCCAACCTTAGCTTGTGCCCCCTAGTCCCTCTTTCACTCCTCGGTTTAAACACCCCCTCAGTGCTAGGTTTATTTACCCCTCAGGTATTTAAATGCTTCAATCATATCCCCCATCCCTCCTCTCCTCCAGTGTGTACATGTTCAGCTCCTTCAGCCTAACTTCATATTCCTTTCCTTCCATCCCTTTAACATTTTTGTTGCCTCCTTTGCACCCTCCAGTAATTTATATCTCTCTCAGGTATGGCCTTAGTAGCGACAGTACTCTAGGTGCGGTCCTCAATGATCTGTAGAGAGGTAGGATCACATCCCTGTGTCTGATGAGAACCCCCTTGCGATGCACCCCAGCACCATGTTTGCCTTCGCTGCTGTTCTCCTGCACTGGGCCGAGTTGTTCATGCTCCCAGTTACCAACATCCCCAGGTCCTTCTCCTCCTCTGCGATCCCTAACCAATAGTCCCTCTTCTGGTTCTCAGCCCCGAAGTGCATCACCTTACACATCTTTGCGTTGAATCCTAGCTACCACTCCACTGACCATGACTCTAGTTTGGTTACGTTCTCCTGTAGTTTTTCCCATCCATCCTCTTCATCCACCACCTCCCCCAATTTGGTATAATCTGCAAACAGACTAACCCTGCTCCCCACTTCATGTGCTATATCAGAGATAAAGAGCCCAAATGGCACCGGGCCCAGCACTGATCCCTGCGGCACCCCACTTGTCACTGCTATGGGTGCCAATAGCTCCCCCAACACCACCACCCTCTGCACCCTCCCCTGTAACCAGTTCTCTATCCATTTAATCAGCTTTTTTCCCACCCCCACTGCTGTCATCTTTCCCCTCCGGTCTCCCATGAGGCACTGTATCAAAGGCCCTACTGAAGTCCAAGTACAGGACATGTACCGCATGGCCCCTGTCCAACTCACTTGTCACCCAGTCATAATACTCTATTAGGCTGGATTGACAAGACCTCCCTGAGATGAACCTATGCTGCCACCCATCTTGGAAGCCATTACTTTCTAGGAATGCCACCAGCCTCTCCTTCAGTATCACCTCCATAAGCTTACCCACTATCGACATGAGACTTACCAGCCGATAATTTTCTGGCTCCTCCCTAGGCCCACTCTTGTGTGTGGGCACCACATGGGCTACCCTCCAGTCCCAGGACACACACACCCTGTTTCCAGGGAGGTGTTGAACAGATCTGCCAGTGGCTCAGCTAACAGCTCCACCATCTCCCTCGGCACCCTGGGGTGGATGCCATCAGGACTTGGTGCCTTGTCCACCCTTACTGCCCTCAGCCCCTCTAAGTACCCTACTCCCTGTGATCACTTTGTCCATCACCTCCCCCCTTCCCCACCCCCATCTCATTCTGGTAGTGGACCATCCCTCTTCTAAGTGAAAATGGAGCAGAAGTATTCATTTAGAATTTCCACTTGCTCTTGCCCCTTTTCCACCCAATCACTTCCTGCTTTATCCTCACAATATGTTCCTTGCACTTCCTCTTCTCCCTGACATACCTAAAAAAGTCCTTTCCCCCTCCCTTTATGCCCTGTGTGGACCTTAATTCCCTGGAGGCCTTTGCTTTTTTCACCCTCCTGGCCACCTCCCTTGACCAACTCCTGAAAGCCTCCTTATCCTCTCATTTCCTCTCTCCTGTACCTCCGGTATGCAGCCCTCTGTGCCCTCACCTCTTGCAGCACTTCCTTGTTCAGCCAGCATGGTTTCTTGGCTCTGCTCTTCTTACTCCTGGCCCTGGTGTAGGCTACTGTGGCCTCTGTTGGCCCAGTCTTTATGACTCCCCACTTTTGCTCTGCATCCATCCCCGGCCTTATGTCCTGGAGTATCCCTTGCAGTATTGCTCCCATCCCCCCAAAGTCCACCCTAATAAAGATCACCACCTTAGTGCCCATGCCTTCTGTCTCCCTGCCCAGTGCAAGAACAACCCACACTGTTTGGTGGTCATTACCTGTTAGTGGGTCCTCCACCCTTACCTCCCTCACTGCCTCCCCATTTGCCAGTACTATGTCCAGAGTGCTATCAAGCCTTGTAGGCCCACTTACCAATTGCGTCAGAAGGCTGTCCTGGAATGCATCAAGGAGCACCTGCTCCCTGGTAATGCTAGTGGCCGGGGTGCTCCAGTCAACCTGTGGCAGGTTAAAATCCCCCACTATCATCACACTCCTCCTTCCACACGCCCTCCTTATCTGATCTGCCAACTCCCCATCCAGTTCCCTGGATTCGGCTGGTGGTCTGTACACCACTCCTAGCCTCAGCTTTCTGCCCTTGGAGTCCAGGAGCTGCACCCAAAGCACCTCTGTTCTCTCCTCTTCTCCCTCGTCCCTTATGCATTTAATCCCTTCCCTCACATAGAGTGCAATCTCCCCCCCTCTTCCAACCCCCCAGTCCCTCCTGTATATCCTGTCTCCCGAGATTGCCAAGTCCCAATCATGGTACTCTGTGGCCCAAGTCTCTGTCACTGCAGCAATGTCCACCTTCCCCTCTGAAAAGAGCACCTGAAGCTCTGCAATTTTGTTTCCCATGCTTCTTGCATTGAGATAGACCAACTTCCCCCTGTACCCCTCCTTCTCCTCACTCTTCTCATCCTTGGACTATGTCCCTCCTCCCAGTAGTTGGCACCCTTTCTCCTCTTTATTCTTTCCGGGTGGTGGTGCCTTCTGTATTACACTCAGACCACTCTGCCCACCCCCTCCCAGGATTACTACACCTCTGCCTTTACCTATATCTGGTGGGGTGAGCTCATTAGGCTCCTCTGTCCGGGCCTTTCTACCAACCTCAGTCTTTTGGCCACCCCCACTAGTTTAAATTCACCTTGGTAGAGATATACCCCTCTAATCCTACCTTTAATACTCCCTTCCCCTTTCTGCTCAAGTGTAGCCTGTCCCCCGCGTACAAGTCACTATTCCCCCAGACACTACCCCAGTTAGTCACTAACCCATAATTTTTTATGTGGCACCAATCCCTCAGCCACTCATTGAACTCATCCATCCTACCCTTCCTCCCCATGCTTGCACATGGTACTGGGAGTACCTCCAAGAATGACACCGACTCCCCAACCCCTCACACTGCCTGCCCAACTACTCGAACCTCCCCCTCACTACTTCCACAGTCTCCCCCGCCAAGTCATTTGTACCCACATGCAACACTAAATGAGGTTTATTCCTCCCCCTTGCTGCACACTTGAGCAGTGCCTGCCCTGCCTCTCCTGCAGTCAACCTGCGGATAACTTCAACCCAAATATGGCTGTGCCTTCCCACCTTCTATCCCATCTCACCCCTTTCAGTATAGAATCCCCCAGGATAAGTAGCCCCCCCATCCCTTACCCCCTTTCCCTTCTAATGCCCCTTCAACTATCCCAGTATTCATTCTTCCCTGCCCCTTACCCCCATCAGCTGTATCCTCTGTGATTTCTGTATCTGTACCCCCTACTTCTGCCTCACCCCTTTTCTCTGCTTTATTCCTCCCATCCCTCTTGAACCCCTTCCCAGCCTGACCACTTCCTACTGGGCTTCCCTTGTTGACCTCCCTTCCCCCCCTGCTGATTTCCAACCCCTCTCCTATCTCCGTTGTTGTCGATTTAGAGCCCCCATTTCCTTCTACACCAATAGTGATGCCCCTCCCATCCTTCCCCCTTCCCGTAGCCTTCTCTCCTCCAGTCACCACCCCACCTTCCTTACTAGCCCCCCTTCTACCCATTCATCCTCACTATCTCTTCCCCTACCTGTTGCCATCCCTCTCATGCCCCGCTTGTCCTCCCCCTTCAGTATGTTCCTTCTCCCCTCTCTCCCATAGCAAGGCTCAAATCTATTCCCTAGTCAATACCTCTCCTACAGCTCTTCCCCCTATCAGTTGCCCCCTCCTACTTGTTCCCCTCCATGTCACCCTGGTCCCACCCTTCTTGCAGCCATCTGCTCTATCCCCAGGTACTCCTTGTGGTGTCTTCCTCCCCCATCACTAGGATCCCCCCTCGCCTCAGGCACCCCTCCCTTCTCCTCTCTTTTCTGCTAGTGCCTCTGATACTGAGGTCAGTTTCAGTCCCTAGTTGTTCTTCCTCTGTCCCCCCTTGTCATTCCCAGTTCCCCCCCAGCCAGGATGCCTACCAAACTCATCTGCTCTGCCACTTAGACTCCTCCCTAACCTCGAAAGCTCCTCCCTCAAACTAGCCAGTCATCTACAGACCATACACCCCTCATCCTTCAAGCCCAGTCGAGGATCATGGTGGACCCACACCCTGTACACCCCACCATCCTTCCAAAGATGTCTGCCCTATTGTCATGTGACACCTGCCCCATTTTGGCCTCCATCTTATGTTATAAGCTCTTACTCCTGATTTCTGTAGCCTACTACAACTGTTAGGCCCTTATTTACTCAAATTCATGTCCCCCCCACACTAGTCCCCCTACTGCCCCCTTGCCGACTGGATTAATTCAGTCTCAAATCTCATCTGTTAGATACTGCACTACTGTAGCAATCCTAAAGCCTCCTTGTCTGTTTTTCACCCCTCAGCTACCATACTATTTGTTCTCAGCTCTCATATAGTTTCACTTAGCCCAGATAGAAATCCTATTGCACTCCAAGTATTACTCGGCTCAGTTAGAGAAATAAACAGAACAAATAAATATGTATTATTACAGCAATCCTAAAAGTATCCAATCATTGCTTTGTCTTTGTCTCCACCTTAGAGACCCTGCTGTAATATTTGACCACAGAAGACCCTGGGCGAGGTGGGCAACTCTAAAGTCCTGGCAGAGTTCCGTTGAGCTTGCTCACTCCCCCTCTCTCACTCACTCTTTCTGTTTCTCCCGGCACTGCAGGCTGCCCTTTTGTACTGGGCTCCTGCCTGTGTGTAAGTGCCTGAGCTTCTGCAGTAAGAGGCTGGTTTACATGTCTTACAATGTGGAATTGCATCTGTGTGTGCAGAATTGTGGGCTCCACAAGGACCCACACTTCAGCATACAGAAGCACGGTTCCAATCTGGTTATTCTGGATTTGTATATGTGGCTACAGAAGCACAGA
This sequence comes from Neoceratodus forsteri, assembly GCA_016271365.2. Lineage (NCBI taxonomy): Eukaryota > Metazoa > Chordata > Ceratodontiformes > Ceratodontidae > Neoceratodus > Neoceratodus forsteri. Next base: position 349,480,618 of record CM028130.1, on the reverse strand, counting down.
ACACAGAGTCACCTGTGCATCTGCAGCCATAATTGGGCGTATATATCTTACACTATGCAAGTGTATGCATCTCTCTGTCTACAGAGATGCACACTCTGCAGGGACCTACACTTCTGCAGCCAGAAGTGGGTGCATATATATCATACTGTGCAAGTATATATGTGGCTGAAAATTCCCACAGGGGCATACAGGGACCTATGATTCTGCAGACAAAAACACTGTTGTAATTTGGGTATTCTAGATTTGAACATATGTTTAGGGTTTAATAATTTGTTTAATCCTTACAGTCATTTTAAGTTCTGGGTTGTTATTAGAAGTGAATTTAGAGCTTGTTTTTTTTTGTCTACTTTTCCATTAGCAGATTATATCCTCTCACCACTAGAGGGCTATAACTCTATCTCTTTATCTAGTATGTAAGCCATGTGGGCTCTCTCTGCCTTTCTCTCACCTCTCCTCCTCCTCCTCCTTGCCCTGGCCCCCCTCTTCTTTCTCTCCCTGGTCCTAGCCACCCCCACCTCCACCCCACCCCCGCCACCCTCTACTCTAGTTTCCACTGCTACTCCAAGGGAACTCTCCACTTCCACTCGAGTCTTGTGCTTGGCGACTGATTGGATATTCCTGGTTACTTAACCCAACCACTACTCTCAATAAGTGTGGCCACCTCTTACACTGTACCACCTTGCAGTCCATATGGGACACCGCCTGGAACCTTGCAACTTCTACTCCAGGAAACAACAATCAAAACTATCTCTCAAAGGCTGCGACTCTGCTCCTTAAAACTCCTACTCCTCCTCCTTCTCATCTCAGGCAGCATCCATCCAATCCTGGCCCTAGAATCAGGCCACACACAAACTCAGGTTCCTTATCCTTGCAACTATTAATATCTGCAGCCTACTACCAAAGCTGGATGCACTCCAAGCCTTTATATGCCAACACAACCCTGACATCCTTGCAGTAGTGGAAACTTGGCTGACACCTCCAAAGTTCCTGACTCAGCAGTAACAATACAGGGCTACAATGTCCACAGGCTGGACTGGATATCCAAAAAGGCGGTGTGCTTACAATCTGTATCAAAGACTCCTGACTTGGCACCCTGTAGCAACTCCATCACTTTCTGCCTCAGCCCAGATTCTGCCAATAAAAATCATCCTAGGTCCCAACCATAAAGCCCTGACTATTGTCTCCGTATACATCCCACCTAGGGACACTAAACATGGATTCAATGACATCCTAAACTTTATCAACTCTCATCCTTCCAAAGCTGAACTTATTCTACATGGGGATTTCAACATAAACTGGTTAGCATCGAGTGCCAGTGCCTATAAAGACTCCATCTCAGCTGCTAACCTCACGCAAATGGTAAACTCCCCTACTAGGATTAACTACAAGACTGGCACCAGTACCCTCTTGGATTGGGTCCTCACCACTCACCCCACAAGGATTTCTAGTATGACCATTCTCCCAGACTCACTCAGTGACCACTCCCCAGTCATGTGTGCATAGTCTAACAAATTCCTTAAGCCTCCTCCCAAAATTATCACTAGCAGAGTCCTTCCTCGTGGAAAACTTCCACATCTCAAACAACACCTGCTTCTACAAGACTGGCTACCCATCTATGAAGCAACAGATGTTAACTTGGCTCTTGATCACTTCATCTCAATTTTCAACAAAAGCCTCGACCTCTTTGCCCCTGCTAAAAGGCAAAACAAAATCTCTCTAACCCATGGGTCACCGTGGCTCTTCTCTCACAGCTGAAACTAAGGGATCACCTCTGGGCAGTTGCCAGGGCCACTGGCAAACAACTAGACATCCAAAATTACAAACAAGCACGAAATGCCTGCACAAAAGCCATACAGCTAATGAAATCCATCTATTACAAAGACGCTCTTACCAATACATGGGGAAATGGTTGTGCTTTCTGGGACAGTATCAAGGATGTCACAGGGAAGCAGCCAAAAACCTCTCTGGCCATGTTAATGGTTGATGGATCCTCAGCCCTTGACCCCAAGGTGATCGCAAACATCTTTAATACGGCTTTTTCAGACCTTAGTGCTGTTCTACCCCATGACTTTTTGGAAAACAGGGCCTACTCCCCAAACACCTCAGCCCCTCAGTCTAACCATCCCCTCTTCTACTTCAGGAAGGTAAGGCTGAATGAAGCTCGCCACTATATTACTGAAGCTATCTCTAAATCTAGAATTAGTAGCGACACCCTGGACCTTAAGCTTCTGTTGCTCACCCTCGATGAGGTAATTCATCCATTAACAAAAATCCTAAACCTCTCTCTCAGCTGTGGAAAATTCCCGGACCTATGGAAAACAGCCAACGTGACACCCATCCATAAAAGTGGGGACAAGAAGATTCACTCAAATTATCGCCCTATCTCCATACTGCCCCCACTCTCTAAGGCACTTGAGCACATCGTGGCTGATCAACTTACCGACCACTTGGATAAATACAATATACCTTGTCCACAACAACACGGCTTCCAGAAAGGTCACAGCACCACCACAGCCCTTCTTGAGTTCACTGGAGCCTTGCACAAATCCCTTGACAACGGCCTTCTCACAGGGGCCATTTTCGTCGACCTCTCCAAGGCCTTCGATACAGTACACCATGGACTACTAGTACACCAACTACTGAATGCCGGGCTATCACCTGACTCTTCTATCTGGTTTAAAAGTTACTTAGAAAACCGGTCACAGAGAGTAAAAATTGCGGACGCTCTTTCTAACACCCTGCCTGTTCGCTTGGGTGTCCCACAGGAATCCATACTGGGCCTCCTCCTTTTAGCCTTTTCTTAAACTCCCTCCCTTACCACTGCTCTGAGCAGATCATACTATATGCCAATGATGCTGTTGTATTCTCCACTAACAAAGATCCTGCAACTCTTCAACAGAAGCTTCAACTTGGTTTCAGTTCTGTAGAGACATGGTTTCTTAATCATAAACTGGTCCTCAATGACAAGAAAACCAAATTTATGCTCTTCTGCAGCTCTCATAACCCACACAAGCTACACCACTTGGCTATCTCCACCACCCAGGGCAACACTCTAGATCAGGTGGTGTCCTTCAAATACTTAGGGTTCAGCTTGACCCTAATCTCCTATGGACTTCATGTAGATAATGTAGCTAGAGCTGCTAATACTCGGCTTGGTCTACTCTACAAACACAGACCACACCTCATGCCAGAAGCTTTGAAGGTTGCAGTCCTGAGCTCTGTGATCTCTGTAGTACCATTTTCACATCATCATTTATGGCTCGGCCACAACCACAACCCTTAGACGCCTCTCAACTGCCTTAAATAAAGCATGTCGGCTCATCACTGGTGCTCACCGTCTCACCCACACATCTGACCTGTACACTCAGACCGGCTGGCTCCAACTATCAAACCTCATAAAGTTTCTCACCTGCTCTATGGTCAAAAAAATCTACCTTGACCTTGCACCTTCTGGGGTCTCAACTCTGTTACAACACCGAATTAACAAATGGTGCCTTAGGAGATCCACACTACAGCTACTGAAAGTCCCCCACTGTCATACTTCACAGGGACAACGCTCTTTTGCTTATCGAGCGCCACTCTGGTTCAATGGCCTCAGCCCAACCATCTCCTCTGCCCCAACTATTGGTATGTTTAAAACTAGGCTCCGGGACTATCTCACTACCAACAGCTCCTGTGACTGTCCAACTTAACCTTGTTTCTCCACTTCCCTTTCTGCTCTAGTTGTCCCCGCCCCCCACTGGATTCTACCCTCACATCTTGGTATACCCAATGCTACACTTTTCACCCTCTTGCCACCCTTCCTACATTCCATCTCCCCCCACCCTCTTCCCTCTCCCTATGACTCTGGCACTTCTTATCTATTGTCTATTTTCTCTGACAAATGCCGCTGGCTGCCTTGTTACAATGCTACCCTTGAACTGTATTAATCTGTACTCTGTTTGCAATGTCCACATTGTTGTAATGCCTGTCTTGATGTTCCCCATAATTTGTATTTCTCTGATGTGGAACCTTTGTAAAAGAGCCATGGCTCAAAGGTATTTGTAATCCTAGACTTGATAAATAACATAAATAAAAAATGTTGCTGCTGAAGCACAGAACCTACAGTGGCCTGAATGTTTGCAGTCAGAAGTGGCTATAATATGACTTACACTATGCAACTCTGTCTGTGTCTATAGAACTTCAAGCTATAGTATAAGAGAAAGCAGACAGAAGTGTTGTGGTCATCTGGTTCTCATGGATTTCTATACCCGGCTACTTCTGCAAACTAAAGTACTCTGTAGTTTGGGAATCAAGGATTTGTGTCTGTGGGTGCTGCTGTGCTGGTACTACATGCAGAGTGTTGTGACATGAGTATTGTGGATGTCTATCTGTGGCTAGAAGTCGGTGTGTATGTATTGAAGCATGCATGAAACATAGAAATATAGAATCTGATGGCAGATAAGAACCACTTGGCCCACCCAGTCTGCCCATTTTCCTACCTAATGGATAAGTTGCAGATCCTAGTTAACCAACAGCCCACTTCTTCCTACCCACACCCCCTAGAATTGCCTTATGACTATCCCATGCATTCTTGAATTCCACCACTGTTTTTGACTCCACAACCTCCTCCGGAAGGCCTTTCCATGCATTCACAACCCTCTCTGTGAAAAAATACTTTCTTATATTACCTCTGTGCCGCACTCCTTCTATCTTCAAATTGTGTCCTCTTGTTTTTGCACACCTCTTTTTCTGAAAGATGCTACCCTCTTGGACTTTATTGATTCCCTTGAGGTACTTGAAAGTTTCAATCATGTCCCCCCTCCCCTTTCCTCAAGGCTATACATGTTAAGCTTCTTAAGTCTCTCTTTATATGTCTTCTGGTGCAGACCCTGCACCATTTTAGTTGCCCTCCTCTGGACTGCCTCCATCCTGTTTATGTCTTTGCAGAGACTGGGTCTCCAGAACTGCATGCAGTACTCCAGATGGGGTGTCACCAGCTGTCTGCACAGAGGGATAACAACTTCCTGTTTTCTACTGATAATGATGCCTCTCCCTATGCATCCCAGTATCGCCCCCAGCCCTCCTTACTGCCCTCTCACATTGCTTGCCCACCTTTAGGTCATCTGATATGACTACTCCCAGGTCCCTTTCCATTTTTGTTGTTGTTAGTATCTCACCCCCTGATTGTGTACTCTTCCCCTGGGTTTTTGTTTCCCAGGTGCATTACCTTGCACTTCTTAGCATTAAATCTAAGCTGCCATACATTTAACCATTCCTCCAACCTTGCCAAGTCCCTTCTCATCCTTTCCACCCCACCTTGTGTATCAACTCTGTTGCAGATTTTTGTGTCGTCTGCAAAGAAACATACTTTTCCTTCCAGTCACTCTGCAATGTCACTTATAAAGACATTGAAGAAGACCAGTTCAAGTACTGAACCCTGCGGTATTCCACAGGTAACCCCCCTTTCTTCACAGTTGACTCCGTCTACTATTACCCTCTGTGTCTTGTTCTCCAGCCAATTCTTTACCTAGGCTACCATCTTGGGACCCAGTCCCAGGCTGATTAACTTGTATATTAATCTTTTGTGTGGGACTGTGTTAAATGCCTTGCTAAAGTCTAGGTAGGCCCTGTCCACAGCCCCTCCCTGATCTACTACTTTGGTCACCCAGTCAAAGAAATCTATTAGATTCATCTGACATGACCTTTCTGTTATGAATCCATGCTGCCTTGGGTCCTATGCTCCTCTGGCCTCTAGGTAATCGACAATTCTTTCCTTCAGAAGTGATTCCATCATTTTCCCTATCACTGAGGTTAAACTAACAGGTCTGTAGTTTCCTGCTTCTGCCCTGCTCCCACTTTGGTGAAGTGGAATCACATCTGCTCTCCTCCAGTCCCCAGGTACCACTCCATCCTCCCATGATTTGTTAAAGAGGGTAGTCAGTGGTGTCACTTGTTCTACCCTTAGTTCTTTTAGAATTCTGGGATGAATCCCATCAGGCCATATTGCTTTGTCCACCTTCAGTTTTAAGAGTTCTTTCAGAACCCTTTCTTCTGTAAATGGGCTGGTATCAACCCCTGTATCCAGAGTGTTTCTAATGTTTGGTTTAGGTACCTCCCCTTCTTCATTTGTGAATACTGAGCAGAAATATTTGTTTAGTATCTCTGCCTTTTCACAGTCACCCTCTACCCACCCCCTCCCTTTTATTAAGCCTCACTATCCCTCCTTTGGTCTTTCTTCACTCCCTGATGTACCTATAAAAGGTTTTATCCCTGTTCTTAACTGAGTTGGCTATCTTTCCATTGGTTTGGTCTTATGCTGTTCTGACTGCCTTCCCAGCTTCCTTTTGCTTTAACTGATACAATTCTCTGTCCTGCTCCTTCTGTGATTCCTTGTACTTCCTGAATGCTTTCTTTTTCTCTTGAACCTTCCCTGTCACCTCTTTGAGAACCATAGTGGTTTCTTAAATCGTTTTGTTTTGTTATTTGCTTTACACAAAGGCTTGTTGCCTCTGTGATGGCTATTTTGATTATTCCCCCATTGTTCTTCCACCCCTCCTTCCTGCCCATTTACTAGTGCATTCCTTAGGCACTCACCCATTTTGGCAAAGTCAGTCCTCCTAAAGTCCAGTACTTTTGCCTTTGTATGGCTTGACTCTACTGCTGTGTTTATCATGAACCATATTGTTTGATGGTCGCTAGTTCCCAGATGGCTACCCACTTCTACATCTGTGATCCTCTCTCCATCTCCATTTGAGAGTACCAGGTCTAGGATTGCTCCCTCTTGAGTGGGTTCCAATACTAGTTGTCTAAGGCATGCCCCCTGTAGGACATCTAGAATAACCCCACTCTTAGAAGTGGCTGCTGCAACTGCACTCCAGTTAACATCTGGCATATTCAGATACCTCATCAGCAATATCTCCCCCCTTTTTCTGCCATTCCAAGTATACTTTCTATCATTTCCTTGTCCATTTCCTCCCCCTGAGAGGGGGGACTGTATATAACCCCTGTGCAGATTGTGGTGCCATTGCCTGTCTCCAAATTGACCCACAGTGCTTCTTCTCCTCCCTGTTTACCCTTTTGTTCTGTTGCTTTGATTCCTTCCCTTATGTAGAGAGCTACCCCTTCTCCTCTTTTACCCTCCCTGTCCCTCCTGTAGATAGTGTATCCTGGTTTGTTTATGTCCCAGTCATGGTTCTGTGTGTACCAAGTTTCTGTGACTGCCACAATATCCAGATGTTCCTCCTCCATCAAGGCCACTAATTCAGAAAGCTTGTTACCCAGACTACAGGCATTGGTACTCATTGCTCTCCATTTTTTGATGGCTTACTTCTTGTAGCAATATCACCCACTGATCTTTCTACCTTGGTCATTTCCTCATTTAGTACCCAGTTTTGTAGGGGGAGGCTTGGAATTCCCTGCTGCTTATCAGTGCCTCCCCCCTTGACTAGTTTAAAAGCTTGCCAGTGAAGTGTATATATGGCTTCAGAACCACTGGACCATGATGGTGGATGTCTTTTGTGTCATCTGTAAATGGCTGTATGTTGTTTGTCTTACCGCATGATGGCCATACGTGATTGCTTGTCTTGTCCTTGTGCTGCTGGGGTGGGGGTAGGATTAGAAACCCTAACACCATATTTACCTACCTTTGTGGCATTAAGATGAACCCTAACCGGTTTATCAACACAGTTTTTTCAGTGTGCGTGTGTGCACATTTGTATGTGTGTGTGCACATGTGTAAGTGTGTGTGTGGTGGGGGAGGTGATTTGTACTTCTTTGAAACCTGGCTTTCTTGCCAATGCCATTCCTAGGCAACCCTTGATTAACAGTTTGTGTGTTGAAGCTCTTTGTCTTTCAGATTGCCTTCCTATGCTGAGCACACCATGACCCAAACCCTTATGAACATCATAAGTGCTGGTTCATCTTTTCTTTGTGTTGAAATGCAGATGAGACACACTGTTGAGTTCTGAAAAGAACATAATACATGCCTGTGTCTTCTATTTTTAGCCTTATCAGTATATATGAGAGACCTTTCAGCACAATTCAGTCCTGCTTAGAGCAAAGCTAGTCTGGATTTATTCATGGTGATTTGTGCATACATTCCATGATGCTTTGCATTATAGAAATATGTGTGACTCTGAATTTCTTATAAGTATATAAATACACTGCACCTTGCATGCACTAATCTACGAAGATAGTGGGGCATATACAGTACTATTCAGAGAAAATATTGGGACACATGCTACTCTGGGATAATACTAGTAAGAGTTGCTAGTGGAAGTACAGAACATGTTAATAACTTAAACTGACAATTTCTTAAAGAATATGACTGAGCGTCTTTTGTGTTTTGCTCATTAAACATATGCACATACAGAAATTGAAACAAAAGAAGACATTTGATTCAAATGTGTTCCTTTACTCAGTGGGCAAAACCATATTTTCCTTTTTCTCAAGGTGGATATCTAGCTTTCCTTTTAAAACACTAACTGCTTCTGCTAATATTACTTGGTGTCATCTATTTCACAAATTCACCAGTCTACTTGAAATTATATTTCTAAATGCAGTATTTTTTTCTTAATTTTCTGAACATACTTACCCACTTATACCTTCTTTTCCCATCTTCTGATAGATTTAGTGGGTTTACAGTATTGTATTAAAGAGTTGCTCATTTTACAAATATTAAGACTTTCATATCTCCTCTCAAACCTTTCTCCATTGAGAGACTTCCACACACTAATAATGTAAACCACATCTCTCTACATTTATTATTTCTTTAAATATCCTTTGTTAATATGGATAGAAAACAGTTACAAAAATCTGCATTTAGTGAACAGTAAGAGTTCAGTTACAAAACTAGAGAAATGCCACATTATGAAAAAACTCCCCTAAATTTATTGTGTGTGGTATTAGTGTTCCTCTGAGTTTGAATGATTTCTTGAAGCAGCATTGCTACCCTCTCTCAAAGCATCAGTATTCTAATAAATGTCTGTATAGTACCTTAAAATAAATTGCCAAAGTTAGGATAACACTAGCACTAATTTAAGCAAGTGTTCAGACCTCGAGGAACACCACACCACACAATTATTAAGATTTAGGTTACCTTTTAGCCTAACATCAATCACCATTGCCTATGTTTGTGGCTTTGTGCATCAGCCCTAACTGTTCGCTAACCATTTTGATATAGCAACATAGTAATTTGTGGTCAGAAGGGTCTCTCAGTCCATAATGTCTGCCCAGTTCCTCCACTTCAAAAGCAGAGATGAAATAAATATGCTGTGCAAATGCATACCAACTTATAGGGAGGTGAGTTGCATTGTTCTGTATCAGTTGTTAGCTTCGAGTCTGGCCATAGGATAGACCCTTGTAGATCATAAAGCAATACTCAAGGAAGAAAGCAATGAAGGCCTGCAGCAATGTTTTCTAAGCATGCTGCTCTGGAAAAAGGCACAGTCTGGCAATGGCAAAAGCAGTCCCTGACTATAGTAAATGCATAGAATTCCAGGCTCAGACTTTGTAAATGACTGTACCAAGATTATAATATAATATACTGTACTACAGAATGCTGCAGCTGTTTGTCTGGCAGGAGTTGAACATGACTGACCCTCAGTCTTTTTTCATCTAGCATGTCCTATGTTCCAATGATTCCTAACTATTATGTAGTAATTCTGACATTAACAAGTATCTGTGAATGGATCTTTTTTTATTGAGCTGCCCAACTTATCAGTGTATTAAAATGCTGCTCTACAGAATACTCAGTTACTAGGCAATGAGCTGTTGCTTCCAGTAGGTTTTATCAACAAATGAAACAGCGACTGATGGTTCATGACTCATGCTAATAATTCTTGCGTGTTCAAGATTGCAGCTGAGAAAATACAACGTGTACCAAAAATGGTACTATGCTTCCTATTCTCTTCACACTCAAAGTGATACCAACGTTTGAATTCCAGTTCTATCCCTTTGCAGTCTACTTTTAACCAATATTGCTTTATTCCACATCATTCTAAAGGTGATAGAGATACTACCCCCCCAAGCTCATTTCTCATTTGATGGGACTTCTTGCTGATGCTCTAATATCATGGATGATATAACAAAATTGTTCAATATAGACACGGGAATCCAGGACTCAAAAATTATCTCCATGTTTTTATTTATTTATTTATTTAACAGACTTTAGGATTACAACCTTTGAGTCAGGGACTCATTTACAAAGGCTCTGCATCAGAAAAAACAAACATAAACACTTAATACATATAGACATAGAATGGCAGCTAAAGGTTACAGTTTTTTAGTTATACAATATTGCAGAATCAAGATTAGCTATACATTGCATTGAACGTGTTACTGAGAGCTATATTTACAGTTTACAAGAGGACAATAAGTTTGCTGATAGAGGGAGGGAGTAACAGGTTAGATATTTACAGCGAAGTAGAGAATTAGACAGATATCTTGTGAGTGTAGCCAATGGAGGCATTGTCAATAGGTAATGTTTGGTAGCCCTATTGGTATCGGAGCTCAGTGGTGGGGTGGTCCCGTAAGATGATGGATAGATGATACAGCACTAGCTGGTACATTGGCAGTGCCATGAAATGAGAATGTGCTCTTTGTGGACTGACTTAAAAGATCCTAATTAGAAGATTGAGGAGACATCAGAGGGGAGTTTGTTGTACCAGGATGGGGCCCTGTGAGGGAATGACCTTTGGGCTAAGAAGGTTCTAACCCTTGGGATGGACCACATCTGTCGGTTGGCAGTGCGGGTGTTCACCTAGGTGTGGGAGGATAGGAGAGAGGCAGAAACCCCCAAGGGGGTAAGCCCCAGGTGTATTTTCTTTGTGAGGATACATGTTTGATAAAATAGCCTTTCATCCAGGGTGAAGAGATTTGTTAGGGCATATAGGGTACAGGTATGGGTTCGCGTGTCTGCCCTGGAGAGGAGTCTGCATGCTTTGTTTATAGCAAAGTGGATTTTGTTAAGGGCTGTGTGGTCAGCAAATGTGTAGATAGTGAGCCCATAATCGACTAGGGAGAGGACTCAGGAGGTGACAGCCAGATTAAGGGCTTCCGGAGGTAGGCAATCCTTGTGCCAATACAATAGGCCTATACGGACATTTATGTCTGATGAGAGAGTGCCAATGTGTGACTGGAAGGAGAGGGTGGAATCAAATGTAAGACCCAAGTATTTATATGGATGGACCTGTTCTAGAGAAAGGAAAGAGTGGGAGAGGATTGTTAGCTTCGCATTCGTGGCTTTATTCTGTCAGTGGGTAAAGGGCATGGTCTTTGTCTTTTTTATATTGACCACAAGTTTTTGGTCTAAGAACCAGTTTTCAATCTAATTAAATGCATGTTGAAGGGAGGACTGCAATACTGTGGGATCTGGGTGCGAGGCAAAAAGAACCACCTCGTCCACATAGAGTAGTAGGTTGCCAGAGCAGGAATTGGGCAAGGTGTTTAGGTAGATGCTGAATAACAAAGGGCCAAGGATGGAGCCCTGGGGAACCCCAGAGTGGACTAGCAGGGCGGTTGAGAGGATGTTGTTTATTTTGACACATTTTGCGGTTGTCCTTGTTCCTGCATCTGTGAAGAGTAGTGCATGGCATGCAATGCAGGTCCTAAAGAAACTCTTCATGTTCATGCTGATGTCCTGACTTAACCAAGTAACAAAGTGGATTTATGAGGCACATGCTTCTCCAAAAATGCATGCTATTCACATCTGATGTCCCAGGTGTGTCTAACAGCAGATTTGTACTGTTCTAATCTTTGTACGACAGTAGTAACTGACATCATATAATAGTCAGGAACACTGGGACAGAAAGGTGTAATCACAGAATGAGAAGCATTGGACTGAAAGGCAGCTTTATGAAATTAATAGAAAATATTTTGTTCTGAATCAAAACACAAACAGCATATCATAGAAGTGGAAGTCAGTGAACAGAAGATAAAGAAGACTGTTAAAATATATTAAAATTGAATTTCATCAACTTTGTCTCATTCCAGTAGCAACAATGCATTAATAGAAATAGAATTAACAGATTTTTTAAATGCATTCTTTTAGGAAAAATTATCTCTTAACAGGGTTCTAGATACTGACATTCTAGCAATGGAGAATTTCCTTAACTTTTGCATAGTCTGGATATTACATGGACACTAGAAATGTCACCACAAGAAGACCTGTTACTTTAATATCACCTAAATCTTTTGACAAACTGAACACCTTTGATAAGACCTAAAATAATGCATTTAATGTGGACATTTCAAATGCTACTTGAAAGTATCCTCTGTTTATGACTGCATGCATTTTGCCTAGTGGAGTTTTCCAATGACCAAGTTTCCTGCTCAGTGCAGCATGACATAGACACTGTTGGCAGTGATTTAATTTTGAGTCATGGTCCAACCCTTGCCACTGGGATTTGGATATTTTAGTCTCACAGGTCAGTACATCAACTACACTGCACACTGGTGTCTGAGGTTTAGGCCTTTTTTTTTACCACCATCTTTCTATTTGTGACAGTAGTGAAAAGGTTAGTGAAGCCCAGGGGCATCACCAGGGGTACAAAGTTGGGGGGGAGGCTAATGCCCCTTAGTCAAAATCCTCCCTGGAAAATTTTGAAATTTTACCTTCAAATGGTGGCCTTTCCTGCATTTTAGTGGTGAAAAATATGTTTGAGAAGCCTAGTCATCAGCCATATATTTAATATGGTACATGTGGAAAAATGTGGTTACTGGTCCACCACGGACAGGTTGCAGGAGAACCCCAGAGAAAATAAGACACCAGAACAGCCAGACACACCATTATGCCAGCAGATCTGTTGGGAAGGTTGCAGGAGGACCCCAGAGCTAATAAGACACCAGAACAGCCAGATGCACCATAATCCCAGCAGATCTGTTCGGAAGGTTGCAGGAGGACCCCCGAGCAAATAAGACACCAGAACAGCCAGACACACCATTATCCCAGCAAATCTGCTGGGAAGGTTGCAGAAGGATCCCACAGCAAATAAGACACCAGAACAGCCAGACACACCATAATCCCAGCAGATCTGTTGGGAAGGTTGCAGGAGGACCCCAAAGCAAATAAGACACCAGAACAGCCAGACACACCATAATCCCAGCAGATCTGTTGGGAAGGTTGCAGGAGGACCCCAGAGCAAATAAGACACCAGAACAGCCAGACACACCATTATCCCAGCAAATCTGCTGGGAAGGTTGCAGGAGGACCCCAGAGCAAATAAGACACCAGAACAGCCAGACACACCATAATCCCAGCAGATCTGCTGGGAAGGTTGCAGGAGGACACCATAGCAAATGAGACACCAGAACAGCCAGACACACCATAATCCCAGCAGATCTGCTGGGAAGGTTGCAGGAGGACCCCAGAGCAAATAAGCACCAGAACAGCCAGACACACCATAATCCCAGCAGATCTGCTGGGAAGGTTTCAGGAGGACCCCAGAGCAAATAAGACACCAGAACAGCCAGACACACCATAATCCCAGCAGATCTGTTGGGAAGGTTGCAGGAGGACCCCAGAGCAAATAAGACACCAGAACAGCCAGACACACCAAATATCAGTGTCATACAGGTTTTACTATTTTAATATCATGCTGATTTTGGAAGAAGTAGCTCAACCTTTCTGTTTGTCATGGATGCAAATTTGTCAATCACATCATCAGTGTCAAGTTGTCTGCTTTCTTCGTTCTGAATGTTGAGAATTCCAAGTGAACTCAACCTGTCATTTTCCGTCTTGTTTCTCAGATATGTCTTAATGCGACTCATGGAACTAAAGGAGCACTCACACACACATGTGGTAACTGGAATTGTTAAAGCAATCTGCAGTGATTTATGCAGCATTGGATACATAATTTCTGGTAGTACATTATAAAGATTGGTCATATTGTGTGGACGTTCATTTTCTGGCAGCTGACAAATGAAGTTTCTTGCTACTACTAGTTCCTCTTCCAGAACTGGACAGTCATACATCTCTCAAAGTGGCATCAGTTTGTCCTGGTCCAAGAATGTGTGAGACTGTGGTCTGAGAGCATTGATAGCAACCATCAGTGTTTGGTTATGCTTGGAAAACCTTCTGTCAATCTCTCCAATCATTTTGTCAATCACAGGGTAAAAAACAATGATTCTCAAATGCACAGCAGTTCTTGTTTCATGTGATGCTGATGCACTTTGTTCAGTTCCAGTTCGTGAAGTTGGAACAAAGTGCTCCCAAGTACGAGGAAGCTTCCTTTGCCTCTGTGGACTCAGAGTGTTTTCGGGTGTGTGTGTCCCATATTTTTCTGCTGTATTTTCAGCTTCCTGTAGAGAACTAGAAATCTCTTCAGTACGAAATTGTGCAATTGTGTCTCTCAGAGCAGATCAGCAGTCACTGCACATCCAAAGTCCAAAGCCTGAGTCTGAAGTAGTTATTTGTTCCATCAGCCACTGACAGTAGTTTGTCAAACATTTTAAGGAGAAAGATATTGTTGAATTCTAGAAGCTTGCTGTGGAGTCCTCTGGCCTTTGCAGTTTCTCCTTCTTCACATTCTGAAAGATATTTTAGAAGAGCTGGATAAGTTTCTATTACTGCCTTTGTTGCTCGCTTTGACAAGCCCACCTGGTAGAACTTAACTCCGGTATCTCAAGAATTCTAGTCAACCCAAGCTCCTTTTGAACATTTAAGAACCCTGGTGAGTCAGGACAGATTTGAAAAGAACGTGTGTATCTCTTGAAGCATGTCAAAGAATTTCGTCTGAGGAAGAACTGATGAACAAGCATCTACAAGGACCAAATTCAGAATATCGCATAGCAATGAACATATATAGCATATGGATGCTTATGACGAAATAGTTCCTGGACTCCATTTAAGTTGCCGCTCATAACAGATGCACCATCATAAGTTTGAGCTACGCAAGTCACAGAATTCTCATGGAGGTCCCAATTAGTCAGCTTTGAACACAGTTCATTTGTCAGACTCTGGGCATCTAATGCTGTTTTTTCTTTTTTTTTGAAATTTAAGTTTATTATTTTCAAAAGTAATACAACCAGAACCATGACGATTAAGAAACAGACCAATAAACCTAAATCAGACCAACACCCCCCCTCCCCACTATAAATATAGTAAATAACAGGCATACTTAAAGTAAAAACAGCATAACATATCTATCTATCAGTCAAAACACCAGAGAGTAGATACCCCTCACCCCTCCTCCCCCTCCCAGGGTGCACCCGCTAAAAGCATAAATTACAGCTTCTAAAGTCTGGATATCCACACTTACTAAACAACTTATTTAATAACCTGACCAATAGTCCTAGTTATAATAAAGGAGACATATCTAAATCACATTAAAACCTTATATTAAGGTAACATCAATTATGCTACATAGTATGAGGGTCCAGGGATCAGGCCACAAGCCTTATCATTAAGGTAGGTAAAAAAGACTGGAGCTTGCTCCATCTTTTATAAAATAAGTCCACACGGTTCTTATAACTGGCAATCAAATTTTTGGACTGGAGATACAACATCAACTCCTTTAACCAATCCACAAAGGATAGAACTAATTGGTCTTTCCAGTGTCTTAAAACCAGCTTTTTGACTGCCATAGATATCAGAGCCATATGGTACCTACGCTCCACACTGTCTATCAGAGAAAAATCACAGAGTACACAAATTCCTGGAGAGAAAAACCTGCTCAGACCCAGAAGGGGATCTAGATTATCCCGAATCAAAGACCACAGCGGGGCAACTTTAGCACACTCCCAGAAAACATGAATCAAGGTGCCTTCACCTTGCGAGCATCGGAAACACAGTGGAGCAGAAATCAGCTTACGTTGAAAGAGCTTGACCGGAGTGTAGTATAAGTTATTAACAATATTATATTGCACTAAACGAAACCTATCCTGGGTGTGATATCTATGCAGATTAGGCCAAAAAGTTCTCCACAATGGTACTTCATCAGGGAGAAGATATGTCCAGATCGAGGGACCACCAACCTCCTCCCCCAAGTTAAAAGTTAAAAGGTAGGAGTAAATCTGTGAAATGGAATGGGGCTGATGCCAGCATAATAATGTTGGAGAGAAAGGGTGTACCACGGACGGTTTAAACACCGATCCAAACTTACTACTCACCAGGTACCGAGCTGAAACACCTTGAAAGTCTCTCTGCTTGGGATATCGAATCTGGCTAAGATATCACTTGATGCGAAAAGAGAAGTTCTTAAACAAATGTTCAACCCTGGAATCTTTAAGTTGTGGGAGCCAATTTGATCCTACCACGAATCTCCTAAAGTAATATTGGGATTGAAAATAATCGGCTGTCCTAAATCTGTATGATTAGAGATCCGGAAAAACCTAAGACATTGGGCCCACACCTTAAGAGAAACTGCCACTGTGTTATCAGAAATCAATTGTGAGAGTATTTTCAGAGTAAGATAAGGTAAGGTGGTTATGTCAAATTTAAGCTCGGAAAGGAAGGCCGATTCTAATTGAAGCCATATTGGGGAAGAGTTCTCAGGATTCGCAGAGAACCACCTTCCCAATTTGGACAAGTAGGCCGCCCAATAATATAGCTGAAAATTTGAAGTCTTAAGCCTCCTCTTTCTTTGGAAGCTTATAGGGAGCCATAAGAGCAACGTACTCCTTTCCCTTTCCAAATAAAAGTGGAAAACAGACTATGGAGCTGTTGGAAAAAGGAAAGAGGAAGCCAGAGGTTGGTAAGGTTCAGTGGGTAAAAAATCCGGGGAAGAACATTCATCTTAATGATACTAATTCTACCCATCAAGGAAATAGGAATGGATGCCCAGTGCTGCAAATCTTGACTAATCGAGTCTCTGATCTTGATTAAATTTAGTTTCTTGAGCAAAAACGGGTCAGTGGAGAAGTAGATCCCCAGATACTTAAGTGAACTGGAAGTCCATCTCATTCCAAAGGGAAGAAACCCACTCTTAAAAGTATAATTATTTAAGGGAAAGATCTCACACTTCGATGTGTTTAACTTATAGCCAGAAAAGGAGCTAAACTGCCTAATAATATCCAGAGCTGCTTCTAAAGATGCTACCGGATCAGACAGGTGTAACAGAACATCATCCGCATACGCAGAAAGAACTAGCTCCCTACCTAAGAGCCTGACCCCCCTCACCCGAGGGGAAGACTTAAGTTTTATCAGTAGAGGTTCCAAGTATAAGTTAAACAATAAAGGAGAAAGGGAGCAACCTTGTCTAGTGCCGGCAAGAAGACTGAAAGAGGGGGATAAAACCCCATTGCAGTAGATTTTTGCAGAGGGGCACTTATAAAGTACCTGTATCAGGTTCAGAAAGGGGGTCAGGAAGCCCATTTCTTCCATGACGGTCCATAAAAAGGACCAATCGACCCGATCAAATGCTTTCTCAGCATCTAAAGAACTAATACAATTGGGTCTGAGACGGACCGGCATGTTATAAATATGCGATAAGGTCCGCAGATGATCAGCCGCTGATCTCCTGGAACAAACCTGCCTGTTCAGGGCTCAAAAGCTCTGCCAAATCTTTTTAATCCTCTCAGCAAGTATTTTGGCTAGTATCTTAATATCATAGTTCTGAAGAGAAATAGGACGGTAGCTAGCTGGATCAGAAGGTTCTTTATCCACTTTAGGAATTAACACTATAGTGGCCTCGAACAAAGCCGGGTCAAGTTCCAATGCGACCTGGAAATAGTTATATAATTTAAGCAAGATAGGAGATAAGTCTTTAGAGAAGACTTTGTAAAAATTAGCTGGGAATCCATCTGGGCCCGGTGCTTTGTCCGGGGCCAGGGAAGCAATAGTGCTCTGGATCTCCTCAGCTGAGATAGGAGCCAATAAACTCGCCTGTTGGGATTCCAGTATACACGGAAGATCAATTCCTCTTATATAATTTCTGACATCTGCTATCGAATGGGATGTTGGAGGGGACTACAAAGACTGGAATAGTATTCCCTAAAGACCCGAGCAATCTCTGTGTTTAAGAGACAATAGTTCCGGATGAAGAGACCAGAGAAGGAATAATCCTCGAACCTTCAAGCGCACGGAGACACAGAGCCAATAATTTCCGGATTTCTCACCGAGATCAATATATTTAGCCTGGGTTTCACCAGATAATACTCTATCTTTTCTTTCAGGAGGTCCAGTATTCATTCTTAACTGAAAGGAGCTCCTTAAGATCCGAACCAAGAAGTTAATGAATACCTACCTTCCAACCTCCCTAATCCTACCCATCAACTCCTAACAACCTAGCCAGTCGTACTCTTCTTCCTAAGGAAGCCATCTTAATAAAGTCACCCTAAGATAGCACTTTAACGCTCCCATATCATATCCACTCTAGGGTAGAGTCCATATTGTCTGCCAAAAAAAGGGATATTCTAGAACTGATCTCCGAAACACAATGTCGGTCCTTTAATAGTTGAGTATTTAATCTCCACTTGGAGTCTCGAGAATAGTCAGGACTTAGAGAGAGGTGCAACCAAACCAGAGCATGATCTGACACTATGATCGGTTCTATACCAGATAAAGATACACTCGGGAGAACTAATGCTGTTACTTGATGGAAGCACAGACATTTCTCCACAGGGGAACCATGGTGAACATAATGAAGGCAAATACTCATTTGTTCTCTGCAAGCAACATCTCTAGATTCATCAGCAAGTATTGCAAAATACTTTGTTTCTTTTACCTCATTTAAAATTTTCTCTCTTATTAATTTTGCACAACATTCTATCATCTGATTTTGACTGAGAGGTGAGAGATAGGTGGCATTTCCTGGCATGTGAATCTGCAAATTTTGCAATTCAGGATCAAACTTTTTTAGAAGATCAAAAGTCTCTAAAAAGTTACCCCTGTTTGAGCTCCCTTCACACTCCCTATGGCCTCAAAAGGCAGTTCCCTGTCTGCCAAACAACAAAACAATCTCAACTATTCTTCTCAGATACTCCCTGCGCTTTTTAACATCTGCAATCATTGCTGAATCCATTAGCTGTATAATATTGTCTCGTTCTTTAGATTTCACATAAGTAGACCAGGCCTCCATTGCTCCTGTAGGTGTTGTTGTTTGTTGGTGTTCTCTCATCTTCTCTATTGCCTTCTTCCAGTTGTTAAACCCTCTGGACGTGAAAGCAGTGTCCACGACCAGTGCAACTTGAAAACATTCTGCAGGCAAAGCAAAATATGACATCATTGTTGCACTATATTCAAGCCATTTAAATGATGCATACCAACTGCTTGAAAATGAATGTTTCTGCTTTCAAAATCCCTTTGTGGAAAACTAGACAGCTTTGGCTGCATAGGACCAGCTTTTGGTTCCCAGATCACTGGGTACAACAGTAGCAGCAGACGTAAATCTTGCTACTGATTCAAGTGCATCGTGAGATGTTGTGGGAGATGATGATGTGTTTGCTACTTCTTCTGGTACTGGAACTTCCACTTCAGTTCTTAATGGCTGCTTTGGTTGCAGCTGTTGAGCATCACTGGGGTCCGGGAAGTTACTTTCTTTATTCTGATTTTTTGATTTTGGACGGAAGAAGTCACGGATACTCATTTTTAACAAGGCTGATGAGTGCGTGACAAGAACTAAATAAATTATAAGAAAAATGCTGTTTTATTGGGTCTGGCACACAGGGATGAAACTGTTTATGTGACAGACTTAGTGTAACACACAGGGCTCACAGTATGCAAAATAATGAGTGTAACCTACTGGAAAACTGCAATTTAATACAGTAGACGGAGCCTAACTTGCAGGGCTCACAGCTGCAAAGTAAACTGTAACCTACTGGAAAACTGCTATTTAATACAGTAGACGGAGCCTAATACGCAGGGCTCACAGTTGCAAAGTAATGAGTGTAACCGACTGGAAAACTGCTATTTAATACAATAGATGGAGCCTAACACGCAGGGCTCACAGTTGCAAAGTAATGGGTGTAACCGACTGGAAAACTGCTATTTAATACAATAGATGGAGCCTAACACGCAGGGCTCACAGTTGCAAAGTCATGAGTGTAACCGACTGGAAAACTGCTATTTAATACAATAGATGGAGCCTAACACGCAGGGCTCACAGCTGCAAAGTAATAATGAGTATGCTTTTATGCTACTGGAAAACTGTTTTTTATACAGATATGGTTCCCCTTGTTCAACCGTACGATTCAAAATAAAGAAAAAAAAGCAGTTAGTAATTTAGTAAATGCTGTATGCACTCAGGTTGTCTGTGACTGAGTCTGAGCTAGCTAACTGGCTTTTCAATTTAACCCAAGAAGACAAAAACAGTAAAGTAAACACATCCCCAACCCCCTATTTCACCCAGACAGAAAAAAGAAAGTAAAAAAAAACTAAACACTACAATTTTACTACACTATTATTTAACTCTCAGCTCAACTGTGAGAGCTTTGATTTTTCAATCAGTTAATGAACTAAGTATCTAGGTATTCAGTTTATGAACTTCAACTTTCTTTCAGGACAGGAAAAATATAAATTCCGAATCTGCTCTGCTGCACTGCTCACTCTACCAATGCCAACAACAACTGCGTCACTATTTTTCTACACAACACAGTAGGACTCCTAACTGCACTACGTGTGTGTTGGAAAAGCACACCACGTGTTTGTGTACTGATTGGGTCACTGTGAAAGCAGCTGCTGTGCTGTTGGTAGGAAGACTATGACCTGGGTGCCAGTCACTCACAGGAACCCACCTCCCTCCATCCAGACCTCACTTAACCCCACCCCCACCCCCACTTCATGCCATTTACAATGGTAGTGCGTCGCTGCACTCGCAGCTCAGCAGCAGCAGTAGACTGTGACACTAGGACAGGCAGGCCAGGCAAGTTGCAGTTAGTAGTTAAGTGCCCCCCTTCCCCTTGTTTGTTTAGTTCCTGATTCAGAGTCCATTCCACACACCACAAAAAATAAATATTATTGTTCTGTTGCCTTCATGCCTTGCCTTGCCTTCCCTAATGCCAACCGTGATGATGACAGGGTGCAAGCGCAGTGAGAAAACGAGTGGCTCCTTTCACAGACAGAGAGACTCTCTCTCTCTCTCTCTGTGTGAAAGGAGCCACTCATTTTTTCTGGTCACCCCACCATTATTTAATATTTTTTTATAGGTTAGGGCAAACTAAAGGGCAGCTTTAGAACAAACTGCAGTCACTCTGCTAGAAGACTGGCTATTTAACTGACTTGGCCAGCGATCCCCCCCATGTTCCTCCTCCTACCGGTGGCTGAGACCCGAGTCCGACTCCTCTCTTGTCCTTCTCACACTGCCTGCCTCCTACACATTATGAGGGAGAGGGAGAGGGACATACTTTTGTTTGGACAGAAACAAGTTGGAAGTGGAACAAGATCAACAGCTATGTTGTGAACCCATTGAGCAGTGGAGCACGAGTGTGATTTGGGACAGCAAGTGTGCCAAAAAAAAACCATTGCAGATTAGAAGATGTTGCCAAACTAAACTTGCCAACAAAACAAAAGCTATTTAATTTCATTTCGTCCAAAGTTGGCTGACCTCCTGTCCCACTCCTCAATCCTCCTCCTCATAGACACAACAGTGCTCCGTCCTGTCCTCCTGTCCCCACATAGTGCCCCCCTCCTATCCTGGAGACCCCAATGTGCCCCCCGTCCCTGAACACAAGAAAGCGCTGTCTGCAGTGTCTGGGCAGTACTCACAACACCGATGGTCCTTCTCAGTGGAATGAGGCACGTCAGCTACTAGTTCCTGACCTGACTGAGACTTCGTTTGGGCGGGCAGATCAGCGGCTTTCCTTTGAGAGACCTGCTGGATCGGCTGGTGGATGGAAGGGTCAGCGCCGTCAGCGGGGTGGGCTACAGGTGCGTTCTTCTTGGCTACTAGGGCAGGGATCCATGAATGAACAGTCAGTGTACATCATTTACCAGTTCTGAACTGCATGCTGCAGAATTAGATCGGCGATACAGTTCAGAAAGACTTACTGAGGTAAAATCGGAGGAGAGTCGGGTCAGCGGGGCTACCGGCGCATTCTTCTTGGCCCATGAACTGTACAGAGTGTTATCATTTACCTCAGTCTGAAGTTCTGAACTGCATGCTGCAGAATCAGATCAGCGATCTGCATGCAGTTCAGAAAGACTGAGGTAAAAAATCGGAGAGTCGGCTGAGGCTCACGCTGCTGCTCAGCTGCTGCTAGTTCAGCAGAGTAGCAGACTCGGTGTGGAAGGAAGGAACTATTTCAAATTTGATAGCCAGTTTAAGGTTAGGGGAACAAAAAACAGCAATGCAATACAACAGGAACAGAACAGCAGCCCCAATACAATGCCCCATTAATCCAGGTAGGTTTGCCCTTCAATGATTGGGGGGGCTGTAGCCTCCCCAAAATCAGCGTGGTGATGCCACTGGTGAAGCCCATCATGATTTGAGTCTGAGTTATACGAATTGTAATTGGCTCAAGTTACTGCTAGAAAAATTGCATTTTACAGAATCAGGTTAGAAAATCAAAACAATTGTGCTAGTTTGTAAACCTTGACCAGGACTTTAATCTAACTGTTGACTTCAGTTTGTTTGTTTTCCCATGGTAAGCTATTTGAGTTGCGAATATATGAAGCACATCATGTGGGTGGTTTCACTCTTCTACAGTGGCATGGTAGATCTGCATACAAAAGAAATTTAGTAAATTGTTTTCTTGTAGTAGTAAAGAAACATGACATGAAATCTAAAAGCAAGAATGGCACATTTTTCTGTCAAGCTGCAACTTTGCAAGTGAAATTTGGTCCCTTTGTGGAAAAAAGTACTACTTCACCTGGCAACAAAAGTTGCGAAGTCAGCACTTCGAATTTCACAATTTTTTCTCAGCTTTGCACATCTCTATACAAAAGACAGTGTGCAGGATTTTTAAAAGCCTTATGAACAAATGAACATACAAAATTTGCCAGCAGATAAAGGCCTAGTGGTCTATCAAGTCTACTCGAATATGCAGCAAGCACCCTTATTTCAGCTGCCCATCCCTCCCACCCTCCCTCCCTTGACTCTCCTCTTTGCCCTGTCCCAGCTCCTTTCGAAACAGCCCACTGTTCTACAGGATACCCCTTCTGCCGGCAAAGCATTCCACCCAGCTACCACCCTCCCCTCCCTTACTTTGAACAGCTCCTCCATACCTGTCTTGTTTATTCCTTTCATGTACTTGAAGGTTTCAATCATATCCCCCTCTGTTCCTCCTCTCCTCCAGCGAGTACATGTTCAACTCCTTCAGCCTCCTCTCATATGGTAAGTCCCCCAGGCCCTAGATCATCTTTGTCACCCTGCGCTGCACCCCCTCCAGTGACTTAATGTGACTCTTCAGATATGGGCGCCTGTACTGCACACAGTACTCTAGGTGCAGTCTAACTAATGATCTATACTGTGTCAGAATCACCTCCCCCCTCCTTGACTATATACCCCGTGCAATGCAATCCTGCATTTTGTTGGGCCTTGCAGCTTGGAAACTTCCTACATTATGCCTAAGATCATCACAAGCCTTGGTGTACAGATGATACAACGCATGGGGCTTGTAGCAATCTAAGGGGAATTTTCTATCCCATGTGGCAATTGCCACAAGTAAGACCAACTTTGTCTTGTCTAAATTGCCGCAATCCTGAGGGCAGTTTTTACAGAGCTTGTGCCAGATATTTTGAGCAAGCTGACGTAATTTGTTGAAACTGTTGCAACTGCACCAGAGATTGTAAAATCAGGTGCAGTTGCAGCAATGGGTCTGGTGCACCTCAAGAACCTAATAGTTGTGCTGCAGGGCTGGACACAAGCCCTGTGCCTCACTTTGATAATTTTGCCCTGTCTGTTCAATGGGCCTATGCAACCAGAGTATTGCTATGCTTGTGCAACTGTGGAAACTATTTGGCTATTTGCACTCTATTCCACAGGGAATTACCATCCTGTAGGGTACTGAAGGAAGGAACCCTTGATGAGGGTTCCACCCCTAGAAGTGCTGCAGGAAAGATTCCCTTAGCTAAAGTACCTTAGTAAAGAGCCTCAAAAATGAGTATTAAGCAGTGAATGTTAACTACGAGGTTGAGAAGCAGATTGACAGCAATGAGACAACTTAAGAAAGACAAATAAGATGGACAGTTTGTCAGGATTGCACTGATTAAAATGGATTTCACTGTCGACATAAGGGCTTCCTAGGGAGAGAGGGAATGGTGAGAAGGGCCATCATCCGTCTCCATCCAACAACAGAAACTACCTAATAAAATTAGGGAATCTACTATTAACAACTAACTACATGTTATGACATTTGGCATGGAGGAGGGGGCAAACCTTTTAAAGGAGGAAACCTCTAGATATCGAAGTCATAGGCCGCCTTCCCTCTAGGCTTTAGTATATTTGTGTTAATGATGGCACTGCTGCTGCAATTTAGAAAACCACTGCTTTGAACCCAGGCAGCTGGTCATGAAATATTGCTTTCTACGGCATATTAGGAGGAAGCAGTTTCTGACAGATACCTGTGAAAATTCACACAGCTATGAGAAGTGTTTCCAAGATGTTTCTCTGAATGATCAAAGGGGCAATTCTGACCTGTCATAAAGCATGCTCGGTGGCTCACTACTTAGGAAGTGTATATATTTTTTTTATTGGAATGTTTAACAGTGTGCAGGGGCATGTGACTGATCAATTAATTACAGGACTAAGAATGACTTCATGCTAACAGCCAGAGCGGTGACATCACAAAGAGGGTGACACTTTATCTTTGATATTGATGAAGCCTGCTGAAAGGACTGACACTTTTTGTTCTGGACTTCTAAGGGACACTTCAGCAAAGATAGGTAGCAGCACAAATCATTTGCCAACTGAAACTGAGTTAGAACTAGTTAATTCAGTTACAAGGCACTTTGTGTTGTAATTGTCCATTTCTTTCTGACTGTAATCATTATGTATATATGTTCTGCTTGATGTACTGTATTTATTTACTATTTTCAGTTTTAGTAAATTTGTTTTTCTTTAAACTTGCCTGAAACATTTGTTCATTTCAAGTGTGAATGTGGAACAGTCTTAATAGTCTAACACAGCTGTTAAATGCTTATTGTGTCAACTTTTAAAGCCGTGATAACAAGGATTTATGTAAATATCCAGCAAGGTAAGAAAAATACCAGCATCTCAAATGAGTCAGAAGCGGGTTGTGAACCAGGTTGGTTGTATGTCTGCTGGGTCAAGTATATTGTGCTGCCTTCCCTGAAGAGAGTGTGATATTTGGATCTGTTACCTGGATGTGCTAGCTAAAAAGGGTTCATAATTGACCCCAGAACTCGACACTGGTAGTTGCTCAGACCCAAAACAAACAGGAGGGTGTCCCCGTTGGGCACTGTGGGAGCAGAGGGCCTGATCCCAGGAGTGGGCTTGTGACAATAAGTATTTGCAACACAGTAATGAAATGCCATGAATATCTTGAAAGCCTTGCTGGCTGTGAGGTAAATGTATTTATGCATGAATAACTGAAAAGCCATGTAAGCAAAACAGAAGGGCAAATCATATAGCTTACATAAAAGCATGCTCCTGCTACTTACAGCCATGATGCCCGGCTGTAACGTCACAGTCCCCCACCATGGGAAAAAGAGGGAAGCCACAAGACGAGCACCATGAGACCAAATAGCACCTGTCAAGTTGGTAGAGTAGGACCCCCCAAAAACAAAGTCACTTTTACAGGCAAGGTCCTAGTTAAGGACAGAGCCATATGATAGCAAGCTACCATAGTAAGATGGACAGTTGATGCAAAATAATGACTGAAAGGTTCAGAATAATTAAATTCAGAGACATACTGCTAAAATGCCTGCAGCTGTAAGCTGCGTCAATATAGTAAAACAGTAACATGATCATACTAGAAGAGTGCAACACTGAAAGTTGGAGTAGTACTGTAGTTGCCTGACTGAGCAAACACTGAATGAATTGAGTTGAACACACTGATTACCAATACTGAATGAACTGAGCTGAGTTGACTTAATGAATTGAGAAGAGTAGCTGAGAAACAACCTACTGTAGCACAGCAGGGAGCGCTGAGCAACAACATAGCACAGCAGGGAGTAGCAGCTAGCTGGGAGCAGGATGAAGCCTGGATGAGGTGTAAGCACTTAAGATGGAAAAGAAAAGAAACTACAGAGGCAGGGAAACAGCAGTTTGAGCTGAAGAGTACAGATAACAACTGTAGGTAAACTAAGGATTGCTAAGTAGAAAATAAATGAGAAACTAGAAAACTGTAAAAGTCCAAAAGAAATAAACAAAAGCAAACATAACACTGGAGCTGGAGGGAGCAGAAACAAACAACTGAAAGGGAAGCACAGACAGACCACAGCCAGAGGCAAATAATGACCTAGTGCGGCAAAGCAAGAACCAGGCAGAGAGCCCAGCACACGCCAGCAGCAATCCAAGGACAAGGAAAGGCAGGAGACAAATGCAGCAGAAAGGGGGAAGGGGAAGACAGAGCCTAGTGAGAAGTCAGGCAGAGTATCTCGCTGCAAAGTACAAATGCTTCAGCAGGAGGCTGGGAGGAACTGTTTATATAGCTCAGGAAGCAGGCATGGCTGTTTCCTCATCCCATACAGCTACAGACATAGCATTCTAATTGTAGACTAGGTAATAACTCTTCATGTTTGCACTTTAAAGCAGTTACATAGAGAGCTGTGTAAAGTGGTTTTCAATACTGTTTTAAACTGAGCATAGTTTGTCTCATTTTGGGCAGTGAGAGGTAGCTTATTCCATAGCCGTGGTGCGTGGTATGAAGAGGTTCCTTTTCACATTTTTGTTTTCATTCTGGGAAAAGTGAATACACTGGTGATTGCAAAGCACAGACTATAGCAGTCATTCTGTGCTTGAAGGATATTGTACATTGCCTGTGGTTGTTTGGTTTATTATTAAGTTGAAGAGCTGATTGTCCCACAGGTAGATCCATCTTTTTTAGGTAGGCATTTGATAGTACAGTTGACAGTGAAGCAGTTGCAGCTGACAGTGAGGCAGAGGCAATCAAAAACATTCATTTTTACCCATGCTTTTAGTAGGGATGTACGGTACCATACTTTGAGCTGCTGATGTATCTACTATTGTGTTGTTCCTTTTTTTAATGTTACGTTGTGAGCATTGGCTCAGCCTGCCTCAATAAAAAAAAAATGTTCAATGGGAGAAGTCCAAATCCAAACAAGGCTGCCAACTACTGACAATGAGATTGGAATGGCAGGCCCACTCAGCAATAATTTTAAAGTGCTTCTGATGCTTCAAAGAAAACTTTGAAATGTATAATAATTAGGTACAATTCAGCTTGCATTCCAAATATATTCCATATATTTCTCCTCCCCCCATCTTTTATTACAGAGGAAATTTGCATGATACATAGATGCATAGAAATTGTTGGCAGATAAGAACTGCTAGTCCCATCTAGTCTGCCTGTAAGCCCTATACTAGTATGCAGTCACTGACCCTAAGTGGTCAATGGTTTTTCATCACTCCTTCCCCACCCAATGTTCCCTCATGCCTGTCTCAAGCATGTTTAAACTCCTTCCCTGTGCTTTCCCCCATCACTTCTTGTGGCAGACTGTTCCAAGCATCCACCACTGCCTCTGTGTAGAAAAACTTCCTCACATTACTTCTTAATCTACCCCTCTCCAATTTCATATTGTGTCCCCTCATTCACATATTTTCTACATTGGGAAAGATCCCCCACCTGCACCTTGTTTATTCCCTTGAGGTAACTGAACATTTCTATCATGTCCCCCCTTTCTCTCCTCTCCTCCAGTGAGTACATATTGAGGTCTCTTAGTCTCTCCTAATATGTTTTGTGATGCAAGCCACGCACTATCTTTATCACCCTTATGCATGTGTGGTCTCCAGTTCTGCACACAGTACTCCAGGTGAGGCATTACCAGTGTTTTATACAAGGGCATCACCACCTCCAGTCTTCTACTAGTAATGCCTCTGTCTATGCAGCCCAGCATGCCACTGACCCTCTCTGCAGCCTTTACACATTGCTTTGATACCATAAGGTCATAAGATATGATAGCCCCTAGGTCCTTTTCCTCTTTGGTGACAGTCAGCACCTCCACTGCCCATTCTGTAGCTCTCCCCAGGGTTCCCCCTACCCAGGTGAATTATCTTGCACTTTTTTGCATTGTACCTCAGTTACCACACCTTTGACCACCTTTCAAGCTTCTCCAGGTCCCTTTTAATTTTCTGCACCTCTTCTGAAGTATACACTCTGTTTTAGATCTTGGTGTCATCTGCAGTTAGGCAGACCTTTCCTTCCAGCCCCTTTGCAATGTCACTAATGAAGACATTGAACAGGACTGGTCCCAGTACTGATCACTGTGGTACTCCGCTGGTCACCTCTCTCTCTCCCTGGATTGGATCCCATTTGCCATCACCCTCTGTCTTCCATCCATCAGCCAGTTTCTAACCCAAAGTATCACCTTATGCCCCATGCTCCGACTAATCATCTTGTTACCCAGCCTTCTGTGTGGAACAGTATCGAAGGCTTTGCTGAAATCTAGGTAGGGGATGTCTACTGCCCCTTTCTGATTCACTTCCTTAGTCACCCAGTCAAAAAAATGTATAAGATTTGTTTGACAAGATTGTTCTGCTATGAATCCAAGTTGCCTCAGATCCTGGGCACCATTGGATTCCAAGTGTGCCACTATCCTTTCTTTCAGCAGTGTCTCCATGATCTTCTCTACCACTGAGGTGAGGCAGGCTAGCCTTTAGTTCCCCACGTGCTCCCCACTGCCACTTTTGTGCAGTGTGACTACAGGCACCCTCCTCCAGTCCTCTGAAGCTATGCCTGTGTTGAGTGACTCTGTGAACAGGGTGGCCAGAGGCACTGCTAGTTCCCTTCTCAGCTCCCTTAATATCTTGAGGTGTATGTGGTCTTGCCCCATGGCTTTATCCACCTTCAGCCTTGTGAGTTCCTCCAGAACTCTCTTCACTGTGAATGGACTGGTGTCCACTCCCCCCCATTGCCTCTGCTCCCCAACTGTGATCCTTGACCCTCTCCTTCCTTAGTGAATACGTGATTGCGATCTTTATCTGTTAGAGCTCATCTGCCTCTATAGCTTACTCCCTACTTCAAGTCATAATCCTGTGTTGTGACATCACAGTCTGTTGCCATGGGAGTAACTATGACGACACAAGCAGTGCATCATGATCCCAGGTGGGGTGAAAGCAACAGGAATAGATGAACTCTTCAGGAGGAGAGATCCTGTTTTCATGCAGATGACCTCGGTAATAAACAATGGGGAGGAAAAATACAGAACTAATGTGAAATATAAACGGAGCTGTGTCTAAATATTATGTTTTGTTTAAGTTATCCTAGAGGCATCAGCCGCTCTTTAAGTAACTTGCTAGTTTATTTACACATAACATTGAGACTAAAAGTTTAATTCAACTTTTAGTCTGGCTGTCATGCATAAATAAACTAGCAAGTTAATTGAAATTATTAGTCTCTTTTTGTGGTGTGTTGTATTCTAGTCATTACCGTAAAGTGCTTTAGCTGAACCAGGAAGTGCACTACAGTAAGTAAAAAAATCTATTAAAGGGACCCAGTCAAGAAAGGGTCTGGGTATGCCACATGGCCATGTGGTAGAAGTCTGTAGTGCAGCCCATGCCATAAGTGTGGAAATTGGCTAGACACATATCCTAAATGCACAATACATACAATGTACTATGCAAATGTCCACACATCAAAGGCTTGCTTTATTCTCTGGGGTGTGACTGGGTTACTGTACAGTAATCATGATTTATGAGTGTGGACGCTGACTTACAACATGAGGTAGGCACCTGCATATACAGATCTCAAGACCCTAAACTTCTGTACATCACTAGGGTGTTCCAGTAGAGATGGCATGTCCTCTTCATAATGGTGCAGAACACACATTTTATTTATTTATGTATTTATTTATTTATATCTCAGATTACAGTACCTTTGAGCCAGAGGCTGTTTTACAGAGGTTCCATGTCAGAATGCACATTGTAAGCAACAGAGGGACTCATTAACATAGCTATAGCATACAAGAGACAGTATACATAAAGGTTAACAATACATATTGACATTCAGGGTAGCACCAGTTATGCTTATTAAGGGTCATATGTACCAAACGGACCAGAGGGCAAGGTGCCATCCAAAGTCACACATTGTCAAACAGTGTAAGGTAACAATCTCCTAACCAGAGTTCAGGTAAGTTGGATACAAAGTATAGGTCACAATAGTAACAGATTACATGGGTTACAGGTAGAATGACTGCAGCTAGCACTACAGGATTACATGTAGTATCAACAGTTGCACAATTCAAACATCCCAGGTTGAAGTAGTCAGTAAACTGATTTTGAGATATCCAAGCGAGTCAATGGGACATAGGGAGAGGACAGAAAAGCTGTCAGCAGAGAGACATTGTAGATAGCAGGTAGGTGGGGGAAGTGAGGTAGAGGGTGGGGAGAGAAGGGAAGGGAGTACATGGGTATGGAGAAGGCAGATAAAGGGTGCTGAGGGGGGAAAGAGAGTACCTGGCTAGTGACAGAGTAGAGACAGACGGTACAGTGGCGGTGGAGGCTATTTGTGGCAGTCACAGGTGCTAAGTACAGATAGGTGCTGTCTGAGTTTAAGTTTGAATGGACCTAGCTTGGGCTCATCTAGAATGTCCAGGGGTAGGCCATGGATCCAGGTAGGAGCACAGAACCTAAATGACCATTGGGTCTGAGTGGTCCAACAGAAAAGGGCTTAGTACGTGAGTCTTGACTCACTCCTGGTATTACGCGTGTAGGGTGCGCATGTGAGAAAGAGCTAGGAGAACGGTGGGGTGAGCCTCAGGCTGATTTTTTAGTGAGAAGGCAGATGTGATACGTGATCCTGCCTTTGAGGTTCAGCCAATTGGTCACAGTGTAAAGGTCACATGTATGAGTGCCTCTGTGGGCACTGAGACTAGACAACAAGATTTATTGATGGCAGAGCATATGCTTTTGAGGGCTGACTCAGAAGCAGAGCCATAAATGACTAAGCCATAATCGATTATTAAGAGTAAGGAGCTGGTAACAGCTAGCCAAAGTGCTTCGGGGTTCATACTCTGCCTGTGCCTGTAGAGGATCCCTAATCTGGTGTCGATCACCTTGGAGACAATGTTGACGTACTTATTAAAGGACAGTGCACTATCCAGGATTATACCCAGGTGTTTAAAGTTGTGGACCTGCTCGATGGGGACGTTTTGGTTGTTGCAGATAGTTAGGGAGGCAGACTTAAGTTTATTATGGGGACTGGTGAAGAGCATTAACTTCATTTTTTTATAATTTATTATAAACTTGTGGTGGGTGAACCAGACCTCAATGGCTTTGAAGTCGTACTGTAGGCTACTGGCTAGCAAGCAAGTATCATACTGACTGGTATATAGCATGGCATCATCTGTGTAAAGGAGGAGATTATAGGTGCAGACTAGAGGGAGAGATTAAGAAAGAGGTTGAACAGTAGGGGACCCAGTATGGAGCCCTGGGGAACACCTGAATGGACTGGATGGCTGGAGGATAGACCATCACTGATTTTTACTTGTTGAGATCTAGTTACGAGTTAGTTTTTAAACCAGGCTGTTGCTACATTGGAGATTCCAATGGCTTGGAGGGATTTGAGCAAGAGAGTGTGACTGACCATGTCAAAAGCCTTAGTAAGATCAATATCCACTGACCCCACTAAGTGACCATGATGAATTGCCATGTGTATATAATCCATATACTCTAGAAGGGCAGATGTGGTACTATGACCTTTCCTAAAACCATGCTGCTCTGAACATTAAATGTCATATTTGGCCAGGTATTCAGAGAGCTGGTCCGAGACTATACATTCTAGAGCTTTGAAGAGGGGTGGGAGGATAGAAATGGGGTGGTAGTTAGAGTGTACAGCCCTATCTCCACTTTTATTAATTGGCGTCCCTACTGCCGCCTTCCCCACAACATGAGGAACTGACCAAGGCAAAGTAACAGGCACAGGATTTTTGTCAGAGGCAGCAGTACTGCATCTAGAGTCAGGTGTAGTAGCTTCAGATCTAAAGAGTCACTAATGAAATGGGATTTACCAAGTACCCTTAGAAGGTATTTTTTGGATTCCTTCAGTGTGACTTTCTTAAAATAGAAACTAAACTGCAATAAGTACTATACACTGTAAAGAACAGTCAAACATGAAGTCCAGCATTATAGTTGTGAATGACAACCAAACAAACACATAAACACATGGTATAGACTATGCATGAGGCACATATGTGAACACACATACTGTGGTACAGTGTGAGTATTCACACATGTGAATACACATACATTACCACACAGTGCCCCCAATCTCCAAACAACATTATATATGCATTACAACATTGCAAACCTACAGTATACTGGCCCTTGTTTTTTTTCTCAGTAACTAGGTATCAGCATATCCTGGCATGGCCTCTATAACCCCTTGGGTTAACACATGGTAACACGCCATGGGAGTCTGGCCCAGTTACTAACATATAACACATTCTGGACTGGCCTGCTCGTCACCTTGGACATGCTGTCTTGATCAGCAACCTTTGTCTGTCCCTTTCCTTTGCTCTTTTAGTTACTGCTAGTCCCCTGACAGGAGAACTGTAGCCTAGTCCACAGGATGCACTGGTCATCAATACTGAACCAGTCTTCAGGATCCTGGTCCAGCATGGGGTCTGTGTGGGTGGTGGATGCATCCAGGCCATTATGAGACCACCAGCCAACAACATGATGGTGCCCATGGGATGTGGGGATTCTTGCAATGACAAAAGGATGTAGTAATCAGCTCAGAACAAAAACTAAGATAGGAACGTCTGTACGCCAAAGCAGTATGGTACCCAATATTCCTCAGGAGGGCTCCATCACCTCCCATAGGCCTTGTCCTGCTCTACGTGCCCATTAACTTCATGGATCAGGGTGGTAGGTTGGTTAGCCTATGGGGCACAGTGCACTGCTTTGGTACAACCTACTTCATCTTTCCTATGAAGGAAAGATGACTCATAACAGATGTGTGCGTGTGTGTGTGTGTGTGTGCATTACCCTGCAAATGGACATATCCCAGAGACCCCCAAATCCATTTGATGGCAGCACATTGATCAGAACCATGGATATATAAAGGCAGCAAGTAAACAGTCACCACAACATATTGACCCTGAAGGGTATTAGTGAAAATGTATGTAGTATGCTGACAATGTGCTTTGGTGGCTGGACCTTTGGAGCAGTACTACTAGACTATGCCAGGGTATACTGATTCAATGTTGCATGATATGTGCTACATGATACTGTACATGCTGCGTACCCTGGATGTGTATATTGCCCAAGGATGGAGCTATAACATGATGACAGTTATGCAGACAAGGATCCTGGGGTTTCTGGTCACCATGTCCTTCAAAACAGGAAGGCTGAATGTAACAGTGCTGTACACTGTACCTGACAATGGATGGTGCATGGAAACAGCACCACGAGTGGTAGGGGAGTGAATGTGGTGGTTAGGGAGAGTCAATATAGTGTTGTTGGGCTGTTTGCTGTTAACATACAAAACAGTAATCTGTAGCACACATATGTACAGAGTGTTCCATACAGTTCTGTGATAGAAAGTGCCAAGGGGTGTACTGTAGCATGAATATCATTGTTAGCAGGAGCGTGCACATTTGTGCATCTAACAGGGTGCTCCTGATCAATGGGGTGTCTATCCATGTGTACCATTTCACAACACTCACCTGTGTGCTGCATGCAACTCAATGACCAGGAGCCAGGCAGGGTCCGATATTGCAGATGGACCTACTTGCTGCTGACTGCTGTCCCTTGTACTCTGTGGGTTGTTGTTTGTAGGCTTACCATAGGTGCACCATGCAGCCTGGGATACACTGTCCATCCTGCCTTTCCAACATCCAGGTGTGAAATGTCATGCACCATGATAATCATCAGTAGGGATGCTGCAGTATTTATAACAATTGCTATATGTTGCTGTAATGTATGCAACAAATCCAGCTCCTCTGATAAGGTGATTTCTACAGTGAGCTTGCAGTTTCATTTATTAGATGGCAGCTGGCCAAGGTGGAGTGAGGGCTGTTCTGGTCACCTTAAATGGGACCTTTAATGTTCTTTTTTGGGGTGAGGTTGAGGAAGATGAGATGGGTTTCAGCAGAGGTTGGGTGTATAGGTTTGTTATTGCTTCTACTAGATTGGGTAGGGGCGAAGGGTCAGAAACTTGGACTTATGGGAGTGGAGGAATGTTTTTCACGTTTCTGCTACTATTTTTTTACTGCTTTCTATTTAACTATGATTCACTTCACAGAACTGGTAGAGGAGGGTGGTTTGGGTGCAATGATTGTGGGAGATGGGGGTATAATTTTAATGGTCAGGTCTGGAAGGAGGAGTGTGGGTATAAGTACTACATGGTGGGAGTGGTTTTATGGTATGAAAAGCTGTTCATTGCTATGCTACACATATTGCAATGTTCCTGACTTCACACCAACTTTACTGGTGAAGTTTACATTTACCTGTAATGGCCACTTTTGTGAACTGAGCTGTAAATCCTTAACTGTACAGTATAAAATTAGTCTGATACAATCTACTACAAAACAGCAAACAGTAAGGCAACCAAAATGTTTTTGCACACAACATGAACATTGGAACCAGTCCCACACTTGAGTGTGGGGGCCATTGGCACTGACTGTTCCCTTTAATGAAAGATTGCTGAGGATGAAATGTAGTCAAAAGATTTTTATTAGAGAAATCCTAGGGCAGGTTTGGATTTCAATGTGGATTTGCCTAAACAGTCTGTATTTCTACCTCATTTTCAAGTAAGTCTTTCATGATGGTTTTACTGAAAATCAGTACCACTGATCCTTTGATGTAGCAGTAGGGCTACTGCTTGTGAAATGGGTGACCCGGGTTACTGAATAAGACTGGGCCATTAGGGGCTGGCCTGGTGGAGGAGGACTGTGCATCAAGGCAGAGGATGTTGTCCTCCTGTATGGAGGGATGGTTGTTGCCTCCTTTGCAATGCTGCTGCCTATGAAACCATTGGTGGTGGTGCAATGATAGGCAGTTAGGGAAGGGAGACCATCAGCTAGGTGGACAGATAACATGCTGCCATGCACATCTCTGCCTATACCACTAGCATACCAATGACCACAGGGAGAAGCCAGAAAAAATGGCCCAGGCACCCAAAGGGAAGAACCTCAGTATATCCATATAAGTCTGCCACCTGTAGCTTAATGAAACTTGAGAATTCAAGGCTAAATCCCCCCTGATGCTGGCCCCACTGGGGGGGCAAACCAAGGCTCTGTGGAAGGGCAGTGGACCGTGTCTGAGATTTATTAGATGTATGAGAGAGAGGTGTGTGCTTGGTGGTTCCTGGGAGAGTGATGTTAGAGACAGAATGGGGGCATTAATATTTAGTTATCAATAAAAGTAAAACAATGCACCATTTTTCTTTAACGTTCAGGCATTGTCTCTTTCTTTATAGTTCCATAGTCTCTGTACCTTACAGTCATGTCTCTCTTTTGCTAGTTTGTTTGCCTCTCATCAGGACTCTCTTTTTCATGACTCACTTCATTCCATGTTCCTTCACTCAGCCCTTGCACTGTTTTTTATGTTGGTGTGCTTGCGCAGCCGACATCTAGCAGTAGTGCAGATTTGAAGGTGCGGTCACTGTTGGATGAATGCAGGGCATGCACCAGTAGGTGCATCCCGCATTCCCCAATCAGCCAGCAGCAGGGACCGACACCCTGCCTAGCTAATGAGGCGAAGACATGAGAGAAAAGGTCCGCTGCAATGAGAGCGAAGCTCTCATGCAGCGTGACCACAACACACTACCCCTACGTGCAGGCAACATGGCAGCAGTGACTGCCACTGTTGCCTGTCAACACCACCATTTATTGTGTGCCAATGGGGGTAACCAATCCCCGTCGGCATCATGTAACCCCCCCTTTTTTGATTGCCGAGGGTGCCCAGTCCCTCTCGGCATCATCGCCTCCCAACAGTTTCTCTTTGCTGACAGGGGCCCAATCCCCATTGGCATGTATCGCTCCCTCCTTGAATTTTACCCGATGGGGGCCACCCGCCATCAGCATAATGTATACCCCTATTTTTGTTTGCCGGTGCCCAATCCCCTCAGCTCCTCGGCTCCCCCTTTCCTAGCTTGCTGACGAGATGCCCAATCCCCGTCGGCTAAAGCACCCACCCATACACACACACACACACTCAGGTGGCATGCTGGGAGCCCACCCTAGCATGCCAAAGTACCTATTAAAAACAAAAACGGCCCTCCGATGTCTTTTAGTTTTTTTTTTAGACCTGTAAAGAAGGAAACAGTCCCTCAGTGGTCTCCCTGCTCCCCTCCCACAGCAAGAACCCACCCACTGTTTCCCTGCCTCCCACCCCCCACCCCATGCTTACCTCTGGAGTCTGGCTCGACGATTTTCTGTGGACCAGGAACACGTCTGCACTCTTCAAAGCCAACTGCGAACTGTGGAAATGCTGGTAAGTTATATAATGGGTGTTTACTCACCTGGTAAAGGTGATTGTGTTGGTCGGTATCCATGGCACTCCAGACATTACCTCATGGGTCTTAGCCCACCTGATGGGCTATAGATGCACATGTGACCTAGTATCAAATCGTAGTATGCACTGGTCCCAGGAGTCCCTGCTTCTCCAGTTCGAAAGTCTTTCCAAGCTGAAGCAAGGTTAGTCAAATAACAACAACATACAGCATTCCCTATTTACTATACTCATAATAAAGGATTGGGAGACCACTTCAAGCTTCATAACCATAATGGTTTATTTCCTATTGTTACAATGCTAATGCACAGGCATCTAGTATGCCTGATGAGATTGTCTCTAACCTATTCTGGCTCCGAATCTATCACCACTCGAGTCTGTCCACTTGCTCTGACAGGAGGGCCCTGGAGTGCCATGGATACCAACCAACATAATCACCTTTACAAGGTGAGTAAACACCCATTGTGTTGGTCGTGTATCCATGGCACTCCAGACATTACCTCATGGGTACTTAAGCAGCAGTAATCTTCCCATCAGGGTAGGGCAGAGTGACTAAGAGTGTGTATATGAGGAGGCTGCTGAAAGAACTTTGGTGGCAAAGGAGGCTCTCTGTTTGTACAGTGCCTCTAGTCTGCAATGTCTTGCAAATGTGTGAATGGACATCCAGATTGCTGCTCGGCATATGTCCTCAGTAGATGCGTTGGCTCTTTCGGCCCAAGATGTGGCAACTGCCCTGGTAGAATATGCCTAGATGCCCTCTGGAGGAGTGACATCCTTGAGTCTATATGACTCTTGATTTGTCCTCTTTAGCCAACTGGTAGTCCTTGAGGCTGCCATGCCCTGTGTATGCCCTTTTGTTATGATGAAAAGCCTTTCAGTCTTTCTAGTGCTATGAGTCCTGTCAATATATGTTGCTAGGGTGGTTTTAATGTCCAGGTGATGAAGGATTGAGTTCACCCCCATCTCTCACAGAGTGTATAAGGCTGGGAACTCTAGAGTCTGTTCCTTGTGGAACGGGGATGCCACCTTCGGGATGAATGAGGGTACTGTTTTTAGAGATATGCCTTCAGGGTTAAAAATGGTATAGGGTTCTTTGTATGATAATGCCCTGATCTCCCCTACCCTGCGGGCCAAACATATGGCTATGAGGAAGCAGGTCTTTAGCCCCATCCAGTATAGCTCATTGTCTTGAATGGGTTCTAATGGTGGCAGTGCCAGAGCGTCTAGCACCAGTGTGAGGTCCAAAGGTGACACAGATGATCTGGTTCAGGGTTTCATCACTTCTACTGCTCTCATAAACTTGACGGCGTCCAGGTGTGGCCCTGGACTATGTAGACCCACTGGTCCTATGGCTGCCCCATAGCAGCAAGCTGTACTCTGAGGGAGGAATGGGATAGTCCTTTCTCCATACCCTGTTGAAGGAACAGTAAGATGGTGGTCATGTCCGCTGAAGTGGTGTCTGTGTTCCTACCGTGGCACCAGGTAGAAAAAATGTTCCACTGACGTCCGTATGAGGATGAGGTGGATGATCTTCTGGACTGAAGCATGATAGAGATGACTGCACTGTGATAACCTGTTTTCAGCAGTCTCTGCCTCTCAGGAGCCAGGCCGATAACCAGAAGGAGTTCAGTGCTGGGTGGGTCATTGGACCTTGAGTCAGTAGGTCCAGTCTGTATGGAAGATGCCACCTGTCTACTGTCATGGCCATGGCCATGGAGAACCATGCTCTCCGTGGCCAGTATGGTGCAATTAGAATGATGAGTCTCTGAGAATCCCTAATCTTGGCCAGGACCTGGGGAATCTAAGGGATTGGTGGGAAGACATACGCCTTGTCCTGTGTCCAGTTCTGTGACACTGCATTGACTCTCTTGGCTGTCCTGTACCTGTGTCTGGAGAAAAAGGTCTCTACTTGGTGATTTGCCTCCATGGCCATGAGGTCTATAGTGATGGGTCCCCACCTCTTCTGTATTAACTGGAACACCTCTGGGTGGAGTTGCCACTCTCTAGGGTGTACCCATTGTCGACTTAGCCAGTCCACCCTGACATTTAGTTTGCCCACTAGGTGGATGGCCCCAATGTGTCTGAGGTGGGTTTGTGCCCATGTCAACACCTTTGAAGCTTTGGACAGCATGGCCTGACTCCTTGTGCCTCCTTGTTTTGACAGATAGGCCACTGTGACCTGATTGTCTGAGCGTATGAGGATGCTGTGTCCTTGCATGGTATTCTTGAAAGCTTTTAATGTGAGAAATATGTCTCTCATGTCCAGGACATTGATGGAGTGCCTGGCTACCGCCGGCATCCATCGGCCCTGTGCTGTCTGGTGACCTAGACATGCCCCAGAAACCCGTGAGGCTGGTATCTGTCTCTATAGTGATCTCATAGGTCAGGTTGAGAGGGGCTCCCTTCGAGAGGTTGT
This sequence comes from Neoceratodus forsteri, assembly GCA_016271365.2. NCBI lineage: Eukaryota > Metazoa > Chordata > Ceratodontiformes > Ceratodontidae > Neoceratodus > Neoceratodus forsteri. Next base: position 349,441,753 of record CM028130.1, on the reverse strand, counting down.
GCCTGCTTAATCACTGGCGAGAGAATATCTTGTTTCTTGAGGTAGAGCAATCCTGACTCCTAGGTTGTCCTCAGATGGAGAGCCCTGAGTCAGTAGATACGTCTGCAAAGGCCTCATGTGCTACCTGGCCCATGGGACCAGATCAATGCAGGAGGCCATGCATCCCAGAACCTGTGCTATTTGTCTGATGGTGGGTTGATGGTATGCCCTTAGGGTTCTTACCAGACCCACTATGTGGTCTATATGCCTCTGTGATGGTCTGGCTATACCTATGGCCATGTCTATTTCTGCCCCTAGATGTTCCAGTTGTCGGGTTGGTAACAATGAACTCTTGTCGTAGTTGACCACCCAACCATGCTCTTCCAAGGTTCGCACTACTAGATGGGTGTTCCTCCAGGTCTGTGTCTCAGAACTGGCCCGGAGCAGCCAGTCATCAAGGTATGGGATGATGTCTACCCCCTTTTCCCTTAGACGTGCTGCCAGAATGATTGACACTTTAGTGAAGGTTCTTGGGGTGGATGTTAGGCTGAAGGGCAGTGTCTGGTACTGGAAATGTTGTCCCAATATGTGGAAACGTAGGTACCATCGGTGACTCAGTCACACGGGTATATGAAGATAGGTGTCCTTCTAGTCAATAGAGGTTAGGAAGTCTCCAACCCTGATGCTCCTGAGGATTGAGCGGAGTGTTTCCATTTTGAACTTTTGAGTCTGGATGAAGTTGTTTAGGTACTTCAGATCCAGGATTGGGCGGAGCGCCCCTGTCTTTTTGGGAACCAGGAAGAAGATGGAGTAAACCCCTTCTTCCTGTTCTTGGATGGGGACTGGCTGGATGGCCTTGTTCTGAACTAGCTCCAGGAGGATCTGTTGTACTTGGTGAGCAGATGCCCTTCTTCTGGAGATAGGGGATTGTACAAACCTGTTTTGGTGTGGACGCTGGTTGAATTCTATTGCATATCCTCTGGATACCACCTCCAGTACCCATCTGTCTGAGGTGGTGTCCACCTAATGTTGTACAAATAGTGAGAGTCTCATTCCCACTGGGAGAGAACAGATTGTTTTCCCTTTTCGCCAACTGGTTGCTGATCGTTCCCCGCTATGGTAGTCATTGCGTTTTTCCTCTGCCTCCTCTTCCCCTGAACTTGCTTCTTTCTCTGAACGAGGAGAAAACGGAGGAAGTATAGCTCATGCGGGGGGGGCGTGCCACAGTTGGCGTTGCTGATGTGGAACCCCCTGCCTTGAAAGGAGTTGGTCTGACTAAATTAGTTCTGCCTTCTCCCTTGGTGAGACCTGTAATTTGCCCGAAACCTACGTCTACCTGACGGAAGGTATGTGGACCTGTTGCTATTCCTCCCTAATTCCTTGCCTTCCTCTTTTTGCTTTAGGTACTCCTGAAGGCCCTCTCCAAAGATATGCTTTCCATTTAGGGGAATGTTTTGTAAAAGATTCTTGGATTCAGTATCTGCCTGCCACAGTTTTAACCATAGAGCCCTCCTAGCTCTATTAGTTAAGGCTGACGTTCTGGCCTCTAGTTTCAGCGTATCTACAGCCATATCCCCCAAGTATTTTGCAGTATCTAAGGAACATTCTAGCAGTTCTGCATCTCTAGACTTGGGATCTGCCTTTTCTAAAAGTTCCTCCAGCCATCTGATCTGTGCCTGGGCCGTGAAGACTGCTGTGGTGGCGGCCTGTGTTGCCATACCAGTGATCTCAAACATCTTTTTTAACATGTCCTGTACCCTCTTGTCTGTTGGGTCTTTTAGGGATATGGTACCACATGGGAAGACTGTTTTCTTGCTGAGGTCTGCAATCTGTGGGTCTATAGTAGGGGCCACACACCAGAGTTGGGATCTGTCCTCCAGGATAGGTTACATCCTATCCAGGTTCTTCTTTTCTGACATGCGCCCTGGTTCATTTGACTCCCATTCCTTTGTGAATATGTCATCGATCGCAGGGCATACTGGAAAGGTGTCTTTACACTTTGGTCTTTGTTGTATCATTGGGTCGAGCTTAGATTCTGGTTCTGCAGTGCTCTCCTCAAACCCCATTGTGAGCTTTATAGCTTTCATGATCCCTGGGATGAGATCGAAGGGACATAACTTAGAAGTGAGGGAAGGAGTGGGCTGGGAGGTGTCCATCCCTTCCTCATCTGATTCTTCACCTTCCTCATCTTGTGGATCTTCATCTCCTTGACTGTTGTCTGGTAGTGGAGGTTCCTGGGGTAGGTTCATATCATCGTGGTCAGTGGGAGCCGGAACGGGTTCTGGTCTGGGGTTAGGAGATGGGGAGAAGTTCTGTGTGAGCACCTCCAGTTTCTCCATAACTCGCAGCATAAAGTTCTGCTGACTTTCCATCATGGCCACTGTGGCCTGTTGGTTCTGGATGATGAGACCCCCTGGATTAGCTCACGTACTTCTGCTGGTTCCCGGGATGCTTGGGTCCAGTGAAGTGGACAGGTCATCATCCTCATGCAGGCAGGCTGGACACTGCAGTCCTGGGTTGTGAGGGAGGAGCATGGTGCTGCATGAAGTGCACTTTTTTGTCTTTGCCATCTGGAAGATATAATTGGACAATAAAATATGGTGGTTAAGGAAGTATTAGATGTGGTACCAGATGGGTGAACCAGAGGTCGCACCTCTTAGATCTTGTAAATAGTAAACATAATAAGGAAAAATGGTGGTCATTAGAGGGGGCTGTCCCACGCTGGGTAACCAGAAGGTGCTAGGTGAAACCTTGCCAATTCTGTCTTGCCCCACTTGACTGCCCTGTATCCATCTTAGTGTGCTTCGATCTGCTGTGGTAGGTGATCGAAGTGGACATAAAGATTTTGCAAACATCACCAAATAGCCCCAAATTACTTATATTCTGGTGATGGCCCTTCTGTGTCTACTTCTGACCTGCTGTGTGAGGTGGTTAGAATGACAAGCAAGATACTGAGGGCTGGCATTCTGACCCACTGTGGGAGGTGATCAGAGCCAGGCCAGAAACTGAGACCTGGTATTTAAAGGGAGATGACTGCACTCAAAATGGATGCCATTGAATTAGCTACTTGAAGTCTGAAAATGGTGGCCCTGATCAAAATGGCCACCATAGTTTCATGATTCTCATGGCTTCATGGCCTGCCCTATATGGAGAAGCAGCCTAGTAATCTGTCTGCCACATTATTTTATTTACACATTTGTTTATGAAAACAAATTAAGCAACAAAATGTAGATAGTTAAAACATGCTAAATGTTTGGCCAATGGACCATCTTTATAAGGCACCATCAAAGTAGAATCAAAAAATAAAGCCAATTTTTTATGGGGAAATAGCTGCTAACCTACACTATGACTATGACCCATATTTAAATTCCTTGGCTCATTCCTCTGAGTGTCTGAGTTTGTGAATCTCTAGCCATTGTGCGTGAGCCTCTCACTTCCCGGACGATGCACCTTCCTGCAGAAGGAACGAGCACTGTCTCACTGCCGGGAGTATGGAGTAACCCTGAATATGGGAAGTGGAGGGTAAAGCACATTGGAGCACTGCAAGGCAAGGGATGTCCTCAGATTCGGCTCAACAACTGCATGCAATCATAAAACAACGATCGTTCTTTCTGTACTGAATTACCCCACAATAAACATCCTTTTGCATTGCTAGGAGTACCGAAAATCTGCAAATCTCTAAAAAAACAAGTCACTTGCAAATTACTGTAATGAAATCAACAAAATGATTAAAGGCAAAGCGATCGCTGCATATTTACTGTTGCCTACAAAAGTAACAATATCCTTCTCTTTGTTAGGATCACTGCAGATCCTTAAAAATACCAACAGTCCTGAACGTGAGAATTTCTCTTGTAAGGCCTACAAAAACAACTAGAAGGAGAGAAAGATAAATTGTCCTGCTCTTCGTAAAACCTGAGATTCCAGTAGGGACAATATGCTTTGTAGACAAAACTTTTGTAGAGAAATTAGACAGAGGTGACCAGCAGGCCTTGTTGCTAGGCCTTAATCAAGAGTACTTTTAGCTCCCCTTAAAACATTTAAAGCTTACAAAAAACAATCTCGCTCTTGCATTTCTATACTATTGAGTTAATCCTTAGATAATGAAGAGCAGCTGTGTTACCAATTAAAGAGCCAGCTAAGTTTCTTTGTTCTTAACTTGTTTAGGCACCCAAGCAGGGACTCCTGTGAGCTAGACTTTCAGATGCACAAGAGAACTGGAGAAGCAGGGACCCTGGGACAAGTGTATACTGCAAAATTTGATACTACGTCACATGTGCATCTATAGCCTATCAGGTAGGCTAAGACCCATGAGGTAATGTCTGGAGTGCCATGGATACACAACCAACATAATGGAATAAATAAGGGTTTTTCAACTTTAATGCATATCTCAGTCATTTTTGGGAATTTTTACACCAAATTTTCAACATGGGGTTTTTGGGACCCCTCCTCATGAGTTCTATCACTGTCATATCGTTACTCGGTCCAGAAAGGTGATTTCGCAGTCAATGTACAGAATCACCTTTCAGGACTGATTAACAAGATGACAGTGCCACTGTTCATGAGGTGGGCTCTCAAAAAGCCTATGTTGCAAAATTCCAGGAAAAATCCCAAAATGGCTGCTTTATAAGCCGCACGTTACGCAGCTGCTACACAGGCTCATAACTTCATGAGTTCGCAATATTTTCATGCCAGATTTTCAACATTGTCATTTTTGTACACTTCCTTGTGAACAGTACAGCTGTCATTTTTCACATCCTGGCTGAAATGTGTTTCTGCACTTCCGGCGCACAATAGCATGGTCGCTGTGGGAAATTCGTGTTCAGGCCTGATTATGAAAATGACGGTGTTGCTGTTCATGAGCAGAGGTCCTAAAATGCCAATGTTGAAAATTTGGTGATGGTGCTCCATAAAATGACTGTGTTATGAGCATGCGTTGGCAGATTGCACGCACACTCATAACGTCATGCATTTGTAATATTTTCACTCTGGATTTTCACCATTGGCATTTTTCCACACCTCTTGATGAACAGTAGAGCTGTCATTTCACATATCTTGCCCAAAATGTGTTTTCGCATGTCCGGGGCAGAATAGCGCGAACGTGTGCGAAATCACTTTTTGGGACAGTTTGAGGAAATAACTGTGACACTGTACATGAGCAGAGGTGGTAAAATACCTATGCTGAAAATTTGGTGCAGAGCGTCCATAAAATGACTGTGTTACAAGCATGCGTTGCGCATTTCCCAATCACCCTTGTCACTTTGCAGATTTGCAATATTTACATGCCACATTTTCAACACTGGCATTTTTTTACACCTCCTTATGAACTGTGCAGCTGTCATTTTTCACATCCTGCCCAAAATGTTTTCCCGCACTGCACTCCCAAAGCCAATGCCAGCACGTCAACATTTGACATTGACAAATGCTTGTTCCAAGTTGCATTCATCTCTGTTTTTCCATATGGGCATCTTTCGCTACTGGCTTTCTGTTACTCTATTTCTGGACATTTTCCATAAAGCAGCTGTTTGAATTATGATAAGAATGTTGCACACATAATTTTTTTTCCTTTTACATAAATCTCTTTCATGTCTATTATTTGATAAGGTGCTTATTTCTCCCATTTTGAGCTTGCTATAGATTTTTTTAGATTTTATTATTCCTGCTGCAAAGATTTCATCAATATTCTCAACTGCATATGGACACCCTTTAATAAATATCACCTTTTTGTGGCTAAGATGAACTAGCATGCAACTGAAACTACTCTCTGACATTGTGGAACATTATTGGAACATTAAGTACGAACTTCAGATCAGAAATGTAAACTGTGACACAGTGAATGTAAAATGAAATGTCACAACATGTATAGTAACTGGATTTGGAAGTAAAAATAATTAGCAAGGATCAACATCAGGGAGTTTAAAAGGAGCGCATAGGGAAGTAAATAAACACAGGCCTGGATTTTCAAATGTCTGAGATTGCCACCAGTCCTAGGTGCAACAAAGATATGTCACACTGGGCTTCAGGCACTCTGAGATCTTCTATCCCTTGCAACAAATGACACCTGCTAGACCATCTTTTTGTTGGTCTAGCTTGCATCAATACCGGGCAGCATTTTCACGGAGCTTGTGCCTGTGATTTGGTGCAAGTTGCACTAAAGGAGGTAAGCTGTTGTAACTGTGCCCAGGATTGTAAAATCGGGCGCAGTTGTGGCAAACGAGTATGGTGCACAAAAGCATTTGATGCAGCCTTGTGCCACCCTTTGAAAATCCATCCCACAATATCAACATGAAATACCAGATAACCTTCTTACAGGTTGTTCTTATATGTTCTTTAAACACAGCCAGGCGGTATACTCTGGGTGAATCTACTCAGGTTGTGAGTTTTTCCTATCCACCTAAACATTGCCACTGTTAATCATTGTCTCCAGAACCTTCCAAACATGGTCTCCACCACAGATCAATGTTCTGGAGTTTCACTGCACTGAAAGTGTGGCAGACACCTGAAATAGACCACCAGCAGAAGTGGGGGAAGTTAAAAAAAGCGGGGGGTTTCAAGCATGCATGCAATCAACATAGAACTATATTAGAAAAGATTCAAGGAGGTGGGAGGGTCACCAGGGACCAGATAGGGTCTGAGGCAGCAGATTTGGCAGGGAAAATGTGGGCAGAGTGGGTGGGTCAAGCGGTCCTTTTCTGCCAACAAGTTATATATTTCTGTGTTTCCCTGAGGTGCACAGATAGTGCTTATATGCATATCAATGTTGGACTTGCTGAGCTGTGTAGAGGAGTCACCAACAACTCCACTCATACCCTTGGCCTGTGATGCAATGCTGCTCTGGCTTTTCCCTGCCTAACTTATCCTTAGGATACCCCCTATGGTGTGCCATTTGTAACATTCAAATTTTGTCCACAAAATGCAGTTTGGAGATTGACAAGGGCCTTTTTGTCCATAGGAATAACTTTACAAATTGCCCCCTTTGCCACTTCGCATTGCATTTTCCTGAGAAAATAGCACTTTTCCAGGAGAAGTCAGGTGAAGTCATGGCAAAGTTGGAAATTTGCCAGCAAATTTGCTTGACTTTGCCTGAAAAAGTACCTTTTTGCCTGCCAAAAACTTCACAAAGTCGGCACCACACTTCATGCATTTGGAAAATTTCACAAATAAATTTGCAAAGCAAAGTGTGACAGCTTTGTACATCTCTAGTCCTACCTTGATCTTCACACCCAGTTTTCAAATCTTCTACATTTTATTCCTTTCTCCCAATGAATTTTCTTTTTTCTCTTATATTTATAAAGGTTCAGGCCATCCTCCATGCCTTCCCCATCCCTAGTACCAGTGTACCACTGTCGACTGTAATCAGCTCACCACCCGTCACTGCTTCTGAACCAGCTCTCAAATATGGGGCTCTCCCCAGACTCTATGGCCTGGTTCCAAAGCTACTTGTCAAACAGATCTCAATGAGTGAAGATTGCAGGTACTCTCTCAAAACTATGCCAGTCCACTCGGGTGTTCCCCAGGGCTCTCAGTAGTAGGAGAGAGGAGATTATACTATCCTTGAACAGGTCACTAGTGAGTCCACATACATGTACTCCCTGGTGGAAAGGAGAGAGAGAGAGAGAGAGAGAGAGGGAGGGAGAGAGAGAGAGAGAGAGAGAGAACATGATTAGGATCTTCAAGTACTTGAAATGAATAAATAAGGTGGATAAGGAGGGTCTCTTTAAGTTGAGTGGCAACCATTAGACAAGGGGGCACAGTCTTAAGCTGAAGGTGGAGGAGGTTTAGGAGGGAGGTAGGTGAGGAAGCACTTCTTCACAGAGAAGGTGGTGGACACTTGGAATGTGCTGCCAGAAGAGGTGGTCTCACTGAAGACAGTGAGCACTTTCAAGAGAGGCTTGGATAGTCATGGGGAAGGTAGGGTCATGGGTAGGGATGATGGGAGGAGTCAGGTGAGGGGGCAGGGACAGTAGCTCAAGCTGTGGACCCTGCAATATGAGCAGACTACTGTAGCTAGATCAAATGGCCTTCTGCTGGCTCCTTCATATGTTTGTATGTCACCCCATATTCCCTCAGTCTGCCCCCCCTACACACACCACATACAATAAATGATAAATGTAGCACTGGGTAGTCCTGCGCCCATTAAACATGCCTTTTTTAATCCTCAGCCCATACGATGTCCAGATCTCAAGCTCAATATGTTATGGCCCCAAGCAGAATTCAGATTTGACTTTCCTTTGCAACTCCACTGACTCCCAATCCTTAAACTTATGTGCATCATCCTTATGGTGGTTGTATAATTTCCATACTGCAATGTCTTTGTCCAATGTAAAAAAATCAAGTCTAGCCCAACAATCCATTCTGATTGTGTTCATCATCCAAATATGCCCCAGCTATTGCCCTCTAGTGTCAGAAACTGATACAGTAAAGAAAAATGATAGTGTGAGGGACAGACATTGGTTTGATTGGGTTGAAGAATTCCAGTCACAAAGGGAAATGGTAACACATGCCTGACCACAGGAAGTAGATTGAAAGTCATTCTATCAGGATAGAGGAACTGACAGACAGGCAGGAAGAAATTATTATATCTTCTCTGGTGTATAATGATGGTACAGAGCACACACAGCACATGCCATATTAACAAAAACACAGGCAGGAAGGAAAGCAAAAGCATCAGTGAAGTTATTATATAGATATCAGTGTTACAGTATAGGTCAGTGGCCACACTGGAATGCTTGTTAAGAAGAACAGAAGGTATATTAAATTGAAGAGACATGCTGATTATTTAATTTATAGGGATTGCTTCCTCCCACCCTGAGCCAATGTTGAAGTAAGACATACAGTGGTAGACAGAGATGTGCCACAAAAAATCTTTAGACACTCTATATCTAAGGAAGCCTGATTGAAATTAATGGGTATTTCCTGTGAAATATCTAGATATACTGGGATTTATATCTGACTACTACTGTAATAATTGTCTCCCTACAAAAATAGCTTGTTCTACAACTTAATTCCTTAACTATTTACTACATATCTTCTCATTCAGCCATGTATATCGCACAACATACAGGCCACATGGGATGGAGGCTCCTTATTTGATATTGTGGATAACAGGCAGCCAGTCATGGTGCATGATGGTGGTACACAAAGTACTGTGCTGGCCATATGTCAGCTGGTGGTCATGATGATGTGCTAATTAATGAGACAGCTGACAAATGCTGTGATTGAGTTAGAGATACCAGAAAAACACAATAAGGGCAAGTCCAGGTCACATGGGAAAAGGATGTCAGCATGTTAGGATAACCAAATGAGGCAAACAGATATTATGGGAAGGACAATTGCAATAGTCCAGTCAGTGTATCAAACAAAACAGGCAAGAATTATCAGGATTTTATGGGTATTATCCCAACCCCTGAGCTTATTTGACACTAATGACAATAAAACTTATTGTGACATCTCCCAAAGTTCTCCTAAAATACACTATAATGAGATGCAATAACATATTTATTCATTGATCATAGTATCACCTCTGCTCCTCTTTCCAGCTGCCAATTTCTCTCCTTATAACTGATGTAAGACCATACACTAACTGTAGGTTAATCTGCAGTGCCAGTTGGAAGTCCTGCATATTTATTGTTAGTATGGTGAATAATATTACGTCACTGGCACTTAACAGTATTCTTTTGTATGTCATGGGTATTTTTGTAGCACTAAAGATTCATTCAGAGGGAACTCACAGGACCAAGGGGAGGTTAAATATTAGATGTCAGTTTCTGCCAAGACTGAACACATTGACATAATTCCTTTTTAGTAGGAATGTTGTGAATTTAAAATTAGCCCATGAATTGCAGTGAATTTGGTCACTGCATGCTACACATAGCATTTGCGAATTCCACACTATGCAATTTGCCACACTTGCAGTGAATGTTACCACTGAATTCCTGCAATTCACACTTTGCAGCAAATTTATGGCATGCAGAGTGGCAAGTCATGTAGTAAAATTCTCCACACAGTATGTGCATACTGTGGTAGTTTGCATAGTAACCTCGAGGCTAGACTATTGTAATGCTCTTTACTGTGGGGTTAATGGGGGTACGCTATGACATTTGCAGCTAGTGCAGAACTCACCTGCCTGGTTACTCACAGGCTTGTCATGATCTTGTGATATTTCTCTAGCACTGAATGATCTGCACGGGCTGCTAGTAAAGAGGTCTATCTCATTTAAAATAGGTTTGTTAACCTATAAAGCCCTACACAGATTGAGCCCAGCCTACCTGGTGGAGCTTCTACATCTGCACACCCCAATTAACCCACTCTGTTCTTCCAAGGAGGGATTCCTGGTGGTCCCAAGGACAAGTTTGAAGACCTCGGGTGATCAGGCCTTCAGAGTAGGTGTCCCGTCCCTTTGGAATTCCTTGCCCAGAACCTTGAAGGAGACCCCCTCAGTGGAGGATTTTAAAATGGTGCTAAAGACCAATTTTTTCAGCAAGCTTTTGGAGAAGCTCTGTAATGTATATAGAGAGCACATTTTGTAGTTAGATTGAGTATTAGTGTTAGTATTATTGTTTTATGAGATTAAGGTGGCTATTTTATGTGTTTATGTGGAGATTATAATAATCTGTTATTGAAACATGAGCAATACTGGATAGTGGCTTTTAAAGGAAGGAAAAGGTTTAAATGGGAAATTAGAGATAAAACCATTCCTTGGAAAAAGTTGAAAGAAGTAAAAACATTTTAACTGTTTTTAACTAGGAAAATAAATGTCCTTATATGTACGTATTAATTTCTCTCTATCTTCTTTCAGGTTTGCACTGACATTCTGAAAAGGCTGTGAATGGTGCAATCTCCAAAATTCTTTTCTGTGTGCAGGTTTGCAAATTGCATCTGGTGCTCATGTTTAAATTACCAGTTTAACTATGGTGTGCACAGAAATAGCAATAACGTTGGCAAAGGGAGAGTGCACATACATCCCCTGGATATAATTAACCTTGCAAACATTGTGGTTTTTAACTGTTTTATTTGAGAATTAGTGCTGGTACTTTAATTACTCCCTCTTATAGGGACTGTCTTGTTCACCAGGTTGTACCTTTGAGAAAGCTCTCATTGAGTGAAACATGTCAGGTGCTTGGTGACTCACAGAGAGTGAGAACCAGGAAGTGTTACAGAGTATGTTTGGCATGCAGTGGATGTTATGAATTGAGAACAATTTCACCATTTTTATCATGGATTCTATGTGGCTTCTATGTGTCTAATAAAGAATATCTACACGTGCAACCATTGCTACTATTGCTGCAGTCCTTTGGTGAGTTCTCACTGCTTTACTGTTTTACAGTGTTACTGCCAGTTACATATGGAAGCAAAGCATTATTTTGCCTCAAGTGAGACAGCTTTAGTTGGTGCCGGGTCCCCCAAAGCTTTTTAAGCCACAGACTTGCTAATTTGACCTTCTGACCACAGGCATAGCCCTTTGTCTCAGATGCATCGGTACTGTTACTTGTTTTTCTTATTTCCATTAATTACAGAGTGCACAGGTTACAACAGAAAAAAAACACTGCTTCACTTCATTTATTTATTTATTTGCATATTGGTTTACAACCTTTGAGCCAGAGGCTCATTTCCAAAGGTACCTTGTCACATTGAGGACAAATACAAATACAAGCATTCTCGGTTCCAGGATATAGGTTACATAGTTTGCAGGCACATGTGATAATGACAATGACAAACACAAATACAAGCATTATAGGTTCCAGGATATGGGTTACATAGTCAGCAAGCACATGTGATAAAGACAATTATACAGAGAGGCCGGTTTGGTTACAATGGCGCATACTAGTATGACAGTAAGAGCAGGCAACAGTATAATAGCAGTGTAATCAGAAATGGTACATACTTGCACGGAGGAAAGGGCAAGCAACAGGATAATGGCAGTATAAACAGAAAAGGGTTAGGATTTAAAGAGGTGTGGTATGGATGCTGCCCAGCAGGTATTGTCAGGGCACAAAGTGTTGCGCCTCAAATTATAGACAGGTGCAACTATGCGTGTTGAATAGTTTGCTTCTGAGTGCAGTTTTGAATTTGGAAATCATAGGGGCATCCGAGATGGGGAGAGGGAATGAGTTGTACCAGGATGGAGCTTTTCCTTTTGTCTGTGGAGTGCTCTTGTTATTGTGACCCAATCTGAATGGAGGGATCACATCAGGGATGTCACGATACCCACTCCCTTAAAGCACTAGTTATAAGAAACACTGACAATGTTGGTAGTTTCCAGAACATTTTAAATGAAGATAACAACACAGTTCAAGGGCCATGCAACACAAGGCAAACCTTCTCACAGTTTGAAAAAATGGCATTCAATCTCAAGAGATTGTACTGGGAAGAAATAAGCTTGAATGCATATTTGGAGGTGGACATACTACCCTGGGGACTACAAGTGTTAATGAAACCTAACTATGGGACAAACAGAGTGGGTTTTCAGGAAAAATGGGACAATATAAGTCAAAAAACAGGCAAGGAATATATTGAATTAATCCTTGCAGAAAATGCTCTGATTCAGAACGAAATAGAAAAAGAACTAAATAGAAAAGAAGAAGCATTACACAAGAATTTAAAAAAAAACCCACAGTATGATCCCTTGTTTGACAACTTCACTGAAAATGTAAGAAAATATGACAAAAAATAAAGGACATTTAAAAAACTAAATTTGAAATAGACAAAAGGGATTATAAGGAAGGGAGAATTTATGATTAGACCATAGTAAAAAACATGAAGCAAAACCCTGAAAATATTGATAATGAAGTGGACACTACAGTAAATCAAGTATCAACAGGAATAGAATCAAGTATACAAGACACAGATAATTTTTTAGGGGAAGAGGAGGAGGAAGAGCAAACATGTGCTACCCCCACCAACCTCCCACAACCACAACTGCTCTGGTGCAGTAAATACCAAACTCGATGGATTGCAGGAAGAAGCAAACCAGGCGAGGGGGTGCAAAGAGGGGTTGGAAACTGAGGAAGGAACAGAGGAAGATCCTGAAGAGGACAGTGGAGACAGGGGAGGATGCCATATTGAATGTGGTGAACCTATTTGACTACACCCTGCCTGTCAGAAGCAGAAACAGCGCTTCGAAACAGAGGACTATCATTTGTACCTACACAAGGGGCTAATAAGCTTGGAACTATAACAGACATTCACAAAATGGGGAGAAAACTTAGTTTAAAATCCTTTTACAACCGGCAAGGAACTTTAGAGACTGAAGAAACAAATGACCTTGGACATGGAGGTGAGCCTACACAAATTGAAATAGAGAACAGACGTGTTTAAGACACAATCCACCTTCTGTCCCAACATGTCTCCAGCTCTGGTAACCTTTCTTAAAAGCTGTGAACTTGATATTGATTCATTAGACACACAATCTGATACTGGATATTTTCATAATTTGAATAAAGAAGAGCTCATCTTATTTAAAAAAATTGGAAAAGAAAACAAAACAGAGCTCACTATAAAATCAGTAGACACAGGGTGAGCTATAGTGTTACAGAACAGCACTGATTATGACAGAGAAGTGAAAAGACAGCTGGGATACCCCCAATATTACAAAAAAAAAATCAGGGGATCCCACCCAGTAGTTTAAAAAAGTAATTGACACTTACTTAGACTCAGTACTGAAAGAAGGTTTATTGGACAAAAACACTATAGAATACCTACGTGTACTGTAGCCCATCCAGTGAGGACATGTTTTTATTGCCTACCCAAGATACACAAGAGTTTGATTAACCGAGACCTATAGGTTCCAGCAGTCAGAGCCTTACAGAACCTATGTCAGTTTTTATAGACCATCACATAGCACCCATTACTAAAAATATGCCTTCAATTATTAAAGATACAGGGGACATGCTGTGCGTTATTAATAACATTGCCATAGAAAGATAAAGTTTGTTGGTAACCAGATGTTAATGCACTTTATACCAACATCCCACATAGTGATGGCTTGAAAACCTTAAGAGTTTTTTCTAAACAACAGAAATGAAATGTATCCCCCAACTGATTTATTAATCCATTTGACTGACTTGATATTGAGATAGAACACCTTCTTTTATAAGCAGAAATTTTATTTACAGCAAATAAGTGTAGCTATGGGTGCAAGTTTTGCTCCAAACTTCGCAAATCTATATATGGCGAAGTGGGAACAAAAAATAGTCAGGAGCCATGAAAATCCATTTCTAGAAAAGATTGACATTTGGAGACTCTTTATTGATTACACGTTTGTCATATGGAAAGACACAGAAATTGAGCTGATGGAATTTGTGAAATATTTAGAAGAAAGCAACGCAAATTTGGAGATTTAGTGTAACCCATAGCAAAAAAGAAGTAAGCTTCCTAGATTTAAAAATTAAAAAAGACAACATGGGGGGATTAATCACTGATTTATACAGAAAATCCACAGACAGAAACACTCTGATACAGGCTAGTAGTAGCCATCTAAGTCATGTGATTAGGCCATCCTGAAGGGTCAGTTCATTAGGACAAAAAGAAACTGTGGGACACCATCTCTGTATGAAGAGAGAGTGGATAATTTACAATGTAGAGTGCTAGCTAGAGGGTATACCAGAAATACAGTAAAAAAAGCAAGAGAAGAAGTAGATAAAATCCCCAGAGAACAGCTTTAACAAGGGAATGAATTAAAAAACAAACAGCAAGATACACAGGTGTGTTTCGTGAGCACTTTTAATGCTCAATCAAGAGCAATTACAAATATAGTCAAAAAACACTGGTAACATCGCATGCCAAGATCCAGGACTTAACGATCTAGCAAAAGAAGGACCAAAAATAGTATTCAGAAAAGGAAAAATCCTAAAAGACCATTTAGTATACTCAGTGCAATGACTAGACAAAAAAATGAGAATGTGGTTGCCACAATGTGAAAATGCTAGCCATAAATGTGGCAACTGCAAGTTTTGCCCACAAGTGACAAACAGTAAAAAGTTTAAACATCCCCTCACTGACAGAATGTGTACAGTAAGGGGTTTTATGACATGTGTCACCTCCGGTCTAATATACATGGCAACATGCAAGTGCACAGCTTTTTAAATAGGGAAAATGAAGCATGCATTCAAAATCTGAATTGGTGAACATAATAGATCAGTAGAAGGGGGTGATCCAAAGAATGCCCTGGCTGTACATATTTCAAATGCAAAAAACAAAGCTGACCATGGCTTCACATTTATGGGTCTGGAAAAACCAGTCATGAGTCGCAGAGGTGGAGATTATAATAATCTCTTATTGAAACGTGAACAATACTGGATGGTAGCTTTTTAGGGATTGGAAGGAAAAGGTTTAAATGGGAAATTAAATATAAAACCATTCCTTGGAAGAAGTTGAAAGAAGTAAAAGCATTTTAACTGTTTTTAACTAGAACAAGCATTTGTCAGTGCCGAATGTTGTCTCACTGGCATTGACTTTGGTAGTGGCAGAGGTAGAGATGCATAATAGGAATGGCAGTGAAGTGTTGAAGTGATGCCAACCCCATCTTCACCCTGTAGAGAGCGACAGGCTTTGGGGTGTTTACGACTGTGCATGCAAACTGCGCAACGCACACTCAGAAAACACTCATTTTATGGACTTTCTTCATCAAATTTTCAACATAGGCATTTTAGGACCTCTTCTAATGAACAGTGTCACTGTCATTTTCATAATGTGTCTTGAATAAGGATTTCCCACAGTGACCACGCTATTCTGCGCTGGAACTGCTAAAATACATTTCGGCCAGGATGTGAAAAATGATAGCTGTACTGTTCATAAGGAGGTGCAGAACAATGGCAATGTTGAAAATCTGGAGCGAAAATATTGTAAATTGGCGAACTTACGAGCGTGCGTGCAAACTGTGCAACGTAAGCTCGTAACACAGTCATTTTATGGAGTATTGTCACAACATTTTCAACATAGGCATTTTAAGACCTCTGCTCATGATCAGTGTCACTGTCATTTTTGTAATCTGTCCCGAACACTGATTTCCTACTGCAACAGCACTATTCTGCACCGGAAGTGTGAAAACACATTTCAGCCAGGATGTGAAAAATGACAGCTATACTGTTCACAAGAAGGTGTGCAAAAATGCCAGTGTTAAAAATCTGGCATGAAAATATTGCATTTTAACAAAGTTATGAGTGTGCATAACAACTGCATAATGCACGCTCGTAAAAGAGTAATTTTTTGGATTTTTTCCACCAAATTTGCAACATAGGCTTTTTGAGAGCCCACCTTATGAACACTGGCACTGTCATTTCCTTAATCAGTTCCCAAAAGGTGATTCCACGCAGTGACCACGAAATCACCTTAAGGGGCAGAATAATGCCTGACAGTGACAGAATTCATGAGGAGGGGTCCCAAAAAACCCATGTTGAAAATTTGGTGCCAATATTCCAAAAAATGCCTGAGATATGCATCAAGGTTGAAAAAACCCTATTCATTCCATTATAGAGCTTACCGGCATTTCCTCAGCTCGCGGTTGGCTTTGAAGAGTGCAGATGTGTTCCCGATCCACAGAAGATCATCGCGCCAGACTCCTGAGGTATGTATTGGGTGAGGGGGGTGTGGGGAGGCAGGGTGCACAGTGGGTGGGTGCGGGTTGCAGGAGGGGGGGCAGGAAGACCGCCGAGGGACCATTTTTGGTTTACAGGGTTTCTTTAAAAAAAAAAAAAAAGATGTCGCAGGACGGTTTCCATTTTTCAGGTGGGATTTGGCACACTGGAGTGGGTTTCCAGAGTGCCATCTCAGTGTTTGTGGGTGGAGGGTGCTTTAACCGACGGGGGACTGGGCACCCCAGTCGGCACATAAATGGGGGGGCAGAGTGCATGATGCCGAGAGGGATTGGGCACCCTCCTCGGCAATCAACAAAAGGGAAACATGCCGATGGGGAGTGGGCTTCCTCATTGGCATTGTGACAGGCAGCAGCAGCAGCAGTCACTGCCACCATGTTGCCTGCACCGAGGGAGGCATGTAGTAGTCACGCTGCACGAGAGTAAAGCTCTCATTGCAGCGGACCTTGTCTTTGTTGTGATGGCCACATTAGGCATGCACAAGGTCAGTGCCTTCTGCTGCCTGATTGGGGAATGAGGGACGCACCTTCTGATGCGTGCCCTGCATTGGCCCAACAGTGACCGCACCTCCAAATCTGCTACTACCTCAATATGTTGGCTGCACAAGTGCAAGCCAACATAAAAATGAATGTCCTTATATGTATGTATTAATTTCTCTCTATCTTTCTTCTTTCAGATTTGCGCTGATGTTCTGAAAAGGCTGTGAATGATGCAATCTCTGAAATTCTTTTCTGTGTGCAGGTTTGCAAATTGCATCTTGTGCTCATGTTTAAATTAACAGTTTAACTATAGTTTGCACAGAAATAGCAATAACGTTCACAAGGGGAGATTGCACATACGTCCCCTGGATATAATTAATCTTGCAAACATTGTGGTTTTTAACATTGTATGTTTTATTTGTGAATTGGACGCTGGCACTTTAATTACTCCTCCTTATAGGGAATGTCTTGTTCACCATATTTTGTACCTTTGAGAAAGCTCTCATTGAGTGAAACATGTCAGGTGCTCGGTGACTCACAGGGAGTGGGAACTAAGAAGTGTTGCAGAGTATGTTTGGCATGCAGTGGATGTTATGAACTGAGAACAATTTCACCGTTTTTATCATGGATTCTATGTGTCTAATAAAGGATATTTGAACTTGCAACCATTGCTACTATTGCTGCAGTCCTTATGGTTCTATACTGCTCTAGAACCTAGAGCCGGGAGATTTTCAAGCCTCAGACTTGCTAGTCTTACAATTGTGCTTTGCAGCATATTTCTGCAATAATACCATTCACATAAAAAATTGGAGTTGTTTGATTCTCGCACATGATAAAAAAAAATCTTCCAGCTCTAGGTTCTACAGCAGTATAGAACCATGGAAAATGATGGCAGAAGGAGACCAAGGGTCCATTGAGTCTTCCCATGAGATACTCAGGACCTGTTAATAATGCCAGGAGCTATTCTCTGCCTCGTTTACTGTTTTTGTACCTGTTGTATTGTCCCTTAATTGAGCTCTAGCTCTATCCCACCCATTTGAAACTCATCACAGTCCTTGCTCCCACCACTTCTGCTGGCAGACTGTTCCATTGCCTCACCACTCTTTTAGTGAAGCAGTGTTTGCTTAGATCCCTACTGACCTCTCTCCCCTCAGTTTTCATTCATGTCCCCTTGTCACTGAGCTGGTGATCCTATGGAATAGCTCCTCTGTGTCTGGCACTTTGTTTATGCCTTTAATAATTTCAATGTCTCTATCATGCCCCCCTCTCTCCTTGTTTCCACTGAGTACATAATTAATGATGCCAGCCGATCCACAGAGGTGAGTACCTGTAGACCCTGGATCATCTTAGTTGCCCTCCTCTGCACTTCTTTCAGTCTTTCCCTATCTTTCTTCAGGTGTGGCCTCCAAAACTTAATACAGTACTCCAAGTGTGGTCTTACCAGAGATCTGTAGAGGGGGACGATTACTTCCCTATTTCTGCAATCGATCCCTCTGCCTATACATCCCAACATTCTATTCACCTTGCTTTTTGCTTTATTGCATTGGCTTGCCCGTATCATAGTGTTGGTAATGGTGATCCCTAGATACCACTCTTTCTGGGAGTGGCTTAGTCTAACTCCATTTAGCCAATATTAGATCCTATGGTTCCCTTTTCCCAGATGTTTAACTGCACTTTTTTTGCAAAGAATTTCAGCTGCCAGAGGTTTGACCATCTTTCCAATTTTTGGAGGTCCTTTTGTAGGTCCCTAACCCCCTTCCTGGCTGTCCACCCCCCTCCCAACTAGGTGTCATCTGTGAACAGGGCAGGCATGTGCTGGATACTATCACCAATGTTGCCAGTGACTATGTTGAAGAGGACTGGGCCCAACTCCAATCCCTGAGGGACTCCACTTGTAAGCTTATGTTTGCTTGACATCACCTTGTTGATCACTACCATTTGCCTCCTGTCTGTGAGCCAGTTACCCACCCATCTGACTATTAGGTCTTCTAACTTCTTTAGCTTTCATCTATGTGGTACCGAGTCAAATGCCTTGCTGAAATCGAAGTAGAGAAGGTTAAATGTGTGACCCCTATCCAGTTCCCATATCAAACAATTGAAAAAAGAGATAAGATTCATCTGGCACAACCTTCCTGCCGCTAATCCATGTTGCATTTTGTTGTGGAGCCCATTTTCCTATAGGTATTGCACAAGGTCTTGCTTGATTAAGGTCTGTGACCAATTAAGTAAAAAGCCTTGAAGTAGCCCATCATTACAACCCTCAACACATGATCATTCTCAGCTATGTCACAGTATTCATATAAACCTGGAATATGACATGGGTGTTGATATACTCAACATTGAGGGGTTACTATCTGCCCTACCTATTCTGCTAAAGCTGTAAAAGAGGCTGAGTGAGTACCCATTAGTTCAAGATTCCAGTGAGATGATATATTTTTTAATGTTTGGTTTATCCACCAGTCACCAGTTTTGCCCCCTTCTACTATCTTGGGCCACCTCCAAGTCCTAATTTCTCCATCTCTGTCACTGAACTCACTTCCCTAAAGCTTGCTCCTATGGTTGGAGCCTTGGACCATCATCTCCTTCACAAATCCCACTAGTGGTGTGAGCATTTGGAGAGGTAGAACGTGAGAGTATTTATGTCATCCTGCAATGCATTGAAGTTTTCCCTTGCTTTTTACTAGCCCTCTAGGTGGCAATCTGACACTCTCAACATGAACATGCACATGTCTTAGCATAGGTTGACTTCAGTGTTCTCCCTGCTGTCCTTTCACACTAACATTGCATTACTACCTATGGTCACACAAGTGGAAGTAATGCAGCAGCACAGGCTACCCTTCCTGCCTCCACTTTTCCACCATGGGATGGGGAGTTCTCTGAAATTCTTGTCCTCCCCTAACACCCATGCTGTGAAGTTTTGGCTCACTTTTACAAAATTGTTAATGACTCTTTTGAATGAGTCTCACTCCCGTACTATGTCATTCTGACTACTGTGCCTTATTACCTTTCTTGCACACCTGCCTGTTGCATTATCTTCCTTACTCTTCATGCCGTTTCCCATGTGTTGAATCCCCAGGTAAACAGCTAATGAGATTCAGGGGTTATGAATGAGGGGGTACACACAGATGTGTCCACCAAAGATTGGGATGCATTGTTTTTATTATGAACACCACTGGTTATTTAGGGATGTTAACGCAATAGTGGTTAGACTATGGTGGGCTAAAGGAGGGTGTGGTTGGTTGGAAGGGTATGCATGCCTTAGGCTGTACCAGTGCACAATTCATTTACTGTACTGGCAGTAGATAACAGCTGGAAGAAAACACACACAGCAGTTGGAAGGGAGGATGTGAGGGTCTTCAGAATGGGAGGCCTGAAGAAGGGAGGAAGAGGCTCCCAGCTGAGGAGAATGCAGCTGCTGGTGCAGGACTGTACTGTTAGAGGGATAGACTTGGGAGTGGGGGTGGAAGGGAGAGGGAGGTGAAAGTGCCTCCCTAGTGCTTCCACTTGGAGTGACGAAGAGTGTATCCAGAGCATCGTTGGGGTGGAAGGAGATGGGAACAAGATGCCATTGACCACCTAGGGATGAATGACCTAGCAAGGGATAGGGTAGGAGGAGTACAGGGTAATTTCAGGGAGCTGGTGAGGAGCCTTAAGTAGGTAGCATGCACAGTGGAATTTTCCAGCGTGGTAATTGTGAATGGGCCAGAGAGAGGGCACTCTGCACCAGGGTTTTTAAATGATTGGTTGAAGGCATGGGCCTGAGGGGACTACTGCGCCCTTTTGGGGCTGTTTCCTCTCAAACAAACGGCATTCTACAGTTTGGTAAGCAGACTAAGAAGTTGTCCAATGCTCATCCTCCAAGCAAGGGGACTACTGTGGCCTTTCGGGGCTGTTTCCTCTCAAACAAACGGCATTCTGCAGTTTGGTAAGCAGACTAAAGAGAAGTTGCCTGATGCTCACCCTCCAAGCAAGGGGACTACTGTGCCCTTTTGGGTCTGTTTCCTGTCAAACAAACTGCATTCTGCAGTTTGGTAAGCAGACTAAGGAGAAGTTGCCCGACGCTCACCCTCCAAGCAAGGTACGGGTTGGAATTTTGGCATCTACCTCTGGAGGAATCTTACTTGTCCCTGTTTGTCAGTGTTTCTCACACTATGTGCAGCAATCCAGAAGCCTTCTAGGAACTGCTGTCAAGAAATTAATGCTAGGACTGACCTCTGCTTGCCATGTTCTTGATTTCTCACTTTAAATAATGTTTAGTCTAATGTAGAGATTTCTTTAGAGTTGGTTTAAGTTTGAGAGATGTTATTAAGGTATTGTGATTTTGCTATCTGCCCTGTGCCCCTTCTCTTAGAGCTGTAAGTCTGTGGGCTACACCCTTGACCTCTGTGTCCTATTGAGGCTGCTGCAGTGTCCCCCCCCCAAAAAAAAACTTGCTTCAGAACCTCCCTGCCTGTTGTTGTCCTCCCCCATTAACAGATTATATCTTTTAGCCACTAGATGGCCCAGTTATAAGCACACATCCAATCCAACACAATACAGTTCCTGTCTCATCTCACTTATTGTGTAGTCAGTCTATCACTATTCATCAGTCTTTGCCCTTCCCTCTTCTCCCTCTTCTACTGATTGATACTGATTTTTCCCAATTGCAGCTTATATTCTTCACCCACTAGAGGGGTTTCCTCCAACCGTGCCAAAGCTGCTCTACATCTCCTTACTCTGTACTACTCCTGGACACACTTCCTTTATTGCTCAGCTGCTATGGGTACCTACACTCCATTACTAAGTCTGCTTTCCTTCACTCTCTTGGTAAAGACCTCACACCAACTAGAGCACCTTTCCTCCACACTAGACACCTCATCCCCAGACTACCCCACTGTGACTCGGCCATCCCCCACCCTCGACACACCTGTGACCACCAACACCCCCACCTTGCCAACACCCCCACTTCCTCCACCCTCCAAGTCCCGACCTGGACCCAGCTCTCCCCTGCCATTCCCACGCTTCGCACTTTATCTACCCCATGCACCCTGATTGTAAAGTCCTCAGCTGGGTGTTGACCCAAGGGTCTCCATCGCCACTGGCCACTAACCAGAATAATTACACTGCTATTATTATTATCTGGTAATGTACACCCAAACCCAGGACCTATGGCTTCCAGCCCTTCTAAACCCTGTACTGCAACTGGCCTCCACTTTGTATCCTTAAAATTTGCAGTCTCCTAAAGAAAGCTGCTGCCCTCCAGTGCTGGGTTGTTCAACATCAACCTGACATAATTGCACTGATAGTGACTTGGCTCTCCAATCCACCCCTGACTCCGCTATCACCCTCCCTGGATATACCATCTACACAGAAGACCGAGTAATCAAAAGCGGTGGTGGTTGGCAACTACTCATACTGGACTCCCTTATAGGTCAGGCACCACCAGCTCCTAAACTTGATTATGGAGCCCAAGCCCTCACCCTAAAAATCACACCTGACCCTGCCTGAGGCCCTCTCATCCTCACGGTCTCCTATGTACCCCTGAGGAATCAAAACCAAGTGGTCCAGTTCCTCATTGACTACCTCACATCTCTCCCTCACAAAGTGGAGCAAGTCATCCTAGGTGATCTCAATGTTAACTGGCTTGCCTCCACTGCCTCCCATATAAGGGACTCCTTTGCTGCCCTGGATATGTCCCAGTTAGTCACCCAGCCCACCAGATTCAACCACTCTACTGGCACCAGCACTCTCCTAGATGTTATTATATCTAACCGCCCCTACAAAATCTGGGATGTCACTGTCCTCCCTGACTCTCTTAGTGAGCACTCACCAGTCCTTTGTCTCTGGTCATCCTCCACTCTGAAGCCAGTGTCCCAGGCCACTCTATGCCACCATTTATGCCCTGGCGGCCTCAGAAAATTAAAACAATACCTAGCCCAGCTAGACTGGTCCCCTATCCAGCGTGCCCCTGACATTGACTCAGCTCTTGACCACTTCACAAATGCCTTCTGTAAACCTTGTGACCTTTTGGCCCCCCTCACCAGGATCCTCTCCAAAAAATGCAATGACCCATGGATCACCCCACCCTCCTCCAGAGAATCAAAAACAGAGATAATCTCTGGCACACTGCTGTAAAATCTGGAAAGGCATCTGATAGACAGGCCTACAAGGCAGAATGCAATAAGTGCACTTGGGCCATTAGGCGGGCCAAGGCAGAGCACTACCAGACAACCCTCGCTTCCACTTGAGGTTCAGCCTGGACCTTCTGGGATAATATGAAAGAGCTAAATGGGAAGTCCCGCTCCCTCTCCACCATCTCAGCTCTCCATCAATGGCACCTCCACCACAGATCCACTCCTTATTGCCTTAACACTGCCTTCTCTGATCTAAGCTCGGTCCTCCCCCAGCAGCTTCTTTGACCCAATCCCCACCTCTCTCCCTCCTGTCCTGCATCACCCACCATTCTACCTGCACACCCTATCCCTCAAAGAAGCCAGGCCACACCTGTTAAAAGCCATAAGCAGCAATAACCCCCTCGACTCCAGGATCCTCCGTATGGTCTTGGACGAAGTCCTAGTCCCCCTGACTGACCTTCTAAACCAGTCTCTATGCCTGAGTCAGTTCCCAAGTGCTTGGAAAACTGCTGAAATCATACCCATACATAAGAGTGGGGACCAGTCCACCCCTAACAATTACCGGCTGATCTCCATCCTCCCCCAACTCTCTAAAGCCCTTGAAAAAGTGGCGTTGATCCAGCTCTTTAAATACCTAACCAAGTACAACATTATGTGCCCAGAGCAGCACGGTTTCCACCCAGGACTCAGTACAACCATGGCTCTCCTGGAATTCTCCCAACACCTGCATGCTGCTCTTGATGCTGGAAGCCTTGCAGGAGCAGTGTTCATTGACCTCTCCAAGGCCTTTGACACTGTCTGTCATCCACTTCTACTCGACTCTCTCCACCAACTTGGCTTCTCTGATGGTCCCATTTTCTGGTTCTCTAGCTACCTCTCTGCTAGATTCCAGCATGTCAAGATCAGTGGTTCCCTCTCCAGCCCTCTCCCCGTTCGCTCCGAGGTCCCTCAGGGCTCCATCCTGGGTCCAATACTTTTTAGTCTCTACCTCAACACACTCCCCAGCTCATGTACTGGTAAAATGCTCCTCTACACCGATGATGCAGTCCTTGTTGTCTCACAGCCCAATCCCACCTCCCTCCAATTATCCCTCCAGCAAGCTTACAACCAAGCCAGGTGGTTCAGTGACCGCAGACTGGTCATTAACCTAAAGAAAACCAAATCAATGATCTTCTCCCACCACAAAAATAAAGCTAAAAATACCCTCCTCCTGATTATCCCGAGCACTCTGCAACTGCTAGAACAAGTGACCACATACAAGTACCTAGGCATCATGTTCGATACTGCCCTCTCCTTCCACACCCACATTAATGGCCTGTCAGCTGCCATTAACTCTCGGATTGGCCTGCTATACCGGCACAGGGACTGCCTGCCTCAGGTTGCCCTTAGGCTGGCCATCACCTCCTCTGTCTTGTCCCTCATGGACTATGGCTTGCCCATCTACGCCGCAGCTGACAACACTGCCCTCTCCAAAATCCAACTCTCCATCAATAAGGCCTGTAGGCTCCTGACCGGTGCCCCCAGCCGCACTCACACCTGCATTCTCTATACTACCACCAATCTGTTCAACTTTGAGGACCGACTGCTCTACCAGACCTGCCTTCTCACTAAGAAATCACTGCTAGGACTCTTCCCCCCCAGGGGTCTCCACCTCCCTACAGCAGTCATCATCATCTGTCACCACCCATAGCTCTGTTAAGGACACTTTCAAGGTGCCCAGAACCAAGACCTCGCTTGCCCAGGGATCCTTCCTTTACCGAGACCCCATCTGGTTCAACTCCCTCCCTAGCTGCATCTCCAACTTGCCAAAAATTGGCTTCTTCAAAATAGCCCTTCAGAACCATATCTTTAATACCCGCTGTTGTAGGTGCAACTAATCTCCTGTTGTAACCTGTGGTACCCACCTGCCTTGCCCCCTGGCTCAACAATGTCCACTGGACAGCCTCTCCCTCCCCCAGACCCACTCCTTCCCTTCTAGGTTCAAACAGGGATGTAACCCACTGTCTTCTCTGAGGACCTACTATACCCATGAGTGTAACTCACAATTCTGTAACACTATGCAACCTAATTAACATACAAACTACTACATTATGTAACCTAAGTGTATCTATGTTAAATGTTCCTTTTACTGCACCTGTAATGTTATCCTCTGTTTTAATCTGCACTGTAATAACTGTCTTGATGTCTGCACCCCCTGCGACAAGGTGCCTTTGCAAATGAGTCTCTGACTCAGAGCTTGTAAACCCAATTTGTAATGAATAAAATAAATAAATGAATGAATAGAAGAGGGTTTTGACTACACTGGGGACTGGGGACCAGCAAAGAAGGATATGGGCATCTATAGGGGAGGCAGCCTGTATCCTTCTAGGAGGAGGACCACAGTCCTTAATGGGAGGCTTAAATGCCACTTGGATAAGCATTTAAACTAACTGGGGAGAAGGCTGTAATGCTGTACCAAGGGAGGCAACAATTGCCCTCCAGATGATGAATCCTCATGGAGGGAGGGCCTGAGGTGAGGAAGCTCCCCCAGGGCAGGGGAAAAAAATACAAGGTTGGGGACAAGGCAGAGGATGAGGGGATATAAATCAGGAAAGCAAGAAGGGAGAACTAAAGGAGACAGGTAATGAACAAGGTATCAAGGGAAGAGGGGGGTCTGGAGCCCTTCAGAGAACAACAAGGGGGCACAGAGAAAGCAGGAGGTAGACAGTGTGGGTGTAAAGTATGGAGAGCCATGTGTGCCATAAGATGAGTCTGGGTTATAAAATTCTGGACCTGATGGCTGTCATGAAGGAGGCTAACCTGGATTTGGTGGCCATAATGGAGTTGTGGTGCACTGACAGCCATGACTTGTTTATAGCCATACTAGGCTATTGTCTGTTCAGGAGTGACAGGGAAGGGAGGAGGGATTGTACTATAGGTAAGGGAGGGAATCAAGGCTACAGAATTACAGGGGAACTCAGAGGAAAAGGAAAGACTGGAAGTGCTGTGTATCATCCTCGGAACAGGAAAGGGAGGAAGGGTTGTACTATAGTTAAGGGAGGGAATCAAGGCTATGGATGTACAGGGGCACTCAGAGGAAAAGGAAGGACTGGATGTGCTGTTTGTCTTCCTCCAGGCATGCGTGGGGGCCACTGTCCAAACAGGTGTGGTATACAGACCACCAGCAGAGGAAGAGGAGTTGGAAAAGGGGGGTGGGGTGGACACAAGTCCATTTTCAGAGAAAAGAAATCTGAAGAGATTTGAGCTCTGAATGTGGACAAGGCAATGGGACAAGATAAGATGCTCCCAAGGATATTAAAAGAACTCAGGGAGGTGCTGATTCCCTACTTACAGCCTTATTGAATGGCTCACTGGAATTGGCTTTGGTTCCAGAGGACTGGAGGACAGCAGATGTGGTCCCTCTACATAACAGTGGCAGCATGACAGACAGTAGCAATTATAGGTAGGTGAGCCTCACCTCAGTGTGAGGAAATTACTGGAAACACTGATAAAGGAAAGGTTGTAGAGTATATTGAATCAAATGGGTTGCAAGACCAAAGGCAGCATGGATTCATTGGGGGGGGTGGAGTTATGCCAGATAAACTTCATTGATTTCTTTGACTGGGAACCAGGAAAATAGATTGGGGGCAGTTGACATGGCCTATCTGGACTTTAAAGACTTTCAACACTGTTTATTTATTTTATTTATTGAAATATTTCACCAGGAAGGCACATTGAACAACAAGTTGCTCATCTCCTGGTGCAACCTGGGGAGGGGTAAGATTGGATGACAAATTAGGCATACAGTTTAACATTTAACATATCCAAGAAATTAAACATTCAATTACATTTGTAGTAAGACATACAGTTAAAAAATATAATAAATAATCATACAATTGAATTTGTGACATAACTTGCAGTTAAATTTATACCTGTGGAATATGCATTTAATTACAAGTGGCATATCTGAGGAACATAGTACAGAAATTTAGCCTTGGAGCCAATTCCTTGCAGGAATGGATCACAATTAAGAGGCAGATTATTTAGCAATTATTGAATGAATGAGGTGCAATGAGGGGACATCAAGGAGGGTAGAGGGGTAGATAGGGGAAACCAGCTGGGGGAAGGAGAGGATAAAGATGGGTGAACATTACCGGAGCAAAGTGAGCAAAAAATCAGTTGTGAGAGCAAGTTAACACAGGGCTAGTGCAATCTAGGAGCTCCTCAGACAGAACAAAAAGTGCAAGTTATTAGGTCAAGTGAACTAATTCCTTTGTTTAAGTGTAGGGGGGTAGAAAGGGGGCAGAAGAGAGGTGGGGGTAAGGGATAGGGTAGGGAAGGATGAGTCACACCTAGAACTGTCCCCTTCAGAGAGCAGAGATCACTGCCAGTGGTGGAATGAGGCAAGGACTTAGAATAAGGGGCAGGAGTAGGCAAGCACAAGTTGGGTAGAGATAGTAGAGGGGATGGTGAAGGGAAGGAGGAGGAGGGGTGGGAGAAATTTACTTATGGCTAGGCCTCTTTAGGATGCTGAGAACCCTGCCAGAGAGAAAAGTCAGGTTAGGACAAATTAGGTAGAAAGGATGGAGGGGAAAGGGAAGGGAAGGAAGTGTCATTTCCCAGTGCTGGACCCCTCCAGGATGCTGAGAACCTGCAGGGGGGCAGAACTAGGTGAGGACAAGCTGGGAAGAGAGAAGAGCTCTCACACCCAAGGGTAGTGATGAGCGGTGTTCCACTGGGCTTGGTGTTGGGACCAGTGTTGTCTGGGATGTTCATTGTAGACATATCGTTGGACATCAAGAGCAAGATCAGTCTGTTTGCTGATGATACCAAGGTAGGATCGGTGGTGGATGACCTAGGGGGATGGCATGGATTGCTGGATGATCTGGCAAAGCTTGAAACCTGGTAAAACACCTGGTGATTGGGGTTTAATACCAAAAAGTTCAAAGTGCTGCATTTTGGGATGAAGAACCCAAGGAGGAGTTACCAGCTAGGGGGAGTGCAGCTAGTTCAGACAGATGAGGAGAAGGATCTGGGGGTGCTCATTACAGGGTCAATGAACAACTCGGCACAATGTATGAAGGCAGCTGCAAAGGCCAACAAATTCTGGGTTGCATTGCAAGGATATACTCTCAAGGAGGGAGGCGGTGATTCTGCCACCATTTAGGTCATTAGTTAGACTACGCCTGGAGTACTGCATGCAGTACTGGTGGCCATACCTGAAGAGGGACATTAAGTTACTGGAGGGGGTGCAGCACAGGGTGACAAAGATGATCAAGGGGCTGTGGGACTCATCATATGAGAGGAGGCTGAGGGAGTTGAACATGTACTCACTGGAGGAGAGGAGGGACGGGGGACATCATTGAAACCTTTAAGTACATGAAAGGAATAAACAAGACAGGTACAGAGGGACTGTTCAGAGTAAGGAAGGGGAAGGACACCAGGGGCCATGATAGGAGACTGGAGGGAGGAAGGTTCAGAAGGAAGATGAGGAGACACTTTTTTACAGAGAGGGTGGTGTCTGGGTGGAATGTATTACCTGCAGAAGTGGTATCTAGTAGAACAGTGGACTGCTTCAAAAGGGAATGGGACAGGACAAAGGGGAGTGTCAATGGAGGGGAAGGGTGGAAGG
Source organism: Neoceratodus forsteri (assembly GCA_016271365.2). Lineage (NCBI taxonomy): Eukaryota > Metazoa > Chordata > Ceratodontiformes > Ceratodontidae > Neoceratodus > Neoceratodus forsteri. Next base: position 349,412,982 of record CM028130.1, on the reverse strand, counting down.
GAGGGGCAGCTACAGAATAAGGGGTGCTAGCTGCACATTCGAGCAGACTTGATAGACCTCTAGGCCTTTATCTGCTGGCAAATTTAGTATGTTTATATGTTCGTAAAAGAAAGGATGAAGGGAAAGGAGGGAAGGAAGAAGCTTGCCTAGGACTAGGCCACTCCAGGATATTGAGAACCCTGCCAGAGCACAGAATCAGGCAAGGACTAGTTGGGTAGAAAGGATACAGGGGGTGTGAAGGAAGAGTAACTGTCCAGTGCTGGGCCCCTCCAGGATGCAGAGAACCCTGCCAGGGGACAGGATTAGGCAAGGACAAGTTGAGCAGTGGGAATGGGGGGATAGAAGAGGAAAGGAAAAAAAAGGGAGGTAGGGAAGAAACTTACCTGAGAGTAGGCATCACTGCAGTGCTAAGAATCCTGACAGAGGGCAGATTTAGGTGAAGACAAGTTGGAAAGAAATGAGAGAGGGGGAGGGAAGGGGAAAGAGAAGGATTTCCCACTGCTAGACCCCTCCAGGATGCTGAGAACCCTGCCAGAGGTCAAAACTAAGCAGGGACAAGTTGGTAATGGAAGAACGTTAGGGGTAGGAGTGAGGGGGTAAGCGGTGAAGGGAGAGGAGATCATGCTGGGAAGCAGGCTTGGGGAGGAGGAAGGTTTAATAGGGGATGTGAGTCATGGTGAGGAGCAGAGGTATAGGAGGATGGTGCTTCCTAGAGTCAGGTGAGTTTCCTAGCTCCCTGAAGGAGGCGATGGTGACACCACTCCTGAAGAAAGCTACTCGGGACGCAAGCTGCTTTGATAACTAAGACCTATCTCAAACCTTCCCTTTGTAGGGAATGTAATTGAGAAAATTGTGGCTCTACAACTGGAGAACCATCTTATCATCCACGATATCTACGAACCTACCAGTCCGGTTTTCACAAAAGGCATAGTACCGAGACCACTCTGGTTTGGGTGCTCAATGATCTTCTGGTGGCGAGGGATCAGAAGTGCAGCTCCATCCTGGTACTTCTTGATCTCTCCTCAGCCTTCGACACCGTGGACCATTGGATGCTCCTCTGGTGCCTGAGGTTCATCTGTGGCCTGTCTGGTACAGTTCTCAGATGGTTCCAGTCTTTCCTCACTGGCAGATCTCAGAGGGTGGTGTCACGGATTTTTTTCCTTCGGCCCATTCTCTCTGCCATGTGGGGTTCCTTAGGGGTCAGTGTTTTCCCCCATGTTGTTCGCGGTGTATATGCTGCCCCTTGGAGACATTGTAAGTCGGTATGGGCTGAGGTTTCACTGCTATGCTGATGATACCCAGCTGTACCTGTCTTTTGCACCCAACCAGGATAGTGCATGCATGGTCTTTAATAACTGCCTCACAGAAATCCAGGATTGGATGAATTCCAGCTGGTTGAAATTGAATTCCAGAAAGATTGAGGTGTTGGTGGTGGATCCAGGTCACTGGACAGAGGGGTTGGTGGCTGGACAATCTTCTGGACTTTGTCTTAGAGAGGTCCAACTGCCTTCCTCTGAAAGGGTGGGAAACCTGGTGGTGGTTTTTGATGATGGTCTGACACTGCATTCGCAAGTGTCAGCAGTCATCAAGTTCTCATTTTATTATCTTAGGAACATCGCCAGGATTAAACACCTTGTTCCATCTGACGACCTTCCAATGTTGAGCCACGCTTCGTGATCTCACACCTTGACTACTGCAACTTCCTGTTCCTAGGGCTACCATGAGTTGATATTCGCTACCTCCAGCTAGTGCAGAACGCTGCCCCACAGTTGTTGATGGGGACTCCTTGTCTGAGTCACATCACACTGGTGCTGCGCGAACTGTACTGGCTGCTGATTCATTGGTGGATCACCTTCAAGGTTGGGCTTCTGACCCTTAATGCCCTGCATGGACTGGGCCTGGACTATCTGCAAGAGCTCCTGTTGCTTTACTGCCCGGATGACCACTCCGCTCAGCTGATGAGGGGTTGTTAGAGATTCCCAGGGTAGGTCTTAAAACATCAGGGGCCCGTGCTTTTATGCATTTAGCCTTGACCCTGCGGAATTCTCTAGCTCGTCAGATATGGGAGTGCATGACTGTGGAGAGTTTTAAGAGGGCCTTAAAGACCCATTTGTGGCACATTGCCTACCCATGCTGATTATTTTTAGATATTTATTTTTTGGCTAGCATGCTGTATGTAATTCTATGTTTTATATGTGCTGAGTTGTACAGCTCCTTGGTTACAGAAAAGCACTATAAAAATAACGTCTTAATATTATTATTATAAAGCAGGAGCAGTTAGATGAGAGAAAGTTATGTAAGGTAGAGGCAAGGGAGTAGTAGCAGGGGGAATACCATATTTTGGGGGAGGGAGTGCCAGATTTGCATGAAATGATGGGTGAAGTCTGACTGACCAATGAGAGTAGTTAGACAGGGGACCAACAAAGTGCGAGTGTCAGAGGATCTAAGGGAGTGAGAGGGGAGAGAGTGAGCATGACAGGTAGGAGGGAAGTTCTCCTAACCAAAATTTAGAAGTGAGCTTTGCACAATGAGTGAGGCACCTGTTGGCAAGCAGGGGAAGGGGCAGGGCATGGTAGAGGTCACAGTGATGAGTGCATGATGGAGCATTAAGGGCAAAATGACAGAAGGAGTTAAAGAGTGTGTCCAGTCTGCTTAGGGAACATTTGGGAGTGGCACCATAGACTATATCACAGTAGTCGAAAATGGGGAGGATGATCTTCTGGACTAGTTCATGCCACACCATAGGAGGGATGTAACTATGGTTCCTGAATAAGGCACCAAGCTTGGGGACCAGTTTTTCAGGATGGCGTCAATGTGGCCAGAGAAGTTGAAGTGTTGGTCCAACCAAACCCCAAGGTACCTGAATGAGGGGGTATCCTCTAGGATTGTCCCATCAAGGGTATGGAAAGAAGGTAAAGGGTGGAGCCTAGAGAGTCTCTGCCTGGTGCCAAAGGTCATGGAGACAGTCTTTTTGGCTTTTAGGAATAGTTGATGTGAGGCAAACCATAGCTGAACCTGGTGGAAGTCATCCTGAAGGGTGGTTTCTACATCGGCAGGGCATTTGCCAGAGGAGAACTGGATGGTGTCATTGGCATACATATGAATAGAGGAGGGGGGGAGCCTACCGAGGGCAAGTCATTAAGGAAGATGGAGAAGAGAATGGGTCCAAGCACAGAGCCCTGTGGGACTCCTGTGAAAATGGGGGAGAGAGATTGTATCCTGGATGTTGACTGTGTTCTGCCTTAAAGGCAAGCTCTAAACCAGTTTTGGGCAGGAGTAGACAATGCAGCAGCCATAAGGGAGTCAATACGAACGTAAACTCGCCTATGTCAACTATGGTAATCTTTATCTCTGCGACACGCATACATGATCGATGTACCATATACTGTAATACAATTCAAAAGCATTGGTTTTCTTTTCCCCTCTAGGTACATGTAACTAATCCTGGGTTGCCCCTGAAAAAGGGACTGTCAAAGTCTCATTGGGCCTACCCAGGTACCAAAATTTAAATAAATAAATAAATAAAGACATGGGGTATGGAAGACTGTGTTGAAAGCCTTGGCGAGGTCAACAAAGATGACAGATGTAATGAGGCCATTATCCATCCCAGTGAGAATGGAGTCAGTGAGCCAGAATAGGGAGTTAGTAGTGGGGTGGTTCTTCCAAAAGCCAGATTGAAATGGGGAGAAAAAGGAAGAGTCATCGAGGAAGAAAGTTAGTTGAGAGAGGACCAGGTGTTCTTGGAGCTTAGCAAGGGCAGGGAGGAGAGAGACTGAATGAAAATTTGCAGGGGAGGAGTGGTCACCACCGTTTGGGAGAAGGAGGACCACTGCATGTTTACAGGATGACGGGAAAGATGAGGATGAGAAGGAGAGATTTAGGATTAAGGAGAGAGGGTAGGCTATAGCAGAAGCTGAAAGGTAAAGGAGTTTATGGTCAAGGTCATCCAGTGATGAACCTTTAGAAGGATTAAGAGAGAGAGGGGCCATTAGTGTTTCCTCTGGGGAGACAGCAGAAAAGTAGAAGTAAGGGTGGGCACAGAGGGTGTCAGTGCTGGGTGTGGGAGGATGAGGAGAGGGAGGTTAGAGGGGAGGGACTTGAGAAGTGCTGTGGCACAGAAGGTAAAATAGAAGTTAAACTCTTGAGCCACTGCACATGGTTCATAGACCAATGAGTTGTTTATTTTAAGCACTGGGGGAGGAGGATGTGATGGGCAGACTGATTAAGAAATTGAGCAGCCAAGAGGTGGGATCCAAAGTGATAAACTAAGTTAGAGACTGGTTAATAAAGAGGCAACAGAGGGTAGTGGTTAGCGGCAGTTACTCTAATGATGAAAGAAACAGTGAACAGTGGGCTGTGCAGGGCTAAGAACTGGGTCTGGTCATCTTCAATATCTTCATCAGTGACATTGCAGAGGAACTGGAAGGGAAAGTACGCCTTTTTGCAGATGATACCAAAATATGTAATAGGGTGGACAATCAGAAGGGAGTGAAGGAATGCACAGGATTTTGGGAAACCAGAAGAGTGGTCAAAAATATATCAGTTTAGGGTTCAGTGCTAGAAAGTGCTAAATCATTCAACTTGGGAATAGGAACCTAGAAACTGAGTATTGGATGGGGATGGGTGGGTACTGTCAGTCACTTGGCAGAAAAGACCCAGGAACTGAGTATCGAATGGGGGGCGGGGCGCGGTACTATCAGTAACTAAGCAGGAAAGAGTCCTTGGCGTTATCATATCTGATGGCGTTAAAATGGCAGGGCAGTGTGACAAAGCAGTGGGTAGGGTCAGTGCAATGCTATAATACACTAGGAGAAGTATCTCCAGTAGGAGGAGGGAGATGGTATTGCCACTGTATTGCTAACTGGTGAGACTCCACCAAGAGTACCATGTCCAGTTCTGGAGACCACACCTCAGAAAGAACATAGACAAGGACAAGGTGAAGGCAGTCTAAAGGATGGTAACTAAAATGTGCAGGGGTTGAACCAAAAGCCATATGAGGAGAGACTGAGGGATCGCAACATGTACACCTTGGAGGAGAGGAGAGGGGATATGATAGAGATGTACAAGTACCTCATGGGTGTGAACAGGGTGCAGTAGGGGAACCTATTTCAAATGATGAAGAGAACCAAGTCCAGAGGGCATGTGATGAAGCTTGAAGGGGGAAGTTAAAGATGAATGTGAGGAAGCATTTAACTTAAACATAGAAACGTAGAATTTGAAACATAGAATTTGACGGCAGATAAGGACCGCTTGGCCCACCCAGTCTGCCCATTTCCCTACCTAATGGATAAGCTGCAGATCCTAGTTAACCAGCAGCCTACTTCTTCCTACCCCCACCCCTAGAATTACCTTATGACTGTCCCATGCATGCTTGAATTCCACCACTGTTTTGACTCCTCAACCTCCTCCGAAGGCTGCTCCATGCATCGACAACCTCTCTGTGAAAAATACTTAAATTACCTCTGAGCCGCCCCCATCTTCAAATTGTGCCCCTTGTTATTGCACACCTGTTTTTTGAAAGATGCTACCTCTTGACTTTGTTGATTCCCTTGAGGTACTTGAAAGTTTCTATCATGTCCCCCTCCTCCTTTCTTCTTGAGGCTATACATATTAAGCTCCTTAAGTCTCTCTTTATATGTCTTCCAGTGCAGACCCTGCACCATTTTAGTGCCCTCCTCTGGACAGCTTCCACCCTGTCTATGTTTTTGCCGAGATTGGGTCTCCAGAACCGCATGCAGTACTCCAGGTGGGGTCTCACCAGCTGTCTGTACAGAGGGATAATAACTTCCTGTTTTCTACTGGTGATGCCTCTCCCTATGCATCCCAGTATCCCCCCAGCCCTCCTTGCTGCCCTTTCACATTGCTTGTCCACCTTCTGGTCATCTGATATGACTACCCCCAGGTCCCTTTCCATTTTTGTTGTTGTTAGTATCTCACCCCCCATTGTGTACTCTTCCCCTGGGTTTTTGTTTCCCAGGTGCATTACCTTGCACTTCTTAGCATTGAATCTAAGCTGCCATACATTTGACCATTCCTCTAACCTTGCCAAGTCCCTTCTCATCCTTTCCACCCCACCTTGTGCATCAACTCTGTTGCAGATCTTTGTGTCATCTGCAAAGAGACATACTTTTCCTTCCAGTCCCTCTGCAATGTCGCTTATAGAGACATTGAAGAGGACCGGTCCTAATACTGAACCCTGTGGTACCCCACTAGTAACCCCCCTTTCTTCAGAGTGGACTCCATTTACTATTACTCTCTGTGTCCTATTCTCCAGCCAATTCTTTACCCAGGCTGTCATCTTGGGACCCACTCCCAGGCTGGCTAACTTGTATATTAATCTTTTGTGTGGGACTGTGTCAAATGCCTTGCTAAAGTCTAGGTAGGCCATGTCCACAGCCCTCTCCTGATCTACTACTTTGGTCACCCAGTCAAAGAAATCTATCAGATTTGTCTGCATGACCTTCCCTGTCGACTCCATGTTGCCTTGGGTCCCTAGCCCCTCTGGCCACTAAATACTTGACAATTCTTTCCTTCAGAAGTGATTCCATCATTTTCCCTATCACTCAGGTTAAACTAACAGGTCTGTAGTTTCCTGCTTCTGCCCTGCTCCCACTTTTGTGAAGGGGAATCATATCTGCCCTCCTCCAGTCCTCGGGTACCACCCCATCCTCCCATGATTTGTTAAAGAGGGTAGTCAGTGGTGTCATTAGTTCTACCCTTAGTTCTTTTAGAATTCTGGGATGAACCCCATCAGGCCCCATTGCTGTGTCCACCTTCAGTTTTAAGAGTTCTTTCATAACCTTTTCTTCTGTAAGTGGGCTGGTATCAACTTCTGTATCCAGAGTGTTTCTATTGTTTGTTTTAGGTACTTCCCCCTCTTCATTTGTAAATACTGAGCAAAACTATTTGTTTAGTATCTCTGCCTTTTCAAAGTCACCCTCTGCTCACCCCCCCTCCCCTTTAATAAGCCTCATCATCCGTCCCTTGGTCTTCCTTCGCTCCCTGATGTACCTATAAAAGGTTTTATCCCCCTTCTTAACTGAGTTGGCTATCTTTTCCTCGGTTTGGGCCTTTGCTGTTCTGACTGCCTTCCCAGCTTCCTTTTGCTTTAACTGATACAATTCTCTGTCCTGCTTCTTCTGTGATTCCTTGTACTTCCTGAATGCTTCCTTTTTCTCTTGAACCTTCACTGCCACTTCCTTTGAGAACCATAGTGGTTTCTTACATCGTTTTGTTTTGTTTTGTTTATTTGCTTCACACAAAGGCTTGTTACCTCTGTGATTGCAGTTTTTATTATTCCCCATTGTTCTTCCACCCCTCCTTCCTGCCCATTTGCTAGTGCATTCCTTAGGCACTCACCCATTTTGACAAAGTCAGCCCTCCTAAAGTCCAGTACTTTTGCCTTTGTTAACTTGACTCTGTTGCTGTGTTTGTTGTGAACCATACTGTTCAATGGTCGCTTAGTTCCTAGATGGCTACCCACTTCTACATCTGTGATCCTCTCTCCATCTCCATTTGAGAGAACCAGGTCTCAAGATTGCTCCCTCTCAAGTGGGTTCCAATACTAGCTGTCTAAGGCATGCCCCCTGTAGGGCATCTAGAATAACCCCACTCTTCGAAGTGGCTGCTGCAACTGCACTCCAGTTAACATCTGGCATATTTAGATCACCCATCAGCAATATCTCCCCTTTTTCTGCCATTCTAAGTATACTTTCTATCACTTCCTTGTCCATTTCCTCCCCCTGAGAGGGGGGTCTGTATACAACCCCTGTGCGGATTGTGGTGCCATTGCCTGTCTCCGAATTGACCCACAGTGCTTTTTCTCCTCCCTGTTTACCCTTTTGTTCTGTTGCTTTGATTCCTTCCCTTATGTAAAGAGCTACTCCTCCTCCTCTTTTACCCTCCCTGTCCCTCCTGTAGATAGTGTATCCTGGTATGTTTACGTCCCAGTCATGGTTTTGTGTGTACCATGTCTCTGTGACTACCACGATATCCAGATGTTCCTCCTCCATCAAGGCCACTAATTCAGGAAGCTTGTTACCCAGACTACGGGCATTGGTACTCATTGCTCTCCTTTTTTTGATGGCTTTACCTTCTGTTGCAGCATCCCCCACTAACCTTTCTACCTCTGTCTTTTTCTCATTTAGTACCCTGTTTTGTAGGGAGAGGCTGGGATTTTCCTGCTGCTTATCAGTGCCTCCCCCCTTAACTAGTTTAAAAGCTTGCAAATGAAGCATTTAAACTGATTGCTCAAAAGACTTGTTCCCTTCCTGGACAGATGCAGACCATCCTGCCACTATAGGTTGGTGTCCCTCCAGATGGAACCCCAGTCCCCAGTGAAGCCAAACCCCTGTGCTCTACACCAAAGTCTTTGTCACCTTTATTTGGCACTCATTAATGGACTGGTTGGCTAGCCTTGCACCGCTAAAGGCCTAGGTTCCCCTGCACTGAGCCTTGCTTTAAAACATGTCTGACCTATGTATGGTCTCCAACACTCAGTGCTTCCATTGTTTCACATGCTTACCATGCTACTTATTGCTGCCTGTACCATACCTACTGTATTTCCTTTGCTGCTTAGTACCTGATATTCTCTCCAGTGCCTTGTGTGGTCTGCTCCATTGCTACATGAGATTAGCCAGCCATGCCCATCAATTTGGCTCGAGCTCGCTCATTGCTGACAGTCTCACTCTGCACCCTAGTCCACATCCTGAGCATATGATGCTTGGTGTAGGGTCCTTCCTTCCTGGCCCATAGTGGGAATGTCCTCACTCCAGGTGGAGCTTTAGCCACTAAGTCTAAAGATCAATGCGCAGCGGCGCCTCTTGATGTCGAATTTTGACTAAGCTGTGAAAGGAGGATATACTGCTCTCCTTTACATGCAGGATCAGCTGCCTAAGGCACCTTCTATGCTATTCTGCCCATGACTGCCTCTGGTTCACTTGGTTTATTTTTAGATCTGTAAGCCAGCTGAGCACCTCAGCAGTCATTGCTCCCCACTTCCTGCCTTGGAGAAGCTGTGTTGCAGAGTTTGCTCGCAACCCTTCACAGGGATAGTGTGACAGCCTTCCTCCAAACTGGAATATTTTGCACCCCCCTTTTGATCGGGTTTTCAAATTGCAGCAGCAGAGCAGTCACTAATCAAACACATCCCAAGCCTGGAGGGAAGGTGACTTAGGCCTTGGATCCCCACAGATTTCCTCCTCAAAGGGATTTTTTTCTCTCCTCCATGCCACATGTCATAATATTTAGTTAGGCTTATGCAATACTCCCTAGATCACTTAGGTATTTTTCCGCTATTGGATGGAGCAGGTGGCCATCCCATAAATGTTCTGTTTCCCCCTTTGGCTGTTCTCTCTTTTCTTAGAAAGCCAGGCCTTCATGCCTTACTGTCAGATCTCTGAGTGGTTCACTATTCACCTGTTGTTTCACTACACTACTCAAACAGTACTATCAACTGAACCATGCTACCAACCGAACCCATACTGCCAACCGACCTACCTACAGGTCTCGACCCGATACATTTTCACTACCTTGTATGCTTTGCTTGACACTCTTTTTGGGCTTCTTCCTAAGGTACCTTTAGCCAAGGGAATCACTCCCATGGCACCTCAAGGGGTGGAACCCAACCCTAGGGTTCCTTGCTTCGTACCTCTACAGGGTGATATATCCCATGGATAGAGAGGCAAACAGCCAAAGTTTATCTACATTACACTAGCATGAAACCAGTTGCACAGGCACATTGAATTGGAATGCTATAGCCTGTGGTTCAAATGGGTGGTGCAACTGGCCACACCCCTCTGTTGGCCTGTTTAAGGGCTGCTCTCCTCATGCCACACACAAGCATATTTTCCTTGCCCCTACATCCACCCCTCCTCCTCCAGCAGCACACCTCTCTCTCCCATGGGCTTCTTCCTAAGGTACCTTTAGCCAAGGGAATCACTCCCATGGCACCTCAAGGGGTGGAACCCTCCCCTAGGGTTTCTTGCCTTTGTACCCCTTCAAGGTAGTATATCCATGGATAAAGAGGCAAACAGCCAAAGTTTATCTATGTTACACAAGCACAAAACCAGTTGCACAGGCACATTGAACTGGTCAAAACCGTGAAGGAGGAAATGAGCAGTCAAAAATCACAACGACATTACAGTGTATGTGGTTTTGGATTGGTTTATTTATATTAGTGTGGTTTTGACCTTACCAGTTTTCTAGTGTCCACTCAGTGCATGTTTTGACCACACCATTCTCCTTTTGCAGTTTTGACCTGGACCCTAGTACATCTGAGACTTGCAAATGTTCCACTCTCTGAGGCCATCTCAGGAGGAGTGTCTGGAGGAATGAATACCATGATTATGTACTGTGATGAATCATGGCTACTTTGTTGCACCTCCTTGGTGTTGGATGTCCTAAAGAAATTGTAAGACAGACCACTAGAGGAAAGTCTTTAAAATGATACTTACAACCCACCATTTTCAGAGACCCTATGGAAAGAGCAATTATATTTCTTTTGGTAGCTTATATTTATTTTTTATTTAGTTTTTGTTTACTGGGTGGGTGCACTAGCCATAAAGATAACTGTTTTTTTAGGCACGACCTGGGAGGTTACAGGGCAGACATTGCAGGTATAACAAACAGTAGATTACACTGAGATACATAAACAAGGTATTGTGAAACAGTAACAAATAGGCTAAACAGCACAGGTAGTATACAGGGTATTTCAAAAAATATTTAACAAAAAGCTAAGCATTACAGGTAGTACACAGGGTAGTCCTGGTAGGATCATAGAGATTTTTACAGTCCTAGCATGATGAAAAACATACAGTAGCAAGAGTATTGAAATAGTAGTCCTGAAAATATGATTTAGAAAGTACAACAAAAATAGATACATAAAAATGTGGCCAAATACTAACAAGTGCGGGGGTGTAATGAACAGGGGAATGGCAAGATTGTGAACAGTAGGGATAATAGCAGGTCAGGATAAGGAAAGGTAGGGTATATTATAGGAACTGGCAAAGAGAGAAAGGGATGGCTGCAGGGAGCTAGTGTCAGGAGAAAGAGTTGGTATAGGCTGTACCACAAGGGGAGTATTGTGGAGAAAAGGTAAGAGCTTCGGGATAGGCAGGATACCCAGAGGACTAAGGAGGTTTGAAACAGGAGCATTGGTTGGTGGAGGTGAGATGTTGTTGGAGCACTTTTTTAAAAGCATTGTGTATAGGAGCTAGCCGGATGTCCAGAGGAAGTGAGTTCCATAATTGAGGTGCACAGTGGGCAAAGGCTCTAGGGCCTTTGGTGGTACTGGATTTGGGGATGCATAGTAGGGATCTGTCAGCTGAGTGTAGGCCATAGTTGGAGGTCTGGTAGGTGAGTAGTTCAGCTAGAGTTGTTGGGGTACAAGATCTCATGATGCTGTCGACAGTGGAACCGAGAGAGTAAAGTCTAGTATCATTGGGGACACCAATTTAGATCCGAGTACAGTAGACAATGGTGTTTTAGTCTGTGGGAGGCTGCAGCGAACCTGTTGATGTTATTATAGATGACATACCATCTTTGAAGATTTGATTTTGGTAAAGGAGGATAAGTTGCCACTCCATAGGTCAGAGTAGGTAGGAAAATGCCCCGAGCTGTAGCCACTCTAACAGCAGGGGTTAGCATGTGGCTGGTCCAGTATGAAATGACTAGCTTGGAATTGACTTATTTACATGCATTGATGATGTGGAGTTCAAAATGTAAAGATTGGTCAAGGGTGACCCCAAGGTATTTAAATGACATTACAGGAGTCATAAGTGAGCAATCTAAGCCGGAGACCCTGAACTTATCTTTGAATGTCTTGAGTTTAGGGAGAGTCCCGAATAGCATCGAATGTGTTTTTGCCTCATTTAGAACAAATTTTTGGTCCCGTAGCCATGCTTGTGTGCATTGGAAATCAGAGGTGAGCTGTAGGTTGATATCGGACACATCTTTCACACTGGCATACATGACTATGTCATCCGCATTGAGTAGAGATGAGGTGTCAAGGATATTAATGGTGATGCTTTTGGTAAAAATTTAGAAGAGAAATGACCCAAGGATTGAGCCTTGAGGAACTCCACTGTTCACTGTCTGTAGGGGGGAGCATGTAGAATTTAATTTAACAGTTTGGGCCCTATTTGACAGGTAACTGTTAAACCAACTGACAACACTAGGAGCAAAGCCCATAGAGTGGAGTGTGTCGAGGAGAAGTGGGTGGTCTACCAAGTCAAAGGTTTTTGACAGAAGATGAAAACCACTCCCGTGAGAAGCCCTGAGTTCATGGCATATATGTGATAAGAGAATCAAGGGTTGAGACTACAGTACAGCAAAGCAGTCTGACCTGGATCTATGACAATATGGCCCAGAAGATCCAGACCAATCTATGTCAGCCCACTTTGGAAAGGGTTTGGATCTGAATGTAAATTGAACCACATGATCTATGGTGTCTGGAATCTCATTTTGACTAAGATGATCAGATACACCCTGTTTCTGGGAGAGGATCTCGATATGGAGTGGTTCAGTCATTCCTACTTTGGACCTCTGGAGTACTTGGTGATGCTGCAAGTGGGGTTTTCTGCAGAGACTCCCACCCCCAATACATTAGGGCTACATTCAGTTATGGTAGAATCTGCAAATTATCTGCAACTGTCATTGCAGTTAGTTTTGTAGAATCTCTGACTTGCTTGGATCATTTGCATGAGGTTTTATTTTCAAAGTGTATTTGTAGTTATTTGTTTTACAAGGAAAGGAATTTCACAGAGCTGTGCTCATTTACAAGTAGGCCCTGGTTCAGAAAGTTAGTCTTATGGCAGATCAAACACTTTGCAATTTACAGAGTACAAAAGCACAATATGCTATTCAGAGGTCACTATGCAACAAGTATACATGGCATAGATAAAGTTATAATATAGAAAGCAGAAGCATAAATACAAAGCACAACATTATAGCTATGTGCCAAGAGCAAAGCAGGGAAGACTGCTTCATAATAACAGCAATGACAGAGTGCTGTTACTGTGCTGTACATATTATTTAGCTCAGAACTTATTCAACGGCATTTATATTTTGATGGTTGTTTTGTATTTAGTGGGTTACCCCAGCAAAGCACACTACTAAGTTATTATTATCATTATGATGATTATGATGATCATCATCATCATTTGCAACAAAATTATGCTATAGAGCTTTACAGAGTAACATTTCCAATCCTTAATTATATCTGACTCAACACATACTGATCCACTTTTACCTCCTGCCAGCATCTAAAAAACAACATAGTGATAAAAGCAACTGATTCTAGTTTCCCAAATTGCCCAAATCATTACCCCATCCAGAGCAAAAGCAACGCCAAGTGTTCTAGTCATTCTAAACTAATATAACTCATTAATAAATCAATTAACTAATTAGTTCATTAACACTTAAAAAATATTTTCTATTACCCTGAGATGTTCATTATCCTCAAGAGGTCGTATAATCTGAATGAACAGACCTATCTGCCCTGTTGTGCAAAAAAGCATCCAATTCTATTGAAAACTATCCGTTTTATTCAACCAGTGAACAAAGTAACTATTCCATGGTATCCAGCGAATGACAGGTGGATGATGAGATTCAATTATTTCTTGTTATTATTTTGTGACTGAAATGGCAACTGCTGATAAATTGCCAGTGTTCAATGTAGGGAGTATGTCTCCCAAGTAGAACATCTGCAACTGTTTGTTGGCTGCAGAGATCTTTAAATGTATTAATGTTCTTCTGTACAAATAAGTAACTTAATCTTCCAGTTTATGATGTACTGTATCCAAAATATTTTAACTAGCACTGGAGGGGGTAGGATTGGACTCGGGCAGCAATGGGAGAAATTCATTTCATATCACGGCTGCTACACAGGCAGTAGCACATGAGGTTTCTTAAGGGGCACTCTGAGCGTGGGGCAGATGGCACTCCAAAATATTTAAGTGGTATGGTCCCCCATTTCTTGTAATTAATTACTTTTTCTTTTTTCCGTAGCACTCTCAGTAGCTGGCACAGCACCCATATGGATATGCATATGGATATGCAGCCATTCAGTCATATTCTGGATGGCGGCTGGGATACAGCAGGTTGGTCTGGCACTGGGGTTGGACAGCGGTCATCTGCTTGAGGCTCTCAGACATGCAATGGGGGATCTTCTCTCACTCCTAAAGCAACATACACAGATCCTAATAGTACACCTAGGGGGGAAGACCTGGGGCTGTAAAATCTGTCAGTCTGCTTTGCTTGATGAAGGAGGATCTCCAAGACTTGAAGCAAAGGCTGCCATCAATGTACCTGATGTGGTCTCTCTTGTTACTGTGTCAGAGCTGGAAGGGAGTTACGAGCATCTGGGCACTCAAGTGTACCAGCAGAAAGTCAATACCGAGATTGGGGGGGGGGAGGTTGTAAAGGTTATAGGGGGATCTATAGTGAGATACATAAGGATATCTAGGGAGGTTAAAGGGATCTTTCACAAAAATGGAATACACCTGGCTGACAGGGATAACAACATGCTTCAGCGTCAGCTCCAATCCATAGTGAGGGAGTGGCTAGTGAGTCATGGGGGGACAAGCTAAGCAGACAGGCCTGCCTGGTGGTAGTCAGGGAGTCTGTATCATGGGGGCTGTCATGCAGTGAGCATGACAGCCTGAGTTGGTGCAACATGGGGAGGGGCATTACCCAGCATGAAATACATCTTATCCATAGTGAAGGAAGGAGGGGAAGTTGTGAGGCTATACCAACCATTGTGGGCTGTAACTCCTCCATTCTACCAGAGGCCTTCGTGTCAGCTTGTGGCTCCTCTGGCACTACCAGTAGGTAGGGGAGGAGTGAAATGGGGGACTCCTGTTTTGGGGGGGGCTGCTGAAATGCTCCACTTGTGGCAGGTTTCCTTGATCAGACTCCCTATTGTCCAAGTCAATATCTTCAATACATCCCTTATTACTGGGTCTATCCCCAATCTATGGAAGATTGCCAGAATTGTATCAGTATTCAGCAAGGTGACATGAAATGTTTCAAAAATTACCAACCTATAGCTCTTCTGTCTGCTATTAGCAAATTATTAGAGAAAGTGGTAGTGTACCAATTGACAGATTATATCCAGAAATATAAACTATTCTCCTTGGAGCAGCATGGCTTCTGTAAGGGATATACTGTAGTACTTCCACTGCCCTTGCTAAAGCCACAGCAGAGATTAAGGTTGCTATGAATCATAGCAAACAGACTGGAGCGATTTTTGTAGATCTTTGTAATAGGGTTGTCAGAACTAGTTTGGCAAAGGTTAGAACCCTCCTTGAACCCTGTTCTTCGAGTTCTAATTTAGAACTAGAATACTAGAGGATTCGCTAAATGGTTTGAATACTTTTTTTTCCCTCCAGTTACATGAACATGGTTAATATGGCACTGCCGTATCACTGTCTGACATTTCCTTGTGTTTACACATGGGTGGGGAATTTGGTCTTGTGGGGGGGGGTGTAGTCCGACTCTGACATACATGATGGTAGGACAGAGACACTGCCGACAGCTGGGAGGGACTTGTGAGGAACTAGTTACTGTACGCTAGCATGAGTGGCTCAATGTGTACAGTTGAGTCATGTGACTCAGACTTGGTCCTTCCTGTGCAGCAGCAAATCAGCAGGACAGACAGAACTGGATTGCTAGCAGAGCAGATGTGTGTTCTGCTCTGCTCTCCATTTGGCAACTTTTAGCACCTTTTGTAACTGTTGGAAGTAAATGTTACTGAGTGGAGGCAGGCAGGCACTGGCAGGGCATTTTTCCTGTGTGGCAGAAATTACAAAAAGGAAAAAGTGGGATCAAAAGGAGCAGCCAGGCAGTGGCATTAAGTGGCAAGGTGGTTTGTTGGGAAGGGAGTAAGGGAGTAGGTAAGGAAGACAGGGACTGGTGGTGGAACTGACTGAGAGCCTTGGGGGTCTCTGTGTACAGGTCATCATCCTGATGTGTGCACTTTGCTGCACTGTACCCAGTGTGTGACTCCTACAGTAAAAGGCACACCAGCTAGCCCGTCATCCTGCTGTGTGCCCTATGACTGCACTGCACCCAGTGTGTGACTGTGTGCATTGCAGCCCAGCACCCAATTGTGGTATCTTTAAATACATGCCATAAATATTTCCCTGTTGGAAAGAGAGACAGAAAAACCCTTATTTATTACAAAAAAAATCTGTCACTGTGCTGTGTGACTCCATCTCCCACATGGCGTACTGGTGACCTGCCCATCATTTAGCTGTTTGCCCTTTGACTTCAGTGTACACTAAGCAGTGTGTGACTGTGCAGTCCAGCAGCCAGTTGTGTGGTGTCTTTAAATACATACCAGAAATATTTCCACATTAGGAGGAGGGACAGAAAAAATTATTTCACTGTGTTGCGTAACTGCATCTCCTATGTGGCATACTGGCCAGCCTATCATCCTGCTGTGTGCCCCCTTGACTGCACTGTACCCTACCCAGTGCATGGTCATGTGCAGCCCAGCAACCATTTCTGTGGTATGTGTTAATACATGCCAAAAATATTTTCTTGGGAGACTTTGGGAAGAGAGAAAAATCCCTTATTCATAAAAAAAAACAATCTGTGTGTTGTGTCTTGCTTGACTCCATCTCCTACATGGCATATTGGCCAGTATCCTGCTGTGTGCTGTTTGACTGCTGCACTGTACCCAGTGTGTGTGTGACTCCTATATGGTGTACTGGCCATCATTCCATATGCTGTCCCTACAGCGAAACTTTACAATGATGTTGGTGATGCCGACAACATCAATACATCACTGTAAAGTTTGCTTGGGACACTAGCACTCTTTCTTGAGGTCCTGCACCCCCTCCCCAAATCAGCTCTGATTTGGAGTTGATTATAGTAAGTTGGGGTGGTGGTGCAGGGTGCACAGCCCCATGCACCCTGTGAAAAAACAACTTTGTCCTCCAGTGTACAATGCCGACCACAATTGTGGTCGACAAAGTGGTGTCAAGGAAACGAAGTGTTGACAAGAAATAGTCGATGCGGTGTCATGGATCCCCATCATTCTGCTGTATGCCATTTGACTGATGCACTGTACTCAGTGTGTGTGTGTGACTTCTATGTGGCTTACTGGCAATCATCCTGCTGTGTACTGTTTGACTGCT
This sequence comes from Neoceratodus forsteri, assembly GCA_016271365.2. Classification (NCBI taxonomy): domain Eukaryota; kingdom Metazoa; phylum Chordata; order Ceratodontiformes; family Ceratodontidae; genus Neoceratodus; species Neoceratodus forsteri. Next base: position 349,395,841 of record CM028130.1, on the reverse strand, counting down.
GCATTGTACCCAGTGTTTGTGTGTGACTCCTACATGGCATACTGGCCATCATCCTGCTGTGTGCCATTTGACTGATGCACTGTACCCAGTGTTTGTGTGTGACTCCTACATGGCATACTGGCCATCATCCTGCTGTGTGCCATTTTACTGATGCACTGTACCCAGTGTGTATGTGTGACCCTTACATGGTGTACTGGCCATCACACTGCTGTGTGCCATTTGACTAGTGCACTGTACCCAGTGTGTGTGTGATTCCTACATGGCGTACTGGCCATCAACCTGCTACTTGCCATTTGATTTCTGCACTGCACCTATGTGTAACTCCTACATGCTGTAATTACCATTATTCTGCTGTTTGTCCTTTGATTGCTGCACTGTACCTAATATATCAAAGTCACTCATGATCATTTCTCTCTCCCCTTACACTGAACATATTTTATTTCTTTTTGCCTTCAATTTCATCTGTATTTCACTAGTATCTTCATTATTGCCAGCATGTCCTCAATTTCACATATATTTCACTATTATCTTCATTATTGGCAGCACAATTAAAAAAAATAGGGTTCAAGTTCTAAAACATTCTAAAAAAGATTAGAACCCTAGAACCTTTTCAGATATTCTAGACTAGAACTAGAACCCAGAACTTCAGAGGGTTCTGATAACCCTGCTTTCTAAGGTTTTTGATCTGGTAGACCATACACTCCTATGCTGCAAGCTTCATTCTTTTGGCTTGTCAGCCTCTGCCCTACCCTGGTTTACAAACTACCTACAGAGAAGACAGCAGCTTGTGAGGTACAACAGGGTATTCTCTGAGCTTACTCCTGTCAAGTCTGGCTTACCACAGGGGTCTGTTCTAGAACATATATTATTTCCCCTATTTATTAATGACTCAACCCAGGTGCTGTTCCACAGTAGTGCTACCCTCTATGCTGATGGTGTGACGCTCCTAACCAGTTCTCAGGATATCAACATCATTGGCTCTCAATTTAAGATGGACTTTTGCCAAATACAATCTTGGCTCCTGTCCAACAAGTTAATCCTTAACTTCAGGAAAACACAGGCTATGCTCTTTGACTCTCCAGTCAAAATCAGAGCATGTCCTGAGCCTTTGAATGTCACTAGTGTTGATGGATCCCTTATGATGGTTGCTGACCCTTAAATATCTGTGAGTAACCCTTGATCCCTAGTTAGACTTCTCCCTGCATATCCACAATGTGAGCAAGGCAGTAAACAGTAAGTTGGGCCTGGCCTATAGGGCCAAATGGATTCTCACATCAGCTGCGCACCTTGCCCTGACAAAAGGAGTACTCCTTCCCACTCTTAGCTATGGGTTTTTACGTTTACCCATACCATCAAGTCCAGTCTATCTAAATGGTATGTTGCTTACAACAACATATGTTGGTTTGCCCTCTCGAACCTTCTACTTACACATATGTGAATTATATATTAAACTAGACTGGCTATCTCAAGGGAATTATTGTACATTTGCATTGAGATGTTTCATTGATAAAGTAGTCAGAACCACCACCACACCAGTCCTAGCAGAACTACTAAACCTGTCAACCCAACTTACCCTCTTAGGTCCAATGACTCATCTGTGTTCCTTGTTCCTAAAATCTGTACATCAGTGGGTGATTGGGCCTTTGTTGTCTGCACACCTAGGCTATGGAACTCTCTCTCCCAGCACATACTTATTGTGCCACCTCTCAGTACAGTTTTAGAAGGTCCCTATCGGATTACCTGAAATCTAACTCTGCCTGCAACTGCACTTAATTTCTGGTACCCTCTCCCTAATGTGTGGTGTACTTTATTGCTCATTCTGCTTCTGTGCAGATCCATGCTTGAGTAAAACTATAACTTATGTATATGCTGTTCCACTATGTTATGTTCTTATCAGTTGTTACCTTTTCTATTGTGCTGCTGGCTCCTCATTGTCAAGCGTTTGCATTGCCTGTATATTCACTGTAATCTTCTGGGTCGCACCTAAAAATAAGCATATATTTGTCTAGTGTGCTTACCTGGTCAACAAAAGCTAAATAAATAATACATACATAAATAATTGTTTATTTAAATAAATAAATAAAAATATACTGACTTGAAATCTTCAATAAACATATAGCTACAACTATTTAACCCATAAGCCAATCTGGTTATTGTCTCGGGGGGGGGGGGGAATTAATGGGTTCTGAACCAGCTAATAGCTCTTCTTGGAAAAACTGAGCTGCATAGGGCTATTGCTATTGGAACCCTTTTTTCCCTCAGAGATGTTGGAAGCTGCCTCCTTTTCACATTCCTAGCTGAAGACCTAATGCCCAAGCTAGCTGTAACTGAGGTGGGGGGATGTGAGATCTGTCTCTAGCTGGTATGGGGTAGGAATGATAGGGCAAGGAGAATTTATGGGGGTAGGAAGCTAAATAAGAACAGATTAGGGATGGAAGAGCTAGTAAGGGGAGGGCTGTATGGATTGTGGATAAACTCTGGTTTCTCAGGAGCCCTACAAGGAGAGACTTATATACCTGAAATGTATATAGTGGAAGACAGAGATAAGGGATGTGATAGAGACCTATAAATAGCTCACAGGGGTAAGTAAAGTACAGGAGGGGAGTATTTTTTCATAAGAAAAGGTGCTCAAGATCAAGGGGACATGATATGAAGCTGGGGGTTAAATTCAGAAGGAATGTGAGGAAGCACTTTTTTACAGAAATAGTGGTGTTTTACTGGAACATTCTTCCAGTGGAGGTGGTGGAGGCAAAAACAGTGATGGGGTTCATGAATGCATGGGATAGGCACAAGTTAATCTTAGCGGAAAGGAATGGAGAGGGCTACTGGGCCAGAGATAAAGTAGGATCTGCTGTAATACTGTAGGCAGGGAAAAATGTACAGAATAGGTGAGCCAAGGGGTCTTTACCTGTCAGCAAATTCTATGTTTCAGTCTCTTTTACCTGGGATCCTGAGGAGACAGAGACACCCGCCCATCTACCCTGGGAGGATAAGGGAAGGAGGGGAGTCAGGAATGGAGGGTAGGAGAAAGAGGGGGAGATAGGGGGTGCGAGTCATGGATGCAACAATGCTCGTGAAGCATCACAGCAGTGGCCATGAGGGAAATTCTCCTACTTTTTTCTCCCTAATGGTTGCTTTTACAGGTTTCCCCTTCACGGGGGATGGGCACAGGTCACTCAGGTTAGAGGGGAGGTAGCTTATGTTAGCAAATAGGAAGTTTGGATTATCAGGGGTGTCACACATTGAACCTTACAGCCGAGTTGGTGGAGGGGCATCACCCACCATGGCATGCACCAGACCCATGGTGCAGGAGGGAGGAGACCACACCAAGTATGGTTGGCAGCAACTCCTTACTTCTAGCCTCTACCGGAGGCCTCCAGGGTGGTTCATTGCTCCTGCTGCAATACCACCAGGTGGGGGGGGGCACAATTCAGGAATCCTGTCCTGGGGGGTGTCCCCACTGGAATGCTCTACCTATGGTTGGCCTTTCTTGATTAGACTCCCCATTGCACACAAAGCCCACAACAAGTGCTGTTTCAAAATTTTCAATAAACATATGGCTATGACCATTTAACCCTTAAGCCAGTGTGGTTATTGTCTCTTGGGGAAAATGAATGGGTTCTTATCCAGCTAAATTGAAGGTATTGAAGTTCTTCTGTGGAAATATGTCACTTAATCTATCAGTTTAGAATGTACTGTATCCATGATATTGGTTACTGAATTTTCATCCAATGTGTTGATGTAGTGGATGTGTTGAATTTATGTGATGACCCATTAGAGCAAGGCCTCCTTTAAAATAAATAACTGTACTTGTTAGCACAAGTTAGTCCATTTAAATACTGTATTCGTTGAATAAAAAATCCATACTGCTCAGATGCTGATGCCTTTCTGATATAGCATTTAAAAGACATCCAAAGGGGACTTTGTGAAGTACTGCTGAAAAGGCTTTAGCTGATGTTGCACCCTGTCAATTTGTTTCAATCAGATGAGACGATGACATTGACTGGGTACTGAACCAGTTGAAATAAACAGGCTCTGTTTCACCCAAAGCAGCCGACCTGTGCAGGTCATGTTATCAATACTCCTTCCAGGCAATCAATAACTGCTTATTAATCAGTGTCCTCAGGGAGCTGAGAGCAGATACAATCATCCAACCATGCAGGATCTTGCTACTCCGCAAACTGAAAAAGGTTTTAAAAGTCATTTTATTCAAGAAATTGACTGAGAGCTTTAGAGCTTTTTCTTTTATATCTTCTATAGCACCTACTGCTGGTACACAGAGACACAAAAAGTGCATAATACAAGAGACATGCTGTAAGGCTGCTGACATACATGACAGCTATAGTTCAAAGGAGCATACATCATCTCAGTGGTGAAGGGCAGTCACACCTTTGTATATTGAAACTGCCCCTCTAGTGGTGATCCATCAAGCCATGGCTGGCGAGCAGAGTTATAACTTCCAAATGTCGTAGAAGTCATTAGTGCTCTTAACTAACTTTCCAGTGGGCCCCACCATTGTTTCATATATTAGTTTGCTACTATAATACACCCATTCTAAGATTTTAGGATTCCCTGTTGAAATCTTAAGACTTGTAGTTTGGTTCAAGTTACTCTTACAATTACAGACAAGCAGACTGAACTCTGGCACCACTTGTAAATGGTGTTCCCCTTCTTGCACTGAGGGTGTTCTTTAGCCTTTACATACTCTCAGGCTCACTGCATAGCATATCCTTATAGGAAAATTGTTTTAGCAGCTGTTTATTAAAAAAAATATATGGTAGTGCTTTTTTTTTTTGAACATACATGTAACCTGTAGGTGGTGTTATCCTATGGACTACTACCTCAGCCTGCATGACTATGCACAGGTTGAGGGGCCTGAGATTGGTGAACGGGTGCCTCCACCTGGAGGAGTGGTTTTGGGGTAGCGTAACTGCTGCTGGTATAGCCCTCCGGGATGCTATAACCACCCAACCCTTCTAGTGGCCCAAATAGTTCAGCAACAAAACATTCACATTTACCATATGACAGTAATGATATGCTCATGCCACTTGCACTTACTACCAGGGCTGGATCTTCTGCAATTGCCCTGGAGACCCCCTGGAAAATAAGACCAGTTCTACAACAATACAATGGCAGTACAGTATTCCCACCAATAAAGTACACACTAGCCAGGCTAAACGTGAAAAACTACAATCTGATTTATTCAGGGGATGTGAACAAGGATGGGGTATAAATGTAGTGGTGATTGGCAAATCTGATTATATTCAGGTTGGTAAAACATGTACTGTAAGTTCCTCTGACCAAGTCCTGCAACCCTGGGTACCCAGTTGGAGAAAAGGCTAACCTGAAGCATTGCCTGGGGTAGGCCAGCATTGCAGTTGTTGTCAGGGCCCATAGGAAGGAAAAACACAGTTAACATGCACTCAACCCAAATATTTGTAATCTGGGGCCAGATGGCTCAGTCCATTGCAAATAAACCCAGAACAAGAAAATCAGATGAACACACAAATGATTGCAGCTTTGTTGCAGGGAGCTACCGTGTTTTGTACTCATGCTACCCAGACCAGGATGCATGACAGATGAAATGAAGACCTCTGGATGTTGTACTGGATTGCCAGGGGAAGCAGGGCCTACACAACTCACCGTGGTGGTCACTACCTGTTTGTTGGTGTGAGCAGGGGGCCGAATCCTAAAGCGGGTCTTTTGCCAGAAATGTCTCTGATTCAGGAGCTGCAGCCTAAGCCGAAGTGGCTAGGCCCAGGCAGAACAAGCAGTTTGCATGATTTCCGTGAAAAGTGATGGAACAGCCTCCAGCTGGCATAACAGAATCTGTGGTGGGGAACCAAATCACAACCCAGGCCATACATTCAGCACATTTATAAGCACTTGGAATATTTGCCACAGTTCAGACTTTATTTTTATTTATTTATTTAAGTTTTTGATAACCGGGTAAGCAAGCTGATCCAGTGGACCATTTTCAGTTGCGACCCGAGCCATACAATGGCAAAACAAGAAGCGTACAGGTAATAATACAGTGGAAAAACATATAACACAGTGAAAGCAATGGCATCAGAAATAGTGATACATGACATCATTTCATAAGATAAAGATAAAAGTCCATTTGCAATAACACAAGATTTCTTCACAAACCTTTCAGTCTGAGGCTCACTTCGATACCTGACAGGTCGATCGCTTCTGGAGCAAATCTTCGGTCCACTTGCAGGCAGCAATAACACACTTTTCTCTTCAGGTTTCGTGCCTCAAATCAGGAAATCGGATAAAGTTCAACTTTCATACTCACAGCAGTTCTTCACACTGGAAGATGTGGTAGGCAGGCCAGCAGAGCCTTTCCACTGATTCTCTTGTGCTGCTTTGCAGGATCAGCAGCTCGATTACTCGAGCTGCTCACTCTCCAAACTCCAACTCACAACTGACACACTGCTGCAGGCAGTTCTGGGCTTTCCCAGGGATCCAAAAGGTTTGGTTGGCTGGGAGAGCTGTCCATCACGGTAAAGGCTTCCCTTCCAGGCCCATTTAGGCACTGAACCTTAAAAACTACAATTGCTACAGATTTCACTCCCACAGGGCTTCTGGGGACAGTCTCTATTTTAGGTCCCCTGAGGTTCCAATTGGTCAAACACTGGCAGTTCCAGAACCAAAATGGTGGCTCCAATCCAAATGTCTGTGCTGCAAATGAAGGCAGGTTAGACAAACTTCTATATTATTATTATTATCACTACAGATGAACATTAAATAATTGCTTTTCCCAACAGCGCTCCCTCTGTGCTAATAGCGACTAGAGAATGGAGCAGAAATACAACTTGTTTGGCTGGTCATGAGCCTTAAATCACTCGGACCTAGCCCAGACTAATTTTCTAACACAGCATAATGGTTTTCTTAAAGAGACAGGCATGGAGGCTTACTATAGCCCTTCTCATGCAGACAGTCTTAAACAGCTGGACACAGGACAAAATCCTGACAGTGGGCATTAGGCAAGCCCTGGTAGGCATTATAGGAACCCCTATTTATAGGAGGGGTTACATACAGTAATAGTATAACCACCCTGCTCATAAGAGGGTTCTGCAGCATGTCCAGCAATACGGTACACATGCAGAGGCAAAATTCACAAGTGTCAACTGAAACTGGCCATACAGCAATAGCACCAGCTGATACTGTACAAAGAAATTGTGTTATCAGATATTAAAAGAAAAACAGTGTTCTTTTGTGATCAACCAGTAGCAGTTCATGCACTCTATTGATAAGAGGGTCTTGCATTGTGCACAACAACAACAGTTTGCATGCAGTGCTACAATTCCCAAATGTCAACACTGAAACTTTCTGTATATCAATAGTACCAACTGAAACTGTGCAGATAATTTGTTGTAGCAGCTGTATATTAAAAGGAAATAAACAGTCTGCTAAGCATTGTAGTAGAAGGCCCTTTGTCTTTGGTCCCTCCCTGCCAAAAATACATGTTCACACTACTAGGAATCATACTAGGAAGAGAAGGAGCTAGGAGGCTTTGAGGCCCATAATTGCTCCTATGATTAGTAATAATTAATATTAACATTGGCGAGAATAAGCCTATCCAATCTGTTCTTAAAAATATGTTTGGTTTCACTAATAATTATTTCCATTGGAAGTGTGTTCCAGGGGTTGATAGTTCTGACAGTATAAAATTATGTTTGAGGCATGCTGTTAAAGCCCCTACCTTGTAATTGAAGAGGGTGTCCCTAGTATTAAAGATATTATTTTTAAAGTCTATACAGTGCCCACCGCTTATAACGAGCACATTTGTCATAATGTTATTTGCCCGTATAGAAGACAGACAGCATAACCATTTTTAAGAAATAGCATAGCTGCCATCTCTAGCAGACCACATTTTTTTAGATGACTCACATGATTTATGTAAAGAGCATTTAATACCATTAACTTTATTGAAACAGAAATTATAAAATAAACAAGAAAATAAACAATTTCAGCATTTTAGGTAAAGTCACTGTATTAGAGCTGAACTGCAGAACTGCTGCATAATGTTGCAGAAACCTGGCATTCCTATTGTAGAAGGCAGTGCTACCGAAACAAAGAAAGTGTCCAAGAGCCTAGTTCCATCTTGGCTCTTGGACACTTTCTTTGTTTCAGCCTGAACTATTTCACTCCTCAATTTTGAAGTTGTTTAATAGTCTGCTAATGGAAGGGGGAGGGTGCTTCATCCTGAGTCAACATTAATTCACTTTCATGCAGCATTTCCCAATTTGGAGCTGTCAGCATTTTACTCCATGACAGAGCGGCAGGAACCCCCACATGGAACGACCACCTGGAACAGGTACTGTGTCTTTTTCATTAGGAGCCTTTAGTTCAGGGGCCAACAGTTAACGGCATCTAGCAGTGTGATTTTTCTTTTACATACAGTTTTGAAATGCTTAAGCAGTTAATTGCTAGGTGTAACTTGTACTTGCTTTCTACTAATTAGGTGTGACCATTGCCAGCACCTGGCAGAGTCAGGGATTATCTGCCTGTAACAGCAGGTGGACCAGGATCATTATAAACAATGTTTACATGCTGAGACTCAATTAGAAATGGCAAATGGTTTAACCGATTTTCCCGTTGTAACAGATTGCCTGCTTTAAGTGCACGCGGTATAAGTGGAGTAGGCTGTACCCATGTTAGTCATAAGAAATGGATCCTGTACTATATCGAACATAAATAGAAGATCCCCCCTCAGAAGTCTGGTAGATAATGACATTAAGTTCAGAGATTTAAGTCTGGATTCACATGGGATGTCAGAATATCCTTTGACATATTTATTGAATTTTCTTTGAACTTTCTCAATTTGTAAAATATCCTGTTTCTGACAAGGACACCATAACTGAGATGAGTAATCCAAATGAGGAGGGACATAAGCACTATATAGTGGCAGTAACATCTTCTCCTCACGTGATTTAATATTCCTGTGTATGGACCACACAGCACTATTTGCTTTTTGAATAGTTTTATTTATCTGCATTCTAGGTGAGACATCTTCCATGATGTGGACACCAAGATCTTTTTCCATGGAAGTACTGGCAAGCAAGTTGTCATCTAAACTATATGTATGACATTGGTTATGTGGACCCAAATGCATGACTTCACATTTGTCATGATTTAATTTCATATCCCATGTCTTGACTCAGTTAATAATAAAGTCCAGATCTTTTTGAATAGTCTCAACATTGTTGGAGTTTGAACAAGGTCCACCAATTTTAATATCATCTGCATATTTTATAGATTTAGAGTAGCATTTCTGAGTTAGATCTACAATAAAAGCCTGAAACAAACATGGGCCCAACACAGACCCTTGTGGAACCCCACTACAGACATAGCCAATATTAGAAAGATGCCCATTAATCAATACTCTCTGTGTTCAACCAATTAACCATTTTGATATCCATTTAATTATATTGTAGTTAACCTGTAGGGTGCTTATCTTCTGAATAACAACCCAATGAGGTACTGTATAGAATCAAAAGCTTTATTAAGGTCTATGGACACAATATCATAAGGTCGTCTGTTGTCTATTAGATAGCTGACATCGTCATTAAAGTAGAGCAGATTAGTCAAACAACTGCAACCTTTTTAAAGCCATGTTGATCAGTATCTAATTTATCCAGAGTTTCTGAAATCATCTTCTTAATGAAACCTTCTGATAGTTTACATAACGGAGATGTAAGGCTAATAGGTCTGTAATTCTCCCAGTTGTTGTGTCAACCTTTCTTATGAATTGGGATAACAAAGACTGTTTTCCAGAGTTCTGGAACATAAGATAAGTTGATACATTTCTTGAATAAAAGTTTTAATGGAAAAGACAAACTATCAATGAGAAGAAATAAAAGATGACTGGAAATATAGTCTGGTGATGCACTGGTTTTACCCCTAAGTTGTACTGTAACAAATATAATGAACATCTATTTCAGATATTATGATAGGTTTGTCCGAGGAGTGGCACAGTGTCACACTTTTCTGATTTGTTTGAAAAATTTCACAAAATTTGGTGTTAAAAAAGTTAGCCATATCTCTAGGAGCATGAATAATGTTATCATTTGATTGTAAAGGGCCCACCTGACAAATAGGTTTTTTAAGTGAGTTGATGTATGAAAAAAAAGATTTACTGTTATTTTTAATAGCTTCCAATACCAATTTATATTTCCATTTTTTTTTTTTACTTTTTGAATGTTTCTTTTACATTTTTTTGGGACTTGTAAGTAAGAGATCCAATTAGATTGTGTTGAAGATTTTAAGTAATTAGAATGTATTTTATTTTTTTGTTTGATTTTTTTATGGATATATCCATCCACTTAGGGTAGTGGTGACTACTTGTTTTTTTTATATTAAATGGAATGTAATTAACCCTTAGATTACAAATAGTGTCATTTAATTTATTGCAATATACATTTATTTCTGATGAAGAGATCGTATCCTGCCAATTGATATTGTTTAAAAGAGCCTTGAAACTAGAAATGTCTGCTTTGTCATATAAAAATATTTTGGTTGAGTTATGAGCAACAGTCAATGATTGTTCTAATATGAATCCAACAGCTTTGTGATCGCTATTGCCTATTGGTGGAAGAATCTTAACATTTTTTACAATTACATTTTTATTATGAAATACCAGATCCAAAATATTATTTCCTCTAGTAGGTGATTTTATACATTGTGTAAGATTACATTGTTGACTGATATCTAATAAAGTTTTCCCTAAAACTGAAACGGCAGTTAGATTCACCCAGTCAGTATCACTGATGTTAAAATCTCCCATCAGAAGTATATCACCCAAGGTACAAGCAGTATCTATTTCATGGACAATAATGTCAAAGTACTCAGGAGAAGTACTTTGCCTCAGTTTTCACCAAGAAAAATGGGGGGCTGCATCATACATGGGAGGAAATGGTGAAACTGAGGAGGGGGACCCTTGTCGATCTGCAGGTCTGGGGAAAGGGGGGCCATCACTGGCAGGAAGGGGGAAGGCAAAGCAGGAGCATGAGGTAGCAGAGGTGGAAATCATGGCAAAGAGAGTGAGGGAAGCCCACAGGTCCCTTATGACAAAGAAAGCACCAGGGCCAGATAAATTACATCCCAGAGTGCTGAAGGAACTGGCAGATGTCCTGGTGAAACCCCTAGCGGAGATTTTTAGCTTCTCTCTGAGGACAGGGTGGGTGCCCCAGGACTGGAAGGTGGCACATGTAATGCCTATCCACAAGGGGGGGATCAAGGAAGGTGGCAGGGAACTACAGGCCCATCAGTCTGACATCAGTGGTGGGAAAGGTGATGGAGGGCATTGTCAAGGAGAGGCTGGAGGGGACCTGGAAAAGTTGGGGTGCCTGGACAATAGACAGCATGGAGTCATCCCAGGGAAATTGTGTCAGACAAACCTTGTGGAGTTCTATGACTGGGTGACGAGTGCCTTGGACCTGGGTAGACTGTTGGATGTCCTCTATCTTGACTTCAGCAAGGCATTTGACTCTGTTCCTCATGGGAACCTGTTGAATAAGCTTGGAGAAATGGGGGCGGGGAACCAGATGATCAGATGGATATGCAATTGGCTCAAGGACCAGACCCAGAGGGTCGTGGTTGGTGGGATAGTCTCATCCCCAAGGAGGGTCATTAGCGTGGTCCCTTAGGGATCAGTCCTTGGGCCCCTCCTGTTCAAGGCCTACATCTCTGACATAAGGATGGGTATCAGGAGTGAGATGAGTCTATTTGCCGATGACTCAAAACTGGGTGCGGTGGTGGATGGGGAGATGGGGAGGGTGGCCCTACAGGGGGACCTGGAGGCTCTGGAAAGGTGGTCTAGAAAGTGGAAGCTGAGGGTCAATGAAGGGAAATGCAAGGTACTGCATCTGGGAGCCAGAAACCCAAGTCAAGTGTACACCCTAGAGGTGGAAATGCTACAAGTCTGAATGGCTGAGAGAATCCTGGGTGTGGTGGTGGATGTCAAGATGAACAACTCTGGAACTTGAAGGGGATCAGAGGCCAAGGCCAACAGGATGCTGGGATGCATTGCTAGGGGGATCACCTCCAGAAGGAGGGAAGTGATTCTCCCTCTGTTTAACTTCTTGGTGAGGCCACACCTCGAGTACTGCATGAACTTTTGGAGGCCACACTTAAAGAGGGACATTGAACTCTGGGAGAGGGTCCAGAGGAGGGCAACAAAATGATCTGGGGCCTGGGGAACAGGACCTATGGGGAGAGGCTCGAAGAGCTAAATATGTACACATTGGAAGAGAGAAGGGACTGGGGGGACATGATAGAGGTCTTCAGGTACATGAAGGGGTTAAATAGGGGAGGAGCAGTCAGGGTGCTCCAAAGGAAGGGGGGGCAACTAGAGGGCATGGGTGGAAGCTGGAGGGGGTAGATTCAGGGGAGAAAGGAGGAGGTACTACTTCACTGAGAGGGTGGTGGAGCCATGGAATGCACTGCCCAGAGGGCTGGTGGAGGCAGAGATGGTGGCGGGGTTCAATACGGGGTAGGACAGGTACAGGGGAAGGGTTCTGGAAGCAAAGTCCTGTGCAGCAGGACTATCCAGGACTGGGAAGGGAAAAGCCAGAGAGGGTAAGGGGGCAGTAAGGTCAGCTCCAAGGGTGGGGGCTGACCAAACGAACAGACATGAAAGACCGGTAGACCTATTCTGCTGCCATTTTAGTATGTTAGTATGTAAGTATTTGGAGGGCGATAACAAATTCCAAGAATAACATGTTGTATTTTATTTATCAGGACTTTGACCCAGATAGATTCAGTTGTTACAGTGTGATTTTTAACCTTATTAGAGATATCCACTGAGTATAATATGTCTCTCAGGAATATGGCCACACCTCCACTTTTTCGGTCTTTTCTGTTAAGAAAATAAGATGTAAACCCAGGTAAATGACAATCCCAGTCGAACTTATCATTACCCCAAGTTTCAGTAACAGAAATGTTATTGATGTTATCTGGAGTGATAGTCGCTTTTAATTCATCTAATTTATTGGTAAGACTCCTGGCATTAAAATATAGACATTTTAATTCTTTTAAATGGTAACTGTTATGTTTATTAATGGCAAAATCAAAGGGGGGGGTGAACCGAGGGTTTCACCCCAACTCTATGAGTTTAAATTATTGGTCAGATAGTTAAGAATGTGTTTACTAAGGAGGGAATTGCCCCCATAGCTCAAATGAAGACCGTCTTTAGCAAAGAGATCTGGTCTGCTAGAGAATTCCTCCCAGTGGGTGTTGCAAGTCTGACACTGCTTATAGCACTATTTATGCAACCACTCATTATAACATTTAATTTTGTAATTGATCTGATATATGGTGCTCTGGGGCAGGTAGAATTTCAGAGAATGCTATATCACAATCATATTCTTGTAAATGATTGAACAGAGCCACAGTGTCTTCTTTTAGCCAAGTACTTTATCATGCATGATGTTAGTTGTGTCTACATGAAGCACCATGACGGGATTTGGACCAAAATTTTTAAAGATGTTCACCATTCTAGTGATATTGGATATTCTTGCACCACGAAAAATGGAATAAGTATGATTTGCCTTGTCTTCAGAGCAAATATCCCTATCTAATTGTTTTAGAAGTGAATCACCAACCACATAAACTTGTCTTTTATGATAGGTCACATTCAGGGCTGTATTCGTAGGGAGCTCATGACCCGCTAATGTAATATTGCAAGTGGACTGGGCTGAATTAGATACAATGGGCTGAGGAATTAGAGGTATGATAGAGGGAGAAGGACAACTACCAACTGACTCATACGTTATAGTGTATTCCACCATTACGCCTAATGTATTACCAGTGTCTATCATTTTATTACTTGTCAATCCCTCAGGGAGTACATCAGAAGAAATCACATCAAAGGTAAGAGGATAAAAACTATGTTCTGTTGAGTGCTTGTATTTCCACTGTTCTATGTCTGAAATATGAAATCAGTCCCAATATGTACATGTACAGGCAGAAAACAGGCCTTGTTCTATGCCCGCAACCACTGCATTCTGCCTGTGCATGCATCAGTCAAAAAACAGGCCTTATGCAGTAGATTTACAATAGCTGTTTAACGCCTGTCAAATATCTGCATTGTTTGGATGTATAGCATACCTGTTTAAAGAAATACAAAATCACACATGCCCCTACAATGCAAAGCATCACGGGCTGCATATGCAAATCACCACAGAATATTTTTAAATAAAGCCTGTCTAATGCCTGTAGTGTCCAAGAGGTTCTGCAGGTCCTCTATTCTTTTAGCCCCTGTACCCTTGTAATGCTCATTCTTTGCTGCTCAAGTTATACAAAAACAAACAAAACAAAAAATCAAACGTTTGCTTTAATTTTCCTCCTTCTAATTACTTGTACCAGGTTATAAACCTGGCAACTCATCTGGAATGGATATTATTAACTGCAGGTACTGCGGGACACTTTCCAAAAGGGCAGTTATACTGTCCTACATGCTGAGACCATTGGAGATCTAAGGGCTCAGCTCCAGGCAGCATGGGCAGAGATTACGCACCTCAAATTTGCATATTCAGTAGGATATATGTTATAAGAACCACGCACCATTTCCCCAACATCCAACTGAAGCACCTTGACCACAGAGGGCAGTTGGTCCAAGAGGTTGGCAGGTGGTTAGGAGGGGCAAATCAGGTGCCCCATCATTCAGTGCTCTCCAACATATCACCGCCACAAACCATATAAAAACTACAAACAGGTATGTGCCTCCATCTCTGAAATCAAAAAAAGGGGCAGAGGATACTGCAGAGTAGGACACTGCAGCACAGGAGCCAGTGCAACAAAAATCTCCCAAAACAGGGACCAAAATAAAAAAAGTAAAAAGGAAATCCAAAGCATTTCTGATCATAGGAGACTCCATGATTCGAGGAGTTGATACCTACCTCCAGCAAGGGATAATGATCAGAGGACTCCCAGGTACATCAGCTCGGTGAGACAATGACTGCATTGCTAAAATCATGCAGGAAGCAGGAGAAAATATCAATGTCCTGGTACACATAGGGAATAATGATCTTACCAGATGGTCAGTTGTGGAGACCGAGGAACACCTGACCAGGCTGGGAGACAAACTGTCATCCATTTCATCAGGAATCTCATTCTCTGTGATCCTGCCAGTCTGGGAGAGGGGGGCAGACAGACAGAAGGTCAGAGAAGGGGAGATAGGGGAGCTAAACATGTAGCTCAAGGGCTGGTACCAGGAAAAAGGACACAAATTTGTAAGTAACTGCCAACAGCTTTTGGAGAGGAAGTTCTTTAAATTCGATGGACTGCATCCGACTAAGGAGGGAGTCAGAGCATTGGGGCAGAAGTTTGATGTCTCTGTAGAATATTTAAACTAGCAAATGGGGAGAGAGGTGCATCACCTGATACATTGAACAGGAAGAACACACCTCCCCCCCAGCTAGTGATCAAACGGGAGTTCAGCATGTGTGTAGTTCATTTGCATCACCAGGTAAGGAAAAAGGTCCAGCTACCCATACGAAATGCAGGGGAAACACCGGACCTCACCCAACAAATAACACACCAAAATCTGGCCAATGGAAAATCATGTACACAAATGCCTGCAGTCTGGGAAACAAGATCCCAGAACTGCAGGCAATAATGACAGAGGCTAAACTGGACATAATAGCCATTAGTGAGGCAGGGTTCACCAGTAACCACACTTGGGAGACTTCAGTACCTGGCTATGTACTGTTCAGAAGAGATCTAGGTGCAAAAAGGGGGAGGTGGGGTGGAGCGGCTCTTTATGTCAAAGAAAATATCAAAGCTACAGAAATTCAGAATAAACATAAAGAACTAGAAGAACTGTGGGTCACCCTGCAAACAGAAAATGGGACAGCCATACGAACTGGGGTTGTCTACAGGCCTCCAGACCAGGGGGAGGACATAGACACATTACTGTTAGAAGATATACAAAACATGACAGCTAAAGGGGAGGTTCTAATAATGGGAGACTTCAACATGCTAGATACTAATGGATCAATACCAGCAGGAACATCCACCAGAACTAGACACATAGTGGACTCCCTGCAGGTAGAGGGCCTCAAACAACTGGTACAACAACCCATAAGAGACAGGGCTATCCTAGATCTAGTACTGACTAACTGGGAAAAGATCAGAGATCTCAAGATAGAAGGTCACCTGGGGGCCAGTGACCATCACATGGTATGGTTCAATTTGGCCATTAGAACTAAATCATCGTATTCCAAGGCAAAAACATGAGACTTCAGAGGGGCTGACTTTGATAAGATGGCCAAAAGAGTTAAAAGCTAGCCCTGGCAAGAAGGAATGCAGGTGAGGGGGTATAGGCAAAGTGGGCAAGCATTAAGGATGCAATACTTGAAGCAACATTCCATTGTGTCATAGAGAAAAGCAAGAGCAAAATAAGGAGGAAACCACTTTGGTTCTCAAAAACAGTAGCAGAAAAGATCAGAGCCAAAGGCTGGCCTTCAGGAAATATAAGGGAATGCAGCCGGATGAAGATTGGGAGGCATACCAGACTTCCCTAAGGGAAGCAGAGAAGGCAGTAAGACAGGCAAATGCCCAAACCAGGAAACACTAGCATGAACAGTAAAAGAAGGGGACAAGACTTTCTATAGATACATTAATAAAAGGAGAAAGTCCAGAGAGGGTATTGCTAAGATCAAAGGGGATATGGGGAAGTGTGTGGAGGAGGACCAAGGAAAAGCATTTACCCTAAATAGATACTTCTGCTCAGTATTGACTAAGAAGAAGGTAGGGCAGAACCCACAGATTAGCGCCATGGACACAGGGGGGAGGGAGGTGTGCACTAGTCCCATCACAAAAGAAAGGGTCCTACAAGAGCTCGCTAAGCTCAGTGTGGACAAAACAATGAGACCTGATGGTATACATCCCAGGGTACTAAAGGAGCTAAGGATGAAACTAGCAGAGCCATTAGCAGAACTGTTTAGTGAGTCTCTGAGCACAGGAGAGGTCCCAGAAGACTGGAGAAGGGCTCATGTGATCACGCTCAACAAACGTGGTAGCAGGGAGAAGGCAGGGAACTACTGACCAGTCAGTCTTACCTCAGTAGTGGACAGGATTATGGAGGCACTCCTTAAGGAAAGGATAGTGCAACACCTGGAATCCATAGGAGCACAGGATCCAAGAAGCATGGGTTTACAACAGGAAGGTTCTGTCAAACAAATCTCATAGATTTCTTTGACTGGGTAACCAGAGTGTTGGACCAAGGGGGGTGCAGTTGATGTCACCTACCTTGACTTCAGCAAAGCTTTCGATACTGTTCCACATAGAAGATTGATTAATAAGTTGGGTAGGCTTGGGGTTGGTCAGAAGTTGGTCAACTGGGTGGCAAACTGGTTGGCTGGCAGAAAACAGAGAGTGGTAGCAAACGGTTTACAGTCAGAAGAGATGCAAGTCACAAGTGGGGTGCCTTAGGGATCTGTTCTGGGGCCAGTTCTCTTCAATATCTTCATCAGTGACATTGCAGATGGACTGGAGGGTAAGGTTTGTCTTTTTGCAGATGACACCAAGATCTGCAGCAGAGTAAATGATCCAGATGGGGTGGGCAGAATGAGACGAGATCTGGAAAAAACTGGCAAAATGGTCAGAAGAGTGGCAATTGGGGTTTAATGCAAAGAAGTGCAATATCATGCACATAAGGAAGAGAAACCCTGAAGCCACCTATTGGTTAGGAGGAAAGTTGCTGGCAATTGCAAGGGAAGAAAGAGACTTGGGCATCATCATCATAAATGACCTGAATTCATCCAAGCAGACTACTAAAGCAGTAAGTAAGGCTAAAGGGATGATGAAGTGTATCAGTAGGGGCATCGCAAGTCATAAGAGGGAGGTAATAATCCCTCTTTACAAGACACTGGTTAGGCTCCATCTGGAGTACTATGTGCTGTACTGGAGGCCACACCTGCACAAGGACATTAACTAAATTGAGGCAGTCCAGAGAATGGCAACCAAAATGGTGCAGGGACTGCATCAGAAAACATATGAGGACAGATTAAAGGAGCTCAATATTTATACCATAGAGCAATGAAGGGAGAGAGGTGATCTGATGGAAACATTCAAACATCTTAAAGACATTAACAAGGTGAAAGAGTCTAACATGTTTCAATATAAGAAAAATAGCAGGACAAGAGGACACAGCATGAGATTAGAGGAAGGCCGATTAAGGGGTAATGTGAGGAAGTTATTTTTCACAGAAAAGGTGGTGGATGCATGGAATGGCCTACCTCAGGAAGCGGTGGATATGAATATAGTGCAGGCCTTCAAACAGGCATGGGATAGGCATAAGGGAGCAATACAGATGAGTATGGATAGATAGGTCATTGACAGAGTACAGGCCTATGGCACATTCATAAGGTAGAAAAAATGGGCAGACTGGATGGGCCTTGCGGTCTTTATCTGCCATCAACTTTTATGTTTCTATGTTTCAACTAGCATCCATCTTTTAATTATCTTTTTGTACACAATTATTGGTCCCTATTCACAAAGGTGTGGAGTGGAGCACCAGGCTTCAGTGCCGTGGAGTGGCTATGCACTGCGTAACTCTGGCATGTAGCTCACCCCACACCTGCCCGAGCCCAATGCACCCCAGAGCAGCATGTACAATGCACATCCCTCCCCATGCACCCAAACTTATGGCCGAATGTGCATCTCCGCAAGGAGTGGGCCGGGAAAAGGTGAGTCGGGGGCATGTCCGCACTTCACACCACTCATAAAGTTGTAGAGTGCACTGCACTGGCACTACTACTTTGAAATCCATTAAAATTCCATTAAATTCCATTAATTTTCCATTATTTTCATGCGAACCCATTAATTTTCACCATTAAATTTTGTATCACCTTTTTTAATGGCCGATTTTTATTCCCATTAAGTTTTCATTAATTATTTATGCTTCGTGGCTCCAAACCATTAATTTGCTCATCCATGCCATTAATTAACCGTGACAGGCATCCATTAAGTATTTAATGTGACCGGTCACGTGATGGCAACCTAATGAGTGCTTAGCGGTTCTATAGAGACTCGTTCCATCCGTTAATTCAAACTAAATACAGTTCTCAGGTGTAAGGCTCTACTAGATGATTAACCAGATATTGCAGCAATAACGGCAGGAAGCAGTAAACTGAGTCTCGGATGGAGATCTATATGAAAAAAGCACTGCCGAGACGATCTCCTCCACTCACCCCGGAGAAAGAGAAGGCCGCAAAACGACCCAGACAACAAGCTCCGACCTCGTTGAAAATGGCAGCAGCGCCAACCGCGCTTTCAGAAGAAAAATTTCTTGAAATCATGCAACCGCTTCAAGTGGCAGTTTCTACCATTACAGAAGACTTACAGGAGATTAAAAACTCTGTAGAATCTTTAACGCGGAGAGTTGGGGACTCGGAGGTTAGATTAACATCACTGGAGAAAAGGCAAGACAAGACGGATTTGGGGTCAGCTGTAATGGGGTGCAGGATGAAGAAACTAGAGGAAAAGATAGAGGACTTGGAGGGGCATAGTAGACGGAATAACTTGGTTGTCATTGGAGTCCCCGAAAAAGAAGAAGGAAATGCTCCGATTGTATTTATACAGAGGTTCTGCGCTAAGATAGATGCCCCCCCCCAAATGGAGGTGAATATGTTATGGAGAGGGCTCATCGAGCCCTACGCCCACCCCCAGCTCCGGGTCAATCTCCTAGGCCTCTCATTTTTAAACTATTAAACTACATGGATAGACAGCGTATCTTATTAAAAGCAAAAGAAGCCCGCGAAGTAACATGGGAGGGCAAGAAAGTGCGGATCGTGCAAGATCTCCTGCATTCAGTGATGCTGAGGAGGCAAGAGCTTCATCCCCTGGTGTCTAAATTAATCGCCACATCTAAGCAATTCAGAGTAAAATACCCTGCAATCCTAATGGTAAAAAATGAGGACAAATGGGTCTCTTATGATTCCCCGTCGCAAGCGCTAGTAGGACTGAAGGAGCTTTTTCCGGACTTATTTAAGTGAAGAAACACAGTCCAAAACCGAGCGACCACCATTCATGGTAGAACTAGGCAGAATCTCTTCTAATTTTTTGAGATTGCACCTCTGCTTTTAATAAGATTACAGTGATGCTGCTACTATTGGTAACTTGGGAAGCTTGCGACCTGTACCGCTCAGTGTAAACACATCTTGGTAGATGGAATAGTTTACTGCAAATACTTTGTTACATTCACCTGACATTGCAGTGGGAACTGTGGCATATATAATGGAAAAGAAAGGATCTTTGCCAGTATGGCTCGTTGAGTCGCAGTTGCCCTGCTTGTTCCTTGTTAAATAGAAACAGTTTACCAGATCGCCGACCAGTGCAAATTGGATGTTCCACGTTGTGCATGGACACAGGCTTCAATACGGTTTCATTCTGGAACCAAAATAACTGGTTAAATATCTAGTTTGATTTTACTAAATTCAAGTTCTTACTAATTAGATGTTTGCGATGTTCATGCATGTCCCTGATTTAGCCTGTAGGCATTAGGTTAATTAATGGGCTATAGTTTGCCTATACAGTATAAAATATAGAACAATAATGCAGTGAACTTAAATTGGATATCTTATTTCTTTTAAAAACGGCACTAATGTTAGTAAGGTGCTGATGGGTATAACGCTTTAGTATGTAATAGGAATAGCATTACTAAACGTAATTTCTTGGGTAGCAAATGTATATAGCTACCCACACTTTAATGCTATAATTATTTCGATTGCCTAAAACTGGTTACACAAATGTTTAGCTTGTGAAACAAATAGTATAGATTTAAATAGTATTTGGTTGTCAGATACAATAGGTTAGCTGGGGGGGGAGCTCTGGGGATATTGCTGTTTGACCTAGGTCTGCTTATATAAAATAATGTGGCATATAATGTTTGGAAGTGCAGTGTGTTGGAACTGGGGATATTATGTTAATAATAGATGTAGATTATGGGGGTGGGATGTTTTTGGATGGGGAGGGGGCAAACTACGCTGGGCTCATACTTAGTTGATGATATCATTTATTATTTCATATTTTATATGCTTCTCAATGGTTTGGAGTATAGAATCTGGAGGGCATTCTCCAAAAAGCATGTTTGCCTACTATTCCCGGGTACCTTTCAATTATTGCTTAAGGCATAAGTAATAACTATCGTTTTGTGAGCTGGAATATCAAAGGTGCCAAGGATAGGGTTAAAAGACAGGTTATATTAAAGCACTTGCAGCTACTACGAGCACAAATAGCTTTTTTGCAGGAAACACATCTTAGAAGGAAGGACATGCTCTTTTTCAGAAAATTTTGGGTTGGTCAGGTATTCGGGGCGGGAGCGTCCACAAACAAAGGAGGGGTAGTGATTTTATTGGCCAGGAAGGTACCGTTTAAGCTGACTAAGGAAATATGGGACCCCGAGGGTAGGTATATAATTATACAGGGATCCCTGGAATCCTGTCCGGTTATCCTTGGATCGATATATGGTCCAAATAGTGACTCTCCCTCATTTTTTGTAAACTTATTAAATACCATAATCACGAACCCACCTAAACTTACGATATTGGGCGGGGATTGGAATTTAGTTCCCCAGACGGATATTGATAGATCCGATCGAACACGACGGGGTTTATCTCCAGCTCAAAGAGCACTGAAAGAACTTATAGGTAGTGCTGCATTAGTGGACATATGGAGAGTGCTTAACCCCACCGAAAGACAATACACTTTTTTTTCTGTGGTACACAAAACATACTCTAGAATTGATTATTTGCTCATAAGCTCACATGCAATTTCAGGGGTCACACAAGTAAGAATCACAGCCAGGGTTTTATCTGACCACGCCCCGGTCGATATGGAGTTTTGTTTAGGATTAGGGGTTAGGCGTTCTCCACAATGGCGTTTGAATAGCCAACTATTAAAAGATCCAGCTTCTTCTGAACATATCATGGAGCATATTATCTTCTTCCTTACCTGTAACCTACAGATGGTTGAGAAATGCGATTTAGTTTGGGCAGCTCTAAAATGCTCTCTGAGAGGTGAATTTATTAAAATGACGTCTAATAGGGCCAAGCGTCAAAGGGTTCAGCTAGATGGGCTTCTAACTGATATTAAAAATATAGAAAGTATTCTCTCCCGTACCTCTTCAGAAGAGATGTGGACCAGATTATATCAGCTGCAGGCTCAATATGCAGGTTTACTAGCACAGAGGGCTGAGTTATCTTTACACAGAACCAATCTACAATACTTGGATGCTGGAGAGAAAGCAAGCAGGCATCTAGCGATGCGTATCCGTCAAGTAGAGACTTCGCAATTTATTGCTGGAATCGATTCCAAGGAAGATTGCAAAGTCTGTACCGACTCCCAAAAAATATTGGAAATGTTTGGTTCCTTTTATCAAGACCTGTATTCAGTAACCCCGTCTTCTTCTTCTACGGAATCAGATTTAAATACTTATTTTAGATCTATGGCCCTACCGAAAGTCTCTACCGATGATGCTGCCCTTTTGAGTGCCCCAATTACTTTAGGGGAAATATAGGAGGCCATCCAGCAGTTACCCCTAGACAAGTCCCCCGGTCTAGACGGGTTACCCAGTAACTTTTACAAAGCCTATCAAACTATTATAGCACCTGTACTAAAGGAACTCTTTAGCTACTGGTTTAATAAGGGGATGTCAGAGTCCAGTTTTTTGGAGGCTGTGAAATCCCTAATCTTAAACCTGGGAAGGATCCTCAAAATCTCAGTAGTTACCGACCCATTTCATTATTAAATACTGATATAAAAGTTTTGGCCAAAGTATTGGCCAACAGACTTACCAAAACTATAGATAAACTAATAGGGTACGAGCAGGTTGGATTCATGGCTGGAAGGTCATCCCAAGATCATTTGAGAAAATTGCTGCACCACATTGTGGCGGCTAGAGATTCTGATGTTCCTATGGTGCTGATTTCACTCGATGCTGAAAAGGCATTTGACAGAGTCTCCTGGGATTTTCTCTTTGCCACTTTAACATCTTTTGGTTTTCCGGGAGACTTTGTCAAGTGGGTCAAAGTATTGTATTCCTGTCCCTCGGCCAGAGTAAAATGCAATGGATTATTGTCTGCTCCATTTAAATTGGCTCGGAGCACTAGGCAGGTGTGTCCTCTATCCCCACTACTATTCAACATATACCTAGAACCCTTGCTTCTTAGATTGGTGGCAAATGTCAATATTACGAGAATTCAGGTGGGAGGCGTTAGATATGCATTTTCGGTTTACGCGGATGATGTTTTATTACACTTAGAGAACCCAAAAACCTCAATCTCCACTGTTTTAGAAGAAATTGAGGAGTATTCTAAAATATCTTATTATAAACTTAATCGGGAGAAAACGATGGTGATCCCCCTGAATCACAAAGTTAATAAGGCGGAATTGGCTCCCCTAGGCCTTACATGGGAAAGCAGAGTCTATAGTTTACCTAGGAATCAAGATTTTTAGGGATTCAGTACCATTTGGAGAAACAATATGAACAACCTCATTAAAATAATATCCAAGACCTTGAGAGATGCGATTACTTCCTATTTCACTATGGGGAGACTAAATATAATTAAAATGAATCTTTTGCCTAGAATATTATACCCCTTGGAATGTTGGGTGTGTACCTCCCAAAATATGGTTTTCTAGGCTACGAGGTATGCTAAGTTCTTTCTGTGGAACAAAAAGAAGGTTTGTAGGTCTTACCTCAAATTAACAGCGTCAAAAGCGAGGGGAGGCCTGGCAGCCCCCTCTTTCTTCTTATATTACATTGCACAAAATTTAAGTAAGCTATTTTATTGGCAGAAAGAGGTGGATCATACAACATACTCTCCTTTGTGGCTACCTATTGAAGAACACTTGGCATCTCGGGAAAGATGCTCGTTGTGTGCCTTGCTATATGTCTCTCCTTCCCATATCCCCAGATCCCTTAGAAACAACCCTATGGGCTGGTCAATGAAAGCCTCTCATCAGGCCCAAACATACTTGGCAGTTAAGTGGAGCCAGTCCTCTGACCAACCAATTGTTGATAACCCGCACTTCAAAATTGGTGGTGTACCAATACCTTGTGCCTTCTGGCCTCAGTTGAGACAATGTAAAGTCTTAGAGATATGGAGGGATGGAAAAATGGTCATTCCGGCTCAATTAGGTGACTGCTGGTGCTGTAAGTAAGGAATCCTTTAAACATTTCCAGGTCAGCAAGACCCTATCCACGTTCTCCAGGCTCTCCCCATTAATAGATATATGGGAAAAAGATCCTATTGCACTTCTCCAGGTTGCTTCCCAGCCATATAAAGTTTCAAATCTGTACAAAACTCTTCAGGATTGGGCCCATAGACTACCCTCAGGCGTTTGCTTTTATTGGGTAAGGGAATTAGGCCTCCCTGAGGATGTTAATGTGTGGAAGAAACTTTGGATATCATTGTATAAGTTTATCAAGCAAGATAGACTCAGATTATTACACTATAATATTATGCATAATATGTATTTGACACCAGACAAACTCTGTAGATTTGGATCCTTGCAAGCACCAACATGTAACAGGTGCAAGGCTGATATAGGGTCCCTTTATCACATGCTATGGTTGTGTCCACATATTAAGACATTTTGGCAGTCCATCAACAAATCTTTAGACCCTATCCTTGGTTTGAGGGAGTTGTTTACACCTGAAGTTTGCGTAATAAATTATTTCCCAAGGGATACTCCAAAAAGTAGGAAAGCGCATATGACTCTGGTGGCAGTGACTGCCAAATTGTAATAATGAGGCATTGGATGGATGAAAATCCACCTCTAATATTGGAATGGTTCAGGGAATGTGTTTGGCTCTACAGTTGGAAAGACATATAGCACTTATGCGAAATAGAGGCAAAACTTTTACCTCACTGTGGGGAAGCTTAGAAGGCTATCCTGATGATATGGAAATCATAACGTAAATGGGACACGAGTATATAATTGCAGTTATAATGGTAGTAATAGTGTGTAGTCTGTGGGGTGGGATGGGGGGTAGGCGGGTTTTTCTTTTTCTTTCTTTCTTTTTAATGTAAAATATGCACCTGATGTCCTCAGATGTATGTGCTTACTTGATATTGTCTACCTGGTGCTGAAATATTACTAAAGAGTTTAAATAAAAAAAAAAAGTATTTAATGTGCGTGGTATATCCCTTAAATTTTGTATCAGGATATTTTAATGGCATGTTTAATAACCATTAAAAGTGAGCAATGAGCTTTTCATTGCCATGAAAATTATGTTCATGCTATGCCAATGCATTAATCATCATGAAAACTGTCCAAAGAGCTCTTCATTGCCATGAAAATTATGTTCATGTTGTGCCACTAAATTAATGGCCATTAAAACTGTCCAAATAAGCTTTACATTGCCGTGAAAATTATGTTCATGTTGTGCCACTACATTAATGGCCATTAAAACTGTCCAAATTAGCTTTTCATTACCATTAAACATTGTGATTATGTTGTGCCAATACATTAATGGCCATTAAAAACAAATGTTCACCAATTAATGACAATGTTATGTATGAAACATATTTTTCCCTTTATATCCATAGGACTGACTGGACTTTGACCTGTGTTTATCAAATAAGCATACTTTTATTTATTATTGGTCTTATCTGTACTTTGCCCTAAGAACCATGGATCTTCTGTGACTCCTGTGTAACCTTTGTTTTGCAGGTACTCCCCAGCTTCCAGCATAGAACTCTACAAAGATGTTCCCTCATCTGGACCAGTAAACATGATTTAGTTACTTGATTAGGAGGTGGGAAATTTGAGTCATAATGGTGAGCCTGCATCTGTTACAGTGGGAGTCCACTGAGGTTACATGTCAAGTCATCCTGGTTAATCCACTCTGTGACAACTACCGCCGTACTATTAGTTCCAGTGTCAATTGGCTCCCTGCCCAATTTGTTCCCAAATTGTGCCCCCCAATTTAATATATTAAATTTATGTGGGGGGTGAATTGTCAGGGAATGATTTGTACAGTGGTCTGAATAACACAGGAACAAATAATACAGCATGAGTTCTCATGGAGCAGCTAGATTAGGATGAATTGACATGTTACCATGCACTGAAGGAGTGGACGCCATGAGCCTCATGAGGGACAGTTGAGAGGTATGTGGTCAGCCCCCCCAGATCTGGCCCTTCTGCAACTGGACCCCTTCACCCTCTCTGCAGCAGAACTCCTACAGCCAAAAACTAGATGTGTGCTCACAGCATGTTTGTGGCAGCACCTTTTCTTTGAGGGGCACAGCAATTCTGGGGGGGGCAAGGGTGGTCTGTGGGTGGGAACTGGGTTTCAAATGCAAGGAGGAAGGTTAGCTGATGGGTCTGGCACAGGGTAAGGGAGGGTGGCCCAGTGACAAGGAAGATGGGTTTGCCAAAGGTGGGGCAACTAGCTCTTGAGCTCCGGCAGCCATGGCATCATACACCCTATTGTGCCACTCCTAGCCCTGGCTGCAGGCTCTCAAGCCCTATCCCCAGCTTCAGGCTTCTCAGACTCCATAGCCAAGTCATTTGCCTGCTGACTACCCTGATTATGACTGTAAGCTCCCAATCCACCAAAGTCAGTGTCCTGGGTAAGGGCAGCATGGTTCTGGTGGTCCTCTAGGTTGTCCAGATTGGTAAAGAGAGTAAACATTTGTGGGGTAGTGTAGTATATGGGTCCCTGGGAGGTCCAGGTGGTGGAAGAAGGGTACCATAGCTGTGAAAACCTGGTATGGGGGGTCCCTTTGATGATTCAGATCTGTAAATAGGCTCCAAGAGGTCCTATGGGTGATCTGCAAGGGGCAGAGTATGGCCCAAAGGGAATACCTCCCACCTGCCTGCAGTTAGCTGGGCATCCAACCCACACTTTCACCTCCTCATTCCTCAACTTCTCCCTAGTTTGGGATGGTGTGTCAGTGGCAGCACCATAAAGCAGGTGCTGTCCACCTGAACTAATAGTAACTTTTTTTAAGTTTATTTTCACGCTGAGGGTGCAATAAAGGATGGCTGTGGCCATTAGTGAGGTCAGGGCATGGCCTGGGAGCAAAGGGACTGCACAAGGTTAGATCTATTCAAATTTATTTAAATCACTCTAGAAATGGAACATATGGTGAGAGGGTGTCCCTATTCAAAATTATCTAAATTTATTTAAATTGCACTCCTGCTTGGAGCATAGGGAAGGGGTGGACTGCATTTAAATTAAGTAGCTCCCAGTGGTGGAGCAGGGCAGGGAAGACCCTGCATTAGATAGTAAACAGGGATCCAGCAGCAAAGGCAGGGTAAAGCCCCAGTTATAGGCAAGCTAGCTAGTTGGACTACAGAATAAGGGCTAACTGGCTAAAAATGTTTTTGTTTTTGTTTTTATTTTTCAGAAATAAGCACCTGTGGGGTCAGTTAGGTGAAGTATGTCCCAGAATATAAAGTAAGAGTGTCCCAGGATGACAAAGGTGGCTAGTAGCCAAGTGGCCACCAGTAGCCAAGCTAAGGCTAGTGTTGTAGATGGCTAGTGATAAGTTAATCAGTTTACTAGCCTATGGCTGGAGTCCTGGCAACTATGCTGCTGTGGTGGCTAACTGGCAGGTCTTCTACCTTCCCCTTGCTCCTGACTGGAGCCAACATCTTAGTGCAATTTAAATCAGAAAATTCTGCAATTTTACAACACTAGCCTTAGCTTGGCTACTATAGCCACCTTTAGCATCCTGGGGCACTCTTACTTTATAATCTGTGTGCTTACTTCCCCTAACAGGCCCCAGATGCTTATTTTTGAATACACACCATTCTTCACTTTATTATGCCGTTGCTCCTTCTGAAACTCCTGTTTAATTTGGAGCATGTCCTGCCCTCTGTCCCACCTTCTGGAGCTACTCAGTTTGAATGCAGTTTGCCCCTTCACTATGCTCCAAGCAGGAGCATTATTTAGATACATTTTGAATATAGCTGTCCCCTTGCCCTATGTTCCTACTGGAGCAATTTAAATAAAGCTGA
Organism: Neoceratodus forsteri; assembly: GCA_016271365.2. Classification (NCBI taxonomy): domain Eukaryota; kingdom Metazoa; phylum Chordata; order Ceratodontiformes; family Ceratodontidae; genus Neoceratodus; species Neoceratodus forsteri. Next base: position 349,367,854 of record CM028130.1, on the reverse strand, counting down.
ATAGATCCCCCTTACCTTGGGTGGTCTCTTGCATAGCACAAGATAACTGGTATCCAGCACCTCAGCCCTCAGCGCTACCAGGCTGGCTCCAGCGATATGTTTTAATGTTCTTGTTGTTTTCAAGTTGTTGTTTTTTCACTTGCCCCTACTGTCTGTCTACTAAATACCGTAGTTAATGCAACAATTATTTAGTCCTCTGATTTTCAAAATGCATCCAGCTCTCCACTGCCAATTACACAATTGCTTTTCACAGTCTCTAGTGAGCATGCTATTATGTCATAAAAGCAGCTGTGAGAGTAACAGGGAAGAAAAAAAGTTTTCAAATGTTTTCTATGCAGCACTTCTGGAAGGGCTATACCTTGGTGTGCTGTAAATCTTGGAAAACAATATTAAAATGAAAAAAGCATGTTCTTGTAAACTGTAATAGCTGAAACATCTCATTCTTTGAAGGTGCGGGCTGAAATGCGTGAGTCAAAAAGATGAGGGCAGTAGCACATTGGAGACTGGCAGTCCTCCCCTCTTAAAGAGGGTATCATCCTCTGGGATGTTCAGTCCTCCTCCCCTGGCTTGCCCTCTGATGACTCAGGCTCATTTTTAAACTGGGGTCATCAGAATCACAAGCAGTTGTGCTAGCGATGTGCCAGTGGGCCAACCATTTCTGCATACATTTATGGTGTGTGTATGTTTTTACGTAGGAGGCATGAAACAAGTTACCCCTCCCCCCAATTTTATTATAAGAAATAAAAACAGATTTGCTGCATGTAGTTTATAGAAACAAGATGAACAATTAATAATAAAACACAGCACACAATTCATTTTGTACAAACTTTTATTCAAATACCTTGGTGACATATTCTGATGATCTTTTTGTCTTCACTGGCAAGAAGACAGAATACTGCAGACTGACAGCCCTCACTGAAGTCTAATACTAAATTTAGTATTAAAGCAGTCATTAATTTGTCTTAGAAGACTAATTTTAGTTGTTTTTAATCATCTATAATTATCATTAAAAGCACAACCGCTAAGCATGCTTAATTCTAAGCATATTCAGCAGACTACTTGTTAAAGAGTAAATTGTTACTAAATGAGAATTAGAAATAAAATTGTAATGCTCTTCAACATACAATTTGTACTACTAAATCATAAATGAAGATTACAATCAGCTGAGTAATTCAAGGATTTGAATTAGCCATACAAGGCTGGGTACATTCCCATGCATTTCTCTTCTACTAAGCAAGGAGGCAGATAAAACAACCAGCAACATTAATGAATTTTAGAGAGGGTAAGCAATCATAAAATGTGGGTTTTTATCTAGAAATAATATGAGCAAAAAAAATTGTCCCTTTAAAAGGTCTACTGAACTACATTTTCAAGAAGGCTACACAGTCTGTGCTCTACATTTCCCAATTCACTTCCTGTTTGCTGCCTAGACTGAAGGGGAAACAACAACTGTACGAGCACTCACAGTCTCCATTTTGGAGGAGTACATCCTACTGTTGCTAGCAGTAAAGATTCATATGTATGAGGGAAGTGCTTATATTTAAATCAAAAAGTGCATCATTTTAACTCCCTGAAATGTTAAATATAGTAAAATAATTATTACCCAAGGTTTATTTAATTGAAATGAGTAGGTTGCACTATCAATATTTTGTTATGAAGAAGCTGCTCTGAACTCATGTGGCAAACCTTTGAAAAGCCTTTAAAATACAATTTATTTTCAATCAAATCATTCCTTAAAGTGTCTAGTGTGCATTGTGCATGTAGATTACCTAATATTTGTTTACTGATTTAGTTACTTTAAGGTTGTAGTTTCTTCTGGGGAGGGGAGTTAGCAGCAGGAAGATTGCATGAATGAACAAACTCAGAGTGTGTTTGCTGTCTGTATGCATTCAGTAGCCTTGCTGTAGGGTAGCAGTTAACCATTTTTTTCCATCACAGTACTAGCTTTGATTTGAATGCAGTGTTTTTTTTTTCAGACCAAATGGATTTATTCACTCTGTCTTTCATTTCAGATGAAACATTAAACCGAGGTCCCATCTACCTGGATTGGTGGTAGTTCAGGTGGATGCTAAAGATCCCATGGCACTTATCGAAAAAGAGTAGGGGAATTTATTGAAAAGAATAAATCAGACAAAATAACCATACAAATGTCAAAATGTAACAGACCAAGTAAAGCTTACTTCAGCAAAGGATACAAACAAATCAGAAGGAGAGAAAAAAAAGGAAAAATACAAATAACCTTCAGAAATACATTCATGTAACAGGAAAATCCGAAGTGGTTATCCAAGGCATATTCCTCCAATATGCCTCTAAAACATGTCTTGTCAAGGTATTACATTCCCCCAGAAAAATATCATGTAATTCTCTAGTAATATTCATAATAATGACATCAATCTGTGTATCTTTTTGCTGTAACATGAACCCACATATGGCTGTCCAGATGTACCATTTAATCACCAAACAGATAACATTCATAGTACTCCTATGAAAAATTTGCTAACCCTAATGGTAAATGCCATACATAAGTTCCTCACACAACATTGTAGAAAAGATAGGTACAGACCAATAATTCGCTAAAGTTTGCCAAAATGTGTGAATAAAAGTACAGACAAAAAATAAATGTTCAACCGTCTCCTCTTTTTGCACACAGCCTTGCCATATACAATATCTTTCACCAAGCTGTTTGTGCTTCTGATTTCCTTTTACGTTTATCTTATCATGACAACTAAGCCAGTGGAAGTCCCACATTTTCTGTGGAACCCTAGTTTCAGTTAACAAAGCCAATTGGGTGTCTTGCAAGTGCAGTGGCCAGAAAAGAAAAGTCACTGGCTCTGTAAAATTCATGTCCATGACATGGTGATACAACTGTTTTCTAGTATTGCCAATCAACATACAACTAGAAACCCACCAGATCTATAATTTAAGAAAGATTTCTCTATAAAAGGCAGGAAGGGTGGGATCTTGTTTCAAGTAAAATGCCCTAGATCCCTCCCAACATCTAAACCAATGCTAAACAGTAGTGTATAACTAAGAGACCCAAATTTTGTCCTGATTAACTAGTAGTGGCCTGATATTTACATTAAAAAAATATAATAAAAAATACCAAAGGATTAATCATATTTAACCCAGCCAATGTATAAGATGAGTACATGATATTCCTCTTTATAGGATTGAGCCTGCATCCCCAGACCGCCCAAAAAAACAGGCTCAACAAGCTAGCTTCCAACTTCTTTGGGGGTGGATAAACCTACAAACATAAAGAAATTGTGGCAAAAGTTTCATCTTAATCAATACCAAACATTTTTGTTTATCAAGTTTCCAAGAATTCCATTTAGACACCATTACATTCCCAAGTTCTATCTTTGAGGTCCAATTTAACACATCCAAATCCCCCCTTCCCCATAATAAGCCTAAAATTTTTATTGGTTGTTGAAAAATAGTAATGCCTGATGTCACAGTGACCCAAGTGCCTCCCCAACTGAATACCTTGACACTTAGATTTATTTAAACTTGTGCCTGATACCAGAGAATAACCAGTACATATATTCAGTGCTGTCGTAATGGAAGATTCATCTGGCAAGAAAAGACATACATCATCTGCATAGGTAAGACATTTAGCAGGACTCTGCAATGTCCCCAACTGTAAGGACCTGATATCTGTATGAGCATTAATCCTCCATAACAAAGGGTCGATACAAAATACATATAAGAGTGGGCTGAGGGGGCAGCCTTGCCTGACCCCTCTTTTTATAGAAATTAAAGGTCTGACTTGCCCATTAGCTGACATGGTTACAGTAGCTGATTTATACAACAGTTGAAACCACTGGATAAATTGCTGTGGAACATTATAAAATTTCAATGCTTCCCACATATAGACATGGCTGACAGACTCAAAAGCCTTACTCTGATCCAAGAAGCACAAGAAACCCATTACTTCATTGTTATTACTTCTAGTAATAATCTCTCTCTAAGTAAAAGTAAATGCTCTAAAATATTAGATTGTTTAACTGAGCATGCTTGAGCAGAGCTAATCACATAATCCACTACTCATTGCAATCTAACGGGCAATATTTTGGTCAGAAGCTTTAAATCAGTATTTAACAGACAAATAGGTCTCCAACTGGCTAATAAGTCTCTGTCTCCCGCTTTATGTATATATACTAATGAACCTTGTACCATGTCAAAGGGTAATGTAGTCTAGAGCATATGAGCAAAAACTTGGGCCGCTCTTGAGATAAAATGTCTATAATAATTCTATAGACTTCAGTGGTTAGGCCATCTTTGCCCAGAGATTTATTAAGTGGCAAAGTTCTGAAGGCCGCCACAACTTCAGTTGAATTAATCCCTGCCATCATTTCTTGAGTCAGTGTTATAGGATAACCCAGAATCTCTATGCCCTGCAAAACATGTTGCACTTGTTCTGGATCTATTGCTTTGTTTGAAAAAAAGAAAGATGCAATGTATGTAGACACAATTTCCATAACCTTACAAGGTGCATCATAAACATGCCCTAAATTATCCTGTAGACTATCCATTTGTTTTTGCTGTACCCACTGCCTACAGGTGTCATATGGGCAGAGAGTGGAAATAGCTCCCTTTAAGCCAAAACTTTGCTGAAAATGCAAAACAGCTGACTTTTTCTGATGAAACGGGAACATTTCTCCCTTCAAGTGTGAAATCTGGGCTTGGTAATTATGTACTGAAGTATGTGATTAGGAAATTAAAGTTTGTAATTGTTTTCTATGCCGTAAATATTGTAAATATTGTATATCCCTATCTTTCTTACTTAACACTTTCAGCAAAACTATTAGCTTACACTTCAGAACGTCCCACCACTGAAATGATGAATCATACAGAAAAAATATTGTTTTTTTTACGGAAAGAAAATACTGAATTTGTGCATGGCAGTGCTCCTTTTTCGTCAAAGAGGAATTACATTTCCACAGTCCTTGTCCAATCTTAACCCCTGTTCCTAAGCTTAGAAAAAGCAAAGTGTGATCTGAGAATTCTACAACCCGAACCTCAGCTTTTTAAATATGCAGATGTTGTGATATAAAGAAAAAATCTATCCTAGTAGACAGGGGGCCTTTGTGAAAATTTGGAACCACTGTACAAAGGTGGAAAAATATGGCATCGATCAGATCCACTTTTTGTAGTATTTAATTCAAACAGTTAGAATCACAAAAAGTTTTTAATGTTTTAGTGTGTAACCCCCTATCTCTTTGATCTAAACCACAATTAAAATCCCCCCCCAAATAACTGCCTGTGCTGTATGTAAATATGGCTGTATCAATTTAAAAAGAGAAACCCTGTCAGCCTTTGACTGCATTGCATAGATATTAATGAGATGAAACAATTTCCCTTCGAAAACAAATATCTAGCAATAATGCTCTTTCAGGTATCAGATCCAACAGTTTAATACATGTAAAGTCAAGGCTATGAAACAAGATTCCCACACCTGAACATTGGTCTATACCTATCGACCAATAGGATGGTCCCACATACCAAGCAGCTGTTGCTTTCTGAACATCTAATTAAGTATGCAGTCTGGTATCCTGTAAAAAATAAATACCTGGCTACTGAAGAAGCAAAGCTGAAAATATCACATCTCTTTTCCTCAGGCTCTTGATACTATTGACATTTATCGTGCATAAAAAAAGAGACATAAAAAGGGAAAAGAAAGCCAAAAAACACATTTTTAAGAGAACATTCATTTCTTCTGGTACCCAGTCTGGTTTTATATTTAACTTGAGGTTTTTGTTTCTTCCCCTGATTCAGAATCTGCTGCTATGTACGGGATGCTTCTTCTCTACCTACAGCTATCTCTCCCAGAAAGATCATGGAGGAAGAGGCTGAAAGTACTTCAGAATTACTATCCTCGTTAGGGAGACTCTGATATCTATTCTGGAGAGGGAAATACTGTGTTTTTGCCAATTTGAATGCTGGAATGATTTTTTCAGTATGCTTATAAGCCAATGTACCTTTCCTCAACTTGTTGGGCGGGGGCGGGGGCATAATGTCTTCAGCAATGTCTGCAGGAGATGCCACAATCTCCTCAGTACTGAATCCTAACTGGGACTGATCCATAGGGGTGGAGGAACATCTACCCAAGGATCTGTGTGATGTACCTCTGATGGGGCTTGCAGAATGATGGGATGGGGTGAGGGGTTGGGGGTGGAAGGGGGCTTACCAGCTCTGTCTGCTGTCTCTGAGCAACCACAATTAAGATCCTTTGTTCTTCACTCTCTGCCCCTGGATTAGTATTATGTGCTGCCCAAAAACAGCTCTGATAAGAATGGCCTTTTTCATCATACAGACTACAGACTAATTCATTTAAACAGTGCATACTGACATGGCCCAACTCATTACAAAGAGAATAGCACACCTTATCACACACACTACTCAAGTGGCCCTCAGATCCACATTTATAGCAGACCTTTGGCTGGCCTGCATAAAATAAGACCCCTCTATCTCAGCCTAAAAAAAAGGAATTTGGAAAATGTTGGAGGTTGTCACCAATTGATTAAAGCATAACTTTAAATTTCCACCCAGCAAGTCCAATATTGTTCACTATCAAAAATAGCTGTGGGACCTTCCAATATGGTACATCGCTGCTTCATCCAATAGGTCAAATCTGTAATACTTACTCCCTCATTCTGGAATAAAACAGTTACAAACTTGACAGCAGGTTTAGTGAGGGGGATAGCCTCAAATGGGGCCCAAAGAGGAGTGTTCCTGAGATCGTTGTATTTTCTCCAAAAACGTTCTAAACTGCTTGACACGTTAAAACTAACATCAAATGTGTGTTCACCCGACACATGTATGAGGGCATAGATCTCAGCTGTGAAAAAGAATAAGGAATCCTTTAGCAACATTTTCCCCACATATACTCGGTCAGGAACACAGCCCTACCTCCTTTATACAACAAACAAACTACATTGTGGCATTTGGCAGGGTCCACAGGTAGATGAAACAAGGAGGCAAAGGATTTACAAGGCTTGTCAGGCTTTTGATTCAGGGGAGCATCAGGTACAGAGTGTTCAGTATGCTCAGTTAAATGAAGAACTGGGTGTTGCACTAGAGTTAAGTCTGACAGTAATTTCATTGGGGAGGGAGTGCTTTCAAAATGTTTAGTGTTCTTTTGTGCAACTAGAGGAATTTTGATCAGAGACATACCTGAAACCCACTTTGTACCGTCCACAGATTTCTCTCAACCTGCAGCAGACAGTGCTGCATCTCAAGACCATGTCTCAGCGTTGTCCGAGGGAGCAGGTGGATCAGAAGCTAGGTGCATGGTCGGGAAATCCAGTGCCTGGTGTGGGGTGTTACAAACTGATGCATCTCCCAAAACCTTTGATGCTGCCACATCAGCAGTCAAAATCAGCTGATCGTCAATGCTTGTCAGCGGCAAAGTCTGCTAGTTTGAAGTTACCACCATAGAATCTTGTGGACTAATATGAAGAAATCCATCTGATAAAAGCTTTGGATGCTTATATTGAAACAGCTCATCCTCCGAGACAGCTTCCTCCACCCAAGGTAAAGTATGAGGCACACCCACCGGTCAGTGTAAATCTTTAGGAATGAGTTGCTTGGCTAACAAGGCTTCCTGAAGGGCAATCACCTCCATTAATCATTGTTTCTGGCATTCCAAACTAACAAATGTATCATTCTCTTCATCCTGAACTGATTTCTGCTGAACTGTACCATCTATATCAGTATCAAAAAGTGGGTCTCCCACCTGCTGTGTTCCTGGCTGTTGAGAAGCAGGAGGTGGAACAATCCCTCCTGCCTCCTCCATGTCCATCTCCTTCACCAGGTCCACACCAACTTCCGCCATGATGGACAGTGACAGTGCTCCCTACCTCAGGTAGTGGAATTCTTTTTATTGAAAAACTGAAAACAAAATGTACAAAAGAGTATTACATCATACAAAATCATAATGAAAGAAATCAAAAACAGAAACAAGGATTACAGCATACATGAATTACAAACATAAATAATCAGCAATAGTACATAATCCCCATCACATCCCCACTAAAAGAGTAGAGGAATGTTCAATATAAAACTTAAACTAAAATATACAAAATTGCATGGCACCACACAAAATCAAAATAGAAAAATAAAACAGAAATAAGTATTACAGCTTACATGAACTGCAAACATAAATAAGCCATATTTGTACTTAACGCTCATCCCATCCCCACTAAAAGAGTTGGGGAAGTAGTTATAAAAAGAATAAAAAAACAGATACAAAGTTATGAAATAGCACACAAAAAACAGAAAGCAAAAATAAATGCAAACATGAAGAAGTATGACATCAACCATGCAATATGATAGGTCAGGTAGAAAGGGTTAAAATTGGTAAGGGAATGAAGAACACCTCCCCCCTACTATAAGAGCAGTGAAACGAGAGAAACAAACAAACAAAAAAATAAACAAAGGACAAAAATGGGAAACAAGCCAGAGACCTAAAATAAATGAAAACTAAAATAAAAAGAAATGGCGAATATCGGAAACACAAAACAAAATAAAAGAAAAACAGGCAGAACAACAATCATAAAGAATATCATGTTAAAGTATCCAGAGACAAGCAGTCCAAAACTTCTGGAATACAGCAGTGGAAAGTCGAAGCTTTTCATGCTCATAAACTTCACAAATACCATGAAGTATCTGAGTAATGCTTTGCACAGAAGTATATGATATTTGTTGTAAAAGAAAGACACACTTAGCCTGCCACAAGTAGAACCACCAGAGTACAAATATCAATCATAAAGTGCTTGGGTGATAAGATCTCAAAGAAGAAAGATAAATACCAAATATCAAAATTTTGTATGTTATTATTGGGAGGGCCTTATCCTTCCACTTATGAAGAAAAGCAGTCCATACTTGACAACTAAAAGGACAATTGATAAAAAAATGTTGCATAGTCTCAGGGATATTGGGACAGGTATCCTGAGGACAAAACCTCTCTTCCAGAGCTTTATGCTTATGGTTGTTGTGGACACCCAGCCTACCATGGCAAGAGAGTGAAGTAACATCCCAAACCTTTAGGGGTATCCTAGGGTCAGTCAATTAGGAAAAAACAATAGCAGAATCAAGCAAATTGCCATAGACATCAGCCAGGATAGGCAGATCAGAAAAGTGTGAAAGTAAAATGGAGTGATATAACTGTTTTCGAGAGCTAGACAAAACAGAAGGAATTTGCAAATGCCATTGTTGAGCCTTCAAAATCATTGGAATAAGGAAACAGGGTGGATTGTATCTCCTAAAATTCCGGGGAACTTCAAAGGGGGGGGGTCTGCTACACCTGACACAAGGAGCTAGTAAACCACCGGGACAGAGAATGCCAAATGTCAGCTTGGGGATGAACGAGAAAGGGCAAATTAGACTTAAGAAAGAGACAATGAAAAAAAAAACACAGGGTGAAGCATACGGACACCCCCATGACAGTAATCCAGGTAAGTGAAGGACTGCTTAACAGGGTTCAGGTGACTGCCTCAGAACCCCTGAAAAAAAACATTAGAAACTTGTGCCTCCAAAGAAAAGGGCATCAGGAAAATTGCAGCCAGGTGCAAAAACAAAGGAAGGACCAGGGTCTTTAAAAGAAGGACCCTCTTTCTTTTAGCTACAAGTTTCCCTTTCATCGAGGTGACAATACAAGAAGCCTTATCTAGGGACTTTCCTCAATTATAGGAAGCATCATCAGAGGTGCCAAAGGTAAGTTCCAAAATTCTAATAGGAGAAGTAGCAAGGGGAGTGAGAGTCAATCTGGGAGCAGCAATAGGAGCATCTGTCAAGGGAAGAAAAATAGCAGTACTGTTCCCATAATTCAGACTAGAACCAGAAACAGATCTGAAACTCTGTAAAATGAGTAGGAGGTCATCTTTGTTGAAAGAAGAAGTAGTGTGAATACGCAGGTCATCAGCATAAGTAGATGCTGAAGGTAAAAGTGACCCAGAAGGTGACAAAATATTAGGGATAGTTGGGCTAGCCAACAATTTCCGAAGTAAGGGATCAATTTGAAAGGCATAAAGCAGGGGACTCAATGGGCACCCCTGATGGATGCCCTTCAAACTTAAAAAGGAAGCACAAGGGGACCCATTGACATTTGACTAGATCCAAGCAGCGGCATACAGTAATTTAATCCAGGCCAAAAACTGAAATGGAATACCATACTTAGATAAAGCCAGAAAAAGGTAAAAATGAGCCACACAGGCAAACACCTTCTCCTGATTTAAGGAAATTAAGAGGGAAGGGGAAACAGTGGTGCTAGAGTACACTATATATCTGAGAAGTGAGAGATTAGAGGTTCTGGATCTATGAGGGGTAGCACAGGTTTGAATATCTGAGATAAGGAGGTCAGCTAAAGGGGAGAGTTGGTTAAGGAGAATAGAAGCAAAGATTTTATAATCAAGATTAAGGAGACTTAAAGGTCTCCAATTCTTTATATCTGATCTTTCACCTTTTTTAAAAGGAGAATCATAGTAACATCAGAAACATGACTAGGGACAGAATTAGTGGTAAGCATGGTATTAAAAACTAAGGTCAAAACAGGAGAAAAAGATGCAAAAAATGCTGATGCAACTCGTCTGGGAATCCATCCATACCAGGAGAAGTACACGTTTTCTGCTTCTGAATGGCAGACCGTACCTCCTTTAAAGTAATGGGTGTGACAAGGGCATCTAGTTGTTCCTGCGATGCAGAATGAAATGAAATGTCAGCAAAATAATCAGTAGGAGAAGCAACATGGGAGGGGGACCGAAAGTCATCTCTCACTGGGAACTCACAATTTGCTTAATAGCAATTAAATTATCATGCAGCATATGAGTCAAGGTGTCAGTAAGGTGTTCGATATGGGAGGCTGCTACCCTAGTAGCACAACTTTTATAAATATCAAAAGAGGCTGCAGTGCCTTGCGTACCGGATCAAGCTTCAAAGGTAAGAGACAGGGCCCTATTATACTGAAAACATGACACATCAGATTTCAAAGCCTGTATGTCATGAGAAAGATCCATACCGGACTCATAATCCCTAGAAATAGTGTCATAGAGTTTCTATCTCAAGTGGAGATAATTAAGATAAGCATTCAAGGTTTTAAATTTGGCCTTCTATAAAAAAAAAGATTTCAAATCATGCTTGGTGTCCTCCAACAAAGACAGGGGAGAGTGGTAGACATCCAGGATGGAAAATCGAGCTTTCAAGGGTCCCTGACAAGAGGCAGAAATATGTAAATCCAGCAGGGCAAAACCATTGCACTATGAACCTTAACATTCTGGGAGATGAACAGGAAATCAGTGCGGATAGCAAGGTTCCCCTTATAGAAGGTCTTTGCACCAAAGGCATGAACTTCACAATATCCATCCTTAAGAGAAGTGCCCCTAATGAGTGCTCTCAAAGAAGCCATATCACCAAAGATCTTCTGAGAAGAACCACCCCTGTCTGACAAAGAAAGACCACAATTAAAATCCCCACCCATATACAGTTGTTGTCTGGTGCATAAGTAAGGCTGTAAAAGTCGAAACAAATCAGTGCAAGCTGCAATACTCTGTGGAAAATACACGTTAATAAGTCAGATAAGTATAGTGTTGCGTGCAATCCAAGAACAAAGCTCTACCCGGGAAGATGTCAACAAGCCTGGTGACCTGAAAATCAAACCCCTTGAATAAAATGCCCAGACCATCACACCTGTCCTCTCCCATAGACCAAAAGGAAGAGCCTATAGTCCATCTGTGTCTCACTTGGCTGAAATCATGCTTGCTTTTCAAATGTGTGTCTTGAAGAAAGTAAACATCCTGATCGAGATTCATCAAAAACTGCAAAGTGGTAAGCTGCTTCCTATGGGATTTCAGACTACACACATTAAGCATCAAACAGCAGAAAGAGGACCCCCAGAGGCATGTAAAACATAGGTGAAAGGACATAAGCAAGGCAGACCCATTCAGGTCACTCCAGGGGGCTTCTTGGAAGGGGAAGAATCTGGCTGAGAGTCTGAGTATTAATCCATTTTGGAAGAGGCCTGAGAGGAGTCAGAATCAGCCTCTTCTCCCTCCGTGTTTCCCTACTGTTTTCTTTTATGCAGAGCATTGTATCTATTTCTTGTCTAAACAGTAGGTTGTGTAACAGAACCAAGGGCTTTCCATTTCCCCTTCCCATGCTTTGTGCAGGCAACAGCCAGAAAGGGCTTATCCTCTTGAGACTGAATCAGAGGAGGGGTTGGGGGTGGCATAGGATTCAAAGCAGAGTCCTGGGAAGGACCTGGAGAAGACACATCAGGGGTCACAACAATGGACTCCAAGGGCTCAGAAGGCAGGGGTGCAACCGGTCCAGTACCAAGCAGGCTCAGGGTCTGAGGAGGCAAGTCAACTCCAGTGTGGATCAAGGCCTGAGTTTGAGAATTAACAATCAAAGCCATTTGGTCCTGGGGTGGGTGATCTAACCTGTTGTGATCAGCCCAGGGGCATGGAAGGTAGGAATGTCCTATCTCATCACATAGGTTACAATGCAAGGGGTCGGGGCAGCCCAAGCTGACATGCCCGTAGGCCAAACACAAGCTGCAGCAAGACTTGTCACAAATATTACTAAGGTGGGTCCTAGAGCCACACTTATGACAGGTATGAGGTTGGCCCTGATACAAACACAGATCATGGTCCCTACCTATGTAAAAACTACCAGGTAAATGCACAATACCTGTATCAGTTTGTCTCAATTTTGCCTTAACCTTCCATCCCCCTGTCCAGATGAGGTCCTCGTCCAAAATAGGTCGAGAAGCCTCGAGCAGTTCGCAGCACTGCTTCAGCCAATATTGGATATCTGCTATGCCTACCCCTTCACTTTGAAAAAGCAAAGTTAAAACTTTAACTGTTGGTTTAGTGAGAGGGATGAGCATAAAAGAGGACCATAAAGACTGTGACTTAACTACAGTAGCTCATATTTTGTCCAGAATTTTTCCAAGATATCAACATTTTTAAAACTCAAATCGTAGATAGACTCACCATGTACATGAATGAAGGCAAACAATTCCCCCGCACTAATGCCCAAAGAGTCCTGCAACATAACATGAAGGACAGCCCTCCTGGTGGGACCTTTGGAGATATCATCCATAAATTTCAATCTGACTGCATTCCTGCATTGGGCAGGTTCACCAACATTCCGAAACAAGTCACTAAGTCAAAAAGAAGAAGTGTCCATAGAATCAGGTGCAGGACGAGAGCTCTGATGTGCATTATCCTGGGGAAGAGAAAAATTTACCTTGGAAAAAGAATGATCCACAGAAGCAGAAGCAGGAGGAATAATGGTGGGGCCCATAGAAGGTTCTTGTACTGGAGCAGTCTGTGCAGGAGAAGAGGAAGCGAGGTCAGCAGAGGTAGCCAGCAAAACACAGACTACAGCAGAATCTGAAGGCAACTGAGCTGCAGCAATGATGTCAGCGGCACTAATAGGCCCCGGGGACTTCCAGCCAGGTTCCGTGGTAGAAGCAGTCCAACCAGCCACATGGAGAGCGGCCTCAGAAGACCACACAGAGGAAGATTGAGATTTGGCACACAGGCCAGCACACATATGGGAAGATGGAGGAAGCACCGCACCATCTGACAACACAGGAGGCAGGGTAGTAACCAGAGCTGCAATGCTAGAACTGTCCTGGAGCTCAGAAGAAGAACAATCAAGAACAGGTAAATGTGAGGGCACTGTCAAATCCTCTCTCAAGAGCTGCCGTACAAGGTGTTTATTTTGTGAAATCATTACCTGTAACTGGTCTTCAGTAAGGATTGATCATGCTGTATCAGCCAGAACAGAATGTAGTAACTCATTGTCAAGGTGCTCTGAAGCAGAGAATTGTCGAGAAGAAGAGAAATCCACACTAGCAGCAGCTGTAGAACCAGAAATATTGAGAGACACAATCTCGGCATCTCCAGCAATAGAAACGGTAGCAATAGGATTAGAAGCTTGTAGGGGAGAGTCAGGAGAATCCCGGCTTCCATCTCCAGCCTCCTGGATGGCAGCCATCTTGCAAATAGCCTGCCAAGGGATCCTCCTACAGCAGAGTAGGGGTATTTTTATTGATAAAACATAAAGTAAAATACAACCAAACAACATCACAGCACAGTACAGTATATCATAACAACAGAAATGAAAAACAAAAGTATGCATTACATCATACATGAGTACAAAATTAATCAAAACAACTTGCCACCACCTTATATCAGAACAAAACCAAAAGAAGAAAACTGACTGAGTATGAAACATCATACTTCTAACAAAACCAATTCTATATTACCCCGGTTCATTCAAAAAGAATTCTTATCCAAAAGCAAAAAAAATCCAGTAGTAGAGTCTCCAAGAAACCTTTATGTACTATACCTCCCAATTAAGTTATTGATGCATTACTGTCTGTCACCCATGGTAAACCTTTCCATAGCTCTAAGAGTATAACTTTAGAATACTTTCTCTTTTCTTTGTACAACTTATCAAGGTCCAAAACAATTTTGTTGCATAATTCAATATGACTGCTGTCTTTCTGTTGTAACCTAAATCCACATTTAGTGGTCCAAATATTACATTTTAGAGTAACCATTATTACTTCAAATGTATCCCAATTCCACTTATCCCATTCTTTAATAAAGACACCATACATTAAGTTTTCATATGTCAATGTTTTAAATATAGGTTCATTCCAAGACTGTGCTAGAAAATCCCAAAAACCTAAAATAAAAGAGCAGAAAAACAATAAGTGCTGTATAGTCTCCTCCTTCTGTATACATTGAAGTCTGCTACAATACCGCTCATCCTCTTTTTTATGTTTCTGGTTTGCCTTAATATTAATTATCTAATGACAGGCAATCCAATGAAAATCCCACATCTGTTCTGGAATTCTAGGGTTATTAAAAAATTATTTCAAGATCTCCAGACGCTCCTCTGGGCGTTTTGAAAATATGACCTCCTCGAAACAGACATAAGACAATAAATAAAAATAAAATGTCTTTCTTAACAGGTAAGTCACCTGTTGAACAGTAATCTGCCATTGTTTTAACCTCAAGAAAGTGCATCTAAGATATTCTGGTACTATAACCAATTTTGTCCAAACTTTCAAGGCATTTGAATGCCATAAGGCCATAAAATGAGAAACCATTCTAGCCAACAGAGGTGCCCAGCCTATAGTTTTCTGCATTAAAAGAGGTTTTATATTTGCATACAAAAAAAAACTATTAAAGAATAAAATAGAGTTTATCATATTCAACCCCCCGGCCCCATTTCAGGGGTAGATATAAAATATTCCTCTTCACCAGGCTTAATATACTCCCCCAACAAGCCAGAAAAAATATACAAAGGAATTCAGTCTCTTTATGCTTTGGTGGTGGAAATATATAACTTAAAATTAAAAAAAACTGGAATTAAAAATGTTTTTTATAAGATAACCCCCTTTTTTTACTCAATTTACCTCTATTCCATAAATCCACCTTCTGCCTCCCTACTGCTAACTGTTTACTCTAATTTAAATAATCCAGATCACCTTTCCCAAACCTTATACCTAATATGTTAGTAGGTTCTGGTTTTATAATAATCCCCTCAATACTCTCTATCAGCTGTGAAGCATAGTTTAGATTTTGGCCTACACATTTATCTATATTTAATGATGCCCCTAATAATTGCCCAAACTCTTTGCTTAAGTCTAAAACCATACTTAATGAAGACTGAGTCTGAACAAGGATGGTCATGTCATCTGCATATGCCATGACTTTAAAAGGGAGGTTTTCCTGTCCTATTTGTATTAGCACTACCAGATGATGTTCATTAATTTTCCTCAACAAAGGATCTATAAAGAAGCTATACAATATAGGACTGAGCGGGCATCCTTGTCTAACTCCTCTTTGTAGATGTACCAGAGGGCCCTTCCATCCTTGCATCATAGGAATTACTGTGGCTGTACTGTAAATAGTTTGCAACCATTCTATAAATACCACAGGGACCTGATAAAGTCTTAAAACTTCCCATAGGAAAGTATGATTCACCCTATCGAAAGCCTTCTCTTGATCCAAAAATACTAAATACCCATCCAACTCTGTAGTTTGTCCCTCTTCTACAATCTCCCTAAAAAATAACAAATGATCTTGAATTTTTCTTCCTGGAACAGCATAAGACTGAGCATTAGAAACAACCTGTTGTGCCATCAAGGCCAATCTACTTGCAAATATTTTTGTAAGCAATTTAAAATCAGAATTTAATAAACAAATAGGCCTCCAGTTCTTTAATAATCTCCTGTCCTCTTTTTATATATAAATGTTAATATTCCCATATTCATGTAGCGTGGCACTGCCTTATTAGTTAATATGTAATTAAAAACAGATTTTAGCTCTTCTATCAATTCTGGGCCTATTAGTTTTAGTAACTCATTAGAGAGTCCATCAGGTCCAGGAGCCTTTCCTCCTGCTAACGTGGATAATGCAGCTTTCACTTCTTCCACTGTTATAGGCCTAATTATGCGTAATTTTGTATTGAAGTCAACAGCTGGAATTTGTAAGTCTGAAAAATAGGCCATTAGACATTCTCTATCAATTTTGAGCAGACCATACATTTGTGCCATATATTGACTTACAATTCCCAGCACACATTCTTTAGATGAATAGGCAACTCCATCTTCTCCCAATAGGGGATACATCCCTTTTGCCTGTACCTGTGAAGCATAACATGCAAAGGGACAAACCTCATTGAATTTCCCTTTTACACCAAATTGTTGCTGTTGATATAAAATCCAGTTTTTTTTGTGCATAATAGTCCCGCATATGTTGTTTCACTGTGTTTATTTGTTGAATGAGATTCTGATGAGTATCGTGAATCATAGAGAGCAACTGTTGCAGAAATTTCTTCTGTTGTAGATAAGGTACTCTAATTTTTGTATATTTTTACTCATATTTTTACATAACGTCTGCAAATCTCTTTTGGTATCTTCCCACCATAAGGTAGAATCATCAAAAAGGAAGAACACTGATTTTCTTGCTGATAAAAAATGAACAAGAGTTTGTAGTGTCTGTTCATTGGATAATAGGGAAGTGTTCAGCTTCCACAAACCTGGCCCTCTCTGTACCCTTGCCTGTAGGCCTATTTTAATGCCCACTATACTATGATCTGAAAACTCCACCGGATATGTATTAGCTGAAAGTGTAGATAAATAAGAGGACACAAAAAACATAATCAATCCTAGAGACTAAAGGCCCTTTCTGAAAAGTGGGAGTGGCTACTTTAGTAAATGCAAAGAAAGAATCCTTTGGATTTGCTTTTTGTACTATTTGAGCTAAAATATTTGAATCACAGTATGTTTTAAGAGTAGTAGCTTGTAATGGACAGTTAAAGTCACCTGAAAAAACTATATGATGGGCAGTAAACAAAAAAGGTTGTATTAAATAAATTATTTCTCAACGTTCCACTTTTGTTTGGGGTGCGTACAGATTTATTAACTGAAATACAGTAGCTTTTATTAACACATCCAAAATCAAAACTCTGCCTGGTGCTAAATTATATAGTTTTAAAAGATGAACTTCAGGCAATTTAAACAAAATTCCTAGACCTGAACAGGTGTCCTGACCTATGGACCAATATGAAGGACCAGCATATAATTCTTTTGAAGCTAGCAATGTTTCTTTCAAGGAATGAAGATGAACATCCTGGAGAAAGAAAATACCAAAAGATAAGTGTGTCAGAAAGGAAAAAAACACCTTTCTTTTGCTATTCCTCATTATACTATTCACATTAATTGTATAACAGGTAAAGAGAATAAACATGGATACCTATGTTATTTATATTTCCCCCTCCTTGCAGACTGTTTTTTCAGCTTAGCCTTTCTTTTTTGAGGCCCTTTCCCCCTTTCTTGTTTCTCAGCATCAGTGTTAACTTCTGGCACAGAAGATGCTATAGAGGAGTCATCACAATTATCTTTCATAAATTCAGTTGTAGGATGTCAAACTTATTCAATAAAGGTACTTCAGTTAGCTGTGATTTTAATACAGAAGCCCAAGTACTAGGTCTTGTGGCACTTACTTTAGAACCAATTTCAGAACCAGTCAGGGGAGGAAGGGGGGGAGGCATAAAATCTCCACTAGGGTGAGCCCCAGAGGTGGAGGGACAGGCTTCAGAAACAACAGACAGAGCATCAATATCTTGGATTGTGGTTTTTCCCTGAGTCTGTTCTTCTAAAGAGGTTTCTTTTGACTTTTCCAAGTTATCACAAGTCAATAAAGCTTCAGCAGGGAGTGGGATGGGTTTTTGACAGAAAGGTCCGGGGCGAGGTCTGCCATAGAAACCCCTTGCTGAGGTTGCAAACTAGCAGAAACCAATTTCTTTTTTTGAATCAGAGTGATTAACAAGTGCTGCTCCTCCCCATCTGCCTGGTCAGGTATGTTATGTGCAGCCCACTGACAAGTTTGAGAGGCATGGCCTATCTCTTCACAGAGATTACACTTATAATCATTTGTACACTGAGAACTTACATGACCCAGTTCTCCACAGATATTACACCTGATCTGATCACAGATGCTACTTAAGTGAGCTACTGAGCCACACGTGTAGCACATTTTCGGCTGTTCCACGTAAAACAGAATACCTCTATCCCATCCCCCAAAAAAAGAGTTAGGCAAATGAATAACACCAGTAGCAGTAGTTTTTAGCAAAACCTTAACCTTCCATCCCCCAGTCCATATGTTCTCTGAGTCCAATATAGCCACCGGTTCTTCAGGTACCATACATTTCTGTTTCAGCCAATAAGTAAGGTCGTTGACACTGACCCCCTCATCGCAAACTAACACAGTGATAGTCTTCTGTGCAGGTTTTGTCAGTGGTATTGCAACAAATGGTGCCCAAAGGGCAGATTTCTTTAGTGTACTGTACTTAATCCAAAACCTCTCCAAGCCACTGAGAGACCAAAAACTACTATAGCATCGAACGTAGTTTCTCCAGAAACATGGATCAGTACATAAATTTCATTGGAAAAGAACATCATAGAGTCCTTCAAGAGAGTTTTGGCTATAAATAGTCGATCAGGAGGCTCAGACCTATCTCCTTTATAGGATAGATGCACTGCATTATGCCTTTTAGCTGGAAAAATAGGAAATTTTAATAAAGAGGAAAATGATCTCAGAACATCGCTATTCACAATTTTTAGAGGCAATTGTGTAAAATAGTAGATATATTGGGGCATCCCGCACTCTGAGCACTATGTTATGAAGATTCAGCATTTTGAGGTAACTTTATAACTGGATTCTGTGTTAGCTCGAGCTCAGGAGGTACCTTCAAATCCGTAATTGGTACAATGACAGGTGCAGAATTTGCAGTTGACTCTGGCATACGAATAGGCGATGAGCCCGAAACCCATTGACCTGTATGTTTATTTTGCTCCCACCCTGCATTTTTCAAGGCAGTATCAACTGACCATTCTATCTGTGGAGTAACTTCACCTTCTGCAGCACATCTTAGGCCAGGTATCTGTTCACCTAAAATTGCCATTCCCAATGCAATTGCTGTAAGCCCTGTTCCCTGCATTTCTTGGTGTTCTACTTGCTCTACGGCCGTTGCCCAACTCCCTGAGGAATCCTTTGATGCACCTACATCATGTTTACTCAGCTGTGCTCCCTTGACAGTGTCTTTCTGTTTGTCAGCTTTAATGTCATGGAGCTTCTTTTGTAGTTGCATTTTTTTAAACAAATACTGTTTTTCCTCAGCAGCAAGCTGTGCCATAATATCTGCAGTTTCAATAGAAAAGTATGTTTGCTCATCCGGAGTATCCAGCGGAAGTTCACTGCTGTTACTGCCATCAGAAAAACTATCTTCTGGTAACTCAGGTAATAAAGTTGTTTGTGCAGGGTCAGGGTCAGTTGGAATGTGGTCCACAGCAACATCCATTGCATTATCAGCAGAGTCAATATTCATGGAAGGAATTACACCAATATCCAATACAGCAGTTTGTTTGTCAAGAATCCTCTCTTCCTCCTCCACTCCAGTAGTCTGATGAGCAGCCATCTTGGTCCCACAAGCAAAGGGGTCCCCCTCTGCTCACAGGAAGCAATGCCCCCTGCAGGAAGAGTAGGGGAACATTTTTATTTAAACTTAAAAGAAAATAACATACATCTCAGTGTTAAAGCACACTTAACAAAAAAAAAAAAGACAAAGCTTTGTAAAAGAATCCAGATGATATATACTTATAGTACTTTAAATTTCAATATCATAAACCCCATTCTGTAAAAAAAAGATATGAGAAAAAACTGTTGAAATAAAAAATAAAAGGGAAGAAAGGAAAACAGACAGTGTTAAATCACACTTTACCCATAAATAGATTCTAAATGGAAAAAAATAACCTGTTTCGTATCTTGCTTGAACTATTGAATCTCAAGACCAACATTTCATCATTGTAAGTCAGAAAGAACAGCAGGTGTTCCTGCAACAATCCCTTTATTAAATATACCCAAGGGAAATAAAAAAAGGGGGGGTGAAATAACCAACATCTATAATACGAAATATTCCTCTTTTCCAAAGTAATCAAACATTCTTATCCTCAAATAAAATCAAAAGACCACCAGCATTCCTCCCATACTCTTTTATCCTGAAATTTAAATTCAGACAGTTTAAGGCTATGAAGGTCATTCTTAATGATATAGAATAACCCCAAACCAGATAAAAGCTGCTGTTGAAGAACAAGTTGACACTGCTCGAGCCAAATCCAATATAAAAAAATGGACCAAAACAACCCGCAAAGTGCTACGGTGAAAGTTTTGCCAGGCTGTAGGTATTATCTCAAAGAACAATAAATCAGGGTCCAGAACAACAATACAGGGTTTACCATACCTACTCCTCCTTCTTTAACTTCTTTATATAATATAGTTCTCTTGATCGGGTTAAGCCAACTTCCTCAAAAACATAAGAAGAAACAACCCATAAGTTTTGTTTCAAGACATTTTGGAACCGGATAAATGGCACTTATAAACAAAAAATGCTGGAATAAGAACGTTCTAATATTATACACTCTTTTCTTTTTTGAAGCTTTCCAAACATTCCATTGTTTTACTTTATCTAGACCAGTCTGTATGGCATTTTCCCAGTTAAAACCTCCTGGATCCTTCCCACCAAAGAAAATCCCTAAAATCCAACAAAGTGCTTGAGCCACTGAAAGACCAGCAACTGTGGTTGGGGATGTCAGAAAACCTTGCACACTTAAACATTTAGTTTTATTGTGGTTTAGACATGCTCCCGTTATCTTACCAATAACTTCTATTAGATGACAAGCAATAAGAATTGAACAACGCTCCCATAACAATAACATAAATCATCAGCATAAGTGACAGTTTTCAATTCCTGGGCTACCCCTACCCCCAGACCTACCACACAAGGAGAGGCCTGTAAAATCTGCAACACAGGATCTATCGTAAACACATATAGGAGCGGAATTAAGGGACAACCTTGCTGAACACCTTTATGGATCTGGCATCTTAAACCCATTCTTCCATTCTCAAATGGCTGGACAAAAGCCAAATCATAACATAATTGTAACCATGAAATAAATAACTGTGGAATCCCCATGTTAAACACTGCCATAAGAAATCATGTGAAACCCTATCAAATGCTTTAGTCTGATCGAGACTAACTACAAATCCTTATTCTACTAAAGCTTTATTTCTATCCTCCTTCCTTAGAGTCAATTCCCTCAACAATAGGAAAGCATCAGTGATCCTTCTCCCAGGAACTGAGCAAAATTGGGCAGGACTCAAAACATCATTTATAACTGACGCTAATCTATTACTCAGTAATTTGGCCAGGATTTTAAAGTCCATATTGAGCAAAGTAATTGGACTCCAATTTTTTATATCTGAAGGCATGCCTTTTTTAAACAAAAACATTAATAATCCTTCGTACATAGATGTTGGAAGAAAATGTTCTGATAGAAAGGAATTATACACAGCTACTAACTCAGAAGGCATCATTTCCCAAAGAACTTTATACAGCTCTCCAGGAACACCATCTGATCCTGGAGATACATCCTTGTGAAGACCTTGAATCACTACCTGTAATTCTAACTGTGTGAAAGGAATTACCATATAGACAGCCTGCTCTGAAGTTATTTATGGAAGTTGTGCTGCCTGCAACATTTGTGGAGTAAACCTAGATTCCACCCCCTGACATCCATAAGTCATCTCAATATGGTCTACCAGTACCTCCATAATTCCCTCATTATCAGTCACTCTCTCCCCCTTTGAGGAAACTAAATCTACAAACCTCTTCTTTTCTCTCCTTTTCTGGCTACCAAGATAAGGATTAGTCCTTTCCAACTTCCCTCGTGTACCAAAGGTTTGTTCTCTCTGAAGTGAACGTAACCTAGAATATTGAAAATAGGACATTTCCTCTTTTACCAACCTAATATCTTCACTATAATCTACCCCCATGCTATTCTGTTGGGAAAAAAGAAACTGAAGATGGTTTCGTTGTTGTAAATAATTACCACATGTGGCTTTAGCTCGAGACTTCACCCTCAACTGAAAAAACTAGTAAGACATGATTTAAAATCCTGCCACCATTTACTCAGTTCTCCATCATATAAACATACAGTAGAACATCTGTCCTGCACAGTCTCAGCCAATTCTGTTCTAATATCCAAATCCAATAATACAGAAGTGTTCAATCTCCAAAACCCTGAACCAGCCCCCTGGAAAGGGAGCCATGGAATCTGCACCCCTATCAAGGAATGATCCAAAGTTTCAATTGGGATATTCATCACTTTAAACACAGGCAAAGAATGTTTTAGAGAAATAAAATCAATATGGGAAGAAAGGGCCCCTTTATTAAAGGTTGGCTGCTGTTTCAAATGTCCCTCTTTATGGGCATCATTTAAGCCTGCCTGTGATAAAACATTTTTTAAAAAGGTCTTATCACAGTACTGTTTACCATCCAAATTCCGTAATTGAAAATTAATATTAAAATCCCCTCCTAAAAAAAATCTGTCTGCTAGTATGGAGATAGGGTTGAATTTTAGTTAATAATTCAATATGCAGAGCCTTTGTTTGAGGACCATATATGTTAAGTAACCAACATTGAATCTGATTTATTTCCACATCTAACATAACAGCCCATCCTGGGTCAAAATCCACTTTCCAAAATTTTTTTACATAGGGAGTAGAAAAACAGATGCCAATTACACAACAAAGATCAGGGCCTATTGACCAATATGATGAACCCCAACTCCATTCCAGTAAAGCATGCTGCACCTCAATATCAGAATGCAATCTGGTATCTTGTAAGAAAAACACTTCAAAATCTAAACTGTGTAAAACAGCAAAGGTAGCAGCTCGCCTATAATTAGACTTAATACTATTAATATTTAAGCTGGCCAGATTCACATGGGGCAGCTCAGGGAGGAGGCTTTTTAAGTTTTGTACTAGATCTTGTCATTCATTTAGAAATTGTTTTTTTGGATTGTGGTTCTATAAGAACATTTGTTTCGGAAGGAGCCGTCTCAGGCTCTGGTAACAGAAGTTGATCTTGCTCCATACGATCCCACCAAGATGAAAAAGCAGCAAATCTATTGGAAAGAGGAAGTGGGGAAAGATGCCGGCCTCTCTCATGCCCGGAAGTTGAAAATGTTTCTACAGTAATTTCTCCCATATCCAATTTATCAAAATCCATAGACTCAGAATAAAACTCATCTGGTGGATCCTTCCCTTTAGCCAAACCTAATTCACAAGAATTCACTTGAGATAAGGGAGGCAAAACTGAAGATACTTCACATGGGGAAAGTGGGGCCTGCTCAGGAGGAGAAACCTTAGAACTAGAAGGAGTCTGACAAGTAACTATAGATCCAACAAGCACTGGGCCTAACCATACTGGGGCAGCCTGGGAAGAACATGCCTCCTCTGTAACTTTAGTGGAGGGGGGGGTTCTGTCCAGTGTGTTGTGTACAACCTCTGTTCCCCATCTCCCTTCCTCTTCCTCTACTTCTATAGCCTCTGGAAGATGAAGGAGTAAAATGATCTTCTGTATCATAAGTTTGTCTATATGGCCATTTGGCCTGGGATAATAAGAAATCATGCTCTGAGTCATCTTCTGACTTATGGGCAGCCCAAGGACAATCAGCAAACCCATGATCATCATCCCCACACAGATTACACAGTGAGGGGCAGAGCAATGAGTTGCTGTATGGCCCAGCATCCCACAGTGGAGACATTTAACCATCTCACAATCTACATTCAAGTGAGTGAGAGACCCACAATGATAACAGCTCTTAGACTGACTAGCGTAAAACAAAATCCCACAGTCCCTGCCCAAAAAAAGGAGTTGGGAAGATGACGAATGCCATGGTCATTTTGTTGTAATTGTACCCTAAAGGTCCAACCTCCATTCCCAAAACCATTGTCATCCAAGATTGACTGTGGATGTCCAATAAATGTACATCTTTTTTCCATCAAAAAAATAATGTCTTTCACATCAACTCCATTTCAAAACAACAAAGTTACTGTTTTAACTGTGGGTTTGGTAATAGGAATAGCTATGAATTCCTTCCAGAGTTCTGAATCTTTTACTTCATAATAAATATGCCAAAATGTATCCAACAAAGACATAGTGCAAAAGCTGATGTTGTAACAACGATCCCCTGGTGTATGAATGAATGCATACACATCTCCCTGTGTAAACCCAAGGAATCTTTAATCAGATGCTTGCCCACCCATAATCAGTCAGGAGAGATTGGAGCCAGACCCCTATAATGAAGATGGACCACAAACAGTTGTTTAGCAGCTACAGCAGGTTTATGAAATAAGCCTGCATATGATCTGGGCTTCTGAGGCTTCTCAGCCTGCCCCCCCCAACCTCCATTAGTAGGCTCAGGATCAATATCCCCATTGATAGTACCTGGCTTGGGAAAAGACCCTCCACAGTCTGCATCTCTGGTGTCACCTCCAGAAATTCTTCAGGCTCCAACAAAGGAACCAGCAAAGCAGAATCCAGTTTTAACTTCAGGGCTAAATCCGTGGTTGTGTCTTGTGTTGCAACACACGGAAAAGCCTTGTTCCCATTATTTGTATCAGCTGCTGAAGAAGGCAATGACTGAACCACAGGAGGCCCAGAAACTGATCCTTCAGCTGTTTTTTCATCAGACATTAAATGTTTTACCTCCTTGTATTCTGGTGAGCCTGGTATGGGGACTGCAGGGTCTAGGATCCACCGACCAGCCTGAAATAGCCAACCAGCTTTGTGTAAAGCTTCCCCTTGCATCCATTCTGCCACTGTGTCACTTTCAGTAGGACTATCCTCCAGTGGGAAAACCAAAGCATTCATCTCAACAGGTAGCACAGAAGGTTGTGATGCAGGATCAAGGCTTAATCTTACCAGCAACAGCTTACCAGTTTCCAGCTGGGGACTTGCGATCGAATGTTTTCTCTTCTTCCTCTCCTCATCCAACTTGACCTGATGTTCCTGAAAAGCTAGTTCTGCTTCCAAAATTAAAGTAAGTAACTGATGTTTCTTCCCATCCAATTCCTTTTCTAAACAGCTTCCTCGTCTGCAATCTCAACCCCCTCAGAGATCTGGGGGAGGCATTGATGCATGTCTAACACAGGATTCAAATCAGGGTTAATTACAGCAATATCCAAAGCTTCCGAGGTACTCATTCTCTGCTCAGGAGCTGTAGCACCATCACCTTCCCCTTCCATGATCCGAACCAGACTGAGGTTTGCAGTCCTTCCTGCAGCACTTCAGCGCCTTCTGCAGGAAAGAGTAGGGGAATTTTTATTATTATAACATCAAAAACAAATTAATACAAACAGTGTTAATTCACACAAAATAATATACAAATCATAAGGTAAACGAAGGTAAAAAAAAAAATATGTCAGTCGTACATTATCAAAGAAGCACAAAAAGAAATATGTATAAAAGTCCCCGTCTTCCCCCACTAAAAGAGTGGGGGAATGCTGATCAGCATAACTTCAAAACAAAATAAGTACAAACAGTGTTAAGTCACAAAAAAAAGTATTACAGTCATACATGAATAGATAAGTGCAAAAGGAAAAATGTATAAATGCCCCCCCCCACTAAAGAGTAGGGTTTTTTTTATTAATCCTTTGACGCTAACCAAAATAAGTACAAACAGTGAGAATTCACACAAAATAATGCAAATACAAAAAAGGGAAATATATACAAATGGGTCCTCCCCCCTCACTCCAGGAGTAGGAGAATTTTTTTTTTTGTATAATATCAGAAATGAATTCAGTGTTAAATTCCACAATTGATTTATACAAAACAAATAATAACTCAGACAAACTACCTACAGTGTCAAAAAGTCAGAATTGAGGAAAATTACACCAGTACTCTTGATAAATGACAGGAGTCAAATTCAAGAATTCTTGTTCAGTATAACATTTCAAATCCTATGAAATTAAGGAAAATAATACTGAATGCAGTATATAGGTGTTCTGTATAGAGTAGCGACATTTGCTTTGACAAATCCAACATTTTAAATATGCAAAAATGCAAGAACACTACTGGGGAAAAAGGGGCTCCATTGATTCGACAGAAGCCCTAATACAAAAATATTGTAATTCAAGAATTGAAAAGGTAAACAAAATCAAATTTGTTTAATTAAATCCCAGAGACTCACTACATAGGGACACTCAAAAAATAAATGTGAAATAGTTTCCAAAAGATGTTCACATCCAGGTCTAGGACAAATGCGTTCTTTCAATTCCTTGGCCCAGGTATTTAAAAGGGTTGCGCATGAAACAATAGTGTTGCACCATGCGCAACCCACTGATGCATCCCGGCGTGATATTCAAAAGGGAAAAGTGCGCAGCATAAATCCTGATGTGCTGGAGTGCATCAGTAATGTATATAGGCACAGGTAGGGGGGTTTGCCCATGCATAACCTGCACAGCCCGATATTCAGCCTGGGATGTGCAGAGCCATGCATGCGCAACCCCTACCTGCACTAGCACAAAGTTAAGTGAAAAAAAAGGAACAACTGATGGCCACCCACAGGTGAGCTGCCGCATTGCAGGGCACAACACGGCAGCTGCCACCAGTGGGTGGCCACCCAAGTTCCGGCTGCATCTGGCGGTGCCCTCCCATGCCCAATCACGGGCATCTGCCTAAAAATAGACATATTCATCCAATATCCCTGGTGGTCCAGTGGACCACGATGTGCCCTGATCATAGGCATCTGTCTAAAAATAGACATATTCGTCCAATATCCCTGGTGGTCCAGTGGACCACTATCTGTCCAATCACAGGAATTTGTAAAGACAAAAACAATTCCAATGTCCCTGGTGGTCTAGTGGTACCCTCCCACCTGCCCACTGAGCACCCCCCCACTCCCCCCGGTCAGCCGGTGGGCGGCAGCACCCCACCCACCTGCTGCCCCGCCACCCAACAACTGACACCTTGGTAGGGCTTCATGCCCATTCGTTCCACAGCATGAGCCAATAGGCATGGAAGCTTGTTAATTACATACATTCCAGATATGTGAATGAAATCATTCACATATCTGGAATGTGTAGTACGGCTGGCTGACCAGGGGTGGGGGCGGGGCAGTGGTGCTCAGTGGGAGAGTGGGGGGAGTACCACTAGACCACCAGGGATATTGGAATTGTTTTGGTTTTTACAAATGCCCATGATTGGTCAGATGGCGGTCCACTGGACCACCAGGGATATTGGACGAATATGTCTATTTTTAGACAGATGCCAGCGATCAGCACAGAGCAGTCCACTGGACCACCAGGGATATAGGACGGGGACATTTTTATTTACAGATTCTCATGTTCAGGCACCAAGAGGTCCACTGGACCACCAGGGATATAGGATGGGGACGTTTTTATTTACAGATGCCTGCGATCAGGCACAGAGAGGTCCACTGGACCATCAGGGATATAGAATGGGGACGTTTTTATTTACAGATACCTGTGATTGGGCACAGAGTGGTCCACTGGACCACCAGGGATATAGGAAGGGGAAGTTTTTTTTTAACAAATGCCCAAGATTGGGCTGCAGGGGGTGTCGGTCCCCAATGGCTGCTGCCTGGCAGGGCGCCAGGCACAAGTCATCGGGGATCAGTACACCTGCATGCAAATGGGGCCATAATGACATGTAAATGGCCCCATGTGCACCTTGCATAAATTATGGCCCCATTTGCATGTCAACTTTTGAATATCGCGGGTGCTGTGCATGGCGCAATGGAACTTGCGCTAGCGCATCTCCATGCTCCACTCTGGCCACATGCGCTGGCACAGTGCCACTGCGCTATGCACACTGGTGGTGGCCAGGGTGTGATATTCAAAGCTGCTGAGCCATGGCCAGCTCCTTTGAATATTGCTTAGTCCACACCCCTGTGCAGCCAAGTTGAGCTGCGACCAAGCTTGCGCCACAGCCAGGTGCAGTTTGAATATCTGGGCCCTTATGTTTTAGGTTATTTTTCACATTTAATTTATCATGCACACTAAGCCAAATGACATCCCTAGTTTCATGTGGTAATCGAGAATCATTTAGAATTTTGCAAATATTCTGTCTCTCAGTTAAAGATCTATCTAAAGTGTATATCCATAATAGAAGAATAAAACTGTTTACGAGACAGAGTAAAAAAATGTTGTTTGGGGAATGACCAAGCTTTCAATTTGTCCAACCCATATTTAATATGCAAAGGAAAGGAAAAAGTTTTCAGATTTTTCGAGAGACCTGCTGCAGCATCCCAACCAGAAAAAACAACATGTAAGGTGTGATGAAGCCATTGACACCAAGGCTGGGAATTATGAAAAAAAACAGGAACAAAACTGGTGTAAAAGAAAATACTAAAAAAAAAACACTGAAGGGTTAGGCATCCCTAAATCATCCTCATTTTTTGTACAATAAGTGTTTTCTTGTTTAACTGGATTCAGTCATAATCCCCATAGGGCCCCCCCCCAAAAAAAGACCTTGCACTCTAGAGATTTTGGAAAAGGAAAAATATGACCAATGTATAAAAAAAACGAAAGAAGGTAGGACTTAATCATATAAACACTTTTGCTTTTGTGCATTTTCCATGAGTTCCAGAGCCGTACCCTATGGGTAGCTGCTTCAAGTTTTAAAGACCAATTAAAAAGGGACATATCTCCTGATCCAAAATAAACCCCTAAAAATTGTTGAGGAGAGTAAACAACAGGAAGGTCTCCAAAACAGGTTAAGGAACTATCTAATGGAGCGATGACAAGACAGAAACTTTTATTCAAATTAAGTTGTGCTCCAAAACTATTAGTGAGGATTTGTAAAAACTGTAAAACATATAGAACAGAGCTTTGGGTAGATACCATTACTACTAAATCATCTGCATATGCGCAGGCCTTAAGAGGAGGGAGTTGAAAATGTTGAATACCTAAAATCACGGGGTCTGAATATATTGCACGTAGTACTGGGTCCAGGGTTAGGATATATAACAGCGGACTTAATGGACAACCTCGGCGTACGCCTCTCAAAATCTTATGTGTGGTTCCAAAATATCCATGCAGTAAGGGGAAAACTAGTGCAGAGGCATAATATTTTGTAAAATAGAGACAAAGGACTGAGGAACATCATATTCCAATAAACAAGCCCATAAAAAATCATGGGCTACTTTATCGATCGCTTGAGCTTGATCTAAACCCAGCACAAAAGTAGGAATATTACAGGTATAACAGTGATCAATCAAGTCACCTAAGAGAAGTAAGGTGTCTGTAATTTTACGTCCTAGTACAGAACAAGTTTTGGAGGGATGAATAACATCACTAAGTGCATTAGTTAGTCTATTGTTTAAGATTTTAGCAAGGATTTTTAAGTCGATGTTTAACAATGTAAGTGGTCTCCAATTTTCAAGGCTCAACTTATTACCTTTTTTATAAAGAAAAAAGAGGGTACCAAGATTCAGTTGTTCTGGAATTGCATGTGCCTGTAGTAAAGCATTATAAACTTGGACCAGTTGTGTTGGGCAGTGTGACCAAAGCCATTTATAAAATTCAGAAGTTAACCCATCACATCCGGGAACCATATTTAAAGACAGGGAAGAAATAACAGCATGTAATTCCAGGGCAGAGATAGGCTGTACTAAAAGCTTTTGTTGTCCCTGTGAAATCTGAGGTAACTGTAATGCTTTAAGCCATTTTGTAACAGTATCAGGAATTGTAAAAGCAGTACCAAACTTTTTTATGATGTGACAATCTATTTCAGATAACAGATCTGACCTAGTATGAACACAAGACCCATTGGGCAGTTCAAGTCGGTCAATATGTTTTTGTTTTCTTCTAAAATTACAATTTTCATACAGATTAATCAAATAAGATTTACCTTGGGATTCCAAATTTTTGTTCTTGCTCTAGTGATTGGAATCTGTTATATTGAAGTTTAAGGAGCTCAGTTTTAATCACCTTAATACGTTGGGATGTATGGTATGAAAGGGGCTCTTGAGACTGAAGGGTTTGTAATCAATAGTATAAGTCTCAGTATCGCTTATGTCTATCAGTATGTTAAAGCCTGGAGTTAGTTTTCAACTGTATAATGAAATCCCGTTTGGAATATAACCACAAACAAACAGCATCATCATACAGGCAAAAAAACTGATTTTCTAGCGTCCAATAAGTCAAGCATAGGGAATTGGAGGATTTTAGAAAACAATGCAGTATTTAGTCTCCAAGACCCTTTCCCATAAGAAATCTCAACTACGTCAGATAAAGAAATACTAAGCAAACAATGATCTGAAGTAGCTGTAACTTCTGTATTACAGGATTGAACATGTACCCCAGCAGAAACAAAAAAATAATCAATATGGGAAGATAATATTCCTTTATGAAACATATGGAGGGGCTTTGAAAGGATGGAGTGACAAGCATCTTTTAAATTAGATTGGGCGAGAACAGATTTTAATGCAACCACATCGCAAAACACCTTTTCTGTCTTCCTTCCCCTATCCGATCGTAATTAACTGCAATTAAAATCACCTCCCAGTATTACTGTTCTGGAAGTAAAAAGAAAAGGCTGAAATTCTTTCCACAAAGTGATATGTCTGATTTTAGATTGAGGAGCATAACAATTAATCAGTCTAAAAAAGGAATTATAAAGTATCACATCCAATAAAAAAATCCTTCCAGGCTGGACCTCAACTAACTTCAAAACTGAAACATCATGAGAGAAAAAGCAAATAGCTAGACCGCTACATAAATCTGAACCTAAGGACCAATAACTTGTTCCCCACTTCCAGTCAGTCTGAGCTACAACAGCTTCTGCGCTAGTACAGAGTCTAGTATCCTGAAGAAATAAAACATCTAAAGGACTAGCTTCAAACATGGCAAATGTGGCCTTACGTCGTAACCCATTCCTAATACTGTTGGCGTTCAAGGATGCTAAAGACAAATCAGGCATCGAAAAAAAAAAAATCAGGTAGTGGGAACAGAAATTTCTTTAGCCTTAGATCTAGTACCCCATCGTTTCTTTTCAATTTTGGGCTTTACAGGGTCCAAATCATCTGTTCCTGAGGAAACTTCTAGTATAGGGGATGTATCGGAAACATCATCCATTTCAGTGTCTCCCCATTTGAGTGGTGCATATTGATTTTGTAACCACAAAGGTTCAGCGCCTTGCGGATTCAGTGACTGTTTACCTCGTCCTTGTTTCACAAGGTGAAAGGACTGAAGGTCTGGGGGAAGCATGGTTGGGGTTACTGGTGTGGTAAGAGGTTCGGTCACTGAGAGAACAGGTATCTGTTTAGAAATGGAGGAGGGAGCTAAGAGTACATGGTCTGCAGATAAAATGAGATCTGTAATGAGAACAGAAGTGTGGTTGTAGAGTAGGAGTAGAACGTGGTCTAGAAGACTTGTGGACTGCTGAATTGACATAGAAGTCATGTTCAGCAAAATCGGCATCCAAAGTATTATGGGAGGCCCAGGAACATTCAGTAAAAGTGTGGCCCTTGGTATCATAAAGACTACATTTTGGGATAGCGGTACAATGAGCTCCTGAGTGACCCAGCATACCACACATGGAGCAACAAATGTTATCACAGCTGCTACTAACATGACGAGGGGAGCCATATTTAAAACAGGTTCTAAGTATCCCGGGATAAAATAAAATACCCCTATCCCTGCCCAAAAAGAAACTACTTGGTAAATGTACAATTCCAGCAGTAGACATTCGTAATTGTACCCTAAAGTGCCACCCACCTGTCCAAAACCCTTCGGTATCAATGATGGGATCTGGGAGACCTTGAATTTTGCATTTTTGCTCCAACCAATAAATGACATCTTTCACATTAACCTCCTCATTTCTAATAAGAATAGTAACAGTTTTCAAAGTAGGAACAGTTAAAGGTAATACAAAAAAAGTGTCTAGATCTCAGAGTCCTTTACTGCTGAATAAGTTTGCCAAAATGTGTCTAATAAAGCGGCAGTTCGAAAACTAATGTCAAAACTGTGTTCTCCTGGATCGTGAATAAATACAAATACCTCAGAGGGAGTAAATCCTAGAGATTGTTTGATGAAAAAATGACCAAAGAAAGCTCTGTCAGGTGGAGACTCTAGGCCACTGGTGTATCTGATGCGACCAGCATGTCGATGTTTAGCGTTGACTGGTGACTTGTGGAAGAGGCTTGCAAAACTGGGAGTTTGTTAGGTGGTTGCTGTCATAGGATTAACAGGATTTTCAGATGTTTTCAAGGGAGTATCATCTACCCCCAGAATAATTTGACTGTCCGAAATGTCAGGTAGAAGCAGAGTGTGCTCTACAGAGTCCAGAGGCGAACTAGGCTGTGCATTCGCTGCAAGGTCCAGTGAGTTTGAATCCAGGAACTCATCGTGGCAACCATCTTGAAGTCCAGGAGCAGTATGTAAACAAGGGACTGAAGAAGAACCAGGCAAGGGAATATTAGGGTCAGGTGACCATCCTCCGGCAGCATTTGGAACCCAGTCAGCATGTTCTAATACTTGGTTTGGCGACCAGTTTTCTTTTTCAAAACCAAGATGAGAATCTTTAGACTCTGCCTCTGAAATGGAGCTCACTTCAGAGTCTGTCAAAGGAAATTTCTTCCCTTTTGTAGACACAGGGCTCATACTCAACCGTTTCCTTTTTTTCTTTTCCTCCTCAAGAAAATGCTGCTGGTGAGTAAAATTCAATTCTGCTGAAAACAACAGGTCAGCCAACCTTTTTTTTTCAGTAAGCAGGTTATCTTGTAGAATTTGCTCAGCTTTATCCAATTCTATAAGGACAGATGTGTCCAAAACTGACGATATAACCTCAGTATTCCTTTCATCTAACGCAGAGTGCATCTCAGGTGCTGGACCTGCAGGAGCAGAGATGCATCCTTCTGCAGGTACACCAGCCAACTTAAATGACAGAGCGTCCATCAGCAAGGGTCCCCCACTGGCGAGTAGGGGAATTTCCCCCGGTGTCCTGGCCAAATTTCTCTCATTCACTAAAAATACCACCAACAGTTTAATCTGGTTCAATTTCAGTTGCTTATCATCTGTATCCCCTCCCCCCAGTCACCCCTGAAAAAGGGACTTCTAGGCCTAGTGGGCTTACCTGGTCAACAAAATTCAATAAATAAATAACAATTTGTTAGCATACTTATTGAGTAATATTTCAATGGTTGTTTAGAAAAATACTGTGTTTGATGTGTTTTACAATGCAGTTTTGTTCATGCTTTCTTAAGTAACAAGCTGTGACTGAGCTTGGCACATTTTCAGCAGACTGGGGTTTACAACCTCCACTTGCATACTGTGTGACTCTCAGCAAGTCCCCCTGGGTCACCTCTGAAAACAGACACCTGCGCCTGGTGGGCCTACCTGGTTACCAAAAGAATACAAGCCATTGGTCCAGATAATGTTTTGTACTTGGAAGTATTTAATGCTAACTACTACCATCTGGTAGTATTTCCACCTAAATGGTAGTAATACCATCTACTAACCTGTCTAACCCCCAACCTCTAAACCAAAACTCAAACTCACTGGGTGCCTGCAGTTATGGATTCTTTCTTCTCACATGCTGGGGTGTCCTAACGTACTTCCACGCTTACTGCCATGAAATGCTTCACTCCTAATATTTTTTCCATGTTGCAACTACCCATCTGTCAGCAGGGGCAGTCTGTGTTTAGGTGAGGACAACTGGCAAGAGTTTCGACAGGGGCAACAGGTTGAGAGGCTGCAGGATGGCTTGTATATGTATGGTACAAATTATGATGTCAGACTAGGTTTGCGTACACTGTTATATTGCAATGAGTGGAGGGGGCATGTGTTTGTGTTGAGGGAGGCTGAGTTTACTGTGTGTGTGTGTGCGCACGAGTGCGGTCTGTGTCGCATGTGTCATGGGTTGAGGAGGGCCATGTGTTTGTGTTATGGGGGGGCTGAGTTTACCATGTGTTTGTGTGTGTGTGCGCTGTCTGTGGCATGTGTCCTGCTGAAGCGTGCAAGTCCAAGTGACTACTTTTCGGTTAAAAAAATTGAGTATCCTCTTTTTTTTTAAAAGTACATGAGACTGCAGTAACAGTCCAAAATAAATGTTTATTTCATGATTTACATAAATTAGTACTAGGCAAAATACTTTTACTACATCACTAAACACTGACAGTAGTCGAAATGAAGCAAGCCTCAATAATTGCAAAGCAAACTTCCATATGAAAAGTGGGGTAATTTGAATTTAAATAATAGATATAGATGTTTAAATTCCTTGAGTGGTCAATACTTTTCATAAATAACCCACATTTTGGGAACTCAGTGGTACAAATGATCACTTCCATTGTTAACTGAGATGGAGAGGACCAGTAGAGTGGGAGCAAGCAGAATAGAAGGAATGTCTGATTACCTTCTCCAGTGAGCAGGAGGGCACTCATGATTTTGGCTCCCACTGCTCACCAGCAGCCCAAGTCCTCTGCCACTGACAGCACTGCCACCATCTGAAAACTTCAGTCATGCCCCCCCCCCCCCGGCAGTGTTTACCTGACAGTGGAAGGCCAGAGGAGCACGGATGTGAAGAATTGCATGTCTTTTCTAGTCACTCTGGCAAAATGGATCTTCCTCCACTGCTCCTGGACCACCAACTCGAGGTCCAGAGACACAAGTGAGGGATCTGGGAGTCTGCAAAAGTTGTTTTTGAAAAGCACATGTAAATAAGCTGGCTGCTAGGAACAGTAGTCCTTGCCCCACCCCCCACCCCCAGCATTTCTTAGCTCCAAGAGCACCAATGCCACCATACTTCTCAACATTTGTCACTGAAATGAGGGACATCAGACCCTCAGAATGAGGGACACCTCCTCAAACCTTGAACATATAAATTCAGAGCACTGTGGCAATTATTGTGTTTACTTGTACAATGTTTATTTTTGATTAACCATCTTACAATATGATGAATTTCTGCTTTGAAGTCTTAATTTACATCACATTCTCTGTATGGGCAGCAGCTTTTCCATAATGGATAGGAGACTTAAGGGGTAAAATGAGGGGTGTACCTCATGATGAGGGACACTTGAGAGGTATGCCACTCTTATTTTTACAGAAGGGTTATTAGCCCCCACTAGTCTTCACTAGCCCACCTGAGCTAAGTAAAATACTGGTCACTCGGCCACCAGTATAGACAAAGGGGTTTTAGCTGATCCCCCTTCCCCAAACCTCACTCCCTTTACTGGGCTTTTGCTCTTTTATTGATTTTTTATTCTAACCTATTTTTTTTATTTTTTTTACAGGTCTGACAGGACAAGGGTTGCTAAACCTCATCAGATAAGTATTTTTTGTCTATCCTCTCACTTCCTCCCTTTTGAACCACCCAAAGAACTGCAGATCCTTTGTGACCCCTTTTCTATCTTTTATTTTACAGTTACAGTGTACATCACCCCTTTGGACTCCTACCTATGGCGCCCTAGTGCAGGTAAGTCTCTGTATTTTACTTATTTTATGCGAGTTGACTGTAATGGGCTGGCCACACCCGTGACAGCGGCTTTAAAATCTGCATTGGCATGTGATCTGAAAAAAATTTGCATGCATTGCCATCTGCGGCCTGAATGGAGCTTGAAATTAATTTTCAATCACTGTTATATGTTTCAATTCTGTTTTTACAGTGGCATGTCCATCTAGTCTTTCCTTCTTTAATTCCCTACCAGTTTAGTGGCATGTCTCCTTCCCACTGCAAACCCAAAGATTATTAATTTTAGTTTCCTGGCAGTCAAGTGATCCCATCACCCCTCTGTAAACCCTGAGATTATGAAGGTAATTCCCTGTTATCGACATGCCTTTGCCCCATCCTCAAGATTATGAAGGTAAAGTTTAGTGTCATCCAACCTCATCGGAAATATCAAAGCTATGACAAACCCTTCATGGTAGTGTAGTGTCTCCTCCCCTATCCCTGCAATGGAATTGTGCAGTTCCCTGATAGTCCAGTGGTACCACCCTCTTCACCTGATCCCCATTATGGTATCCATACATCCCCCCTCTCCTCTCCCTGGCCCACTCATATAATGCCTAACACCCCATGTCTGAAATCTGAAGCCCTAGCAAAGCCCATTTGTGTCAGTAGGCACATTGTATGGTGACTGACCCTCCGCACAATCATGGTCTGCAGCTATTCAGATGGTAGGGACTGAGCTGCTTTTACAGTATGCATGCACTCTGTCACTGTCCCACACACACAGCGGGTGAGCGAGGAGTTGAGAGGGAGTCTG
This sequence comes from Neoceratodus forsteri, assembly GCA_016271365.2. Lineage (NCBI taxonomy): Eukaryota > Metazoa > Chordata > Ceratodontiformes > Ceratodontidae > Neoceratodus > Neoceratodus forsteri. The sequence continues at coordinate 349,331,199 of CM028130.1, read as the reverse complement.
TCCCATCCAACGCTCTGCACACAGATGAGGATGAGCTAGGGGTCAAACTAGGGGGGGTGACACTGGACTATCAAGGCATTACACAGCTATCTCTCAGAGATTGGGGAAAGGGACCACTAGACTAGCAGGTAGTGATTGACATAGTTTTGATATTATTCCTACAGGGTAAGGGAGGGGAATTCATTAGACTACCAGTGAGTGTATGCTTTATATCTCCTATAGTGGGATCTTCCTTGTCTCTCTTCCTCCTTCTTCTTGCCTGTCAGTCTTTGTTTCCTATGATGACCCTGAATACACACACACACACACACACACACACACACACAGTCTCTCTCTCTCTCTCTCCTGCAGTGGTTCCTGTCTTGTCATGTTGCACTTGATCCTCTGTTCATTCTGTCTCTTGCTGCAAGCCTGCATTTCAGATGTCTCTCCTGCTGCAGGCCAGTCTGTACAGTCTCCGTCCCTCTTCTTCACCCCGCCTGCTTGTTCAGTATCCCTCTTTGCAAGCCTGTATATCTGGACTCTTACTCCCATTGCAGGACGGTCTCTTCAGTGTCTCTAAGCCCCCTGCCCAGTAGTGAGGCCTGCTTGTCTGGTCTCAATCTTATTATCTCTCTTCTTTAGAGGAGCCTGTCTGTCTAGTTACATTTGATCTCTGTAGCAAGCATGCCTGTTCAGTTTCTCTTGCAGCAAGCCTGCAAGTTGGGTCTTTCTCTTTTTACAGGCCAGTCTGTACAGTCTCTGTCCCTCTCTCTTCTCCCCCCCCTTAGTCTGCCTAACTGGGGCTATGGGTGGGGGGGGGGTTAGTGTCTAGAAGTAGGGTGGTGCTAGTGTTTGGGGCTTTGGAAGATTGGTCAACAAGTCCTTATCCTATACCCATGCTCCCTCCTTTCCTCTGGTGTTTACAAATGGATGTCCTTCAGTCTCTTAGGCTATTGACCCTGCACCATTTTAGTTGTCCTCTTCTGGACCACCTCTGCTCTATGTCCTTCTGGAGATGTGGTCTCCAGAACTGGAAACAGTACTCTATGTGAAGTCTCACCAGTGAGCCATACAGTGGTATCACCACCTCCCTGTTACTGGTGATATCCCTCCCTATGCACCCTAGCATTCCACTGGCTTGCCCCACTGTCTTGCCACACTTTTTAGCCACCTTTAGGTAATCAGATATGGTTACCATAGGTCTCTTTCTTGCTAGGTGGTTGCCAGTATCACTTCCCTATTTTGCACTCCATCCCTGTGTTTCTGAACGCCAAATGCATGATTTTGCACTTCGAATTGAAACTAAGTTACCACACTTCTGAGCACTCCTCAAGCTTTCTTAGATTCCTATTCATTTGTTCCACTCTCCTGGAGTGTCTACCCTGTTGCGGATCTTAATGTCATCTGCAAAAAGGCAGACCTTCCCTTCTAGTCCTTTTGCAATGTCACTAATAAAGACATTAAAGAGGACTGGTCCCAGTACTGATGCTTGTGGTACCCCACTAGTCACCATCCCTTCCTCAGATTGAACTCTGTTTACCACCACCCTCTGTTGCCTATTCTCCAAATAATTTCTTACCAGTTTACCACCTTTAGATCCACTCCTAGGCTGCTCAACTTGTTTAATGGTGTCATATGGAACAGTGTTGAAGGTCTTACTGAAATTTAGGTAGGTCACAGTAGAACTGAGACATAGAAAGTAAAGACAGAAGAAGTTCATTGGGTCTGTCATAAGGCCCTACCTCACAGTACTCTTAGACTTGCCTGTATCCTCCCTCCCCTCCAATGTTCCTTCTTTCTTTGCTTATGCCCAAAGATGGTGACTCTTTACTGGAATGTCAGGAAGTACTGGCACCAGGGACGTACACCACCAAACAGGCATTCTGACGACATGGTGAACTAGCACTTCTTGAATGTTTATTGATTATGATTTATATTCTCTGTATGCTCTGAATGAGGATGTCATCTCTGCATTAAGTGAAAACCTTTATCATAAACGTCCTCAGCTAGAGGTGTGCAGAAAAAACTTCCACATGTGGAATTCAAGTAAAAGTTAGACTTTTAGTGGAAATTCCGCCTGCGATCACCCCAAAAAAGCCCTGGTAGTTAGCAGTCCCTCACACTGCCACCCACCTGACATGTATTTAAAAAAGGGTGGCTAGCAGTTCCTTCCCCCCACCTGAAATTTAGTAAAATGATCCCTGATGATTAGTGGGCCCTCCCCCCCCCACCCTTTCAGGTAGTACTTACAAGGATGAGCTCTGTAAATTTTCAGTAAATCAACCACTGTACTCTGACCTTCTCATAATAATGCTTTGTTCTGGGAAAACAAAAATATTACATAACTGAGTGGGTTCACACACACACACACACACACACACCACAACATGCAACATCCCTGTTGTGCAAGGTCAGTGTAAGGTGGCAACATTGATCCTGCATGATGGGGTATTAGGCAAGTTGCAGTATTTGCGGTGCATGTGTCATGGGTGCTTTAGTCTGTGTGTGTGTGTGTGTGTGTGTGTTTGTTTCTCTCTGTGGGACATTGTGTGAATGTCATTGATAAATTGTAAACTTGATTCCAGCATCAAGAATAAATCGAATTTTCAGTAAATCAACTACTGTACTCTGACCTTCTCATAATAATGCTGTGTTTTTGGGAAACAAAAATATGACATAACTGAGTGGGGATGCACACACGCACACATTCACGTAGGTGGGCAGCCATGGAGGAGGGTGGGTTTGTGCCGGTGGCCTTAATGAATTAATATATGAATTGGGTGCTTTAGAGGAGGAGGGTTAGTGGGTGTTGCTAGCAGGGGTTGGAGGGGTGTGTAGGACAGGGAAATGAAAAAAACCCAAACGAGCACTTGGTCAGATTGGTGGCCAGCCGTAGAGGTCGGTGGGTTTGTGCCAGTCACCTTAAAATTAATTTAATATATGAACTGGGTGTTTGGGATGATGGTTGCTGGGTGCTTTCAATAAGTGTTTTATTTTGGTGGCCAGCTGTGGAGGTGAGTGGGTTGTATTGGTTGTCCATCGTGGGACTTGAATTGTGGGTGGTGAGGTTGGGATTGGATTACTGACAGAGGGAGGCTTGGATTTAGGGATTTGGGCTGAGAAAGAGGGCTTAGGACTGCTTTTTGTTGCATTTCCCCTCCCTAAACCACACTTCCCTTCCTTTGTTTCTACTCCACTGCATTTGTTCCTAACCTAATTTTATTTTTATTTTGCAGGTCTGACAGGACATAAACTCCTACCCCATCAGATAAGTATAGTTTTGTGCCATCCTGTGTTTTCCATCCTGTTGTCCCTGTCTAAGAGCTGCAGATCCTTTGTGATCCTTTTTCTATTCTTTTATTTACAGGTGCGACAGACAATATCTCTAAGAGACCTCTACCTCTGGATTCCTAGTTCTCAGGTAAGATCCTTTGCTTAATCTATATTGGGTGGGTTGACTGTACAGTAATTGGGCACCCGCACCAGTTACAAGGGGAGTTTTCTTTGTGTCGTTATGATGGACATAGATGATATCTAAGAAACTATGAGCCCCCACCCCATTTTGTTACTGTTACTGTACCTACCCACTCACTTAATTGGTTCACTGACCCCTCTTGCTAGTCTTCCATGGAGGTTCTTCTATTGAGTAATCATTTTGTTTATTTGTAAAGACTAGGCTTCGACTTTTAAGGTACCTAATAAAAACTTTGGTCATAATGGGGCACATTTTACACATGGTTCAGTTTTGCATCTCACTGACTCTACATTAATAGGCTGTTCTGCTAGAGAACATTGCTGACTTTTGGGAAGGGAAGGGAACATTGTTTAACCAGGAGTAGCACACCATGCAGAAGCTTGTTTCCAGTTGCAACCTGGGAGCACAAGGAAGTTAAATGACTTGCTCGGGATCACATAGTATGCACCTAGGCGACTGTGGGATTCATACCCAGGTCTCCAGATCTGTAGCTCAGAGCCTTAACCCATTGCACTATACTGCCTCCTTGAGTCCTTTTCTTGATAATCTTAAGAGCTTCCGTCCTAGCCAGACCAACCTCCCCAAATACTCACGCACAATTTGTGGGACATCCAAGTTCTTGTCTCACTCTGCCAGGAAGGGCAGTTTTAAGTGGTTGGGAGATAAGGAACTATTGTCGGATAAACATCCAGTCCAGAGAAAGGTAAGAGTGGAAAAGAGTCTTGAGGGGACAGAGAAAGAGTAGTGCCACAATCTGGAACAGTGTGGCAGGAGCACAGAGGGACTAGTGTATCTCTGTTTATTTTATTTTATTTATTTCGTTTTTGTTGACCGGGTAAGTGCACTAGACAAATCCTGCCTATTTTCAGGCACGACACGGGGGAGGGGGATACAAATGAATGCCAACTGACCTTGAACCAGATTAAGCTGTTGGTGGTATTTTTAGTGAATGAGGGAAATTTGGCCAGGACACCGGGGAAATTCCCCTACTTATCAGTAGGGGGAACCTCTGGCTGTCAAAGGATGGCTGAGTCAATTGTTGTGCAGCCGCTTGAGGAGATGGATGTGCGGCAGGACGAGGAGCCGGTTTCCAACTCAGCTACAGCGCTGCTTGCTATGGATGCTCCTGCTGAAGCTAATGGGTCTGAGCGCCTTTTGAAGGCTGCCTGTTCAACAGCTTTGCCTGTTTTGGATGGCTCGGTTGAGTCAGTATTGCCTACTGTGGAGTCTCCTGATGTGGAGCTACAAAAGCTGTTGCAGTTGGAAGAACGTCAGTTTTTTCTAAGGAAAAAGGAACTTTTGGAGTGTTTTCAGTGAAAATGTTCGGTGTCTAGGGCCGGGGCTCCTGGTTTTGTTGTTGACGCTCAGCAGTCGGTTTCCATGGTTACGGATCAATGGAGGTTAGGGCTGAACTGAGCATAGTCTTTCATCGCTCAGGACAGGACCAAGCTGCTGCATCTGTTTTTTCTTTCAACGCTGCACCAGACAACCTTCCCATGGAGCTAGTTACTCGTAAGGGGTGCCCCAGAAAACTTAGTTGGGCTGATGCTCCTGTTGTGGAAGGAGGTCCCTGGACCGTGGAGGACTCGTTGCAGGCTGCAGGCTGGGTGCACTCCCCTGATACTGGGTCGTGGATATCGGGCTTTGCGCCCGTTAAAATTCCAGGAATCAAGCTATCACCTCCTCCTACTACTCGTACTATCTCAGAGACTGTAAGTTCTAATCCTGACACTGTTGCTACTGCATTAACTGTTGGGGTTTCTCTACCTACTTTCCCTAAGCCCACTCCAGAGTAAGAATCTTCTCCAGCTAAAGACAATTTACAGCATTCTCCTCTCCACTTGCCTTTGGATTTGGAACTTTCTCAAACCCCACTTTTACAGCAGCTTAGTACAACTAGGGCTAGTTCTCCATTACGTGAGGTGGAGGCAGCTGAACTAAGTGACATTTCTGACTTTTTGGATATACCTAGAAATATTCCAGCTGATGTTAGGAATTTTCCACAGGACTCTCACGGTGCAGGGGAGCAGCCCTCCCAATTCTACCCCTCCTAAAACCCCTCTGCCTTTTGCCTCCCTTTTTCATAATCCTGCTCCTTCTTCTAAACGCCATAATGCTGTATGCATCATATATAAAGGGAGTCTAGATACCTTTCCTGATAGGGTTTATGTGGGTCGTACAATATTGAAAAGCAGTTTAAATTTTCATGTTTCTGAATTATATGCCCTAATGTATGTGTCTGGTGAGAATGTCTTTGATGTCAGCTTTAAACTGGGGAGTGGCCTTGACAAGTTCTGGGCACGTTATCACCAGGTAAAGGCCACCCCTTTGTGGGCCCCTATTGAGGTTTTTCCTCTTACCAGGCCTGCTCACAAAACCATTTCAGTACTCTTTCGAAATGAAGGGGTCAGTGTTACTGACTTGCTGTTTTGGCTTAAACAACATTGCACTGTAAAGGGTCATCCAGAGGCTATATTTGACTCTGAGGGAATCTGGACTGGAGGATGGAGAATTAGGGTGATTTTAAACTCGGAGGGTGGGGGTCTCCGCCATCTTCCTAATAGTTTTTTTCTAGGTAGGTATAGAGGTGTTCTATTTTATCCTGGTCAACCCAGGACTTGTTATAAATGTGGGCTCCCAGGTCACATTAGTAGTGCTTGTGACCATATGAAATGTTCCCTTTGTCACAAGACTGGTCATCTTAGTGGTCAATGTTCTAATTCGGTTTGTTGTAACCTTTGTGGGAAAGAAGGACAAGTTTACGTGGCCTGTCCTGAGGCAGCACATAGGAAATCCTCTTCTGCTGATGGGGAGGAGCAGTATCTCTTGGTTACTTTAGCCCAGAGGGAATTTAATAAAGCACCTACCACACGGTTAGCTGAGGATGTTCCTCCTTCTACATTACCTGTTTCTACTACCTCAGGCCCTCCACCCCCTAATGTGTCTGTCACTTGTTCTGTTCCGGTTTTGCAGGAGACTTCTCCTCCTTTAGTTGTAGAACCTTCTGAACACTCCCCTGTTTTGCAATGTGCCTCAGTACCCACCAATGTTACTGAGGTTCTACCTGGCTCCATGCCCCCCCCATGATGTTGAGGGTTCTCCTGAAAGGAGAATGTCGACCAGGAAAAGGTCTACTGGAGCTCTGCCTACTCCTAAAATGCCTAAAACTTCACTGCATGATTCCTCTAATAGATTTTCAGTTTTTTTGGATGCTGATCACTCCGACACTGATTAAGTTTGTTCCTCAGCAGATTCTATTCTACCCAAATATGCTTCTGATTCTTTGATACCTGATGAGGGTGAAAACCCCTCACAATCCTCACATCGAAAAGGGAAACCTAGGAAGAAAAAGCATTTATTTAGTCTCCCCTGTTTTTACAAAATGCTTTTTTCCCCTCCATTCTTAATTTTGACGTCTAACGTCAATAGTATTAAGAATGCAGTTAAACGGAGTACGGTTTTTTCATTTTTACGGACTTTCCCTCCCGGAGTCTTTCTTTTACAAGATACTAGGCTACACACTACTTTAGAACTCACTCTTTCCACTAAAGCATGGCTCTTGGGGATTTCCTTTTGGTCAATTGGCCAAGAACATTGCATGGGGGTCGGTATCCTTTTTCACCATATTCAACCTAATGTGGTTCGGGTGTTGGACCTCATGCCTGGTAGAGTATTGTTACCTGATTTCATCTTGGACACTGTCTTTTTTCTAGTAATTAACACTTATGCACCCCAGACTAAAGCAGAGCATACACTTCTTTTTCAACAAATTAGTCCCTTTCTACATATTGCTCATTATGTTATTTGGGGAGGTGATTTTGATTGTGGATTGAGTAAATGGGGTCGGGGTTCCACCACCGCGACGGAAAAAATATTTGGTGATATGGCTGCACTGAATAAGGCTGTGCAAGATGCTCATCTCAAGGATGCTGCTTTTTCCCATACAGGTGTGCGGGAACAAACTTTTTCAAAGGGGCATTATCTACCCGTATTGATTTTTTTGTTTCTGTCTCTTTCTTTGTTACTCCAGACTGTCTCTGTGGAACCAACTGCTTATTCTGACCATAGGCTTTTGAAGGTTTCTTTGGGAAAAGCAGTTGCTCCTATGGGACCTGGATACTGGATATTAAATTCTAGTCTTTCGCAGCAATCTGATTTTCTATGGCTCATCTCTACTTTTTTAGCCTGTAGGAAATCATTGTATTCCTTATATGATGATCCAGTGGTTTGGTGGATTGAAACTAAATCGGACCTGTGCTCCCTACTTATTTCCCATAGCAGATACTTTAGGAAGGAGACTTATTTTTTGTATTTACAGGACAGGAAACAGCTACAACACTTGTATTCCCTCTAACAACTTACCCGACATGATTTTTTGGCTCAGATTGCTCATTTTCAGAAGAAGATGATGCAATATCACTTAAATTTAACAGTAGATCTTCAGTCACGCCAGCAACATGGTACACAGGGACCATTTGCTACCACTTGTCCCTTAATTAGCCATCAGGAGAAGGTACAGGCTAAATCTATTTCCGCTCTTTATGACCAACGGGGGTGATCCACACTGAGCAGAGTAGTATTTTGCTCATTGCATCTGCCTATGCTGCTTCTTTATTCACTGCCCCACCAGCTCAGCCTTTAGATTTTGTTTCTTTTTTTGGTAAAATTCAGGTTCCCCAGGCACCGCCAGATCAGCTTTTAGGATTAACGGCTTCTTTTCAGGCCCAGGAAGTTGCTGCTGCTATTCAATCTTTATCTAAAGGTAAAGCTCCTGGTCTGGATGGTCTCACCTCTGGCCTTTACCATTTTTTACATGGTGAACTTTTGGAAGAACTAACCTCAGTTTATAATTCTATGGTGCTGACTCAAAATGTCCCTTTTGATATGACTACGGGAATTCTTATCTTTATCTTTAAAAATAAAGGTGATAAATTGGATCTATCTAATTGGAGGGCTATTAGCCTCTTAAATACTGATTTTAAAATTCTTTCCAAACTTTTGAACACAAGGCTGTTAACAGTGGCAAAGTTCTTGATTTCTCCGGCACAATCTTGTACTGTGCCTGGGAACTCAATAACAAATCAACTACTTTTATTACGGGTTATATTTTTTCATGATTCTGTTTCACCACTGGATGGTTATGTGCTTTCCCTAGACCAGAGGCAAGCCTTTGATAATGTGGCGCATGTCTTCTTATGGTATGTACTAAGCCATTATGGTATTCCTGCCACTTTTATAGCATGGCTACAGGCCCTTTATCGTACTGCCACTGTTCGCCCCTGTATTAATGTTTTTATGCCCTCATGTTCCTATTAAGAAAGGTGTTCAACAAGGGTGTCCAATCAGTCCCCTTTTATATGTATTTAGTATAGATCCTTTATTAAGGCTTCTCAATTCCACACCCGGTATTGCTCCAATTCAGATATCGAATTTTATGGTTCTTTATACTGCCTTGGTCTATGCGGATGATGTGGTTCTTTTGGTTGGGAATACCCAGTCTGCTGAAATGGTGCTGACTGTCTGTACCACTTACGGTACATTCTCTGGAACCAGTCTGAACCTATCAAAAAGTATTGGGAGGCCCCTGGGTGGTCAGATTGTTCCTACTGATCACATAGCCAGTCTCCCTTATACGTTAGGTCCTTTAAAAATCTTAAGCATTGAGTATGGGTCATCCCAAATGGTTAATGCCATCTGGGACAAAAAATTATTGATTGGATCACAAATGGTTCAGAATTGGAATAGGAGCAAAATGAGTTATTGCAAACGTGTTTATTTAATAAGGACTTACCTGGTGCCTCTTTTTTTGTTTCTTAGTTCAGTTTTTCCTGTTCCCAAGTCAAGGGAAGTTAAGTTGTATAGCCTATTTTTTCAGTCCTTCTGGGGCAGCTGTCTGAATCCCATCAAAAGAAATGTATTATATTTAACTCGCAATCAAGGTGGACAGCAAATGGTTAACCCGGTGTTGTTGTTTTTTCTGTCAGTTTTTGTCTGCTAATTTGAAACCTTTGTTTATTTCTCCTGATAAATATTGGTGTGGTCTTTTTTTTTTTCAAACCATATCACCCTGGTTTGTAGCTTGGGATTTGGGTCATTTACATCACATTAAGCAGGTAGTCACTTCTCCATTGTATTTGCGTGAGGTCTTTGTCAAGCTTTGGTCATGGGGGATCACTAGTAGACATGTGATCTTCAAATCTAAAAAACAGTTATATGCATTTGTTATGGAGAATTATTTTAGTGAGTTGGACATCTTTCCAAAATGTCCAGAAATACATAGAGAGGCTTTAACAATCTTTCTGAATGAGAAGAGAATTCCAAACAAATTTAAAGATCGTAACTGGCTTAATTGCCATGAAAAACTGAATGTAAAGGCTAATCAAAAGTATAAACGGGTGGAGGAACGTATTTGTTCTAGATCTCGATGCATTAATCAATCAGAAACCCTGCTACATTTGTATTTTACTTGTACTTACAGTATATTGTTGATTTTTGGAAATTCTTATATGACAAGTCCCATCTTTCTTTTTTTCTACAACTTACATATCCTGCACTTATGTATGGTAGTTATCCTAGCAACTGAGATATTTGGGACACAAGCACATTGACCGTCATTTTGCTATTATCAAATGGTTTATCTGGCATTCTCGATGTTTGTTCACTCTTCAACAGCATGAATTTTCTTATTCTGATTTGTATGGTAATATTTTCAATTACCTACAGGATGTTTATTTTTCTGAATCTACAAGTCTCAGTAGGATCTGTTTGTGGGCCATCTGGTGGAATTTGCCCTGGATTACTGACAATGACTTTCCAATTACTTGAAGACTCTCATCAAGGCTTGTCCTTCCCTTTTCATTGTGTCAGTTTATTTTGGTTACTACGGCAACAGCTTGTAATTTTTTGTTGAAATGAGTGATTTTGAGTTCTGTGTTGTATGATTTCTTTAATAAAGTCTTCCCCTACTCTTTTCAAGAAGTGCCATGGGATCTTTAATATCCACCTGAACTACCACCAATCCAGGCAGATGGGACCTCGGTTTAACATCTCATTCAAAAGACGGCACCTCAGAAATGCAGCACCCCTCTCATGCTGCACTACAGTGTCAGTACCGGGATATTAACCCAAGTGCCGGATGTGGGAACTGAACCCACAGCCCTCTGATCTCCCAGCCTCAGAGGTGAGTGTGCTACCTACTGAGCCACTGACTCTGTGTTCAGCAGGGAGGAGCAGCACATGTCCTGTTGTTATCGGGGGGGTAGAGGGAAGCACAGAACCTGTATTCAAAGGAAGGGGAGCACAAGTCCTGTCTTCGGGGAGGGGCAGGGGGAGCACAGTTCCACAGTTCTGGGAGAGGGAGAGCACAACTTCAGCTCGGGGGGCACAGCTCTTGCAATTCCATGAGGGAGTGGGAGCACAGCTTCTGTATTTGGGGGGTGTAGAAGTTTGGGGGACAAAATGTGTACGAGCATACGAATAAGCCAGTAAAAGAAGGCCATTTGGTCTATCAAGTTGGCTCAAATTGTGGAGCCCCTGATCTCGAGATTGGTGGGCTTCACCCCCCCTCACTGCAAACCCTAACCTTTCCCTTCACCCTATTCTGCCCCTTTTTGAACCCCCCTCTGTTTTCTGATTGACTGTGTCAGATGGGACCTCATTCCACTCTGACACCACACATTCTTTAAAGAAGTGTCTAGGAGTTTCTTGAACCTTCCCCCCACCATGTTTGTAACAGTACCCCCTTGTGGTTTTGTTGTCACTAAAATGGAAAAAAGGTCCCTGGTATCCACCTTGTTAGGTACTGGAAGGTTTCAATCATGCCCCCTCTTTCCCTCCTTTCCTCAAGTGAGTACATATTCAATTCTTGACATCTGTTCTCATATGCACACATGTTTTCCACCCTCAACCTTTGTTGTCCCCTTGAAGGCCCTAGGGAGCATCATGACATCAGGCCCTTGGCTTGTTTGGGGAGATGGGACTAGAGTTAGGACTGTGCATCATTTATGTTGCAGTTTCAGTTGGGATTTAAGTAAGAACATTCTTGCATACACCCTTGCCCCAGCACTTCTCCACCCCAAACCTCTTAATCAGCCAGGAGCAAGATACTGTAGTAATGCTTCATGTATTTTGGTTGGGGTAACAGGAGGGCTTTTAGCAGTTGATGAGGCTGTACCCCCAACCCCCACACTGACAAGTGAATTCAGCTTTATTTTGATCATAGCACCCAAATGGCTTGAAAACCCTGATCCTTGAAGGCTGGCTGGAGAGTGTGTGTGTGTGTGGGGGGGGGGTGACTGAATTTTTCCATTTAATTCTGTGACTGTGTTCCCCCATCCATCACTAAATATCCCACACCTTTGTCTGGGGCAGCCCTTGATTTAGAGCTTTTGCGACACTTTTTATGTAACTTGTTGCTGCATACTACATAGTCTGCCTTTTATGATCCCTGTCACAAGGATTCCATCGCAGAATCTACCCTGACTTAAGTTTTGCCAGCTGCCAGTCCTGCTGCCCTTTTTTTCCCCTAATCTACATTTTTTCCCTGGCTCAGTAGTTAGTCTTCAGGGATTTACCCTGTTGACAGGGATTTGCTTTATTCGGGCCACGGGAACTGTCATTTACATAGCTACCATTTTTCCCTCTTGTTTTCACACACACACACACACACACACACACACACACACACACACACCCTTCCCTGCAGCAAAGCAAGTTCCTAGCCTAGCCATAGGGTGCTCACTAGTGGTAGTGGTAGTGGAACCACTACTAACCTTCCTGGCTGAGCAACAGCTGTCTTGGCCATGGTCTGCCATCTAACTACCTGGGCTTGCTCCTGAACCAGGGTCATCTGCGTGGCACTGCAATGTGCTATGGTTGGGCCATCGGGGGGGTGCTCTCCTGCCCTATTGAGACTAAAGTCTAACGCTCTGCAGAAGATTCTGTGCTGCATTTCTAGCAGTGTATGCCATCGTCACCATGACAATTTTACCGCAACCAGCATTTATTTATTTAGGTATTCAGAAATACCTTTGATCCAAAGCTCTTTTTCAAAGGTTCCACATCAAAATAGCAGTTACAAACTCTTCACCGTATGCTGCTCATGTTAAGAATTAAGACAGTTCAGACACAATGCTGCCTACCTCAGCCTGCTCACTTCAGCTGTTCCCCTTTACTTTCAAAGAAGTTGAAGACTCACTTATTAATTTAGACACTAAAAAAAGTGGCGGAGAAGATGGACTTGAACCACTCTTCCTAAAACTTGGTTACACCTACCTTACTGCCCCTATACTCCATATTCTTAACCTCTCTATCTCCTCCATCACAGTTCCTTCTTGCTGGAAATCTGCTCACATTCTTCCCCAATTTAAATCAGGTGATCCATGTGACCTAAACAATAACAGGCCCATTTCAATTCTGCCCATCCTCTCAAAAGTTCTCAAAAAATTGATCTATACACAACTAAAAAAACATATTGAAACCCATTCTCTTCTAAACCCAGCACAATCTGGATTTCACCCCAATCACAGCACCATCACAGCTTTGGCCAAAGTTACTAATGATTGGTTTGCTGCAGTGGATTCAAAGAAAATAACAGGAGCAGTATTTTTAGATCTCAGTAAAGCTTTCAACACTGTAGATCACAACTTATTAGTAAATAGCCTTATTAAAATAGGTTCCACCCCCTTCCACTACTCAGTGGTTCAATGGTTACTTATCTGGAAGGAACCAGAAAGTTAAAGCAGGAGGCTTGTTCTCATCCTCTCTGCCTATTACCAGGGGAGTTCCGCAAGACTCCATCCTAGATCCCATTCTCTTCTCCCTATATATCAATGATCTCGACCATCAGATGATCAAGTCAAACCTGCATTTCTTTGCAGATGATACAGTTATATACACCTCTGGCCCTACACTGTCTGGAGTCAGAGACCTTCTCCAAGCTGACTTCGCACTGTTAGAAACTAACCTAATTAATGCCAAGCTGCTCCTAAATGCCAAGAAAACCAAAACCATGATTTTCTCCCCATACACTTCCCCCACTATTATTCTCGACTCACCTAAAGACCTTATTGTCACCTCCCTAGAAAAACCGCTGGGAAATTATTTCAAAATTCAAATATCTTGGCATCTGGCTCAATAACAAGCTCTCCTTTAACAATCACCTTGATGACCTGTCCAAGAGATTAAAAGCCAGGCTAGGTTTTTTCTTCTGCAATAGGTCTTTCTTTCCATTGGAGGCCAGAATCAGACTTGTCCAGGCCACATTCCTCCCTCTACTTGATCATGGTGACATAATTTATAACTCTTAAGCAATTACCAACCTCTATAAATTGGACAGCCTCTATCACCATGCCCTGTGTTTTATCACTAACTCCCCATACTGAACTCACCACTGTGATCTGTACGCAACTGTTGGCTAGACCTCACTAACCATTAAACGTATGCTCCATGCTGGTATCTGGACCCTAAACCTTCTTCTGAATAGACTCCTGAGCAACCTAACTTCTCTTGTTCATATCTCCCACAGTGTTTACTCACTCAGAAAGTTGGACTTTATCCTCCTTGATGTGCCTCCTTTTGCAAACGCACCGTCTCATGTTCCCTTCCAACCATTTGGAATCGGTTACAATCCTCACTGAAATTATCCAGTATTGTCCCTGTTAACTTCTTTACAAGTATAGCTATGTGAGCTGTTCACACACTGGTGAGAACATGTTGGACATGGTACTGACAGAAATTGACAAATGGCTAAACCCTCTGTCCCTGAGAGCTGTGTTCATAGCAAATGACAATGGGTCTAATGTCATGAAATGCATCACGAATGGTATTTTTTTCATGTTCTATGCATGGCCCACTGTTTAAATCTTGTGATGCAGGAGTTTCTGCAGCACCCTGATGTAAAGAAAATGCTGACCATTGCACAACATATCTGCTCTCACTTTTCAAGATCTGGAAAGGCCCGTGACCAACTGTGGCAGTTGCAGATACAAAACAGCCTGCTTCAGCACTGCTTGAAGCTGGAAGATGTCACCTGATGGAACTCCACTTTATACATAGCAGAGAGGTTGTATGAACAATACAAAGCCATCTCATAATATCTTGTGATGCACACTAGCCGTGACAGTTCCGGGGCCTCCATGTCTATGATGACTGAACAGTGTCTGTAATAACAATTTTGTGGCCTTTTGAACATGCCACACAAGCAGTGAGTGGCGAATCTGCCTTCATAAGCCAATCAATTCCACTGCTGCAGATGCTGAGGCAAACAATGGTGAATGTACAGCATGGCCTTGATGTTGCTGGAGATGGTGGTAGCAGTATGTTGCTGCAACACATGTCGACAGTATTCGACCAGAATCGTCACATTGTGAGCATTCAGCATAGTGGCAACTTTACCATAGCAACAATGCTGGACCCAAGATACAAATGTGGAATTGCATCAGTACTGGAGGGAGGGTTTGAACAGGTAAAAAATATCAGTGGTCAACTGGTGCGTTTGGTTCATGGGGCACAGAAGTCACATGCCAAGGTTAGCAAACCTCAGCAGCATAATCCGGCTGAAGGTGTACCTGGAGGACCATCAAGCATATCCTGCAAGGGAAGGGGGACAGCAGTTCTAGGTGGTCTGTCATCCAAAGTGACTGGCGTCAACCCGCTTTGGGAGGCTTTGTCCCAAGTAGGTATTTGTGAAATAAATGATTCAGGAGAACAGGATGATGCATCAACAACTGGACTTAGTGCAGCTCAGAGAATGGTTGAGTCATATTTTTCTGAAGACAGGCATCTGACAATAACTGAAGATCCTCTTTTGTACTGGAGTGGAAAGGTCAGTGAATGGCCAGAGCTGACTGCAGTGGCACTGAAGTACCTCACATGCCCACCCTCCAGTGTAAGTGTTGAGAGGGTATTCAGCTTAGCAGGTGCAATAGTCAGGGATCGTCGGACAAACCTGTCTCCTGAAAATGTTAGTTTGCCAACATTCATTAAAATGAATGAGAGGCACATACCAGCACAGACTGCAACTTCGGTATTCATACCCCGGCCTAGTCATGGTGGTTTTGGTGATATGAAATGGACCATCCTGGTGGCACTGGCAGTGACTGCCTGAAACGGCCAACACTGATGTAGATGATGACACAATGGAGAAAGAATTTCCCAGTGGTCAGACTTCAGACATAGATGACTGTGAGGGAAGCTTTCTTTATGAGGATGATGATGTGGTTAATGTTGGCAGGTTTTAACTGAAGTTGTTAAAAGGCGGTGTGCCACCCTGGACCACCAACATCACCACTGGAACTGATGTTCACCACTGCCACCATGCATCTGTCTGACCCCCGGATCACCACCACTGGGGCTGATGTTCACCACTGCCACCATGAGTCTGTCTGACCCCCTTACCACCACCACCAGGACTGATTTTAGCAGCTGCCACCACTGAGCATGAGTCTGTCCAGACCACCACATCCATCAGCCACAGACACAAAGCTTCTTAATATTTAAACCATAAAGTGAGTATGTGTACTCATGTTTGTTATGCTGTTTCACTTCCTTTAGTTGTATGTTTTGTTTTCTGTAGCTTTTCAGAGCCGCAATGGTAAAACACATATGGTACACTTATTTTGTTTTTTTTTACAGGTTAACAAAAAAAGTCTCAATCACTAAAACTGGGCTCGATGGGAATGGTACTGCAGCTGTACCGTACAGAGAGGAACCTATGGAATATCCATGTGATTTTATTTCATCCATTTCATATTTTTGGAAAGACTGCAGCAAATATTGCACACAGGTTGTGTTAGCTGACAAGATGTGGGTTTGAAATGTTACTTGACTTGAGACTGAGAACCAGGGAGGGACAAATAACAATTAAGTTATAAGAAGTCATTCATTTGTTTTTTTAGGAAACTTCCAGATGCTTTGCTGTTCTGTCAAAGTGGCCCTATCCAAAAAAGTTCTTCAAAATCATCAGGCACAACCCTCCCCTGGGATTGGGCACACGTGCAACATGCAGAAGTCGTTTTATTAGATAACCATGACCATCATTAAGAACTGGACTCCAAAAGAATGCAGATGAAATCTCCGAAGAGAAACAAAATAAGAAACCATTACAGACAAACCTGCAAATATGATTCCCCCCCCAAAAAAATACTTACCTTCATGTGCCTGAGAGTTATCCGTTTCCAATTTCAATGCAAAAAATTCTCATTGAGCACTACAATGTGCACATCAACAGCTTCTGTGACCTGTGTGTGATACAGAACAATACCATGAGTACATGTCCATGTCAACCCCTCTCCTCACCTACAAAATACACAAACATATATCTATATATATCTACTCACCAAGGCTACTATTAGTGCACAACCAAAGGGAATCCTTCCATCCACTTGAGATGATCACATTGCATTTGCTCAAATCACCTCACAGAACATATTGGACCAGCAACAGGATGCTCACGGTCATCATTTTATTCTGGGGGACTTTATATGTGCTGAAACAGTCTCATTTCACTGGGCTACCACTTGTCAATTTTCTGCACACAAGGAGGATGCATTTTGGGCCTGCTGAAAAAGTCTGGGGACTCTGTGCCACCACTGTGCACATGACTGAGTGTGCCATTACTTCTGGGGGACTTTGTATGTGCTGAAACAGTCTAATTTCACTGTGTTACCACTTGTCAATTTTCTGCACACAAGGAGGATGCATTTTGGGCCTGCAGAAAAAATCTGGAAATTCTGTGCCACAACTGCATGCATGACTGAGTGCGCCATTAATTCTGGGGATGCATTTTGTGTGTTGTGTGATTGTTATGCGCTTATGATGTCATACTGCCATTATCAATTAAAGCAGCATTGCAAGAATGTCGTGATAATTTTGAACTGTACTTTTTTATGCTACTTTACATTACCACAGCCACTAGTTACTCCGAGTTGTGACTTTAATGATACGCTTCTTTTCACAATTTCTATCTGCTTTACTTAGTTGACTACTTTTTTCATGTATAAAAAAAATATGAGCACACCTTTCAGTATTGTATTTATTTGCAGCTGCTTTTCAATAAATATTGTTCCATAGAAACATAGAATTTGACAGCAGATAAGGACCGCTTGGCCCACCCAGTCTGCCTATTTCCCTACCTAATGGATAAGCTTCTAATCCTAGTGTCATAAAACACTGCCTGCTGCATAAACGTTAATTTACAATAGAAGTGATATATAACAACTAACTGATGTGATGGAAAAAAGCTGAAGAAAACAATGACAAAGACCTGGTCAGCACTAATTTAAAAGGAATGCTCCTTTCATTATTTCACACATGAAAAAAGGTAGTACAGCAGACTCAGCTACTGGAAATTCTCATATTATTCCAGTCAGGATGTAAGTAAAGGAAGTTGTAACACGGCATTAAAAAATATAGGTCTGAGTTCTCAACAGATTGTTGCACTGCCGCTTTACAGAGATTCACCACGTTACATAGTTATGGTGATGCACATAACCTAATATGCGGAGGCTTTACTTCCAGTGGAATATTTCTTGCTCCACAGAGTGCAATATATTTCTGAGAAAACCGCCCATAATTTCATTACAGTGTGTCATGTGATGGAGGAATTCCTGTTCAGAAAAGCCACCCACATTCTGCCCCCCTTTCTCAGCAACGTTAGGACGTGATGCCAAGGGGAGCGCAGTTGCATGCTCCACTATAGTGAATGTCCGGCAGCTATCCCAATGTTTTCTTATGTTATAAGGTTCACTTTCTGGTGAAATGTGGAAACGTTTCTACTACCAAGGCTCTTCTTATTGGAAACGTGCCCACACGTTTCACCACAAACTGACCATTATAACATAAAGAAACATTCAGAAAGCTGCCTGACAATCGGACATTCACTGTAATTGAGCACGCACCCGCACTCTTCCTGGCATCATGTCTTAATGTTGCTGAGAAGGTGGGCAGAATGTGGCTGGCTTTCCAGAACGGGAATTCCTCCATCACATGACACACTTTAATGAAATTACGGGTGGTTTTCTCAGAAATGTATTGCACTATGTGAAGCAAGAAAGATTCCCCAGGAAGGGAAAATGTGTATTATTAAAGAACAACAAAGAAAAAACAAACACAGTACAATGCAGTAGTGGGGGGGCAGAAGACAATTCCTTGCTGTGGCCGTGGGATGCAGTGGTGGTCCAGCAGCAGGAGCAGCATTGTCAGTATTTGCTGCTGCTGTTCTTGTATTGTGTCCACCTGCTGCTGCAAAGCACCAGCCCTCTGATTACTCTCTTCCAGGGCTATCCACACCAGGGCGAGGTCAGTCTCTGTTGCAGGGACTATGGCAGGGTCCACTGCAGGTGGAAATCCAGGTAGTGGTGGTGGTGCAGAGGGTGGTGCTGGTGGCTGTGGTGGTGGTGGTGGTGCAGCTGCTGTACTGGCCCTCCTCCTGCTATGGAAAGGCACCACTTCAACCCCAGCAGCACCCTCAGCCACTGCCACAGAAGGGCCAGCAGGTGAATGCCTCGCCCCTTCCATGGCAGCCTGCTGCTCCACCTTGTGGTGATTGAACATGTGGGTGTGCTGGCCACCGGTCCCCAAATGTGTCCCCTGGGGCCACGGTGCACCAGCACACCACACAGATGACACACCATGACTGTGCTCTCTCCCCGACAGAGTTAAAAAACTCCCACACTGGGGAGCTGCAGGGGGGACCAGACACAGTCCTTGAACCACCTATGGTTTCTGGGGCACCTCCTGTGGCTGTGGAGGTGGTGCTGCTGGAGCCCCTACAGCTGATGCTACCGGTGGTAGTGGTGGTAGTGGCGGAGAAGTTGGATGCACAGCAGCCACCGGTGGCACTGGTACTGCTGCTGCTGCTGTTGCTTCCACTGGAGGTGAAACAACACTCAGGAGTCGGGAGCAGTCCAGCATCACACGACTGCCACCACATGTCTGAAATCCCCTCCTCTGACCGCACCCATGGGCCTGCGACTCGCCTTCTCCAGGGTCCATGTCCATCTCTCCCACACAAGTTCCTTGCACACACACACACACTGACACACAGTCGCACACACACAAAACAAAGCAAAACTTATAAAAAAAAATTAACTACCGTACCAAAAAAAAACAGTCACAAACACAATACGAAAATAAAATAAAGATAGCTTTTAAAAAAGCTGTTGTTTTAGAAAGACAATAAAGCACTTTGTCACAGACTACTACACTGCTCTCTCACAAAGCATTCTCCCTCTATGAATGCAAAGGAGAAAGTGAAACTGCTTTTCTGACTCACTTCCTTCCTGCCTGACTAAAGCATGTGTCTTACAGTACTGCAAGCCATGTGATGTGTGGGGGGCTGCCTGTTTACTTGTCACTTCACCTTACTTCACGTTAAGGCATAATGGCAATGTGAAGTAATAATGATAACGCGAAGTGAGCACTTTACAGTGCTCACTTCACATTGTGCTCCGCCATCGTGAAGTGCCCACTTCGTGTTCACTTTGCCAGCAGATTAAAAATTTGATACATCTGTAGTTATGGGGCTTAACAAGACAAACAGTGTATCTGTTATTTGTTGAACAGAAATGTTTCTGTGTTTTTGTTTGGGATGTACAGTAGTTTTATGATTACTGGGACATAAAGCTTGTATATGATGGTCATTTCCAGAATTGTTCAGTGTTTTCACCAGTGAGTACAGACAACTGTAAAATTAGTTAACACAAACTTTTGCAACTTCAGCTGACACGTACAGTATGGTGTTACCTACTGCCCTCCCTGATGTAATGATGGTGATTTTGATATCAACTTGTCTCCACCATATACACTGTAAAGAAGTAATAGCAGCAGCAGTGGTAACAGAAGTAGCAGCCAAACACAGTCATTATGAAAATAATTATGCCATGTGGCATCCACCTAGTATGATTAAGTATCACAGATGATACTGTTAAAGGAGAAGTCCACCCAAAACTTGAAAAAATATATGTTGTGCAGAGGGTTTTAATTTCTATATAAAGTTCTAGTGTTCCCGTCCCTCTGACAGGTATTAGGAGTTTATCCTAAATTAGCCTGCTAGCTTTATGCTAGTTTTATGACCCCTGGGGATCTTCATCCCTGACAGCGTAATTGTATTTCTTGTTCCCACAGTGCATCTTGGCTCATGTGACAGTGATGTAAGAGAGACCCAACATTCAGCACATGCATGCCAAACAAACTAAATATCTTGGAAGCTTTACAAGCTGCACAAAAATTACCAGCAGCAAAGTTTTTCAGGACAGTAAGACCTTTACGATGAGGGTTGTCACCAAGCTGAATTCTACAGATTTTAAAATATAGCCATCTCTACTGTTGTGAACTGACTGTAAAGCAATACTTTCTGCTGGATTTATGGTCTGTGCTACATCACCATCACATGAAACAAGGTGCACTGTAGGACAAAGAAATACAATTAAGCTGTTTGATATGGAGATCTCCAGGGGTCGTAAAACTACTCTAAAGCTAGCAGGCTCATTTAGGAAAAAATCCTAATACCAGTCAGATGGAAGGAAACACTAGAACTTCACATACAAATTAAAACACTCTGCACAACATATATTTTTTCAAGTTTTGGGTGGACTTCCCCTTTAAGATGCCATGTGAGTGCTGTGGCACCAGTCATAGCAGCCGACTATGTTGCTCAAAAATGTACCACTTCAACTGACACTGATGGGCCAACAGGACTTTTTCTGCTAACAGATTCTATGTTTCTACTTATGGAGATCCCCCACTCTCCCTGAGGTAATGATAGTGAGTTGGATATTAATTTGACCCCCCCACACACACACACACACTAAAGAAGTAACAGCAGCACTCTGACTTTTAGCACACATGCACTAATAAGATGCCATATGGCAACTGATGGGTAACAAAATGACCTACTTTTAAGAAGCAGCCTGGCAGTATGAGACAGAAATGTTTTCTTCCATACATTTACACATTCGCATGCTGTGGGAAGCTGACTGCTGACACACGCACTAATGAGAGACCAGTGGGTTAGTGATGGGTACAGTCAGAGCCTGAGGTACAGTAATTTATGAAGCAGCCAGACAGTACAAGTCACAGAGATCAGATACCTTTAATGCATCACTTGATAAGTACCCTAAAAAACACACACTTCTGGATATAGCTGCTAGAACAAAATGAAGGCAGTCTAGACTGACCGATGGTCTTGCCCAGTCTTCAAGTTATATAGTTTTATGTATCTCTGGTACCTCACCTGCTCAAAGTTATGAAAGTGTTCAGCTGATGCACTGCATCAATACATTTTTCCAGAATCTCTCTCATCTGAGTCTCATCTTCTGATGTTCACTGCCTCCCGAAGTGAGGCTACCAAAACAAAATACATTAATACCTTGGTGACAATGCTGTTCTGTAGTGTTGTAACTTGGTGTTACAATTGGTTGACATTTTTGTTTTATTTGACATGGAATGTGTCTGATTATCAAGTACGGAACCCTTCAGAGAGGAAAGGTTTATAACAAAGTCTTTAGCAACAAGGCATTTTCATGTTCGTTGGATTCATTTATTTCTTTACATTTCTTGTCTGGGAAGGGAGGGTTAGGACATATTTCCCTTTTTGTGCCTCATACTGGGGATGGATACAAAAAAAAACACAAGAGACATCCAGTGAAATAAATATATTACATCATGCAAATACAAGAATGTGTAGCAGACAGTTGGGAAAGTACACTGCTTGCTTTTAAAAATTGCATAATCTTACAGAAAGCACACAATAGTCGATGGTAACACAAGGCAGCACAATAGGTAGGTGCTGTACAGCCCTAATTACCATAGAGACACTTTGTAATTCTGCAGTGCAAGAAGCACAAAATTGATAAATTGGCTTTATCTCTTGCTAAAAGGGTACAGGTGGGGGAAGTTAGTGACAACAAATTATAGTGATGTATGCTATGTGAAATGTAAAACCATGATTCATTAGATTGTGTGAATGTACTAACTGTGTAATTCTGGAGACTGTAAAGGTTGTGTTAAGTGTGTGTGTAGGGGGGGAATTATTACAGGTTACAGCTACACTTACACATACAATGCTGTATTATTTTGAGTTGTTTAAAGCTACAGTAGATAAGGCTTTTATCTGCTGTAATACTATGGAAAGATTGTTCCAGGTCTTGGGTACTGGTAAGAGATTTGACCCACATTGGCTTTGACTCAAAGGGCAGGGACTCTTCTGCAGCAAAAGACCAGAGGCAGAGGATATTTTGACTGTGCTCCAAGTTGCTCACTAAGGGCATGCATACACAATTTCTAAATATTTTACGTGGTAGGTCTCCCCTCTGAGAGTTCAACCCAGTGACCGCAGATTGTTCATATGCACATACAGAAGAAAGTGACTGGTGAGTTTGTACATAGGTAGTACTAGTCTACATGTGTTATCGAAGGTAGTATTGAATTTATAAAGCAGTGTTTCAGGGGCATTTAGAAAAAGTACATTTCCAGGCCTTCTGATGACTGAGTGGCAGTACATTGCATTGCTATGCTGTGCACTCAGGTTTGGAAGTGGACTTAGATCATTTGCATCATGGATAGGCCAGGGCGGAGGCAGCTGCAAGTGGCAGTGTCCCAGTGTGCATCAGCTGGGGAGGGCAGATGGCATATTTTGACACCACAGTGAACCCTGCAGAGAGCTAAAGGAGCTCACTTCTTCTGCATAGAGATGCTATCCATTCATTAGGCAGACAGAATCTACATCCATGCTTGGGAAGGTGAGTCATTCTGGTGATTAAATAAATAACAATCTACTTTTGTATCCTAGTGGTGGGATAGATGGGAGCAGAGTCTATGATGTGGATTAAGCAGGGTCTGGAAAATAAAAAGGACACAATTGGGCAGATTGGGTGGGCCCAACAGCCCTTATCTGCTATCACATTCTAGGTATCTATGTACATCCACATTACTGCTGCTGGCACACCAAACCCATTACCACACAGCCTTCTGCCAGCTATTTGATCCTTGTTAGCTTAGTGTGAGGATAGTTCTAAGTCAGACCCCTCCTGTTATGGAGTGACAGCCAATGGAAAATCACCAACAGGGGAGGGTTAGTGGCCGATGTGACTAGTTTGATGTCAGTTACCACCTCAAGGTTAGTGGACATGAAATCAGAAGGGAGAAAAGATTTATTGAAAATGAAATGGACCTTCCTATATTTAAGGGCAGGGACAAGAACAAGTGTAGCTAACAATCTTTTAGCCTGCAAGGTGAGATTATTCCATATGTGGTACAGCGTGTATAGTTTTTTGGTTGATTTGCTTGGCATTTAATGAAAAGTGATATATAGTAGAATAGATGAAAGCCAAGAATGACACCCACATATCTGTAGTACTGAATGGTCTCTATGTCAGACTGATTCAGGCTGTGGATATTTAGTCTACTGCATTGGTGTAAGGAATACTTCTTTGGCTGGGGAAAAAACATTGAAGCAGTCTTTTTCCCTGGTTGAGCAATAAATGTTGGTTATCAGTCAGCAGCAATTTATCAAAGCCAAGTTGGTGTTTATGATGTACATCACTTAATTATGTACCACTGCAGTAGACTACTGTTTCATCCCCATACAGTTGAGTAGGTAGGCTATAGAATTCTTTGGGAATGGGATTCACAAAGATTGAGAATATGAACAGGCCCAGCACTGAACCCTGAGGTCCTGATTCTGAACACTTCTAGCTATCATAGAATGAGCAGAACATCCAAAGTCTATTTTTAGCATCTGCTAAAATTCATCTAGATGGCTCTTAAATCAGGACATGGTAATATTACCTACAAACACAAACAATGTTATTGTATATTAACAACCAATATAATCTGCATTAAATTGCTGAAAGCCATGGTTAGCTTGGTTGAAGCCTTTAGCTCCATAGAGATGGCCTCTGGTAATTGCCTCTGCCTATCTCACATCGTTTGTATATCTAACCAGTGCCAAGGTGGTGCTATGATTTGCCTTGAAGTTACACTGATTTTTGGACAGCAGGGTTCGGCTCTCTTGGAATTCATTCAGTTGTTTTGACACTATCATTTTGCATCTTGCCAAGGATGTGCAGGATCAATATGGGTCCATAATGTTCTCTCCCTGTCCTAGTCTCAACTAGTGTGACTATGGCAACTTTCTGTAGCACAGGTAAAATCCCAGTTATGAAAAATAGGTGGAGAATTTTGATAGATGGGTGTACTATTATGTGGGCTGTAATTTTCATTTGCGTACACCCAAGCCTGTCATGGCCTGCATTTTGTATGTGTGGCTATTTTGAAAAAGTACTTGAGTACCTTCTTCCTGCAGTACAATTCACATTAAACTGTCATGCCAGTGAGTTGATTTTGCAATTCTCAGTGAGTTGCGTCACTGTTGCTGGACCCAACGCAAACACTTAAAAACTGTTGCCTAAGAGTTGCAAGGTTACACAATTATGCATTATGATGCCACAGGCAACAGTATCTCATAACTAGAGATGGTCGAAGTGGCCTCAATTCACTCCACTGAGTAATTTGCAGAGTGAAGCTGAATTAGCAGAGTGCTCCACAACGCGAAGCAAAGTACTTTGTGTTATAATGGGTAACTCAAAGTCCATTGAAAACAATGACTTTGTGTTACTCCACCATCCCATACCATTACTCCACCAATTTTTAAGGCGAAATACATTGAAAACAATGTACTTCACCTCACTTTGCCTTGTTTTTAAGCTCCAAAGGCAAATTTTGTAGTGATTCATGGGATTTCAGGTCACATGGGCTTTAGATCGTTCTGCACAGCCTCAGTTTGGGGTAGTGTGTGTAGGAAGCTGTAGGAGACAGTCTGCTCTGAGAGCTCTCTGTGATTCAAATCTTCTAAAAGCTGTTAAAAAAACCCTTTTGAGTAATTCTTTTTGCTGAAACTTTAGTTCATCGATTGTAGGAAACCCTCCTGTGCTCATATCATCGAACGTTTATTGTTCGTGTATGGATTTTGAATGTTAATGTACAACATTTAGCCTGTGTACTGAGAGACAGTGGAAGTGTGTTTTGGGGGAGGGGTGTATCTGTGGTGTAGGTAGATTAACTTGGAGAAAAATACAGTTCTTTCTGTTTTGGTGATATTTTTCTTATACAATTGTGTTAATGTACACACACTAATATTTTCAATAATTCTTGACATTTGTTTGCTGATTGTTGTGGTGCAGCAGCGCAAATTTTAGTTTGTTTAAAATACGTGGTTATATTACTGAAGTTATCAGTTTACTACGCATTACTTAGTGTGTGTGTGTGAGTATGCGTGTGACACGTGTCATCAAATAACACACCTTTTATTGTGCCACATAGTAATTTCAGCCATGTGAACCTGCTATCCACTGCAGCTGTGTGATTTTTGTACTTCTTTGTGGTATCTTTACTGGTACTAGTACTAGTGACTGTTATTGCAGTACACTGCCTCCCCCCCACAGCCCACCCCAACCAGCAAAGGTATTCTTTTCCAGATTTGAATTTCTGATGGTGAGCACTAGTTAGTTGTTCTGCCTTTGTGACTGCATGTCTTCAGTGCACAGCACAATCTTAATCTATCTGTGCATTTGCATATCTTTAGGGGCCAATCTTCATCTGTAACTTAAGTCACAGTTGTTTCTTTGGCTTCCCTTCAGAGTACTGGACTGGTGTGGTGCATATCTCTGCATGAACATTGTACTCATTAATATGCATTTTTAAGTCAGGGCCATCATCATGAGTCACTCGTGATACAAATCACATTCTTCATCATCATGGTCACAAATGCAGTCACTATTCACGATCACATCACGAATTACAAAATTCATTTTTTTACTAGTTACATGGATGTATTATAATCCTGTTTTGTGATATCTCTCCTGGCTTCACCACCCCACCACCGTACTCATTAATAAGAGTTTTTAAATTGGGGAGATTTGTGCTACATCTCATTGGGGAAGTACAGCTATAGGCATTCGTGTTCCCATACAGTTTCATATTGGTTATCTCACACCGAATCACGTTCTTCATCATCACGGTCACAAATGCAATCACAAATCACGATTCATGATCATGTCACAAATCACAAAATATATTTCTTTTACTGGTTACTTGCATGTATTGTAAGCCTGTTTTGTAGTATCTCTCCAGGGTTCATCCAGTCACCACCACTGTACTCAAAAATAAGAGTTTTTAAATTGGGGAGTTTTATGATACAGGTTTAGCTCATCAGGGAAGTACAGCCATAGGCATTCATGTTCCTTCCTGTACAGCATGTGAGTTACAGTACTGTAAGTAGTGGTGGATGAAGTGGCCCCAATTTGCTCTGCGAAGTGATTCACGGAGTAATGCGGAATCCGTAGAGTACTCCTCAAAACGCAATGTGAAGTGGAGTACTTTGCTTCATAATGAGGAACGCAAAGTCCATTGAAACCAATGACTTTGCATTATTCCACCTTCCCCAAACCTCTTCTCAACCAATTTTAAGGTGAAGTACATTGAAATCAATGTAATTTTCCTCACTACGCCTTGTAATTGAGCTCCAAATGAAATTCTGCAGTGATTCATGGGATTGCAGGTCACATGGGTGCTAGATTGTTCTGCACAGCCTCAGTTCTAGCCTGGGTAGTATGTGTGTAGTGGTAGCTGGAGACAGTTTGCTCTCAGAGCTCTGCAATTCAAAACCTCTAAAAGCTGTTTAAAATGCCTTTTTGAGTCATTTTATTTTGCTCAAAATTTAGTACACTGATAGTAGGAAACCCTTCTGTGCTCATATCATTGAGTGTTTCTTGTTGTGTGTGGATTTTGAGTGTTAATTTAGAATAGTCATTCTGTGTACTGTGAAGTGTGCTTTGGGGGAGGGACGTTTTTGTGATGTATGTACATTAACTGGGAGAAAAAGGCATTCTTTCTTTTTTGGTTATATTTTTCTTGTATAACTGTGTTAATGTACACACAGTAATATTTTCAGTAATTCTTGACTTTTTTGCTTATTGTTGTGGTGCAGCAGTGTATAATTTGTCTGTTTAAAACATTTGGTTATATTACTAAAGGTTTTCAATTTGCTATGCATTACTTGTAGTGTGTGTGCGATGCATGCAATTAAATCAGACATCTTTTATTGTGCCACAGAGTAATTGCAGCAGTGTGAACAGCTATCCGTCACAGCTGCATTAAGTGTTTGTACTGTTTTGTGGTATCTCTACTGGTAGTGGATTGTTACTGCCGTGCACTAATCCCCCAACTGTCCAAAGGTATTCCTTTCCAGATATGGATTTGTGACTTGTGAGCACTGGTTAGGTGCTGTTGTACCTTTTTGTTTGCATCTCTTGAGTGTGCAGCGCAATCTTAATCTGTCTGTGCATTTGCAGTGCACCATTAATTCTGGGAGACTGCATTTCTTGTTACGCTCTTATTTCACATCGTCAGCACTGGGGAATTTTCTGGACACAAGACAGTAGCATTTTGGGGATGCACATTAATTCTGGTGACTCTGTGTGTGACCACTGTGCACAAGACTGAGTGTGCCATTAATTCTGGGAGACTTTGCATTTCTTGTTATGCTCTCATTTCACTTCATCAGCACTGGGACGTTTTCTGGATAAAAGAGAGTAGCACTTTGGGGATGCACATTAATTCCGGTGACTGTGTGTGGGGTGCTGCCAATATTGTTGTCACTCTGCCTTACTTCTCTTTAAGGTGGAATAATAATGCAAAGTAATAATCACAAGGTGAAGTGAGCCTTTCCTATGGGGCACTCTGTGTAGCGAGGTGTCAACCTGAAGTGCCCACTTTGCAGGCACTTCGCTGGCGGAATTTAAATTCGCTGCATCTCTACTCATAACATGACTTCTGTAGGTCACTAAATTCAGTCAAAACATCTACAAGACGTTAATAATTATTCTGGTTACAGTTAAATGTGCTAAATTGATACAAAACACTATGCAGAATAAAATCATAATTGTATAAAACGTTATATTTATTTATTAGAATCTAGGATTACAAGTACCTTTGAGCCAAGGCTCTTTTACAAAAGTTCCACTTCAGTTGAGGTACAGTTCAAACAAAACATTGAATAATAGTATAACAGTGGGTTACAGGCAGTTACATACAGTTTTATACATTCAGTACAGTGGCAAAATGCTGAAGGAGGTCTGGTAACAGGGTTGACACAGCATGGAAGAGAGACACACTAGTGGGGTGTGGCCATAGGCACTTGTCAAATATCAATTAAAGTGCTACGGGGGTAGGGAAGGAGGGTGGGAGGAGAGGAGGATGAATGGGTGTATGGGAGAGGGAATTGAGGGGGAGAGGGTTAAGTGCAAGGTGGAAAGAGCAAAGAGGAGAGGGGAGAACAATTAGGAAGAACAGTCACAGGAGCTAGATGTGGCCAGGATGTGATGGAGACTGGAATTGAATGGACCAAGCTTTGGCATTGAGGCAATGTAAATGTTGAGACCATTGAGCCAGCTGGGAGCTCTGTGCGCAAATGATCTTTGCCCTTGTGTGGTGCGGAAATGCAGGATATGCAGAAGCTGGGATTCCAGTCTGTGCACAGAGATCACACATGTGGGTGAGGCAATGGGTGCCGGTTATGAGACAGCAAGCTTTGCTTAGTGCAATGGATATGCTCCTGAGGGTGGTGGCAGAGGCAGTGCCATAGATGATCAAGCTGTAGTCGATTACTGAGATTACTGAGCTCTGTACTGCAATCCTTAAGGCATCTGAGGTAAGGCATTGCCTGTGCCTGAAGAGTAGGCCAATCTGAGTGTTGGCAGCCTTGGCAATGTTGTCAATGTGTGTAGCATATGATGGATTACAATCAATGGTAATACCTAGATTTTTAAAGAATTGAACCTGTTCGAGGGTTGCAACAAGGTAGTTTTTGATTGTGATGGCATTGAGTCTGTGTCTGTTGTGCAGACTGCAGAAGAGCATGGACTTGTTTTTTTTGTAGTTGAGAACCAATTTATGTGTACTAAACTAAGTTTCAATTTAGGTGACGGCAAGCTGTAGATTCTTTTGAAGGTGGCCCGGATCCTTGTGAGTGGAGAGGATAGGACAGCTTTGTCAGCATAGAGGAGGATTTGTGCTGGACATGATTGTGTAAGATCATTCATAAAGAGGCTAAAAAGAAGTGGTCCAAGAATGGAGCCTTGAGGAACTCCTGAGTGAACAGGATGTGCATCTAAGAGAACATCAGCTATTTTCACTCTTTGGGAGTGGTTCTCCAGGTAGATCCTGAACCAGGTAGTGGACTCATGTGAGAGCCTAGCAGAACATAGCTGTGTGATTAATAGATTATGATGTACAGTGTCAAAAGCCTTTATCAGGTCAATGAAGACAGACCTGGTTAGGAGGCTGTTATCCAATGAGCTGTGGATAGCAACGGTGAATTCAAAGAAGGCCGATGTAGTACGGTGACCTGTATGGAAACCATGTTGTTGGGGGTAGAAGATGCTGTGTTTGTCCAGGTATTCCATTAGCTGGGCAGATACCGTATGTTCAATGGCTTTGGGCGGGAGATATGGAGATAGGCCGGTAGTTCACATGCAGATCCTTGTCCCCACTTTTGAGGACTGGGGTTACTGTGGCTGATTTTCATCTTTCAGGGAACGGGCTGAGGTTGAGAGAGAGGTTGAACATTTTTGTTAGTGGAAGTAGCACTTCATCAAGGGTTAGGGACACACCATCTTGAGGTTGAGTGAGTCCCTACTAGTTCTGGATTTGGCAATTGCATTAGAGATGTATTTACAGATCTCATGCACCCTGACTTCCTTAAAGTAGAATGGTGGGTGGTTGGAAGGAAGGGGTTGTGGGCTTGGGGTAGGAGAAGGAGGGTGGTCATCATTGAAGAACTCCGAAGGGAGAACACTACTGAGGTCATAGAATGTAGTATTGAAAGTATTTGCAATTGTGGTAGGGTTAAGAATTATGCCACCATCAATGACCAGCACAGTAGGTGAAGTTTTTGGTTGCTTCCCAGTTACTTCTTTAAGATTGTCCCAGAAGGATTTTCCCTTACCCCAGGTGTTCGTGAGGGTATCTCTGCAGTGTGCATTTTTCTTCTGGTGGATTGATTTATTGTAGTCATGTCGCACCCATTTGTAGTTCTGAATATCGACTTGATTGCCAGTGGCTCATACCCAAAGCCAGAGGCAGTCCCTTGCTTTCAGATCTGTAAGTAGTTCAGCGGAGAGCCATGGTTTGCAAAGGCCTTTGATTTTACGCCTTTTGAAAGGGGCATAGGTGTCACAGGCAGCATTGAAGGAGTTGATGAAAAATTACAAGGTTGAGCTGACATCAGAAGCATTAAATATAGGAGACTAGTCAAGCTGTCGGAGGTGAGATTCGACGTGTTTCAACTGACCACATGGGAGAACTCTACTATTGATTAATTTGGGGGGGGCCTGGCAGAATTTAATTGACCATTTACAAATGACTGGGGAATGATCTCTTAGTGTATCTGGAAGGACGGAAACATCTAGATGATGGAAAGGATGGCTGGTCTGTATCCAGTCTAGGAGAGTTCTTGCACCAGTTTTATAATTATGTCTGGTGGGGGAGACTACCAGCTGTGCCAGGTTGGCTGCTGAGATGGCATCCTTGAGGCCCCCAGAGTCAGTGGCTAGCCAATTGATATTAAAATCACCCATTGGGATCGGCTCCACGTCAGGGGGTTGGGCATGGATGAGGTCCAAGACTGAGTTGAGGCCTTTACTTTGTTCTTTTGGAGGAATGTAAACAGCAGCAATAGTCAGTGCTTTGTTGTGAGCCCCCAGCAGAATTTTAATAGGTAAGATCTGCATGGAAGAATCCAAGAGGGGGGAAGGTAAGCGGTGACCCAGGAGGGTGTCTTTGAGAAATAAAGCACAGCCTCCCCCTCTTTGTGTATTCCTGTCAAGTCTGAAGACATTGTACCCTGGTAGGGCAATAGCTATGTCTGGAATTTTGGATGATAACCAGGTTTCAATAATTGCAAGGATATCAGGGTTGCGTTGGTTAGTGAATATTTGCAGGGCATCAAGTTTAGACAGGAGGCTGCAGATGTTGAGAGATGCAAAAGTGAGAGTGAGAGTCCCTGGGTGCCTCGATTGATGGCTGGGGCAAGGAATTTTAGGCCCTAGATTTGGGTGAACATTCCCAGATAGCAGCAGCAGGAGTAGGAGAAACTTCAGAATGCACCATCTTAATTGCTTTAAGGCAGATTTATTTACCCATTTCATGCACAGTCTATTGCAGTGATTCTGTCTTAGGTCCCAAACTGAAGTAATATGAGCCAGTGTTGAGAACGGGAACAGGTGAACATACACCACCCAATCATGGTTCTTCGGGTGTTGCCAGCCATCCCCAGAGGAGAATGGGGGAGTATAGACAAGCTTAGTTGGAAGGGTACCAGAGTGGGAGTAGATAAGGTCAATCCTGTAGCCTTGAGAAAGAGAGGGGTATCTAGCTCCAGGCAGGAAAAACAGTGGTAGCAGGGAGCAAGAGAGAATGAGATGAAAAGGCAGAAGGGGCAGAGACATAGTGCTTAGAGGATGTGTAGAGAATAACCGAGAGGGTCTGTAGGGCAAAAGCCAGCCCATGGAGGTGAAGCAAGGAGAGGGAGAGGGAGAGGAAGTGGCGGGGGGTCCCAAGTAAGTAAGCCCGATGAGGTTCAAGCAGGATGGATACCAAGGTTGTGTGGGTGGAGCCAAAACCTATTTAATAAAGGCAGGATGTAGGGGTGCGTGGACGGGTGAAAATTTTCAGCAAAAGTCAATGCAAAGCAGTGGGTGCCTAAGCCCAGAGACTGAAAATCCAATAGAGAAAAGGCAGGGCCAATCAGTGGCTGAGTGGAGAGCAGTAGTCCAATTAGAGGAGGGTGGCAGCAGGTGGCAGCCTATCAGAGCCACAAAGTGCTTCCCCATATTAACCAGGACTCTTAACTGGCTTTGAAGGTGTCCAGGTCATCTGGAGGATGGAGGTGCGGGTGGCTGGCAGGATTAGCCATGGCCACTCGCTGGGAGCCCGATCAGGTGAAGCGGATCTAGTTTAAGATATAAAATGTAGGTTAAAATAGGGCATTTTAGCTAGGGCAGGGGGTACCAACTTGAAGATTATTGGGGCTATGTTGAGGGTAGCAAGGGAGGAAGGTCAGGTATGGAACTGTAAAGTACATAGTAGAGCAGGCGCTAAACAAAGCTGATAGACAAGCAGATGGCGCAAATAGGAACTTAATAAATGTCCTTCATGTGCTTTGCGTTAAATCCTTATCCAAAGCTCATTATGACACAAGGTGAAAAAAAAGGAAAAGATAAAACAACCTACCCAAATCCTGTAAATAAAACGGAAAAAATACAAACATATGCTGAAAAAGCTAACTACACTAACTCTAACAGAGGAAAAACCAATAGCTTTCTGACTGTACAGCGCTGATCCAGCTTGGGAAGTGTGTGGAATGTAAACTGTACTCCTTAAATATCAAAGGTTATTAAAGCTTTGAGCAGGGGCATTTACAGTGGGGAAATTCCATCAATCAAATTAAACTACAATATACTTCTGGTATCATAGAACAGTTCCAATGAAGTGTTGACAGTAAGGCAGAATTAGCATCTTCTTCCTACCTTCTGACAAATGATTTTTGGATAAAGTTGAAGAGCCTTCCTATTAGTCAAAAATGTCCAACACAAGTTAATAATGCATGCACTAAGAACCTAAAATAATAGTACATTTAAAATATACGTATTGCTGATTTTTCAAGCAGATGTCACAATAACTAGATCAGCCATACATCTTCAATGAACTATCCTAATATGCTGAATAAATTGTTTGCTCAAGGTACTAAGGCCTTGTAGACATTTATCTTGATGCACAATGCAGCACTGAATATCCATCATTTGTCTAGCATTGCTGTAACTACACAAACCTCTTGTGCAGTTTATAGGTCCTTCTGTTTGGAACTACTATCTCCCACTATGTACTGGACCTTGTTTAGTCTTGGTGGACAATTTGTAACTGCCCCCTTCTGAGTACAGTAATGCTTGGCAACAGGTCCTGTACCACATTTTACATTAATTCAATGCAATTGAAGTTTATATATAGAGCGTTCTTCACACTGATCATAGTGCTTAACAATCAAACATAATGACTATTATATGAAAGCATATTAAAAACCTTAAATTAGTCCAGCCATCTTTCAGCAAAAATGAATAACCTGGAAAAGGCAGGTCAAACAGGTGCATCTTTAGAGCAGTTTTAAAGCTCTATACGGTCTGGCACGCATGTATCCAACAAGGTAGAGAGTTCCACAGGGTATGGGCCACAAATGAAAAAGCTAGGGCCCCAGACTTCTTCAACTGAACCATGGAAACCTCTAGCAATCCTTCGTCGGTGGAGCAAAGCAGTCAGTGTGGACAGTAGGGACACAAGAGCTCTTGAAAGTAACTAGGCCCCTGTCTGCATAGGACCTTAAAGGTCAGCAGACCGAACTTCAAGGTATTCGCCACTGAACTGGCAGCCAGGTCAGGCCACGAAGCACAGGCATGACATGACTCGATTGAGACAGCCCCTTCAGCAGCCTGGCTGCTACATTTTTTTATTTAGCTGTTTAACCAGGTATAGCACACTGAGCTGAAAGCTTTTTTACAGGAGCAACCTGGGAGCACAAGGAGGTTAAGTGACTTGCTCAGGGTCACACAGTATGCAAGTGGGATTCAAACCCAGGTTTGGTCTGCTGGATGTCACCAAATTTGCAGCTCAGAGCCTTAGACCACTGTACTATACTGCCTCCTTAGCTGCAGCTGCAAGTGGCAGATACCAACTGCAGGTAACCCTAGGTATAGGGAGTTACAGTAGTCAAGGCAGGAGGTCACAAAATTAATGCAAGCCTTAAAAAAAATTTGCAAATGATGTGGCTTTGCTACTAAATGAATACTTGCATGTAGACAGGTTATGTAAATATTATTTATTACATTTCAGCATTGACTGGAAAATACTACACTAGTTCAAGTCTGTATTTGGAATTTGATAAGTTGCATTAAAATGTTAATTGCTGTGGTCTGATTGAACAGATATGATCAGTGTTTCAGAATGTAATGTTATACAGTACCAGTGGAATGCCAGTACTGGAAAGCAAAATATTAATGCATAGAAACATAGACTTTGATGGCAGATAAGGACCGCTTGGCCCCCCCAGTCTGCCCATTTACCTACCTATTGGATAAGCTGCAGATCCTAGTTAATCAACAACCTACTTCCTCCTACCCACCACTAGAATTGTCTTATGTCTGTCCCATGCATTCTTGAATTCCCCCACTGTTTTTGACCAAACGACCTCTTCAGAAAGGCCGTTCCATGTGCCCACCATCCTCTCCGTGAAAAAATACTTCCTCACATAGCCTCTGAGCCATCCACCCTCTATCTTCAAATTGTGCCCACTTGTTCTTGCACATCTCTTTTTCTGAAAGATGCTACCCACTTGGACTTTGTTGATTCCATTGAAGTACTTGAAAGTTTCTATCATGTCCCCCCCCCCTTTCCTTGAGGGTATACATATTAAGCTCCTTTAGTCTCTATTCATATGGCTTCTGGTGCAGACCCTGCACCATTTGAGTTGCCTTCCTCTGGACTGCCTCCATCCTGTCTATGTTCTTGCGGAGATGGGGTCTTCAGAACTGCATGCATTACTCTAGATGGGGTCTCATCAACTGTCTGTACAGAGGGATAACAACTTTTTGTTTTCTACTGGTGATGCCTTTTCCTATGCATCCCAGTATCCACCCAGCCCTCCTTACTGCCTTCTCACGTTGCTTGCCTACCTTTAGGTCACCTGATATGACTACCCCCAGATTTCTTTCCATTTTAGTTGTTGTTAATACCTCCCCCCCACTGTGTACTCTTCCCTTAGGTTTTTGTTTCCCAGGTGCATTGCTTTGCACTTCTTTGCATTGAATCTAAGCAGCCATACTTTTGACCATTCCTCCAACCTTGCCAAGTCCCTTCTCATTCTTTCCACCCCATCCTTTGTGTATCAATGCTGTTGTAGATCTTTGTGTCATCTGGCAAGAGGCATACTTTTCCTTCCAGTCCCTCTGCAATGTCACCTATAAAGACATTAAAGAGGACCAGTCCCAGTACTGAACCCTGTGGTACCCCACTAGTAACACCCTTTCTTCGGAGTGGAATCTGTTTACTATTACCCTCTGCATCCTGTTGTCCAGCCAATTTTTAACCCAGGCCACCACCATGGGACCCACTCTTAGGCCAGTTAACTTGTTTATTAATCATTTGTGTGGGACTGTGTCAAATACCTGGCTAAAGTCTAAGTAGGCCAAGTCCACAGCCCCTCCCTGGTCTAATTCTTTGGTCACCCAGTCAAAGAAATCTATTAGATTCATCTGACATGACCTTCCTGCTATGAATCCATCCTGCCTTGGGTCTAGTGCCCTGCTGGCCTCTAGGTACTCAGCAATTCTTTCTTTCAGAAGTAATTGCATCATTTTCCCTACCACTGAGGTCAAACTAACAGGTCTGTAGTTTTTTGTTTCTGCCTTGCTCCCACTTTTGTAAAGAGGAATGACATCTGCCCTTCTCCAGTCCTCAGGTACCACACCATCCTCCCATGATTAGATAAAAAAGGTAGTCAGTGGTGTCACTAGGTCTTCCCTTAGTTCTTTTAGAATTCTGGGGTGAATCCCATCAGGCCCCATTGCTTTGTTGACCTTAAGTTTTAGGAGTTCTTTCAGAACTCTTTCTTCTGTGAATGGATGGGTATCAATCTCTGTATCTAAAGGGCTTCTGTTGTTTTGTTTAGGTATCTCCCCTCCTCTTCTTTTGTGAATACTGAGCAGAAATATTCATTCGGTATTCCTGATTTTTCACTGTCACCCTCTGTGCACCTCCCCTCCCCCTTTATTAGGCCTCACTATCCCTCCCTTGGTCTTTCTTTTCTCCCTAATGTACCTATAAAAGGTTTTATCCCCCTTCTTAACTGAGTTGGTGATCTTTTCCTTGGTTTGGGCCTTTGCTGTTCTGACTGCCTTCCCCGCTTCCTTCTGCTTTAACTGGTACAGTTCGCTATCCTGCTCCTTCTGTGTTTCCTTATACTTCCTGAATGCTGTCTTTTTCTCCCTAACCTTCTCTGCCACCATTTTGAGAACCATAGTGTTTTATTTTTACTTTGTTTTGTTTATTTGCTTCACACAAAGGCTTGTTGCCTCTGTGATAGCAGTTTTGATTTTTCCCCACTGTTCCTCCACCCCTCCTTCTTGCCCGTTTGCTAGTTCTTTTCTGAGGCACTCTCCCATTTTGCCAAATTCAGCCTTCCTAATGTCCAATACCCTCGCTTTTTCATGGCTTGATTCTATAGCCGTGTTTATCATGAACCACCCTGTTTGCTGGTCCCTTGTTCCCAGATGACTACCCACTTCTAAATCTGAGATCCTCTCTAACCCCGTTTGAGAGTACAAGATCTAAGACTGCTCCCTTTAGAGTGGGTTCCTACACTAGCTGTCTGAGGCAGGCCCCATGTACGGTATCAAGAATGACCATGCTCTTGAATGTGGCTGCAGCAACGGTGCTCCAGTTAACATCTGGCATATTCAGTTCCCCATCATCGATATCTCCCCTTTTACTGACATTCTGAGGATGTCTTCTATTATTTCCTTGTCCATTTCCTTCCCCTGGAATGAGAGTCTGCATACAACCCCCATGCACATTGTGGTTCCATTTCCAGTCTCAAGGTTGACTCACAGTGCCTCCTCTCCTCCCCTCCCTGTTTACCCTTTAGTTCCATTGCTTTGATCCCTTCCATTATGTAGAGAGCTATTCCTCCTCCTCTTTTACCCTCCTTGTCCCTCCTGTTGATTGTGTACCCTGGTATGTTGACATCCCAGTCACGGTTCTCTGTGTACCATGTTTCTCTGACTATCATGATATCCAGACATCCCTCTTCCATCAAGGCCACTAGTTCAGGAAGCTTGTTACCCAAACTATGGGCATTGGTACTCATTGCCCTCCATTTTTTGATGGCCTTACCCCTTTCAGCCCCATTTCTCTCCTTACTGCCTTTCCCTTTTTCTCCATTTACCCTTGTTCTGCTCCCTATCGACTTCTCTACCTTGGTGTTTACCTTGCTAACTACCCTGTTTTGTGTGTGGGGAGGCTTGGATTTCCCTGTTTCTTTTTAGTGCCTCCCCCCTTGGCTAGTTTAAATGCTTGCCAATAAAGCATTTAAACCTATCGCCTAGGATCCTGGTTCCCCTCCTGGACAGATGCAGACAATTGTGTCAGTACAGGTCTGTATCCTTCCAGGTGGACCATCAGTACCCTATGAAGCCAAAACCCTGAGCTCCACACCAGTTTTTCAACTGATCTTTGAAACCTATGGTATGGCATACCCTAGTCCAACCCATGCCATAGACAGGCAGCACCACCGAGAAGGTTACTGTGTGTACTACTTGTCTAAGACCCTTCCCCAACTCGACAAACTCCTCCTTCACTGCTTTGATCCCATTCCCAGCCAGGTCATTTGTCCCTAGGTGGACAATGATGCCCAGGTCCCTCTCCTGTGCTGCTGCTCCTGTGATCCTGAGGATTCACTTACTTCCCTCTCCCCTCCCTCCCCCGGGTCTACCCTCCTAATGACTCAGTGCCCCACCAGGAGTTGTTTCCTTCCCCTGTGGGGTCCCATGCCACCCTCCTATGGGTCTCCTTTGTGGAGGTTCTCAGAGAACCACACTCCACCAGAATGGTGTATGAACTGTGGAGAGGTACAACTGGAGGTATGTGCCTTTGTACCACCACCTGCACCCTCCCTGAGCCCACTGTGGTCCAACCATTCCTCTTTCTTGGCAGCCTCTGAGGCAGTGGCCCTGGTGGTCCCTGGGTGGGGGAGGAGATTTCCCTAATCCATGCCAGGTCAGCCTGGAGACAGGCAACCTCCTTCCTCAGATCAGAGAGAGGTACCTACAAATAGGGAAGCATCACAGCCTCCAGTGCACCTCCCAGAAGTCATCCGCTCCACAGACAGTGCATTGCACCACTACCCACATGTCTGTCTCCCTTTCTGTTTACAAATGTTTTTTTCTGTTAGTGTGTGTGAGCGTGTGTGTGTTTACACCCTACTCAGTGCACTGGGCTGTTAAGGATATGACAGGTGTGAGTCTTTTGTCCTTTTGGGAAAGTGATGTCAGAATCCCCGGTATAAAGGAAATGGCACTGTTGGTGTGGGTGGGGTGAGGGGCAGGATAGGTGGGACTAAGCCCGTGCCTCCAGAAACAATCAGCTGCAGCTCTGATCCATCACTCTGGTGAGTGCGTTCCTTCCTTTTAGCAAGACAACCTGCACAACAATTTAACAGAAAATATACTCGTCAAAAAAACAATTTCAATCAGAAAAATAAAGCAGTTGAACCCTGTGTTTTGACCTCCAATGCTCCTGCATCTAGCCATGGGGGAGAACTGCCTTAGGAACCAAAATGCTATTCTTTTTAAATTGTCACTATTCCTTTTAACTTATCACCTAGCAGAGGCCTCAAGCAAAACAATCAGGCCAAACAATTCTCACCTAGCCCCAAAGTACAGTGCAAAAACACAGCTCTACTTTAAGGTCCTTAAAATGTATGCTACACAAGTTCATCAAGTTTCTCCACAACTTACCCCACTTATCTTGTTTCAAGAATACTGTTTATCTAATTTATAGAAACATAGAAACATAGAATTTGACAGCAGATAAGGACTGCTTGGCCCACCCAGTCTGCCCATTTCCCTACCTACTGGATAAGCTGCAGATCCTAGTTAACCAGCAGCCTACTTCTTCCTACCCCCATCCCAACCCCCTAGAATGGCCTTATTACTGTCCCATGCATGCTTGAATTTCCACCACTGATTTTGACTCCACAAACCCTCCGGAAGGCCGTTCCAGGCATCCACACCCTTTCTTTGAAAAAAATACTTCCTTAAATTACCTCTGAGCCGCCCCCATCTTCAAATTGTGCCTCTTGTTCTTGCACCTCGTTTTTGAAAGATGCTACCCTCTTGGACTTTGTTGATTCCCTTTAGGTACTTGAATGTTTCTATCATGTCCCCCCTCTCCCTCCTTTCCTCGAGGCTATACATATTAAGCTCCTTTCGTCTCCCTCCATATGTCTTCTGGTGCAGACCCTGCACCATTTTAGTTGCCCTCCTCTGGACAGCTTCCATCCTGTCTATGTCTTTGCGGAGATTGGGTCTCCAGAACTGCACACAGTACTCCAGATGGGGTCTCACCAGCTGTCTGTACAGAGGGATAATAACTTCCTGTTTTCTACTGGTGATGCCTCTCCTATGCATCCCAGTATCCCCAACCCTCTTGATGCCCTCTCCATTGCTTGCTCACCTTTAGGTCATCTGATATGACTACCCCCAGGTCCCTTTCCATTTTGTTGTTGTAGTATCTCACCCCCAATTGTGTACTCTTCCTCTGGGTTTTGTTTCCCAGGTGCATTACCTTGCACTTCTTAGCATTGAATCTAAGCTGCCATACATTTGACCATTCCTCCAACCTTGCCAAGTCCCTTCTCATCCTTTCCACCCCACCCTGTGCATCAACTCTGTTGCAGATCTTTGTGTCATCTGCAAAGAGACATACTTTCCTTCCAGTCCCTCTGCAATGTTGCTTATAAGAGACATTGAAGAGGACCGATCTAATACTGAACCCTCTTGTGCCCCACTAGTAACCCTCCGTTCTTCTGAGTGGACTCCATTTATTATTACTCTCTGTGTCCTATTCTCCAGCCAATTCTTTACCCAGGCTGTCATCTTGGGACCCACTCCCAGGCTGGCTAACTTGTATATTAATCTTTTGCGTGGGACTGTGTCAAATGCCTTGCTAAAGTCTTGGTAGGCCATGTCCACAGCCCCTCCCAGACCTACTACTTTGGTCACCCAGTCAAAGAAATCTATCAGATTCATCTGGCATGACCTTCCCGCTGTGAATCCATGCTGCCTAGGGTCCTGTGCCCCTCTGGCCTCTAGATACTCAACAATTGTTTCCTTCAGAAGTGATTCCATCATTTTCCCTATAACTGAGGTTAAACTAACAGGTCTGTAGTTTCCCTGCTTCTGCCTTGCTCCACTTTTGTGAAGGGGAATCACATCTGTCCTCCTCCAGTCCTCGGGTACCACCCCATCCTCCCATGGTTTGTTAAAAAGGGTAGTCAGTGGTGTCACTAGTTCTACCCTTAGTTCTTTTAGAATTCTGGGATGAATCCCATCAGGCCCCATTGCTTTGTCCACCTTCAGTTTTAAGAGTTCTTTCAGAACCCTTTCTTCTGTAAATGGGCTGGTATCAACTTCTGTATCCAGAGTGTTTCTACTGTTTGTTTTATGTGCAGCGTCCTCTTCATTTGTAAATACTGAGCAAAATATTTGTTTAGTATCTCTGCCTTTCACAGTCTCCCTCTGCCCACCCTCCCTCCCTTTATTAAGCCTCCTATCCCTCCCTTGGTCTTCCCTTCACTCCCTGATGTACCTATAAAGGTTTTATCCCCTTCCTTAACTGAGTTGGCTATCTTTTCCTCGGTTTGGGCCTTTGCTGTTCTGACTGCCTTCCCAGCCTCTTTTGCTTTAACTGATACAGTTCTCTGTCCTGCTCCTTCTGCGATTCCTTGTACTTCCTGAATGCTTTCTTTTTCTCTTGAACCTTCACCCACTTCCTTTGAGAACCATAGTGGTTTCTTACATTGTTTTGTTTTGTTTATTTGCTTCACACAAAGGCTCGTTACCTCTGTGATGGCAGCTTTTATTATTCCCCATTGTTCTTCCACCCCTCCTTCCTGCCCATTTGCTAGTGCATTCCTTAGGCACTCACTCATTTTGGCAAAGTCAGCCCTCCTAAAATCCAGTACTTTTGCCTTTGTATGGCTTGACTCTTTTGCTGTGTTTATGGAGAACCATACTGTTCGATGGTCGCTAGTTCCCAGATGGCTACCCACTTCTACATCTGTGATCCTCTCTCCATCTCCATTTGAGAGAATCAGGTCTAAGATTGCTCCCTCTTGAGTGGGCTCCAATACTAGTTGTCTAAGGCATGCCCCCAATAAGGCATCTAGAATAACTCCACTCTTTGAAGTGGCTGCTGCAACTGCACTCCAGTTAACATCTGGCATATTCAGATCACCCATCAGCAATATCTCCCCTTTTTCTGCCATTCTAAGTATACTTTCTATCATTTCCTTGTCCATTTCCTCCCCTGAGAAGAAGTCTGTATCTAACCCTGTGCGGATTGTGGTGTCATTGCCTGTCTCCAAATTTACCCACAGTGCTTCTTCTCCTCCCTGTTTACCCTTTTGTTCTGTTGCTTTTATTCCTTCCCTTTTGTAAAAAGCTACTCCTCCTCCTCCTCTTTTACCCTCCCTGTCCCTCCTGTAGATAGTGTATCCTGGTATGTTTACGTCCCAGTCATGGTTTTGTGTGTACCATGTTTCTGTGACTGCGTGATATCCAGATGTTCCTCCTCCATCAAGGCCACTAATTCAGGAAGCTTGTTACCCAGACTACGGGCATTGGTACTCATTGCTCGCCATTTTTTGATGGCTTTACCTTCTGTTGCAGCATCCCCCACTGACCTTTCTACCTCGGTCTTTTTCTCATTTAGTACCCCATTTTGTAGGGAGAGGCTGGGATTTTCCTGCTGTTTATCAGTGCCTGCCCCTTTGACTAGTTTAAAAGCTTGCCAATGAAGCATTTAAACTGATTGCTCAAAAGACTTTTTCCCTTCCTGGACAGATGCAGACCATCCTGCCAGTATAGGCTGGTGTCCTTCCAGGTGGAACCCCAGTCCCCAATGAAGCCAAACCCCTGTGCTCCACATCATTTTTTCAACCATTCATTAAACTGCATGGTGCTAATTACCCTCGCCTCCCCAATGCCATTGACAGGCAGCACCTCTGAGAAGGATACTGTGTGTGTTACTTGTCTTAGGCCCCTCCCCAACTCTGCAATGTCCTCCTGCACTGTTCTAATCTCATGATGAGCCAAGTCATTTGTCCCTAGGTGGACAATTACGTCCAGCTCAGACTCCCTTGCAGCTGTTCTCGTGATCCTGAGGATGTGCTTCCTGTCCCTCCAAGCCATGGCACCAGGCAGGCACCTTGCTTCAGTTTTCCAAGCTCCCCAGTTCTATCCCCTAATAATTGATTCCCCACCAGGAGCTGCTTCCTTTCCTGTGGTGTCCTCTGCCTCCTTCCTGTGGGCCTCCTTGTGACAGTTGTCATCAGTCTTCTCTCGGGTGCACCATAGGGGAGCTATGCTCCCCCAGAATGGTGTATGGATTGTGGAGTGGAACAATTGACTGGGTGTGTCTCTGTTCCACCATCCTCACCCTCCCTGAGCCCACTGTGGTCCAACTGCTGTGCTTTCTTCGCAACCTCTGAGGTAGTGCTGGTGGTGCTAGTGCTCCCTGGATGGGGGAGGTTCCCTTCCTACTGTCCAGTGTGGCCTGGGGGAAGGTTTCCTTACTACTGTCCAGTGCGGCCTGAAGACAGGCAACTTCCTCCCTCAGGGCAGAGAGTTGTCCATAAATGGGCAACATCTCAGCCTCAGAAAGACTCCCGGAAGACTGCTGCCCACAGCCATT
Source organism: Neoceratodus forsteri (assembly GCA_016271365.2). Classification (NCBI taxonomy): domain Eukaryota; kingdom Metazoa; phylum Chordata; order Ceratodontiformes; family Ceratodontidae; genus Neoceratodus; species Neoceratodus forsteri. The sequence continues at coordinate 349,288,166 of CM028130.1, read as the reverse complement.
ACATTGCCTTTCTCCCCACATGTTTATCTACTTTTTTGCTTGTTGTTTGTGTGTGTGTGTGTGTGTGTGTGTGTGTGCGTGTGTCTTGTAGCGTGTGTGATTGGTTTGTTATATAGAAATATATATATTATACAATGTGTATGCTTATATTGTCAGTGCAGTGTGCTAGAGAGGATATGACAGTGATATGCACCTTGCACTCTTGAGAAATGATGTCAGAACCTCAGGTATAAAGGAACTATTTCCAGGGGTGGGTGGGGTGAGGGTGGGAAGGGTTGGGCCTAAACTGTGCCCTCACAAAACAATCAGCTAAAAGCTCTCACCTACAGCTGCGATGAGAGCCTTCCTGTCAGCAAGATACCCTACACAACAATTTGACAGAGAAAATACCCTGCTAATCAAACAGAAAAATCCAGACATCCAAGTCAGACACAGGTAAGCCTCTCCAGCCCCAAAACAGCCTGGTGGTTTGTTAGCCACAAAGGAAAATCAAATATGCAGTTATTTCAGCCCTTCTGAAGATGCTGACAAGATAAGCAGTTTTGAAAACCCCCTTCCTGAATTAAAAACTAAAATAATTAAACACAAAGCAATACCGATGTAAAAGTAAGGAAAACTTCTCTCAGATGTAAGCAAGAGAGAGAGATTAGTTACAGATATCTAGTCCAATATAGTATATCCCATGCAGCTTCTCAGTTGTTTCAAAGCACACCCAGTACACAACTTGGAAGAAGATGGACTTCTGATTTGATAACCTCATAATACTGGATAAAAACAAATTAAAAACAAGCAGTGCAGATTATTTTATTGCATTGCGCTTTTCAAGATTCTGCCCTAGCCATTAAAGATCAGTACATTTGCAGCAATAGATAAGGTTAGATATTTCCTGAAATGTATGTGCTATTTCTAGAGAAATTGTCTGCTTGCCTGTAATACCACTGTAGTGCCACCAGAGAGAATCTCTTTAGAAATATCACAAAATATCTGACCATGTCAATTGCTGCAACTGTGTTTGGACAGGCAATCCTGCTCCCCACTACATTTAGCCACCAGGTCATTGTCTATCCAACAGTTCACTTCTCATACCTATTTCTAGCTACAAACATGTGATAATGGAAAACTCCCAACCCCACATCTTAGTCACCACAAATGATCATACCTCCAGGCCCCACTGTATGCTAACATGGTGGGTTATGCACTAATGGGTGGAAAGTATGTGCCAAAGGCATGTACCCCACCAGCGTAGTTCTGCACCTGTGGACAGGTGTGTACGCACACCAGTATTCACATATGGCCACCACCTGTCTGCAGTCCCACCATCCCAGCATGCAGAAATGCACAGGGCAACTGGGGGAGGAGTAGTCAACCCAGATGGGCATCCAGTCAGATGCCCATCCTGGGCCCATAGTGGATCATTTGTGTGGTGGGGTGCAGGTCTGAGTGTGCGAATACCAACTGCAGGCACCTACACCCAGGTGGCCAGTCTCCATCCTCCAGTCACCCCCCATGGCCAAACCCATGTCACTGAGCACCCTTCCAGTGCATGGATGGATACCCAGCAATAAGACCTTCACTCCGTATGGCACCCACCCACCACACATTGCTGCCCTGTCCCCATCCATGTGCAGCATCCCCCCAGCACTGTGTAGGAACCCACCACCAAACATCTGTGCCCCTACCAGATGCAGTAGTATCCCCCGACACTAAAGGGCCCCATCTCTGAAGTAGGTGATCCCTCCAAGAGCCCCAACTTCACTGGCCCAGTGCCGTGTATGCCATCCCAAAACCCCCCTGCCCCACATTGGTGATCAGTGGTCCCCCAACCCCCTGCAGCACTGACAACCCCCCATCCACTGTAGCTGCCAGTCTGTGCCCTGGCTCAGGATGGCCAGTGGCACAGCCCTCCTCACACCTCCTCGGCTGCCAGCTGTGATGCTGAGAGTGCACACCTACATATATATATAAGGGCACACTCCCAGCAGAACTTGGATGGCTGGTGGCCAAGGAGGTGTGTGAAGGGCTGTGCCACTGGCCATCTTGAGCCCCAGCACTGACAGACATGTATGGGGGGATTGTCAATGCTGCGTGAGGTGGGGGATCACTGGCCACCAATGATTGTGCTGTTGTACTGGGTTCAGTGGTTGGGTTGCTGTGGACAGGCCACTGCCTAGTGTGTGGGGGAAGATGTCAGTTTGCACATTGGTGCTGGGCATACAAGTGTGTGGACGGGTCTGTAGATACTTCACCAGGACCAGCCATACATGTGTGGGGGGGCTGTTGAACCAGAACGGGGACCAGGCATACATCTGTTTGGGGGGATGTTACTGCCTATACAGAGCCTGGGCAAACATGTGATGTATGGGTGGGTGATGCCACTGCTCAAATGGGGTCGGGTTGTGCATGTGTTGGTGGCAGGATGCATACTACAAAGAGGATGGGACCGCAATGTGTGTGTGTGTGTGTGTGGGGGTGGGTTTGCATACCAGCCAGTGGGGACCTGGGCATACTGATGAGGGAAGAGGAGTATGCATTTGCACTATGGGGTGGTCATGTGTTGGGGTGGGGGGTGTATTACTGTAATGGGATCCAGGCTGACTTGTGTTGGGGTGGGGTGACCTACTGTAATAGTGTCGGGGTAGCCATGTGTATGGGGCTGGGTGCATACAGTGGTTATGGCAGGGTTCCCCCTGGCATAATCAGTGCCCTCCTGTGCCCCCCGGTGCACAGCACCATGCATCTTGGTGAATGTTGTGTGTTGCTGGTACACCCCTGGTATGCCCCCGCCCACCCCGGCGCATTGCTGTCCACGCTGCAGGGGGATCAGGTGCATATGGGCTGCATGCCCCCTTTGTGCATCCCACGTGGTGGGTACAAAGGATTTGGGGTGGCTATGCACTGCAGATATGCGGTGCATAGGCACTCCGCACATTCGTGCATAAGGCCCATTGTTCTCTTGTTCTTGTGTTCTCCAGTCACAACTCATCATTAACAGATGCCCTTCACTGTTCATTGGAATTCTTTGAAGACAAGATATTGTGAACAATCTTTGGACCATGTAGGCCTAAAGTGATACCACTTGTCTAGCACTGCTGTACCCACACAAACCTTTTCTTTAGTTTATGGGACCTTCCATCAGGAACCAACTTTTCTCACTACTCATCGGGCTTTGTTGATTAGTGGTGGGTAAAATTAGAAACTTCTATTTACATACGTTTCACAAATTGTATACTATGTCCACAAAATGTTGTGCAATTCTGCAAATTATTACAGTGTGCTTAAATTGCATAACTTTACATTGGAAAAAAGTGTGACATTTGCAAATGGGACTTTATTATTTCAAAAGTTTTACCTGCTGAGACATATTGAGCTGGTACCAGCTCATTTCCACGTGTGTCTTGGGGGGGGGTAAGAAGCCAATACAACATGTGAAATAGAAAAAATACATTAGCATTGGGTGGCCTGTAGGCACAGTGGTAAGGATACTGCTTGCAGTGCTGATGACCTGCATTCGGGAATGAGTCTGGGTTATTGAGGACTGACCAGGGGAAGGAGGATCAAGAATCCCAGTGGACACTCTCCATCTCCTTGGGGGAGGTGGATGGCTAGTCCCTGTACTATAGCTCCACCTGAGTGGCCACAGGTGGTAGTGTGGATGGGACAGCACAATGTTTAGGGGATGGGATGCCTGACGGCATCAAGGTCTGCACACATGTGTGTGTGAGGTTCTAATGCCACTAAGTTGGTGCCACATCACAAATAGGGAAAACTTCAGGCAGTGCATAATGAGGACTTGACCCTCACAGGATGGTGGCAGGGTGGTCTCTGACACTGGATCTGTTCATCAGCAGGTTGAGGGGTGCACCAACTCTCACCATGGGGAACAAGTAGGAGGAGCAACATGCCCAGGATATAATGGTAAGTCCCTGAAGAACTGGGTAATGGGGTAGGGGCCATCAGATCAGAGGATAAATCTATACAGAGCCAGAAAAAGCACTAATGAAATAGAAATACAGTAGCATTAGAGTGGCCACAACAAACAGTGCAAAACAAAATAAATTGTGAAGTATAGTGCATTACCTATGTGAAACCCAAATTATTGTAAAGTAAAACCACACCAAAAAAGTGCTTATACTAGCTAATTATAGATGAACAAAATGTGTAGTTAACATTGTCTTGTGAGATGCTGTCACTGATGCCAAGGAGGTAACATTATCCTCAGATAAGGTTTCTACTGTTGAACAATGTGTTTTTTGTGCAAAATGTTGAAACTACATATTTTTAAAAAGATCTGTGAGGCCTGCACTTCTGCAGCCATGATAGCCAAAGTGCAACACTACTTCAGTCTGCAGAAGTGCAGGCACCTGTGGGGCATACCAGAGGGCTATCTCAAAAACCTCACTGAGCATGTTCAGAAGCTAAATTTCACAATCTTTTTACTCTGTAACCAATTAATATTTTTTCACTAAACCTTCAAAAGTTGCACTTTTAAGACAAGCCCATTCCGTCTGAAAATTTAGGAACAAAATTCCATACACTCTTAGCTGTAGGTGACAGCAAAAACAAAAAGGGAAAAAGTGTCTGTTTGATGTATTTTTGACATTTCTGGATCTCAGAATATAGTTAAGCAGCCATCACAAAACTTTCCACATCTCAAGCACTTGCCGGTTGGAATGTGCATGCCGTGTTTCACTCTATTTTGTCTAATGCCCCAAAAGTTTTTCAGGTGTAAAGATTGCTGTTTAATATTGAACTGTTCACTCAATCATAACCATATCTGCCTACCACACAAGTATAATATGTGCAGTATTCTACAGCAGCACTAGCCATGATGTATTGCAGTAATGCTGCAGTATATCAGAAAAGTCTGTAGTATGGTACAGAAAACATGTAATTCAATGGCAATTAGGCCCTTTTTTAATGTAGAATTTTTGACATTTTATTTACTGCAAGTTGCTGCATTGCATCATGGCTGGCCCTGCTGTGTATATGCTACTGTATATGTGTTTGTGTGTGTATATGTATGTATGTGTATATATATATATATATATATATATATATATATATATATATATATACACACACACACCTATATGCAAATATTCAAACTAACGCCCAAAAAGTGCATAATAGCAGGAAACAGCGCAAGTCCATTGTGCCCATGCGCAAGAGGTGCAATATTCAAAAACTGAGCTGGCCAAGATGTGCCTACAGCCAATGATTGAAAATCGCACCACCTGCACCATAGCGCAACTAGGGAGGGGAAGCTGAGCAGATCTGATGCGCCATAGCGCAACAAGGGATGTTCAGCTGAGCAGTCCAGAGGTGCCATAGTGCAACCAGGGATGCCCCCCAGCAGCAGTGCAGCAATGCAACTGCACAACCAGGGATGTAGGGGCCCACCACCCATGCCACAGATGGGCAGAGGAACACACCGCAGAACAGACATCGTCCCCCTACACCCCATGCACTGCACAACTGGGGGAGGGCTGGAATAACCACTGGCCAATGGAGGCAAGCAACCAACCCACAGCCGGGCCATGGTGCCCCATCACACCCCCTGGCAAGCTATGACCGGCACACAAGGAGGGCCGACCACCCTGTGCCACACCATTCCCCCAATGCAGAGCACACCCTGCACCGTGACCCCCAGACACCCTGCTCAGGAGCAGCGTCCACCACTGCAGGAAACCCCATGCATGCCACCACCCCCACTGTGACAATGCAACCCTGTGCAGCACAGAACCATGCAAGGCAGCCCCACCATGAGCACCCATCAGCAGGTGGCAGCACACAGCGATGCAGCAATGGCATACACAGTGCCACCACACAGCCCCCCAGAGGTACAGCTGAGAGACCGACCATGCGTTGGCACACGAGGTACCCCACATGTGACAGCGCATGCCCCGGACACCACCACCAGTGGTACAGCACCCTGCACACCCTTCCAAGGACACACCCTGAGCCAGCACTAGCCACAACAGCACAACAGCCAGTGCAGACACCCACAGTGATGCGTGGAAGCATGCACCACACCGGATGCAACACAGTGCATGGACAAACACCCACCCATACCCAAGGGCACAACAACACAGTGACGTAGTAGCAGGGCAACCAAGCCCCCAGCGTGGGCCCATGGAAACTGTGTACACACAGCCTGCAGTCCTCCATGGCACAGGAGTGTCAGCCACCCTGCACAGGCACTGTAGACCTGTACGCCACCATCATTTTCCCAGAGCACAAGTCACAGACAGTGGTGCACATCCCCTGCAACACACACAAGCCACAGCATGGAGGTGGGAAAACAACTGCGGAGGCCACGGTGTCACCCGAGGCAGACATGCACCACACCAGTGACAGGAGGCAACCCAAAATTGTGATGAGTACAGTGGCTGCCCTGCATGGACAGCCACCACTGACATGCCAGCAGACCGTGCAAGTCACAGACATGCAAGGCTGTCAGCTGCAGAGGCCATGGATGGGCTGACAGGGGTGCCATGGACACAGAGCATGCACCATGGACCACTGCACACAGTCATCCAGTGCACAGGGCACAACACACACACCACAGACACTGACTGATAGCTACTCCCACACCATAGTCACCTCCCCACGGACACACACACATACCCATGACTGCACCACCTCTGACGCCATGCACACCACTGCAGCTGAGCACCTATAGCTCGCTGCAAATCAAAGACCACCACAGTATTCATATCAAAAGATTTGTATTCAAACATATCAAAAATAATTATTTACAAAACTATGTACAAATGTGGGTGGGAGGGCCACAAACAAGGTGGGGGTGGGTAAGGGGCAGGGATGAACAAATGGGACAAGAAAATAGGGGTGTGAGGGTGGGTCCAGGGGGGCAGGGGATCTCAGGGGCAGAGGGATGATCAATGGGAGCCCCGCTCCCCACTCCAGCTGCTCTGCCTCCTGTGCCTTCTCCGGACTCCAAGCCAGTCAATCCTTTGCAGGATCTCAAATGATGCCTGGGCCACATTGAGGATCTCCTGCAGTGCCTCCCATATCTCCTGCAGCTGGCAGACACCTAGGACAAGGGAGCACAGTCAATAGGTGTGAATGCACAGCCCCATACAGCTCACCCACTGTGCATGGCATACAGCTGTGGGACATGCCTCTGTGATGGTGTGTGACCACCCACAGTGATCACGTCCACAAGACCTGCCCACCCAGGTGCATACAGCCATGCGGACGCTGCACACCCACCGGCCAAGTCATGCAGCACCACCATGCGTTTGGTGACATGGCTGTGGTGCGGAAGGCAGTGGCACGCCATGTACCTGTGCACGATGGACCACCATCGATGCACTCCCAGACATGCAGTGCCACTAGACAGTGCTGACTGTAACAAGTTGCATGCATGGCAGTGGTGTCAATGGATGGTGGCCATGCCCCACTGCCCACCCTGTTGCACAGCATGCAATAGTAATCATGGAGGTATGGCACTCACCATCATCAGGCTGGTCCCTCGGGCGCTGTGGACCATCACCCCTCCTACTTGCCCTGTCATCCTGCTGGTGCCGCATCTCCCTGGCCAGATGCCTCTCTTCTGGCCCTGTGGTGCAAACATGGAGAGAGGAACATCAGTACAATCCTGTAGCAAAGTCCCCCTGCCCCCATGTGTGTGCACTCCCACCCAGCCAGACCCACCCACCCCACACCCTGATAACACCACCACAGCCAACACCAGACACTCCCTCCCCCATGTTCTGGACACATACAACTGTGATACCCATATGGAAGATAAAAGTGTGTGGTCGTAACACCTACCTGGCCATGGCACTGTGCCCCTCCTGGCACGTGCCTGCAGGTGGGCAAGCAGGATGGTTCCCTCCTCCTGTGGTTGACATACCTGGGGCGGCACTGCTCCACCGTCTGCCCCCTTCCTGTGACCTCCTCCAGGGTGTTGGTCACCTCCTCCCACACCTGGCTCCTGGAGCTGTCCAGCGGTGCCTCCCCAAACAGTGGGCCATAAAGTGGCTCAACAATGGCCACCAGGTTGACAAGTTCAATTTGGGTCCACTGGGCAGCCCTCCTCTGTGCCATCTCACTTGCTCAGTCGGCTCAAAATGGTGCTCTGCAGCACGGCTCCACCATGTGCAGATGCTGCGCAGCACAGCGCTGCCATTCCCTATCATGCTGTCACCGAACAGCGCAATAGTGGTGCACCCATGCCTGACGCATGGCGCCTAGGGGACAAAGGTCAGGCACAGGGTCAAGGGTCTGTGGCGCACGGACAGGCACAGTGCCATTGGAACCCAATGCGTGTAGCACAATTGGCTGCCTATGTGCGCTACCTCCAGTAGCGGCCTACCGCACTGTTGCCCCAGTGCACCTATCATGGCCCAGTGACACAGCGTCATATAGGTGAACATCGCTGTAGCACCACTGGCACAATGGTGGCCATGCCCTGCATTGCCTCCCATGCACAGCGCATCAGCTGCGTGGCAGACGCCTGCATCAGCAACCCGGCATGAGCAGTGAGGTGTGTACTGCGCATGTCACAGAACTGCGCCCTTGGCTCAGCACGTTCAACACAATTGCGCAAAGCGCAACAGCGCGATATTCAGTCTTCATATGCAACTCAGCTAATCAGCCATTCAGTGGCGCAGCACTGCAATTTGCATCCACTTAAAGTTGCGCCTCGTCTCATTTGCATGGGTTGCTCTATAAAAGTGCGACATTAGGCTGCACTGGCCATAGTCAGTTACTGCAGTCTATTGGTGAGTTGCATGCTGTTTGGGAGTGTGGACTGTGGATTCTGGGACATGCATGGGACTGCACAGTCACAGGTAACAACTTTTATTCTCACAGGCTTAATAATGACCAAGCGAGTTGTGGGAGAGGAGGAACACAGTGGTGGGAGGAGGAGGCCTAATTTCACCAAGACCGAGACCGATGCCCTGTTTGAGGCCTACCTGGATCAGGAGCTGCTTCTCAGCAGATGGCAGGGAACACCACAGGCCCGTGCTGCTGCATGGGAGGAGGTGGCGTGTGCAATGAACCTGCATGGCAGCCACCAGCGCTCCATGCAGGAGTGCAAGAAGAAGATGGGCACAGACAGGAGGAGGATAAAGGAGAATGTGGCTGCCATCAGGGCAACATGAGCTGTGACAGGTGGGGGACAGCTGGAGGTGCTACACCTGACCCCACAGGAGGAGAGGGTTGCTGGAAGCATGCAGCATTGTGCCATTGAGGGTGTTCCGGGTGGTGGCTTCCAGAGGGGTAGTAGCCCATCACTGCATGGTAGGTCATGGTCTGTCTATTGGGGGGCAGGGTAGGTCACATGCAGTAACATGACTTTGTTTTCCCTTACAGATCCTGAGCATCTGCATGGGTCAGTGGTGGTGTGCCTGTCCACTGAGGACAGTCAGATGTAGATGGAGGAGGGCCCATCCACCTCCACAGGTATACATGGCTCAGTGCGACAGTGGGCCCACCTGGCTGTCCAGACTGATGTTGTTGGAACAGGTGCGGAGGAGGCCCTGCCCATGTCCCAGCATCCATGGATGCCAGCATGCTGTGACTCGGGCTGGTGCTGGGTCCGTCAACGATGATGATGTCGCTAACGGCATGGGCAGTGACACGTGTGTGCCATGGGATGGCCACACAGCAGGTAACATCACGACCATGGCTGTGGGTGGTGTCACCGTGGAAGCCTGCGTGTCATCACAGTCCCAGCTTGTGCCTGTCAGCACCAGTGGGGCAGCACTGGTGTGTGTAGAGGACAGTGGGACTGTTGCAGCCACTGCGGTGGCATCAATGAGCCCTGGTGAGTGGCAGCTGGAGGGGCAGCATTAGCAGTCAGCCAATAGGCTTGGGGGTAGAGGGTCAGGGGTGGCATCTGTGCACCACCTGTGGACATGCCCAGACCTGGTCCCGGTGTGCAGCGCCCATCCTCAAGGGGTGCTGAGCATTAGGGGTGTGCACACCCTGAGGGACAGGATGCCGAGGAGGCAGATGACCTCTTGGGTGAGCACACCTGCATACTGCAAGCATCAGTCAACCAGCAGATGCGGCTTGTGACATCACTGGAGGCACTGCGTGCAGCTCTGGAGTGGGCAGAGGAGCATCACAGCAGAGACACCGCTCTGATCCTGGCAGGGATGGACCGGTTGTGGGAGGATGTGACTGCTGCCATTGACAAGCCGACACAGGCATTCACTGCTGTCATGGCCACAATGGGCACACAGTCATGTGCCCATGCATCGCAGACACCACGCAGTGCACTGTCCACTCCCCGTTCCCAGTGTCATGCGACACCCTCCTTGTCGACACAGGGTTCGGCTGTGGGCATCCCAAGTATGCCTGGCGCAGGCATATTTGGTGTGCTGCAGACCCCAGTGAGAGTACAGTCGCTTTCATGCAGTGGAACCCTTGGGGGACCATCGGTGCCACCCCATGAGGCCAGTGGTCAGCTTTTCAGTGCTGGCGGGTCTCAGCAGGGCCGCCCATACGTCCGTGGCAGCTGGGGCACTGTGTCGCGTGACTGACCTGTCTCCCAATGCGGCTACTGTCTGGTGCTGCCCTGTGTGCATTGTGTCATTCAGCGGGCATTGTACGGGTGGGTACCCAGTCCTGCACACGGACACACAGTACATCTACACACCCACCTGGCTGCTGTCCACAGTTGCGTGTGTATGATGATGCCTGCATTGAGCTGTACACCAATGTGCAATGGTGCTCAGCATCTGACACACGCACAAGGACAGGCAGTGGGCGTGGTGGTCTGTGGACATGTGTGTGGCTCGGGGTGGCATTCTGGGTCAGTGCACCTCCTACCCTTTGTGCATGTCTGGTGCATTATGTGTGTGTGTGTGTGTGTGTGTGTGACCATCCGCGTGGCATGTTAGACCTCACCCTATCCCTGGTTGTGTGTGTGGTTCCATGCCCGACCACTTCCCTTGATGGAATGCACCCCTGGTGTGTGTCCATGTGTGTTTGTGGGTTGTGCCTTAGCCACTGTTGGTTACACATGACCCCATGACTTACCTGGGTTGGCTGAAGTGCTCCTCCATGATGGTGTCCCGGTGCAGCTATGCCAGCTGGAGCAGTCAGGGGTCTCATCGCCCAAGGGGGGGCTGCCCATCACCATTGTCACCGGTGTCCTCATCGTCCCCATCGCTGTCCCCCTCTTTGACCTGTATGGCTATCCCACATTTGTTGGCCATGTTGTGCAGGATGCAACAGGCCAGGAATAGCCACAGGCCTTTGAGGGCTGTACTGTAGGGCACCGCCGGAGGTGTCAGGCAGCGAAACGTGCTTTCAGCATCCTAACCACCAATGACATTACGTGGTGGCATGTGCCCTATTGTAGCACTGCTGCGATGGGGTCGCAGGCTGCCGGTAGGGTGTGAGCAGCCAGTGAAGGAGTGGGTATCCACTGTCACCTGTGTGTAGAGGGTGGAGGTTAGTTTGGTGATCAGCATCACCCTGCCCCGGGCCATGTAGGCCGCTACCCATGTCGCCTCTGACCATGCTCCCCCAGGCCCTATGATTGTCCATGTGGTTTGCATACTCACCCACTAGGTGGCCAGTGGGGATATCCCCACTCTCGAATCTGTGGCACAGTGCCGACTGGTGCCAGATGATGGCATCATGTGCTCCCCCCAGGCTGCGTGGCACAGACATTGATTATGCGCCCCCTGGCATCGCACACCACCTGGCAGTTGATTCTGGCATAGCCCTTGTGATTTATATATGCAGCCCCCTCGGGGCCAGGTGGTGTGTGGATGGCCACATGGGTGCAGTCTATTGCCCCTAGCATGCCAGGCATATGTGCTACCCTGTGGAACTCCTGTATGTTTGCTGTGCGCTCTGCTGGTGTGCTGAGGAAATGGATGTACTCTGCAGCATGTGGCAGCAGTGAGGAATTGGGTGAGGTGGCATGACATGACCAACTGGGTTATGCCTGTGGTGTCCCCAGTTGGTCTCTGGAAGGTACCCGTGGTGAGCAAGCACATGCATGCTGTCACTTTTGTCTCCACTGACAGGACATGGCTCCGTCGTGTGGGTGCCTGCATCACATCACTGCACAGCTCACAGAACTGCCTCAGAATTACCTGATTCAGGTGGTACCAGCCCCACAATCTCAGTATCACTGTACAGCTTGAAGCTGGTGCGGGCTCGGTACTGCCTGTTGGGGGCATACCGCTGATGGGCCCTTCCACGGCTATGCCCCCCTGCTGCCCACCTTCTCACCCCCCTCTTTACGGCCTCCATCTGGATGGTGGCACTGGCCATGTCCCTGGCTTGTGTTCACCCCCCCAGCAGCTGTTTCTGTATTCCCCCCACTGTCCTGGCTGCTACTTCCCTGCGCAGGGAACACCTGCCTGTGCTGGCCTCACTGCTGCGTGGTGTACTTCCCCCTTCCGCACTGTGGCTCCACACACCTTCCCCTGTGCCTGTTGCTTCCAGGTGCCCTTTTCTGGCCTGACCTGTGTGTCCCTGCTGCCCAGTGTTTCCTGCTGGATTTTGCCCTCATGTGGCTTCTCTGTAGCGTTCTTGCACCTCTCCCTTGCTCCCTTTTATTTTGGCTCATTTCCGCAATGGCACAACTTCCGCTGGCTCCCCTATTGCGCATGGGGCATGTTGTTGTATATCACACTGCGCCATTTATGCATGGTTCCTCCTCCTTCAGTTGCGCATGCATTCATTATCATTGTGCTGTTGCTCAGCATGATTTAGGGGGTGCAACTGCCTCTTGCTGAATATCGCAGAATGACACATTTTAGGACTTGCGCAGGCACAACCCTATTGCGAATGGCTCAACTCTTTTGAATATCTGGGCCTGTATGTATTCGTTGCAAAAAAACTGCATTAATACACCAGTTATGGTTCAATGTAAAGCAATAATTCCCTACCCAACCCCAAGCAGCAAAAGGGCAAGACCCCACAAGCAACCACAGACAACCATCATCAGGTAAGACAAACAACTTACAGCTGTTTCCATATGATATAAATGCACTAGCACTGATGTGCCACCTTCATGGATTTGTATCTGTGGCAGGCATACTTCAAGACACAGACACTCACTTCTGGCTGCAGATACTGTAAAAATCCACAGTACTCAAATCACAACACTATTTCTGTCTGCAGATACAAAGGCAACTGCAGCCAGATATACAAATCCATGATATCCAAATCACAACAGTCCCTCTGCTTCCATGTGGCTGCAGATGCAGAAATGATTGTAATTGGAAATTACGTGCTCCTATGCCTGCACATCTCTGCCCTATGCATCTGTGACCTGTGCTTCTGTGCCCTGTGGTTACATGTGGCTACAGATGCAGACATGCAGAGGATGTGGTGTCCATCAGGCTGTGGGAGCACAGGACCCAGATGGCCCTGCACTTCTGTGCTAGTACAGATGTTGACATGCAGTCACCTTGGGCCCTGCACCAAATGTGGACTTCATCAGGCTTTGGAAGCACGGGGGGGCCTGCATTTCCATTATTCCCTCAGCACTATCCACCCTCCCACATAGTTTTGTGTCATCTGTGAAGAGACACAACCTGCCCTAGATTCCTTCTCCAATATCACTAATGAACATGTTGAAGAGGACTGAACCTAGGACCAATCTCTGTGGAGCCCTGCTCATAACCTCCCTCTCCTCTGATTTAACCCCATTGACCACCACCCTCTGCTGCCTCCCCTCTAGCCAGTTACTCAAACAGTTCACTGTGCGTTTAGCTGTACCCAGATCTTCCATCTTCTTGAGCAATCATTTGTGGGGCACAAAGTCAAAAGCCTTGCTGAAGTCAAAGTAGAGAAGATCCACAGCACGACCCTTGTCTAATTCCTTTGTCACCCGGTCAAAGAAAACTAGCAGGCTAGTCTGACAAGAACTTCCTGCCACTAATCCATGCATAATTTAAAGCTGCTATATGATTTCTGATTTATTTTGTTTTAATTGTTCAGCACCCTGAGCTTCAGTTGGAATTAGGACACTTTAGAAATAAATTTTGCCTTGCCTTACTTACGGAATATGGTCACAGATATGCAGAATATTTGTTTTAATCTGCAGGATCCATAAATAATGTTTAGTTAGAAGACAGTAGGAATCTGAAAATATAGTATTTTGAAATTAAAGGTTTCAGAAAATACACATGTTGAAATAGTAGCAATACTGCCAATTAGAAAATGGCAATGGAAATCCCAGTGTCCTGACTGGCTACCAGGATTCCATTGTCATGTATCATCTATCATCACCTTGGGGGGGGGGATGCTACAAGTCTCGATGGCTGAGAGGGACCTGGGGGTGGTGGTGGATGTCAAGATGAACAACTCTGAGACTTGTAGGAGGGCAGCAGCCAAGGCCAACAGGATGCTGGGATGCATCGCTAGGGGGATCACCTCCAGAAGGAGGAAGTGATACTCCCCTGTATAACTGCTTGGTGAGGCCAGCACTTTGAGTACTGGTGCAGTTTTAGAGGCCACACTTAAAGAGGGACATTAACCTCCTGGAGAGGGTCCAGAGGAGGGCAACCAAAATGATTTGGGGCTTGGGGACAGGACCTATGAGGAGAGGCTCGAAGAGCTAAATATGTACACATTGGAAGAGAGAGGGACTGGGGGACATGATAGAGGTCTTCAGGTACATGAAGAGGGTAAATAGGGGAGGAACAGTCAGGGTGCTTCTAAGGAAGGAGGAGGGGCCACTAGAGGGCATGAGTGGAAGCTGGAGGGGGGAAGATTCAGGGGAGAAAGGAGTAGGTGCTACTTCACTGAGAGAGTGGTGGAGCCATGGAATGCACTGCCTAGGGGCTGGTGGAGGCAGAGACAGTGGAGGGTTCAAGAGGGGTGGGACAGGTACAGGGGAAGGGTTCTGGAAGCAAAATCCAATGCAGCAAGAATATCCGGAACTGGGAAGGGAGAAGCCAGAGAAGGCGAGGGGGGCAGCAAGGTCAGCACCCAGGGTGGGGGCTGACCAAACAAGCAGACACGAAAGACCGTTAGGCCTATTCTGCTGGCATTTTAGTATGTTAGTATGTTAGTATTTTTCAATAGAGCCCTCTGAAAATAAAGTACCTGCAGCATGTCCCAAAGTGGCTTTGGAATCACTGTGCCATAAAATTTTCAATTTGAAAATGGCATCTTTTTCTATCACTTAGCAGACGAGTTGGTGGCCAACATCATTTCTTTTTTCCACAAAACTGGATCCAACTTTGACAATGCCACCACTCCAGACCTTTGATCCCCACCCGGTCTCACAAGTGCTGGTACTCTCCATCGCAACTGGCAGAAATATACCAAAAAAAGTAAATAATAACCTTATTACTAAACCTGTTAAACTACATGGTAAATCTGACTCTCCTGGTCTGTCCCCTGTCTCTGGTCTGTCCCCTGACTGTTACTCTCCATTTTTTTTTTCAGTTAACAAAATGGACCCGACTCTGACACTGCCAACACCACTCCTGACCTTTGATTCTCCTTGCTCTCTCATCCACCTCTAGCCTACAGTGCAACTCCAAATGAGTAAAAATATCAAGAAAGCCTTTACGTTGCAGTTATATTCTAACACCTTCATCCTGTGATCAGTCTCTGACTCTTCGTCTTTGGTTCTCACTCTCCTACTGAAGCCACGTCCCCATCTGTATAACATAAAACTACATCTCCCATAAAACTGTGGGGGCAGCCATGCATCTGTGTCATACACAGTTACCTAAAGAGCAGCGCCCTCTATTGGCAAACATAAAACAATACAGGGACTACTTTACAATAAAAATGTATCATTATAATTTTTTTTACATTTATAAGACTTGATTTAAAGCTTTTATTATATTTTATTTGAAATGTTACTTATGGGCCATGTTCTAAGTGCAATAATACCCTCTGGGGCTGTGTGTGGTATTGGGCAATACTGGATCTTCCAGGGGCTATAAGACCCTCCGCCTGTGGTGTCAGGCCTAATCACACCCTGGGCAGTCCAGCATTGCCCATTATTGTCCACCCTGTTGGGTATTATTGCTTACATACATGTTAATTTTGTGCAATTCTGCAAAAATTGTGCAAATGCAAAAATGGAAATGTTGCCAGTGTAGTTTATATTTCCTTTAGAACAAATGATATCAAAAGATGTTTAATGCTGATCCTCAGACATTACTGAATCCAAACTGTTGCTCCCTATACCATCATTCTTGAAACCATCATGGGCAAAACACACTGCAAAATCCCTTGATGATACTTTGCCTTCCATTTGTCAGCTAAAGATGATATGTAAAAAAAAACATTAATTAACATTTTAAACTGTTGCACATTCCTCAAACAAAAAGGCCTCAGGGAATTTTATAATCACAGATATAACATATGTTGAAATAAATCCTGTGCTCTGATTCATCAGTTTTGGTCTTCAACCATGACTCCATGTGTAAACTCTGCAATGACCCATAGTAAAAGGACCAGTCAGTCTCATTGCCTACATATATATCCTTGCACCTACCTCTTGGAAGTTTTACCTGTGAAAAACATTAAAACAGAAGCCTTTTTCCCCTTACTAAAACTATCAAACTAGTCCTTAAAACAGACCTACAACATCCTTATATTAAAAACAATCAAATGTTGCTTCCTCTCATCATTTATTTGATATGCACATACACAAGTAATAAAATGAAGTATATTTACAGTTTTATTTTCTTCTCTTCCTTTGACTGCCATGAAAAATCTCCCTCCTAGCTGTACCTGCCTACCACATATAAAACTGAGCCCTGGTTCCATATTAGTGTGTGTGTGCATGTGTGCGCATGTATGCATGTATGTGTGGTATATGTGTGTGTGTGTGTTTGTTTTGAACATTCTGACAGAATAATTATGCAGAACTTTGCATTCCTCTTTTCAATGGAAACATTCCATGGGTGTGTATTGCAAGGTGGGGGGGGGGGTAAACGCTTTGCAAGAAGAATTATGCAGAATTTTGAATTCTTGTATTCTTTGAAAAACAATCGCACCATTTAGTAAATTTAAGATCACAAGACATGAAGAAAAGTAGAGCATGAAAGGGAAGCACAACCTAAGTGCTTTCAAAAACATTCCTGTATTTCTTAAAAGCATGTGTATTGGAACCAGGGATGGGTTAACCAGTTCAAGAAAGTTCTCCTTCTGTGACACAAATACTGTACTGTTAGTTTCACACAGTGATTGAATCTGTGATTATTTTATGAACTGGTGAATACATTGGGCAGGATTTTCAAAGCTTTGACTCAAGCTGCAACAATGGCAGCTGCACCGAGTGCCACTGCATCTTGGACCATGTGCCTGATCATCTATTAGACAGGGTCCTGGCACCTAAGTCCTGCAGCATGCAGCAACAGTGGGAGTGTGCTGAACAGTTGGTGCACCCAGGAGGTGTGCTCAACAGCTGCAGGTCAGTTGGGCAGCAGCTGCGCCTTTGGATGGGAGCACTGGTGGCTAGCACCCCCCACCCCTGCAACCACCAATCAGCCCGTAACCTACATAATCTGGTGCCCTAGTTATGCCCCCCTATATGCCATACTGCAGATGTGATATGGTAAAGTCCCTGGTGATCTAGTGGCCCCCCAACCCCCACCCACCAGGTAGTTCCCACCCCCCCATCCTGAACCCCGATTAGGTGCCCAGCACAACCCTTCTCACAGCACTATGGCCAGGCACTAAATGAACTGTTAGAGCATGTAGTGGGTACGTGCTCTGACAGTTCATTTGGCATCTGGCCATGGTGGTGTAAGTGGGGTTCAACATGGTGCCCAACCAGGGTTCTGGATATGGGGGGTGCGGGGTGGTGGGCACTACCTAGCAGGGTGGGGGGCCACTAGACCACCAGGATGGCATATTGACCACAATGCCAGATTGGGGCATATGGTGCTGATGGCAGGGACCCTCAGTCACAATGGCATTACTGTTATGCCCATATCATGTGCATTACCAGCATGAGGGGAAGATATAGCCCACCAGAGAATGCCATTGAGCTGTCTTATGGCATATACAGGCATATGAGGAACTGGAGGGGGTGATCTGGTAGATCAACAGGGACCAACTGTTTGCAATGCATTGGGGCATCGGGGGGGCACAGTCGAGTCAGGTTATCAACCCTCTCAGAGGATGTCTAAGTACTGTTAGACCAGCCCTTGGCTGGTCTAACTGTACTTGGACCTTTGTCCTTTGGGAAGGGTTTGAAATTCCAGGAGAAGGGTATATTGCATCCTACAGCTACTAAAAGCCCGCTACCACCATGGTGCACCAGAGTCTGTGCAACAGGCATGGCGCAAGCTGATCTGGTGCTGGGGACTCTTGTAATGCCGAATGCTTCCTTCCAAAATTGGGCTCGGTGCAAAGTGTGTCACATGGTGCCCTTTGCATCATTCTTCTTTCAGTCTTTGCGGCACATTCAGAGCTTTGAAGATCCTGCCCATCATATCATTGTTTACTTCATTTTAACAAAATTGCTTATTTAGAATTGATGTGCATAGTTTTTTAGTATGAACATATGAACATGCCAGCAGATAAAGCCTTACAGTCTATCTTGCCTGCTCGAGTGTGCAGTTACCAATGTGTTTACAGAGAGAACTGCCCCTTCCCCATTTCCCTTCTGACCTGCCTCAACTTTTCTCTCTTCTCCCCACTTGCCTCTCTTCTACTCACAACTTTCCCTTCACCCTGTCACTTCCCCTCTTGAAGCTGCCCATTGTTTGTAGAGATACCACTTCCTCTGGCAGCTCATTCCACTTGGTCACCACCCTCTCAGTGTTAAAGTGCCTCCTCATTTCCTTTACTGAACCTTCCTCCCACCAGCTTTAGGCTATGCCACCTAGCAGTCTTTATCCAACTAAGGCTCTCAGTGCTCACCCTGATTATATCCTTATGGTACTTTAAGGTCTCAGTCATTCCTACAGTTTTTTTTTAATAAACCCATTAAATAATAATTTTAAGACACTCCATTACATAGGTCATTAAGGTATTCATCCACTTCTTGTATGGATAAAGCTATGCTTTTTGCCACACCACAGGAGGGATGGATAAATCCCACAGTGACCAACTTCTGTCTTGCCTTATTGCATAACAGAACACTCCAAGGTATACATCATGTGGTATAACAGAACTTCATGGCTGGGTGAAAGTATTGGAAGAATTCTGTTATAGAACAATGGTTCATCCTGTTTTTATCTAATTGACATCAGATTTGGCTCATGGGTGCATAAGCTCAATAACAATCATGACTAGGTTATAATATCACAGAGTTTTGAAGCTAACTAGCATGTCTTATTTGGACACAGGAACTCCAATCTAAATTTGGGAAGACTGAAACCCTATAGGAAACTAATGACTGAAGCTAGTTTAAACTGATTGAGGATATAACCAGATGTACTGTAAATCTTGTTATGTCACAGTCTGACACATAGGGATGAATAATGTGCACAAGCAAGATGTCTTTGAGTATAAATCATGAAGCAGTAATTAGAAATCTCAAAGCATTAAGGTCATTGAGTTACAATTATGTAGTGTGACATAGCCATTCTTAATCCCTTAGTAGTGCAAGTGATTGGATATTTCTCATCTAAAAACACTTGGGTGGCAGATAAGCAGAGAATCAATCCTCGATTACTGTAGGTGGTAGCCTGAGGATATTAAAATATTGCTCAGGGTAAAGTAAAGTTGGTATCTTGTCTTTCTCATGAAATCCCGATTAAACTTTAAGTATTATGAAAGAGTTAGTCCCATCAGATTAGCAGATTACATCTTCATAATGACAACTGATGGCCTCCTCTACTGTTTTGCTATCTGCCCACCAGATTTCCTCATATATAAAAGATGAATCCCATTAATTTGCAGACTACATTTTGGTGTTACAATTAGGACACTGCAACAAGGGTGAAAGTGACAGGGGCAATCTTGATTTTTGATCGCCCTGCACTCACATCGTGTTTTGTGCCCCAACAGTTTCCCTCTCTTTTGGAACATGCCCACCCCAGAGTTTGCTATATTTTGTTGCGGGGATATGGGGGGGAGGGTAGAGCCCCCTACATTGGGTTGTGCCAAAAAAACAGTAATATTTTCATGAATGATGCTTTGGTGCTCTGGCTCCATGGAGCCACAATGCCTGGCACTGCAGAGACAGCCAACGTATTGCCTGTGCCCATATTGGTGTTGACAAAATGATTGTTGCACCGATAGGGGTGAATCTATAAAAGATTGTCATGATGTTGTTCTCAGGTTTTTTTCTTATTATTTTGGTAACCAGATAAAGCGCGCTCTGCACAAGTCCCTTTTACAGGGGTGCCCTGGGAGCACTGGATAGATTAAATGACTTACTCAAGCTCAAGGTCACAGAGTATGCAAGTGGTGGTTGTGGGAATAAAACCCATTTCTGCAGGATGCACCAAGCTCATTCACAGCTTATTGCTCAAACCTCTAGGCTTAATACAACATTCTTGAGGTACAGAGAATAAATACAATTTCATTTCAAGAACCTTTGGACAAAAGAGTCATTTCTTGATGCTTGACTGGCCATACGATGTGAATGTTTATAACATATTTACATTTTTCTTTCACCTCTAATGTCAAAATAGTGTCACTTCTTATGGCTAGCCAGCTGTTCCTTACTTTTACCATAGGTACATGTCTTTTAGAATAACCTTGTCTTCATCCCTGAGCGGTCCAGCCTGATTCCCAGGTTCTGTATCTCTCCCTAACATGGAGCCTCTCTCTGGGAGATGAAAAGTGCATAAATTGGCAGAGTGTGGGCAGGGACATCACAGTAAGAGGGCCTTACAAAAAACAGTCCCCCTTGGCATAGACTGGATACTCCTGGATGACTGTAACTGTCCCCTCTGCTGAATTGCTCTGCTCAAAATGTTTTTCATTGGTGCACTTCAATGTGTAGAGCATTATGCCCCAAAATTAATGGAATATGGGTGTGGATTTCAGGCTATAATCCTGATTTGTTAGTTGTGACAGAATCATGGTTGCCCTGAAGAACTGCAGATGTGGTAATCACTATTAATGGTTATCAAAGCTGGAGGAAGAATTGCAAAAAGATATGTGGTTGAATAGTCATCTTTAGCTCCTAACATGTAATACATGAGTATTACCACCTGTTTTACACACCAGATGTGCTGGGTTATTAGTAATTAAAATCACAGCACTCTCAGTTAGACCAATCTGCATGGCCAGGTATTATTACCCAGTAAGTACTATACAATCCCTTGGTATTGTGCAAAGTAGAATCAAGTTTTGGTCCTTAAAAGAAATTACATGACTTGAATTTATTCAAAAACTACCATCTAAATTGGGAAGGGGATACCAATGTCCAACATTTTGCTAATTTAGCATTGGACAAGGGCCTGACCCAGCTGATCAAGGAGCCCACAAGATTAAAACCAAGACAAATTATTCATCCACATTGCTAGACTTGGTGCCCAATTTTCAAAGGCCTGGCATGAGCCAGGGACTATGTCCCTGTGCACAACTCCCTAGTGTGGAGAAAAATCCTTGCAGCAGTGAAAATGCTATCTTCAGCATTTAATGTTCACAGGTGTCAATTTCTTTTTTCCTACAGCTGGGTAAAACATTTACACCTGGTAATACCAGACATAGCATTTTGTCTGCAGCTGTGCAAAAACAAATGTGTCAGCTGATATAAACTGTGCAAAAAAAATTTAAAAAGGCAACCTTTTTTGAAAACTGAATGTATCTGGAAAAAACTGGGGTTGTACAAGTGAACCCTCTGTTACATAACTTTTTTCTGCATGTGCAGTTTTTCCACTTTTGAAAATCTGGCCTCTGATATTTAAGCTGACCAATTTACAGTACATGATCGGAGTCTTCTCTGAGTCTTTCTCACATCATAACTTTTATATGCTATATAAAAAGGAAGCCTAAATTATACTGTCACCCCCAAATTGAAAGGAAATGTATACTAAGTGTTAGAGCATCGATGTGTGAACTTTGAGCCTGAGTACACCTGGATTCAATTTCCACATCCTCTGCTAACAAGATGTTTTACCCTAAACAAGTAACTCAACCTTGTTGTGCTACTAGGTTAAATATGGTAATGAGATTTGACTCAGTGTGCCTTTGCCTGCCAAAAATTCTGGAAGAAAAAACTTTAAACTATTTACTCATTTATGAATTTCAGTTGTATCTCACTTGTAATGACTCTTGAGATTGTTAACTGGAGTAGGCACATTTTAATCCTAAATGTTGATGATGAGTGGGCCTAACTCAGGCACACATTTATTACTATCTGTAACAAACATGACCCCTGTCCATTTAAGGAAAAATTAAAAAAAATAATGCCCCACCATGTTCTGTCAAATTGTATCAACTACAAACAAGCATTTGTCAATGCCAGATGTTTGCTTGCATGGTAAAAGTGGTGTTATCTACTCAGGAAGCTTGTAGAATGATAGAGTCTGTGTAAAATACATTATCTGAGGAAAACACATCTGTAACTTTGTTTGACAATGCAGTGTCTTGTGCTTATAATCCTTACTGTTCCATCATGGAAACATACATTTTAGGAGGGACTGAGGTAAATGTTGAGGCAAAATGAGCAACAGACAGTTAAGAAGTATGCCCCATGTCCCCTACAGTATATCCTCATACCCTCCCTCATGTGCTGTCTTCAATATCTCATTGTGCCTACCCCCTTGGGCTGCCATCTGCCCACTGGCCTGTCACCCATTTCCCTGCTGATGCCCAGCTCCCACTCTCTCTCCCTTAGTCCTCAAAAGCTTGATGGTATATAATTTGTCTCATGTTTAACAGTAACCATCTCTCTCACCTTCTCTGCCAAGCATGCCTGCTGCCTCTCGCTGTCTCTCCCTGTCTCATTTGCTTACTCGTGACCTGCATCTGGGGAGCTGTCTGAGATACATTGATTGTAGAGCTGCATCTCTGCAACATCGAACTCTGTGCACCATGGAAACTGTGGTTCCAGTCTAAGATCATAACTAGGACTCTATCATCCACAAAGCACATTGCCCAGGTGTGCGAGCCACACAGTCCAGTGGGAAATAGGGCAATGCTGAGAACATGGGGCTATACAGCAGTTTATTTCCTGATGCATTCCAGGAACAATGAGTAGGTTACAAAATAAACATAAAACTGATTACAGAATTACATAAATATGGTGAGCTAGTGACAGCAATACTCACCAGATAGACAAACTAAATCCAGTGATACATCAGCACATCACTGCTCAAGAAGCATCACAGGCATTGTGGTCTGTCAGGCATGCTAAAGTTTATCTAGAACGCTGGGATAAATATTTCCACTGATCAGCTGCTTGCTTACCAGCTTCATGCAAATTAAAAGACCAAACCACTCTCTCATAGGAGTGCTTTGGTCCTTTCAGCTACATGAAGATTCCACCCAGCAAGCAGTAGTAGTGTGATGACTAGAGTGCCTTGTAATTACTGTGCACTGCTGAGTCCCTTTCAGCTTGAGCTGCAATGGGCTCGGCAGTGACTCACCTCTGCAATGTTGTTAATTCTAATACATGTTTCTTGTACAAGTGCAGGCAAACATGCAAATAAGGTACAGTGCCTAGAAGACTGCTAAAATGATTCAATAAGTACAGTATTTGGCAAAATGACATAGATACTTAAAGCAGCAGTATTTGATAGTTGGCAAAAAAAAAATCAGCATATAGTTTTTTTTTAACAAAAAATGTATTACTGACATGCTTAGATTCGTGCGTAGACTATTGTTAATTTCTCAGGTATTTTCTAAACAGCTTTTATTGCTCATGTTGTAGTAATTACTGGAGTCATTAAAGATGGCCACCGCTCACAGCTTTTAAAGCTGCAGTGCATTGAAATTAGGCACAAAATGTTACCCTACCTTTTATAACTATAAAAGGGACCATGCACCTTCCAGTTGCATATGGTGTTAATATTTTCTAGTTCAACCAGAATTTGAGTACTGTATTTTATAAACATTTTTATTTTTTTCTCAAACAAAAAGATGCCCACCACATTTGGTTTTGAAATAGCATTGTAGATCTGGCAAATAATAAAAAAGCACTCATGACATACAGCAAAAGGGGTATCTAACAATTAGATTTGACAGATATGATAATGTAATTTATTACTTGTATCTGAAACTTGGTTTTTAAGAAAACATGTTTTTGATGGTTATCTATTAAATGTACGTACTACAGTCATACATGTAAAAGTATTAGGATGGCATTCCCACATTTTTGATGGTACCGTAAACAACACAGCATTGTACTTTTGTTATGGTGGATATAGCATGGGAGTGGAAGGTTTTGACAACTTCAGAATCTGTATCTTAGTTTAGGAATGAAAGACAATGAAAAGAAAAATTGGTATATGAATGTTTTATAGAAAAAAATACGGCAGTAAAAATCAACTACTTGTTGACCAACAAATATTGCTGCTTTAAAGAAGATTACAGTCTCAGAGGCTAATTTCTTCAGATATAAATTAGATTAATTTCCTGCAGCTAAGCCAGTGAACATTTAGAAAACACTGCAAAGGCTATATGGTAAGGTTTTCAGTGACTTACCTAACTTCTCTGCTATCAGCATACATAGTGACTCCAACTCAGAAATTATAGCAATTTAGTTTAATAAAAACTTTGCAGCCTCAGGCATTAAGATTCAACATCCAGAAACTGATTCAAACTCAGTTTTTTTACCTCTGATCCCAAAAAATGCAATGGTCAAAAAGGTCTCATATTCATTCTCAAGCAATTATGTCCTAAGGGAACTGCTTGCACTAAACCATGCAAAGACTGGGGGCTTAGATGGAGTTAGGTGGAGATTATTGAGATATTCTTCCCCATAATATGTAAAAATCTTTACAGTCCTATTTTAATTCATAGTTCGAATTGAAAGAAATTGCATGTGATTGGAATGAGGCAATGATTGTCCCTGTAGTTTAATTTGCGTAGAAAGATATACACAGTAATTATCATCCCACTTCATGCTGGAGAGACTTGTTGCTTAACAGATAAAAGCTTATTGGATGACTCAAAACAGCCCTTATACTAACCTGTCTGACTTTAGTGCTCTGCAAAGCATTGTGATACCATGCTCTTATCCTTGAAAGTAACTTGGAATACATCATACACACATTTGGAACCAGTGGTTTGCACAGAAAGTAATATTCCTTTACAGCACCAAAATGAGTCACCTAACCTCTCTCCAGCAAACAGGCACCAGCATTTGGATGGTGTTAAGTGAGGGACAGGGCTGCAGCATGTTCAATATAAAGTGTATTTGAGTTGTTGATCATAGCTGTTTATGTCCCCTGCCCAAACTTAGCAGGCCACCTTTTGTTTTAGGTGGGAATATAAGTAAACATGACACTACCCTGAGAAATGAAAGCTGCCCTGCTAACTTGAGTAAAATTACTACAAACAATACCCTTTTCCTTTCTTCTACACTTTATATTGAACATGCTGTAGCCCTGTCCCACACTTAACACCATCCAAATTCTGTTTTATAGTAGCAGTAGCACGTTTTATATTAATTTCCCCTAAATGAAAGGTGGTCTGTTATGTTGAATAAAATGACATAGAGACACCACCAGCACTTCAGCTGCACATTATTTTGATTAAGCTGCAGTCCTGTACATAACATAACATCAGTAAATTATATTTTGGGGCAGATCTACAGCTTCAGGCTCCATGGCATACTGATTATAAGGTGGCTGGACAAATACTTTTTGTGTAATAGTATTTCACTAGAAATAGCACACATAACATTAGCATGCTCCTGCAGCCAACTATACCTCCTCTCCCAACATCACTATCAACAAATTATTTTATTTCAACAATAGATGTTTATTAGTAACAGTGGTTTTCTTCTGTCCTCAAGCTTTTTACATTTTTTGTCTTTTTACATCTTTCTAATTTTTATTTGTGCCTGGCATTATTTCATTCTTTCACATGCATATTATCGGAGGTACTCACTTTAAATTTATTTTAGCTAAGTCAATGTAACTAAACAGGATACTCCTTCAAAGACAGCACAAGATACCTTAATGTGGCAGCATGTCAGAGTGGATCAAACATCAGTTTTGGCAGTACTAAACCCAGGTTGCTCCCCAAGTTTCTTTCAACAACATGCAGTAACAAAAAATTCAGGAACACACAACTATTTACCAGCTACAGGCACAGCATTTGAGGTAATTACTTGTCCTTCACCCCCCTTCCAAAATAGCAAACAATAGCAACAAACACTATGCCCTACTAAGCAGTGTTACCCAAGTGGCATGGGTTAACAAAACTGCTGTGGAGGGTGTTATCATCATCCCATTATAATCAGAAATTAAACTGCTAGAGATAGGACCCATTTCATTTGGATCCTTTCTGTATGGACTGAAAATATCACCAGGTTCGACTTCAGGAATGTTATCCTAATCACTATCCATCTGTGCCAGACAAAGCACCCCTGTATACTGTTCTTCATCCATGCCTTCCACCATGTTTGTTACCATCACATGATGCCAGTCAGTCAAAAGGTGCAGCACAAAATAAAAAGTGGGTAAACAGCTACATCAGAGTACAATGAAATAGATAAAAAAGACTACTTTAATAAAAAACTTAAATCTTGCCCCAGAGAGTCCTACAATGAGAGGTAAGTCATCAAAAATAATTAGCAGTACCACAAATCTGACACACACCTTATGGTAAGATATTACTCCAGTGTTTCAGTGCCATATAATGCTATGTTGCCTCCATATTTGAGTGTCATCCTTGGGTTGTGTAGCAGACAGCCTCCAAACATGTGCGGGTGATGAGGGGAGATACACTGACACAGAAGATCATAGAGGTAGAGAAGCCACAAACCAGCCATGGTTCTGTAGGACAATAAAAGTTCAACAAAGTCAGCCTTTAGCCTGATGGGCAGCCAACACAGTTCAAGGTAACAGGAAATATATTTATATAATTTTAAATGCCCTCCTGACTTCCTTTCTGTGTCAGTCACATATTCTGATATGCCTTGGTCATTTATTTTGATAAATTAATACATTAATGTAATTTGGAAAGTCTTGAAATATGTGCTGTATTTTTCTCTCCACATCAGCTACTGCTCTTCCTTTCCATGTTATATCTCAAAGACATTCCATGATATCTGTTTCACCATTCCTACCATTCATCCAAAGTGTCCAAAATGGTGCATCTCATGTCGCTGAATGTTCAGGCAGTATGGCAAGAGAGAAGTATCATAGCTGCTGAGGAGAGTAGTTAAAGGTGGCTGTGAAATACATTGTTTATTAATTTGCCAAATACAAGGTAAAAGCATCTCAGAATTATAGGACGGTCATTAAAAGTAAAAAAAAAAGAAGGGCAACTATAGGTATTTTTTAAGGAAGCAAAACAATATTATTATCCAGCATGGAAGTGGATATCAGAAGCCAGGCAGCTGCATTCTGCATGAACTGTCAGGTGGTGGACTTTAACAGGTACTGTAAGCCGATATAGAGCACATTATAAACATCTAACGTTAATGTTATAAAGCTATTGCTTAAAGTCACAGATCACTGCTGTGGGAAAGAAAGGAAGACAATGTTCAGGTCACCAAATTTTAAATATATCAATAACTAAGTCAGTAAACAATCAGCTATCATTCTTCACTGAGTAAAAAGCCCACAATTAGAGCCAACACAACTTTTTTATTCTGGTGTAAGCTAATCATCAAGAGCAACTCTCTGACTTTTAATTAAGAACATTGATCCCAAAGATTGCATGACCCCAGGCCTGTAGACAATGTCATGTCCTTTGTGTTTGTCTTTGCTGTATGTGATCCAGAGCAGTAAGTACTTGAGATAAGTGTCTGAACGTCATCCTGGATATGAAAAGATGTTTGTGTGACTGTGTTGAGGTGGGGGAGAACTGCAATCCAGTTACCAAAATCCCTTAAAGGAGAGAACTAAAGGTATGGACCACTAATACAGATAATGATTTGTTTTTTTTTTAGCAAGCATCCACCTCATGCCAAACCAGAAATATTGATTGGCAGGTTTGCTATGAGTTAAACAGATTGCTGAAAAAAAAATCATTGTCCCTGGATCCCCACCCAGAAATAACTCAGACCACTCCTTGTTAAACTTTGGGATGCTCGCTGGCATTAAGTATTTATTTATAAAAGGCACAGTTATATTCGTACTTTATATCCCATTTTCATGTCTAACAATTCATATTTACATCTTCAACATAACAGTCCCAAATCTCTTGTAGGACATAACAGTCCCATTCTCCTTCTCGTGTGGTTCTTCTTCTTGGTCTTTTCCTCTTTCACCACTGCTTCTTGGGGTCCAGACACTGTGATCCTGCTTTCCTCTTTCCATCACCATAACCGGGTACCACACTTACCCGGACCACTCCCCCCCACTAGGTGTGGACATGGTTGATCAACCCCCAAGTTCTATATCCCTCCTCCTCCCCCCCCATTACTCCCACACCTGGGTTCTTTGTCTCCAGCCCTTGAACCTAACCCTCCCCATCTCCCTGCCCCCTTTTCTTCTTGCTCCCACTCTTCCCCTGACAACCTACTACCTCATCTCAACGATACCACCAGTGGGGCTCCACCTATCCCCCTGGCTCCCCATCTGTGGCCTTCACCTGGCCCATGCCGGCCTGTTAGAGGCACCTCACCTATACCTCTGCCTTATCATGCCATCCTTCGCTTCTGCTCCTCTTTCTTGCAGGGTGGGTGGGTGAGAAGTACAACAAGAAAGATGGCTGCATGAACTTGCATGTCCCTAATTAGCCCATAAGGTCCCCAGCTCAGGACCCCTAAAGGCCCCTCACCTTGGCCAATAGCCAGAGAGCTCCCCATACCTGTTGTATGGCCCACACCTGAGGTCATCACTCCTCCCCTTACCACTGCTGACCCCACCCCCCTTCTTATTATCTTTTCTGGCTGGTTCCCAGGACAACCTGGCTTGCCTTTAAATGGACAAGCCTCATTATCTGGGTAAGTGTATCTGTTCTCTTATTTTTCTGCTTTCAAGATCAGTATTAAATTGTACATAATGTGATATTAACACTCTTGCACCCCTCAAGATTAAGTTGCATTGCAGTGGGTGGAAGGAAGTTTTCCTCTACCATCATTTACAAGCTTAGCAGGATGGCCAGACAGATGTCTTTTGTTTTGTCAAAATGTGCAGAGGATACAATTTGCTGCTGTTTCATTTTGAGGTGTAAGTGAAGTGCTTATAAAAAAACAGAACCAGATTTTAATCCTACAATCTCTAAATTGATTTGTTTGTATGGTGTGTGTGTGTGTGTGTGTGTGTTTGTGCAGTTACTGTACCTGCAGTGTAAGTCTAGAAAAAAACAGAGATCATGGTAATAATGATGTACCTCTTATTTAAACACGATTGGTAGCACACTACACTACAGCACAGTACAGTACAGTACAGTATATCCTTTAGTAAACAACATTGTTAAACACAACACCGCCTAGTGGAAAACTCCAGATGTGCAGATGTAACTAAGTTTTAAGTCCATGTTTCCCCTTTTTTAAATTATCTGTATAATTGATTATTAATGATGACGGCATAAGGTACTCACTGAATCTAGCTGAGTCAATGAGCTATTTTACAGTACTTGTAACTATTGTATCTAGCATAGTCTTTTATCCCCACATCAATTTTATGTGGTCCTTGTTTCTTGAAGCTAGATTAGTTGACTCATTCAGGTGCTGTAGAGGAATGTTACTTTCTGGGCAAACAACTGGCTCCAAAGGTGTCACCAAATGTAATGTGTTCCAAGTATTCCCATCGCTTAAATTAATTATCCCTTTATGCACAGCACTAAGTGCACTTTCAAACAGACTTTGGGTTTTTAATGTCCTATAGGCATACTGTAAACACCAGCTTTAAAGCTATGTACCTTCACATCTCTTTCAATGTCAGTGTACTGTATGCATTGCTTTTTCTTGCCATAATCTCACTCTGTCTCATAACCCATGGTCATACTGTTCACGATGATGGTCTTAGAAAGTTCTTGTAAATCCACACACATGCCAATACCTTTGTGTTTCTTTTTTTTTTTCAATGTATTTACTCAGGATAGCTCAGCTGAGATACAACATGTCATTCCCAGCAGAATGCTTCTTTTACCAGTTTTTACAATGTATTTATCCTAGGACAGTCAAGCTGAAATGGAACATCTTATTTCCTGTGGGGTCCTGCTTGTTCCCATTTCCCAGAGCTGGGTAGACTGAAGTACTAGGAGGCTATATGGCTCACTTTTTTTATATAAGAAAGTGTACACACAATAGAAAGAGGTACATAACCAAGGAGATGCGGGGGGGGCATAGGGAAAGGAGTTACAGATATAAAATGGAAGGGAGAACACTGACATTTCACATATAGATTATAGGATGATACATGCATGACAATTGTATATTTTTAACCTGAAAACATTTGACTTCTCAAATACTTTTAAAGGTAATATACTATGGTATTATCTTGAATTAACACCTAAAAAGGTCAGAGTTTTAGAAAGAGTTTTATTTCGTAAATACTTCCAAAGGTAGTATAGTATTATCTTGAATTAACACCATTGAAGAGAGGATCCCACTAATATACTAAGTTTTATAACCTGAATCCAAGCAATCAGGTGCAAATTATATAAATGTAAAGTTAGGCACCACAACAGCTCACGTTTGATTCAAAATCTAGTCTCTATATGTGTAGGACTATGGTCACAAATGGGGAAGTGATTACAGCTAGGAAAGAAGCTGTCAACCAGGAAGGTTTCAGGAATCACCAAAGCCATTAATTCCCTTTCTAGTTGTACCCACTATTGGCTAAGTGTGTTTGGCAGCCAGTACAAAAAGGGCTGCAGCTATATCACATCATAGTAAAAAAAAATGCCTATTGAAAAAAAAAAAAAAAAACATCTTTCGGATGAGATGTTAAACCAAGGTCCCATCTGTTTGTTCTGGTGGTTGTTCAGGTGGACATTAAAGATCCCACAGCACTTCTTGAAAAGAGCAGGGGAATTTTTATTATGTAAATTAATAAACAAAAAAATGGTATAAAATCATTACAATAAATCCTTATCCACATCTCACATCTGTCATATGTTACAATTCATATATATACATAATGAAAATAAACGAAGTATCTAAGAGAAAAAGAACCTAACATGAAATCATCTCAGAAAAATAGTACTAAGAGAAAACTCCTCTCCTCTCCCCACAAGTTCCTACTCTCATCAAACTATTTTATGGTTTGTATCCATCTTAGTGCACCTTCCCATCTCCATTTCCATACTTCCGGGAAAATTACATTTTGGTCATGCTGTATTTGAGTATGTTTTTCTTTTGCTATCATTACAATTACTGCTGTAGGTGACATTTCTATCTGCTGTATAACAAACTTACACCTTACTTGCCACATTACAAATTTAATGTATGCAAAGATTATTCTCAGAGGCCCTTCTCCAATACCATGGAAGAAGTCTCTAAAGTATCCAAGGATTATATTTTTGTATGTTATCATACCCCAAAATGTATTGCTTCATCTGATACTTAATTCTTGTCATATATCCTTGGCATAAGTACAATGTATAAACAAATGTTCTAGAGTTTCTTCTTGTTGTACACATTGTTGTCTTGGACATAGTCTCTCTGCAATGCTCTTATGTTTAGTATTACTCTTGACACATAGTCTCTCATGACAACTCAACCATAGAACATTCCACATATGAGGAGGTGTCCTTTTATCTGTTAAACACTTTTCTAGTCTATGATGATTGTGCGGTGCAATCCCTTTATATTCTATTAGTACTTGATACCCTTGTTCCTGAATTGCCCAATATACACTCTTTCTGTTCAGCATTGTAGCTTGTGTTAAGGTTAATTTCCATCTTTTCATTTTATCTATCGAAGGTAATAAATATGTTAGCATTAGTTTATGTTTCTTTATATCTGAGGCTGACCAATTCCATGTTTCTATCAGTGGTGTCAACCATGATTTAACTATTTTTTCCATTCTGCTTGGCAGGGTGAATTATATTTCATAATATTTGCATGCTATATAAGAAGCTAATGGAGTTTAAGAGATCTAACCCTCTGTGTTTATAAGGCTTACAGTGGTGTGAAAAAGTATTTGCCCCCTTCCTGATTTTCTCTATTATTGCATATTTGTCACACTGGATGTTTTCAGGTCTTTAGAGAAAATGTAATATTAGATAAAGGGAACCTGAGTGAACAAATAACACTTCTTTTTTTTTTTAATTTCACTTATTTAATGAAAAAAGTTAACTAACACTAACTGGCACTGTGTGAAAAGTAATTGCCTCTTACACTTAATAACTGGTTACACCACATTTAGCTGCAATGACTGCAACCAAACACTTCCTATAATTCAATATCAGTCTTTCACATTGCTGTGGAGGAATTTTAACCCACTCTTCCTCGCAGAACTGCTTTAATTCAGTAAGATTTGGTAGGTTTTCGAGCATGAACTGCTCGTTTCAGGTCCTGCACAGCATCTCTATTGGGTTTAAGTCTGGACTTTGACTAGGCCACTCCAAAACTTTAATTTTACTTCTTTTTAGCCATTCTGATGTGGACTTGCTTTTGTGTTTTGGATCATTGTCTTGCTGCATGACCCAACTACGCTTCAGCTTCAGCTGACGGAAGGATGACCGGACATTCTCCTTAAGAATTTTCTGGTACAGAGCAGAATTCATGGTTCCTTTAATTATGGCAAGTCATCCAGGTCCTGAGCGGTAAAGCATCCCCACACCATCACACTACCACCACCATGTTTGACTGTTGGTATGGTGTTCTACTGTGGAATGCTGTGTTTGCTTTACGCGAGACATTATGGGATCCATGTCGTCCAAAAAGTTCCACTTTGGACTCATCTGTCCATAGAACATTTTCCCAAAAGGCTTGTGGATCATCCAGGTGCTTCTTGGCAAATGAGAGACGAGCGTTTATGTTCTTCTTGGTTAGCAGTGGTTTCCGCCTTGCTACTCTCACATGAAGCCCATTTTTGCCCAGTCTCTTTCTGATTGTGAAGTCATGAACACTGACCTTAGCTGAGTCAAGAGAAGCCTGCAGTTCTTTGGATGTTGTTTAGGATCCTTTGAGACTTCCTGGGTGATTTACGCTGCCCTTGGAGTAATTTTGTGGGCCGCCCACTCCTGGAAGATTCACTACTGTTCCAAGTGTTCCCATTTGGAGATTATGGCTCTCACTGTGGTTCGATGGAGTCCCAGAGCCTTAGAAATAGCTTTGTAACCCTTTCCAGACTGATAGAGGGCAACACATTTTTTCTGATCTTTTCAGGAACTTCCTTTGATCATGGCATAATGTGCTTGTTGAATCTTTGTGCTGGCAACGTGACTCTAATGGTAAGGCCAAATAAGTGAGGTTTATATTGAGCAGGGCTAGCTGTAATCAAGCCTGACTGTGTTCAATCAGCTGACTCTAATTATCCCTTTAATTGGGTTGATTTAACTAGGGGCAATTACTTTTCACACAGTGCCAGTTGGTGTTGGTTAACTTTTTTCATTAAATAAATGAAATAAGTAAAAAAAAAAAGTGTTATTTGTTCACTCAGGTTCCCTTTATCTAATATTATATTTTGTCTAAAGACCTGAAAACATCCAGTGTGACAAATATGCAATAATAGAGAAAATCAGGAAGGGGGCAAATACTTTTTCACGCCACTGTATATAAAACTTCCATTTTAATAGGGTTCAACTGATGCCCCCATATTATCTGGAAAATTAAACTTAAAATCATTGTATCCAGCTTTGCAGGTGGGTGAGAGGGACTGTACCTAGATAAATAAATAAGAGAAGCAAAAATGTTTTCACCAAGGTTACTTTTTTCTTTTTGGTTTGCAGCCAACATTTCCATGTGTGAACCTTTTCCACACAAGTATCAATTTTCTTTTTCCAGTTTTCAGAGGCCATATCCATTTTCCTTAACATTACCCCCCAAAATTGTGATAGCAGAATCTGACATATTTATCTCTTGGATATCAGGCACTTTAACTGTATTTTCACTCAGTATATATCCATAACATTTTGATCAATTTATACATGCTCCTGTGATGGCTAAACACTTTTCCACCAAATTAAACATTGTTTCAGCAGATGAAACATCTGGAATTATTAAACATTAGTTATCTGCATATGCATATATTTTGGTAATGGATTCTTTATTAGGCAAATTTATTGTGGCAATCCCTCGATCCTGCTGAATTTGTTTAAGTAAGGGGTCTATGCAGAAAACATATAATGTGGGGCTCATGGGGCAGCCCTGTCTTATACCTCTGTTTATTTTAACTAGAGGACCAACTGTAGATGCCCATTTATTAGTGGTAATGCTGCTATTCTGTATAGGTTCATTATCCATTTTACAAAGTTATCCGGTATCCCATATTTCTTTAAAACTTCCCCATATATCTATGTGAAATTTTATCAGAGGCTTGCCCCGAACTAAGCTGAGCAAATATCCTGTGATCTTATTCTGTATACCCATTTCAGTTAACTCTCTCATAAGCGACAAATTGTCTTGAATATGTTGTACTTGTACTGTACATTATTGGCAAGGTTCAATTAAGTATGGGGCTACCTTGGCTAGCCTAGATGTCAATATTTTCATTAAGATTTTATATCCATATTCATTAGGCTTAACAGCCTCCAGTTTTTTCAATTTTTCCTATCATTCTTGTTGTGTAAATATCTGTACTGATGTACCTAATTGAGAAGCTATAAAGCCTCCTTCTAATATACTATTGAACACAACCATTAAAATTTCTGCTAATTTTGATTTGAAAATGTTATAGAACTAGGACAGCAAGCCATCAATCCCTGGCATTGTATTCTTTTTTTAGATTCTGTATGGCAGTCTCAACCTCTAATATAGTGATAGGTACAGGTACAGTTAAGTTTTCACTTATTTCTGATGGCACATCTGGGACTACTAAATTATGTAGTGCTGGCCGGCTGGGTGGTGCTGAGGGCTGAGGCACTGGTCACCTTACCTCACGCTACGCTGGTGACCCATGTTCAGGAATGAGCATGGGTCGTCAGGGTTGGCAGGGTTGGAGAGGGGTTGAGCAGCTGAGGGACTGCTCTCCCTCTTCAGGGAAGGGGGTTTGCCAGTGATCGGTGCTTACTGGCTCCTAGCAGTGGCTGGGGGGCAGTGCACTGATGCTGTAAGCATTACGGGGCAGAGATGGGGCTGATGTCTAAAGGCAGCATGAGCTGACACATGCACACTCTCTCCGCTGACGTCCTGCATGCCTCTCTCTGCAGGGGAGAAAATAGAGGAAAAAATGGAGACCTCACTATGGATGATGATGGTCCCTCCCCTCATAGCACTGCTGTGAGGGCACCTCCCCCAAACTAGAGCCAGTCTGGTGGGTGAGTACATTCCCACCCCCTGCCATGAGGGGTAAGTCATGGGGGCTGAAGGGGAGGTGGTCTGATACCCGGTTGGTGCAGAGGGGGGACGTCAAAGGGTTAAGGCAAGGGGCTCCCAGAAACAGCACCAACAAGAAAAAAATGATGTATTGCTTCCTATACCTGTTCTTCTACTATGCCCAGTTCTGTATATAATTCTTTTATATGCTGGACTATAGCTCTCATGATTTGCTCCTGAGTATGTACTTCTGCACCCGCCTGCTCAATCACACTATTCATTGTTCTTTGTTGGATTCTAGCTCTATAGCTTTCATAAATATCTCCAGATGTGGATTTCCCTGGCATACTTATCCTATGTTCATATAACAGAGAAATTGCCCTAGAATATTGTATTGTCACCATTTCAGATTTTATTGCCTGTACCTGGTCAGAAAAAGCCCCATACCCTTCGTTCATTAAGGATATTATTTAAAAAAATTGAGACCTTAAAGTCAGATATTTTTTATATTGTTCTGTATTTCTGAAGATAGCTTGTTGTTGGAAAAGGTTCTTTATTTCTCTTTTTGTTAATACCCACCATCTACTCAAATCGTCCTCCATAGAGGCTACAGATTTCCTTTCAGTAAGGACTTCACTGATCTGTACTTGTATTTCCTGATTGTCTAATAACTTTGTGTTTAATTTCCAATACCCTTTTCCAAAAGATAAGGGGTCAGAGACCCCCATATGTGAAAGAACTAGAAGATGATCAGAAGCCTCAACAGGAATTACATGTGTCCTATGAGTTTTTAAGGATGGAGATGAAAACATGTAATCAATTCTGGAAGCCAGCATGTTTTTCTAGAAAGTTTAACCACCACTTTTATATTTAGCTCTATACATATCAATTAGCCGCATATGGTCTATTGTTTTGTTAAGAGCATTGGTATCACAAAATTGTTTAGTAGTTTTTGCACCTCTGTCTGCTATATTTACAATACAGTTAAAGTCTCCTGCCTGAATTAGGTTACCAGTTGTAAATAAATAGGGTTTTACCAGATTAAGTTAAGTAACTTGCTCAGGGTCACGCAGTGAGTATTTGGATGTATCTGGGCTTGAATCTGCATCTCCTTGTTCCAACAGTGCTCTAATCTTATGGTTAGATCACACTGTGTCTACTACCCTAGGATAGGACCTGCAAAGGCCAGCATCCCCCCGCTGTCTCTCAACCCCCAACAATAACAGCTCTGGACTGTGCCCAGAATATTAAATCATTGCCACCACACTCGTAACAGTCACAGCACTCACCTCTCCCCAGCAGTCATAGCACTGCCCCACACCAGGTACTGTTCAGCACTATCCTCTCACCAATCAATTCATTGTCCCCTCACCAGTCATGGTAATGTCCCACACCCAACCCTAACAGCTCTGTTCCCTACACTAACAGCCAAATCACAGTACTCCACCCACAATAGTCACAGCATTGCCACCACAACCCAACAGTCACAGCATGACAACACTGAGCCCCTTGAACAATGAGCCCTATGACTAAAATTCTTAGCAATTCCAACTCTCCAGAAGTTACAGTTCTGCATCCCACCCCTAATAATCATGGATCCTAATAGGGCCACCTTTTCCTGCTCCATTCCCCAGTGATCCCCCACCCCATTACTGACCCTTAACCATGTCCTGCTGCCTTCCTTATCCTAATGCCTTTTCTCCTCCTGCTCCAGGTGCTTCCCTTTCACCTTATCAGCTAGTTATACCAGGGTTCCTCTAGCTCATCACTCTGGAACTACTCTGTCTTGTCAGCATACACTGCCCAGACTCACTCTCTCAGCAGGTTAGGGAAGGCCCATTCAGTCCAAGGTGTTAAACTGTCACTAGTGAGAGCTCAGAGAAGTCTTGATCTGGCTCTCTGTATTGGACCACTGGCACTGAAGACTCACAGAAAGCTGAATTAGAGCCACAATGCTAACCCACCACCAATGGCAGCACACTAAACTGGTCACAGTTTTCATGGGAGGAGAGCAGTGAAGAGCTCTCCAAGGCTGGGACAGCTGTGGTACTTGGCAGCATCAATTGACAGTAGTCCAGGGCTGGGAGAGCTGCCACACTAGGCAACACTAATGTCCCGAGTCAGGTGAGCTGCCGCACCAGGCAGCAACAATATCCAGAGTCAGAGGACCTACTGCATTAGAAGGCATCAATATTCAGAGTCAGGTGACCTGCTTCACTGGGCAGAGGGCATCAGTTAAGAGCCCAACAGTGACAGGAGAGCTGCCACACTAGGCAGCATCAATAAAGGGCTCCACAAGGCTGGAAGAGATGCTGCAGTGTGCAACATTAGTGATGAGCTCTCTGGGGCTGGAAGAGCTGTTGCAGCATGTGGCATTTATTAAGAGACTCTCCAAGGCCTAGAGAGCTGTAGCACTAGGAAGCATCAATTCAGAACACTCTGAGGCAGTGAGGGTCACAACATTGGGTGTACATTTAGTAAGAACCCTCTGTGCTGTAAACTACTGCAGTGAGCAGCATTCAGTCAGAGCCATCTGTAGCTGAGAGAGCCACAGCACAATTCTGGGAAGAGTATGATCTCTCTGTGGCCAAGTGGATTTCTCTCTGTGAACTGCTGGCATTTTAGTTGGCATGTACATGCACCCAATCTGTGCAATGGGGAGAAGCATGCATTTCCCCAGCACTGGAACTAGATTCAGCAGTTCTGAATGCTTCACCAGACACCTCCATACTGACATACACTTTATGATTGGCTGCAGATCAGAAGACCACTAATGGGTGAATCTCTATCCAGACCTCCTTATAATTGTAATCGCAACAAGCCTGTCGTCTCTGCATTATGGAGCCTTAAAATCACATTTTCTGCCACTGCTTGTGCAACGGCAAATTGGGACAGACAGACTAACCCCAAGATCATCTGTGACTTAAATGTTGCTGTGCTAATGGGGTGCTACCAGAAAAATGTAGTGCCTTATTTAGATATAAAAAAATCTAACAGTACCCTTACAGAAATTCAAGTGCTTAGTATGTGTGCAGCATGCATGTGGCATGCTTAATAACCATAACGCATGCATGCATGCTGTACACATGCTGCATGCTTGTATTTCAGTAAGGGTATTTTTGCTACAGGAAGGGGTCCAATGGTGGAATCAAGCAAGCAGACAGACTCTGCAGTCGTCTCTCTGATTGAACAAAACTCAAGAGAGCTGTCTTTGAAAAATATACTCTACAGTAGTCTATTTTTGTTGTGAAAACATTTGGCTATTTCTTACCTACTGTACAATTGTAGTGATGGTTTACACTGCTAAATACAAATTACTACAATATAAGCAGGCATTGTGAAGCACATTTGGGGAAGGGAAGATGAAAATGTATGGCACAAGCAACATCCCAGTCACATATTTTACTCCTAAAAAAATATTTGTTTTGGCTGGTACATCTTCCAGTTGTGCTAGATCCCCATTGATGTCCAGTTGCTCAGGAAAGGAAAAAGATGTTTTAATTAAAACACAGGCATTAATGAGCACCATACAAGTGATAAGCATATATCTCTTTAAGCCCATATTTTTTTAGTTTTCATTTCTTCCAGGCAGTAGCACCTGGCTCAAAAGTAAAACATTAGTTCTTGATGGTGCTGCAAGAATAGAAATGAAAACCAGGAACTTTCTAGTTTATTTATTTATTTAGTTTTTGTTTACTGGGTAAGTGAGCTAGCCATAGGAATGACTATTTTCAGGCACGACCCAGGAGGTTATGGAGTGGAATTACATAAAACATAGAAACAAAACAAGGTTTCACAGTAAAAATACAAGCAAGGTGATGAAAGCAAGGTACAAAACAGTGTGATTCATGACAAAACATGTGATAAGGCAATCTGTTGGCAGGTGCAGGACATAGCTCACATATCTGCAAGGAATTATCATGATGCAAAGTTCAGCAAAAGGTTCATTGAAAACAAACAACCACATACTTGCAAGGAACTATCAGGTATAATGAGCAGGGAAAATTACAAAATAACATACAGTAGGCAGATTCTTAGGGGAGAAACGTTCACACGGTTTCGGAGATAGGGCACAGAGTATTGCAAGTAGGAGCTTTTTGGCAATGATTATAAAGATCTAAAGAACTGAGAATGAGTTATAGTAGAACAAGGCAAGGGGTTTGAGATAACAAGTCAAAGAGGAGAAGCAAATCAACTTGGGAGTGGAGACAAATAGACAGGCAGGAGGAGGATTAAGTGCAATGCATTAGGTAGAAAGCAGATCAATTGCACAGCGGTGACAGTCAGAGTGGGTGCTAAGGGGGGTTGAAGCAAGGGCATTGATTAGAGGAGATGAGGTAACTATGGAGCTCTTTTTTAAAGGCGTTATTGGAGGGTGCTTGGCAGATCACTAAAGGGAGAGTTCCATTGCTGAGCATGGTGTGCGAAAGCACTGATGCTTTTGGTGGCATTACTTATTGTGTCACATAGAAGGGATTTTCCAGCTGAGTGTAGGCCATAGCCAGACATCTGAGCTACAAGTAGATCAGTTTAGGTGTTTGGAGTCTGATATTCATCTTCTCTTCCTCATTTCGTGTTTTTTATTTGTCTTCTTGTCTATCTTTAACTGACTCTGTGATCTATTAGGTAAGAAAAGGGAAAATGAAAAAAAAAAAATAAACTGTTTAACAGATGCTAAAGTAACACGCAATTGTTTAGATGCTAAAGTAATACATAAAGTGAAAGTTTAAGATGCTTTAGTATTTTACTTTGCTGATAGAGCTGTGGAATATAAAATTCTGCTGGTGGAATGCCCACAGAATTACCATTCCGATTCCATGGAATTTCACAGAATGTATGTGAAAATTCTGCAGAATGTTGCCAAATTTTAACTTTCAGTTATTTTGGTCTGATTTTCAAAGCACACATCCAAATGATACCAAATTTGGTGGGTATGCAGATACCAATGGCTTGCATTCATGCAGCAAACATTAGAGTCCTAGATGGAAAGCGGGTTGAGTTATGTGAGGCAGATCTTTTAATCAAAATATAATTTTCAGTTTTTTCATGAACTTTTACAATTCCTTATCCAAATCTCTCCACAATTTCAGGATTTAGAGATACATGCAACATGATTCTGTGCACAAAGCTTTAAGTCTCAAGCTTTAAAGAGGGCTGTTGTATAGGTAGAAAACTTTTTGCCAACATTTAGATTTTAGTTTAACGTAATTTTGAAAGCATTCAATAAAATGTTATAAAATGCTGCATTTCTTCAGGTTATTACTACATTAATACATGTACGAGGTTTCAGATTTCTATCTCCAAAAGTACCTGAGTTATATGCAGATAAAAAATTTTCAGGAATTTTCCCACAAAAAATCACAGATTTTGAGAAATTATCATTTTGAGGTGATGCTTACTAATGTCATGAGGCCTGATTCCAAAAGCGGTTCCATCAGACACAAGGTGCTTGTGCCAAGCAGCAATGCTGCAAGTCGCACCTTATGTCCCCCTTGGTGGCATTCCCTATTACAGAATGTGGGCCATGCTGCACCAAATGGGCACTGCACCACACTTGTGACCTTCATCTGGGTATGCCAGGTGGCAAGGGGGCTTGCGCCATGGCGGGGCTCACATTTCCAATTCCAAAAGTCCCACCGTGGCTGTCACAGGGGGCTCCTCTTAGACCTGACCAGGAGGTAGTCTATGCCCCTTCTGACTGACCGTGACACTGTGTTGGGTGGGCTACAGGCAGGGTCTGTGTGCAGGAGGGGCACGGAGGGGCATAGGGAAGGTTGGTGTGGCAGCCAGGATGTGTGGGAGTGGTTTGGCACCCAGGTGGTGCATACACCTCCTTATAGCTATTACATGGGCATGTGTACCCTTCTGGGTGCCAAACAACTACCCAACCAACTTGCTAGCACACCTACCCACACTATGTCCCCATGCTCCCCCTCTGAGCACCTGTATAGCCCCTCACCAGCACCTCCAATGCTGCCTGCCCTGTGTTGTGCTGGTGGAAGGGGTGCTAAGTCTTTGCAGCATGTGCTGCAGCTGCACCAATGGTCAAGCACAGTGCTGCATTTGTGGCAATCCTGGGGAGTTTGGTGCAGGAACCCTGTTCTGTCTCAGAATATGGCGCAGGGTGCCTGGCACACCCAGTATTGCTGTAGCCCTTGGAGCAGCACAACTTGCATCACTCCAAGAGTTCCTTTCAGAATCTGGCCCATATATAGTATTTTGCACTCCATTAGAACTCCTATCAACAAGTAATCACGTCATATTTCATATCTTAGCTTACTAGAAGACTGAGATATAACTAAATTAATACATTTCAAAATTTCCACTGAATTTCATCAACTTTTAAATGTCAGTGATTTAGGTCTAGTTTTCAAAGTGTGTACCAAATTTGGCAAGTATACAGGAACTAATGGCTTTCATACTTGTACTAAATTGCAAAGTCCTACATTTTTTAAGTAAGTAAGTAATATTTATTTATTAATCGGTCAAATGACCTTTTCAATCATCATTATAAAAAGACAAAATACAACAATTTTATCATGCAAATAATACATATACAAGTATAAACATCATTTTAAATATATAAATACACTTTAAAAGACTAAAAAGCTTACTGTACACATTGGTATATTCAGTA
This sequence comes from Neoceratodus forsteri, assembly GCA_016271365.2. Taxonomy (NCBI): domain Eukaryota; kingdom Metazoa; phylum Chordata; order Ceratodontiformes; family Ceratodontidae; genus Neoceratodus; species Neoceratodus forsteri. The sequence goes on along the minus strand of CM028130.1, from coordinate 349,246,152 downwards.
GACCACTGCCCAGAATTTAATTGTCTCTACAAGCTATTTGTTTTATGCCATAATTGAATTCTAGAGATAACAACTAGATATGTAGCTACTGTCTTGATAATTACATCATCACCAGAAACAAAAAAAATTTCAAGCAAGAAGTCCCAATCTGAAGTTAAAATAGTATTACATAATGGTACAATCCATTTTTCTCTTTGGATATTATACCATCTGCATACAAACATAACATGTTTTAGATCTTCAGCTGTGTTCAACATGCAGTGACGTAGTTTAACTTGTTCAGAGCTGTTTTTATTATAGATCGCATGACGTATGTTACTAGGAAACAATTCCAACCTATATTTAGTAAACTGCATTCTTTGTCTTATCTACTAAGATCTCAAGATAGTGCCTAAAAAAATAAGCATTATCATTAGATCTTAACCAGATAACAATCTTCAAATTATTATTCATTTCCAGGTCCTTATAATTATAATATTCCATAAATCTATTTTTAACATATTTCTGGTATTTAAGACTAATTCTAATGCCCTTCTTAACATAATTCTCTAAATAGTTTAACCTTGTCTCTTGCAAGGTCTGGGAGACCTGAGTCAACCAACTGGATTTTAAATAGCCCAGTTCTAGCCACCTATATTTCTCATTCAAACACAAAGAGGTATACCTATTATGATAATGTTGAAGAATTTTGATCCAATAATTTATCTTCCTAATAGAGAAAAATGCTTCTAAACTAGTAATCCCTAATTCTGCTCTGACTAAAGAGGCAGGAACCAAATTACTCAGTCCCAAGCTCTTTCTGAGACGGTTATTTAAAGGTATCTCCAGTTTATTCAGCACTCTTAAACAGAAACATAGAAACATAGAAACATAGACTTTGACGGCAGATAAGGACCACTTGGCCCATCTAGTCTGCCCATTTCTCTACCTACAGGATAGGCCTCAGATCCTAGTTAACCAACAGCCTATTTCTTCCTACCCCCCACAAGAATTGCCTTATGTCTATCCCATGCATTCTTAAATTCTCCCTCAGTTTTAGACCCCACAACCTCCTCAGGAAGGCTGTTCCATGCATCCACTACCCTCCCTGTGAAATAATACTTCCTCACATTGCCCCTGAACTGCTCCCCTTCTATCTTTAAATTGTGTCCCCTTGTACTTGCACGTCTCTTTTTCTGAAAGATGCTACCCTCTTGGACTTTGTTGATTCCACTGAAGCACTTAAAAGTTTCTATCATGTCCCCCCTCTCCCTTCTTTCCTCAAGGGTATACATATTAAGCTCCTTTAGTCTCTCCTCATATGGCTTCTCTTGCAGACCCTGCACCATTTTAGTTGCCTCCTCTGACTGCCTCTATCCTGTCTATGTCCTTGCAGAGATGGGGTCTCCAGAACTGGACACAGTACTCTAGATGGGGTCTCACCAACTGTCTGTACAGAGGGATAACAACTTCCTGTTTTCTGCTGCTGATGCCTCTCTCTACATCCCAGTATACCCCAGCCCTCTCTACTGCCTTCTCACATTGCTTCTACAACCTTAAGGTCATCTGATATGATTACCCCAGGTCCCTTTCCTTCTTGTTGTTGTTACTACCTCCCACCCATTGTGTATTCTTCCCTGGGTTCTTGTTTCCCAGGTGCATATATTTTGCACTTCTTTGCATTGAATCCTAGCTGCCATACTTCTGACCATTCCTCCAACCTTGCCAAGTCCCTTTTCATCCTTTCCATGCCTCCTTGTGTATCAACCCTGTTGCAGATATTTGTGTCATCTGCAAAAAGGCATACTTTTCCTTCCAGTCCCTCTGCAATGTCACTGATGAAGACATTAAAAAGGACTGGACCCAAAACTGAACCCTGCGGTACCCTACTAGTAACCCCTCTTTCTTCAGAGTGGACTCCATTTACAATTACCTTCTGTGTCCTGTTATGCAGCCAATGTTTTACCCAGGCTACCACCCTGGGACCCACTCCCAGGCTGGTTAATTTGACTATTAATCTTTTGTGTGGGACTGTGTCAAATGCCTTGCTAAAGTCTAGGTAGGCCATGTCCACAGCTCATCCCTGGTCTACTACTTTGGTCACCCAGTCAAAGAAATCTATTAGATTTGTCTGACATGACCTTCCGCTGTGAACCCATGCTGCCTTGGGTCCTGTGCCCCACTGGCCTCTAGGTACTCAACTATTCTTTCCTTCAGAAGTGACTCCATCACTTTCCCTACCACAGAGGTCAGACTGACAGGTCTGTAGTTTCCCTGCCTCTGTCTTGGTACCACTTTTGTGAAGGGAATCACATCCGCTTCCTCCAGTCCTCGGGTACCACACCATCCTCCATGATTTATTAAAAGAGTAGCCAGTGGTTTCACTAGTTCCTCCCTAATTCTTTTAGAATTCTGGGGTGAATTCCATCAGGACCCATTGCTTTGTCCACCTTCACTTTTAGAAGTTCTTGCAGAACCCTTTCTTCTGTGAAAGGACTGGGATCGACCCCCCTATCAAGAGTGCTTCTGTTAATTGGATTAGGCACTTCCCCCTCCTCTTTTGTGAATACTAAGCAGAAATATTCATTCAGTATCCCTGCTTTTTCACTGTCCCCCTCTGCCCACCCACCGTTCATTCTATTCAGCCTCACTATACCTCCCTTTGTCTTTCTACGCTCGCTGATGTACCTATAGAAGGTTTTATCTCCCTTCATAACTGAGTTGGCTATCTTTTCCTCAGTTTGGGCCTTTGCTATTCTGACTTCCCTCCCTGCTTCCTTCTGCCTTAACTGGTACAGCTCTCTGTCCTGCTCCTTCTGTGTTTCCTTATACTTCTGGAATGCTATCTTTTTCTTCCTGACTTTCACAACCACCTCTTTTGAGAACCATAGTGGCTTTTTCTTTCATTTTGATTTGTTTATTTGCTTCACACAAAGGCTTGTTGCCTCTGTGACGGCAGTTTTGATGATTCCCCATTGTTGCTCCACACCACCTTCTAGCCTGTTTGCTAGTGCCTTTCTGAGGCACTCTCCCATCTTGCCAAAGTCAGCCCTCCTGAAGTCCAGTACCCTCACTTTTTTATGGCTTGACTCTGTAGCTGACTTTAAAGTGAACCACACTGTTTGATGTCACTTGTCCCCAGATGGCAACCCACTTCTAGATCTGAGATCCTCTCACTACCCCATTTGAGAGTATGAGGTCTAAGATTGCTCCCTAATGAGTGGGTTCCGAAACTAGCTGTCTGAGGCCTGCCACCTGTAGGGCATCAAGAATGGCCCTGCTTTTGGATGTGGCTGCAGCAAATGTGCTCCAGTTAACATCTGGCATATTCAGGTCTCCCATCAACAGTATCTCCCCTTTCTCTGCCATTCTAAGAATGCCTTCTATCATATCCTTGTCCATTCCCTCCCCCTGACATGGGGGTCTGTACACAACCCCTGTGAGGATTGTGGTGCTCTTTCCAGTCTCCAAGGTGACCCACAGTGCCTCCTCTCCTCCCTGTTTACTCTTTTGTTCAGTTGCTTTTATCCCTTCCTTTACATAGAGAGCTACTCCTCCCCCTCTTCTCCCCTGCCTGTCTCTCCTGTAGGTTATGTACCCTGGTATGTTAACATCTCAGTCATGTTTCTCTGTGTACCATGTTTCTGTGACTGCTATGTTATCCAGGCATCCCTCTTCCATCAAGGCCACCAGCTCAGTGAGCTTGTTACCCAGACTACTGGCATTGGTACTCATTACCCTCCATTTCCTGATGGCCTTACTCCCTTTTGCTCCATCCCTGTCCTTCTTGCCTTTGTCACTTTCTCCATTTACCCCTGCCCTTCTCCCTATCGACACCTCTATGTTGGTGTTTGCCACACTTACTACTGTGATTTTTTTTTGGGGGGGACTAGGATTTCCCTGCTCCTTTCCAGTGCCTCCCCCTTGGCTAGTTTAAATGCTTGCCAATGAAGCATTTAAACCTATCACCTAGGATCCTGGTTCCCCTCCCAGATGGATGCAGCCCATCATGCCAGTATAGGCTTGCATCACTCCAGGTGTACCCCCAGTCCCCAATGAAGCCAATTCCCTGAGCTCCACACCAGTTTTTCAACCACTGATTGAATCCCATGGTGCGGAACACCCTAGCCTCTCCTATGCCATAGATGGGCAGCACCTCAGAAGGTTACCGTGCATGCTACTTGACTAAGGCCCTTCCCCAATTCCACAAACTCTTCCTGCACTTCTCTAATCCCTTTCTTAGCCAGGTCATTTGTCCCTAGGTGGACAATGACATCCAGCTCCCTCCTCTGTGCAGCTGCTCCGGCAATCCTGAGGATTCGCTCCCTGTCCCTACAAGCCATGGCGCCAGGCAGGCACCTTACCTCCCTCTCCCCTTCCTCCCCCAGTTCTACCTTCCTAACAATGGAGTCCCCCACCAAGAGTTGTTTCCTTCTCCTGCAGGGTCCCCTGCCACCCTTCTGTGGGTCTCCTTTGTGGAGGTTCCCAGCATCCTCCTTGGTCTCCACCGTGGGTGCCTCCATAGAGGAACCACACTTTGCCAGAATGGCGGAGAGGTACAACTGGAGGGATGCACCTCTGTTCCACCACCCTCATCCTCCCTGAGCCCACTGTGGTCCAACCACTCCTCTTTCTTGGCAACCTCTGAGGCAACGGCAGTGGCACTGGTGGTCCCTGGATGGAAGAGGAGGTCCCACAAATCGTGGCCAACTCAGCCTGGAGATGAGCAACATCCTTCCTCAGCCCAGAGAGGTGCCTGCTGATGGGACAACACCGCATCCTCCAGAACGTCTCCCGGAAGACTGCTGCTCCACAGCCACTGCACTGCACCACTCCAAATCACGTCTTATTTCTGGCCCCTTAACTGTTTGCAATCCTTACTCTTTCCTTTGTTTTTTTTTCTCTCTCTCTCCTTACTTTCTACCTGTGTGCCCTTTAAGCTCCTGATTGTCCTGTTCTGAGACAAGAATATCCTATATTTCTCAGTAGACCCCTTACTTGCTCAGAGGCAGACCTCCAGCAGCTAGAGGGGGCCGGAGAGCTAATCTTGCCCTTCTAGGATGGTGGTTCTTTGGTGGTTCTGTGATCACTCACTTCCTGCTCCCAATCAGGAAGTCCCTGTTGTCAGTCAAATCATGTGCCTATAAAAATAGAACTAGCTTTGGGTGGGGGGTGGAGAGGAGGGAAGGAGGGCAATATAGTCCCAGTAGAGAAGTCCAGTCACACAGCAGTCCTTTCTCCTGGTGTCTTCTACCAAATGCCATACTTCCCCATTATTCAACGCTTGAGTGTAGTATTTAGCCTTAATGGCTGGGATCAGGGCCTTAATAGAGTTCCCTCCATATTGTTTATTAAATTGATATAAAGATAAAGCAGATTTCTTAAGTTTAGGAAACAAATGTTGTGTTTGTTTGATCCATTTCCCATCATTTGATAATTGTAGGCACAAGTAGGTATAGTCTTTTACAGTATCCAGTTCTTTTCTCCCCATCCTCCACCTTTTCACCTTATTTTTTCCTCCAAAAATTAATATTTTACTTTTTTCATTTACCTCTTGTTTTTGCTCAATTGCATAGTTGTTCAATATATCAAGTTTGTTTTGTAAACATGCCTGCATGAGAGAAAATAAGACCAGATTGTCTGCATATGCCAAAACAGCACATTGATTACCTAGAATCTTAGGTGAATCTGTTAATGACTCACTAGGTTCCTGTAAAAGGTTGTTAATATAAATACAAAAAAAGGAGAGGGGCAAGAACACAGCCGTGTCTAACTCCTCTATTAGTGGGGAATGCGGAGGATAACTGCCCTGATGGCCTAATCTCACTTGGGCCCATGTCTCCCAATAGAGTTCTCTTACAGTAGCTATGATTTCATAAGAGAAACCCTTCTTGTACATCACTTCCCATAGCTTTTTTCATTATAAACTATCAAATGCAGTACTAAAGTCTATGAAAGCTGCATAAAAAACTGCTTCCTTAAAGTTATATTTTTTTCAGACATATGCATAATAACAGAACAATTGTCAGTTGTACAATACCCTGAGCAAAACTCTGTCTGCGCTTCTGATAAATCTCCTAGGCTGGACAATTCTTCTTTAAGTCTATTCAACACTATTTTGTAGAAAATGTTACCCATATGATCCAACAGTGATATAGGTCTGTACATAGCAGGATCTGTTCTATTACCTTTCTTATATATAGCTATTATAATCGCACCCTTCCAAGATTAGTGTCAGTGGCTCAGTAGGTAGCACACTCGCCTCTGCGGCCGGGAGATCAGAGGGCTGTGGGTTCAGTTCCCACATCTGGCACTTGGGTTAATATCCCAGTACTGACACTGTAGTGCAGCATGAGAGGGGTGCTGCACTTCTGAGGTGCTGTCTTTCGGATGAGACGTTAAACCGACGTTCCATCTGCCTGGATTGGTGGTAGTTCAGGTGGATGTTAAATATCCCATGGCACTTCTTGAAAGAGTAGGAAATTTCCCAGTGTCTCCGCCAAATTTCTCTCATTCACTAAAAAAAAAAAACACCAACAGCTTAATCTGGTTCAAGGTCAGTTGGCATTTATCTGTATCCCCCCCCTCCCGGGGCGTACCTGAAAATAGACAGGATTTGTCTAATGAACTTACCCGGTCAACAAAAAAATAAATAAATCAATAAATAAGATATAGGAAAATTCAGATTTCTACAACTGTTGTTAAAAAAAGCTGTAAGATATTTAGCCCATAAGGATGAACAATCCAGATATACCTCTGCAGGTATCTGGTCAGTGCCAGGAGCCTTTTTACGTTCACTTGCGCGCATGCACAAGGAACGTCTTGGGAGAATGGGACACTTTGGAGGTGTGCCCCTCCTCTGCAATCCCCTGCTCCATCGAGCAGGCATGGCAGTCCTGCATCAATCGGACGCGGTGCTGTGTATGACAGCGGGGGTCTTCTCTTCAAAGAAAACTACCACTGTGTGCTTGCACCACGCCACGCCGCCTCAAATCTTGCTGCCACGCTGGGAGCCCACCCCAGCATGGCAAACGCCCTGCTGCCTTCCGCCGACGGTGCCCTATCCCCCTGCTGGGCTCCACGGCCCACCCAGCCATCCTTCTGCCATGCTGGGAGCTCACCCCAGCGTGGAAAATGTCCCACGCCATCTTTTTTTTTTTTAAATACCTGTAAATTAAAACGTCCCATGGCGCTTCTCCCAGCCCCTCCCACAACCCGCACCCACCCACTGCGCACCCTGCCTCCCCACACACCCCCTCACCCCATACTTACCTCCGGAGCTCAGTGCGATGATCTTCGGTGGACCGGGAACACGTCTGCACTCTTCAAAGCTGACCGCGAACTGAGGAAATGCCGTAAGCGATAATGGGCTAGATAGGGTTTTCAACTTATTGCATATCTCAGGCATTTTGATTTTTGCACCATTTCAATATGGGGTTTTGGGACCCTTCTCATGAATGATGTCACTGTCATGGTGTTATTCGGGCCTGAAGGGTGATTTCACAGTCACTGCGCAGTCACTGCGCGAAATAACCCTTCGGGCCTGAATAATGCCATGCTAATGACATCATTCATGAGAAGGGGTCCCAAAAACCCCATGTTGAAAATTTGGTGCAAAAATTCCTAAAAATGAGTGTTTTACGAGCGTGCGTTGCGCAGTTCCTACGCAGGCTCGTAAGTTCGCGAATTTTCAATATTTTCACTCCAGATTTTCAACATTGCCATTTTACCACACCTCCTTATGAGCAGTACAGCTGTCATTTCACATCCTGCCCAAAAGTGTTTCCACTCATGTAGCGACAATGGCGTGATCGGTGTGTGAAATCAATGTATGGGACAAATTAAGAAAATCACAGTGACACTGTTCATGAGCAGAGGTCTTAAAATGGCTATGTTGAAAATTTGGTGAAACAATTCCTAAAAAGCGACTGTTTACGGCGTCAAGTTCTGCAGTTCCTCATGGCGCTTCATTGTAATTTCAATATTTTCACTCAGATTTTCAACATTGCCATTTTACCTCACCTCCTCATGAGCAGTACAGCTGTTATTTTCACATCCTGCCAAAAGGTGTTTCCGCCATGTAGCGCATAATGGTGCAGTCGGTGTGTAAATCAATGTATGGGACACATTAAGAAAATCACAGTGACACTGTTCATGAGCAGAGGTCTTAAAATGGCTATGCTGAAAATTTGGTGAAAAATTCCTAAAAATAACTGTTTTACATTAAGGCGTACAGTTCCTACACACTCGTAAGTTTGCAAATTTTCAATATTTGGCACCCAATGACTTCCAAATACCCAAACAGCACATAGAAGCAAGCAACATTTGGCATTGACAAATGCTTGTACTTCTTTGTCACTGATTTTTTTAAGCCATGTCCAAGTGCCAAATACCACTGCAAATACCTGCAAGCGAACGTTCGGCATTGACAAATGCTTGTTTGGTTTTAGGGGGATAATAGCCAAATGCATTTCTTGTTTGACAAATGGTACAAAGCAACTCATATCACAAGTGAGATCCTCAGTATTATACATATTCTCATTACTAAAGAATTTACTAGAGTAATGCTTTATCCAAATCTCTGGAGTTATAGAGGGTTCAAGTTCATAACTAACACATGCAACACATGCAACACAAGCAGCTCACCTGAGGAGCTGAGGAAGCAGAATTTCCAGCCTGATAACTTTCGAGGTAAAGAGGGCCTCTTCTCTTCGTCTGGACACCTGCAGGGGAGTGCTACCTGATGAACACTTTTATTTTATGAACTTTGTTCCCTGCTCACCACTGGGTGGGCTTGTTATTTGCTTCTCTTTGTGCTACTAATGCTGAAGTGTAAAGCTAGGGATTCACTGGGTGCCCTAGAGTTGCCTTGCTGATTATACCTTAAAGCCAGATATACTAAGCAGCTAATATTGAGCAGACTTGTTTATTATTGTGGTATTGGATCTAATTGCTGATTATACCTTAAAGCCAGATATACTAAGCAGCTAATATAGAGCAGACTTGTTTAATATTGTGGTATTGGATCAATTGTGCTTGTAACTGAAGGCATTAGGATAGCTGGGTGCTAGTGTGACCTCATTTTGGAATAGCCCTGTTTGCTTAGAGTGGAGCCCCTTTGTGTAAGTCACAACATTTTCTCCCGCTGCATAGTAATGAGAGGCTTTGTTTTCTCCAGTACATAGGCAGCCCCCTTCCCAAGCTCACTGCCGACCGTGGCAAGCACTCGGGACAAACAAGCAACACATGCAACACAAGCAGCTCACCTGAGGAACTGAGGAATCCGAATTTCCAGCATGATAACTTTCGAGGTAAAGAGAGCCTCTTCTCTTCGTCTGAACGCCTCCAGGGGGGTGCTACCTGATGAACACTTATATTTTATGAACTTTGTTCCCTGTTCACCACTGGGTGGGCTTGTTATTTGCTTCTCTTTGTGCCACTAATGCTGAAGTGTAAAGCTAGGGATTCACTGGGTGCCCTAGAGTTGCCTTGTTGATTATACCTTAAAGCCAGATATACTAAGCAGCTAATATTGAGCAGACTTGTTTATTATTGTGGTACTGGATCTAACTGCTGATTATACCTTAAAGCCAGATATACTAAGCAGCTAATATAGAGCAGACTTGTTTAATATTGTGGTATTGGATCCAATTGTGCTTGTAACTGAAGGTATTAGGATAGCTGGGTCCTAGTGTGACCTCATTTTGGAATAGCCCTGTTTGCTTAGAGTGGAGCCCCTTTGTGTAAGTCACAACATTTTCTCCCACTGCATAGTAATGAGAGGCTTTGTTTTCTCCACTACATAGGCAGCCCCCCCCCCAAGCTCGCAGGCACTCGGGACAAACAAGCAACACATGCAATACAAGCAGCTCACCTGAGGAGCTGAGGAAGATGAATTTCCAGCCTGATAACTTTCGAGGTAAAGAGAGCCTCTTCTCTTCGTCTGGACGCCTGCAGGGGGGTGCTAACGACGCTTTGCGCCGCCTGCCCCGCCCACCCCAACCAACCACCCACCCAGGGGCGGCTGTCAATTTAAGGATCCACCCCCGTGACATCACATCCGGTGACATCACGTCCTGTTGCCCAGAACCTATCTCCCCACTTTCCCATTTGCAGGTTATACCAGCTGGCCACTAGAGGGACCTAAGCTCCCTCACTACTTCCTACTCCTACCTGTACAGTACTACTTCCCTTGGATCTTGCTCACCACAATGTATTGGCCCTGCCTCACGCTCTGCCTGTGCCTATCCCCACTAGCAGTGCACTTGGCCACTTACCCATCTGCTACTCCGCACTGTGCCCTGGCACCCCTCCTTCCCCTTGCTCCTGAACCTGCTCTCTTGCCCCTTGGGACCTCTGTGTGTCTCGGTCCTCCCTGCCCTCCCCCTAGCTTCCTCCTCGCCTCAGGCACATCTGGGTGTCTTCTTATTCTTGCCTTCCCTTCCTGTACCACCCTGCCCACCCCCTGCTCCCTTAGCCTCCCCCCTCATGTCAATCGTAGGAAAACCTCTCACCATCTCCCAGCCAGGGTGTTAGTCATGCTACTACTCCTGTCAGGGAACATTCATCCAAACCCTGGCCCGGTTCCCAGGAGCTCCCTGACTAGCACCACAGGCCTATTCATGGTCTCCATGAATATCTGTAGCCTCCTAAAAAAGTTTGACTCACTGCAATGCCTAGTCACATCAATTAACCCTGATGTCATCGCTCTGGTTGAGACTTGGCTGTCGAAATCCTCCCCTGACTCCCTAGTCACCCTTCCTGGTTTCAACCTCTTCCGGTCCGACCGTGTTGGGAGACGGGGTGGTGGCTGCGCTATTTATGTCAAGGAATCTCTCCCCGTACTAGCCCTGCCTGCTCCCATCCTTGACTCCAGGACCCAAGCGCTTACGCTGAAATGAACCCCTGACCCTTTAAAGAGACCCCTTTATCTGACTACTTCATACATGCCCCCCAGGGACCAAATGCAGGCCATTGCCTCTCTTATAGAATACCTTTCCTCACTACCTCCTTCCGCTGATCAAATTCTGGTGAGTGACTTAAATGTCAACTGGCTCAGCCCCTCCTCCTCCTCTACCCATGACTCCTTTTCTGCAATAGACCTAACACAACTAGTTACCCACCCTACCAGGACTAACCCCAAGAGAGGCTCCAGTACCCTGCTTGATGTGGTACTCGCCAACCTCCCTAATCAGATCCCCAATGTACAAGTCCTCCCAGACTCTCTCAGCGATCACTCCCCCATTCTATTCCACTGGTCATCCTCAGTCCCCAAACCCATAGCACAGTCCACATGCTGCTAGCTAATACCTGGTGGACTGATAAAACTTAAGGAACTTCTGTCCCAAATTGACTGGTCTCCTACACAGGCAACTCCTGACATCGACACAGCTCTCTCCTTCTTTACCCAAACTTTTAATAATGCCTGTGATATCTTTGCCCCAATGTCGACCCACCGTTCTAAAAGGCAGAATGCCCCCTGGGTAACCCCAGCTTTGATCCACCAACTCAAACATAGGGACAACCTATGGCACCGTGCCATTGAGACTGGCCGGCCCAGTGACAGGCAGTTGTATGCTGCCGCCTGAAACAAGTGCACTCGGGCCATCTGAAAGGCCAAGTCTGAGCACTATCGGTCCTCACTCACTGCCTCATGGGGGAACCCCAGAACCTTCTGGGATAACATTAAACAGTTAAATGGAGTGCACATCCCCATCCAGATCAACATTAATGGTGTGATCTCCTCAGACCCAGCCCTCATAGCCAACCACCTCAACACCTCATTCACTGACCTTAGCCCTATCCTTCCTACAAATTTTTTTGACCCTCCTCCCCCAGCACCTGCCGTAAATCTTTCTCGCCCTTATTTTCTCCTCCGCCATGTATCTGCCCTTAGGCTGCACCTTGTCACTGCCCTCAAGAGTAATAGTATGGGCAGTGACACCCTGGATCCGTGTATCCTACGGCTGGTCTTAGACACAGTCCTTACCCCGATCATGTGCCTCATCAACCACTCTCTTTGCCTGGGGAAGGTTCCAACTGCCTGGAAGGTTGCCACTGTCACCCCTATCTTTAAAGGTGGTGATAGGACCGTGGCTGGAAACTATTGGCCAATCTCCATTCTCTCTCCTCTCTCCAAGGCCTTGGATAAAGTGGTGGCCTCTCAAATCTCTGACTACCTCTCCACCTACAATGTCCTATGTCCTGAGCAGCATGGCTTCCGAGCAGGCCACAGTACCAACACAGTCCTCCTAGAGTTCTCCAACTTTCTCCACTCCTCCTTAGACACTGGTTCTCTGGCTGGTGCGGTCTTCATTGACCTCTCTAAAGCTTTCGACACTGTCTCCCACCCCCGCCTTCTTGATGCCCTTAGTCTCTCTGATTTTGCTGCTGGGCCTATCTCCTGGTGCACCAGTTATCTGTCTGACCACTCACAGCATGTAAAAATTAATGGACCTACTCAGACATCTGTCCCATCTTTTCTGGGGTTCCCCAGGGCTCCATTCTGGGCCCCTTACTATTCTCCCTTTACCTTAACACCCTTCCACACTCTTGCTCGGGGAACATTCTATTGTACGCTGATGATGCAGTCATCTTTGCCTCGAGTCGTAACCCTATTGCCCTCCAGGACTCGCTGAAGAAGTTCTTCACCGAAGCCGAGGGCTGGTTCAAGGAACATAGATTGGTGATAAATCTTAAAAAAACAAAAACCATGTTCTTCACTCATCCTCAAAATAAGTCCTGCAACTTCAAACTCCTCATTCACTCTGGGTCCTCTTTCTCACTTGAACAAGTTTGCTCCTATAAATACCTAGGGATCCATTTTGACCCCTCCCTCTCCTTTCATGGACACATCGCTGCCCTAGCCACTGCCACTAATATCCGATTGGGCATCTTACGTCAGTATAAACACTGCCTCCCCCCGGAGGCTCTTCAACTCGCAGTCACCTCCTCTATCCTGTCCCTAGTGGACTATGGACTGCCGTGTATGGTGCTGCTGATCAGACCGCACTCCATAAAATTCGCACTACTCTGAATAAGGCCTGCAGGTTAATTACTGGGGCACCTAGGCTAACACACACCTGTCTACTGTATGCTAAAGTGCTGGTACTTGATCTTGATGAGCGCCTCAAATATCTGACCTGTACCCTTACAAAAAAGACCCTCCTTGGGCTATTCCCGCCAGGATTGACCACCACCATCCGCCGCTCTGTCCCACTAGTTCATACTCGGACCTCTGGGAATATCTCTCATGTTATCCCTAGAGCTAGGACCTCTCACGGCCAAAGAGCCTTCAGCTTTAGGGCCCCCTCCTGGTTCAACATACTGCCCCCTCCATCTCCGAAGCTCCAACTATATCGTGCTTCAGAACTTCCTTATGGAACCACCTTGTTAACACCAAAGCTGTAATTGCCACTAGTCAAAGCCGTACTCAATACTTATGACAAAGCTTACTACTAAGCTGCTAAGGACAACATAACTCTGGTATTGTTTGCATCAATCCTACCTGTACCAGCTTGTTTGTATCTATGTCTTAAGTTACTGTTATACTGTTATACTGTGTATTTTCGTTTGTCTTACTGTGACGAGGGTACCTTTGTAAATGAGCCTATGGCTCAAAGGTTTTCCAAACTGCTGTTTAAATAAATAAAATAAATAAATAAATAAATAAATAACACTACTAGATCCTTTGGCCACTAAGAGCCAATATGACTGATGATCTTGTTTGTTAATAACCTCCAACATTTCTGCCCATAATTTTTGTTGATAAACCCCCCTTTTCTGTACCAGAACTTTTTTTTATATTCTTCTCTATGCTTATTTAACAGTTTATAGTTATCTTTACTCTTGTTTTTAGTAAGTTTCCTTATTAGTCTATTGAGGTTTTTCTTTGCTTTGCAACATTGCTCGTCAAACCAAGTTACAGACTTTTTTCAATATGCATTGGAATACAAAGAATGGGCCTAATCTTTTTTAAACATTTTTCCAGATTGTATTCTATATTTTCAGTATTCATTTCTCTTCCATTAGTCAGCATATTAGTTACTATCTCCTTAATTTGTCTCGAAGCATCGTTTTTCCACTTAATCTTCATATTCCTGATTTCAATATCAAGTGGTTGTGGCTGAATCACTGGCTGCTCACCTAAACTAATTGATTTCAGAATTAAAGGGAGATGATCACTTTCTGCCCTAATTGGGATTTCTAAGGAATCCCAAAAAGCAATGTCTCCACTCCAAAAATAATAATCTATTACCGAGGGTCCTCTAGGTGCTAAACAAGTACAGCATCCAGTTTGATCACCTTGAATCCTGCCATTTTATTTATTTTATTTTTATTTATTTAGTTTCTGTTGACCAGGTAAGTGCACTAGACAAATCCTGCCTATTTTCAGGCACGACCCGGGGATAGGGGGATACAGATGAATGCCAACTGACCTTGAACCAGATTAAGCTGTTGGTGGTATTTTTAGTGAATGAGGGAAATTTGGCCAGGACACTAAGGAAAATTCCCCTATTCTTTTCGATAAGTGCCATGGGATCTTTAACATCCACCTGAACTATCACCAATCCAGGCAGATGTGACCTCGGTTTAACGTCTCATCCAAAAGAAAAGTGCCAAATCAAAGGTGGTTAATAGTTTTATACATTTCTGGCCCAAACTGTTATCTACATTGTCCCTTGTATTTCTTTTTTATCTGCAGATTCCACATTGACCCAATTGTGAAATTCATTATCTGCATAGCCATCGAAGTTCTCTATCCTGGCATTAAAGTCCCCACAAGAAGAAACTCCTAACAGTCAACTGTCATACATCAGGTCCTCAATTTGTTCCCAAATTTCAAGATTGCAGTATTTAGTGTTCTTTGGTGGGACATATACATTTGCCAGGCTACTTTTTTACCCTTAATGCTGATTAATAGGATTATAATATTCCTTGTATAATATAATACTTCTGCAGAGATATCCTCTATTATTTTGATCCAGACCACTAAACCACCTATCATTCTACCTTTTTTTTTGCTTCCCTAAAACCAACTGACTGGAATGTTAAATAGCCATTCAATGCCACATCTGTCTCTACCTTGTGCCAGGTTTCTTGCAAGCATACCTGTCTTTTGGATGAGACGTTAAACCGAGGTCCCATCTGCTGGATTGGTGGTAGTTCAGGTGGATGTTAAAAATCCCATGACACTTATTGAAAAGAGATGGGGAGTTTTTATTGAAATAACAAACATAACAGAGCAACACAGTAAACTTAAAAAATGAATCATACAATATAGATGCAAGCTACTGTGAAGAAAAATACAAAAATAAGCAATAAATCCTATAAAGCAAAAATAAATTCATTAGAAAGGAACAAAACATTACTTAAACTTTATAAAATGAAGAAACCCTTTCCACCACTTCAGGAGCGTAGCAGGAACTAACCTCTGTGCATCCTGGGAATAAATTTTTGAAAGTTCATTTGTAACCAAGATGCTAAAACAAATATAAGGCATTTTCCTTTGGTATCTTACCCATTGGCATCTAGCTTGCCATAAATAAAACCATAAGCAACAAAAAAATAAAGACAGTGTCCCCTCATGAAAATAAGAAAGGCTTGCAGGATAACATCCTAGGATCAAAACATCATATGAAAGAAGAGGTAAGCCATTTGAAGCCCCATAAAGTTGCCAAATAAGTCCACAAACCTTTGGAATAAGAACACTGTAGGAAAAATGCTCCATTGACTCCTCCAAATTTATGCAGTCCAGATAGGGCAGTTCCTTCTTCTATTGCCTTATATTTGGCATTACCCGAATATTCAAGCAGCCATAAACAATCAACCACTGCGTTTCCCATTGTATATGAGGCAATCTAAAATTATTCAACTGGGCCAATACCTTAGAATTGAGGGTTGAAGGACAATTCTAAAGCACGGATCTTGAGGGTAAAAGTTAGCCATTATTAATTGGTAAAATCCTTCATGTTATTATTCAAAATTAACTTTTGTTATTCCCCATCTGTACAATTTTTAGCAGCTGGTGAAATATGGGGAATAGAGATACGAGGGTGCAATTTAGGGGCCAAAATATGCCAATTCATAAAATATTTGCCCAGAGATCTAAAAATAGATTTTCCCTCAATCCCTTTTACTACACTTAAACCACTCTTAACTGCACACATAATAAATAGGGAATGTACAAAAACAACAGGGTCCACCATCCCAAGTCCAACTATTTTTACATTCAAATAGGTATAACATCTCTTTACCGGATTTAAACGGTTACCACAAAGCATTTGAAAAAATAAACAATAAACCCTTGTTTCTAAGTTAACTGGGAGCGGGAAAATCATGGTTATGTACTGCAGACAGGGCAAAAGAAACTGTTTAATCACATGTATGCGTTTTAGTTTTGAAAGTTTCCACTTCTTCCATCTATTTACCTTATTTTCCACAACCTGAAGAGCTATTCCCAGTTTTCAACTGGCATATTCTGAGGACCAAACAGGATACCCAAAATTTTAAGGGGTTCGTGTAATATGGATACCCTCCTGCATAACCTTAGCTGGACCCATTGCTCCAATAAACAACCTTTTGTTTTATGCAAACTCAATTTGCATTAGACACTTTTGAAAAGTCATCAAAAGCTTCTAAAACATATGCACAGAAGTCGGATCAGAAAAATACAAAATTAAATCATCGGCATAGGCCTGTAATAAGAGTTGCTGATCCTGGGATAAATTATCTGAAATTCCAGTCCATTGTTGAACAGTGATTAATTTCTGCAATAGTGGATCTAATGAAAATATATAAAGCAGAGGGCTGAGAGGACAACCCTGACGCACTCCTGTATGTATAAAAAAACTTTCAGCAGTGCTACCTTTCAAAAAGGGAAAGACCGCATTATGTTTGTATAACATTTTAATTAAATTAATTATTTGTGCTGGAACCCCGTAATGTTCTAAGGTTAAAAACAAAAAGGGTAAATGTACTCCAACAATTTAGAGGCTTCTGTTAACTCAGAGGGAGCGTTAATGACACTCAAATATGAAAACATGGATTTATCCAAAATCGGAAGGGAAGGTTCTAAAGACTGAAAATGACTTATAATTAATTCCCTTAACTGTGGAACAGTTATAGCCATAGAATTATCAGGCTTCTTTAATGAGTCCATATTAGAGGAATCCCTCAAGGTTTTACAAGCTTCAAAGGGATCCCCCATAGGGAATTTTTTTACACCATTAGTGAGGATAGCCTGCAACGTCTTAGCTCTATTGTACTGAAATACCCTCATTTCTTCCTGCAACTTAACAATTTGATCAGAATAGTCACCTTGAGAAGTATATGCAATCATAGTGAGTCTCTGGAGCTGCTGTCTAAGAGACAAGTATTTTAAAAAATTATGATTTTTAGTTTTACCCTTGTTTTTAAACCAATCAGAATCAGCCTTCGCCTCTCCAGCCACCAATCCCTAAATCAGAATAAAGGAAGACCACTGACAATCTGGCTTTTAAGATATATTTCACCCCTGACTGTATATGGGGTAAGTCTAGGATGGAATTATTAAGTTTCCATCTAACCTGCCTATGCTCAAGGGAATCTGGTAACTGGCATTTGCATAATAAAAAGGAATAATCCGAGAATTCACAAGGAATCATTTCAAAAGAGTTAATTTGCATAGAAGGGGAAACCAACATATAATCTATTAAAGAAAAAATTTCCCCTTTTCTAAAGGAATATTGAGGTCCTTGGGAAGAAAAGGAAATGCAGTTGAGTAGACCAGCCAATTTAACAATGTTAACTAACGCATGTGAATCACAATATATTTTTTTATTCTGTTTGGGCAAATCAGTAATTGTGCAGTTAAAATCCCCACCCCATAGTACCTTAACAGATGTCACCAAGAAAGGTTGTATGGTTTTGAAACAGGTCACTCTACCGGCTTTTGTTTGAGGGCTATAAATATTAATGAACGATAGCAGTACCGTTACCATTTCCCCGTCAGTATCAAAACTCTACCGGTATAAGGTCAATTAAATTATGCAGTGTGAAAGAAAATGAAGTGAAAATAATGCCTATGCCATCTGCTTTATCTATTCCAAAGGACCAAAAGGAAGTTCCCCAAACCCAATCCCGCTTGAAAGAAGTTAACTGTTCTACAGAGTGCATCCATGTTTCTTGTAAAAAACACACAGATATATGTTGATCGTGTAGATAATGAAAAAGAGCCTGCCTTTTAGCGGTATTTAGCAAGCTATGAGTATTTAAGGAGCCCCAGAAAAACCTCATTGTAAGTTACAAAAACATAGTCAGACCCTCTATTTTTCCCTTTTTTTCTGTTTCTTCTCTTTATAAGTATCCACTGTTTGTGACAGAGTGGAGAAAGAGGATTTTTGAGAGTCTGAATCTCTCAATTCCATCTCTGTAGCCCCCCATGGGGTAAAAAGGGCTGCATATGAATTACTGGTTTCTATGATGGGAGCAGAATGGGGAGATTTGGGATGCAAATTCTGAGCTGATCTTCGTCTAGGCAAAGGTGACCCAGGGACTGGAACCCCAGACTCCTTTCCAGCAACCTCAGATACCTCCTCAGTGTAGCATACTGGAGGAAATTCTAAAGGGCCAGGTGGACCCATGCAAGGTTTTTTTTCCTCCACCGGTCCAGAGTCCAGTATTTGTACTACTTTGTCAGGTTTCTTGGAAGAAATAAAGGTGGTAGAATCTGTACCAGTAGACTCTTTTTTTATTAAGGGAAGGAGATGGTAACAGCGGTAAGGAAGAAAAAGGGGGAGGGGTGGGGGCAGCCGCATCCTGGGCCTTCTGAATTAGAAGGTCTGGGCTTATGCAAGACACCTTGTTCTTAGCAGCCCAAGAACATTCACGAAAACCATGGCCAGACTCTTCACAGAGATCACACCTAGAATTATTAACACATTGCATGGTTACATGCCCCACTTCCCCGCAATTGTCACAATGTGGCTGATCACAAACACTTGAAAGATGTATCCTATACCCACATTTATAGCAAGCACGGGCTGTCCTCCATAAAAACAAACCCCCTATCTCTTCCCAACAAAAGGAATTCGAATGTGTTCCACCCAGATTCAGATTGCCTCAGCTTAATTTTGTATTTCCAGCCCCTGCCAAAACATTCGGAATCTAAAATAGGTTCCGGTTACTTATACCTCACATTTCTGAGATAACCAGAAGGTGATGTCTTCCACATGGACCCCTCATTCCTAAACATAACTGTAACAAATTTTATTAATGGCTTAGAGAGAGGTATAACCAAAAAGGGGGTCCATGTGGGAGAGAACTTCACCTGACTATATCGATCCCAAAACAAATCCAAACCATGAGGTGTCCAAAACTGATATCAAAGTTGTCCTCTCCAGAAATGTTAATAAAAGCGAAAACATCCTGTGGAGTAAAATGCAGAGAATCTTTTAGTAGCGTTTTCCCCACATAGTATCTGTCCGGCCTATTTTCCAAACCCCCTTTATAACGTATACGACTGCATTCCGTCGAGGTGCTGCTTCCTCTTTGAGGTGGAAAATAGTTCTGACATAAGAGGTTTCTGGAAAGGGGGTTTTGGTAAGGAGGACTTCTGTGATGAAGAATCCTTCTCCCGGAGGTAAGTCTAATTTTGAAGTGGAAGGTACTGAAGTCTGTACCACAGGAATTTCAACAGCAGAAGGAGGTCGTGATGTCTCAGCCACTTCTGTTATAACGTGAAACTGTCAGTCAAAATCTTCTGTTGGGTAACTGGTTTCCACTCAGGGAGTGCTGTGAAAGGGAAAATCTGTATCCCAGGCCGGATCAGGCTTCCAAACGCCTGTTGGAGCCTGCGTCCAGCCGGCCCCCATAAGAGCTTTGTCAGGAGACCAGGACTCCTGAGTCATTTCACTAGTTATAGAGGAAGAGACTGTTACAGTAGGTTGTGTAATATTTTGTTTTGGCTGTTTAGATATAGTCTTATCAGAAAAGAAAAATTCAGTTGCCCCAATTTGGGAGATAGCTGAGGACTGGTAGATAATATCAGGCTGCCCTTGAGTTTCCACAGCAATAGGGTTTTTCAACACAAACCCAGCTGATTTGCTTAAAGGTGCAGACTCATTCTGAGTGAATGCAGTGGAAGAAAACCCCAAAGGAAAAGTTTGTTGTTTAAGAGTAAAGAGGCTTTTTTTTAAATCAGGCAGTGGCTTCTCAGGCTGTAGGCACTCATTAATATTCACGATTTTACTGCCAGCCTGCAGAGAAGCAGCTGAAGAGTCAGACACTCCCGGAATGAGAGTGAGATTATCTGGAATGTGACCACGCCCCTCAGGGCCTTTGGAGTGTAATACTGGAGTCAAGAGTTTGACAGAAGTTGAGTTATTGTTGTCAAAGCATTGTTTTTCCTGCTGGAGTCTATCTGGTAAACATTCTGCAGTCGCTTGAAGCTCCACACTGTTTTCTGGTAAGCAAGCCTCTTTTAACACTCCTGCTGCTTTTACAAGAGGAGTTAGTTTGGTAAGGGGATGAAGCTCTGAAAGCCGTAAACTTTCGCTTTGGAGTGCAGAGCCCTTGGTAGTCGTCACAAGAACAGCATCAGTAAGAGCCAAAATATCCATGTTAGATGTCAATAACTCACCACGCTCCTTGGAGCCTCCTGAAGAAGCTAATTCAGCCGTAGGTATTCAGGAGCAGCCTCGCTGCTGACAGGGGGTAATGTATGGCACGTCAAATGCATATCAAGTTTCACTGGTACTGACGTGAGCGCTGACCCTTCCTTCGTAGCACCAAGTTCTTGTACATTGTCAGGTTTAAACAAAGTAAACAACTTCTCCTCTTGGTGTTCAACAAAAGTAACTGAATCCTCCCAAAGAAACGATGCATCCTGAAACTCGGTATCAGAGTCCATATCCACAATATTAGTGGTGACAGCCTCCTTAGCGTTAACAGTGAGAGCAGAGGCAAGCTTTCTCACCAAGCAGACGTCCTCCTCCTCTGCCATCTTGGTCCCACCAGAAAATGGGCCCTCCCTGCTCACAGGAAGCAGGAAGTAGGGGAATTTCCCCAGTGTCCTGGCCAAATTTCCCTCATTCACTAAAAATACCACCAACAGCTTAATCTGGTTCAAGGTCAGTTGGCATTCATCTGTATCCCCCTCCCCTGGGTTGTGCCTGAAAATAGGCAGGATTGGTCTAGTATACTTACCCGGCCAACAAAAAATAAATAAATAAATATTACATTAAAATGTTATATAAACTCTTTCCATTCAATATCCACAAATTTCCCTTTTACACCCATTATATTCCAGGAGACCAAGTACAATCTAATTTGACCATGTTCATAACAAATTTATGACTTCATCAGAAGTCAGTTGTCCTATATCTCTAAAGCCTCAAACATATTGGAGGTGGGATATTATATACAGTAATATCTGATTTCTCATTCCTATTCAATACTCCTTTTAATATATCAGTTGTCTTTAGAGCACTACTGTTTATAGCCTTGTGCTGTGAAATAGGCTCTTCAGGTACTATATATAGTCCCATAAGATCTAGTTTGCTCACATTCTCCAATATTTTGTTAAATAGGGCCAAATACCTAACTTCAAGGTTCACTAAATCACAGTCCACATCAGGATTCTGTCTCCAGACAGAAATAGCATCAGGGTAATCAATAGAAAAGTTTAACAGTTGCTCAAATATATCTATCATTATAACTTCAAGTTTGTTATTACTTTCATCTTTTGATCTGCCTAATCCATAAAGGGAAAGTCTGTTAGCTATCTTGCTTTCTCTCATTGGATCTCTGGTCGGTGTAGCTTTTAATTCTGGGTTCTCCAAAATAACACTATCAACAATGTGCACTCTTATTTTATCTATTACTGGGGCTTTGCTCAGAATAGATTCTGCCATATCTTTTCTACTTAAAAGTATATCCATCCGTCCTATTTTTAAATTACTCTTGTTCCCCCAAACTTCAATAATTCCTAGATCTTTTTCAAGTATTCTTAGCACATGCGTAAACAAGTTGCTTAAAATTCCCCTCAACCTACAGGTTGTCTCATTTGCAGATAATCTGAGACCAAAAACAGTAATCTGCACTGGTGTACTCTTGTCTAATTCATTACCAATATTCAGTTTCATCCTATTTTTGTAATGGATCACATATCCAAATCTTCTTAGAGACCCACTATTTAACCAGACTTGATTAGCTATGTGTGGGGCAGTACAAAAAATAAACAGACATTCTATTCCATCCACATCTTTGTCTGGCCATATCTGAATAATATCTGAATTTGTGATATCTGCTCGCTTAGCTGACCTAAATAGGTGCACAATCTTATTTCTTAATTCATCAAATGACCACTCATGATGTACTCGAAATCCATATAGGGTAGGATAGCACAGTCAGTAATATTAGTCCCTAATTGTTCCCTTCCCTCAGTAAATGATTTTAAATATGAAACCTCATTATTTTGTTCTACCAGTCTTTCTGTCACCAATATTTCTTTTGTTTCAGCTTCATCCAACAACTTCACACCCTCATTTCTTCCATTCCTTATTTTTTGATGATTTGTTTTCACTGTAATCCTTCTAGTTGAACCCTTAGCATTAGGTACAGATTGTGTGACCTGTGCTAACTCATTGAATGATTTTTCCCTCTCCACGTTTTTCCTATCTTTTTCTCCTATCTTGTCTTCCTTTAAGGCTGCAAGTTGAAACTCATCAGCTTGTATTATGGTATTATCTGAGATACTAGCCATCCAAGCTGCTTTTTGTTTACTTTTACTTGTAATCTTTTTTCTCTTTCTCCTCACCATCCCTATATGATGATTTTCCTTTTGTCCATTTTTACTATGTAAAGTTTTAATCAAATCACAAGTAGGAAAATCTAATTGAGTTTGAGTACTAATTGTCTCACTAATGGACA
Organism: Neoceratodus forsteri; assembly: GCA_016271365.2. NCBI lineage: Eukaryota > Metazoa > Chordata > Ceratodontiformes > Ceratodontidae > Neoceratodus > Neoceratodus forsteri. The sequence goes on along the minus strand of CM028130.1, from coordinate 349,223,262 downwards.
GTGATGTTTCTATTGGGGCAGCCTTATTTAACCTAACACGTACATCATCAAGTCTACCTCCATTGATGGCTATATTTTCTTTAATAGTATCCAATTTATATTTTAAATTAAGTGGCCAAGAATCACCAAATGAGCTGCATAAGGATTACTTATGAGTTTGTTCATCTCATCACTTAGTAAAGTAGGATAGTTTGTCACAGAATTGTGTAACTTAGTTTCTGGTGTCTGTCCATCCCTCACTTGACCAGCTAATGAAAATTGCTTGAGTCCCTTAATAGTTTCCTGTAAATCAATAGCAATACTCAATAAATCATATTGCCAATTGAGGTTCAGATTAGATTCATAAAAATATTCAGGGGAAAATTCCAAAGATGTTAAGAGACTAGTGGGCAGATCACAGTTCAAATTATCTGAGGCCTCTAATGCAATATGTGTCCCATAGCCATCTATATTATGCCTCTCAGTGTTCTTCTCTGACTGAGAGTTATTTATTGCTGTGTCACACTTTCCCTCAATAATTTGAATACTATTATCTATGCTTGTATCATCACGTATCACAAAATCCTTACTCAAACAAGCCTTCCTATTCCCTACATTGATTCCATCATTCACACTATTTACAGCACACACAGCTCGATTATTGTTTATGGAACTGCAAGAACCTGGTCTTAAAAAAAAGCTCTCAATATTTGTTTGTTGAGCTGAATGCAAATTGAAGCTTTTCCTATATCCTGAATTATTTCTGTTGATTTCTAGGACACTCTGAGTATTATTTATTCCCTTATCCCCATTAATTTTCTCTAACTTGTGGATATTCGTTGACATCTCTAACAGATCCTTCTTTTTACTTCCGTGCTTAATTCCTTTCCTAGTAGTGTTCCTGCCTTTTAATATAGGTGTAGAATGCGATTTTACAGTATCCCGCTTGAACTGTCTAAACAAGCCTCTATGTTCTAACTTTAACTCATGCTCTCTTTCATCTATTCCTTCCATGTTACAATATAGTTCATCCTTATGCTCAAAGTTTCCTGAATTCCCAATGTCTCCTTTCTTTTTTAAATTCTTTGCAGATCTCAAATTCGGAAATGACCCTTCACTTTTCCCCAACCATTGTTTCCTAGTTTGCACCATATTCAATCTTCTAGTGTTTGAACTACAGTAAAAGAGTGGCTAAATAAATAAATAAATAAATAAATAAGTAATTACAAAAAGCACAATAAATTCCAATAGGTTCCAGTGATAAGTTCCACAATGTCCCAGGAGGAAAGGTGTAAATGTGGTTGCAATTGTAATTTTCTGTCAAGGGTTCCCAGACAGGAAAAGCTTGAAGCTTTAAGTCACAGTACCACCAAACAGTAAGTCAGAAGGCAAACACCAAAACGCCAAAACAAATTTTGGGACCAGTTCACAAAGCCAAACTTCTTGCAGTGACGATTATCTCCAAAGCTCTCTCCTACAGAATCTTATATTGCTAGTCCATTGCTAGTCCATTTCAAGAGGGGGTTTATATGGTTCTTCTTAAAACTACTAAAGTGCATCCATCTCAGTTTCTTACTTCCTGATTTTTTTGGATCACACTTCTTTGTCCTAGAGAAACTTTAACAAAAAAGTGAATGTCAGTAAAATTGTCATTTAAGCATAGTGCTACTGCACAGTAAGCCTACTACCTACAAATTCTAAAAAATTCTAAAAAAAGAAAATTGCACTTCTCTTCATTAATCTCAGCTGCTGAAAATTAACACTACTTACTTAATTACTAAAATACTTGTTTAATCATAACACATTCATCAGTATATGGGACTTTGAGGTGACTTGCTTCATTTTCACATAAAGTGCACCCAGTAAATGCCCAGTAAACGCCGTATGTGATCAAACACAAATTGAATCCAAAACACAGTAGGCTCTACAGACTACACAGCATTTTTCAATAAGACAGCACTCACCCCAAGTAGCTCCCCATTCTGTTGTGGCGTCAACTAGAAAAACGCCATACTGCTGCCAAGCTGCTAGTTACTTAAAAACTTAAAAACTAATTACGAGCAGAATTTTGAGCAGAATCAAGCAGAATCACAATTAAGGATCCAGCATCCTGACATAACATAACATGCAGCATGCTCAACCAGTTGTTCACAGATACTCACAGGTGCCAGGGCATGTGCTTTATAGGGCTACCCATCTAACAAGTCAAAATAAAGGGTGCATAAAATCAGAATGTATAAAATATATTTTTAAATAAAACAACTCAAATATCCTAAAACCCAAAAAAGCACTTAAGGTTAAAATCAAAAAAGGAGCAGCATTCAATATTTAGAGTATTTAAAATGTTCTACTACAGCTACAGAAATCAGATAAAAAACAAATGAGAAAACAATATTTAGAGACCGAAACCCTAACATTCGCTCAGAGAAAACTTCTCTTCAGGTGCAGCTTTCTTCTTTTTTATTTTCCACCACAGTCACCATTTTGATGGTGTCTTTCTCAGCATTTGTGGTCCAGCATCCATCAGGGGACCCCCTCGTCTGAGCCACCATAGCCTTCCTCCTGCAAAGAAGAAAGAAAGCGTCAGAGAGCAGCACAACGGGGGTCAGCAATAAGATGTACTGGTAAGAGGATTTTAAATCAGGATAGGTGGCATACCTTTTCTAAAATGTTTTAGAGCTTTTAAAATCCTCCTGCTTCTCTGTACTAAATCCACAGCTCAGAGAGTGCGTAGCTGATGGCCGTCTCAGTCAGTTTCCATGTCTCACCCACTGCACCAGATACATCAACTATGTTGAGAGCTGTCCATTGATCCTGCCTACTCTTCTGCCAACCCCCGACCCTGCCTTGCTTGATCCTTAAACAAGCAGAGGCTACAACAATCTGTGTACGTTGGTTTGAAAAATCTCAGCAAAGGGAGAAACAGCATGTGCTACTGTTCCCAACTGTGTGTGCTTGAAGTCCTACATTGAAAGGGGTAAGTTGTGGGTGGCAAAACCTGTAATAAAATATAATTTTCAGTTATTTCCATCTAATTTTAAAAATTCTTATCCAAATTTCACCATAGTGTCAGGATTTAGAGAAACATGCAACCTGGGTATGGGCACCAAGTTTTAAGTTTTAGCATTAAAAGGGGTTGTGTTACAAGTAGATAAACATTTTGCCAACATTTTGATTTTAGTTATTTTAGTATAATTTTGAAAGAATTTATCAAACTGTTATAACATTTTGCAGATAGAAATGTTATTACTGCAGTTATACATATATCTGATTACAGATTTCTAGCTCAAAGGGTGCCTGAGTTAAATGCAGATAACAATGTTCATAACCTTGCCCACAAAAATTAAAATTTCAGAATTTGAGCACGTATAATTTTAAGACAATGCATCCTTTTTTAACATATAAGATGTTATTGAGTTTTCTTAGTCATATATACAAATACATCACAACATTTGTCTCACCTCACATCAAACTACGACTTAGCATGCAGAACCAAAACAGGGTACATATCAAGTAAGAGTCTAACTAGTAGTCAGTTTGCGTCTTGCAGAGGATTTAGCTGACTAAGGCACTTTAACTTATCAAGGAATTTCTAATCAAATTATTATATCTTGAAAATGTTTATTACATTATCTTTTCCTACTGGTGTACCATTTTGAACTAGAATAACAATCTGACTACAACTTTGAGTTACTGCATGTTGTGCTAAATGTGCCAACTTATTTACTTGTAATAGTTCCATGTCTAAGGATGTAAAGCAGATTTGGATAGTAAAGGTACAGAAAGGTCTAGGAAAAGGGTGATTCCTCTGGTGTGCCATATGCTGATTTGGGTGGTGCTCAGAGGGAAAAGAATAAAAAGAGAGGTATTGACACAGAGAAGGGTTAGCAGGGGGAGTAGGCAGGACCATACATATGTGGGAGTGCAAATATGCATCCCATTTTGTATGGTATCTGGGGAGATGGCTCGTCCCTACTGCTATGCACCTTTCAAAAATTGCTAATCTTGACATAGCTGCCCTCCAGGTAGAGGCTATGGGAGCAGTGGGTTGTTTCCATTTCATCAGTATGGCTCATTTTGCTTCCATGATTGCAGTCATTATCCAGGCTATAAGTGTCCCCTGTAGTGAAAGTGTTGAGACAAGAGTATGGTATTACCTACAATTCTTGAGCAATCCTTTACTACTGTGGACCAAAAAACCTTAAGCACAGGTCATGTCTACAGAATGTGGAGTAAATGTGCAGGTGATGCCTGGCATCTCCAACACTTAGCGTATTTCAATACTTTAATATGGGCCAGGAAGGCAGGTGTTCTGTACCATCTGAGGAGGATTTTCAATTGTATCAGTTGACTCCTAGCATCTTTGTACATTGTGTGTGCTGCCTTGAGGCAGGCAGACCAGTTCAATTGGGAGACTGGGCTCTGGAGCTTACTTTCCCAGGCCTGCCTACAGGCAGAGGTAGTATCAGGCTGCGTGTCTCTCAATACTTTGTAAAAAATACTGGCCAGACCCGGACTGTGCTGTGGTTTGTGGAGGGAGTCTAGCCACCTCCATGATGACTCATCTATGGGTTTTGACAGCAGGACTTGAAGTGCACTCCTTAGCTGGAGGTAATGCCAACAGTCCTTTTTGGGCAGGTCATAACTGGTTTGTAGCTGTTCAAAGGACATAAGCTTCTTGCTATGTGGAATAAGGAGGTCACTCATTGTACAAATCCCTTTCTTCTCCCAGCAAGGCCAGTGTACTGACTTGTGGTCTACTGTGATGAGCCTGTTGTGCCAGAGGGGAGCATAGGAGATGGGAGGAGATCTAGCCGCCCCAATGTGCCAGTCAGGTTCATCGCCCAATGCCATTTGCTGCAAGTTTCTGTCATTATAGGGGTCAGTTGATGCCCCAGGCCTTTCTTACTTCCAAGCAGAGTAAACAAAGAGTGCTCTGCTGCCAGGGTGGATTCCAGACTGACCAACTGTGGTGGTTGGGTGGTTGGGGAGTAAAACCATGCAATAGCTTGGGACATTCAGAAGGCTAGGTAATACCCCTGAAACCAGGGGAGACCCAGCCCTCCTCTAGTCCAGGGAGCCCTTAGTTTGGCTTGTTCCCAATGTGCAGCCTTGCCTTCCCAAAGAAAGGAGGAAATAAGTTTGTCCAAGGAGCAGAACAGCTTATTGGAGAGAGCAATTGGGAGATTATTTAGCAGGTATGAAACCCATGGCAAGATAAACATATGAACAGCTTCAACTTTGCCCTTCAAGGATAGTTGGAGCTTTCACCATCATTGAACATCTGCCATCAAGGTTGTTAGAAGAGAGGAAAAATGTGCTTTTTCCTGGTCATTCCAAATTGCTGATATGTAGGTCCTCAGATAGAGGAACTCTTGGAGGGCCCAGGATATATCAGTGCCCTTCAGATAGCCTCTGCCACAGTAAGCATTCAGCGGGGAGAGAAGTGTATTTTTCTGATTTATTACCAAACCAGAAATGTGGGCAAATTGTCGTAGTGCCTGTAGATCAGAAGGGAGGGATATCTCAGGGTTTGACATGGTAAGAAGCATATTGTCTGCATATGCATTGACTAGGAATGTCTTTTGTTTAACCAAAATGCCTGAGATACTGGGAGTATCAATGAGTTTGCAGATAAGGGGTCAAATGCTATGAGAAATAATAAGGAAGAGAGGGCTCAGCCTTGCCTGGTCCCCCGTTGCAGAAGAAATGGAGAAGAGATGTCACTATTAGTGACAATCCTGGCCATGGGTAGGTGGTATAGAGTGGATACCCATGTGTGAAACTGGCTACCAAATCCATATAGGGTAAGAACCTCGTACAGATAATTCTACTCCAGTGAGTCAAAAGCCTTCGAGAAATCTATGGCCAGTGCAGCCATTGACATCCTGGAGCAGAGCGCTATCCATTTCAGATTTAGAACCAGGTGAAGGTTGTCTGCTCCCGATTTGCCCTTGGAGAAGCTAGATTGAGTAGGGTGTATTGGCCTGTGGAATACCTGCTTTATCCTAGTAGCAAGCACTTTGGCCAATATTTTGGTGTCTACTGACAGCAAAGAAATGGCCTGAAAGTTTTCGCAGTCTAATACATCTGAGGATTTTTTGGGAATCAACATCACTAGTGCTTCCCACATGTTGGGGGGAGTAATGATATTACTTGAGCTTCTGTGAAAGCTCGTAGAAGTGGGGTAATAATCTCTTTCCCCAAGAGGTGGTAGAGTTCCACCTTAATACCATCCAGTCCCAGGGATTTACCCTTCGCCATTTGGGAAAGGGCTGTGCGCAACTGCCCCGGGGAAATAGGGGCATCTAAGGAGCTATAATCCACTTGTGACAATTTTGGGAAGGTGATTTCTTTGCAGAATTCTGCCACCTGTGGTGTCAACAAAGATTGGGACTGATACAGCTTTTGGTAATAAGCTCTCATTGTGTCACTTGGGGTTTGGATACTACCTAACCCTCTTTAGTTCTTAGCGCTAAGATTCTGGATGCAGTCTCTTGCTTGCGCAGCTGGTAGGCAAGTCATTTTCTCCCTTTGTCCCCCCTTCACATGACTTGTGTTTAGCCAGCAGCAGCTGCCATTCTGCCTTCTTATGTAGCAGTGAGTTAATCTGATATTTCAGGCCTGTGATCTTAGACAGGAGTGGTGAGTTAAGTGGGCATTGGGTGGTAACTTTGAACTGTGTCTCTAAGTTCGTGAGCTCCTCTTGCAACTAGCGTACCATTGCAGCTTGAGCTTTGTTCTTGGCTGCAGTGAAAGATATAATTCTCCCGCAGATGTCCACCTTGAAGGCTTGCCAAATTGTAGAAGTGGATAGGAGACAATGCATCCTAATGCCAAAATAGTTGGTACACCATTAGAACACCTATGAACACCCATACCAAATTTCAGATCTCTAGCTCAATAGACAGCCAAATTATGACCACATTTTAAATTTCAAAATATTGGCAAAATTCCAATGAAATTTCATATAATTTCAGGGATTTCCATCAAAATTCCCCAAGTGCAGAATGTTCTCATTCTGCACAGCTGTACTTGTTGATTTTATATTTGCTGGAATTATTTTAAGATTTAGTATATTTCCATAGCCTATCCTATTGCTTGATATTTACATATTTTAACTTAATCATATTAGTATTGTTAGTATGATGGATATACAGTATATTGTATATATTTTTGTGAAATGTTTAATAAAATCCTTTTGATAAAAAACATGGCAAGCATAGATATTCTACAACTGTGTACTGAAACAGAGCAAACATGAATGAAGGTCATGTTGAGGACAAATCTGAGTGAAATGAAAGCCATGCAGACAAGGAGAAAGGGACACAGCACAATTATGCCCACAAAGTATCATGGTCATGCAATTATTTCCTGGTGGGAACCCCCACATATGTCATCATTTTTAATAGTCAGGTAGATGAAGGGGACTCTTTAGTATCATAGAAAATAACTGCATGCTGTGTATTATTGACAACTGTCCTACAGTTTTGTAGCGTAAGCTCTCAGTTTTTATTTAGTGAAACACTACTCACAATTCTATGTCTGTGTGTACTAGATGTATGTGTTCTTTTGTGCAGTTGTATGGCTTTTGCTCTATTTTTTCCACATTATGTAAGAGGATCTGATTGGAATCAGAACCAGTCAGAGCCAATCAGGATTTTAGTCAGGCTCAGGAGGCTAGTTCTGATAATAAGGAAAAGGACCTTATCACGTCCAGGCATCCCTTTCTGTCCTTAGGCAAAAAGGAAAAGGCTGGCAAAATGGATCCACTCACTGACTAGGTAAAATAATTTCAGCTTTATTATAACTTATTTAACAATCCAGCAACTAGGCCCTTCAATATTTTGAACACTTTCAGTTGAATTAGTAAAATATGTAATTTGTAAAACAATAAAAGTGCTTGATCACTTGTCCTAAATGGAAAGGCGCAGAATGATTTGACCATGTTAACATACTATTTTTTTGACTGAAGAGAAAAGCTAAGGGACTGTAGCAACACAGAAGAAAATAAACTAAAATTAGAAACCACTAGAGAAATAATATAATGTATCTTGTCAATCCACCCTGACTAAGTGATATATTAAGCTGAGAAACATTGGTGAGCCTGCTAAATACATTTCATAACATTTTAAATTATTTTATCTATCTGGTGAGTGGAGTTGTTTTGCCAGCCTTTTCATGTTTGTTAGAAAACTGTTTGTCATTCATTTCCCAAACAGTGTAGTAAAACAACATGTGTCTGGGTTGGGGGAGAGGTTCAGCTATCTGTCTCCTGTAGTATCCATCACCACCAAAAGGTATCATTTTTAGACATGTACATCCATGATTTGAATGGATGTGTATGCTTTCCTTGGCAAAGAAGGAATGCAGCAGGTATCAGAACAGCAGTGGCCATTGTTGTCACATTTTTGTAGTTTGTAGTTACATGCAGCTTGGCAGTAGCAAGAAATAAAACAAGAGCTAAGTAACAATAAAGTGTCTTGTATTTAGCCACCAATTGAGCACACTGCATTTCCTACAAAAATTATTTCTTAAACAACATTAAGTAACACTGAACTATCAGATGGTAGACTCCTGAACTGCTGTTATTACAATTTTCTAAAGACATTACTGTGTGCCTGCAGGCACATTAGTTTCATCGTTCTTATGGAAAGGGATCATGGGATAGTCACAAGGAAATTTTAGAGAGGAGAAAGGGTAGGAAAGTTACTTGGGAACTCTAGGGTCTTTGGTTAACATGTAGGTAGTATACATGGGCAGACTTGCTGGGCCTGGAGGTCCATTTCTGCTGACAATGTATGTATTTCTACATTTATAAATATAGGTAATTCAACAAGATGTTTATCTTTTGTATGACATTAGTGTGAAGGGGGTTGAACTTACACATTTAGTTGGAAGTTTTGCACACTATGACAACCTTAGTTATTTGACCCTTACCATGGAGATCTTCCAGGCAGCATGACTACAATCAAATTGTTACCCAGGTATCAAGTTAACAAGTCCTGAACAAAAATATTCCATTTTGTATCCAACTTGTTTTTTTATTAATTTATTTAAAATGTGTTCAACAGAAGAGGCACACTGAGCTGTAGCTCATTTCCAGGCTAGACCTAGGGTATGGGGTGCATCAAACTGATGAGAAGAGCAATAAGCAGAAAGTGGCAAATGCAAAGTACATTGCCAAATAAAGTAACAAGTGTAATGTGCAATACAAAAAATCTGACAGCACAAGATGCTGTACATTTATGAACTTGTAAAAATGTATACTGGCAAAAAGTGATATGTGTAATGTAGTATCAGCTAGTGCAATGTGTAAAAAAATGCAAAAGTGCAACAACTTACTGTGTTACTCAGGGAGTAACTCCCCATCCCATGGGAGTTACAGGAACTCAGGGAGGATCTGGTCAGACTTGAGAAATGGTCTGGAGTCTGTCAGTTGGGGTTTAATGCCAAGAAGTGCAAGGTCATGCACCTGGGAGCTAAGAACCCATGGGCCAGCTACTGGTTGGGCAGAGTACAGGTGTCCAGCTCAAAGAAGGAAAAGGACCTAGGCTTGAGAGTGAAGTCTGACATGAAACACTCTGCCCAGTGTTGTAAAGTGGTAACCAAAGCAAATAAAATGCTGAGATGCATCTCCAGGGGAATCACCTCCAGGATAGAGGAAGTCATTCTGCCCTTGTACAGGTCATTGGTTAGACTGCACTTGGAGTACTGTGTGCAGTTCTGGTGCCCTTATTTGAAGAAGGACATAAAGCTTCTTGAGGGGGTCCAGCGTTGGGTGATGAAGATGATCCAGGGCATGGGAGACAAACCATATGATGAGAGGTTAAGAGAGCTTAATATGTATTCCTTGGAGGACAGAGGGGAAAAGAGGGATATGATAGAAACCATCAAGTATCTAAAGAGTATAAACAAGGTTGCAGTGGAGGGCATTTTCAGTTTAATAGGGGAGGGGATCATTAGGGGCCACAATCTGAAACTTGTGGGGGGCAGATTTTAAAAAGAAATGAGCAGGCACTTTTTCATGGAAAGGGTAGTTTCAAGTGTGGAATGAACTGCCTAAGGAGGTGATATCTTTCGAAACAGTGGGAAGTTTTAAGAGGGGTTGGGAGAGGGTAAAAATGAGAGTGGCAATGGGAGGAAGGCATGAGATGGGGATGGGGAAGGGGGCAGGATTGCTCTTGAAGGCAAGAGGAGGGTGCAGCAGTAATTTAGACTGAGCTGCAAAATCAAGCAGACTTGATAGACCACTAAGGCCTTTTTCTGCAGGCAATTTAATTATGTTCTTATGTTAGTATGCTAATGATAATAGATCATTAACTAATTGAAGTAGTGGAAATATTAAAATAGTGGTAAAAATGTGTGTAACAGTATGGCATGAATGATAATCAATCATTAAAGTAGCGGAACAGTGTGGGATGCAGTGGTGGCCTGGGAAGGCATTGCACCAACCAAAATTGGTGTGTGTGGACAGTTGCAGGTGCAGCATAGGGAGAGAGGAACAAATAGGAGTGGATTGAAAGGCCAAAGTGAGAGCAAGAGACAAATAAGGAGAGGAAGATCATTCCAAGAGTAGGATGGCTGACAAAAAAGGAGGGCTAACCAACAGATGTTTTGAAGTCAGAGTTGTAGTAAGAGTGAATGTCAGAGGACCAAAGGGAATATGATGGTGGGATGGAGAGGGGTAAGAAGGGATGATACATAGCTACTACTTAGCCAGCAAATAAAAACAGTGGGAACCATACCGACTGGATCTTATAAGATACAGTTTTTTTGTATGACAATGTGAAACATTCTGCTTTCAGGATTAGAGGTCTAAACCATGAAGAATGCCATTTCCCTATGATGTTTTTTTATATAGTGCCTCATTTCTACAGTTTAAGAAGCATTTGTAATTTCATTAGGTGTGATATTGTGTGGATAACCAGTACCCATGCAAAGTGTAGAGTTCCATGTTCTTTTTGTGAAAATCATCATCACCATTGCCAGTATGTGAGGGTCTGAGTGGAATATAAGATGGAACTGCAGACAAAGTAATGGTATGGGAAATAAATCATACTGTAATGGGAAAAGAATCAATAAACAATAGTCAAACTATTGTGTGGGACTGGTATCCACCTATATAATCATGAGGTTGGCATCATTACAGTATTTGAATCCTGACAAATACATAATCTAATTATCCTACAACCTCTTTCTCTCTATGATGTCTCAAAAGCCATTGCAAAAACACCACCATCTGTCATTGCTGGCAGAATCAGCTATAGGAACGTCTGACTGACTCAGCACAGCTCTTTATTACTGTAACACAGATCCCACTGCATCCAATACCACTTGCATGATACTCCTATTAGCAGTATTTGAAGTGGCAGTACAGTATCAAAATAATTTTTGAAACCCATGTCATGGCACAGGTCCTACTTCTGAGTGTGTCAGAGATGCTAGGTGCAAAATATGTGGCAAAGAAACCTTATGTTACTTCCCTGATTCGTTTTGCCACCTACTAGACCACATTTCCATAGTCTAACATGAGTAAATGCTGAGGCCTTTTGTGCACCTCTTTTTGAAGGAGAAGAAAAAATCTGCATTCATATAGCACATTTCATACAAACTGTATCCAAAGTGCTTTACAAACAATGAAAGACTGGTAGTGAAGTAACTGAATGTGTAGTGGCAGTCATTTCACACATCAACACCCACACACAGCCTTGGTCAATTTCATGAATCAGTTCAATGGGAAGGGTAATGTTGGCTAAGACACTGGTGAAAATCCCCTACTCTTGTGAAACGTGGCTTGGATTCTACCTGAACACCCACCAGGGCAGCACCAAAGATGAGTAGAAGGGATCTTGTTTTAAAGCCTCATCTGATGGATGGCACACCCCAACAGTGCAACACTCCCTGGTACTGCACTCAGGGGCCAACATTAATGATATGAATCCAATCCTAGAGTGGTATAAGAACCTATGACCTTCTGGCCCAGGGGCAGATGTGCTATCAACCAAGCCACACTGATACCTATCAGCTTGTAAACAATTCAAGTTCAAGTTCAAGTTTATTGCAAGAATAACTCCATTGAGCAAGCTCATTCACAAGGAGGTCCTAAAGGCATAGAAAAGGTGTACATACAAGCAAATACAAATAAAGGCAACTAGTATACATAAAATATAATACATTAACATGATACATACACGGTAGTATGAGAACCTAACATTGTAGTATAAAGGATGTTTGTATACAATGCTCAACACACACAACAAAGAATATATAAGGCAACACAAGAAATTCAAGAGGCATATTTCAGGAGCATATATACAAGCAATTAGAACATAGGCAAATAGTATACATAAAAAAAAAAATTTAGCCAAAGCTGATGAAATACAGGTCCAGACACTACCCAGCTGAGAAGCCTGCTGCAGGGCATTGCAGAGAGCCTTAAGAGGTACAGCCTCCTTCCATCCAGCCTGTTTGTGGAGAGGGGTTACCCCATCCGCACTGCACATGGACTGCCCCACCCACCCATGGTCGGCTCTTAATTTATTGCTGCTTACAGGTCACATGACATGTCACATGACCTCTCCTTCTAAAGTGTCCACTTTGCCATTTGCAGCTTATACTCACTGACCACTAGGGGTTGCTGCTGTGCATCCCCAGACACCACTCTATCTCTCTCCTCATCTTCACTCCTTACCTGCAGCTACTATTGGCACTGGCCACTAGGAGTCACTATAGCACCTCTCCTAACTACTACTTCCTCCTCTCCTACACCACTCTGCACCCTCCTAATCTCTACTCCCAACTTATCTACTACTTCCCCTTGTGAGTCGCAAACCCTCTACCACTAATCCAATGAGTCAGGCTATTGACTCCCTCTGATCCATAACTCTTATACCCTTTGCTCCATACTCAGCTAAAAAAAATACCTTCTGTTGGTCTCACACCCTGTATGCTTGACACCAGAGTGAGCAGCTCTACCACTGGACTAGCAAGCTGATACAAACTACTCTGGTTCCCTAAAGCTCTTATAGCTTATTGGCACCATAATTCAGCTAGAAAAATTCTCTCTACTCTCCCATTGCGGTTTTTAAATCCTGCTCACCTTGCCCCAAAGTCACCGGTCCTGTCTTTAAGCCACCAAGCCAAGATATAATTCTTTTGAATCTGAAAATTCTTAAAGCTTTTGCTCTTTAAATATACCACAATACACTATTGCCCTGCCACAGGTCTCAAACCCAGTACTTTTGGAACTGATGTCTACAGCTCTACCACCTGGCCATCAAGCCAAGACATAATTCTATTGGATCTTAAAGCTCTTAAAGCTTTTGCTCCTTAACCCAAAAATATAAGGCCACTCCACTGTCTTTTCCCAGGTCTCAAAACCAGCACCTTTAAAACCAAGGTCAGCAGCTCTTTTCACCAAGCCAGCAAGTTGAGACAATTTTGACTTGATTTCTACAGCTCTTAAAGCTTTGGCTCCCCCCTTTCAGCCACTGTACCCTAACTCCAAGGCTACCTGGCATCATGAGTACTGAATTCCACCTCATATGCATCATCTTCTTATACTTCCTGGAACCTACCTCCCACCAGCCAGACCTCAGCCCTTGCCCATGGTCTATGGTACCCACATACCTTACTATTGTAGCCCACCCACCCACCACCATGTCATTGCACCCCAGACCCCTGCATCCACCCCATGCTGTGCCCTCAACCCCACCTCCAACCCTGGCTCCACCACCTCTGCATCTTCCAGACCCTCCAAACCCTGCCCATTCCCTGTTCAGCCACTGCCTGCCCAGCCCCTCAACGTACCCACAAGAAACTAACAAACTGCCACCCTTGGGCTAGAGCTTTAGTCATACCACTACTCCTCTCTGGTAATATCCACCCAAACCCAGGCCCTGCCCCCGCCAATCCACCAACTAAGTCCAATGGACTCTGAACTGCCTCCATGAATGTATGCAGGCTCCTTAAAATATTTGCTGCCGTTCAGTGCTGGGTTACATCATACCAACCAGACATCTTAGCCCTAGTAGAAACCTGGCTAATGAAGTCCACCCCAGACTCCTTTGTCTCCCTCCCAGGCTACACCCTATTTCGTGAGGATCAAGTAGATAAACGTGGAGGTGGTTGTGCGTTCTATGCCTGTGACACCATCGTAGGCCATGCCCTCCCAGCCCCCAAGCTTGTAGATGGCGACCAGTCTCTCACTCTCAAATTCACCGCAGACCCATCCAAGAGCCCCTCTATCTCACAGTCTCCTATATCCCCCCAAGGAACCAGACCCCTGCAATATCATCTCTCACAGAATATCTTTCCTCCCTCCCCCATAAGGCTCAACAAGTCCTAGTAGGAGACCTCATTGTAAACTGGCTCAGTCCCACTGCCTCAACAATAAGAGACACTTTCAGTGCATTGGACCTGACCCAACTTGTCACACAACCCACCAGATATAACAATAAGTCGGGGACAAGCACCCTCCTAGACGTCATTGTCTCAAACCGACCCCAAAAGGTTCAAGATATTCAAGTCCTCCCAGTTTCCTTAAGCAACCACTCCCCTCTCCTATTCATCTGGTCTACCCTCACCCTCAAACCCGTAGCCCAAACCACTCACCGCAGGCACCTTTGCCCAGGAGGACTGCTAAAAACTCAGGCAGTTCCTCGCTCACATTAACTGGTCTCCGATCCGCCAGGCAATGAGTGCTGACACTGCCCTCTACCTATTCTCACAGGCTTTTACCAAGGCCTGTGATCTTTTTGCACCCTTCACCATAATCCACTCCAAAAAACAAAATGCACCCTGGGTCACCCCTGCCCTACTTCAACTACTCAAGGACAGGGATAACCTTTGGCATATTGCCACTGAGAATGGTCGGGATGCCGACAGACAGGCATATAACGCTGCCCAGAACAGGTGCACATGGGCCATTCTCAAAGCCAAGGCAAACCACTACCAGGCCACCCTCACCTCCTCATGGGGCTGCGCCTGGAACTTCTGGGACAATATAAAAGAAATAACTGGGAAATCACGCTCCCCCTCAGCACACCTTACTGTCAATGGCACCACCATCATTGACCCCACCGACACTGCCAACTGCCTTAACTCCTCCTTTACTGATCTTAGCCCTGCCCTCCCAAGTAACTTTTTCAACCCTACTCACAACCCGCTGCCTTCAGATCCATAGCACTCCTGGTTCCACCTACAAAAGGTATCCATTCTGGAAGCCAAACCACTCCTGCTTAAAGCACTAAAAGGCACCAGTCGTAGCAGCGACCCCCTGGACCCAAAAATACTCTGGCTGGTCCTGGAGAAGGTCCTGGTCCCACTTACAGAACTACTGAACCAATCCCTCTGTCTAGGGCAGTTCCCCACAGTATGGAAAACTCCAACAGTCACACCTATCCACAAAGGTGGTGACCGGTCCGCCCCCAGCAACTATCGGCCAATTTCCATTCTCCCCCCTCTCTCCAAAGCCTTAGAAAAAGTGGTGGCCACCCAACTCACAGAATATCTAGCAAAATATAACATCCTGTGTCTAGAACAGCATGACTTCCACACTGGTCAAAGCACAGGCACAGCTTTAATGGAGTTCTCCAACTTCCTACATGCCTCCCTGGACCACAGCTCCCTAGTTGGAGCAGTGTACATTGACCTCTCTGAGGCCTTTAACACTGTCTCCAACCCCCTCAACCATACAGGTTTCTCTGCTGGCCCCCTCTCCTGTTGTGCGAGCTACCTATCAGCCTGCTCCCTGCATGTCAAAATCAATGGGGTGCTCTCAGAAACCTGTCCCATCCACTCAGGGGTTCCCCAGGGCTCTATCCTGGGCCCACTACTCTTTAGCCTGTACCTAAATGCCCAGCCTAGCACCTGTTCTGGCAATATTCTGCTATATGCTGACGATGCTGTGATTTATGCAGCTCAAAAAAAATCTCACCGCCCTCCAAGACTCCCTCCAGCACTCTTTCAATGATGCTGAGAATTGGTTTAAGAGGAGCAGACTGGTAATTAACCTCAAAAAAACTAAGGCAATGCTCTTTCCCCACCCCAGAACAAAGCCAGCAAAAGTCCCCTCCAAATCTTCCAGAGCACTTGTCAACCACTCAAACAAGTTTACTTGTACAAATACCTTGGAATTACATTTGACTCTGCCCTCACCTTTCATGCCCATGTTACTGCCCTTGCTTCCACCACAAACACACACCATGGCATCCTCTACAGACACAAGGACTGCCTCTCAGCTGAAGCCCTCAGGCTCTCTATCATGTCTGTAGTAATGTCCCTTATTGATTACGGCCTCCCAGTATATGGTGCTGCTGACTCCACTGCTCTCAGCAAGATTAGACTCACACTAAATAAGGCTTGCAGGCTACTGACCAGTGCCCCCAGACTCACCCACACCTGTCAACTCTATGACATGGCCAAACTCCTAAACCTCAACGAATGCATCTGCTACCAAACCGGCCTGCTAACCAAGAAAATCCTACTTGGGATCTCCCCCCCATACTGTCTGCCTCCATCCAATTTACACACCCCAGAGCCACCACCCAAACTTTGGACAAGATCACTCTACTTGTGCCCAGAACTAGGACCTCCCAGGCTCAGAGGTCATTCAATTATAGAGCCCCTACCTGGTTCAACTCACTCCCCGCAGTCATTTACAACACTGCAAAATTGCCCCTTCAAAGCTACCTTACGAGACCTGCTGTTCAACACCCGCTGCTGCACCTGTCAATAAAAGATACTCTGCTGTTTCTTCTGGCACTATTGACATGGCCCACTGGGCTGAATACCCCACCCCAATCCCCCAGGGCCTCTCTCCCCTCTGCCAGTACCTGCTGGTACTACTTGAGATGTTTATTTATCTACACATGTGTTCAAGCAATTGTATGTAATACTATGTATCTCTGTTCATGCAACCTATGTAATACTATGTTGACTCTGTATGTCTGTATTCTGTAAACATGTAAAAATCTGTTACTCTGTCTTGACTGTACTCTGTAAACTATGTTAACCATGTGTGTCCTCTCTGTGATGAGGTACCTTTGTAAACAAGCTGCTGGCTCAAAGGTTGTAAATCCAATTATACAATAAATAAATATAAAAATAAAAGTGCAATAAATATATCTGATAATGGAAAATCAAGTGCAGTTACGCATTTGGATATGGCGCACCAATAGTGCCAAATACTCAGCCAGCATGGCTTGCCATAGACATCATGCCTACATATGAACATCACGCCCACTGAGTCCTACTGAAATCCCTATGACTGATTCTGCTGCAGACATCAGCTGTGGATGTTGCTGGGATATGTGTAATCATAGAGGATGGGGAGGAGCAGGATCAACAGATTACCAGTTTACAGCATGAAATAAAAAAGTGAACATTCCAAAAATTCTGCCAACCATGTGATTTAAAAGTAGGAGACCCACCCCATGCAGTAATTAGGCACCATTGGGTTCTGTTTTATGAAATTAATGAGTCTGTTTCATTACATAGATTTTGTAGTTTTGAAATTTGAAAGACAGGACAGAATTTGATAGGAAGAATATATTTGCTGTTCCTGGAAATATTCCAAGAATAACTCTGCCTTGTCTCTCTTTTCTTTACATTTCTTTAGTAAGTTGACTAATTACAGGAAAAGTAATTGATTTTGAAGCTCAAGGAAACACAAAGTGTATAATTAGTAGTTGTAAGCAATACATTTACTACCAATGCAGATATTTTATCATGGTGATTCACTTTTGGAAACAGGAATGTGCTACAAGCATAAAGAAACATTAATATGAATAAACATACATACACTAGTTGATTATTAATTATTGCCTTAGAGCAGTGGGCTCATGTTTAATGAATAGAATTTCTGGCACTGTTCTGCTTCTTCATCTCATCTAAATGATGGTGTGAGGAGATCATTGCTGCATCTGCTCACTGTGTGAAGTACTGTACAACCAACCAATCATTCAGGGTTATGCCAAGTAATGACAACGTAAGAAACAAACACAATAATTAAGTCTCATCAAAAGGAAAACATGGCAGCATTACAGAAGTGGTAAATGTTACAATGTTTACAATCTACAATTTGTTTATCAAGGACAGTCCAGCTGAGAAGCAACATCTAGTCAACAATAGGATTCTTCTCCCCATTCTGCTTCTACCTATTCCATGGATTCATGAGCTGGAACACTAGGAGATTGTGTGACCTGCTGAAGGTCCAAAGGGAATTTTTGAGCCCTGTGGGGTGTGAACCTGTGTTTCCCAAGTTCACAATCTGGTGCTGTTACCACTAGACCACACTGCCCCTAAGGGTCATGAAAGCAGCAAAATGGGTTACATATATGTGAAAGAGGACTCCTTAGTATTACAAAAGTCCATGACACCTCATTATCAATTTTTAAACATATAATTATGATGGCACCTTTCAGCTTATACAGTATTTCATATAGTCCCATGATTAGCTTCTCCCCTTTCTTTATAATTGTGCATATTAACATAAATACTAGTTCACTGTTGCCTCTACTGTGGTTGCTTGTTTATGCCAGGCATCGTTATCCTCTAATAGCAGCATCACAATCTGTTGCAAAAAAAATGATTATGATGTAGGGCTGGACAAAATTTAACTTCTGCTTGTGGAACTCTGGTGTAATTACAATTCCACATCCATGAAAGTTTGTGGAATTTCTGTATAAATGCCACAACATTTTGTCAAAATTTAAATTTCTGTTATTTCTATCCTATTTCCAATGTGCATGAACTGTTGAAAATTCAGTCACCAGAAAGACACTACATGATTGCAATTACTTAGCCAACTTAAATAGGTCTGTTTGTTTTGTAAAAGGGACATTTCAATTTTCAATTTCAAAAATGAGCTAGCAACTGAAGTCTAGTCAGTATCACCTTAGTGGTGGTAAAATTAATGGAAATATTCTTAATGGAATGATTGGCAGACTATCTTGAATCCAGTGGGCAGCAAGACAACAGGAAATTTAGATCCGTGGGGGTATTTCATGCCAGATTAATCTAATTGATTTCTTTAATGGGGTGTCCAGATAAATAGATCAGGGAAGGGCAGTAGACATGATCTATCTGAACTTTAGCAAGGCCTTTGACACAGTGCTGCCCATGAGACTGATAAAGAAATTGAACAGACTAGGGGTGGGAAAGACTAAAGGAACTAAAGATGTATAGCCTCAAGGAAAGGAGGGAGAGGGGGGACATGTTAGAAACTTTCAAATACCTCAAGGGAATCAACAAAGTCCAAGAGGGTAGCATCTTTCAGAAAAAGAGATGTGCAAAAACAAGGGGGCACAATTTGAGGATAGAGGGGAGACGGCTCAGAGGTAATGTGAGGAAGTATTTCTTCACACAGAGGGTTGTGGATACATGGAACAGCCTTTCTGAGGAAGTCGTAGAGTCAAAAACAGTGGGGGAATTCAAGAATGCATAGGACTGACATAAGGCAATTCTAGTGGGGGGTAGGAGGAAGTAGGCTGTTGATTAACTAGGATCTGCAGCTTATCCATTAGGTAGGGAAATGGGCAGACTAGGTGGGCCAAGTGGTCCTTATCTGCCATCAAATTCTGTGTTTCTATGTTTCTATCCAAAGTGTGAGCTAGGTTGGAAACTGGTTAATCAATAGGAGACAGAGACTGGATGTGAACGGTACTCACTTTAATGATAGGAGAGTGACCAACAGGGGGCCACAGAGATCAGAACTTGGTCTGGTCCTCTTCACTGTCTTCATAAGTGACATTGCAGAAGATCTAAAAGAGAAGGTATGCCTTTTTGAAGATGACACCAAAATCTGTAATAGAGTGGACAACCAGGAAGGATCAAGAAAATTTATAGGGCTCTTGGGAAACTTGAGGAGTAGTCGAGAGCATTGCAGTTGGGGTTCAATGCCAAAAAGTGCAAAATCATGCACCTTGGGCACAAGAAGCAAGAAGCTGAGTATAGCAAGGGGGGGAGGGCACTGACAGTCACTAAGAAAGAAAGATACCTTGCAGTTATCATATCTGATTACCACTAAGTGGCAGGGCAGTGTTTCAAAGCAGTGGGTAAGGCCACTGGGATGCTGGGATGCCTAAGAGGAAGTAACTCCAGCAGAAGGAGGGAGGGAGGTGGTGTTGCCACTATACCACTCACTGGATAGACCCCATCTGGCATATTGTGTACAGTTCTAGAGGCTGCACCACAGAAGAACAGTCTAGAGGAGGGTAACTAAAATGGTGCAGAGGTTGCAGCAGAAGCCTTAAAAGGATAGACTGAGGGAACCCAGCATGTACCCATTGGAAAAGAGAAGGGTGAGAGGGGTCATGATAGAGACCTACAAGTACCTCATGGGGTTTGAAAACTGTGCTATAGGGGAGTCTCTTTCAAATCAGAAAGAGCACCAGAACCAGAGGGCAAGCTACAGAGCTGGGGGGGGAGTTTAAGACTGATGTGAGAAAATACTTCTTCACTGAAAGAGTTGTAGATGCCGGGAACAGACTGCTAGCAGAAGTGGTGGAGGAAATAACTGTAGGGGGATTCAAGCATGCACGGGATAGATGGGGAGGGCTGCCAGAGACCAGTTAGGCTCTCAAGAGATAGGGTGGGCAAGGACCATCTGGGCAGACTGGGTGGGCCAATTGTTGCTTTTGTGCCAACACATTCTATGTTTCTTTGTTTCCACATGTCTTTGTTCTTTGTTTCTATGTTTCTTTGTAAATTTTAATTATAAAGTGGAATGTTTGCAGTGTCAGTGGCTTAGATTGCATTCTTTCCTCTGTGGCTGCAAGACTGAAAGGCTGAGGGTTCCAGCTCCACACCAGGAACTTGAGCTAAATCCTAATACTTATGTTAGAGCAGCAAGAGGGTGTGCTGCACTCCTGCATTGCCATCTCCAGATGAGACATGAAATTGAGGCTCCATCTCTGCCTGTTCTGGTGGTTATTCAGGTAGACATTAAGGATCCTATGGCACTTCTTGAAAAGAGTAGGGAATTTTTATTGTTAAAGAAATAAATCAACAATTCAGCTTACAAATATGGAACATGACACAGAAATAAATGTTTTACAACCAGTAAATAGAAGATATTCTATTTCCTTCACCAATTGATCTAAACCATTCAATCTTGTTCCAATAAACTACATAACAAAAAACAAATTACCCTTAGCCATTCTCTTTTTTTTTTTTCTCATTACTTAGTTCAAGTTAATGGCAACAATATTTGTTCATTTGCTTTGGTGTTTTGTATGTGTCATCCAAACTTTTGTGTGCTAAAGTATGGGAATTTCCACAGTTCCATGACAAAAATTCCCCCTTCACTAAAAAAGTAACACAAACTGCTTAACTACTTTCAATATTTCAGTTTACATATGTCTCCCAACCCCCTGGGAACAATGCTAAAAATAGAGAGAATTGCCTAGCCCCTTTTCCAGGTCAACAAAAGAATAAATAAAAATGGAGGCATTACCTATTATGCTTCCATGAATTTTTTTAATACTTGCAGCTCTTTTATCAACTGACCTGCCCTATCTGGACTGTTCTAGGGCTCTTACCTCTCTTTGATGTCCTTTGTCACAGCACCTGCTACAGGTGCACTGTTGTCGGTGTGAAGGCAGTGGGAAGCCATGCATTCATTCAGCAGTGGGCAAAGATTTTTGCCCCATTTTCTTCCATTGTGCTACACACATGAAATAATATGATGTTCATGCTCTGTCTCCATGGAGATGTTACAAACATCTGAGTGGGGGAACTCTCCCACTGTGGCCTTTTGGTACTGATCCCCCAGATGGCAGTGGACCAATGGAACATGATGACTCCTCTCCCCAAGGGAGGAGAGTTGTCTATGGGATGCTTAATCCTCCCTCCTCTGGTCAACCCCTGAGTAACTTGAGTCTATTCCTGAACATGGGCTATCAGTGTAGGGAGCAGTAACCCTACTATTATACTATGGGGCTGGCCTCCTTCCATGATTTTTTTAACAAATATTGCCAGCTAGTATTTTCAAGTTTTACTTAAAATCTTAAATTACTAAAGCATATTTCTACAGTGTTGTTAGATTCCAGGACCCATTGACATTAGGTATGCATGATACATAGTGGGTGTATACCTGCAATAGCAGTGGAACTAAAAATATCCATTTCTTTGGAAAGGTCTCACCAAATTTCACAAATAATTTAACTGTGAAATTATGAACCCCTCTAACTTAAAATTGAGTAGCCAAATCCTTCCCTATATAACAGTTTCTAAGACCCTTCCAAGAAAGTAATGTTCACAAATTGTCAGCTATCAAGATCCAGAGGTGGCTGAGTTGCAAGCAGCTATATATTTTCAAACACTTTCACAAAAAATAAATTGCCAGACTTTGAGCCCTATAAATTCTAAAACCACTCATCAAAATATCATGAACATTGACAGTTCTTAAGGACTCCTTACTAAAAGTATCCATGCTACATTTTTAGTCTCTAGCTGCAAAACAGCTGAGTTATAAACAAACAATTTCACCAAATTTTGCAAACTCAACAACATTTCACAAAATACACAGAATGCTGAAAATAAATCCACAAATAATAGAATCTGCAAATTTTACCAAGCCCTATTGTGATGTCATAATTACAGGAATATGCTCTCATTTACAAAGCTAAAGAAATGGGTAGAAGCAGAATGGGGGTAGAAGAACGACATTTAAATTACATTATTATTTAATTTTTGTTGACTGCAAAATAAGGGCTAGAAAATTCTGTCTTCGTTCAGCCTTGTCCTAGAGGTAGGAGGGAAACAGATGGAAGCTGATATACTGAATCAGGTTAATCAAGTTGTTGGTGGTCTTTTCCGTGAATGCTGCATCTCAGCTTGGCTATCCCGGGTAAATAAATAGTAGACATATACTGATCATGGTTTCAAGTTAGTTTTCATATTTCCAGTGAAAGCAGGAATGCTAAATACTGAAATATATAGAATATAACCTAAACTGTGTGTACTAACGATATTTTTTCAGAGTTCCTTTAGGCATCTTTGTCTCTTTATATGTATTAGTTTCAGCAGGGATAACAGGAGCAATCCGGTGAGATTGCAATATTATAAAATGAAGGCCCTCTTAAGATGTACTGCACAACATGTGAAGACTCCCTCTGTTGTGTGAAATACAGGAGAATCTGTGGATATACTACAGGTAACTCTGGATATAACTATGAGGAAGAAAATCCATGATATTGCATCAGCATAAGGTGTGAAATTTATTTAGCTGAAAGGGTGTGTGAATAATAACAATTATATCACGAATGCCACAAATAATTGACTACTCATTTTTGAATCCGGATAACAAGTGTCATCCATGATATTAATTTTTTGGATATAAATAATGAATATCAGCCCTAAGTTAAACTGAGACAGTATGCAATGCATTTCACATGGGTCTAATTGCCCTTGGACAAGACATTGAATGTATTACTCCTATTATCAGTTACAGTACCAAACTTCCTGGTGCTTGACTGTGTGAAATAAACCAGATGTTGAGCTGCTTCTACAATATGTTCTTCTATTTGTGACCTTTTTTAATATCATGTCACTCACGCAGAGTGCTGCCTGCATCATGCACACTGACTTGTTTTGGGGTCCTGATTGCTTGCAGTGTGTGGAATCTAAAGGATTCATGACACGGCATCAACAACTTTATTTCAACGCTACAATACCGTGATGGATTTATGTCAGCAGCAAGCTGCGGTCAGCATAAAGCCATCAGAAAACTGTTTTTTTTTGGTGGGCTTTACCCCCACCGAACCCCCCCCGTAAACTAAAGATTATGAACTCAGGGTCGGAATTGATTTGATGAGGTGGCAAGCACCAGAGAAAGCAGTGCTGGGGTCCCGTGGGTACATTACAGTGGCAACAGAGACTTGCCACTTTAATGTACTTCTCTCTAAAAATTTCACTGCGGCGTCAGCATACAGAATCTAAAGACTTATGAATAACAAACAGTGTGCTGTCATTGCCATGTAGTCCAGAACCTATACACTAATCCAGGCATGGGGTCATTCTGCTGAAAGCAAAAACTGTGTGGCAACTAATGCTGCAAGCAAAAGGGTGTGGGCTGCAATATCATTGGGCAAAGCACCAACACAAACAACACATTTTTTTTTTTTTACCAATTATTTTACCAGGTGAGACACACTAAGCTGAAAGCCTGTTTGCGGGTGCAACCTGGGAGC
The DNA here is from genome assembly GCA_016271365.2 of Neoceratodus forsteri. Classification (NCBI taxonomy): domain Eukaryota; kingdom Metazoa; phylum Chordata; order Ceratodontiformes; family Ceratodontidae; genus Neoceratodus; species Neoceratodus forsteri. Next base: position 349,199,086 of record CM028130.1, on the reverse strand, counting down.
ACGAGGAAGTTAAGTGACTTGCTCAGGGTCACACAGTATGCAAGTGGGGGCTTTGGGATTCAAACCCAGGTCTCCAGATTTGCAGCTCAGAGCCTTAAACCACTGCACCATACTACATGCTCTTTAAAATAATGGGCTTCTTTGTGTTTGCAAAGTCCCCAGCCACTCCACACCACCGTTAATTATTATAACAAACTCGGGGCTTGACTCTGGATGGGAGTAACTCGTGAGGGGGAGGGAGGTTTTTTTGAAAAAAAAGACTGAAAGTCACAGAAATTTGCAGCACAGGGAGACATGGTAGGAATGAACCACTGTCTCAGGTCTCTATTTTCACTGTGCTGGTGCCTCAGCCACTCCACTACAGGAGCGGCTCAACCAGCACCCCAGCACATGGCAACCTAATACTTCCTCATTTTCAGTGTACAGCGACAGGGGTAGTGTTAATTCCCTACCACTGTTCTACCCCTGTCACTGTAATTCCAGGCATGCTGTACACAGCGTGGTTAAAATTGCACTGTCTTTTTTGTGTAGTATTGACCGGGTACTGTTAAAGCATATGTCTGTGGTGATATGGATGAATTTGCAGAAGATGCAACTAAAACTCAGTGTGGGCTCAATTCAGAAAGGTTGACACAGGGCTTGTGTCAAGCCCTGTGTCAACCTGGCAGCTACACTAATCACAATGGCACAGCTTCACCCAATTAATAAAGGTCACACACACATTTACAAACCTTTTCCCATTTTACGGTGGCATGTGCCAATTATTTGGCACACACCCTCTAAAAAGGTCCCACGTTTGCCACAAAGTTAGACCCGCAAAAAGCTGATCTAAATTGTGGCAAATGGCACACAGGATTGTGAATCCTAAATGCTGACCAGGGAATACTGCAGCTCCATGTGTCATATGTTCAGCACTCACGGGGCTTGTCCCATTCCCAATATGTATCCGAATCAAGCCCACTTATATTCAGAGGAGTACAAAGCACAAAAGATGAAAATCCAAAAGAAAAAAAAAGTACAATGATGGGCTAAACTCCTGTTTCCATTCTCATTTTCCTTTTTTATCTTCCTTCAAACAATGTCAACATTTTGTGGCTCTTGCCAGGTCATCAGGACAGGGGGTAACTATATAAAATAAAATAAAATACTAAGAAAAAAGAAAACCTTAAATGTCTACAAGCAAAGTATCAATGCCTTTGTGCTGCACACACCAAACAATTCCAGTCAAAAGTGTCAGTTGTAATGTAACTGCAGGGTAGGTAATCATTAATTGCATGCAACAGAGGTAATTACATTGTAGTTACTCATGTGTTGCATGCAGTAACAGTGTAAGGGAAATTAAAGTGTCTATTACCTTTGCTAGCTGACAGTGAACTTTGAGATTGCACACTACTGCAGTTTTTATGACTTTTGATGACTTCCTTGGTGGAAATACTGCACCTTCCTTCAAATACCTTCTGGTCAGGTCTGGCTTGACCATCACCTTGATTTTTCTGTCACTGCAACAACATCCATAAGAAATTGCACGTTTGGTGATCAGCTTTACAAAGAATCTTGTCTTTCCACTTTTGGTGCTCATTTGGGACCAATGCTTACCTTACCTGGAGGCGGATTAGGGATGGGTGGACCGGTCTATCAAGAATCAGAAACCCCTGGATCTCACGTCTGTCGGACTCAGGTAAATAAGAATGCTGGGCAGCAGTTTCCTCCAAAGGAGATTTTTTTTTGTAATGAAAAAAATAAAAATGTCACTGCCCTATCCAGTCCTGATCCCACAATGACAAAAAAAAAAGTTAGTTTATATTTTCTCTTCCAACATTGTCTGGTGCCTGCCATGGGGCTACATGCTCTCTCTTGCAAATATTCAAGTGCACGTGCTTCAAGGTCAAGAGAGCAAGCATAGCAGTCATCGGCCTCCTTGAGTGATGAAGAAAAGCATGGAAGCAGCATGCCTAAAGAAGGAGAACACAGAATTAGAAATAAATCAGCAGCAAAGGTAAAAACAGAGGAAAGGATAGTGTCTGGTTTGGATTCTAAACATAAATAAACAACACTAAATATTGGGAAAGGGAAAAAGAGTTCTGTGGTGTTTAGGCTGCTAGTATGACTGCTCGGTCCAGTGTGGAGGTAACAGCAGAGATAGTGGCAGTGGCGGGTCTCATCATCTGCCATGTGCTAACCCCTGCAACAACTAATTACATCTCTGTAGCTGTCTCATCCTGTGAATGTGTGTGCCTGGCAGGGTGGAAATCAGCAGATAGGAGGAGGAGGGTATTAATTTACTTATTTATGGACTGGGGGTATCAGGAGAGGTAGAGGATATTCATTTATTTCTGGGACTGGGAGGGACAGGCTGTATTTATTTATTTATTTATGGACTGGGGGTATCTACATTTGGGAGGGGACAGTCATTTAAGTATTTCTGGGACTGGGAGAGGAAGGGGTATTCTTTTATTTATTGGCTGGGGTATCAGCAGTTGGGAGGAATAAATGGAGAGTAGTCATTTAAGTATTTCTGGACTGGGTTGGTATCAGGCACAGATGGGAAGGGGAGAGGTATTCTTTATATTTTTCTGGGATGGGGCTGGTGGGAATCAGCAGATGGGGCACTGAATTTATTCTGGGGCAGGGTGGGTGGGTATCACTAGATGGTAGGAGGGAATAGGGTGCTCAATGTAGGATAAGATGGATTTCAGGAGATGGAAGATGGAGGTAGAGATATTGAGTCTGGCACAGGGTAGGTAATACAGATATGAAGGGGGCAGTGCTACTAATATTGGGGCAAGATGGTAGAGTATTAATTCTGGGGCATGGTGAATATGAACTGATGAGAGGAGGGTTAGGGGCATTAATTGGACTGGGTGAGTAGCAGCAGGTGAAGTCGCAGGGGTTTGCATACTGAGGCAGGGTGGTTGGTGGCATATGTAGGAGATGGGTTTACATGCTGGGGAAGTGTGGGTTTTAGCAAACAGGATGGGAATTCAGGGGTGTGCTGCATATTGGGAAGTTAGCATAGGATGGGATAGGCTGAGAATAGATGAATAATTACTTGGGAAAAATGGGGGAGTGATACCATGCCCTGCCACACAGAGGGTAAGGAACAGAAGTGGATAACATATAGTCAGTATATGAGCACACAGAATTGAATCAAAAACAGGCCAACACGCTTACGTAAGAAAAAATACTTTACTTTCTATTTTTTAATGCTTTTATGATTGTTGTCGGGTATTACTAATAAGGTTCTGATTTGAATCAAGACTAATCAGAACTAATCAGGACTCTGACGTGGATCCTGGTCCTGATAATAAGGGTCAAGACCTTTTGGGGTCCACCCATTCCTAAGGTGGATATTGGCTGAGCTGAGAGGCAGACATGTTTGCAGGAGTGCCACTAGCTCTACTTATTATATGGCTTTGTATCATTTTTTTGTTTTATTGATTTTGTTCAGACATTAGATCAACTTACATTCCTAGCTTTTAGTAATCCAGATATAGATTTTAGTAGTTTTTTTTATGTAACTGTTTCTGTTTTATCATTCCTGTTTTGTTCTGTTCTGCTTTCTGTATTTCACCATGGTGTCCGTGTTTCTTTGCACTGCTCCTGCTTCTAGCTATTCAGTATCAGCCACTTGCTTTCCCTTTGCTCTATTGTCTCCCTTTTAGTGTTGGAGAGGTGAGACGAGGGAAGGAGAGGGGAAGGTGAAGATTGAGTTAGCATTTGCTGTGAGAGCAGTCCAGGAGAAAACACAGACAGTATTATCGTGTTTTGTTGAGTTGGTTGGTACAATTGGGGAAAGCCAGGAGCTGTGACACATGCCAGTAATTTGAGAGTGTTTGCATCCCTGGGCTACTTTGGGCATTTCACTGATATGAATCACTGTATTTTTGCACTGCATTTTTTTCATTACTGAAAAAAAGGATTTTGACAGGCCATTTTTGTTGCTGAGCTCTGTAATCAGTTGGGGTTTGTATTAACTTGCTTTCAGTGAGAGGTAGTATATAACCAGATTAAATATTATTTGTAAATTTCAATGCTTTTTTGGAGTTTTTATATTACATAAAAGGAAAAGAGAAGAAAAAAGCAGAAAAGGAGAGAAAAAAATAGGGATTTGATTAAATGGCTAAACGGTATCCCGTGTATAAGGTGACTGCAATGGAGCGGTTTCAAAAAGGGCAACTCAATCACGGCACTTTTGCACAGGGCTACCTGGCAGGGAAGATGACCGGATAGGGGTTTAGTGCATATAGCAACAGGATGTCGCTATGTATACATGTGCTCAGGGGTGGGGAGGGACCACACTGTGTGACGAGAGGAAGGGAAGGGAGGATTTGTGGGGTGTAGTGTGGCAGTGGGCTGCTGAGCTTGCCATATGGCATGGTGGGTTGGTGGTAGTCTGGGGCTGGAAGAGTGCTGGGTTCATTTCTGGGCTCCCTCATTTTTGCGCCCAATCGGGGTTCTGTTTTTTTGCACCCCACTGACATGCACCTGCTGGAGAATCCTTTAGTAGGGGGATGTGGGGGTGGTATGGTGTATGGGATGCTTCTCACTTGGGGATTATGTAGCATCCCATACCTCAAGCAACCATTAAATTCTAGTTACACACTTCCTTATCCTTTATTATTATATTTGTTTTTACTGTTGAATGCAGAATACTCTGGGAGGTGGTTCAGTTGATGCTGACTGTTGTCCATGAGCACATTTTAGCCACAGGGGCTTCATTTTGACCTTTAGCTATTTTACTATTTTTGCACTTGAACTATTAAAAGTAAGTTTACATTGTGAAAAGGAAACCCTGCCACTGTTTATGACTGACCTTTTCTTAAATCTGTTGTAACAGTTCTTCTATTTCTTAGCCTAATCTGTCCTTTACAATTTCTAGTCTATAAGTTTGGCCACCTATGGGCGCCACCACCTATGGGCACCCCCTCCCCTTTCTTGACTATGTTATAATGTCCTCTTTAATTGTCCTTGTCCCTCTCAGGTCCTTGTGCAAGGAGGCTGTTGTGGTGACCTCCTAGCTGATGTAAAACAACAGGCTGTGTTCCTCATTGTTGGATTTAGTATGCAATAGCACTATGTCATAAAATACCTTGATGTATATGCCTTATGTGTACGAAACCTGTAAATGTTGAAAATACCACTGCACTAGGTGTTTTTTATAAAGGTAAAGTTACTAGGGGACTGTATTATAAAAATTAAGTTACCGGGGTAGAGATCTCAGAAAACCCCCATTGTGTTACTTAAATGCATGTATATTACAGATTGTTTGAGAGGCCCTTTGCCACCATGCATTCCTGCTTTAAGATGAACCAGCCTAAAATTGCATGGTGATTTGCATATACATCTCATGATGCTTTACATTATGGGGTATGTGTGATGTTGTGTTTCTTTGAAGCTTGGCTTTATTGCCAATGCCCTTTGGGGTAACCCTTGCTTCAGTGCTTCTGCAATGAGATTCTTCATCTTTAGCTTGTTTAGAGATTTTTCTTTTTTTGTGCACCCCACTACCCAAACACACAAGACCAACATAGGGGGAAACATAATTTTCACTAAAGAGCTAGATCAGTTGATCAGTGGGTCAGTAGGTGCTGACTAAGTGCAGAGGAAGCGTATGTATAGTCAGTTGCTGCAAACTGAGGTACTGAAGAAGGGATATGCCGTTGCTTAAGGTTATCCAATTTTAAATAAACATCACAATGAGATTGTGTGTTGAGCCTGAAGTTCTGTGTCTGGTCCATCTGATATCCCACAACCCCTCCACATACATATATAGATTTATACACTCATATCAAATTTAAAAGTAAAAATGGCATTCTCATTGTGACTTTTATGGAGTTCATGGTTGCTTGTGGTTGTTTATAGCTAATGTTGTGCTTTTTGCCTCTGTTTTTAATTTTAGCAAAATAAAATCAGCTAACAGATTGACACAATTTGGTTAATGCCATCTGATAATTTTTACTTTGTACTGATAGGGTAATCTAATTTGAACAAATACGGTTGCTATTTATTAAATTAGGATTTATTTATTGTGTTTGTAATTTGCTTACGCAATTAGACATTGAGGCCCAGATATTCAAAAGGGTTGCGCCATGCGCAGCAGAGATGCACCAGCGCAAGTCCGAAATTGCGCCATTCTGCGATATTCAGTGGGAGGCAGATACGCCCCTCAAATCACACTGTGCAAGAGCACAATAATAATGAATGCATGAGCAACTGAAGGGGGAGCAACCATGCTTAAATGGCACAGTGTGATATTCAACATGCCCATTCGTAATAGGACATGTTTAGTTAAAGGAGAAGGAAATGACCCAAAACAAAAAAGGCAGAGAGAGGCACAAGAACGGTACAGGGAAGGCACATGTTGCTGAACCATAAGCAGCCACATAGGCAACACACACAGGGCAGGACAGAGACAGAGCACCTGGAACCCCCAGGAATTGGGAAGATGTGGGAAGCCACAGTCACACTGCAATGCAAAAGGGGGAAGTGCCACACAGCACTGAGGCCACCGCAGAAAGGTGTTCCTGGTACAGGGGAAGTAGCAGCAAGGACAGCAGGGGGAACACAGAAACAGCTGCCAGGGGGGAACACAAGCCAGGGACATGGCCAGTGCCACCATCCTGATGGAGGCAGTTATGAGGGGGGTGAGAAGGCAGGCTGCAGGGGGCATGGCCGTGGAAGGGCCCATCGGCGGTATGCCCCCAACAGGCAGTACCGAGCCTGCACCAGCTTTGAGCTGTACACTGATACTGAGATCGTGGGCTGGTACCGCCTGAAGCAGGCAATTCTGAGGTGGCTCTGTGAGCTGTGCAGTGATGTGATGCAGGCACCCATGAGATGGAGCCATGCTCTGTCAGTGGAGACCAAAATGACAGCTTGCATGTGCCTTCTCGCCACGGGTACCTTCCAGAGATCAACAGGGGACACATCAGGCATAACCCAGATGGCTGCATCACACCACCTCACCCAGTTCCTCAGCACACTGCTGCCACATGCTGCGGAGTACATCTATTTCCCCAGCACACCGGCGGAGTGCACAGCAAACATGCAGGAGTTCCACAGGGTAGCACGTATGCCTGGCATGCTCAGGGCAATAGACTGCACCCATGTGGCCATCCACACACCACCTGGCCCCGAAGAAGCCACATACATGAATCAGAAGGGGTATGCAAGCATCAACTGCCAGGTGGTGTGCAATGCCAGGGGGCACATAATCAATGTCTGTGCCACGCATCCTGGGGGAGCCCATGATGCCTTCATCTGGCACCAGTCAGCACTGTGCCACAGATTCGAGAGTGGGGACATCCCCACTGGCCACTTAGTGGGTGAGTATGCAAACCACGCAGAAAGACATGGAGCTTGGGAAGGGCATAGTCAGAGGTGACATGGGTATTGGCCTAGATGGCCCAAGGCAGGGCAATGCTGATCACCAAACTAACTTCCACCCTCTACACTCAGGTGACAGTGGATACCCACTCCGTCCCTGGCTGCTCACACCATACCGGCAGTCCACGACCCCATTGCAGCAACGCTACAATGAGGCACATGACACCACACGCAATGTCATCGAGTGGGTGTTCAGGATGCTGAATGCATGTTTCCATTGCCTGGACAAGTCTGACTGCGCCCTACAGTACAGCCCCTCAAAGGCCTGCGGGCTATTGCTGGCCTGTTGTATCCTGCACAACATGGCCAACGACTGTGAGATAGCTGTACAGGTCAAAGAGGGGGACAGTGATGGGGACGATGAGGACGCTGGTGAAGATGGTGATGGGCAGCCCCCCCTTGGGCGAAGGGACCCCCGACTGATCCGGCTGGCACAGCTACACCGGGACACCATCACAAAGGAGCACTTCAGCCAACCCAGGTAAGTCATGGGGCCATGTGCAAAGACCAGTGGCAAAGGCACAACCCACAAACATGCATGGACAAACACCAGGGGTGCATGTCGTTAAGGGAATTGGCCGAGCATGGAACCGCACACGCTGCCAGGGATGAGCAAGGTCTAACATGGCATGCGGTCACACACATACACACACACACCTCACAAGACATGCACAAAGGGTAGGAGGCACGCCGACCCCGACCGCCACCCCTAGCCACACACACGTCCACGGACCACCACGCCCAGTGCCTGTCATTGTGCATGTGTCAGACACTGGGCACCGTTACACAGTGGCCGACAGTGCAACACAGGCATCATCATGCAAACACCACAGTGGACTTCAGCCGGGAGGGTGTGCAGATGGAACGTGTGTTTGCATTCAGGGCCGAGTACCCCACCCATGCATTGCATGCTGAACAACACAATGCACACAGGCAGCATCAGACAGTAGCCATGCTGGGAGACAAGTCAGTCATGGGCCACAGTGCCACAGCTGCCATGGATGCATGGGCAGCCCCGCCGAGACCTGCCAGCAGTGACAGGGTGACCAATGGCCTCATGGGGTGGCACCGACGGTCCCCCAAGGGTTCCACTGCTTGAACATGACCATGCTCGCGCAGGGGTCTGCAGCACACCGAATATGCCTGTGCCAGGCATGCTGTGGATGCCCACAACTGAACCCGGTGTTGACAAGGAGGGTGTCACATGACGCCCAGAGCGGGGGGTGGACATTGCACTGTGCAGTGTCTGTGATGCATGGGCACATAACTGTGTGCCCATTGTGGCCATGACAGTTGTGATTGCCTGTGTCTGCCTGTCAATGGCAGTGGTCACATCCTCCAGCAACTGGTCCACCCCTGCCAGGAGAAGAGCAGTGTCTCTGCTGCACCGCTCCTCTGCCTGGCGCAGAGCCACATGGAGTGCATCCACCACCGTCACAAGCCGCACCTGCTGATTGATGCTTGGAGTATGCGGGTGTGCTCATCTAAGAGGTCATCTGCCTGATCGGCATGCTGTCCCTCATGGTGTTCATGGCCCTGATGGTCAGCACCCCTAGAGGGTGGGTGCTGCACATCAGGGCCAGGCCTGGGCATGTCCACAGTTGGTGGACTGATGCCGCTTCCTGACACTGTACCCCCATGACCATTGGCCTACTGCTGACACTGCCCCTCCGGCTGCCAGTCTCCAGGGCTCAATGGTGCCACCGCAGTGGCCACAACAGCCCCACTGTCCTGGACACACACCTGTGCTGCCCCACTGGTGCAGACAGGCACAGGCTGGGACTGTGTGTCATGCATGCCTCCACAGCGGCACCACCCACGGCCATGCCCATGATGTCACCTGCTGTGTGGCCATCCTGTGGCCCACACGTATCACTGCCCATGATGTTAGCCCCATCATCATCAGTGACGGATCTGGCACCAGCCCGAGTCTCAGCATGCTGGCATCCATGGACGCTGGCACGCTGGGACACGGGCAGTGCCTCCTCCGCACCTGCTCCACCAACATCAGTCCGGACATCCAGGCGGGCCAACTGTCACCCTGATCCTCATATGCCTGTGGAGGTGAACGGGCCCTCCTCTATCTCTATGCTAACGCATCAGTGGAGAAGCTCACCACCACTGACCCATGTAGACACTCAAGAGCTATAAGGGAAAAACAGTAGCATTAATGTATGTGACCTACCCTGTCCCCCCCCATTGATGGACCAGGACCTACCATGCAGTGACGGGCTACCACCCGTCTGGAATCCACCACCCAGAACACCCTCGATGGCACAATGCTGCATGCTGCCAGCAACCCACTTTTCTTGTGGGGTCAGGCGTTGCACTTCTGGCTGTCCCCCACTGGTCGCAGACCATGCTGCAATGATGGCAGCCACCTTCTCCTTAATCCTCCGCCTGTCGGTGCCTATCTTCTTTTTGCACTCCTGCATGGACTGCTGGTGGCTGCCATGCAGGTTGATGGCATGCGCCACCTCTTCCCATGCAGCAGCATGGGCCTGTGGTGTTCTCTGGCGTCCACTGAGCAGTGGCTCCTGGTTGAGGTAGGCCTCAAACAGGGCATCTGTTTCTGCCTTCGTGAAGTTAGGCCTCCTCTTTCACCCACGTTTCTGTTGCTCTTCCTCCACCTCACAATCGGTCGTTATTCATCCTGTGAGAATGACAGGTGTTACCTGTGACTGTGCAGTCCCATGCATGTCCCAAACACCACAGTCCACACTCCCAAACAGCATGCAACTCACCAACTCACCACAATAGACTGCAGTAACCGACTATGGCTAGTGCAGCCCAATGTCGCAGTTTTATAGTGCAAAGCATGCAAATGAGGTGAGGCGCATTTTTAAGTGGATGCAAATGCAGTGTCTGCGCCATTGAATGGCTGATTAGCTGATTTGCATATGCCGGGCTGAATATCACACTATTGCACTTTGCGCAATTGTTTTGAACGTGCTCAGCCAAGGGTGCAGTTCTGTGACATGCACAGTACACACTGAACTGCGCATGCCTGGGGTGATGATGCAGACGTCTGCCATGCTGCTGATGTACTGTGCATGGGAGGCAATGCAGGGCACGGCCACCATTGTGCCAGTGGTGCTACTGCGCTGTTCACATATATGGCGCTGTGGCACTGGGGCGCCGTAGGCACATGGGGGCCACAGCGCTGTAGACCACTACAGGAGGTGGCACACAGGCAACCAATTGTGCTACACGTATTGGGTTCCAATCACACTGTGGCTGTCCGTGCATGAGAGACCCTTGATCCTGTGCCCGACCTTTGCCCCCTAGGTGCCATGTGTCCAGCATGGCATGGACATGGAGCATTAGTGAGGCAGTATAGCACAGTGGTCTAAGGCTCTGAGCTGCAAATCAAGTGATATCCAGCACACCAAACCTGGGTTTGAATCCCACAGCTTCCACTTGCATACTGTGTGACCCTGAGCAAGTCATTTAACCTCCTGTTGCTCCTGTAAAAAAGCTTTCAGCATAGTGTGCTATACCTGGTTAAACAACTAACTAAACCTTAATATGTTGTTTCTAACAACCTTTATCTCATATGTTATCAGTGGGCCTGTAGCTTAATGGTTAGAGTGCTTGAATGGCATACCAGAGGTCCAAGGTTCAAATCCCAGTGAGTCCACATTCCTAGCTTCACCTGAGCTCTTTCCTTCTAAGACTGCTTGAAAGGCAGAGTAGAGAAACTTACCAGAGCAAGGGAGAAGGATTAAGACTTAGTTTGGCTAAGCAGATTTACTGTGTGGTGGTGTTTTTATTTTTTACTCACAGGGATTGCTACTGTTTGTTGTTAACATTTCATTGCTTTATTTTTTCTCTGATTCAAATTGTTGTTGCTGGTATACCTTCTTCTGCATTATTACAAGGTGTGCCTACAGGTGTGTGCTAACAGATTACTGCTGTAATCTTCTGATTCAAATTGACTTTTGCAAGGTATATCTTCTGTTACTGCTTTATTTTCTCTGGAGCAAAGTGTTTCTTACAGGTATATCTTCTCTGAAATTACTGTATTACAGGTGGAGCTTACATTTTGTGACTTTTATCATTGGGCTAAGCAAAATTACTGTTTGACACTGTGTTTTATTTTTTCTTGTTTGTTGAAAAGGTTTGTTGTCTCAGAAGTGTTTCAGTCTCCTTCTCACATTGAAGGAGCTAATTGCTTTTCCTCCCACAGCTCTTCCAAAGGATTAGGTGTGTATGTGGGGTGGAGCTGGCAAACTGTCAGTAATTTCCAACAGAAAGAAGGGTTAAAAAGTCAGGTTAGTTGATATCTTGGAGGTAGAAGACTTGGTTTGCTGGCCAAGGCACCTAGCTTCACCTGAGCTCTTTCCTTCTAAGACTGCTTGAAAGGCAGAGTAGAGAAACTTACCAGAGCAAGGGAGAAGGATTAAGACTTAGTTTGGCTAACAGATTTACTGTGTGGTGGTGTTTTATTTTTTACTCACAGGATTGCTACTGTTTGTTGTTAACATTTCATTGCTTTATTTTTCTCTGATTCAAATTGTTGTTGCTGGTATACCTTCTTCTGCATTATTACAAGGTGTGCTACAGGTGTGTGCTAACAGATTACTGCTGTAATCTTCTGATTCAAATTGACTTTTGCAAGGTATATCTTCTGTTACTGCTTTATTTTTCTCTGGAGCAAAGTGTTTCTTACAGGTATATCTTCTCTGAAATTACTGTATTACAGGTGGAGCTTACATTTTGTGACTTTTTATCATTGGGCTAAGCAAAATTACTGTTTGACACTGTGTTTATTTTTTCTTGTTTGTTGAAAAGGTTTGTTGTCTCAGAGGTGTTTCAGTCTCCTTCTCACATTGAAGGAGCTAATTGCTTTTCCTCCCACAGCTCTTCCAAAGGATTAGGTGTATGTGAGTGGAGCTGGCAAACTGTCAGTAATTTCCAACAGAAAGAAGGGTTAAAAAGTCAGGTTAGTTGATATCTTGGAGGTAGAAGACTTGGTTTGCTGGCCAAGGCACCTAGCTTCACCTGAGCTCTTTCCTTCTAAGACTGCTGTTAAAGGCAGAGTAGAGAAACTTACCAGAGCAAGGGAGAAGGATTAAGACTTAGTTTGGCTAAGCAGATTTACTGTGTGGTGGTGTTTTATTTTTACTCACAGGGATTGCTACTGTTTGTTGTTAACATTTCATTGCTTTATTTTTCTCTGATTCAAATTGTTGTTGCTGGTATACCTTCTTCTGCATTATTACAAGGTGTGCCTACAGGTGTGTGCTAACAGATTACTGCTGTAATCTTCTGATTCAAATTGACTTTTGCAAGGTATATCTTCTGTTACTGCTTTATTTTTCTCTGGAGCAAAGTGTTTCTTACAGGGTATATCTTCTCTGAAATTATTACAGGTGGTGCTTTACAGGTTTTACAGTTTTATCTAACATTAGGATAAGCTTTCAGGGTTACTGCATTTGTTGTTGACTGATTGTTTCTCTTACCTCCTTGTTCTTTCATCCGTGGTTCTTCTTTTAGGCAGGAAAGGGCCCAGCCACCCACCCCATCCCCAACCACCCTACGCTACACTCCTTTTATAGGGTACCACAGTTGTGACATTTCCTGTGACAGAGCAGGAAGGGGCGGATCAGTGGGGCCTCCACAAGGTGATCTCATTTACAAAGGCACTAGTAATTTAACTTGTTATAACAAGTTAAACAAAGCACAATTAAACCATTACTTGCATTTTTTTCCTTCTAATTACTCTGACTAGGTTACAAACCCAGCAACTTATTTGTAATGGATTCATTAACTGCAGGTACTGTGGAACAATTTCAGAGGACAGTCTTACAGGATTTAGGACACTGTCCCACATGCTGGGCCTTTGAGATCTTAGGTCTCAGCTCCGGGCAGCATGGGCAGAGATTGCACGCCTCAAATTTCATATTGAAGAGGAAATACATTATAAGAACCACCCGCCATTTCCCCAGCATCCAACAGAAAACTCGACCGCAGAGGGTAGTTGGTCCAGGAGGTTGGCAGTGGTTAGGAGGAGCAAATCAGGTGCCCCATCACTCTCTGCTCCAACACATTACCTCAAAAAACCATATAAACACTACAAACAGGTATCTGCCTCTATCTCTGAAATCAAATAAAGAGGCAGAAGACACTGCAGAGCAGGACACTCGCACAGGAGCTGGCACAACAATACTCACCCAAATCAGAACCAAAACTAAACAAGCACAAAGGAAATCCAAAAACTTCTGATCATAGGAGACTCCATGATTCGGGAGTTGATACCCATCTCCAGCCAGGGGTGATGGTCGATGTCTCCCAGGTACATCAGCATGGAGAGACACTGACCGCATTGCTAAAATTGTTCACAAAGCAGGAGAAAACATTGATGTCCTAGTACACATAGGGACTAATCGATCTCGCCAGCCGGTCAGTTGTGGAGACCAAGGAACACCTGACTAGGCTGGGTGACAAACTATCATCTATTTCGTCTGGCATCTCCTTCTCTGAGATCCTGCCAGTCTGGGAGAAGGGAGCAGATGGACGGAAGGTCAGAGAAGGGAGATAGGGGAGCTAAACACGTGGCTCAAGGACTGGTGCCAGAAAAAGGACACAGATTTGTAGGGAACTGGCAACAGTTCTGGGAGCAAAGTTCTTTAAATTTGATGGACTGCATCTGACTAAGGAGGAGTCAGTGCATTGGGGCAGAAGTTTGACGTCTTTGCAGAATATTTAAACTAGCAAATGGGAGAGGTGCAGCACCCCATCGTCGAATGGAAAGAACACCCTCCCCTCAGCTAGTGGTCAAACAGAATTCAGCGTGTTTGCCGTTCATTTGCATCACCAGGTAAGAAAAAGGTTTGTCTCCCCATACGATGCACAGGGTAATGCCAAACTTCACCCAACAACTAACACACCAAAATCTGGCCAATGGAAAATCATGTAACAATAATGCTCACAGCCTGGGAAATAAGATCCCAGACCTGCAGGCAATAATGTCAGAGGCTAAACTGGACATAGTAGCAATTAGTGAGACGTGGTTTACCAGTACCTACACTTGGGAGACTTCAGTACCTGGCTATGTATTGTTCAGAAGAGACCGAGGTGCAAAAGGGGGGAGGAGTGGCCCTGTATGTTAATGAAAATATCAAAGCTACAGAAATTCAGAATACACATAATGAGCCAGAAGAACTGTGGGTCACCCTGGAAACAGGAAATGGGACAGCCATAAGAACTGGGGTTGTCTACAGGCCCCAGACCAGAGGGAGGACATAGACACATTACTGTTAGAAGATATACAAAACATGACAGCTAAAGGAGGTTCTGATAATGGGAGACTTCAACATGCCAGATACAGATTGGTCAATACCAGCAGGAACATCGGCCAGAACTAGACACATAGTGGATTCCCTGCAGGGAGGCCTCAAACAACTGGTACAGCAACCCACAAGAGACAGGGCTATCCTAGATCTAGTACTGACTAACAAAGAAGGGATCACAGATCTCCAGGTAGAAGGTCACCTGGGCCAGTGACCATCACATGGTATGGTTCAATTTGGCTACTACATCTAAATCATCCCATTCCAAGGCAAAAATATGGGACTTCAGAGGAGCTGACTTTGATAAGATGGCCAACAGAGTTAAGCTAGCCCTGGCAAAAAGAAACACAGGTGAGGAGGTACAGGCAAAGTGGGCAAGCATTAAGGATACAATACTTGAAGCAACATCCCATTGTGTTAGACAGAAAAGGAAGTGTAAAAGAAGAAGGAAACCACTTTGGTTCTCAAATACAGTAGCAGAAAGGTCAGGAGCCAAAAGGCTGGCCTTCAGAAAATACAAGGGAACACAGCGGGATGAAGATAGGGAGGCATACCAAACTGCCCTAAGGGAAGCAGGTAAGGCAGTAGCAGGCAAAGTCCCAAACTGAGGAAACACTAGCACGGACAGTAAAAGAAGGTGACAAGACTTTCTATAGATACATTAGTGAAAGGAGAAAGTCCAGAGGGGTATTGCTAGCTTAATGGAGAAAAGGAGCATGTGAGGAGGAGGACCCTGTAAAGGCATCTATCCAAATAGATACTTTTGCTCAGTATTTACTGAAGAGAAGGTAGGCAGGCCCACAGCTCAGCATCATGGACACAGCGGGGAGGAGGTGAGCACTACTCCCTTCACAAAAGAAAGGGTCCTACAAGAGCTTGCTAAGCTCAGAGGTGGATAAGGCAATGGGACCTGATGGCATACATCCCAGGGTACCTTAAGGAGCTAAAGGAGGAACTAGCAGAGCTCTTTAGCAGAATTGTTTAGTGAGTCTCTGAGCACAGGAGAGGTCCCAGAAGACTGGAGAAGGGGCTCATGGATCCCACTCCACAAGAGTGGTAGCAGGGAGGAGGCGGGAACTACAGACCGGGTCAGTCTTACCTCAGTAGTGGGCAAGATTATGGAGGCACTCCTTAAGGAAAGGATAGTGCAACACCTGGAATCCATAGGGCACAGGATCCAAGACAGCATGGGTTTACAAAGGAAGGTCCCTGTCAAACTAATCTCATAGATTTCTTTGACTGGGTAACCAGAGTGGTGGACCAAGGGGAGCAGTTGATGTCGCCTACCTTGACTTCAGCAAAGCTTTTGACACTGTTCCACATAGAAGATTGATAAATAAGCTAGGTAGGCTCGAGTGGGGTCAGAAGTTGGTCAACTGGGTGGCAAACTGGTTGACTGGCAGAAAACAGAGAGTGGTGGTAAATGGTATACAGTCAGAAGAGATGCAAGTCCAAGTGGGTACCTCAGGGACTGGGTCCTGGGGCCAGTCCTATTCAACATCTTCATTAGTGACCTCGCAGATGGACTAGAGGTAAGGCTTGTCTGTTTGCAGATGACACCAAGATCTGCAACAGAGTAGATGATCCAGATGGGGTGGGCAGAATGAGAAGAGATCTGGATAAACTAGCAGAATGGTCAGAAGAGTGGCAACTGGGATTTAATGCAAAGAAGTGCAAAATCATGCACATAGGGAAGAGAAACCCTGAAGCCACTTATAGGCTGGGAGGGAGTTGCTAGCAGTCACAAAGGAAGAAAGAGACTTGGGCATCATCATCACTGATGACCTAAAATCATCCAACAGACCTCTAAAGCATGGTAAGGCTAGGGGTGTTAGGATGTATTAGTAGGGGGTATCACAAGTCGTGAAGAGGGAGGTGCACAATCCCTCTGTACAAGACATTGGTTAGGCCCCATCTGGAGTACTGCGTGCAGTATTGGAGGCCACACCTTCACAAGGACATTAACCAAATTGAGGCAGTCCAGAGAAGGCAACCAAAATGGTGCAGGGACTGCATCAGAAGACATATGAGGACAGATTAACGGAGCTCAATATGTATACCCTTGAGCAAAGGAGGAGAGAGGTGATATGATCGAGACATTTAAACACCTTAAGGGCATAAACAAGGTGAAAGAGTCTAACATGTTTAAATATAAGAAAATAGCAGGACAAGAGGACACAGCATGAGATTAGAGGGAGGCCGATTAAGGGGAATGTGAGGAAATTCTTTTCACAGAAAGGGTGAGATGCATGGAATGGCTTACCACAAGAAGTGGTGGCTATGAATACAGTGCAGGGCTTCAAACAGGCATGGGATAGGCATAAGGGAGCAATACAAATGACTATGAATAGATAGGTCACTGACAGAGCAAAGGCCGATGGCACATTTATAAGGTAGAAAAAGAAATGGGCAGACTGGATGGGCCTTGCGGTCCTTATCTGCCGTCAACTTCTATGTTTCTATGTTTCTATGGGTGCACCACTATCGTGCAGTTCGGTGACAGCATGATAGGGAATGGCAACGCTGTACCGCGCAGCATCTGCACTTGGCGGGACCATGCTGCCGAGCGCCATTTTGACTCCAACTATCTCCTGAGATGGCACAGAGAAGGGCTGCTATGTGGAGCCAGGTTGAATTAGCAAATCTGGTGGCCATTGTAGAGCCCCCATGCTGGGGCTCTATATGGTGATGCATCCCTGGACAGGGCCAGGAGTGCAGTTTAGCAGGAGGTGGCTGATGCGCTGGAGAAGGCCATGGGAATCAGGCGCACAGCAGAGCAGTGTCACCACAGGTATGGGGACCTGAGGAGCAGGGACCCGGACCTGCTTGCCCACCTGTGGGCACGTGCCAGGAGGGACACGGTGCCACGGCCAGGCAGGTGCCCCATCCATACACTGTTATCGTCCATACGGGTATCAAAGTTGCATGTGTCCGGAACACGGGGGGGCCGTCCAGTGTTGGCCTTGGTGGTGTTATCGGAGTGGGGGGTGGATGGGTATGGCCATGTGGGATTGCACACACATGGGGGTGGGGGGACTTTACTACCGGATTGTACTGATGTTCCTCTCTCCATATTTGCAACTTAGGCCCAGAAGAGTGCAGGCTGGTGAGGGAGAGGAGGCGCCGCCAAGTGGATCAGCAGGCATGAAGGTCTGCAAGGGGTGCAGGGACCAGCCTGATGATGGTGAGTGCCTTTCATCCATGATTACTATTGCATGCTGTGTAACTGGGTAGGCAGTGGGGCATGGCCACCATCCATTGACACCACTGCCATACACGCAACTTGTTACAGTCAGCACTGTCCAGTGGCACTGCATGTCTGGGAGTGCATCAATGGTGGTCCATGCATGCACCGGGTACATGGCTGTGCCACTGCCTTCACACTGCATAGCCAAGTCACTGTACGGCCACGGTAGTGCTGTGCAGGACATGGGCAGTGGGTGTGTGCAGTGGTCCACATGGCTGTGGATGACTGGGTAGGCAGGTCTTGTGGACACGGTCACTGTGGGTGGTTGCACACCATCACAGGGATGTGGCACATGGCTGTATGCCATGCACAATGGGTGGGCTGCAGGAGGCTGGACAGTCACACGTATTGACTCTGCTTCCTCATCCTAGGTGGATGGTGACTTTAGGCCATCGAGAGGGGACTACAGGAGCTGCTACAGGTGGTGATGGCAACCCTGGAGCTCCTCCAAAGGATAGACTGACACGCGGTGAGGAGGCATAGGAGACATTGGCGCCACATGGAGGATGAGCAGGGCAGATGATAGCCTATCCATGCCCCTGAAAACACCTTCCCCCCTGGATCCACCCTTACACCCCTTCCTCCCTCTCCTATATGTTCACCCTTCCCCCTTACCCACCCCCACCTGGTATGTGGCCTTTACCCCCATTGTACATAATTGTAAATAGTTGTTTTGATTACCTGTTTTTAATACATTTGTTTTGTTATGACAGCTGTGGTGGTCTCTGATTTGCAGTGGGCTACAGGTGCTTAGCTGCAGTGCTGTGCATGGCATCAGGGATGGTGCATGCATGGGCATGTGTGTGTATCCAGAAGGGAACCGCCTATGGTGTGGGCAGGGGGATCAATCACTGTCTGTGGTTTGTGTGTTGTTCTCCTGTGCACTGGATGCCTGTGTGCAGTGGTCCATGGTGCATGCACTGTGTGCATGGCACCCCTGTCAGACCATCCATGACCTGTGCAGCTGACACCCTTGCATGTCTGTGATATGCACGGTCTGCTGGTATGTCAGTGGTGGCTGTCCATGCTGGATAACAACTGTACCTGGCACAATACCAGGTTGCCTCCCATCACCAGTATGGTGCATGTCTGCCTCCTGTGGCACTGTGGCCTCCGCTGTTGTTGTTCCCCCTCCATGCTGTTGCTTGTGTCTGTTGCAGGGGATGTGCTCCACTGTCTGTCACTTGTGCTACAGCAGCATGCTGGTGGCATACAGCTTCATGGTGCCTGCACAGGGTGGCTGGCACAACTGTGCCATGTAGAGGTGCTGAACGTGTGTACATGGCAGCCGTGACCACATGCCAGTGGCTTGGTTGACCCGCTACTGTGTCCCTGTGTTCGTGTGCCCTTGGGTATGGGTGGGTGTTTGTCCATGCACTGTGTTGCATCCTGTTTGGCGCATGCTTCCATGCAACCTGTGTGTGTCTGTGCTGGCTGTTGTGGCCAGTGCTGGGACTGGATGTGTCCTTGGGAGGGTGTGAAGGCTGCTGTACTGCTGGTGATGGGGTCCGGGGCATGCCCTGTCACATGTGGGGTACCTCATGTGGTGACGCATGGTGGGTCTCTCAGCTGTACCTTGGGGGGGATGTGCAGGGTGGCACTCTGTATGCTGTTGTTGCATCACTGTCTGCTGCTGCCCACTGCAGGGTGCACATGGTGGGGCTGCCTTGCATGGCTACGTGGTGCACAGGGTTGCATTGTCACAGTGGGGGTAGAATCATGCATGGGGTGTCCTGCACTGTTGGGCACTACTCCTGGGCAGGGTGTATGGTGATCGTGGTGCAGGGTGTGCTCTGCATTGGTGGGATGGTGTGGCATGGGGTGGTCAGCCCTCCTTGTGTGCCAGTCACAGCTTGCCAGGGGGGAGTGCTGGGGCACCATGACCCGGCTGTGGGCTGGTTGCTGGTATCCATGGGCTGGTGGTTATTCCAGCTCTCCCCAAGTTGTACAGTGCATGGGGTGTGGGGGACAATGTCTGTTCTGCTGTGTGCTCCTCTGCCCGTCTGTGGCATGGGTGGTGGGCCCCTGCATCCCTGGTTGTGCTGTTGCATTGCTGCCATGTTTCACAGGGAGTCCCTGGTTGTGCTATGGCACATCTGGACTGCTCCACTGAGCATCCCTTGTTGTGCTATGGCACATCAGAAATGCACAGCTGCATATCCATGGTTGCACTATGGCACAGGAGGTGCGATACTCAGTTATGTGCCGCAGGGGCATCTTGGCATGTGCAGTTTTTGAATATCGCGCTTCTTGCGCATGGGCGCAGTGGACTTATGCTTGCTCCTGCTGTTGCGCACTTTTTGGGTGCAGTTTGAACATCTGGGCCTGAATGTATTGTTGGCTCAACCATAATCATTTTTTAAATTTTTACTTAAAAAAACACTGCACCGACAATGTTCTGAAGGTGTGTCTTATCTGAATATTGGTCCACAGATCAGTCAGTAAGTAATAGTGGGCTGAATTTTCTGTTAGTTTGCATTATTCATTCATTACAGTAGTACAATATGGATGAGAGACTCGATGTGGCACCAATTTCAATATTTCAAATAGGGTGGCTTAGTAGTTAGAAGCAAAAACACTCAGTTTATTACAGTAGTTTTTTTGGGGGAGTAAGTTTGAAAGGCCACCCAAAAAACTGCTTAAGGTATAATTGGAGGAAGAATGTTCAGCAGATGATTATTATTTGTAAATTACTGCAGTATACTAATATGGCACTAAATTCAGTTCTTAACCTGGGGGGTTGGTCAGGGCAGGAACACCTGTGTCACTGTAATTTCATTGGTTGTGTTGATTTTATTTTATAGTTAATCAAGACTGATTAATCATACCTCGATGAGCTACTGTATATGAGGTACATGTTCAAGTTCAAGTTTCAAGTTTATTGCAGGAAAACTCTATTGAACAAGCTCATTTACAAGGAGGTCCTGGGGCCACTACACAAATAAAGGACATTACATAGTAATGCATCCTTGAAATGGCAACACTGATAACAAATATTTAAAGTGCACACATAGTTCAAGTAAGATTTTACATAATATCATATAGCATCAGGAGGCAATGAACAATGAAGGACATTTGATTCATGACGTGCAAGCAGTACACGGTAATATACAAGCGATACAAGCTAGGGTATATAGACATCACACTGATAATTGAAATAAGTACTCTTGGTATATTGAGTAATGACAGGAAAGATAGGATAAATAAGGTAGACAGGGTTGATGGAGAGGGGGGAGGTAGGGAAGAGTATGGGGAGTAATATATAAGTAGGAAGCCAAAAGTAGGAGAGGGTAGAGGAGCAGATATAGATTTCTTGTAGTTATAGTCATGTAGTGCAAATTGATAGATACGAGATTACAGTTAAGACTATGTCTAGTGTTTATGTGGACAAAAAGTATGAGGCTCCCATAAGGGTGGGGAGGGGCTTAATCATAAGTGTATAAGGCACAATTAAAGGTAGGAAGGGGATCAATGACAGTTGCAAATATATTTTATTTTAGATGCAATTAGCACTTTATAGAAGTTAACTGAGACAATTCTAGTTAATTTCTGCATGGATTGGAGTTGGTTCCATATAATGGGAAGTGCATGAGTGATAGCTCATTTACCAAAGGAAGTACGAGTCCTAGGTATGTCCAGCAGAATGAAGTCAAGTTTCCTGAGAGAGTAATCACTGTGTGAGGTGCAGATAAGAGGAGATAGGTAACTTGGCAGTTTGTGCAGAAGCAACTTAAGAGTCCAGAGACCAGCGTGGAGTAGGCGTCTGGTGGTGAGAGATGTCCAGCCAACAGCTGCATACAGATCACAATAGTATGAATGGTAAGAGAAGTTGGTAATGAACTGTAGCGCGCGGTGGTAGAAGATGTCCAGTTTGCTTAGATTTGTGAGAGGGGTTTAAGTGTAAATTACATCACCGTAGTCAAGTAAGGGAAGGAATGTAGCCTGAACGAGCCTGTTTCAAGTCTCAAGGGGGAAAAGTGACCTATTTCTGGAAAAGAATCCGAGCCTGGCTTTGATCCTCCTAGATAAGTCCTCTATGTGGTCATTAAAGGAGAGCTTATTGTCTATCCAGATAACCAGATATTTAAATTTGGGAACGACTTCCAATGGTTCACTAAGAGAAGTAACAATAAAGCCTTTCGGCAGGGTAGGGGAGGAGCCAGAGGAGGTACTGCGAGAGAAGATCATTGCTTTGGTTTTCTTAGCATTCAGGAGAAGCTTGGCCTTTATTAGATTCTTTTCTTGCTGGGCAAAGTCAGCTTGAAGCACTCCCCTAACTTCAGGTAACATTGAGTCAGAGGTATACAATACAGTGTCATCCACAAAAAAGTGCAGATTGGAGCTAGTTATGTTAGAATCAAGGTCGTTGCAAAACTCACCCATTCTAAGAAATTGGGGGGTCTCCAACTACCTGACTTTTACATCTACCATTTGGCTATTCATGCCATGAGATTCTCACATTGGCTGTCTGCAGTTGAAGCAGCTTCAGAATTTTCCTCCTGGTTAGCTCTGGATCAATCTCTAACAAATTCCTATAAGGTAGACTTAGAGGCCCTGTTATATACTCCCTGGTCTAAAGTCCCAAAGGGGATAGGGAATTCCCAGCTAGGATGGGAAATGAGGTCTCTACAGCAACTCTGTTCTCTACTCCAGAAATCTAATTTAAGAGACCTTAGGAAACCTCTTTTTAATAACACAAACTTGCAAATAGGTAATTGCCCAATTAGTAATTTTCCAGGTAAGTATTTTTCTAAAATCCGCTTGGCAAGCTTTATTTCGGGTGGATCTCTGATGCCGATTTCTGCGTTGGCCACTAAATTTGAGGTGGCTCACAAAGATCTATTACAGTTGTGCCAGATCCGCCAGTGTGTACATTCCTTTTTGGGGAAGGGGCCATGGCCGGAAGGAGCTGGAACCATGTTAGAAAAATTGAAGGGTATAGCGGATGGCCAGAAAGCAATAGCCAAGATATATAAGTCAATCTTGTCGGATGTGATGTTTAAGTGTACCTCCATAGCATACTATTGGAAGAATAACCTCAACAAAGGCTGGCCAGCTAAAACCTGGGAAAAGATTTGGACTGATATTTACTCCCTTATTAAACAGGACCAACTTAGAAATGTCCAATTTAACATTCTGCATAATCTTTATTTTACTCCTGCTAAACTATTCCGGATCTATAAAACATCCTCACCTGAATGTGGGGACTGTGGATGCACACTCACTACTTTATACCACAAATTGTGGGCTTGTCCCAAAATTGTCAAGCTATGGAATTCAGTCAAGCAGTGGGTGGCTCCATATTTTGACATTTCAGCCTTTTTTAATGAAAATACGTGTTTACTAGGGATGTACGCCCAAATTCCTACCCTGTCCCAAAAGGCGCATGTAGCCATGGTAGCCATGGTTACTAAATTGCTAATACTTAGACATTGGCAGAATAGTTGGGAGCCATCATTTAAAGAATGGTGGGATGAGTTTTTAAATGCCTTAAATGCGGAGAGGTGCATAGCCCGATTTTTCCAATCTAGTGAGAAATTTCATAGCTGTTGGGGTGGGTTTCTTTCAAATCTTAAAAGCAAGTTTGACTACTAAGAGAGAACAAGCCTTAAAATCTCATGACCCTAGGGTTTTTTTTTTTTTTTTTACAAAGCACTAGGACATACTCATCCCACCGATTGACCAAATCCCCTCCAAAAACAGGTTGTGATTTTCGATCTTTGTTTCTCACTGGAATGTTTTCCTTCCACATGTTTAGTATTTTTTTTTTCTGTTTTTTTGGGGCAATATTTCTTCGGTTGGCTCCCCCACTGTCTTTTCCAAAGTGCTGTCCCTTTTATTCTGTACTAACTTAGAACTTGTTATGCTTTTGTTCTTTCCCTTAAACAGTATCCTATATTCTAGATACAAACTAATAAAACTATAAAGAGAGTAATTTTACATATCATCTTTATGTATTTGCTGTGAGGGTGGAGGTGGGTGAGATGGTGGCCTTGGTTTTCCATTTCTTGGCTGACAGCCAAGTGTTGGGATTTTACATATGTATTGTCTTGTAAGAATACTGTTTACCAGTTTCTTGGCAATGTTTGTTTTGTTCTGATTCTGTCTGTGTTAAGTTGGAAAATAAAGTTGATTGCAAAAAAAAAAAAAGAATCAAGGTCGTTAATGTACAGCGAAAACAAGATAGGGCCTAGTATGCAATGTAATGTACATGAAGATACTAGGCTGACAGACAAGTATGCAATGTAATGTACATGAAATAATAGAATGACAGACAAGCTGACAAAAAGACTGCCAGCTCAACAAGCTCACCTTCCAAATCCTCCACAAGCCATGCTGCAGGCAACATTGGTCAATCACCCAAAGCACAACCCCAAGCACTGGCTGTGAAGAGCATGAGTAGCATAAGGAGTCAAATCCTGGTGCTCTCACTGTAAAGGATAGTCATGCTCCAGAAGGATGTGCATCAACTATGGCAAGCAGTCAATTGAGCTGTGTGAACATAACTTACAGTACAAGCAGAAGGTGGGTATGAAGATTTGTTGCTTCCACTGTACAGAACTTTAAAAGGACCAGAACCAACATCATCTTAATCCAGTTTAGACACACTGCTGCTACTCTCAGATACAGTAGTGATGATTCAGTGTTCATCCACTAGAAAGACAGTGACACTGTAGATGCTCACAGTGAATATGGTCCTACTGTAACAACGACACCCCAGTGATAACCACACAGCATGCTTTTGTACCGCCACCCCACTGTTCTCAACACAGTTACACCCATCTGATTCAAGATGGTGCTGTCCCCCTGCCTGACATTGCATTTGTGACTGAGTGGCGGCAGTGAACTAGAGCTTCTCAACTTGGCAGGTGGCAGACCTGATCAAGAACTAACAGTTTTAGTTTTTAGGCACTTGACACCCTTGCAAAATTCTTCCCATGGGGCCAACAAGTTAACTGGGATGTAGCAGAGGGAAAGGGGAATGCTGATGAACATTAGGTATGTGGTGAACATTTTGTGGTTGGACCAGCAAAAGTAAGAATATAAGAGACAAATATAATGAATAGTTAAGAAACCCTGGAGAAGGTTAATTTCTGTCTTGTTCCTGATTAAGTCTGTTTGCTTTTAGTGTGAGTAATTATCCAATAAAAAAATCTGTCAATGTTTTTCATGATGCAATCTAAAATTACAAACTGCATTTAAAATGTTTGTGAAGTAAATTGTTCAATAAGCACGTTACCCTGTATTTTTTGCCAAACATCTCATCATTTCATTTTAAGGGTAGAGTAACTTATGAGCCTGGAAAGTCACTGGGGAGGTTTGAGGGTGTATTACTTCCTTATAGAGATATAGCACATACCTGTAGCTGGAAGCAATGTGGAGATATCCCTGATGGAGTCTGCCCTATACTGATAGAGAATTGTTACCATTTTTCAAATATCTTGGGGGAACTGAGTAGGCCTTCTAGTTATTTTTATTTAGTTATTTATTTTTTGCATCTGTGATCTGTTACTGTGCAACTCTGCCATCTTTTGTATCCCTTCTAGTATGCAGAGTGAAATAAAACAGAGGACATAAAGGACAAAATAAATATTACTTTAAGCAGATTCTGTATAACATGAATGTCTGATAGGGGAGAGTGCGACAAGAACTTCGGTAGGTAACACACAACAGAGGTAGTCCACATGAAGCAGTTGTAGGTTTCAATCTGAAGCATACAAGATGGATAAGATGTTTTTAATTTTGTACCACCTTTACCAGAAATAAAGCACAATAAATTTAGACACATTACTGTTTGTGTTAAGCACATCAAAGTGCCTCACCTGGAGGTCAGCAAAACCCAGCCCATAACCATAAGGATCCTGGTATACATCAGTGTCTGAGAAAGGGTGGGGCGTGAGGGAGTGGTACAAGAAAGCAAACTTTGTGTTATTACATCAATGTGACCAGACACCCACTGCATGAGTTCTGGCAATGGAAATGTGTGCTTACTTGATCTGCTGTGCAGATCAGTGTAAGATGAACAATACAGTGCAGTTGCCTGATTGGGGCCTACTCTGTCAGTGGTTTATGCAGTGAATGTCTTACTCTCCCTCTTATCTCATATTTTTGCTGTTAATAAAAGCAATTCAATGTCAGGCAAGGGGCCAACAGATTCTTTTTTCCGTATTTTTGGGGAGATATGGGCTACAAACATCAATTGACCCCACATGACTGTTATGCATGAAACCTGAGCATGTCTGCTGCTCAGCAAGTTTTTGATGCTGGAACCTGTAACACCAGAAGAAGGGTTCTGGGTCTGCAATGAATCAGCAGACAGGTGTTGGAAGGCACTATTCACCCTCATGAGTGTACTGTTTTTGCTACAATACTGTATTGCTGCTACACCTGTTACAGACCTGTACTGCAAATTATGACAGTTCCACTGAGTTTACATGAACTTGTTTGGCAGGCAGCAATGACAACATTGCTGCCATTATGACAGAGATGTTTCTAGGTGATGACATTCACCATTTGCCAGGTCCATAGGCCCAGATTCTCCCTTATGGGACCCCATTGAGTAAGGCACTCCTGATATAGACAGATAATTTTAAAGGCCCCAAAAGGCAAGAGTGAAGTGGACAGGTTGGCTGTGCACATTGCCAGTTGATATTTTGATTGCACAGTCACACTGTATAGCCTGTGGGTGTCAAATCATATAGGCTCAGGCCATCATCAGTGAGGTCAAATTTATATTGAAATATTAATGAAATACAAACATTACTGCTTCCTTGTTATAATCGCCAATTTGGTGGCCATTGTGGAGCCCCATGCTGGGGCCCTGTTTGGGGATGACCCGCTAGACAGGGCAAGGAGTGCAGTTTGGGAGGAGGTGGCAGTGGCACTTGAGGAGGCCACAGAGATTGGCCGAACAGACAAGCAGTGTCCCCACCACTACAGGGACCTCCGGCGGAGGGACCCAGACAGGCTTGCCCATCTACAGGCACGCATCAGGCCATTTGTTCACCCTTGCCCCTTACCCACCCCCACCTGGTATGTGGCCCTCCCCCCCATTATGTACATATTTGTAAATAGTTTGGTTTACCTTTCAACAATACATTTGTTTTGTTATGCCTACTGTGGTGGTCTCTGATTTGTAGTGGGCTAATGGTGCTCAGCTGCAGTGGTGTTCATGGCGTCAGGGGTGGTGCAGGCATGGTCGTGTGTGTGTGTCTGGAGGGGAACCACCTATGGTGTGGGTGTGTGAATCAGTCACTGTCTGTGGTTTGTGTGTTGTTCCCTGTGCACTGGATGCCTGTGTGCAGTGGTCCACGGTCCGTGGACTGTGTCCATGGCACCCCTGTCAGACCGTCCATGGCCTGTGCAGCTGACACACTTGCATGTCTGTGATCTTCACGGTCTGCTGGCATGTCAGTGGTGGCTATCCATGCTGGACAACCACTGTACCCAGCACAATGCCGGATTGCCTCCTGTCACCTGTATGGTGCACGTCTGCCTCAGGTGGCACTGTGGCCTCCGCTGTTGTTGTCCCCCCTCCATGCTGTCACTTGTGTCTGTTGCAGGGGATGTGCTCCACTGTCTGTCACTTGTGCTCCAGCCACATGCTGGTGGTGTACGGCTTTATGGTGCATGCACAGGGTGGTTAGTACACCTGTGCTATGGAGTGGTGCTGGCCGTGTGTACACGGCTGCCATGACCACATGCCAGTGGCTTTGTTGACCTGCTTCTGTGTCCCTGTGTTGGTGTGCCCTTGGGTATGGGTGGGTGCTTGTCCATGCACTGTGTTGCATCCTGTGTGGAGCATGCTTCCATGCACCACTGTGGGTCTCTGTGCTGGCTGTTGTGGCCAGTGCTGGGATGAGGTGTGTCCTTGGAAGGGTGTGCAGGGTGCTGTACCACTGGTGGTGGGGTCCAGAGCAGGCTCTGTCGCATGTGGGGTACCTCGTGTGCTGACGCATGGTTGGTGTCTCAGCTATACCTCAGGGGGACATGCAGGGTGACACTGTGAATGCAGTTGTTGCATCGGTGTCTGCTAGCACCCACTGCAGGGTGCTCACGGTGGGGCTGCCTTGCATGGCTCCATGGTGCACAGGGTTGCATTGTCACAGTGGGGGTGGTGGCATACATGGGGTGTCCTGCACTGTTGGGCGCTACTCCTGGGCAGGGTGTCTGGGGATCATGGTGCAGGGTGTGCTCTGCATTGGTGGGATGGTGTGGCATGGGGTGACCGGACATCCTTGTGTGCCGGTCACAGCTTGCCAGGGGCTGTGCTGGGGCACCATGCCCCGACTGTGGGATTGTTGCTGTTGTCCATGGGCCAGTGGTTCTTCCTGCTCTCCTCAGGTTGTGTGGTGCATGGGGTGTGGGGGGCGAGGTCTGTTCTGCTGTGTGCTGCTCTTGCCTATCCCTACCATGGGTGGTGGACCCCTGCATCCTGTCCCTGAGCATCCATGGTTGTGCTGTTGCACTGCTGCCCTGCTCCACTGAGCATCCCTGGTTTTGCTATTGCGCATCTGACCTGCTCCACTGCACATCCCTGTTTGCACTATGGTGCAGTTGGTGTGATATTCAGTCATGTGCCGCAGGCACATCTTGACCTGCGCAGTGTTTGAAAAGCGCATATTGTGCATGTGCTCAGTGGACTTGCGCTTGCTCCTGCTGTGTCGCACTTTTGTGGCGCAGTTTGAATATCTGGGCCTATGTCTATAATATTAATATACTATACAGTAGATATGAGATAGCCAGCAATGGGTCATGTCTGGTTCTGATCATTCCAATCTTGTGGAAAGCTCGAGAGAAAGGGCATGGGTACTGCCTGTTGGCCTCAGGTGGTGGGAGTGATTGCATTGCTTAGAAAAAAAGATCTCATGTACTGCACCTCCCTGTTGCCCATCACATGCTCATGATTCTCCTTCACTCTGAAATAAAGAAAAATTGAGACTACAGGATTAATGACCATAACAGTCAGAAAGAAAATGTGATGGATAATGTGATAGAGCAGTAATGTGCCAAATTTATTTTATAATTAATTATGGTAACAGTATAATAGTGGATGGCATCAGCCCACCTGCCAACCCAGAAGTGGCAAAGCAGATACTGGACTATACTGTACATGATGTGCCAGAAGTCACAGTGTCCTTCACTGAATTCACTGAATTCAGGATATGACACAATGTAGCAGCCAAAACAAAACAGCACTAAACTGATCTATTTCTATAGTATTTTTTCTTCCCGATAAGTATAATGTGAATGAGTTGGCAAAAGAAGGGGAAAACATCAGCCACAAAAGCTCAGCTTGACCACTACTAAAAGACATCACTATGATCAGCTGCACATGTGGACTGATAATGCAGAAGCAAAGCGAAGTGGGAGACATCTATTGGGAACATTTGGAACAGCAAGCAGGTCACAGCACTGATATGCTCCAGTTTTAGTAGAAAGCACATTTTTTTGGGGAAAATAGTGAGGTTCACCACAAGATGGCAAATATGAGGATCCAGCATGCTGTCCTGCATTATTCACCTGGTATTTTTGTTTCCAAATGAATATACTTTATTGGTAGGAAGAATTTTTATATAATTTGTTACAGACATAAAGAAAACAGCATTACATGTCTCATTGTTATACTATGTAAATGAGTAGAATGGAGACCCTCCACAGTAGCATACATGTACATACAGTATGAGTCTAGTAATTAATAGACAGGATTACAAAATCACACATGCCCCCACAATGCAAAGCATCATGGGCTGCATATGCAAATCACCACACAACATTATGCTGGTTCAACTTTAAGCAGAAATGCATGGTGCCAAAAGGCCTCTCACACAGCTTGCAAAGGGTGCCAACAGAAGACATAGACACGTGTTTCATCCTACCAGGACTCATCAGTATGCCTCATCTGTTTGACACCCCAGTGGAATGAACCAGCTACCTTAAGATGGTCTATCTGGGTTATGTTGTGGTGAACCCAATTTAAGCAAAAAAAAACAATTTAAAAGACAAAGAACCTCTGTTTGCAAGTACTGAGGCAATGGTTACCCCAAAGGGCATTTGGCTGGGAAGCCAAGTTTCAAAGAAATACAAAATCACACATGCCCCCACAATCCACAGCATCATGGGCTGCATATGCAAATCACCACAGAATATTATGCTGGTTCAACTTTAAGCAGAAATGCATGGTGCCGAAAGACCTCTCACACAGTTTGCAAAGGGTGCCAACAGAAGACATAGACACCTGTTTCGTCCTACCAGGACTCATCAGTATGCCTTGTCGGTTTGACACCCCAGTGGAATGAACCAGCTACCCTAAGATGGTCTATCTGGGTAATGTTGTGTTGAACTTAATTGAAACAAAAAACAATTTAAAAGACAAAGAACCTCTGTTCGCAAGCACTGAGGCAATGGTTACCTCAAATTATACCTTCTCTACATAGATATCTCCACAATATAAGGAATATGAACTTATCTATCTTCCTATTCCCCCCTCCACTAATTTTATCACCCATTCCTTCCCCTCCCCCCCTCTACCCCAAGTATGCAGTGGAAGTGATTCTATGGATTATTAGCCCTGGATGTGCTTACTGGGAAGGGCCTGAGGGTAGTATTGGTTTTCATTGCAGTAACTGCCCAAAGATTAGTGTGATCTGCGATCTGTTCATTAGATGGTTAATAAAGTGTAAAGGTGCCCATACTTTCTGGTATTAATGTGGTCTTTTGGCCTTATGAGCGATGGTGTTTTCCACCTGTAAGCCAAAGAATATCTCTGTCAACCATTTTGAATAAGTGGCAGAAGACACCAGGAGAAAGGACTGCTGTGTGACTGAACTTCTCTGCTGGGACTAAAGTAGAAGAACTTTTGTATTTGGACCTTTAATTTAGGGTAAAAAAACTAACATACAAAACAAAAAAAAAAAGTGTGTGTTTGGGTTAACTGAACTGAATGGGTAACTGAAAAATCATCTAGGTGTCAATCTCAGGTGACTGAAAGGACTTAACTGTTGTGAGGTTTAAATTACTTGTAGAAAGATCTGGTAAGTAGGGGGAGTGGCTTAGCTAAAAGGAAGCTACATTTAAAGACTGCCTTAGAAAGATTCTGCTAATAGCTTGGCAGAAGACACCAGGAGAAAGGACTGCTGTGTGACTGAACTTCTCTGCTGGGACTAAAGTAGAAGAACTTTTGTATTTGGACCTTTAATTTAGGGTAAAAAAACTAACATACAAACAAAAACAAAAAGTGTGTGTTTGTGTTAACTGAACTGAATGGGTAACTGAAAAGTCATCTAGGTGTAAATCTCAGGTGACTGAAAGGACTTAACTGTTGTGAGGTTTAAATTACTTGTAGAAAGATCTGGTAAGTAGGGGGAGTGGCTTAGCTAGAAGGAAGCTACATTTACCCTCCTTCCTTCCCCTCCACCCCCCACCCAAAGCTAGTTCTATTTCTATAGGCACAGGATTTGACTGACAACAGGAACTTCCTGTTTAGGGGCAGGAAGTGAGTGATCACAGAACCACCAAGGACCCACCATCCTAAAAGGGTAAGAGTAGCCTCCGCCCCCTAGCTGCTGGAGGTCTGCCTCTGAACAAGTAAGTGGTCTACTGAGAAATATAGGATATTCTTGTCTCAGAACAGGACAATCAGGAGCTTAAAGGGCACACAGGCAGAAAGTAAAGAGAGAGAGAAAAAAAAACAGAGGAATGAGTAAGGATTGCAAACAGTTAGGGGGCCAGAAATAAGACATGATTGGAGTGGTGCAGTGCAGTGGCTGTGGAGTAGCAGTCTTCTGGGAGATGTTCTGGAGGATGCGATGTTGTCCCATCTGCAGGCACCTCTCTGGGCTGAGGGAGGAGGTTGCTCATCTCCAGGCTGAGTTGGCCAGGATTTGGGACCTCTCTTCCATCCAGGGACCACCAGTGCCACTGCCGTTGCCTCAGAGGTTGTCAAGAAAAGAGGCGGTTGGACCACAGTGGGCTCAGGGAGGGTGAGGGTGGTGGATCCCTCCAGTTGTACCTCTCCACAATTCCTATGCCATTCTGGCAAAGTGTGGTTCCTCTATGGAGGCACCTACAGTGGAGACCAAGGAGGATGCTGGGAACCTCCACAAAGGAGACCCACAGGAGGGTGGCAGGGGAGCCTGCAGGGGAAGGAAACAACTCCTGGTGGGGGACTCCATTGTTAGGAAGGTAGAACTGGACAAGGAAGGGGAGAGGGAGGTAAGGTGCCTGCCTTGCGCCATGGCTTGTAGGGACAGGGAGCGAATCCTCAGGATTGCCGGAGCAGCTGCACAAGGGAGGGAGCTGGATGTCATTGTCCACTTAGGGACAAATGACCTGGCTAAGAAAGGGATTAGAGAAGTGCAGGAAGAGTTTGTGGAATTGGGAAGGGGCCTTAGTCAAGTAGCACGCATGGTAACCTTCTCGGAGGTGCTACCCATCTATGGCATAGGAGAGGCTAGGGTGTTCCGCACCATGGGATTCAATCAGTGGTTGAAAAACTGGTATGGAGCTCAGGGATTTGGCTTCATTGGGGACTGGGGGTCCACCTGGAGTGATGCAAGCCTATACTGGCATGATGGGCTGCATCTGTCCGGGAGGGGAACCAGGATCCTAGGTGATAGGTTTAAATGCTTCATTGGCAAGCTTTAAACTAGCCAAGGGGGAGGCACTGGAAAGGAGCAGGAAAATCCTAGCCACCCCAAACAATCATGGTAGTAAGTGTGGCAAACACCAACATGGAGGTGCCGATAGGAGAAGGGCAGGGGTAAATGAGAAAGTGACAAAGGCAAGAAGGACAGAGATGGGGCAAAGGGTAAGGCCATCAGGAAATGGAGGGTAATGAGTACCAATGCCTGTAGTCTGGGCAACAAGCTCCCTGAGCTGGTGGCCTTAATGGAAGAGGGATGCCTGGATATCGTAGCAGTCACAGAAACATGGTACACAGAGAACCATGACTGGGATGTTAACATACCAGGGTACATAACCTACAGGGAGAGACAGGCAGGGAGAAGAGGGGAGTAGCTCTCATGTAAAGGAAGGATAAAGCAACTGAACAAAAGAGTAAACAGGGAGGAGAGGAGGCACTGTGGGTCACCTTGGAGACTGGAAAGGGCACCACAATCCGCACAGGGGTTGTGTACAGACCCCATGTCAGGGGGAAGGAATGGACAAGGATATGATGGAAGGCATTCTTAGAATGGCAGAGAAAGGGGAGATACTGTTGATGGGAGACCTGAATATGCCAGATGTTAACTGGAGCACATTTTCTGCAGCCACATCCAAGAACAGGGCCATTCTTGACTCCTTACAGGTGGCAGGCAGTAGACAGCTATTTTCGGAACCCACTCGTGAGGGAGCAATCTTAGACCTCGTACTCTCAAACGGGGGCAGTGAGAGGATCTCAGATCTAGAAGTGGGTTGCCATCTGGGGACAAGTGACCATCAAACAGTGTGGTTCACGTTAAACTTAGCTACAGAGTCAAGCCATACAAAAATGAGGGTACTGGACTTTAGGAGGCTGACTTTGGCAAGATGGGAGAGTGCCTGAAAAGCACTAGCAAACAGGCTAGAAGGAGGTGGAGCAACAATGGGGATTATCAAAACTGCCATCACAGAGGCAACAAGCCTTTGTGCGAAGCAAATAAACAAATCAAAACGAAAGAAAAGCCATTATGGTTCTCCATGAGGTGGCCGTGAAAGTCAGGAAGAAAAAGATAGCATTCCAGAAGTATAAGGAAACACAGAAGGAGCAGGACAGAGAGCTGTACTAGTTAAGGCAGAAAGAAGCAGGGAGGGAAGTCAGAATAGCAAAGGCCCAAACTGAGGAAAGATAGCAAACTCAGTTAAGAAGGGGATAAAACCTTTTATAGGTACATCAGCAAGCGTGAAAGACAAAGGAGGGATAGTGAGGCTGAATAGAATGAGCGGTGGGTGGGCAGAGGGGACAGTGAAAAGCAGGAATACTGAACAAATATTTCTGCTCAGTATTCACAAAAGAGGAGGGGGAAGTGCCTAATCCAATTAACAGAAGCACTCTTGATAGGGGGGTCGATCCCAGTCCTTTCACAGAAAAAAGGGTTCTGCAAGAACTCCTAAAACTGAAGGTGGACAAAGCAATGGGTCCTGATGGAATTCACCCCAGAATTCTAAAAGAATTAAGGAAGGAACTAGTGAAACCACTGGCTACTCTTTTTAATAAATCATGGGAGGATGGTGTGGTACCCGAGGACTGGAGGAAGGCGGATGTGATTCCCTTCACAAAAATGGGACCAAGACAGAGGCAGGAAACTACAGACCCGTCAGTCTGACCTCTGTGGTAGGGAAAGTGATGGAGTCACTTCTGAAGGAAAGAATTGTTGAGTACCTAGAGGTCAGTGGAGCACAGGATCCAAGGCAGCATGGGTTCTGACAGCGGAAGGTCATGTCAGATGAATCTAATAGATTTCTTTGACTGGGTGACCAAAGTAGTAGACCAGGGAGGGGCTGTGGACATGGCCCACCTAGACTTTAGCAAGCATTTGACACAGTCCCACACAAAGATTATTAGTCAAATTAACCAGCCTGGGAGTGGGTCCCAGGGTGGTAGCCTGGAGTAAAACTGGCTGGACAACAGGACACAGAAGGTAATTGTAAATGGAGTCCACTCTGAAGAAAGGGCGTTTACTAGTGGGGTACCACAGGGTTCAGTATTGGGTCCAGTCCTTTTTAATGTCTTCATCAGTGGCATTGCAGAGGGACTGGAAGGAAAAGTATGCCTTTTTGCAGATGACACAAAGATCTGCAACAGGTTTGATACACAAGGAGGCGTGGAAAGGATGAAAAGGGACTTGACAAGGTTGGAGGAATGGTCAGACATATGGTAGCTAGGATTCAATGCAAAAGGTGCAAATAATGCACCTGGAAACAAGAACCCAGGGGAAGAATACACAATGGGTGGGGAGGTAGTAACAACAACAAAACAGGAAAGGGACCTGGGTGTAATCATATCAGATGACCTTAAGGTTAGCAAGCAATGTGAGAAGGCAGTAGGGAGGCGGGGGTATACTGGGATGTATAGGGAGAGGCATCAGCAGCAGAAAACAGGAAGTTGTTATCCCTCTGTACAGACAGTTGGTGAGACCCCATCTGGAATACTGTGTCCAGTTCTGGAGACCCCATCTCCGCAAGGACATAGACAGGATAGAGGCAGTCAGAGGGAGGGCAACTAAAATGGTGCAGGGTCTGCAAGAGAAGCCGTATGAGGAGA
Organism: Neoceratodus forsteri; assembly: GCA_016271365.2. Taxonomy (NCBI): domain Eukaryota; kingdom Metazoa; phylum Chordata; order Ceratodontiformes; family Ceratodontidae; genus Neoceratodus; species Neoceratodus forsteri. Next base: position 349,163,916 of record CM028130.1, on the reverse strand, counting down.
GACTAAAGGAGCTTAATATGTATACCCTTGAGGAAAGAAGGAGAGGGGACATGATAGAAACTCCAAGTACCTCAAGGAATCAACAAAGTCCAAGAGGTAGCATCTTTCAGAAAAGAGACGTGCAGAACAAGGGACACAATTTAAAAGATAGAAGGAGGCGGTTCAGGGCAATGTGAAGAAGTATTATTTCACAGAGAGGGTAGTGGATGCATGGAACAGCCTTCCTGAGGAATTTGTGGGGTTTAAAACTGTGGGAGAATTCAAGAATGCATGGGACAGACATAAGGCAATTCTTGTGGGGGGCAGGAAGATATAGGATGTTGGTTAACTAGGATCTGTGGCCTATCCTGTAGGTAGGGAAATGGGCAGACTAGATGGGCCTAGCGGTCCTTATCTGCTGTCAAAGTCTATGTTTCTATGTGTGAATGCTCTGCTCTAACCAGTGCTGCATGATTACTTTCTTGGCACATAAAGATATTAGTGGCAGGTGTTTGCATTGGTTACCAATCAAACGTTCCCCACAGTCCCCTATTATGCAAATTTCTGGTTTGAAAGCCTCTGAGAGGCCTAGAAGAGGTTCCAATTTGGATTTAATGGCAGTCCGTAAGAGTGTAGCTTTACTACAATCCCAGAGGATATGTAATAATGTACCGGGGCATTCCTTACACCTTGATCAGAGATTAGAGGAAAGTTTCCCCATTTTGTGAAACCTGGCCAGGGTGTAGTACATGTTGTAGAGAACATAGAATAGTAAAATGCAGTATCTGACCCACTTCACATCTTTGTACAGCTGTGACTAGATTTTGGACCATGATCGAGTTATTGAGGAGTCTGAGGGCAGCACCTGATTCAAGAAATAGTATGGTGTTCCTTGCAGTTCCTCTATGCCATCTCTTTGAAGGTGGTAGAAGAATGAGATGAGATGAGATGAGATGGGGTAAGTTAGAAACAGCGGGGAGAAGTGGGCCTGCTAAGTTCTGTTCCAAAACCCTTGACCCAAAGTGTTGTAGTTGGATGTATTTGAAGCAGAAAGATGTGGGGAGATTAAATTGTGCATAAGCTGTTTGGAATGACATCAGTTTGTGTTCTTGTAGCTAATCTATGACCCTAAGTTGGGTATCCCCTGGCCAAATGTTATATGGGAGAGGAGATCCCCTATCTTGAAGTTGAGGTTACAAAAGATGGGTTGAGAGACATCTCTTGCTATGGATATCTGGAAAGTGGCACAGAGTTGAGCATGCACTCGAAGTTTTGTCAGAATTGGTAAGTCTTGGAGACTTTTGGATAGATTCTTAAAGGGGGTATATATGAGAGTATTGAGAGCTATCCCATGTGAGGAGCCAAGGGATCTTTCTATTTGAAGCCACGGTGGGTAATATTGTGCCTGATTGGCACGTGTCATGGCCATCAACCAGTGTGTGAGGACTGAGCAGGTAATAGAGAAATAATAAAATAGAAGATCTGGTAACTGTAGGCCTCCCTTCCTTCTACTCCTCTGCAGTTTAAAGAGGGCCCTCCAAGGCATCTTGCCAGCACATATAAAGTGTGATATGAGTCTGTGAGCTTGTGCAAACCAATTTTTTGGTAAGAAGAGAGTCATCATCTGTAAGGGATACAATATCCGGGGAGGACATTAATTTTCACTACATTTATTCATCCCCAGAGAGAGAGAGAGAGTGGAAGCATGGCCCAGTGGGACAGATCTATTTTGAGTTGGGCAAGGGTTTTATCTAGATTGTATTGTTTCACTTTGATACTGGAACAGGAAAGATATATCCCCAAATATTTTAGTTTATCCTTAACCCAGCAGAGTCCTAGGTGAGAGACGTCTGCTGAAAATGTATGAGCGTTCAGAGGCATTAGTTCTGTCTTAGATATATTAAGCATACAATTAGAGAATTTGCCAAACTCCGTAATTGGTTCAAGTGTGGCAGTGACCGATGTAGAAGGATATGAGACATGTAGTAGTATGTCATCGGCATACACCAACAGTTTATATTGGAGGGGACTAATAGATATGCCAGACACCCAGTATGTTATTCAGAATGCTTTGACAATATCATCATGGTTGTCCTCTTCTCCTCCAACATCCCTGTCATCATTAGGGTCTACCATGCATGTAGATGATGCACTCAACTCACTGATTTCCATTTTTTTCTTCTTAGAAGACTTTCTTAACATGTTCCAATCAGTAACATCCTCACCTCACAACAGCCATGACTATATAACTGGATTCCTCATAATCAATTGTAGTCACTTCATAACCATCTTGAAATGTTTGTTTTCAGTCACATACAGTATATAATCCTCTCCTGCTACTGTACAATTCAGTGACTTGAGACAGTCAGTTTACTGCTCTTTCCATAGTGCTGATATTATCCTCCTTGGTGAGGTCAATGAGCATGTCTTTATTACTGAGTGTGACTCCTTCAAACTCCTCATTCTTCTTGATTTCAGTACAGTGTATGAGGTAATTGGCCACGTCATCCTAGTTGTCCAGCTTGAATTTAATCCTGGCATCTTTGTTATTCTTAAGACATGGCTTCACTCTTGCCTGTTTATTTGTTCCTTCTTTGCATCTGGTAGTGGACCCTCCTTTACCTCTAGTCCTCTCCTCTATGGTATACACAAAAGCTCTGTTCTCTTCCCTCCCTTTCTTCATGTATCTCCTCCCCTTGGTTACTTTATCTCATTTTTCAGTCTTGGTTTCACTTGTATAATGATGGTACTACATTTTATAGCTCTTTGCTGTTATCTCTGATCCAGTTCTACCTTTGCACCCCATCTCTCTCTTTCTCTCTTTTGGCCCCACTTGCATGCATCTAACTCATTATCTTCTGGTTTTGTCTCAGTTTTATCCAACTCAGTGTCTCAAAGACTAAAATACTCTTCCATGGCAAAAAGGACCTTTAGCCACTACTTCAACCTGATTAATTTCTGTATCTTATGTGTCAGAAACTTTGGTGACCGGCCTGGTGGTGCTGAGGGCTGAGACGTTTGATGCTTTACCTCATGCCAAGCCAGCGACCCGGGTTTAGGAACAAATTCAGGCTGTCAGCGGAGACAGCACTGGAGGAGAAGTCAGAGCAGGACTGAGCAACTGGAAGGCAGCTCTCCTCTCTAGTTGGTGGTGCTCCCCATAGTCCCACTGCCACGGGTGGGCGTGCTCGACAATAGTGGGTGGGTACCTCAAGATGCAGCATACGCATACCTCCACATGGATGCGCACATCTGAGGTAGGGGGCTGGGTTACAGGGAGAAAATGGAAAAATACCATAAACTACATATCAGGGAAAAAAAAGAAACATTGGTGTCCTCCTTGATCCAGAAATGTTGGTTGCTAACCTGAGCTCTATGACCTGTAAGTCTGCCTAGTATCACCATGGCTTAAACATTTTCCATTTTTGCCAGTAACTCAAACATCAGTTATCTGAAATTCACATTCACACCTTCATCTCTTCCTGACTTGACTTTTGCAACTACCTCCTATATTGTTTCTTCAGGTACACAGTAATTAACTACTAGTGTAAACAAAATGTTACACATTTCTTCACCTTCTCTCACAGACATGGCCATAATATCCCAATGTCAGGAACTTGCCCATGCCTCCTATCCAATTTTGTATACTATACTATATTATTCAGAATTTCCCTTTTCATTATTGAAATTCTTCATGGTATGAATGTTCTTATCTTTCTGATCTCATTGCCACTACCTTCCATGAAATTCTTTGCCTCCTCAAATTCTGGACGTCTCTGTTCCTCATGTTGCCTTCCCTTTGAAGAAGGCTCTTTGGCTCTGCTGTCCTTTCAAGAGGAGTTTTGCAACCTTGCTGTACTTTGCAGACTCCCAAGACATCTACAAATCCCTGAAATAAAACCATATTTTCCTGAAGTCATAATCCCTGACCATCATATGCAAGCCTAGTCTGGAAAAAAAAAAACTTTTGTATTACAATTCCTGACCTTTTGTTCATTGTTTTAGCAGTGCCTCACTTTAATAAATTATGTGTTTAATGTGCCTTGTATTTTGTGATACATTTATAAATATACTTTATAAAATTGTATTGATTTGTATTGTACAGTTAAGTGATAAGGGTCAGCATTCCCCACATGGGCTATAGGATTAACTGGATTGAGTTACTTATAATGGGACAAGGACAGGCTGGAGAAAGTCCAGAGAAGGGCTACCAGAATGGTAAGTGGGCTGCAGGAGAAGTCATATGAAGAAAGACTGGGTGAGCTAGGCCTATACACACTGGAAGAGAGAAGGGAAAGGGGGGGCATGGTTGAAACATTCAAGTACTTGAAAGGCATAAATCGGGTGAGGGTTGATAATATCTTCAAACTGAGTGAGCACAAATCCATTAGGAGGCATCCATTAAAACTCGAGAGGGGCAGATTTAAAGGTGACATCAGAGAAAATGTATTTACTGAGAGAGTGGTGGGTTCATGGAACAGACTGCTGGGATGGGTGGTGGGGCTTGGCTCAGTGGGCAAATTTTAAAAAGCCTGGGATACATACATGGGCTTAACCAACAGGGGGCAGACAGAAAATGGAAGGTGGAGGTCTTCCTAGAGGAGGGAACTTGAGCAGATTGGATGGACCATGGGATCTTTTTCTGCCAACAAATTTCTGTTTCTATGAGTGCTTTTAAATGCATTAGAATTTACTCAGAATAGGATATCTGCCTTTCTGTAAGACATCACTGATGCACGACAAGAACTTTCTTTTTATCACTTACAATGTACCTTCATGTCAGATCCTGGGAATGTGTCTACAGGCAGATATTTTTATAAGACCAAATGCACTATGGAAAGAGCAGTATCAGTGGTTCGGTAGGTAGAACGCTTGCCTCTGGGACTGAAAGATCAGAAGTTCCTGTGTTCTAGCCTCACACCAGGTACTACCTTTAACTGACACTGTAGTATAGTACAAGGGGGGCACTGCACTGTTGAGTATGAGACATTAAAGGAAGGTCCCTTTAGCCAATGATACATAGATACATAGACACTGTTGGCAGATAAGGGCTTATGGCCCAACCATTCTGCCCATTTGAGCTTGTAAGTTCACTTTATGTTTCCACAGAAATCTGTTGCCCCTTACCCCTGACCTCCAGAATTCCATGATGTTTATCCCATGCATTCTTAAATCTTGTGATTGTTTCAGCCCCCACCACTTCCTCTGGCAGGGTGTTCCACTTGCCCACTACCCATTCTGTGAAGAAATTCTTCCTCATGTTTCCTCTGAATTGCCCTACCTCCAACTTCCTCCCATGCCCTGCAGTCCTGGAACATCTTTTTCACTTAAAAATAGTGTATTCCTGCACCCTGTTCCTCCCTGTAAGACACTTGTATTTCTCTATCATATCCCCTCTCTCCCTCCTCTCCTCCAGGGAGTACATGTTCAGTTCCTTCAACCTGTCCTCATAGAACTCGTGATGCAATCCATGTACCATCCTTGTTGCCCTCCTCTGAACCTTCTCTATCATGTCTATGTCCTTACATGGGTAAGATCTCCAGAACTGTACACTGCACTCCGGGTGGGGCCTCACTAGTGTCTTGTATAGTGGAACTATGACTTCCCTTTTCCTGCTAGTGATGCCCCTGCCTAGCATCCCAGCATCCTATTTGCGTTACTTGCTGCTTTGTCGCTGTTTCCCTACCTTGAGGTCATCAGAGATGATAACCCCAAAGTCTCTTTCTTACTTGGAATGCACCAAATGCATGCTATATCTTCACCACCTCAACTGATATGTTCCATGTTTTTTGTGCTCCATATGCATTATCTTGCACTTCTTTTCATTGAATTTCAACTGCCAAACCCTTGATCATTCTTCAAGCTTCTGCAAGTCCTTCCTCATCCTGTCTACACCCACTAATGTGTCCACTCCATTACAGAGCTTCGTGTCATCAGCGAACAGGGAAATTTTGCCTTCTAGGTCCTGTACAATATCACTGATGAAGACGTTGAATAGGAATGGTACCATCACTGATCCCTGTGGTACTCCACTGGCCACTCTTCCCTCTGTGGAGTGACAGCCATTTACCACCACCCTCTGCATCCTGCCACCCAGCCAATTACCTACCCACCGCACTATTGTCCTGCCCACTCCTATATTTCCCAGTTTGTTTAATAGCCTTCTATGTGGAACAGTGTCAAAGTCCTTGCTGAAGTCCAGATAGGCCACGTCCACTGCCCTCCCCTGATTCACCTCCTCTGTCACCTAGTTTAAAAATTCAATGCAATTAATGCCTTGGGTCCTGTAGTCTGTCGACAACCAGATGTTCCACCAATCTGTCCTTCAGTAGTGCTTCCATGATCTTCCCCACTACCGAGGTCAGGCTGACTGGTCTGTAGTTCCGCGCTTCCTCTTAGTTCCCAATTTTGTATAAGTGGATTACATCTGCTATCCTCCAGTCTTTGCGTACCTCCCCTGTTTCCAATGATCAGCTAAACAGGATTGCCAGAGGTTCAGCCACCACCTCTTTTAGTTCCTTTAGGACCCTTGGGTGTACCCCATCTGGCCCCATTGCTTTATCAACTCATTTCTTTTAGTCCCTTTAGGACCCTTTCCCACGTAAAGGGACTTGTGTCTATTTCAGCACCATTTCCACCCCTTGTACTCCTTTCAGACCCATTACCCTCCTCTTTCTCGGTAAAGACTGAGCAGAAATACCTGTTCAGTTTGTCAGCTTTACTATTGTCATCCTCCACGTGGCCCCCATCCTCCCCCTTCTGTCTCACTATCCCTCCATTTGCCTTTCTTTTTCACTTATGTACCTGTAAAAGATTTTGTCCCCTCTACCCACTGATTTTGAGCTGTGCTCTTCTGTTTGAGCTTTGGCTTCCCTTACTGACCTCCCTGCCTTCCTTTTGCTTCTCCTGGCATTTCTCCCTATCTCCTTCTGACTGCGTCTTTTTGTATTGCCTGAATTAAATCTTTTTGGCTTTCACTTTCTCCGCAATGTATGGTCACTATCCTGGTGGAAGTAGAAGATCCCATAGCACTTACTGATGAAATGTAGGAGAGTGTCCCTGGTGTTATGTCCAACATTCCCCCATTAATAAAACAGGCCCATGTAACCCCCCACCCCCAATGATGTACCTGGAAACAAGCTGTCACAGCTTAGTATGCCTTTCCTGGTTAAAAAAATAAAATAAATAATAGGGAAGAGGTTCTATACCCAAAACTATTTCCATTTATGTTTGTGTAGATACAAATCTCATGAGTTTGTACAAAATACTTCTTTAGGTGGTTGTAACTACAGGTAAGTGCCCCCACTATTCCATACAGCATAACTTTTGTATGGGGTAGAAATGTTTTGTACACAGTTCCCATAATATTTTAACTATAAAAGAAATAAACTCAGTCTGTCTAGTTTGTGACAGTTGAAGCCTGAGATATAGTGTTTATGTTCTCAGTGGGGGAATTCCACTATCAATTTTCTGTCTCAGGTAAATTTGAAAAATACAATGTTTTTGCAATGTATCCCAGTTTTCTGCATTATTCAGACAATGCTTTCAGACTCCACATATTTAAAACTAGCATAATAAATAAATCGTGCCATCTAGGAATGAAGCACTGGTGAACAGAGCCAACCAAGGATTTATTGCCACCTTAAAATTCCTACAAATAAGGACTCATCATTCAGTTTAGGATATACACACAATCTTCACTGGTACTTTTTAAATCTATTTTTCTCCATGTCAGAACATCCTTCAACCATTAATAATTCTGCTCTTACAACAAAAGAATCATCTCACCTCCATGGTTTGAGCCCCAGAGTTTCAACTGCTAAGTGATTCTACTCCTGGGTACGGCACTGTCTCCAGCTTCACGGCAGGCACATCCCCACTGAATGCAGCTGCCCATGGTGAGGAGATGTGGTACTTGAGGACTTCAGGAATAGGGGAATGAGCCCACTAATAATTCTGGGGGGGCTGCCATATGACAAATCAATTTATTTCCCCTATCTCTATAACCTCTTAATTAAGTTCACATAAGTACCTGTGACACTGTTCCTGACACAGTATGCTACATATAAGGTGTCTCATTCTTCTAATGAGTCTGAACTATCCTCAAACTTGTGGTCACCATGGTGGGAATTACACAGAGAGTACAACCCTCCCACACCAGAGCTGAGAGCCCCCTCTAGGATGCTCAAACCATGCTCCTGATCACTCCACCTCTAGTCTTTAAATAGTGTCCACTGCTGCTGCCCATTAAACAAGCCACATTAAGCTGAATTCCTGTTTACATTTTTTTTCAGTTGCTAATTTACAGCTGTCAGCAATGCATAAACTAATAATCAAGCCTCCCAGAACAATTGAACAGCATTGTCAGATATCAATGATTTATCTAACACATCACTGACATCAAGAAGCCCACCTCTTATAGTACTGTAACATACAATTTTGCTTATGATTGTAATAAATGTTTGTTTTTATCATATACTAACTTCACATCTCTAAATCTTTATTTGATCCCTTTTTTTCTTCAGAAATGGAGGTCATGTAGTAGCTGCACCCTTGTTAATTTCTATAATCATTTTTATAATATATCTACCGTCATTTGTTATAATTTTTTATATACACAGTATCATTAATATTTGTTGAAGAATGCCCTGTTTCTTCCAAATGCTGATCCTTGGGTTGTTCAATACTGGAAGAAGGCAAAGCATTGTAAGTAGATGTTACAGCTCTTTTAGTTTTAAGGTAGACATTCCTCTACAGAGTGACCTGTGTTCTGATCCATGGTGCATGCTGAATAAGATGATCCCTTCTGATTATAGGCCTGGTCCAGGTATGATTTGTGGTTGTCGGTCCTATAGCCACTCTGTGGTGACTGACATATCCCAGTGCAGCAGTAGCAGGTGGAGTTTGAGTGCACCAGCTTTATACTTGCAAGTATTGTCTTTAGTGACCTCATGATGTTTTTTTTGCCTGACATTTAATGATGAAGCTGTGAAAATCAATAAGTAGTAGATTCTAAGATATTGACAATTTTGAGAACCTTAGAGGAGAGCAGCATTTCGATATATGAAGAATTCAGTAGCTGACTATGATTAAAGCTCTCAAGCTGATAATTCTGCAAACAAATTGGTTACTTATTTGTTATCAAGGGGTGGTCTACATTTTGCAATAGGAAGCCAGTTTAATCAAATATGCTACAGTAAATATATTCTCTGTAATCATTTTACCCGGCTGATAGATTCAGTTGCAAGACTTAAACCATACAGTTATTACATTTTCCTTTTTGTACTTATTTCTCAGGAGTGTGAGAAGCTCTGAAATTACAAGGGGCCCCCTAGTATTATTTGGTGACAAAAGGTCTTTCCCGACATTGCTCACTATTTGATACTAACAAGAGTATATGGACAGAATGCATACAGTGCTCAACTTGTGGACAAGTAGGTGTCAGTTAAATGTTAATTGAATGGAAGCTGAACATTTGCCATGCAAGTTAGTAGGATATAGTGCTCCAAAATTCTGAATTATACCAGGAAGGGAGGGCTCATCACTTGTTCAATGACTGCCACCAGGTGGAGGCCTTGAGGCAGTGCAGTGAGAGGTAAAAGAAAGGAGAGCCTACCATCTAACATGCTGTACATGCATTTCTCTACACGTATATGCACAGTTGTCCCAAAGAGATGTGTAGAGGGGTGAAAGGAAGAAATCCTAGGGAGGAAAATGGTGCTGGCAGGATGAGGCCAGCTGCCATCAAAGGGTCCGCACCACCAAAAGGGGGTCTGAGGACCACTGAACTGGATGCGAGTCTCGAGGGGTGGGGAATGGGCTCTCCCTTTTCTGGCTCTATCATGTGAGGAAATCCATGTGGGAACCAAAAATCCAGATGTAAGTCCTTCAGAAGGTAGGAGCCAGGTTTGGGTGGATGGTGGCAGAAGGGGGCCTGGCAGCCAGAAAAATGAACACCTTCATAAAAAAAAGTGTCAAGTTCTGTTGCATATTAGATGGGCAGTTTATCAAATCACATGTAATTTTCAGTTCTATAGTACTTACCCTTTTCACTTAGAAACATAGAAACATAGAATTTGATGGCAGATAAGGACTGCCTGGCTCACCTAGTCTGCCCATTTTCCTACCTACTGCATAAAGTTCAGATCCTACTTGAACTGCAGCCTACTTCCTCCTTCCTGCCCCTAGTATTGCCTTCTGCCTGTCCTATGCATTCTTGAATTGGCTACCATTGTTGCCCCCATAACCTCATCTGGGAGGCTGTTCCATGCATCCACCACCCTTTCTGTGAAAGAAAATACTTCTTCACATTGCCCCTGAGACTTCCCCTCTCCAGCCTCATATTGTGACTCCTTGTTCTTGCACATCTTCTTTTCTGAATGATGCTGCCCTTTTGAACTCTATTGATCCCTTGAGGTATTTGAATGTTTTTATCATATCCCCCCTCTCCCTCCTTGTATACGTATTGAATTCTCTCAATCTCTCCTCGTATGGTTTCTGGTATAGTCCCTGTATCATTTTTGTTGCCCTTCTCTGGAGTGCCTCCGCCGTGTCAATGTCCTTTCAGAGATGAGGTCTCCAGAACTGCATGCAGTACTCCAGATGAGGCCTCACCAACTGCCTGTACAGCGGCATCACCACCTCCTGTTTCCTACTGGTGATACCTCTCCCTATGTACCCCAGCATCCTCCGGCTTTCCCTACTGCCTTCTCACATTGTTTGGCTACTTTTAGGTCATCTGCTATGACTACCCTCAGGTCCCTTTCTAGTTTGGTTGTTATTACAAGTGCACAATTTTGCACTTCTTGGCATTGCATCTGAGCTGCCACACTCTTGACCACTCGTCCAACTTGGCCAAGTCTCTCCTCATCTTCTCTGACCCTCTCCCCCCAGAGTGCCAACCCTATTGCAGATCTTGGTGTCATCTGGAAAGAGACCTACCTTTCCTTCGAGTACCTCCACAATGTCACTAACAAAGACATTAAAGAGGACTGGCCCTAGTACTGAACCCTGTGGCACCCCGCTGGTTACTCTCCTTTCTTCAGATTGAACTCCATTTACCACCACCCTCCATGTCGTGTTGCTGAGCCAATTTCTGACCCAGATTACCACCTTGTGACCCACTCCCAGACTTCCCAACTTGCTTACTAACCTCTTGCGTGAGTCTGTGTCAAATGCCTTGCTAAAATCTAGGTAGGCCATGTCCACCGCCTCGCCCTGATCTACTGCCCTTGTCACTCAATCAAAATAATCTATCAGATTCATTTGGCAAGACCTTTTTTTTATTTATTTAAATTTTGTTAACTGGGTAAGGACACTGGAACAAGTTCATTTTCAGGTCTGACCCAACACTTACAACAATATACATAAATACACAGAGTTAACAAGCATAACAAATTACAAATACAATTTTAGACAAAATACTTACAAGCTTCCAAAGACTGTAAATATATTTTTAAATTTCATTTGAAATGCATCAGTGAGGAGGAGGAACATAAACTAACAGGTAATGAATTCCACTATAGGAGAGCAGCAACTGAAACAGATCAAGATCCAGCTCTGGAATGATGAGGAATAGTTTAAAGATGAACACCACTAGAGGAACATAGATTACAAACAGAGGACCTTATATTGACCAAGTCCATAAGCAGATACTTAATGTTTGGAAGAACTGAATTAAACACTTGACAGCCAAGAAATACATGATTTTAGAGTAAGGGGACAACTATCACAAATTGGCATATAAATGACAATGATGAAGATGATAAGAAGAATCCAATATGAACTGGCAAACTTTATTATAAGTGACAGTCAATATACCAATTTCTTTGACTGATAACTTAAAATACAGACTCGTAATGTAGTCCAAATGTGGAAGTAATGTCTCAATTGCAATAGATCTGTGGGTATCATGGGTGAAATATTTCTTAAATTTAAAAAGTAAACCCAACTTTTGATTGACTTTTTTACTAACTGCTTTAACCTGCATGGAAAAATTCAGACCTGCAGCCAACAAAACACCCACATACTTAAATTCCTTAACAAAATCAATTTCTACCCCCTATTGTCATTAATCATAAGAATTGGGTCACTCTTCAAAGAATGGGTTGTACCAAATAATATCAACTTGTTTTTTTCAACATCAAGAATCAGTTTTCTGAAAACCATTACACACTTTAAAATTTTGATTCTAAGGATAAAGTAATCTGAGAAATGGATTTAGCTTTTGAGTAAACTATAAGATCATCTGCATATAATAAGCAATGACATGACTTAAAGATAGGTAATGCATTAATAAACAATGAAAATAATAAGGGGCCCAATATGGACCCCTGTGGAACTCCAAGATTCATTGACCTAACAGAGAAAACTACTGAGCCTAAACTAAATACCTGAGCTCTGCAGGACAAATAATCACTACACCAAGCCACAATGTTCTCAGAAAAACCTAGGTGAACCAGTTTCAGACACAACAAAGAATGATTAATGAGATTGAATGCCTTGGTCAGGTCCATGAAAGCCACCCCCATTAAAATGCCATTTTCAAAGCCCTAGAGGATGGTATTCATGAACCTGACCAAGGCAGTCTCAGTGCCATGATTTTTCCAAAAACCATGCTGCTCTGGCACATCACACTGTAAGTTTCTAGATATTCACTAATTTAACCTGCAACAACTTTTTCAAGTAATTTACTTAATGGATTAACATACATATGGGCCTATAGTCATCAAGACAGTCAACATTTGTTTTGGTTTTTTTGGTAGTGGAACTACTCTTGCAAGCTTCCGAGTTGATGGAAATTGTCCTGCGATAAGGCACAAGTTAATTTTTTTTTAATTTTGTAATTAAACTTTATTGAGGAAATGATCCATAGCAACAGATAAATTAATAAAATGAAAAAAAAACAATAATGAATATCATGAGTAATTACAAAGAACATACAATCTGTGTAAACAGAGCATTGATAGTTAAACTAGGTCTCAGTCCAAAAAAAAACAAAAAACAATAGAACTTGAAAGGGGCATAGGTAAATAAAATATAATACATGCTAACAAACAATGTAAAATTCCTCTAAGTATCTAACTAACAATGGGGAGAAAATACAAGACAGAGGGAGGGCATATGTTAAATATTAAACATAGAAGGGCAACTATTTGGGGGACAATTAACTTTTGAAACTGACCATCAAGACCTTCACTACAGTCAGTAAACTTATTTGGGATATTCGCTAACAACTTTAATAAATCAAACTCTGTAATCGTATGAAAATAAAAAGTAGGCATATTGCCCTGAGCTATTTCTGTACTATAAACATGGCTTGATAATTTAGTTGGGTTACATCCATAGCTTGAGAAATCAGAAAACTTGACATTTAACAGATCAGCAATTTCAGCAGGGTCAGATACTATGCCATCAGAAGTGCTAATCTTTTCTACTATTGATTTTTCCCATGGGGCAATTAAATTATTCACTGAGTCCCAAAATTTCTTTGGATCTGCCCAATTCCTTCCCTACCTTCCTGTTGTGAATCCATGTTGCCTTGGTTCCAGTTCCCAGCTGGATTCTAGATATTCCACAATCCTTTTCTGTAACAGTGATTCCATCATCTCTCCCACCACTGAGGTCAAACTGACCAGTCTACAATTTCCCACTTCTACCTTGCTTTCACTTTTGTGAAGGGGTATCACGTTTGCCCTCCTCCAGCCCTCTGGTACTACTCCCTCCTCCAGTGCTTTGTTGAATAGCACTGTCAGTGATGTCAGTAGTGTAAAATTCTGCAGGTCATAAACCTGACGGTAAAACACCACCAACACAGTTGTACAGAAAATCAGTTTATTTCTCCCTAGTAATAGTTCAAAAGACAGAAGCATAAGAAAAATCTTATCAGCTGGAACACAGGCACAATCATACACCAGATGTGGAAGCTGGGTGCTTCCAGGGATCCCAAAGGGGTTTGGCCATGTTCCAAGATTATATAGTGCAGATGAGAACATCCCGTTAATGGAGCAATAAGCTTATAAACGTCAATGTGTCTCTGTACTCGGTGTTCCAGTGGACAATATATGGACATCTAGCACCCAGGACTGATACTTTTTATAGCAGTTACAGTTATTCTCTGACTAACAAACATAGACGAACAATAGGGTTCTTCTCATGTAATTTGCTAGGCTAAGCATACTGACTTCAGAACATAGGTGGCACTACAGACCACAGAATATTATATCATTATATAATTATATCATGTTAGGCTGCTAATCTCACAGCTGTTATTAGATGTCCTTCTAGGACAATAATACACATTTCTGGCTAACTCATTAGACATTTGGCTGAACAGGAGGTTTCTCACTAGGATCTAATATAGAACAAAATATCAGTTCATTAGTAATCAGTAGTACATAAAACATTCTCCCCTTGTCTGTCATGACATCAGTGAGTGTCCTCATATGGGACGGCAGGGTAGGCTGGTCCAACATACCCCCCCATTGCCTGGATACAAAGGTAACACTAACTAGGTGGGTAGGTAGGTTATTTTGTTACAGAAATTCATAGAGAAACTTTAATTGATTTCTATGTTGTGTTAGAGTTTTACGTAAATAGCGCAGGATAACAATAAGAAAACTAAAGAAAAACACTTGAATTACACCAAAACATTTGAACGTGAGCTCCAAACATGTTGAATAATGTGGTGCTGAGGTCACCATCATGAAATACTGCATTTAATGAGTTCTCTGCCTTGGTGACATTGTTACTTATGTGAACTAAAATATGTATCCTTTCTCTCTCTCTCTCTCTCTAGTAGAGACTTGAGATTCAGAGTAAGTGGATCAATCTGCACATTAAACACTGGTAAATACTGAATAAGAGCATACAGATAGTCAAGGTCACTATCAATATAATCATGTTCTGGGGTGGGAACTGGGGTTATAACTGTATGGCATATGATACAGCATTCCTGGGGCATGAAGCAGAAGTTTGGAAAGGGTATGTCACAAGTTAAAGTTCCATGGGAGAAAGTCTGATGATTGTTCACAACACAGTATTGTCCAACTGAGTTGCAGGTTACATGAACTTGAGGAAAGCGCCACTTTGTGAGCGGGACAGGGCAGCTGATGGAAGTATTTGTGATGCTGCTGGTGTGGATGTCATCCTGGGATGCATTTCTGGAAGCTGTGCTGAAGGAATTGAAGCTGGGTTGCACTTGACTCAAAGAGTGTCTGTCTTGATCCATAGAAGACATTGTAAAAGCTGAAGAAAGTTCATTTAGGTCATCATTAAACTGTAATGACCAGTCCATTGTATCAGAGGAATAACCACAAAGTGGTGTGCTTACATCAAAGACATCACAACAGCAAAGATAATGATATTCCTTTTTAGCACAACAGTCTGTATGTGGAACAATCCAGGAGTCGAGGCAAGAATGAAACACCAGCAGAGGAAGTAGATTAATCAGTTCTCTGTAGATGCTGCCCTCAAGATGGTCCACAGAGTGGAGAATGACAAGCTTCTCGAAGACTGAAGAATCCTTGTCAAAAACTGGAAGAGATACTGTAAATGTGACATACATGGTGTCCTTAATGCTACAACGATTGGCTGTGTAGCAAGGTCCCTGATTTGGGTATGGTGTAACATAACCCAAATTTCATGCAGTATCCAGGGAATAGAATACAGTCTTATCCACACACTTCACAGTACAGGAAAGGGTATTGCAGTGGGGGAAATACCATTTAGCCATATGCTTATTTTAGATCAAATCTTGGATCCACCCTGATTCCAAATCCAGGAAGAGATTAGTGAGGGGGCAGAGGAAGGAGTGTCTTCACATCAGCTTCTGTTCACCATTCATCAATAGTCATCAGGTATGAATCAACTATCTTCAAATTACTTGGCTTTTATAGCAGCTGAGAACAGACAGCAAAAGGAATTAGGTTTACAAAGATTTCCTTCCCCCTGGAGGTGGAGGAAGGAACATTTTCACTGCAGTGGGTTAGAGGGTTGTCTCCTTTTGTACAGCTTCAGCGGGTTTGCATGGTACCATTTGTCTAGTGGTTTTCTTCTGCCATCAGTGAGACATACTTGGTACACAGCTGGGCTGAGTTTGTTGATGATGTTAAATAAACCTGACCATTTGTTCATAAATGCATGTACTTGTGATTCAAATTTTAAAATCTTCACTCTGTCACTGACTTGCCGATCGACTTCTTTGACGTGTTTATCAAAGTATTTCTTAGACTGCAGTTGGGTTTGTCCAAAGTTGTTTGCAGCAAACAAGTGGGTTTTAACAAGATTGTCTCTCACCTGAGTTACAAAGGTGTCTGTTGACACTCTGTCTGCAGTAGGGGCATTGAGGTCTATCATCACATGTCCAGGTAATCGCATTTGTTTACCAGTCATTACCTCAAAGGGTGTATATCTGGTTGATGCTGAAGGGGTAGCACTAATTACCATTAGGAGTAAGGGCACAAAAGTATCCCATGTTTTTCCAGTATCAGTAGCAAATATACATAACATTGCTTTTATGTGTTTGTTTGCTCTTTCTGTTTGTCAAGATAACTGAGGATGCTTAGCTATGTGAAATTTCTAACTGACTCCCAATAACGTCATAGTTTCCTGCATAAGTTCACTATGAAAGTTGACCCTTTGTCTGAATCTACCTTGAGAGATAGGCTTCATCTGGTAAATACTTGTTCTACCAAGATTTGCAGTTTGGGCCTTGAATGGAAAGGCTTCAGCCCATTTGGAAAATTGGTCAGTGTTCATGAGTGCAAATTTGTTGTTTCTGGGGGTATGAGGCAGTGGTCCAGTGAAATCAATCTGGATATCATTCCAAGGGCCAGTGTGTCTCTGAGGCAGATGTTTGGCATTCTTCTTGCCTGGAGTTTGGTTATTCTATGCACAGATGAGACAGTTGTCCACATAATGCTGGACATCTGGTGTTATACTAGGCCAACATCCCATGGTTTTCACTCTCTGGACTGGTTGTCCACCCTTTGGTGTCCACCTGTAGGGGTGTCATATACCTGATAGATGACTTCAGAACAAAGTGATTTTGGAAATACCCAGAACTTCTGATCACCTGAGTAATAGAAAATCAATTTTTGATCCTGGGACAGCTAGAGTTTCTCTGCATGTCTTTTGAATGGATTATTCATAGACGTTTCTTTTTTCTGTGTCTTTGGAGAGGTATTGATATACCTCTTTTATTTCTGGATCAGCTATCTGTAGCTCAATCAAATCCAGAGGGACTTCTTTGGTTCTTCTATTTGCAGCTACCATGGGTGTTGCAGTGGGAGGAGGCATTTTCCATATCCCCCACGAGCTCCCTCTTTTGCTAAAGAGTCAGCTCTGTTGTAGTGGTGGAAGGGTTCAGCTTTGGAGTGGGTCTTCATTTTGTGGATAAACAGTCTGAATATACATTGTGCAGCCAGGCTAACAATGTATATGAACAAGTCTTTATACTTGACTCGGGTATCTTCTTAGGAGGTAAAATCATGGGCCTTCTGAAAGGGAAGGAATTCTGTCAAAGAGTTACACACTCAAGCTCGGTTAGAAAAGATGATAGCATCCTCATTTCCTTTCCCATCTATGATCTCTAAGGCACAGTCAACAGCTGCAGTTCTGCATACTGTGATGACACTGCACTTCATTGACACTTCAGAGGTGTCACCTGTGGGGACCAGGGCCATGACCCCAAATCCTGTGATTTAAACCCCCCTCAGCATATGAGGAAGAACCATCTGTGAAGACACGATGCATGGTAGTGTCATTCAATGTGTTTTCTGTTGCTGGGAGAAATGGTCCTGGTTCAGGTAGAACTGGTGGCTCTAGGCCACACTCATGTGGTTCTCCTTGGTATAGGAGACCATGTGCCAGTCAAATAATACATTAAAGACTTTCTCAAATGCTTAATACTGTTGCTGCTGCTTATTTCAGGCAACATTCACTCCAATCCTGGACCCCCACAGCTAACATCCAAGTATTCCTGCAGTTCTGGTACACTCTCCTTGGCTAGCATAAATATCTGCAGCCTCCTCCTTAAAATCAATACCCTCACTACCTGGATCTCTCAGCACAACCCTGACATCCTATCAGTCCTAGAGATGTGGCTGATCCCCAAGATCCCAGGCTCTGTTATTGCTATTAGCAGATACACAGTCTTCAGGCAAGACAGGCTTTCCAAGAAAGGTGGGGGCTGCACTCTTTACCTAAAAGAGTCCCTCATGTTTCCTGTACTGACCTTTCACATCCTTGGGAAAGACATCCAGGTACTTGCCACCAAGGTGTTGCTTGGTACTCATAATAAGGTACTGACCATTGCCTCAGTCTATATTCCACCCAAACTGAGTATTCAGGGTCTTCCCTCCCTCCTTGACTGTATCAGCTTCCTAGGTCACAGTGTGAAAGTTATCATGATTGGGGAGTTCAATGTCAACTGGTTGGCCTCCAGTGCGAACAACTATAAGGATGCCTTGGCTGCTGTTAACTTTGCACAAATGGTCAGGTCACCCGCTAGGATGAATTACAGGATGGGGACCTCTACTCTTCTGGACTGGGTTCTTATCAATCGACATGAACACATCTCAAAAACAGAAGCTCTCTCAGACACCATAAGTGACCATTCACCTGTAGTGTCCCTCTGGTCTAACAAATTCAATAAACCCCCTCCAAAAAACATTTTCAGCAGAATATTAGCACCTGGTCATCTAGAACCCCTTAAAACACACCTGTGAGTACTTGACTGGTCTCCAATTGACACTGCCCAGGATGTGGACTCAGCTCTTGAATACTTTATTACTACCTTCAACTCAGCCTGTGATGTCCATGCTCCCCCTCAAGAAATATAAGATCAAGGGTACTATTAACCCATGGGTGTCCCTTAACTTCCTTGAACAAATGAAAACCCACAACCAGCTCTGGTACCGCGCTAAGGTGACTAACACTCTAGCCAACATTCAGGCCTACAAATCATTGAGGAAAACACCTGCACAAGAGCAACATGCCTTGCAAATGACAACTACTACAGGAGCACCCTAGTCAACACCTGGAAAGATGGGAGGAAGTTCTGGGGCAACCTCTCCAAAGTAACAGGGAAAAACATTAAAGTTACACCCTCAATGCTCATCAATGATGGCTCTATCAACTTGGATAAAGTAACCATCGCTAATGTATTCAACACCACTTTTACAGACTTTAGTCATATGCCCCCCCCCCTAACTTTTTTGATCCAACTCTTGCTGCAATCCTAACTGACATTTCAGGTGCAACTCAGCAGCACCTAGTATTTTTCTTTAAGGCAATCTCTGAAGGTCTAGCTAAAAAACACACACTAAAAATTCTTGGGAGGTTTCAGGCATAGTGGTGACTCCCTTGACCTGAAACTCCTCACCCTCACTATTGATGAAATCCTACTGCCTTACCAAAATCCTCATGCTCCCCCAGTTCTCCCACAAATGGAAGCCTGCTATGGTGACCCTAATCCACAAAAGTGGTGACAAGACTCTACAAGCAACTACAGACCTGTCTCCATCCTCCACCCCCCCAAAGCCTTAGAACAGATAGTGGCTGATCAACTTGTTGACTATCTGGAAAAACATAACCTGCAAAGTCCCCAGCAACACTGCTTTCGAAAAGGGCAAAGCACCACCACTGTACTGCTTGAATTCACCACCTACATCCACCATTCCCTTGATCACAACCAATTGGTCAGCACCACCTTCATTTACCTGACCAAGGCATTCTATACCATCAACCACTCCCTGCTGATCGAACAATTATCACATCTAGGGATCTCACCGGATGATACCCACTGGCTTCAAAGCTATCTTTTTGACCACTCCCAGCAGGTTAGATTTGGAGAATCCCTCTCAACTTCCCTTCCTGTCAGTGTGGAGTTCCCCAAGGTTCTATCCTGGGCCCCTTACTATTTAGCATCCTTCTGAACAATCTCCCTGCCTCCTGCCATGACAGAATTCTTCTATATGCAGATGACACAGTCATCTTCACAGGCCACTCTAATCCCTCTCTCCTACAGCTGCAGCTGCAGAAAAGTTTTACAGAAGTTGAAACCTGGTTCAGATCAGAGAAACTCATCCTAAATTACTCAAAAATCAAAACAATGCTGTTCCAAGGTACCCACAACAAACACAAAGATCAACCGCTACTAATCAACAATAGCAGAGGCTCTGCGCTGGAACAGGTTGACCAGTTCAAATACCTGGATGTGATACTTGTTTGCACTCTCTTGTATAACAATAATATTCATAACATTGGTAAATCTGCGAATACTCGCATAGGGCTGCTCTATAGGCATGGGCACTGTCTGATGACCGATGCCTTAAACATTGCTATTCAAAGCTCAGTTACCTCAATAATTTACTATGATCTTGTTGTGTATGTATCAGCCACTGACACTGCCCTCTGATGCATGGCCCTAGCCCTTAACAAGGCCTGTTGGCCCCTCACCTCAGCTGCCTGACTTTCCCACATATGTGCTATCTATGAATAGGCTAACTGGCTGCAGCTATTGGGCAGGCTAAAGTACCAGACCTGCATCCTTGCAAAGAAGACCTCGTTGGGCCTCTTGCCCCCTGGGGTTCAGTCTTTACTGACTTCTCACTATGCCACCCACCTAACCAGGAGTTCTGAAAGTCTAGCATTCACTGTTCCCCACTGCCGGACCTCACAAGGACAGTGCTCCTATAAAGTAAAGAGCCCTAAACTGGTTCAATTCTCTTCCAGTGGAAATAACCAACACTACTAATCTCGGCTCCTTTAAATGCAAACTACGATTAGCATTTGTTGGCCAGTGCCTATTGTGACTGCTTCACTTAAACTGCTCTTTTATGCTCCCCTGGCCTCCCCTCCCACCATTGCACTCTCCCCACACTCCTGTCTCTTTCTCTCTGATAGCACTTTTCTATATCCCACTCCTGCTTGCCTCAAGCCACTCGCAGCCCCTCTGTATATTCCCACCTCACACTGCTTCCCTTCACTTGTGAGTCTCTCCTTCCAAAATCCTTGCCCCTATTCCAGACTTATTCACTGCCCACCACTCCCCCACCTGCCCTATTGCCCTTTCCTTCTCCTCCACCCTTTCTCCCACTCTCCTCCCTCCTCTCTACCTCACATCCATACACAGCTCCCCCTTCTTTTCCTCCGACCCTCTATTCTCTCTCTTATTCCCCCCACACATTGATGTGTCTTCTTGCAACCCCCAACTACCACTTTCACACCTGAAGCTACCCTCTGCCTCTATAAGCACTTGCTACTTTTCTACCCCCATGCATCGGCCCCAGGCATACTTTGTACAATGCCTGGTGTATTGTTCCAACTGCTTTTTTTTTTAATCACATTTCGATTGTTGACAAAGCCTTTGGCAGCTCCTTTGATGAAACCTACTGGATGTTTGTATTTTATCAGTGCTCTGTCTTATGTTTTCAACTTGTCCTTGTTACATGACGTGGAACCTTTGTAAGACAGCCTTTGGCTCAAAGGTGTTTTAGGAACATAGGAATATAGAAAAGTGACAGTAGAAAAGGACCGCCAGGCCCACCCAGTCTGCCCATTTGCCTAGCATCCTCTAGGTTGGCTCTGATTCACATAGATACATAGACAGTGTCGGCAGATAAGGGCCTATGGCCCACCCAGTCTGCCCATTTGAGCTTGTAAGTTCAGTTTATGTTTTCCTAGAAGTCTGTTGCCCCTTACCCTTGACCTCCAGAATTCCTTTATGTCTGTCCCATGCATTCTTAAATCCCGTGATTGTTTCAGCCCCCACCACTTCCTCTGGCAGGGTGTTCCACTTGTCCACCACCCGTTCTGTGAAGAAATTCTTCCTCACGTTTCCTCTGAATTGTCCTCCCTCCAACTTCATCCCATGCCCTCTAGTCCTGGAACATCTTTTCACTTAAAAATAGTGTATTCCTGCACCCTGTTCCTCCCTGTAAGATACTTGTATGTCTCTATCATATCCCCTCTCTCCCTCCTCTCCTCCAGGGAGTACATGTTCAGTTCCTTCAACCTGTCCTCATAGGACTTGTGATGCAATCCCTGTACCATCTTTGTTGCCCTCCTCTGAACCTTCTCTACCCTGTCTATGTCCTTAAGTAGGTAAGGTCTGCAGAACTGTACACTGTACTCCAGGTGAGGCCTCACTAGTGTCTTGTATAGTGGAATTATGACCTCCCTTTTCCTGCTGGTGACGTCCCTGCCTATGCATCCCAGCATCCTATTTGCTTTACCTGCTGCCTTGTCACACTGTTTACCTACCTTGAGGTCATCAGAGATGACAACCCCAAGATCCCTTTCCTGCTTGGTGCATGCTATATCCTCATCCCCAACTGATATATTGTGCCAGGGTTTTTGTGCCCCATATGCATTATCTTGCACTTCTTTGCATTGAATTTCAACTGCCAAACCCCTGACCATTCTTCAAGTTTCTGTAGGTCCCTTCTCATTCTGTCTACACCCTCTGGTGTGTCTACTCCATTACAGAGCTTTGTGTCATCAGCGAACAGTGAAATTCTGCCTTCTAGGTCTTGTGCAATGTCACTGATGAAGATGTTGAATAGGACTGGTCCCAGCACTGATCCCTGTGGTACCCCACTGGTCACTCTTCCCTCTGTGGAGTGACAGCCATTTACCACCACCCTCTGTATTCTGCCGCCCAGCCAGTTACCTACCCACCACACTACTGTCCTGCCCACACCCATATTCCCCAGTTTGTGTAATAGTCTTCTATGTGGCACAGTGTCAAAGGCCTTGCTGAAGTCCAGATAGGCCATGTCCACTGCTCTCCCCTGATCCACCTCCCTAGTCACCCAGTCAAAATTCAATGAGGTTGGTCTGACATGACCTCCCCTGGTGAAACCATGCTGCCTTGGGTCCTGTAGTCCATTGACAACCAGATATTCCACCAATCTCTCCTTCAGTAGTACTTCCATGATCTTCCCACTACTGAGGTGAGGCTGACTGGTCTGTAGTTTCCCACTTCCTCTTTGTTCCCACTTTTGTATAAGGGGACTACATCTGCTGTCCTCCAGTCTTTGGGTACCTCCCCTGTTTCCAGTGATCAGCTAAACAGGATAGCCAGAGATTCAGCCACCACCTCTCTTAGCTCTTTAAGGACCCTGGGGTGCACCCCATCTGGCTCATTGCTTTATCAACTCTTATTCCTTCCAGTTCCTTCAGGACCCTTTCTTGTGTAAAGGGACTTGTGTCCATTTCTGCACCATTCTCACCCCTTGTACCCCCTTCAGACCCATTACCCTCCTCTTCCTCAGTAAAGACTGAGCAGAAATACCTGTTCAATGTGTCAGCTTTACTGTTGTCATCCTCCATGCGGCTCCCATCCTCCCCCTTCAGTCTCACTATCCCTCCTTACCTTTCTTTTTTCACTTATGTACCTGTAAAAGGTTTTGTCCCCTCTACCCACTGATTTTGCAATGTGTTCTTCTGTCTGAGCTTTGGCTTCCCTTACTGACCTCCCTGCCTCCCTTTGCTTCTCCTGGTACTTCTCCCTATCCCCTTCTGCCTGTGTCTTTTTGTATTGCCTGAATGCAACCTTTTTGGCTTTCACTTTCTTTGCTACCTCTTTGGAAAACCATAATGGTCTCCTCTTCCTTTTCCTCTTGCTAACCTGCTTAATGCATAATTCTGTTGCTCTTGTAATCCAGATTTTAAATACTTCCCACTGTTCCTCAACCCCTGATTCCTGCCCCATTCCCCTTAATGCCTCTGTCAAGTATCTCCCCATTTTCCCAAAGTCTGCCCCCCTAAAATCCAGGATACGTGTTTTTGTGTGGTTTGGTTCTGCTCTTTCTGTGATTTCAAACCACAATGACTGGTGGTCACTGTTCCCCAGATGCTCCCCCACTGTTACCTCCATCACACTGTCCTGTTTGTGAGCACAAGGTCCAGTATTGCCTTCTGCCGAGTTGGTTCCATGACCAGTTGCTTGAGGAAGGCACCCTGAAGGGAGTCCAGGATAAATCTGCTCCTAATTGATGCTGCTGCTGGGATGCTCCAGTCCACATCTGGAATATTGAAGTTTCAACCAGTACTACCTCACCCTTGTCTGCCATCCTTTGGATGGCTAGCATCAGCTCCCTATCTGTTTCTTTCTCCTGGGCTGGTGGCTAGTAGACATCTGTGCAGATGGTGGCCCCATTTTCCTTTCCAACTTAACCCACAGTATCTCTCCCCATTTTGTTCCTCCTGGATCTCTGTGGCCCTTATGTCATTTTTCACATACAGTGCCACTCCTCCCTTCCTACCTGCCTGTCTCTTCTGAATATGTTGCAGCCAGGTATGGCCATCTCCCAGTTGTGGTTATCATTACACCAGGTTTCAGTGATGGCCACAATGTCCAGGTCAAACTGCACCATGACAGCCTCCAGATCTTCCATCTTGTTGCTAAGGCTCCTGGCATTGGCACATAGCTTTCCATGATTTGACCTCCTAGACTGTTTCTCTGTTCTACTCCAGCCCCTTCCTTGGTTGTCCTTTATCCCTGGTTCTCCTTGCTGTCTGCCTTCTGCTGAATTTTGACCCTTTTCTGCCTATCCACCTCTTGGGCACTAATCTCCATCTTTTGCACACTGCTTTGTAGAGATAGCCACTCCTCCGGTTCACTGGTTCCACTGCTAGCTGTGGGGGGTGAGCAAGTAGGTACCGTCCTTGCTGGCCTGACACCCCCTTTGCTAGTTTAAATGCTTGTCAATATAGCATTTAAGCTTATCATTGAGTGCTTGGATTCCCCTCCAGGATGGATGCAGGCTGTCAGGCTTGAACAAACCTCCATCCCTCCAGGTGGGTCTCCAGTCACCAATGAATCCAAACCCTTCCTCACAGCACCACTTCTTCAACCATGAGTTAAAGTTCCTGGTGCATGCACCCCTATGCTCTCCCTTGCCTCTCCGGTGGTACTTGAGAAAGTGACAGAAGTAGCTACTGCTTGAGACCCTCCCAATTTCCTAAACTCTTCCTGAACTTCCTTTGGCTCCCCATTTGCCGGGTCATTAGTACCTAGGTGGATGATGACATCCAGCTCACCCTCCGGTCTTGCCTTCCCAGTGATCCCCAGGATCTTCCTTCCATCCCTCTGTGCCATGGCACCTGGTAGGCACCTCACCTCCCTGTCCTCCACCTCCTGTGTTCCTAGCTGGATCCCTCTTATGATGGAGTCCCCCACCAGGATTCACTTCCTCCTCCTCTGGGGTCCACTGCTCTCCCCGCTGAGGTCACCTCCTTGGCTAACCTCCACATCCTTTCCTTCCACTTCCTGGGTACCTCTATTTGGTTGTCCCTGTTTGCCAGCGTGCATATGAGTTCTTGAGTGGAATAGGATCTGGGATGTGCCTCTGCCTGACCACTCTAATCCTTCCTGAGCCCACTGTCATCCAAGTGCTCCTCATTCTTGGCATCCTTTGAGGCAGTTGCATTGGACTGGGTGGTCTCTGGATAGGGGTGATGGGACTCCTGACCCAGTTTACTTCCATTCTGAGTCTGGCTATCTCATCCTGCAGTCCAGAGAGATGTGTACAGATAGGGCAGCACCTCAGTGTCCAGAAGGTCTGCCTGAATATGGCTGCCCCACAGCCACTGCATTGCACCACTCCCCACATTATACTGCAATTATACTGCTATTCCACTACTTGTCTGATACTGAAGCTCTCCCAGTTCCCTTTTTATTAATTTACTGTCCTAAAAATCCTGCCACTGATCCTCAGATACTTTTCTTTTTTTAAAAAAGAAAATAAACCAATAAATAAATAAATGAGTTAAAACACTTGTCATGCTGAGGGTGGGCTTCTTCCCCCTTATGCCACTCCTACTCCACACCCCTTACTATCCCCTGTGTTTAGCTCCTTTCAATCAGATTTAACAGGGCATATAATTAAGAGTTGGAGGAAGGGGAGGGTGGAGGCGCAAAATTTGCAGCAATTAAAGACAGCAAAGAAATATACCACCACTACATTTTAAATTTTCAACAGCCCAAAAACAATTCTAAGTAAAGACAGCAAAGAAATTACAGTGTCACTAAAAGCCCACAATCTAAGTTTAAAAGAAAATAGTAATTACCAGTTACTGTAAAGCACTAAATTGAATATGTTTCCTTCCCCTTCTGGCTTCTTCTGAGAAAACAAAACTGACTTGCTACCTCAACTCTGACTAAGCCCCACCTCCAGTTATCATGTAGCTGAGGTCAGAGGCCAGACAACTAACACCCCTTGCCCAAACTACAGGGCAAGTCAGACAAGCCAAGACTAAATTTGCTGCAATTAAAGACAGCAAAGAAATACACCACCACTACGTTTTAAATTTTCAATAGCCCAAAAACAATTCTAAGTAAAGACAGCAAAGAAATTTCAGTGTCACTAAAAGCCCACAATCTAAGTTTAAAAGAAAAATAGTAATTACCAGTTACTGTAAAGCACTGAATTGAATATGTTTCCTTCCCCTTCTGGCTTCTTCTGAGAAAACAAAACTCACTTGCTACCTCAACTCTGACTAAGCCCCACCTCCATTTATCACGTAGCTGAGGTCAGAGGCCAGACAATTAACACCCCTCACCCAAACTACAGGGCAAGTCAGACAAGCCAAGACTATATTTGCTGCAATTAAAGACAGCAAAGAAATACACCACCACTACGTTTTAAATTTTCAACAGCCCAAAAACAATTCTAAGTAAAGACAGCAAAGAAGTTACAGTGTCACCAAAAGCCCACAATCTAAGTTTAAAAGAAAAATAGCAATTACCAGTTACTGTAAAGCAATTACCAGTTACTGTAAAGCACTGAATTGAATATGTTTCCTTCCCTTCCCCTCCCTTCAGCAGCCCTCTATGTCTATCCCAAGCTCTCTTGAACCCCTCCACTGTATTTTATCTCACCACCTCTTTAGGCAGCCCATTCCAGGAGTCCACCACCCTCTCAGTAAAGGAGTACTTCTTAATGTTTCCCCCAAACTTCCCCCCTCAAGTTGGAGATCATGACCCCTTTTCCTGGGACACCTCTTTAACTGGAAGAGGTTCTCTATAGGCACTTTGTTGATTCCCTTTAGGTATTTAAAAGTCTCTATCATGTCCCCTCTCTCCCTCCTTTGCTCCAGAAAATACATGTTAAGGATCCCCAGTCTCTCCTCATATGGCAAGTGGTTGAGCCCCTTCACCATCCTGGTTGCCCTCCTCTGTACTCGCTCCACCCTCTACACATCCTTTTTTTGGTAAGGCCTCTAAAACTGGACCCCATATTCCAGATGAGGCCTGACCAGCTGGGTGTATGAGGGAATCAGGATCTCTTTCTTCCTGCTGGTGATCCCCCTCCCAATACAACCCAACATTCTGCTGGCTTTTGCCACTGCCCTACTGCACTGCCCTGCCACCTTCAGGTCTTGTGAGATGATGATGCCAAGGTCTCTTTCCTCCTTGGCAACCTCAAGCAGCTTATCCCCCAATTTGTACTCCACTCTCCTGTTTTTTCTGCCCAGGTGCATGATTTTTCATTTTGCTGCATTGAGTGATAACTTCCACTTCCTGGACAACTTCTCTAATTTCCCCAGATCCCCCTGCATCCTCTGAACTCCCTCCTGCATGTTCACTCTATTGCAAATCTTTACGTCGTCTGAAAATAGGCTCACTATCCCATCCAAACCCTCCGCTATGTCACTTATAAAGATATTTAACAGTAGGGGTCCCAGTACTGACCCTCTGAGGAACACTGATGGTGGCCTCTGACACTCCAGAGGAAACCCCATTGACCAACACCTTCTGTGTTCTGCCCTCCAGCAAGCTACTCACCCGCTTATAACCACATTACCAGCCCCAGGCAATCCATTTTGTACAATCGCCTCCTGTGCTGTAAAGACTCAAAAGCCTTCCTGAAATCCAGGTAAGCCACATCCATGGACCCTCTCTGATCCAACACCCTGGTGACCCAGTCAAAAAACATGACCAAATTTGTTTGACAGGACCTACCTTTTATAAAACTGTGCTGCCTTGGGTCATTAAGGCCATTTGCCTCCAAGTAGCTAGTGATTCTGTCCTTTAGCAGTTTTTCCATGAGCTTACTGACCACAGATGTCAGGCTTGTGAAGGGGTAGTACATCTGAGCACTTCCAGTCCTTCGGGATTTCCCCTGAGTGTAGGAACTCATTGAAAAGAGTGATTATGGGGCTGCTAACCCCTCCTTCAGTTCCCTCAACACTTTTGGGTGAACTCCATCCAGCTCCATGGCCTTGTCCACCTTCAGGCTCTTAAGCTTTATCAATATCTCCTCTACTCAGAAGGGAGTCACATCCACCCCTACCCCTGCCATATCTAGTGACCTGGTATTGCCTCCCATCCATTCCTCCTCCCTCATGAATACTGCCCTGAAGGAATTAATCAACATTTCTGCCTTCTCCTGGTCACCCTCCAACCTCTCCCCGTCACTGTTAACAGACTAGATATCCCATTCTCCCTTTTTCTCCACTCTCTGATATATCTAAAGAAGGTCTTGTCCTCCTTCTTGACTGCCTTGGTGATATTTTCTTCTGTCCTACCTTTTGCTGAACTGATCACCCTCCCTGCCTCCCTTTGCTTTTCCTGGTATTCCACCAAGTCTAGTTCACTCTGCATCATTTTAAACTTTCTGAAGGCTCGCCTCTTAACTCTGATACTGGCCCCCACTTCCCTGCTGAACCACAGTGGTTTCCTTTTTCTTCCTATTCTAGCTCACCCTCTTCATGCAGTGGTCTATGGCACCCACAATGGCTCCCTTTATCATAGCCCATATGATTTCCACCCCCAAGCTGCCCTATCCCTTCAAGTGACTGGCAAGCATAATTCCTCATCTTGTCAAAATTTGCAGCTCTGAAATCAAGTACCTTCACCTTGGTCTGGTTGCAAGAGGCTGACTTGTGTGTCGTAAACCACACAGTACCATGGTCACTTGTACCTAGATTATCCCCCACCCTGTCACCATTTATAAGCACCAGATCTAACACCGCTCTGTCTCTAGTTGGTTCTCTGGCAAACTGCCTGAGTTGGGTAATCTGGAGAGAGTCAATAATTACCTTGCTTCTGGATGAGGCTGCTGACATTGATTCCCACTCTACTTCCAGCAGTTTGAGATCTCCCATCATCTGCACCTCCCCCTTAGCCACCATCCTAAGCATCTCTTCCACTATCTGGTTGTCCACACCTTCTGATTGCCCTAGTGGCCTGTAGACCACTCAAGTGCACACCACCTCACCCCTCTCTGTGGTCGATGAGATCATAGTGCCTCTGTGTCTCCCTTCCTACCCTGCATTTCTGATGCTGAAATCCCCTCCCTCAAGCAAAGTGCTACACTGCCCCCTCTCCTTCAACCATGTCTTTCCTATATAGTGTATACCCCAGAATTTTCCTATCCCAATCCTGTCCATCATGAAACAAAAAGTCCATAATTCCCATCAAGTCTAAGTCCTCTGCTGCCATGACTGCTACCAGATCTGGGACCTTGTTACCCAGTCTCCTGGCATTTGTGCACATGGCCTTCCAGTCTACAGTTTCCCTAACCCCGGCCCCTGTCTTGATGATCCTCTTCTTTCAAGTAATACCATTCCTAGCCCCAACTGGCTGCCTTGTTTTCTGGGGGGGGGGGCAAATGTCCCCCTTGTCACATGCACTGTTACATTTTGCTTCCAGCACCCTCCCAGTTCAGTTTAAATTATAAAGTGCACTAATGAACTCCTGCAGTTTCCATTTAAGCACCTCTTTACCTTCTCTATTTAAATGTAGCTTATCAGAGGCAAAGAGGCTGTCATCCTTCCCTATTGTCCCCAAATGACCCACCAACCCATAACCCTTCTGAACACACCATTTAGAGACCCAGCAGTTGAACTCTGCTATCCTCGACTTCCTATCAGTGCTAGCTCTTGGGACTGGAAGCACCTCTGAGAATACCACTGAATGAAAACACAGTCTGTTACAGAACCTCTATAAGGCTTCAAACCTTGCTTATACCTCCATCAAACTATGTCCAGCAAGGTCATTTGTTCCTAAGTGGAACACCAGGTGGGTTTTCATATCCTGTTGCTTTCATCAGGAAGGGATGTGATGAATGACCACCATGGCTGTAATTCCAGGAAAGCAACTGACCCAAACCTTGCTCCCCCTTCTGCCCTTCTTCCCCAGCTAATACCCCTAACCATGGAGTCCCCAACAATCATGACCTTATCCTTCACCTTGCCTGCACCAGAACCACTCCCTGCCTGTTCCCCTGCATCCGCCCCCTCTTGGGATGCACTTTCTCAGACCCCAGGACCTCCATTCTAGCAATTGACTTGCTCTTCTTAACCCTCACAACTTGATCCCTCCAGTGGCATCCTCCAGGACCCTCTGCATCAGACCCAGTGTCCCTTGCCCCCCATTCACCTTCTATCTCCACTTGCCCCTGTCATTGTTGAGCACCATATCCTATTCCTGCCTTGACACCTCCTGTTTTGTGGCTGTATCCATGTTCTTCTTGTGCCGTAGTCCTGCTACCTCATGTATTGTGGCCATTATGCTCAGGTTATCATCTCTCTCTCCCTTCCCCCCTTTTCGTATATGCTCCAGTGAAATTTATAATCAACTGGCCCCCTGCTACCTTGCCCACCCTTACTGGTACCTGCTCCCTATCTCTGCCTATTACTCCTTCAGCCTGCAAAATGACAATTTGGTCTCCTATGCCCCACATGAATTTCAACAATCCTGGATTCTGAGTAGTGCCCTCCATCCTTCCAGCTCTGATCCCCTGAGAGTTCCTGAGATCCCATAGGCCTGCCTGGCACCATCCAGTGGTGACTCCTCATTTGGGACCTCCTCTTTGTGCTCCGCAGTCCGCAAAGCCTCCAACTGATCAGTTCCATTCTGAGGCATCCCCCTCCCTCTGCCCACCTCCTCCTCCTGATCCCCTTTGCCAATGCTCTATTTCCCACATCCATGGAGGGAGCCCTGCTGGCCCTTCACCCACTGGCTATGCCCGGTCTATCACAATTTCACCTGCCCAAGTCCCTGTACTATTGCTCACCACACATTCATCTCCTTCCAGTTTCAGTAGTTCAGCAAATCTATTTTTGTGTGTTATGTCCCCAAACTGACCCATTATGTGCATCATGCCCCCCACCCACCCCAACTTTACTGTGGGACTTCCCTCTTTATGTGTACTGAACTTTGTCTGAGATGCCTTACAGCCAACCCCCTTCAATCCCTCTTTGTCCTGCATCCGCCCCTCACTGGCTGCTGACACATTCATTGCCTTGTCCCTTCTCACCCTCTCCAGCCTCCTCTCTCCCCAAACCCTGCCATTATAAAACTCTCCATACCCCCACGGCCAGCCTCCTGCCCTCCACACCTTATACCACTGTAGTTTTGCCTTCTAATATGATATTTCCTAGTTATTCAAAATCTTAATAAATAAATAATGTGCCAAGATGGAGAGCATTTTGGTGAGAAGTACAGTGATGTCTCTATCTTGGAGTAATAGAGACCAATGTGTGAGTCTGGTGTTAGACATGTTGCCAGCTTTGATTCTATCTGGCAATAGGAAGTTGGTGGAGGTGTGGTTGGTGTGTAGCATGATGGGACACTATCTTATTATGTACAAAAAGTGTTTGACAGCCCAAAATATTGCCAGCAGGTTCCTTTAACACAAGAAATACTGCAGCTCAACCATGGAGAGCATTTGTGAAGCATAGCTAATAGGCCTCAGCCTACCATTGGCCTTTTGAGCAAGGACTGCTGACATACCTACTTCAGAGATGGCAATTTCAAAATAGAATGGAAGTTCTGAGTTTGGGTTGACCAATGCTGGAGCAGAGGCCAGGGCCTTTTTCAGGGAGGTGACAGCATCAGTGTGCTCAGTACCCTATTGCCATGGGATGTCCTTCTTCAGGAGTTCATACAGAGGGCAGCATTCTGCACAAAATTGCAAATAAAATCCCTGGAGTACAGTAGTTGACCATACCCAGGAAATGTCTGAGAGTTGCCACACTCATGCGTAATGGCAAATTCTGTAGGCCCTAAATCATGTTGGTAGCAGGGCTTCTTCATTCTCCAGTTATGCACAGGTCCAGAAATACAACTTCTGGTTAGCACAACTATACCTTTGCAGGATTGCACTTGTTCTGCTCTCTGTGGCAGGGTCAGGAGCTCTTCTAAGAGTTTCAGGTGCTTCTCCATGTCCACTTTGGCTAGGAAAAGGTCATCCACATACTGTAGAAGGCATTCAGAGGTGGAAAAGCCACTGATTGCATCCTTCATATGGATGTAAAACAGGGATGTGCTATTATGGAACCCCTGTGGGAGACAGTTCCATGTGCACTGACATCCTTCAAAGGTGAAGGAGAATCTGTATTGGCTCTCTTGGCCAAGGGTAGGGACCAAAATCCACTGTAGATGTCCAATGTACTGAACCACTGGCGTTCAGGTTTGAGACATTTGAGCACATTAGGGGCAGATGCCACAGTTGGGGTGCAGCTTGTGGGGGGGGAGTACTTGATTAAGTCTGTGATAGCCAATGGTGAGTCTCCAACTATTGTTGGATTTCTTCACAGGGCAGATGGGTGAATTGTCTGTTGGCACACAAGGCCTTATGACTCTCTGCTAGACAAGTGAGTCAATGGTGGCCCTCAATGAGGGTAAGGCTTCAACTGAGAATGGGCATGGCTTTTGGTGGGGTGGATCCTCCCCAGTGATCTGGATGATGGTGTCCATCCTTTCACAGTTATGCTTGTTCTTGGCAAAGGCCTCTTGGTACCTTCCCAGGATTGGCTGACTCTGAGGCAACAGCTTGTGATGATGTTTCAAGATGATGATGTCATACTCTTTGTCATTGAAGACCATCTCTTCCACAACATGTGAGTCAAAGATAAGTACCATGTGAAGTTGTCCTCATATTTTAAATAATAGTCTGTTGGCTAAATCCACAGCACTTCCATTTTGTTACAGGAAATCAATTCCCAAGATACTTTGGTGATGATGTAAGGCCATGAGGTCAAAATGAAGTTCCACTGCCAAGGTACCAATGATGACTGTTATGGGTTTGGATTGGTAGGTGGTAACCATAGTCCTCTTGAAGGTCTGGGCAGAGGTAGCTCTCCCTGTGGACCACCGAGATCATTTTGGGTCATCTTGGTGTAGCACTGAGACA
This sequence comes from Neoceratodus forsteri, assembly GCA_016271365.2. Lineage (NCBI taxonomy): Eukaryota > Metazoa > Chordata > Ceratodontiformes > Ceratodontidae > Neoceratodus > Neoceratodus forsteri. The sequence continues at coordinate 349,130,785 of CM028130.1, read as the reverse complement.
GTGGCTCCCATGTCTAAAAGCAGTTCCTTATGGTGGCCCCCTACCAATGCTTCTATACACGGTCAGCTGGTTTCATCCATCACTAGGGAAGTGATGATGTGTACAGGGGCCTGACACCATCATTCAGAATCATCCTTTTTGGATGGAGTCAGGGCCTGTGAATCCTGGAGCATGTGGGTACATTCACGGTAGGGAGACTCTTGGACCTCCTTTGGATCTTCCTGGTATGGAGGCACAGGTGGGACACTTGCAGGGCTAAGAGCTGTAATCAGCTTTTGGGCAAGGCTCATAACTTTGGATTTTACCCTAGATTCAAATACTCAGAGCCGGTTGTTCTCCTCCTGTGATTCCTTGTATATAGGGCTGGTCACTTTTGATTCTGGTTCTGGCCCTGGTAGTGGTTCTGATTATCCCATTTTTGTTTCAGGTTACCCAGTTTCTGGGGTCGGTGGCATGGGTCTGGGCCTTTTGTTTACCTTCCACTACGTACTTCATAGCCGGCTCAGCACTAGACTGCACTGTGGCTACCTTGGACTTCTGTCTGGTGTTCAGATCTTGTCATTTCATCTTTTCTAGAATCTCAGTAAAAAAGTCCAGTCTCAGGAGGATAGCAGTCTCTATCTTGTCCGGGATGGCTTTTAACATGTTTTTCAAAAACAAGCTTTTGTACTCTAGTGATTCCTTATCTGAGGCCTGGTTCATGGCTCCCTTTCTAGTATGATATGACAGCCAGAGGTGACTTTCATACTGATCAGGGGTTTCCTTCATGAACTGTTTGAATTTGTAGACCATAGACATGCCCAATTGGCTGGGGTAGAGCATGAGCATTAGGCCTGCTGCAATGTGATAGAACCTCACTGAGGTGTAACTGCATAACGTGCTTGGCAATTTATCCCAGAGTGTAGGATCTACTGTCTGTTTTAAAACCTGTACTTGCTGCTCAGCTGGTAGGCTAAGCATTTCACAATGGCTTTTCACCTTTTCCAAATAAACATGCAGATTATCGCTAGGCCCTGTTCGACATACTATGTTTGAGATATTAGCAATGGCTTGGGCAAACTGGAGGATGTTGGGGGCTCACTCTGGTTGGCCCATGATGGTTTTCACCACAGTGTCAGCCACTGCATCGGTCACACCCCGGATGAGGCTGTTTTGGCCTACCTTGACAGAGATTAGGTCTGCCATGGCCTGCAAAACCATTGGAATGCCAGCCCTCTCTATCACATCATCGACCAGGCTCTACCTCAAGCTGGTCACTGGGCCATAAGATGGATGTTGGAGGTGACTCAGACCATTCCCTCCAGAGTCCCATGGACTGCCATCCTGGATGTAATCATCATCCGCATCATCCCCATCATCATTGGGTAATGATGTCAGGTCGATAGGTGGAGAAAAGGGTAACACCTTAATGTGCCCCTTTAGGATATCAAACTGCTGATCTAACTGTGCATACCTCTGTCTGCACTTTCCATGTTTTACTTTCACACCTACATGCTGTCCTGTACTAAGATGTTTCTGTAGAACTCTATGTGCAGCAGTAACTTTGTGATTCTCATTAATCTCCCTCTCTAAATCCATCTGACACTTATCCATTCCTCTCAACAAGTCATCATTTGCATTCTTCAATTCATCATTTTCATGAGTCAACATACCATTCATCTGCAATGCCTGCTTCTTGTCATGATACATTTTATCACATTCCTCTCTCAACCTAGCATTCTCTCTGTCCTTTGGTAGCAGAGCGTTACACAATTCTGCCTGTGACTTTCCATCTCCTTCACCCAAACCTTCTGTTGCTCACCTTTCTCTCATAGCATGGATTTCAGCTCTGTTTTCAAAGCTGACACCCTTGCCTCAAGTGCCTGGAGGGCAGCGTACAGGGCTGCAACCATTTCATCCTTATGATTATACTTCTTAACCATTAGTTTTGTTTCTGAGTACATTGAACACACATACAGTACTGTATTTGGTGATCTTTAGATGCTGCATTTCATGCAAAATCACCCCAGCCTCCTTGGGATGGTAAAAAGTTTGTGATGTCTAGTTTTAACTCAGCACTAATTGACATTTTGAATGCCCGGCCCCCTTTCTGCACAAGCTGAGAAGCCCAGAGGGGTCTGGATCACCCTGTACTTTCCCTGCTAAATAGTTACACTTTTTGAGTCATGGAGCCCTTTGGACAAATCCTTAGGGTTGTTTCATGCAAATAAATGAATGGGAGGGCTCAAGGGTTTTAATACTTAACCACCAATTGCTCAACATTTATAGCAAAAGCAAGCAATTTCCAGTTTTCACAAAGTATGCTTGCAAAAGAGGGGTTAAATCTGCCTTGGCTGTGAGCTGTTTTTTATACCTGCTCAAAAGACCTTGAAGTAAATCCAAAAGCATGTAAGGCAAATGTTTGCCACTGCCAGTACACTGTGAACACTTCTCTGGTGGAGAAAATATCTTTGCCCTTGAAAATGTCTTTATCCCCCATTCCCAAAATTCACACACACTTGTAAATTACTTAAGCGGTTCTACTGTTCTATCACAAACCGGTCCTGCAAGCACAGTCACCACTAATAAGATTTTGCAGAAGATAAACCTGATGGTAACACACCACCAACACAGATGTGCAGAAAAACTGTATATTTCTCCCAAGTAATGGTACAAAAGACAGAAACATAAAAGAAAAAGCTTACAAACTGGAACACAGCCATACACCAAGTGTGGAAGCTGGATGCTTCCAGGAATCCCAAAGGGCTTTGGCCATGTACTAAGATTATATACTGCAGATAAGAATGTCCCGTTATCAGAGCAACAAGCTTATAAATGTCAGTGTGTCTCTGTACTTGGTGTTTCACTGGACAATATATGGACATCTATCACCCAGGACTGATGCTTTTTGTAGCAGTTACAGTTATTCACTGACTAACTAACTTAAAAGAACAATAGGGTTCTTCTCATATAATTTGCAAGGCTAAGCCTACTGACTTCAGAACATAAGTGGCGCTACAGACCACAGAATTTTACATCTTTATATAATTATATCATGTTAGACTGCTAATCTCACAGCTGTCAATAGATGTCCTTCTAGAACAATAATACACATTCATGGCTAACTCATTAGACTTTTGGCTGAACAGGAGATTTCTGACTAGGCCCTAATATAGAACAAAATATCAGTACATTAGTAATCAGTAGTACATAATACATTCTCCCTTGTCTGTCATGATATCAGTGAGTGTCCTCATTGGGATGGCAGGGCAGGCTGGACCAACAGTAGCACCTCTCTGAGTTCTTTTAGTATTCTGGGATATATCCCATTTGGCCCCATCACCTTGTCTACCTTCAGTTTCAAGAGTTCCTTTAGGACTCTCTCTTCTGTGAATGGTCCAGTGTCCACTCTTTTCCCTGTGTGTGTCTGCTGGATAATGCCAGTGCCTCTCCTTTTCCTTCTTTTGTGAATATAAAGCAAAAGTATTCATTCAGTATCTCAGTTTTTTCCAGGTCCTCCTCTGCCCACAACACCCCCCTCCTTTACTTAGCCACACTATCCCTCCCTTGGCCTTTCTTCTTTCCTTTATGTACCTGAAAAAGGTTTTGTTCCCTTCCTTCCCTGTCTGGGCTACCCTTTCCTCTGTGCCTTTGCACATCTGACTGTTTTTCCCACCTCCCTCTGATTAGTCTGATACAGTTCCTTGTCTTCCTCCATCTGCATTTCCTTGTATTTCCTGAATGCCAGTTTTTTCTAACTGTTCCTGCCACTTCTTTTGAAAAACATAATGGTTTTCTTTGTCTGCTTGCTTTGATAACTTGCTTCACATAAAGGCTTGTTGCCTCTGTTATGGCTCTCTTGAGGTTCTCCTACTGTACCTCTATTTCCCCTCCTTCACCCTTGGGTTTTGTTCCTATGTATATTTTTTTGACAGTCATAATAGTTTCAGGTTTGTGCTTTAAACCCTTTAACAAAGAAACACTTTTAGTGTATGGTGACTAGTGAGCCAATATATGATGCCTGAATTATGATAAAATAGTTGCTGTCCTTGTCTAAACTTATGCTGCAATTTCAAAAACACTGTAAAACTGCAATAATCACTAGTAATTTAATTAATGAGAACACTGAAAGAACACAGAATGCAGATAATGTTTAGTTAGAGTATAAAAATTAGTTTTCTAAGCCCAGCTGATACCAAACACAGCTTAGAAAAAGACCTCCAGAGTTTGAAGTTCTTGCTCTGAATCGATGTACAAATTAGTGAGAATGGGTAAAAAAACATTTAAGCAGTGTTCAAGTTTAAAATCACAGTTGCAGTCAATGACATATTTGGTTGTTTCATGCAATTTCTGTGATATCTCTAAAAATATGTCCTGCCTGCCTACAGTACTGCTGTAGGGCCACTGGAGCAAAACTCTATAGAAATATCATGAAATACCTAACATACATGATTGTCTCACACCCTTCCAGCTTCATCACATGCCCTCTAGTTCTTTTGCTCTTCCTTATCTGATGAGACTCCCCTTCTGCATCCTGTTCATCATTGTGAGGTACTTTTTAGGTAGTGGTGGGCAAAGTCCATAAACTTCGCTATGCATAGTATTTTGTGTATAATCCAAATGTTGCCAAATACTACATAAGGCAAAGTGATTAACTTCACATCTCAAAGTAATGCAAAGTTTCCATTGGCCCCTCTGGACTTTGCATTACTTCACTTTGTCTTGGGTGTTTAAGGTGAATTTTGCAGTGATTCATGGGATGTAAGGTCACACGGGCTCTATATTGTCTTGCACAACATCAGTGCAGCATAGTGTGTGTAGTGGAAAGCTGGAGACAGTTTGGTCCTGGAGCTCTGAGAATCAGACCAGTTTAAAATCTTTAAAAATGCATTTTTGCAACAAAATCTTGTCTAAAGATTTAGTACATTGATTGTAGTAAACCTTTGTGTGTTTATATCATCAAGCATTTATTGATTTTGTGTGACTATTGAATGTTAATTTATACATTCAGTCTCTGTACTGACAGACACTGTAGAAGTGTGATTCAGGGAGGGGCAGATCCATGGTATAGAAGGGAGATTCACAGACCACAGTGAGAAAGGCAGTCTTTCCAAGTGTTGTTGGCTAGTGTTTTAGTATTTGTGTGTTCAGGTACACACAGTAATACTTATATTAATTTTTATAAGTTTCTGCTGTTTGCTGGGCATTTTTTCAGTCAGTTTAAAAGACTGTCTGTGTTGTAGTTTACTAAACAGTTAAAGTTTCTGCACCTGACCTTTAATTTGTTTGTTTGCTGTCAAGTCATATGTATTTTATTATGGCCCTGCAATAGCAGTACTCTGAATTTCTCAGCCTGTCTGCAATATTTTTCCCTGCTTCGGTGTAGTGACTGGTGTCCCCAGCAAAACAAGTTATTGTTTTTGGACATTTTGGATGTTTGAAGACTGGCTAAGGTCTTGTTGTGCCTGTGTGGCTGCATCTCTTTCCTTTTTTTGCTTCCCATCCATCAAAAACTGCAGAAATATAAAGTTGCTGTTAATTTTCTGTGTAATCTTAAAAAATGCCAGTGAAGAGACGGTCATGCAAACCTGATTCTGGCTGTAGCACTGCTGCCAAGAAGTCTATTAGCAGTGGAAGTTGTTGTGATGATGAGACAGGTTCATCAGGAGCTTGCAATTCTAGCAGTGTTAAGACTGGTCAAGACCATTGCTGTGTTAGTATGCAGCAGAAGGCAAAAGCAGTAGTTGCTGCAAGTAAAGGGATTTCTCTGACAATGTTTTTCACAGCAAAGTCAGTTACTTCCGTGCTGCTTGATGATGCTGTTGTCCCTGTTGGTAGTAAAGTTAGTGACGGCATGGTTGATAACAGCATGAATATTTGCTACAAGTTAAACCCTGGCAAAGTTAAAGAGTGGGAAAATGTTGCTGAGTATGCAGACTTGAGTGTAGTTGATGTCCCACTCCCCACAGTAGTTGAACATGATTGTGGTCATGATGATGACTCACAGTCTCATGTTTCCACTGATCTTGAGATTAGGTCATCCAAACATTCAGATGTTGATGAAAAAGTGTGAATGATCATATTGCGGTTGTGACTGGAATATCTTCACAGGACAGCATCCAAAGTTAATTTATGGATAATAAATATGATGATAATGCTATTGACCCCATCTGGGAACCAGATAAAAAGGAAGTGAAGTTGGCTGTTTGTAAACAGTCTGTTCTTCAGTCATCCCCTCTTCAAAGTTCTGATGCAGCATTGTCTGTTGATAACCCTGAAGAAATAGTCATAGATTGTGATGTTCAGTCAAAGTACAAGTGTGCACATCACCAGAAATCATGCAGTACACCCCCATTTCATTGACACAAAGACTGCCATCCCATATGCAGCACCAGCAGCAACATGTGAAGAGTAGGACATCCAAATCCCTAGTTTGGGATTTTTTCATGCAAGATTGACGCAATGAAACAGTGGCAATCCGCCAGCTTTGCCAAGTGTGTGTGAAGTGTGGTAAAAAGGGTAGCCATCTTGGCACAGGGGACCAGCATACTCATCTCAAGAGCAGGCACATGAGACTGTGGACTCGGCACCAGAGGGGAGCTAATGCCATAGTGGGGAGTTCACCCTCATCCACCTTACTGAGCATGGTATCCCCTTCCTTGAGTGTAAGTAGCCATGTCAGTAACAGTTATGAAATAACACTGGAGGATTACTACAGGCATAAGGAGAAGGATGATTTTGAATGTTCAAGTAGTGGTCAGAGTAGCAGTGATGGTCCATGTAGTGATTCTACTACATCAGCCCCTGTGTTTAAAACAGGAAAAATAACTGCATTTATTAGCTTGTCACCTGTGCACCCACCATCACACATCAAAGAAACTTCATCTATGGCAGTTCGCAGAGGAGAGCCACTTGGCATGCCACGTGCAAAACACCTAGCAATGCAATCCATGTTGCACAGCCTTTTTGCACTGAAGAGTAAATACCCACCAAATCATGCAGTTGCACATGAACTCAGTGCTGCTATACCTGAACTGCTGGCAATTGACCTTTTGCCCTTCTCCTTTGTGGAGAAAGCAGGATTCCAGTGCTTTGTGTCACGTGCATGTCCTAAATGGAAGATCCCATCCAAGACATACTTTTCCACCTGTGCTGTCCCAGAGTTTTATAGGACTGTGACAGAGTCTGTAAGACATGACCTTCAACATTCCACATCATCTTACATTCACTTAAGCATGGATATGTGGACAAGTAATAAAACAGTGAGTAGTTCCTAACTGTGTATTTCTGCACATTGGGCACAGCTACCTGGGGTTGTCTGTGATGGTGGGAAGGGAAAGCAGTGTAATAAGTCAGACTGGGTGGTAGCAACCTTCATGCCATTAGACAGAATGCCACACTTGCAATGCATAGTGTAGCAGGGTCGCATACAGGTGAAAACATGCTAGACTTGCTACTAACAGAAACTGATGAGTGGCTGCACCCCCTGTCCCTAAAAGCTGGCTTCCTAGCTAGTGATAATGGATCAAACTTTGTTAAATGTATCAACAATGGTGGCTTTGTGAGGATTCCCTGCATGGTTCACTGTTTAAATCTTGTAGTGCAGTAGTTTCTGCAGTTCCCAGAAATCAAGCAAATGCTAACAGTTGCACACCACATCTGTGCCCACTTTGCATGCTCTGGAAAGGCCTGTGAACAACTTAGTCAGCTGCAGATTCAAAATAGCCTGCCTCAGCACCGCCTCAAGCTTGAAGTTGTCACAAGATCGAATTTGATACTTTACATGGCAGAGCGGTTGTATGAGCAGTACAAAGCCATCTCTGAGTTCCTAGTTATGCACACTAGCCGTGACAGTTTAGGGGCCTGAATGTCTATGACAACTGAGCAATGGCAACTCATGGACTCAGTAATATTTAATTTTGAAGCCATTTGAACATGCCACACAGTGAGTGGTAACACTGCATCCGTTAGTCAAGCCATTCCACTGCTCTGTGTGCTGAGGAAGACTTTATTGAACCTGCAGCCTAGCCTTGATGTGGTTGGAGTTTGGTCAAGCTGTGCATTACTGAAACACATGACTACAATATTAGACAGCAATTGACACATCTCCACTATTCAGCAATCTCCAGAATTTGGTATAGCCACAATGCTGGACCTGCACTGCAAACATGGCATTGCATCCATACTTGAGGAAGGGCATGATCAGGTTCAAAATCTGACTGTACAGCTGGTCCAATTGGTTCATGGGGCATAGAAGTCATGTGCAAAGTTCTGCAAATCACAGCATAACAAGGCTGAAGGTCTCTGTGGACTGAATACATCCAATAAGGTGGTTGAGGAGCAAGGGGTGGTGTCAGTTGCACAGTTGGCCATTAATCCACTTTGGGGTGCCTTGTCCTAAGGAATTTGTGACCTAGATGAATCTTGTGAACAGGGGGATGACTCATCAGGAATGCATGCATCACAGAGCATGGTTGAGGCCTATTTGGCAGAAAACAGGCATCTGACGATACTTGATGATCCTCTGGTGTACTAGAGTGGCAAGGTGAATGAATGGCCAGCACTGACTTCAGTAGCACTGAAGTACCTGACCTGCCCACCCTCTAGTGTAAGTGTGGAGAGGGTATTTAGTTCTGCGGGGGCCATGGCGAGTGACCGTCGTACTAACCTATCACCTATAAATGTCAGCATGCTGACATTTATCAAAATGAATGACAGTCACATACCAAGTAGGACAACCACTTCTATATTTGTACCCAGTCATGCTGATGGCTGTGCTGATGATGCAGGCGAAGCAGACCATCCTGGTAGCAGAGTCAAGAGGTGCACCTTTGAGGTTGATGATGCAGTTATGGAAAAAGAATTTCCAAGTGGGTACTACTCTGGTCTTGACGACTGCAAGGGCTGCTTCCTCCTTGGTGATGATGAGTAGGATGTTGGTGGAAGGGCATAACAACAAAATTTGCATTCACGTACTTCTTCCAGTTACTTAGAACTATCATCAAGAGCACTGATTAACATTAAATAAAATAATTAAAATCCATTTTTGAGATCTGAAATTCTGGGAATTGTACCGGATCCCAAGCTTTGAACTCGAAACCAGCCACAGCCACCCTGCTTCTTGAGTGTGTGTGAGAGAGACATTGTACCTGTGCACAAGCTCTGAACCCTCAGCCAGCCACAGCCACCCTGCTTCTTGAGAGTGAGAGAGAGAGAGAGACATTCTACCTGTGACATCAACTTCTATGTTTCTGTTTCCATCCAAACCTGGTGCAAGCCCAATTAAAATGAACATGCCGTTTATTACTTCCGATTACAAAAAAAAGTAGTGCTGCATACTTAAACTGTTGAAAGAAGGATATAGTTCATATACACAAGTTATTAGATTAGGTGGCAATGTAAAATAGAATAAAAAAGTATCAATCAAAATTGTAACTGCATCCATGCACTGATGCTTTCGTTCTCAGGCTGTATTACTTTTTGGTTACTGTTTGCTGTGTTAAATTTTCATAGCATACATACCCACAACAACTACAATCAAAATACCGTAAAGTCACCTACCATGGCAATCTCCCCCCACCATAATTCCCTATCTTCTGAATGTTGCTGGCTTATAGTATGCATCATTCAGCATGCAGTATTAGTGTCCCAATGTGAATAATAACCCCTGAAAAAATGTTCAGAAAATTAACAAGGATTTCTTGATGCTCATAATTCTAAATCCTCAGCTCTCCCAAATGTTCAACCCCCAATTATGGTTTCCACAATAGAAACAATTTGTTTCTTATTACTTTCTTCATTTTATTTTTTTAAATTTTCATGCTCACCAACTTTTCAGATGCTGCGTGCTTTAATTTCCTTTGAATTCACAGTGCTGAAACACATACTGTAATACACTTTTATTGAAGTGGGCAGTGAGTCACCACAGTTTCACCTGCAATGAAAGTGTGTAGCTTTCATCATTTTGCAGACCCTATGACATTTAAGAAATAAAAGAAAGTAGGTAAGAACTCTGAGAAACTTCCTTTCTATTGTGGAAGGCATAATGGTGGTGTGATAGATTTGTGAGAGTTGTGATTTAGATTGGAACTATGACTTTTTTTCTTACATGTGGTTAAAGCAGCAGTGCAATAATAACAATACCATTAAATCATCTACTATGCCCCCCAAATGTCCTATCATGTGAATGTCAGGCTGTTTTAATTTCATGAAAAGCCCAGATGAAGAATAATGCCAGAAATGTGTCACAGTGTCCCAAGTGAGAGAATTACCTGGTGACACCAGTTGCTGCTGCTGGTGTCCCACTGTTTTAATTTTATGAAAAGTCCAGATGAAGAATATGGCCAGACATGTATCACAGTGTCCCAAGTGAGACCATTGTCTGCTGATGCCTCCTGCTGCTGCTGTCCCACTATTTTAATTTCATGAAAAGTCCAGATGAAGAAGAAGGCCCAAATTGTGTTGCAGTGTCCCAAGTGACAGCATTGCCTGCTGCATCACAGATATATGCTGCCCTTTGCGTGTGCCTTCATACCACAATGGTGAGTTGTTGTTCACCCCACTGTAATTTTTTTTGCATAGACACTGCCATATAATTTCTATTGAAACTTGTGTATTGTAAGCAGTCTGTCATGTTGTTCCTTTTCAGGGAATCATCATAATGCATATGAAACTTTTCCACTTTACCGTAGTGGGTGTGCTGATCACATCCACATTCCAGACATATGTTACGAGTCCAACACCTAATGTGGTGCTATAACATTTCATTTGTATTTCAAGGGGTGGGGGGTTGTTGCTGTGGTTGACTGAAATATCATCATTTATGATCACTTTTTTTTTCTCAGGTTGTAGGAACACTTGTATTCTACATATTTCGGATTGTTGATGACTTTGGCTGTCGGAACTGTCAAGCCATGAATGGCAAGTAATTTTTGGGGGTGGGGAAAGGTGGGGGCATAATTTGAAAATAAGTTTCATTAATATTTTTGTCTTCTTTCCAGGTCTTCTGCATATCCTAACTGTTGTCCATCTTCAAATTGGAAGATACCACCAATGACAGTCCACAGCACTTCAATGTTACCTGAAAACAGATGAAGAAATTATTAGGAGTTCATTGCACTGCCACATTTAGTTCCCAGCATGGCTGTTCCTGTCACCTGTTATATCCAGCTTAAAATACCAAGCTATTAGTAAAACCCCTTTAAAAAAAATGAACATGTTTAGTGAGTGACACGCACTGGCCCACTGTCTTAAGTTACATTATATCATGTGTTTTCAGGATCAGGGTAACACTTTGTACAACCCTCATGTACTGAAGTATGCATGTCCCATCTGTGAAGAAAAAATATATTATCTGACCTGTATGTCACCACCATTGAATGATTTACACTGGTGGAAAACAATTAAAACAAAAAATGAAAGAGGAAATAAGAGTGATACTTACCTGTAGATGTTATCCTTTAGATGGTCAGAGTACTGTAGTACTGCAAGTTTACACTGTCTGTAACTTGTGAAAACAAAGGGAAAATCAGCTGCCTGTATTTGGTGACAGTGGCATCTTTAAAAATGGTAAAGGAAGGATTCACACCACAGTTCAAGTCAGAATCATAGTACATGATATTAGTACAATTAGTATATACTTACTGTAAATTAGTGATAAGAAGCAGGGTGGCTGTGGCTGGCTGCGGGTTCATAGGTTGGGCAGAGGTACAATGTTTCTGTCATGCTCAAGAAGCAAGGTGGCTGTGATTGACTGTGGGGTCATAGCTTGGACACAGGTACAATATCTCTCTCACTCTCAAGAAGCAGGGTGGCTGTGGCTGGCTGAGGGTTCAGAGCTTGAGCACAGGTACAATGTATCAGTCTTCTCACATGCCTTTGGACAGCAACTATTTAAATTCAGTCTGTTACTACAATGAAGTCGCATGCAGCAGACAGTGCTACGTGATATAATGGAATAGTATCTGTTCAAAAACAACTGGGAATACTGAGGAAAACCAGGTCACAGTAACATTACAATGAGCACTACTTTTATTATTTCTCATTTAAAAAAATGGAGTAATGTAGAATAAAATAAATTGTAGAAAGAAGGGTAGCGTATATATACACAAGTTATTAGATAAGGAGCAATGTAAAATAGAATAAAAATGTATCAGTCAAAATTGTAACCGCATTCTTGAAATAATGCTTTAATTGCCACCCTGTATTACTTTTTAGTTACTGTTTAATGTGTTGCATACATTTTCATAGTATACATACCCATGGTCCACAACAACTACAATCAAAATACTATAAAGTCACCTACCATAATAATCAACCATCCCTCCATAATTTACTATCATATGAATGTGGCCAGATTATACTGATATCTTGCTACATCATACAGTATGAGGTATTAGTGTCCACAAGTGAAGAATAATCCCCTGAAAAAATGTTCAGAAAAGTAACAAGTATTTTCGCAGTTGTTACTTAATTTAGTTTATTTTTTAAAATAACGAGGATTGCCAAATGGTGGATGCTGCATGCTTTCATTACAGGTAAAATGGTGGTGCCGCAACACATGTTGCAATAAAAGTGCCTTGAATAGGGCAATTTGGTGCCACAATTTCACATGAAATTAAATTAAAGAATGCAGTATCCACAAAGTTGGCGACTACATGAATTATTAGATATAATAAAGTAAGGAGCAAGAACAAAAACAAGCACAATGGGGTGGGGGGCATTTGGGGTAGGTGGGGAATCAGATTTAGCATTATGATTGTCAAGAAAAACAGGATTAACAAAATTAACATCAGGAAGAAAACATTAATTGAACCTAAATTACATACTTAGTCTGTATGAAAAAAAATTATTGATTAAGAAAAAAAGGAAAAGCAGCAGACAGGTTTTTTTGGGGGAGAGATTTGGTTAAATAATATTTTTTTACTGGACTTTTGGGGGCTAGGACTGATCACCACCAGTAATTGTCCTTAACATGCTGATTATTTCAGCATTCTAAACCACAATCTGGTTCAGCTGTTGGCATGCACCCTCAACAACATTACAGATTGCTTCCACCTCACTCCATAACACAGCCAGATCAGCCTGTGTGGCAGGCATTTGTGATGGGTCGCACTCATGGGCAGCTACGGAAGCCGCCACTGATTCTGCTGCCCTGTCCAGTCTTCGGTGATGCCGCACAGGCAGATGGACTCCCTATTCAATGGCTTCTGCTGCAGGACTGGCTAGTAGCTCCTGTAGCTTTGCCTACCACTCAGCATAGTGGTGCAGTACAAGGTGGGTTCTTTGCCCACCCATGCCCTAGTGGCTGCCCTTGTGACAACGACGTACAAGCACTTGACATAGCTTGCACTTAACCACCATCAGGTCACAGAGGCAGGAGATGAAAAATTCCCAAACAGGTGAGCTGTGTGGAGGACCAGGCACAGGCAGTGGGGGTGGGAGGTCACCAGATACTTCTGCTTGCTGTGCTGCAGTTGATGGAGGGTCAACACACTGCTGCTACTATGGTTCCTACTGCTACTGTGGTTCCTGCTGCTGCTGAAGTTCAGGCTGCTACTGGTTCTGATGTTTAGGGTTCTCAGCACTGGTAGCCATCAGTGCTGCAGGGCTGGCAGTGGCTGCAACACTTATCACTGAAGAAGAAGCAGCAGCTGCTGCTGCTGCTGCTTCAGGCACCACACAGCCACTTGCAACATTGGGCTATGACTGTGAGGGAGCACTCAAGGTCAAAACAGTGCCTCAGTTGAGGCGAAATGGTCACCTCAGGCCACCACAGATTTGGGGCCTCTGCTGCCCACCACTTTGGCCACCTCTCTCCATATTAACAAAAATTAAATGTAAATCAAAAATAAAACAAAAAATACTAGGAAAAGTACTAGTACTCAAACTACAGTAACTAAAACTAAGTAACAAAAAAAACTTTTATAAACTAAACTAAGGTTTCAAATCAACTCAGACTGGTTGCAAAACTTAAACAACAGAATCAAAAAACTTTTAAGTACAAACAACACTAAATAGATAGAGTTTGATAGCTACTGGAGCAAAAAAGCACGCAGTAAACCAACACTGCTGACTAAACGGCTCCTTCTCCAAGAGAAAGTGAAACTAGTTCACTGACTTCCTACCTAATTAACAGCCTTCCTGCATCATGTGACCTGCAGACAGTCAGACATGTGATCAAACTGTGGGCTATTTCTTACCAACTTCACCTTCTCAAACTGTAACTTGAAGTTAATTCTAAGTGGACAACACAAAGTCCATTAAAGGTGAATTTCAACCTTTTAAAGGGAATTTCATGTAGCGCTATGCAAATTTGAAGTTGCCGACTTCGAGTTAACTTCACAGGTGAAGTTAAACTTTGCTGCATCTCTACCTGTAGGTCCCCATCATGTCCCATCTCATTCTCCTATCTTTCAGGGTGTACATGTTGAGATCCCTCAGTCTCTCCACACTGGGCTTTAGGTACAACCCCTGCACTATTAAAGTTGCCCTCCTCTGGACTGCCTCAACCCTGTCTATATCCTTTCTGAGGTGAGGCCTCCAGATCTGGACACAATACTCCAGGTGAGGTCTAACCAGTGAGTGATATAGTGGCAATGCTACCTCCATCCTCCTGGAGATACCTCTTCTTATGCATCTTAACATCCCACTACCCTGCCGCTTTGAAGTAAACAGACATGACAACCCCTTGGTATCTTTCCTGCTTAGAACCTGACAGTACCTATTCCTATTCTATACTCAGCTTTTGGGTTCCCTATCCCCTTGGTCCCTATGTGCATGAGTTTGCATTTTTTGGCATTAAACTCCAAATGCCATGCTCTTGACCACTTCTTAATTTTTTTTCCCCTCCCATGACTGGTATGGCCCCACTCTGTTGCGCTGTCATGCTCGACCAAGCCCCCATCAGCCCAGGTGGCATCAGCTTTTGCCTCTTATCATCCATCACACCCATAGGTCTGACCCATCAGGTATGCCTGTTGATTGCGACTGCTCCCAGGTGGAGGCTTAACCATTGGCAGGAGAGGCAGGAAGAAGAAGAAGAAGAATCAGTATTTATATAGAGCTTTTCATACATCCAAAGCACTTTACAAGCTATGCTAGACTGGTAGTGAAGTGACTGAATGTGTGGTGGCGACCATATCGCACATCATCACCCACACACAGCCTGGATAATTGCATGAACCAGTTTTATGGGAAGGGGAAAGTTGGCCAGGACACCGGGAATGTTCCCTGCTCTTTGCGAAGAGTGCCCTGGGTTCTTTTACTTCCACCTGGACACCCACCAGGACAACACCAGGACGGGCAGAGGGGACCTCGGTTTAACATCTCATCCGAAGGACGGCACACCCCAGTAGTACACCACCCCCAATACTGCACTCGAATGCCAGCGATTTTTAGGTGCAAGTCCAATCCTGGTGTGGGACAAGAACCCACGACCTTCTGGTCCAGAGGCGGATGTGCTACCAACTGAGCCATGCTGACAGGGTCAATGCTGCACGACCTGGGGTGGTGTAGGGAAGCCAACCAAAGGCTATCATCTGGGGCTGTGTCAGCAATTTTTCTGTTTTTTCTGGTCTCGCAATTCTCACTCCCCTTAGGCTGCTTGTGCTCACAGCTGGCCTGGGCGGGAGTGCCTGATGGCACGTGGTCACTTACGCCATCATCAACGCCACCACTATCCACCACCAGGAGCTGCAAAAGAGCAATGCAATAGCCTCCCTCCCTCCCTCCCAGGAGAAAAGCATCCATAATATGCTATTGAACCCTCTCTGCCAGCCTCTGTTCCTGATGTCCTTGGCTCGGGGTATGAACCCGGGTCACCAGTGCGCCAGTGCAGTCCCCATCGCTTGGTACCACAGAGTCGGCCAATCCTCGAATTTCATAAGATCTCTAGACATTCTTTCCATACCTTTCTTGTTGGCAATGCTATTTTTTATAAAGCATTTTATCCAGTATTGATCAGTCTCAGGTGAGCTCTTCAGCCCTGTCCCTGCCTCCTTCTATTCAGCACAGACCTCCCTTCAACCACTGAGCTCAAAGTCATCCATGGAATGTCCCGCATAGCAGGGCGAAGTAGGGGAGGGCTGTCCTCTTCCCACCTGGTGACTCTTATCCAGATTGGGCCTGGTTGCCAGGTGGCAGTGCAGCACAGAGGCAAGCAGGCAGGGCTTTATCTACTCTATGCCAATCAATATTCCGTTTACTCCCACGATGCCCAGGGGCTACAGCAAATGCAGTTTGGGCATGCACATGGAGGTGCACATGTGCTCCAGAATTGCCAGCTCTGTTTCACCCACCCAACATAATACCTGCCCCCTAGCACTGGCATGACCACCAGACTTCTACATGGTGGCAGACAAGAGCTGGGAAGGCTTACTTCTCTAGTCCAGGAGAGGAGAGCTGTCTGACAGCCTGCTCAGTTCTGTCCCAGCCCCCCCAGCCAACCCCCAGAAACTTAAGTTTGTTCCTGAAGTTGGTTCACCAGTGTGAGAGAGGTAAGGTGCATTACAGTGCCTCAGCCCTCTATGCCACTAGGCCAGCTTACCCTATTAGAGAGTTTGGTATCATCTGCAAAAAGGCATACCTTCTCTTTCAGTTCATCTGCAATGTCACTTATGAAGACATTGAAGAGGACCAGTTCTATTATGGAGCCCTGTTGGACCCCTCTGGTCACTGTCCCATCATTAAAGTGAGTGCCATTAACCTCCCCCCCCCCCGTCATCTATCAGTTAACCAGTTTATAACCCATTCATCACTTTGTATCTCACCCTAGGCTGTTTAATTTCTGAATCAGTCTGCTGTCAGGCACAGCGTCAAAGGCCCTGCTAAAGTTCAGACAGGGCATATCCAATGCCCTAACCTGATCTATTTCTCTGGTCACCCACTCAAATCAGTCAATCAGATTCATCTGGCATGTTGACACAATTTTTTTGTTAATCTGTTTATGCCCCCTTTGCTCTCCAGTGACCCCAATCTGCTCGACTCAGCCCCAGCTCTGTCAATCTGGCATCTCCTAGACTTACCTGGAGTTCTTCCCATGTTCCTCCAGGATTTCCCCTTCTGGTGGGGGTGGCAGGCCCCCACTTGCTGCAGATGGATCCAGTGCAGGAGGTCATGCCTAGATGTGGGGCCTGTGAGCTGGTCAGCAACCTCCTGCCACTAGGGGTATTTTTCAGCTTTTTCCTCCCCCTGATTCCACAGGATGGCGGCATTAAGCGATCAGCAAGCGATGACCCACATAAGTGTGCATCATGCATCACCTGCAGATGTCCTCCTGCCCACTAGCTACTCCATCTGCACTGCCACTTGGCATCACCCAGCTGGCAGTATTGCAGTGGAGCTTGCTGACCTTCCCTCTCTGGAGGAGGCAAGCATCCTCTGTAATGCTCAGTCCTCCTCCCCCCCTGGCCAGTCCCCTGTGCCCAAGCTCATTCCTGAAGTCAGGTCACTGGTGTGGGTGAGGTAATGTGTGTCACCTCAGCTCTCTGCACCATCAGGCTGGTTCAATCTCACACACAAATAAAAAAATATATATTTTTAAACTTTTGTATCTCATTTTTAATGTAAAGTCATTATGGAGAAGCAATGCTCTAGGTATGAATTAAGAACATTATCCACGTGAACATTAGGAAATCAAAACTTTTACATTTAACAATCTGTGAAAACCTGTCATACCACAAATATCTACCTTGAGGAAATGTTACATTTTACATTGTCTTGTTCAATTTAAAACCACGGAACAGAGTTATATGGCTCTATGGATTCGAGTAGCACTTCCTTACCAGCCAAACTGTAGACTTTTAACATTTAAATTAGCTGAGGTCAAACTTCTAAATGTTATATATTGTAGGAAAAACTTGGATCAGATCCTATCGCAGAGCTAAAATGAAGGACTGGCAGCCAAGTATTGACTTATCACATACCAATCTAATGTTTTCAAGTCAAATGATGGAAATCACTCTTTTTAAAAATAAAAATAATAAATAATTAAAGGAAAGTCTATAAATGAAGAAGCTGCTGTAATTTACCCACTCTATGAGAAAAATCTCTAAATGAATATCTTTAACCTCAGATGCCATCTAGTGCTAATGATAAGAAACACACAACACTGCAGAGGTTCCAAAACAGTTACTGTATTTGCTCTTTTCCTTTTCCTCTTCATGCCAGGATCATTTAGTGTCATGTTCAGAAGACTTTGTTTAGATTTTGGGGATGGTCTAGTATTACAGATGCGTTTCTTTCAGTACAGACAAAGTAACATGATATGTTGCGGCTTTGTTTCACCTTCCCCCTCCCCTTCTCTCCTTCCTTGCTACCCTCCACACCTCTCTCTGCCCCTCCATCCCCTCCTACTCCCCGTCTTTCTCCCACCTCCCACCTACCATTCTACCACCTGTCAACTCCCACCTACCATTCCACTCCCTCTCCCACTCCTCTCCTCCTGTCTCCCCCCTCCCTATCACCCTATCTCTTGTTGCTCCACCCAAGACCACCTAGCACCTATCTTTCTGTTCTTGCACTTACGACAATGTCAAATCATTGACTGCCTACCCCTCCTTATCCCCTCCCCCTCCCCCTCTTATCCCCCACCCCTTGCTCCACGTATGTCACACCTAGGATGGTTTTCATTTGTATCTGTGTCTTGCTATACATACACCAGTATTGTTAATTGCGCATTGTTATTTGCCACTAACTGTTTGCTACTGTGCTAGTCTATACACATGTACTGTCTTTTGCTAGTAAGTTAACTTCCTGACCTGTATTGTGTCTAACCACTGTTTGCTTCTGTGTCAACCTCCTGACCTTGTATTGTATCTTACCAGTGTTTTGCTTGCACTCATTGCTGACGTAGAACCTTTGTAAAAGAACCCTTGGTTCAAAGGTATTTGTAATCCTAGTAATTAACAAAAAAATAAAAAATAAAATAAATACAATTTTTAGGAGCCAATTTTAAATGAAAAGGACAGTCAACTCCCCTTAGGCCTCAAATGATCTCTAGTTTAAACAAGCATTTGTCAATGCCAAATATTGTCGTGCTGGCATTGGAATTGGTAGTGCAGGAGTTACAGAGATGAATAATAGGAATGCCAGTGAAGTATTGAACTGACATCAACCCCACCTCCACCCTGCAGAGACTGACAGGCATTGGGGTGTATCTTTGGGTCATCGTCCATAACGCTTATGCCATTTCACATCACCCTACCCTGCAGACATCGAGAAGTGTTGCGGTGTGCCTTGGGGTCTTCTGGCCTTATGCTTACCCCATTCCATAACGAAATACACTGAGATGGGTGCAGTATAGGAGAATGGGGTGAACTTTGGAGCCGAAGTGTCCAAGGCACACCTCGATGCCTGTCACTGGCTGCAGGTTGGGGGTGGAATGGCATGGGCATTACAGCTGACAGTCCCAAGTTACACCCTTGACACCTGCCAGTCTCTACAGGGTGGGGCATTATGGTTGGAAACCTTAATGCCCTGGGTGTTTGTTGGTATTTTCCCTCCAAATTTTCAACATGGGCTTTTTGTGACCCCATCTCATGAATAGTGGCACTATGAGTTTGTTAGCTGAAAGGTGATTTTACACAGTGACTGTGCCATTTAGCGCCACAGCTGTGAAAACACATTTCAGGCAGGATGTGAAAAATGACAGCTGTACTGTTTATGAGGAGGCGTAAAAAATGGAAATGTTGAAAATCTGGAGTGAAAATATGAAAAAGTGGCGAAGTCACGAGTGTGTGTAGAAACTGCTCAACACATGCCCATAACACAATTATTTTGGGGATTTTTTAACCAAATTTTCAACATAGACATTTTGGGACCTCCGCTCATAAACAGTGGCACTGTGATTTTGTTAATCTGTCCCGGAAGTTGATTTCCCACTGCGACGGTGCCATTGTGTACCAGATGTGTGATAACACATTTTGAGCAGGATGTGAAAAATGACAGCTGTACTGTTCATAAGGAGGTGTGAAAAAAAGGCAATGTTGAAAATCTGGAGTGAAAATATTAAAAATTGTCGGAGTTACAAGCATGCATGGAAACTGCACAATATACAGTCATAACAGTTATTTTTGCAGTTTTTTCACCAAATTTGCAACATAGGCTTTTTGGGACCCCAACTCATGAACAGTGGCACTGTCATTTTGTTACTTGGTCCCAAAAAGTGATTCTGTGCAGTGACTGCAAAATCACCTTTCAGAGCAGAATAATGAGATGACAGTGCATGTGTTCATGAGGTGGGGTCCCAAGAATCCCATGTTGAAAATCTGGTGACAAAATTAAAAAAAATGGCTGCGATATCCATTTAAGTTGACCCCCCCCATTGATGACATTATACAGCTTACCGGCATTTCTTCATTTTGAAGTTCAGTTTTGAAGAGTCCAGACGTGTTCTCACTGAACCAAAGATAGCAATGCCAGACCTCTGGATGCAAGTATGGGGTAGGGTGTGTGTGGGGAGGTGGGTGCACAGAGGGTGGAGTGCGGGTTGGGGAGGGGCACCGTGGACAACAAGGGACCGTTTTCTTTTTTTCAGGTAAAAAAAAACAAATGTAACCAGACATTGCAAGATGATTTGTTGAGTATACCACACAATGAGGGTGGGGGGGAGGAACATGCCAACATGGTTGGCTATGTGTGAGTGATGGTACACTGGGGTGGGCTCCCATTATGCCACACAATGTGGGGGAGTGGGGGACATGCCGACACAGGGATTGCATCCCTGATGTCACCTTTGTTAGGGGATTGTGTGCCTCTGCCATGTTTATTGACGTGTTTCACCAGGAAAGGCACATACGGGAGGCGTGTCATCGCTGCCGCTGCATGACAAGTTTGTCTCTGATTGCAGTGGCAGATTTCTTTCAAGTTGGTGACACTTTACATAATTCTTGTTTCAGCACTAGCATGCTGGCTAATTGGGCAATGAGGGATGCACCTACTAAAGCATTTACCAACACTGACACACCTCCAACAAGATCTTGCTTGCATGTGTGCAAGACAACATAAAGAACACGTTAAAATTGGTCACATTCTGTAGAGATTGCTGATGTAGCTGGTAGTTTGATTCTGATTCCTTTCTTCTTTTTAAAACTGAAAAACAGACTGCCCACTATACTAGCGTTAGCACACAAAAGACATGTTTATTTCCAGTACTTAATCAGCTCCTACTGCATCTTTCCTGGACTTTAGAACACTCCCAATGCAGTCTAGACACTCAAGCTGCAAAGGAATCTATTAAATCCTGAATGCCTGGACTGTTTGGGGGTGTTCCTAATGTTCAGCAATTATGTAACAAGAGAAGATTAAGGGTTTTAAAAGAAAATAAGTTTGGGTATAATTACATCATTAGCAAGCATTTCAGTTCTACTTAGAAAGGAGCAGGTAAAACCACCAACAACATCAATATGTTTTAGGGAAAGTAAGTACTCAGAAAATGTGGGGTTTCAGCTAATAATAATGTAGTGCAAAAAGGGTTGACTGTCCCTTTAAACTTACAGTAAATCAATGTACTGAACCTTCTGCACTCTGCAACAGATGACACTGGTTAATAAAGTAAAGGACCATGGATTCTCAGAACCTGCATAAACTAGCAACAAAGATTGTCTAATGGCCTAGCAAAAGTTTCCTGCAAGCAACCCACCAAATCAAAGGGTTTTATAACTCAACATTATTATACCACAGAACAATCATTTAGTGGTTACAAGAGAAATGGTATCGCAAAACTAAAATGATGACTGTTAATAGGGCTGGTGGCCTGAACAGCCTGCCCCCCACCTAGATTGATTAATTATAATCAAGGCGATAGTGTGTCCCTAATTCATCTATGTAACAAATTATTGATCTCAGAAGCAGGGCACGGGGTCATAATGTCGCAAGACATTATGCTTCATGGCAAATCGTGCTGCCAATACAGCGTGATATTGCCATGCAGCTTAATTCTTTTTTCTGTGGGGGGCTCCACCTCCCACACCCCCCGTTACAAGGGGCTGCGCCCCAAACCCCCACTAAAGATTCTCAACTCTGGGAGGAGTCCAACTCGGAGAGCACACAAATTGTGATAAAAAATAAAATGTCAGGGACCAAGACTCAAACCTGGTCCCAGATACAACGCCTGGGTTCCTCCTGTTGTGGCTCAGTCCAGTCAGCCATGGCAGCTGCTCAGTGGAACCCCTTCCCAGCAGAGGTGTTATCCTCTGCCTGGGAGTGGGTAAATGGTGCAATACCACATATAGCAGTATGCGTGGTATTGCACCATTAGCTGTCCTGGACAGCACTCTTTCGAGTTAGCTATAATGTTGTACACTATTAAGCGTACGACATTATGAAGGGGTAGACAGAAGCAGTACCTACCTAAGGACTGGAGAACAGCTAGAGTGATTCCTATTTTGAAAGAAAAAGGTAACAGTTCAGACCCTACTAACTATAGGCTGATAAAGCTGTCAGAGTTTGGGGGAAGGCTCTTCAATCTATTATAAAGAATGTACTATTATAACATATGTTATGCTCCATTGTACACTGGTGTACCTCAGGATCAGATGCAGATCCTGCAGAATTCATCACAATTTTGAAGAATTCTGCAGGAAATAGTAAAATTCAATGATATTCATCATGCAGGACACTGTGACACACTATGACACTACCTGGTCTTGGCGGACACCACTCTCCATGATCACACACAATATGGATTTACAAAAGATAGACAGTACATTACAAATTTGCTCCAATTCTATGAATTTGAGCAGGATATTAGATAATAGGAGGCCAGGTGATGTCAGTTTCTGGACTTTAAAAGAACATCTGATTAAGCACCACTGAAAACAATAATAATGAACCTGTAAGAGAATTGAACAAGCATTTGTCAATGCTGAATATTGTCGTGCTGGCATTGGCAGTGGCGGAAGTGGAGACGCATAGTGTTGTGATTTTGTTAATGTGTCCCAAAAGGTGATTTTGCACAGCGAGTATGCCATTGTGCAGCAGAGCTGCAGAAACGCGTTTTGGGCAGGCTGTGGAAAATGGCAGCTGGACTGTTGATAATGAGGTGCTCACAAATGCCAGTGGTGAAAATGTGGCATGAAAATATTGCAGATTGACGAAGTTACAAGGGTGCATGGAAACTGCGCAATGCACGCTTGCAACACAGTCATTGTATTGACTTTCGGCAACAAATTTTCAACATAGGCATTTTAAGACCTCTGCTGATGAATAGTGTCACCGTCATTTCCTCAAACTGTCCCGAAAAGTGATTTCGCACAGTGACCGTTTAATTCTGCGGACATCGAACATTTCACTAGCTTCTATTCATGAGGACATATGGAAAAATGCCATTGATGAACAGCTGGAGTGAAAGTATTACAAATTCACAAAGTCACAAGCGTGCATGCAAACTGCACAACGCGCACTCATAAAACAATCATTTTATTGACTTTCGTCCCCAAATTTTCAACATAGGCATTTTAGGACATCTGCTAATGAACAGTGTCACTGCTATTTTCATAATGTGTCTCGAACACAGGCTTTCCAAAGCGACTGAGCTATTGTGCGCTGGAACTGTGAAAACAGATTTTGGTCAGGATATGAAAAATGACAGTTGTACTGTTCATTAGGAGGTACAGAGCAATGGCACTGTTGAAAATCTGGAGTGAAAATATTATAAGTTTGCGAACTTACGAGCGTGCGTGCAAACTGCGCAACGCACACTTGCAACACAGTCATTTTATGGAGTATTGTCACCATATTTTCAACACAGGCATTTTAGGACCTCTGCTCATGAACAGTGTCACTGTCATTTTCATAATGTGTCCCGAACAGTGATTTCGCACAGCAACCACACTATTCTGCGCCAGAATTGTGAAAACACATTTCGGCCAGGATGTGAAATATGACAGCTGAACGGTTCACAAGAAGGTGTGGTAAAATGCCAATGCTGAGAATCTAGTGTGAAAATATTGCAAATTCGCTAATATACAAGCATGCATAGCACCGCAAGAACGCACAAAATGCATTTTTTTTTATTTTCCACTAAATTAGTAAATATAGGCTTTTGAGAGCCCCTCATGAACAGTGGCACTGTCATTTCATTACTCCGCCTGAAAGGTGATTCCACGCGTGACTGCCAAATCACCTTTCAGGACCGAATAATGCCATGACAGTGCACGAATCATGAGGAGGGTCCCAAACCCCATGTTGAAAAATTTGAGGCCAAAATTCCCAAAAATGCCTGAGATATGCAGCAAAGTTGAAAAACCCTATTTATTCCATTATACAGCTTACCAGCATTTCCTCAGTTCACGGTAGGCTTTGAAGAGTGCAGACATGTTCCCGGTCCACTGATGATCATCGCGTCGGACTCCGGAGGCAAATATGGGGTGAGGGGGGTGTGGAGAGGCAGGGTGCACAGAGGGTGGGTGCAGGTGAGGGCCAGGGAGACTACGAGGGACCGTTTAGTTCTACAGGTGGAACAAAAACATTGCGAGACAGTTTTTTTATTTATGGGGATTTGGTACGCTGGGTTGGGCTCCCAGCGTGCCACCTAAATGTTTTGGGAGGTCTGTAGCCGACGGGGGATTGGGCACCCTCATCAGCACACAACACAGGGGGTGGAGAAAGTTATGTCGACAGGGATTGGGCACCCCCTTCAGCACATAAAGAAAGTGGGGGGGCGAGCCGAGGATTGGGCACTCCCTCAGCATTTAACAATGGGGGGTTATGCCGGCGGGTAGTGAGCTCCCCTTTGGCACACAAAGAAAGCGGGGGTAAACCAACAGGATTGGGTACCCCTAGAGCCGGCAGTTAGTGACGCTCACCACCATGCTGATAATGTCGGGCGTAGCATGTAGGAAGGGTCCACTGCATCTGACAAACTTTGCTCGGATTGCAGCGGACCTTTTCTTAGAGGTACTCGCCACATTATGTATGCTTGGTGTGTCGCCGGTATGCAGGCTGATTGGGGAATAGGGGACGCACCTACTGGTGCGTGCCCTGCATTCGCCCAACAGTGACCGCGCCTCCAAAGCTGCACTGTCCAAAGATGTTGGCTGCACAAGCACGCCAACATAAAAACTAGGGGATTAACCACAGAAAGTGAAAACTGGTTGTCAGTAAGAACTCAGTTGGTGAGTATAAATGGGCTCCTTTTTGATGAGAATCAGGTGACCAATGATGTTCCATAGGGGTTGGCTCTGGGAAAAATCCTGTATCAGATCATTATCAGGGGAATGGGGGGGGGGTAATGATTGGATCAAAAATTATGCCAGCAACACTAAAATGGGTAGAATAATTGAAACTAATGAACAGACTCTATTCTTACAGGCAGATCAAGATAGAATTAAATATGGGACATGAAATTTAACATTGATAAATGTACAGTGCTACACATGGAGATCGATAATCATAAGGTTGATGCCACATACTAACATACCAAGATGCCAGCAGAGTAGGCATAAAGGTCTATTGAGTCTGCTTGAAAATCAGCACCTGGTCAAAACACCTTTGCAGCCCCCATTGCCTCCTCCGTAAATCCCCCCGAACCCATCCTCCACCAGAGTTACACCTCCTTTTCGGGCATTCCTTAGCTTGACCTTTCCCCTATTCCTTTCCCAATCCCTCTTGAATCCCTCCACTATATCAACAGCCATCAGTTCCACAGGCAGTGCATTCCATGGGTCCACCAACCTCTTGGTAAAGTAATGTCTCCTAGTCTCCCCCATGAGCCTCCCGCCAACCAGCCTCATGGAATTCGCCCTGATGGACCCTTCCTCCCTTAGCTGTAGCACCCTATTTAGGCTTACCCTCAGAATGAGCTCAGAAGAATAAAGGCTGTAAAGAATCTCGGTGTACTTGTGGTAAGTGACATAAGCTACTTAAAGCAATGCAAGTAGGCTCTGGTGAAAGCAGGGATAGTTTTGAGTTGCATCAGGTATAATTTGATCAGTTGAAATAGGCCTGTATCAGGGCTACAGTACAAATCTTTGGTGAGATCACACATGGGTTACTGTGCTCAGTTTTGGGCACCACATTTGAGATGAGATGTGAAGAGAACTGAGGGGGTACAAAGGAGTGTGATATGACCAGGTGACTTGGGGTGTTTGGCCTGAATGTGTGCTGCTATTTATTAAAATTTTAAAAACTCCAGAGACAGTATGGGTGCCATTCTTTTTGTTGCCATGGTTTATCTTCTGATGGCTGCACCTTCAGAGACTGTAGGTGTGCAAGTAATTTTTTTTTGTTTGTTTTTTGCTTGCTTTTCCTGAGGAATGGAAGAGAAGGTTGGAGGAACTGGATATGTTTAGCCTCAAGAAGTTATATATGTGGGGTAATTATTAGTAATGTATGGCATCCGAAGAGATGAGTTAGTGAGAGCAGGATTAAACACAGAAACTAAACCAGTATCCTACCTCGCCAGAGGGCATAACAGGAAAATGCACTACTCTGCTTTCAGCAATGATAAAAGGAAATATTACTTCACCTACAGGGTTGAAATCATTTGTAGTGAACTCCATGAGTACTTCTTAAACTGTCAAACTAAGGCCTCCTTAAGAAACTACTAGGTATTTACATGCAAGAAGGGAAGATTACAGGATTCTACCACTGTGCTACAGGGGGTGTCTCAACTGGTCTTATGGGCTGCTTCTGACTTAAAATGCTTGTTACACCCGAGTTCAGGAACTGACTCTGAGAGAAAGGAGCTGGCAGCAAAGACTACTGAATGCTGCAGAGCCCAGTGCTAATCATTTTCAAGAAGGAGATAGGATCTGCTGATGTAATCACCCCTTCTGGTGGTACTAGAAGCATGATCCTTTGTCAAGGGTGTGGCACATGTGTGCTAAGATGTGTTACATAGTGCTGGCTGCTAGAATACTGGACCAGCATTGGGGTAGTGGGCAATGGGGTAGATAGCTGGACCTTCAGAGACTGTAGGTGTGCAAGTTGTTTTTTTATGTTGGATGCACTTGCACAGACCAACATCTTGCGGTAGTGCAGATTTTGAGGTGCGGTCACTGTTGGGCGAATGCAGGGCACACACCAATAGGTGCGTCCTGCATTCCCCAATCAGCCAGCATCAGAGGCTGACACTCCGCCTAGCTAATGAGGTGAAGACATCACAGAAATGGTCCGCTGCAATGAGACTGAAGCTGTCATGCAGCATGACCAAAACATGCCTCTCCCTACATGCCGGTAACATGGCGGCAGTGACTGCCACTGTTGCCTGTCAACCCCCCTTTATTGTGTACTGACGGGGGTGCCCAGTCCCCTTCAGCATCATGTAACCCCCCTTTTTTTGATTGACGAGGGGGTGCCCAATTCATTTCGGCATCATGCGCCCCCTCCAACAGTTTTTCTTTGCCGACGGGGGCCCAATCCCCATTGGCATGTATCCCTCCCTCCCCTTGAATTTTTCTGATGGGAGAGCCCACTCCCTGTTGATAGAATGTGCCCCCCCCAGTTTTTTGCTTGCCGAGGGGGTATCCAATCCCCCTCGGCTCCTACAGCCTCCCCTTTCCTTATTTGCCAAAGGGGGTGCCCAATCCCCCATCAGCTAAAGCACCGACCCACACACACACACACTCAGGTGGCATGCTGGAAGCCCACCCCAGCATGCCAAAACACATATTAAAATGAAAACGGTCCCCCGATGTCTTTTATTTTTGTTTTTTAATCTATAAAACAAAAATGGTCCCTCGTACTCTTCCAACCCCCCATCCCACAACCCGTACCCACCCACTGTGCACCCTGCCTCCCCAAACCCCCCCTCAACCCATACTTACCTCCAGAGTCTGGCGCGATGATCTTCGGTGGACCGGGAAAATGTCTGCACTCTTCAAAGCCGACCATGAACTGCGGAAATGCCGATAAGCTGTATAATGGAATAAATAGGGGGGTTTCAACTTTAGTGCATATCTCGGGCATTTTTGGGAATTTTCACACCAAATTTTCAACATGGGTTTTGGGACCACTCCTCATGAATTCTGGCACTGTCATATTGTTAATTGGTCCCGAAAGGTGATTTAGCAGTCATTGCATGAATCACCTTTCAGGACCGATTAATGAGATGGCAGTGCCACTGTTCATGAGGTGGGCTCTCAAAAGCCTATGTTGCAAATTTGGTGCAAAAAATCCCTAAAATGGCTACTTTACAAGCGTATGTTGCGCAGCTGCTACACAGGCTCATAACTTCACGAATTTGCAATATTTTCATGCCAGATTTTCAATATTGTCATTTTTGTACACCTCCTTGTGAACTCTACAGCTGTCATTTTTCACATCCTGGCCAACATGTATTTCCGCACTGCACTACCAAAGCCAATGCCAGTGCGACAACGTTTGGCATTGACAAATGCTTGTTTTGTTTGTTTTTTTACTTGCTTTTCCTGAGGAATGGATAAGAAGGTTGGAGGAACTGGATATGTGAAGCCTCAAGAGAAGAAATATATGGTGTAATTATCAGTAATGTATGGCATCAGAAGAGATGAATTAGAGAGAGCTGGATTAAACACAGAGAATAAACCAGTATCCTGCCTCACCAGCGGGCATAACAGGAAAATGCACTACTCTGCTTTTAACAATGATAGAAGGAAATATTACTTCACCCACAGGGTTGAAGAATTTTGTAGTGAACTCCACGAGTACCTCATAAACTGTCAAACTAAGGCCACCTTAAGAAACTACTAGATATCTTTATTCAAGAAGGGAAGATCACTGGATTCTACCACTGTGCTACAGGGGTGTCTCAACTGGGCTCATGGGCTGCTTCTGCCTTATAGGGCTTATTACACTTGAGTTCAGGAACTGACACTGAGAGATAGGAGTAGGCAGCAAAGACTGCTGAATGCTGCAGAGCCCAGTGCAAATCATTTTCAAGAAGGAGATAGGATCTGAGGATGCAGTCACCCCTTCTGGTAGTACTAGAAGCATGATCCTTTGTCAGGGGTGTGGCACATGTATGCTAAGATGTGTTGCGTAGAGTTAGCTGCTAGAGTACCGGACCAACATTGGAGTAGTGTGCGGGTCACACCTTGAAACAAGCTTCAGCTCAGTGTGCATCTCCCAGTTACTAATTCTTAAATAAAGAAAAAGAAAAAGAAGAAGGGGAAACCATGTACTGTCAAAAGAATAGCTGCTTGTCATACTTGGGCCTCACAGCGTGTAGTCCATTGATGGTCATCAGGGGGAGGACATCACATTACCCAATCCCCCACCCCAGAGGAAACATTTAGAGGACCAGCTGTAGTAAGACAGTCAATGATGGGGCTGATTGGTTACCTAGAGTGGAACAGAATCTATGACCCCAATGTTCCAATTGCTGAGGTAATAAGCTATATAGAAAATTAAATAGCAACAAAATTACCAAAAACCCTGCAATCACTATCCAGCAAAAAGCAAAATGTGAAAGATTGGGTCCTACAAAGTTCTGATACATGAATTTATTTATTTTTTTGCTATTTCATATCTTAGTGTGAGTGTTGCTATTGTGTCGTTATTAGCATACATGATAAATAAAAGCTTGTTTCATTTATGTATGTATTCATTTTTGTTTACCAGATAAATGCATTAGGCATGGAATTACATTTTGCCAGGCATGACCTTGGAGGTTACTAAAGCTGCAAATGAGATCAAAATATAAGAAACAGCCTAAATTACATAACACAATACCAACTTACGATCACGCTGTGATGTATTTTATCATTTTTTTTTATAATTGCATCTGCTCCTGACTTATTTATTAGATGAATATGGTGCATAGTGCAGGACGAGCATAAGTTACTAATGGCTTTCATTGTGCCTGCTTAGATTAAATGTACACATTTCAAAGTGTTACCCAAATGCCTGCTTCCCACTGCTGGGTGCTGCAGTAATAATGCAGGTCACTATGAGTAATACAGGCTACACTCTGAATATATTAATTCTACCTTGTCTTCATTTTGTGAGGAAAGATGTTTTATAGAAGTCTGTGGCACAACAATGATTAGATAGAAGAACCGTCTGACAAACTGGTAATTCCCTGCAAGGGATCTTTTGCTGTTAACTGCTTTGAGAGACATGCTGACAGGTGAGCCCCTCAATGACCATAACTACCAAAAATGATAAATATAGCATTAGAGAAACTATCAAAATGGCTACAAGGTGCACATATGAGCTCATTATTAATTGTAAAAACGATTGCATTATTTTAAGCACAATTAAAATATAGATACATTCTGATGAATTATTCTATTTGCTAAGGCACCATACCCTTTTGTTTGTTTATTTGTTAATTCGTTTAGTATCCAGGTAAGGCCAGCTAGGTACAAGTGCCTGTTTTCAGGGGTGACCCAGAAACACTAGGGAGGTTAAGTGACATGTTCAGAGTTACACAGTATGCAAGTGGAGATTGTAAGACTCAAACCCAGGTTTACAGGATGTACCAAGCCTCATTCACAGCTCATTACTCCAACCTCTAGGCTATACTGCCAGCACCTAATTTGCTGTTTTTTGCAGAATCAGCAATGAAAGTCTATATTAACAATTATCCTGCTGCCTGGATAATTTTAATAGGAACTCTTTAAGTGCCAACCTCTGAATCAGACTTTGCTCAGTATACTGCAATCAGTTTTACAACCAATAAATACTGCAGAGCATGTGTGGATAAATTAAAAACTTATGTTGTTTGCATTCATTTCAAATTGATTGTTTACAACTATATTACAGTAATAATGATCTAGTTTAAAATTCAATGAGTTTGGAGTAATACATTTATCAAGTGTTCTCTTGGCTACTGTGAACAGTGTGGTGTTCCTAAGGGGTCCATCACCAGGTAAATATTGCTTCACACTCCTTGCAACTAATCGTGAACCTCCTATTCAATAAATAATATGCAAAAACTTACGTCTGCATTTGGCTGTGAATGTATATCCCCATGGGAACAGCAAATAGCAATCAGAGAGATTAGAGATTGTGATGTTGATTACATGTGCATATGGTTATTAATAAATTGGGAGCACAGAAAAGGAACCGATTATGCATTTCCAAAGAGAATTGCTTCATTGCAACAAGTTATGATCTGTAACCAGGGTTATAATTATGGCTACTGATAAGAATGTTTAATGGAACCAGGGTTATAATTATGGCTATTGATACTAATGTTTATATACTTGACACAGATTTATCAGTGCAGTGAAGTATAACATTGTCTTTTTTCATTCTGTGAGGAGAACATTATTAATCAGATAAGCAGAATATTTGGCAAGCTGGAAACTCCACCAAAATGTGAAAAATGGACTATAAAATCAATAATACTTAATCGACCCTTTTCCAAATATTAAATTCTGTTTCTGTCTCATCCTAGCAGATAGTTTCTCTAATGTTATTTTTATATGGCTCTGTTTAACAATAAGAAAGTGTAAGGCAAAAACTCCATTTAATGCATCAGTTAGGGTTGTTCCACAGCAAAAAAAAGCTAGGAAATTCAGAGTTAGGGTTAAAGCCCCCCTTGGACCCCCTACCCACCCGTCGTCAGGGTCGTCGCCCTAACTCTCACCTAACTCTCACCCCATCACATGTGTAAAGAAGCTGAGGTATAGGAGAATGGGGTGAGAGTTAGGACCGACGACCCCAATGCACACCCCGATGCAGTAACACCAACAATAACACCCAAGTAAACAGAAACGCAAGCATGTATGAAAACATAAACCGTAATGCACACACTCACGGAACCACAGTTATAAATGCAAATGGTTATGGTAACAGCAACAATAAAGCCAATAAAAACAGAAATGCAAGCGCATACAAAAATGCAAACTGTTACACACAAGGTCATGGTATCATGGTACTGCAATAGTAAAAGTAAATGGTAACAGTAACAGCAACAGTAAAGACAACAGAAACAGAAATGCAAGCACATATGAAAACGCAAACCATTGCGCACATGGTGACGTAGACGGGAATGGTGATTCGAATGGTAACAAAAGCGCAACTGGAAACGCTAGCTGTCACAGTAACAAAAGGGCACACCCTTCATTTCCCAAAAAACTGCATTAAAAAAACTAATTGAAAACAAAGAATGTATGCATTATAATTGACTTCAGAGCAGAAAAGTATGACTTGGAATACTAAATTGCTTATATCTCAGGAACCGTATGACGTAGGAAAAAAATTAAAATTCTGTATGAATTATTACTTTCCTGGCTAGTTTTTTGTGAGGCTAAGCATTTTTTTGACAAAAAGTCCGTATCTTGCACTGTTTCTGAGATACGGGCCCTGAAAGACGCGACAGACGCCATAAAGTTATCCTATGGGACAAATCGCCAACTTTGGAGTGCTGTCACTTTGCCACCCTGTAATATTTTTTTTCCAAACCACCAAAAGGCACATTTGTAGGATGTTGGCTTTCTTCTCTCCAAATTTCAGCCCAAAAAGACCAACCTGTTATTTTCCAGCAGAGCGGCAAAGAATTCCTGTAATATGGCGAACGCCGTAATGTTATCTTATGGGAAAAAGTGCCAACTTCATAGTGCCGTAATTTTGCCACCCTGTAATATTTTTTGACCAGTCCACTAAACGACACATCTGTGGGATGTTGCCTTTCTTCCCTCCAAATTTCAAGTACAAAGACCAAACCATTTCTGAGATATTCAATGTCAAAGATTGGCAAAATTTCCATATCTATTCCATTATAAGAAATCTGGCCATCTTGTCCCTATTTTGCGATCAAAGATCACGATCAAAGAATCTGCAGCCTCACGATCAAAGAATTTGCAGGCTCACGAACAAAGAAGAAAAAATTTAATAATTCAAAAAATAGAAGCAATTGCAGCAAACCACCACCATGGTTCAACAGAACGAAGCCCTCTGAGTAAAACCCATCCTCATTTGACTTCCTAGGGCACCCATGGGCTTAGAAAAATTATTTTTAAATTTGGCCATCTCGTCCCTCACTCACGATGCAAGATCGCGATCAAAGAATCTCACGATCAAAGAATTTGCAGCCTCACAATCAAAGAATTTGCAGGTTCATGATCAAAGAATAAAAAAAGGGTGAAACGCTATTTATTCACTGATTTGAACCAAACCAATGGCATGGTTCAACAGAATGGACCCTCCTGAGCAAAACAAGCCTTCATTTGTGTCCCTAGCCCACCCCTGAGCTGAGATATTAGTGTTTTAGGTCACGATGCAAGATTGCGATCAAAGAATCTCACAATCAAAGAATTTGCAGGCTCATGATCAAAGCTTCTAACTCTATTTTTTGACCGATTTGGATGGAACCAAAACCATGGCTTGATAGATCAGGGTCTTCTGAGTAAAACCCATCAAAGGTTTACTTCAGAAGTGACCCATGAGCCGAGATATTTGTGTTTGTGTGATTGGAAAACTGAAAACAAGATGGCAGACCTCGCGGTCAAAGAATTTTGAAAATTCCTTGGGAACAAAGATTCTTGAACCATGGGGCTGCAAATTCTTTGATCACCAGGCGAGACCAGATGGCCAGAACCCCATTCTTTGATCACAAGATATACATATAAATTTTCCCATTGACTTATAATGGGAAGCTAAAAGTGCCATAACCTTTGAATGCCTTAATATTTTTTCACCAAACAAAAAGCGGCATGTTCAGCCACCAAAGTTCTTTCAAACAAGCCATCTTGCAGAGTGGCATACCACACAACAGCCATGCAGGACCACTTTAAGAATGCCAAAAGGTGCCTTCAAAAATGGATAATTTCGCATTTTTCAGCACTTTCGTACACGAAGACCAGCACTCTGACACAAACACAATTTGGCAAATCAAGAGATCTAGTGTGCCCCAACGCATGTACCAAATTTCAGGCAAATCCATTGAATGAGTCTAAAGTTATTAATGTCCAAACTTTTGACTTTAGTATGTAAGTGGCCGCTCAACCCTAAGTATACGCGCCACTATAATATATATATATATATATATCTTGTTATAATGCATCAGCAGAATTGTGCCTGCTGTATGATACAGTATGCTAGACATATGTGGGGATGCTTTGTTGAGACGATATTTTAAAAAATCATGTTTTCATTGTTTAAATCTTACAGAGCCACATTTAAAAATGCTTTTCTCAATGAAAAGGCATATCATATACAGGAGTCTATTTCCAACCAAATCCACAAGCATATTTAGACATAGCCATCCCTATCAGCTGTCCGTGACACCAGGGGAAGTGCTTCATTAGTTGTGCTTAGCTTTAAAATCAGTCACAGTTGCATCCAAATAGTATGGATAATTATATATCAAAAATGGCCATGTAAAATCATATTCTCCATTACTGATTCCTCTGTCTCAGTAATTCATTCACATTCACAGTCACCATGATCCATATCAGCAGGCTTACATACACTCAGAAGCTTATGAAACCACAACACAAGACTACTGTGCATATAAGCTTTTTAAATGCAGTTACTAAAAAGAACTAAAAAAGTGTAAATTAGCTGACCTAGTAAGACATAAGTATACGAAACAGGGAATGCAAGAAATAAGTATTAATATTTTGCTTCTTGAGTGCACACTGATAAAGTAGTCTCACCACCAAATTCCCTCATTAAAAAGGGTAGTATCTGAAAATAAATTGTGTACTTATTAATAGATAGGTGGGCACATTCCTCAGACAAGCAAAACAAATAGAAAACTGTTAGCACTTCAGGAACCAGATGCACAAAACTTTGAGAAGCACGCAAAGTGTTTGCACACCGATTGTTGAGAGTTTGTGCAGGACTGAAATTCACAATAGGCCATTTAGTATGATTGTAAAAATATAATGTATGCATGATGCAAAGAGAGGGGAGGGGTCATACATACAGATGCAATGCTGTTCACATAGTGTTAGCTCTGTGCCAAGTGCCTTTGCATGGCATATTGCTCAGCGCTAAATATCACCATATAAAGGTCCTTTTAATCCAGGAAAAGCCTAGAGAAAGAGCTAGGTGATGCAGGCAGAAGCATAATAATGAACATGACTCTATAACTTCTATTTATGGTGGGGGAGGATTTCCAGTATGAGCAGCAGCAACAGGAACATCCTGGGCCGATCCATCACTAGTGGAGACACCCTGCAGTGCACAGACGGTACCAGCCATGAGTCTCTTTTGAGACACTGATGACCAGCTGGTCAGCCAGTATTGCCTCAACCAGACCATGCTCAGGCAGCTGTGTGAACTCCTGGATGAAGACCTGCCCACCCAGTACAGCCATGCCCTGATGGTGGAGGTGAAGCTGACTGCTGACATGTGCCTCCTGGCAACAGACACCTTCCAGACTCCAGTCGGGAATACCACTGGAGTGTTGCAGCCATCCACCTAATACCTGCTGGCCCAATTTGTAGATTCACTGCTGCCACATGCTAGTGAATTCATAGTATTGCCTAGCACTGCAGTGGAGCAAACCATAATAATGTAGCAGTTTTACCAGGTAGTGCACCTGCCATGAGTATTTGATAAAACTGACTGTACTCATGTGACCATTGCTGCACCACCTGGCCCAGAGTCAGATGCCTACCTGAACAGGAAAGGATGCCACTCCATCAACTGCCAGGTGGAGTGTGATGCCACAGAGTACATCACCAATGTGTTGGCGCACTACCCTGGCAACACCCACAACTCCTTCATCTTCATCAATTCAATCCTGTGTCAGAGATTTGAAGGTGGAGATATACCCAGTGAACACCTTGTGGGTGACTGCACTCTGTGGTACTATAGAGCAATCCCTGTGGGGTAGACAGGGTTACATCCCAGGGTGGGGCGGGTGGGTGAGAAACCCAAGATGGTTTCCAGAATGTGGGCTGCAGTTACTACCAAGATCATGGCAAGGATCAAATATATACGTGTTCATGACAGGTGACAGTATGTGGTAGAGTACACTCTGCAGGGCAGTACAGCAATCCCTTGTGGGGTACAAGGATTTGTGTACCAGGGTTGGAGGGTTGGGGGTGGGAAAGCTAAGATGGTTTCTGGAAAGTGAGCTGAAGTGAACTACCAAGATCATGGCAAGGCTCACATATGTATGGGTCTATTACTGGCTACGGTGTGTATCCCCTATGCCCTTGGATCCTCATTCCTGTCCTCCATCCCACATCTGAGGAGGAGAAGACATTCAATGTGGCACACACCACCACATATAACATAACTGAGCATGTCTTTGGCATGCTCAAAATGTGGTTACTTTGCCTGGACCATTCTGGTGGTGTCCTACAGTATACGCTTCAGCAGCCCTGTGGCATATTCCTTGCCTGTTGTATGCTACACAACATGGCACACACCCATGGAATAGGGCTGCCAGTCCAAAAGGATCAGACAACAAGTGACACAGAGCCTGAGGAGCAGGAGATAGCACACAGGATACAGCACAGAGATCCATGCATAACACGGGGGGTGTCCAACAGCACAGAAGCAACATCATTCAACAGCTAGCAGTCAGCAGACAGTGAGTAGCAATCACACACATTCTGTTGTTGTGCATACACACAGTGACATGAAAACGTACAACAGAACTAGCAAAGTACAAATGGTTTGAAAATATAAACAGTGGGTGGGATATTCAGAAGGGTTGTGCCCCGGCGCGATATTCAAAAAGGGAAAGTGCATGGCACAAATCCCGATGCGCCCGGGGGGCATCAGTAATGTACGTGGCGCAAGTAGGGGGGCATGCCCATGCATACCCCTGCACATCCCATTATTCAGCCTGGGATGTGCGGAGCCCATGCAGGTGCAACCCCTACATGCGCCGCATACAGTTGTTCCAAAAAATAAAGGAACAACAGCTGGCCACCCACAGGTCAGCTGCCGTATTGCAGGATGCAACATAGCGGCAGCCAGCTGAGTGGCCG
Source organism: Neoceratodus forsteri (assembly GCA_016271365.2). Lineage (NCBI taxonomy): Eukaryota > Metazoa > Chordata > Ceratodontiformes > Ceratodontidae > Neoceratodus > Neoceratodus forsteri. The sequence continues at coordinate 349,093,982 of CM028130.1, read as the reverse complement.
CCAACTTCTTGCACCTTCCCGTGGTGGCGCCCCCCAAGCCTGATCGGCGGGCATATGCATAATAATTACAAAGTCCCATATTCATGGTGGTCAGTGGACTGCTGGCAGCCGATTGGGGCATATGTAATAAAATCAAAATGTCCTATATCCCTGGTGGTCCAGTGGACGCTCGCGCCGATCACGGGCAGAAGTCTAAAGAAACATCAAATCCCATCCCTGGTGGTCCAGCGTTAACCACCCTCCCACCCTCCACTGTGCCCGCCACCCGCTCCCTCCCGTGAAATCCATTCACATATCTGGACTGTGTAATACAGTATGGTTTGCATGCCCATTGGCCCATGCTGTGGACCAATGGGCATACAGCTGTACTGTACACAGTCAGTCAGCGTGCAGCCGGGCGGCTTGGGTGGGGAGCTGCAGCCCGCCGCTGACTGGGAGGGAGCGGGTGGCAGGGCTTAGTGGGAGGGTGGGAGGTGGTACCGCTGGATCACCAGGGATGGATTTGATCTTTCTTTAGACTTCTGCCCTCGATCAGGTGCGAGTGGTCCACTGGACCACCAGGGATATAGGACGTTTTGATATTATTACATATGCCTGCGATCGGGCTGCCAGCAGTCCACTGGACCATCAGGGATATAGGACATTTTGATTTTATTACATATGCCCACGATCGGACTGCCAGCACTCCACTGGACCACCAGGGATATGGGACATTTTAAGATATATACATATGCCCGCGATCGTGCAGTGGGGCACTTTGCCACTTGTTCAGGGGGAGTTGGTCCCCGACGGCTGCAGCCTGGCAGGGCGCCAGGTGCAAGTCACTGGGGATGGGCACACCTGCATGCAAATTGGGGCATAATGACATGCAAATGGCCCCATTTGCACCTTGCATGCATTATGGCACCATTTGCATGTGCACCTTTGAATATCGCGGTTGATGCACCTAGCGCAACGGCACTTGCGCTGGCGCATCCCCCTGCCCCTCTCTGGCCACTGCGCCATGCACAATACTGGTGACCACAGAGCGATATTCAATGGTGCTGAGCCATGGTGCAGCACCGTTGAATATCACCCTGTCAGTGCCCTGGCACATCCCAATTGCGCTGCGCCCAGGCTTGCACCACAGCCTGGCACAGTCTGAATATCCCACCCAGTATGTACAGAAACATAAAAATAATAATGTTCAGGTTTGCTACAGAACAGATCAATGACACAGGTTAAACAAGAGGCACAAGGGAGAACATTCAGGTTTCAGGGGACCTATGCAGGAGGGCAAAGATGTAACCAGAAATGTTCATGTTGTATGCACTCAAGCCAACTGCTGCTCATGTGTAAACAAAAAATGTAAATGCTCTCTCCAACTGCTGCCCCTAAATGCAAAACAAAAATGAATGCTGGTGGCAAGGGGTCATAATGTCACAAGAAATTATGCCATAGTAATATACCATGCTGCCAATACAGCACAATATATTTCAAATGGCATATTTCTTGTTTTTGTGAGAGGCTCCACTGCTGCACTGCCCATTATGGGGGGCTGTGCCCCCGAACCCCCCCCAACTAATATAACTAACTCGGGAGGGGGGCACTTAATATCCCACAAAAAATGAAAAAATAAAAAATTACATGTGTCTGGGACGGGGAATTGAAACCTGGTCCCAAACGCACTGCTTGTCTCTCTTGTTGCCAGTGGTTCATCCCATCGAGACATGGCAGCTGCTCAGTGGACCCCTGTCCCAGCAGGATTCTTATCCTGCACTGGGAAGAGTGAGAGGTTGCACTACAGCGCATACTTCCTTTCGCGGTCTTGCACCCTCTCGTTCTTACTTACCATGCTGTTCCTACCTCGGGGACATGTTGTGTGCTGCAGAGCATGCATCATTTTGACCCAGTAGGAATGCTGGCAAATGTCACATCTAGCCTAAGTATGATACATATTAAAGTCACAACCAACATACATTTAAACAGAATGAAAAACTATTCAGTGGACTACTCAAACACAAATACCCCAAACAGGACTGAGAATAGTATCCTAAAACCATATGGCATGGGAGAAGTAAAAAAATAAATGAACAAAAGTGTGTACCGTGAGTATGCACACCTACACCTTTGCAGGAGGGGCATGTTCAGCACAGAAACTTATGTATGAAGGTGCCCACACACTGGACCTGAGTAGGGGGTGACCCAACTATGTCCATCTGCGGCCACCATGGGTTCAGACAGTGGGGTTACGTATACCACAGGAAGAGGGCGTATTGACCCCAGAGGAGGGTGTCACCAACCGTGACGACACATGGGCAGGAGGCATCGGCCGGGATCTTGCACAGCGACACATGGTACCAGATACCTGCACAGACATGCCTCAGCCAGGGATGTGTGGTTTGCCAGAGTATGTGGGCGATGCATGCATGCTGCCACTTTCTGATGGTGTACACTGCTGTGTGGACATGCACCACTGTTTCCTCCAGGATATAGGACTATGCCCGCTGTGTGCAGTGGGGCTGCAGCTATGGCACCATATGACAAGCAGCGCACTGCCCAGGTTTTCCAGCACCCTTGTAAGGCCCCCAAACGTCCGCCCAATGGCATCCAGGATGTGGTCCTCACACTCCTTGGCTCGCTGCATAGAAACATAGATGTTGACGGCAAATAAGGACCACAAGGCCCATCCAGTCTGCCCATTTCTTTTCCTACTTTATGAATGTGCCATCAGCCTTTGCTCTGTCAATGGCCTATCTATTCATACTCATTTGTATTGCTCCCTTATGTCTATTTCATGCCTGTTTGAAGCCCTGCACTGTATTCATGTCCACCACTTCCTGAGGTAGGCCGTTCCATGCATCCACCATCCTTTCTGTGAAAAAGAACTTCCTCACATTACCCCTTAATTGGCCTCCCTCTAATCTCATGATGTGTCCCCTTGTCCTGCTATTTTTCTTATATTGAAAGATGTTAGACTCTTTCACCTTGTTAATGCCCTTAAGGTGTTTGAATGTTTCGATCATATCACCTCTCTCCCTCCTTTGCTCTAGGGTATGCATATTGAGTTCTGTTAATCTGTCCTCATATGTTTTTTGATTCAGTCCCTGCACCATTTTGGTTGCTCATCTCTGGACTGCCTCAATTTAGTTAATGTCCTTGTGAAGGTGTGGCCTCCAGTACCGCATGCAGTACTCCAGATGGGGCCTAACCAGTGTCTTGTAAAGAAGGATCATTACCTCCCTCTTCCGACTTGAGATATCCCTACTAATACACCCCAACATCCTCCTAGCCTTACCTACTGCTTTAGTGGTCTGCTTGGATGATTTCAGGGGCATCAGTGATGATGATACCCAAGTCTCTTTCTTCCCTTGTGACTGCCAGCAACTCCCCTCCCAGTCTATAGGTGGCTTTAGGGTTTCTCTTCCCTATGTGCATGATCTTGCACTTCTTTGCGTTAAACCCTAGTTGCCACTCTTCCGATCATTTTGCTAGTTTATCCAGCTCTCTTCTCATTCTGCCCACCCAATCTGGATCATCTACTCTGTTGCAGATCTTGGTGTCATCTGCAAACAGACAAACCTTACCCTCCAGTCCATCTGCAATGTCACTGATGAAGATATTGAAGAGTACTGGCCCTAGGACTGATCCCTGAGGTACCCCCTCTTGTGACTTGCATCTCTTCTGACTTTATACCATTTACCACTCCTCTGTTTTCTGCCCATCAACCAGTTTGCCACCCAGTTGACCAACTTCTGACCCACCCTGAGCCTACCCAGCTTATTAATCAATCTTCCATGTAGAACAGTACCGAAAGCTTTGCTGAAGTCAAGGTAGGCAACATCAATTTGCTCCCCCTTGGTCCATTACTTTGGCTACCCAGTCAAACAAATCTAAGAGATTAGTTTGACAGGACCTTCCTTTTGTAAACATGCTGTCATGGATCCTGTGCTCCTATGGATTCCAGGTGTTGCACAATCCTTTCCTTGAGTGCCTCCATAATCTTACCCACTACTGAGGTAAGACTGACTGGACTGTGTTTCCCTGCCTCCTCCCTGCTACCACTCTTGTGGAGCAGGATCACATGAGCCCTTCTCCAGTCTTCTGGGACCTGTCCTGTGCTCAGAGACTCACAAAACAGTTCTGATAATGGCTCTGCTAGTTCCACCCTTAGCTCCTTTAGTACCCTGGGACATATGCCATCAGGTCCCATTGTCTTGTCCACCCTGAGCTTATTTAGCTCTTGTAGGACCCTTTCTTTTGTGAAGGGACTAGTGCACACCTCCCTCCCCCCTGTGTCCATGGTGCTGAGCTGCCCTACCTTCTCTTCAGTAAATACTAAGCAGAAGTATTTATTTAGGATAGATGCTTTTACATGGTCCTCCTCCTCACATGCCCACTTATCCCCTTTGATCTTAGCCATACCCCCTCTGGACTTTCTCCTTTCACTAATGTATCCATAGAAAGTTGTGTCACATTCTTTTACAGTTTGTGCTAGTGTTTCCTCGGTTTGGGCCTGTCTTGGCACTGCTGTTGCCAGAGGAGGGTGAGGTCCTGTTTAGCATGTCACAGATCTGTTCAAGGACCCTGAGGGAGGCAGTCTCGTTATCCAAGGCAGTGCTCATCATTTGATGGGCAACAGCTCATTCCACTGCATTACATCACAATGGGCACAGGTTCCAGAGGAAGAGTAGGCAGATGTGTGGGCTGTGGATTCCCGTGGCTGCCTGGGACACCAAAGGCTGTCATTGGCAGTCACATGGGAGGTGGTGGATGTGCACCACCCCTGCGCACCATGGACAGTGTCATTCCCAGCAGGGTAGTCACCCTGGCATCTGATGAGTGTGGGGGACCCTTTAGTGGGAAGGACTATGGATAGGAAGGCCTGTGTGGCAAAGGAGGAGGTGATAATTGTGGAGGATTGGAATGCAAATGTAAGGTCCTGTGCGAAGACATGTGAGGTGGTGGTAGTGGAGGATGCTCCTTCAGTCTGTGCCACCTGGTTCATGGTGGTGGTGGACAAAAAGGCCTGTTCCAGCTGGGAGATATAAGTGAAGAGTTCCTGGCTGGCCTAAAAGGTGTCTGCATCACTTCCCCAGTGGACTTTCTACAGCTGTCCATGAGCAGGTCTGGACGTGCAATGGGGAGCTGTCCCATATCACAAGATGGCCCTGGTAATACTCCCACTGTTCTAGACTGGACCAGAACCTGAGTTGCAGGGAGAGAAACATGTTGTTGAGGGTATGCACGTGATATATGGCAGAGAGAGAGGTGACAGGATGTTGGTGTAATGTGAGCCTGATGGTGAGGTGTACAGGGGCACAGTGTTAGCATGCTATTGGTGCAGGTGAAAGACTAAACCACCACTTTGTCACAGAGATCATGATATGTGCATGTTTAGACATGCACATGCAAACTGACCACACCCATAGGGAGCAACAAAGAGACAACAATCAAGGCCAACACACCGCGTGTGACACAGCATGTACAGTAATGGGTAACAATGATGGAGGACACAACATGTAGTCACAGGTACAGAGTGTTGCAACAGTATGCAGCACGCTGCTGCAGCTAAACATACGCATGTGTGCAGAAGGTCCCTCCACCATATGGGCAAGTGAACCCAGAGCTGACCATGGGGGACATGAGAAATAGCAGTCCTTGTTTCCACTCAAGGGAGCTGCTGTGTAGGGCTGGATTGGTATGCTATGTGGGGCCTGTGTCCTTGCCTTGTGGTTCCCATATGTGCACACCCAGAGGTGTGTCACATGCTAGCACAGCAGAGGCATCCATGTAGTACTGATGTGAGACTATTAGTGGTACCTGGGACTCGTAGTACTTGCCAGGCACCCCAGTCACCTCCACTACACGCAGTACCAATGCTACTGTCTCCTCTGTTGGGTCCAGGGGCCATGTCATTGTGGGCTCAGGGTGTCCAGCCCCAGTGGTGTGCATTTCCCTCCGTCACCCAACCTCAGATTCCTTGGCCCGATGATGGAGGCTGCTAAAGTGTTTCCTCACCGCCTCAACTGTCCTGCCCCAACCACCCATTGCGTTGACATCATCCATAATCTCATTCCATGGCTGACAAGACAGTGGCATCAGTGCTGTGGTAACGTAAGAGGGTTGACTCATGGGCCTGGTATGCCTGCATGAGGGCATTCAACTCATCTCTGCTGAAATGATGTGCTCTAATTCTCTCCTTCTTGAGCACAGCACCTGCTGGGAAGAGCTGAGAGTGACAGGTCAGTGGCACGTGCTCCGCATGCGTGCAGAGTGGCTGATCCCATGCAAGTTCATGGCATGGGACCATGGCCACAGTGTACCCACAGCATAGGTGTGGAATAGTAGAATGAGTGGAGACCCCTCCAACCCCACAGGGTCAGTGATGACACTCCTTCAGACTATGACATGCAGCTGCATGTCCTGGTCCCTGTCCATGAGTAACCATGTCACTGCACATCAACAGTACAGTATAACAACCTGTAGCACTCATGATGGAAGCCCTGCAATCGGAGAGGTGAGTGCAGTAGATGCTGCCACAAGTTCCCCCTCCCCCTGGTGTCTTGTCAGTTCACACCATACCACACATCTGACATTAGCAGTCATAGTGCAATGAGAGCCCTCTCATGGCTGGAAAGACTACCCACGTTGCTGGTGGGAGGCACATCATGTACTCTCCTGGTACTGTTTGGGCCAGCATGACAGCAGAGTCCCAGATATGACCCCATGTGTGTGGCATGTAGTGGGCCTTCCACAGCTGGGGTATACACATCTGTGGTGTACACAGTCCATTGGCATGGTGACAGATATCCGAGCCACGGTTTGTGAACGACATGTGTTCAGTGTCAGGGAGCAGTGACCACACAGTGCTATGCTGCTGTCACTGTCATGGGCTAGACAGCCACGTCGCACTGTGGACTGGAACATGTTTGATGCCATGCAGTACTGAGGGAAAGAATGCCTGATGCAGGCAGTGGCACAAGACGTGGGTCCCCTGACAGGCAAGCATACCCCAATAGACATTGGACACTATGACAGCAGGTGGGGGGACTTTACACCACATTGTGCACCTCATGCCTTTGGGCTCTGTTCCCATTGTGCCCAACACATATGCAGTACTCACATAGTGGGTGGCAGTGTCCTTGTAAGTCCACAGCAGTTTTTTTTTATTTTTTCAGTTGTCTAACCAGGAGTGGCTCACTAAGTTGAAAGCTTGTTTATAGGTGCGACCTGGGAGCACGGGGCAGTTAAGTGACTTGCAGTGTCACACAGTGTATGCAAGTGGGAGCTATGAGATTCAAAGCCAGATCTCCAGATTTGCAGCTCAGAGCCTTAAACCACTATGCCATACTGTCTCCTGCAGTTTTCCAGTGTGTCCCTATATAGTACAGTACATGCCATGAAAGACAAATTGGTCTGCCTTCCCACATAAGTTATGCAAGTCTATGAACACAAGCTCCCTGTAGATGGGTCTAATCCCCTGTAAAATATGGAAATCCCTTTAGAAATTGGAACTCTCCATGTGTGTTACCACTGTAAGGTGTGCTACAGTATAGGTCTGGTGCTATACACACTGGCAGAGGAATAGTATGACACAGTAGTCAAAGAAGAGCACACAGGAGTGACGACTGTTATGTGGCAATATAAGCTGAACAGTCCTTATGTTGCAAAGTGCTGGCATGAAGTCATTGAAGTCTGCAAATCTGTACTGTTCATATCCGGCTGCCCAGAATTTTTCATTAGGCTGGCTCCAAATGCAGTACCTGCTGTCTCCATTGCTTGCAATTCCACAGCTACCTGAAGGTGGTGAACTTGTCCCCTAAATAGCGCTGTAGCAAAGTTGTATGCAAGTGCATGCAGAAGTCTCCAGAATGAGATGCACATTTAAAGCTTTGCCCACTGACTGACTAAGCAGCTCATTAAATGCCTCTTTGAGAATAGCATTTTTGAGAGCCATGCTAACACAGTTTGCTTTTGGGCAACGGCCAGGGTCCTCAAGGTCTTGGACACAAAAAAACTACCTGGCATCCCATTTAAAAGTGAAAAACTGGGAAAGACATTCTTTGCCACAGGTGCATAGACTATGAAACAAGGACATGGGGTCGCAAGAAGGCTGGCCTCTCTGGGTACCTGATTCAGAGACACTGGCACCCACCATCTACGCCACCCCTATTGGAACCATTTGGTCAAGAGTCCCTCTGACTTCCAGGCTCTGACTAAACCACTTACTAGAGGGCTAGGAGTAACAGTCCCACAGGGATGATAGCCCTGACTTCAGTGATACTGCCCCTGAGGGATGACGTTCACTGCTTACCCAGGATCAGTGCACAGAGCCTGGGAAGAGACGCTAGATTGTCCCTCCCTTCCCCGCTCCCCCGGTAAACAACAGTCACAGAACCAGCAGCTGCAAGACTAGGGGCTCACAGGACAGCAGCTGACATTCTCTGAACTGGCAGTAAAGCAGCACAGCAACACAGACGCTGGAGGTTTTTCTGGGAACTAAGCACTCAGCTTGCTACACAGTCATCATGGAATCTGAACAAGACATACTATATATATGGGAAGTCTCAACAGGTAACCCAGAGGGAAGTGAAGTGTTCAAATAGTCACTATATGGTGTTATTTCAGTGTTACAGTAGCAGTGTACACCTCCTGCACACTTCATTTCATAATGCAGTCCATCAGTGTTTAATCAGTGCATCTTCAGGTCTCTTTTGGTGTACATGCAGTGCTGATACAGTGTGTGCGAATTATGTTAATTAGCACTGTAATCACACTGCAAAAGTACTGCAATTAGCAGTGTTTTCAACACTGCCTGAAGCAGTGTTGCATTGCTTTTTCAGTGTGTGCGAATTATGTTAATTAGCACTGTAAACACACTGCAAAAGTACTGCAATTAGCAGTGTTTTCAACACTGCCTGAAGCAGTGTTGCATTGCTTTTTCAGTGTGTGCGAATTATGTTAATTAGCACTGCATCAACACCTGTAGTGCACTTCAGTGTGCAGTGTGATTTTGGTAGCACTCCTGTCAGCAGTGTTGTAGTTCTGTTTCAGTGTATTAGGCTGCATTAAAGATGGCGTCGCATAAAAGTCAACAAAAACAAAACAGTATTCATCTGCAAGTATCTGCAACCTCAGCAGACTTAAGGGTTCCTGAGTGAAAGTCGTCTGTGAATTCCAAAGAAGATGGAGATCTTGGAGGCTATGTCGATAAGAGGTACTAAAGTCTGTTACCCCATGTTTGACTCAAAGTCACAAGGAAGGGGGTGGACATTTAGGTAAAGGAATGACCAACAATCGTTCTGGTTTGCAGAAAACGGTATGGGAGCCTCACTGATATGCAGGTCCTCGCCAGTATTTCCAGGTTTATCTTCAAAAGGAGAAGAGAGCCTCTTCGGACTGGGAGCACATGCACGGTGTGGAAAATTATTTTCAGTACCAAGGGGCTGTTCGAGTGAAGTGTGTGTGTGTATATACAGTATCTATATCTATCTATCTATCTGTCTATAATGGGATTATCAATCGCATTGGACAAACACCATTAGGTGACTGTGCGTATATCAGAGTACAACCACACACCTGCACTTTTACTCCCCTCCAAAACAATTTTGCCATTTTATAAGATAGATAACCCACTGTGTAGTGTTTGGAAGCGCAGTGATATACACATGGCTTGGGTGGTTGATGCACTCGGCCTGCGGCCTCATGTGCAACAACACACACCAAGGTGTGCGTATATCACAGCATGCCCACACACCCTACAGTGGGTTATCTATTACACACACACACACACACACACACACACACACACACACACACGCATGAGACAGTACTTGTTGCAAAACATAAACACTACATTAATGCAGGCATTAGAATGCAAAGTACACAAAGCAAGAAAATTAAAAACAGGGTTTGAGCCTCACCAGTCTTGGTAAATTGGTTGTGTGGTGTTCCCTGGAGTTCCCAACCTTGATGCCCATCCCATACTCCCAAGCCCATAGCCTCCTTTCTAAAGCACAAGGTACAGCTCCAACCCAGTGCCTCCCATAGCAGCCATTTGTACCTGTAAAACAAGAACAGCAATGGGCTCACAAAGGATCTGCAGCTCGTTATGAACTATTATATGACAAACAATGTAGGGTAAACAAAAAAACAATACTTATCTGATACATATGGTCAGCGTCCTCCTACTCCCAGTCAATGTCCTGTCAGACCTGTAGATATAAAAGGGAAAATGGGTTGGTATGAAAAATAAATATACTGATCAGCTGGGTCAGTTGGGAAGGCTCTGTAGAGGTTAAAATAAAAAAAAGTGGGTTGGGGGGGAGATACCAGACCTGTACCACACCATCAACCTGGCTTTTAGAATGGACTCGGTCACTCAGGGGATGTCATGGTTGGGGGAGGGAGGGGGACTCCTTGCCCGTGCCCCTAGAACTGATCTTTTTGGGGGGTAGGTCATCATGTTGCTCCACACATCAACCAACACAGGGTAGGATAAAGACACCAAGGAACAGATATTCAAGGCACAATGAATGCTTCCCTGGTGGTGTAGTGGATCCCCCCCCTCCCTTTTCCCATTCTGCCTGTAGAATACATAGGAACACAGGTATGTGATGGCAGAAAGGGACCGCAAGCCCACCTAGTCTGCCCAGTTCGCCTAGATATCCACTAGGCCTTTTCTGTAGTCCCCCCTGTGCCAGCTGCCCTCTGTGCTTATCCCATGCCCTCGCGAACCCTCCCACCATTTCCCTCAGCAGCCCATTCCAGTTGTCTACCACCCTGTCAGTGAAGAAGTACTTCCTAATCCTTCCTCTAAGTCCCTCCCCCCCAACCAATTTGGAATTTCCAACTACCATCCATTGCACACCACAGCAGGCCAACTGTGACCATCTCTAGGCAGATATATACAGACTCAACCAGTCCCAGAACTCCCTTCATCTGGCAACAGGCAATAGAAGTTCCAATAGCCTGCAGTGCACATTTGAGCCTACACAATCTCTTATCAGATGTTTTCCACTTCTGCTCTTCTCCAGAGGATAAGTCAGTCTGTGACAGAACTTAGCCCAGGGAGTTCAGTGGGGCAAGTAAACCAAAGATGAGAGCCTATATAAACTATTAACATGCACTGTAGGACAATCTCCCACTGCAAAGGACTCCAGGATCTGCCGCAAATGAAGCTGTCAGTGCAGAATCCAGCAAAACCGGTCATCATAATCCACTACACTACAGCACACAGGAGGCAAACCAAAATGTTTCCACATGCAAAGTGCACATTGGCACCAGACCCACACTTATGTGGGACCCTTGACAAGCCAACCAGTGGGTATTGTGGTAAGGAGGGACAAAACCTTTTACATGCAGGTACATCAGGGAGAAAAGGAAGGCAAGGGGAGAAGTTGAGTGTCTGAAATGGGTGGATGGAAGGAGGGTAAAAGACGACCGCCAAAAAGCAGAAATACTGAATAAATACTTCTTTTCAGTTTTTACAAAGGAAGGGGCAGGAAATGGGCCAGCATTAATAAGGATGGAGAGATCATAGAAAAGGACACAGCTCCCTTTGCAAAAGAAAGGATCCTCATGGAACTGGCAGCAATAAGGCTATGGGCCAGATAGATGCACCCCTGGACACTGAGGGAGCTAAGGGAGGTGTTAGTAGGGCCTCCAACTACCCTGTTCACCCTGTCTTTGTAAACTGGTGACATGCCCAGGGATTGGAGAAGGGCTAATGTGGCCACACTATACAAAAGTGTTAACAGGGAGGATGCAGGAACTACATACTGGTCAGCCTGACCACAACAGTGGGAAAAGTAATGGAAATACTGCTGAAGGAAAGAATAGTGGAGCACCTGGTTGTCAATGGTCTATAGGGGAAGTGGGGGAAGGGAACATTGTTTAACCAGGATTAGCACACTAAGCTGAAGCTTGTTTCCAGATGCAACCTGGAGCACAAGGAAATTAAGTAACTTGTTCAGAATCACACAGTACGCACTTAGACGGCTGTTGGATTCAAACCCAGGTCTCCAGATCTGTAGCTCAGAGCCTTTACCCAATGTGCTATACTACCTCCAGGACCCAAGGCAGTTTGGTTTTATGGAAGACAGGTTGTGCCCGACAAACTTAACTGAATTTTTTGACTGGGTAACAAGGAAGGTGGATGGAGGAGGATGTGGCCTACCAGACTTCAGCAATGCCTTTGACACTTTGCCACATAGAAGGCTGGTAAATGAGCTGGAAGGCTTAGGGTGGAACAGAAAATAACAAGGTGGTTGGAGAACTGGTTCAAGGACTGAAACCAGAGGGTGGTGATAAGGCAAATGGGGTGCATTCCAGGGTGGCAGTGGTGTGCCTCAGGGGTTGGTGCTGGACCCATCCTTTTTTAATATCTATAGCAACGATTAGCCTAGTTCCAATCAGAGGAGGAGAGCTGTTCTTTCCAGACCGGGGCTTGTCGCTGGAAGTGGTCTTGGCAGGCATTCTGGGGCTGCATCGGCAGTGGGAGAGGATGGGATCACATTGATCTACAAGGAAGCTCTTGTTGGTGGGGGACAGGCCATGCATACCGGGTCCACATCGGCCACAACTTTGCAAGCCGGCGACTCAGGAATCAGCGGCCAATCAGTGAACAGGGTGTGAACCTTTGACTGTGTGACTGGGCCATAAAAGACAAATAGTCCAGTCGCAATCAGAGGAGGAGAACTGTTCTTTGTTCCACACCACCCACCCTGGCCCCGACCTCTATTAAATGGTCTATGAGGGCGGAGCCTTGGAGGAGGACAAGTCTAGATTGGGCGAACTGGAACACTAGGAAGCTGGATTGTTATTGATTGGGGGAAAAGGGTCTTGTACACTGTGCTGCTTGGGCAACACTGACTACTACCAGGAAGGGACATAATGAAGCAGACTGTATAAATGACTGTGTATGCCAACTACATCTGAGGGAGTAGGCAAACTGTGTGTGAATCGATTACTGCTAGGGCTTCTGAGCTGTCTAGTGTTGTGATGGGCTAATTTTGCTTGTGAACTGTCTGCTGCTAGGGCTAGAAAACTGGCTACTGTCAAGAAAGATGGAAAATTGCTGTATTCAGAGGGGGAAAACTGCTTGGGTTTTAGTGCAACACTGACTGAATTATTTCTGTTAGAGGGCCGCATTGCTCACCTAAAATGAGGATAGACTTCAGGGCGACCAAAGTGGGCACCTTCAGTAGAGTGATTGGGTGTACAGGGTGCAGGGCGGCAATAATATTAAATTGGGCAAGGAGGTTCAGAGGGTACCCCCTGTGTTTTCAGTTGGCAGGTCTTAGGGAGGAAGTAGAGGGGATCAGAAGGCAGCTGGAAGGCGGGAGGGGTGGGGAGGAAAGGTGTGGAAAGGACCTCATGAGAGTACACGAGGCCAATATGGCATAACCCAGGGAACAGGTAGACAAGAATCATATGGTTACTCACAAGGGGTGGGGCATGAAACAAGCAATGTACAGAAATCACTTCGTAGGGAGGTAGCTGACCAGAAGGAGGGGGGACAGGAGAGAGCAAGTCAGGGTCAAGCATCACACTTACTAATCTATTCGCCTTGCTATATATGGAAGATGAGGTGAAGAGGCTGGCGGGAGGAGGGGAGCAGGCAGACAGAGAGGGTTTGGTCAGTAAGCTGGGGGAGATGGGGCAGGAGAGAGAGAGCCAGATCCACAGAAGGGGGAGAGACATTAGCCTAGGTGAGAGGAGGTGGGAGGAAGGGGAGTGCAGAGGAAGCCAGGTGGGTGGAGGGAGGACTAGGGTGGGCAAGCATCCAGGTTAGGGAAGTCAACCAAGGATAAGGAATACTCTAGACAGGCCAGCTTCAGGGTGGGAGAAATCAGATGGGGTGGAGGGGAGATGGGGTAGGAGAAACACAGCAGATGGGGTGAAGGATGCAGAACTTGGAGGGGAGGAAGCAGTAGAAGGGAGTCTGGGTGGGGGATCTGAGGATACCAGCCCAGAAAGAGTCCACGGAGATCTGGGTGGGGGCAATCTGTGCCACCCAGGAGGTTAGGGGAGCAAGGAGCAAGCTGGGAGCTACAGGTAGAAGAATGAGCATGGTAGGGCAAGCACAGGCTTGTGATCCCCAGGCTGAGGGGGACAAGAGAAGTAAGCTGGGGGTCGATGACAGAAGGAAGAGCCTGGATGGAATCTAACGGGCCAGTAAAGTGGGGGGGGAGAGAAGGTGATCCTGCTGGGTGACTCCGTGACCTGGGGCATAGAGGGGGCAGGGGAGGGAAAAAGCAGCCCAGTCAAGGCTAAATGTATCCCAGGCCTAGCCGTACACAAGGCCAAATTCCAGCTATACTCGATAGCATTGGAATGCGGGGAATCCCCAGACGAAACATCTGGGAACAAATGACTTAGAGGGGAACAGTGAACTAGAAATCCAGGCAAGATTCCGGGAACTGGCCAGGGTTTACCACTCTATAGAAGTGCAATCTCCTTCTTTGAGATTCTGCCAGTACCTAGGGTATCCAGGGAGACCAAACATAAATTTAGAGGTGTGAACCAGTGGCTCAGGGACTGGCGCAGGGCAGAAGGATATGGGCTGGTGAGGGACTGGAGGATACATGGGAGGACAAGGGGTTATATGCCAGTGATAGGCTACACCTCAATTTGGAGGGAAGGGAGATCTTGAAACTAAATCTTGCTGGATTCATAGTCGAGAGGTGGAGTTTAAACTTGTAAATGGGGGGATTAAGTAAAAGACTAGTTCCAGGAGGGCTGCTCGAGGGTCCAGGTCCAGGGCATGAAATTAAGGCAGGTAACTGTGATCTAAATCCATTCAGAGCTGTGCAAGAAAGGGCATCTAGGGACTGCTCATGGTCGTGATGACTGGAGAAGGAAGGGGGTCAGGATGGAGGACAGCCCTGATCAATACTAGGAGCATGGGCAACAAAATGCCCAAGCTCCAGGCGATGCTGGTTGAGGGATCAGTGGATGTGGCAGCAATTACTGAGACATGGGCCACTCAGAAAAATGACTGGGACCTAAATTTGGTGGGCTACAAAATATTCAGAAAGGATAGAGGAGAGGGAAGAGGAGGGGGTGTAGCGCTGATAGTCAAAAATGACATTGTGGTTAGTGGAGTGGAGGAGGCTGTAGGGGGAGGTGGAGGAGATCTGGGTAACCCTACAAAAGAGGGGAGGTAAAAGATTGAAAATAGGGCTGGTGTACAGAACCTCCAACGATGGAAGAGGCCCTGGAGGACAAACTAGTTGAGGACATCAAGGGGCACTGTGACCGTGGAAAGGGTATGGTGGTGATCATGGGTGACCTTAATATGCTGGGGACAGACTGGGACACTATGCCATCCTCTGTGGCCAGGGAACAGAGACTGATGGATATGTTCCAATATGCCCTCCTGGTTCAGCAGGTGGGGGAACCTACTAAGGAGAAGCAGATACTGGATTGTGTCCTAACAGACAGTGACCAGATAAAGGGCCTGGAGGTGTGCAGCCCGCTGGCAGGTGGTGATCACACTACAGTCTGGTTTCTGCTGTATCTGGAGGGGGAGGATAACCATTCTAATACAGTAGTAGTGGACTTCAGGGGAACAGACTTCATGGGCATGGGCACGATTCTACAGGGGAGCTTGGACAAGATTAGGCCGGACATGGATGCTGGCAGCTTGTGAGAGACCATTAAGAAGGGGGGGTGCAGAAGACTACTAACTCCTGTACAAAGGTAAGGCGTAAGCATGGTAGAGCCAACAAGCCGTGTTGGTGGACCAGGGAGGTACAGGAGGCAGTGAGGGATAAAAAGGCTGCCTATGCATGTTTTAAGCACTCTTGGAGGGGGATAGGGAGAGGGGTATGAGTTGACGGCTGGAAGCGTCACTACAGTGGTGAGGGGAGCCAAGGTGAGGAGGGAGCAAAACCTGGCTAGGGATATCCGAAGGGGGGAAAAGGGATTTTATAGATACACAAGGGAGAAGAGAAAAGGGACAGCACAGATCAGCATGATTAGGACTGAGGAGGGATGGACTCAGGAGGCAGGGGAATCAGGCAGAGGTACTAAATGAGTATTTGGCCTTGATATTTATGGAGGGAGGCAGGGGATCCCTCCAGCCCAATGGGAGGGAAGGGGAGCCAGCAGAGTCGAGAGGTCAGATGGAGTTGAGAGGACTGAAAGAAGTTGGGGTACAGGCTGGGCCAAGTCTAGAAGGGGATGGGTGGTTAAATGAGGGGGTGTGCTGGGAGGGAGGGAGAAATCACAGTGGAAAGGGTGAAGGAGGCCCTTCGGACACTAAAAACTGATAAGGCACCGGGGCCAGATTGGTTGCATCTGAGGGTTATGAAGGAATTGGCCGATAAGCTAGCAGCACCACTGACAGCACTCTAATACCTCTCTGCTGACAGGATGGGTCCTTCAAGACTGGAGGGTGGCTCATGTGGTGCCTATCCACAAATGGGGGGGTCTAGAGAGGAGATGGGGAATTATAGGCCTGTCAGCCTAACGTCTGTGGTGGGCAAAGTAATGGAGGGCATTATCAAGGATAGGCTCAGGAGGCAGCTGGAAATGTTGGGGCAACTGGATGACAAACATTATGGTTTCATCCTGGGGAGATCTTCTTAGACCAACCCCATAGATTTTTATGACTGGGACCGTGGACCGGCATAGACCGGAGGATGTCCTATACCTGGATTTCAGTAAGGCATTTGATTCGGTACCCAAAATGGGCTGCTATTAAAGATGGGGGTGGGAGAACAGTTGCTCAGATTGGGGGGGTGGGGGTGAGAGGACAGTTGCTCAGATGGGTAGAAAATTGGCTAACAGGATGAATACAGAGTGTAGTGGTGGGTAGTCTCCTCCTCCACGAAGGTCACCAGTGGGGTCCCCCAAGGTTCGATACTGGGGCCACTCCTGTTCAATGCCTATGTCTTTGATATGGGGAGGGCGGTTAAGAGTAGGATGAGTATCTTTGCGGATTACTTAAAACTGGGAGCATTGGCGGAGACGGGATGAAGCGAGAGAGAGAGACAGTCCAGAGGGACCTGGATACCCTGGAGGGTGGTCAAGGAGGTGGGGACTGACGCTTAATGCGTGGGAATGTTGCGCCGCATCCGAGGGTCAGAAAACCTCCGCTATGTATACACCGGTGTCATACTGCAAGCCAAATGAAGGAAAGGGATCTAGGGGTGGTAGACGCCAAATGAATAACACTAAAAATTGCAGAAGAACTGTGGCCAAAGCAAACCGGATACTGCATAGCCAGGGGGATTACATCCACGAAGAGGGAGGTTATCCTCCCTCTGTATAATGCCTTGGTCAGACCACATCTCGAGTACTGCATGCAGTTCTGGAGACCTCACCTCAAGGATGACGCAACACTGCTGGAGAGTGTCCAGAGGAGGTCAACCCGGATGCTTCAGAGCATGGGAGGAAGGCCCTATGAGGAAAGGCTGGAAGAGCTTGGGCTGTACTCACTGGAGGAGAGGAGAGGAGAGATGGGGGGACATGATAGGGGTCTTCAAATATGTAAAAGGAATAAACAGGGGCAGTGCCAAAGAGATGTTCAGACTAAAGAAGGTGGGAAACAACCAGGTGACATGAGTGGAAGCTAGAGGAGGGAAATTACAGGGGGGGGGGGATGTAGGAGACCTTACTTCATTGAGAGGGTAGTGGAGCCCTGGAATGCACTGTCCAGGAGTCTGGTGAAGGAGGGCACAGTGGAGGGCTTGAAGAGGGAGTGGGACAGGTTCAAGGGTAAACTGTAGAAGAGGATGACCCTCTCTGGGGCTGGGTGGGAAACAAAGAACCCATTAGGAGGCTGGCTACCGAGCCGACACAAACAGACCATCCAGCCTATTCTGCTGGCTTTTAGTAAGTTAGATATAGCAGAGGAACTGCAGGGGAAGGTGTGCCTATTTGTAGATGATACGAAGATCTGCAATAGGGTAGACACCCTGGTAGGGGAGGTGGAGGCAGTGAGGGAGGGCCTAAAAATTCCGGAGAGGTGGTCGGAAACTTGGCAGCTGAAATTTAATGCCAAAAGTGCACAGTAATGCACATGGTGTAATAACCCACAAACCATTTACACACGGGGGATAAGGAAACTCAGCAGGACAGAGATCTTGGGATTATAATTTCAGATAACCTTAGTGGCGATACCAGTGCAGCACAGTGGTGGGCAAAGTGAATAGAATGCTGGTGTGCATACGGGGGTATAAAACAGAAAAGGGATGCTGATGCCTTTATAAATCCACGGTGAGGCCTCACCCGAGTATGGGGTTTAGTTCTGGAGGCCTCACCTACACAAGGATACAAGACAAGATTGAAAGGTTCAGGCAGGGGCAACCAAGATGGTGCATGCTATGCCAGGCAGCCCTATGAGGAGAGGTGAGGGAATCTGATCTGTACCCGCTGGAGACTAGTAAGGTGAGAGGGAAGCTTATTTGCAAGGAAAATAAGTGCTAGAACTAGGGATCATAAACTAAGATTGAAGAAGGAAGGTTTAGGGGCAATGTGAGGGGCATTACATCACTGAGAAGGTGGTGGAGTCAGGAACTGACTACCAGAAGAGGTGGTGTCATAAAATTGAAAAAGGATTCAAGGGCATGGGACAGACACCAGGAGCTGACCAGTGGGCAGAGTGGGGTGTCTCTTGACAAAGATGATGATTGGGGTGGGGTGAGGGGCAGACTCGACTGGCCAAAATGGTCCTTTTCTGTCACCAGATTTCTATGATTCTAAGGCAGTTAAGTAATTAGGACTTACCTGTTCCATCAGAGTAGGGGAGTCCAGAGTTGGGGTGTCCTTGGTTCGGGGTATCCAGGTAGGACCTGAAAAGGAAGAACAGAGAAGGCTGAAGGGACACAAAGGGTCAGAGGTGCTAGAGGAGAGATTAGAGTGTTAGAATTAAACAAAGATACTTATCTGATTGGTATGTTTGGCCAGACCTGTAGAAATAAAGGGAAAAATAGATCAGTATGGGGAAGTTATAGTAGCAAGAGTAGAGAGATATAAATATGGTATATAGCACAGGAGTAAAGGAAGAGAAGTTTCAGAGGAAAAGACAAACTAGGCCAAAGTAAGGAAACTAGAGATGGAATAAAAAATGCAGACAGCAAAGAACAGAGAATAAAGTGGTATTTGTGACTCGGTAAAACCCCCCCTTAGCGCCCCTAGATGACCTGCAGGTAGGCAATAAATTTAAGAAGTAGTCCAGATGGGCAGGTGGGAATGCATTTGGGCTAGTGGCCCTATATTATTTAAAAATGGGACACTGGTGGTTCAGGAGTCTTGAGTTGTCCCAGGAGGCCAGTGGTTTGAAAGGTATAGCTCTGGTGATATAATGGGTCACTCCCTCATGGACAGTGGCAATTTTTTTTTATATTATCTTTCCCTGGAACCTAATGTGGGGGGGTGATGTCCTTGGGCCCAGACTATATGTAGCAGGCAGGAGGCTGTTCAGAAAACTGCTGACCAGAAATGCTGCGGCTCTTGCTAGGCAGCCAGTTTAGTGCTACTGAACTACAATGACAGTAATGGCAGGCACTTTCAACTGCCAGTCCAGAGGAGGGCAACTAAAATAGCGAAGGGTCTGCACCAGAAGCCATACAAAGAGAGACGAGCTGAATATGTATGCCCTTGAGGAAAAAGGCCGGAGAGACAGGACAGAAAATTTCAAGCATCTCAAGGGAATCAACAAAGTCCAAGAGAGTAGCATCTTTCAGAAAAAGAGATGTGCAAGAACAAGGGGCCAAATTTGAAGATAGAGGGGACGGCTCGGGGCAACATGAGGAAGTATTTTTTCACAGAGAGGGTGGTGAACACATGGAATGGCCTTCCTAAGGAGGTTGTGGGGTCAAAAATAGTGGGGGACTTCAAGAATACATGGGACAGACATGAACCAATTCTATTGGTGGGTAGGAGGAAGTCAGCTGTTGGATAACTAGGATCTGCAGCTTATCCACTAGGTAGGGAAATGGGCTGACTGAATGGGCCAAGCAGTCCTTATCTGCCAACAAGGTCTATGTGTCTATGATTCAGCCCACAGAGCTCAGTCTGTAACCTGCTCCATGTGTGTGGGAATGAAGATGGGATATTTTTGGGAGGGGAAAGAGACTAGAGCAAATATGCCTCCCTCTACCCATCAGCCACAAAGTGGCATGTGAAGAGCCCCCACGGGAAGAGAGTCTGGAGGGTGGGCAGCCAGCAGTAGGTAGCAGGAACCTTTAGCTAAGCCGCATGGTGGCAGACTGTAGGTGTCCTGAGGGCCTGGTAGAAAGGGACTTGGAGAGCAAATGCACAAGATAGGGGCCACAAAGGAAAATCCACAGTGCAGCTGAAGGGCAATGCCTGAACTTGACTTAAAAGTAGCTGTGGGTGGGAGGCAAACAGGGGAAATCAATGGGCTCCCTGACGGGACCATGAAAGCAGCAAGCACTGCATACAATACAGTCACACAGCAGCTAATGTCAAAGTACCAGGGGCTAACAAAAGGATTTGGGGAGGAAAAGAACATCATAAGGTCCAGGACAGCTCACAATTAAAAAACACAGAGCACTAAAGAGAAAGAGCCCTGATGGGTTATAAATATTAAGTAAATTTATGCAATAGGAGTGGACATAAATGGAGTGTGATAAATCCATTTTATCCGAGCATGTACATGTATACATGCAGAATCTTACATTTACACATATATTTATTACGGTCATCCTCGATTACTGTGCATGGTGGACTGCGTCACACATCCCCATCCCTCACCCCCGTTGTTTGACACTGCTTACTGGTATCTTGCTTTTAGTTTTGTTTCTTCCAGGTTGACCGTCCCTCAGCCACGCCACCTGCCATTTAGTCATACTTCTTCCCATTCTTCTCACTATCATACAGTGATCATTTGTTTCTAACATTTTTTTTTTTTTGCTTTTCTACCAAACCTTTTTCAACTGGCTGCTCCAAGCTGCGCTCCAGCTGTGACTCCTCTGCATTCTGTTGCCGTGTCCTCGCCACATCTCTCAATATAAAAAACAGACTTTTTTTTTTTTTACTGCTTCCTCAAAAACTGATAAGCCCTCACTCTTACTCTTCCACTCTGGTTTCCCCACCTCGCTACAACTGCCACCAGAGCTCCCCCAGCACACAGAAACTGTCAGATTTTTTTCCTTAAACTGCTTGCTCGCAAACCCCACTGCTGATGAGCCCTCACTCTAGGTCACACTTCTGCTGTGGTTTCCAGACCTCGCTACAACTGCAACCATAGGCTCCTGTGAAGTCCTTCTCTGTAAACTCTAAATGGCCTCTTGTGGCCCATATGGCCCTCCTTCTTCCCTGCTTATTTACTGAGAGTTCCCTATGTCTATATACCACACATGTTTTAAGCCCCCCCCACCACATTTCACTCCTGACCTCCAACACTATAATGCTGTCTGTCTGTTCTAGGTGTCTACTACCCTTTCAGTGAAGTAGTAATTCCTCACATCCATCTTACCCCCACCTTAAGCTTCATCATGTCCCATGGTCCTTTTTCCTATTTGAAGGAGCCCCCTCAGCACCCTGTTCATCCTTGTAAGGTACTTGTGGGTCTCCATCATGTCCCCTCTCTTTCAGGGTTTATATGTTGAGATCCCAGTCTCCTCACAGGGCTTTTGCCACAGCCCATGTACAATTTTAGTTGCCCTTTATACTGCCTACACCCTACGGCATTTCTAAGGTGCAGCCTCCAAACCTGGACACAGAACTCTTAGGCTCTGTCCACACTACTCCTCTGCAATGTTACAGGGTGCCCAAACCGTTACCACAATGGTTTACTTTTACACCTGTAATGTTACAGAAGGAGTTTTCGTAACCGTTTTTGAAACCACATAAGGTGGTTTCAACAATGGTTATGAAACCGGTTACGCCTCAGTAACGTTACTGGGCGCAGTGCGGATGCATGGCACTGGTCCCCTAGTGCAGCACAAGCTGCATTGTGGGATCGGGTGCCACAGTAATGGTCACCCGGCTTCTGAAGTGTGGAGCGGTGGTGCCGGTGCAGAAATGGACACCGCAGCAGTGTGGACACACTGTACCACTCCATGGTTGTAACGGTTTCTATCTGTTATGGGGTCTGAGGGGTGCAGTGTGGATGGGGCCTTAGTTGGATCTCACTAATAAGGGATTACTTGCAACACCACCACCACCTCCCTCCTCCTGCTTAAGATACCCCTCCCTATGCAGCCCCAGCATCCTTCTAGTCCTACCCACTGCTTTGTCACACAGCCCAGCAACTTTAAAGATACTCACCAAGGTAACGGAGTTGGCCCCTGCACCATATCCATCAGTGCCTTGCTGCCAGATGACCCCAATGAAGTTAACATGTCCCCACTTTTTAAGTCGTTAAAAGTTCTGTCCTTCATAAAATATACAAACCAGGTCCCAAGAACTTCCCAGTTGCTTGCTGCCACCCCAGCTCGCTCCACTCTCTAGCAGGATGACGAGATGCCAGTGAGGCGCAGGGTGTTTGCTTATCTGTAATGGGCGGCAGCTTTTCTATTGATTTTAAATGATTTAGTGACCACCTGGCAATGAAACGTGAGCATCAGTCAAGTAACAAGGCCCTTGTTAGTTGAACAGTGCCCACATTTTATTGCCAGGTAGCCACTATATAGTTTAAAATCAATAGAAATGCTGCCGCCCATTACATATAATGGAGTGCGCCCCACGCCCTTACTGGCATCTCGTCATCCTGCTAGTGAGCATGGGGGTGGAGCCTGTGCAGCAGAAAAAAACAGAAGTCCTTGGGACCCAGTTTGTATATTTTTATGAGGGATAGAACTTTTTAATGGCTTATAAATTTAGGGACATATTAACTTCCTTGGGGTCTTCTAGCGGCAAAGCACCAATGGGTATGGTGCAGGGCAGTATCTTGGCAAGTCTCTTTTAAGATCATAATAACTCCAAGGTCCCCCCCGCTTAGTGATCATCAGTACCAACCCTATAAAGCAGCTCCTGGTTTCTTATGCCCTAGATGCACAATTCTGCACTTTGTCATTGAACCCCAACTTCCCCAATCTTGACCACTTTTCGAGTTTCTTCAAGAGGCATGTGCATGCTCTCTGCTCCCTTCTTAATGCCCACCTTACAAATTTAGGTATTGTCTGCACAAAGGCATTCCCTTCTTTGCCAGTTTTTCGGCAATGTCACTTATGAAGACACAGAAGAGGATCTGCGCCAGTACTGAGCTGAGCTGCTCACTGTCCCGTCACTGTAATAAGTGCCATTAACCATCACCCTCTGACACCTTAACCCCAACCCCCAACTACTACTCTGTTTTCCAACCTGCATTTCTGTTCACCCCAGAATGAATCCAATATCAATCAATCAATCAATCAATCAAAATCTTTATTTAATCAGGCGAACATCATTGAGCGTAGCTCATTTACAAGATGGACCTGAGTGGTCAAGCAGTGCAAGTATTATTACATAATCAAGAATAACATAAACAGTAACACAATGACATAAAATGATAATATATAACAATTTACATATATACAAGGCACATTAAAACCATTTAACCTGTAAGAAAAGGAGGCAATGGGTATAGCAGGCATAATATATAAATTATAGGTCCTAATTGGCTGGAGCAGCTGCCTAGGTAGTCAGGATACGTTTGCATGTTCTTCCATCCCCTAGGACATAAGCGCCAAGGGTGCACAAACACATGCACAGACATGTGTGGCACAGCACCAGTCAATGTCTTCCCACCCATGGGCTGCTTCCACCTGCACTGCCACTTGTGATCACTCAGTTGGCAGTACTACAGCTGAGCTGGCTGTCCTCCTTCCCCAGAAGAGAGCCTCTTGTATAACAGATGATCCTCTTACTCTCCCCAGAGAGCCCCTGACGCGAGCTCATTCTTGAACTAAGGTCACCATGTTAACCAGTTTCTAATTAATTTTACCACTTTGGATCCCTCCTAGGCTGATCAATCTCTTTAGCCTCGCCCCCCTCAAATAGTCAACCACCCTCCTCTCTGCTAGATCACCCTTCCAGGCACCAGACTATCCTCCATGCTGCTGGACAACCCTTCTAGCCCCAGCCTTTCACATAATGAGCACTGGAGCTAGAGCACCACAGTCAGCCGCCTACCCAGCCAGCCACCCTCCCTACATCTGAACCAGCCTCCAACTACATTCTATACAACCTCCATGTAGCTGGAGCACCAATCTAACAGACTACATATCTGAAGCTGTCCCTCCATGCCCCTGGACCAGCAGTCCCCTACCCAACCACTCAACCTACAGCTAGATCCACCAGAAGCCCCATACCAGCCTCACCATCCAACTACCCACCCTGCAGCTGGACCTCACTTCCAACCTTGAACTAGCCCCACCACCACCACCAGCTACCCTCCCTGCTGCTGGCTCACTCTTTCATGCCCTGGACTAGCCTCCCCCAGCAGACAATCCTCCCTGCAGCTAGACCCCTGGGTTCATTCCCACCCACAGACCAGCCTCCCTCCCCTCTGCAGGTTGAGTAACCTCCCCAGAGCTGGACACCCTTTCCAAAAGCTGGACACACCCACCATCCAGAACAGAACCTCCCTACAACTAGACCCTCCCAATCACCCTTCCTCAACCGTGGACCCCATACTTCTCAACATAGTATTAAAAAAAATATATATACATATGACACTAACATATTGCATTTGCAGTGTCAGTGGCTCAGCAGGTAGCACACTCGCCTCTGAGGCTGGGAGATCAGAAGGCAGTGGGTTCTATTCCCATACCAGGCACTTATGTTAATATCCCAATACTGATGCTGTAGTGCAGCATGAGGTGGATGGCTGCACTCTTGAGGCAGTCTTTAAGATGAGACATTAAACCAAAGGTCCCATCTGCCTGTTCTGGTGGTAGTTCAGGTGGATGTTAAAGATCCCATGGCACTTCTCGAAAAAAGCAGGGAAATTTTCTCCAGTGCCCTGGCCATATTCCCCCCCCCCCAATTCACTAAAAATACCACCAACAGCTTAATCTGGTTCAAGATCAGTTGGTTTCATCTGTATTCTCTCCTCCGGTCGTGCCTGAAAATAGGCAAGAATCTGTCTAGTGCACTTAGCCAGTCAACAAAATGAAATAAAGTAAACATAAAATATAAATTAATGCATCTCAGAAAAAGAAAAAATACACTGATCCCCAGATTACAAAATGGATTTGCAACTGTTAAATAGAAATATTAAATGCAAAAAAACAGTTCCCCCACAAACACACTCAAATATCTGCAGTAAATAATTCTTCCTTTAGGGTAACTCCAGATTTTCTCAAATTAAAAAAGTTGTAATCTTTTCTCTATGCATTCTGAATTTGCTCAGTTATACAATCTTCCTGCTGTTCATTCTCCTGCCCCCACCACCATCAACACTACTTTAAAGTAACTAAATGAGCAAAAATTCCACAAATAACAAGTAATCTACAGGCACAATGCATCCTAAACACTTTGGGGGCGGGGGTTGATTGAAAATAAAATGTGTATTTCAAAGTTTAGCCAAGAGCTCAGAGAAGAGAAAATGTTTTCAAGACAAAACATTGAAAGTGAAACTTGCACAGCATTTCATTTTGAAAAAAAACCCCAAAAAACTCCTGAGTGATAATTCCTTTACTGTATTTAACATTTCAGGGAGTTAAAAAGATGTACTTTTTAAACATAAGCTCTTACCTTAACATGTAAATCTTAGCTGTAGGAAACCTCAGTTTTTCAAAAATGGAGACCACAGAGCACTCGTGCAGATTCATCACACTGGACACAGACAAGAAGAGAGCTGGGAAATGTAGGCCTCTGACTGAGTAGACTTATGGGAAAAGTAGTTTTAGAATACACTTTTAAAAGGACACTGCCAACTTTTTTTGCACCATATTATTTCCAGGTAAAAATCCACATTTTATTATTGCTTACCTTCTATAAAATTCATTGCTGTTGCTGGTTGTTTTATCTGTCTCCTTGCTTAGTAGAACTGAAATGCACGGTACAATATTTCACTTTAGTTGCTTCTTACAGGATTGCTGGTTTTAAGAATGACTGGACACCATAAGTAGCTTCTAACAGCTCTGAGGTTTATTCAACAAACATACATTAGATAGATCAGCAGGCCTCAGCAGAACTACTACTACAATCTGCTCATGCAGTTTCTAAAACCCAGTTTCCACCCCAGACATACCATTAGCCCAAAACTGCAGGGGGATGTGGACTAAACCATTCTACAATGTTACTAGGGTAAGTTACCATATACTACATCTCCCCTTCTAGTAAAAGAAAGCAATTACCTTGATTTCGGTTTGCATATCAATGACAAATAATTACCAAGCACTATTAACATAATGGTTGAGTCTTACTTTGTGATGAGTTAGGGTCTAAAGTCACTGGCACTCAGCTTTGTTGAAATAAGTCTTTACCACTGACTTAAGTCATAACAAAATCTCTGGACCTCTCAGGAACTTTAAGCAGACGCCCTCTTCTGGTCATTCGAGTAGACTGCACACTGGGTACAGCCTCAGGACTTTCTGGCAAAGTGTCATTGAAAACAACAGGTTCCATCTCAGGTTGCTCATACTCTTGACAAGTGTCCTGTTCCTGGCTGTTGTCCCTGGATTGCACTGTTTGTGACAATACAGATTCGGTTGACTCATCTGCCTGTTGCTCTTCAGCCTCCAAAGCAACTGTTCAGTCTCTCCTCAGGTGTCTCCTGTTACTGCGATATCGCTGTCCTGCAGGTGTAATCACACTATAGGATCTTGGCTCATCACGGATTCTTTCCACTGTAGCAGGTTGCCACCCACTAGAAGCCTCTATGCATGCCCTTTCCCCTTCTCTGAATGGAGTAAATGGAGCTGCATTCCTGTCATAATACTGTTTCTGTCTTTTCTGTAGTCTTTTCAGACATTTATGTGCATTCTTTGGTATTTCAGGTTGCAGTGCCCTTGCACTTGCTGGTAATGTTGTCCTCAACATTCTGCCCATCAACAATTGAGAAGGTGTACAGTTCAGTCCTGTGACTGGTGTATTTCTAAGACTGAGCAATACGAGATGTGGATCGGTCTGACCTTGCATAGACTTCAGAACGATTATTTTTACTGTCTGGATCATTCTTTCAGCTAAACCATTAGACTGTGGGTATCCTGGGCTGGAATGAGTTATTCTGAACTCCCACAACTTTGCAAATTGCTTCATTTCATGACCTGCAAATGGTGCATGATCCGCTACCGGTTCTTTTGGAATTCCATGTCTTGCAAATACAGCTTTCAGTTTTGCAATAACTGTAGCTGCTGTCTTGTCAGGCAGAGAACCTCAGGGTATTTTGAAAAATGGTCCACTACCATTACGTAGGAATGTCCCCTAAAGTCAAAAATGTCTGCACCAAGCTTTAACCATGGCATGTCAGGTATTTCATGTGGACACATCGGCTCTTTATGGTTGCTGGGTAAGAGTTCCTGACAAGGTCCACATGCTTCAACCATCATTTCTACTTCTCGATTCATGCCTGGCCAATACATCACAGCTCTGGCTTGTGCCTTCGACCTTTCTATTCCTTGATGTGCCGTGTGAAGTCTTTGTAGCATATCTGTTCTCAGCTCTTTGGGTATGATGATTCTTTTACCCACCATTATGAGTTCATTTTCTATGTATATATTGTGTCTCATGGGCCAATAGTGCTGAAGTTTGATGCTGACTTGTTTTTCCTGTTAGGCTATCCTTTGAGGTGCATTTCTTTAAGCAACTGTAAATTGCTGTCCCTCTGCGTGGCCTGTTTTAGCCCCTCTAACATGCTGTCAGGCAGTGTTTCTGTTGCTTGGATTGAGTATATGACCTTTTCACTACTTAGATCAATGTCTCCCTCTGCTGGTTTTCTTGGTACTGCCCTGGACAGAGTGTCTGCAATCAGAATATCTTTGCCTGGAGTATATATTACCTCTATGTTATATTTCTGTATCTGTAACAGCATCTGCTGCAATCTTGCTGGAGTCTTTCCAATTGGTTTGTTCAGTATGGACTGTAGTGGCTTGTGATCTGATTGTATTTTCACGGACCTTCCATAAACATACTGATGAAATTTCTGTAGAGAGAACACAATTGCTAGCAACTCTTTTTCTATCTGCATAGTTTCTTTCAGCACTGGACAATGACCTAAATGCATAAGCTATTGGTCTGTTTCTTTGTAGTAGACAAGCACCTAGTCCGTCCTTAGATGCATCTGCTTGGATTTCAATGTCCTCTTTTGGATCAAAGAATTTTAATACTGGTGCACAAGAAATTGTCTCTTTCAGCTTTTGTAAGGCTTCTTCCTGTGTTGGCTGCCACTGCCACATGACATCTTTTGAGTAGCTGCCTTAGTGGTGCAGTGAGGTTTGCTTCATTCGGAATGTACAGCCAAGTATCGAGTCATTCTAACAGTCTCTGTAGTGCTTTTTTATCTTCGGAAGGGGGCATCTCAGCTATTGCTTCTACTTTGGCTTCATCAGGCCGTAGTCCATTTTCGGTTATGATGTGCCCCATGTATTTCACCTCATTCACCAAATACTGTATTTTGTCACTATTGAACTTTACATTGAGTTCCACTGCTCTGTCCATTACTTTTCTCAAAGTACTGTCATGCTCTTCCTTGGTAGCTGCGGCTATAAGCATGTCATCAGCTACTACAAAAACACCTGGTATGTCTCCGAAGTGTTCAGCATTTCTCTGTTGAATACTTCACTTGCAGACCTGTATACCAAAGGAAGTCTGGAAATTTGTACCTTCCCATGGACTGTTGAATGTACATAGGTCTGCAGATTCGTCATCTAATTTGATCTGCCAGTACCCATCTTTTTCATCTAGAATTGTAAAAACTTTTACCTGCAAGCTTACTCTGAATATCCTCCAATGTGGGGATGGAGAAGTGATGTCTTCTGATAGCTTTATTTAAGTCTCTAGGGTCCAAACACACCCTGATCTCACCATTTTTCTTTTCAGTAATTACAAGGCTATTTTCCCATGTTGTAGGTTTTCTTACCTTGCTAATCACCCCAATTTGCTCCAGCTGTTCCAGTGTATGTTTTAGCCTATCTGTGATTGCATATGGGACTTTTCTGCACCCATGTACCACAGGAGTAACATTTGGATCAGTATGTATGTGGTAAACACCAGGGACTTCTCCTAGGCCTTCAAACACTGTTTTATATTGTGCAAGAAGTTCCTCTTTTGTGCTTGGTGGCTTGGTTTTAAGCACCTTTACTTTGCGAATCGGATCCAGGATGACACATTCCTGTTGACCCAGTAGGGAAGCTCCCAATGTATTAATGACATAAAACTGCAGATTGGCCTCTCTGTCTTGTGTCTTACACTTTAGCGTCACTTCCCCTTCTGGATTAATTTGTGCTCCTCCATATGCCATTAGGATAGTACTGGTCAGCTTGATTTGTACCTTGCATGGAAACTGCGCAATCATTTCTTTAGTAAGTATATTGGCTTCAGCCCCAGTGTCCAACTTGAACTTAACTGGCTGTCCCATTATCTTCAAGGTAGTGTACCACCCTTCATCTGGTACTTGTGTCCGCACCATTTCTTGTTTTCTTTTTACAGCACCCACAAATAGTGCTTCTACCCCTTTTGTCATTTTTTCATGAGGTTTGTTGGACTTTTTGGACCTGCACATTTTTGCATAATGGTTGAGGCCACCACATTTACGACATTCTTGTCCATACACTGGACAAGCCTTTGGCACATGTCCCTTGCCACACCTCCCACAAGTGTTTGATTCTTGTGCACATGTCTCACGTGTTGGTAGCTGGCGGTCTAGTTTTCGGCCTATATTACCATCCTGCCTTGAACAATAATTCTTAAATGCTTCCATAACCTCAGCTGCTTTTTTAGCTTGTGGGTCAGCATACATTATATTGAAGGTATTGTACACCTCAAGGGCCTCATCCCCGATCGTGTATAGCAGGACTGCAATTTTTCATTTCCTCTGACTTATTATCTAATCCTGTGGCTGTGAAGTACAGACTTAATCTCTGTGCCCACCTTCTCCAGTTTTCTGCAAGATTTCCAGTCAACAATAGTGGTGGAGGTGGCTTAAATTGCTCCATACTGCCAAAAATACTTTGCTATACAGTCTTTTAGTAAGCTTTAAGTACTCACAAATACTGTCTTTTTGTTTCTTTTCTTGGCATCGCAAACTTTTCTTCTTTCTTGCAACTGCAGCACTGCAAGTTCACTTCTGACACCATATAATATTTCACTTTAGTTGCTTCTTACAGGATTGCTGGTTTTAAGAATGACTGGACACCATAAGTAACTTCTAACAGCTCTGAGGGTTATTCAACAAATATACATTAGATTGATCAGCAGGCCTCAGCAGAACTACTACTACAATCTGCTTGTGCAGTTTCTAAAACCCAGTTTCCACCCCAGACATACCATTAGCCCAAAACTGCAGGGGGATATGGACTAAACCATTCTACAATGTTACTAGGTTAAGTTACCATATACTACACACGGTAATGTTCCCAGCCTTGATTGGCTAATTTAAATCCTAAAACTACTCTGTTGATTGTAATCTTCATTTATGATTCAGTTGTATTAAAAAAAATTGTACTTTTAAGAGCATTGCAGATCTATTTCTAATCCTCATTTAGCAATAACTTACTCTTGAACAACTAGTCTGCTGAAATACTTCTTAGAATTTAGTATTCTTAGTGGTTGTATTTTTGAATGATGATTAAAGATTATTAAAAATGACTAAAATTAGTCTTTGAAGGCAAATTAATGAATGCTTTAATACTAAATTTAGTATTTGACTTCAGTGAGGGTTCCCAAGTACAGCCCTTTGGGCCTGCACCCCCCATGACCACTCACATCTTGAACACCCCCTGCCCAGATGACCACCCAGCTGGACAACCATATCAACATCCCAATAGATCTCTCCCAAGTTGTGTACCTTGCCTGCAGCTAGTCCACCCTATAAGCCCCAAACCAGCCTCTCCCCATCAACTATCACCCACCCTGTAGCTGGCTGCTCCAGGCCATCCTTTCTACTCTCAGACACGATCCCCCTGCAGATGGAACCCCCAGACCTGCCTCCTCACCTCAGTAGACCACCTCTCTGCAGCTGGACCAACCTCCTAGTCTCACCAAACAAAGCACCCTCCTTAGAGCTGGACCAGCACCCTCTAGATAGCAACTCTTTCTACAGCTGGACCCACCCAGACTACCCATCTTGCCCAGATACCAGTTGCCCATCCCACCACTGACCACTCTGCTTGCACATAGAAAACCCTGCCCTGCTAGGTACCCTTTTATAATCCCAACGCTTATTAATCTGATATGCTGCATCCCACACACAACAACCCAACAGCCCCAGCAGTCCAACACACAGTAGCCTGACCTAGGACAGCGCCTGACACACTATCAGGCCAGAGAAGGCTGGAATGCTGTGCAGCTGTTGAGTGAATTTTCCACAAACATGTGAGGCACCCGATCCCGACCTACACCACCCATCCCAGGACCTGAGACACTACTGAACAGCACGGACGATGTGAAAACACCCACCCCCTATGTGGTGCACCCTCCGAGGACACACTGACCTGATCACAGACCCCCTGGTAAGGATGACTGTCTCACCATCCATGGGACAGGGATGAAACAAATAGCTGTGCATGCCCCAGTGTGTTGACCAGCCATCCCAGGCAGCATGGCGGATTATCCGTGCATCCCTGCATGCGTGATTATGTCAGCTGACAGCCAGCCAGCTGGGCATGCATGAAGGAATTGGAATACCATGCCTTTTGGTCGGTGCATGCATGACACTGCAGGCACACAGCAGAGTGGCACAGCGAGAACATGGATAGCTGCACCAGGAAATGGTCCACAGCAACACTACATGTGGATGCCAGGACACAGAGCAGCATGCCATCGCACCAACTGTGCAATATGCGCATGTGGCCGTGTCATGCTAGCCCACTATGGGCCTGCAGTAACCACACAGAAAAAAGTCTGGAGGTGTTTTGGGGGGGCCTGTGCCACAGAAGCCCATTGTGGCATGAAGGCTGCCAGGTGTGTTGTGGGGGGTTCCACAAGGGCCCATTGCGGGAATGTTGTTACCACACAGTTGCACAGCTGGAAGGATTGGTGGGCACTCACACAGCATCAGACCTGTGCAATGTGTGGCACACATGAATAGCTGAAAGGATTTTGGGAGGACTCACAGAGAGTCAGGCCTGTGTGACATGCGACACACAGTGCAGATGTGGCAGTGTGCAGTGGGCTGCTTGGAGATACCCAGCAGTGTTGTGATGAGACATTACCACCAGGTTGGGGTGCATGTTAAATGTGGGGGTGAAACTTTATTCAACAGTAAGGGGCCACGATGGCAACCTGGTGGCTGTGCATGATGTGTACTGTGAGTGTACAACTGTCAGGTGCCAAGTCACCATGGAAACCCTACAGGGTGGTGTTGGATGCCATGCCACAGAGGAACTTCAGCAGCTTGCCTTTGTCCTTGGATGCTAGTACCTTCCTTATCCACTCCTCATAGCACTTCTTGGGTGGTGTCCATGGCAGTCCACAACAAATGCCTTCCCTGGTGACATAGGTCCATTGCTGTTCCCTGTGGAGCTCTGCTAGCATTGTTATGACCCCTACATGCACCTTCCCGAGCAGGGCATGGAGATGGCAGTGCCAGGTCTCGACATTGCTTTAGGTCCACAGTATACCTCGCTCATTGAGATCTGCAACCAACCACAGCTGAGTGGGAACATGGGGTCGTATCTCGTGGGCACCTTGGTCACCCTACTGTACAGCCATATCCTGCCCAGCACATGTGTCTGCTCGAAACAATAGAAGAGTGTGGTGGCATTGGGCAGAATGGTTGACTTCAGGAGGCTGAATGCTGCTGGAATGTCCTGTGCCAGGAGATGGGCGAGGGGTCACGAGTTCATGGATCTTCAGGCTGAAGTCTGGGTCACTTCTGCATTGTGGTGCAAGGCCAAAGCTCTGGACCTTCCGGCACACAATCTGCCCAAAGTGGAACAGGTATCCCTTGTTTATGGCTTGTGGAAATTCCATCTTTACAGGCATTGATTGCAGCCTGCTCAAAGTCAGTGATGATCGTAGGTGGTTTGAGGGTGCAGGACTGTATACTGGCATATTTATTCAGCTCCTGGAACAAGGTGCAGTAACATTGCAGGCTCTTTGTTGTCATCAGTGTATACACCAATGACATAATGAGGTTGTTAGGGCCCATCCCCATGGGTGCATAGATGGTGAACAATGAGTGAACTGGTGTGGCACAGTCTTAAACGTACCATCCATCATCCAGAAGGGTGCCTGTGCCAGGTCCTTGATGTTGTCCTCTGTGGTGAATAGAAGGACCTGGTGGGTGGTGCTGCTGGTGATCCTGCTGTACCATGGCCATCCAGTCACCGTCTGTAGCTGCTTGGGGGATAGTGAGGTCAACCAGTGTCACTGGTTCTGGTGAGTGGTCTTTGCGGTGGGTCCTGTTCACAGTCTGCAGCAGGGCCCTCTTGCTTGGCAACTGTTGCCACAGCTCAGTGGTCATTGCAGTTGCCTCACTCTGCAGTAGCTATGCGGGGCTAGCCATGGTGCTGTGTGCCTTCTACTTGATGCCAGCCAACACCTGTGCTGGTAGAGCATCTGTCACCTCCAGATCATGACTGTGCTCATTCTTTTTTCTTTAGGTGGTGCTGGCCATCCTGGAGCAGTGTGATGGCCTGGCTGAGGCAGGACTTGGACTTATGGTGCTGGCAGCACCATTACACTGTGTCAGGCTGTCCCGGTGGTGCTGAGGATTGAGGCACTGGATGCCATACCTTGTGCCACGCCAGTGATCTGGGTTCAGGATTGAGCCTAGGCCGTCGTGGGTCAGCAGGGGAGGACTGGGATCGAACATCCATAGACATCTTTCCCAGTCCTGGGGTGGGCTGGGGAATTTCACTGTGCTGTAGCAGCCCCCTGGGGATGCCCAGGGGCACTACTAGTGTCAGTGACACTATGGGGAGCACAGTAGATGTCGGTACATGGCTCCTGGACATCATTGCATGTCTGTGCTACTAGGGCCAATTGAAGGAAAATGGCTGGGCATGACCTTGCTGCTTGATGGCTATGCTCTGAGCCACCCGAAGGACTTTGATGGAGTCCTGTTGAGGAGGGTCCGGGGCTGTCCTGGCTGGTAGAGGCAGAGGGGGAGCCCTCCAGCAAGATGGCATGATGGCCACCCCTGATCCTCCTGGGTGCAGTTTGAGCTACCCAGCTCTCCAGGTGGGTGGAGAAGGTTGCTGGATGCCCCTAGCTGGAGTGTGTGCTGCAGCAGGTGAAAAATATGATATGTCAAAAAAACAGTACACTGTCTCATTGCAGGTCCATTCATGGACCAGGAGGTAGCCATTCACATTTAGCTTGGACTTTCCCTTCCTGGATGGTACCACCTCACAGATTGTCCATGTTGTTGGGGTTGCAGTTGAGCACCCTGGCCCCTCCATGGCTTCCACGCAGTCCTCCATTGTGCCAGAGGACTGTGCAACATGACCAGCTTTGGTTCCAGCTCAGGCATGCAGGTGTGATTGCACTTCGTTTGCACATCACACTCCATGGGCCACACCTGCGGCAGCTGCTACTTGTCTGTGGGTGGTTTGTACCAGTACTGTAGTGTCACTGTCTGCCCACAGTCTCAGTGCTTCAAGACTGTGCTGTGCACCATGGTCACATTCAAGTTCTGTGTCCGCAGTGTCCTGTGCCCCTATCAGCTACTGTGCTGCAGTGGGCCTATGCTCCATGGTACACTTCCCTGCTGTCCAGCATGCAGGGATGCAGGGGTCCCTGTGTGTTGTGCTCTCTACCTACAGGTCAGTGTCCATCTACCTAAGCTGGCCTTTGCACCCCCCAGCATTGGCATCCATAGGTCCATGCATACCTTCATGAGTCCATGTCTGTCCGCTGCCCCCATGCATCATTTTCTGATGCCTACCTGATCTCTATGTCCTCTTCAGCTGTAGTTCCCTGACCTGAGACTTCTCCAGTAAATGATCTATTGTAGTCCTCACTGTGCTCTTTCCTATGGGGCTTGCATTTTCTGCCCCTGTGCCAGTTTGTTTGTCAGAGTTTCAGTTTACCTGCTTTGTTTATTAACCACACTCCCTGCATCTGAAATGGGCCCTACACAGCCAACCACTCTCCCTGCAGCTGAACCACCCTTTCGGCCCCTGGAGAAACCTTCCTCAAGGAAAGCACTGTCCATGGACCTTTTCACAGTTACAAGGAGGGAGGAAGAGGCCCCCAGCTGAGTAGGAAGCAACTGCTGGTGGGGGACTTAATTAGGGGGATAGACTTGCAACAGGGTGGGCTAAAGGAGAGGGAGGTGAAATACCTGAGAGGTACTTTGGCTTGGAGGGATGAGAGCAGATACAGTGGATCATTAGGCAGCAGGAGATGAGAGGGAGCTAGATGTCATTGTCCACCTGGGGACAAATGACCTAGCAAGGGACGGGGTGGGGTAGTGCAGGGAAATTTCAGGGCTAGTGGGAGGGTCTTCAAGCATGCATGGTGGCTTTTGCCAAAAGGTTGCCTATATACATCTTGGGAGAAGATAGGACTCTCCACACGGCTTTCAACAGTTGGTTAAAGGCATGGTGCAGGGTGGGGCTCAGTACTAGGAGTGGGCCTCTTCAGTGTCTTCATAAGTGAAATTGCAGAAGAACTGAATGGGAAGGTATGTCTTTTTGCAGATGCCATCAAAATCTGTTATAGGGTTGACACTCGGAGGGTGTGGAGAAGGGTTCACCCATGCTGGTGTGACAGCCATGTTGCTGATGCTGATTACAGCACAGGCCACATTACAGCACCAGGCAAAATGTATCCTGAGAGTTACACACCACAAGAGCCCTCCTGGGAAACAGTCTCCATTGGGCCCCTTCCCCTAATTATCCCACAGGTCCAGGTTCTTAATTTACCTGTTCTCCAGTCCTACCCCATCCTACAATCACCCCACAGATATACAGTAGATTGTTACTATCCCTGATGTTCAGTGGTTTCCATTTATTTATTTACTCATTCATTTGTTTACCGAGTAGGTGCACTGGTCCGAGAACCATTTTCAGGCATGACCTGGACCATTGAGAATGGCACAGGAATAAAAGCAAGTACAAAGGAGGCTGGGACAAGGCATACAATAGATAGTAGTAAAAATATACAGGATATTTATATGAAGATATATATAAACTTGCAGCACAATGGATAAATAACATTTATGACAATAGCAGGTACAGTAGTAGCCAAGTTGTAATACAAATTAGGCATGATCTGAGATGAGTAAAGGAAAAAGTGCATCATGGCAGTGTAGGTATGGACCAAGAAGGAAAAGGAGGGAAGGGAAGTAGAGCCATGATAATAAGTTGAGAGGGCAGGAGCAAGTAATGGAGGACAGAAGGTGAGATCCAAGAAGAGAGTGGAAGAGTCCTGGAGAGTCAGTGATGCTTAAGTGGAGTGAGCAGGTTGTTCCAAAGGAAAGGGGCTGCAGATGAGAATGCACATTTACCCATACAGTGGAGACTAGGGGGCACTCAGCATGGGGCCAGCAGTGAGGCAGAGCTCTAGAACAAACACTTTTGGCAAAGAAGGTGGGATTATGGAGAGGTAGCTCGGTTTTGGATGGCTCATTGACTGTGCTGGCCAGGAGATAGGTCTGTTGGGCTGATGGGGACCAGCCCAGGGCCTGATAGAGTGAGCAGTGGTGTGTTGAGTGAAGTCCTTGCCCCTGTATCCAAAGTCCCCACCATGACCCAGTTAGTTCTTACAGCAAATGCTACCCTCTGGTCCCCAGCCTTACAATATATTTGACACCCTTCCACATTTGGCACAGACCATCCTCTCAGCTCCTTGATCAGGCACAAAATGGATGATAGTTCACAATCATGTGCTAACTGTACACAGCTGTTTATACAATTGGCACATGACAGCAAAACTGGTGTTCTGTCCTCAGTTGGTCACAGAGGTTAGCAGAGTGTCTGTGCCAATTGCCACTGTGGGGAGAGTGCGTAAACATATGGTGGGGGGCCATGAATGGTGCGAGCGGTGGGACTGGGTGGGCAGGTAGTTATTGGCAGTTTCCAATGTATAGAATGGACAGCAGCACCACTGAACACCAAGGGAAGTGTGATATTACTGATGGTGGGAGCTCAAAGGGGCAGTAGTAGGAGGCAGAGGTGATACTACCTGGTTTAGGGAGGCAACATCTTTCAGAGCCATTTACCAACTGGTCAGAGACTCACCAATTATGCTATTCAAGATATCATTTTGTGATCCTACCCTGTTTTTGGGGTGCAAAGTGTTGTTTGAGAGTCACTTACCCATTTAGTGATCGCAAATGCTCTTTTGAATGTTCTGGTCTATGTGAACAATAACAGTCCATTACCAGTAAGATAAAGACAAGTGAACAAATACAAATATGGAATTGAGAGCTGTTCTCCATGAGGTTGATAATTTAATTTATCTTACCAATGTGTTAGAGTACAGAGTATGATGAGATTAATACTGGTACCACTGTGCTACCACATGAGTCTAGGGTTGCTGTGAGAGGTACCAAATACTGAAATGTCAAAATAATGCAGTACCATTGTACTACCAGTGTACCAGTATTTGTGGGAGCCAACAAAAATCTCAAAATTTCGTGATACTATTGTATTACCAGTGTATGTGTGAGAGACAGAGAAAATAGTAAAAAATGCCATAGGGATACCATTCTGCCAGTGCACTACCAATGCACAGAAGAAAATCTATATATCACCTACCACTGTGCTTCCAGAGTACCACTGGGTAGTACTATTGTGGATTTTTCAGCTGACCACAGTATTGCCATTGCTATACCACTGTAATGCCATTGTGACAAATTCAGTAAGGGTAACCAGATTGCTGAGACAATGCAGTGCTAAAGAAGTGTGATAAAAATTATAAAGTGTTGCCAGTACTACTGCAGTGTGCAGCAAAAATCTGTGAAGGAAATACAGTACTAAAGAAGTGTGCATGAAAATCTAATAATTATTTGCAGTGCTCTTGCAGGCTGCATCAAAACATAAGAAAGACTGAGCAGTGGTACAATAGTGTAGCAGAAAGTCAGTGCAGTGTATTAACAGTGCACTGATGAAAAGCAGTGCTTTGTCAGTCTGGACTGAAATAACACTGAAATAAGACTGAAGACGGAAGTGTACACTCCACTTCCCTCTGGGAAGGCAGTTTTAACTTGCAGGATGCTATCCCAGGGTAAAGAGTTCTACAGGCAAAGTAGTTACACTGGGTCCCAAAGCATATACTTTACCCAGGCCCAATGCACTGAGCCTGGAGAGACCTGCAACCCCCATCTCCTAAAATTTCCATAGCCTGCTTTTACCACTTCCCTAACTAACCTAGGAGTTCCACACTCACAGGGGTGATGGCCCTGACCTCAGTGATGCTCTCTCAGGGTAGAGAATCCCACAGGCTCGGTTATTACCCATAATCCCAAAGCATATACCTTACCGAGGGAAAGTGTACTCAGCCTGGGGAGACCTGGTACCCTCACCCCCTCAAATTCCCAGGGCCTGTTTTTAACACTTCCCTTGGACCTAGCAGTCCCAAATTCCCAGGGGTAATGGCTCTCACCTCCCTAATGCCCTGCCAGGGTAAGGACTTCCACAGGCTTAGTTATTACCCAGGTTCCCAAAGCATATACCTGGCACAAGGAAAGTGCACTCAGCCTGGGTACAACTACTGGCATGTCCACCTAAAATGTCCAGGGCCTGCTGTAAACACAGCC
The DNA here is from genome assembly GCA_016271365.2 of Neoceratodus forsteri. Lineage (NCBI taxonomy): Eukaryota > Metazoa > Chordata > Ceratodontiformes > Ceratodontidae > Neoceratodus > Neoceratodus forsteri. Next base: position 349,055,224 of record CM028130.1, on the reverse strand, counting down.
CTTGGGTCTAGTAGTCCCAAACTCCCAGGAGAAATGGCCCTCACCTCCCTGTTGCACTCCCAGGGTAGGGACTTCCACAGGATTAGTTGTTACCCAGGGACCCAAAACATCTGACTTACCCAGGCTCAGTGCCCTGAGCCTGGGTACAGCTGCTGGCTTCTCCCCCTAAAGCTTCCAGGGCCAGCTGTTAACACTTCCCTTGGGTCTAGCAGTCCAAAACTCCCAGGAGTAATGGCCTCACCTCCCTGATGCCCCCCCCAGGGTAGGGACATCCACTGGATTAGTTGTTACCCAGGGTCCCAAAGCATATACCTTACTAAGGGAAAGTGCACTCAGCCTGGGTACAGCTACTGGCATGTCCCCCTAAAATGTCCACAGCCTGCTGTTAACACTTCCCTTGGGCCTAGCAGTCCAAAACACCAAGTGGTAATGGCCCTCACCTCACTGATGCCCTCCTAAGGTAAGGACTTCTTAGGAATAGCTGTTACCCTTGGAGCCAATGCATCTGACTTACCCAGGCTTAGTGCTCTCATCCTGGGGAGAACTGCTGACATGTTCCCTGGTGACTTCCAGGCTCAGTCTGCCAGGCTCAACTTCAAGGCATGCCCAGCAACCTGCATCACAGGCCTGCTAGGCCTTCAAGAAACTCCCCTATAGCAACTATTAAGCCTGACCACAGTTCTTTTGAGAAATTCTAGATGTCAGCAGTAAGGGCCATCTGGTCCCACTATTACTTAGGGTTATCTGGTCCCACTAGCCCTCAGGGCTATCTGGTTCCACTATCACTCAGGGCCATCTGGTCCCACCAGGACTGATGGACATCTGGTTCCACTAGCACTCAGTGACATCTGGTCCCACTATCACTCAGGGACATCTGGTCCCACTAGGATTCTCCAGGACTCAGTGCACTCAGACTGGGTAGAGCTGTTGGCATGTCCCCCTAAAACTTCCAGGGTCTACTGTAATACTTCCCTTGGGCCTAGCAGTCCCAAACTCCCAGGGATAATGGCTCTCACCTCCTTATGCCCTCCCAGGATAGAAACTTCCACAAGATTAGTTTTTTCCCAGGGTCCCAACGCATATACCTTACCCATTGAAAGTGCTCTCAGCCTGGTTAGAGCTGCTGGTATGTCTCTTTTAAACTTCCAGGGCCTGCTGTTAACACTTCCCTAGGGTCTATCAGTCCCAAAAATCCAAGAGTAATGTCTCTCACCTCCCTGATGCCCTCCCAGGGTAGGGACTTCCACAGGCATAGTTATTACCCAGGGTCCCAAAGCATATATCTTACGCAGGGAAAGAACACTCAGCCTGGGTACAGCTGCTGCCATGTCCCCCCTAAAACTTCCAGGGCCTGCTGTTAACATATCCCTTGGGCCTAGCAGTCCCATACTCACAGGGGTAATGTTCAGCACTACTAATATTGTGTCCCTCTTTTACAGGTGCCTCTCTGAGGATACCAAGCAAGACAGTGAGACACTGGTGTACCTGCACAGTCTGTGGTAAGAAAATTATGCATCTACCAAGGCACCTCTGGGAAGTACAGCACATGACACCTGGAATGGCATGATACTTTGGGAGGAAGTCACTCCTGACCCAACCTCCAGCGGATAAATGCTTTTACAAATGTCAGCAGCCAGACTGTTTTGCCATTGTACGAGATCTAAGTCAGTACTTTTGGAAGGTATACAAATGCACTTTGATCAGCTTTAAAGCCCGACCAAGCATCAGAGACACCCAGACTGAATATTCTCCATCTCTGGATTTGCCACATACTCAGCTGCCTAGCCAGCCTACAGAACCAGAGTTAAAGAGTCCTCAACTGCTGAGTCTCTATAGATCTTGGCACCAGACTTTGGAAGGAGGAAAGAAGGACCAAGAAACAGCAACCGCTCATAAGCACATGCTGACCCACCCGTGGAACTCCATTGACCCAGCCCTTTCACTCACATCCCTGCGGGGTTCCAGGAATTTCATTATAGATACTTTTATTCCAGAGGCTGAAGTCTCAGATCTCAAGCCAGGCACTAACAAGTGTTACATAAACAGCCTCTGCCGCTTCCTGAAACTCTTGGATTTGAATGGGTTTGCAAAGACCCATCAGGCTGAACTTCACATGCTCATCAAGGTAATTCCTTTCTGGAGAGCAGGCCTCAGTACCTCCACCATGAAGAGGCACCACACAATCTGGCTAAGGGACTCACATATAAGGATACCACCAGAGACAGCATCCCTGTATAAGGACACCTCTGCTGCTAAGAAGACAGTTAGGACAATTAACAGTTTACCCAGAGCCAAGACACTTGGACACTGAGATGACTGCCTGGCAAGAAATCACCTCATCTTCAGCTTGGCCCTCCACAATGCCCAGTGCTTGGCTGCCATTAGAAATATGTCCCTGGATGACTTGAAGAATGCAGAGAGACTGGTCATTGATGGTGAAGACAGCTGTGTCTTAACCATTTTTCTTCAGAAAACCATTTGTAACACATGGACCAGCTAGACTGGTGATAAAAAGAGAGCTATTCAAGTTATTTCAGCTCTATGCACACCACCCAAGGCAGCTACTCCCCAAACTGGGACCATCAGCTACTGGATTTAATGCCCCTGTGCTCATAGAGGCAGACAGATCAAGCCTGAAATGTTCTGTCATGGCAAAAGTGTTGAAGAGACAGGCAGTCATACTGGGAATCAAACACTTCTCCATGACCCTGTGGCAAAAGAGTACTGTAACAAATGTAAGTATGCCCCCTGATTATACACTCAACCTGGGTAGAATTGATAACCTGTCCCCCTAAAGCTACCAGGGTCAGCTTCAACCATTTCCCTCAGGGCTAGAAGTCCCAAACTCACAGCAGTGATGGTCCTGACCTGCTAGATGCTCTCCCAGGGTACAGACTTCCACAGGATTGGTTATTACATAGGGTCCTAAACCATATACCTTACCCAGTCCCAGTGCACTCAGCCTTGGTACAGCTCCTGGCTTCTCCCCATAAAAATTTCATATCCTGCTTTTACCACTTCCCTAAGGGCTAGGAGTCCCATACTCACAGGAGTAAGGGTGTTGACCTCCCTGACACCCCCCTTCCACAGGGCAGAGACTTCCATAGGCTTATTTGTGACCCTGGAACTCAAAGCATAAACCTTACCCAGAACAAGTGCACTCAACCTGGGTACAGCTCCTGGCTTCTCCCCATAAAACTTCTAATGCCTGCCTTTACAACTTCTCTAAGGGCTAGGAGTCCCATACTCACAGAGGTAAGGGCACTGACCTTCCTGATGCTCCCCCCAGGGCAGAGAGTTGCACAGGCATAGTTTTTACCCAGGGTCCCAAAGCATATACCTTAACCAGGGAAAGTGCACTCAGCCTGGGAAGACCTCCTGGAATCTCCCCCTGCTTTTACCACTTCCCCTTAGGTACAGGCATCCGAGGAGTCCCATGCTCACATGCATAGGGGCCCTAACCTCCCTGATGCTCCCAGGCAGAGAGTATCACAGGCTTAGTTGTTACCCAGGGTCTCAAAGCATATGCCTTACCCAGGACAAGTGCATTCATCCTAGGTAGAGCTGCTGACTTCTTTTCCTAAAACTTCCAGGGATTTCTTTAAACACTTCTCTAAGGGCTAGGACTCCCATACTCACAGGGCTAGGGGCTCTGACCTCACTGATGCTTGCCCCAGGGTGGAGAGTTGCACAGGCATAGTTATTACCCAAGGTCCCAAAGCATATCCCTTACCCTAGCCCAATGCACTCAGCCTGGATACAGCTCCTGGCTTCTCCCACTAAAACTTCCAGGGCCTGCCTTTAACACTTCCCTAAGGACTAGAAGTCCCATACTCACAGGGCTAGGGGCTCTGACCTCACTGATGCTTGCCCCAGGATGGAGAGTTGCACAGGCATAGTTATGACCCAGGGTCCCAAAGCATATCCCTTACCCTAGCCCAATGCACTCAGCCTGGATACAGCTCCTGGCTTCTCCCACTAAAACTTCCAGGGCCTGCCTTTAACACTTCCCTAAGGACTAGGAGTCCCATACTCACAGGACTAAGGGTTCTGACATCCCTGATGCTTCCTCCCAGGGCAGAGTTCCACAGGCTTAGTTGTTAACCGGGGCACAAAGCATTCATCTTACCCAGATCAAGTGAACTCTGCCTGTGTACAGCTGCTGGCATGTCCGGTTGTGACTTAAAGGCACAGCTTTAAACCATGCCCAGGAACCTGCAGCACAGCCTGGTTGGGTCTTCAAAAAACTCCCAGTAGTGACTATTAAGCCTGACTACTGTTATTTAGAGAAATCTCAGCCTTCAGCAATCAGGGCCATCTAGTCTCACTATCACTCAGGGAGATCTGGTCCCACCAGGACTCAGGGACATCTGGTCCCACTGGGATTCTCCAGGACTCAGTGCACTCAGACTGATTAGAGCTGCTGGCATCTCCCCTTAAAACATCCTGTGCCTGACTTTAACACTTCTCTTGGGGCTGGGAGTCCCATACATACAGGTCTAAGGCCTCTGACCTCCCTGATGCTTCCCCAGAGCAGACAGTTCCACAGGCTTAGTTGCTACTAAGGGACCCAAAGCATATACCTTACCCAGGGCAAGTGCCTTCAGTCAACAGGTCCAGGTTTCTGTCCCTAAAATTTCCAGGGCCTGCCTTTAGCAATTCTCCAAGGGCTAGGAGTCCCATACTCACAGGGGTTAGGACCCTGACCTCCCTGATGCTCCCCAGGGCATGAGCTGCACAGGTCTGGTTGTTACATGATGGGTCCGGCAATATATGCCTTACCCAGGGAATGTGCACTTACCCTGCGTAGACCTTGTGGCATCTCCTCCTAAAACATCCAGGGCCTGCTTTTACCACCTCTCCTTAGGGCTAGAAGTCCCTTGCTCACAGGTATAAGGGCCCTAAGTTCCCTGATGCTTCCCCCAAGGCAAAGAGTTTCATTGGCTTAGTTGTTACCCCAGGTCCCAAAGCATACACTTTACCATGGCCCATTGCACACAGCCTGGGTACAGCTCTTGGCTTCTCCCCCCAAAACTTCCAGGGCCTTCCTTTAACATTTCCCTTAGGACTAGGAGTCCCATACTTACAGGGCAAAGGGCTCTGACCTCCCTGTTGCTTCCCCCCAGGGCAGAGTTCTGCAGGCTTAGTTGTTAACTGGAGCCCAAAGCATATATCTTACAAAGAGCAAGTGCACTCAGCCTGGGTAGAGCTGCTGGCATGTCCCGTTGTGACTTCCAGGCACAGCTTTAAGCCATGCCTAGGAACCTATGGCACAGCATGGCTAGTCCTTCAAGAAACTCCCAGTACTGACTATTAAGCCTGACTACAGTTATTTAGAGACATCTCAGCCATCAGCAATCAGGGCCATTTGGTCTCACTAGCTCTCAGGGAGATTTGGTCCTATCAAAACTCAGGGATATCTGGTCCCACCAGAACTCATGGATATCTGGTCCCACTAGCACTCAACATGGTTAGAGTGGCTGGCATGTATCCCTAAATCTTCCAAGGTCTGTTATTAACACTTCCCTTGTGCCTAACATTCCCAAACTCCCAGGAGTAATGGCTCTCACCTCACTGATACCCTCCCAAGATAAGGACTTTCACAGACTTAGTTATTACCCAGGGTCCCAAAGCATATACCTTACCCAGGGCAAGTGCCCTCAGCCTGGGTACAGCTCCTGGCTTCTTCCCATAAAACATCAGGGCCTCCTTTTACCACTTCCCTAAGGGCCAGAAGTCCCATACTCCCAGGGGTAAGGGCTCTAATCTACCTGATGCTCACCTCAGGGCAGAGAGTCCCACAGGCTTAGTCATTATCCAGGGTCCCAAAGCATATGCCTTACCCAGTGCAAGTGCACTCAACCAGTGTTGAGCTGCTGGCTTCTTCACCTAAAACTTCCAAGGACTTCTTTTAACACTTCCCTAATTGCTCTGAGTCCCATGCTCACAGGGCTAAGGGCTCTGACCTCGCTGATGATCTCCCCAGGGCAGAGAGTTGCACAGGCTTTGTTTTTACCTCGGGTCCCAAAGCATATACCTTACCCTGGTCCAATGTACTCAGCTTGAGAACAGCTCCTGGCTTCTCCCACTAAAACTTTCAGGGCCTGCCTTTAACACTTCTCTAAGGGCTAGGAGTCCCATACTCACAGGTATAAGGGTTCTGGCCTCCCTGATGCTTCCTCCCTGGGCAGAGTTCCACAGGCTTAGTTGTTTACTGGGGTCAAAAGCATATATCTTACCCAGATGAAGTGCACTTAGCCTGAGTAGAGCTGCTGGCATGTCCCCTTGTGACTTAAAGGCACAGTTTTAAGCCATGCCCAGGAACCTGCAGCACAGCCTGGCTAAGCCTTCAAGAAACTCTAAGTAGTGACTATTAAGCCTAACTACATTTATTTAGAGAAATCCCAGCCTTCAGCAATCAGGGCCATCTGGTCTCACTAGCACTCAGGGAGATCTGGTCTCATCTAAAATCAGGGATAACTGGACCCACCAGAACTCAGGGCTATCTGGTCTCATGAGCACTCAGGAAGATCTGGTCCCACCAGGACTCAGGGACATCTGGTCCCATTAGGATTCTGCAGGACTTGGTGTACTCAGCCTAGTTTGAGCAGCTGGCATCTCCCCCTAAAACTTCCTGGTTCTGCCTTTAACACTTCCCATAGGGCTAGAAGTCCCTTACACACAGTGCTAACAGCTCTGACATCCCTTATTCTCCCCCAGAGCAGAGAGTTCCACAGGCTTAGTTGTTACTCAGGGGCCCAAAGCATATACCTTAACCAGGGCAAGTGCCCTTCAGCCTGTGTATAGCTCCAGGCTTCACACCCTAAAACTTCCAGGGCCTACCTTTAGCACTTCTCTAAGGGCTAGGAGTCCCATACTTGCATGGTGTAAGGGCTCTGACCTCCCTGATGCTCCCCCCATGGCAGAGAGTTGCACAGGGCTACTTGTTACCCAGGGTCCCAAAGCATATACCTTACTCAGGGGAAGTGCACTCAGCCTGGGTAGGCCTTGTGGCATCTCTCCCTAAAACTTCCAGGGGCTGCTTTTACCACTTCACCATTTATTTATTTATTTGGTTTTTGCTAACTGGGTAAGTGCACTAGCCAGAAAGACTATTTTCAGCCATGACCATAGGGCTAGGAGTCCCATGCTCACAGGTGTAAGGGACCTAACCTCCCTGATACTCCCCCTAAGGCAGAGAGTTTCACTGGCTTAGTTGTTATCCAGGGTCCCTAAGCATGTACCTTACCAAGGACAAGTGCACTCAGCCTGGGTACAGCTTCTGGCTTCTTCCCCTAAAATGTCGAGGGCCTACTTTGACCACTTCCCTAAGGGCCAGAAGTCCCATACTACAAGAGGTGAGACTCTGACCTACCTGATGCTAACCCCAGGGCAGAGAGTCCCACAGGCCTAGTTGTTACCCAGGGTCCTAAAGCATATGCCTTACTCAGGACAAGTGCACTCAGCCTGGGTAGAGCTGCTGGCTTCTCTAACTAAAACTTCCATGGTCTTTTTTTAACAGTTCCCTAAGGGTTAAGAGTCCCATACTCACAGGGATAAGGGCTCTTACCCTGCTGATTCTTCCCCCAGGGTAGAGAGTTGTACAAGCCTAGATGTTACCCTGGGTCCCAAAGCATATACCTTAACCTGGCCCAATGCACTCAGCCTGGGAAGAGCGCCTTGCTTCTCCCACTAAAACTTCCAGGGCCTGCCTTTAACACTTCCCTAAAGACTAGGAGTCCGATACTCACAGGGTTGAGGGTTTTGAACTCCCTGATGCTTCCTCCCAGGGCAGAGTTCCACAGGCTTAGTTGTTAACCAAGCCCAAAGCATATATCTTACCCAGATCAAGTGAACTCTGCCTGTGTACAGCTGCTGGCATGTCCCCTTGTGACTTCCAGGCACAGCTTTAAGTCATGCCCAGGAACCTGCAGCACAGCCTGGCTAGGCCTTCAAGACACTCCCAATAGTAACTATTAAGCCTAACTACAGTTATTAAGAGAAATCCCAGCCTTCAGCAGTCAAGGCCATCTCGTCTCACTAGCACTCAGGGAGATCTGGTCCCATCTAAACTCAGGGAGATCTGATCCCACCAGAACCCAGGGTTATCTGGTCCCACTAGCACTCAGGGAGATCTGGTCCCACCAGGACTCAGGGATGTGTGGTCCTACTAGGATTCTCCAGCACTCAGTGCACTCAGCATGGTTTGAGCTGCTGGTATCTCCCCCTAAAACTTCCTCTGCCTGCCTTTAACACTTCCCTTACATCTAGAAGTCCCATACACACAGGGTTAAGGCCTCTAACCTCCCTGATGCTCCCAGAGCAGAAAGTTCCACAGGCTTAGTTGTTACTCAGGGGCCCAAAACATATACCTTATGCAGGGCAAGTGCCCTCAGCCTGTGTACAGCTCCAGGCTTTTCCCCCTAAAACTTCGAGGGTCTGCCTTTAGCACTTCTCTAATAGAAACATAGAAACACATAATTTAATGGCAGATAAGGACCGTTTGGCCCACCTAGTCTGCCCATTTTTCTACCTAACAGATAAGCTGCAGATCCTAGTTAACCAACAGCTTACTTCCTCCTACCCCCCCACTAGGATTGCCTTATGTCTGTCCCATGCATTCTTGAATTCCACCACTGTTCTTGACACCACGACCTCCTCAGGGAGGCTGTTCCATGCATCCACAACCCTCTCTGTGAAAAAATGCTTCCTCACATTACTTCTGAGCCGTCCCCCCTCTGTCTTCAAATTGTGCCCCCTTGTTCTTGCACATCTCTTTTTCTGAAAGATGCTACCCTCTTGGACTTTGTTGATTCCCTTGAGGTACTTGAACGTTTCGGTCATGTTCCCTCTCTCCCTTCTTTCCTCAAGGGTATACATATTAAGCTTCTTTAGTCTTTCTTCATATGACTTCTGGTGCAGACACTGCACCATTTTGGTTGCCCTCATCTGGACAGCCTCCACTCTGTCTATGTCTGCGGAGATGGAGTCTCCAGAACTGCACACAGTACTCCAGATGGGGTCTCACCAAATGTCTGTACAGAGGGATAATGACTTCCTGTTTTTTACTATTGATGCCTCTCCCTGTGCATCCCAGTATGCCCCCCTGCCATCCTTACTGCCTTCTCACATTGCTTGCCCACCTTTAGGTCATCTGATACAATTACCCTCAGGTCCCTTTCCATTTTTACTGTTGTCAGTATCTCACCCCCCATTGTGTACTCTTCCTCTGGGTTTTTGTTTCCCAGGTGCATTATCTTGCACTTTTTTGCATTGAATCTCAGCTCTCATACATTTGACCATTCCTCCAACCTTGCCATGTCCCTTCTCATCCTTTCCATTCCATCTTGTGTATCAACCCTGTTGCAGATCTTTGAGTCATCTGCAAAGGAACATACTTTTCCTTCCAGTTCCTCTGCAATGTCACTTATAAAGACATTAAAGAGGACCGGTCCTACTACTGAACCCTGCGGTACCCTGCTAGTAACCCTCCTTTCTTCAATGTGGACTCCGTTTACTGCTACCCTTTGTGTCCTGTTGTCTTGCCAATTTTTTATCCAGGCTACCACCTTGGGACCCACTCCAAGGCTGGCTAACTTGTGTATTAATCTTTTGCTCGGGACTGTATCAAATGCCTTGCTAAAATCTAGGTAGGCCATGTCCACAGCCGCTCCCTGGTCTACTACTTTGGTCACCCAGTTAAAGAAATCTATCAGAGTCATCTGACATGACCTTCCCATCATGAATCCATGCTGCCTTGGGTCCTGTGCCCCACTGGCCTCTAGGTATTCAACAATTATTTCCTTCTGAAGTGATTTCATCATTTTCCCTACCACTGAGGTCAAACTAACTGGTCTGTAGTTTCCTGCCTCTGTCCTGCTCCCACTTTTGTGAAGAGGGATCACATCTGTCCTCCTCCAGTCCTCAGGTACCACCCCATCCTCCCATGATTTGTTAAAGAGAGTAGTCAGTGGTGTCACTAGTTCTACCCTTAGTTCTTTAAGAATTCTTGGGTGAATCCCATCAGGCCCCATTGCTTTGTCCACCTTCAATTTTATTAGTTCTTTCAAAACCCTTTCTTCTGTAAATGGACTGGTATCGGAACCCATCTTCAGAGTGTTTCTCTTGCTTGATTTAGGTACCTCTCCCTCCTCTTCCTTTGTGAATACTGAGCAGAAATATTCATTCAGTATCCCAACTTTTTCACTGTCACCCTCTGCCCACATTCCCTTCCCTTTATTAAGCCTCAGTATCACTCATTTGGTCTTTCTTCACTCCGTAATGTACCTATAAAAGGTCTTATCCCCCTTCTTAACAGAGTTGGCTATCCTTTCCTCGGTTTGGGCCTATGCTATTCTGACTGCCTTCCCTGCCACTTTCTGCTTTAACTGATAAAGTTCTCTGTCCTGCTCCTTCTGTGTTTCCTTATGTTTCCTGAATGCTATCCTTTTCTTCTTAACCTTCCCTGTCACCTCTTTTGAGAACCATAGTGTTTTTCCTTCATTGTGTTTTGTTGATTTGCTTTACACAAAGGCTTGTTGCCTCTGTGGCTGCTTGATTACTCCCCATTGTTCCTCCACCCCTCCTTCTTGCCTGTTTGCTAGTGCTTTTCTGAGGGACTCTCTCATTTTCCCAAAGTCAGCCCTCCTAAAGTCCAGTACTCTTGCTTTTTAATGGCTTGACTGTATAGCTGTGTTTATCGTGAACCACACTGTTTGGTGGTCGCTTGTTCCCAGATGGCTACCCAATTCTAAATCTGAGATTCTTTCTCCGTCCCCATTTGACAGTACCAGGTCTAAGATTGCTCTCTCCCGAGTGGGTTCTGATACTAGCTGTCTGAGGCATGCCCCTTGTAGGGCATCAAGAATGACCCTGCTCTTGAATGTGCCTGCAGCAAAGGTGCTTCAGTTAATATCTGGCATTTTCAGGTCTCCCATCAACAATATCTCACCTTTTTCTGCCATTCTAAGGATGCCTTCTATCCTTTCTTTGTCCATTCCTTCCCCCTGAGATCCCCATCTCAGGGGGATCTGTATACAACCCCCATGCAGATTGTGGTGCCATTTCCTGTCTCCAGGGTGACCCAGAGTACCTCATCTACTCCCTGTTTATTCTTTAGTTCTATTGCTTTGATCCCTTTCTTTACATAGACAGCAAATCCTCCTCCTCTTTTACACTCCCTGTCCCTCCTGTAGATTGTGTATCATGGAATGTTGACATCCCAGTCATGGTTCTCTGTGTACCATGTTTCGGTGACTGCCACAATATCCAGGCAACCCTCTTCCATCAAGGCCACTAGTTCATGGAGCTTGTTACACAGACTACAGGCATTGGTACTCATCACCCTCCACTTTTTGATGGCCTTACCCCTTTTAGCACCACCCCTGTCCTTACTGCCTTTGCCTTTTTGCATTTACCTCTGTCCTGCTCCTAATGACTTCTCTACCTTGGTGTTTACCTCACTAATTACCGTGGTTTTTGGGAAGGCTGGGATTTCCCGCTCCTTTCAGTGCCCCCCCTTGGCTAGTTTAAATGCTTGCCAATGAAGCATTTAAACCTCTCACTAGGATCCTGGCTCCCCCTGGACAGATGCAGACCATTGCGCCAGTATAGGTCTGCATCCTTCAGATGGCTCCCCAGTTCCCAATGAAGCCAAAACCTGAGCTCCTTACCAGTTTTTCAACTATTCATTGAATTCCCTGGTGAGGAGTACCCTAGCATCACCCTTGCCATAGACAGGCAGCACCTCCGAGAAGGTTACCATATGCGCTACTTGTCTTAGGCCCCTCTCCAACCCTACAAACTCCTCTTACACTACTCTGATCCCATTCCTAGCCAGGTCATTTGTCCCTAGGTGGACAATGGCATCCAGCTCCCTCCCTTGTGCAGCTGCTCCCACAATCCTGAGAATTCGCTTCCTGTCCCTCCAAGCTATAGCACCAGGCAGGCACCTTACTTCCCTCTCCCCTTCCTCCCCACTTCTACCCCCCTAATGATTGAGTCCTCCACCAAAAGTTGTTTCCTTCCCTGTGGGGTCCGTGTGCCACCCTCCTGTGGGTCTTCTTTGTGAAGGTTCCCAGCATCCTCCTTGGTCTCCACTGCAGGTGCCTCCATAGAGGAACCACTATCCACCAGAAGAGTATGAATTGTGGAGGTACAGCTGGAGGGATGCAACTCTGTTCCACCCTCTCTCTCTCTCCCTGAGCCCACCCTGGTCCAGTCTCTCCTCTTTCTTGGCAACCTCTGAGGTAGTGATACTGGCACTGGTGGTCCGTGGGTGGGGAGGAGGTTTCACGAATCCTAGCCAGGTCAGCCTGGAGACGGGCAACCTCATCCCTCAGACCAGAGAGGTGCCTGCAAATAGGGCAGCATTGCAGGCTCCAGAATGTGTCCTGGAACACTGCCGCCCCACAGCCATTGCACTGCACCACTCCTATCATGTCTTATTTTGTGTCCCCTCTCCTGTTTCTCTGTATGCTTACTCTCTCCTCTCCTTACAGTTCTCACCCTTCCTGTTCTGGGACAGCAACTTCCTATATACTTCAGTAGCCTCCTTCTTCATTGCTCAGTGTCAGACCACCAACAGCTAGAGGGGGAGAGCGAGCAACTTTTTTCCTTTAGGGTTCACAAAGCTAATGTTTCTCTATGATCATTCCCTTCCTACTGCCAAATAGGAAGTTCCTGTTGTCAGTCAAATCCAATGGCTATAAAAGTAGAACTGGCTTAGGGTGGGATGGAGGGCAATTAGTAAGAAAAAAGGTTAGCAACAGGAAGTTGTAATTGGAGTCACCTGCTTTTATATTGTCTAAGCCACACCCCAATTAAGCATTCTCTCCTCCTACTGATTTAGCAAAGTAAGTTGATACAGTACCCTTCCCAGCAAAGAACACACACTGACTTCCTTTCTTTTCTTTTTTAACCCTAAATAAGGCCCCTTCTGCTTCTAATAAAGTATCTGTCTGCTTAATCTCAACAGACGCTGACTCCTGCTGAGACAGAAGTGTTAAATTAGTAAGAAAATGGTAGCTTCTTTTAGTTAGCTGCTTTCTGCTCTACAAGCAAGATTTCTGTCTTTCAAAGGCTAGCAACAGGAAGTTGTAATTGGAGTCACCTGCTTTTATATTGTCTAAGCTACACTCCCAAATAAGCTTTCTCTCCTCCTACTGATTTAGCAAAGTAAGTTGATACAGTACCCTTCCCAGCAAAGAACACACACTGACTTTCTTTCTTTTCTTTTTTAACAATAAATAAGACCCCTTCTGCTTTTAATAAAGTATCTTTCTGCTTAATCTCAAAAGACACTGACTCCTGCTGAGATAGAAGTGTTAAATTAGTAAGAAAATGGTAGCTTCTTTTAGTTGGCTGCTTTCTGCTCTACAAGCAAGATTTCTGTCTTCCAAAGGCTAGCAACAGGCTGTTATGTAGGAAGGTAATGGCTAGGAGTCCCCTACTCACAGGGGTAAAGGCACTGACCTCCCTGATGCTCCCCCCATGGCAGAGAGCTACACAGGCCTACTTGTTACCCAGGGTCCCAAAATATATACCTCACCCAGGGAAAGTACATTCAGCCTGGGTAGACCTTCTGGCATCTCCCCCTAAAACTTCCTGGGCCTGCTTTTACCACTTCCCTATAGGGCTAGGAGTCCCATACTCACAGGTATACGGGCACTAACCTCCCTGATGCTGCCCCCAAGGCAGAGAGTTCCACTGGTTTAGTTGTTGCTCAGGATCCCAAAGTATATACCTGACCAAGGGCAAGTGCACTCAGCCTGGGTACAGCTCCTGACTTCTCCCCCCAAAATGTCCAGGGACTCCTTTTACCACTTATCTATGGGCCATAAGTCCCATACTCCCAGGGGCATGGGCTCAGACCTACCTGATGCTAACCTCAGGGTAGAGAGTCCCACAGGCTTTATTGTTACCTACAGTAGGGTCCCAAAGCATATGTTTTACCCAGGACAAGTGCACTCAGCCTGGGTAGAGCTCCTGGCTTTTCCTCCTAAAATGTCCAGGGACTTCTTTTAACACTTCCCTAAGGGCTAGCAGTCCCATACTCATAGCGCTAAGGGCTCTAACCTCCCTGATGCTTTCCCCAGGGCAGAGTTCCACAAGCTTAGTTGTTATCCAGGGGCCCAAAGCATATATCATACCCAGGACAAGTGCACTCAGCCTGGGAAGAGCTGCTGGAATGACCCCTTGTGACTTCCAGGCACAGCTTTAAGTCATGCCCAGGAACCTGCTGCACAGCATGGCTAGGCCTTTAAGAAACTACCATTACTGACTATTACACCTGACTACAGTAATTTAGAGAAATCTCAGCCTTCAGCAATTAGGGCCATCTGGTCTCAAAGCACTCAGGGAGTTCTGCTCCCATCAAAACCCAGGGATATCTGGTCCAAGCAGACCTCAGAGCTATCTGGTCCCACTAGCACTCAGGGAGATTTGGTCACACCAGGACTCAGGGACATCTGATCCCACTAGGATTCACCAGGACTCAGCCTGGTTAGAGCTGCTGGCATGTCCCCCTGAAATTTCCAGGGTTTGCTGTTAACACTTCCCTTGGGCCTAGCAGTCCCAAACTCCCAGGATTAATGGCTCATACCTCCCTGATGCCCTCCCAGGGTAGGGACTTCCACAGGCTTAGTTGTTACCCAGGGTCCCAAAGCATATATCTTACCCAGGAAAGTGCACTCAGACTGGGTGCAGCTGCTGGCATGTCCCCCTGAAACTTCCAGGGCCTGCTGTTAATACTCCCCTTGGGCCAGTAGTCTCAAACTCAGAGGAGTAATGGATCTCACCTTCTTGATGCCCTCACAGGGTAGGGAGTTCCATAGGATTAGTTGTTACCCAGGGACCCAAACCATTAGACTTACCCAGGCTCTGTGCCCTGAGCCTGGGTACAGCTGGTAGCTTGTCCCCCTAAGACTTCCAGGGCCTGCTTTTACCACTACCCTAAGGGCTAGGAGTCCCATACTCACAGGAGTAATGTTCAGCACTACTAATATTGTGTCCCTCTTTTACAGGTGTCTCTCTGGGGATACCAAGCAAAACAGTGAGGACCTTGGCATACCTGCACAATCTGTGGTAAGAGAATTAAGCATCTACCAAGGCACCTCCAGGAAGTACACTGTATGACACCTGGAAAGGCATGATACTTTGGGAGGCAGTCTCTCCTGACCCAGCCTCCAGTGGGTAAATTATTTTACAAATGCCAGCAACCAGACTGCTTTGCCATTGTAAGAGATCTAAGTCAGCACTTTTGGAAGGTACACAAATGCACGTTGACCACATTTAAAGCCTGACCAAGTATCAGAGACACCAACACTGAATATTCTCCATTTCTGGATTTGCAACATACTCAGCTGCCTAGCCCTCCTACAGAGCCAGAGTTAGAGAGTCCTCCACTGCTGAGTGTCTAAAGATCTTGGCTCCAGACCTTGAAAGGAGGAAAGAAGGACCATGAAAGAGCAACCGCTCAGCAGCAGATGCTGACCCACCAGTGGAACTCTATTGATCCAGCCCTTACGCTCACATCTCTGTTGGGTTCCAGGGCTTCTATTAGAGATACTTGGATTCCAGAGGCCAAAGCCTCAGGTCTCAAGCCAGGCACTATCAAGTGTTATATAAACAGCTTCCGTCAGTTCCTGAAACTCTTTGATTTGAATGGATTTACAAAGACCCATCAGGCTGAACTTGACATGCTCATCAAGGTAATTCCTTTCTGGAGAGCTGGCCTCAATACCTCCATCATGAAAAGGCACCACAAAATTCAGCTATGGGACTCACAAATGCAGATACCACCAGAAACAACATCCCTGTAAAAGGACACCTCTGCTGCCAAGGAGACAGTCAGGATAATTAACAGTTTACCGAGAGCCAAGACACTTGGAAACCGAGATCACTGCCTGGCAAGAAATCATCTCATCTTCAGCTTGACCCTCCATAATGCCCAGTGCTCCGCTGCCATCAGAAATATGTCCCTAGGATGACTTAAAGAATGCAGAGAGACTGGTCATTGATCATGCAGACAGCTATGTCTTAACCATTTTTATTCACAAAACCATTGCAACACGTGGACCAGCTAGACTGATAATAGAAAGAGAGTTATTCAAGTTACTTCAGCTCTATGCACACCACACAAGGTGGCTGCTCCCCAAACCGGGACCATCAGCACTGGGAATTAATGCCCCTGTGCTCATAGAGGCAGACAAATCACACCTGAAATGTTCTGCCATGGCAAAAGTAGTGAAGAGACAGGCAGCCATACTGAGAATCAAACACTTCTCCATAACCCTGTGGTGGAAGAGTACCATAACAACTGTAAGTACGCCTCCTAACTTCACACTCAACCTGAGCAAAATTGCTAGCCTGTCCCCCTAAAGCTTCCAGGCTCAGCTTCGACCACTTTCCTGAGGGCAAGAAGTCCCAGACTCAGAGGAGTGATGGCCCTTACCTCTCGGATGCTCTCCCAGGGTACAGACTTCCACAGGCTTGGTCATTACCCAGGCTCCTAAACCATATACCTTACTTAGTCCCAGTGCACTCAGCCTATGTACAGCTCCTGGTTTCTCCCCCTAAAACTTCCAGGGTCTGCCTTTAACACTTCCTTAAGTACTAGGAGTGGCATACTCACAGTGATAAGGGTTCTGACCTCCCTAATGCTTCCCCTCAGGGCAGAGTTCCACAGGCTTAGTTGTTAACTGGGGCCCAAAGCATATATCTTACCCAGGGCAAGTGCACTCAGCCTGGGTAGAGTTGCTGGTATGTCCCGTTGTGACTTCCAGACACAGCTTTAAGCCATGCCCAGGAACCAAGCACAGCATGGCTAGGCCTTCAAGAAACTCCCAGTACTGACTATTAAGCCTGACTACAGTTATTTAGAGAAATCCCAGCCTTCAGCAATCAGGGCCATCTGGATTCACTAGCACTCGGAGATCTGGTCAAATCAAAACTCACTGATATCTGGTCCCACCAGAACTCAGGGCTATGTGGTCCCACTAGCACTTAAGGAGATCTGGTCCCATCAGGACTCAGGGACATCTGGTCCCACTAAGATTCTCCAGCCTCAGTGGACACAGCCTGGTTAGAGCTGCTGACATCTCCCCCTAAAACTTTCTGTGCCTGTGTTTAACACTTCTCTTAGTGCTAGAAGTCCCATACACACAGGGCTAAGGGCTCTGACCTCCATGATGCTCCCCTTGAGCAGAGAGTTCCACAGGCTTAGTTGTTACTCAGGGGCCCGAAGCAGATACCTTACCCAAGACAAGTGCCCTCAGCCTGGGTACAGCTCCTGGCTTCTCCCCCTAAAACTTCCAGGGCCTGCTTTTATCACTTCTCTATGTGATAGGAGTCCTATACTCACATGGGTAAGGGCCCTGACCTCCCTGATACTCCCCCCATGGCAGAGAGCTGCACAGGCCTAGTTGTTACTCAGGGTCCCAAAGCATATACCTTACCCAGGGAAAGTGCACTCAGCCAGGTTAAACCTCTTTGCTTCTGCACCTAAAACCTCCAGGGCCTGCTTTTACCACTTCCCCTTAGGGCTAGAAGTCCCATACTCACAGATATAAGAGCCCTAACCTCCCTGATGCTCCCCCCAGGGTAGAGAGTTTCACTGTCCTAGTTGTTACCCAGGGTCCCAAAGCATGTACCTTACCAAGAGCAAGTGCACTCAGCCTGGGTAGAGCTGCTGGCTTCTCCCCGTGAAATTTCCAGGGGCTTCTTTTAACTTACCTAAGGGCTAGGAGTCACATACTCACAGGGCTATGGGGTCTGACATCTCTGATGCTCCCTCAGGGCAGAGAGTTGCACAGGCCTTGTTGTGATCCAGGGTCCCAAAGTATATACCTTACCCTTGCCCAGTGCACTCAGCCTGGGTACAGTTCATGGCATCTCCCACTAAAACTTCCAGGGCCTGCCCTTAACACTTCCATAAGGACTAGGAGTCCCATACTCACAGGACTAAAGGCTCTGACCTCCCTGATGCTTCCCCACAGGGCAGAGTTCAACGAGCTTATTTGTTACCCAGTGGCCCAAAGCATATATCTTACCCAGGACAAGTGCACTCAGCCTGGGTAGAGCTGCTAGCATGTCCCCTTGTGACTTCCAGGCACAGCTTTAAGCTATGCCCAGGAACTTGCAGTGTGGCCAGACCTTCAAGAAACTCCCAGTACTGACTATTAAGCCTAACTACAGTTATTTAGAGAAATCCCAGCCTTCAGCAATCATGGCCATCTGATCTTACTAACACTCAGGGAGATCTGGTCCCATCAAAACTCAGGGATATCTGGTCCCATCAGAGCCCAGGGCTACGTGGTCCTACTAGTACTCAAGGAGATCTGGTCCCACCAGGACTCAGTGACATCTGGTCCCACTAGGATTCTCCAGGACTCAGTGGTCTCAGCCTGGGTAGACCTCCTGCATCTCTCACTAAGACTTCCTGGGCCTGCCTTTCACACTTCCCTTAGGGCTAGAAGTCCCATACACACATGGCCTCCCTGATACTCCCCTTGAGCAGAGAGTTCCACAGGCTTAGTTGTTACACAGGGGCCCAAAGCATATACCTTACCAAGGCAAGTGCTCTCAGCCTGCGTAGACCTCCTGGCATCTCCCCTTAAAACTTCCAGGGACTGCTTTTACCACTTCCCCTCAGGGCTAGGAGTCCCAGGAGTCCCATACTCACAGGTGTAAGGGCTCTGACATACCTGTTGCTCCCCCCAGAGCAGACAGTTCCACTGGCTTAGTTGTTACCCGGGGTCCCAAGGCATATGCCTTACCCAAGGCAAGTGCTCTTAGCCTAAGTACAGCTCCTGGCACCTCCCCCTAAAATTTCCAGGGCCTGCTTTTACCATTTCCATTAGGACTAGGAGTCCAAAACTCACATGAATGATGACACTGACCTCCCTGATGCCCCCCTCCAGTTGAAGACTTCCATAGGCTTAATTGTCACCCAGGGGCCCAAAGCATGTATCTATCTTTCTTCTTTCTTTCTTTCTTTCTTTCTTTCTTTCTTTCTTTCTTTCTTTCTTTCTCTCTCTCTCTCTTTCTTTCTTTCTTTCTTTCTCTTTCCACAGTTTCACAGCATTCACCCAGAGCAGAGACATCAGCTAGCATATGACACATAGGCCACTGAGCCACAACAGCAGATGCATACTGTTGCCTGATGGCTGACAAATATGGCAGTTGATCACAAAGGCCCCATGCACCACCAGCAGCCCACATGCAGGTGCTCCATCGCAGACTCTGGAGAGCAGTTCAATCACCATGGATGAACCAGGAAAAGGGCCATGTATTTCACCAGGTACCTCCATTGCAACAAGAACAAGATGCAGACTTAGCCCTCAGGATATCTGCAAAAGGCAAGAGATGATGGGGATGCACACTCCACCTAGAAGGTCCCTACATTGCCCGCAATCCTTTAATGAACAACAGCAACTGACAATCAAATATGCATTCGCCAGCCACCTTACACAAGGCTGGATCAAGACAGCTGATGTTAAGCACATGCAGCAGACTGACACCTCTCTCCTGGGTGCCTTCCCCCCCACCCAGTCAAACCAAAGACTTGCCAAGGAATGTGATGCAAAGATTATGGACTTTGGTTCGTAGTCATGTCAGAAAGAAATCCAGCCAATGATTTTAGCTGCATTGCACTTAAAAAAATACAGTGTTGAAATCTGTCAGGCTTCTTATTTCTTTGGGACCCCCACGACACCACACTTCCCACAGAAACCTCCAGGTCTTGGGTGAATTGCCTGCTGGGGGATACCCCAACAACCATATCATGGACCAGGGTGTGGGTAATGTGCCATGCAATAAAATAGTGAATTGTGTGCTACATTTACCATGCTTCATGGCCTTTGAAGAACCTTTCCAAGATAGCACCTGATTTGTGCTGTGCTTGTGTGGTACAACACTGCATGATGATGTTGCACATTACTTTGCTGTCCAATAATAGTGCACATGTGCAACTCCTTGACATCACTAGTCTATCATGCATATTATGGTGCCCCTTGGGCAGACACATTCAGGAGATGGAGGAGGAGTACTTCGGGGACTAGCTTGGTGGAAGGAGGAGCAGCCATCATTTGGTGAAGTTGGGTCCATTTTTCCATTTTCCTTGGGGGCATGACATGTCACATGACGTCAAGGCCAAAGCCAATGTCCACCATGCTCCATCCCACAGTAAAGATCAATGTATTGCTGTTCCTCCAGCCTCCATCAAGGGCCAGCAAACACTGAGCCTCTTACCCCACTCCCTCCCTGGAGAAGATGAACAGTCATTGAACAGTCAAGCCTCCTCCACCCAGCCGACCCTCTGACTCCTGAGTCCATTTCCAAACCCTGGTCATCAGCATTGCAAGGGAAATCCAACTGCTGCACTGGAGGGCCAGCCTCCATTATATTTCTGATACATTTGGTACCAGACTGCGGTGGTATCCCCTAGTAAATGAGCCACTGCTCAATCATGTTCCCCCAGCTCATCTATTGCTGTGTTATACAGTAAGTAACAATGATCTCCATTATCTTATCACACTGTGACTCATATACATGTACTACACATGCCACACATTATTGTCATAGGTGCGGTGGGGCTCTTCTACCTGTGCAATACACTGCCTCACCTAGTTACCACAGAGTAGTGGTGGTTCACAGATCCATGCCCTCCTCCTGGGGAGGGGTCCAGAGGGACATGTCCCTCTAGTGCTGCTAGCATGCAGTGCTAGGGTTAAATCCACAGTCACTTAAGTGATTACAGCTCACCCAGCCTGACCACTGTGACTGCCCAGTGCCAGTGGTGGGTGACACACACCTTACACCCTAACCTGCGACGTGACCTCGGGGCCAGACAATACACCCACAATACATGCCTCAGCTGTGCAGTTACAGACTCCTGTCCTGCAGTGCTGACACTGCATGTACTCTTGCCTTCCTGATGGTGTTCACTGGGCACTGACAGGTACTGTGGAACATTGAGAAGGCAACGTGTTACGGCACCCTCCCCTTTGCTTGGGCACACTATGGCATTAGTTGCCTGGCTCCCGGGACCAGTCGATCAGCCGGGCATTGTGTGTCACAATGTGCGCTAGCACTGCTGTACTGCACTGGTGTTTCACACTAATATGGCACACCATAATCCCATGTTCATACGTTCCCACCCTACCCTTAGATGGTGGCCCTTGGTTGGACCACAACATGGTCTTGGACCATGCTCTTCGGCCAGCATTGTCATAGCATCGGCCACTGTACTCCATGTCCCCCTGCACAGGACCACACTGATCCTATATACAGCACGCCAAAAAACATGTTTTGACATGCCAGGATGAGTTAGTCAACAATCACTGCAGTGCAGCAGGTGCGGGGTACAACATACCCAATCAACCACAGACAGGCATGTGTCAGGTCACCTTGATGGTTTACGCAGATATCGTGTGAATATTCCTGACATGTGCATGTGTACACTACAGTAATTGTTGTTCTTCTCATCTCTTTGCATGCATTGGTAACAATGACAACATGTGATCAGGATGGGAAGGTTGTAGGGAGATCAGTAGATGCAGTGACAATAGTCTCACACTTAGTCCTGCTTGGCCTGCTGTGTGGTTTACATGTTACCCTGCATATCTCCTCCCTTGTGTGCATATGTCACTGCCATGGTGTCTGTTCTGTGTGTCTGCAGAGGTGGACCCACCACCTGCTTCACATTTATGACCACAGGTTTGCCCATGTCACACTATTGGATGTGCTGTTCTCTGCCTAGCTATAAACATGGCCAGGACAATAGCAGCCATCCTGCAGAAATCCCAGGCAGTGGCTGCACACCTGAGGCCTCTGTACAGCCAAGACTGCAATGTACACATGAGATATCATGTGTGCAACAGGTTAGGGATATCTATCTGCTGCCCATTGTGTCCCTGGCATCTCACATGAATGTTGGCACACAGATTCCTCAGTGCCCTGTGCACTTGACACATGTCACAGCACATTGATGCATCAACTGTCAAACAGTGGGAGGTGTCATCAGACAGAATAGATCATGGTATTTTGAACAGTGCCAGTAGATCTTGGTGGCATCCCTAACAGCCTTGTAACCATTCCATGCTTTCACGTACACTTCCACCCCTCTCTGCCACCAACATCCACACGGTAACATACTTGGACCATTTTTGAGTTGGGGGGGGCATGTCATTACCTGTACTTTGCATGTGCACTTGTGTGACAAGGCCTTCACCCATTGTGGGCAGCTGAACTGTCCACCTCTTGGGTGCCTTTCTGGCAGCTCCCTTGTTGCCATGTTCCTGAGTGGGTTTTAGGGAACATGTACATTACTGTATGAAACTGACAGTATCTGTTGCATTTAACATTGCAGAATAAGAAGCTAGAGGACATGTCTCCTGGTAGCCTAGGTGGAAGGCTGAGGAGGGGTCCACCGGATGACAGGATGGCAGTGGTGGCAGAAATGAGGAGTACAGCAACTCACATGAGTATGCTTTAAACACACATCTTGCATGTCCTAACCTGTGGCACTCTTGCTGTATGCTGCATTCAAAATATCATGCTGTTCTCCACTGGTGGGTGGCAGAATACACAAGAACACATGTTAGACATGGCCCCTGCCATGACTGACATGCACCACTGCAGAGGATATCATGGAGGACACATGTGGTGAACATCCTGCTCAATGGTAACTGCACACATCAACGTTGTTTCTGCTGGCACTTGTGCATGTACAGTACACTGCACCTGTGGTGACCAAGGCCCTGTGGGATACACATGCAACCCCTGCCTGCCACCTATGCACACAGCAGCTGCTGATGTCCCAGGCAAGGTCAGGTGTTCAGTGTGCGTCATCTGCAAGGTACATGTGGGTAAGCTCTGAGGGCCGTCTTCTCGCTTGTCCATGGGCATGGTCACTGGGACATCATGCTTCTGCTTCACCTGGCAACACAACTACTGCCCAGTGGCACAGACGCATCCCTCTGTGCTGGCCCTTGGGGTGCTACTACTGTGCTGTGGACCCAAGGCTCACTGTGATCAGAGTGCTGTGGATGCAGCAAGGTCATGTGCATCTCACCAGCTTTCTGGCCACCGGGGTGCAATGTGTCCAGCTGTTGCCTGTGTGGTCTTTCCACACGCTTATGAGTCTGTGTCCATCTGCTTAACATCTCCCAATGTGGTGGCTTCCCACCCATGTGTGTGGTACAGTACCCCCTACTCCATCCTCCTTCGCAGTCTCCTAGAAGAGTCCTTCTGCAGCTGTTGGCACATGGCCAGCAGCCACATACCTATACTGACTTGCCCCCCTGTACTACTGTGGGCATCACTGTGTTGCTGCTGTTACCTGCTACTGTGTCTCTTTGTAGGGATGTTTATGTTGTGCTGGTCTCTATACTGTAGTGTATCCACTAAGGATGTTCATGGCATTTCTGCCCCACAGCGCTGTGCTCTGGCTCCCCACCCACCCATGGTTGACACTTATATTTATAATCAACACTGATCACCCATTTTACTTTTTTTCTATCTACTCAATTTCCCATTGGCTCCTTATATTTCTCTACCACTAGAGGCGTCTAGTTGTGGTTCTCTCTGTCACAAACCCACGCAGCAGGTCAGACCCTCTACTCCCAAAGTGCGAACCTCTGAGTGCCATCTTGTGAACAATGTAACAGACACGGTAACCCTCTTGTCTGTTTTTGTGAGTTCTGATCAACCTTTGGTCTCAAGTTCTGGAGGGATTCAAACTGTTAACCTCTTGTTAGCATACCCAATGCACAGACTCAGATATATCTGTCTACGGGGGGCCAGATATCCTTGCCTATGGGCACCTAACCAGGTGTACAGAGATGAACCCTTTAAAACTTTAATAAAGACCTCAGATTTAAAACGCTTCTCTTTCCAGTTTGGTACCACCATTCAAGCTTATGTTTAGTATCTGCAATAAAAATGTACTTTTCTTACAAAACAAAAAGAAGTCAAAGACAGACCAAGTAAGTTCTAAAAAAGAATTTTACTAAAATAGTTAAAAATATGTGAAACACAAAATACAGAACTCTTATATCAAAAGACATACAAATATTTTAAAAGAAACAAGGTTTAAACAGTGCAAATTCCTACTTCAGTACTTCATCTCTAAATACTTGCTTAAGTGCTCACCGATCTTGCTTGGTCAGAGTCTAGGTAAAAATATGTCTCTGTAAAACAGTATTATTCCTTAAACAACTGTATTGGCCAACCCATTTTTGGGTGAGGTCAGCTAAGTCCTCCTCTGTCAGATTATATTTAAAAAAAATATATCTAATAAAAAAACAGTAGGCTTTACAAAGTATCAACTTTGTAATCCTTCAGCATCACTCATGTTTCAAATGACATCTCTTTTGATCCATGCTGCATCCTCCTCACACAGGCTTCATATGAGCATTTACAACCTTGCACCCCTGTGCAATAACCTGGGTTTTCTCTTCAATGTCATAAACCTTTTTTATGATTTCCCTCTTAACAAAGTTAACTTAAACAACTCTGTAATTAGTTCCTGGTCTGCCATGTAACACACTGTATCTAAAAATTGAGTGTGTGTGTGTGATACACATGCTGTCAGCATTTCTCTTAGCTTGCATCTGTCAGCTGAAAACTGGGGGGGAGGGTTGAGGTCACTCCTAGAGTATCAGATTTCCCAGTAGAGACAGTCAGTCATACATTTTATATAAAAAAAATATGATACAGCTCTCAGAACTGGCTGTCTACGTGACACCCACTACAAGAGCTGCAGCTCGCTAACCCTTTACGTCTCCCTCCAGTGCTCTCTCGCCCTCACTGCTTGTATTATGGAGTCCTGGCTGGCTCAAAAAATTTGGTTCACACCGTTCATACTTCTTTCACTCCATACCAAGCTGCCAGAAGACCAACCTAGTCCGCTAGCGCCACCAACGGTGGTTAACAGCTTGGCCTGCCCCACTGGAACAATGCACCACCCGGTTGCTACTTTACTCTCCCACTGCCCTACACTACCCTGTGCCACAATCACCTTGGTGCCCACTCAGCTTATTACCCTCCTTAAGACAGTATCCTCTTCTATCATGCTGTTTCTCCCCTCTAAAACTAGTAAATGATTACTCTATCGCTCACCCAAGGGATGCAGGCTACCCCAGCTCCTTATTCTCCTGCTTCTTGTAGCATCTGGTGATATCCACCCAAACCCTGGCTTTATACTTGCCCATCCACCAGCCAGTGCCCACCCAGCCACAAATCCATTTTCACTACCAAATGGTCTTACAATCATCCACCTAAACATAAAAAGTCTTGTTACCAGACTCTCCCTGTTGCAACCCATGGTACATGCCTACACCGCGACATCTGTGGTCACTGAAACTTGGCTGTTCAAAACCATTCCAGACCATGCTATCACTATCCCTGGCTTTACAATATCTAGACAGAACAGAACCGGGTGTGGTGGCGGTGTGGATATCTATACCTCCTCTACCCTCCAGATCACTCCCTCCTTCACAACTTCTGTTCAGTCATCCCGTGAGGCTCTCCTTGTAAAAATCTCCTATCCTCACACAGTCTCCATCTTCATCGCTGGAGTTTACTGTTACTCGGGACAGCCACATCCCAATGTCACTGACTTGGTCTCAAAGCTCACCTCATTTGCCAGCAGTAGCGAACTATTCATCCTGAGTGACCTAAATCTAAACTGGCTGGCCCCATCGCATGCTAATATCTGCTCCACTATCGAAACCTTAAACGTCCATCAGCTAATTCTAGATCCCACTCATCTAAACCTTAAAACACTAAACCACTCCCTGCTGGACCTGGTCCTCACATCCCATCCCCATCGAGTAGTGGCCGCAGGGCTACTACCAGACTTTATCAGCGACCACCTTTGTAGTGCAGAAAATACATAGGCCTAAACTCCCAGTTAAAACTATATTCATTAGACCCTTCACATCACTTGACCTGCAATCATTGCTCCATGATCTTGCACAGGCCGACTGATCCCCCCTTATCACAGCAGCATCAGCTGACAAGGCCCTTGCCTACTTCACCTCTAAGTTTCTGCAGGTTTGGAACTCCTGAGCCCCACCCTGTAAAACCAGGGTCCATGGCTGGCACCTCCCCTGGGTCACTCATAAGCTCCTGGCCTGCCAACGTGCTCGCAACCTTGCATGGCACAAAGCCAAAGTCTCCAACTGTCCTGGTGATCACCAACATTACTGTGAACTTCGGAACGGCTGCACCAAAGCAATCCATCTTGCCAAAGCAAAGCATTTCAAGTCAAATTTCCAAACTAATACAAACAACCCTTCTAAATTCTGGAAGGTCATTTACTCCCTCTTCTCACCATCCTCTACCCCTCCACCACCCATCCTCAGGCACAATCACTCTGTACTCTCTGAACCTATCGCCATTGCTGAATGCTTCAATTCCCATTTTGCCACCTGTGCCTCTTCTCTGCTAAACACCCTCCCAAGTAATTCCCCTGCCCCAATGGCCACCACATAAGCCCCACACACTGACTTACCCTCCACTGCTCTTCCTTCTGCCCCCATGTCACCCCTACATTCTGTCCCCTTCCCCTCTGCCTCATCCCACTCCCTGAACCTCTCACACCCCCCTCTTTGTTTTCCTTCTCTCCTGTCTCTCCTGTCTCTCCTGACACTGCCCTCAAGCTCTGCTGACACTAAACCCTACTAAAGGCTCCTCGCCTGATGGCCTTGACCCTAGGCTCCTCCACCTCTCTGGTCCTGCCGTAGCCTTCCCACTCTCCCTGTTGCTAAACCTCTCCATTGAGATTGCCACAGTTCCCTCTGTCTGGAAACATACTGTTGTCCTCCCTCTCATGAAGGGGGATGACTCCTCCTCCTCTCCTGGGAACTATCGTCCTATCGCTCCACTGCCAACCTTAGCTAAACTACAAGAACACATAGCCCTCAACCAACTCTCCTTGTTTCTCTCTGACTCAGCTTTCTTCACCCCCTTCCAGTCTGGCTTCAGGAAATCCCGCTCTACCACCACCTCTCTGCTAAGGTTAACTGAGACCATCTCCTCAGGCTTTGACAAAGGGCACATTACCTCAGCTATCTTTGTAGACCTGGTCAAAGCCTTTGACACTGTCTCCCATTCCCTCCTCCTTCACAGCATTTCAGCTGCTGGACTATCCCCTTCTGCTACAGGATGGTTCAGTGCCTACCTGTCCAGCAGGTCGCAATCAGTTAGAATAGCTAATGCTATCTCTACCCCCCTGGCTATAACCACTGTAGTCCCCCAAGGCTCAGTGCTAGGCCCCATTCTGTTCTCCATCTTTTTGAATGTCCTCACCCTGGTTTGCACTGCATCCAGCATCCACATGTATGCTGATGATACAGTACTGTTTACCTCTGGCAATACTGTCGCTGATGTCACTACCAGGCTCCAGTCTGACTTCACTAAAGCCCAACTCTGGTTTAGTTCTCATCAACTGTTTCTAAATGCCAGGAAGACAGTCTCCATGTACTTTGGCACAAGGCAGAGCCTCGCTAGATTAAGTCACCCCCCTACCTTTCACACCCTTGATGGGACTGCTCTTGAGGACTCCTTTCAGGTATCTCGGCATCTGGCTGGACAGACGCCTTGATGTCTCTGTACACATTGGGGCCATTCTGAAAAAACTAAGGCCTAAGGTTGGGGCCATTTACAGAAACCACAGCTGCATCCCGCTCGCCACCAGGCGTGAGCTGGTACAGAAGATGATTATACCCATTTCTGACTACTGCGACATAGTCTACAATGCTGCCCCACAGTCCCACCTATCCAGACTGGACTCTCTTCAATTCCTTCTGTCATTTTGCTCTTGATGCCCCTCCCCGCACCCATCATTGAGACCTCTACCGCTCTCTCAACCACCTTCCCCTTCACTCCCGGTGTGTGCTACATGGTGCCAAGTTCATCTCTAAATTCTGGCTTGGATCTCTCCCCCATATATCTTCTCCTCTCTTGGCACCCCTACCGACTCCTTCTATTCCCTGAGATCCCTGGCTGACACTCATACCCTCTCAGTCCCCTGCCGATCTACCTCCTCTGGCCAAAAAGCTTTCTATTACCACTTGCCCAAAATGTGGCATGCACTCCCTCCACAAATCCACCACTCCTCCTCCCTATAATCCCTTAGCTCTGCTCAGCACAATTATGTTACACCTACCTGCACCTGCTCCTGACCCCCTCCTTGCACACCTATCTCTCTGTCTCCCTCTCACCTTTTTCTCTCCTTCTCGCTCTCCTCATACTCACCCCCCACCCCACCTGCACTTATGCTACCCCTGTAGACTAGCTCTTAAAAAGGTTACTGGATCCTATGTGTTCACCCTTTCTGCATCTACATCACTAGTAGCTGCCAGTAATGTATGCATTGTCCTATGCTTTTGTCCCTGTACTGATTCTATAGGTAGGCTGCTCCTATAAACTGCCAGTACAGTAACTGTTGCATGAGCCTATTATGTACACAATTACCATGAACCTGTTTTGAAATTGTACATATGTATTTACCATCTGTTATGTACGTATCTAAGTACTCTCTGTTCATCCCTCTCCCCATTCCCCCAGGACATACCGTGAGATGAAGATTAAGTTGCTCAGTGTATCTTTCCTGGTGAAACAATTCAATAAATAAATAAATGGAATCCATGGGGCTGGCATTTGTGTGTGCAGCAATGGTTAGCCATGCTGTGTATGACATCTGTGCCTACCAAGTCATGGCTGGACCAGCATGTCCTACACGCAGCTGCAGCTGGTGTGTATACAGCTGGTGCAACCCACAGGACTACCACAAGCCCCCTGGGAGGGCCAGAATGCTCAGGCCTTTAGTTATACCATGCATTGTCTCCATCCTGATACTCACATCTCTGTGGGATACTGTACACTACCTTGCCATGTTGCAGGCTCATCAGCTATGCGCTTCCGATCACATGTCACTCTATTCCCACCCCCCTTTGTGTGGATCCTTATGGCCCTGCAGTGGGGCCTGCTTTTCAGCCCTGAAGTGGTGTACTGCATCACCTGATAGGAGCTATTTGAGACCTGTCCCTGCATTCTGACACAGCTCAGTGCCCAGTACCTTCCATAAGCCCCACTCAGGGCAATAACAGTGATGGCTACACCCCTGTGTCTCACAACCATGCAGGGAACTGTGCCCTAAGTGGACTTTACCCATGATCCACCAACACTATGACACCCATCTGAGATCATTTGGTGTACCATGGCTGTCCTACGCCTCAGTAGGCCAGTGATAGCTCTGCTGCCCACAGGCAGAGGCACTGTGCTCTGTGCCACAGAAGCCCTGTGTGTGTGGGAGACATGCATGGCATGAAGTACAGGACAAACATCTCAGGTGTGATGGCATGGGATGCATCTGGATCCTGGGCACCATGCTCTGCATTGTGCAACATGATGTAGAGGCATATGGGTGAGTGGTCATTGTGCCACAGCACCAGCAAGTGTACACAGTGTACACTTGCTGGTGCTGTGGCACACTGACCACTCACCCATATGCCTATGCATCACATTGCATGATGCAGAGCACATTGTCCTGGCTCCAGATACATCCCCTGCCATCACATCTGAGATGCTTACCCTGTGTTTCATAGCAAGCATGTCTCCCACACACAGGACTTCCATGGCACAGTGCCACTGCCTGTGAATAGCACACCCACACAATCATCCCCACGTACCTCACAGGTCATGCTTTGGGGGGGCTTCATTTTCCAGCACATCTCCACACAGTCAGTGGTACAGTACTGAAATCTGCATTTTTCTCCCCTTAGGTCATGTTTGCACCCTGGAAACTGCACACCACCCAGAGCAGCAGGATGGGAGGGACAGCCTCCTCAGATGATAAGTGCACCAATAACACATAATAATTGTCAGCTCACAAAGCTGGTGAACCTGCAGCAGAGGATGTCAGATACCCTAGACATAGTGACTGAGTGGCTGTGACATCTCAAAGTAAGTAAGTAAGATTTTATTTCTTTATCACCCAATCTTGGAAGCTCTGGGTGCTTCACAAAGAGGTGTGACAAAATTAAAAATACAATTAACCACAATTAAAATCAGAGTCAGATCACTAATACAAAATACATAAATAATAAATAATAAAACTGTAAACTCTTAAAAACAGTGAATATCAAATGCTTGTCTAAATAAATGTGCCTTAAGGCTTGGCTTAAAAACCTCCACTGAAGGAGCCTCTCTTAATGACTGTGGGAATGAGTTCTAAAGGGCTTGCCCTGCTACCTCAAAGGCATGGTCACCTGATGCTATGCTCTTGGAACTATCAGGAGGCCCACCGTGGAGGAGCAGTGTGAGCACACAGGGTGGACTGGGGTCAGGAGGTCTGTCAGATAGCCAGGACCCAAGCTGTATAGGGCCTTATAGGTGAGCAAGCCCACCTTGAAGGCAGTCCTTCATCTGACAGACAGCCAGCGTGGTTCACCCAGGACCGGAGTTATTTGAGCAGACCTAAAAAAAGCCCGTCAACAACCTGGCTGCCACGTTCTGCACCAGCTGCAGTCAATGGAGGTTACCTCCACTGACCCCGAAATATACAGCATTTCAGTAATCAAGCCTTGATGTGACATAGGCATGCACCAGAGAGGGCAGGTCACCAAGCGAAATTAAGGGTTTAATCAGAGTGACATTCCTTAAGTGGTAGAAACCACTGCAGATGATGGAAGACAACTGAACATTAAGTGTCAAACCATCGTCAAGGATGATGCCCAGATTTCTCACCTTAGTAGCAGCCACCAGTGAGGTGGCACCGAGAAACAACCCTATTCCCAATTCAGTGGTGACCATATCCCATCAGTGACCAGCGTCAATCACCAGTACCTTCATCTTGTCAAGGTTAAGTCTCAGCCAGTTAGAGGACATCCAGTCCTGGATCTCAGCTAGGCATCTATTTAGCACCTCCGCAGCGTCAGATGTCCCGGGGGCATGGGACATATGCAGCTGGGTATCATCTGTATAGCAGTGAAAACCCAGACTATAACACCTACTGATGTCACCCAGGGGCAGTATGTACACTGCAAACAACACAGGTGACAAGCTCAAACCCTGAGGAACTCCACAGATCAGGAGCTTTGGGCAGAAGAAGAAATTCTCCATCACTTCCCAATGAATCCTACCTATGAAAAAGGACTCAAACCAGCCGATGACCTTACCGGTGAGTCCACAGAGCTCTCTGAGGTGATACAGCAGCACTATATGGTCTACGGTGTCTAATGCTGAAGAGAGATCCAGGAGAATGAGAACTGACCATTCTCCCCTGTCTTTTGCCCTGAGGAGATCATTCATCACCCTGACCAATATTGTTTCAGTGCTATGCCTTCTATTAAATCCAGGCTGGAGTGGCTCATAGATGTCAAAGGCCATCAGGTGGGCCTTGAGCTGCAAAGTCACTACCTTCTCCACCACCTTCCCAAGAACGGAAGATTGGAGACAGGTCAAAAATTTGTGATGTCAGGGTCAAGAGATGGTTTCTTCAGCAGGGGCATCACCAATGTTTCTTTCGAGACTTCAGGAAAAAGCCTTCTGAAAGAGAACACCAGGCAATCTCGTCGAAGGCTGGGCCAGCGCACCCAACACATCCCACTAGGAGATTAGCCAGACCCGAGTCCAGTTCACAAAAAGTGGGTCACAGTTTTAAGATTACCTCAATGATCTTAGCCATCCCCACAGGCTGAAACTCATCCTAGACAATCGGATCACCTCTGTACATACAAGGCCCAACACTGTGAGGCTGCCCTTGTCCCACTGGAGGGATCCTGGCCCGAATAGAGGACACTGTATTAGAAAAGAACTGAGCAAACTCCTCACACTGTGTGACTGAAGCTGCTTTCTTTGGCAACAGACAGGCTGGGTGAAGTAACCTGTCTACAGTCTGAAAGAGCAGAGTCGGTCTGTTCCTTCCTGCAGAGATCTCCCTGACAGGAACTCTGCCTTCTTATGGTTGATTGCCCTTTGATATTCACCATACTGAATTCTCAAAGCCAGTTTGTCATCCAGGGACCGGATTCTCCTCCAGCAATGCTCCAACTTCTGACCCTTGGTCTTCATCTCCTTGAATGCCCCATCAAACCACGGTGTTCTCAAGTGAGAAGTCCTGGGTGATATATGGATCAGTACAACAGTATCAAGCACCTTGGTGACAGCATTTTTATATGCTGCCACCGCCTTGCCCAACCCCGCCACACATGCAGCACTCACACCAGCAAAATCCGCCACTGCCAGCAGTCCCTCTGGGGACAATCCCCTCAAAGGATGGTAGCAGACCATCTCAGCAGGGGAAGGACTAACAGGGGGCCATGAACAAGAACTCTACTTTGCAAAGATTCAACCAAGAGAGAGGATCAATCTTGAGATCAGTCAACTGATGAGCATTTGAGGCTTTCCCTACATCTATGTGTTACTTCATTCCCCAGTGGCTGCTTAGCAGCAGCTCAGTCCATGACCCTGGACAAGTGCAATAGCATGTGTTTTGTACGAAGATTATTAATGAGAGTTACAGTACATATAGCAGCTCAGAGTTCTTTCTCCTAGTTCTGTAGTTTGAGTATATACTGTTATGTTTTTACATTCCGTACTTATTAGGATGCATTGTCTTATTAACTTGGGGGTTCATGAGAGGTGCAATTCCTTTTTGGGTAACTGTTGTAGTGATGGGTGCATTTGATGGTGTATTAGAATTTGTGTACATATATTTCATTTTAAGTAGTTACTTTCCCCCCGGGGGGATTTAATTCCTAAGAATTTTTGTTTACACTCCTTTGACTGTTTCTATATATATATTATTTCAATTATACACTGACAATTTATTAAAATCTGTACATATAAGGCTGCCCTAGTATCAATTTCTTGGGGGTTCTTGACTAGAACTTCTTTGTATCTGGCACTTGCACTGGCAAGTGATATTATCATGTATAAAATCTTGTTGCAACACAGGTTTAAGATTTCTAGAACATAATAACTGGTTGAGAGTATGCTGGGAATATATCTCCAGCCAGTTGTACTTTCATCAGTTTGACACATTTACTCACTTTGGATAAACATCACTTTCATCATTCTATATGCTATGTAAAGATAATTTCTGATGTTGTATTTTTGGGGCTTATTTTTTTTTTACTTGCTAATATGTTACATTTTGGCATGCAATTGTTTTCTTCAGGGTCATCTTATTGTCATAGGCTGTATTCTCAAACAGAGTTCTGAGCAGAGTTGAAGCTGGCTTTTACTGGTGTACTGTTACCTCACTCTTTAAGTATGAGTCTTCGGGAGGTTTCTTCACTTGATAAATAATTTAGTGTGCAGAGAATCTTAGTGTTTTGTTATCCATTAGACTGATACATGATATAATATGTGTAGGCTGAACTCTCTGCCTGCTGTTATCTCTGGACAGCCTTTGACCTATAAGTTTGGTTGAGGTGAAATCACACTTAGAATATTCAAGCTCTCCAATATCACTTTAATTATGTTCTCAAAGCCTGTTTTAAACCAATGAGAATTGTTTCTGTTTTCTTCTGCATGTTCTAAGTGTTACTAATATGGGGTTTTCTAAATAACTCTCATTAGGCTTCCAAGGAAGGACTTGTTGGTCTGAAAGCTAAAGCTCTTTGTTTTTTTTGTAACATACTTGTTGGTCCAATAAAAGGTATCAAAACATTTGTTAGGGATGTTTTCTTACTAGGACCAATTCAGCAATAAACAGTTTGTTTCTTTAATAGAGAGAATTGCCTGCTTCCTTCTTTTATATAATTACTAGGGCATTTCTTTTACCCTGATTAGTTAATAATATTCTGAAGTTACAGTATCTGGTTTAGGGAAAGAAACCCATAGCTTAATGCATTTCTTACAGCTACCAGGAGGCAGCCTATGAAAGTATTAATCTGTCCCAAAACCTGTTTAGAAAATGTTTCTGGCATTAATCTTTGTATGGTAAGTATGGATACTTACTGCTATTTACCTCCACTTTAACAGTGTTATATTTTCACCATTTCTAAACTACCATTCCCAAGTCCCACCTCACACAGGTAACAAAAAACATTTAAACCTGTCCTCCCATTGGTTCATAGCTGATTTGTTACCTGCTGGCTGCAATTTTACTCCTCTGTTCCATTCAGAAAGATGGCAGCTCCTCCCGTCATTATTCATAAACTGAAATCTGTTAGCTTTTATCATTTTGTTCTGGCTCCCTGCAAGAGAATGAAACCAGAGAGAGAGAAAAAAACATAACCAGTGGTTACAAATTGACACTTTTTATTTTATTTACTCTCCCCCTGCAAGAGAGAGAAAACAGGGAGCAAAAACAATAGCGTCCAGCAAGTACAAACTGTCTTTCAATACTGAATTTGTTTTATTTTTTGTTTGCCAGGTAGGTGCACTAGACAGTTGAAACCGTTTTTTCAGGCATGACCCAGGAGAGTACAAACTAATACTAAACAGTATAAACAGCATAAATACATTCAGTGTCTAAGATTATATAATCAGGAATAAGTACATTCTAATTTCAAAAGTATAAAGCATTCTATTGTGACCGGGAGCTCCTGCCGCTCTTGAGGAATGACCTTTTCTTAAATATGTTGCAACAGTTCTTCTATTTCTAAGCCTAATCTATCCTTTACTATTTCTAGTCCGTAAGGTTGGCCACCTGTGGGCACCCCCTTCTCCCTTCACAGCACATACTGGGCTGAATATCAGAATGTGCTGCATATGCATGGGCATGCCCCCTGGAGATGTGCCGCATACATTATCATTGCACCCCTGTGCATTAGGAATTGTGCTGCACAATTCCCACATTTGAATATTGCCCCATGGCACAGTTCTGGGGTTGCACTGGTGCAACTCAGTTGCGCTAGGTGCAACCCCATGGAATATCTAGCCATAGATATCAATTGGAAATATTTGAAATTAATGTTTTACTTGTCAAATATAAAAAAGACTCTCCTAATGGTTAAAACTGCTACTTTTCACATGGTGGTAAGGAAAATTTGATGCATGTCTTATGGTATTACACATTTTACGAGAAAAGTCATTTGCACTGGCTTGGCCCTTATTTGGAAAATGGGAATACCATGGGCATGTCACCATTAACCAAAATACTGTTTTATGCAGAAGATTCTTACACAATTAAAAGGTTAGCAAAGTACTTTCTAACAATATCAAAGATTAGGAAGAAGTTGATATCTCAAACTGATATGAAACAATTTTAACTTTAATATTTAAATGCTGACAAAGAAACACAATGTTGAAATTGATTTAATTCTATCTGGTTGTAGCAAACATATACATGTTTATATAGATATGATTTACACAGGTGCTTCCAGTATAATATATTACAAACTAATTGTTATTTATGCAGGATTGTATTTATATTTATATGTTTAGCATTACATCATTTAAATGATTACCATGAATGTATTTTTCTGAAACACTTTTATTTTATTTATTTAAATTGTAAAGACTGTAATAGTCGAGCAATAAAGAATTTCTTTCTCTGTCTCTCTCTCTCTCTATTAAATACCACCAACAGCTTAAAAAGACTATGCAAATTGCCACAATTTTTGCTTTACCACACATTTTGGATGTAAAGTGTGACAATTTGCACAGTACAATTCACTGCAAGAGGCACAATTTTCTAAGCACACCTTAGATTGTTGCAAATTGCAGTGAATAGCAGCTTGCATTCATCTCCAATGCACTAGGGACCCTGCACCTGATTCTCCAATGAAGGGGTTCCATCACCAAAGTCACACAGCTTGAGGCAACCACTGCCATGTGTCAAAGTCAAGGCGCATGGGAAGAAAAGCCTCAAGCTGTGAGATGGTCCTAATGCACCTCTACCAGTGCCAAAGATCCATCAACCATGTGTCCTGAAGGTTGGAGGCACAAGTAGGGGATGAGGAGTGCTGGGCGGGAGGTAGGAGGTGCCACAGTGTTGCCAGGAACAGTGTGGTGCCCCTCGCAGAAAGTTGAACAGTCCAAGAGGTGCAGGTGGCACTATGTGAGGTGTTGGGGAGGGTGCTGCATAGTGGGAGCATAATAAGGTTGCCACAACTGGCAGGGCTATGAGTCAGTCATGAGCTGGCAGGAGGGATGCTGCAGAATGCCCTGGATACAGTACCCTGGGGCAACAGGTGAAAACAGGTGTTATACCAGTGCCTTTGCATTTTCTGGACAGAACAGAACCATGATTTGCAACAGTGGCACCATTCCCATCCCCTGGCACAACTGTTGATACTGTACTATCTCTCCATACACTCTTGTTATTTCCCTCCTGCCAGCCACTGACACTCGGGCTCCCCACTCAAAGGTTCTCTGTGCTATGGTGGTGGCTCAAAGGGCATTGCATCAGCTGTGGCTGGTCTAATTCCAGTGGACCCTGTGCCCTTTGGGGAGGCTTGCATTTAAGGGGATGTTGCAGTGCTGCCCTTACACAAGCCCCCTCCTGCCATGGTGCATCACAAAGATGGCTCAAGCCTGGCTGGAGCAGGTGGTCCACCAAGTGACACAGGCAGCAATGTAGAATCAGAAATGATACACTGTATGGTGCAGGGTACCCATTGTGTCATTTTTCTTCAATGCAAGCACCTTGCAACATTCCCAATGCTTTCAGGATCAGGCCCAAGATGCGTAGTGCATATGTAATGTGGTAATGCGTATAGTAAAATTCGAGCAATTGTGCAACTTTCACTACACAAATTTGCTCACTACACTGCATGCTATTCAAAATGCAGCATTTTGTTTCACTTTGCCCACAGCAAATACCACTCATAAGCCCGCTTATCTCTATAATGGAGTGTATTTGGTCAGGACAGGCTTCTGTGGGGGGCAGATTAGAGACTGTGAATGTATGAAGATTAGCATCTGTTCAAAGTGGAAGCTTTGCATACACATAACATCTCTACTGAGGAGGTAATTATTTAACTCCAGTACAAAGGACAAGAGAAGTAAAGGTCTCTTGAAAATGCATACTAGTAC
Organism: Neoceratodus forsteri; assembly: GCA_016271365.2. NCBI lineage: Eukaryota > Metazoa > Chordata > Ceratodontiformes > Ceratodontidae > Neoceratodus > Neoceratodus forsteri. The sequence continues at coordinate 349,018,225 of CM028130.1, read as the reverse complement.
ATTCCTACCTACCTACCAGTGTAAACTCTTGAGAGACAACTACCAAACTTTTCTCAAAGAACAGTGTCCAATTGCAGAAAAACAGATTCCTAGAAATGTTGCCTGTATACATCAATTTGTATTATTTATTCCTATCAAGGGAAATATTAGTATGTAAATGAAGCAAGAATTCCAAACAGACCACTGATCAGCAAAATCAATATTTTCTTAAACAGCTTGGAAATGGTATACCATAAATATTTTATAATAACCATATAAATACTTCACAATAACTTTAATAGCCTGGAAGTTGATGGAATTACTAAAAGTGTAACCTGGGAATTCACCACTTAGAACTGCTGAGCTCTCCCTTCTACATCGCTGAAAGCTTATGTTTAGTTTATTCATTTGGAATAAGTAATAAAGAGAACCACTACTTTTTTCACCTTTGTTGCTGCAAGCAATTTCTAAACATTTAATAGGGTTCAAATCTTGAAAATTGAAAAGGTGGTCACTGCTACAGTATCTTATTTACCAAATATTATTCAGCTCTGACTTCTAAAGCTTTGGGAGGATGTAAGACCTGGAGAGGAGCCTTGCTGAAGAGCAAGCAAACTGAGATGGCCTGTACATTGGCCAAAATGGAAATAAATGACATCGATAAAATTTAAGATAAAATGGGTATTTTCTCTGGATTTAACAATTAGTTATGTAATACTAAAATGCACTTTATATCATCTAACATAAAGGGTCAACAAACAGTATGCAACTGTTAATGCCTCTTTGTTACAGGACCCTGAGTTTGATTCTTGCCAGTTGTGACACGTGCAATAAATAGAATTTAATAGAGTTGGTTTCATATAGTGTATTTCATACACACTGTCTCTCAAATCACTTTTCAAACCAATGAGTTGAATTCCATTAGTGCAGGAACTGTATGTGGTTTGCAAGCAGTATCTACAGTATCGAGCCTGCTAATATCAGAAACACAGTCCTAATGCTCTGGAACTGAGAAGAGGAAGGTTAGCCAGAGCTCAGGGGTAATTCTGTACTCTTTTGAAAGTGTCATTGGGTCTTTTACTTCTGCGTGGACTGCCAACACACATAGACAGAAGGGACTGTGGCTAAATGTACCATGTCATCATAATGACACCTTCAATAGTACAAAAGAATCAATAGTGCTGCATTTCCATGTCTGTGTTGAAAATTAGCCCTAGTGCCTAGTGAGGGGCATGAAACAAATCCATCCTGTCTCTCACGCCCTTAACAAAGAGTGTTGCCAACCAACTGAGCAAGTATGCTAACACTATGGGCTCGATTATCAAACCGGGCTTATAGGGGTGCAAGCTGTAGGAAACAGCAGCTTGCATTGTAGCCTGGTGCACCAAGGACCCTACATCTCATTCTGTATCTGGTAGGGTCCTGATGGCAAAGTCCTATGGCTTGCGGCACCCATGGCAGTGCGCCAAACAAACAGCACACTGGGCTGGTTAGCTGCAAGCTATGCACCGCTTTAGTCACTATTGATCTGGGCCCCCCACACACACACACACACATATATGCCTGAATACGTACCTGGGCACCAAAATACCACCTGGTTATATAGCGGCCCACCTCCTCAAAACCCAATGTTGCCCAGTATGATAAAAATAAAAAGAATCCCCCCCCCACCTGGTAGTCTAATGGCCTCCCTGCCTGAACCACATTGTGGCTCAGTATGTTAAATATAAAAAGAATTCCTCCACACCTGATAGTTTAGCACATCACCCCCAAACCCTGATGTGGCCCGGTTTGTTAAAAATAAAAAGAATTCCCCAACCCCTGCTAGTGTAGTGGCCCCCTTCCCCGAACCCAGATGTGGCCCAGTATGTTAATAAGAAACAAAATTTCCCAAAACCTGGTAGTCTAGTACCCCCCCCATCCCTGATTACCTCCAATACACTTCCAAACTAACCTGGTGGTCCAGTGGACCACTCTATCTCGATCCCTCATACAGTGCACATACCAAATACCTAGTGGTCTAGTGGACCCCCCCACCACCCCTCCTGTAGCTGGACCCGATGACTGGCACAGCCCTCTGCTCACCACCATGGCCAGCCGCTGACTGAGTTTTGAATGACCGTGTACCACATAGGTAGTACCCGCCTCAGTGAATGACAATAGCTGTCATTCACTGACGCTGCACAGCAGCACATGCTCATTGAAAACTCAGTTGATGGCTGGGCTACAGTGGTGGGAACGGCAGGCTGTGCCAGTCACCGCTTGGTTACGGAGGTGGGAGTGGGGTAGGGGCACTACGGGTGGTGGGTGAGGAGTCCACTTGACCACCATGTATTTGGTATGTGCACTGTATGGGGGATCAGGCTGGAACAGTCTACTGGACCACCAGGGATAGTATGGAATTGTACTACAGGAGATCAGGGCTTGGGGGCACTAGTCTACCAGGTGTGGGAGAAATATTTTTATTATTTACATACCAGGTCACATAGAGGTTAAGGGAGAGGGCATGCTAGACTACTAGGTGTGGGGGAATTCTTTTTATTTCTAACACATGGGGCCACATTGGGGTTCAGGGAGGGGGAGCCACTACACTACCAGGTGCCAGGGAATTATTGATTATTATTATGAAACCTGGTCAAATAGGAGATCAGAGAGGGGGAACTGCGGTAAATTGCCGCACACAGAGGAGAGTTTTCTAAGTACCCTTATACCATCCCTGGCTGGTCTAAGGGTACTTAGAATGGTTACCTCTGGAACAGTTTATGGAGTCCCATTTTTGGGAATATGGCAGCTTGCTTCTGCCACATGCCCCCTAGGCCCAGGTCACAGCCCATTTTGGGGTGCACCGGCAGCACAAGTCCCCTTTGGGGCAGGCAGCCTGTGGATGACACAGGCTGCCTTTGTGAATAGCTATGGGGACAGTTTTTGATATAAAGTGCCACTTGCACCATTTATGTTTGGTACAGGCACCTTGTGCCAATATCAGGGCTTTGAGAATTGAACCCTATGTCTCTCAATCTCTCAGTCAACTTAGCTAAGAAAAGATATTAGATTTAAAGAGGGTTGACAAAAAAGGGCTTCTAAGTGTATTAGGGGATTGGAAGACCAAATTTATAAGAAAAGATTAGACAACCTAGGGCTCATGCCATTAGAAACAAGAAAGTGTGTAGTGTTCTACTCCTGCTCTGTAATATCTTCCAAGAAGAAATATTTTCATAATAAATTGGTTTCAGACTCTTGAAAATAGAAGGGACAACCAGAGGACAATCAAAAAACTTAGTCAGGAAAAATTTGAAACTACTAGTAGAAATGACTTTTATACACAGAGCCGGGATATTCAGACTGCTCCAGGCTGGGGTGCAAGCCTGGGTGCAGCAAAACTGGGATGCGCCAGGATGTGTACTGGGCAATATTCAACTGTGCTGCACCATGGCTTAGCACTGTTGAATATGGCACTGTGGCCACCCGCATTGCGCATGGTGCAGTGGCACTGCGCCAATGCAAGTGGCAAGTGAGGAGCAGGGGTATGCGCCAGCACAAGTGCGGTTGCACTAAGTGCAGGAACCGCAAAATTCAGCAGTGGGTATGCAAATGGGGCCATTATGCATGCAAGGCACAAATGGGGCCATTCGCATGTCATTATGGCCCCATTTGCATGCAGGTGCACTGATCCCCAGCAACTTGCACCTGGCCACCTGCCAGGCTGCAGCTATGGGGGACTGATGCCCCCTGCCCCTTGGCGGCAAAGTGCCCCAATGCCCGATCATGAGCTTTGTATATTTGTAATATCCCTGGTAGTTCAGTGGACCAAATCCATCCCGATCGTGGGTTTTATAACAGAAAAACCATGGTGGTCCAGCGGTACCTCCCTCACCCGCCCACACAGACCCGCCACCTTCTCCCCTGGTCAGCGGTGGTGGCAGCTCCACCACAAGCAGCCCAGCCACCCGCCAGCTGACAGCGTACAGTATGACTGTTGTCCATTAGTCCACTAGCATGGGCCAATGGGCGTGCAGGCCGTGCTATACTAAACAGTCCTGATATGTGAATGGATCCATTCACATATCAGGACTGTGTAGTACAGTACAGTCTGCACACCCATAGACCCACGCTGTATACCAATGGGCATTCAGATGTACTGTACACTGTCAGTTGGGGCGGCCGGGTGGCTTGTGGGTGGGGAGCTGCCGCCCACTGCTGACCAGGGGGAGCGGGCTGGCGGGTTTCTGTTGGTGGGTGGGGAGAGGGGTACCACTGGACCACTAGGGTTTTTCTGTTACAAAGCCCGCGATCGGGCTTGGGAGTGGATCCACTGGACCACCAGGGATGAATTTAAGTTTTATACGCCCACGATCGGGCTGGGAGCGGTCCATTGGACCACCATGGATAGGACTTATTTTATGAAGCTCGCGATTGGGCTGGGAGTGGTCCACTGGACCACCAGGGAGACTGTTATTGTACATATGCCAGCGATCGTGCTGGGAGCGGTCCACTGGACCACCAGAGAATTAATTTCTTTGCTTACACCCACGATCAGGTGAGGGGGTAAGGTCCACTGGACCACCAGGGATAGGTTACATGTGCAAAGCCCCTGATTGGGCATGGGGGGAGTGACAACAACAGACCATGGCTCAGGAGGTCGGGTGGCCACCCACAGCTGGCGGCTGCCTTGTTGTGCCCTGCAATATGGCAGCTCACCTGTGGGTGGCCAGATCTTGCTCCTGTTTTTTCTTGGCAGATCTTTACGCCCTCCTGTGTGGCGCAAGGCAGGTGTGTGCCTGCATATGTGTCACACATCCTGGGCTGAATATCAGGATGTGCCACTTGTACATGGGCACGCCCCCCCACTTTCGCCGCATACATTACTGGTGCACCCCGGTACATCAGGATTTGCACAGAGCAATATCCCTTTTGAATATCGCGATCACGCATCAGTGGGTTGCACATTATTAACACCAGCGTTCTCATGCGCAACCCCTTTGAATATCCGGCCCAGAGAGTAGCACATTTTTGGAACACACCACCTGCTTCGGTTGTAGAGTCTTCTAACAAGGAAATCTTCATGAACATTTGGATGTGCTAATTCTTAATAGTTACTTCACTATAGAAACCACTGAACAATGGGTCAGCAGCCTTGTTGGACCTCAGGGCTACTTCTACCTATAAAACCATAATTAACCATAGTAAACTTAATGGGGAAAATTATTAGTTAACAGCAGCACCACATTTTAACTAGGGAATTTTTAACATACTGTAGCTGTATGTACTATTTCAGGTGAGCTAAATGAGGCACTACACTTCATCAAGCTGTACCAATTGTTGAAAGAAGTATTTTCACTATATGGAAAGCCAATTATTTTCATACACTCTAGCTTTTTCTTGCAGGGCTGGCAGGAGGCTCTGGCCCCACCTCCCCCAGTAGCTCAGTCCTCTCTCCAATGACTCACCTCCCACAGAGGTCATGTAGCCTGCCAGCCCAATTTTTCTGTGTTCTCCACACCCCTTGTTGCAGTCACCTGTACACATTTAAAGGCACATGCATGCTGCAATCCCACAACATGTTCCCTTCATGACGCCCTCCAACCGACACTGCCTCTAAGCCTCCACCCAGTGGGAGCCATACACTGTGAGTGACAACATCCCTCCCCAGGAGAGAAGAACAGCCTTGCTGCAGCTCAGTCCAGCTCTTGCCCTCCCACCCCAGCTGACCCCTGATGACCCAGGTCCATTCCTAAATCCGGGTATCCAGCATGGCGCGAAGCTTGGTGTCCAGTGCCTCAAACCTCAGCACCACCAGGCTGGCTTACGGAAAGTTATTTTCTACTTTTCATGGATAGACATATTTAGCACCTATGGAGCAAAACTAGTTTTGGGTTTGCTGCTTTTGTTATAGTGTTTACTATAAAGAGAATAATGGATAGGTAGGAGGTTATTACGAGGATTTTACACATCCCTGAGGAGTGGGATGCCACATAAACCTCAAGAGTGAAGCAAAAGGGGTTTATTAAGGCATCCCACCCCAAGGGTATATGTAAAATCTGCGTTTTTACCCCCTACCGATCCATTATTGGGGATAATTCTTTTGCCACAGCAGTTACACAAAATAAATGGTTGTGTGTGCCAAGTCAAGCCGCCAGACCGTTGGGGTTTCAACATGGTCCGTGGCAGCTGCTGAGGTGAAGCTGCACTTAGTTTTTTATTATTTCTAAGGGAAAGTGTCATTTCTGCTCTGCCCAGTGATATTTTTGTTAAAAAAAGAAGTTACCATGACTCTTTCTCTCAAGGAACTGATCTGAACAATGGTGAGAAGTGGGGACCACAGAAGATGGCACAGATGAGGAAGATCGTGACTGGCACATGTGCACAATTAGGGAAACTGGGCATGTGTTTGTCGTTATAACCAGCTGGTTATAATGACAAAATTACAACTCAGTTTCCCCTATGGGAAAAATGGGCACCAGTTATTCTAAGCTTATAATAACTGGTCAGTCATTTTTTCAATGGGCTGAGCCAGTTATAATTTGCCATTATAACCCATGGGTTATAACGGCAAGCACACGCCGAGTCAGTCCAAAACAACCATTCCATGACTGGTTGTTAATGTCCTACTGGGCGGGCTTTCACTCGTTAGCAAACATGGCGGCTCCTTATCTGCATAGGGAGGAGCCGCCAGACAGAAAATCCTTGTCACATTTTTTAAAATAAAGTAACAGTCATGTTAATTACACTGCAAAAATATCTGGTTGATCCCACCATTCGAAAGCCGTAGAGGACAACTGCCATGAACAACGGCTCCGACCTTGCTCCTTGAGGTAAGAAGATTGCGATCACGATTGCAACACAGAAATCTGCCCAAAGTAAAAAAAAATAAAACAGCAACTCTAAAATAGAAAACTACAAGAAAAAAACAGGAATGGGAAGACAGACGGTGTGTGTGTGTGTGTGTGTGTGTGAGTGAGAGAGAGGAGAGAGTCAGCAGTGTGTGTGTGTGTGTGTGTGTGTGTGTGTGTGTGTGTGTGTGTGTGAGATTCAGATACAGGGCTGGAAAAAATTGCTGCCCAGCAATTATAAATAATAAACTATGGGGAAATGTGCTTAAATTCTAAAGTAATGGTTGTCCTCAGTATGGGATGCTTTAATAAACCCCTCAGGCTCGCCCTCGGGGTTTATGTAGCATCCCACATCTTGGGCAACAATTAATTTCTCATTAAGCACACTTCCCCATACATTATTGTATATATTACCCATAATCCAAGCTAACATCAGAACAAAAAGCAATCAATGTGTATGCTGCAAGGCCTCTGCTCTTTGTGAAAAGCCAGAAGGCATTACCTTAAGGGCAACAATCTTTAGGGCCCTCTGTAATCCCTAAACTATTATATTTTAATAACAGAAAATAACTAAAAAAATTATTGTTGACACTTTTTACAGTGGTTACAAACAAAACCATTAAACAGAGTAGCTTTCAAGAGTTCTATTTTTTTATCAGAAAAGTAATTGTTTATTTAAAGCAGCAAAACAATGAAATAGGGCAAAAAATTTGACTTTATTTTTTTTTACAATAAAAGATTCGAGGCATGTTTGAATTTGTTTAGTGGTAAAATTTCAAGAGCTGCCACAATTTGAGTATTATGTAAATGTTGCAATTTCATTTTTTCTCAAAAAAAAAAGAAGGCTGCTACATTTGGCTTAACACTCGTCCTACAGACATAGCAGGGTTAGGATAAAAAAAAATATGGGTGCAGCATAAGAAGTACATAGAAAAGTAGATTTGATAGGTATCAGAATATAATAACTGGTGACCCGCTTTATCACACTGCTTATCAGTGTAACCAAACACTGTAATAAGTGGGTGCGATGTCATATCCAGTTGTTGCGGTATTTGGAGCACTGCACTTCAATTTTCCTGTTGCAAAACTTATTTGTTTTGCTCATGTCCCTGCACCATTTATTATAAAAAATGAAACATAAGTGACTATGTGCTTATGAAATTTTTTTTACACACCCTCAATGTGTAATGACTACATAAACCTCTCAAGCTTCACTCTTGAAATTTATAGGGCATCTCACACCTTAGGTGTGTAAAGAAGCTTCATAAAACATAGTCCCCTATGCATTATTCTACATATTTTTACTGTCTGTAGCAAAAACTAGCTTTTTGTGAAAAACATTTTTTTGCTGCACTGCTACTTTAAAAATCTAGTAGAGGGATGACCTCTTGCTATGGTGATAACCTTACCAGCAATATTTTATTTATTATTTATTTATTAGCTTTTGGTAACTGGGTAAGTGCGCTAGGCAACAATCCTGTCTATTTTTAGGCACGACCTGGGAGAGCACAGGACAAAGGTACACACATTACAGTAGTACATCTTAAGATCAAAGAAAAACATAAGGTAACAAGCAATAAATTAACATCATACACAGTGGATAAGAACAACAAAAACTGGTATGTCAGGATACAAAGCACATAAAAGCATTAATGTAGCAAGAAGTGGGAGTAGGTCTGGGCTTCAGGCCGGCGGTCAAGTGAAGTTATGTTATGTGCATCTGCAGTGACCAAGGGTGTGAAGGTGAGAGAACAGCAAGTTTTTAAAGACCCTGTGGGAGGCAGAATTTTTAACCTGTAGGGGGAGTGAGTTCCAGAACTTAGGGGCAAAGTAAGAGAATGCCTGTTTGCCCATTTTTGTAGCTCAAGGTCTAATTGAGAGCAAAGGGACAGAGGAGGACCTAAGGGTAGGGGTTTGGGAAGTGGGAGTCAGCAAGTTGGCCAGGGAGTCCGGGCTAGGAGGTCTAGTTAGGGAGTCAATAAAGCATCCCAGGGAGTAGGCCCAGAGATCCTTGGGTGACAGCCAGTTTAAACTGGAGTAGAGGAGGCAGTGATGAGTAAGGAGAGGGAAAGTTAAGGCGAATCTGCAGATATTGTTATAGGAAGTGTCCCATTTGCTGAGCACACTGGAGTTGGCAGAGTAAATAAGAGGTAGAGCATATTGGAGCTGAGGGAGAAGCACCCCCCTTGCTACAGATAATCTGGCTGATGATGTGAGGGAGTGGCGCACTCAGTTGGCACCACCAGTTTTTGCATTAACAGCGCAACAAACCCCATTGACATGTATTGAAAAGTCGAGGGAGGGATCTAGTGTGACCCCCAGGTATTTGAAGGAGGACGTGCTGGTGACAGAGGAACCATCCCGGCAGTGAACCAAGAGCTTAGGAGCCATGGAGGGCAGTTTTTTTGAAGAACCAAATAGCATGGCACGTGTTTTTCCCAGGTTAAGATATTGATGGCTGTTTGAAAGCCATTGTTGAAGGACCTGAAAGTCATTTGAGAGAGTGAGGTTGATGTCCTCCATTAATTTAGATGCTGAGTAGAGAACCAGGTTGTCGGCATACATGAGAGTGCAGCTGTGATGGGAAGGATCGGGAATGTCATTTAGGAAAAGGAAGAAAAGGAGAGGACCGAGAGTGGACCCCTGTGGGACGCCATGGGTGATCCTTTTGGGGGATGATAGAGCCTTGTGGAAAGCAACCGCCTGAGTGCGATTGTCCATGTAGCTATGGAACCATGATAGAGTGGGATGCTTTGGACAGGTCAATGAAAACAGCACCGGTGAGTAGGCCATTATCCATATTGCATTTTATATCGCTGGTGAGTTGGGTCAGAGCTGTGGTGGTGCTGTGTCCAGGCCTAAAGCCATGTTGGCAGGGGGTTTGAAGATTGAACTTGGTGAGGAGTTCAGAGAGCTGACGATGGACTACTTTCTCAAGAAGCTTACTGAGAGTGGGGAGGAGAGAAATGGGTCAATAGTTGGACATAAGTTTGACATCACCCTTTTTGAGAATTGGGATAGTTCTGGCCATTTTCCAGGCAGATGAAATAGAGGAGGTACTGATAGAAAGGTTGAAAATCCTGGTGACCGGCTTGGCCAGCCAGGGTGCAAACTGCCTGAGTATACCAGGATGGATGCCATCGGGGCCTGGGCCCCCGTGGGCTGGTAGGGTATTGAGAAGTTTGCATACTTCTCAGTACATGGTCGGAGCCAATGCCAGGGTGGGTGGAGTGGGGGTCATTGAGGGAGCAGAAGGCCAAACAGCTAGGGTCCCAGCTTGTGCTTCAGCCGGTAGAGAGGAAAAGAGAGAATTAAAAGCATTGGCAATGGTGAATGGGTTGTTACAGTGAAAGCCCTGTATATTCATGTCCATTGGTGTCCGAGGCTTGTTATTGCCAAGAATTTCCTTGATTTTGGCCCAGTACATTTGAGGGTTGTCGGAAGAGGACTTTAGGAGGTTCCTATAGTAGGTGCTTTTAGCCAGGCATATTTCTTTTTTGCAGTTGTTCCGCAAGGCTCTATAGGCTTCAAAGTCAGTGCTTAGATGAGAGACCTTCCATGCAGACCAGTGTTTGTCCCTGCATTTCAGCAGTTGAAGCAGGGGGCGTGTGAGCCACTTGGTCACCTTCCCAGCCACCCTGCGCGTGGTGACGGGAATATGTAGGTTTTGCAGAGAAAGAAGGACAGAGTTGAAATAATCAGTTGCATAGTTAATGTCCTTAGTTAAGTAGAGAGAAGACCAGTCAACAAAGCCTAGATCAGTTGTGAAAGCATCCACGCTTAGGTGGGAGAGGTTTGGGAAGGAAACAACGTCAGAGGGGAAAGAGGGGTTGGAGGTGTCCCAGACACAGGAAACTGGATAGTGATCGCTAATGGTGTCAGGGAGCACACCTGCTGTGGTGACATATTCCTTCCTATTTGTGAGGATCCAGTCGAGCAGGGTGGCACAGGCACCCCCCCCGGGAGACCCTAGTGGGTTCCTGGATGAGCTGAGATAGGTTTGCCTTACTAACCAGGGAGGATAAGTGGGCTGAGCTATTCTCTGACCAGTTGTGGTTGAAGTCCCCAAGGCAGATAATGTCATTTTTGCCTGTTACTGATAACAAGTTATCCATGAATTCCGAGAGACCCTGTTTGGAATTATTGGGAGGAATATATATACAGAAGATATGGAGTTTCTTAACTCCACCAAGCAGAAGGAGGGAATGGAGGGCCTCGCAATTAGGCAGTGGGGGGTCCTGTATGAGGGTGATGTTTAGGTGCGATTTGTGGTAGAGCGCCAGGCCACCTCCTCTTTTTGCCCCGGTGTGGTCCACCCGGAACATATTGTTGCCAAGAAAGGAGCACTGGGAGTCAGTAACTGAGGGCTTTAGCCATGTTTCAGTGATAGCTAAGATGTCCAGGTAGTTCACACTCACCCAAACCTGTAGGTCAGGGAGGTTGGCTAAAGGCTTCTAGAGTATATGTGAGCCAAGGTGAGACCATTGGATTTTGGGAGGCAAAGCACTGGGGGAGGCAGTGTTGGGTTGGGTACCTGAGGAGGACTAGGATTAGCCTCGATATCCCCCACAAGTGTAAGGGACAGGATGCATTTCCAAAGTGAGATAATGAAGCAAGCCCTTGCTGAAACTCTGGGGAAGAATTTCAACCTAAACAGGAGGTACCTAGCTAGAAGGCTCAGGCACTTGCTAATAAGTTCTGATGGGGAAGAGGGGTAAGTGAGGTAGTAGCTAGTAGGTTGGAAAAGTAAAAGTTGTCATTGGAGTAAACGTTAGTGGGTGAGGTAGGAGTCTCAGGGCAGGAAAGCACAGAAAGTATCAGGAGGGAGAAGGCACCCATTAGGAGAGTCAGCAGAGCTGGGCAAGCCATTATGTAGCTGGGAGAAAATACAGAGAGATAGGATGGGGGAGTGCAGAGAAACTGGGCTATGGCAAGTTCAGAATGTATTTATATATTTTGTAAGCACCTGCAGGAATAGGTGACCTCTAGTGGCCAGGAGCTATAAGGAGTAGATGGAGAACTTGGCTGTTAGTGTACAGAATATGTTTAGCAAGCACCTGCAGGATTAGGTGACCTCTAGTGGCCAGTAGTTATAAGAAGCAAATGGAAAACTCGGCTGCTAGAAAAAAAACGCGAGACCACCCAAGATATCGCGAGGATTGCACCTATAAATCTAATACCAGACAAGGGTGGGAGGGTATTGGGGTTGGGTGGGAGCAGTCACGGAGCTATTGCGGGGGAGTTCTCTGAGCAGCTCCCTTTGGTACAGGGAGCGCAGGTCCATCTGTCCACCTGGGCAGAGTTTTCGATCCTGGGGGGTGGGGCAGAAACAAGCCTCAGATATGGGGGTGTCAGCCAGGGAAGAGGACTGGGCCTCTTTGTGGATGCTGTCCTCTGGGGAGGAAGGGCTGCACTCTCCTCTACTACAGTGGTCCCTAGGTGACTACAAGTGATAGTATAGTTAGAGATTGATACGGGGTGAGGACACTACCTGGATCCAGTGGCTAGCCACACATGTACAGTACATGCACATGAGCACCTTGAAGCCCTAGCCAGCAGTGTCCCACAGGGTGACAAAAAATCAAGGAAACCCATGCAGCACAGCAGAGAGATGCTAACACTCTTGAGCCTCACTGATCTCACCTACCCACCAGTAGTCATCCAGTGAACTTTTACTCTGCTGGAAAACATGGTGCAAAGTCCGAAACTTTGAAAAATGCCTACCCGTACATTTTTGTTTCCCACTATCATTCAAGGTAGCATGGTGAAGTTCTGCTTTTTTTTTTTTTTATAAAAAGCATTTTTTTTTAATCTGATGAATCCAACACCAACTGCGAAAACTACTCACTCCTACTCTCAAGCCACCCAGACCTTTAACAATAGCATCCCCCACCTGGCCACCCTTTAGCCCACCCCAACCACAGTCATGGTGAAGTTTCATTATATTAAAGTATATTATTGGCAGATTTTACAGTATAATAATCTCTTCCACCAACCACATCAAATATAGTATGCTAAAGCATCCACTTCCCAAAACCCAGTATGTCATTATTCATTCACAGGACACTGAAGAGAGCAGGGTATCTCCACTTGCAAAGTGCTACTTTTACCTCCAAAGTGCCACTACATGGAGTTTTAGTGGGAACACGTCTATGGCTATAAAATGGGCAGGGAAAATCGTGAAATATGATTGGCTGTTCCTGTGCATCAGAACTGTCTAATGCGCAGGTAAACACACATGCAAACAACATGGATGCAGCACAGAAAATAAATAAATGCAGATTAAAGAACTTAAAAAAAGTGCTAGAATGTCAAGTGGCACCATATTTTTCAAATCATGATCTGCTAGGATATTTAATTTCTCACAAATTCTCCTGAGCATACAGATACAATCACCACCAACCCTGTTGAAAACATTAGTATTCAACATCAATTTAATTTCATTTTTCTTACTTCTCCACTGTCAGCCGTCCCAGTCCACCTGTTCGCCTGCCAGCACTCCAGCTGGTCATTCATTGTTAACTTTCCTGCTTGAACAGCTACTGTCTAAATGCAGTGAGGCCACAGTTGGGTGGTACCACAGTCGCTCTGATGAAACTTTTTTCTTTTTTAGAAAAATGCTTGCTAGCACTTTGTCTCATCTCTTCCTTCATTCACCTTACTTCTTTTTCAGCTTTTCCCTTGCCTGCTGATGCTACTGCCAGTTGCTCACATTCATTGTTTCCACTCTCACAGTCAATGGGCGTGGGGGGGCAACAGTCACCCTGTTAGTAGCTCATGTAACATTTATTTTAATGTAAAAAAAAAACAATGAAAAGCTCTTGGCTTAACTCTCTGCAGTTAGCCCTGGGATCAGCCCTCTTGGCACTTGTAGTTAAGAAATTTAAATATGAACCAATTAGAGTAGGAGAGGTCTGTGATGAAATTCTTATAATTAATTTGAGCAAAGCAGGAGTCCTTGCTGAAATCCTGATATGTATGTGTATATATATATCTATATATATAGATATATATATATTAGACGCAAAAAAATCCATTTAATGCATCAGTTAGGGTTGTTCCACAGCAAAAAAGCTAGGAAATTCGGGGTTAGGGTTGAAAGACCCCTTGGACCCCTCAGCCCACCCCCAACTGGCATCGGGGTGTGCATTGGGTCTTGCCTTAACTCTCACCCCATTACATGTGTAAAAGCTGAAGTATAGGAGAATGGGGTGAGAGTTAGGACCCGACAACTAACGCCACACCCGATGCCGGTTGGGGGTGGGCTGGGGGTCCAGGGGAGCTTTCAACCCTAACCCCGAATTTCCTAGCTTTTTTTTGCTGTGGAACAACCCTAACTGATGCATTAAATGGAGTTTTTTGCCTCTAATTTCCCTTCTTTTTGAGAATGAGGATGATAAATAATGAAAGGAATGCAGTGGCGGCATCACGGGGCCCTTTGGGGCCTGTGCTCCCGTCACGTGATGTCTTGTTACACAGTAACAGGAACTATAAAGCAAATGCAAGCGGCAACTGTAATGCACATGGCAAAGCAAACATAAATGGCAAAACAAACATTAATAGAAACACAAGCATAAAGTGACGTCGAACCAAACAGTTACGTAAACGGAGACATCAAAGACAAGTGCATACAGAACGCAACTGGTAACACACACATTCATGGTACCTCAATTGTAAATGCAAATGGTAACAGTAACACCAACAATAACACCCAAGCAAACAGAAATGCAAGTGCTTACGAAAGCGCAAACTGTTACACATAAGGTCATGGTACTGCAATAGTAAACGTAAATGGTAACAGTAACAGCAACAGTAAAGACAACAGAAACAGAAATGCAAGCGCATATGAAAATGCAAACTGTTACACACATGGTGGCGTAGACGGGAATGGTGATTCGAATGGTAACAGAAGCACAACTGGAAACATTAGCTGGCACAGTAACAAAAGTGCACACCCTGCTTTTCCCCAAAAACTGCATTGAAAAAACTAATTGAAAACAAAGAATGCATGCATTGTAATTGACTTCAGAGCAGAAAAGTACGACTTGGAATACTAAATTGCTTATATCTCAGGAACTGTATGACGTAGGGAAAAAATTAAAGTTTTGTATGAATTATTACTTTCCTGGCTAGTTTTTTTGCTTAGCCCGCTGGACAACAGAACACAGAAGGTAATTGTAAATGGAGTCCACTCTGAAGAAAGAGGGGTTACAAGTTGGGTACCGCAGGGTTCAGTATTGGGTCCAGTCCTTTTTAATGTCTTCATAAGTGACATTGCAGAGGGACTGGAAGGAAAAGTATGCCTCTTTGCAGATGACACAAAGATCTGCAACAGGGTTGATACACAAGGAGAGGCGTGGAAAGGATGAGAAGGGACTTGGCAAGGTTGGAGGAATGGTCAGAGGTATGGCAGCTAGGATTCAGTGCAAAGAAGTGCAAAATAATGCACCTGGGAAACAAAAACCCAGAGGAAGATTACACAATGTGGGGGGAGTAGTAACAACAACAAAAACAGAAAGGGACCTTGAGGTAATCATATCAGATGACCTTAAGGTTGGCAAGCAATGTGAGAAGGCAGTAGGGAGGGCTGGGTGAATACTGGGATGTACAGCGAAATGCATCACCAGCAGAAAACAAGAAGTTGTTATCCCTCTGTACAGACAGTTGGTGAGACCCCATCTGGAGTACTGCATCCAGTTCTGGAGACCCCATCTCTGCAAGGACATAGACAGGATGGAGGCAGTCCAGAGGAGGGCAACTAAAATGGTGCAGGGTCTGCAAGAGAAGCCATACGAGGAGAGAATAAAGGAGCTTAATATGTATACCCTTGAGGAAAGGAGGAGAGGGGGGACATGATAGAAACTTTTAAGTACCTCAGTGGAATCAACAAAGTCCAAGAGTGTAGCATCTTTCAGAAAAAGAGATGTGCAAGAACAAGGGGGCATAATTTGATGATGGGGGGATGGCTCAGGGGCAATGTGAGGAAGTATATTTTCACAGAGAGGGTGGTGGACACATGGAACAGCCTTCCTGAGGAGGTTGTGGGGTCAAAAACTGTGGGAGAATTCAAGAATGCACGGGACAGACATAAAGTAATTCTTGTGGGGGGTAGGAAGAAATAGGCTGTTGGTTAACTAGGATCTGTAGCTTATACTGCAGGTAGGGAAATGGGCAGACTAGGTGGGCCAAGTGGTCCTTATCTACTGTCGAAGTCTATGTTTCTATGTTTACATTGTGTCAAAAATTTTTGAAAAACTGGTCTGCAACCAGTAAAGAAAGTTTAGAAAAATTGTATGTTTCAATCAGTATTCAGACCTCTCCATAGTACAACCTCAACACTAATTAAGTTAACTGGAGATACCCAGGAGGCTCTGTACAGGATGATATCTGTTGAAGCAATATTTGTAGGTCTGTCCAAAGCATTTGGTATACTCGATTATGATATCCTCCTGTCCAGACTGAAAAATGTGAGTATGTCCAAGAGTGCTGTGGACTGGTTTGAAAGCTACCAGAAAGGGTGACCGTAGATAGTAGCTATAAATAAATATTAGTTCACAGTGTCTGGAGTACCACAGTGCTCAATCTTGGGACTTACTTTGTTCAACATTTATATGAGCAGATATTCCATATTAAATCCACAAGTAAAGTACTGCAGATTACATGATAATTTATACAAAACGATCATCTGCAAATCAGACTGAGGTAGTGTTGCAGGAGGCCTTTGATAAGTTATTTTCTTAAATCAAGACTTGCTTTAAATGCGAAACACACACACACACACACACACACACACACGCATTGTATTTTAATAGAGGTAAACCCATGGCTCCAAACAGCAAAACTTTGCAAATTTAAACTTTAGATAATAAATTATTGCAGTAGGGTCAGATCTACAGATATTTATGAATTTGGCTCAATGAGAAAATCAAACAGAATGTTCACTTTGATTGTCTAGTGAAAAAGCTGGGGAGACATTTAGGTGCACTGCATAAATTCAATTATTTGTATGAAGAAGGAAGTTTAAAAACATGGAATAAACACTATCTTTTTTCCTGTAGTTGATTATGGGGACCTGATGTTTGCAAGGGCGTCAGGGATAGAGCTGGCAAAACTGGATGTTATCTACAACATGTCTGTCCATCTCATCTTTGAGGCCCCCTGTATGACTCACAGATGTGAGTTATGTAGAGATTTGGAGTGGATGAAATTAGAGGACAGTGGAAGGAATCATTTTCTTTCTGATATGTACAAATGCCATAGAAATATGTACCCGACTATATATTGGAACATTTTATTTAAAAAGTATAAAGCCTAGTCTCAGAGGGTACTGGATCGATATAGTGCTGCTGAAACAGCACAGCAATAACTACACGGTGTGAAGTGTGGAAACATTCAGAGCGGCAGGTGTATAACAGTGGTAGGGAATTACTGCTACCCCATTGCTCTGCACTTTCACTTGAGAGGCATCAAGTTGCTGTGTGTGGGGTGCCTGGCTGAGCCACTCCCATAGTGGAGTGGCTAAGGCACTAGCACACGGCACAGTTAGAGACCTGTGACTGTGGTTTGGTTCCTCCCAGATCTCCTGGCATTGTGACCTTTTTGTGTGTTTTATTTTTGTGAAATAAAGATTTCCCCCTCCTTGTGTTTCTCATCCCCCAAGTCCACACCCCCTTAGAGTTTGTTGGTTAAAGTCTGGTGGTGTGTGGGGGTGAAGCCCCCAATGTTGGAGGGTGTGAGGTGTGAAGCCCCCACAAAAATAAAGAAAGTCCCATTATTTGTAATTGGCTGCGCTGTTTGTGTTGTGTTCACTTTTGTTCCCCATATTGTTTTGGCAAGCTTTTTGTCTGCGGCATTTATTGTCATGCTGTTTCATCCACGACATGATGACCCCCGTGCTATCTGAGATCAACAAGTGGAGTAGAGTTCCAACCTGCAAAAAGATGCTTCAAAGTGACAAGGTCAGACTTTAACTGTAGGGGCCCTAATACTTGGAATAATATATCATTCTCTGTAAGACACCTGCAATGTAAACTTTTCATGAGCAAAATAAAAAAATGGGTTTATGATCAAGCATTAAGGAAAACTACATGTCACCATTACCTAGATACAGGCTGATATGTATAATGTAAGTGGAGTTTATTTATTTAATTGTATTTATTCATTTAAAGACTGATAATCAGGGAAAAGCATGCTGAGCCGTGTCTATTTTCCACATGTGGCCTGGGGACATTGGAAAGAGGACCATGACAAAGTGTGGCAAATACAGATAAAATTCAATATACATAGTACAAGATAAAGTATACATTATGACATATTTAAAATGCATCAATATAGCATAACATTGGTATGGACACAATTGTAAGGCAGGTGACAACCAAATACAAAATGAAAGATAAAAGCTGTACCACAAGTATCCAGCTGAAGGGAGGACTGACAGACCCAAATTTACGGCTTGACCAAGACAATAATTGCTTCACTGTGTAGACCTGAGTAAATGTTTTTAATATGTTGTATTTTATGTCATGTATATGCATATTCCCAGGAATTCTACTCTTCTGCAGCTGTGGAAATGTACACAGAATTTGCATCATGCTCCAGAATATACAGTATGTAGTGCTGAAGAATTCACTGTTCTTGAAGTTTCATCCAAATATACAGTTTTGCTATAGTGTTCAGTTCCCTTCCTCATCCTGAAGCCTCTCCTTTATGTTCATCATGAGATGTTATCGATGACATCACATCACATTTTAATCAATTGAAGAACTGCATTCTGCCACAAAATGAATAAATTATGTCACAGAAATCCACAAATGCTGTCAAAGAGTCCTGCTACAGAAATGAGGACAAAGTTGCAGAACACCAGGGGCCCTCTATATATGTGTATATATTTAGGGAGTGAATCTTTTGGGTTCCATTAGTTTGAATATGTACATTTCTTAGATTACATATTTTTTTGTGGATTTTACAAATCTGTAATGAATTTATGTAATATCTTCTAACCTATTTGTAATGAGGACCTCACTGGAAATAAGCCTAACTCAACTCAGTTTCCTTTTCACATTACATGAATAAAATATTTACTACTACTACTACTTGGCAGGGTTTGACTAAGTGCTTCATGGAGTTTGCCAGCCTACTGTTCATGGTAGTGCTCCCAGTTCTCCTGATGTTCTTTTAATGTCTGTGACAAAAAAAAATAAAGCAATAACAAATAAAACCAAAACAAATAATGGCTCAGTCTTGCTGGCATAGCTAGCCAACCCAATCCCTGTTCATCTGAAAATGAGGAACATTTAAAAACTACAGAATTTACAACTATGGAAGCTACTTGGGACAAAGATCCTAAGGTACAAAAAAAATAATGCATGATCCTCAGACAGGTGGAAGGAATATTTAAAATTAACCTTTTTTAGTATTTTAGCCTATTAATTTCAATAAGAAAGGACTCTACTTCTTTATTCAGCTGTGAGCTGTGTGAGAAATTCTGTATTGCACTTGATATCTGCAACAAACGTGCACTTTTGCGTAATTCTGTGGGAGGTGAAACTAACTACCCTTGGTAATTGCTTTTTATTCACATATTTATTTAGTGTTTCACCAAGAAGGGGCTTGCAAACTCTGTTTATCTTGTTAGTAACTTCAGAAGGATTTAAATACTCCATTTGGGTAGATCCTTGGAGGTAGCTAGACTGTCTACTAGGATTTTCTGACAGTTAAACTATTTTTAAATAAATTACAGGTGGCTGAGGAGTTGAAAAAGGAGCTTGCAAACTCTGCTTATCTTGGAAGTAACTTCACAAGGGTTTGAATACTGCATTTTGGTTGTCCCTTGGGGGTAGCTGGATTGACTACTAGGATTTTGGGACAGAAACTATTTTTAAATAATTTACTGGTGCGTAGGAGTTTGTGATAGTTAAACTATTTTTAAATAAGTTACTGTGGTTAAGGAGTTGTCATAGAAAACCCTGCAGTGTGTAACAGGAAAAGACAGTCTTTCAAGCAACAGAGGGAGGTGGATTTAGGTTTACGTTTGTTTGTTACAATTCTTAACATTTTCAGTGCAGGAAGAGTTTAAAGCACAACTGACTTATTTTGGGGCTGACAGCTTTCAGAGCACAAACCACCAGGCCTGTTTTGGGGCTGGGGAGGTTTACCTGTGTCTGACTTGGATGTGTGGATTTTTCTCTGTTTGATTAGCAGGACATTTTCTCTGTCACATTGTTGTGTAGGGCACCTTGCTGACAGGAAGGCACTCATCGCAGCGGTGGGTCAGAGCTTTTAGCTGATTGCTTTGTGAGGGCACAGTTTAGGCCCAACCACTTCCCACCCCTCACCCCACCCACCCCTGGAAATAGTTCCTTTATACCTGGGGTTCTGACATCATTTCCTGAAGAGTGCAAGGTGCATATCACAGTCATATCCTCTCTAGCACACTGCACTGACAATGTAAGTATACACATTGTATAATGTATATATATATATATTTCTATATTACAAACCAATCTCACACACACACACACACACACACACAAAAAAAAAATATGGGGAGTAGTGCAATGTAATGGCTGTGGGGCAGCAGTCTTTCAGGAGTCTTTCTAGAGGCTGAGATGCTGCCCTATTTGCAGACAACTCTCTGCCCTGAGGGAGGAAGTTGCCAGTCTTCAGGCCACACTGGACAGTAGTAAGGGGACCTTCCCCCAGGCCACACTGGATGGTAGGAAGGGAACCTCCCCATCCAGGGAGCACCAGAGCCACCACCACTGCCTCAGAGGTTGTGAAGAAAGCACAGCAGTTGGACCACAGTGGGCTCAGGGAGGGTGAGGATGGTAGAACAGAGGCACACCCAGTCAGTTGTTCCATTCCACAATCCATACACCATTCTGGGGGAGCATAGCTCCCCTATGGATGCACCTGCAGAGGAGACTAAGGAGGCTGAGGACAACTGTCACAAGAGAGGCCCACAGGAAGGAGGCAGAGGATCACAAGGAAAGGAAGCAGCTCCTGGTGGGGACTCAATTGTGGGGGGATAGAACTGGGAAGCAGGGAAAACTGAAGTAAGGTGCCTGCCTGGTGCCATGGCTTGGAGAGACAGGAAGCATCCTCAGGATTCTGAGA
Source organism: Neoceratodus forsteri (assembly GCA_016271365.2). Classification (NCBI taxonomy): domain Eukaryota; kingdom Metazoa; phylum Chordata; order Ceratodontiformes; family Ceratodontidae; genus Neoceratodus; species Neoceratodus forsteri. The sequence continues at coordinate 348,997,301 of CM028130.1, read as the reverse complement.
ACAGCTGCAGGGAGTCTGAGCTGGACATCATTGTCCACCTAGGGACAAATGACTTGGCTAATCATGAGATTAGAGCAGTGCAGAAGGACTTTGTAGAATTAGGGAGGGGCCTAAGACAAGTAGCACACAATATCCTTCTCTGAGGTGCTGCCTGTCAATGGCATGAGTGAGGCGAGGTGCCGCACCATGCAGTTTAATGAATGGTTGAAAAAATGGTGTGGAGCACAGGGGTTTGGCTTCATTGGGGACTGGGGTTCCACCTGGAAGGACACCAGCCTATACTGGCATGATGGTCTGCATCTGTTCGGAAGGAACAAGTCTTTTGAGCAATCGGTTTAAATGCTTCATTGGCAAGCTTTTAAACTAGTCAAGGGGAGGCACTGATAAGCAGCAGAAAAATCCCAGCCTCTCCCTACAAAACAGGGTACTAAATGAGAAAAAGACCGAGGTAGACAGGTCAGTGGGGGATGCTGCAACAGAAGGTAAAGCCATCAAAAAATGGAGAGCAATGAGTACCAATGCCCGTAGTCTAGTAACAAGCTTCTTGAATTAGTGGCCTTGATGGAGGAGGAACATCTGGATATCGTGGCAGTCACAGAAACATGGTACACACAAAACCATGACTGGGACATAAACATACCAGGATACACTATCTACAGGAGGGACAGGGAGGGTAAAAGAGGAGGAGGAGGAGTAGCTCTTTACATAAGGGAAGGAATCAAAGCAACAGGACAAAAGGAAAACAGGGAGAGAAGAAGCACTGTGGGTAAATTTGGAGACCGGCAATGGAACCACAATCCGCACAGGGGTTGTATACAGACCCCCTTCTCAGGAGGAGGAAATGGACAAGGAAATGATAGAAAGAATACTTAGAATGGCAGAAAAAGGGAAGATATTGCTGATGGGTGATCTGAATATGCCAGATGTTAACTGGAGTGCAGTTGCAGCAGCCACTTCAAAGAGTGGGGTTATTCTAGATGCCCTACAGGGGGCATGCCTTAGACAACTAGTATTGGAGCCCACTCGAGAGGGAGCAATCTTAAACCTGGTTCTCTCAAATGGAGATGAAGAGAGGATCACAGATGTAGAAGTGGGTAGCCATCTGGGAACTAGCGACCATCGAACAGTGTGGTTTACAATAAACACGGCAATAGAGTCAAGCCATACAAAGGCAAAAGTACTGGACTTTAGGGGGCTGACTTTGCCAAAATGATTGAGTGCCTAAAGAATGCACTAGCAAATTGGCAGGAAGGAGGGGTGGAAGAACAATGGGAATAATAAAACTGCCATCACAGAGGTAACAAGCCTTGTGTGAAGCAAATAAACAAAATGAAATGATGTAAGAAACCACTGTGGTTCTCAAAGGAAGTGGCAGTAAAGGTTCAAGAGGAAACAGAAAGCATTCAGGAAGTACAAGGAATCACAGAAGGAGCAGGACAGAGAACTGTATCAGTTAAAGCAAAGGAAGCTGGGAAGGCAGTCAGAACAGCAAAGGCCCAAACCGAGGAAAAGATAGCCAACTCAGTTAAGAAGGGGATAAAACCTTTATAGGTACATCAGGAGCGAAGGAAGACCAATTGAGGGTTAGTGAGGCTTAATAAAGAGGAGGGAGGTGGGCAGAGGGTGACTGTGAAAAGGCAGAGATACTAAACAAATATTTTTGCTCAGTATTTACAAAGGAAGTAGGGGAGGTACCTAAAACAAACAGTAGAAACACTCTGGATACAGAAGTTGATACCAGCCCATTTACAGAAGAAAGGGTTCTGAAAGAACTCTTAAAACTGAAGGTGGACAAAGCAATGGGGTCTGATGGGATTCATCCCAGAATTCTAAAAGAACTAAGGGTAGAACTAGTGACACCACTGACTACCCTCTTTAACAAATCATGGGAGGATGGGGTGGTACCCGAGGACTGGAGAAGGGCAGATGTGATTCCCCTTCACAAAAGTGGGAGCAAGACAGAAGCAGAAAACTACAGACCTGTTAGTTTAACCTCAGTGGTAGGGAAAATGATGGAATCACTTCTGAAGGAAAGAATTGTTGAGTATCTAGAGGCCAGAGGGTTCAGGACCCAAGGCAGCATGGATTCACAGCAGGAAGGTCATGCCAGACAAATCTGATAGATTTCTTTGACTGGGTGACCAAAGTAGTAGATCAGGAGGGGCTGTGGACATGGCCTACCTAGACTTTAGCAAGGCATTTGACACAGTCCCACACAAAGATTAATATACAAGTCAGCCAGCCTAGGAGTGGGTCCCAAGATGACAGCCTGGGTAAAGAATTGGCTGGAGAATAGGACACAGAGAGTAATAGTAAATGGAGTCCACTCTGAAGAAAGGGGTTACTTGTGGGGTACATGAGTTCAGTATTAGGACCGGTCCTCTGCAATGTCTTTATAAGCGCTACATCGCAGAGGACTGGAAGGAAAAGTATGTCTCTTGCAGATGACACAAAGACCTGCAACAGAGTAGATGCACAAGGTGGGGTGGAAAGGATGAGAAGGGACTTGGCAAGGTTAGAGGAATGGTCAAATGTATGGCACAGCTGATTCAATGCTAAGAAGTGCAAGATAATGCACCTGGAAACAAAAACCCAGGGAAGATTACTCAATGGGGGTGAGATACTAACAACAACAAAATGGAAAGGGACCTGGGTGTAGTCATATCAAGATGACCCAAAGGTGGGCAAGCAATGTGAGAGGGCTGCAAGGAGGGCTGGGGGATACTGGGATGCATAGGGAGAGGCATCACCAGTAGAAAACAGGAAGTTATTATCCCTCTGTACAGACAGTTGGTGAGACCCCATCTGGAGTACTGCGTGCAGTTCTGGAGACCCAATCTCCGCAAAGACATAGACAGGATGGAGGCTGTCCAGAGGAGGGCAACTAAAATGGTGCAGGGTCTGCACCAGAAGACATATGAAGAGAGACTTAAGGAGCTGAATATGTATAGCCTCGAGGAAAGGAGGGAGAGGGGACATGATAGAAACTTCAAGTACCTCAGGGAATCAACAAAGTCCAAGAGGTAGCATCTTTCAAAAAAGTGTGCAAGAACAAGGGGCACAATTTGAAGATAGAAGGGGGGCAGCTCAGAGGTAATTTAAGAAAGTATTTTTTCACAGAGAGGTTGTGGATGCATGGAACGGCCTTCCGGAGGAGGTTGTGGAGTCAAAAACAGTGGTGGAATACAAGCATGCATGGGACAGTCATAAGGCAATTCTAGGGGTTGGGGGTAGGAAGAAGTAAGCTGCTGGTTAACTAGGATCTGCAGCTTATCCATTAGGTAGGGAAATGGGCAGACTGGGTGGGCCAAGCGGTCCTTATCTGCCGTCAAAATCTATGTTTCTATGTTTCTAAGAATGTCAATGTAAAATACAGTGCCCCATTTGATAACCTCAATAAGATACTCTGGTTGTGTGCATTTGAGAATTCTAACGTAGCTCCAGGGGCTGAAAGCAGTCAGCTGTCTTCAGGCTTGGGCCTTACGTCGCCCTAGGTATGTGTTAGAACTGTTTAATGCACATCTTGTCATGTATTACTGTTTACAAAGTGCATGTCCAGAAAAGCAAAGTTGGAAGAGTATCGTGAAGTATTTCTCTTTACCAACCAATCTTCCCTATTATTGGGTTTGAGACACAGCATGGCTGTCAGATATCCTGAGGTAGCCTACCACATTGGAGAAATACTCTCCCTAGAAAGAAATACCCCCAGTGGGCTCAATGGGACCAGGTAAGAGACAGTGGAGGTGCATGGATGGGACTGGAAGGTCATCAGGCACAGTAGTGCAGCAGGGGAAGCCAGTGAGATAAACAGAATATCAAAAAAAAAGCATGGGTTACCATGTTTGTGGCTGATGATTATTATAAAACAGTAACCATATATTTTTGGGTCAACTTTTTCTATTGAAAAAGGAATACAGAAAGCTTAAACAGAACAAAATGAAAGAAAAACTTGTATTTGTGGAGACATAATAGTAGGCATTAAATACATACATATCTCAGTATTCAATAGAACAACTTAATCCTGCTGGCTTGTAGATGTAAGGAATTGTATAAGCAAATAATAGATCTCATACTATGATCATTTATTATTTATAGGTTATCTTGGACCAAGCTGACAGGCTGTCAGGCTGTCAGTGGGACTATAAAAAAGCTCCTGTTAGAGGGGAGGAAGCATTCCTCTGTAAGGCGGAGGGGATGGGGTGACAATTCGACCCTCATCCAGGTCCACAATGTTGCCTAGGAGGGCTCAAAAGTGGGGATGGGGAATGTATTTCCCCTGGCACTAGTGGATCTGGAGGGGCTGAGCCTGTGAGGCAGTCAAATATAGCCGTAAATGTGGTTAGGAGAGGAAATAATCACCCTCAACTGCTGCGAGTAATGGCTTCCACAGGGACTGAGAGGTCTCGTATACACCCTATTGGCCTGTAGTTGTATCTTCTCGAGTCATACACTGACTTAGATTATTAGCCCATTGGTAAATTGAAGACTGGTTGGGAGACATCCAGATCTGAGCAATGGTCTTTTGGCTGTAACTAAGGCAAGTGACCACAGAGGTTCAATCGTTTTACTCTTGGGTTGGGATGAGTTTGCCTCGAGTAACAATTCTAGGGGTGACTTAGAAGGGGCATACCCCAATACCCTGCACAATATTCTATGCATTTCATGCCAGAATGCTGTGACTTTAGGACAGGTTAAAGCTAGGTGCAAAAAAATCCATGTCCTCTGAGGCGCATTTGGGGACTCACTAGATTTTTCCAGGAAAATGGAATGTAGCCACTTTGGGATGAAGTAGGCCCGATACATAAAATTTAGGTGACTTGCCTTAGCTTATTGCTACGTGTGCAAGCGAGAAAATGTTTAATGGCTAACTTTCACATAGCAGGACTGATTTGTACTGCAAGGTTTTATTCCCATTTAGCCTTAATTTTGGCAATTACAAAGTCGTCCCTCCCCTGAAATGTTTGATAAAAAGTTGTTAGTGGTTTTCTGGTGGGCTGGGGTTTGTATAGTTTCTTCTCAAATGGAGAGTGCTGGGCCCAGCCATGGGCTCTATCCAGTGAGTCCCCCAGTCTGCTCCAAACAAAAAGTTGCATAAAGAAGTCACCTGGGTGTAAATGCCAGGATTGATGCAGAGAAGCAAAGTCATACATATTGCCTCCATTATATAGTTGAAACACTGATTGTAGGCTCTGGCACCACCACTGAAGAAGCCTCTGATGTAGATGTACAGTACAAGAGCCTCTGAGTCTAACCAAGGTGATAAGGTCAGTGTAGGGAGAGGGTAAAGAAGGGTAATTGATAAGGTTATGCGAGGCTGTCCATGCCCTCAGGGTGGTTGCAGTAAAGGGATTGGACACAAGCAAAGGAGTGGGTGCCCAGAAGGAACCAGAGAGCAGTTCATGTGTTAGATTATGTCCCAGTTCTGCCTCCTCCAACACCTGCATGCTGGCTTGGACACAGACTGATCCACAGGTAGAAACACTAACTGTGAGACCAGTAATAATAAAGAAAATTTGGGAGGCCTGCAGCCCTGCACACAGCCGGCAGTTGCCAGATCTCACATGTTATACTTGCTGACATCCCCCACCATAGAAATTTATGAATTATTGAATTGATATGCCTGAAGTGAGCAAGAGGAACATGGAATGGAAAGCACTGATACAGGTACAGGCATCTGGATAAAATGGTCATCTTAACTATATTGATACAGCCTAGCAAACAAATAGTTAGCAATTGTCAACGATCACAATCCTCCGCTATCTTGGTAAGAAGGGGTTTGAAATTAAGCACATACAGAGAGCTTAACTTAGCTGATATTTGTATTCCCAAATATTTCAGTCTGTCCACTTACTGTAACCCTCCTAAATTTTGAATCTGCTGAGCCTTCTTCAGCTTACCTATAGGTAAAAGATTGCTCTTAGTCCAATTGACTTAATGCCCAAAGAGAGAGCCGTACTCCCATAAGAGAGAATGAATTATTGGAAGGTCTATGGCCAGTCTTCCCAGGTATATGAGCAGGTCATCAGCATAAAAAGCAACCCTATGCTCAACTCCCCCAGCCCCAAATCCCTGAATCCTCACCAGGTTCTGAATGGTAGTTGCCAGAGGCTCCAGTGAAAGGACATATAAAAGGGGGGACAAGGGGCACCCCTGCCTGGTTTCGCTTCCCAGAGTGATGGCCGGGGTTAGTTATCCATTGACCATGACCTGAGCTGTGGAGGAGGAGGAATACAATGTTTGCACCCACCCAATAAACTGTGGCCCTTCTCCCAGGAATTAAAAGGTCTTAAACATATACCCCTACTCCGTGCGGTCAAATGCCTTTTTTAGTGTCCAAGGCCAGAAAAGTGGCCCCGTGCCGAGCAGACGTTCTCCCCCAAGAGAGGATAATATTGAGGCTCCTGCATATATTATGTTTCCCCCTGTCGCCCTTGCACAAAACCAGCCTGGTCTAGATGAATAAGGGATGGGAGAAATGGGTGTAGGCAAGTTGCTAAGGCCTTGGCAAGGATTTTATAGTCTGCCATTAATAAAGAGATAGGGTGGTAGGACACACACTGTGTTGGATCTTTTCCCATCTTTGGAAGCACAGTGATTGTACTGGACCTCGTACAGAGGGGATAAAAGGCCTTGTTCCAAACTTTCAGTTATCATATTATACAAGGGGTCATCAGAACATCCACAAATGTTTGAAAAAGTCAATAGGTAGCCTGTCAGGTCCCAGGGACTTCCCTCCTTCAGGGTCTTAAGGAATTTCAGTATTTCCCATTTACATAATGGAGTCTCCAATTCCTCTGCCTCCTGGGAGTCAAGAGTCAGCAGGAGTGCCTTCTCAAGGAACTCTTTTAGTTGGTGGGCAGATGGTGTGACCGCTGTTATGTAAAGGGTCTTGTAGAAGGCCCGAATGCAGCTCCTATAGAGGTGGTATCAGAGGAAAGTTTGCCCATGCTGTCTGGAATCTGATCTATGGTTTTCTTTCCCTCTCAATGGTGTTGTTGCCATGATAGATATTGGCCCCCTTTATCCCCATCAAAGTAGGCCCCCGCATGAGCGAGTAAAATGGAGCACTCAATATGTGCGTTACTCATTACGTTAAAATGCCATTTTAGTTTTTGTATCATACTATAAAGTGACAGCTTGGGCCTGCACATGTGGGGTTCCTCACAGGCAGCTATTTTGATGTGGAGTTTCCCCCACTCACTCTCCAATGCCCTCTTCTTATGGGCTGAATATGCAATGACTTGGCTTCTAATATAAGCTTTAAGGCTTCCCACCAACTTTTATGTGATGTGTCATTCCTTCTATTAAAGTGGAGGAATTTTGTAATGTGTGGCCCATAAATTTAGTAAACTCTTGGTTTCAGAGTAGTGTAGGGTCCAAGTGCCAAGGTCGACTGGAAATAGGGGAGCCCACTGATGACAGAGCCACTAGTAGAGAGGAGTGGTCAGATAGTAGTATAGGAAAGTAGGAGGTGGAATGGACTGATGAAAGAAGGGAGGAGCTCATCAACAATCTATCAAGTCAGGCATAGGAATGATGAGCATGTAAATAAAAACTGCAATCCCAGCCAAAGGGATTAAGGTGATGCCACACATCCACCAAATTAAAGGTAGCCTTGGCCTCACCTAGAGCTTTTGCATACTTAAATAGAGGGACAGGGGACAGGTTGGACCTGTATAAAACAGTGTCCAGCACACAGTTGTAGTCACACCCTAATATCCTAGGGCCTGGGAGCGAAGCCATGTTGGTGGCCAATTTCTGGAAAAAATTAGGGTCCTCTACATTGGAAGCCTACACCAAACCCAGGGAAATGGCTCCAACTCCAGCCACCTCTGCTCTTACCAACACATATCTGCCAGCTGAGTCATCCACCTTATCTAAGATGGTGGCTTGCATACCTCAGGGGAACCCACCAGCTGGTCCTTGAGCTTTAGAGGGGAAACATGAGGTTACTCACATCCCGCCCATACTAATGACTCCCCACTCCCCCCCTTTGACTTACAACCCTCCTACACCACCTTTCCTCTTTACTCCTGTCCCACACCACCTCTAGCTACTTTGACAATGCCAATCTGGCTGCTTACCTTTTCCCCCATCATCCCCAAAGCTTAACACGGACTTATTATTGACATGGCTCACTATTCCCAGTGTATCCCTACCCTGCAACAACTTGATGTAATGTAATTTATTCTGTTTTTAAGATGTACCTGAAACTAGCAAGTCTTGTACCTCATGTGCCATTTTAATGATTTTCATGATGCCTACCATGTTTTCTTTTTTTCACTGTTATCTTAATTTGTACTTATTGTATTGTATTGTTCTGTTTTGTCCCTAACTTGGAACCTTTGAAAATGAGTCTTTGACTCAAAGGTATTAATCCCAATCGAAATAAATAAAATAAATAAATAAAAAATAAATAAATAGTTTTACCAGTCTCAGGTGCGTCATGTGAGTTTCCTGTAAAAGAACTGCATGAAATTTAGACCTTTTCACTTCAGAAGATGTTCATCTCCTCTTAATGACTGACTTTGGCTCATTAACATTCCAAGTAGCTATATTTAGCTCAGTTAGTCATTTTTAAACTGTAGCCAAAACTATTCCACAGCTGGAAACATTCTTCAACTTGAGAACAATACCATATTTAACGGCTGTAGCATGAGCAGATCCACATAAGCATAGCAATACCTTAAAATATTTTTTCCCCCAACTTACCAAATCTCTCCCTTCCCCCAACCCCAACCATCAAACTAGATAATCCATGAAAACTTGGAGCCCAACAGGGTGCAACAAATGAAAGATCCCCAAAGTTCCCCCCACCCCCCCACCTAAGGAGCTCTGCCCCTGCTGAGACAAACCCTGGCCCAGTTATTCACCAAGGCAGAAACCAAGAAGCAGAGTAAGATAGATTATATCCAAAAACTCCCCCCCCCCAAACCTGAGCACACCTACCCAGTAAGAACCCTTACAAACCAGCCAATGGCAGTTGAATAGGATTTAAAAGAAGGTATTAATGCTAAGTGTGGGCACACTTAAAGAACATTTTAGAGAGACATAGACCTATATGGCAGTCCTAAATAAAACCACCTGGAGAGAAGGAAGGGCTATTCCCTTCCTCTCTCCAACTGAAACAAAGGCAACGAACAGGTGGTCAGAAGTTTAAACACACTATTATAACTGAAAACCATTAAGTAAGTAATGAGGTGCAGCCTCACATAAACAAAGAGTTGCTGAACCATTGGGCACGTGTTTCCCACACATCACATACCCAAACAACACTGTTAACAATTTTTTAAAGCACAACACTCCCCAATGAAGGGGTGGGGCAGAGCTCCAACAGGACTCAGTGAGGCAGCGCAATCTATGGAAATGAGATGGCAGGTACTAGAAAGTCATACCTTGAAAATTGGGGGTCAGTACTATTTTGACAAAGCCATGCCGATGGGATGTTCCATAGCATGTGCAACATTTGAAGCATTCAGCACCTGCTTGCAGTGGATATTTCAAGAAAAAACTGGCTATAGAATGGTCATCCACTATTTGGATGATTTTCTTTTCATTGGTAGGGGAGAAAGTGAGACACAGCATATGCTGGTCAAGTTTCAGGAATTGTGCAGGGAACTAGGGGTTCCACTGGCACCAGAAAAAAACAGAAGGGCCCAGCAAGGTGCTGGAATTCCTGGGGATTGAGATAGATGCCCCGAGGGAAATATTCAGGCTGCCAGACAAAAAAGTGACAAAACTGAAAGAACTGATCCAAGTACACACCAGCAGGAGAAGGGTACAATTAAAACAAGTGCAGCAGGTACTGGGGCACCTGAACTTCGCCTGCAGGGCCATTGGGCCAGGAGAGGCATTCACAAAGAGGTTAGCTAAGGCTATAGCTGGGGTCACCAGACCACACCATTGGGTAGACCTAACAAAAGGTGTCAGGGAGGATTTTAAAGTATGGGAGGAATTCCTCAGGGAGTATAACAGCTGCTGTTTCTGGCAAGAGGAGTGGGTGTTCAACACAGACCTCGATCTTTACACAGACGCTGCCGGGGGGCTAGGCATGGGGGGTTACCTGAGGGGCAGGTGGTTTGCAGAACCATGGCCTGCTAACTGGGTAAGGGATGGCAAGGTAAGAGATATAACATTGTTAGAGTTCATGCTCATATGAGCATGTACCCTGGTTTGGGGAGAGGAATTATGGGACCAGAAAGTGACATTCTGGTGTGACAATAGAGCAGTGTTGGAAGTCCTAAACAACAGGGGGGCCAGGTCAGAAATGGTCATGCAAGTGTTGCGACTTTTAGTGTTAAGGGCTTTGTAGCTGAACATGTCATTCAGAGCAAAACACATAGAAGGGGTGTACAATACCCTGGCTGACAGCCTTTCCCATCTGCAGCTGGACCATTTTTGGAGGCTGGCACCAACAGCGGAGGATCAAAAAACGCCCATACCAACAAACATCTGGGGCGTTGGCAAGAAGGAGCAGAACTGTTGTTTCACAGCTTATGGGTGCCTCGGACTCTGAGGGCCTACGATGGGGCCTGGCGAGTGTTTCAAACATTCAGGGCAGCACACCAGATGGAGGTAAGTAGGCCACTCACAGAGGGACAGTTGGAAAAGTTCACCATGGAGCAGTGGCAAAAAGGAACAGCCCACACCGCAATGAGGGTCTACTTGGCGGGGATTAGTGTTATCTGCAGTCTAAAAGGGTGGAAGGACCTGACAAAATCATTGTTCATTAGAAGGATGATGCAGGGATGGGGCAGGTTGAAACAAGGGCCAGTAGACAATAGGAGGCCAATAGGGGAACAGTGGCTAGCAAAACTAAAGGACGTGCTCCCGGCAATATGCAGATCAAAGACCGAGGTCCAGCTATTTCACACGATTTATGTTGTAATATTTGCAGGGGCTATGAGAGTGAGTGAGGTGGTGGGCTATGGCAAAGAAGACAAGGAAGAGGGATTAGAATGGGAAGATATAAGCTGGGGGATGAAAGAGATATGGATCAAGATTAAGAGGTCAAAAACAGATCAAAAGGGACAGGGGTACATAGTGACACTAAAGGGGCAGGAAGATGGTGCAGTATGCCCAGTGCAGGCTTTGTGGGCTTTCGCCGCAGAGCATGGGACCAGGACAGGGAGATTATTTGTTCATGGAGATGGGAGAAGGGTCACCGGCTATCAAGTCACAGCATTGCTCAAAAAAAGGCATGCAATTCATGGGGGAGAACCTGGCTAATTATTTGTCCCATTCCTTGTGGATTGGGGCTGCCTCACAGTGGGCAGCTGCAAGAAAAACTGTGAATGATATTTTGGAAAAAGGACGCTGGCAGTCCGCCAGTTATAAGAGATACATTCAAGCACTAAAATAAGAAATTAACGTATTGCTTTTGTTTTAATTACAGATGTGGTGACAAAATGGGAACGGGGGAGGGCGGGGGGATACTACGGTGAGGAAACTAAGAGCATGTATAAGATAATTATTTTTGCTTAAACCCCATAGGAAGAGGGAGGATCATGGAAGTCTGGATCTGTGGCCATTTCTATATTTATTGGGCTGAAAAGAGAGCAGAGAAAAAGGCTGGGGGAAAGCAGCTGTACCAGGATGTGAAACAATGTAGGTTGGTCTGGTGTGGCATCTGGGGGATGAGATGGGCACAACTGCTTCCCACCTTGAAGGAACTTAAGGGATGGCAACCCAGTCCAGACTTAATTATTATACATTTGGGGGCCAACGACCTTGCCGGCAAACCGTGGGTAAACACATACTTGTAGATAAAAAAGAACCTAGGAGCAATACAGCAGTGGTGGCCTCAGGTAAGCCTCGCCTGGTCGGATATGATACCAAGAAGGGTGTGGAGGCAGGAGCACAGCCATAGAGCTGTGGATAGGACCAGGAAAAAGATGAACAGAAGGGTAGGGACATTGGTAAGGAATATGGGAGGACAGGTAATACTGCCAGGTGTAGAAGAATAGGTAGAAGATTTCTACAGGTCAGATGGGGTGCACCTATCAGAGCTAGCCATAGACATGTTTAATACAGAAATGATGGGCTTTATAGAGGCATGGAGGAGACATGCAAAAAACGGAATATAAAAAAAAAAAAGAGAGGGGAAAGAGAAGGATTAAGAAGGATCTTCCCTGAGGTAAAGGAGAATAATACCCTAAGTGTGGGGAAAGCCAGTCATCCAACACAAGCTGGAGACTGGCTAGTGGGGAAAAAAAAGGGGGGGAGGGGAGGGGGAGAAAGAAAAAGAAATAACACAAAAAGAGGAAGAAGATGAAGGAGAAAGTGGTCTCGTTTTCAATCGTACCTAACAGAAAAGGAGAAGAGGAAAGCACCCAGGTTTTCACCTGGGGGGAGAAAAAGAGGAAGAAAGAGGGATGATCAGAGATTGATATATGGATGGAAATAAATGAAATTCTGAGAGATATAATAATAAAAAAATGATGAATGGAATATAGAATTATGATGTATAAATAAAATAGTTGCCAATCTGAGCACAACAATAAACAATGGTCTCTGTCTCTTTGTGAGGGAAAAGGGGGGAATCCGGGACAATAGAAGCAGGAGTAGCATGGAAGAGGTTAAAGCAAACTTCCAGGCTGTAGGACAGGTAGTGAAGAAGAGTGCGGGGGCAGTAACATTTTCAGAGTAACCTGAATGAGAGCGAACAATTTCATGTGTTCCAGTTCAATGCATGCCCAAAAGAGTGGTGCAGAGAAGAGGAAGTTCAGTCATTCAGGGACTGCAGCCTGATTTGAAGGCTATTTAAAGGAAATGGGCTGAATCCTAATGAGGAGGGCAAGTGGGTGCTGAGAAGAAGGTTTTCTCAACACATTATAGTTAGGATAAACTAGGTTGGGATTAGCTCAGTTACTAATAGGAACACTATCAAAACCACAAACCAGGGGGACACTACTGGCCTCCTCCCACCAAATGTAACTGTCAATAGGGTATTCATTAGAGGGAAGGTATGAGTATAGGGGGCAACAAAATGATTACCTAAAAGTGGCCAAACAATGTGCCAAGGCTGTGGGGAGATCCAGTGGGATGCTGTGGTGCATAGGGAGAGGTATCATCAGATGCAGAAAAGAGGTGGTGATGCCACTGAATGGATCATTGGTGAGATCTCATTTGGAGTTCTGTGTCCAGTTCTGGAGGCCACATCTTTGTAAGGACATAGATAGGATGGAGGCAGTTCAATGAAGGGCAACAAAGATGGTGCAGGGCCTGCATCAAATGTCATATGAGGGGAGACTGGGAGACCTCAATATGTATACCCTGGAGCAGAGGAGAGACAGGGGAGATATGATAGTAACATACAAATAACTAAAGGGGATACATAGAGTTCTGGATGGTAGCATCTTTCAGAAAAGGATATGTTTAGGAATGAGGGGGCATGACATAAGGTTGGAAAGGGGTATACTAAGGGGTAATGTGAGGAAGTATTTATTCACAGAAAGGGTGGTGGATGCATGGAATAGACTCCCAGCAGAGGCGGCGGGGACAAACACAGTGGGGGAATTCAAAAATGCATGGGACAGACACAGGGGAACCCTAACAATAGGAATGAGAAGGTAAAGCCAGAGATCAAGTAGAGTCTGCAGCTTTTGCAGTAGGTAGAGAAAATGGGCTGACTGGATGGACCTAGCAGTCCTTATCTGCCATCAGTTTCTATGCCTCTATGTTTGTAAGCCTGGACAACAAAAATATAAGATTATAGTTTGAAAACATTTTGAGAGATAGTGTAGCTAGCTCACTCACGCACATACCACACAGATGTATGTCCCTATGATGCTTTGTGATGTGTTTCAGGTATTTGATTATACAGTACGTGTGTTTACATAAACCACACAACTTGCAACATATCTACCTTCTTGTATCATTTATTCATCCTACATTCTATTCTTCTTCCTTCTTGTTTCAATTAGTTAGTTTACCTAATTCAGCTTACATCACTCTGGCACACCACATCTTATTTGTGTGCATCTCAAAAGGAGAAAAATGAATTTCTGGCAAAGATCAGGCAAGTTCCCAGTACAAACACTTATCTCACAATTAGAAACAAAAGATAGGATCCTTGGACAAATACCACAAAAGTTTAAACAACAGATCACTCGACTGAAAAAATAAATAATTGTTGTCTGTAGCTAACTCATATTTTCATGTAGTTTATTTCTAGACATTTGAGCTTTGGCATATCTCAGCACCGTTGGTACTTTGAGTAAATGCTGATAGTGCATGAACTGAAGAACAGTCTGAAATTTATATTTATGAAGTAGTGTTCATATTGTACACTGCACCCCGAAGTGCTGTACAAGAAACTTATTTACACAGATAGCTGAGCTGATATGCCACATGTCATGACCACTGGGATCCTACTCCTGCTTAAGACAGCTTGATGTCACTCTGAATCATTGACACTTTGATTCAGTTCTATCCAGGATGTGGGGAAGGCCGTAAGCAATAAAGTAATACCATGTCCAGCAACCAATCCATCCTTCTGCTCCCCTATTAGTTTAGAATGACCCAGGCTTAACTCTGGCTGTGGATGCAGACTGCTCTGCATCTATAGAGTTACATATCCCAGTATTACTCACAGTGGACACAGAAGATGCCAGCGCACTTGCCTGAAAGGCTCTCTTACCTCAGCCAGTGCACATAGCTACCTAGGGAGAATGGGATGATCCTGGAGAGGCTGTGTATGCCTCCATATTTGTAGCCTCTGATCTAAACTAAGATTAATTATGTTAAACAACTGCTGCATAAATATAACATGATGCTACCTCTGTACTTCCTGCTGTTACAGCACTATTGGGTTTTATGAGCTACATCTGAGCCCAGTCTCTCCCTACTTAGTTGAAACCTTTAAGGAAAATTCACATATAGTTTTAATAGAACAGTGAACTACAGTTAAGTAAACTTAAGAGGGGGAAGGTGAAGAGAAGGGAAAAAATAGAAAATTTAGACAATAATTTAAGAGTTTTCTTTCCTTGGGGTTTGGGCTTCCACATGGGGGTGTTTGTGGGTAGAGCACAGACTATCCAGTTACACTGCACTGCCTTAATTCATAAAGGAGGTCAGAAATTAGTAAAGTTCCCTAACTCCTTTTTTTTTTTTGCTCTTCCAACATGACCTTAGTTTCTCTGTTCATTACTATAAATTTAATAGAATGAGAGGGCAATGGGGAAAAGGATTTTTGGAACTCAGTGGGCATGAGAATTGACTCTTGCAGATACAATTGTTTATTCCTTAGTTGGAATAAGAATAAATTATTTATTCTCACTCCAGACTATGTCCCAGTCATTATTCTCACTGTAGCACTGCCGGCATGTTCTACAGTAGAATGCACAATGAGAGCATTCTGTTGCAGCTGACTGAGAGTAGTTTGGAAAGCCTCCCCCCCCAACACACACACATCAAATTTGCCCATGTCAAGTCATAGCAGAGCCTCTGTGACTCAGTGACACAAAATCACACAACCATTTTCAAACAGTATGCCACTGAGGATCATTGTTGGAATTTAGTGTGACTGAGTCATGGTTGCTAAGGGGAGTGGGATGTTAAGACTGGATAAATGGGTAGTCAGCTGGTTAGTGGTGGAGGGGTGACTGGGAGGAAATCTTTCCATGGGGACAATATAAAACAAAAAATTACAAACGGGCAAATGGGTGCTGGGTACTTATTACTCAGGAAACATATTTTTTCCCTCGGTATTCTTTTCTTTTTTTTTTTTCTACTGGCTGCAGATATCTCCGAGATGTTTCTTTCATTGTGGCTTAGGATTCATTAATCTGTTTCAGTGGGCTGTCTCCATTTGGCAAGGGCCATAGGATCTCTATCTTCCTTTGCATATTAATGTAATATATAATAAAATAAGACCTATACAATATTCTACAGTAAAAGTGAGGCATTGAAATCTTAGCGGGTACAGAGAAAGGCTTAGAATCAGGAAATTGTAATCTATGCCAACCAAAATAAAATTAAATTGCCTATTACTACAGGAAACTCACTTAGAAAATATAAACTTCTAATATATATGGTAGACTTATTTCATGTAAAGTATTTGTATTATTAATGGGACACCATTAACCTTTTTGCATCATATTATTTCTAGGTAAAAACACACATTTTATGATTGCATATGTTCTCTACATTTCATCAATATTGCCAGTTGTTTCATTTGCTTCCTTTCATAGCAGAACTGACATGTATGCTAATGGTGTAATTATACCCACCTTTGTTTTGTTATGGATCCTTGGTCCACTCTTATTATACACTTCCAGAACATAAGGACAATCCCCAAACAATGCATCCACTAATGATTCAATAAGCTTCTCTGGTCCTGCTGCATCATGAATGGTTAGACTGTGTTGGGGTGTTACCAAGTCTAGGAAAGATCCAGTGGGAGTTGATTAAAAGAATGTAAACAAAAATGTTTTTGGTAATACCAGTATAGAGGGCAGTCTGTTTTTTAACTTTTTAAAAGAAAAAAGTAATCAGAATCAAACTACCATATACAAAATCCATCTTTAAAGAATATGGCCATTTATAAAATGTACTTTTTATGGCTGTGTGGGCAGAGCTCCACAGATGTATTGCTACAATTCTTTGTAAGAGCACTGTGGAAGCACGTGACTGAATTGCTGTCTGGTGTGCTTCCACAGTGCTCTGGCACCAGTCCACTCATTGTGATTTTGTGGCCCTTCCCATCTGCTGACTTCATAAACACACCCACTTCACAGGGTCACTACTTTTTATTCTGCAACTGTGGAAGTGATGGCTGCTGTGCTCAAGAAGGCTGCTGATTCAAACTGTGCATGTGTGAATATCATGCACAGCTATCTCATTGCTTCCCTCTTGAGCATGGCAGACTCCTGTGCAGTGAGGGCTCATAAAAGCTCTGAGCAGCCATGCCAGCTCTGACCAGATTTTGTTAAACTCGGGACATGTTGAGGCCTAAGGGGGATAATCCTTTCCTTTAAACAAAAACTAATTTTGGAAAAAGATATCCCAACCCACACACTGAGTTTGACAGTATCCACCCCCTCCCACCATGCAGAGCCCTGAAATGTTGGCCCCCATCCAAACCACCATCTTTTGTGCATAACCTACCCTCCCCCACTGGCTGGTAAATCAGCTGTTTAGTACAAAGAAACTGTTACCCCACCCACACGACTAAGCCAACACCCCTGCTTCCCCCAACCAACCCAACCCCCATATGTCAGAGAATTCCCCATCCCATCCCCATCTGGCCCCACTACTGTCTTCCCCCAAACACACCCAAAATATCTTTTATTAACCTGTAAAGAAGAAAAATCATCAAGCATTGTGGAGAGAGGTTCTTTTCATTTGGTAAATATCAGATGAATGAATGAATGAAGTGAATAAATGAATGATATCTTTCCCCATGGTAAAATTCTATTGGTGAGGGCACTCATGAGTTTTAACATGTGGCATTATATGTAACTAGAAAAAAGAAAGTACAGTAAGCCACAGTATTGGGACAAATAGGAGGACACAATATCAGAAAGTGAGTGGGGTTGCCACCTGTCCTGACCTGATCAAGACAGCCTGCGTTTGAGTTACCACATTCTGACCAAAAAACAGAAAAATTGAAGATTTGCAGATCTGAGACTAGGAAAAACATAATTTCTTACTTTTATTAAGAAGAGTTCCAGAAGTTAAAATAACTTAAATAAACAAAACTGTCAAATTGTGTTAAACAATTAAACATCAACTATTAAACACCAGCCAACAAAGCTACTGTAAGACAACTTTGGTTTGAATGTCCAAAGAGACAAAACTGTTATATTTTCTGAAATTCTAAACTGTTCTCATAAAAATAGCTTTTTATTATGAGGTGTTTGGATGTGGGCTTCTCTAAATATAGTAAACATAAAATGGAACTAACAACATGCTTCTGTTACTGGTACATCCCTTTGAAATAATAATAATACTACCAAAACTATTTATTTAGAACAATCCTTCACATGCTGAGGACAGTTATGATCTTGGACTATCTAGAAATCTTATCAGATTTTACTATTTTAAGCAATTTATACATCTCTATGCTCTTTTCCATGAATTAGGACACTACAATAATCTATGCATTTGTTCAGCTAATATATTTTCAGCAATCAACGTGGGGTGGAGGTTGGGGTATTTATGTAACTGTGCTGTCAGGAGTCATTTGTAATCTCTGCTGCTCAGTGATTGAAACAGAATTTATTGCAAATAATGATCAAGAAGGACAGAAGAGAATCAATAGTCTAAATATTGTGCTGAACTGACAGAAAAAAATTCATTTATCACAACAAAGCAAAAGTAATTTAAGAAAATGCCCTAGAGCTGTCACTCAGTGCATGTTATAAGTTCTGGTGCACGGAAGCACTTTTCAACATATTCATTTATTCCTGTATTGTTTTCATCCTGTGGCAGTTTTCTTATTTTTTTGTTGTATTCATAAAACAATTCTTGATGACTACAATTTCATGAATACCTACAGCTTTGATTGCAAAAAATAAATGAAGTGATGAAAATGACTAGAAATTACATTGTTATGATGACGCACAATACATCAATTATTAGGCATGCAGACTCTGAAGGCTTTTATAAATGGGATATGGCACAGTTCAGGTTTGCATCCAAATATTTGGTGTGTGCTAGTATAGAAGTGATAATATGACTGGTTCACCCTACCCCTGGGCTGTTACAGATGAGGCACACTGAAGAGTGCTGTGTAGGAAGAAACATATTTATTTATTTATTAGCTTTTGGTAACCAGGCAAGTACATTAGGCAAAAGACCTGCCTATTTTCAAGCCCAACCTGGGAGAGTACAAAAGCAACGATGGAGCAAAGTTTACAGTGGACAAGACAGGAATAACCAATCTCATGTCTATGTCTGTGTCTTCTGTTTTCAGCCTTTGCACAATATTTGAGAGCCATTTGCCACCTTACACTCCTGCTTAAAGCAGATCCAGTCAATGTTTTGCATTATGGGTATACTGTATAATGTTATATTTCTTTCAAACTTGGCTTTACTGCCAATGCCCTTTATGGATAAATGTTGCCTCAATACTTTTGTGCTGTGATTCTTTGTCTTTCAGATTACTTTCCTTGTTTGGGCTCACCATGACCAGTAAGACCACAATATAATTGATTTATTCTTCCCCTGGTTATTACAGATGAGGCATGCTGATGAGTCCTGTGTAGGATGAAAAATATGTTTGTGGGTTCTGTTTTCAGCCTTTGCACAGTGTGTAAGAAGACATTTTATATCATACATTCCAGTCTAAAGCCTTTCTTGTTGATTTGCATATACTTCTCACAATGCTTTGTATTACAGGGATATGTGTAAGTTTACACTTATTTTAAACCTGGCTTTATTGCTAATCCCTTTATGGCCCTGTCCACACTTACAGGTCTGTACCATTACCACGGGGTGCAACCATTACAGAGCCTGAAAAAAACGGTGTATGTCCGCATTGGTAACGGTACACAATATGATTTTGCTTCCGATCTCGAGACCTGGGGAAAGGTAGTCTCGAGATCAGTAGCAAGAATGTTTGGCAGCAGAAAATGGTTACATAGCAGTGCATTCACCAGTGCGGATGGGCAAGTGTGGGTTCGTCTAACCCCAGTCCTCCATGGTGGCGTTAGGCATCCCATGATGGAGCACAGCACCTGTACATGCTGAGCACATGGGAACCAGGAAGCAGTGACAGGTAGGCTAATGGCCAGCCAAATGCCACAGGTGATATGTGTTTCATGCCAGCCAGACAGCCATACAGGATACTTCAGGGTAATAATGATAGCCCTCAGTCATTGATCCCATGGCATGCCATTCTGTTTGTTTCCGTTTACTGTGCCCATGGAAACAAGTGGTGGCATGCTGGGATACGTTGAGAAGTGACACACAGCATTGTGGTATTCTGTGTGTCACTTCTCCGAATACGGATGATGGCAGCTGTTAGAATCACCACCAGAAGACTCCAGTGTGGATGCAACATGATGGAGAGTGCATTTCTGGGCAGAACGCTGAAGTGTAAGTGCAGACAAGCGATAACGGTAAGGGCGAAACCGTTACAGAAACTGGTACACTCTTGTGATTGTGAGTGTGGACAGGGCCTCAGTGTAAGCCTTGCTTAAGTGTTTTTGTGCTAAGGTTCTTTGTCATTTAGAACTGATACTTCACATAGTCTATAAACAGAGAGACAGAGAGACAGTTTACAAGATATAGAGATACATTTGGGGTAAGGTTTTTGTTACAGTAAAATGAATTTTTGTGTTCTTCTTCATAACAAATAATACTGCATTTGTGCCCCTACTGAAAATGTACCTCACCAAATCACAGTTGAAGTGTACTGGAAATACAGATTAAAAGTGAACTTCTTCCCGGTTCTGATTACATCTTTAAATCAGGGGTACACATTGAGATTTGGAGATCTGGGCCTAATATTTTAAAAGCTCAGTGTCATTTCACACTTGCAAATGTTTTTTGATCACACAAAAAGGCTTTTCTTAAATAACCCATTTTTAAAAACATGTTTCTTTAGCTGCTCTAGTATCAACAATGACATTTACTTGTGTGATGGAGAATGGAAAGGAAGGGAAGGATTTTTTTATATAGTAGTGCCTTTCAAACACACTCTCTATCCCAAGGTGCTTTATGATTCATGAAAAGTTACATCAGCCATGAGGCAAGCACAAAGTAAATGATTAAGGAAGAGAGATATGGGTTTAAAGATGGAGCTAAAGAGACAGAAACAGAGACGGGGGAGTTAAAGTAGCAGTGCATGTTCAAAAGACAAATTTGACCGACTATATACATTAACCGCCACAATAGCATAGTGAATAGTTATTTCATAAAATGTGTTGCCTGAAGCTGTACAAGATGCTAAATATACATTTTCAGTGACACCCACATCCCTCGCCTGGCTCCCATAGTCCTCAAGATACATTTGTTTGACAGAACCCTCCTCCTGATCCCAAACCATAATTTGTGGGGCCAGTTGTCTCCTCAACATAGGTTAACTAAGCCTTATTCCTTATATAATGCAAAATCTCTCTCTTTTTAATTTATTCATCTGAATGCTTGAGTGGCAGATATCACCAAAAGGGCAGGGAAGAGAGGCTGCACTATTGATGATGTTAGGCAGACTGACCAACAAGGGTGTACTAGAGAACATTTTGGCTGGGTGATGCAGGCCTATTAAAAAAAAAATAGATTTTATATGCCTATTTCAGGAACTACAAACTCGTACTGAGTGTTTATTAACATAGTCCATGGTTTCATAAGGATCAAGGCTACAACAAGCCCATTCAGGGCCTGTTGGCCCCAAAGAATGCAAATAGAAAATATATTTTCTCAAATGGGCCTGCATCAGCCAGATCTTCTAGCAGATAACAAGCCTTTTCTGCAGGGTCGCTAACCACATTGTGATCTTGTGGGGATGAGGCAGTGGTCACCATGCAATTGGCTCACATGACCATTCACAATCCATGTCAAACTTCAAAAAGCACACGCAGACATCGTACTCCTGCAATTGACACCACTATATCAACTTGTGGCTCAGACTGCAGAATTAGCTTGCCACCAGCAGTGTTAACTGTTTTCTTGTTGCTCCTCTCCCAGATGGCCTATTTGCCATCACCAGGCAGAAGTCTGAAGCCATCCCAGTCCTGGAGTGAGCCTGAATCCCAGGTCAGTGAAGGAGGAGCCCAGTGGTGACATCAGAGAGGAGGAGGGGTGGCAAGTCCAGAAAGCCAGTGTAGTACTTTGCACACCTGCACAACTTGCAGCTCCAACTGCAGAATTAGCTTGCAGCCAGCAGTGTGAACTGTTTACCTGTTGTTCCTCTCCCAGACTGCCAATTTTCCATCTCCGGGGCAGAAGACATCTGAAGCCATCCCGGTCCCAGAGTGAGCCTGACTCATGAGCCAGTGAAGGAGGAGCCCAGTGGTGACATCAGAGAGGAGGAGGGGCAGCAAGTTCAAAAAGCCTGTGTAGTACACAGCACGAGTGCTGTGGCACAAGCATGAGTGGCGCAAGTGCCACTGTAAGAAAATATTCACTAGTTATTGTTATTTGGAGGCAAAGTTTTATATTACCATAATTTCAAACTATCTGTTGTCTGGAAATTCATACATGGGACATCAGAGTAAGACTGTTTATTCTCATCTGATTAAATTAAAATATCTATCTTAATGTTTTGTGATTGATAAATGGGGGGTATTTTTTTGGCTGTATTTCAGTTTAACTTACTGATTATTGCTTTCAGCTGAATCGATAGTCAATTTTCCCCCTCTCCCAACTGGTGGCTGTGGTTGAGTGTGGTGATTAAAGAGGCAGTTATAAAACACTGTATCTTTTTTCTCCTAGTTAAATCTAACTAGCACCCTTCACCTTCCCTTGGCTGGTGGCAGCAGTCGGTTGGTGGTGTAAGGAGCGGAAGTTATTGGAGAGAGGTATAAATCTGAAAATGGCTAGAACATTTATAAATTGTTTTAAATTAAATGTTTAACCTAATGATTATTGTTTCCAGCTGAACTGATAGTAAACCTCCCCCTCTTCCAACTGGTGGCAGTGGCCAGGTGTGGAGGTGATTAGAGAGGTAATTTTACTAAGTAGTGTATCTATTGGTTAGTAACAGCAATCTCTCCTAGCTAAATTTTACTTGCATCCCTCACCTCCCCCGGCTGGTGGCAGCAGACAAGCAGTGGTGTGAGGGGTAGAAGTTACTGGAGAGACATATAAATGTGAAACCGTCTGGAAAATTGTTTTTAGTTGTTTAATTTAAAGGATATTAATATTTTAGTACATAATTTAACAAAGATTATTATGGGGTTGCTACTCATGGTATTCATTAGTCTGTTTTTTACTGGAAGTATAGATTGGAGGGAGGATGATGTGGATCCCACAATATTGGAGTATCCATCTATGAAGCTGTATAAGGATACCTGGACTTTCCACTTAGATTATGGCAAAAGAGATGTGCCTTTAGCTTGTGAAATACTTAGATAAATTCTCCCCCATTTCAATTTTTTATGGTGACGATGAGGAAACAAATATATATGATGTTTCAGAAAAATTCCAGGAATGGGTTATCTTTGGAACTTACTGTTCACCTTAGGATATTAACTAAAGGGGTAGGGACTCTCATTAGATTACTCATTACATTGACTATATTATAGTTTGGTGACATTAACCCAAATCCTGGACCAGCAGATAATACACTTAGCAATAGAAATGACATTCTGATTACATATTCTCATATAAGAAGTATTCTGCCAAAAATGGACTTACCGTAATTAGGGAGTTTGCTGTAGAACATCACCCAGACTTCATGGTGCTTATGGAGTCCTGGTTAAGCAACACAATTGATGACTCAGATGTGGCAATTCAGGGCTACATCCTATATAGGGCTGACAGGAATAAGAGCGGAGGATGGGTTATGATTTATTTTAAAAATGAATTCTCACCTAAACAAATATTGCTTAATATTGGGACAGACTGCTGTGAGTTTTTGGCACTGGACATACATACAACTTAATTTTGATAACACTTTATTGTCATATACACTGTAATGCATGAATTATTATTGTTAGAGTATTTTAATGAAGATTGTTTGGATAATAAGGGCCCCAAGGCTATGTAAAACATTGCTCTTAATTTGAGCTTGGAACAACTGATAAATGATCCTACCCATGTTAATATTAAAAACCTGCTGACTCTTCATTAGATCTGATTTTGACAAATACTCCACATAACAATTTAGAAACCAGAGTTCCGGCAGAAACGAGTAGTGATCATCATACAACATACTGTATTAGGGGAAGAACCAGAGTCCCTAACCAAGCAAGATTAGTTACTTATCGTTCAGCTAAAAATTTTGATTATCTAGCATTTGCACAAGATTTAGATAATATAAACTGAGAATGATTAAAGTTAATTCCTGATATAGATTTAGAGTGGAGTTACTTTGTATCAGAAATAATGAAGGTGTGTAATTTACATATGCCAGTAAAAACAAGGAAAATTAAAAACAAATCAGCTCCCTGGTTTACTGGCTTATTATGGAAATTAAAAAAGGCAAAAACATTAGCATGGGACAGGGCACATAAGACAAGGTTGTCCAAAGACTGGGAAATTATAGGAAGTTAAGAAATGCATATGTAACTTCAATCAGAGATACCAAGAGAGCATTCTATACTGCAAAAATTGATGATGTGGCAGGTGACCTAAAAATATTTTGGTTCATAATAAAAGAAATAAATGGACACTCAAAAAAGATGACTAATATGCATCTCTTTGAAACAACAGACAGTACAGGTAGGGAGTCCGTGGCTGACAAATTTCATAAGCATTTTGTAGAGGCAGGGAATTATTCTGGCAACTCTGACTCAATTTGGGTATTCCTGGAGGACAGGAAGGAGAGGCGCAAGCCTGTCCTCCATCTTTCACATTTTGGAAAACAGAGGTATTTGAAGTTACAGAACTTCTAATGGAAATAAAAACCAACAAAGGTTGTAGACCTGCTTGATTAACACCTTCACTTCTAAAATATGCTGCACTCCTGATTGTTGAACTGCTTACATACTTGTTTAATTAGCCTCTGTCAGAGGGGTTGTCCCAGGGGATTGGAAACTGGCTAGGGTTGTCTCCAACTTTAAAGGGGGGCAACCCTAGCCAGTTAACCAACTACTGACCTATATCTTTATTGTCACAAGTTGCAAAGCTATTGTAAAAGGTATTGGCTAGGCAGTTAACTGATTTCCTACATAGAAATAACCTTCTTGATAAGTATCAATCAGGAGCCTCAGAACCCATGTTACGGTGGTTTCCATGGTGATGGTCATGGATAATGTCAACAAAGCTATGTACTCAGGTCAGGTGACTGGGGCCATCTTTGTTGACCTCTCCAGGGCCTTCGACATGGTTGACCACAAAATCCTTTTAAATAGGCTTGAAAAAATAGGAATCACCAGAATAATCCTGAAATGGTTTTGCTCATACTGTATTTAAAATCCCGGATGCATCTTACTGCCATAAATAGCATGGAAACCTTGCCATTGCCAGTAGTCCAAGGAATCCCACAGGTTTCAGTTCTAAGACCATTATTGTTTCTGATTTATTTAAAAGGTCTTGGTGAAAGTGTATCAGATATGGCATATTATTTATATGCTGATGATACAATACTTTATGTAGCTGCACCATCTTTGAATGAAATTCAAAGTAAATTAGAGATAATTTTTAATGGACTCCAGGCCTAGTTTGGAAGAGCAAACTTGAAAGGAACACAGGTAAAACTAAGTATAAGCTATTTGGAACCAAAACTAAAATTAAGAGTGGTAGGGATCTGACTATACTAGATAATGAGGGGGCACATTTAGAACAGGTAGAGTCCTATAAGTATTTTGGATACTGGTTGGACTCCTCGGAATCTGGCAATGTCCATGTAAATAAACAGATAACACAGATTGGCAGGAGAGTGTGGCTCTTGTACCATAACCAAAATTGTTTGGGAAGCCATACATACAAAAATAGTTGAAATGCAGCTTTTTTCTTTCTTTGATTATGGAGATGTTTGTACAATTACTCAAACAAAGGCAAAGTTACAAAAATTAGATATATTGTATAATCGATTGGCTAGGCTGATTCTGAAATGTTCAAAAGAGACTCATCACTGTAGTATGTATAAATGTTTAGGGTGGCTCTCCCTTACAGATAGACACCGTTTACATAAGTTTGTTTTTGTCTTACAAAACTAGACTGGGTGAAGTCTCAGATTATTTAGTAGCTAAATTGCAGGAAAGGAAGGTAAATTCTTCCCTTAGGAATTTGACCTATTGTGAATTAACGCTACCTATAACCAAAACAAAAAGGTCAAAGCATTTCAATAGTCAAATGGTGCCTTTCTTCTGTAATGACTTATCACATGTGTTTTGACTGTTTACCATCTAAAACAATGGTTTTTAGATAATATCACTGCCCAGAAAAAATGCTAGTGTGGTTATTTATATGATTAATTGTGTAAATGGTTTAATGTCAATAATTGTTGTATCTTATTATGTATTGTTAAATATGTTATAATTACTGAGTAGCACTTTTTCCCATGGGGAAACCCAGTTATTATTTGCCATTATAACCAGCTGATTATAATGGCGCACACATGCTGGGTTTCCCTCGGACCAGCCATGTGTCAGTCGCCGGTCTGTGAATCCACTTCCTTTTGCCCCCAACAACCGGAGCAGTGTAATTTGGAAGACTGCGCAGAATCCAAACTGGTCCGCGGCATCCTGAACACCAATCTGCTAGCTTATTTTATTTTTTATAATTGCTGAGGTGAAAAAGCACATGCCAGCAATTATAAAAAGTAAAATAAATTGATAGTGTGCAAAACCTGATTTTACACACACCCTCATTGTGGGATGCATTTTTTAAACCTCTCAGGCTTCGCCCTCGGGGTTTATGTAGCATCCCACAACTCGGTTGTATGTAAAATCACATTACATGCACCACCCCATATATTATTCTCTATGTAATGAGTCTGAGGCCCGGATATTCAAAGCAATTGTGCATGGCACAACTGAGTTACACTGGCACAAGTATAGACTTATGCCAAGAAGTCATATTCAGTGGGAGCCAGTGCACAGCACAAATCTCATTGTGCCAATGTGCAACTGTAATGAATGCCGGTGCAAGTGCAGGGGGCGTTCTCATGAATATCCAGTGCAGTGGGATATTCAACTGTGAAATCATGGTGCAAGTGCGGAGCAAATCAAAGATGCACCGAGCAGACTTGTTCCTATAAATACAGGGCACAAGCACACAGACAGCACTTGTGCCAGGTGAGAGTAAGTGAGAGAGAGAGAGAGAGAGAGAGAGAGAAAGAAAGAAGGAAAGAAAGACAGAGAGAGAGAGAGAGAGAGAGAGTCAGACAGACTGACAGACCAAGGCAGACACAGAGGGAGAGGGACACAGGTGGGATTGAAGAGGGAGACAGGGGCAGAGAGAGTGAAAGAGACAGACAGATACACCACCAGGCAGTGCACCAGGGTGGCACACAGCCAGCAGCAGCCAATCGCCCAGTGGGATATTGGACAGCAAGGGCCATGGACAGTGCACCCTTCATGATGGAGTCCATGATGGGGGGTGTGAGGGGGCAGGAGGAACAGCGACGGCATGTGAAGGCCCGCTCATGGCGTATGACACAGAAAGCACACCTGGCATCACCTTCGAGCTGTACAGTGACACAGAGATTGTGGACCGGTACTGTCTGAACAGGACCATTCTGAGGCAGCTCTGTGAACCGTGCAGTGAGGAGATGCAGGCACCCACCAGACAGCGCCACGCCATGTCTGTAGAGATGAAGGTGACAGCGGTCATGTGCCTGATCACCACGGGAACCTTTCAGAGACCAACAGGGGACACCGCAGGTATAACCCAGTTGGCCACATCCTGCATCCTCACTCACACTGCTGTCATGTGCATCAGAATACATCCATTTCCCCAGCACACAGGTAGAGCGTACAGCAACCACGCAGGACTTCCACAGGGTAGCACGTATGCCTGGCATGACTGGAGCTATTGACTGCACCCACATGGGCATCCGCATGCTACCTGGCCCTGAGGGTGTGGCATACATCAACAGGAAGGGGAGCACGAGTGTCAACTGCCAGGTGGTGTGCGATGCCATGGGGCACATAACCAATGTCTGCACCACACACCCTGGGAGTGCACATGATGCATTAATCTGGCACAGCCCTGTGCTGTGCCACAGGTTCAAAAGTGGGGACATCCTCATGGGCCACCTAGTGGGTGAGCATGGTACAGGCATGGGGAAATGGGCAGAGCATACCTTGGGATGGGGAGGGCAGGGTGTGCATGTTGGCGTGGGCACCACAGACAGGCAAGGGGCACAGCATAGAATAGCAGAGGGCTAACCATGTCATTATCCACACAGGGGACAGCGCCTATCCACTGTGGCCCTGGCTGCTCACCCCCTACCAGCGCCTATCATCCCTAGCAGAGGAACACTACAACAGGGCACATGTCATCATGTGCAACATCATTGAGTGAGTCATTGGCATGCTGAAAGCATGGTTCTGTTGCCTAGACAGGTCAGGTGGTGCCCTACAGTACAGCCCCTCAAAAGCCTGTGGCCTGTTCCTGGCCTGCTGCATACTGCACAACATGACCATTGACCGTGGGATAGCTGTCGAGGCTGATGAGAGCGACAGTAGTGGGTATGATGGAGGCAATGGGCTGGATGGAGGTGGACAGCCACCCCCTGGGTGGAGGGATCCCTGGCTGCAAAGCAGGTGAGATGACACTGGGACACCATTGCACAGGAGCACTATGGTGCACACAGGTAGGTGGTGCGATACACATGCATGGGATGCACAAACAGGTACAGCACACATACAGGGGTGTGCATGGCATTGAGCATGCACACACAGAGTGGTGAAGCAGGGGTGGGGAGACAGGGGCACACACCCACACACAACTACACAAAGCACCTCTCACAGCCCCTCCACACACACACAAATGCACCCACATACACAGGCATGGGTATGTGGCATGGATCAGATGCATCACACTGGAGCTCAAGCACAACTGGTGCAAGACTGCCATAATCACACCCAAGCCACATGGCCCAGCAGCTGGGCAAACATGCACACAGGCAGTGTGTGACATGATACACAGGTGTCACACCAGTGGTAGGCACACACACACACTGCCCATGTGGGCACTGGTCAGCAGCTGCAGACCGCAGGTGGGGCGTCCCACACATCAGGTCCACTGCACAGAACCATGGCCACCACAGCTATAGGGGTGGCCATGCCTGGGCCATTTGGCAGCCACAGGCTGTGCATCAGCCATGGGGGGGTGCAATAGCCCTCCCAGGGGTTGAACCACAGGACCGGGATTGTGTCCATGCAGGAGTGTCAAGGCTCCCAAATAGGCCAGCCCTGGGCATGCCTGGGATACCAACATCAGAGCCTGGCATCGACTGTGCTGTGGGTCGCCCGATGCCGGGTACACGGTGTGGACAGTGCACTGCTGGGGGTCATCTATGCCCGGCCATGCCCTGTGGCAGCCAGCAGCACAAAGCTATCCGAGATCTCAGTGGCAATGTGATCCAGAGATGTAGTCATGGCCTCCTGCATGTGCTGCATCCCCACCAGGATCTGTGCAGTGCCCCTCTCCTGCTGCTAGGCTAACTGGCACACCTCTGCGCACACTGCATGCACCCCAGTGGCAAGCAGCACCTGTTGCTGAATGGATGCCTGCAGCAAATGGGTGTGCTCAGCCAGTGGGTCAGCGTCCTGGGGCTCCAGGGCCGGACACCAATCCCCATGTGGTGACTGGCCACACTGCACAGCCCCCCTTTCTGGTGGATGCTGCACAGTGAGGTCTGTAGGGGGACTGGGCGCAGCAAGTGCACCGGCGGTGGACCCTGTGTCCGTCTGCCCAGTGGCATCCGCAGCCTGCTGCTGTCAGCCATCTGGACACTGCATGCCATCCAGTTCCTGTGAGGCTGCACCACCTCCACTGCAGACCACAGCCAGGGCAGTGCACACCGCTGCATTCGCAGTGATGGTGGGTAGCTGTTCCACCGCTGGCAGAGCTCTGGGCATGCTGCCTGTATCAGTGGCCAGCAGAGGTGTCTAATCCACAATAGTAGCCATGCTGTCCAGGATGAGCATGATGTCATCTTCTGTGTTGGACCCCGTCCAAATCTGTGTCTCTGCACAGAGGACACCAAGGCTGGCATCCTGCAGGAATATATCCAGGGCCTCGTCCAACCCCAGGTTCAGGACATCCACCTGCACAGTGGTGGTGACCTGCAGCCTTTCGGGCCACTGGATGCCCATAGAGGTGGAAGACTTGTCCTACAGGTCTGGTCCAGCATCCACGGCTGCTGCCACCACCGGCATCCCGTCATCTGCACGGAGGCATGCTGGTGCTGCAAGAGAAAGACAGGCATGTTAGTGATGCATTGCCCATGTGTGCCACCCCACACTGCCACTGCATGTGTCCTGCAGCATGGCATCCATGTGGGTGTGCACACATGCACATGACATGCACACTGGCTGCACGCATGCCAGCATGGCCATGTATGCACCCTCCACACCCCCAGCTGTGCATGGCTGACATATTTACCATGAAGTGATGGGCTGCCACCCATCTGGAATCCACTGCCAGGCACACCCTCCACCATGCTGTGGTGCATGGTGGCTGCTACCAACTCCTCCTGTGCCTTGAGTAGTGGTGCATCTGCAGGCCCCCGTCCGGTGGCGTTCTTGGACACATGGATGGCTGCCACCTTCTCCTTGATGCACCTCTTGTCCATGCCCACCTTCTTCTAGCACTCCTGAGCTGACCGCTGGTAGCTGCACTGCTGGTTGAAGCATGCCACCACCTCCTCCCAGGCCCCAGCCCTGGCCTGTGGTGTGCCTGTGGCACCACTCAACAGGGGCTCCCTGTCAAGGTAGGCATTGAACAGGGCCTCTGTATCCTCCTTTGTGAAACTGGGCCTGTGCTTGTGAGCAGGTCCACGGTCCTCTCCCTCCTCACGTTCTGACATGTCGCTTCCTGTGGACATGGACAGCACAGTGAGTCAGTGGCAGCATCACCCTATTCCATCCCACCCTGCTGTGCTGGCTGCTCCCAGTGAGCTGCAGTGGCATGCAAAACTCCCCCAAAAAGTTGCAATACCGGTCCATGGCCTGTGCTGTTCCATGGCACTTATATAGCGGAACCCATGCAAATGAGGTTTGGCGCAATGATAATGATGTGTTAATGTCCCCAGTGTGCCACGTATTGGCTGATGAGCTAATTTGCATATTGTGTCTGAATATTGCAGTTTTGCTCTGCTCGCAATGATATTGCTCTGGAGCAAATTGCGGCCCAATGCACACACATGTGCAATGTGCAGGCCCACAGTGCACATGCGCCGAATGGTATCATGGTGTCAATTATGCACTGTGTAATGGGGAGCATGGCGCCTGATGCACCAGGCTTGCTATCGCACATGTGCGCACTGCACAGTGGCGGGCGACCCCTGACCCCTGCTGTGACCTTTGACCCCAGGTCACTCCCCTCACCCAGTGACCCCACCTAGCCACACCCATGCCACACATCTCCAAGACTGCGCAATGAGTGGACACAGCGCATGTTCCCTCTCATTGTGCATCTGGCACATGTCGTGGCCATGTGCGCCTACTGCTGCCATTTTGGTCACCGGCTTCATTTTGCAACATGGCGCAGCAACGGGTACCACGAGCACAGAACTGGACACAGGTCGAGCTGGTCAACCTGGTCACCTGTGTCCAACCCCACACCCCCCAACCTTTTGGCCAGGTGCCCCTGCAGCAGCCCAGCATCACAGTGTGGCAGGGGCTTGCTGCCACACTGCAGCAGAGGACCGGGGTGGCCAGGATGGGGGGTAGTGCCACCACAGGTATGGTGACCTAGTGCAGAGGGACCCAGAATGCCTAAGGAGGCTTGAGGTGCATGTCAGGCATGGGGCTGTGCCACAGCCAGGTGAGTAGCCCTTATTGCATATGTGCCCTGGTGCTGTACTGTGGTGTTGGCTAGGCTGCCTGGCATGCCCTGCAGAGTGGTGCACTTCAATTGTGCGCATCACAGGGTGGCATTGCCAGCCACTGTTTGCATTGCGATGCAGCAGTGCTGGATGTGTCAGGCAGTGGCTCACCCTGTGCACAGGGGTGGGGGTGATGGGCAGCTGCTGTGGATGTTTACTCATGTGTACCTGTCTGTGTCCCATTCCCAGGGCCTGAGAATCACCAGATGGTGCAAGCTGCAATGGCAACAGCAGGACAGCAGGCTGCAGCGGGTCACAGAGATGGCTCAGGAGGGGCTCCGGCACCAGCAGGGCCATGGAGGGCAGGTAGGCACTGTCATGGTCCTTCGCACATTACATGGTGGTGGCGGGAGTGTGGGTGTGGGCATGGCAGCCTGTGCCATGTGCCATGACAGCTGTGTGTGTCACACTGTGCGTGGTGCTTGCCACTGAGATGCATCCATTGGACACATGAGCCAGCTGTTGGTGGGGGTGGGTGTGCACCCAGCTGCCACTGACTTTGCTGTGGTGCTGCTGGTGCACTGTGCCATGTGACTGTCATTGCACTGTCAGGTGGCCATTGTGCAGCAGGGACCTCCTCTGTACACTGTCGTGGTGTGCCGCATTGCTGGCAGGCATTGGCCCACCCCCCTGTGGGTGGCCGGTACTGGCCCTCCGGGGGGGGTGTTCCCACTGCCCATTGCACTCTGTGGGTGGGCATTGTTCCTTGGGATATTGTACTGATCAACTGTCCTGTCCCTTGTCATAGGAGTCCAGAGAAGAAGACGGAGACTGTCTACTGCAGGCTGCTCTGGCAGCTGATTCTTATTACATCTACAACAATGGAGGCTGTCCTGCAGGTTCACTGCCTGCTGCTGGAGAAAAGAGGCAGTGAAGGCACCAAGGGGGTGGCAGGCCATGGCCACCACTTGATTGGCCCCAGCATTCCCCTGTTTCCCCTGCTCTACCTCCCCCTACAGTCTCCCATCCCACTGTACAGTCCCTGTTCCCTGTCCCCTTCCCTCGCATTCCTACCCTTTCCCACCCCCTTGTTGATGTAAATAGTTTGCTTTTGCAATAGATATTTTTTGACTTACCTGCCTGTGTCAGTGTCTGCTTTGCAGGTGGCATGAGGAGTCATGCTGCAGTGGCCCAGTGCCTGTCCATGTGGTGTGCATGTGTTGGGGTGCGTGTTGTGCTTCTATGGTTCACTGCTGTATGCCGTGGTATGTCCCACTGTGGTGGTGTCCTTCCCCTCGGTCAGTGGCTGTGCCTTGGGGTGCTCATGAGGTAACTGTCAGAGGTGTGTTCCGGGTGTGTGCATGGTGATGGTACATGACCATGGTCTTTGGTTGGATACTGGCCGCACGCTGCACTGGGGCCCCTGCTTGGCATTGTGCAGCCTGTCCCATGTGGTCTGCCATGCTACGTACCTCCTGGTGCGTTCCATGCCTACTGTGTGGGCCACCTGTGTGGCATGTGTGTGTGCTTGGCTGTGTGGTCCTGGGTGTGGCCTGCTCTGGTCTGGGTGTGTGGGGGGGCATAGCCTGCAGTCTGCAGGGGGGGCTCCCTTGGTGGCTCCCCATTGGCACCTCCTCTTGCCTACTATCTGTGCCACTGTTGTGTTCTGGGGGGTGTCTGGGTGCCTGTGTGTGCCCTGGTGGTGGCCTCCTGTGGCCTGTCAGTGTGCTTCCTTGGCTCTGTCCCTGGGTCTCTTTTCTGTGCCATGACTCCCTCTGTTGCTGTGCTCCCACAGTTGTGCTAGAGCATCTCTTTCTGTGTCATGGCACAACTGTGTTTGCGCCATGGTGTAAGCCTGGTAGCACCATGGTGCAACTGTGCCATATTCAGCTTGGTTGCGCTGGCACAACCTCTGAATATGGCTCCTGTTGTGCCATGGCACATCGGATTTGTGCTGTGCCAGATTTGCACTGGCCTTTGGTGCATTTCTGAATATCTGGCAACATTGTATATTTCCAAATTGTTTACCACGGGTCACCATTTCAAATGAGCTTGCTCAATTTCAAATGAGCTTGCTCAATGGTTTAACCCTTATTAAAAATGAAATGAAATGAAATGAAAACAATGTAATTTATATAGTTTTGCAGCACTCCCTACCTTTAGAACTCTCATATTCAAATATCACATATCCACCAACTGGTTAACTAACAGTTTCAGCAACTGGCACAGTCAGACATAGCCAGATATTTCACAATATTTCTAAATATATTCTCTTTGTTGGCCTTAAAGTGGTACTGCAGGTAGGAAGGGCATTTCTCTAGAGGTATCACAGAATTATAAGAAACTATCTGACCAGTTCAGAATCAGTTGGTTTGTTTCTCTATCCTTTCATCTCCAGTGTGAAAACAGGAAGCATTTCTTAGCCCCCCTTTCCTAGTCAACAAAAACAAACAGATAAACAAACAAGCAAACAAACTGTCTAAACTAACTGAATAAATCAACAAATGTATGTAGGTGGTAGGGCTGTTATAACTTTGCAATCTTGAAATGGGATACTGATGGAGAATGAAGATCACTGAGGGACACCACCTGTGAACAGCAAACTTGGAGACACAGAGTCATGGAGTGATATTTGCCACAATAGTGCATGTGAAAGTTTGATAGTGGGTCAAGAACCCCTGAACACCCAGGGCAGTGGCTGCAGTGCAGCAGAACTTGGAAGTCAACCATCCCAGAAGCAGACCTAAAGATAAGGACCTGGTTGGGAAAGACTCTTCTGAGCAGCAATGCCTGCAGCAAAAGCATCTCAGAAGTGTGTGTGTGTGTGTGTGTGTGTGTGTGTGTGTGTGTGTGTGTGTGTGTATGTGCAGTTTTATGCCTTCAAAATTAGTTCTGAACATAGGGTAACATGGATATGAGTAAGCTGTCAGATCCCGAAAGAAACCCT
Source organism: Neoceratodus forsteri (assembly GCA_016271365.2). Taxonomy (NCBI): domain Eukaryota; kingdom Metazoa; phylum Chordata; order Ceratodontiformes; family Ceratodontidae; genus Neoceratodus; species Neoceratodus forsteri. The sequence goes on along the minus strand of CM028130.1, from coordinate 348,962,802 downwards.
GCATAGATTTACCAAGGATCAGGTGATTTTGTTATACCCTAGCATTGCATTTCCATACACTTGAGGCTTTGTGCTTCATCCCAAACTGATGCCTAACCATACTTGTGTACAAAGAATTTACTTATCTTGTTTTAATATTTAATAACAGATGCAAACTTTTTTGTGCTTACTATGCAAGCCTTTGGCAAAGCACTGTCAATAGACTTAATGGCTACACCCCCGGAGTACAGTGACACCATCTTGCTTACCCTGGTTATATGCTAAGCAGTCAGTTTTACTTAATGTCAACCAATTTAGTATTCTACATCGATGCATCCAGCCAAATGGCACTCTTCCCCCTGCCCCCCATCCGGTCCAATGATATCCATCATCCATCACACTGCCCATATTCTTAGCATACCCAGCATATACTGCAGGTGGCACAGTATATTACTTACCCTTCTCTGTGGCAAGCATCTTTGGAGTAGAGTGGCATCCCTCTCCCTCACCCATTCCCTCTCAGTAACATCCATCGTGTTCAGTAGCACTCCACTTCCTCATCCTGTCCATGTGCTCAGGTTTCTAATCTTATCTTTGTTTACCCTTTCCCACCCATCCTCGATATCTGTAACATTGCTTCAGAGACTACATTTTCTGAGACTGAATTATTTTCTTTCCAACTGACAACAGCATATCTGCAGAAGTGTTTTTAATTTTTACTACTTAAAACAGTAATATCTGTTAGCAGAAAACAGTTCTTCATATAATTTAAGCAGTGATGTATGTCTGACAAAAACAATAATGTATTCATTTTTGCTTTCATTTTATTTCATTTCTGAACTGAGATACTGTATATAGTTTTGGAGTTTTCAAATGCTCCTGTCTGTTTGACATACCCACCATGAGTAAATTGAATAGAAATATAGAAGCTGACGGCAGCCAAAGACAACTGGTCCATATAGTCTACCTGTAATTCCCTATCTTACCTCTGATACCTGGTGGATATATACAGGATTTATGCCCACGCTTCCTGTCCCCATGTTCCCTGCCTTGCTGCAACCTCCCTCCCCCACCAACGAATGACTGTTAATCCCTTAAGACTTTCCCAACTGTGTTTGAAGCTGTTAATGGTCTTTATGCCAACCACCTTAGCAGTCAGACTGTTCTACAGCTCAACCATTGTCTCTGTAAAAATAAAATCCTCACGTCCCTCCTGAATTATCCTCTCATCATATTCTCCTACTTTCATGTTCTAGATTCACTGTCCCTGTTTAATAGTTACTCACAGTTTTGAAAGTCTCTGTCATATCACCCTTCACCCTTCTGGTCTCCAGCAAGTACATGTTGACTAAGTGCCCTGTGCTGATCCTCATAGGATCTATCCTGCAAGCCACAAATCATTTTGGTTACTCTACATGGCACTGTCTTCAGCCTGTTCCTGTCTTTCCTCTAGTGAGGGTTTTATAACTGGGCACAGTACTCCATATGTGGCCTTAGAAGATATCTATAGAGATACAGTAATACCTCCTTTTTTCTGCTATCAGATCCCTTCACAGTATGCCCCAACACCTTGTTGCATAGGCTAGATTGTTTACAGGAGTAACTTATGATGTCTTTTAAGTTCCTATCTTCACTAGTAGGGTCCATCTTAACCCACCATCCAGTATTCTGTCATTGGGTTCCTGTTCCCAGTGCTGACCATGCTGCACTTTTTTTTAACTGAACCTCAACTGCCAAACCTTGGACCACCTCTCTAACATTGGCATGTTCCTCTACAACTCTCTTACCCCTTCTTCCTTGTCTACCCTACCACAGAGCTTAATGTCAAATGCAAAAGGCCGTATCTTGCCCTGAATTCCATCTCCTATAGCAAGCTGCTGATGAACATATTGAAAAGAGATGGACCCAGGACTGAACATTGTGGCACGCCACTTGTCACTTCTCTCTATGGATTTAACTCCACTTACCACTATCTTCTGCTGTCTCCCTCCTAATTAACTACCCACCCATCTTACTACGTCCTTCACTGCACATAGATCCTCTAGCTTCTTCAGCAACCTTCTGTGTATCATTGAGTCAAATGCCTTGCTGAAGTCAAAGCAAAGTAAATCTATTGCTTGTGCCTTACCTACTGCAAATGAAACATCCTGGTTTGATGATAAATGGATGTATGGGAAATAAAAACCACAAGACTGGAAGGGCCGAAGAAGTAGGAAGTGGAAAGAAGATGAATAAGAACAAAGCAAGAAGAAGTCATACAACATATGGATTAATTTCTTGGGATTTTGTGGTAGATACACACTGTGCTTTTCTTATTGGCAATTTGAAAGGATAGAAACATAGAAATATAGAAGTTGATGGCAGATAAGGATCGCAAGGCCCATCCAGTCTGCCCATTACTTTTTCTACCTTATAAATGTGCCAACGGCCTTTGCTCTGTCAATGGCCTATTTATTCATACTCATCTGTATTGCTCCCTTATGCCTATCCCATTCCTGTTTGAAGCCCTGCACTGTATTCATATCCACCACTTCCTGAGGTAGGCTGTTCCATGCATCCACCACCCTTTCTGTGAAAAAAAACTTCCTCACATTACCCCTTAATCCGCCTCCCTCTAATCTCATGCTGTGTCCTCTTGTCCTGCTATTTTTCTTATATTGAAACATGTTAGACTCTTTCACCTTGTTAATGCCTTTGAGGTGTTTGAATGTTTCGATCATATCATCTCTCTCCCTCCTTTGCTCTGGGGTATACACATTGAGCTCCTTTAATCCATCCTCATATGTTTTCTGATGTAGGCTCTGCACCATTTTGGTTGCCCTTCTCTGGACTGCCTCAATTTGGTTAATGTCCTTGTGAAGGTGTGGCCTCCAGTACTGCATGCAGTGCTCCAGATGGGGCCTAACCAGTGTCTTGTAAAGAGGGATAATTACCTCCCTCTTCCGACTTGTGATACCCCTACTAATACACCCTAACATCCCCCTAGCCTTACCTATTGCTTTAGTGGTCTGCTTGGATGATTTCAGGTCATCGGTGGTGATGATGATGCCCAAGTCTCTTTCTTCACTTGTGACTGCCAGCAACTCCCCTCCCAGCTTATAGGTGGCTTCAGGGTTTCTCTTCCCTATGTGCATGATCTTGCACTTCTTTGCATTAAACCCCAGTTGCCGCTCTTTGGATCATTTTGCTAGTTTATCCAGATCTCTTCTCATTCTGCCCACCCCATCTGGATCATCTACTCTGTTGCAGATCTTGGTGTCATCTGCAAACAGACAAACCTTAACCTCAAGTCCATCTGCAATGTCACTGATGAAAATATTGAAGAGGACTGGCCCCAGGACTGATCCCTGAGGTACCCCTTGTGACTTGCATCTCTTCTGACTGTGTACTGTTTACCACCACTCTTTGTTTTCTGCCCATCAACCAGTTTGCCACCCAGTTGACCAACGTCTGACCCACCCCGAGCCTACCCAGCTTATTAATCAATCTTCTATGTGGAACAGTATCGAAAGCTTTGCTGAAGTCAAGGTAGGTGACATCAACTGCTCCCTCTAGGTACACCACTCTGGTTACCCAGTCAAAGAAATCTATGAGATTAATTTGACAGGATCTTCCTTTTGTAAACCCATGCTGTCTTGGATCCTGTGCTCCTATGGATTCCAGGTGTTGCACTATCCTTTCCTTAAGGAGTACCTTGCCCACTACTGAGGTAAGACTGACTGGTCTGTAGTCCCCTGCCTCCTCCCTGCTTCCACTCTTGTGGAGTGGGATCACATGAGCCCTTCTCCAGTCTTTTGGGACCTCTTCCTGTGCTCAGAGGCTCACTAAATAGTTCTGATAATGGCTCTGCTAGTTCCACCCTTAACTCCTTTAGTACCCTGGGATGTATGCCATCAGGTCCCATTGCCTTGTCCACCCTGAGCTTATCCAGCTCTTGTAGGACCCTTTCTTTTGTGAGGGGTCTAGTGCTCACCTCCCTCCCCCCCCCGTGTCCATGGTGCTGAGCTGTGGGCCCTGCCCTATCTTCTCTTCAGTAAATACTGAGCAGAAGTGTCTATTTAGGATAGATGCTTTTACATGGTCCTCCTCCTCATACGCCCCCTTATCTCCTTTTGATCTTAGCAATACCCCCTCTGGACTTTCTCCTTTCACTAATGTATCTATAGAAAGTCTTGTCACCTTCTTATTCTGTTTGTGCTAGTGTTTCCTCGGTTTGGGCCTTTGCCTGCCTTACTGCCTTCCCTGCTTCCCGTAGGCAAGATTGGTATGCCTCCTTATCTTCATCCCACTGCATTCCATTATATTTCCTGAAGGCCAGCCTTTTGGCTCTGACCTTTCCTGCTACTGTTTTTGAGAACCAAAGTGGTTTCCTGCTTCTTTTGTACTTCCTTTTCTCTCTAACACAATGGGAAGTTGCTTCAAGTATTGCATCCTTAATGCTTGCCCACTTTGCATGTACCCTCTCACCTGTATTTCTTTTTGTCAGAGCTAGCTTAACTCTGTTGGCCATCTTATCAAAGTCAGCTCCTCTGAAGTCCCATATTTTTGCCTTGGAATGGGATGATTTAGTTGCAGTGGCCAAACTGAACCATACCATGTGATGGTCAATGGCCCCCATGTGACCTTCTACTTGGAGATCTGTGATCCTTTCCCTGTTAGTCAGTGCTAGATCTAGGATAACCCTATCTCTTGTGGGTTGTTGCACCAGTTGTTTGGCGCCTTCCCCCTGCAGGGATTCCACCATGTGTCTAGTTCTGGTAGATGTTCCTGCTGGTATTTTATTTATTTAGTTTTTGTTGACCGGGTATGTGCACTAGACAAATTCTGCCTATTTTCAGGCATGACCTGGGGAAGGGGGATACAGATGAATGCCACTGATCTTGAACCATATTAAGCTGTTGGTGGTATTTTTAGTGAATGAGGGAAATTTGGTCAGGACACCAGGGAAATTCCCCTACTCTGTAAGCAGGTGGTGCTGTCCATTTGTCTGCAGGGATGGAGGTCCTCATTCAGTTTCAGGACCCCAGAGGAGGAGGAGGATGTGCTGCTATTTCTGATCCAGGGCTCTTGCAAAATTCTGAAGGAAATACTGACACAGAAAGGGTTCAAGAGATGGTTTTGGATATAGAGGCAGTACTAGATCAATACTCCTTAGATGCTGGATTTATGGAAACAGTGGATGAGTTACATACTGAATTAGAAATTAAAAAAGGCATTTATTGGATTTAATAACTGTGGCAGAACAAGACTTCCAGTCTTGTAGACATAAGCTAGAAGAAGAGAAAAAACGTAAAAGGTCTATGGAAAGTCCTGGGACATCAGGTAAAAATGAACTTCTACAGACTCTGGAAAAAATATTTTACATGATTCCCGGGGAAAATAGTGGTTTTCCAAAGTTCTGAAAAGTCTATTCTGCCTGTTAATACTGCTAATACTGATATAGATGCTTCTGACTTTTTGGCCCCCGAGGAAGCTCTTTCCAAAGCAGGATGGGTGAAACAGGCAAATATATGGGTGCCAGACCCTAATATCCCTCTTCCAGGCTCTTCAGAAAATCATTCACCCATCAAGACTAGACAAAGTTACTTGGATTTATTGTTATTTGAGATGGATGCACAAAACATTTCTAAGTCTCCCTTTTTGGGAAACTGCGACTGTGCCATTCGGGAGCTAGGCTTCAGATATGGCTACTATGCCAGATGCCTTTCAAAGCCCCGATGATCTCTTAATTTTAGAAAAAAAACAGAATTGCATCAACTTCCAACTAATGGAAAATCCCTGACATCACAAGCTAAGCCCTATTCCGTGGTAGAGGGTATGAATTTAAAGATGAAGGAAAAGGTAAGACGAGAAGAAGAATGTTCGGTCAACCCCCCTACAAGTAAACAACCTCCTAAGACTTATGTGGGCCTTTTTCACAAACCCACAGAGGCAGCTAAATGATGATTCTTAGTTCGGTTGCGATATACAGACCCTGCTCCCATTGTACCAGACAGGCTATGGGTAGGGAAACATTTAATATTGGATTCAATGGGATTTACTCCAACAGAGGTTTATGCGTTTATACATCCTCCAGGTGACCATATTTATGATATCAGTTTTTGTAGGGTTACATCTCTGGATAAATTTTGGCACCTATATTATGATGTGAAGCACATCGAGGTTTGGAAAGACTTCATAGCTATACCATTACGAAACCAACTATTAAAACAGTTACTATTTTGTTTTGAAATGAGGGGATAAACCTAGAAAATATAATATTTTGGCTGGAAAAACAATGTACAGTGTTTGATACTCCACGTCCTATCATGGACGATAATAGATTTTGGACTGGGGATTGGACTGTGCATATACAGTTACAATAAACTGAACTTTGGATTAAACATTTATCTAGTTCCTTTTTTTTGGGATGAGACAGAGGGATTTTATTTTACTCAGGGCAGCTGAAAAGCTGCTACAAGTGTGGTTCTCTCACGCACTTAAATGTTGACTGTGACCAGATAAAATGCTTTAGATGTGGAGTGTTAGGTCATTCTATGGTGAATTGTAAAGCTTCCTCTAAATGTAGCCTCTGTGGAGAAGAGGAACATTCATTTGCTGATTGTCCCTGGGCCACCCACAGCCCAGATGATTTATCAGATCATAATTTTTTCCTTGCTAAAGCCAGGAGATCCTTTTATACTCCCTCGAATCCTGAGAAGGATACCTACATTCGAGGTGGTCGACAAGGAAGGGGATGTGGTAGCTTAGGGATAACACATCCCTATGACTCATGAGACCCGACACTCCCGACACAGAAGTTCTTTGTTTAGAGCCAAAGATATTAGTAGCCCAAAAGGAGCAAATTACGCCTGAAGAAACCCCGTTTGTAACTCCACAAAGTTCTCCACAACATCCTAGTAATATGTCTCAGCACACCCAACATGAGACTAGTACTGAAGTAGCCAATCATTTTACTGATCAAGTCAGTGTACAAGTTACAGCAGATCCCTTAAAAATCCCTCCTATAGTGACCAGGAAACTGCTTCCATTAGTGGTTCCCCTGTCTCCCTTCCCTTACCCTTGTTGAATCACTTTGCCCCTTTTTCAACTTGGGCAGATTTAGTAGACGAAGAAATTCCTATGGAAGAAGCAGATCAGAGTATTTCTGTAGAACAATCTTCCCAGGATTTGCCCACTACTTCAGTTGACAAGACTTTATCCCAAAGAACTGTAAAAGGGTGACAAGATCTAGTGGTAAACAAATCCAGCCCCCTCCTTGAACAGATTAATTTAAAATTTGCAAGTTTAAATGTGAATAGTATCAAGTCGGTACAGAAACGGATAACTACTTTTGGGGTATTACAACTGTTAAATTACAATGCAGTTTTTGCATACCTTGGGGGAAATAGCCCAGGCTTCCAAAGGCTGGGTATGGGGGTCCTCTTTTTGGTCTATAGGGGAAGATAAATGTTGTGGAGTTTGTTTTTGTTTTAATATTCATGGTATTGTGGTTTCTAAACATGTGGACATTGATCCAGGTCGAGCATTTTTGATAGATGTGGTGATTGGTGGAATTCCTTGTAGACTGACTTCTTTGTATGGACCTCAGGCAAAGGCTTTACAAATAGATTTATTAACCAAAGTGCAGCCGTATTTATATACATCACAGTAGATTTTTTGGGGGGGAGATTTTAATATAAATTTCCACCCAAAAGAGGGAGCAGGTAAACAATATTGTGATAAAGCTTTTCTTAAGAATACTATACAAATGGCTGGATTAAAAGATGCTCAGAATATAGAGAAAGGATGGGCTAAACCCACCTTTTTCAAAGGTTCATTGTCATCTAGGATAGATTTTTTGTTTATACACCAATCATTGACAATTATCAAAACTATGAATATACCTATGGAAACTTCAGACCACTACTTGATAGGCCTTGAAATTTCATCTTTAGTACCATGAATATCAGGTAAAGGGATATGGCGTATGAATACCTCTATGCTAATACAACCCATAATATTGCAAGACTTATGGATTGTAATAGCAGATAAAATTTCCACATTATTTTTGTATGACGATATAGGACTATGGTGAGAGGGTTTCAAAGTATGTTTACAAGGTTTTTTCAAGTTAAGGGAAAATATGCAGCATTAGATAAACAAAAAAATATATTCAACTACAGGAGAAATTAGGGGCATTAAATACAGAACAAATGAAGGATACTATTGACTATAGTAATGAAATCAGGGAAATAAAAAATGCCATGTCACAGTATCAATATGATAGATTATTATCGCTACATAGGGAACAGATGTTTGGTATGAAGGGAATAGCAGAGCAGGTTAACCCATTTATAGCATGTCAGAAAAGATAAGAACGTATGAAATTTACTGGATTAAAGTCTATATCAGGACTAGAGGTTACAAGTAATACTGATATTATGAAGATAATAAATTCATATATTTTAGAACACTTTGGTGAACCTGTTCCTGATTTGGAATTTACTGCTCAATTTTTACAAGCAGCAGATCTTCCACAGCTATCTATGTCCTTGAGAACGTCTTTATTAAAACCCATTTCTAGTTTGGAACTCCATACAGTCATAACTTCCCTTAAAAAATGTTTCACTGGGGTCTGATGGGCTTCCAAACGAAATTTACAAATTATTATGGGATTTTTTGCCACAAGAATTATTGACCTTATATAATTTCTTTTTAACAGAAATGATATTACCAAGCTCTATGTATGAGGGATTAATTATCTTTCTTTTTAAATCGGGTAATCGAAACGAAATTGTGAATTGGAGACATCTTACTTTATTAAATACAGATTTTAAAATTTTTCTAAATTATTGGGAAACAGACTCAGTACTACAATGCCGGAATTGATAACTTTAATACAACATTGTTCAGTGGGTGGGCGTAGTATAACAGGAATTGTGCACCTATTAAGAGAATTAATAGCACAATATAAAGATAAGAATGAGGTTTTGGAAAGAACAGGATACTTGGTGAGTTTGGATCAAGCAAAAGCTTTTGATGGTGGGTCACACTTGTATTTATGGAAATGTCTAGAGGCTTATGGAATCCCACCTCTTTTTATACAGTGGATTAGATTATGTTATTCCTTGGCATACATTAGGCCTTTGGAGAATGGGTGGTTGGGCATTAGACAACAGATATATAGAGGGGTTCGACAAGGATGCCCATTAAGCCCCCTGTTATATGTCTGTTTTAGACCCTATGTTAAGAATTTTAATTAGATCCCCAGGTATCAGACACATATCAGGTTATTTGGGTAGAAAATGTCAAGTGTTGGCATATGCAGATGATTTATGTATGGTGGTTCCAGATGGGGAATCTATAAGTGTGGCTTGTAATTTGATTCAGGTATTAGAGAACATTACAGGAGCCTGTTTAAATAATGAAAAAATGATACTTTTATGTTTAAATGGATCCCTGCAAGTTATGACAGAGGTAGGAGGTTTCAAAGTGGCTATGGAACCTTGTAAAATACTAGGTATATATTTTGGGGTTTTGGATTTGGCCTTATATAACTGGTCTTTGGCAATAGAAAAGGGTAAATTAATGGTGACAAACTGGAATAAATGGAAGATGTCAAAATTAAAATGGATATATTGTATTAATACATATCTTATTCCCATTACTTTATACATTAGTGTGGTATTTTTTTTTGCCAAAATCATTAGAGGTAACATTAATGAGGGTCTTCTTTTGTGGGTTTTGGGGAAGCCTCCTCAATCCCATTAAAAGAGAGGTACTATATAAATTCTCTGGCTGAGGGAGGAGTTAATATGACAAACCCTTTAGTATTCTTTTTTACAATATTTCTTTATAGTAATCTGGTACCATTGATGAGGAAACAAGGGCACTTATGGGAAAGATAGGGTATCATTACCTTGAAAGATGTGCTTTCGGAATGGGAAAAGAAAACTTTCCTCCATAAAAATATATGTCACCCAAGATTAATAGAAGATTGGGTAGGATTATTTGATAAGATCCAAATTTGAAAGGTGGAATATGAGATGGTATTACGATCCCCTAGGAAAATAGTTTACCAAGATATAATATTGGGCAATTTTTCAGAATTTCCATTTTCAAGATTTTCGATAAGCGAACAAAAAAGTATCTCAGAATATTTTACTGGAATACGACTTCCAGTGAAATTATGGGATATTGTATGGTTGGGGACACATGGTCATATTAATGTTAAAGGGAATCATAAACACAAAGTGTTACCAGAATGTTATTGCCCTAGGGTAAGTTGTGTAATGAAGATAGAAACCATGGACCATCTTTGTTTCCACTGTCCATTTGCAATGCAGTTCTGGGACGTGGTGAAGAAAAGTTAGAAAGGGGTGATAGTTACCCCTCCCCAACTTTTTTTATTGTAATAACAGATTTATTGAGTTGGAAACGAAAAGAAAAGAAATGGACACTTTTGGGGAACAGAAGTGGACCGTTTTATTTAAAGTTTTTTGTGCTCCAAGGTAATGTAAGGGTTATGGGTTAGATAAGAAATTTGTATTTTTAGGTTATGTAAATATTGGCTAGCGGATAGGGATCGATGTCCACAAAAAGTCAGTAATACTAATTTTTTTGGATTTTAGGTTTTTAATGTTGCATGAATTAATTATTCTTTTAAAAAAAATCTATTTCTGATTTGTATGTAACAAATTGAAATATATAAATTTTGTCTTGAATATTTTTAGATTCTAACACCCCCCTTTTACTTTTATAATGAGAAAGAGGTGGGGAGGGGAGGGGAAAAAAAGGGAAAAAGGGAAAAAAGGAAAATGAAAAAAGGAAAAAAGTGTTTTTCTTATGTATTAAGGTTATTGTATTGTATGCATTATTATTTATTTCTATTTTTGCAAATTTCTTTTATATGATTTTGTATGGATCATATATGTTTTATTGTTAATTTATGTTTGGGGTTATTGTATGAATTGTTACTTATTTATGTTTTTTTATGTTCTTCCTTTTATGTTTTGATATAATGTAATACTGAGTTGTATATATTTTGTTATGATCTTATTATTTCAATAAAAAAATTCCCCCTGCACTTTTCAATAAGTGCCATGGGATCTTTAACATCCACCTGAACTACCACCAATCCAGGCAGATGGGACCTCAGTTTAACGTCTCATCCGAAAGATGACAGCTCAGAAGTGCAGCACCCCTCTCATGCTGCACTACAGTATCAGTACTGGGATATTAACCCAAGTGCCAGATGTGGGAACTGAACCCACAGCCCTCTGATCTCCCAGCCTCAGAGGCGAGTGTGCTATCTACTGAGCCACTGACACTGTTTTATTGACCAATCTTTATCTGGCATGTTGAAGTCTCCCATTATCAGACCCTCCCCTTTAGCTGTCATGTTTTGTATATCTTCTAACATTAATGTGTCTATATCCTCCCCCTGGTCTGGGGGCCTGTAGACAACCCCAGTTTTTGTGGCTGTCCCATTTCCTGTTTATGGGGTGACCCACAGTTCTTCTGGCTCCTTATGTGTATTCTGAATTTCTGTAGCTTTGATATTTTCATTGACATACAGAACCATTCCACCCCCCCCCTTTTCAACCTCTGTCTTTTCTGAACAGTACATAGCCAGGTACTGAAATCTCCCAAGTGTGGTTACTGATAAACCACATCTTGATAATTGCTACTATGTCCAGTTTAGCCTCTGTCATTATTGCCTGCAGGACAGGAATCTTGTTTCCCAGACTGCGAGCATTTGCTTACATGATTTTCCATTGGCTAGATTTCAGTGTGTTAGTTGTTGGGTGAGGTCTGGCATTTCCCCTGTGCATCATATGGGGAGCCAGACCTTTCTCCTTAAATGGTGATGAAAATGAACTGCAAACATGCTGAACTCCTGTTTGACCACTAGCTTAGGGGGGAGGGCTGTTCTTCCCATTCGATGTATGGGGTGCTGCACCTCTCTCCCCATTTGCTAAAGGTATGTGAACTACTAAGATAGTAAAAGTAAATGAAAGTAAATACCTTATGCACCTTGGCCTTTGTAATATGCACTTTTATCAGTTATCTATGCTACATCCTTGCTATATACAAGGATAAGCTTCTTGCATAATTCATTCTCTTCTGCTTGAAACACATTTTAGGATAAAAACTATTTGTTATTTGATTTAGATTTTTAAGATTTTAATCTGGTACAAAAGTAAAAACCTACAAACAACCATAAAACAAGTAGTGAAAGCCAACCGACTAAAAACAAAGGTATTAAAAATAAAATAACTGTTACTGCCAGTGGGGAAAGTAAATTAATAACAAATATTTTGTAGTACTACCATCACAAATAGACTCAGGCAAGATGACTCAGCTAATCAGTGGGAAAGAGCTCTCAGCTAAATAGCATCCACTGGGACAGGAAGAACACCCAATAATGACAACAGTAAGAAAACTTGAAGGATCCATGTTGTTCCTCGAGGCCTAAGACAGGATTCAAGAGGAAAATTGGAGAATTTAAAAAATATTTTTTTATTTGAAACCCCCTCCATCAGTAAATGCTAAAGTCATAGTACATAACAAAATCAGATTCAAGAACATGTTAATAAAGGTGGAATAAAAACACATTCTATAGAAGTGCAAAACATGGATGTCTCTGTGGTTAATCACTCTGCACTGCCTAACAAACAGACAAATGCCTTGTCAGTATTAAAAGAGATACAAGATCATTTTGCAGAACCTTGAACAGTTCATATCACCTTATTACAAAAGGTTAAGCTTTCATCCACTATCTGCAGCCCCACAAGACATTACACATTTGTGGCAGATAATTTCAGGTGATTCAAGGATAGCATTGGATAGCAGGAAACCAGATGACAGAAAAAAAATCCCTTCCACCAGCAATAGAGTCAGTTGTCTCTCAAAGTTGTGTTTTAATTGGTTTGGCTGAAATAAAGGGGGAAATGGCAAAGAGTAATCAAATATTACAGGGAATGAGAGATCTAATCAAAAGTAATTACAGAAAAAATATTTGTAAGAATATACTAATAATGAAGTAGGACCAAAAATTATAAAAGACAAAACAACAGTTACATTGAAAATATAATAACAACAAGGAAATGATAACATTGGCAACTCAAACTGTTGCTGAAAAGGAAGGGAAAGAGGTAGAAAAGTTAAATCAGAACAGCAAAGGTAACAAAGGAGAGACACAGATAATAAAGAAGAAATACACAGATCAAACAAATGGTTAGGTGTGCACTGTAACTGTAAAGACTGTAACAAGTACACATAGAATAGAAGACAGAGTGAAGAAGGGCCTTAGGACAGTCCACAAAATCAAACTAGGACTGAAACAAGCCCACAGAACTAGTAACTATAATATATAATATGGTCAAAAGTAGCATTTAGTGAATGAAATAGACAAAACACATCATTTACCAGGAAGATATAGATAACATTAATCAGAAATCTGAGGAAGTGAATAGTACTAAGCAGGTACAAATGACTAAAGATTCAATGGGCAATGATTACAGAGGACTACTAATAAGAAGAGGAACAATGCTGCCAACCATATGCCTAAGGGGGCTCCCAAAATTAAAAAAAATGAAAATGTCTTTACATTAAAAACTATGGTATATAATGCATGTAAAAGCATTATGGGAGAGGTTTTTCCTGGACTTACATCCAAACTATCTATATATACAGAAATGCATAAGTAAAAGGGTGGGTATGTGCAACTCTTAAAGATCCAGGGGACGATTCTAGAAACACCCATATGCATGTGGGTGCAGTTGTGCCAAGGACCCTGTGCCCAATTCTGTAAGGGGCAGGGTCCTGGCGGCTAAGTCCTGCAACCTGTGACAAACCCACAGGTACACCAAACAAAGGGCATACCTGGAGGGTTTGCTGCAAACTGCAACCCTGGTTGTGAAGGGCACAATTCCCCCCCATGCCCCGATTTCCAGTCCATACAGCCCCACAGGCCTCTGTCCTGCCCTGACCACTGATATTGCAGTACAGCCCCTCCAGGCTTTGACATGCCCCCTGACCCCTGATATATTCATATAGCCCCTCAGGGCTTTGTCATGCCTCCTGTTCCCTCTATATCATAACAAAGCCCAAACCACCACAATGTGTGAACAGCACCCACCCCCGAATGATCTCTGATATGTAGTGAAATAAATCATGAGTCCCCATTGCCTTGGTGGTCAAGTGGCCCCCCACCCGCCCATCTGGCAGTGCCCGACCTCCCGCTTCTACCCCTGACCCCTTTCAGGCTAGTGATTGGCACAGCCCACTTCTCACCACCTCAGCCATCCACCTACTGAACATGAATGAGTGCATACTACTGTATCGTACATACGCGCTTAGTGAATGAGCTTCATTTACTGAGCATGTATGTACAGTACAGTAGTATGTGCTCATTTATGTTCAGTCATTGGCTGGCTATGGTGGTGACAGGTGGGCTGTGCCAGTCATTGTCCTGAAAGGGGTTGGGGGTGGGAGTGTGGAGGTCAGGCACTGCTGGGTGGGGGCCACTAGATCACCAAGGTAATGGGGGACTTGTGCTTTATTTCACTACATATAGGGGATCAGTTGGGGGTGGATGCTGTTCACACATTTCAGGGAGTTGGGGATTTGTCATGATATTGGGGGAACAGGAGGCATGACAGGGCCCTGAGGGACTGTATTAAAATATTGGGGGGGTGGGGGCTTGACAATGTCCTGAGGGGCTGTATGAATATATTGGGGATCTGTGGGGGCATGACAAAGCCTTGAGGGGCTGTATTGCAATATCAGGGGTCTTGGGTGGGCATGCACAAGCCCTGCAGGGCTTCAGCAACATGTGGGGTGGTTCAGGGACATGGGCAGGCCCTGCAGGGCTTTACAGACTAGGGGCTGTGGGGTGGGGGCTATATGTACCGGTGGATGGATAGGGGCACATTTGCACAACCCCTGGATGGTGTAAAGTCCACTTATACCAGCTAAAAGCTGGTGTAACTGTATTTTGGTGGATGTCCTCTGGGGGTTGTTTGTGAACAGCAAACTGGAGACTTGGTTGCTGCCCTTCCAGAATAGGGGGCAACTGCTGCCATAAACCCCATAGCACGATGTCACAAGGGGTTTAGAGTGCAACTGGTGGTGTATGTCCACTTTGGCGCAAGCAGCCTGTGGCATGTCACAGGCTACTTTGCAGAATACCGCATGTCACAACTGCGGGTGTAACTTGCTACTTGCATCATTTTTGGGGACACAAGTCGAGTTATGCCAGGTGTAACCTTTTGAGAATCAAGCTCTCTGATATTAGAACATTCATAGTTAAATATGCTGACAGGTTCAAAGACCTGGAAATGGATCTTAATGTGTCATTATTGGAAGTGAACTTAGAAATTACAATTGAGTCAAAAAGTCTAAAAATGGGATGGGTAAAATTCACTAAGTACAATAGGAAAGAGATAACTAAAACAAAAGGAAAAGATTAAATAATGGAAAGTAAGGATGTGGGTACTGGCAAACCCCAAGAATTACTTAATTTCTGTGTTCACCAGAAATACAATATTCCATTGGAAGGGACTAAATAGAAAATGATGGTGCCCACAAAATAAAATTTTTAAGCATGAGGAAACAACATGGACATAGAATAAATTGTGATCTGGTTATGCAGCCAAACTCCATTTCTGCCCTGGCTGCATCTTCACCAGTAAATGAATCAGTCCCAATAAATACTTCAGCAAATTCTGATATTCCAGTGATTGAAAGCATGATGTGAAGTCAAGACATTTTAAGAAAGGGTTCAGTGTATTAGCTGAAATATTGCATGTTTATCATTGAAGCTTAATGACAAAAATCGGTGTCATTCCATGAAGCAGTTCTCTATAACTGTGATGGAAGAAACATGGCACATAAGTGCTCCTTCAAATATACTAGAATGTTATGCTATTCATGGTACTGTATATCAGGAACAAAGGAATATTTTCATGGTCACAGTATTTGGGGTTTGATGACCTTAATATACACTTCTGTTTTTAACAATAGTATGCTTTTCTAATGTGATACAAACATTTTTTACCCAAGGGAATTGCTAAAAATGACAAAACGATGTGTGACAATAAATGTTTATATGTTTCCCAAGGTTTCAGTTAAGTCAGAAGACAAATTGTTTGAACAACTAGGAATCCGTTTTAGCAGATCTTTCTTGTAAATGTGCCAGATGTGGTAAATTTAATTGAAAATGGTTCTACCACTTGGTCAATAGATGATTCACTGGCAATTCCATTAAGAAATTTAAAAGATAAGCTATGTAACAGAAAAGGTAAATGTAATTTGGACATAGCCAAAACATATGTTATGCCTATTAAATGGCAGAATGGTGGGAAATTTAGAAGGAACAATAACTTATCCAACAAGTACTGGGGGTACAGTCGTCTATTTATTTTTAGCTGATGTATTTGCATTCCCACTAATTAAAAAGCTGAAAATCATCTAACAGTGAAAAAGTGACCATTACCCCCTGAGATAGTTACAATCAATGTCAAGGGTGTCAGGTTAGAGAAAATATATTTTACAGAAATAAATGAAACATTCAGAAAACTAACATATCTTCAATAAAAGAAGCATAAAATGAGACCTGTATGAAAATGAAACATACAAACATAAAATTTGTCAGCAGCTAAGTACTGATTGGCCCACTCAGTCTGCCCATTTTTCCCTACCTACAGTATCACCACAACCCTACTTGATCTCCAGCTCATTCTCCCTAACTCCTTTCCTTTCCACTAAGCTTCCCTTATGCCTATCCCATGCATTTGTGAACCACACAACTATTTTCACCCCCCACCACCTCCATTAGTAGGCTGTTCCAGGAATTCATCATTCTTTTTGTGAAGAAGTACTACCTCACATCTCTCCTGAACCTAACTCCTCCTAACTCCTTGTGCCCAGTACAGGTGACTGCCCGGTATGGGTGACTGCCTCCTCCTGCAAGCTACAGGAGCTGCTCGGAACCCAGCGGCTGTTCTGCACTGACCCACCTACCTCTCAGCCTACAACCAGGTACACATTTTGAAGAGCAGCACACAGCTACCAACAGGACTGAACTTGGCACTTTTTGCCTTTCAGGCCATTTGGCTGCACTACTACTGCTGCTGAGCTCTGATTAGGCAGAATGCATTCCCCCTTCTCTTATTGGCTCCTGACTCTACCCTTCCTGAGACCTCTTTTTTAATACAAAAACTGCTAATGCTGAGTTTACCCATGCCAACTGTTAGTGGAACAGGTTAGTTAATTTTTTCTAGTTTTTTTTTTTTAAGCGTCTACTTTTCCATTTGCAAAGTATACTGCAAAGCCACTAGAGGGCAACAACTCTTGGGAGTTGCATTTTTCTTCCCACTGCTATCTCCTAAACACTTCTTGTCCTGGGTCCTTCTTCCCTAAAGCAGATTATTACGCCACAACAAACTATAGTCCATCACCCTACCACTGTGCCACAGAAACCACTACACCAACCCCAGCCGCTATTAAATACGTATAGTTTCCTGCCCATTTCTCAAGTCCTCCTCTACCCTCAGCTGCATACTGAGCAACACAGACTATTTTATTATTTTTTTTCTTTTCTGTACCCTGGTCTGTCTCATCTTAAAGTCATACACCACTATGATGGGTGTCAGTCTGCTCCCCTTGAACCGGAACTGGTATAGCAGCTCCCACTGCCCTCTGCCCAGCCTCCAATTCCCCAACAGACTATCCTATCTTCTACCTATTACACTTATCATACTCCTTACTGGGTTAGATTGCCATCCCCCCACCCACACACCCACCTCACCCCTTACCTTCCCTACCTTTTATCACCATCCACCCACCCTGTCAATGCCTGACAAGCATCCACCCCCCTGCTTAACCTGCCAGCAACACACGCACCCCAACCCCTACAAACTCATCTACCTTACCTTTCCTGCCCTCCTCAACTTACCCATTCCCTGTGCTACTCTCTCTAAATATGTGCCTCACCAAAGCTCAACCACAAAACAACAGTCCCTCACTCTCCTCAGGGTCCTAGATCTACTACTTCTCATATCCAGAAATATTCATCCCAACCCAGGCCCCACCGCCAACAGTCAACAGAAACTACACCAAGGGCTGTGCATAGCTGCCATGAATATCTGCAGCCTTCCCAAAAAAACAGCATCTCTCCAAAGCTGTATAGTGCAACATCAGCTGGATGTCCTTGCACTCACTGAAACATGGCTTTCAAAAAAAAAACCCCAGATTCATTCGTCAGCCTCCCAGGCTTCACTCTACACAGAGCCGACAGAGCGGGAAAATGGGGTGGTGGTTGTGCCTTCTATGTTCAAGGCTCCCTACTGAACCAAGCTCTCCAAATCCCCTCACTAGACCATGGCACCCAAGCCTTATCCATAAAACTTACCTTGGACCCTGCTAGAGCTCCCCTAACCATTACAGTGGCATATGTTCCCCCACGCAACCAAGCTATGGCCATACAAGCCCTCACAAACTATATTTCCAACCTCCCCCCAAAAACGGAGCATATCCTGGTCGGTGATCTAAATGTTAACTGGCTCACCAAGTCAGCAGCTGCCATCAAGGATGCCTTTGCAGCACTGGATCATACCGAGCTGGTCCACCAACCCTCCAGGGTAAACACCGCAAACGGCTCCTAGACCCTACTAGACATACTACTAACTAACTGACCACATAGAATCTCTGACCTGTGGTCCTCCCAGACTCACTGAGTGACCACTCCCCTATCCTCTGCTCCTGGTCATGTCATCTGCCCAAACCCCAACCTAGTGTCTCCACCCGCAGACGCTTGCAACCCGGTGGCCTTCAAAAAATCAAACACTACCTGGCCCAGTGGGACTGGGCCCCTATAACCCAGGCCCCTAACATTGACCTAGCCCTTGATTACTTCACATGCTCTCTGAACAAAGCATGTGAAATATTTGCCCCCCCTGACTAAATTGAAAACTGTAAAACATAATGTCCCTTGGACAATACCCACATTATGGCAGCAACTAAAACAAAGGGATGATCTCTGGCACAGAGCCATTGAATCTGGCTCCCAAGCAGACAGACTAGCATACAGAGCAGCATGCAATAGGTGCACCTGGGCCATATGCAAGGCCAAGGCTGAATATTATAAAGACACCCTGGCTTCCTCCTGGGGGAGTGCATGAAAGTTTTGGGACAACATTAAAGAGCTTAATGGCAAATCCCACCTCCCGACCCTCCCAGCTCTGCATCAACAATGCCACTTCAACTGACCCACAGGCTATCGCTAACTGCCTTAACTCAACCTTTTCCGATCTTAGTACAGTCCTCCCGAGCGATGTTTTTGACCCTATCCCAGCTTCCTCTGAACCAAACCTCCAGTGCCCCCCTTTCTACCTTAGGGTCATTACAAAGCAGGAAGCAAAATCCTACCTCTCCAAAGCTCTCGGTGGCTCCAACTATTGCAAAGACTCCTTTGACATGAAAATCCTCTACCAGGTTCTTGACACTGTTCTTTCCCCCGTGACCGACCTCCTTAACCACTCCCTATGCTTGGGACAGTTCTCTACAGCCTGGAAAACTGCAACAATTACCCCAATACTAAAAGGTGGAGACAATACCCACCCCAACAATTATCTGCCTATATCCATCCTTCCCCCTCTCTCAAAAGCCCTTGAAAAAAATAATTTCCTACCAACTCACCTAGTATATGTGAGCCCACAATTTGTTATGCAGTGAACAACATGGCTTTAGATCAGGCCATAGCATAACCAGTGCCCACATTGAATTCTCCAATTTCATTCACTCTGCCCTTGACCATAAACATCTGGTCAGAGCCATCTTCGTGGACCTTTCTGAGGCCTTTGATATGGTCTCCAACCCACTCCTCCTGGACACACTCCACCACACTGGTCTATCACATGGACCACTCTCTTGGTTTAATAGCTACCTTACCTCCAGATCCCAATGTGTTAAGATAAATGATACCCTATCTTCCACCCTGCCTGTCTGCTCTGGGGTCCCCCAGGATCCATATTGGGCCCCCTAGTCTTCAGTATCTACTTAAATGCACTACCCAAATCCTGCTCCGGTAACCTACTGCTATATGCTGATGATGCGGTTCTCTACGCTGCACACCCCTGCCCTGACAACCTACAGTCCTCCTTCCAACACTTGTTCAACCAGATTGAAAGTTAGCTCACCAGTCACAGAATTGTGGTCAACATCAAAAAAACAAAAGCTATGCTATTTGCCCACCGGCAGAGCAAGGCCAAGGACACTGAACTAAAAATCCTCTCCCACGCCCACCTCCCTCTGGAGCAAGTACTTACTTATAAATACCTCGGCCTTACCTTTGACACCTCCCTATGCTTCCATGCCCACATTAACATCCTGACCTCAGCCATTAATACCCGCATCGGCCCTCTATACCAGCACAAAGACTGCCTGACACCAGAGGCTTTCAACCTGGCTGTCACCTCTTCTGTCCTCTCTCTCGTTGACTATGAGCTCCCTATCTACTCTGCTGCGTACAACACCACCCTAAACAAAATTCACATAGCCATTAATAAAGTGTGTCAACTCCTCCTAGGCGCAGACAAATGCTCCCATACTTGCGCCCTCTACGCTGTTACAAACATCTTCACCCTTGAGGAAAGACTGCAATATCAATCCTTTCTCCTCACAAAAAAATCCACCTAGGTTAACTCCATTGGGGGTCTCAGCCTCACTACTCTCATGTTCCAGCATTGTGACCACTCATTCTGCCAACAAGCATCTGTGGACCGTGCCCAAGGTCAGAACCTCCCTTGCTCAGAGATCATTCCTCTATAGAGCTCCCACTTGGTAAAATGAGCTCCCCCCAGCCATAACCTCCATTCCCAATCTAGGACACTTCAAGAACATCCTAAAAAAACACATTCTCTCCTTGCGCCAATGCCAGTGCAGCTGCTAATCCTCCTAACTGACCTGCACAGAGCTGCACTATTGCTGATCCCCATTGAGATTGCCACCAATCATATAGGACTAACTGTATAGGACATCTCTGCTGATGATCTCTGTCTCTGCTATATGACAATGCCCTAGAGGCTGCACCTACACTGTAACTATACCTCCTGTACTAATACCAATACCCTAGCTACTAAATGTATAGGTCAACAGCCACCCAGGCAACTATATGTAAATACTTCCTTAAAACAGTGTTGTCTCACTATTGTATAGATCACTGTTACTACTATACCACAATGCCCCAGAGGTTGCACTTGTATTATAATTGTTCCACTGTAATAATATCAATACCCTAGCTACTACATGTATAGACTTTCAGCCACCTTGGCTATTATATGTAATTACTTGAAATGTGATGTTCCACTAATGTACTATCTCTGAATGTATGACTATGCGGATGCAGAGCCTTTGTAAACGAGTATATGACTCAAAGGGTTATAATTTCTATGATTGACTAAATAAGTAAATAAAGCTTCATAGCATTTCCTGTTGTTGCCAAGCAACAACTCTCTCTGAAAAATACTTTCCTTCTGTCTTATTTATCCCTGTGCAGTAATTAAAGGTCTCTATCATGCACCCTATCCTTCTCCTTTACTCTGGTGTATACATATTTATTTCCTTTACTCTCTTCTCATAGGGCTTTTTATACAGATCCTGCACCATTTTAGTTACCCTCTTCTATACAACTTCCATTCTTTCTATGTCCTTCCTGAGATGTGGTCTCCAGAACTGGACACAGCATGCTAGGTGAAGTCTTACCAGTGAGCTATACAAAGGCAACACCACCTCCTTCTTTCTGCTAGTATACTCCTCCCTATACACCACAGCATCCCACTAGCACTCCTAGTTGCCTTGTCACACTGCCTGGCTACCTTTAGGTCATCTGATATGATTACCTTTATGTCTTTCTCCTGCTTGGTGGTCATCAATAACTCTCCACCCATTTTGTACTCTACCCTAGGATTCCTGTGCCCCAAGTGTATTATTTTGTATTTTTTCATATTGAAACCCAGCTGCCATATCCTTGACTACTCCTCTAGTTTTCTCAGGTCTCTGCTCATCCTTTGCACCCCCCTAGAGTGTCCACCCTATTGCATATTTTTGTGCAATCTGCAAAGAGGCAGACCTTCCCCTCCAGCTGCTCCCTAATGTCCCTTATAAAGACAATATTTTGGCACCCCCAGAGGAAGAAATAGGTTTGCATGATACCCAACCACCATACATCAATTGTCGGGATATAGCAGCACTGTTGTATGCAGACAATATTATTTTATGTCAACTAAGATGGGAATAAAAAAAAGCCTTCAGAACTAAATTAAGTCATATAACAAGTTTAGATCTAGAAATTAAGTCACAGAAATCAGACATAATGGTATTTGGTCAAAGCAAGAAAAACATAGGAAGTTTGGAAATACAATTATTAAAGAGGTTCAATAGTATAAATATTTAGGTGATTTCAGATAAGAGTCAAAGGTAGGATAATCATGTGGCAGCAATAAAAGAAAATGCAGTGCAAAGTAATAAGGAAATAAGATTTGCAAATAATTTTTCAACCGATTCATTTGTTGCTTTATGCAAAACATTTAGAGCAAAAGTGTCAGTTAGTATATGGATCAGAAACATAGGCACCATGTGTATCTGTGTTATAACTAGAGACAATACCATTTCTTTTTGTCAGCATGACCTTAAGTTTACCAAAGGACACACCAAATACATTGCTTAGAATCAAAGCAAATATGTATAAATTAGAGATTTAAGCATTTTTGAGGTATTGGACAAAATAATTACTATGGATGCAAGCAGGCTGCCAAGTATGTGTAGGCAGGAGTACCTAAATAAATCTAATGTCTTTAGTATAAAATATACATTATTAACTGATTTGGATCAGTGACTGCCTGGAAAAAGTAATGAAAGGAGGTAACAGACATCAGAGTATAATATAAAGACTAATGAGATTATACAGTATATGAGAGAGAACCAAATGAGAACAAGATAGAATCAAAGAACAAGATACAAATTCTTACTTGGAATTCCTCGGGATTACAGGAAAGATTAGGAGACCCAGATTTAGTAAAATATTGTAAAACGTTTGAGTATGTATGTATCCAGGAAACATGGATGATGAATGAGGCTTATCTAGATGGATATATGACATATTGGAAAAAAGTGGAGAAGCTGAAAAGGTATGGAAGGAATGCAGGGGTCTTCAAACTTTTTGTAAATTAAATAATAAAGTGAAAACAAATGATATATAGATTGATAGTAAGAGTATATTAATAGTATATATACAGGAGGAAGGAGAAGATGATTTAATATTAATAAATATCTATGTACCTAAATTTAATAGTTCCTATGCTGACAAGGATTGGTTAAAAAAATTATCAAGGGAACTAGATAGATTGATATTTGAATATCCTAATAGTAAAATAATATTAGCAGGAGATTTTAATGTAAGATTGGGTACTTTACAAGGAATATCAGAAGAAATTGTATCTTGTTGTTCTCATTTGGAGAAGAATAATCTAATGGTTAAAAGGGAAGTGACGGATTATACAGTAAATAATAAGGGAATTCTTGTTCATAGGAAGTTATGTGATATAAATTTCCTTTTATTAAATGGGAGAATTAAAGGTGATATTCTGAGTAATTATACATATCAAGGGGGTCGTGGGTCATCAACAATAAATTATGTTTGGGTTAATCTAAACTTGTTATCGAAATGTGTTGAGATGAGGATAAAAACAACTTTGGAGATCCAGCATGCCTCCATAGAACTAGTGTTGGAAAGGGATCAGACAAAATTTGTTGTTGATCAAGTGGGACCTGATGTGTTGAAATTGATAAGAAAGAACGTTATAGGGTGGGATATTATAGAAGGAGGGAAACTTATCCAGTTAATGTATGATGGAGGTATATTGGATAAAATAAATAATTATATTGATGATAAAAATGATATAGAAACATTACTGGAATATAATATCATTATGGTCGATGTCGGGCAGATCATCTCCAGGCAACAAATTACAATAGTAAGGAAAGGACAGGCTTGGTTTAACAAAGAATGTAGGGATGTAAAGAGGAAATTTAATGGGCTAATGAGAGTTTTAAAAGGTAGTTTGATAGAAAAAAGAACAAAGAAATGAATAAATTAGGAAAAGAGTATAAAAGGATTTTGAAAATAAAGAAAGATACCAACTTAAATTATGGACAGAATTAGAGGAAGCTGTAGTATTAAATGACTCTAAGATGTTTTGGAATATAGTCAATAATGGTACATTAAATTATGACAACAGGATAACTACATTAATCGAGCCGGACGTATGGGTACAATATTATAAAGGTTTATTTTATACAACAAATAAAAAGAATCAAAATACAGATGAACAACACGGCAAGAATGGATTTGACATTAAAAATCAAGAATTGATTAACAATAAACCATTTATGGAAGAGGATGTATGGAAGGTTTTGGATTCTTTCAAAAAACATAAAGCCCCAGGTCCAGATGGGATAGCTTTTGATGTTATTTTTCATACAGCTCGATTCTGGGTTCCTTATTTGATGGTACTATTTAATAAGATTTGGGATAAAGGAATAATACCAACTAGTTGGAAATTAAATATAATTGTTCCAATATTTAAACAAGCATTTGTCAATGCCGAACGTTCGCTTGCAGGTATTTGCAGTGGTATTTGGCACTTGGACATGGCTTAAAAAAATCAGTGACAAAGAAGTACAAGCATTTGTCAATGCCGAATGTTGCTTGCTTCTATGTGCTGTTTAGGTATTTGGAAGTCATTGGAGTGCAAATATTGAAAAATTGTGTTGAACTTCTGACGTGCGTGGGAACTGCATAGCATGCTCGTAAAACAGTCATTTTAGGAATTTTTCACCAAATTTTCAACATAGCCATTTTAAGACCTCTGCTCATGAACAGTGTTACTGTGATTTTCTTAATATGTCCATACATTGAGTTATACACCGACTGCGCATTTAATAGCTACATGTAGTGGAAACACGTTTTAGGCAGGATGTGAAAATGACAGCTGTACTGCTCTTAAGGAGGTATAGTAAAATGGCAATGTTGAAAATCTGGGTGAAAATATTGAAAATTTGTGAACTTCTGGCGTGCGTGGGAACTGCGCAACTTTCGCTTCGTAAAACAGTCATTACAGAATTTTCGCAAAATTTTCAACATAGCCATTTTAAGATCTTTGCTCATGAACAGTGACACTGTGATTTTCTTAATGTCCCATACATTGAGTTCAATTGCGACTGTGCCATTATTAAGCTACATAGGGTGGAAACACATTTGGGCAAGATGTGAAAAAATGACAGCTGCACTGCTCATAAGGAAGTGTGGTAAAATGGCAATGTTGAAAATCTGGAGTGAAAATCTTGAACAGAACCATCGAGAGTGCATAGGAACTGCGAACACACACCGTAAAACAGTCATTTTTAGGAATTTTTTCACCAAATTTTCAACACAGTCATTTTAAGACCTCTCCTCATGAACAGTGTCACTGTGATTTTCTTAATGTGTCCCATACATTGAGTTTGCACACCGACTGCGCCATTGTGCGCTACATGGGCGGAGACACATTTTAGGCAGGATGTGAAAAATGACAGCTGTACTGCTCATGAGGAGGTGTGATAAAATGGCAATATTGAAAATCTGGAGTGAAAATCTTGAAAATTCACAAACTTATGAGTGTGCATAGGAACTGCGCAACGCACGCTCATAAAATAGTCATTTTTAGGAATTTTTTCACCAAATTTTCAACATAGCCATTTTAAGACCTCTGCTAATGAACAGTGTCACTGTGATTTTCTTAATGTGTCCCATACATTGATTTCACACACCAACTGTGCCATTGTGTGCTACATGGTAAAACACATTTGGGTGAGATGTGAAAAATGACAGCTATGCTACTCATAAGAAGGTGTGAGTAAAATGGCAAAGTTGAAAATCTGGGTGAAAATTGAAAATACGAACTTACGAGCCTCTTTGTAGGAACTACTAGCATACGGCTCCTAAAATGGTAATTTTAGGAATTTTTCCACAAATTTTCAAAATAGGCTTTTGAGAGCCCACCTTATGAACGCTGGCAGTGTTGTTTCATTAATCAGGCCCAAATGGTGATTTTGTGCAGTGCTGCAAATCACCTTCGGGCCGCAATAACGCCATGACAGTGACATCATTCATGAAGGGGTCACAAAACCTCATGTTTAAAATTTGGTGCAAAAATGCCAAAAAATGCCTGAGATATGCAACAAAGTTGAAAAAAACCCATCTAGCCCATTATACAGCTTACCGGCATTTCCTCAGTTCGCGGTCGGCTTTGAAGAGTGCAGACGTGTTCCCGGTCCACCGATGATCATCGCGCCAAGCCCCGGAGGTAAGTATGGGGTGAGGGGGGTGTGGGGAGGCAGGGTGCGCAGTGGTGGGTGCGGGTTGTGGGAGGGGCAGGGAGCAGCGCCGTGGGACCGTTTTAATTTACAGGTTAAAAAACGATGCGGGACGTTTACCACGCTGGGGTGGGCTCCCAGCATGGCAGGAAAAGCTGTTTGGGGGCGATGGGCTGATGGGGATTGGAACCCCCCATCAGCCTACCTAGAATTGCTGCATGGGGTGGGCTCCCAGCGTGGCTCAACACCATTGGGGGGGAATCGCGCAGAATGGCCAGGACAGCAACAGCATGGTTTTCTTTGAACTGAACACCACCACTGTTATACACAGCACCCGCATCCATTGGTGCAGGACCGCCATGCCTGCTCAATGGAGCAGTAGATTGCACAGGAGAGTCACACCTCCAAAATGTGCTATTCTCCCAAGATGTTCCTTGCGCACGCGCGCAAGTGAACGTAAAAAGGGGGGAAAAAAGTCCAGAATGTTATCGACCAATTAGTTTAATAGACAGTACGGAGAAGATATTTACTAAAATATTAAACAATAGATTGACAGCATGGGTTGAGAAAAACAATATTATTGATACAGCACAAACAGGATTTAGAAATGGTCAATCTACATTAGACCAATGTTGGACATTGATGCATCTAATTTACAAGTATACTAAGATTAAAAAACAAAAGCTATATTGTATATTTGTTGATCTAAACACAGCATTTGATTGAGTGAATCGTAGTATGATGTGGGAAGGATTAAAAGGATTAGGAGTGGATAGGGATATGGTGACAATGACTTGAGTGATTATCTCAGGACAATTATACAAGTGTAAGATATTCAACAAAGGGACAATTGACACAATGGTTTCAAACTAATATTGGGGTAAAGCAGGGATGTACTCTCTCACCATTGTTATTTAATTTATATTTTCAAACAATATTAAGTAAATTATATGGTCCAGATTTTCATTTGACTAGAATAGGGAAGAAGTATTGTGTTTATTTAGCATTTGCAGATGATGTAGCTTTATTATCAACAAGCTTCATAGGCATAAAGAGAATGTTAATCAAATTTGTTGGAGAATGTAAGAAGGCAGATTTATTATTAAATTATGAGAAAACAAAAGAGTACTGGTCTTTGGAGGGAATAAAAAAGAATACCAATATAAAATAGATGGATATAGATTGGAAGTGGTAAAAGAATTTTGTTATTTAGGAATAGTTTTTACTCAGGATGGATTATGGAATAAGCATATAAAAGAAACATATAGTAAGGTAAATAGATTTATGGTAGTAATGAATAGATTTGCATATAAACATGGAGGGCAGTCAATGAAAGGAAACTTGAAGGTCTTAAATACAAAAGTTAAAGCTCAAATACTTTATAGGGCAGAAATTTAGGGATTTGGTGATTTTTCTAAATTAGAATATATTTTGAATAAATTCTATAAAAAATGTTTGGGTCATTCTATTGGGATGCCATCAGCAATGGTTAGGGCAGAACTGGGCCAGTACCAACTGGGATGTGAAATAAAAACAAGACAAATGACCTATTGGTTAAAAGTGTATAACATGGTAATCAAAAGTTTCCTAGACTATGTATAGAGGAAGCAATGGAGTATAGCAAATACTATAGGTTATTTCCAAGTATGGAAATAGTGGAGAAAATAATAAAACCAATGGGGCTGTTAGAGATTATTTCGGAAAGTATGATTTGCCCAGCAGATATAATTAAATTAAGAATTAAAGATAGGATTAGAGATTATTATACCCAATTGGATTTGGCACTGTGTAAACAATATAAAGTGAATGAATGGATGGCTAAAAACAAGAGGTCACACGAAATAGAATTTTACTTGAGAGCTAAGATCAATCCTGAGTTTAGAAAATTGTTAACTTGAGTGAGATTCGAGAGTATTACAACAAATTGGAAATTAAATTTATTTAGTAAAGAGAAAATAGTGGGGGATTTACTATGCAAATGTGGAACAGATAAAGATACACTTAGATATTTATTAATAATATGCCCTCTATATAAGAATGATAGAAGGAAAATTTGGGAGAAGATTTTGAGAAAACTTGAGTTAAATCCAGAAATTATGTTAAATTTCTTGTTAAAATCTCATAATCTGAAAATACTACTTGCTGTGACCTCCTTTTTAAAAATAATTGAGCAGAAAAAATTGCATGTGAGGAACGTTTTAATTTAAAGGGTAGGTTTAGCTGCCTATAATTTGTCCAATATGTTAATATTTAAATACATTTAAAAATGTGGATATTACTAAGAAGAATGTAAAATTAAGGACTAATGTTATATGATGGATGTTTTAACATGGAAATTATAAAGATGTGTATTTGATTGAATTTTAATCATGTATTTTAATTGTAATGACTTGAATAAGTTGATCAATAAATTACTACTACTACTACTGTCTGTAGATGGTTTTAGAAAGTAAATTACAGTACGTACAAAAAAATGGCTTGACCCATTATAGTTTCCCCATGTGCTTGCAAATGTAAGTGACTACCATTCTCTGGCCAAACAAAGACTAATGGAAAATGTTTATTTAACTGATACTAAGAAATTTGTGGACATATCATCGCTGGCCTTCTATTAAATGCAAGACAGTTTTGTAATATTAACTATGGCTACTATCTTGAGTTTTATGAAAACACAGCCCACAGGAAGGCACTAGCAAAGCTCAGGTTGGGTATAGTAAATGTTAAAACACAATCCTGGAGCTTTTGGTCCAACTCAATTGATTATAATACCTGTGTTTATAACAGTGATACAAGGCTATCGGTTATTCACCTTTTGTTGAAGTGCCGAATCTTGTCAAAGGAAATGGAAAGATGGATTGACCTATTGTACAGTATATAATATTCCAGACAAAGAAGACACTGTATTATGTTATGAGCTACTGTTACATCAGGGTTTCCAAACATGGTTCCACATCAAGATCATGAAAATTCAACAGAAACACGAAAAACAGCAACTGCACAATAGCGCATACAGTACATAGACAGCTACCACAAGCAACAGTGATCTCGGTCAACTGCAAATTCAATGCTGTAGTGAGGATCAGCAACACTGGACATAATACTGACAAATGGGGACAGAGTGGAGGAGGTAGAGTTTGGGGAGAATTTGGAAGACAGCGACCACCGGATGGTCAGGTTCAATCTTCGGGTTGGAGCAGTAATGGGCAGGTCCGTCACCAGGTTACTGGACTTCCAGAGGGAAAAGTTTGAGAGGATGAAGGAAATTGTGTGGAAGGAACTTAAAGGGAAACAGAATCTCGAGGAAGTGGAGGAGCTTTGGGGAACAATAAAGGGAGGTATTCTCAAGGCCATGGAGCAATGCATCTGGAAGGTAACCAAAAGGAAAAGAGGGAGAAAATCCCTGTGGTTCATGGCAGAGGTTTGGGAGGTGGTTAGGAAGAAAACAAAGGTGTTGAAAGCCTACAAAACATCACAGACTTTAGTAGAAAGGGAGGTCTATAAGGATAAGCTTAAAGAGGTGGGAAAATGATTAGAAAGGCTAAAGCAGCAACGGAGATAAAAATAGTGAGGGAGGCTAAAAGAGGGGACAAAAATTATTTTGGTATGTGAGTGATAGGAGGATAAGCAGGTAAGGGATTCTAAGACTTAAGGGGGGGTACACCAGTTGAGGGGGATGAGGAAAAAGCAAATCCGCTAAATGAATACTTTGCATCAGTATTCACAGTCAAGGAAGAAGGGAGTGGGCCAGAATTGCAGCTAAGGATGAGGGAGGGAAAGGAGGTGGACATCAGCTCCTTCATGGAGGGTAGAGTATTGGAGGTGCTGGGAAAAATGAAATCTGGCAAAGCTATGGGCCCAGATCAAATACATCCCAGGGTACTAAAGGAAGTAAAAGAGGAACTGGTAGTACCTCTTACACAGTTGTTCAATTTATCCTTTGAAGCGGGGAGAGTACTGGGGGACTGAAAGCAGGCGGAGGTGGTGGGCAGAGATGGTGCCGCTTCACAAGGGGGGGTAGTAATGATGAGCCAGGCAACTACCGCCCAGTTAGTCTTACCTCCGTGGTAGGAAAATTTATGGAAACCCTCATAAAAGAAAGACTAGTATGCCACCTAGAGGAGGGGGGCCTTATTGATGATAGCCAGCATGGATTCACTGGTGGTAAGTCATGTCAGACCAACCTGATGGACTTTTCTAGAGTGCTATGGAGGAGTATGATCAGAAGTGTGTGGTGGATGTGGCCTACCTGGATTTCAGGAAAGTGTTTGACTCCATCCCCCACAGGAGCTTGGAAAGCAAGCTAAGAAGTTTAGGGGTGGGATGCAAACTGACAAACTGGATGGAAGATTGGCTGGGGGGAAGGACTCAGAGGGAAGTGGTCAATGGGGTGCATTTCAGGGAACGAGGGGTGACTAGTGGGGTTCCACAAGGATCGTGTTGGGACCCATATTGTTTAATTCATACATAGGGGCTTACCAGAGTATCTAAATGGGAAAGTGTGTCTGTTTGCAGATGACACAAAAGTCTATAACAGAGTGGTCACTTCAGGGAAATTGAGAAAATGGTGCACGATCTGGCCAAGCTGGAGGAGTGTGCAGAAAGGTGGCAGCTTCAATTCAATGCAAAAAAATTTAAGATAATGC
The DNA here is from genome assembly GCA_016271365.2 of Neoceratodus forsteri. Lineage (NCBI taxonomy): Eukaryota > Metazoa > Chordata > Ceratodontiformes > Ceratodontidae > Neoceratodus > Neoceratodus forsteri. The sequence goes on along the minus strand of CM028130.1, from coordinate 348,931,780 downwards.
ACATAGGCCTCAGTAACCCCAGGGCTACATACCAGCTTGGGGGGAGACACTACAGGTTACAGAGCTAGAAAAGGACCTGGGGATTTGGATTTCAGAACTCTAAAGGTTAGGTATCAGTGTGATAGGGTGGCAGGAAAAGCGACAAGAATGCTGGCATGCATACGGTGAGGCTTCACAATTAGGAAGAGGGAGGTGATAATGCCACTCTGCAAAGTGCTGGTCAGGCCACAGCTGGAGTATGGCATGCAGTTCTGGAGGCTGCATTTGCAAGGAGACAAGGATAGACTGGAGAGGGTCCGGAGGAGGGCAACCAAAATTGTCCAAGGAATGCAGGGGAGGTCATATGAGAAAAGGCTGTAACAATTAGGTCTGTATACACTGGAAATGAGAAGAGAAAAGGGGGGTATGGTGGAGACCTTCAAGTATCTGAAGGGAATTAACAAACTGAGGGGAGGTAGCCTCTTAAGGCTGGTGGAAACACAACCACCAGAGGTCATGCTTTCAAGCTGGAAGGGGGGGTAGATTTGGGGGGGTGTAATGGGGCATTATTTCTCAGAGAGGGTGGTGGTATATGGAACAGAATACCTGAATGGGTAGTAGGGGCGGATATAGTGGACAAGTTCAAAAGAGCATGGGACAGCTATATGGGCCTAAACGGAAGAGGAGGGGTAGGACAGAGAAGAAAATGGTAGGAGGGTGGGAGGAGGTTGATCATTTCTTGGGCAGACTAGATGGGCCAGTCGGTCCTTTTCTACCAGCAGAATTCTATGATCCTACGAACATTTCAGGTTTCAAATCTAAGCCATTTTCAATTATTGGTATGGATAAAAAGAATCTTAAAAATATATTTTTTTCTGTTATCATGCAACCTGTACAGTATATCATACTTAGCAAGTTCTAATATTTTTTTGCAAAGGGTGCACATGTCATGTCTCATGTCCATACATTTAAAGATGCCCAGTTAGTTATAATATGATGATACGTCTCTGACATAAGGACAGGTATCAGGAGTGAGATGAGTCTCTTTGCAGATGACTCAAAACTGGGGGCGGTGGTGGATGGGGAGGAGGGGAGGGTGGTCCTACAGGGGGACCTAGAGGCTCTGGAAAGATGGTCTAGAAAGTGGAAGCTGAGGTTCAATGAAGGAAATGCAAGGTACTGCACCTGGGAGTCAGAAACCCGGCCAAGTGTGCACCCTGGGGGTGGAATGCCACAAGTCTAGATGGCTGAGAGGGACCTGGGGGTGGGTGGTGGATGTCAAGATGAACAACTTGGAGACTTGTAGGAGGGCAGCAGCCAAGGCCAACAGGATGCTGGGATGCATCGTAGGGGATCACCTCAGAAGGGAGGGTGATACTCCCTCTGTAGCTGCTTGGTGAGGCCGCACTGAGTACTGCATGTGCAGCTCTTGGAGGCCACCAAAGAGGGACATTAAACTCCTGAGAGGATCCAGAGGAGGGCAACCAAATGATTTGGGGCTTGGGGGACAGGATCATGAGAAGAGACTCGAAGAGCTAAATATGTACACATTGGAAGAGTGAAGGGACCGTGGGGACATGATGAGAGGTCTTCAGGTACATGAAGGGGGTAAATAGGGGAGGAGCAGTGGGGTGCTTGAAGGAGGAAGGAGGAGAGGCACTACTAGGAGCATGGGTGGAAGCTGGGGGAAGATTCAGGGAGAAGGAGGAGGTTGCACTTCACAGAGGGCAGGTGAGCAATGGAATGCACTGCCTAGGGGGGCTGGTGGAGGCAGAGACGGTGAGGGTCTAAGAGGTGTGGACAGGTACAGGGGAAGGGTTCTGGAGGCAAAATCCAATGCAGCAGAATATCCAGAACTGGGAAGGGAGAAGCCAGAGAAGGCGAGGGGGGGCAGCAGGTCAGCTCCCAGGGTTTGGGCTGACCAAACGAGCAGACGCGAAAGACCATTAGGCCTATTCTGCTGGCATTTTAGCATGTTAGTATGAAGTTAAACAGGGACATGTCTACTCAACCGTAACTATAAAGGGACTATATAGTATTCCTTTCTCATAATGCAGTGCAATTCCTATGGGTTGATTGGTAGTTATCCTTAAAATACAATCAAAAAGAGCATTACAACTGAAAAAAAAATTCCTATCTTTATTTAAATTCTTTTATTTTTCTGTTAGTTTCTGCAACCTGACTATACAGTATTAGTATTGTTACAGCTGTTCATGCTGATCATACAGCCTCCCCAACCACCACTATAGGTTATAGCCATCTTCTTTTTAAGTTGGGTTATAACCTTATTAGCCATTTGCAGATTAATCATCTTATTTAGAGGCTGTTGTTGCTCTCCATATGCAAAATTGGCAGTTTTTGCAAAATGCTTAAGTTCTTTGTATTACTGCAGTTTATTGATAAGTACCTCAGTTAACATAAACCTTGCTTTTAAAGTAGTTAGCATTAATGCACTTATTTGCATCTATTAAGTTCATGAATCCACACATAGATGTGAAAGAATATATGCAAGTAATAATACCCGACAGGGTGGGCAGTATTTGTCAATACTGGACCACCTAGGGGTGTAATGAGGCACAATGTTGCAAGCGGAAGGCCTTATAGGCCCTGGGTGGTCCGGTATTGACCATACCGCTCACCCTGGAGGGTATTATTGTGCTTAGAAAACGGGCGCAGTATTTTATATGCTTAAAAAATGAAAGAATTCATGTTAAAGTATTCAGTAATAAAGTATCTTATTTATTTTGTTAAAAAGTAATTCCTCCGCCTTATTTTGTTTTTGATCTATGGTGTTTTGTTCTATTACAGCCTCTGTACTTGTGGCTACTGAAGTTGGTTGCCATGGTTACCACACACACGGATCCATTCAGTTATTTTTTTTTTCTTTATGTATTAGTATACTTTTGTCTTATTGTATTAATGTTTGCAGTCTTTTTTTTATTAATGTGCTGCGCTTGAGGAAATTAACCATTACGTTGCACATGCCTGCACATGGAAGTTCAGTAAGAAGGGACAGGAAGGGACACAAGGTCGCTAAGCTCTTTTTTTATCTTAAAGATTTATTTCATCATTTTTTGGTACATTTCCTCTCTTAAAACTGTGATTGTTTTTTATGGCGCTCAGCGGGACTTCAGCAGCATGCCATGTGGGACATGTGTAGCGAGTCAAGTGGGAGATCAGCAATGCGTCAAGTGGGAGATTGGAAATGGTGGAAGTGATGCGCTCCAGAAACCTTTGGGGTATGAATGAAGAGGGATTTTTTTTATGTTCATAAAGCAGTTTTGTGTGGCAAGTGAGATTACATTTACTTTCTGGCACATTCAGTAGTGTTGGGGTAGACTGTTTCTCGCTCGCTAAGTGAAGGTAAAAAATGGAGGCTGGTCATTGCAAATCTGGGGTGGCCCAAAGATACTTTAAGTAATGGGGCAACCCAAATTGGCACTTATTTAGAAGTGGGCATCTATTGAAAGTTAATGTACCCTCACGTAGTGGCTCTCAGCCAATAGGAAAGCCCCTAGAATCTTATCCATTTTCTAATACAAACTATTTTATGGATTGAAAAATGTTTTGCCAGGATAACCAGGATAATTTAAAGTGACGGGAAACCTGCCTTAGAGACAGCCTAGCAATGGAGGATTGCCAGGGTGGGGTAGAGGAAAAATGGATAAAAATTAGGGAAAGCATAGTGAAGGCAACCAGCCTCTGAGTGAAAGAAGTGAGTAATAGCTAGAAGAAAACAAAGGCCACTATGGTACTCTAGGGAGGTGGCCACAAAAGTCAAGGAAAAATGGTATCATTCAGGAGGCACCAAGAAACACAAAGGGATGAGGACAGGGAGAAGTGCCAGGTAAAATAGAGGGAAGTAGGTAGAGTAGTCAGGCAAGCAAAAGCACAGAGGAAAGGATAGCCAAAGGAGTGGCAGAAAAGGACAAGAAATTCTCCAGGTACATAAGTGAGAAGAGGGAGGAAAGTGAAGGAATAGTAAGGATAGGGAGGTTGGTAGATGGTGACTGTGCAGAGCAGAATTAGGTAAAAGCTGACATCCTGAACATGTACTGCTGCTAAGTCTTCACAGTGGAGGGGGGGGGCAGACTAATAAGGAGTAGAAGGAACACCAGCGGGAGGCAGGGGCAGGCTCCAGGTTTTTGTGAGCCCCGGGTAATTCACCCCCAGTGGGCCCCCTGCCTCCCCTCACTCATCTGTCCATGTAAAAAGAAAAAAAAAAGGCAAAGTAAACTACAATCAAACCAGACTCAGTGTTTGGCAGAGAGATGTAGCATAGCAGCCCCCCCCAACCCGAGCCATTGGTGCTGTTGTCTCACGCTGTGCAAAAGGTGTAACATTCTTTCACTAAATAACAATAGCAGCATATGGGAGTGCAGATGGAATGCTTTATAGTTAAGCTACATGCACCTGCCACACAGAAATTAATTGTCCCTGCCATTAGATGTACCCTAACTGCTCTTTTTGCTCCAAGTGGGAGATTGAGCTGCAACAATATTTTCTTTGATTCTGAATTTCCAGTTGTACTTCCGCATGCATTTTTTACTCGTATTTTCTTTCCTGGCTCAAACCAATGACCATGACCCCTTGCTTGCCTTTATTAAACTGAACATTATTATATTTAACAAAAAGGAATTCGGTATTAGAGAGTCTGACCTGTTGTTGCCACAACTCCAAAAGATGCTCCTTCAGGCTCCAGTATACGGCCATCCTCACTGAAGAAATGCTGCTGCCTCTGTTGATTCTGCTGTGTTCCTCTGCCCTGCCCTCAATTGTGACCCATGACCCTACCATCCCATCACCATTTAGGAGCCCTACCGGCCCCTGCCACTCCAATGGATTCAGAATGACTCTCTCGGCTTTGGCTCTCATGACGACTCGCTCGCCCGCTATATTACCTGGCCCCTCACCCCCGCTGCCCCAGACCAGATGACTGGTGCACTCCACTGCACCATGCCTCATTTCCCCCGCCCACCCTGACTCCCGCCTTTCCATTTGAAACAGTGTCTGCAAGATGTAACAGCTAACTGGCTGGGGGGGGATCAGCCCCGCCCCTTCACCACAATCTCCAGCCAGGGATTGGCCATCACCTGCACATTCATGCCCCACAGCCAGGAAACATTACCTGTTGGATCAGGGCCCTGCCACTCAAGCAGGGCTGACAACCTTCATTATTTTAGGGGCCTGCAAGGGAATCTTTTGGGATATATGAGTTTTCCACTCTCAGCACTACATCAGCATGCTCAGTTGGTACTGATTTAAATTGTATAAGGCTGGTGGTGAAGGTGGAGCAGAGCCCGAGCAACATAGCAAGGGCCCTACCTCTGGTGTTGAGGCCCTGGGCATTTGCCTAGGTGGCCTGGGGTGCTGACGCTGGCCCTGGGGGGGGTGAACATAAGTTCATTTACAGAGGAATGTGTCCTGAAGAAACCTGCAAACCTGAAAGTGAACACCATGGGAGCAGAGGGGATACATCCAAGGGTGCCAAGGGAACTTAGGTAAGAGCTTTCTGCACCAACTGACAGCCTTAATCAATATATCACTGGAGACAGGAGTGGTTCCAGGTGACTGGTGGATAGCTGATGTAGTTCTGCTTCATAAGAGTGGTGGTAGGAAGGAGGCTAGCAATTATAGACTAATCAGTCTCACACCAGTGCAGTGAAAATTATCGTAAACTCTGTTAAAAGAAAGGCTAGTGGAATATCTTGAATCTAGTTGGTTGCAAGACTAAAGCAGCAGGGACACATGAAAGGGAGGTCATGAAAGACAAATTGAATCAATTTGTTTGACTGGGTGATCTAGTAGATCAGGGAAGGGCAGTGGACATGACCTACCTGGACTTCAGCAAGGACTTCAACAGTGTGCTACATACTATAGAAGACCGATAAAGAAACTGGATGGTCTGGGGTGGGAGCCAAAGTTGTAAACTGGGTAAAAAACTGGTTAATGGATAGGCAGCAGAGGGCAGTGTTATATGACACTCACTCTAATGAGCGGAGTGGCGCAGGGTTCAGTATTAGGACAGGTCATATTCAATATCTTCACAAGTGATATGGCAGAAGAATTTGAAGGGAATGTATGCCTTTTTGCAGATGACTACAAGATATGTAATAGGGTGGATACTTGTGAGGGGAGGAGAAAATGAGTAGGGTCCTTAGAAAACTTGAGAAGTGGTCAAAGGTATGGCAGATGGAGTTTAATGCCAAAATGTGCAAATCATGCAACTGGGGCACAGAAGCCCAGCAACTGAGTATAACATGTGGAGGAGGCACTGTTTGGTTCTATGTAATAACGGTGATCGTGGTATAGCGATCGCCGTTTGGGCGAGTGTACATCACTGAAAATTAATTTCAGCATTGTACACTCGAGAGTGAACTGCAAGAGGAACCCTAGATCTATGGGTTTCTCTTTAATCAGGGATCTTTGCTCCTGGACCCCCCACTAAAGGATTCTCAACTCGGTGTAGGTTAAAACTTAAAACAAAACATTACCCAGTGCAAAACACGATCATGCCCAGAACTCCAACCTGGCACCCTCCCAATCCCAGTCTGCCACCAACCCACCATGCCACACAGCCAGCTCAGCAGCCCACTGCTGTACTACACCACACAAACCCTCCCCTCCCTTCCAACCGCTCTCACGGCGTGGCCCTCCCAATGCATTTATACATAGCGTGATCCTGTCACCATATTCGCCTATTCCCCGTATCTGATCGTCACCCTGCCAGGTAGCCCTGTACACAGGTGCCATGACTGAGCTTCCCTTTTTGAAAATGCTCAATCACAGTCGCCTTGTACACAGGATACCCTGTTAGTTATTAAGCAGGAAAGGGACTTTGGGGTTATGATATTTGATGACATCAAAGTCACAGGGCAGTGTGACAAGGCAGTGGGCAGAACCACTAGGCTACTGAGTTGCATACGGAAAGGAATCACCAGCAGCAGGAGGGAGGTTATATTACCTCTGTAAGGATCACAGGTGAGACCACACCTGGAATATTGTGTCTAGTTCTAGAGGCTGGATCTCAGGAAAGACATAGACAGGGTAGAGGCAGTCCAGAGGAGGGCAACCACAGTGGTGCAGGGGTTGCATGAGAAATCTTACGAGGAGGGACTGAGGGATCTTAACATGAACACCTGGAGTATAGTAGAGATAGGGTGGATATGATTGAGACCTTCAAGTACTTCATGGGAGTGAACAGGGTACTGGTGAACAGCCTGTTTCAAATGAGAAAATTTAACAGAATAAGAGGGCATGCAAAAAAAGCTGGGTGGGGGGGAGTTCATGGGGGAGGTGTGTGTATGAGCGTGAGAAAATAATGCTTCACTGAAAAAGTGCTGGATGCCTGAAACAGCCAGCGACCAGAGGTAGTAGGGGTGAAAACAGTGGGGTGTTTCAACATGTATGGGATAGACATTAAGGAAAACTGATAAATAAGCAGGAGGGGAGAACTGGCAGAGACCAGTTAGGGTCTGCAGAGGCAGACTAGGCAGGGAACACCTGGGTAGACTAGGTGGGCCAAGCAATCATTTGCTGCAGAGTAATTCTATGTTTCTATGTGTAACCCCCAGGTGGAGGTATCCCAAGGGCTACTAACCCTGCCTGACTGACTACTGACAGGCTGAGGGGCCTAGGTCCAATGGTGGGTGCCTCCACCCAGAGGTCAGGATTGATACTGTCTATTCTGACTTGGTCACAGCCCTCTGAGACACTGTAACCCCCCTTTCTTCCCACTAGTGACCCACACAATACATCAGGAGTATCCTCACAATGTGCGCTAACCCCCAGGACTGGTTCGGTCAGCTTGGCTCTGGGGACCCCCTGTAAAGCAAGATGATGTAATACGATAGCCACTGTACAATACTTTAACATAAACACATACCTTAGTCAGTGTAACTTTGCTGAAACAACCAGATCTGATTTATTTAGGAGATGGTAACAAGGAGAGGGGGAAATCAGGTTAATTAGATCAATCACATTAATATTCACAGTACTGTGCGCAGTTTCAGAGTCCCTAAATGTCACTTTCACTGGGTAACCAGGATGGGGGGCTAGCCAGGATCAGTGCAGCTGGTTGGGGCCCTGTGATGGAAAAACACTTTCACACTAACCAATTGTAATCTGAAGCCGGTTGGCTCAGTTCATGTAGCAAGAAAGAGAAAATCAGATGAAATGCTTTGAATTAAAGTTATAGATGGCAGGGAGCTACCCTGATGTGCACTCACTAACTCAATGCTGGACGCTGTCCCAGATAGTGGCGTGAATTTCTGGATGCCCTTCGCACAGCAGGGGAACAAGGTTCTGCAAGCAGGATATACCCCACACATTTATATGTAACAGAAGTTACTATACCAGGCAGCTACTCTCAGGTCCCGATCGCACTTACTGCCGACCCGGGAGTTCGCGATGCAGCTTCACTTTCCTGACAGACCGAGTGCGATGAAGCAGTTTCTCCAGTCCTCTACAGGGTGAGCCTGGTTCTTGACTATTCAGCCTCTCCTTTCCCAGGAACAGCAGATTCAGTCAGAATCGCCACGGCAAACACGCCGCCTGACTTTAGGCCTCCACACATGGTTCCCGCACGAAAACTCTGCAGCGCAGAAGCATGGAGCTCCTTCCCCAGTCATGGTCACAAAGGATCTGCATTCCCAGCCACCAGGCAGGGAATTACAGTCGGGTGCCACTCAGTGAAATTGGTGGGCTTCAGTTGCCAATCACTCAACACTCCCCCTATTGGTGCGAAAAGGCGCCACAGTCCAGAACTTCACTTCGCAGAATTACTAGCTATATCCCTTATGGCCAGCCAGCTCCCGAGAGAGTCCTGATCCTGGTTGGTTAGCTTAAACTCCAATTTAGGTGCCCCTTCTACCTGATTGGATCTATTCTGCAGTTCAGATCCAAAATGGAGGGGCAAAGCACACAAAGTCCCAGCTGCAAGAAAGGCAGGTTAGACAAAATACATTTTCACTACCACTCTAACTGATCTCTAGCAAACAGTTACACCTTTGAATAGTGCTCACTCTGCCCTCTTAGTGATGGCAGAAATGGAGCAATTTGTCAGCAGCTCGAGTGGGACTCGAGCAGGGAACCACACCGTCCCCCCACATACTAATCCTGCCTGCAAGCAGACAGCTCTTAAGGAGACAGTACCAGAGGCTCTAAAAGCACTCACAAATAAACAGCTTAAATACTGAAACCCTTCCAGGCTGGGGGTATTTAGGCAAGCTCCTAGGAGACTTTTGGGAACCCCCGTTTGCAGGGGGATTACACCCTTCCTAGCCTGAAAATCTTGATGTCCATGTCAAGTAGATACCACTAAATCACTTTTAGGTAGAACATTTGAACTGTCATGCTTTTTCAAACAGCAATCAGCATATTAACCTCTGACAGATACACGTACACTGTATTATGCATTCTACTACTGATCATTCAACAGTATATATATATATATATATATATATATATATATATATATACACAAATATTTTAACTCAGGTCATTACTTCCTGCACATGAAACCTGGATAAGGGGGTCCGTCCCTATCAGCTACATTGGGACTGGAAGTGGCAGGGGCACCACACTCAGAGGGCAACACAAGTAGTCTGGATTTATCTCCCAGGCTTAGTTTGGGCAGTAAACTTGGGGTTACATACACTCCCTTATGAACTACATTGAGGGGTAGGTCCACAGGTCTGCCCAGAGACTCATAACTCAGTCGTACTACAGGCCTCACCTCTAGACCAGTCCTCCTAGGGGGAACGGGCACAGTTTCTGAATGGTTAGAATCACTTTCAGCACTGTCTGTATTTGCCATGGGTGTTTCTATTGGGGCAGGGAGGCTAGAATTCGGGGAATTTTCAGCTCCATAGTTTACAGTTTCTGAGTCCACAACACTTGGATCAACTGTGGAGACTCCTGGTACTGGCAGGGAAATATCAGGGCACTCAACACACTGTTCTGGTTCTGGTGTATCACCAGCTTGCTCCAATACATCATTCCATTTTTCTGAAAAGTCAAGCAGTTCAACCATGCACAATGATTCCACATCCTCTGATTTGATGCTTTGTACTTCACCTTCCGGGAGCACTGGCTCCAGGGACAAAGCTGGGGGCTTAGACAGTCCAGAAGACCCAGCTTCATCCCCTGGGTTGACTAGGGGATTGCCCTGAAACAATTGACTCAGTTCATAAGAAGGGTAATATTCAAGGTTACACTCACTTTCCTCTGACACAGACTGACAATCATGTTCAATTGAAACTTGTGGAGGGGAACACTTTAACTTAGCTTCTGTAGGTGTAGTCTTTCTTGATTTTTTCTTAGCAGCGGCTCTAGTCACTGGTCCAGAGGGGGCATTGTCTGGGGGCTCAGACTGTATCAGTATCTGTCCAATGGGCAGCAAATGATTTCTATGCATAGTTTTCACATCTTTTGAATTATTCTCAGGCTGTACTTTGTATACAGGCAGATTATCTAGTTTACCCACTACAATGTGAGGGAGGTGTTGCCATCTGTCAGCAATCTTATGCTTGCCATGCAGTCCTAGGTTCCTCAGCAACACTCGATATCCTTCCCTGAGTTCCAGGGCTTTCACTTTTTTGTTATACCTTTCTTTATTGGCTAGATTTCTGTTGGCAGCCATGGTTTGAGCCAGTTGGTATGCATGATTTAATTGGGCCTTTAATTTTTGCACGTACTGTAAATGAGTAGCTGCTTGAACCCCATCAGGAGAAACTCCAAAGCAAACATCTACTGGCAAATGGGCTTCTCTTCCAAACATTAGTCGACAGGGGGAAAACCCAGTGGCATCACTTTTGGTGCAGTTGTAGGCATGTACCAGTGTGCTAATCTGTTGGCTCCATCTGGGCTTGTCTTTTGCTGAAGAGTGCCTAAAATGTCGAGCAGAGTGCGGTTGAACCGTTCAGGCTGGGGGTCTCCTTGGGGATGATAGGGGTGTTCTTGACCTTCTCACCCCCCCACAATGAAAGCATCTCTTTAATCAGATGACTCTGAAAGTGCTGCCCTTGATCAGAATAGATTCTTTGAGGGGCCCCATAGTGAACAAAGACATTTTCTATAAGCACTTTTGCCACAGTGGATGCCTTCTGATCCTTGGTGGGGAACGCTTGAGCATATCAAGTGAAATGGTCAGTGATTACCAGTACATTACTGATATTTCTTTGATCTGGCTCTATACTCAGAAAATCAATACAGACCAACTCCATGGGTGCACTAGTGGTGATGTTAACAAGGGGGACAGCCCTCCGTGGAAAGCTTTCTGCTGTAAGCAGTGACTACAAGTTTTAATGTGTTGTTCCACGTTAGCCCCCATTTTAGGCCAATAAAATCTAGATTTCACTAAATCAAGGGTTCTGTCTATGCCGAGGTGTCCCATGTGGTTGTGTAGAGACCACACTAGCTCTTTAAAGGCAGCTGGCAAACTAACTGTTGTTTGTCCAGTTGGCCTCTTTGTCCATTGTCTCTCTGTATGACAGTCCATTCCTCATTCTCAATTTAGGGCCTTCTTTATATAGCAATGCAGTTCTCAAATCAGTGGAGCGTAATTTTGACACATCTTTCCTTGCTTGAAGGGCTTCTAGAGCTGTTTTGATCATAGGATCTCGGGATTGAGCCCACTGAATACTGTCATTATTGAATTGAGGCACAGCACCAGTGTCCAATGCAGAAAAATGGCAATAAGCGGCAGGTATGCAGTTCTCGGATGGCCCCAAGCAATCCACCATGCAGTCCACTGCGTCCGTAGACATCTTTTCCTCCCTGTCAAACTTTTGACAGAGTGCTCGAATATCAGGTTCTGACAGTCTGCTCCAATTATTTGAAGGAACTGGTCTCCAGGAGAGAGCATCAGCATCTGTGTGGTTCAGGCCTGCTCTATATTCAATTACATAGTCATATGTAGACAAGGCAGAGAGCCACCTATGGCCCGTGGCATCCAACTTAGCTGAAGTCTGCACGTAGGTCAAAGGATTATTGTCAGTTTTTCCCAGTATCTTAGCTCCATACAAGTACTAATGAAATTGATCAACAATGGCCCACTTCAAAGCTAGGAACTCTAGTTTGTGCACTAGATAGTTCTTTTCTGACGGGGTGAGGCTCCTGCTGGCAAAGGCCACTATTCTCAGGCCATTTGTGTGCTCCTGATACAACACAGCCCCCCAACCCTTGCAAGCTAGCATCAATATGAAGGACATACAGTCTTGTAGGATCAGCATAGGCCAACACTGGGGCATGGTTAAGTTGATGTATGATTTCATGGAAAGCAGTCTCACAATCAGGAGTCCAGCAGGCCCCAAACACTTCATTCGGATGCAAATACATTTTTTCAGTCTCAAGGGGCACTGCCTTTTTGTATCTTTTGTGGGTTTGGGGGATACCCTTGAGTAAGGTTAAGTGAGGGGCAGATCACTCTTCAATAGTCCTTGATGAAACGCTGATAATAACCACAGAAACCCAGGAATCTCTGCAGCTCCTTCAGATTTTTTGGCTGGGGCCAGGTGGTCAATGCCTCAACTTTACTGGGGTTAGTCTCTGCCCTCAGTGGACACTATATGTCCCACATATTTTACTGATGTTTGAAAGAATTGACACTTATCAACGGACAATTTGAGGCCAAAATCTTCCAGTCGGTCCAACACATTGAATAACCTGCTTTCATGTTCCTCCAGTGAGCTGCCAAACACAATGACATCATCCAGGTATACTAAGCACTCTAATAAGTTCATATCCCCTACTGCACGCCCATCAGGTGCTGGAAAGTGGTTGAGCACCCAAAATCCCTTTAGGCATCCTTATAAACTCATAAAACCAAGTGGGCAATAAAGGCTGACTTTTTCAAGGTCTTCTGGGGTTTAATGGATCTGATAATACCTATCATAAGGTCCAGCATCGAGAACTTCTTATCACCGCTTCAGGTAGTCCAAAGCATCATGAATGCGTGGTATGGTGTACTGATCTGGAATGGTCTCACGTTGAAAGTGTGATAATCCACACACATCCTAACTGTTCCATTCTTTTTCCTCACTACTACATGATAGGGTGAAGCATATGGGTTCTGGATTCTTGTATTACCCCAGCCACAAGCATCTCTGCAGATGTCGACTCACATCATCTATGTATGCAGGTGCCAGGCATCGAGACCTCTCACGTAATGGCCTCTCTGTTATGTAGCCGGATGCGTGTTCAGCTCCTGTACACATCCTACATCCCATTCCTTCAAAGATAGAACACCTGGCCTCTAGGCAAACTTCTCACTGATCCTTTCTTCCATTCAGCTAAGTAACGGCAGTCACTGGAATCAAACAAGTCAGGTGTCACTCTGTTCTCTTCCTGAACTTGTTACTGGGCAGGATGGCAGTATATCCACAGTGCACAGTGGCTAGGGGTGCACTTCAATTTCACTTCCAGATCTCCTGTCAGACACATTGTGAATTTGAACCATTACTCTTCTGGCAAAAAGCATGAGCTCTAGCAGGCAAGATACTGGATTTGACCAGCAGCCCCTCGGTCAGGTTCCCATCCCCTGGTGTGTCCAGCATTAACATTTTGTTCTTAACATCCTTCCTGATATGGACCTTTCCCTGCAGAACACATTGTGCACCTGGCACTAACAGCAAAGATTCTGGTTCCTTCTTCCAATGACACTTCCACTGTTCCTCGGTTCCATACTACCAGCATTTCTCTGTGCTTCATAGGCCTTTTAATTAAAGCTGGATTCTTAAGGCTCTGCTAGTCCTGGATTTTTGTTTTTCAGAACACAACTGCACTAGTCGCTCAAATATATGTGTGCATTTGTTCTTAATCAACAAGAATTTTAATCATACAGTCCAGTAGGGGACATACTAAGGCCAGGGTTCCACTGTTTCCGCCACCCAGCCACAGAAGCAAGAAAAGACAAATCAAATTCGGATATAACCAGAGGCGTAGGCCTTCCCACTCAAACCCCACACACATGTAGCCCTCTAGGGGTTGTAGGGGCACATCAGACAAATGTTCTGATACCAGTCCTGAAACATGATTGTCACTTGGGAGCCACTGTCTAGCATAGCTCTGGTGGACATCCTGCTCACTTTCACCATAGTCTCCATGGGAGGGACCCACTCACTCAGACCATTCAGGGGCATTACCAGAGAGGCCCCCTTGACATTGGCTCCTGGTGGCAAAACTTGTCTGGTGGCCCTCCTGGTGACCAGGCACAGGTTTTGCAAATGCCAGGCCACTAACCTGCTGGTGACTTTCTTCAAGTTCTCTGGCAGCCGACACTCAGTCTGGAAAAAGTGTCCATCTTCCTACAATGGTAACAGAATCTTAGTATCTCGGTTGTCTTTGGAGAGGGGGATTTCTATTCATGGGCACCCTCAGGGCCTGGATATGGCTCTTCTTGAATGGGATGTTTGCTCCTGTGGTATCTCTCTGGTTCACCAATTCTATTGGGGAAGATAGTAGCCTGTTACAGCTCCTCACCGCTTTCCCTATAGGTCACTAATTTCCGCCTCAAGCTACTTCCCCAACCGGGGTCCGAGGAAACAACATGCACCCCCACTTCACTTTTGGGCTCAGGGGGAGCTTGATACAGATCCGGCTCCTGATAGGTCTCTGTCATCCCCTTGATCAACTCTTTCAATGGACGAGTCTCATCTGGCTCACTCTGTTTGGGGGTCTGGCACGGATTCACGGCACCAGCATAAGGCTCCCACCCCTCTTCATCAGTTTCGATTCCATGAATCTTTCTCATCAATTGACAATATTCAGGAGGGTCGGCCGTCTGGTCTTGCAATTTGAGCTTCAGCAGTATTACACTTGAAAATCTGGTTGATTTCAATATATGGTCTAATTGGACCTGGTTTAGTGTTTGGGCAGTCACTCCCCTTTTTCGGTGGGCCTTTTGCAAAGCCCTCTCCATTCTAGTAACAAATGTAGACAAATTTTCATCTTCTCCACTGTTTTGCTGACTTGAATTTCCATAACAGATCCTCTCCAGTTTCAGTGCTGCCAAACACTCCCTCTAAAGCAGAAAGATATTCTGCTGCAGTTGTCTCTGGACTAGTGGCCCATAAGAACTGAATTGCTTCCAGTGCGGGACCCCTCAAGCTCTCCATCAGCCACTTCCTCTTCTCCTCCTCAGAGCACTACCACTCTTGCACTAATGGCGTAGCACAGTCAATCCAGGTCTCCAAATTATCTTCCCCTGAAGGCACGGGCACAGTACCAGAGAAGAGTCTCAATCTCCGATAGGAGTCTAATTGTACTGGAGGAATAACCATAAGGGGTGGGACTAGAATGGAGCTCTTAGATGACCCGGGAGATGTGCCTGGGGACGGCAGGAGAGTGTGGTCACCCAAAATGTCTAATACCTGTATCAATTCCTGAGTAGTTCTCCCTTCTGCTGCTAACAGTTTGAGCAGTTTGTCCTTGAAACTATTGGTCTTAGGGGACTCACCCAGGGTGGCCAAACCACTACGTGCGTGAATAACCCTCCATCTCTTCTGGGTACCTTCGGGGAAAATCACTGGGGGCACCCTCTCAGGGTCTATCGTAATACATCATGAAAGCAGCACTTGCAGGGTGTGTTCAAGCAAGTCAGCACATCACCCTTTTGCTTCCACCTTGCCCAGACATTTAACACGCCCGGCAGTAGAGACAATGTCAGCGCTTTTAATCCCCAAGGGGACATCCAACAGTAATAAAGTCTTTTGGGAGTCCAACTCCTCAGCTTCACCCCACCCCATCAATTTATGCACCATCATCTTAATGGGATCGAGTTTAACTTGGGCGTAGTATCCCCCTCCATTTTTTCCTTTAATTTAGACATAATGGGTACTGCCTTCATTCGGCCACTAGAGGACACTAAGGATCCCAGTGGTGCCTCCAAGATGTAACCCCAGGTGGTGCTATCCCGAGGGCTACTACCCCTGCCTGACTGACTGCTGACAGGTTGAGGGGCCTTGGTCCAATGGCGGGTGCCTCCACCCAGAGGTCAGGGTTGATACTGTCTATTCTGACTTGGTCACAGCCCTCTGGGATACTGTAACCCCCCTTTCTTCCCACTAGTGGCCCACACAATATATCAGGAGTATCCTCACAATGTACTCTTACCCCCAGGACTGGTTCGGTCAGCTTGACTCTGGGGACCCCTGTAAAGCAAGATGATGTAATACGATAGCCGCTGTACAAAACTTTTTTTTTTTTCCTGCCCCATGCTCACTGGTCTACCACTCCTTCAGGCTCTACCAAGTTCCCTCCCAGCGCCTACTGTCCTTACCCAGCCATCCTCTGATCCTCATATTGCAGCCAACCCCTGGGATATCCTGGCGTATCCCTTCGCCGGGCGGGTCCCCCTCCTCCAAGGGGGAAGGCACCAGGGGGAGAGGCGTGACCCCAGCACATACTTCTAGGGGCTGGGGATGCTGATGAGGAACAGGAGGCCCTGGTAATGCACTGGAGGCCCTCAGGGAAAAGACAGCTGTCATCCAGCAGCCAGCGAGCGATTTTCCTGGCTTTCTTAAGGTGCGTGACGTCCGGACATCAAGGCAAGAGCTAACGTCTGTCACGCACCACCCCAATGATCCTGGCGTGTTGTTCTATCACTGGCCTCCACCAGTGGTCACGTCAACACCAGGTTGCAGCCTCTTTCCTCCCTGAAGACAGCGAGTAGTCATGGGATGCTTAAGCTGCCTCCCCCTGGCTGGCCCTCCAGCGACCCAAGCTCGCTCCCAAACCTGGGTCGCTGGCGTCACAAGTGGAAATCCAACTGCCTGCGCCGATGGGCCAGCTGTACAATACTTTAACATAAACATATACCTTAGTCAGTGTAACTTTACTGAAACAACCAGATCTGATTTATTTAGGGCATGGCAACAAGGACAGGGAGAAATCAGGTTAATTAGATCAATCACATTAATATTCACAGTACTGTGCGCAATTTCAGAGTCCCTAAATGTCACTTTCACTGGGTACCCAGGATGGGGGGCTAGCTAGGATCGGTGCAGCTGGTTGGGGCCCTGTGATTTAAAAACACTTGCACACTAACCAGTTGTAATCCAGACCTGGTTGGCTCAGTTCATGTAGCAAGAAAGAGAGAAAATCAGATGAAACACTTGCAATTAAAGGTATAGATGGCAGGGAGCTACCCTGATTTGCACTCACTAACTCAATGCTGGACACTGTCCCCGAGAGTGGCGTGAATTTCTGGATGCCCTTCACACAGCAGGGGAACAAGGTTCAGCAAGCAGGACATACCCCACACATTTATATGTAACATAAGTTACTATACCAGGCAGCTGCTCTCAGGTCCCAATCGCACTTACTGCCGACCCGGGAGTTCGAGATGCAGCTTCACTTTCCTGACAGACTGAGCACGATGAAGCAGTTTCTCCAGTCCTCTACAGGGTGAGCCTGATTCATGACTATTCAGCCTCTTCTTTCCTCAGTAACAGTGTATTCAGTCCGAATTGCCATGGCAAGCATGCCGCCCGACTTTAGGCTTCCACACGAGCTTCCCGCGTGAAAACTCTGCAGCGCAGAAGCCCAGAGCTCCTTCCCTAGTTGTGGTCAGAATGGATCTGCCTTTTCAGCCACCCGGCAGGGAATTACAGTCGGGTGCCACCCGGTCCAATTGGTGGGCTTCAGTTGCCAATCACTCAACACTCCCCCTATTGGTGCGAAAAGGTGCCACAGTCCAGAACTTCACTTTGCAGAATTACTAGCTATATCCCTTATGGCCAGCCAGCTCCTGAGAGAGTCCTGATCCTGGTTGGTCAGCTTAAACTCTAATTTAGGTGCCCCTTCTACCTGATTGGATCTATTCTGCAGTTCAGATCCAAAATGGAGGGGCAAAGCACACAAAGTCCCAGCTGCAAGAAAGGCAGGCTAGACAAATTACATTTCCACTACCACTCTAACTGATCTCTAGCAAACAGTTACATCTTTGAATAGTGCTCACTCTGCCCTCTTAGTGACGGCAGAAACGAAGCGATTTGTCAGCAGCTCGAGTGGGACTTGAGCAGGAAAACACACCGTCCCCCCACGTACTAATCCTGCCTGCAAGCAGACAGCTCTTAAGGAGACAGTACCAGAGGCTCTAAAAGCACTCACAAATAAACGGCTTAAATGCAGAACCCCTTCCAGGCTAGGGGTATTTAGGCAAGCTCCTAGGAGACTTTTGGGAACCCCCATTTGCAGGGTCATTACATATGCAATCCCCTTCCCTAAAGAATAGTATTATACCATAGAATATGTATTTTCCTTCCACCTGAACACCCTACAATGATGGACAGAAGGGAATCTGTTTTGTTATCTTATATTAGGGATGTCATAATAAACACACAGCTAACCTTAGTACCATACTGCAGTGCCAGCACTGAATGTAAATGTGTGTTCAGGTCTGCTTTAAATGGATATTTAATTGGAGATACTGTAAACTCTTCTGCTTTAATTAATGGAACTCTCTTAAGGAAGGAATCACTGAAGCAAATTATCTTTCATCTTGAGTTGGTTGTTTGCATTCTTAATTTTGTAACACCTCCAAAATCATTGCTTTCGTCTTTTATTTAGTGTAATATTGTGCTAACGTAATACATGCTAAGCAGTTTTGGGACATCAAAAAATCAGTCTGCAAGACAAATTCAATTTCTTGAGATGTTCTGCCATGCTTTCAGATGTCAGTATCCTCAACATAATGGTGAACTGTGGCATTAGGATTTAAAATATTCTTCAAAGGTCACTCATAGAGCACAGTAGTAGAGGACACAGAGCTGAGCTCTGACAAACTGCTACAAAAGATCTGTTGACTTCTGCATTATGAAAGTTAGTAGTCCAACATATTTCTCAGTGACTTGAGCCTAGCTGCTGCAGTTAGTGAAAAGCAGCACTATGAGTATTCATGTTGAAAGATTGTACAACAAAGCATCATTGATCCTTAGCTAACAAAAATACATTTGTAATATTTTGTTCTGGATTTGTTGCACAATGGAGGGGTCACAGAGTTCTGTTTTTAGTCAAGAATTATCATCTCAGGTATTTTCACTACAGCTAATACTAGTCAGATTGATTGATAATTATTTTGGCTACTAAATTATAAAAGAAAGTAACCAATATCCTCATCCAGCCTTGAAATAATTCCTTAGAGAACAATGAGCAGTTGAGACTGACCTGGGATTCTGATAAGACAGAACAACAAAAAAACAGCAGATGTCAGCAGGCGTAAGCCTATTAGCCTAACTAGACTGCCTGAGGCTAACTAGTTATGACACTATTCCCCTGGCAGGCCACATTTCTTTCCCTACCTCCCTGAACTGCCCCGTATGCACTTTTCGCATGTGCCTTTGTCACCAGTTCAAATAATTCAATCAGGTTTGTCTGGTACAACCTTCCTCTAGTAAATCCATGCTGACTGCAGTCCTCCAGGCTGCTGGCCTCCAGGAATCCTACTATCCACTCCTTTATAATAGATTCCAGCAGCTTTCTTACTATAGACATCAGATTGACTGGTCAGTGACATTACAGATGGGATAAAAGGTAAGAGATACGCCTGTTTGTGGACAACACAAAGATCTGTAGGAGGGTGGACATGGAAGAGGGGAGACAAGACATTAGAAGACCTGGCCAAACTGGAGAGGTAATCTGGCATTTGGGACGTGGGATTCAATGCCCCCAAAAAATGCAAGGTAACGCAGCTGGGAGCAAAGAATCCAGAGACCAAATACCATCTGTGGGGTGTTCAGGTTATTGAGTCGGAGGAGGAGAAGTACTTGGGGGTGATCATTATGAGTGACCTAAACCACTCTGCACACTGCAGGAGAGCAGCAACCAAAGCAAATTGGATGCTGGACTGCATAGCCAAGGAATTACCAGAAGACGAGTGGAGGGTAATTCCGCCATCCTACAGATCACTGGCTCAGCCATATCAGGAGTACAGTGTGCAGTATTTGTGCCTTATCTAAAGAATGACATCAACATGTTGGAGGTGGTCCAAAAGAGGGTTACAAAGTTGATCCAGGGTTATCAGGGCAGACCTTACAAGGAGAGACTTAGGGATCTCAGCATGTACACTCTGGAGGATAGAAGGAGGGGTTAAAAATGAGCGAAACTTTGATACCTTTGGGGAATCAACAAAGTGAGCTCTGAGGGTCTCTTCAGTCTTAATGGGAACAGGACAACTAGGGGCACTGCCTCAAACTGGTGGGAGGAATATTCAGGAGAGAGATGAGGACACACATTTTTACTGAGAGGTTGGTGACGAAATGAAATGAATTGCCAGAGAAATTTGTCTCCCTAAAAACTGGACAGCTTCAAGGGAGGATGGCACACAATAAAAGGGAAAACTACATGGCATGGTGGGCCCTGAGGGGGGAGAGCATTGAGTGGGGGGCAGTGAGAATAATAGAGAGGGGACAGATCCTCAGTAGGTTCTGAAAGGACTGCAAACTCAGGCAAACACAATAGATTCCAAGGCTTTTTCTGCTGGCTCATTCATATTTTCACATGTCTATACAGGCAAGCCTGGCTCACCTCAACACCCCCTTTTGTGTAGGTGGGCCACATTTGCTTTTTCCCAGTTCTCTGGCACATCTCCTGTATCTAAAGCACAATTGAAGAAGGCTGCCAGCAGTCCAGTCAGGATCTACCCCATCTCCTTTAACACCATTTGAAAAATCCTCATCGGGCCCAATGATTTATTCACATTCAATACCTGTAAGCCCTCTAGCAGTCTCTCCTCTGTGATGAACTACATGTTGATTCCTGCTAGTGATCTTCTCTTGGCCTTTAAGCTGCAATTTAGCAGATAAGTCTTGTCCTCAGCAGTGAACATTGAACAGAAATAATCATTCAGTAAATTTGCCTTACCATTTTTATTCTCCAACTATCCCTCCCCTTTTTTAGCCTTACCACTCATTCTTTGATTTTGTGCTGCTCTTATATATAGTGAAAACATTCTTTGCTGCTCTCCTTGACCCCTCCACCATCCTCATCTCTGCCACTGCCTTCACCTGTATCACTACACATTTTGCTGCCCTCATCTTCTTTTGATATACTCCCATGTCCTCATCTAACATTTTGTGTCTGATGAATGTTTTTCTTTTTTCCCTACTTGCCCCTGCTGCCCCTTTTGAAAACCTTAGCATTTTTCCCTGTCCTCTTCATGACAACATTAACTCATAGCCCTGTTTTTTCCAGTACTTCCTTTTTATTCAGATTGCGTTTGTTTTCTGCTTCTGCCATTTCTGTCCTGCCCTGCAGTTCCCCCCTCCCCCCCAACACATCCCTCATCCTCCAAAAATTTGCTCTTTTGAAGTTCAGGACCTTGGTACTGTGGTGTAGCCTTTTGGCTTTTAGCTTGAAATTAACCCCTCATGGTCCTATGATCTCTGAAACACACTGGTTATCTCACCTTAACCTCCCCCCACTGTCTCTTCTTGTCAGGACTAGGTCCAACACTGCCCCTTCTTCAGTGGGTTCCATGAGCCTTTGGCTTAGAAATCACATTTGCATCTTCTCAGCTAGGGCCTGGCTATTTGCTCTCTCTGCTATTGGAATGCTCTAGTCTACATCACTGAAATCCCTCAAAATCAGCACCAATCCCAGTTCTGCCATCCTGCTGATCTCTTCCTCTAGCTCTTTGTCTTTTTCTTCAGTCTGTACTGAAGGCATTTTCACCACCCACCCTAATCACTCTCCCCCTCTCAGTTATAGTGCTTGTACTATTTCCGGCCCCTTGACCTGGCTTGCTTACTGGATTTGTGAGGCTAAGATGCCCTGCTTAATGTATAATGCCACTCCACCTCCCCTTTTAACTATCTCTCCTGAACATTGTGCATTATAGTACCCTCAATTCACAGTCCTTGTGCTGTGTTGCCCCCATCTCTATCACAGTCACCATGTTCAATTGGGACTTAGCCATTATTGCCTGGAGGTTGCAAGTCTTATTACTCAGGCTCCTGGCATTAGCACATATCACCCTCTATACCAGCTGCTTCCCATCTGATGCTGGTTTCCCTTAGATATATGCACCTAAGTTCTTCTGTTTCTGTGTGTCCTCTTGCTCCTGCTGTGCTCAGCCCCCACCCCTTGTCTCCTTACCCTGTCCTGCTCCTCTTTATGCTTACTTTTCCTATTTGTCCAACTATATCTTTCTCTTCCCCCAACCACACAATCACATACGTCCTGCACTAGTGGTTGGGGGTGTCCCTTCTGGCCCCCTTAGTTGTGTTAATATGTCTATACTCAACTGTGCTACCACCACCTCTTTCTGTTGGTGCTGTGTGAACGTATGCCCTAGCACCCTGGTGCCCTTTCTGTTGGGATTCAAGCCATTCTTTCTGAACAGCCTCCAACCCCACTAAGTCTGTCCCCAGTCTCCTAGGCAAGAGAAATCCTTCCTCCTGCACCAGTCCTTTAGTCATACATTAAAATCCTTTATTTTAACCTGCTCCCGATGGCTGAAGTGTGGCTATGGTAGGACATTAGAGAAGGTCATTACTCCTGCTCTGTCCCTGAGAGTCCTGCATAGGGGGTAAAAGCTTTCCTACTGTAAAATATCTAGCCTCCCTCATTTTTCCTGGTGAGTTCCAGCAACTTCTTTTGAAGGGTATTGCTCTGGGAAAGCATGAACCTCCGACTTGACTTCAGGTTTGGAATACCATCCTGCCTGTGCACCTGATGATTGAGTGCCCCAGATCTATTGCCTGTTTTCTTCCCCCTTTGGGTTTCCTGCCCTTCTCTGGCTCATGCACATGACCAAGAGTGTTGGTCCCCCCCTTTCTTAGCTGGATTGTGGGGACACCCCTCCAAAAAGGTCTGATGCTTGTTAGAGATGAGTACATCTTTCACCTCTGGTATCCCTCCCTTCTCACTCTTTCTTCCATCCTGAATATAATCCATCTGCCTTTACTTGAGCTCTCTGCTGTCTGTGGCAATGAAGCCTGTAGCCCAAATTGTTGATCTCTGGCCCAGCCCCTCAAGCAGCAGATTTCCACCGTTGTTGTCTCCAGTACAGCTTCTAGCAACCCTCAGTCCCTTATACAACTGAAGCACTGGCCATAGACCCAGAGCTCCTTCTGAGCTATGACTGCCCCACAGCTCCTGCACTCTGCCACTACCCCAGTGATGACCATTCTGCATGCTTATGCATTTTTAATGTACAAATATTACTAACTTTTTGCATTCATTGTACTGGGACCTATCCCAGATAAGGATGCTGCTGACTGATGCCTATCCCAGCGTCACAATGCTCCAAACAACAGATTATTGTCCCAGCCCCACACAGGGTGGTAGTTACCTGCAATGTAAATTTTACTTCACAGTGCCCCTCATATATTTTGCATAGCTCTATCCCTATGGGGAGGTAGCAAATAATGCAGGCATTCCCCAG
Organism: Neoceratodus forsteri; assembly: GCA_016271365.2. Taxonomy (NCBI): domain Eukaryota; kingdom Metazoa; phylum Chordata; order Ceratodontiformes; family Ceratodontidae; genus Neoceratodus; species Neoceratodus forsteri. Next base: position 348,908,415 of record CM028130.1, on the reverse strand, counting down.
ATAGGGAGGCAGCAGACTACATATCCCTACCTCACATATGGAAGATTGTACAACCCTAACTTAGAATGAGATGTAGCTGCTATTCAGACACAGAGATTTGGTAACCCACTGTACAGTATACACACCCATGTTACTCTGTTTCCCTAGTCAGCTATGGAACTGCCTTACCTTGCTTGCTGTTACCCTTCTATCTTACAACCGGGGTCCTCTACATCCTGTGGCCTTCTGTGTGAATGCCTGCTGTAGATGCTGTTGCTACGCTCTCACTCAGGGACACTCACTCCTATTGACATTCATAAGTTGATGCCTCGGTACCTTCACAGACTTCCTGCAATGCTCCAATTTACCCTATAGACAATAATGCAAAGCAGTTTCCCCACAACTTACCATACCTATTTTATCTTAAAACAGCCTCTTGCTTCAATTGCTGTAACCAACACAGTCAAGATCTATTTAGTCTTAGCATCTATTACAATCTCTCCATTTGTGTCTGACAAGTTAATTCAGAATTGCAGTATGTAACTTAAGTGTTCACTTACAGTACACCCGTATTTGAGAAAAAAAATAATTAAGCATGTGCAGTGCTTTTAAGTGGAAAACAGAGCCACAGCAAATGCATGTGACTTGGTTTTCACAGGACCTGTGCTGAACCTTACAGGTTCAGCTCAGACCTGAGCTCTTTTTTTTGTTTTTCCCCCTTCTCAATTCCCCAGTCTGCATACTGTTCATGTGAAAGGCTTAGGAGGCTGAAGAGAGGTGCAAGGGTGCCAGAAGGGTGTGTGGGCAGCATATGCTTTCTAATTTTCACATATGTAGCTCTAAAGTTGGCCAGATTATAATCAAATAAATATTTTCATTAATTGTCCCCAAAAAATAAAATGCCAGTATTTGAGACGCTATATGATCAAAACCACTTATCCAAATATAGCCCCTGGAAAGTCTCCATGTAGGTTTTCTAGGCCTATAAGGGTTTATCCTGGATCACCTTTGAGGCATGGGTTAGCTGGTGTGCCCAAGGGTTCCAAAAGGGAGAAACTAGCTAGTAGTAGCTAAAGAACTGCTGGGTGTTGGCAGTTTAAAGCGAGCAGGCATCCAGGGAGAAGGTGACTGGTTTCCCTCAATTTTTCCTTTTCTTCAGAAGATTAACTAACCCAAATCCTTGAGAATAAGTGGTGACAACCATAGTTAGGCATGCCTGTCTGGCACGGAGCACCCTGTAAACTACTAAAGATTCCTGAGAGAGGCACTCTAGTGAAGAAAAAGTATGTAGAGAGATTGTTGCTAAAACTGTGAGGCGAAAGTAATGTGTCTGAACTATGTAACTTTTTTAGGTACATCTGGGTACCTTCACTCCTGCAGTCAGGCAGGATGGTAATGTACAGTACATGGCCAGCTAAGTGCATAATTTGGCCTGGGACCCTCTGCCCTGTAAGGATCAGCATGTGAGAGGGTAAGGATGCAGGTCCTGAAAAAAAACTGCTGTCCCTGTTCAGTATCTGCTCCTCCTAGCTAACTCTATAATTAAATCTATCAAGCCACAAAAGTAGCTCTGAGGAGGGAGTATGGGCAGAGAACTGGATTGAAATGTAATGCAGACTTAAATGCACATGCTCTTTGCCATAAGATTGGGTGGAGATTGTTAAAATCTCTAATCCCTCAGTGGCTTCCACACTGGGCACCACCCTAATAGGCACTACCCCCAATACTACCCCTTAACATGTACAGATGCCTTTTATAAGTTCCTGTAGTATGCAAAGTCTGTTGCTGTCCCAATACCATAATGCTATCTGTAACCCTGCAGCCCCTTCCTTTCTTCATGTTATCAAAACACAGTTTTCTGGGAGGGCTGCAGCAGGCAGTCATCAGCTTTGGTGAAACTTGATTGCGCTAATTGCAAATTCAAATGCTAATTAATCCCTGGATAAACAAACTCTGGTGAGAGCCAACACGGCTGTTGTGTTTTAACTTGACACAATTTTTTTTTATTTGTTTTTTGCACAGAAGTCCTTCACAAAATGTAATGCTTTAATTGATATAGTCTACTTTGGCTTGTTTTGTTTTTGAAGTTTGTTGTGTTACAGTTATAGGGTGAATCTGCAGAACTATGTTGGCCATTATGCATAGGTTTAAGTACAACACCTCCTGGTTATTGATGTTTTGCAGTGCATGACCTCTGGCAGTAAATCTTGCACGCAATATGTGATCACTGTCAAACTCAGTGTTCCTACCTTGTCAGAGCCTCTGCCTGGTTCAGCTTGCTACCTACAGAAATCTCCAACACTGCCATGATTGGTGCTTTTAAGTGTAAACTACATCAACACCCCATGGCTAGTGCCTTCCGTGATTGCTTCTTATAATCCCCTCCAGGCATACTACCCTCAAGCATCCCTCCTCACTACCTCAGCTCCTCCTCCTCCTCTTCTATCCCCTATTACTGGGTATAGGATGAATCTGTCCCCTCTTCCTTTCATCCCCACCCATTCCTCCTTCCTTGCTTTTTCCCATCTACCATATACCCAAAGAAATGCCCTCCCTATTTCTCCCCTCTCCCCTCTTTCTCTCCCATACCACCCCCTCACCTACACTCTTCTTTCTCTTTTCCCACTAACCCACTTCTAACAAAGCTTCGCTGAGCTGCCTATGACTTGTACTGTATAATTAACTTGCAACACAATTCCTTGACAATACCTTTGGCTGCTATTATTGTAACCTTACTTGTCTTTTCTTTTTTTTTTTGTAAGTTCCATTGTAATGATCACGTTATGTTTTGTACCTTATTGTCCTTATTGCCTTGACATGGAACCTTTGTGAAAGAACTTTCGGCTCAAAGGTGTCATCCAAAATGCAAATAAATAAATAAATTATTGTTATATTGTATATGGAGATATCCACATCTTTACAGCAACAGCAACACAAACCTACTCCCTCAGACACATTTGCAAGTTTGCTTCCTTCTATTCTCCAAATACAATATAATGATAATCACACACCAAAGTATGCACAATTTATTGTCAGAGTTCAAGCCCTGCAAAACATCAAAAACCAGGTGGTGTTGCATCTAAACCTATACATACTGGAACAATAGCTCTGGGGTTGCACCCCTAAAATGTATAACATTACACTGTCCAGAGATGATCCTGATACCCCTATCAGCTCCTCTGTTCTCAGTCACTGCTTCTGAGGCAACTCTATCACCTGCCTGCAACAGTTCTATAAGCAGGAGTGTCACAAAAGTCTGCACCAGTGTTGCCAAGGGTTTCTCTACTTAGTGCATGCATTGGCAATTTGACCTCCTTGCACTTCACCACATGGTCCTTATAGTAATAATCCTAGGGGCTGTGGCTCTTTGAAGTTGCAAGTGCTCTGGCTGCAGCTGATAAACTAAACACAACACTCCAGTGCTTCAGGCATGAAGCATTTTGTACATTAAGACTCTAGATTGGCTGCATCCTCCTGACCTATCTTGTGCCATGTTATTGATGGGAAATCAACTGGATTGCAATGCCCACCCAAATTATAGTGAACTGTCTATGGGGGACCCCATGGAGCTGCCCATGAGGGACCCTGCCAGCACTGAGAAGGACAAGCTGTGGATCGGAGTCACCTATTTCTTCACCAATGAGGAGGAGGAGATGATTGAAGACAGGACGACAACCCAGCTGAGTGTGAAATTTGACCAGAAGACAGATGTATGGGAAAAATACGCAACTGCATCACCAACACAGGCTGCTAGAATACCTCCAAAACAGCAAAAGATAAACTTTAAAGAGACATCTGATTCTCTAATGGCATGTAAGGCACACACCTGGTGCACACATGATGAAAAATGTTCAAAGTTTGTATATTTTGTATTTTCCCTACATAGAAACATAGACATTGTCAGCAGATATGGACCATTAGGCCCATCCAGAATACATACAACACTTGCTTGTGGCCTCTGACCCTACCTGGTCAGTGGCTTTTCTCCCCTCCTTCCACCTCTATGGTTCCCTTATGCCTGTCCCAGGCATGCTTAAAACCCTCCACTGTGTTCATTTCCCACCACTTCCTGTGGCAGACAATACCACGCAGCCACTAACATCTCTGTGAAAAAACCTTTCTCATATTTCCCCTCAACCTTGCACCCTCCAATTTCATATCATGCCCCCTCATTCTTGAACTTCTCCTGTATCAGAAGTCACCTCTCCCCCTGCACCTTATTTATGCCCTTAAGGTACTTGTATGTTTCTATCATGTCCCCTCGAGCCCTTCTCTCCTCTAGTGAGTACATATTGAGGTCCTTTAATCTCTCCTCGTATGTTTTCTGGTGCAATCCCTGTACCATCTTTGTTGCCCTTCTCTGGACTGCCTCGACCCTGTCAATTTCCTTATGAAAGAGCAGCCTCCAGAACTGCACACAGTACTCTAGGTGAGGTCTCACCAGTGTTTTATGCAATGGCATCACTACGTCTCTCCTTCTGCTAGTGATAGCCCTGCTTATCAATCAATCAATAAATTTATTTTACCAGGCATAAAAACCATTGAGCAAGCTCATTTTCAAAGTGGTCCTGGACATGAAACAAAAAACATCACATACAATACAATATGCACATAGGCATAGACAAATACAGTAATTTTACAGGATGTGTGCAAATGGTCAGCAACAGCTAACCTGTCAATATTACAAGCTAAACAATTCAAGTATAAGAACATATAGAAAGTTAATAATCCTCAACAACCATCTCTGTTAATAGACAGAATAGGAAATGCAAGAAACAGCTGTGTAAGAGAAAGAGAGGAGAGGAGAGAATAAAGAGCTAGGGTAGGTGAAAGTATTCACAACAATGCTGATTCTAGATTAATAGGAAAAAGTTTGGAGGATGGCTTATACACCCCAGCATGTCACTTGCTCATCCTGCAGCCTTTGTACTCTGCTTAGGCACCTTTAGGTCATCAGATATGATAACCCCCAGGTCCTTTTCTTCCTTGGTGATTATCAGTAACTCAGCCCCCATTGTGTTGCTCTCCCCTGGGTTCCCTTTTCCAAAGTGCATTATTTTGCACTTCTTTAAGTTGAACCTCAGTTGCCACACCTCAGATAATTTTTCAAGCTTCCTCTGATCCCTCCTCATTCTCTCCACTCTGTCTTGAGTGTCCGCCCTGTTGCAGATCTGACCCTCGCTTCTGTAAATGCCATATCAAAGTGGTCTCTGTTCAGAACTGCTGGGGGAAGCAAAGAACTACCCCAAGGAATCTGCTGAGTCCATTGAGCAGACAGGTCATTGGAAAGTGGATCACTGATAAAATTACTCCTGGAAAGCCTAAGCTGGGTGCACTGTTCAGGATAACTGTGAGGGTTTATCAGAGGGCTGAGCTTTGTCACGGACACCTCTCCTGAGGTCAGTTCTCTTACCTGCTACCAGGTCTAGTCCGAATTCTAGATTAGTGTGCATCTATGGGACTTAGACAGCTGTACTTCTACACAGGGGTCAATGTGTAGCCAAACACAGAAGTAATGGGGACTACAATCGGAATTTCTTCTGTTTTCCTGCACATGAACATGGGCAAAAGCAATCAGCTGTTTTGCATAGGTAGCATTCTCACTGGATCATGAAAAAGTGTTTTCTCTGTTGAACAGCTGGATCACTTATAATAGGCTGAGTGATAATATCTGCAGTTTTTTTTAAATAAAAAAAAGTTGCACATTGATTCATGATTGCACTGCCTAACAAAAAGTGGCATCCACATGAAAGATTGTTCAGCGTAGTTGTGCGTATCACTGTCAGGTAAACAATAGTCTGGAGGCAGTATAGCACAGTGGTCTAAGGCTCTGAGCTGCAAATTTGGTGACATCCAGCAGACTAGACCTGGGTTTGAATCCCACAGCTTCCACTTACATACTGTGTGACCCTGAGCAAGTCACTTAACCTCCTTGTGCTCCCAGGTCGCTCCTGTAAAAAAGCTTTCAGCTTAGTGTGCTATACCTGGTTAAACAACTAAATAAAAAAAAAATTGTGATATCAGCCAAGAAGATTAATTGAGATTTCCAGGAGATGCATGCACCCTACTCCTTGTATAGCCACATGGGCTGTATCTGTAACAGTATTCTGTTTCAAGAACATACACAATAAACATGCATTTGTCAATGCCGAATGTTGTCTTGCTGGCATTGGCATTGACAGTGCAGAAGTTAAAGAGATGCATAATAGCAATAGTAATGGCAGTGAAGTATTGAACTGACACCAACCCCACCACCACCCTGCATAGACTGACAGGCACTGGGGTGTGCCTCTGGATCATTGGCCATAACGCTCATGCCATTTTACCTCATCCTTCCCTGCAGACACCGACACGTGTCACGGTGTGTCTTGGGGTCTTCGGGCCTTATGCTCACCCCATGCCATAAGGAAATATGCTGAGATGGGTGCACTATAGGAGAATAGGGTGAACTTTTGAGCCAAAGAGTCCAAGACACATCTCGATGCCTGTCAGTGGGTGCAGGCTGAGATGAAATGTCATGAGCATTACAGCTGAAAATCCCAAGTCACACCCCTGTCGCCTGTCAGTATCTACAGGGTGGGGCATTACAGTTGGAAACCCTAATGCCCCAGGTATTTGTTGGTAATTTTCACTCCAAATTTTCAACTTGGGCTTTTTCTGACCCCACTTCATGAACAGTGGCACTATCAGTTCGTTAGCTGAAAGGTGATTTTGCACAGCAACTGCACAATTTGGTGCCACAAGTGTGAAAACACATTTTGGCCAGGTTGTGAAAAATGAGGAAGTGTAAAAAAATGGTAATGTTGAAAATCTGGAGTGAAAATATGTAAAAGTGTTGAAGTCTTGAGTGTGCGTAGAAACTGGGCAACAGATGCCTGTAACGCATTTATTTTGGGGAATTTTAACCAGATTTTCAACATAGGCATTTTGGGACCTCCACTGATGAACATCACAGCTGTACCATTCATAAGGAGGTGTGAAGAAATGGCAATGTTGAAAATCTGGAGAGAAAATATTTAAAACATCTCAAAGTTACAAGCGTGCATGGAAACTGCACAATGCATGCTTGTAACACAGTAATTTTTTGGCCTTTGGTCACCAACTTTTCAACATAGGCATTTTGAGACCTCCGCTCATGAGCAGTGATTTTCTTAATCTGTCCTGAACATTGATTTCCCACAGCAACCGCTCCATTGTGTGCCAGATGTGAAAAAACACATTTTGGGCAGGATATGAAAAATGACAGCTGTACTTTTCATAAGGAGGTTTAAAAAAATGGCAATGTTGAAAATCTGGACTGAAAATATTAAAGATTCTCAAAGTTATCAGCGTGTGTGGAAACTGCATAATGAACGCTTGTAACACAGTCATTTTACGGAATTTTTCACCACATTTTCAATATAGGCATTTTGAGGTATCTGCTCATGAACAGTGACACTGTGATTTTCTTGATGTGTCCCAAACATTGATTTCCCACAGTGACCGTGCCATTATGCGCCAGATTTGTGAAAAAACATTTCGGGCAGGATGTGAAAAATGACAGCTATACTGTTCTTAAGGAGGTGCGAAAAAATGGCAATGTTGAAAATCTGGAGTGAAAATATTAAAGATTCTCGAAGTTACGTATGTGTATGGAAACTGCGCAATGCACGCTAGTAACATAGTCATTTTTTGGAATTTTTTCACCACATTTGCAATGTAGACTTTTTGGGAGCCCACCTCATGAACAGTGGTACTGTCATTTCATTAATCAGTCCCAAAAGGTGATTCTACGCAGTGACCGTGAAATCACCTTTCGGGACCGAATAACGAAATGACAGTGACAGAGTTCATGAGTTGGGGTCCCAAGAATCTCATGTTGAAAATTTGGAGCCAAAAGTCACAAAAATGGCTGAGATATCTATTAAGTTGAACCGCCCACCATTTACACCATTATACAGCTTACCGGCATTTCTTCAGTTCGCAGTAGGCTTTGAAGAGTGCAGACGTGCTCCCACTCCACCGAAGATTGTACGCTGGGCTCTGGAGGAAAGCATGGGGTGGGGGGGTGCAGGGAGGTGGTGTGCACAGAGAGTGGGTGTGGAAGGGTGTACCGGAGACAGCTAGGGACCGTTTTCTTTACAGGTTAAAAAAAAAAACAACAGCATGGACTTTTTTTCTTTACAGGTGTATGAAACAATGTTGGGCACACTGGGGTAGGTTCCCAGTGTGCCCCATGACTTTGGGGGCATGATGTTTGCCACACTGGGGTGGGCTTCTAGTGTGACTCGTGATGGAGGTGGGTGGGGGCAGGAAAATGCTAACAGGGTTGGCTTCCGAATACAGGGAGACACACCGGAGTGGGCTCCCAGTGTGCCACACAATCTTGAGGGTTTACATGTGCTGGCAGGGGTGTTGGGCATCCCTGAAGTCAGCTTGCTACTGATTGCAGGAGGCAGATGGTGGATAGTGGTGGGCGAAGTGGCCCCAATTCTCTCCGAAAAGTGATTCGCGGAGTGAAGGCGAATTCGTGAAATGCTCCACAATGCAAAGCTGAGTACTTCGCGTTATAATGGGTAACATGAAGTCCATTGAAAACAATGACTATGCATTACTCTGCCTTCCCAAACCACTACTCCACCAATTCTTAAGGCAAAGTACATTGAAAACAATGCACTTCGCCTCACTTCACCTTGTTTTTAAGCTCCAAAAGCGAATTTTGCAGTGATTCATGGGATTTCAGGTCACATGGGCTCTAGATTGTTCTGCACAGCCTCAGTTTGGGGCAGTGTGTGTAGGAAGCTGTAGGACACAATCTGCTCTGAGAGATCTCTGCAATTCAAACCTTCTAAAAGCTGTTAAAAAAAGCCTTTTTGGGTCATTTGTTTTGCTGAGACTTTAGTTCATCGATTATAGGAATCCCTCCTGTGCACATATCATCGAGCGTTTATTGTTTGTGTGTGGATTTTGAATGTTAATGTACAACATTCAGCCTGTATACTGAGAGACAGTGGAAGTGTGCTTTGGGGGAGGGGTGTATCTGTGGTGTAGGTAGATTAACTTGGAGAAAAAGGCAGTGCTTTCTGTTTTGGTGATATTGTTCTTGTATAACTGTGTTAATGTACACACAGTAATATTTTCAATAATTCTTGCCTTTTTTTTGCTGATTGTTGTGGTGCAGCAGTGAATAATTTTAGTTTGTTTAAAATATGTGGTTATATTACTGAAGTTTTCAATTTGCTATGCATTACATAGTGTGTGTGTGTGTGATGTGTGCCATCAAATCAGACACCTTTTATTGTGCCACATAATAATTTCAGCAATGTGAACCTGCTATCCACTGCAGCTGTATGATTTTTGAACTTCTTTGGGGTATCTTTACTGGTACCAGTACTAGTGACTGTTACTGCAGCAGTGCAGTACACTGCCCCCCCTCCGCAGCCCAACCCAACTGGCAAAGGTATTCTTTTCCAGATTTGAATTTCTGATGGTTAGGTGTTGTGCCTTTGTATCTGTATCTCTTCAGTGCACAGCGCAATCTTAATCTGCCTGTGCATTTGCATCTCTTTAGGGCCCAATCTCCATCTGTAACTTAAGTCACAGTTGTTTCTTTGGCTTCCCTTCAGGGTACTGGACCAGTGTGGTGCATAATTCTGCATGAACATTGTACTCATTAATATGCGTTTTTAAGTCAGAAACATCATCACGAGTCACTTGTGTTACAAATCACGTTCTTCATCATCACGGTCACAAATGCAGTCACAAATCACTATTCACAATCATGTCACGAATCACAACATTCATTTTTTTTCTAGTTACTTGGATGTATTGTAAGCCTGTTTTGTAGTATCTCTCCAGGCTTCACCACCCCACCATTGTACTAGTTAACAAGTGTTTTTAAGTCAGGGAAATTGTGCTACAGCTCATCGGGGAAGTACAGCCATGGGCATTCGCATTCCCAATACAGTTTTCATATTGGTTATCTCACACCGTCGACACCGAATCAAGTTCTTCATCATCACAGTCACAAATGCAGCACAAATCACGATTCATGATTCACGATCACATCACGAATCACAACATTCATTTTTTTTACTAGTTACTTGGATGTATTGTAAGCATGTTTGGTAGTATCTCTCCAGGCTTCACCACTCCACCATTGTACTCATTAATAAGCATTTTAAAGTCTGGGAGTTTTGTGCTACAGCCCATCAGGGAAGTACAGCCATAGGCATTCACGTTCCTTCCCATACAACATGTGAGTTACAGTACTGTAAGTAGTGGTGGGTGAAGTGGCCCCAATTTGCTCCGTGAAGTGATTCACTGAGTAATGTGGAATCCGTGAAGAACTCCACAACATGAAGCAGAGTACTTTGCTTCATAATGATGAACACAAAGTCCATTGAAACCAATGACTTTGCGTTATTTCGCCTTCCCCAAACCACTTCTCCACCAATTTAAGGCGAAGTACATTGAAATTAGTGTAATTCACCTCACTTCACCCTGTACTTGAGCTCCAAATGAAATTCTGCAGTTATTCATGGGATTGCAGGTCACATGGGTTCTAGATTGTTCAGCACAGCCTCAGTTTTGGCCTGGGTAGTGTGTGTGCAGTAGTAGTTGGAGACAGTTTGCTCTCAGAGCTCTGCAATTCAAAACCTCTAAAAGCTGCTTAAAATGCCTTTTTGAGTAATATTTTTTGCTCAAAATTTAGTACATTGACTGTAGGAAACCCTTCTGTGCTCATATCATCGAGTGTTTATTGTTGTGTGTGGATTTTGAATGTTAATTTAGAACAGTCCGTCTATGTGGCACTTATTTCCCCCCACCTCACCCTGCCCCCTTCTTGTCTTCTATCACTCCTTCCCATTTATTTTTTGACAAATGCCTCTGGCTGCATCTTCATCCTCCCCTTCTCCTCTCATCCCTATTTCTCTACCACCCCCGGGTGCCTGACCCTACCCATTCTTTGTGGGCACATACGTCCTAGCTGTGTCCACCATTTTACTATAGCTGCCTCTGTTAACTACCTACACTTCTCCTCCTCCTCCTCCTCCTCTACACCTTACTCTTCCTATATTTGACCCCTTTCAATTGCACTGTTGTACACGAATTGTTTACTGTTATTTCACTGTTGCTTCCTTGTTGTTTATTTCTGATGTGGAACCTTTGTAAAAGAGCCTTGGCTCAAAGGTAGTTTTAATCCTAGAATAAATAAATAAAATAAATAAATAAAAAATATACTGTGAAGTGTGCTTTGTGGGAGGGGCGTATTTGTGGTGTAGGTAGATTAACTGGGAGAAAAAGGTAATCTTTCTGTTTTGGTTATATTTTTCTTGTATAACTGTGTTAATGTACACACAGTAATATTTTCAGTAATTCTTGAAATTTTTTTGCTGATTGTTGTGGTGCAGCAGTGTACAATTTGTCTGTTTAAAACAGCATGGCTTTGTCATGGGAAGATTGTGCCAGACAAATCTTGTTGAGTTCTATGACTGGGTGATGAGGGACCTGGACCAGGGTAGGCCAGTGGACGTCCTCTTTCTGGAGTTTAGCAAGGCGTTTGATTCGGTACCCCACAGTGGCCTGCTGGCTAAGCTGAAGAAAATGGGGGTAGAGAGACAGTTGCTAAGATGGATAGGAAATTGGCTCTCTGAGCATACTCAGAAGGTAGTGGTTGGAGGGTTAGGCTCATCCCCAAGGTGGGTTACTAGTGGGGGTTCCCCAGGGGTCAGGCTGGGGCCACTCCTGTTCAGCGCCTATATCTAATACATCAGGAGGGGGATCAGGAGTGAGATGAGTCTCTTTGCAGATGACTCAAAGCTAGGTGCAGTGGTGGATGGGGATGAGGGGGAGGTGGCCTTGCAGGAGGACCTGGAGGCTCTGGAAAGGTGGTCGGGAAAATGGAAACTAAAATTCAATGTGGGGAAGTGCAATGTTCTGCACCTGGCAGTCAGAAATCCAGGCTGAGGTATACCCTAGGAGGAGACATGATTCAAGCCACGGAGGGTGAGAGGGACCTGGAGGTAGTGATAGATGTCAAAATGAACAAATCAGAGACCTGTAGGAGGGCAGCAGCAGCAACAGCAAATAGGATGCTGGGATTCATCGCCAGGGGGATTACCTCCAGAAAAGCGGAAGTGATCCTTCCACTGTACAACTGCTTGGTTAGGCCACACCTCAAGTATTGTGTACAATTTCGGAGACCACATTTAAAGATGGATATTACACTCCTAGAGAGGGTCCAAAGGAGGGCATCCAAAATGATCTGGGGCCTGGGGAGAGGACCTATATGGAGAGACTCAAGGAGCTCGACATGTACACCCTGGAGGAGAGAAGGGACAGGGGGGACATGATAGAGGTCTTCAAGTACATGAAAGGGATCAACAAAGGAGGCCCAGACATGGTGCTCCAAAAGAAGGAGGGTGGGGCAACAAGAGGTCATGGGTGTAAGCTGGAAGGGGGCAGGCTCAGAGGGTAGAGGAGGAGAAGTTATTTCACTGAAAGGGTGGTAGAGCCATGGAATGCACTGCCCAGGGAGCTGGTAGAGATGGAGACTGTGGACGGGTTTAAGATGGGATGGGACAGGTACAGGGGGAGGGTAAATCTTACCAGGCACAATACAGGTGGAACATCTGGGACTCGGGACAGTATAATCCAAGGGGGGGGACACCAAAATCGGCCCTCAGTGCGGGTGCTGAAAATCGAGCAGACTCCAGAGACCATTAGGCCTATTCTGCTGGAATTTTAATATGTTAGTATATTACTAAAGGTTTTAAATTTGCTATGCATTACTTGAGAGTGTGTGTGTGTGTGAGTGTGTGTGCGATGTGTGCCATTACATCAGACACCTTTTATTGTGTTACAGAGTAATTGCAGCAGTGTGAACCTCCTATCCACCACACCTGCATGACTTTTTTATACTATTTTATGGTATCTTTACTGGTAGAGGATTGTTACTGCCGTGCACTAATCCACCAACTGGATAAATGTATTCCTTTCCAGATTTGGATTTTTGACTTGTAAGCGCTGGTTAGGTGTGTTGTGCATTTTCATATGCATCCCTTGAGTGTGCGGTGCAATCTTAATCTGCCTGTGCATTTGCATGGCACCATTAATTCTGGGAGATTGCATTTCTTGTTACGTTCTCATTTCACTTTGTCAGCACTGGGGAATTTTCTGGACACAAGACAGTAGCATTTTGGAGATGCACATTAATTCTGGTTACTCTGTGTGTGACCTGACCACTGTGCGCATAACTGAGTGTGCCATTAATTTTGGGAGACTTTGCATTTCTTGTTGCACTCTCATTTCACTTCGTCAGCACTGGGGAGTTTTCTGGACACAAGACAGTAGCACTTTGGGGATGCACATTCATTCTTGTGACTGTGTGGGTGGGATGCTGCCAGTATTGTTGTCACTGCACCTTACTTCACATTTAAGGTGGAATGACAGCATGAAGTAATAATAACAAGGTGAAGTGAGCCTTCCCTAAGATGCACTCTGCATAGCTAAGTGCCAAGGCAAAGTGTCCATTTTGCATTCACTTCACCGGTGGATTTTAAATTCGCTGCATCTCTAATGGTGGATCTGCTGCCATGCTTATTATTATGTTACACCAGGCAAGGCACATAGTGGAGGTGTGTCATCGGTGCCGCTGCATGATGAGTTTGGCTTTGATTGCAGCAGCAAAATTGTTTCAAGTTGGTGGCACTGAAAAACACTTATGTCACTGCTAGCATGCTCGCAAATTGGCGAATGAGGGATGCACCTTCTAAATCTTGCCCTGCATTTACCAAAACTGACACACTTCTGCATTTCTCCTACTGCCACAATATGTTGCTTGCATGTGCTGAAGACAACATAAAAATAAAATAGGGACTGCTCCTTTTTTTTTTTTTTAACAAACCTTGCTCATCCTGGCATGCCTCTAAAAGAGTCGTCAATTGTCACTGTGGAGTTTTTTTTTTTCAAATCACCCTGTCACACATTGATTCTAATGATGTTTTTCTTTTTGATTTTGTCAATGTGTTCTAAAACAGAGTATGTTTACCTAAATAGTGTCATTCATATCCCACCAAAAAAGCAAAGAAGGCTCTTGCACTGTGGTGCAGTGGCAGTGTTCTTTGGAGGCTGGCTAAGACTCGAAATAGTCACAAAAATCCAAGTGTGGAGAGCATTCAGGGTAGACTGTGAGCATACAGTTCAACTGGGTAATTTAATGCACAAATGCAAATCCACAACTTAGGCTGTATTTAAAAAATATATATATATATTTATTACTTCCACAACCTCCTGTCAGCAACCAGTATATGACTATGAGTTGAAAGTAAATGTTTTTTTAAATAAAGCTTTCATTGTGGATTTGCATTTTTGCATTTAACTACCCAATCGAGCTGCATGGTCACAGATCAGTAATTTTATTATTTGCCCAGACTACCCTGAGTAATTTCCACACTTGCGTTTTAAAAAAAACATAACAAAAAAGAGCTTGCATCCCTATATACACTGCAATCACCCCAGCATGCAAACACATTAACACACTCAGTCCCCAGAAAATCACAGAAATTATAAAAAAGAATGAAGAATATAATTAGTTTACAAAGCTTGGAAGATCCATATCAGAATAAGGGCAATAACAATTACTGTATTATATAAAAAATATACAGTCACATTATGAGCAGGAAAAATACTTTATTTATTGTAAGGTAAGTAGTCACAGTGGCTAATGAGTTAAAAAAGGTAAGTAAGCGATAATACCCTTCAGAGTGGGCAGTAATGGGCAATATCAGACCACCCAGGGGTGTAATGAGGCCCTATGCTGCAGGTGGAGGGCCTTATAGCCCCTGGAAGGTTCGGTATTGCCCATACCCCCCCCCACCCTGGAAGGTATTGCACTTAGAAAATGTCCTACTATATTTTAAGTGTTTAAAAAAATATATTTTTATGTTTAATGTTAAAGGTCTTACTTTTTTAAAATAAAATAGTTCCTGCCTACATTTAGTTGTCTGTTTTTGATTCAGTTGTCACTGTTTCATGCCCCCCCCCCCAAGACTTACTGCTTAAATTCAAAGTGTTTTTATGTAATTGTTTTATTTTTTGCAGGAATATGTAGCTGTTATGTGTGCAGAGCCAAAGATTTAGAAGTTCTCCCCTGTCTGTCACTGCTGCCTTTTACACTGTCCCCAGCCAGCAGGAAGGGAGCTCATTAATATTCATGTGTGTTATTAATATTTATTAAACAGTCCCACTGAAATCATTGGTGCTCTTTCAGTAGTTACTTTTGGGAGTCTTCAATCACCCCCTCTATGTCTCTGGACCATGATTAGTAGATTCTGGGGATTGGGAGCATGGAGGGAGCCTTCATTCTGCCACAGGAGTAGTTTGAAAATGGAAGTGCACTATCAAGCATACACGGACAACTAGCTTCCACATTCTAGGTGCAGCTGTCTGATGGGTCTGCAGATTTGCTCCTCCAGTACATTTCTTGAAGGAAATGCATTACTGGGGTCAGACGGAGACTTAGGAGGCAGAATGAGTCCTAGGACTGGTGACAGTGAGAGTGGGAGGCAAGACAAGGTAACCCTGCACCCTTGTGGGGGTTACTCATTAGCAAAAAAGCACTGTGTCACTTGTGTGTTTTTGTAAAGGACTTTTGAGGGAGTGAGTTGTGTGGAACAACTGGTGGGGGGGGGGGAGCTTGGCCAGCTACCAACTCATACGTTAAGCAACAGAAGAAAAATGGCTGCTGGTCAATTTGAAAATTCAGGGTGCCCAATGATACTCTAAGTAATGGGGCACCCAGAATTGGCACTAGTTTTTCAGAGGGCTCTATTAAAAAATACCTGCACACTTCTTTTCAATTTTATTTATTTATTATACAATGGCAAGAAAAAATCCTGGACTCTGATTGGTCAGTCTTGGGCTAGACCCGTGAAGTTAATCAGTACAACATCACGGGTCTCATCTCAGCCTCACCGTGAACCTGCAGATGATCATTTGGATGTTGAGCTGGATGAGCTTGTGGATGATGAGCTTTTTTTTTTTTGCATCTCCTCTTAAGAAACAAAAATATTTTTCCACACTAATAGAAACATTCTTTAAAATTATTTTTTTACTTTATATATAACAATGAGCCATTGTATAATAGCAATAATGCCCTCCAGGGTATGTGTCATTTGGGATAACGTCATGCCTTAGTTGTTGGATGCACTCGGCCTGCGGCCTCATGCCCAACCACCTGAGGCGTGATGTTATCCCAGCACGACACACACCCTGTCAGGCATTTTTGCTTAATTTATGTATTGCATTTCGGTGAGCAGGTGAGCCCGTTGATACCAAAGGTCCCTTTTTCAGGGGCGACCTGGAGTTAATTACATACATTGATCATAAGTTCATATACAATTACACAATCTGTTTCAGAAAATCACAATTTACATTTGGGTCAAAAATCTGGAGTGTTTTCAGCTAATCAGGTGCCAGGAAATTTCCTGGCCATTTTCTAAATAAAATGTAAACAATGCTGTCCCATTGCCAGTCCCCAACCCACCATCCAATCATAGCAATTGCTAAACCCATTTTCAAACCCCACTACATGGGGAATATTTTTCCAGAAACAGCTTGTTCAAATCCCACCACTACCGCAAAAGAAAACATATAGCTAGCAAAAGTATCCATTTACAGTAATATAAAAAAAAATTGTATTATTATAAAATGCTACCTAATTTTACTGCAGCCTTTTATGCAGTGACCTACACATACACTACTCTCACCTCCCTGGCCGGCTGTTAAATGACAGTTTACTATCAGTTGCATATTGCAACAGCTGATGCAGTATGCAGGCGATCATAAACTTACATTCTGTGGCCGGCTTTGGAGATGGAAGAATGGTACTGTATGTGGTACTAGCCAATAAGTAACAAATAGTAAAACAGTGATACTGGAATGCTTGATAATTCTAATTACCAATGAAGAAGGGCAACAAGCTCTACAAGGAAAGACTCAAGGAGTTAAATATATACTTTCTAGTGGAAAGGAGGGAAAGTGGAGACATGAGAGAAACAGTCAAATGACTCAAAGACATTAATAAGGCACAGAATGGTGGCATTTTGTGCAGAAAAAGATGCTCAAGGACAAGGGGGAATGATATGAAGCTGGAAGGGGGAGACTTAGAGGGAATGTGAAGAATATTTCTTTATGGAAAGGGTGGTGGACATCTCGGACAGCCTCCCAGCAGAGGTGGTGGGTACCAAAATGGTAACAGGTTTCAATCTTGCATGGGGTAGACACAAGGGGACCTTGGTAACAGGTCTAGGGGGGATAAGGCCAGAGACCAGTTAGCGTCTATGGTAGCAAAGTAGGTAGGGACCTTAGGACAGACTAGGTGGGCCAGTAGGTCCATTTCTGCTGTCAGCTTCTATGTTTCTATGTAATAACAAAGGTATTGTGGTGGGTAATGGGAGCCGTGGGGTAAACATGAATCAAGCAGCATGAGCTGTGAGAAAAATGTGTTTGAGGGTTTGAAATGAGACAAAATGGAAATAAAATAAAAGCATGCATGTCAGTAAAAATATTGTGAAGTACACATTCATACACATCAGCACCATACATCCACATCTCTTGATAACATTTAAGAAAAAAAATTGAAATAAAAAATGTGCAATCAAGTTGCCACAACCCCTTTCCCCTACCAATCCAAAACATTCAATGAACCCATATTCTAATCTAACACCAGCAGGCATTCATTTCCACGAATCACAGGTTGAAATCCACCATCACCCATCCTCTGAATAAATGCAACTACTGTAGCACCAGCAGACAACTGCATGAATATAATATCCCTTTATTAATATACAGCGATCCCATAGTTAACTTCAGCATCAACATCCAGTCAGGGACAAGAACATACAACTCTCTTATGATTTGTTGCATAGTAAAGAGATAGACTGTGTGACATGGACAGCCAGTTCTGAGTGCTGAATCATTTTTTTTATATAAAATGTATTACTGAATGTCTCTGCTGAAAATCTGGTACTCTTAGAATGAACTCATCCCCTCCCTCCAGGTTTCAGCTGAACGATGAAAGCCATGAGGAAATGCTAAAACAGCATGTGAGATCACACACACTCAGTTTTTAGATATCAGGTGTTACGTGGAAGGCCTGAACCTAATTATAGGCTGGTAGAAGTATGAGTTGAGCATATCCATTTTTATAATGTTCCAAAAGGGAAACCAGGTTTAGCAAACTGGTGCAAGGTTGTAAATGCTCCTGTGAAGCCTGTGTGAGGGAGGATGCAGCATGGATCAAAGAGATGTCATTTGAAACATATGAGTTATGCTGTGGTTGAAAAATGTAATACTTTGAAAAGACATCCTGTTTTTTTATTATTAGATATATTTTTATATATAATCTGACAGAGGAGGAGCTAGATGACCTCGCATAAAAGGGGTTGGCAAATGCAGTTTACTTTAAGGAATAATTCTGTTTTACTTAGACACACTTTTACCTAGACTCTGACCAAGAAAACATCGGTGAGCACTGTAAACAAGTATTCAGAAAGACAGTCAAATCTAAGTACTGTAAGTAGGAATTTGCACTGTTTAAACCTTGTTCTTTTAAAAGATTTGTATGTCTTGTGATATAACAGTTCTGTATTTTGTGTTTGACATATTTGTATCTATCTTTAGTAAAAACACTATTTAGAGTTTACTTGGTCTGTCTTTGTTTTTCCTTCACTTGTAAGAAGAGTATACATGGTTATAGCAGACATGAAGCATAAGCTTGAATGGTGGTACCAAACTGGAAAGAGAAGCATTTTAAATCTGAGGTCTTTATTAAAGTTTTTAAGGGTTCATCTCTGTATACCTGGTTAGGTGCCCGTAGGCAAGGATATCTGGCCCCCCCGAAGACAGATATATCTGAGCCTGTGCATTGGGTATGCTAGCAAGAGGTTCACAGTTAGAATCCCTCCAAGACTTGAGACCAAAGGTTGATCCGAACTCACAAAACAGACAAGAGGGTTACCTTGTTCTGTTAAACTGTTCACAAGACTGCGCTCGGAGGTTGGCACTTTGGGAGCAGAGGGCCTGACCTGCTGAGTGGGTTTGTGACAGACTGTACTGCTGGTTAAAATATATTCATCAGTTTGAACTTTGCAGCTTGACATTTTCACACCAGGACATCATGAACTATGCAAGCCATCAGAAGTTCATAAAGAAAAGCAATGTTTCTCTTAAGAAACATAGAAACATATAAGGTAACAGCAGATAAAGACTGTGTCCCACCTAGTCTGCCAGTTTTCCCTACCTAATGCAATACTATAGACCCTAGTTGATCTGCAGCTTACCCTCTTTTCCCTATTGTGAGAGTACTCATTTGTCTAGCCCATGTATTCTTGAATTTCCTAACCATTTTTTCCCCCACCACCTCCACAGGGAGGCTATGCTAAGCAGCCACTGCTCTTTCTGTGAAAAAGTACTTCCTCACATTGCCCCTGAGCCATCTCCTCCTCTAGCCTCACATCATACCAGCTTGTTCTTCTACACTTAATTTTCTGAAAGATACTACCCTCTTGTACCTTGTTTATACCCTTGAGGTACTTGAATGTCTCCATCTTACCCTACTCTCTCTTTCCTCTCCA
This sequence comes from Neoceratodus forsteri, assembly GCA_016271365.2. Lineage (NCBI taxonomy): Eukaryota > Metazoa > Chordata > Ceratodontiformes > Ceratodontidae > Neoceratodus > Neoceratodus forsteri. The sequence goes on along the minus strand of CM028130.1, from coordinate 348,888,817 downwards.
CCAAGAAATGCATATTGAGGTCCTTTAGTCTTTCCTTACATGACTTTTGATGCAGTACTTGCACCTTTTTTGTTGCCCTTCTCTCGACTGCTTCTATTTTGCCTATGTCCTTCTGGAAATGCGGCCTCCAGAACTGGACACAGTACTCCAGATAAAGTCTCACTAGTGATCTGTACATCTGGGTAACCCCCACTATAAATGGGTGTTCCCAAAATGTCTTCCTTGAGCTTGCCTAAATGCTCACTGCCAGATTGGTGGTCTGCATTTTAGCAATTAAATATTATTGTCAGAGAGTGCCTGTGTCACCTCTGTGTACTGTCTCTTCATTTATTTATTTAGTTTTTGTTAACCGGGTTAGTTGCGCTAGCCAAAGTTGACTATTTTCAGGCACGACCCAGGAGAATACATACATAAAACAAGATGAGATTATACAATACATAGTATATAGTACAGGTACATAGTATATAGTACAGGTAGGTTAGAATACAGATCAAGTCAGACAGTACTCAAGATAATACATATAGCTATAAAGAGATGACAACAATGACATTAGTACATGCAAATAACTGAAACTGGGCTAAGTGGCAGCTATAAAGACATTTTATAGCAAAGCTTGTTTAGAAGTGCAGCAGTGTCTTGGATGAAATAGGGTGGTTAGCTGTGAGGCATTAAGTGGGATCAAAGCATGTGCAGGGGTCCCAGGATAGGTGACAATATAGTTCTTTTTTGAAGATTGGGTGGGAGTTAGCTTGCCTCAGGGCAGGAGGGAGGGAGCTCCAGGTGGCTAGGGTGGTGCAGTGAAATGCTCCAGAGCTTTTTGAAGTAAGACACCTGGGTATGGTGAGTAGAAATTTGTTTGCCGAGCGTAGTCCATGGGCAAGTGTCTGTGGTACAAGTACAGCTACAAGGGAGGAGGGGGTTTGGCTACGGATTACAGAGTCTATGAGGGTCCCTAGGGAGTATAGTTGGTAGGCAGTTGGGAAGAGCCAGCCTAGGTCGCTATACAGTGTGCAGTTGTGCTTGAGGTGATGGGAAGAGGAGGCATACTGACATTTGTTGCTATACGCGATATCCCATTTATGGAGAGCAGTCTTATGGGCATTAGCAAATGTGGAGACACCATAAGTCAGCGCTGGAAGCAGAATACCCTTGGCAATTGCCAATTTGGCAGATGGTGTTAGCAGGTGACAAGTCTTGTAGGTGATTCCAAGTTTGGCATTTGTTGCTTTACAGGTTGGCTGGATGTGCAGACTGAAATCAATGGATTTATCAAGGAGGACTCCCAGGTATTTGAAGGATGTGACACATTCGATGAGAGACCCCCCAGAGTCAAGGACTAGGAGGGGTTCCTTACAGGCCCTGAGTTTAGGGACAGTGCCACATAGCATGGCTTGAGTCTTTTTTGTGTTGAGGATGAGCTTATTAGCATTTAGCCATGTTTGTACATTCCTGAAATCTGAGGAGAGGTTTTTGTTAATGATGTTAACTTTCTCAGCACTGGAGTAGAGAACAAGATCATCAGGATATAAGATAGCTGAGCAGGAGACTATGGCATAATCTGTGTTGTTGATGTATAGCGAGAAAAGAAGGGGTCCCAGGATGGAGCCCTGGGGTACTCCGATGTCAGTGCTGGTCACATCCGAGAGAGCAGAGTTGAATTTAACAAGTTGTAATCTGTTTGATAGGTAGTTGTTAAACCAGTCAACTACTGAGGATGAGAAGTTAAGTCTATGCAGTGTTGAGGGAAGCAGGGGATGATCAACAAGATCAAAAGCTTTGGTGAGATCGATAAATACTGCTCCGGTGAGTAGGTTTTGTCCATGTTGCAGAGTACATCAGTGGAGAATTTGAGAAGAGCAGTTGAGGTACTGTGCCCATTTCTGAAACCATGCTGAGTTTCTGAGAGAAGATTGTTCTTTGTGAGATAGTCAGTGGTTTGGGTCACAACAAGCTTCTCCAGTAGCTTGCTTAGCACAGAGAGGATGGCTATGGGCCTGTAGTTATTGATATCCTTTGGGTCTCCTTTTTTAAGGATAGGCATAACTCGGGCAATCTTCCAGAGATCTGGGACAATTCCAAGAGAGAGAGGCAGAATGAAAATCTTGGCCAGTGGTGAGGCAATCAATGGTGCCACTAGCTTCAGGAGTTGTGGCTCGAGTGAATCTGAGCCGGGGCTAGTGTTGTCGGATATGTTTTGCAATAGCGTTTGGACCTCGAATCTAGATATAGCTTTAAAGTGGAAAGGGGGGGTAGTAGTTAGTTTGCAGTGGTCAGCACCAGATGCAGATCTCTGGGGTGTGCAGTAAGGCTGAGATGCTATGGGAGGTGAAGCAAAGGACGAGGTGTACTGAGACAGCTCCGTGAATAATCTGTTAAAGGCATTCGCTATAGTGTTCAAGTCATTGCAATGTACACCATTTAGGATCATATCCCCTGGGGTTGATGACTGGGTAGTCCCAAGAAAGGTTTTGATTTGTGTCCAGAATTTTCTAGGGTCACCAGCAGAGTTTGTGAGCAGTTCCTTGCAGTAGATGCTCTTTGCTGTTCTGATTTGTTTTTTACAGGCGCTCCGAGAGGCCCTGTAGGTATTGTAATCCTCCAGTAGTCTGGACACTTTATACTTCTTCCAGAGTTTGTCCCGTGTGTGCAGGTTAGCCAGCAGGTCCTTGTGTAGCCATCTTGTTTGTTAACCTCTGACCCTTCTGGTGACCTTCAGGGTATGTTTATCCTGAAGTACTGTGAAATTATCAATGAAGATATCAAAGGCTATTTGAACATCATGGGAGTGATAGATGTCAGACCAGTTGATACAGGATACATCATAGAGGAAAGCTTCCACATCCAGTTTGGCAAAGTTGGTAATAGTGACGTAGCGTGGAGGGGTTGGGGGACCTGTCTCCGAACTCCATACACAGAAAGTGGGGGAGTGGTCTGTGATAGCATCTGCCAAGATGCCTGCAGTTTGCACATGGTCAAGGCGATTCATCAGTACCCAGTCTATGAGGGTGGAGGTAGTTAGAGAAGGGGATGTTCTAGTGGGTTCAGTTAAGATATGATGCAGGTTATAGTTCTGTGTTAGTGTCAGCAGTGTGCTGTGAGTTGGTCCCAGCCAGTTTAGGTTAAAGTAACCTAAGATTATGACCTCGTTTTGCTTGGTGATTGTGATGGTTTGATTAAGTGAATCCTGAAGACCTGTGATACCTCCAGTGGGTGGGTTGTAGGCGCAGATAATGTGGAGTTTTTTTGCACCAACGGCAATGGTTGTGTGTAGGGACTCACAGACTGAGGGTGAGCCAGTGGGTGGGCAGACCGTAACATCAAGACGGTTTTTATAGAGGATAGCGACCCCCCCTCCACATTTTGGGGGAAGACCTATCTCTCCGTATCAAGGAATAATTGGGCAAGGAACATAAGGAGTTTGGAATGTGAGGCTTGAGCCATGTTTCAGATAGGCACAGTAGGTCAGGATTATACACTTTCGTCCATGCCTCGAGATCAGCAAAGTGCCTGGTAATGCTCCTAATATTCATATGGGCAATGAGAAGTCCTTTACCTGAGACAGCCGAAAGGTCAGTGGGAGAGTGGTGGACAGAGGGGCCAGGGTTAAGTTCTACGTCCCCTGACAACAGGATGATGAGGAGTAGGAGAAACCACAGTTTAGTAGTGTGGAATGGTAGACGAACCGGTTGTGTCATTTTGTATTTTCTGAGCATACAAAACGAGTTGTAGGTACAACCCTTCAGAAGGATAAGGGTGGTGTAGGCACGCACATGTTGTGTTTCGGCAGTTTGGTTGGAGAAAGTAAAGTCATTGTGTTGTGAGGTATTCTCTCCATAGTGGTTGTTGATTGGAACAGAAGTAGATACCCCATGTAAGCATAATAGCAGTATCAGAAGCAGGATTCGTCCTCCCAATCTATGAGTTGCCAGTTTGGGCAGGAGACTGCAATTGTTTACTGTAGCAGGGGTGAGTGTTCCTGAGTGACTCATGGTGAGCTACTGTGGACTAGAAAACTGATTGTTACTGTAGATCAAAGACCCAGAAAGTGTTAAATTCCTGAAGTTGATGAACATTGGCCTAGGGCATATGCAGGATGTAAAAATCCTATGTTAGAATCTTCACTTTGTTCTCCAAAACAGTTGTGAATAGACCTCAAAGACAAGCACACATCCTTTAAGAAAGTCAGATGGAAATGTGGATTCAATGCAGCACTCCACAACCCAGAAACTTGTATAAAAGATTTACTGACCTCACTTTTGCTTTTTGATGTCTTCCATAAAAGTTGATTTATGATGAGACTGCCTATACCTGGTGGTGATGTTTTGTAGTTTCTTAGTCCAGGAAATGTTCATAGATGTTATGACCAAGAATGGTCCAGTTTCTCCAAGAAGAAACACATGAAAAACCACAAAAACTAAACTACTGACAGAGACAAACACAAACAGCCTGTATGAGGCACACATTCAAATGGATCTGAAGAGCTGCCTAGCTTGCAGTAATAATTGATCTGGGGGGGGCTGAGTGTTTCCATGCTTGAGTCCTGCCCGGACTGCCTGATAATCGCTCTGTTTCTGCCATCGTTAATTGTGCAGAGGGAGCCCTGTTAGAAGATATAACTGTTTGCTGGTTATTTGTTAGAGTGGTAAAGAAATTGTAGTTTGTCTAACCTGCCTTCTTTGCAGCTTGGACTGTTCTGTTCATCACCACCATTTTGGTCCTGGACTGATGAATTGGTCCAATCAGTACTTTTGGATTCTAAAATGGAGACTGCCTACAGGGGATTAGTAGGGGCAAAACTTGAAGGAATTGTAGTTTTGGGCTTTTGGTGCCTAATCGAACCTGGAGGGGGAGCCCTTGTTGTGGCTGACAGACAGATCAGCCAACCAGACCTTTTGGATCAAAGGTAAATTCCCAGACTGCCTGCAGCAGTGAAGCAGAACTGTTTTGGAGCTGAAAGAGTAAGCAGCTCCAGCTCGAGGAGCTGCTGCCCATGGGGTAGCATGGGGACTGGGCGGGAAGGCTGAGTCTGGCCTGCCTGCCTTCATCTCTCCCATATGGGGAGATAAGAGAAGCCTCATTTTGGACTGCATCTCTGAGCCATTCCTTGGTGCCCCGGGTTATGAGCACAATGAGCAGAAGTCAGATCTCAATTGGGAGTTGAAGGAGCTACAGCTCGAGACAGTCGAGCAGCCGTCTGTGTAGTTTCACACAGGAGAACTGTGGAAAGGCCTGAGTTTTGGCCTGCCTGTATGCCTGCTGAGCCAAGAGAGGGAGAAGAGAATTATTTTGGACTGAATCTGAGTTTGTGAGAACAAAGCAAGCCACTGAATTGTGACCAGGCTCAACCTGAAGAGGACCGAAGATTTGCTGAATGTGATTGGCCTGTCAGGACTTCTAGCCTCCTCTGAACTCCTGGTTTGTGCAGAGACTTTGTGATTGTGACCAGAGCGCAATCTGCTGGTACAGTGGTATTTTCCTTACATGTAAATGTGCTGTGTGCTGATAGTGGGTCGTGACTTGGTTCCCCACTGTGTGTTTGAACTGTATTTGATTGCTGGAGGCTGCATCCAGCTCCACAGACTGAAATCTGTATTCATCCCTGATTGGCCTGGGCCTTGCCATGCTGGCCCAGCCAGACTACCAGCTGCACAGAGAAAGCTATCAACGAGAGATCTGCCTAGGGATCAGCCCCCTGCTCTACGCTTGAACAGGAATGATGCCTCAGTGATTCATGTGGGCCCTGCTTCTCCTGGCTCTCCAGATCAACCACCTGCAGTCTCGATTTTTGTCCTGCCTGTGTCCAGTATTGGGTATCTTGAGTAATCATCAGGGTAGCTCCCTGCAACAACAGCTTAATCTAAAGTGTGTCATCTGATTGCCTTGTTGCTTTTTCTTTCATGAACTGAGCCCTCTGGCTCTGGATTACAAATAGTGTGTATTGTGCATGTTGTTTCCTTCCATCACAGGGCCCCAACCAGCTGCGATGCCGGCCTACCCCGGGCAACGGTCCTGGCTAGCCCATCACTTCCTACCTGGGTACCCAGAGGTGTGACTGTGTGGTGACTTAAAGCGCATGCCTAACTGTTTGATTGATATAGCCTTTAAGCCAATTAACCTGATTTCACACCTCCCTTGTTCAAGTTCCCTGAATAAATCAGATCTAACTTTTTCTGCATTTAACCTGACTGTGGTTCCAGTTTGTGCTCAAAGTACTGTACTGTTGCTATTTGCTGTGCATAACCTTGTTTTACAGGGGGTCCCCAGGGTCGAGCCTGAGGAGCCAGCCCTAGTGGTAAGTGCAAACAGTGTGGGTACTTGTAGGATGGATAAGGGGTACTGTGAAAGTGATTACTGTATATTGTTCGGGCAACTAGCAGGTAAAGAGAGGGGTTACAGTGTCCAGGTCAGCTTGACCACTAACAACCCTGACCTCTGGGTGGAGGCACCTGTTTCAGAACTCAGGCCCCATAACCTGCAACTAGCCAATCAGGGAGGGGTAGTAGCCCTTGGAATAGCTCCACCTAGGGGTTACAGATGCATAACCGCTTCCTTTTTTCTGCTGGTGATACCTCTCCCTATGCACTGTAGCATCCCACTGGCTCTCCCCGCATCCTTCTCACATGGTTTGGTTAACTTTAGGTCATCAGATATGATTAGCACCAGGTCCCTTACTTGATTGGTAGCCATCAGTACCTTTCCCCCCATCTTGTAATCCTCTTTTAGATTTCTGTGTCTCAAATGCATGATTTTGCAATTCTTTGCATTGAATCTTAGCAGCCACACTCTCTACTACTCCTCAAGCATGTTTAGGTCCTTTCATATTTTTTACAGCCCCCTGGAGTATTGACTCTGTTGCAGATCTCAGTGTTGTCTGCAAAGAGGCATACCTTCCCCTCCAGCCCATATTCAATGTTGCTTATGAAGACATTAAAGAGGGCAGACCCTAGCATGGATCCCTGTGGCACCTTGCTGGTCACCCCCCTTTCCACAGATTGAATGCCATTTAGCCCCACTCTCTGTTTCTTGTCACTCAACCAGTTTATGACCCAGTTTACCACATTGGGGCCCACTCCCAGGCTGCCCAACTTATTTACCAACCTCCTATGTTGGATGGTGTTGAAGGCCTTGCTGAAATCTAGGTAGGCCACATTCATCGCCCCTCCCTTATCCGCCTCCCTGGTCACCCAGTAAAAGAAATGATCTGAATCTCTCTCTCTCTCTCAAATCATGTATTCAGCAGCAGCATAGTGCTGGGTTTATCTTGTGTATTTGTTGCTTAATAATCAAAACAAAAACGTTTGTCATAAATATATGTTCACAATAAGATTAGTTATACAAATATCACCAGTAATTCACACCACATTTAACAGACTTAAAGGAATGGCTGGTAACTGTTTTATTTTAAAACATATATTCTTTGTCATGTGAATAAAAATGGCCATTGCTAAGTTCATGTAATAACAAAAAAAAAGACCTGCTTTATTCCTCCAGAAAATCTAATGCATCTTTCTCAAGGCACAACTTACTGACAGCTTCTCTGTAGTCCATGTGCCTTAGTGAAAAATTGGAACCGATATTTAAAATATGACTTAGAGTTTTAGGGCAGTGGTCTTTTAGGATGAGCAGCTAGTACCGTTCTTTTTGTAATAAACTGAGTGCCAAACTAGGCTCCATATTTCAGTAAATATGGAGTAAAAACTGGGGAAAGCAGGATCCCCTGAAAACAAGATAGCATCTGAGATGTGTTATCTGAACTAAATGCAATAAAAAAATGTATCAAAACTGACCTAACTGAAAAAGAGATTTGGCATCTTAGCTGAGTTATCCTGGGCAAATGTCATGCAAAACTATGTAGAACACAGGACCCCACAGCAGAATCAATGAAATGAGTTGTTTCATCTAAAATGATCTGTCCTAGAAAAACACATTATAGGACTACACTAAAATTGAGATGCTGTATCTCATCTCTACTATACCAGCTAAATGCAGTATAAAACTGTGTAAAATCAGGAGGCCATTGCAAATGACATATTACATCACATCTGGTCTATCTTACTTTAATATATAGTAAAATGTGTACAAGCAGGACCTTGTGCAACAGCAATGCAAACCATGAAAATTCAGCATTGGCAAATGCTTGTTTTCATGTCTGTTTTCGTGACTCCCAATAGTATGTCTTGTTTCATGAAGTTGTCCAGAGTATGCAGGGCAAGAGTTTTATGTTTTTCTAAAGTAAAAGTTTTTTTTCTGGAGCTACTTGGATGATTTATGGATGTTTACCAAATTGTTTTATTACCCATTTGGCTCAGTAGAGTAATTCGCAATGTTATGGCCTTTTTTATTATGGCTTGCTGTATCTCTGATGAAAGTCAGTTAGTGTGTGTGTGTGTGTGTGTGTGTGCTTGAAAGATTACTGTTTACTTCTGATGGGTGGGGAGGTAGTAACAACAACAAAACAGGAAAGGGACCTGGGGGTAATCATATCAGATGACCTTAAGGTTAGCAAGCAATGTGAGAAGGCAGTAGGGAGGGCCGGGGGTATACTGGGATGTATAGGGAGAGGCATCAGCAGCAGAAAACAAGAAGTTGTTATCCCTCTGTACAGACAGTTGGTGAGACCCCATCTGGAATACTGTGTCCAGTTCTGGAGACCCCATCTCCGCAAGGACATAGACAGATAGAGGCAGTCCAGAGGAGGGCAACTAAAATGGTGCAGGGTCTGCAAGAGAAGCCATATGAGGAGAGACTAAAGGAGCTTAATATGTATACCCTTGAGGAAAGAAGGGAGAGGGGGGACATGATAGAAACTTTCAAGTACCTCAAGGGAATCAACAAAGTCCAAGAGGGTATCATCTTTCAGAAAAAGAGACTTGCAAGAACAAGGGGACACAATTTAAAGATAGAAGGAGGGCAGTTCAGGGGCAATGTGAGGAAGTATTATTTCACAGAGAGGGTAGTGGATGCATGGAACAGCCTTCCTGAGGAAGTTGTGGGGTCTAAAACTGTGGGAGAATTCAAGAATGCATGGGACATATATAAGGCAATTCTTGTGGGGGGCAGGAAGATAAAGGCTGTTGGTTAACTAGGATCTGCGGCCTATCCTGTAGGTAGGGAAATGGGCAGACTAGATGGGCCTAGCGGTCCTTATCTGCCATCAAAGTCTATGTTTCTATGTTTCTATGATGCTCTTTTAAAAGGGACTTATGTTTTTCTTGGTGACATCTCCCACTCCACACCCAGCTCAGACAGCAGATCTGTTGAATGCGGAGAGATTCCTCTCCCTCCTAACAACACACAACTGGGGGGAAGAGGGAAGGGGAGGGGGAGGAAACACAGTTTAGTTAATGCAAAAAGCAGGGACTTGATTTCATTCCACTCCTGTGTAAGAACATAGGCATTTTCATTAGCAACAATTATGACCCCTTTTCTGATGACAGCAATACTTCGGCATGGCTCTGCCCATGCAGCCGTTAAAAAAAAAAATGATGGCTTGTTTACATCCTGGGACAGGCAGCTACTGGAAATGAGTTGCCTGCCAGAAACAAAACAAGCATTTGTAAATGCTGAATGTTCATCATGTGCACTGGTGTCATTTTTTTTGGGGGGGGGGTCATGAGCCGGCGTTGGAAAATTTCAATACGGATTTATAACTTCATTGTTTTCTAATATTTTTTACACCACATTTTCAGCATAAGCATCTTATAATGCCACCTCATGAAGAAAGGAAGAGTACAATTTCAACTCCTGTCCAAAAGGTAATTTCACGCAGTGGCTGCAAAATCACAATTCAGAATGCAAAAAAATATTTTGGCAAGGATCTGAAAATGGCAGCTTTCACATTCATGAGTTGCAGTGAAGAAGCGGCTATATTGAAAATTTGGAGTCAAAATATTGAAAAGTACCAAAGTTACGAGCCTGCGTTTGCTAATTTAAGTGCAGGCTCGTAATTTTGTTGTTTGTTAATATTTTCACACCAAATTTTCAGTGTAGCATTCTTATGACCCCCAAGGTGGAGAACATTTTCAACTCCTGTCCCAAAAGGTCATTTTGTGCAGTGACTGCAAAATCACCTTTTGGGATACAAAAACACATTTTTGCCAGGATCTGAAAAATGACAGCTGTCATGTTCATGAGGTACTATGATGAAATTACTACGCTTAATATTTAGGGTCAAAATATTGAAAACTGCCAAAGTTATGAGCCTGCATTTGCAAATTACAACACAGGCTCATAACTTCTTTATAGTGTATAGTAGAGTGTTGTTCTGTATAGAACTCTATCCCTTTCAAAATGTGGCTGTAAAACAGTTCAAAGGTCATGGAATGTGATTCTACCCTATTCTGGTAGAACAGCATTCTGGAACCTCTAGACTCTAGAGACTGCATGAGTCAGTTTCATTTTGAAAGCAAAAGAGCTCACACAAACGTATTTCACAGAATATTATGCACTATAAAAAATAGAGGATGAGCAACTCTATGCACAGCCAGTGTGTTTTGCCACCTTGGGGTTTTGATTTCCATGGACCTCTCAAGCTTTGCTCCCGAGGTCAGAGGAAATCAGAACCCCTCTGTGGTAGAACACACTGGTTGTGCATAGTTGCCCACCCAGTATTCTCTATATTCTTTAATATTTTGACACCAAATTTTCAACATAGCCTTCTTATCACCCCACCTAATGAACAATGGTGAAGAAGATGTTGTACTCCTGCCCAAAAGGTGATTTTGTGCAGCGACCACAAAATCATGTTTTGGAACAGATTTACTTAACATCAATTGTATTGTTCATGAGTTGGGGTATGTTGAAGATTTGGGGCAAAAATATTAAAAAATGGCCAAGTTATGCCACTATGTTGAAAACGCCATTGAAATTCATTGATGCCAAAACCCTGCTTGAACTATGTTTTGACAAGCTGTCATATTTTGAACAGCATTTAAATACAGTAGCTGGGTAATAAGAAGGTTAAGTTTAAAATGTGGGGTGCATTGCCAGCCCAGTGATGCTGAGGGTTGAGGTGCTGGATGCCACACCTTGTGCCATGCCAGTGACCCATGTTCATGAACGAGCACGGGCCACTGAAGGTTGGCAGGGGAAGAGAAGGATCAAGCATCCCAGGGACAGCTGTCCTTCTCCAGGGAGTGGGGTGACCAGTTGTAGGTGCATGCTTGCCACCTAGCGGTGGCTGGGGGCTGGCACATCAATGCTACAGACATCCAGTCAGAGGTGGGATGCACACACAGGAGTGTGTGCAGCACTGTCACCAGTGTCCTTGCACACTCCAGCCCTGAATGGGAGAAACCAGGAGGAAAAAACTCATGGAGGATGATGGAGAGCTTGAAAGTCCCATCCCCTGAACAGTTATGACACCAACCCCTGTACTGGATCTGGCCTTGGTGTGTGGATCTGGTCTTGGTAGGGGTCCCACTGACCTCACCAAGGGGGGTAAACCCTGGGGGTAGCTGGTCGGCATCAGCTGGTGGATGTTGGGGGACAGAGCTGGGGCTCCCTCCAGATAGAGAGGGCTGTGGAGCAGGAGTACAAATAATTAAAACAAGCATTTGTCAATGCCGAATGTTGTCTTGCTGGCATTGGCATTAGTAGTGCAGAAGTTAGAGAGATGCATAATAGGAATGGCAGTGAAGTATTGAACTGATGCCAACCCCACCCCCACCCTGCAGAGACTGACAGGCACTGGGATGTGCCTTTGGATCATCCGCCATAGCGCTCATGCCATTTCACCTCACCCTACCCTACAGACACCAACAAGTGTTGTGGTGTGCCTTGGGGTCTTTTGGCCTTACTGTGCAGGCCCAGTGGGTGACACCAGGGGTGGGGGTCCACAGGATATGGCAGCCCATGCCAGTCCACCAGAGGCTGCCATTCCCCCTTCAAAACAAGCCAGAAATGTGCCATAATATCAGACCAGTGCCAGTGACACCCCCAGCCAATACCTCTTCACCCAGGACTGGGAGACAGTGGAGAATGGGCTGTACTTGCCCGGTATGAACTGGACAACCAGTCAGAGAGGGGGCACATAGGTGGCACAACAGCCCCAAAGTAGATGTCCTCTGTGCCAGCTGCACTTGCTTCCCTGGCAATGTGCAGGATCATGCAGTTGTCTGTCCCCTTGCCTGCCCCCAGCCCGCCGCAGAGATGGGTCCTATGACCATGATTTGGACATGGAGTAAGCATACAACAATGGCTCTGGATGCTGTGGGGTGCCCCAAAGGTGCACATCCTGTGCATGGGGGGCCTCTGCAGCTGTCCACCCCCTTTGCAAGAGTGGAGCATCTGCAAGCATTGTGTGGAGCATGTCCTTATTTCAAAGCATATTACATATAGAATAATGCATGGGGTGGTGTGTGTAATGAGAATTTTACACACACCTGAGGTGTGGGATGCTACATAAACCCCGAGGGCAAAGCCCGAGGGGTTTAGTAAAGCATCCCACACTGATTATTGCGAATGAGTTAAGTTACGAGCTTGAGTTGCACAGTTGCTATGCACCTCGTAAAACAGTCATTTTATGGAGCATTGTCACCAAATTTTCAACACAGGCATTTTAGGACCTCTGTTCATGAACAGTATCACTGTCATTTTTGCAATGTGTTCCAAACACTGATGTCGCATAGCAACTGCGATATTCTGTGCCGGAAGTGCGAAAACACATTTCGGCCAGGATGTGAAAAATGACAGCTGCACAGTTCACAAGAAGGTGTGGTAAAATGCTAATGTTGAGAATCTGGCATGCAAATAGTGCAAATGTACCAACGCATGAGTGTGCGTTGCGCAGTTGCTGCACATGCTAGTAAAACAGTCACTTTATGGAGTATTGTCACCAAATTATCAACATAGGCATTTTAGGATCTCTGGTCATGAACAGTGTCACTGTCATTTTTGTAATGTGTCCCAAACACTGATTTCACACCACGACCATGCTATTCTGCACCGGAAGTGCGAAAACACATTTCGGCCAGGATGTGAAAAATGACAGCTACACAGTTCACAAGAAGGTGTGGTAGAATGCCAATGTTGAGAATCTGGCATGAAAATATTGCAAATTCGCTAACTTACGAGCGTGTGTTGCGCAGTTGCTTTGCACGCTCATAAAACAGTCATGTGTTGGATGTTTCCCACCAAATTTGCAACATAGGGTTTTTGAGAGCCCCCCTCATGAACAGTGGCACTGTCATCTCCTTATGCAGTCCTGAAAGGTGATTCTGCACAGTGACTGCAAAATCACCTTTCAGGACCGAATACCGCCATGACAGTGCAAGAATTCATGAGAAGGGGTCCCAAAAACCCAATGTTGAAAATTTGGGGCCAAAATTCACAAAAATGCCTGAGATATGTACTAAAGTTGAAAAAAACCCTATCTATCCCATTATACAGCTTACCAGCATTTCCTCAGTTCGCGGTCAGCTTTGAAGAGTGCAGACGTGTTCCCGGTCCACCGATCATCATTGCGCCAAGCTCCAGAGGTAAGTATGGGGTATGGGGGGTGTCAGGAGGCAGGGTGTGCAGTGGGTGGGTGCAGGTGGGGACGGGGGGCATGGATACTAATAAGGACTGTTTTCCTTTACAGGTAGTAAAGGGAAAAGAAAACAATGCAGGACAGTTTTTTTTTAGGGAATGGCAGCTGGGGTGGACTCCCAGCATGCCACCTGTTTTGGTCTGTAGCCGATAGGATTAGCACCCCATCAGCAAACAACACGGGGGGCGAATTATGCTGATGAGGATTGGGCACACCCTGCCGGCACACAAAGAAGAGAGGGGACACAGAGCCAAGGATTGGGCACCCCCATCATTAAACAATTGGGGGTTATTTCTGCCAATGGGGAGGGCTGCCTCTGTCGGCACACAAAAGAAAGGGGAGGCGGGATAACAGCTGAGGGGATTGGGCACCCTCAGCATTACACAATTGAGGGGCGCACTTTTGCCAACGGGAGTGGGCTCTCGTCGGCACATTGACAGGGGAGAAGCACACGGGGATTGGGCACCTCGAAGTCGGCAGTTCTACGGTTATGTCCCACCATGCACATAATGTGCGGCAGTTAACGGCAAGAAAAGGATAGCTGTGTCTGACGAGCTTTGCTCAGATTGCAGCGGACCTTCCTCAGATGTGCTAGCCACATTATGTCTGCATGGTGTGCGCCGCATGCAGGCTGATTGGGGAATGAGGACACCTACTGATGCATGCCCTGCATTCGCCCAACTGCAACTGTGCCTCCAAATCTGCACTACCGCAAGATGTTGGCTTGCGCAGGCATGGCAAGCCAACATAAAAATGTGGCATGCAAATATTTAAGAGTTCAGCAGTTACTAGTGTGTGTACTGAAATTGTAACAAATGGCCATAACTTTGTCATTTTTCATATTTAGCCCTCAAATTTTGAACATAGTCTCATCACTCCACCTCATGAACCCTGTAGGTGAACATTTTCAAATCCATAGGAAAATGGCATTGCACACCACAGGTGCAAAACTCATTATGGGCAGGATGTGAAAAATGACAGCTGTACTGGTCATGAGGTGGTATGATAAAAAGGCTATACTGAAAATTTGAAAATATGGAGTGAAAATATTGAAAATGACCAAAGTTACACACATGCATAGAAAATTTTCAATGACCGAATGTAACTCAGCCACTTTTTGGAGTTGTTTCACCAAATTTTCAACATGGCCTTTTTGACACCTTCAGTCATCATGAAAGGTGATGTTGCAGAGTGACTGCACCATTCTGCACCACAGGCATGAAGACATGTTTCAGGCAGGATATGAAAAATGACAGCTGTACTATTCATAAGGAGATGTGACAAAATGGCAATGTTGAAAAGGAGTAACAATATTAAAAATTGGCAAAGTTAGGAGTGTGCTTAGAAACTGCACAATGCACACTCATAATGCGGTCATTTCTTGGAATTTTTTTCACCAAATTTGCAACATGGGCTTTTTGGGACCCCACCTCATGAACAGTGGCACTGTCATTTAATTAATCAGTCCCGAAAGGTGATTCCACGCAGAGACCGCAAAATCACCTGTTTGGACTGAGTAATGAAATGACAGTGGCAGTGTTCAGCCGGTGGGGTCCCAAGAACCCTATGTTGAAAATTTGTGGCCAAAATTCCTAAAAACGGCTGAGATATCAACCTAAGTTGACCCTCTATTGTATCCCATTATTCAGCCTGTCTTGAAATCTTCAGTTTGCCAGTCGACTTTGAAGAGGCAGACATGTCCCAGTCCACAGAAGATCACTGCTCCCAACCTCTGGAGGTAAATATGGGTAAGGTGGTAAGGGTTTGTGGGTGCACAGTGGGAGGGCCGGGATGGGGAGGGATGGGGGAGACAGCAAGGGACTGTTTTCTCTTTTGCAGATTTAAAAAAAATAATCAGGGATGGTTTTCTTTTTAAACAGGGAACAATTTTGTTTACATTTCCAGACACTGGGAATGAGCTCCCCAGTGTCTGGGGGGATGGGGAATGGAAGATACGGGGAGAACAGCAGCAGTGGGAGGGAGGGATTGATTTGCTGGGGGGCTCAAACAGGAACGGATGGAATGCAAAAATACTAGCACATCGAGACTAACAGTGTCCCTTTAAATCAGGAAAATGTAATCCCTTGCATGGCTGGCATGATGCCAAGACCGACCCTGTGTGTGTACACATCAAAGGACTGAACCACACCACTATTGGTTCAGCTCCGTCCTTTGAAAGCCTTGCCAACTCCACCCCAAAAACAGAAAGTGAGTCACTGGCAGCCTGCCTACTGATTCGCCTGCCGCAGACCTGACCGTTGAACAGAGCTCTCCAGTGGATGCACCCCCCCACACACACAGCTGTCTATAGCAACTCTCATGTCAACATGTTCATTGGAGCTTATGCGCATGACAAACATAAAAAGGTGTCAGCAGCTCTTTAATGGTATTAGGTCAGTGAAAAGACGTGGGTCCAGGCACCAGTGAGTTAGGGAAAGGTTTTCTAATTCTTTTAATAAATTTTAAAGGGCATTTGATCAGGAATGGAATGGGGATGTATTGGGCACTAGCAGATAGGGAAAAGGGATCAGTATAGAAACACAGAAACATAGAATATGATGGCAGATAAGAACCACTTAGCCCACCTAGTCTGCCCATTTCCCTACCTAACGGATAAGTTGCAGATCCTAGTTAACCAACAGCCTACCTCCCCACTAGAATTGCCTTATGTCTGTCCCATGCATTCCTGAATTCCACTACTGTTTTTTACTCTACAACCTGCTCAGGAAGGCTATTCCATGCATCTACAACCCTCTCTGAGAAGAAATACTTCCTCACATTACCTC